>OV884029.1:18297500-23122500 GCA_930367265.1 Catocala fraxini
TCCGAAATGGTAACCTTTATGAAGGAAATATTTCAATGAAATGCATGCATGGTGAAGGTCGGTTTCAATGGGCGGATGGTACTGTTTACTTAGTAAGTATAATTAACTAGATTTGATAAGCATATACGTATACATACACGTGCTGCGTGTATAAGTATATATGTACATACACGCAGCAAGCACAACGTGATTTATTTAATAGATGTAGTTATGGTCAACAAAATGCCGAAGGCTACTTATTATCCTGAAACAATGCTCGGGTCCTGCGACAGTTATTGTACCTTAGAACGATGGACCCGGATACATGGGTAAAAGCTAGTATATTTATAACTAGCTGACTCGTGCAACTTTGTCTGCTTCACATAAGAGAATTTTCCCCGTTTTAGCAACATTTTCCATTGCTGCTCCGCTCCTTTTGGTCGTAGCGTGATGTTATATAGCCTATAGCCTTCCTCGATAAATGGACTATCCAACACTAAAAAGATTTTTCAATTCGGACCAGTAGTTTCTGAGATTAGCGCGTTCAAGCAAACAAACAAACAAACTCTTCAGCTTTATAATATTAGTATAGATAGTCCGAGTAGCGGCAGTCAAAGGCATACATTACCGTAATTAAATTAAATGAGGTTTACCTGATTGGTCTAACTGTAACTTTTAGGTGGTACCTATAACATACTCCACATTTGGTAACATTGTGGTTTCGGTGGAAATGCATATAAAACATCAACATCAGCAGCTGCAGTCCATGTTCCTCCAGAAAATATAGGGGAGTCATTTCCCATAAGCCAGTGCTTTTCCTCTGATTTTTCTCTTAAGTAATTTTGTGGGACCACCTGTATGTAATGAAAATCATAGTAAGCCCTCTAGATCTACCATTTTATGGGATTTAAATGGCATGCAACTTTTAAATGATTTCAGGGACAGTTTAAAGAAAATGAAATTATTGGTAAAGGTATTATTCAGTGGAAGGATGACACTTGGTACCAAGGTGAGTTTGCTGGCAACCTGCGGCATGGACAAGGGCTCTATGTGGACTCTCGTCTTCAACGCTCATATGCAGGTGGATGGGATTGTGGTACTAAACATGGAGAAGGAGTCATATACTACGACGATAATTTTAAAAATTCATATGACGGACATTGGATCCACGTATGTATTCATTATTTGAAAACTATAAAATACTATTACATTATTTTTCCTTTCTTTATTAGCAGGTAGATATTATTTGTTACTATTTTAATTATTTATTAACATTTTCCTATGTTTTCATTGTTTGAATTATAATTATCGAAAGAAAATCTGTACATAACAGACCTTTTATTCTGTGGTATAGTGACTACACGATCCATTTCTAGAGACAATTTTTTTATTTATTTCATATTACCACACAGTACAAGAAAAGGCTCTATTCTGTGCACTAGGAATTCTTCATTATTTATAAAAGTATTCCGAAAAGAATAAAGAATTCCGTCCGTATTAAAGTGCACAAGTTTCAGTGGAAACACAAGTGTACTCTCTGTTCCCAAACTCAAACATAATACGATGGGTCGATGTTTTAACACGACCGGAGAAAGAGAAGGCGCAGGATCAACAGCAGGCTTTGCGTGTCACAAGATACATGGGTGGGCAATACCGCTGACTGCCGAACTCCGGGGTGCTATTGAGAATATGCAGGCAGAAAAGCTCAATAACCTTTTGTTGTCTCGGGATTTGAACCCGAGTCCGAGGTCCAACAGTCTCATACACTACCGCTGCGTCATCGAGGTATTCAGTAAAAAATAAAAGAGAGAAAACACAAGTAAAAACGAGTGCATGATGAAAGCTACGAAAAGTTAAAGTTCGGTGGTTCGGTACCCACTCCAACTTACCATTTATTCTATGTTTTCAGTACCGAAATCACAAAGTAGTCAGGTATTAGTGCCGTAAGGGTTGAGATTTTTCAACTTGTTCTGTATCGGTATGATATATTATACTTTAACTGTTTGGCGCTTTGATTCCCTACTTTAAACTGCCGTATAATGAGCTAAGGCTTAAGACTTACATGGTGTCTAATAATAAAGAGATATCCAAAACTAGCTAAGTAGGTAGGTATACTTCAAACTAATAGATAAGTGTTTCTTTAGAACGAACGCTTCGGATACGGATCTCGAGAATATTGCGCTACAAGTGGATTTAAGGGTGAATGGGAAAGAAATATCCGAGAAGGTAAAGGTTATATGATATGGCCCAATAGTGATGTGAGTTTCATGAATTTGTGTATACTTAGTGTATTATTTTGTGAATATATAGTTTAGATTTGTATAATAAAATGTTATCCCACTGTTATTACAGTTTTATCGCGGCGAATGGAAAAATGGAGCTATGTCGGGCAATGGTATTTATATCTGGGATGCCTATTATAATAATTCTATGTCGCTACCATCTTTAAAGGCATATCGTGGACGTTGGGAGAAAGGACGCCGTAATGGCTTTGGATTATTAAATTTAGGTTTAGGTTTAGGATCATTTTACAAAGGAGAGTTTAAAAATAATAAGAAACACGGCGCCGGAAAATTAGTCACAAATAATGGCCTCATCTTGCAAAATAAGAACTTATTTACTGACGATAATCTGGGTCCATTTAAATCAAAAGAATCCTACTCCATTGATAATGGTAATCATAAACACACGAATACAGAACCTTTGCAATTTGATATTTGCGACAGTACTGTTGGCCATTCCTATCACATACACCAAGCACTCAAAAATATAGATAAACAGGAAGAGATTATAAAAAATATAATTAATGATTACTTGGAATGTAACAAAGTTGGAATACCTGAACAAGTAAAAATTCGATCACAGGTTTCTGCAATTCCTAAACAAGGACAAGCATGTAAAGAGGAGGAGGAGGTAAATGAACAAGAATATTTAAAAGATTTAATGACATTTGAGGAGATTTCTATACGCAAAGCATTAAAATGTTATGAAACCGATTTGAGAAACATTTATTATAAATATGCTACGATATGCAACACAGAACAAATAAATTTTACCCCTGTCATGATACGTTTATACCTATGGCAATTATACAATGACTGCAATATACACGAAAAAGGATTGACTCTTTATGACATCGACATTTTATTTTATCAGAATCGTGATTGGCTAGCGAAGAGTCCTCATGATCCGTTTGAAAAAATCTACTTCTGGCAATTTTTGCATAGTCTTCTTTCAGTTGCAAATAAACTATATGCTAAACGATCATTACCAGGTCCAAAGCCTGACACAATTCTAGCAAGTGGTTTCAGAACTTTCATGGAACATGATGTTTTGCCGGGTTCCAAACAACAAAAAGGTAAAACTATGATATCATTATCGTAAAGGCTGGAACATTTTTAGGGGTAGGTATTCGTACCTACGTGAGGTATTTAGTGATGATAGTTAGTCACAATATTTTTAGAGCTTCACTTGATTCGATCATATTGTGCCATAATAATGAAATATTTAACACCCTAATATTATAAAGCTGAAGAGTTTGTTTGTTTGGTTGAACTTGCTAATCTTAGGAACTACTGATTTGTAATAAAAATTATTTAGTGTTGGATAGCCCATTTATCAAGGAAGGCTATAAACTATATAAATATGTTGCAAAACGGGGAATATTCTTTTAAATGACGCAGACTAATTTGCGCGGGTTAGCTAGTGAAGAAATAAAACGAATTAGGATCATATTTTATTTCGGAAGCATACACCCAAATTTACGAGTAAAATAAAAGTAACTCTTAATTATGGACATACTAATTATAAGTTTCCAGGTGGTATTGTCATAATATTTATGATAGTTATGGTACCTACTACTACACTTGTAGTAATGCTGGACCTGCTTATTACACTTGTAGTAATGCTGGACCTGCTTATACACCGTTCTGTTGTATAAGCACTGCAACGCATCTGTAACGTTTTAGGCTCGATTGAAGAGTTAATATTATCTATTTTAGGTCGATTGGTGGCAGGTTATGGAACATTTATACCTCTGAAAGCAACATACGAACTATACCAAAAATTAGGCGAACCCCACACAATACGCAAATTTATAAGAGCTGTGCGCCGTGCCCCGCACTTTTTGAATCGTCCTCAACCACCTATGACCGAGGCATTCGATAGATATCTCCCCTTGGGACGCAATTGTTATATATTTGGAGATGAAATGAGTTTTATTGTTGGTAAGTAAAAAGTGATAATATTAAGGCCTACCTTATCTTGAAACGAGAGTAGTCACCCTTTAACTCTACTTGCGTTAAAAGTTTTAAGTATCAATGACATGCGACCAGATGCAGTGTCACCCAAACCACCTACTGTTGCCAATTATTTTGTGTTGGCTATCTTTGGCACCACTGCACTGTAAGAATCAGCGGGCTTGTCCGTAGAAGTAAAAGAAGCTGGCGTGGCGCGGCTAAGTATAGTAAAAGGCTCTCAAATATCTACATTTACATTATTTTTCATCCTTTTTAAGGGTTTATTAGGCACGTATTAGGTACGCGTACCTACGGCATTCTAATAGCTACGATATTATATATACCTACCCCAGCGTTCATAAGATACGTTATGTGTTTATATTTGGATTCATGGTGCCGCATATGTGGGACAAATATTTAATTAAACTATTGTGGAGACACAGGGTGTGATGTCCCTCCAGCACAAAGAGAGGATTCTTCGACCAGGCTGGTTGATCATGCCTGGCGGGCCGTGGCTCAACGGTTGATGTCGGGAGCTTGTATATATAGTTAGTCGCTGTGTAAACTCCACTTGTGCGATGCAGAATTGTGTTACGTCATTTAAGCGCTTGTTGTATGTAGTGAAGGATAAGGATGCCGCTAGTTCCAGTGTATCGGAACTGTATGCCGCCAGACCTCAGTGAGTCGGGTCTAAGTGCGGTGAGGGGTGCGTGTGCGTGTGCTCCACATTGAGTCGGGGTTGATGCTGCGATGTGGCTGGTTGCTGCGTTGACGGCGAGTGAAGTGCCCTGCTTGCATGGTCCGTGTGTGCAGTGGGTTGAGCCTTGAAGCTGGTGAGGCCGTAGGGAAGACCAGGCTGCGTGTTTGCTGCAGGCGTGTGGTGGTCCCTGTTAAGGCCGAAACTGCTGGCTGGTGGGCTACGAGTTGATTGCTGCTCATCTGGAGAAGTGCTGTGTAAGAGAAGTAAAGATGGTGGCAATGGCTTCTGCTGACCTGCTCCGTGAAGTTTGCTTCCAATGACGTCGGGTGCTGGATGATCACATCGGGGTCACCAATGTGAAGGTTGAGAATAGTGACGGGTATAGTTACACGTAGACTCCATATTTCAGAATGTATATATTTCACTTTTGACACCTTAATTTATAGTAACCAAAATATTGCGTTAACCAACAAAAACTAATAAAATATTTACACAGAAATGTAACCAATAGCAGGTCTTACATTCGACGAATCAGAAATGAGTTTAGTTTCTAATATTCTATGCATCAAGTGCAACGTGAATTCATTAATTTACGTTATACTTGATGCACGTCGATATCACAAAATTTCTGGATGCATTTCTCAGTGATCACTTTTTATAGGTAGGTATCACTATGAATTATTAAGGTAGCGATTATATTAAATATTGCAAAGCTAGGTGTAAATATGTCGTTGGGGGACTCCCCATAGTGCTTGCGTCCTCGTCGCGTCCCCTGGTAACGACCCGGTTCTGTCACCGTAACGGAGTGTCAGACCGGTGTTCGGCTAAAGAGCACTTACGTGCCGGTTCATATTGTGCGAGTCTGTCTGTTTGTTGTCTGTCCCTGTCTGTTTGCTTGCGGCCATGCCCAAGCATCAGCGAGATGCACGTGGAGGTTCCGAAAAGGCCCTTTTCAGGGCCACCAAAAAGGCCCTTCTCAGGGCCACCAAAACGGCCCTTCTCAGGGCCACTCCGAGCAGGAGAGTGCTCCTGAGGAGGTTTCGGACGTGGAGTCTTTTGACTCACGAGCCGAAGTGGTGGTGGAGGCCACCTCCAGGGAGGTAGGCAGCCGAAAGCGGCCGTCTACTTCGTTCTCCGTGCCTGGGTATTTAGACTCAGACACGGAGACCGAAGGGACGGCGGCCGCCAAGGTACCCACTGCCAGCAGAGGGCGGGGGAGAGTGGTGAAGGGGGCACCCTCCAGGGAGGAGTTCCTCAGGCCCGCTTCGGTGCAGCCGAATGCGGAGTTTGAGGCGGCGCTGCAAGAGAGGCGCCTTGGGAAGGGGCCGGCTGCTGCTGCCACCGACCTGGGGATGGGGATCGGTAGTGAGTCGGATTCCACCCCATTGGTCGGTGAATTGAGCGACCTGAATGCCCAAGAGTTAAGGGCGCGGGCGGGCGAGAAGCTCGCCTGCATCCTGGAAGTGGCCCGAAAGTCGGGAAACTTAAAGGGCGAGTTTGTCGGTCGCCTGAAGCGGTCGGCGTCATTGCTGAGGAAGGTGGTGTACACCCTGGCGGGCCGCAGCGAGGCGGAAGAGACGCGGCGGCTGAGGGCCGCAAACTCCCGCCTGCGTCTTGAGGGGGAGGCGCTCAAGGCGGAGGTAAAGGCGCTCCGTCGGGGCTTCGCTGAGGCGAAGACGGAGGCTGCCGCGGCGACGACTGCCGCCACCGCCGCCGCTACCGCCACTGCGGAGACACGGGCAGCCCCTGCCACCCCCCAGGTGGGTCCCAAACTGGTGGAGGAGCTTAAGCGCTCCCTTACCATCACGCTCGGGACAATGTTGAGCGCCCGGCTCGCGGGGATTGAGGACCGGCTTCTGCCGGCCCCGACGGTCCGCTCGCCGCTGAGAGCGGTTGCCAGGAGGGCGAAGGCAGACGCCACGCCACCCAGACCGGTGCTTCAGCCGGTCGCCCCCGAGGCGGACAAGGGGGCCAAGCAGGCCCCCAGAGCTGCCGCCGCTCCTGCAGCGGCACCGACCGCGGGTCCCTCTAAGGGGACCCAAAACGACAGCGGGGTTGCCCCTGCCGCCGCCGTCCCTCAGAAAACATGGGTGACGGTGGTAGGGAAGGGAAAGGGCAAGAGGAAGCGCAAGGGGAAGGGAAAGTCCTCTTCCCCCCTCCACTGCATCTGCGCCTGCCCAGGTGGCCCGAGCCCCCGCCGCCAAAGACCGGCCTGTTGCCCCTGCTGCCCCCAAGAGTGTGGCGGCAGCACTGAGGTCCCCGAAATCCGCGGCAGTCGTGCTGTCGTTGCAGCCCGACGCCGTGGCAAAGGGGATTACGTACGCTGCCGCCATCAGGTCGGCACAGGAAAAGGTCGACCTAAAGGAGCTGGGTATCGACCAGCTCCGCTTCCGCCAGACGGCTACGGGAGCCAGGATCTTAGAGATTCCAGGCTCCCAAAGCGGAGAAAAGGCGGATAGGCTCGCGGAGAAACTACGCGATGCCCTGTTCGCAGTGGCCAGTGTCACCAGGCCCGTAAAGTCCACAGACTTGCGGATTGCGGGCCTGGACGATGCTGTCACAAAAGAGAAGGTGGCGGCGGTCGCAGCGGCGGGCGAGTGCGAGATGCGGCTCGTAAAGGTCGGCGAGATCCGCCCCGGCTTTGATGGCGCCGGCTCCGCCCTTGTGTCCTGCACTGTCTCGGCAGCCAAAGTGCTGCTGAGCAGAGGCAGGCTTCTCATCGGGTGGAGCTCGGTGAAGGTGGTTGCGCTGGGGCAGCGCCCCATGCGCTGCTTCAGGTGCATGGGGCTGGGGCACACACGCCCTCAGTGTCCCGCTGCGGCCCCGACAGGGGTGACCTGTGCTTCCGTTGTGGAGACGCAGGTCACCGGGCGGCCAACTGTGGCAAGGCTGGGCTGCGCTGCGCCATTTGCGCAGAGGCGGGAAAGCCCTCGGGGCACGTTATGGGAGGGCGCCGCTGCAACCCCGCGAAGACGAAAGGAAAGGCCCCTGTGACCCGGGCCACCCCTGCGGCCACTAGTCAGGCCGCCCCTGAGGCAGCGCGCCGCGAAGCAGTGTGCGGGGAGGTTGTGATGTCTGATTAATATGGATCAGGTTGGACATCACAACTTCCTCCAGGCGAACCTGAACCACTGCGCCAGAGCCCAAGACCTGCTCATGCAGACCCTGGCGCAGTGGGAAATCGGTGTGGCCGTCGCCGCGGAGCCATATTTTGTCCCCCCCAGCCCCTATTAAGCTGGAGACTTGAACGGCTCCGTGGCCATCGTTGGGAGGGTTGGCGGCCCCCTCCTCTCAGTCAAAGAGAGAGGGGCGGGGTACGTGGTGGCCAGGTGGGAGAGGTATGCGATCGTCGGCGCATACTTCTCCCCCAACAGAACCGCCGCGGAGCTGGAGGTCTTCATGGACCTCCTGGCCGCGGTGGTTAGAAAGCAGACGCCACATCAGGTCCTCCTAATGGGGGATCTGAACGCCAAGGCCCGTGAATGGGGCAACCGCTCCACTGACATTCGAGGGGAGATAGTCAGGGAGTGGGCGGTTGCCACAGGACTGACTCTCCTCAATAGAGGGTCGGTCCACACGTGCGTGCGGTGGTGTGGGGGTCCGTGGTGGACCTAACGTTCACCAGCCCCGCTGTCGCGGCACGTGCCCGGGCCTGGAGGGTAATGTCGGAGGTGGAGACGCTCTCGGACCACAAATACATAAGGTTCGAGATCTCCGCCTCCGACAGTCAGAGGGCGTCCCGGCGCGTGATACGGGCGGATTTTCCGCGCTGGTCGGTGAGTCGCCTCGACGCTGAACTGGCGGAAGAGGCGGCCACCCGCTGGAGGTAGACGTCGCGGCCGGCCATTTCCGCGAAGCGGTCACGGCCGTCTGCGACGCGGCCATGCCGAGGGCCCGCCGCCGTCCCGGCCGCCGAGAAGTGTACTGGTGGAGCTCGGAGATCGCAGATCTCCGAGCCGCCTGTTCGGAGGCACGGCGGCCCTACACGCGGTGTAGGCGGCGGCGGCATGGCCGGGCAAACGACCAGCTGTCGGCCGAAGAACTGCAGGCCGAGCTCCGGCCGTATGGTGAGTACCGTGCAGCCAAAAAGGAGCTGCAGCTGGCCGTTGGGAGTCCCGAGCCTGGGGGGAGGCTCTGGAGGGCCTGGATAGGGATCCATGGGGGCGTTCGTATAGGGCTGCCCGGAATAAGTTCCGGGGCCTGATGCCGCCCGTCGCGGAGTCCCTAGAGCCGGAGCTCTTGGGCAGGGTGCTGGTGGGGCTCTTTCCCGAACAGGACCCTCACCACACCCCTCCGACGATGGCGCCGTCCTTCCCGGAGGAATTGGACCCGGCCTCCATCCCGCTTGTATCGGAGGCGGAGATGGAGGCGGCCGTCAGCCGCTTACGGGGCAAGAGGACGGCACCGGGTCCTGACGGGATCCCGGGGCGGGTCCTGCGGATCGCTCTCAGAGAGATGGGCGATCCGCTTCGGGAGCTGTTCGACGCGTGCCTCACGTCTGGACGGTTCCCTAAGTTGTGGAAGGACGGCCGATTGTGCCTGTTGCGGAAGGAAGGGCGAGACACAACCTCGCCTTCCGCATACAGGCCAATCGTGTTGTTGGATGACACGGGAAAGCTGCTAGAGAGAGTGGTGGCTTCCCGTGTCATCCAGCACTTGGAGGGGACTGGGCCGGCTCTATCGCAGGCCCAGTATGGGTTCAGAGCGGGGCGGTCTACGATAGACGCCCTGCTCTGGCTCAAAGACTGGACGCAGGAAGCGGTCGGTGGGGGGAACAAGGCGTTGGCTGTCTCGCTGGACATTGCCAACGCCTTCAACAGCCTCCCGCATGGAACAGTACAGGAGGCGCTCCGGTATCACGGAGTGCCCCTGTATTTGCGGAGGCTGTTGGCCGACTACCTCCAGGACCGCGAGGTCCTGGTGGAGGGACGCGACGGTTTGAGGTGCCGTCGCGTATCCTGCGGGGTTCCACAGGGGTCGGTGCTGGGACCGCTCCTATGGAACGTTGGCTACGACTGGGTGCTTCGGGGCACGCTTCCCGTGAGTATGCGGGTGGCGTGCTACGCCGATGACACCCTGGTCGTAGTCAAGGGGAGGGATCTCGGGGAGGCGGTGCGGTTGGCCGCGGTGGGCGCTGCCCTAGTGGTTGACCGTATCCGCGCCCTGGGATTGGAGGTTGCCCTCTCCAAGACCGAGGCCCTAGTGTTCCATGGGCCTCGGGGAGGACCTCCTCCAGGTACGCGAGTGGCCCTGGATGGGATCCTGGTCCGGGTTGGGACCCAAATAAGGTATTTGGGTCTCATCCTGGACGGGAGGTGGACTTTTGGGGCACACTTTTTTTTTTTTTTTACCCAGGAAAATCCTTTATGTATACCCCCCTCCCCCGGGGGGGGAAGAGTGGTTATAGTGGTTATGTGGGGGAAGAGTGGTTATGAAGGATTTTCCTGGGTCAAAGTGTAAATATGTCGTCAATGAAATATTGATATTACAATCCTATGTACAAGTCATATACAGTCGATAATTATCTAATTAATCATGTACGGTCACAATGCGCCCTGCCTTTGATTCCTTATTTCGGTAGCGGCGACACGATGTCGCGGACACCTGAGACGAAATTCTAAAATGGAAGTCGTATCTACTGTTTTAATGCTAATCTTTATGAGTATAACATTTAAGTAGTTAATACAATTTTTCAAAGCAAACACCAATATAATTTGAACTTCATGTATTTTCAAATAAAGCCTAAAATTAAAAAAAAAATGAAGTAAATTAATCCAAATGATGGCAACTTATTGATATAACGGAATTACAAACATTTTGCTAAAGTTAAGTATTGTTCAAAGGCAAAGTATTCTCTATTCATGCCATGTATTAAGTAACTAAGTAAGTACTAATCGTTACGTGTGTTTGTTATATATATGTTACGGCTAAAGGTGGGTGTGAACATAAACTTAAGATTAGCCGGCTACAACTAGGTTTAGCCGGCCACATGCGGTTAGGTTATGTTAGGTTACTTTTAAGTTTTCAGGGAACTTTTCGACGCGAGCCTGGTGTCGGGACGATTCCCTGAGTGCTGGAAGGAGGGGAAGCCGGGACGGCCTCCAGAGTCGGCCGCGGCGTACAGGCCCATAGTGCTGCTGGACGAGGCGGGGAAGATGTTTGAGAAAATTCTCGCCACCCGCATCGTCCAGCACCTGAGCACGGTCGGTCCCGACCTGTCGGACGCTCAGTTCGGATTCCGGGAAGGACGTTCGACAATCGGGGCCATTATGCGCCTGAGGACCGCGGCCGAGGAGGCGGTCGTCGGTGGCGGTGTTCTGTTGGCGGTGTCTTTAGACATCGCCAACGCGTTTAATAGTCTGCCATACAGCTGTGTCCAGGGGGCGCTTCGATATCACGGAGTACCTTTTTACCTGGAGCGGCTGGTGGCAGACTATCTAAGAGGCAGGAGTGTCCTCCTCGAGGTTCGAGGCGAGGTTTGGCGGCGGCCTATGTCGTGCGGTGTCCCGCAGGGATCGGTTCTAGGTCCGCTCCTGTGGGACATTGGGTACGACTGGGCCCTACGTGCTGTCCTACCCCCCGGGCTGAGTGTCATTAGTTACGCTGACGACACCCTCGTCACAGCCCGTGGGGGTACCTTCGAGGAGGCGGCCCGTTTGGCCACTATGGGGGTTTCCCAGGTGGTCGGGCGTATCGAGGCGCTGGGTTTACGGGTGGCTCTTAACAAGACGGAGGCCCTGGTCTTTCATGGGCCTCGTCGCGGTCCACCCCGTGGCGCCTCGATAATGGTGGGCTCGACGCGCGTTCCCGTCCAGGCCCACATGAAATATCTGGGCTTGGTGCTGGACGGAAGGTGGCACTTCGACGAGCATTTTAGACAGCTCGCCCCGAAGCTTCTCGGCACTGCGTCCGCCCTCGGGCGGTTATTGCCAAATTTGGGCGGGCCTAGTGCTGGTTGCCGGCGACTCTACGCGGGGGTTATCCGGTCGATGGCGCTTTACGGCGCACCGGTGTGGGTTGACTCCCTGACCGCTCAGTGCAGGACTCTCTTGCGGAGACCGCAGAGAGTCATAGCGGTCAGGGTAATACGAGGATACCGCACGGTGTCGGCCGATGCAGCTTGCGCATTGGCCGGGACACCCCCGTGGGATTTGGAGGCTGAGGTGCTCGCCGAAGTGTACACAGTGAGTGAGGAAATGCGGGAGGAGACGGGTTGCCGTCCCCTTCCGGCTATCATAGAGCGCGCGCGGAATCGGGCCCACCAGGGCATGATTTTAAAATGGAAGGCGCGGCTGGAGGCTCCTATGGCCGGTTTCAGAACCGTTGGGGCCCTCCAGCCGGTGTTGGAGCGGTGGGCAGGGCGGCAGCATGGGACCCTTTCCTTCCGGCTGGTGCAGGTGTTGTCAGGGCACGGTTGCTTTGGCAAATACCTGCACACGGTCGCTAGGAGGGAACCGAGTCCCATCTGCCACCACTGCGAGTGTGTGGAGGACACGGCGCAGCACACGCTCGAGCAATGTTCTGCTTGGGCGGTGCAGCGCCGTGAACTCATTGAGGTTGTGGGTGAAGACCTCTCGCTGCCGGCCGTGATCAAAGCCATGGTCGACAGCGAGAGGAAGTGGGCAGCGGTCGCATCCTTCTGCGAGGACATCATCTCGCAGAAGGAGGCGGCGGAGCGGATCCGTGAGGAAAGTATCCTTGCGGATCCGAGCCGTCGCCGGCGAACCGGGCGGCGCAGGCGCGCATTCGCGCGCCTCATGCCGCCGTAATGAAGGCCGCGGGCGGAAGAACGGGGATCTTCCACCCGCCAGCCATTGAGTCGGTCCGACGCCCTCTGTAGTGCCGGGGCGTCGTCCAGGAGTTGTAGTCTGCTGGGTGGGTCGCTGAGGTAGTTTCTTTACCAGCGGCCCATCCACTATTCAAGGCAGCGAAGGGGCACACCGTGGGGTTTTAGTCCGTATGCCCGAAATACGGGAGAGCCGGACATAACCCTCTCGCCTCCCCTAGTGGTGGGGCGGTATGCATAAGGTGCATTTCCCCACGTAAAAAAAAAAAAAAAAAAGGTTACTTTTAAGTTTAGCCGGCTAAAACTAGGTGTAGCCGTACTTCGGCTATTAGCCGTAACATATATATTTGATAGACATTATTAGAGATCGGTTTATAAGCAACCCAACCGCAATAGCTCAAGCTATTGTGCATAACCTGTTCCTATATGTTGGCTTTTTCTATTAAATGTACCAGATTGTTGTAGATTCTAATTACTCGAGCCCATAACATAAACCCTTGAAAGCGAATTTTAAAGCATTTGTTGTTTTCTCTCTAGCAATGTATTAAGATAGCATTATACTGCTCATGAATCATTATTTTTACAATATGAAGCCCATATAATCGTTTTTCTATTATCAATACATGTAGGTACTCGATTTCCTATTCTCAATGTCATGGTAACTGGTGCAGTAACAATACGTGACTGAATTACACTTAAATAAGTTAATTAAGTAACTTTTTTTTAGGATCACATTAATTGTATAATGATTATTTTAAAAATTAATATGATTTTCAAACAAAATAAATATATTATATAGAAATAAATTGTGCAGCTATGGAGTTCAACCAGTTAAACCACTGATTATCAGGAAACACAATTATCAGGATTCGCTCGGATATAATTTTATCAATTAATATATACGTAGAAACGATAGTTGTGCTCCACTGTGACTGTGGTATCTGTGTAACGACGCATCGGTAAATGAAATACAATATTATTATTTTTTGTTTTGAATCAGACGGGTCGCAGATCATAACGGTAGTATTATTATTTTTTGTTGTGAATCAGACGGGTCGCAGATCATAACGGTAGTATTATTATTTTTTGTTGTGAATCAGACGGGTCGCAGATCATAACGGTAGTATTATTATTTTTTGTTGTGAATCAGACGGGTTGCAGATTATAACGGTAGTATGGTATTATTGGTGCGCTCTGCATCGCAAAACGAACGAAGCGAGTTGAATGCATACAACTGTCGCACCGAGGTCTTGGGTTCGATTCCCAGGTCGGGCAAAGTGTCATTGGATTGTTTTTAGATAATTCTTAGCAGCAGCCCGGAGACTGGCAATGTTCTCGGCATAAACGTCAATAGGCTCGAACCTCGATCTCTTTCTTTTGGTTACTTACTACTTGATGAAGTTGATTCCATAGAAAAGATATGTACGTAATGCTAAATAATTTGCGTTAAAATATTCAATGCCGATACAAACATTGCATTCGTAGTCATACCGCGATCAGATTGTGCTGGTGCAAAGGCTAGGTACACGGAGTATAGTCCGCTCGCTCGATGTCGTGGTATTGATTGGGCATAGTGAGCTTAGGTTATATACATTTCGATTGTAAGATTCGAGATGTAAAATGTCAAAACATCTTCGCGCATCCGAATCGATGCAATCAGATTACTATACACATTGTATTAATCGTTCGTGTACCATCCAGATCATAGCAGTAATGCTTACGATATATGCATTTGACAACCTGCATTAGTAGGGTATAATTGGGGCGTTTTGCATCGCGCAGCTCGAGCGCGGGCGAGAGCAAGTGATGCAGAACCTCCAATTATACTCTACTGACTGGCTGGTGATGAGCTTGATGATTGCGCCACCTGTTGAAAGTAGGCTAAACTTCTTCGTCTGTGCGGAGTCGCCACACTAATTACTATTAAAAGCGAATGAAATACGTATTCAATCTTTATCACTTACAAGTTTTCATTTTTAATAACGATCTCGTATTAATCTAATTGCTATTCATTTCAGATGGTAAACTTCCAGAGAGACCAGTTAAAATTAACACAGATGACTTAGATCTCTTCAATTTTGCAAACTTATCAAACAAAACTATTATAAAAATATTTTCAAAAATATTTCCACAAGTTATGAAAGGTAACAAAGTAATGGATTTGGAAATAAAATTAACTTTCTATGATTTTTTTGAAGCTTTTGTTGTATGTGCCGAAGAAAGTATAAGGGTAAAAGAGGAAGAACTAAGATGGAGAGAGAAGTTCGCTTCTAATGTCCCAATTATAGTGCCGCATAGTACACCTACCGGATATTAAATAGTAAAGAATACACGTCTGTTGGCCAATATTTTAATTTAGTTAGTTTTTCTAGTGATTAGTATTGTCATAAATTATTGTGATACAATTATATTTGAAATTTAAATAAAATTATTAATAAAATGTGCCTATTTTAATTTTGCCAATCACACACGATGCAAATAATTAAAACTAGGTATAGTAATTCCTTTATCTTCATTTATTTAATTGGTTAAATGTTAAACAGGTATTACTCTACAAAAACGTTTGTCGGCATCTTCGATATTTCCATGTGTAAACGTACCTAATGGCGGATGAACAATGCATGGCCACTTCGAAAATTTGGTCGTGCACATACCTTTGGTCTGTAATACGGTACTTCTGAGACAGGGAGATCGACCTTTGCAGGAAGTTTGCTTACAGATAAAGCTGGCTACGCGGTGCCATATATGTTTATGCAAATATTAACGAAACAATCAGAGACAGAACCTATGCCAGATAATTCATCGAGGTGATGATACGCCCGAGATAATTATGTCAACTGTGCCGTCTTTCTTCAGTGTACGGGTTTTGCCACTTCCCTCCGAGCGCCTTCGCTCTGAGGGAAGTGGCAAAACCCGTCAAAAGTCAGTCCAGTGTTCACTGCGACTAAATCACCAAGATTATTACGGTTACCTGCTTAAAAACAATAATAATGCATGACTTTATTATCGATAGTTTAATAACACAACTTGTTAAGAAAGGACAATAAACAATTTGGCCTATGAATCAACACACATTCCACCTAAACAATAATTTATGTTTTATTTTATGACTAAATAATTAATCATTATAATCTCACGGACACTATCGAATCTTATTTCGTGTTATAAGCATTTTCGCGATTTCAAATACATCGGCATTCATTGTTTACATCTGAGACACGCAGTGTTGCCATACCTACAGTTT
This sequence comes from Catocala fraxini, assembly GCA_930367265.1. NCBI lineage: Eukaryota > Metazoa > Arthropoda > Insecta > Lepidoptera > Erebidae > Catocala > Catocala fraxini. The sequence goes on from OV884029.1 coordinate 18,313,448, forward strand.
TTACAATAAGTGTACGGTTTTAACAGATAAATTATTTCCTATTTTGCTTAGCTGTAATTTTTCTTACTTAATACGAATGCTATTCTATAAATACCATTATTGAACTTCGACATAGATATAACCAATTTCTTAAAAAGTCATAAGTTTTAATATAAATGACCATAATAAATATGTACCACTTTCTCGGTATTATACGTTTTGTATAGTGCAAGCATGCCAACACTTTTTTTTTACATGATGGAGTGCATTTACGGATACCCCTACGCGGGGGCGGGCGGAAGGGTTATGTGGGACTCACCGGGGTAAAAGAGAAAGATGAAATAAGGATGATAATAATGGCTCTTCCGGATTATTCAGAAGCAATATTCAGAAGTGTCCGTGACTTATATTCACTTTTAATTGAATGTGGTCATCCTTAACCACATATTTATAATTTTTTGTGGCTGTTGGTTCTTAGGCTAATAATGTATGGCAGCTGAACAATATCCTTTGATGGCAAGAATCGGATCGTAGTATACATGCATTGTGTAAGTGGAAGAGGAGTGGAGGACATATTATGTAGATAAGACACTATATAACTGGTGAAGGACTCGGTGCGTGCGTGTACAGGATGCATGTCGGAATTACCGCTGACATTTTTAAAATTAAATTGTGCTATAATTACAATCGTTAACAATAAATAGGAGAGAGATACATACATTCCGATATTTAGTTTTATTTTTAATCTACCGGCTCGACGGCAGTGGCTAGGCGACTACTTAACACATTCATGGCCTTGGACCCACATCGTGGGCTCACTATTTCCGCATTTGAGAGCACACGAACCCACGTCGAGGGCTCATGACAAAGTGTTTGCAAAAAATAAAATTTATTATGGTGGTGTTGGATTTTAGATTTAAACATATTTGATTTATTTATTCTTTTTACTTCTTTCTAGATGCCACGGACCCTCCGCGTGGATTATATGACAGGGGATAATATCGATGATTTGAAGTTATACGAATAATTTTTAGTCAAACTTATTTATTTTGTATGTAATTATTTCGTAGGCTTTTCTAGAAGAACTCTTGATGTCATAAGTTCCTATAGTGAACTGACTGAATATAATTGTTAGTTTGTGTTTTATAATTCTTCAAAATATCCAATATTACCTTCATCTTATTATATCGTGTATTGCGATGAAACTGACATCTTCAATGCTACCATTCTCCCAAAATATTCGTTACATTGAAATTGCTTTTCTGCACTCATGTTGCAACCTTCATATTCCGTCATAGTACCAATTTCTCTTGTTGTGATAGTACTATTTTTGTGGATATATTTATCAATCTCTCTAGAATAGGATAAATCATCAAAAGGTTGAGAATCAGGTAATTCATCTTGCGAGACACAGCTTTTCTGTTGACACCCTGGTTTTCTTTGGCGAAGATTCTTGTTCTGTACACATATTCTGAGATTCGGAATTAACGTTTTACGTTTCGCTAATTAAGTTACTACCACGTTTGGTAAACTTGTGCTGATCTGAAAAAAGAATAAATAAAAAGAAAATTAGTAAATAAAAGGATATGAAAATGTAGGTTCAGAAATACATTGAAAATAAACAATTTTAATTGATCTTTCTAAAAAGGTTGATGATTCATGTCACATGATGACAGCGAATATAAAAAAATTGTTTACTTACCCATATCTTAGTGTATGTACATTCTAACTAGAAAACGGCACTAGAATACTTCCAGGAGATATCTCGTATGTCGGCCTCGGTGGCGTAGTGGTTAGTGTAACCGACTGCCACGCCTGAGGTCGCGGGTTCGATTCCCGCACAAGTCAAACATTTGTGTGCATGAACATGGATGTTTGTCTTGGTCTGGGTGTTTCTATGTATAATATTGTTACGCCCAGTGACATCTCTCGGCATTGTGGGAAAGACTCGGCAGTTCCGTCTTATAATTTACACCGCCATCTATTGACATCTTACGGAACTACGTAGTACGGTACGAGAACCTTAGAGAGAATGCTGGTACTTTCTCAAATCATCGTACTGTTTACATACCGAGTACAGCGTTGCTAGAAAGCTCTAGAAGCGCTTTACCCGCGTATATATAGGGCGCATGCGCACCGCCAAGGCAGTTTACAATCGTAAGCGGTCAAGTGTTCATCGAAGCGAACGGAAGCGAAAATAGTACAGAGTTTGAAGCAATTACAGTGAAAAAGTGTGGTATAGTGTTTGTTGTGTTTTAAAGTTAATTGTGTGTTTGAATAAAACGTGTTTAGTCGGTAATATTGTTTATATTCTTATCCGTCGAACCCAACAAATTAAGGTTTCTACAGTCGGAGGTCGCAAAAAAAACCAAAATGCTTTTAACTAATTTAATTAATAGAAATAAAATTACAATGTAAGATATGATTATTACTCGAAGTATGAAATAACAATGCAATGGAAATGAAATATTTCCCAAGCCTCGGTTGTGCAATTGACGTCAATCGAATCAACTTTCCGTCGACGATGCAATTTGACGCCGCATGTCACGTTGCGCAGTGAAGACCGCCGATACTGCCGTCGATGCATATTCCATACATTAGGGTTCCGTAACAAACACGTAACAATATGAATATATTTACAAAAAAAAAAGTATCTATGTGTGTTTATCCATTGTCTAGTACCCATAGTACAAGATCTGCTTAGTTTGGGCTAGATGGTGATGTGTGTATGTGATAGAATATATTATATTATATTATATCTAGAAGAACTATGGCCATATTCCTAATAACGAGAGGGTTTTGTGTTACGAGTAATTGCTGTATACCACAGACCCACGTCGTGGGCTCACCCCAACGCATCTGTATTACCGAGGACCCCGCTAGCGGGTTCACTAGTAAAATGTATGGCGTATAAAGCGTGTAAAAGTTATGAGGATGCGAATGTGTTAAACCATTACGCTATCCGTGTAGTCAAATATACATATTTTGTCAACTTGTACATTTAAAATTATATCTATGTAATTATGAATCATATTAAATTTATTTCTAAATCTTCTCCCGTATAATTATTAGGTGAACCTAATCCATGTGTCGTCACAGACAGAATCACTGGTCTACAGTAGCTTCAGTCATATTAGATCTATCTACTTAATAAAGATTAAAATATCAAGATTGTTCGGTGCCTACCAAATGCTTCACATTGGGTAGGCACCGCACAATCTTCGTAGGCCCAAAAGCAGATTTCCTGTCGAAACTATTAGTAAACAAAGTTGGAGCAGGTTTCTCTCATCGCGTTTTATTATGAATTCTTATGAATAAACGATATTCTTATGAATACATAATGAATATTGGATTTATTTATTTTTTATTTTCATTTTATTGATTAGGTACAGTAACAGACTACAGACTAATAAATACACACATAATGTTAAACAGTATACAATACTCAAATCTGGAGTCTAATTATAACTATACACATAATTTAGTTAGTGAGAAAGAAGTTATGCGAGTAAAGATTCGATATAAACAATCGGCAATGATCAAGCACTGATACTATATAAATATAAAATAAATGATAGGTACAAAAGTTTTACATAGGTACTAGTTGATTATTTTATTTTACCTTAAGGTTTCTTCTATCTTACTGTAGCTTACACTCTTCAGTCTTTTAAACATATTAAGTTTGTTATAAAATATGTCAACCCGGGAACATACAGCATTATATTGGTAGCACATTCGCAAAATCGGATTGTTTTGTGATACATTATTGTTGCTAATCGGTATACTAAATAATTGCAGGATGCGCACTGATCGCGTTGGTATCTTTTTTTTTTTTTTATTGCCTTCAGTGGCAGACGCGCAAGTGGTCCACCTGATGGAAAGTGGTAACCGCTGCTCATGGACTTCAGCAATGTCAGGACACAGCAAAGCCGCTGCCTACCGTGAAAGAAGAACTCTCTTTAAACCTCGTTTGAAGAAGGACATATCATAGCGCTCGGGAAACACCGAAGCAGGCAGTTCATTCCAGAGCTTGCACGTACGTGGGAGAAATGATCGCTGGAAGCGTACCGTCCTGGATTTGAACGCTTCCAGGTGATATGGATGAACCCTGCTTCGTTGTCGAGTGGTACGATGATAGAAAGGGGCCGCTGGTACCAAATCAAACAGTTCTTCAGAGCACTCTCCGTGAAAGAGTCGGTAGAACACGCAGAGAGACCCAAAGTCTCTCCGTTGCTTCAACGACTCCAATCTATCCGTGAGATTGGGATCATCGACGATTCGAACTGCCCGTCTTTGTAGGGAGTCAAGTGGGTCGAGCTGGTATTTGGGGGCCCCTGCCCAGAGATGTGAGCAGTACTCCACGTGCGGCCGGACCTGTGCTTTGTAAAGTACAAGACGTTGACCGGGTGTGAAGTACCGCCTCGCCCTGTTCAGTACACCCACCTTTTTGCTCGCTAATTTAGCTTTGTCCTCCAAGTGACTCCCAAACTGGACTTTACTCGAGATTTCCACGCCGAGGATCCCAATACTTTCGGAGATACGGAGAGTAACTCCTTGGAACTGTGGCGCCATGATAAAAGGGTCCTTCTTAGCAGTAAACACGCACACTTGTGTCTTCGAGGGGTTGAATCGAACTAAGTTCTGTTCACCCCATTCGGAGCCCCGCCCAAGAGAGTCCCCGACTTCAGACACAAGTTGTGTTCGTCTTTCCTGTATCATGCTCCGAGGGACATTCTGATAGCTGGTATAACGCGCATCACCCGTGCTGTCATCCGCATAGCAATGTATGTTCTCGATTGACAACAAGTCATTGATATGCAAGATGAACAGCGTTGGGGAGAGCACCGAGCCTTGAGGAACACCAGCGTTAATGGTTTTGGTTTCGGAGCTGCAGCCATCAACGACGACTGTAATGCTCCGACCATCCAAAAAGCTGGCAATCCATTTGCAGAGTCCCTCGGGGATTCCATAAGATGGTAGCTTCGATAGAAGAGCCCTATGCCAGACCCTGTCAAATGCCTTAGCGATATCGAGGCTAACGGCCAGAGCCTCTCCCCCTCCCTCCAAAGCCTCCGCCCAGCGGTATGTTAGGTACGCTAGAAGATCACCAGCCGAATGCCCATGGCGGAAGCCATACTGACGGTCACTAATCAGCTGATTATCCTCAAGGTACCGCAACAGAAGGCGATTTATTAACCGCTCCATAATTCTGGAGAGCAAGAAAGTAATCGCTATCGGCCTATAGTTTGAAGGATCCGACCGGTCACCCCTTTTCGGGATCGGGTGAACATGAGCGACCTTCCACGAAGATGGAACCCTGTTGGAATTGTAGGAAAGACGGTATAGGTGCGTTAAAGCAGGGGTCAACTCAGGGGCGCACGTCTTAAGTACCACTGCAGGGATGCTGTCAGGCCCACTCGACTTATGTATGTCCAGGAGTTCGAGCTCGCGCCTAACCGCACGCTGCTTGATGCGGATTTCAGGAAAAGAGCTCTCACACCTTGGGATGGTAGGTGGTGTGACTCCCTCATCATCCAAAGTCGAGTTTGAGGCAAAAAGTTGTACCAAAAGATAGAACTATGGGCCAGACTGGCATCAGACTTATGCAGTGGTGGGAGACTGACCTGGCAAAAATTTCCTTGCGCAGCCTTGGCAAGCGCCCAAAAAGCACGACTCCCTGAAGGATGTCTTCTAAGGCGCTCGCCAATTCTGGCAACGTGTTCCGTCTTAGCCTTGGCAATAGCCTTCTTGCTGGATCTAGAAGCGGCATTAAATTCTCGCTTTCTCTCCTTGACATCAGGATCCCGACACTTCCTAGCATTATTCCAGGCTAAGTATGCCGACTGCTTCTGGTGTGCAGCATCCCTGCTAGCGTTATTGAACCAGGGGCGGCTGCGGCCGCCCACGGGTATCTTAGCAGAAGGGATGAATAATTCCATCCCTTGGTGGAGCACATCTGTGATGCAGTCAGCACAAGTGCCAGGATCCCCGGATGAGAAGCAAAGCCGCTTCCATGGGTAGGATGTAAGAAATTCTCGAAGTCCATCCCAATCTGCTGACTTGTATCGCCAGACTCTACGGTAACCAGTCACCGAAGAGCGATATGGTCGCGTAACAGGAGCTGCACTGCACATCTTAAAATTCTGCTGGCCAACAAGTTGACAATCCAATGTGCCATTTACAATTTTGTGTAGAGTGCACATGTCACTTATCCACCTTCTTTTATCCAGGTTCAATATTTCAAACCTACGAAATCGACTATCGCAATCTGGTAGTTTCCGCCGTAATCCAAACGTAGACGATAGTGCTCTAATAAAGCGCCTCTGAATCGCCGCTATTCTATCTAAATGGGTCCTGTAAATAGGCGACCACACTGATGAACAGTACTCAACTATGCTTCTTACTAAACAGCAGTATAATGTTACTAGAGAGCTTGCTTGCTTAAACAGTCTAGCGTTTCGAAGCTTAAACGATAACATGCGGTATACCAGGATAATTATTTGTGACACGTAATTACTCTTAGTGTAGCGCCAAAAAGCCTTAATATTCAGCTTGAGATCATTCTCTATTTGTTCTATATATGTTCTAAAGCATTGATGAGCGACCATTTTTGCTCGGGCCCTTAGTATAGAGAATGCATCGTAGTCTCTAGGATTGCCGTAACGCTTAAACCGAGAGTGCGCTTTTTGTTTGCATGAGAGCAGTTTAATTAGATTCTTGGAGAATCAGGCGGGTAGTTATTATTTGACAGTCTAGTCTTTGGTGTATATTTTTCTATAATTGCATAAATGCTATCATAAAATAAATGCACAAAATCATCACATCGTAGAAGTAATGCTTGTTGTGACCAATAAATTTTAGCAATATCTCTTTTACAACTCTCGTTATCAGTTCATCGAAAACATAGTTTTTTAATTGTGGTGTTATATGGAAGACTAGAAATGGTTCAAAATATTAGTTCAAATGGTGGGTGATGTGCGTCAAGACGACTAATAGGTAAAGTAGGTGTTATTTTGACTATATCTGGACAGTCAGTGACTGCAAGATCAAGTATTCTACCATTGTGATTTACTATGTTGTTGAGTTGATATATAGTTGTTAATTGAAACAGTTGACATAGAGCTTTTGATTTTTCACAATTGTAGTTTTATGGACATCTTGTTTCTTTTGACCATTTTATATCACCCAGATTAAAATCGCCAAGTATACAAGTCATATAGCTAGATGTGCTATAGAGTATGTTGACACATTTGTTGGAAAATCACTGGCGATATTAACAGGTAGATAATCAGGTAAGCAGGCTACACCCAAATTAATTCCTAGAGTCCCATTTAGTTTTATTTGTACCCAGATATCCTCCAATCGTCCAACGATCTTTTTCTGTAATACTTGAAGTTTTTTGGAATAAGCAACATGTACACCCTCGCCATGTTTCTTATTACATCGACAACGAAATGCTAAATCACGATCGAAATAACTCTAATGATAATACAGAATCGTCAAGCCAAGGTTTCACTTAAATATATTATATCGAAATTATTAAACTGTATTGTGTTATATATATCTAAAACTTTGCTTTTTACACCTCTAATATTTGATAGTATAGTGATAAATAAATTATAATATTTATGTAAACACCAAAGATCAATTGACAAAAAGTGTTATTATTGATACATGTTTAAGACATAAGGCTCTCAGTATTTCTGATCATGATATGCTTAGAGTCGACACTCTTTCTTACAAAGATACGTCCATTTTTGACCCATACCAACTGGTAACCAAGCTCTTTTGTCTTTTTATGTGCTGCAGCATGTAGATTTCTTAACTGGCGAGAGGTGCTCTGATACGTAGACTGGTTTCTTTTCGCCTGCGATCCTCAGTAAAGCAATATGTTTATTATTAGGGTTAGATTTGTTATATCTATGCACTGCCGAATAGAATTCATCGCGGTTTATTACGTTTCGGAACTTCACAACTATATTGCGCGGCAGTTTACTGTCCTTATTGGTCTTTGCGACTCGTGTACACTTGACTATGTCTTCATCCTTTAGATCGTAACCGACGACATGGGCACATTGTTGCAAAAGATTAGGCAGGTTATCATTACGATATTCTGGTATTCTTTATATCTCTATGTTATTTTCTCGCAAATGTTGTTCCAGCTTATATATATTAAGCAAGCAGCTTATGTAAACTTAAATATAAATAGTTTTAATCGTTTTAATAATTTAATTAGCTTAAAAATTAGTAAAGTTTAATAGTATCTAGTAGTAGTGTAACAGTTTCAAAATTTTGTAATAAAGTATAAAATAAATAACGCGATAAAATCTGTATATAGTAGTTTAATTTCAATATATATGTATATCATTAATTAATTACGACAGTTACACTAACAAACAATATCAATCTCTTAATGCTATAGCGTAAACAATATTTTTTATTAGCCCATCTTTAGCTAACACAAACAAACTGGATGGTTTACCCACTCGAGAGCATGCCACGTATAATTATCCGTGTGAAAAACATGGTGTGCTCAAATCTAAGCCACAAACAGACATCGTTTGGCCTTGGGACTTATTGGTAGTCATTGCAAATGCCAATCTAATCGGAAACTAAATACGTTTAAATTGAATTGGCACATCTGTAGGTATAATAGGGATTCGTAGTATTAATATATTTTCACCTCGGAACTTGCCATTTAAAATGCTATCTTCGATAACGTTTTTCATTAATTTTTGAATGATTAATCGCGTACCGTTGCGCAGCCGTGGCGGGTTCAAATTACGAAGCAAAATAATCGGAGATTCAACCTTCAATTGTAAATTATGCGGTGGCATGCCTGGCAAATCCAGTGAGTTCAAAAACTCTGTGGAAAAATTTACAGCTTCGCTGGCATCTCAAACTGTATCAATAGATTTGTATGATACCAAGTTCCCTGGCAACAACTGTTGTATCTTCAGATTTAAATCGTCAACGTCCACATTTTTTGCCGCTAATATTGCTCTTCCTGCAAGCCACTTATGATTTATGTACTGTGTGTGTACATCGGGAAATATTTGTTCAATGAGAGCATCTTGCGAATCAATTATTGTGCAGAAATCGGTCAGTAATTTTACGCATCCAGTTTCATCTATAGTAACTTTTCCATAGCCGATATGTAAGAGTTGTTTTGAGAATGTTTCAGCGGATGAATCTTGAAGCATTTGAACGCGCATATTTACTTTCAGCTGTACTTTTTCAACATTACGCCACAATGGCGAAGATTTTAAGCAAGCGTTGATCTCATCAGCGTATGTTGAACGTGGAATGACGGGCAGTGTTTGTCTGAAATCACCTGAATGGACTAACAGAGTGCCGCCAAATAGTTTGTCGTTGTTTTTAATATCTTTCAATGTCCTGTTCAACGCCACAAGCGAATGTTTGTGTGCCACAGTACATTAATTCCAGATGATAATTTTACACTGTTTCGGCACTGTGGCCATGGACGATTGTTTTTTATGTTGCACACTGCGTCAGGGTTATTTTGAATATTTAGTGGCAGCTTAAATACTGAATGAGCTGTTCTGCCTCCATCCAATAAAGTTGCCGCAATGCCCGATGATGCAACGGCCAATGCGATGCCATTATTTGATCGTATTTCAGTGAGAATTAGCGAAATAAGAAATGTTTTGCCAGTTCCACCTAGTGCATCCAAAAAGAAGAACCCACCTTGTCCTGCTGAAAACGTTATATTGACGACCAAATACTTCAATAAATTGTAGATTCAACAAATAGAACGGCAGTTCATACAAAAGGTAAATCTCTCGGTCTAACTCTTATCTTCAGTTCAAACAAAGAGAACAGAAAAGAGATGTTATAAATCTATTAGGGATACGTGAATGTAAAATGGAACTAGGTGAGAGCTTGATTATTGATAATTTAGATTCTACGGGCAGTGATGACTCTCATAATGAGTTTGAAGAACTTTTACCAAAACATAAGAAACGTGAGACCACTATAGTTCCTTTACCAACTAAAACTTTTCGTCAAAAAAAGGCTGATCACATGCCTCAACACAGTTCGAAGCAAAATAAATGTAGAAATAAGGATTGTTTAAAAAAAAACTACAGTTCCTTGTAAAAAAGTGGTGTATATTTATGTTTCACGGTTCAAAAAACTGTTTTGAAATTTTACATACACTGTAACTACTTTTCGATATTTTTCGGTTTACCTATATAATAACTTTTTAAAACTTTTAATTATGTTTATCTATTAATAGACAGATATACTTTATGAGTATTTGATAGATATACTCATATGTTGCCATAATAATTGACAACTGATGTTACTTTCGAGACTCATTTGATGTTCCTAAGAAATAAGAAAGTTTATATTTTTGTTTAAAATGTTGTAAGTTCTGTTTTTTTAGTTTTACTGTTAACCGGTCGTATACCGCCGGCTCGCATACCAGCCGGCAGATTTGTACCCGTCGTACGCCGTACGACGTCGTACGTCGTACGTCGAACGCCACGCGCCGCCTTCGCTTAAGCGAAGGCGGCGCGCGGCGTTTTGGCGCCAATTTGGTGGCTCGCATGCGAGCCACCGGCCTACGACGGGTACAAATCTGCCGGCTGGTATGCGAGCCGGCGGTATACGACCGGTTAATTTTGGTATCAAACTCAATAAAGAGTTACATATTACAAGAATTTGTCATATTTATTTGTGTTATTCATTTTCCAATGAACAACAATATATTCTCGTTGACTGCAGTTGTCTTATATACAGGACATAAAATCGTTCAGAAAATGTCAGTTGCCTGCAACCACAGTACATACATATATAGTATTGTAACTCGACTCTGTCCTTGAAATAATTACCTACAACAGCGCGGTTCGTAGACACGAACCGCCTTAGGGTATCGTTAGCCTTCGGGTTTCGGAGGTCAGGTGGCAGCCGCTCCGTGTAAAAACTGATATCCAGTCAAATCCGGCTAGACCAGAAAAGCCGACCCGAAGTGACTTGGGAATAATGAAGGCTAAGAGAGAAGAAGCGCGGTTCGTAGACACGCATTAGGGCTGTCCGCCTACAGTATTTTAATTTTATCTACCTACTTGAGTTTCTTTCTAGTTTAGTGATTGTAAATATTATATGTATATTATATTATAAAAAATGAAATACATAATGAATGAAATAGAAAGTGTTCAATAAAATTAAATTATCACAAATCGTACGCTTACTGCTTACACAACAATCACACCGTCCGTTCGTCACTGCGGCGCATTCGCGACTGATTGCGTGCCGAGCGCATGCCGACGCCGAGGCGCGTACGTATGACTCGAGTTCCGACCGTTTGTATGAAGATAGGTTACTGTATATTTATGTACTGTGCTGCAACTGTCCTACTAGCAGGACATAAAGAAAATCGCTTTGTTACAAGAATAAAAATTTTACAGCATTTTTTCAGTTCTAAAATAACCCTCATACAGCTCAAATTCTGAATATGAAGTAAATCTGATATAAAAAGTGTTCCTTGTAGTGAGGAGGTTAATAGGGTCGTTACCTGTGACGGAACAAGGTTATCGGTATTGCGTCACGATGATAGATCGGCGTACCCGATGGCCAGAAATATATCCCGTTTCAGATATGACAGCCGACACAGTGGCAAAAGCTGTGTACGAAGGCTAGATATGTCGGTTCGGTTGTCCAGATAAAATCACCACAGACCAGGGCAGACAGTTCGAGAGCGAATTATTCAGAGATTTAATGAAATTGTCAGGGATACGTAAAACACGGACTACCCCATATCATCCTCAGTGTAACGGAAAAATCGAAAGATAGCATAGAACATTAAAAACAGCTTTAACGTGTAGGTTAAAAGATAATTTATCATGGCTAGAGTTGGCTACAGTAATGTTAGGGCTGCGACGGGCACGCCACGATCGTGGCGGTAAGTCCCGTGTTTGAGGAGTGGCTGGAGAGGCGCCATGGCGCCCTCATCTTCCGGCTGACACAGGTAATGACTGGCCACGGTTGTTTTGGCCAGTTCCTGTGTCGTATACGCCGGCAAGAGACGCCCGGTTGTCACCACTGCGGCGACTGCCGCGACGTTGTTGAGGACACGGCGCTACACACTTTGGCGGTTTGCCCCGCCTGGGCATCGCAGCGCCGTGAGTTGATCGCGGCAGTCGGATTGGTTGCCCTCTCGCTCCCGGCCGTAGTTCAGTCTATGGTCCGGAGTGAGAGGTCGTGGAACGCCGTCGCCTCCTTTTGTGAGGAAGTCATTTCCATCAAGGAGGCGGCGGAGCGGGAGAGGGGGCGTTTGAACCCTCTCCCCAACCGCAGAGCCGGGCGCCGGAGGGCGCGAGACGACCTCCAGCCACCCTGAGGTTTGACCTGGGGGTGGCGGGCTTTGTGGGCCTGCCCGCCATCCGTTCAGCACCAGGTCCGAGAGGCGGCGTGCGTGTTCCCACGCGCGCCTCTGTTGTTTCGAGTCCGTCTCCCCTCTAGGGGGGACAGTAGGGAGTGTTAGAAGTGCCTTTGGGTAGATCTTTCGTGTAGTGGCCTGCCGTTTCATACGGCGGGCCGAAACCTCGGCGGGGTCGCGACCGCATGCGAAAGTGATTCGCGCGGCCCCGTCGATAGTGGTTTTTGTCGAGGAACACCGTGGTAGGTTTAGTCAGTATTCCGGGAGGTACATTTTCTTCTTAACATCTTTCTTTTACCCCGGCGAGTCCGACATAACCCCTCTGCCCGCCCCCTCGGAGGGGTATGCGTCATGCATTCCCCCAAGTAAAAAAAAAAAAAAAAAAGCGTTGCGAGCTGCGTGTCAAGCGGACAGCGATTACATAAGCGCAGCGGAATTTATCTTTGATCATTGTTTATGGTTGCCTGGCGAGTTCTGTACAGATAACCCAACTAAGATAGATAATCCACAGACGTATATTATTAGATTAAGGGATATTTTAAATAAGATTAAACCTAAGAGTAGAGAGCTAGATAATAGTAATTCTATGTTTGTACATGCCGATTTAAGTTCTTGTCCGCACGTGTTTATTCGGGTAGATGCAGTGAGAAAACCTTTGACACCACCGTACATAGGACCATACGTCGTAAGGTTATTGAAAGAAATTCTAAAGTTTTCAAAATATTAGTTAACGATAAAATTACTAGTGTTTCAATTGATAGCCTTAAAACGGCATATATGTTAGAGGATAATAATGTAATAGAAAATAGTAACTCGAAAGAGCATCAGTACACTAATGTAAACGCACCTTTCAAAGTATCGCGTAGTGGTAGGCATATTAAAAGACCACTCAGGTTTAATAATTAATTTATTTGTAATATGTAGGTTACATATTAAGTGGGTAAATGCGGCGTCAACATTCAGCGTAACGTATCATTTTAGTTAGTATAATTTGTGTAAAGACTCACAGATGTTCATTGTCATACCGACTATACTACACGGTAGCAGGTTCGACTACCGGTAGCATATACATTTTTTTTCTTCTTATTGTGTTTATTATCAGTATAAAATTAACAGTATCATTAAGAGTAAAACATACTCGGTCGAGAAGAAAGAAGAAGAGATTTTTATTGCCCAGAATGGAGCAAATCATGCGTCTACGACGCATACGGAATAGATGCCTGACCCATCCAAGATACCACACGAGAGTCATTACATGTGCACAACACCTAATGGTTCTTTTGCCCACTAAACACTTGTAGCAATATTCAATAACGCCTTCTCTTCGAGATACATTATTTTCAATTAATATATAAACATAATATATTTTCCTCAATATATGTCTTGATTTAATTTTGCCTCTGATTAAAGCATTATCTCCACTCCCTCTTAAATGATACTTTGATACGTTAATTCTCTCTGCATATTTCTATTCAGTATCCTCCATAACATCTAATGTGTTCGCTGTAATATGATTGTGCTTGTCTGATTTGATAAGTACCAAGAGCAAATAATATTAATTCCCTATATTCTAGACTATTATTAAATATTAAATTACTGTCAGATTGAGCTGTTTTAATAGTGAAATTAGATGTTCTATTCATATTCATAAGATATACAAAATCAGCTAAATTATTATTAAATGTTAATTGTTCCCTAATTATTTGAATTATTTCTTCAGCTTCATTTCTATTGCTCAGTCTGACTCCGAATATATTTAGGAGGCTTGCGGCTATCAAAAACATTTGCATATTTGTCGGCCTCGATGGCGTAGTGGTTGGTGTAACCGACTGCAACGCCTGAGGTCGCGGGTTCGATTCCCGCACAAGTTAAACATTTGTGTGCATGAACTTGGATGTTTGTCTTGGCCTGGGTGTTACTATGTATAATATGTATGTATTTACAAAGCAAAAGTATATATGTATATTTATCCATTGTCTAGTACCCATAGTACAAGCTCTGCTTAGTTTGGGCTAGATGGTGTTGTGGAGTAGATTCTGTCCTACAGGATGAGAAATGATACGGCAATAAATTGTTCACCAAGTCTATGTATATTGTTCACAACACAGTACAAACATTTATTACAGGCAAATGTTCTTATATTAGAGAAAACACTGTCTGACTCCGCGGTACAGAACCTACTAGCTATAATTTCCTTTGTATGCGCGCAGTGCAATAGTAAGTGTGCTGACGCATACCGTAACTAAACGGCCTTACAGTGTTGTGTGTATGTGGTAGAATATTATTATTATTATTTGGCAAGTAGTGCCTACATATGTTCGGACAGAGTTGTTGCTCGTAGAGTCAGAAATTCTTCGTAATTCATTGTTCTGACAATCATAAAATGCACAATGTGATGTAGTATTAGCTGTAATTATTCAAATTAGTTGTAATTGTAATTGGCTGGGGTTCTTGAGAACTGCTGCTTCCGAGCTGGGGTTGATGCTCATGCTCTGCCTGCTGCTCAATATTTCGCTGCATATTGGGCAATAGAACTCTTTGCACCCTCACCCAACAGGGGTGACAGACATGGTCTGACGAACAAACCTAAAACAACCATGAGAAGATTCATTGTTATTATAAATAATCACAATTTGTATTATAAATAGTTTGCTGTGTAGTTTATTTTAATAGCTCTATAATAAAAATTAATATTTTTTGTATTTCTTTAAATACTTAAATGATCCTTCTTTGTTTTTGCTAAAACAGGTAAGGATGTGACTCACACAACAAACAACTTTTGTTTGGTTATAGCATTTAAAACTCAATAAACAATAGAATTTAATTTAATCCAGCAGAGGCCATAATCATACTGGCATGCTAAATATCATGCATCTGATAAATTAACTATTAATGGATTAATATAACTAAACTAGTGCTTCTTTTTGGTATCAGTAGTAAATGGAGATTTGTATCATCCTGACTATTGCTACTAAAACATTACACTAATCCTGTCTCCTTTTAAAACCAAAGTGTTAGTAGGGCAGTAGGCTAATAAATAGATTTATGAAAAAATATTTATACGGATATAATAGTGGTGTCCACTATTATTTTTGTTTAAACATTGAAAACAATATGATATGCCACAATAGCATTAAAATAAATATATAACAAAGCCATAAATACCTGTTGTGGGACCACTCTATTTTTAATATCATGGTGTATAGCTTGTTGCAATGGAGATGGATTCTCTACTAAGATGACATTACGTGTGGGGTTCAGCAAAGAACTTCCACACAAAGTATGCAAACATACACATGGCCACAGATGGATGAAGCAGATGATGAGGCACCAGGCTCATTAATGTGCTATTTACATGTTGCATTGCTAGTTGATTAAAAGCATCACGTCATATGTCTTCTTCAGTGATCTAGAAGAAATTAGAATCATATTATTATGTTATAGGTATATAGAGGGTACTTTTATGATATTTCATAATATAATGTGATAAATAGATAGGTAGGTAAATACGTACTATTACTGAGGAATTCCATTCGCAGATCGTGGATACTGGATATTACTTTCGTGTCTAGGCCAAAAACTAAACGACGTCGAAGTGTATGCGTATATTGCAATTGACACAGAGCAATCGCAGGGCTGCTTGCGGCGACTGCATATTGACATCTGTTCGAACACAATCCAACAATCCAAATCGAAGAATCGGTTTCCAGAAAGGCAAAACACAGAGTAATCGTCAGAAGCGGTAGTTATCAGTCTGTAAAACAAAGCCGGGGTTAAAAAACAGAAAATCCCAAATCGCTTTTATGAACGTATCATAAACTCACAACAACAAACGCAGTGGATCGCAACATTCGCAACTGTCGCTAGATATCAGGGAGCTAGGCATGGAAATGATTGCTACATTTAATTCATTTTCATTCAATGAAATGACGAATTTTTTTCACAGTGATTTCGCAGGTGAAATTTCACAGTCAATGATTTTTCATTCTGAGTCGCAGTAACTTCGCATTTACTTCAATTTTTTTCAGTATGAAATATGAATTATAGCATAAGACTACCTAATGAATTAAATATAATGAAAGCTTGTTTTTGCAGTGCCATGCTCGTTTCTCTTAAGTAGTAGTTCCAAATCAATGCACTCATTGTTCTAATTTAAATAATATTTAAAGAATAATTATTACTACCTAACTTATATACACTTAATACAATTTTAAACTAACATGAAGATTTATTTACACCAACAATAATCTCTTTTACGTACAAGTAACTAACAGTAATTCTAACTTCAATTCGAAAACCTAACAAACGTCGTGTTCAAGTACAACGTACAACACGTACTGTGAAATTTAATTTCTTATAGAATCATAATGTAAACAAACACTGCGAAATTGCGACCTGCTACTTTTTACTGCAGAGAAAAGCGAGCCTTATAATGTTATAAGAGTAAGGACTATATTTGTATGTACTCTCGAACTACTTAAGGTCATAGTCCATCAATACGTCACCACGCGAGGCGATGCGATGAGCCGGTAATAGATACGAATTAACAAAATAATGTTTGTCTCTTTCTACCATGCACTGTAATCGTTCGCTAGGCGTCGCGCTTACTCGATGCAACTGTATTCCTCAAGTATAGGTAAACACTTTGGCAATCTGTGATTTCATACTGTGAGTGATTTTTAGCGGGCGTAGTGAAGCGAAGTAGCAAATGTGACTGATGAAAAATCATTTCATATGATTTTTCACTGTTAAAAGTGAAATGTGCCATCCTCGGAAACGCATAGAGCCCAAATGGCGTAATAATGGCTGTCTTTTTTATATTTTCTGGCCAAATTTTAATAAAATTATACGCTCTGTAAATGTTAAAAATATTTTCTTGTTATGCAATTCGTATGTGAAATCTTGAACACTTGGGATCGGATAGCGATACTCCAGATCAGAAGGCTGCATGTTCATATCACGTCGGGGTCACCAGTTTAGGTACTGCTCTACTGGGTTATATTTAGAAATTAAATGCACTTGTTACCAACGACAATTTATTGAACAACCATTACAAAGTGTGGTTGGCGAGCGACTGCCCGCAACCGTCGACGCCACATTCAACCTACGTAAATATCACACGCGTATCATATTACAATGTATATCATATATTATACCTATACCCTTAAACCCCACAATATTATTATGTTGATAATTCTTCATACATTTTTTTGACTACATTTCTTATTTTATTGCGATTCTTAAGTATACATTTATAAAAGTAAAATTATGGGATACTTGTGCTGTACATACATAGAGGCATAAAATGGGTCTTAACTTTTTCAACAGTGTGGTCGGTAGATTTCACCAGCTGCTTAAACCGGGGCCTCAATTTCTCACATAGATCTAAGACCAATTGTTTAGAAAGGCGGTATATTTTTACAAATTCTGATTCATCAAATTTAATTAATGGATCACACTGGTTCCTAACTTGGTTGCCAAAGTCTTTGGATACGAGAAGTGCTGGCTTCATTATTACACTCTAAGAACTCTAATAAAATTAAATTGTCAGACATAATAATGAAACAATGATTTGACTTAACTTTATACTAACTAGCACTCTTATAATAGCACGAATGTTTACGTAAATACACATTAAAGTATACTATTTGATGTTAAAACTTATAGGAATCACAGATAAAGTGCCTTAAAATATTTAACTTCCACAAAATCTTAGAAATATCTAATTATAATCAAAGCAATTCAGTTTATGCATTAAAATAGTAACTTTATATGAATCGCTAAATTTGACAGTTAAACGTCCAGTTTAGGTTGTCAAAGCACATCATGGTCGGGCACGCCACGATTGTGGCGTTAAGTCCCGAGTTTGAGGAGTGGCTGGAGAGGCGGCATGGCACCCTCACCTTCCGGCTGACATAATGACTGGCCATGGTTGTTTTGGCCAGTTCCTGTGTCGCATAGGCTGGCAAGAGACGCCCGGTTGTCACCACTGCGGCGACTGCCACGACGTTGTTGTGGACACGGCGCTACACACTTTGGCGGATTGCCCTGCCTGGGCATCGCAGCGCCGTGAGTTGATCGCGGCAGTTGGATTGGTTGCCCTCTCGCTCCCGGCCGTAGTTCAGTCTATGGTCCGGAGTGAGAGGTCGTGGAAAGCCGTCGCCTACTTGTGTGAGGAAGTGATTTCTATCAGGAAAGCGGTGGAGCGGGAGAGGGAACGCTTAAACCCTCTCCCCAACCGTAGAGCCAGGCGCTGGAGGGCGCGAGACGACCTCTTCGGCGGGGTCGCGATTGCATATGAAAGCGATTCGCGGGGTACGGCCAATTGCGGTTATGTCGAGGAACACCGTAGTAGGTTTACCGGGATGTCGCTCACCATCTTTCCCCGGTGAGTCCGACATAACGTCTCCGTCGCCCCGCGGAGAGGCATGCACCAAAGCATAATACAAAGTTAAAAAAAAAAAAACAAAGCACGGTACGAAAATGAATGAACGATATGAGTTTGCGAGTCACACGCTATCCAATTCTCAGTGATTAAAAACAGAGACACTGAGACACTGAGCCTCGGACCAATTATAATTGGTCAAACAAATAAGTCATCCTCCTTATAGGATCCGTTTTGAAATAAAGCAGTCAAAATGTTGCCAGACACAGTTGTAGTTTTGGAAAAAGGTTTAACAGCCAGTTTATACGAATAGTCGAATAAAACTTTATGTACACAGTAGGCACTGATTTAGATTACTTTGAACACATACAGTAAAAAATCTGTTTCATTATTTCCTTAAAGATCGGCATAACTTGCTGAGTGCTCCACTCATTGGTAGGTACGGAGTTTAAAAATGTTAGTAAACATATTTTTTTTTGCAAACGTTCAACCAAAACGGTTTACACAGCAAACTTAGTAGGACCGCAGATCTTCGATAAAAAAAGTTAACTGACATTCATGTATAGTAAATTTTCTCTTCAAAGATAAACTAAACTTTGTTGCGAATATTTATTTCGACGATTTATACGTTCATGACGTGAAATATATACTTACTTATTTGATACTACTGTTTTGTCGATAATTATCAAAATGAGGTTTAAAGAAGCTACAGCAAAAAAACCTCAACAAATATTGTTTTCCAGAAATACATATGGACCTAAAACTAAAACGGAAAACTGGGATTATCGTATACACGCTGAGAAGAAAGATAACTACGTTTATCGAGACGGATTAAGTAACCATGTCAGTACATACACACGTTGGGGAAACGAAGACCAGGGGGTCCGCATGACTGAAACACGCCACATGTTGGCACAAATTTTTACAAAATCTGATCCAGTGTACTCTTTTAAGCCTCTCGTAAATTTTACATCGTATCCATGTACAGAGTAAGTACTTAATATAAGACAGCTCAATTCGAACCTTCTTCATACTTGCATAAATTAATAATAATTATAATGTTAATGTTTACATACACACAAAAGCATCTAGCCCAAACTAAGCAGAGCTTGTACAATGGGTACTAGACAATGGATAAACATACATATATAGTTATTTTTGTAAATACATGCATATTATACATCTAAACACCCAGACCAAGACAAATTGGGATGAAATGGGTATTTCAATTTAACAATTACGTAGGTAAGTAAGTACCTATATGGCTATAATAGATAAGTAATAACGGAGAATATATTATATATGTCGGCGCAAGTCCATATAACTAATAATATAATATATTTTAGTACTTTGAAATTAAACTGCTATATACGGATTTTATCGCGTTGTTTATTTGACACTTTATTACATACACAAATAAACAACGCGATAAAATCCGTATATAGCAGTTTAATTTCAATGAATAATATTTGCGTAAATAGAAGACAATATTATATTCTAGTACATTAATTTACCACTAACTGACTTATAAACAGGTCTCTATTTATTTACTAAGATTATTTCATGATTACCACATTGTTTGTGCGAGTTTTACCACTTATTGCTTAAAATAAGAGTTGTAATGGTTTGTTGTTGTTCGAGACGGCAAACTATTACTCATTATAATTTAAACATTTATTTTGAAGTAATTAAGCAATTCCTAAATTCATAACTTGATTTTTAAGCAATATCGAATTTAATTCTAGATATTTTTGTTAAGTTCAAAGTAATTCGAATAGGGTAAGACCACCTACTGTTGGCACTCCACCAATTTATTGGCACGCGGCAGTTATTTATCAATAATAAGTATCCGAACACAGTATTTTTTTCGGGTAATAAATAGTAGGTTTAACCTTCTATACTACTGGCAACACAGAAACTGTTCCTTTTTAAAGATGGCGTCGCAATGAAAACGTGTTTGTCGTGTTCGGACCTGAGTAAAATAACTAACAAAATTCAGTGATTTTGCTAAGGTAAGACGTTGACCAATCTCAATAATAATCATAAATTTTGAGTTTTGGTTACAGATACTGTTTAATGCGATTATTTAATTATTTAGCTTTCTACTCAGTCATGATTATTAAGGTTTAGGGCCATTTTCTATACTTTTTTGCGGTGCCAACATTTAGTACACTTATTATGAACCAAGCCTTTTTATTGGCACATGTGCCAATATTAAGTAATTGTGATAAATTTACTTAGGACAAAATGTACTTTATATCCATTCTTTTTCGATTCAGATTTAAAATAAATGTGTACCGTAACTTAAGTACATATTTTCTAAATGTTGGCCCACTGCCAATTGTATGACAAACCATTTATTACCAACAGTGTGAATAATATAATTAGTTATCTTCAAAATGAAGCCTAGCACAAAAAATACTAATAAAACAAAGCTTGGTAAGGTAAAGCGAAAGGTTTATATAGAAGAAAATTTACAAAAGGCCCTTGTAGAAATAGCTAAAGAGCTGAGTAAAAAACATGCTGCCAAAACCTTCCAAGTGCCACATTCAACTATCCAATTCCGGTTAATAAATCCAGATCATGGCTCTAAACCAGGCCCTCCCACAATTTTAAATAACAAGGAAGAAGAGGCTTTTGTTAACTGGATCAAACTCAGTAGCCAAAAAGGCTTCCCATAAAGAAAATAAGATCTGACATAAAGTGTATCGGAGTTTCTAAAAAAAATCTAATCAGGTGTCCTCCTTCAAAAATGGCGAGAAATGGTTTAAACTATTTTGAACTCGACCTCCTACACTTGTGTTTGGTACTCCTGAAACATTTACAGCTGCCAGCTCAACAGAATCAGAAAATGATGTTATAGGATGGTTTAGGCAAATCAAAGACTACTTTAATGAAAATAATTTATTTCACATACTTTCTGACCCAACGCGAGTCCTTAAGGGAGATTCAACAAATTTTGTTTTGTGCCCAAAGACAGGTGTTGTTTTGAGTACAAAAGGAGATCGAAATGTTTATAAAGTTGATCACGCCCAAGCCAAAACTTCGTTGACAGTTATGTTAACTTTTCGTGCAAATGTTGTACTGCTACTACTATTGAACTTGTGGCGACTCCGCACAGACGAAGAAGTAAGTTCCGCCTACATCTAACAGATAGCGCTAAATACGCTAAATGACGTCACAATCCTGCATCGCGCAAGCAGAGTTTACACAGCGACTAACTATATATACAAAGCACCCGACATTAACCGTCGGGCCGCGGCCCGCCAGGCACGATCAACCAGCCTGGTCGGAGGATCCTCCCTTTGTGTTGGAGGGACATCACACTCCGTTCGTCCACAAACTTAACTAATTTTTAGGCAAATAAATTATTAAAACCTATTTATATTTACTTTCCCCGACGTTTCGGTTGCTTTTCAGCAGCCATGGTCACGGGAAGACTAAGATGGTAGTTGTCTCAATGTTCCAGTGTAGTTATTTCAAAGTACTCGAACATAAT
Source organism: Catocala fraxini (assembly GCA_930367265.1). NCBI lineage: Eukaryota > Metazoa > Arthropoda > Insecta > Lepidoptera > Erebidae > Catocala > Catocala fraxini. The sequence continues at coordinate 18,335,714 of OV884029.1, forward strand.
TTAATCATTGGTGTTTCAATTTACGCAGAATGAGCTCAAAGTATCATGATGTCTAGCTGTGGTTTGCTTCTTGGTTTTGACTATTTGAATAACTGGATCTCAAGCTGGTGGTACATTCCAACCATCTTCTTTATTGAAATTAGGATGTTTTTTTATTTCAATAGCATCGCGAAGCATCCTTGGTAAGAATCGGTGTTCTTTAGCAAGAATCTGTGGTTTGTCAAATCTTAGGTAGTGGTTGGTCCCCTGCTGCACATGTTCACACACAGCAGACTTTAACGAGCGTTGGAGTTTTACATCAGCTATGTGTTCTTTTATGCGAATGCCTATGCTTCTCTTGGTTTGACCAATGTATGAGAGTCTGCAGTCACAATCTATTTTATAGACCCCTACATCTTGCAAAGGTAGTTGGCACTTGACGGATGGTAAAAATTGACTTATCTTCGTTGGCGGCTTGAAGAATGTGTTGATTGAAGCTCGCTTCAAGATGTAGCCAATCTTGTCAGTGACACCCCTTATATTAGGCAGTATAGCAGGCTGGCGCTCGACTGTGGCTGGCTTTTCTCGGGATCTGTGACAGCGGCGCGGCTGTTGATGCTTGTTGTCTTGCAGTACTTGCAATACTTGCTTGACATGTTGAAGCTCGGCGTCTAGGTGTTTCTTGTCACAGATCCCGTGGGTTCTCTGAAACAAAGACATTCCCACGGTAGCTAACTGTTTAGGATGGTGGTAAAATTCACCGTTTAGGTACCTATTTGTATGAGTCTTTTTCCTATACACATTGTGGCTCAAGGTATGATCAGGATTTCTAATGACAAGTACATCTAAGAAAGCTAATTAATTATTTGCCTCTAATTCCATAGTAAATTGGACGTTGTTATTAATGGAATTAAGATGTTCTAGGAATACACTTACACTATCTGTTGGTGATATTGTAAAAGTATCATCTACAAACCTCTTATAAATCCTAGGTGTGATGGGGGCAGTCTGTAAAGCTCGAGCCTCGAAGTCCTCCATATATATATCGGCAACAATAGGCGATACTGGGGAGCCTATTGCCACACCATCGACTTGTATGTAGAATTTTTTGTCCCACAACAGATAACCAGTTGTTAAGCAATGCTTAAGTAGTTCTATAATAATAATATTCTACCACATACACACAACACCATCTAGCCCAAACTAAGCAGAGCTTGTACTATGGGTTCTAGACAATGGATAAACATACATATATACGTTTTTTTTTTGTAAATACATACGTATTATACATAGAAACACCCAGACCAAGACAAACATACATGTTCATGCACACAAAATATGTTTGACTTTTGCGGGAATCGAAGCCGCGACCTCGGGCGTGGCAGTCGGTTACACTAACCACTAGGCCATCGAGGCCGACAAAGTTCTGCATATTTCTCAGGAATATTGTACTCTATTAGGTTCCTTTTAGTTATTTCAATACAGTCATGTACAGGTATGCATGTAAATAATAACTGTACATCAAAACTAACCATTGTTTCATTGTAAGTGAGACGCAGGTTTTTAATTTCACTCACAAAATGGTATGAATCCTTTACATGTGCTCTCGAGTTGCCTCTGAGTGGTGAGAGTATCTTCGCTACGTGCTGAGCCAGTCTGTAAGTTGGTGTGTCGATCTGACTCACAATAGAACATAGGGAAGCGTTTTCCTTGTGTATTTTTGGTAACCCATACAGCTTTGGAAATTTTACGCAAGCTGGCATTAACTAAATTGTTTAACGTTTAAATCTAGTTTTTCGGAGTATTTTATTCGATACGTCGGGGAAAGTGTAAACTTAAGTATAAATAGTTATAATAGGTTTAATAATTTTATTAGCTTAAAAATAAGTAAAGTTCAATAGTAGTAGTAGTGTAACAGTTTTTAAATTATGTAATACAGTGTTAAATGAACAACGGGATAAAATTCGTGTATAGTAGTTTAATTTCAATTAATAACATTCGCGTAAACAGAAGACAATATTATGTAAAAGATTACCTGCAGAAATACCTACTAAAATTCCTGAAGATTGGGACGTGGGTCTTATGTTGGTCTATATACGTGGGAGTGGGTGGATGAATTCAGATATTTTTTACGAATGAATTAAAAACGTTTTACATCCCCATCTAGTCAAAATAGGCACAATATTTCCAGTTATACTGTTTGTAGACAGTCACATGTCTCACCTAACTTATGCCGTGTATTTGCAGATAGTTTGATTGCAATTTACCTTAATTGTACAAGATACAGATACAAGATATAGACTTTTACAGCTTGCTGACGTTGCCACATTCAAGCCTCTAAAACAGAATGGCAAAAAACTTTCTTAGAATGGCGTAGAATAAATCCACCCCAAGCACTAAGACTCAATTTGTGCCATTGCTTAAAGTTACAATAGGAAAAATCATAAAGCCGCAAACTATTATCAACGGATTTAGAGCAACAGGGATTTGTCCATGGGATGAAGAGGCTGTAGACTATAGTAAATGCATCGCAACTAAAGGTACAAAAGCAATTAAATCATCTCACGTCACTCGAGAAAAAGAGAAATTACTCACTTAAGAAGAATTAGTTAAATTAGTAGACAAGGATAAGATTGATTGCATAGAAAAAGGAGAGTTAACTTCAGAAGAGTCCATTGAATTGATAAAAAGAATCTGGAATTTCTTCGATAAACTATCAAATATTTCTCAACAGTAAAATCTAGACATAGAACCAGAAATTATACATAAAGTCGAAAACTTGAGTAATTTAGACATCGAAAGTATGCAAATATTTATTAACGATTGTCCAATTAATATTGTTGAATCTGAAGTACCAAAGTTAGTCCCCATTTCAGAAGAAATTGTTGTTGAAGAAATGGTAGAGTGCTCAGATGAAGGGAACATGATAATTGAAGATTTATCACAGGAACCTCATTATGAATTAGTAAGCCACAGTGTTCAAATACATAATATACCTGAAGACCAGAATATAAATTTACCAAAGGCTGAATCAATACAAATTATTTCAGATCAATGTATTCCATCCATTACAGCTTCAATACCCATGAAAAATCTTACTTATGTCAAATGATATTTTGATATTACCTAAAACACCAATATGAAAAGGAGTTAAAAACTCTGTTAAAACCCCGTTTATATTAAATTCAGCAAAGTGGCAAGCACAAGAAAGTGAAAAAAAATCAGAATTATAGAAGAGAAAGCTGCACGGATCAAAAAAATAATAGGAAAAGGGAACGAAAGAAAATACAAAAAGAGAAACGACTGGCACCAAAGAAACAAACCAAAAACAAAAAGAAGCCTATTGACGAAGTATCAAAGATATTATTTTCTGAGAAATGTTATACATTAATTGTTAGTGAAGATACCATTGTTCAAAATAAAGAAAATAATCAGGAGTTAATTGATATAGACAGAAAGCATAGAGGAGGGAGTAGTGGTAATAGAACATACACCACTGCTGAAATAGAAAATAAGTTGACTGAATAAGATAATTAATTCGAAGATACAACGATCTCAAAATGTTGACTGATTTAGATGATTACTATGAAAGATCTCAGTGTTGATTACTAGATTTTGTTAATGTTTATTTGATTTTGTTATAATATTTTGTAAGAATTCTGAAAGATGTTTCTAAACTGTGTTCTTTAATAAAAATATAGAATATTTTTTTATTATTTTCCAGTAGTTATTTTTTTCTATAACATACAAATTAAAAAAAAAACATTAAATTGAAATCAGTTAATATTACATAAGATATGCTCATATTATAAAATACGTCAATAAATGGATTTTCTATGCCAATGACCGATCTTTACATTTGATTTAATTTAAAATAAGATAAATAAAACCTCATAATCTAAAATAAAGTCTTCTGAAAAACGTTCTCTAGTGATATAAGAAGAATTTAAGCAAAATTTTAGTTTGAGCAAAATTAAAAATGTTTGTTGGATAGCCACTTAAAGTGCCATAAATGGGTGTCTTACCCTACTTACAAGTTCAAGATTAAATTGAAGTGTCAAAAATCTGTTATTAAAACATTTGAAATTAAATTAAAATGTTCTAATATTAAAAACGGGCTGTTGTTTTTTGTAAACAATTAATGTAATTAAATAAGCTATTATGGAAGTGTGTGTTAAAATAATAGTGAAATATTGTGATTGTGTATTGACCTCCCAACGCCCGCCATCTCTTGAGCGCGTTTGGCGTTGTGAAGTCAAGCATTATAGAACCTATATTACAAGTTATCTCAAGAGCTCTTCACAAATTGTAATCTTGTGAGTACTAAATTTAATATTGATTTTTACTGTGTTGCTTTACGTAGATAAGATTAAGATTGTGCTTAGGAATTATAAGTGTTTATTAGCGAAAGCGTGTTTCATTAATTTAATTATTTGCCATGAGTGATCGTACTTTATTATTTTTTCATCTGAACTTTAAATTTGTTTGTGATGCCACGCGAAGGTCGCGATTACTCTAATTTGCACATCGCAAATATGCATTTTGTTTATGGTTTCTGCAATGGAAATGCAAGTGCCGCAGTGCGTGAATACGCAAGAAGATATCCTAGTCGGCCAACTCCAAACTGCCGGACATTTATCAACATACACAATAGAGTAGTTGAAAATAGTATTCACTGCCCCCCAATTGATCGCTAATATGATGGACGAAAGTGATAGTAATGTGTTAAGTGATATAGCGAGGGATCCCAGACTAAGTGTGCGAAGAATTGCTATACGCCTTGGTTTGTCAAAAACTACAGTGTGGGAGATATTAAAATAAGAGGATCTGCATCTCTATAATGTTCGTAAAATGCAAAATCTGCAGCGAGACGTTGATTGTCTATCAAGGTCAGTTTTATGAGCGTGGATCAGCAATAGAGTACGCGCAAACACGGATTTTACGGGGAGAATTATGTGGACGAGGCGGGATGAGGCGAAGTTTACAAGAACGGGGATCACAAACTTCCGCAACCTGCATACGTAACCGGCTGAAAATCCCCACGCTATAAGACCAGCAAGTATCCAACAAGAATTTTCATTAAACGTGTGAGCTGCTCTATTGAATAACACACTCACTGGATCGATTGAATTGCCTCAATCATTAAACGGCGCCAGGTTTTCCCTTTTTCTAAACAACCGAACAACGAATGCCAAAATGTCTTAATGGAGTTACCACTTTCTTACCGTCAGCAGATGTAGCTGCAATAAGATGTTGTTTTGCAAGAGATGTGCGGCAATATTTAAATTCATATTATGGTGAGTGGATAGGTCGCGGCGGCCCTGTGGCCTGGCTACCGCGCTCACCCGATTTAACCCCGTTAGATTTTTTTGGTCTGGGGTCATATGAAACAAAAGGTTTATTATGAGCCTGTAAATACTAGAGAAGAGTAATGGGAGCGAATTGTTACAGTTGCAAAAGAAATCCGCGAAAATTCAAATATGGTAAAAAGGGTTAATACACAAGTCGCTCTCAGAGCATCCGCGTGTTTATTAAATCGTGGCAAACACTTCGAGAATTTTATGTAATTTACTTTTGTTCGTAATATTATTAATAAATACGTATTTGGTTTAAAAATTGTTGTTTTATTTAACTAATTAGGTATTAATAATTGGATTTAGAAGGGTTCAGAATTCCCCATTAAGTCACAAAGGGCTCAGTTTTGACTACCTGCGTAACAAAAGGCGTGCGTAGGGACATCTTTGAGTAACAATAACTCTACCGTTAGTGAACATACATTTGTGATTGTTGATGGGTGTTGAGCAACTCAAATACTAATAATTAATATACTTTTACACTTAAAATTTTGTATTATTTTAGAAAATGTAGAAAATGTTAAAATAATGTATAAGTTGTGTTTGAAATTTCTCTGTTATGACTTATGTCTCATAACAAAAGTAACTTGCATTACGTATGGCCACTAAGGTTCTTTTTTGATTGCGTATGCTGTAAACTTTTGGAAAACATGAAAAGTATGCGTCTGTGTGAGCTAGGTTTAATGTTGCGATAGTTAGATCACTTAGAGGTCTAAATACGTAAGTCAAATATTAAAATTGCTCCATCGTTGGAGTTTTGGAGTTAGACCCCATAAATGGGATGGTTTTACCGATAAAATTACGTATATTTACCGCCCCTAAAGTTTTATTAAGTACTACATGCGTGGACACATTGTAATAGGTACAGTGCGACATAAAAGAGTAGACATTAAATGAGGGTGCTAGCATCGTACATGTGGCAACACAGGAAGCTTGCGATCCAATAATTTTGATGTTTGAATTTTTACCAGTATCGTAATAAAATAATATCACAAGTTTTACTAATTTATTTCTCAACTAATATTTTATATTACTAATGCAAATGGGAGTTTGTTTGTTACGCTTTCATGCCATAACTACTCGGCAGAGGATCAGTCGCAGCTAAACAGAGAAAATCTATTTGAGTGACATTAGCTAGATTAAAAAGGCCGATTAAGTTGATTCAATGAACTTGTGAATACTCCGATGTTACTGTCAATAAATAAGATAAAATAAATAATAATAAACATTTGCTGTTTCAAGCCTGTTAATAAAGTATAAGGAAAAATTCTTTGTCGAAACTTATCGCGATAGTAAACCGAATATAATATATCCGATATTGACTGACAACATCTGCATATAACGGGCGATAACAATATTATAGCAACATAATATATACTTATAACACGAGAAAACAAACACAACCACAGAGATAATTGTCGGCCTCGATGGCATAGTGGTTAGTGTAACCGACTGCCACGACTGAGGTTCGATTCCCGCGCAAGTCAAACATATTTTGTGTGCATGATCATAGATGTTTGTCTTGGTCTGGGTGTTTCTATGTATAATATGTATGTATTTACAAAAAAAATGTATATATGTATGTGTTTACGCCGTTCACTCATTAAAATATGACCAACGTTTAGATCGCAATTTAGTACCACAATAAACACATTGAAGAGAGGACGTCTTTTACTGGTGCACCATAATAGCAATCAATACTGAACCTTATTACCTAGTAAACATGGTCCTTCGAGCCGGATTGCTTAATGATTGCTACGGTAGCGAACTCGGCCGCGTGAATACAAAAGGACTGCATTCCAATAGATATGAATCATCTTGTTTACAAGTAATTAGTGAAGATTTTATTATAAAAAGTAAAACACTCAGTGAACGAAAGTGATTTATAGCATTGCATTGGTTGTATTTATACGTGAATTTGGTCAAAACATTTTGAAAATGACGTCACCAACCTCAGAACAAAGTAAATACTTATCTACGCTGGAAGATGCAGCAAGTATGATACGAAAAGCTCAAACAAACCTTAAGAAATGCCCAAAACAACGTTTGACGGAGGGTTATTTAAAAGCAAGACTGAAATGCATTGAAGAATACTGGGACACATTCAAACAAGCGCACAGTGGCCTGATGAAGTGTACACCACGGGAACAGCGGGGAATTTTGCCGTATTTTCTCAATGAGGAATATTATGCTTACGAAGACATGTATCTGTGTTTACGGGGCGACTTAGCCGATCTCATATCGAACTTGGAGTCTCAACAAAGAATAACTGAGGCTGTTAACATGTCAACGTCGTCGCAAAATGGTCAATTCCCATCTGCCAAGTTACCACGCATACAGATCCCGACGTTCTCAGGCAAATATGATGAATGGCCTTCATATAAGGATTTATTTACCGCGCTTGTTCACAATACTTCCATAAACGATGTGCAGAAACTACACTATTTAAAAACAAGCGTTTCTGGTGAGACTGAGCTATTATTACGACATATATCTATCACTGAAAATAATTATACACAAGCATGGGAATTATTACAAGGACGTTTTGGCAATAAAAAAATGATAGTGAATTCTCTCTTAAGAAGATTATTTAATCAGAAAAAAGTGACAATTCAGACAGCTAATCAAATTAAAACTTTACTCGATACAACGATGGAATGTTTAAACAGCTTGAATAACATTAAAGTGGGTACCGCCTCTTGGGATCCATTAATAGTATTTCTAGTAACACAGAAACTGGACCCAGAGTCGTTGAAGGAATGGGAAGAGCAAGCATACAAAGAAAACAGTGATGAGTTGTCTTCATGGGACGATTTACGAAAATTTCTTGAGTCAAAGTTTCGCACTCTGGAACTAGTCACTCCGGCCAGTAACACTACGAGAGATAAATCACAAGGTCATAAAGCATTTCATATTGCATTAAAGGATGATCAAGTCAATAACAAACCAACGCACAGCATAGAAAATGTATTACCCTTATGCACTTATTGCAATGATAAACACTATATCTATCATTGTAAAGATTTTGCAAGTAAGCCTGTAAAAGAACGACATGAATTTGTAAAGATGAACAACTTATGTTTTAATTGCCTTGTGCCAAACCATAGTGTGTATAATTGTAAACAAAGAACGTCATGCCGAGTCTGCAGAAGAAAACACCATTCCCTTCTACATCAACCTAAAGAGTCAAGTCAAGAAAACAAACAATTACAACCAGAACAACGAATCACAACAGCACACTTCTCAAGAGAACAACCTTGTCATCAAACGTTACTAGCAACAGCACAAGTAGTAGTCAAAGCAAGTAATGGAGATACACACCTACTTCGTGCTTTGATTGACCAGGGTTCGGAGGCTTCACTGGTGTCTGCAAGAGTAGTTGAACTCTTGCGGCTGAAGAAGACATGCATCAACGGTGTAGTCTCTGGAGTGGGAGAAGGATCACAAATACCTATCAAACACCGAGTAGTTTTCGCAGTTTCTTCGCGTTTTAATGCAAAAGAAGTATTTCAAGTCAAGGCGTATGTTTTGAAGACTTTGTCTAAAAAATTACCCTCACAAACAATCACGATGAACTGGCCACAACTCCAAACTATACAATTAGCAGACCCTATGTATAACACGCCGGGTAGGATTGATATCTTGCTTGGCGCCGACGTCTACAGCAAAATAATAGATGTCGGCTTAATTAGAATACCTGATGGCATAGTGGCACAAAAAACATGTTTGGGGTGGATACTCTCGGGTCAAAATGAAGACAAATCATTAAGCAATGAAAACAAGGTAATCACACTACACGTTGCAAGAATGATTTCAGAAGATGATAACATACTAAAGAAGTTTTGGGAGATAGAAACAGATTCGTATACTAAAAGAAAGATACTAACAAGGGAAGAAGAAGAATGTGAATCAATATACAAAACCACAACAGTAAGAGACGAAAAGGGTATTTACATAGTACAATTACCACTGAAACAAACATTAGAAGAAACTACACAAAGGATAGGAGATACTAAACAAATTGCCATTAAGAGATTTCAACAATTAGAAAACAAATTTCGAAGAAACAGTGAATTTAAAAGACAATACAAAATGGTAATAGACGAATATTTAGAAATGGCACATCTACAGAAATGTGAAAACATAGATGAACAAGCTAATTACTTACCACATCACGCAGTGATTCGAGAGCAGAAAGACACAACAAAATTGCGGATAGTCTTCGATGCGTCTGCTAACGGTACAGGAGGCCATTCTCTTAATGATAATATGTTAGTTGGACCCGTTTTGCAACCTGATCTACGTAGTGTCATAATAAATTGGAGAAAACACAAGATCTGTATTATTGGAGATATTATAAAAATGTATCGAATGATAAAAATGGCTGAAGAACATACGAAGTTACAACACATAGTGTGGCGGAATAACACAGATGAAGACATAAGTAGTTATAAACTAAAACGTGTCACATTCGGTACAGCTGCAGCACCATTTCTTGCTGTTAGAACTCTCATCCAACTTGCTGATGATGAAGGTCGCCATTATCCAGAAGCTGCGGCTGCAATAAAGCACTGTTATTACATGGATGATCTTATGGTCTCACTCGAAGGAGTCGAAGAAGCTAAAAAATTGTGTCGTGATATAAAAGCTATACTTGAAAAGGGAGGATTTTGCATGCAAAAATGGTCAAGTAATTCAGAAGAAGTATTGAAAGATTTACAAGCAAATGAAAATACTACAGATTCACTAGAAATAAAACTAGATAAAGTCATTAAAATTTTAGGTTTAAAATGGGACGGAAAGGATGACACATTTAAAGTAACTGTTGACTTACCTGAATTGATACATCCCATAACAAAGAGATCCATTCTTTCTGATGTCGCACGCTTGTTTGATCCATTTGGGTGGTTATCGCCGGTAATCATTGTAGCCAAGGTCATGATTCAGAAGCTGTGGCTCTGTAATCTCGGGTGGGATGACGAAGTACCTGAAAAGATAGCTAAAGAATGGATAAACTATAGAGAAGATTTACCTTACCTGCAAGCCATTGAAGTTCCCCGTTGGTTTCACATCACTCCGAGGCATAAAGACATCCAGATTCACGGTTTCTCAGACGCTTCTTTAACTTCATACGCAGCAGTAACTTACCTCAGAATAGTTGATGAACATGATGTAGTTTATGTGGCAATGGTAGCATCTCGAACAAAGGTAGCACCTGTGAAACAACTCACAATACCCAGATTAGAGTTATGCGCTGCAGGATTGCTGGCTGATCTAGTGAAGAATGTTGCTGATGTATTGAAGATACCTATGAACAATATTTATGCTTATACAGACTCAATGGTAGTGTTATCATGGTTACAGTCTAATCCAAATCGATGGCGGACTTTTGTCGCAAATAGGGTTGCAGATATTCAAAGAAACCTGGAAGAGAAAAGATGGGGTTACATAAATACATCTGAAAACCCGGCAGATATTGCTACTAGGGGGCTTAAAGCAAGAGATTTGGTAAACCTAAAGATGTGGTGGCAAGGTCCCAGCTGGTTAATGAAGCGAGAAATCTCCAGTTTAAGACCAGATGTTCCTACAACAGACCTTGAAATTAAAGCTTTGTGTCATACCAATACGTACAAGGAAGATACACCTCTGTGGGAAAGATTTTCAACCCTGTTGCGAATGAAGAGAGTGTTGGCTTATTGTAAAAGATTTTTACATATAAGAAATAGAATACAATTAGAAGAATACTTAACAGTAGAAGAAATGGAAACAATTTTGGCAACATGCATAAAATATTATCAGAGTCTAGTCTTCGAAAGAGAAATAGAACAGATAAAGAAAAATGGAAAGGTCAATGCCAAGAGTTCACTTGTTACGCTGGCGCCATTCTTAGACAAGAAAGGTATACTGAAAGTTGGAGGCAGATTACAAAACGCAATATTGTCTGAAACATCAAAACAACCAATTATAATACCAAAGGATGTTCATATTGGAAAACTTTTAATTCAAGAAGCACATATTAAAACTTTTCACGGTGGTATTCAATCCATGTTAAACTATCTTCGCAGTAGATATTGGATAATTGGCATGAAATCAGGTGTAAAAAAATGTATTCGAACATGTAAGATCTGTATTGTGAGCAAAGGGAAGGTAAACTATCAAATGATGGGTCAGCTCCCTGCCGAAAGAGTGACGCCTAGCCGAGCTTTTCGTAACAGCGGAGTGGATTACGCAGGACCTGTACAAATAAGAACATCGAAAGGTCGAGGTCACCAGGCCGTTAAAGGCTACATTTGCCTATTCGTGTGCATGTCCACCAAAGCTCTGCATTTAGAAGCTGTCACAGACCTTACAGCTCAAGGATTCATCGCCGCTTTTAGAAGATTTGTAGCTCGAAGAGGACCGTGTCTTCACTTATGGAGTGACAACGGCACCAACTTCGTTGGCGCCGCCAAAGAGTTAAAAGCATTGTTTACAAAGAGCCAAGCTAATATAACGAAAGAAGTAGCTGAAATTTTAGCCAATGACGGCACAAATTGGCATTCCATACCTCCGCGCATGCCTAACTATTGTGGTTTATGGGAAGCTGGGGTACAATCGGCCAAAAGACACCTATCGAGAATAAACCAAGGTACGAAGCTTACTTACGAGGAGATGGCTACATTACTGGCACAAATAGGGGCAACTTTGAACTCACGCCCACTTTGTCAACTTAGCGATACGCCTGAGACACTCACACCACTTACGCCTGCACATTTTTTAGTAGGAGAACCGCTTATCAGTGTGCCAGATATCAGTTACAAGGAAAGGAATACTACATTACTCACAAGATGGCAAATGATACAACACATGACCCAAGACTTTTGGCGGCGATGGCAGAATGAATACCTTAATACTATGCAGCAGAGATATAAGTGGCAAGTTAAGATTCCATCGCCAAATATTGGAGACATTATCATAATAAAAGAGGATGATTTACCACCTAATAAGTGGATATTAGGTCGAGTAAAAGCTGTCCATCCTGGGTCCGATAATTTAGTACGTGTTGTTACAGTCCAATGCAAAGGAAATCATGAATTAAAGCGGCCACTGTCGAAACTCATATTCCTACCAAAGGACATCACCTGTTAACAAGTGAAGTGAATCTAGAATTACATGTGTGATTAACAAGGTTCTAAAATTACAAATGAAACAAATTGCATTATATACAGTCCATTGCTCTAATTTGTTAATGATTACATATATTATTATTATGTAAAACAGTTAGTTTTGGTGGGCGGGATGTTTACGCCGTTCACTCATTAAAATATGACCAACGTTTAGATCGCAATTTAGTACCACAATAAACACATTGAAGAGAGGACGTCTTTTACTGGTGCACCATAATAGCAATCAATACTGAACCTTATTACCTAGTAAACAGTATGTTTATCCATTGTCTAGTACCCATAGTACAAGCTCTGCTTAATTTGAGCTAGATGGTGTTGTGTGTATGTGGTAGAATATATTATATATATATATATTATATATTAATTATCGTAACTAGACTCGGTGTAATATAAATGACCGTGATTAATCACTAGTGATATAACAGTGGCGAAAAAATTATTGTAGCTATAATTTCCATGTCTAATTAAAACGAAGACTGACTGAAAGACTACAAAAATCAATTAACACATTCTAATCAGCATTTATTTAATTTTATAAGACTGATATTGCCTGTTTATGTAGCTGATAATCAAATACAACTAATATCTATGAATTATGTAACAAAATAACAAATGTGCATTTACATGTTTATTTATAAATAACATTTATTCAAGTAGAGCCGATTTTTCAATCACTAGATAAACAGACGAATATCTACTCTACGAATAAGTTTATTCGGCTGTTTATTACTCTGATAAAGGTTCCCGGATTTTTTAATAGTAATTTATTCCCTGGATAGCTATCCGACTGAATAGTGAACCCAAATCGTCACTAACTTCAGAGAGGTGAAACAGAGATATCGGTTAAACCAACGTTAAAAGAGGACAGAATATGTCTATGTCATGAATATTGCTGTAACTTGTAGTGTCTCGTAGTATTCTCGCATCTGTTTGTTATTCGAACGTGGTCTTTTTGAATTTGTGAGTTTTTTGTGCACGATGTGCGTTTTTATATCGTTCTTGTGTTTGTTCTTGAGTACTTTGTATTTCGTTACAGTTTTAAGGTAATTTTATGAATGTAGGCAAGAGTGCAATATCATATGTAGATTTTTAAATTTTACGACATAATTATAGTTTATATATGAATGCCACCAAAATCACCAACTGATATGTAAAAACTTCCAGTGGCGAAAAATGTGTATTTAGAAGTTGTAGCACGGACCAGATATACTGGTTTTTGGAACAAATGCTAGTATATTTTAAGGTTAGGGTAGGAAAGATACAATTGTAGGTCTTATTTATCATGATCGTTTTAATTTAGTAAGTATTGTTTACTTATCTTTTCGTCTTGCACTTTATTTTATCCACAGTCAATGTAGGCAATTGTTGCACTGATTCTTTAGTAAGTCGAAATCGCCGATGATCTCTATTGAATCTCACAATAACGTAAATGTATAAATTATTTCTAAGTAGACTAAACGTAGGGCTGTTCGCTCAAACCGCGACATTTTTCTTACATAGAGCATTTTTATACCCGTTTAACTTCTAAAAGAAAGATCCTATTCGAATAATTTAAAGTTAAATTTATATAATAACTTTTAAACTTTCGCGTTGCATGAATTTATATGTACATAATCAATCTTAATTATCAAACCATTTAAATGGATAAGGATTAATATCATGACACCAATATCACCACTATTAAATTCCATCCGTGTTTGAACGTAATAATTTGAACAAAAACGGTTATTGTGACTTAACTATAATAGTTAGGTATATACCATCGCCGACTTTACTGTGAGTAATGATGAGCACTATAAACATATATTACACTATGTTATGTATCATCAATAGTTTTCGCAGCGCACGCAATAAAATGACTTTAATAGGCAACATTTGGATACCTTGGGTTACATTCTTATAACTGAGTTAGGATACACTATATTTTTAAAATAAAATATTGCCTATGTAACTTGGTGATAATATAGCTTTCTAATGGTAAAAGATTTTTTTAAATCAGTTGGTTACTTTTTGAGTTAAATTTAACTTAACCAAAGCATCGACGGCAATAAACAGTCCATTATGTCTTTATCTGCCCGTCGAACAAACCGATAAGTTAATTCCCCAGTTAAGGTCTAAGCTAAGGCCTCGCTCAATAAAGCCTATCCGACTATTGAAAATTCAAATTTACGCTATCCGCCGAATAAACACTACCTGCCTGTTTATCTGAACATTGAACAATTGGCCAGCCAAAGAAGTTTATAGTAAGTTGGCACTTCATGCCTTACTGTATAAAAAATTTACTTTTTGCCTAATGACACATTTATCAAAGTCGTCTAAGTTTTTTGATTGGCGAATATTTCAATGCTTTGCCGAAGTTTAAAATTTTCCACCACTTCTCATGGCATCCTTAACGATTCTTCACACCGTGCTTTTTGATTTAAGTACCTAAAACAAACAACACGTCACTTTTAAATATAAGATATAAAAACATGTTAAAAGTGTCAAGATTATTAATTTAAAGTTTAGATAACAGTAATAATACTGTAAATTTTCTATTTGTAAACATAAACTAAAATATGTGAAAAATCATAGAAAATAATTAGTGCGAATCTCATTAATTTTATATAGTACTAGGTAGTAATTCACTTTTAGTGCAAGATATAATAGTTACATATCGGTGTTGATAAGAGGTTACCGCACGATCTCGTTCGAGGCTGCGAGCCTCCTCGCCGAATCGATGCCATGGGACCTGGAAGCGACGCTCCTGGCGTCGCTTTACCGTTGGCGCCGGAAGGCGCTAGCTCGGGGCGAAGGATCGGCTCTTCCCGCTCTCGAGGCGGCGAGGACCGAGCTCCGCCAGGTCCTAGTGGCGAATTGGAAGGAGCGACTTGTGCACCCCAGTGCCGGGCACGCCGCGATCGTGGCGGTAAGTGCCGTGTTTGAGGAGTGGCTGGAGAGGTGGCATGGTGCCCTCACCTTCCGGCTAACACAGGTAATGACTGGCCACGGTTGCTTTGGCCAGTTCCTGTGTCGTATACGCCGGCAAGAGACGCCCGGTTGTCACCACTGCGGTGACTGCCGCGACGTTGTTGAGGACACGGCGCTGCACACTTTGGCGCTTTGCCCCGCCTGGGCATCGCAGCGCCGTGAGTTGATCGCGGCAGTCGGATTGGTTGTCCTCTCGCTCCCGACCGTAGTTCAGTCTATGGTCCGGAGTGAGAGGTCGTGGAACGCCGTCGCCTGCTTTTGTGAGGAAGTCAATTCCATCAAGGAGGCGGCGGAGCGGGAGAGAGATCGTTTAAACCCTCTTCCTAACCGCAGAGCCGGGCGCTGGAGGGCGCGAGACGACCTCCAGCCACCCTGAAGTTTGACCTAGGGGTGGTGGGCTTCGTGGGCCTGCTCGCCATCCGTTCAGCACCAGGTCCGAGAGGCGGCGTGCGTATTCCCACGCGCGCCTCTGTTTCGAGTCCGTCTCCCCTCGGGGGGGGGGGGGGGGACAGTAGGGTTTAAAGTGAGAAGTGACTAGGGTAGGTCTCTCGTGTAGTGGCCTGCCGTTTCATACGGCGGGCCGAAACCTCGGCGAGGTCGCGACCGCATGTGCAAGTGATTCGCGCGGCCCCGTCGATAGTGGTTTTGCCGAGGAACACCGTGGTAGGTTTAGTCGGTATTCCGGGAGGTACATTATCATCTTATTCCATCTTTCTTATACCCCGGCGAGTCCGACATAATCACTCCGTCCGCCCCTGCGGAGGGGTACGCGTCATGAATACATACTAACGTAAAAAAAAATTACATATCGGTAAAATCCGCCGCATGTTTATAGACATTGTCCGTATGCGTTACCCCAGCAAAATGTAATAAAATATTGTGCTTTAGAGAGTTGAGAATATAACAAATAATTAGTTCATCGTGAAGAGTAATTTGTTCACTAATAGCAAAATTTGTTCAAGTTGTAGTTGCAAAGTTATTCAAGAAAAGCAGATTTTGCTGCAGCAATGCTTGAAACATTACCCTGGCAAAACTTTCAATTTATCCCGGAAATAAGTGTATGGATAGATAGCTTTTGTTGCGTATTAAATGTTTGTGAACAGCAAATTTTGTGTGTGTTATGGTTCTAAAGTTATTTAAGATTCTATAGATAGATTAAGATTTCAGAAACGGTTCAACGTAGAAGTTGGAAAAAAAACCAATAATAGACCTTAATTTGTTCAAATTTGTTCAAACATTAGTTTTTAATTTGTTTGATGAACAACAATGTAATTAAATGGTGCTGAAATTCAGAAAGAAACGGTTTTGCAAGTAAACCAGTAGGTACACTTACAATCAAATAAAAAGCTGTATCATGTACCCTTGGTACACCTTTATAAATACAGTAAATTTAGATTATGTGACTCTACGCAATATGAAGATACAAAGAAATTTAATTACATTTTATATGGTCTGATTTAAATGATCGAATACGCAGTTCCCATAATACAAGGAAATATGGAATACTATGAACTAATTAAAATGTTCCATCAATAAACAATTTAGTTAATTTCAGCTTTAAATTACGACTATTATAAAAATTATATCAACAAAAAGAATGTGTCAGCAATTCTTCTATAAGCCGACCAAATTATAAACGCTACGTAAAAGCGACCTTTTTCGCGAAATGAGCGATTTCTTTTCAATTTTCATACTACATGAACTCTCTTTTTATATAGTTAAAATAACAACAACCAATTACAATAAAAATAAGTTAAAATAATAATCCTCAATTGCGGTGAGCCTCTAAAACGTATTTGAACCCTAGACTCTTTTGATGTGTGTATATAGGTTAGTGAGTTTACTAAGTTACTGAAGCTACATTTAGCTTAGTTGCTAGGTTCAAACAAAGGGTTGAGGCCTATGAGAAGAAACCTGCAAGAAACTCACGGCCACTCTTTTAAATCGCCAATTAAATATAATTTCAGTATTTTACAACTCAGATTAACAAAGTGTTGCAGCCATTATGCCATAAACTACTGCCTATAAAAAACTAATAATAAAAAGATAATAACAATAATAACTTAATAATATTACAGAGATGAAATAATTTGGGCTAAGGTCTATGTTTTATTATAAATCTAAAATAGACAGTAGGATGGCATGATGGCGCATACGCGCACTTTGTGACTATGCAAAGGCAGTCTCTGACTAATGCGGTTGTGGAATTACATTCTTCAAAAATAATCAAGTTAAGAAACAAGATACTTGTTAACATCACAAATAATCACGAGGTACCTCTACATTACTAAACTGACTTATAAGTAATACAGATCTTTGAATCCTGTATGCGACAAGCAACTACACTCGCGTGCAAGTAAATCGACTCAAGCCTCAAGTGCGCATAAAAAGTGATATAACTTAAAAATGCCTTATTATACCTCTATATAATGTTTTACATAATTAAAGCCTAGTAATTGAGCTTTAAAATGGTGTAAGTTGCATGAAAATCGATTCAGTAGTTTAGTAAAAAAGGTTAATGCCAATGATAATGTAAAAAATGTTGAAAATTCACAGTATGGGGTTATTGTGTTTAAATGAAACAAAATGTGCGTAAGATAAAAAATGTATTCGTGTCAATATTTGGTATTTCCTCCTCTAGCTCTGATCACTGCTCTCATGCGATTCTTCATCGACCTTATCAACTTTTTAATGGATGATTGTGGTATTCGACCCCACTCTTCTACCAACGCAGTCTTGAGCTCATTGATGTTTGTCGGAGCTGGATTCCTCGCTCTAACTTTCCTTTTGAGCTCGTCCCATATGTGCTCAATGGGATTTAAATCGGGGCTGAGCGCTGGCCAATGCATAGTGTGAATTCCAACTTCGTTCAGGAAATCACGTGTGGCCCGAGCAGTGTGACATCGGGCATTGTCATGCATCAAGATGAAATTTTCCCCAATAAAGCCTTGATAAGGGACAACTTGATCCAGTAGAACATTTTCAATGTAACGATCACTGGTCAGACCTCCTCCCCGGCCTCCCCCAGGAACGAAAACAAGCTCCGTTTTGCCTTCTAAGGAAATTCCGGCCCACATCATGCAAGATCCGCCACCATATGCAACGGTTTCCACAAAGCAGCACTGTGAAAACCGTTCACCGGGACGACGGTATACCCGACCTCTCCTGTCGCTGCCATAGAGACACATCCTCGTCTCATCTGTGAACAGGACTGACTGCCATTGCTCTATGCTCCAATCCAAATGCTCTCGAGCAAAGTGAAGGCGTGCTTGACGATGAGCTGTGGTCAACTTCGGGCCTGTAGCGGGTCTTTTCGGAGTAAGGTTAGCTTCTTTCAACCTTCTTCTAACTGTCCACTGACTGACAGCCACCCCGCGAACTTGACGTAGCTCCTGCTGCACATCTACGCCGGTAAGGTGTCGATTTCGGAGAGAGGCCGAGACCAAAAACCGGTCGTCACGCTCCGAGGTGCACCGGCGTCGGCTGTTATTAGGCCTCCGAGTGAAGGCACCAGTCTCTTGAAACTTCTGTATACTCTCGAGACAGCGGACTGACTCATATTCAAACGACGAGCGACTTCTCGCTGGTTCAACCCTTCTTGCAATAGGGCAACGACTTTAGCGGCTTCTTCAGGTGTTGTATCCATAATTTTCTTCAAATGACGGCTTTAATTTGCAGAGATGTGTTCAGGTCAACGTCTAATGAGCGACTGATAAGAAAAAACGATTACAGAGGGTTTTTATAGGGGGTTGTGTCGTGCAAGTTGTGTATAGAGCGCAGAGCAGTTTACGGGAGGTTGCGTTCAGTTGCATTCTAAGTACAAGTGTTTATTTAAATTACTGATATTATGCTACCATTTGAAAGCCTAATTACTAGGCTTTAATTATGTAAAACATTATATAGAGGTAAAATAAGTAATTTTTTAGTTATATCACTTTTTATGCGCACTTGAGACTTGAGTCGATTTACTTGCACGCGAGTGTAATTCCATGAGTTTTTGTCATTTGAGTAGTCGTTGACTGAATAATAACTCTTCCGAATAAGTTTTATTTTAACGGCGCTTTTAAATTTAAGCAATGGTAAATTAATTATATTAATAGGTAGTTTTTAAAAAAACGTATATAGAGTCCCGCGAATATATTGTGAACTTTATGTAAACGATGATATGGGCCTAAGCATAAGTACCTACCTAGTAGTTCTTATGCTTATTTCTAGTGTTTACTTTATGGATATCACTGTTCTTATTATATAAGTGAATATTATGTTTAATAAACATAATGTTAGCAAATATATAATATTGCGATTGCAACGCAATGGTAAGTACGCCTATTTCTTTAAATCGATCTTTCAGGGAAACTTGTGGTCCTAAATTATAAAACTACGTACTGCACGCTTTTGAAGATTAAAAATTGTCTCGATATCAGCTGCCTTGCCCCATAATAGTATACCGTAGGACATGACACTATGAAAGGAACTGAATTATACTAGTCTGGCAGTATCTACATCAGTAAGCTGTCTTACTTTACGAATTGCGTATGGGGCTGAGCTAAGTTTCCCTGCAAGACACGATATTTAAGCGTCCCACTGAGCTTTATGATCCAAAGTTAATCCTAAAAAAACTGTAGATTGAACTAAAGTAATAATTTCATCATTTAAATTTATATTGGCAATGTAAACTTGATACATTTAGTTTTTTTGGAGTTTAGTAGTACCTAAATTATTCGTAGTAAACTAGTCCAGGACTTGCGCGAGTGAATCATTAACAGCACTTAAATTTGGTGCTTTTCGGTCTAAACGGTTACAAAAATACTTCGACCACAAGCATATTATCCTAAGGATGTTCGATATTCATCGATGGTGAATAAACATCGATGTTTAGCTGGAATACATCGATGTTTTGACTTCGATAACATCGAAACAACGATATTTTGAGATTAAAATATCGGAACGTCAATATGCTAAAAAAACTGTCAACTTCAACGTTCGCGTGATTTACGTAATAGTGTGAGAAGTGTGTGTATTGTGTCGTGAGTAAACTTGTGAAGCGAAAGCGAATCTAAATTACAAAATTTTGTTTATGTTTATGTTAAATGGCTTTTTCCTAAAGCTGGCCAACTCTTGTACCAGCAACGTAACAGACTAAAGGGTATAATCCTGACAAAGTTCATTTCTTTACAATGTGTACCCCAAAAAATATTGGGAATGTTACATTTTTTATTGTATTTTCTTTTAATAACAATAAACACATGTATGTAAAAAATAAATATAGTTTTTTTTCATACCGAAAACATCGATGTTTTCCAATTGATGTTTATGGTACTATGGTACTCGATGCTTTTGAATCGATGTTAACATCGATGTTTTTCTAATATCGATCATCCCTATATTATCCTATGATTACTTTACTCTTTGCATATTATTATGACGCCAACTAGGGACAATTCGTGTTACGTCAGTTACGTGTACTCATGTATAGTGTTGCAAGATGTTGAAATTTTAGATAATTAAGTTCTCTCATAATTAACGTCTACTTTTTTATGTCACACTGTACAAGCTACGAGAGCTTGTGTAATTTTTATTGATTGCCTTCATTGATCGTCAGCCTAAATATTTAGTAGGTAGGTAAGTGTAGTAGTAATAGTAACAACCAAGAACAAGCTTCTTCAAATTAATTATCATATCACTAATTGTTCGTTACATTCATTAGCACACCGGGAAGAAATAAATTAATGAAGAAAGCAGACTTAGCTCAACTACCCGCAGATTTTGGAGTGATGGATTATATGACCACTCAACAAGATGATTACAGAAATCCTTACCCGTCTGTAACCAAACCGGTGCGTAAATATAAATTTTAACCTTATTCAATATTTACAAAGTGCTCTGAAAGCGTGACCCAATTGCATGAATTCTTTTTGAAATGACAAGTATGGTGGCGTAGCAGTAATGACGACTGCTGTGCAGTGTGCAGTGTCAGTGTCTGTAGCAATAAGGCGATTGATAGACGGAAATATGATAAATATGCTACTTTATTTAAAACTATTGAACTATGATAACTTTTAAACTTTCGCGTTGCATGATATATATATAATATGTAACGGGTATTAACGCGATCATGCATAATGTTTACCTTTTATTTGCTGAGTCAGCTTGTGACCACGGCCGGTGTAACCTGGTCGAAACGTCAAGCATAAAAAAGGTAAACATTATGCATGATCGCGTTAATACCCTTTACATATTATATTGAACTATGGCTGTGGTATACACTTGTCCTGTGAGGAAATACGCGTCCGATTGTAACAATTTAAACATTTTGTTTAATTTGTTTTCTAAGTATTCAGAAATGTGATTTTTGTAATTTTCAGCTAACAATGTCATCTCCGCCATGGCTGCTAAATCGTTTAATGCGATCTAATCTCACACATAACTATACGGCACCACCACATGGAGACTACCAGTACCTAGACACCCACACTCCAATCGGCTATATCCGTCAAATGAGACTATTCCGACACCAGTCTTTTGACCCGTCCACTTGTCTTCAAAACTTCCCTACGTTTTCCAAATCATTAGATAATAATGAAAGTCAATAACATGTTATAATACAATCTTTTTATTATATTTAATCCATACAAATGAATAAAACAATTAAACTTATAAATAAACCAATTAACAAAGTTATTAAAAGAAATATATGTAATTGTGAGTGAAGACAGACCAGAACATTAATTATATAAAATAATAAGTATTTAACTTTTCTGCTATGTTCAGACAGAAAATGTCTAAAACATTGCTAGGTCCACAAGAGAAAAACCTAAATATAATTATATTTTAGGTCTGTTTTTGCACAAGGTAATTGATTTTTAATACTAAACAACCATAAATACAACATATTTAGAAAAATAAAATGCTTATATCTTGACTGGATTTCTTTTTATTTTTGAATATTGGATTAGATTTTTGTGTATTAGAGTATGTTAATAATTAATAATGATTAGAAACATTGTTTCAACATTCTCAAATATGTGTGAGACAAATTAATGTAATCTTAGCTTGTGGTAATAACAAGCCAGTATCATACATGCTGATAGAAAATTCTAATGACAATACTCAGCAAGAAGTTAAATAAATAAATAATTAACCAAACATTTATATGACAACAGTGAAGCATAAGCCCACTTTAAAATATTTTATTAAGATAATTTTAAAACAAAGTAATATGTTACAAATGGTTAAACATGTGCAAAAAAATTCAAACTTATTTTAAACATTCAAACATTTCTTAAATTTATATTTTATCTGGTTTAACATAAACATATTTTTGTTGTAGTCAGTCTAAAATTGTATGCTTTAAAATAAAATGCATTTGCATTGAAGCTGTCACATTTACATGTGATCAAAGCATAAATAAGCCAATAACAAAGAGCCTTTTGCTATGCACTTCAATAATTGAAGTATGTATAACATGTACATTTTAATAAATACAAAACACTTCATAAATGGTAGAACTTTGCGAGTTTATGAGATATACAATTTTGGGAGCCAGTAATAATTGATAATCTTGTACATTGTACTTTGATACCCTATGTATGATTGTTTTTAATATTATCACATTGTGGTTGCTTTCATGTTATATAAAGCAAACATAAAACAACCAGGGGGGTTGTTTGGTCTTATCATTTACACTGTATGTGAATTATAATTTTAAACACTATTTAGCTAAAAATGTGACAATGACAATAGTTCCAAGCCAAATACAGGAGTTAAGAACTCTTCTCAAAATTGAATGACTTGGTTTCTAAATAACATAACTTATATTTTACATTATGACGTCTTTTACTATGTTAAGTTGTATATAAATCAATTAATGAAAATAATGAAGTTGATATTTTATTTATATACAATGCAGCACAACTAAAGACCTTAGCACCTCCTTGGACGTAATTATTTGAATGCTGCAAGAAATAAAGGTAAGTCCATCACTTACATCTACATATTTAATATTTTATACTTGACTTATAAATATTTAAACTTGTTCTGCTGAAAGTAGTTTGCAGTTACTTTCACAATGTAACAAACTGATGTACAATCAATTGTTTCAGATAAATAGCGAGGATGATAAAAGTTGTACATTTTTAAGGAATATCTCGTAACTGCATTGTAGCACTAATCTAAGCAACATAATGTCTTTGTGGAGAAAAGATTATTTCAGTAAAATCAATTTACCCTGTGCCCTATCCTATCTATATTCCTTTTATATGTTGGAACTTTTAAATATTGTGTTGAATATTTACAATAATTGAACTTTGCAACAATGGTTAAAGAAACTTGCAGAAAAGTAATTTTTATGAAATAATTCCAAATTTGTAGAATAACAAATCCTAATTATTAAAACATAAAATAATGCAAACAACATAAGACAGCTAAACTAAATCTCAAAACAACAGACAAAAATAAAATATAAACAAAACATGGTACACTAGTTGCCAAACTCTTATTGATTCAATACATGTCTATAATTTGAAGTTCTTTCTAGTAACTTTTAGGTTCAACATATGTATTTACCCCCATTCATGTCATTTTAAAACAATGCATGTTTTGGTCTCAATGAGAGCGCCTCTTTTTAAAGCCTTTTCCTTTCTTAGACTTCAACTTATGTTTTTGTGATGTTCGAGTACTGCTGGTGCCTGTGATTTCATCTGCAATCATTCCTACTGTGGACAATTTTTTCCTGCGATTCTTTTCAGCTTTTGTAACAGGTAAACGTGTTAAATAATTTTCTTCATATTCAGTCTTTTCTTGTTCAAATTTAGATATTGACTGCTTTACATGGTTGCCTGTACTAACTTCTAAAGGTGCTTCAGAGTATTCATCACGTAGTTCTCTCATTACACTTAAATTAAGCTTTTGTTTTCTTGATTTTTCTTTACTATTCTTTTCACTATCAGTTCTTGAAGTGTTTTCATCAAAATGTACTGCGGCTAGTTTAGGGGGCACATATATATTAGACTTATTGTTCTTGTCTTTCTTTTCCTCCCCATCATCTGAGGCATCACTGGACTCATCCTCAGAGTTGTCTATCTTACTCACTAGGTTTGCAGGATTAGCATGATATGATTGTGGGTCATTTTCAGTAGTACCACCTACCACAGCAGTTTTGACAAGCTTATCAATTTGATATTTTAATTTGGAATCTATGGGACGAATCTTTTCCAAAACTGTCCTAATCTCAATAAGCCTATCAATTGATGGATCTGATTCTATTTTCTCACCAGAGCACTTTCGTAACACAATATAAGTTAAATTTATGAGATAACTAAGGAGCATTTGATATTTCATTTCTAGGAAACTGAGCCCTTTATCTGTTGAGAGTTCTCCACTCTTGACTCTGACTAACATATTGTCTATTAGCTGTGACACTTGCTGGACATTCATATTCATTTCGTTAAGCAGTTTTACAGCTTGAGGCAGATCAGGTTGTTCCATTTCATCAGTAGCCTGAAATTAAATTATTTAATATAACACAAAATATAATTACTGATGATTCACTTCTCACATGTTTATTTAATTACATATGCTTCTACAAGGATAAACAAAAATGCGGCATCGTTACCACACAAAAAATTGTAAAGAACCTTTTCAGATAAAACCCAGTATCTATTCAAAGTATATCCTCAAAGGTAGATCTCATTTTCATATATTTCACAATTATATCTATCACTTTTCACTATTCGGCACTATCGATTCTTCATTTACATGCTGTGCACTGAATAAAAAATAAAATACACGATAGAAAATGACTAATCACATGGTTAGAAACTTCAAAACAATCACCTGAACCATGATGCTGTTCCAACTTTAACCTCCCCTGCAAGAATATGATTAAAAGGGCATAAATTTCCACTGTCCTAATTGCAAACGGTGATCTATAGATCTAAAACTAGATGCAAATATTCCAAAAAACACATATAAAAATAAAAAAACAATTCTGCGAATATCGAATGAGTAACGACACGACGACGACGCGCGGCGCGGCGCGCTTCGGCTTTTAAAACCTAGAGAAATCAAAATCCTCTGATTTTGAACAAATGGAAATTGAGATCGGGCAATCAAAACCGTAGTTTAATACGTATATAACAAAAATGAGAGATTATTATGGTTTAGGCTGAAAGCTCCAACAAATAAAGAGTAACCGACTATAAAGGAGATTTCGGCCAAATATGCCAAACTAACTGGTCAACAAATAGGTTTTGCGGGATCTTACGCTCAGGCGCAACTACTGCTTATAAGATTTGGTTATCGACTTATTAAAATAATTGATTAATTGTTAGTTCAATATTAGTAAAAGTTATAATAATAATATATTCTAATAATATTCTACCACATACACACAACACCGTCTAGCCCAAACTAAGCAGAGCTTGTACTATGGGTTCCAGACAATGGATAAACATACTTATATACTTTTTTTTTTGTAAATACATACATATTATACATAGAAACACCCAGACCAAGACAAACATCCATGTTCATGCACACAAATGTTTGACTTGTGCGGGAATCGAACCCGCGACCTCAGGCGTGGCAGTCGGTTACACTTACCACTACGCCATCGAGGCCGACAAAGTTATATTTTTGCCCAGGACTTAAATACATTAGAGTTGTAAATGACATGCATACGGCACAACTTAAATCACTACCTACTATGAGTAGTGACTGTGCGTAACAAAAGGACAATCCAATCTATCTACTCTCGTAATTAGGATGCGGTTGACGCTGACATATAACATGTCCTTTGCGTACTAAAGATGCGCGATTTCACATGATTGTTTATAATATAAAAATATAAACATTAACAACTAACTCTATAAACATTGGCGACGCAGCAAAGGCAGAGCCGCGGTAATTTCATCAGCGTTCTAAAAATATTGTCTATGTAATATCAGCCTTGCATAATAAACCGTCCCACTGCTGGGCACGGGCCTCTTCTCAGTGTAAGTCAGGTTAGGCCATAGTCCTCCACGCAGGCTCAGTGTGTGTTGGCAGGCTTCACATATCTTCGAAAATATTATGGAGAACTCAAACATGCAGGTTTCCTTAGAATATTGGGGAGCCGAGAAACTAGAAGCAAGCGATAATTAGCTGATTAATACGCACATATCCTTGAAATATCAGAGGTGCGAGCCTTGGTATCGAATCCAAGACTTACTACTCCCACGAGGCTATACCTGCTTAATATTGTTTATTTGAGTATTTACAAGATTTTGCCCGCGGCTTCGCTCGTGTTAATTTAGATTTTGTCAATCAATTGCTATCCCTCGGAAACAGCACTTTTTTCTGTTTAAAAGTGCATGTCCTATTGCTGTACCCCTGACAAAGTATATGCAAAATTTTATGGTGATCCGAGTATTTAAGGCGTAAAAACGTAACAATCAAACAAACAGACTAACATTCGCACTTATAATATTAAGTTAGGAATTGCATTATTGTTCTTGTTTGATATTAACTAATCAGTAAACTAGATGTAACGTTACTACTCGAGTATGTAAAAAAGATAGTTGATTGTAATCACGTAACTCAGTAATTCCTCATTTTATTTTGTAAGTCAGAATCCTTAAAAATTCGTGCATTGAGAATCTAATACAGGTGTTCTTATATGTCTGTGATAGAGGTGTACACTCTCAACGGACATCTAGTTTAAACAAGATATTTAGCAAGTAACATTATATGAATATAAAAGATTGGTTCTTGTTCTGGCTGGGAGTGTTACTCACTCCTACTATTGAATCTTGCAATCGAGTATCACCAACTCACTTTATACATTTGTGTGAGCAAACGTCAAATTTTTTTGACAGATGTGAGACGAGGCAAGCGATTTGTAGAAGAATGATTCTATTTTCCTTTATTTTATCTGATTAGTATTATTCAAATATGTTTGTGGTACGTATTGGTGTAATGTAAATATTGTATAGTGCTACTTCAGAATCTAAAATTCATTTTTATTGTTTTCAGGGTCTTTTTCAATGCGTTTTATTTAGTAGCTTCATTCTTTTTAGTAATGGATTCTACGTACCCGGAGTGGCTCCGGTGGAATTTAAAAAAGGCCAAAGAATTGAAGTTAAAGCCGTCAAGATGACCAGCATACATACACAGCTGCCTTATGAGTATTATTCCTTACCTTTATGTTTACCGAAAAATGGCACATTTGTATACAAATCTGAAAACTTAGGTGAAGTGTTACGTGGTGACCGTATAGTAAACACACCGTATGAAGTCCATATGGCAGAAAATATTAAATGCAGATTATTGTGCCATCAAAAAAATAATCCTATAAACTGGAGTGTTGAAGAATCTGAAAAAGTCGCTAGTCGAATTGAACATGAATATTTTGTACATTTGTAAGTATGACAGTTGATTAATAAATATTTCTATTATTATATAATAATAAAAATAATTTGGTGCCATAATTTCAGGCTTGTTGATAATTTACCAGTGGCTACAAAGGTTATAAATAGTGACACTTCAGAGCGAAGTATAGAACAAGGATATCGTTTGGGTTTTATGTCTAAAGGAAAAGCATATATTAACAATCATTTAAAACTGTTGCTGAAGTATCACAAACATAGTCAGTAAGTATTCTACTTATAACTTACTTGTATGATATTAAGAAGACATAATTTATAATTAATTGTCTGGCTGCCTGGTGGCCTGCTACTGCTTAAGAGGTTAAAGTAATATAATTTTTTCGTATTATATTTTAATTTATTCTATTGTTTATATTAATTATTTCCATTTTTTCATACTTGATATAAATAATGGAATTGGTATGAGTCATCACTGCATTTTCTGTTTTTAATTTCATGGCCAATGCTCAGGGCTTGTGTCTAACTCTAAGCCCTGGAATGTTTTATTCACTGTGTCAGGTACCTAGCTAATTGAAGAGTTAATAGCACTGATATTTTTCTCAGACAAGTGACATTGTTTCTTTTAACTTGTATAATTTTAAAAGTCTTAACGAGTGAGAATCGACAATGAATTACTGTAAATCTTTGAGTTCGAAAAAATGGTTCAAGTAATATGCAAAGGTTACTTGATATCACGACCTCACTTACTATCATAGTAATTTCGGAAGTATATCGACTTTGCTGAGTCGAATGGTGTTGACTGCGAGTCTCTAGACTCTTACGGTTCTTGAGTTGAAAGTTGTATAACAGACAGTCGGACGGATGGACAAAGCTGCTGTATAAGAGCTTTTTCGAACTCTATAATATAATAATATAGTTTATTTAAATTTAATCTAATAGGTAATTCAAATAGAAAGTCTGACTTTTGACGAGTTGCTGCAGCTAAAGATGTTAAATGTGAAATTTAACTTAAGTAGGAGATTGAAAGCTCTTCATAGCTGAATTTCCATATTATTAAAAAATACTTCTGCATTGTAGGTATTCATTATTTTTTGTATCACCATATCAAATATTGTGCCACCATGATTACCAAGAATAACTTGCACTTGACCAGTATTTACCTAAATGTTTACTTGAATGTTATGTTTATCATCTGGGTTTTCAGGGATTCCTATAGAGTTGTTGGTTTTGAAGTGGAGACTAACTCTATTGACAAGGATGAATTAACATTTGTTGATGACTCCTGCAATTTTCCACTGGATCCCAACCCACAACTAGTAAATGAAGATACAGGCACAAAATTATATTTCACATATTCAGTGGAATGGGGAGAATCGGAAATAAGCTGGGCTTCAAGATGGGATATATATTTAGGAATGAAAGATGTACAAATACATTGGTTCTCTATTGTTAATTCCATAGTAGTGTTATTTTTCTTGTCAGGTATGGTATTTATTCATTTTTATACAATTAATATTAAATTAATATTTAGACAAATATCTGATCTTAACATGATGATATCTTTCAACTATGATAATGAAATATTTGCTTAGAAAAATCATTTACGCAATAATATAATAATATGATTTTGTATAATGTTAGACAACAATATAAAATTATTAAATTTTCAGGTATATTGACAATGATCATGGTTCGCACTTTGAGACGGGACATTGCTCGTTACAACTCAGATGAGAGTATTGATGATATGATGGAAGAGACTGGTTGGAAACTGGTCCATGGAGATGTTTTTCGTCCTCCACCAAAGAGAATGTTGTTTGCAGCTGTTATTGGCAGTGGCATACAAGTTTTCCTCATGGCACTCATAACTATCTGTAAGTTGTTTACTTAATATTAAATTTCCTGTAGAAGTTATTAAATTAAGATTTTATACAGAGGTGATTACCTCTGTATAAAATCATAATCTATACTAATATTATAAAGCTGAAGAGTTTGTTTGTTTGTTTGTTTATTTGGTTGAATGCGCAAATCTCAGGAACTATTGGTTTGAATTAAAAAATTTTTTCAGTGTTGGATAGCCCATTTATCGATGAAGGCTATAGGCTATAAAAAGAAAAGAAAAGTGTTGGAAAAGTGGGGCAAATTCTGTTATGTGAAGCAGCCGAAGTTGCGCGGGTCAGCTAGTTATTGATATGTCCATGTAGAGTATATCAATTTTAAACAAACCACCATCCTGACTTACCTTAATCAATAGGCTAATATTTATAGTAAATGTGTTGCTAGGTCTGGTATCTGACTAAATGCTTGATGAGTGTTGAGATAGTGAATATAATGAGTAATTTAAGCTATTTCTATTTTATAAAACATTTAATACATTCTAAAAC
Organism: Catocala fraxini; assembly: GCA_930367265.1. Classification (NCBI taxonomy): domain Eukaryota; kingdom Metazoa; phylum Arthropoda; class Insecta; order Lepidoptera; family Erebidae; genus Catocala; species Catocala fraxini. The sequence goes on from OV884029.1 coordinate 18,365,932, forward strand.
AAACTCACTTACAGAAATGTAATGGTTATTGCAATATAAAGTTTTTACTGTATTTACCATAATTTTTTAATATGCGGAGTTTTGCTCTAGTAATATTTCCTGTGTCCCGGGGTACTTTACAAAATGGCCACAAGATATCTTCAGACTTGTAACAACCATAATATGAGGATCAACCTTTTTTTGTCCTTTGTGAGATTCAAATCTAACATTCGGCGCAGTCAGTGACATAGCGTGGGTGTCAGCTGCCCGGGGCAGAAGAATATTTTGCCGCCTTCTTATTTAGGTATTGCAATTTATTATAATATACAGTAACTCTAAAGAACTTTTCGGCAAGAATGTCATAATTATTGTGTATTGTACATCTGCCCATTCCTCTCGTTCGTTCGTGAAATCGTTCAAATATTTAATAGCAGTGGGAGATAGGTTATTAATTTTTCATTATTTTACCATCACAACTCTATTTACTCTTTCTATTATAAATGTAATCTTAATCATAAACATATAAAAATGTTATTTATGTTTGTTTCAGTCATTGCTATGCTCGGCATGTTGTCTCCAGCGAGTCGCGGAGCGCTAATGACGGCTGCCATATTTCTCTACGTATTCATGGGTCTCATCGCGGGTTATAACTCGGCGCGCCTGTATAATACGATGAAAGGGAAACAATGGAAACAAGCCGCATTCCTCACGGCGACGCTATACCCTGCTATTGTCTTTGGCACATGTTTCTTTTTAAACTTCTTCATTATGGGTAAACATTCCAGTGGCGCTGTCCCATTTTCGACCATGATGGCTTTGTTATGTCTTTGGTTTTGCATATCTTTGCCCTTAGTATATTTGGGATACTATTTTGGATGTAGGAAACAACCTTTCCAGCATCCAGTGAGAACTAACTTCATTCCAAGAAAAGTACCTGAGCAAGTGTGGTATATGAATATATTTATATGGTAAGGATATTTCTATTTTAGTAAGCTATGCTTATTTGTAGATATATAGTTTGCGGGTACGGTATTTACTTGAATGAAATATCATTAGGTAGGTACATATATAGCTGACTATCCTCTTGGTCCCGCGATATAAGATTGCGTGATGTTTATGGACATGATTGTAAGGTTTCGGGTTCCACTCTTGAGACGGGCTGTTATTGAATTTTCTATTTAGAAATGGTTCAATAAGTTTGCTGCCTATTAATTGGGGTCTTAAATACCTACTGTTGGCGAAATATTATTATGGATGTAATACACCTTTGGCAACCCTTTCGGGTAGGTATAGACAGTTTTAAATCTATGTATTTTTATAACTATATACTCATTCTTGTTATATTCTATTAGTCAACTTCACTGTGCCAAACCATTATAAGTTGCAAGCCCAAAGCTTAATCTATACTAATATTATAAAGCCGAAGAGTTTGTTTGGTTGAACGCGTTAATTTCAGGAACTACTGGTTCGAATTGAAAATTCTTTTAGTGTTGGATAGCATTTATCGAGAAAGGCTATAGGCTATATAACATCACGCTACGACTAATAGGAGCGAAGCATCAATGAAAAATGTTGCGGAATTGGGGAAATTTTACATTGAGTGAGTGTTCAAGGTTCGATGCCCACGTGAGACTAAAATTATTAGATCCAGACAATTGTTTCGGATCTGGGCTCTTTGAACCTATTGTTTGTAAAGCATAGTACGGAGCAGGGATGTTGCGGATACAGATTTTTTGACATCCGCGGATGCGTATAAGGATATTTAAAGGCTCACATCCGCGAATGACGACTCGATGGCGTAGTGGTTAGTGTAACCGACTGCCACGCCTAAGGTCGCGGGTTCGATTCCCGCACAAGTCAAACATTTGTGTGCGTGAACTTGGATGTTTGTCTTGGTCTGGGTGTTTCTATGTATAATATGGATGTATTTACAAAAAAAGAAGTATATATGTATGTTTATCCATTGTCTAGTACCCATAGTACAAGCTCTGCTTAGTTTGGGCTAGATGGTGTTGTGAGTATGTGATAGAATATTTAAAAAAAAAGCGGATGCAGATGCGGATGTTGATAAAATTGTGCATCTTATTTAATAAAAAGTATCTAATATCACCTCTACAGGTTAAGTCTGTTTTGCAAAGATTCATAAATTTTGCAATACCATTTTCTAGTGCTTCTTGATTCTCATCTTCACTTGAAGAATCATCGCGCCGTTCATCGGCCCATTTTCTTTCTTGTCGCAACCTGTGCTATATCTAGATCCGCATTAACATCCGCGTTGATTATTGTGGATGCGGATGCAGATGCAGATGTCCAAATCGATGCGGCAGCTCCACAATTACGGATGCGAATGCGAATATTCGTAACATCCCTAGTACGGAGTAGTCGTAAAAAAGCATCTACGTTTTGATATGAATCTAGGTTAAAATAAAGAGATTTAATCTTCTGAACTCGAATTGTAACTCTTCGATTTATCTAATCGAACTAAAGATCGCGTAGCTGACCGCTGACTAGAGAATATAATTTAATATACAAAACCGAATGAAACATGTGTCCTACAAAAATATCTACTCACAAAGGGAATTTCCATTATTGGCTTAGCGTGAACAGAATTCGTACGTAAAAACAATTAACGACGATCCTACGGTCAACGGACAGTAGGTTGCTGCGCGCTTATAATGTCAATTATTAGGTTTTTGAGTTGGGCAAGATATCAAAACAATTTAAATCCACCAGCCCAGTTTCTAGATAACATTTTAGTAACATATGAATCAGAATAATAATAAAAATAACATAAAAACAATGATTTTATATTTCAAATACCTTTATATAAATCACCACAACAAACGAATTAGGAACACCTGGACACAAAACTTTGTTATTTTTCTAATTCCTACTGGTTAATGCTTCTAAATTAATATATAATTATTATTCTCAGTAACAACAACATTGCAAGCCAAAACCCCCATACAAAGTGGACAGTTCCCTTTAGCGCGTATTGAAATCGATCGGTTACAGCTCAAGCATCTAATTTTCACGATGCCACGCCTGCTCCGTTCGATTCGCCGAATAAATGCAGTGCAACAGATCAATAAAAAAATCGATTGATTTATGGATTTATCAAATTAAGATCGTATACCTATCATATTTTTGTTTCAGCATCCTAATGGCTGGCATTCTTCCGTTTGGAGCTGTGTTTATTGAATTATTTTTCATATTCAATGCGCTGTGGGAGAACCAATTCTATTACCTGTTTGGATTTTTATTCCTAGTATTTTGTATACTGGTAGTGTCGGTGTCACAAATATCGATCGTCATGGTTTACTTCCAACTTTGTGGAGAGGTAAGATTATTTATTACCTATTTAATAAGTATCACACAATAGACATTGGAGTGTTCCTGTTATGAAAATCACACTTAGATTGTCTGGTATACGTGTGTGTTACGAACATCGCGAGAATATTGTTGTCTAGGCATAGGCCTGGAAAACAATATTATGCTCGCTTTATAATATTATTATTAATATTGTTACGCCCAGTGACATATCTCGGCATTGTGGGAAAGACTCGGCAGTTCCATCTAATAATTAACACCGCCATCTATTGACATCTTACGGAACTACGTAGTACGGTACGAGAATCTTAGAGAGAATGCTGGTACTTTCTCGAATCATCGTACTGTTTACATACCGAGTACAGCGTTGCTAGAAAGCTCTAGAAGCGCTTTAGCCGCGTATAAATAGGGCGCACGCGCACCGCCGAGTCAGTTTACAATCGTAAGCGGTCAAGTGTTCATCAAAGCGAACGGAAGCGGAAATACTACGGAGTTTGAAACAGTACAGTGAAAAAGTGTGGTATAGTGTTTGTTGTGTTTTAAATTTAATTGTGTTTTTGAATAAAACGTGTTTTAGTCGGTAATATTGTTTATATTCTTATCCGTCGAACCCAGCACGTAACAATATTATCAGCGCTGTTTATAAACTGTCCTGCTGTCTTATCAGTATGAGAAAGGTAAAGCTATAGGCCACCGCGCTTGTCTTGTGCGGGTTGGGCACTGCACAAATATTGGAGAGCATTATAGAAAACTTTCAATGTTAAAGCAAGCAATAATACGAGGGACCTTAATATATCTAATAAAAAGTGGATGTCATGACACTTTAATCCAAATCGGGCAGATACTGACGTAACATCAAAGAGAGAATATTTGTTTGTAATCAATAAACATCGAAACTACTGATGGGATTTTTATTATTCTTACACCAATAGAAAGGTATCTAGAAATAACATAGGACTATAATATATAATATGCAAGCGGAATAGTAGTCATAAATGTGGGTGAAACTGCAGGAGACGGCTAGTGTTTAATATTGTAGTTAACTGTTGTTGTGTAACTAGTCTATAAATAAATAACAATTTGTCCAAATATTTTTTGTTTTGTGGATAATAAATATAACTAAATGTTTTATTTTGTTAATAGGATTATCACTGGTGGTGGAAAAGCTTCATTGTGTCTGGAGGCTCAGCTGTGTACATTTTAATATATTCTATATTTTATTTCTTCACGAAGTTGGAAATCACCGAGTTTATACCGACATTGCTTTACATTGGCTACACAGGTAAGATCATTTTATCATACTAATAATAATCAAATTTATAAAATACAAAATTAAAATTATCTCTATGGTATTATAGAATTAAAATGTTTTATTTATTAACGCGCGTTTATAATGTAAAGGTCCATGAACCATATTTAATTTTAGGGCGTAAAAATTGTGTGGTAAAAGATAGCAATTCAGAATTTAGGTATTCTTTGAGCTTGTTTGCCATTTAAATGCTCATGAGACATATAATCATCCTCAGGCCACTTTTACAAATACAACACATAACTAAATGTCGTTTTACACCCCGTTTTCATTTATCTATTTGTTTGTCGCGCGGTAGAAAAGACTTGTTCAGGCTATACAGTTTAGCTAACCTATCTGTGAACTGAGTGAGGGAGCTATTATCTTATTTTGTAAACAAAACAGAAACTTTTAAGCCTACAAGGAAAAACCCTAAGAAATATTACACACACGACCTGGAGCGATGGTGCGTATAATGATTCATACTAATTCGAACAATACAACAATAACGCTACCAGTACCGCATCGCCTATACTGTGTGTGGTGTGGGTGAACTTTATCGCGAATTGTTTTTAGTTACATCATTTGACCACTTCACAGAAAATTGGTGACTTACTTTATTTCATAGATTCTAGCGACGCGAATACTTTTTAGTGGAACATTGTTATGAATAATGTAAATGTTGACCGAATTGTAAATTTACTTATCTAAAAGTACGTGTTAGTGTTATCTCTATTGACCTTAAAGTTGACTAATGAAGTCCAATGGTCCACACACTAGTCGATAAAATGTGTAATTAATAGCTTACCCTTGTATTTCTAATTATGACTTATACGTGTTACACACTGATATATATTAGTGTCAGCTATAAGTGTTCTGATTGCCGTATTTAGTCTATCTCGACCATTAAAAAATTCAAGGGCTAGGTATACCTAGCCTTGAAACCTAATTCTGGGGTAACACCTAAAGACTTACCCCAACACGGGCACCTGCCCCTCCTCCCCTACCCCCTTATATACGCCAATAATGTTCTACATGCATATTGTTATTTAAACCATTGCTTATTAAAGCGTTCTGTTTGTTTAATGCGTACGACGCGTATGTCAAACGTACTCAGTATGCCGCGTCTGCTTCGCTAAAGATGACAAGCGTCACACTCTGCGTTTAACGCAAAAATCAAAGAGTAGCGACTGCTTTATACGTAGGTAATAATCTAGAACGCGGTAATCGCAATACGTTTAACGCACCGTATTACGTATAAACGAACCAAGCGCTTTAAAAATAATTTTACTTCCGTCTATAAATAAATGTATTGGTTATTAAATATTATTTTTTAATAATTATAAATTATTAAATATTATTATTATCATTATTATTAATATATGAGATTAAAAGTTAATATTATTAAGAGAGAAACCCGCCATGCACCCTCTCTCGGTATGCCTCATCTATTGCAGCAGAAAAAGTTTGACAATACCGAACTGCTCTGGATAGGGACAGCCACGTCGTGGGCCTCGGGTACTGCAATCCGAGGATGCGTGGCGGGTTCCTCTCTTCCCAGTAATTTTATTACAATGTATTTCCGCCAAGTAACTCTTAATTCGATTCAATATATTATTATATATGAAATTGATATAAAATGCGTATATGTATATCGACTATTCTATTGTTACAGGTCTCATGGTGTTAACATTTTGGCTTCTGACGGGCACCATCGGCTTCTTCGCAGCGTATACATTTATTAGGAAAATTTATGCGGCAGTAAAGATTGACTAAATGTGTTTAGTAGTATTAATTCCTATTGTATTTAAGTTTGTGTGAGTGACGAATGGATTGAACAAAGATCTTTTGCTGATGATTTACATTGTGCATATTATTATTTGTGTAAATAGATATTTAGGTAAATATTGCATTTTAAAAATTAATATTATTTTGACTTTTGATCTAAGTTTTTGTATAATTTTGATTTTAAGATAGGTATAATAATGTAGCAAGTTTCACTCCCGCCTGCTTTCACACCAACAATATATTTCATCCCCATTAAGTATATTTGTACACAACAGTTTAGCTTCCAGTGCCTATGTGTTTTGACAGCTACTTGCTGTTATTATTACATTCTCTGGCAATATTTGTTATTAATTGCAGGTCATATTCATTGTTCTCAATAGAAATATCATAATTATATTAAAACACATATTCATCTATTAAGACCTTATATTATTTAATATTCTACATAAAAAGCAATTCCTAAATATAGAACAATTTTAATAAATTGACTCAATCACAGTTGGACGATTAATTCAATGACTAGCCTTCTTACAGTGTAGTACTGGTAGGTACATTAGTTTTTCATAGTTCTGAAATTGGTTACCTGTACAAAAAAGTTTTCGAACTAGGTACTGATATTAATTTAGAACTGTAAATTTATTAAAAACGGCCGTAGTGTTGAAGCTTTTATGTATGCGATTGCTATGCATAAGGCCCTTCCTGGCTTCGATGCCCGGGTTAAGCAAAGTCGATAAAATTGTGCCCAGTAAATGGTATTAGGCTCGCTTCCTATTACGTGGGACCTAAAACTACCGCTGATGTAATGTGGGTGTAATGCTCCTTTGCGTACCGCTTCGCGGTATACTCACGGGTGAGAAACTATAGATGAATGACGTATATTGCCTCAATTTCAGTTTGTCCTAGTAGAACCAGTCTTACCGGTAACATAGTTTATAATTAAATAGCGCAAAGTTACCCTACGTACGTGTACTCAGTAATGAGTACACACAGCGACACATCAACCTAGACTGTTTGGACTTTGAAACTATTAAAGGCCTTCTACACGGTCGGATCAGGCGCCCAACTCAATCACGGTCACGTTAAATATGGTTGAGTTGACGCTAAAATAGACCGTGTGGTCGTTGGTCGGACAACCAAATTGAGTTGACATCCAAACGACCTTGATTGCCAGCGCTGCGCTCGCAACAAAGGGCGAATAGACGGCGTTGTGATGACAAACCAATCGTGTGGAAGCTTGTTGCCCCACCGCGCGCATTCATTTGGATCGAGGCGTCGCGCGAGGAGGATGCGTAATGGCGAGCGAGCGTGCAACATTGTCGGAGTTTTTAGAACTCTGCAGAGATCTTCCCTGTTTGTGGGACTTAAGTTCTCATGATTATAAATAATATCAGCCCTGCATTTAACTGTCCTGCCTGCCTCCTGCCTCTTCTCACTGTAAGAAGAGTTAAGCCATAGTCCACCAGGCTGGCATAGTGCGGGTTGGCAGACTTCACATATCTTTGAGAACATTATGGAGAACTCTTAGACATGCAGGTTTTCCACGATGTTTTCCTTCACCGTTAGAGCAAGCGATAATTAACTATTAAATACACATAATAATATAACTTCGAAAAGTCAGTGATGCGCGCCTTGGGTTCGAACTCGAGACCGCTGCGTGGCAGTCCAACAGTTTACCATTAGGCTATAAATAAATCTACCTGTATACTACCTTACAATACTACAAGCAAATATTAAATCTAAGGAATTAATAAAGCGGAATTTGATAATAATATTTAGAAATTATTAAGCGCCTGGAAAATTGATGATAGCAATTAGTGAAGAGACAAGCAGGAATCTAACGTTTGCTATTGCCAATTTGCCAGGCGCTTAATAATTTCTAAATATTATTATCAAATTCCGCTTTATTAATTCCTTAAATTTAATATTTGTTTGTAGTAGGTATTGTAAGGTAGTATACAGGTAGATTTATATGGAAGTGAATCCATACTTAAAGAATTGGTATTTCGTTCAGAAACAGAAATACACCCGCAGACCTGACGTCAGGTTGGCGCCTCACTTTCTTTTTGAGCTATCTCTGAACTCAAAGAGGTAGAATTGCTTTCTTTATAGGTAGATTCAAGGTAGATTTGATACATTCTTATTTCATGCTGATTTGTAACATTACACCCACCATTCTGAAGCACACAAAAAAACGTATAGAACATAAATGCGTAGGTACCGCTTACAAAAGGAAAGCGAAGAAGGTAAGTAAAATTAATATTATTATATAGTACCTACATAATAGATTATGTAAGTAGTTATTTATTAAATTAAGGTTTTTATAGACAATCTTTTTATTAGGTAGATAGACAGTATGGGTACTGTTTTGCGTATTTGAAAGGGGTGCCCCACCGACGTGCGTACTGCTCGCCGCTCACGTTAGAACTAAAGTTGTTATCAACCACGCGATAGTTTATAACCGCCGAGCAGTTTGGTTGATTCAAGGTCACGGTGGTTGGGCGTTTCACCCGACCGTGTAGAATAGGTTTTAGAAGTTGAACGCTGCGAATCGTGCGAGAGAGTGCGTTATATTTTTGTTACGCTCTATCCTTACCGTTACATCGACACCACTATACTCTGTCACTTTCCGATAATTCTCTATTTTGTATGTAGCGTAGTTATGCGTATATAGGGTGTCTAACTTGATGTGTAGCAGTGTGTACAAGAATTTTTCGTTTTCTGAAATTCTCTATTAAGTGTAGTTATAATAAAGTAGTGATTACTTGAGAAGAATTTTAAACTTAACTAGGAATTATTTCTGTAGCCCATGAGAATTAACAAATATTTAATCAACTACAATAGCACAAAAATAATTTCTGAATCACACTTTTTGTCCCCAGTTAAAATGTAAGTTATCTCAATATCGGTTTGTCCTATAAAAGGATGTCTTTGTCTTAGAGAAAGACATCCTTTATATTATAGTTTAATATCTGTTTAGTATGAGTGTCACTGGAAACCGGAGTTTATTATTCTTGGTTAAGGCATAACTACTGAAATTTAAAAACTGGAAAGAACTTTTTAAAATTAATCTCTATCATGCAATAAAAAGTCGTAACCGGAAGCTAGTATCTTCTAATATTTTAATCCACTCCAAATACTTGAACTTCACAAAACTTACACATTTGAACAGATTGTTATAAAAATAAAGAGCACTCCAATTTACGCAATAGTGGCTAAAACTTTCAGCATGAACCATGTTGTTATTGCATTGAACCTGTCTTTTGTTATTATTCTGATCATACTAAGTCACGGCATTGTAATACTTTTACTTAGAAGAACACACGTAGGTATTACAATATAGAGATATTCTTTAAAACTATTTGGTTCAAAGTCACCCACTCTAAAACATACCTAATGGTAAAAGGCAGTAAGTTTTAGGATCATTGCATTAGGTAAAGTGCTGCCACCTCTTCCGTTATTGTCAATAATTGTGAAGTGTCAATTAGCATTTAGCTGTCAAAATGACCGGAAAAGCGAAATGTCATTAAAGTAGGCGCATTGATAAAATAAATATTTATTTTTACAACGTAGTATTTCTACGTAATTAATCTTAAGTTTCTAAATTTCTATGTACAAAATGGAAACCAAAGTAGCAGTAGTGACAGGAAGTAACAAAGGCATAGGATTCGAGATTGTAAAAGGACTGTGCCAAAAGTTCGATGGTGCTGTGTACCTCACTGCTAGAAATGAAGAAAGAGGTCGACAAGCTGTTAATAAGTTAGAAGAATTAGGCCTAAAACCATTATTTCACATATTGGATGTCACATGCGAAAAGAGTGTTCAGGATTTCGCCACACACATTGCAACACATCACACGAGTATAGATGTTTTGGTAAACAACGCCGGCATTCTAGACTTTGATAAGTCTGTATCCTCACATGAAGACGCTAAGAAACTCATCGATACGAACTTTATGAGCTTGCTAACTATAACGAAGACATTATACCCTCTTCTTACACATACCGCACGAATTATTAACATAAGCAGTGATTGGGGACTACTATCTAATATACGTAAACAGATATGGTTGGACACTTTGATTAAAGACGATCTTACGGTTGAAGAAATATTACAATTTGTGAATGACTTTTTGCAAGCAGCTAAAAATGGTAAAAATTCTTTTGTGTCGTTCGCAGGGCATTATGGAGATTATAAAGTGTCAAAAGTGGCTATGTCAGCACTCACATTTGTTCAGCAACGGCAATTCACTGAACAAGGCAAAGACATTTCAGCTAACTGTGTTCATCCTGGATTTATAATGACTGACATGACAAAAGGCATGGGAGATTTCACTCCTGAACGAGGTGCGAGAGCTCCCTTATACTTGGCTCTTGAAGCACCTCAGTCACTCAAAGGAGCTTTCATATGGCATGATTGTCATCGAGTAAATTGGGATGACTAAGGATGTAATGGCTTTTTAAATTGTTAGTGTTACAACCATGTTAATCCTGTGATATGAGTGTCACATGCACTTTAAACTACAATACATGATTTCCTTTAGTTAAAACATTTTTCATTTATGAAATATCCTGGATTTTGTACAGTTATTTGAATCTCATGTGGGTAGGTATGCATTAGTACAGTTGATTATTCACATCACTGTGAAGTATATTTTAAATCAACCAAAGCATAAAGGAAATAAGAGTTATTATTGTACAACAATTCTAATAAGAGTCTGATTGGCAGTTGTTTCCATTACCATGTCCTTTGTTTACAACACAAAATATGATAATTTATCAAAGCCATTGTAGTTGAACACTGAGCAAGTGAGCATGTGAGCGTGTAATTGATAACCTTTTGATAAGTTATAAAGACACAGTTAAATACAATAAAATATGATTGTCTCTTTGTTAAATATTTACATGATTATCTTCATAAATAAATCTGTTAAAAATATTTAAAGATTTTGAGAGTTATGGAAAAATATCAATGGGTAATTAAGTTGTCATAGAACTTGTATTTACATACTACAACCACCTGTTATCTATCTCAATTCTGTGGAGAATAAGCTTGAACCACAAGTAAGAAATACTATATTTTAAGTTAGTGGCTGAAGCCTGGTATAAGCAGAAAATATGAAAAGTTCTTGATAAGTAATAAATGTAGCTAACAAATTTATATTAATGTCTATGTATGTGTATTATTTTAATCTAGGTTACTATGTATTGACCTGTTAATGCTTGAATGCTAAAATTCATACTTAACCTTCATACGGTCTCGAAAGCTACTGACGTAAAAGGGCTTTGGGTCTAATTTGACCCAGTGCTATATTGACTGAATTTATGTGTAATATTTGATGCATTAATATAATTAGAATTAGTTTTTTAATAATATATATATTTTCAATTAAAAACATAGTCAAATATATATTTATTACTATTTGTTGCAGTTCCATAGATATTGGTGCTACTTTTTTTATATTTTGTCATTTTACAAAGCTTTTTGTTGAATAATGAGTATAATGATGGATGAAAATATAATCAGTTAATACATTTAGTACATAATGTGATCGTTTTAGAGTGTTACTTATATATAAATTTATGGCATCATAGGCAAATCAATCCTGTTTCATAATTTGTTTTTTGACATATGTAGTTGACAGTCACTCCTGAGTCATGATGTAATGTGCTAAGGTTAAAAATTTTCTTTCAGGAATATTGCCGGCTATCTCTGTCTTGTCAATCCATTGATGCCACAATTCGCGTATCGGAGCAAATTTGTCTAATAAACGCTTTTGAGTTTCTCGATTCGACAACAGAGTAACCCAAAAAAATATAACTCTTGATATTTTTTTAAAGTCTTTGGTGACATGGTTGCTGCAAATATTGGTCTTCCTTTTTGAGAATCCCATAAACTTTCGAGCTTTCGTTATTAGATCGAAATAAACCAGCCAACAAAAGTAATCCAGTGAATGCAAACAATTCAGTACTGTCAATATCAGTCCATTCTTTATCGAATATGCGTCTACCCTCAATGTTAGTGTAATTCAAAATAATATGAATCAATAGTGGTGGAACAGTAAATAAAGCTTGAAATTTCTACTTCTGTGATTCTAATGTCAATACTGGCATCAAGTTGATAATATTTTCGCTCGAAGCTCTTCCGTAACTTTTGCCAAAGGTTTTTTTAGAATATGTTATTTGGTCCTTTTTTGATGTCATTATCTCGGCAGGAACAAATGCATCTTCACTCATACAAAAACTACTGTTCGATGAATCAGCTTCCTCAATATTGTCACACACCTCAACATTCAGAACACGATTCTTCCTGATCTAATGCTTAGCACAAAGAGAATTCAATCTCACTATCTCTCATATTCAAATACGAAATAATTTGTCCAATCTTCAAACTAAAGCACGTTTTGTTCTCTCAATATTTATTGTAAGACTATAACAGTGCAGTGACTAGAACAATGCAACTATACAACCAATAGTGGGTAACAAATAAAATAATAATGTTCATTTAATACGTAGGATCAAATGAGACACGAAGACCGCGAACGTAAAAAAAAATTGTAGTACGAAAAGTTTAAGATATTTCGTTAAAATTATATACTAAATATATTAAGCTCATAACTTTGGTAAAAATCATGAAACATCAAATCTCAAAATAAATTAGCTTAAGAGAAAATTAGGTTTCTCTTCTAAAATAGTTCTAAATTGACCCGAAGACCGTATGAAGATTAAGGTCAAGAGATTAATGTAAAAAATGTTACCTGCACAGATATACCTACACTGACTCTGTATGTGCTCATACTGACTCATTGGAAATGGATGAGCATGACCACAGATATAAGAAAATAAACAATAATTTAATAAATAATTAGCTTAGGTTTGTAGGATATTTATTTGTTGTATATGGCGGTTTTCTAAAACACTTAATTCCTGTTTGTTATGTTTACGTTACATAATATGTTAAGTTATTGAGTTTGTTATATTTGAGTTTCATTCATAACTTCAGAAAGGAAGCATTTTTCGTCTTTGATAATAAGAACCAGTGAGGTTGAGGTATCATTTTTTTTTAACAACTCATTGCTATTACCACCCTGCTTGGATTTTCATTGCAATAAAGTAATTAACAAGAAATAGGCAAGCAGCACGGCATCAGACTAAGTAAAATATAGTTTACCTTATAGGTACTAAGAAAGAGATTTGAGCATTTTTATGAGTCACGTTGTAGTTTTATGGTTTGTTAAGTAAATATAATTAGAAACGAATTTGTTCAGGTATAATATTTTTACTCGTTTAATCTATGAGTTATAAAGTTACGAGTTTACGGAGGCCGCTCCGCTTGCAGTGGAAGCTCAAATTTAGTAACGATGCTTTACCGTGTTCGTATTGTATTGTAAAGCTTTAACTAATCACAAGTGAATAAGTATAGTATCTAACTGTGATACTATACTTATTCATCATCCAAGTCAGGTAAGTTTTGAATCGCGCACGGGTTAGTTTGTGCGACACTATTGTTTTATTTTGCCTATTTGTTTGGCGTATATGTACGCTAATTGTGTGTGTACATAAATCACAAAACACGCACTGCGCGCCGCGTTCATACCGAGTGTGATTCGGGCCGTGTTCTGTGGCCCAAATGGTATTATATGCCAGATTAAATATGCTGTTAATTCATTTATGGCTTAAGTCTGATCTGTCAACATCATCATGCATACATGAAATTATATTATTTACGTATACTATAACTGCTTTGGTGGCACTTGCAGCGGCAGTGAATGGTAGTTAACCTTAACAGGATCAGATTCCGTACTCTGGAGTCAGAAACTGTGCCCGGTAGACGGCAATGGCGTAAGACCCAAACCATAGTTGTGCTATACCTACACTCTAATTACTCTTTTGGGGAAAAGTACGCCGCTGCAAATTATTCGGTGCCTTTAGGTTTACCTACGAGTGAGCCGGTTTTCTCACATTGTTTCTGGTAAACGAGTACCTATTAATACCGCAGTGGCGGTATATACAGGCTGTCCGATAATTAATGGATAACCTTGAAATGTCTTAAAGTAGAAATGATGGCCGTTCAGAAAAAATAGTTAGGATAGACGTTTTTAATTTTTTTTCCTGAACGGCCATCAGTTCTACTATAAGACATTGCAAGGTTATCCATTAATTACCGGACAGCCTGTATACCTATTTATATATGCCAAAAAGCCAGGGTTGCCTTACTAAAATGCTTTCTTCATAATATATCACAGATAGCCTAGTGGGCAAGCGATCGTCTGACCACTGCTGCAATAGTTATTTGTGAGGCACAATTATTTGTGTGATCCGAAAATAATTGTCTCGAGTCTGGTTACCTATATTTCTGTGCGTTAATTGTAGGTTCGTATAATCCCTCGCGACACAGGGATCTCTAAAAGCGGAAATTGGTGTTTATAACAAAAAACAATAAAACATGGTATTACATATGTATTATATTGAATCTAGTACTTTTTGGTAAGTAGTAAGTTTACATTTCATAGCATACAGGCACATACCACCAGATATTTTACAGTCCTATGGAATAACTAATAAGTGGTGCGGTCATTCCCGTCTACCAGGTACACTTTGAAACGTCATGCTACTTTAGAATATTGTCTAGCAATAAAAGCCAATAGCACTGCCCGATTGGTGATTCAAACCTGGTACCTCACGATTGACCGCAAACTTTGGTTTATGCTTATGTTTGCAGGTAATGTTTCTTATCAGGAATTCTTGGGACCGTCATAGCTACCTTGTACATTTCTTTCCATTTATACCTATTTATTTCCTCTGCCCAATGGACGGCAACGCGCGATTGATATTTTTTATATTGTTAGCAATCATGTAACCAAACTGTTTACCACCAGGCAGGCTGTAGGTGTATTTACAACCTTTGTTGTATAAAATATTCTGAATTTTATATACATATATTTGTACGGAGAAATAATTTTGACGTTGGCAGTATTTAATGGAGCTAATTTAGAAAACTTGCAATTTGCATTTATCAAAGACTGTGCGCTGTAGGGTTCGGTCATAACTTAGTAATTTATTCATTTATTGCATATAACTCGTGATCTTTTCTTCTTCTTATAGTTAGGTACCTACTCTTAGTAATAAACTTTATTATTTTATGAAGCCTTGTAGTATGTCACTAAAATTAAGTACCTATGTAAACAAACTAAATTGGTATTTATAATATATATAATAATATCAGCCCTGTATTAAACTGTCCCACTGCTGGGCACGGCCCTCTTCTCAGTGTGAGAAGGGTTAGACCATAGTCCACCACGCCGGCCCAGTGCGGGTTGGCAGACTTCGCATATCTTCGAGAACATTATGGAGGACTCTCAGACATGCAGGTTTCCTCACGATGTTTTCCTTCACCGTTAAAGCAAGCGATAATTAACTATTTAATACGCACATAACATCGACAAGTCGAAAATGCGTGCCCTGTGATCGAACTCGAGGCCTCTGCGTGGCAGTCCAACGGTCTCCCACTAAGCTATCGCTATTTATAAAATAAAATAATTATTTTGAAAAACAGTCTAGGAGTCATGCATAAAGTAGTTTGTGCTACCTATGGATATTTATCGGATACTAAATTGAACCTATGAGATGAGAAATATTTTATTTCAATTAAGCTGTAAATATTTGTATCTTTCAGAAAATAAATCATGGCCTTTTATAGCTCTCTACCCTTACATTTTGTTAAAGTTTGCAAGCCAAGTGCTCGCAGACGAAATTAATAGTAATGCTTATGTAGAGCAATACCTACAAGTAACCTACAGGTTTATAAGACAAATAATGAATGAAGGACGAACGGATAGATATAACGAAACTACGAGGGTGCCGTATTTATTTGCTACGCAAGTGTAAAAGTAGTTTCTGATTCGTTTATACAATATGTGAGATCAAAGCATGCTGTGTTAAATTTTTATAGACCTTTCTCGTCTAAATTACCACACTCCGCCTGATGGTAAGCAGTCATGTGGTCCAAGAGCAGTGGCGTCTACACCATCATCATATCAGCTGAAACGATGTTGAGGTCCCTACTTTGACGGCATGAGAAGGTGCTTTTTCACGCCCCGCTTAAAGGACTCAGGATTGTAGGAAGAAGGAAACACGTGCCCTGGCAGAGATTTCCATGCCTTGATCGTTCGGCAGAGGTATGAGGACCCAAACTTGTTGGTGCGCGCTCTAATCGACTCTAATTTCTTATATATAGGGTTTTTATAGCATATATGGTACAGTGGTTTATGTAATCACCTCGACACTAGACCTCATCTTTGTGCATTAGGCATGTTAATGATTGTCAATCCTTCGTGGCATAGGTTAGCGGTTAGATTTGCGGCCGATACAAGGTTCGATTCATGAGTCGAGCAAAGTGGTATTGGGTTTATAGTAGTGTAGATCTCTGCAGCGACACTGAGCCTAGAAATATGCCTCACAGATGGTAATCAACTTGTTAACTGTTTTAAGTCCTCCTAGGCGATTAAGGAGTGCCTGAAGCACTCCTTAATCGATTCCTTAATCACTCACTGAAGTATCTTGTGAAATGTGGACGTTATAGGTATATTTAAGCCTGCCGCTACGAGGAAATACAGGTTTAAGTGTGTATTAATTACTACGATTCACTAATTTATCTGGTTAGAACTTTGTCTGATTAAAAAAATGAGATTAGTCTATATCTACACAGTATAGAGTGATTTAAAGTATAATATAGATCAGAATTAAATCACTCGGTAGAATGTGAGACACGATTTAATCACACACATGTTTCATCTATTATCCTCAATTAGTTCAGCGTATACCTACTTCTTTTTCTGTCTATAATATTGAACTCCCGCATTAGGGATCAAGTCCTGTGACAGGAGGCACTTTATATGGGCATAATGTACACCTAGACTTGAAACAATAATTTGTCCTGTGTGGAATTCGAGCCCATAACCCGGCAGCCGCTTGGCGACCACTTGTCCGCTGCGCTATCTGCAGTTTGGTAAGTGTAGGTAACGAAGTTTTATTCATGTTAATTTATTTTTCATTTATACCTAAGATAATGCCCAGTAGGGATATATACATAATATAAGTGGCTTGCATTAGTGATTGTCTTATAGCCAAGAACTACTTCTAATGGCGCAATAACTTAAGTAGGCAATTCACTATATGATTTAAGCATCCAGTTCACTATGTTATTAAAGCAGTGACATAAAGTAGGTAGCCACATTAATTATTATGTGACATAAGCGTATGGCTCATCTTGGCACAGAGTTCGGTGCTGAGGTTTTGGAAATACAAGGTGTCTGTGCCAAGATACTCACTTTGGTATATTTACCAATACCCCCTTGTATCTTTTAAACGGCGGACCGACCAATTCTGCTATTTTACGACCAAATTCGACTAATTAACGACTAATTCACCACGTAAATAGATTTCCAGATTGCGATGGTGGCTGTGCCAAGAAAAACCATACGACATAAGCAGTAATAAAGATGAGTAGCCACATCATTTTGTGATTTATGCAGTATTTAAGTATCCACATTACTATAGAATTTAAGCAGTGATTTAAGAAGCCACATCGTCATGTGTTTTAGGCAGTAATATTAATAGCCAGTTGCGCCGTTAGTAAAATTATACTTAAAACGAGAGATGAGGTACAGTGGAGCGACCCGGTTGTAGAAATGCCTATAACTTATAGAGATTTACACCAAAATAATCTCGTGTTGTGTTTCTGGGGTAGATATTGTAGCCCTAAAATTACAGTTTTGTTAGTAGGTAAAATAAGTATTTGTTTATCTGCACGTATCACACAATGCTGGGAGCCTAATTGGTCATTTACGGTAAGTAGTCCATTGGAAATCATTCTTAGTAAAAATTATAGACTCCTACTTTTGTTTGACTCGGCTCGCAGTGGTTTCATTAGCAAGGCGGAGATTAGAATTATGGACTGTTGTAGAATGTTTGTAATTGTGCCCTTTTGCTTTCTCCACACCATACAAACAACCAATTGCAGCGTCAGCAGTGACAAAGATAGGATTACTTTAACTGCATTAATGTTAAAATAACAACCACATTATACTTAAAACAAAATTTGAAGCCAACTGCTTTGTTGTTGAATCATCTATAACCGACCAAAAACCGAAAGTGTTGGCATTATTATTAACCAACTCCTGAAACCATCCTATCATTCTATGGTGCTAAAACTCATTAATTACACAAGTTTAGACATTACAATAAATAAAATTTACTTCTAATTGATACTTGATTTCGGCGATGCCAACTCAGCAACAGATGCACTCACCTCTTTACTCGACAAAGCTATACAGTCAAATACAAGTGTAGTAAAAATTCCTAATAAGAAAATAATAAATAAACCGTGGATTACCACAGGATTATTACGTTGCATGCGCAATAGAAGATAAACTACACAAAAAGCTAAAAAGAAATCCCAATTATGAAACTCTTCAAATAATATACAAGAGATATAGGAACTTCTGTAATGCGTTGCTAAGGAAACAGAAAACTATATGACAGACAGGAGATTGAAAAGTCAAACAATATAAGGGTAAAAATTTGTGGGATGTGGTAAAAAATATATGCAGTTTCGACAGAAAAGCAGACAGTTCTTCAGCCCTTATTCGATATGACAAACCAAAAAATAAATTAACCTTGAACTGGTGTTGTGATTGGTCTTGTCTAATTAATTTCGGCTTTTCCAGTTGCCTATGAAGGTTATGTAGATTTAAATATCCATTTCTCTGGCACGAGGATTCGTCACTCCATAATATTTTGTTAAAAAATATGGTTCCTCTCTTATTCTTCTTAACATTGTTCCACAAAATGCTACTCGTAATGAATAATCTCTTGGAACTAAGGTTTGCATTCGCTGAAAATGGTACGGGTACAATTCGTGTCGTTTTAATATGCGTTGAACCGTTCTGGTTGACATGCCAATACGACGAGATAACACACGAACTGATATGCTAGGATCTTCGTTCACCATGTCCAAACTTCTTCGTCATTGCTGATACGCGGTCTTCCCTCACTCGCACCGCCCATATCGATGCCAGGTATTCTGCCTTCAGAGTATGGGTTGTGTACACGAATAAAAACTTAGTAATCGGGGTGGCGATTATTTGGATATCTCGCCCGATAAAGTCCAGCAGCTTGGTTAGCATTACCTCTACATTCACCACAAATGTAGTGCATATTGGAATATTCTAACGGTATGTAACGTTGAGGCATTGTCACCGAGCTAATTACAAAGAACTTCTTGAAAGAGAGTAGATGAAATTTGCTGTCATTTCAGGTATAGCCTCGTCACAGAATACACCTAACTAATACGCAGCCTCGACAAGTGACGACCTTATTGCTAGAATATTAATTTATGGCAGTGAAATTCTATTAGATAATTAGCATTAAGTATCACTACATATTATAAAACAAAATACCCCGCCATGTCTGTCTGTCTGTTCGCGATAAACTCAAAAACTACTGCATGGATTATCATACGGTCTTCACTAATAGACAGAGGAGAGGACTCATGAGGAGAGTTCAGTTTAAAACGCTGCCTAATCCATTTGAGATATAATATAACAACGTATGGTGAGATTGGTCTTTTTTATATAGGCTTACAGAAAATTACGTAAACTATGTCTATTTTTTAAGAATAGCTTATAGTAAGCTATCCAGTAGTGAACATTACGACTTCTAAAAAAAATTTCACTATAATATATAATGTCGTACACTGATGTTACCTGTTCGAGGTCGGTAGTATTTAATAATTTGATCATAGTTGTGCTGGATACATATAATACTTTGATCTGCGGGGGGGTGGGCTTCGTGGGCCTTCACGCCATTCGATCAGCACCAGGTCCGAAAGGCGGCGTGCTTGTTCCCACGCGCGCCTGTGTCGTGTCCGTCTCCCCTCTAGAGAGGGACAGTAGGCCTTTTAAAGGTGAGAAGTGCTAAGGGGTGGGTCTTATTGTGTAGTGGCCTGTTGTTTCATACGGCGGGCCGAAACCTCGGCGGGGTCGCATTTGAAAGTGATTCGCGCGGCCCCGCTGATTGCGGTTTTGTCGCGGAACCCCATGGTAGGTTTAGTCGGTATTATCGGGAGGTCCATTATTATCATCATTACCATATTTCTTTTATACCGGTGAGTCCGACATAACCCCTCCACCCACCCCCGCGGAGGGGTACGCGGTAAAGCATACACCCACGTTAAAACAAAATAGGTTTCATTTAATACTAATGTAGACAATAGTAGTGGGCGTTAAATCAACGAACTAGTTAAATCAACGGATGACCGTCTAAAATCAACTAGCAAAATCCGTTAACTAGTTTACGAATTTAACAAAACAAGATACTCGTTTTTAAACGAAACGCAATGCAACTTTACTAGTTGTCAACTATAAACATCAAAGGTATTTGATGAACTTTTATCCCCAAAATGTATACCAGCTTTATCAAATTGTTGTCAATACTTACCGTAGTACTTATCATACGTAGACTGGTTAACTGTAGATGAAGTTAAAAGCACCTTGACGTGTTTAATGTGTTGAATCGCTAGTTGTCATCAACTAGTTAAAATCGTCAACTAGTTGATGAACGAAAATTAAGTTACGTTAACAAAAAAACAGCGACCCAACGCAAGTAGTCAATATTGATTATGCGAAACTAGTAGGTACCTTATGCTAAAATGCCTCGCATTTTAGCATAAGATGCGTACTAGTTTGAATTTTAAGCAAGTAACTTTGCTTTACAATATGCGTTCTTAATTTAGGTACAGATGACTTAACCGAGTTAAGCACAGAAGAAGTTACTGAAAATGAACGCTATAAATTGGGATCATTATTGTAAAAAAATGTTTATAGATTTGGAGCATCCGTTTATTCCATCTAAATTATGCAAATTAATAATATTTTATTATATTAGCAGCGATAAAAATGTATGGTTGCAATTTTCGCAACATATGTTGAGTAGTGCGTAGGTACCCAAATCGTGAATTCGCTCGTGCCAGAGGCAAGCCGGAGTAATCATATCTTATAACTTTCTTGTAAATGTGTATGATACCTAATATTAAACAGCTTTTAAGACAGCTGGTTATAAAGCGGCTGGTGTGTTTGGTGATCTGCGTTGCAACAATCGAATAAATTGCATTGTTAGAAGTCAGAAAAATTAAAACTTAGATAATGAGTTTAGGTTTATGATAGGTACGTAGATGAAGTTATAATTAATAGGAACCTGCTTGTAATAATCAAAACTAACGAACCTCATTATCTAAGTCTTACTTCCAACAAAAAAAGGTGATAGCTTTTTATAGTACCTACCCAGAAAGTATGGTAGCTTCATGGGGCGACTTGGTATATATGTCAAAGTTGCCTATTTTTGCAACAACTAAAATAATTTTGTACTAAATAAATGTACACTCTCATTCAAGTTCAACTTATGGAATATTTAAAAGAAAATACAATCTACGTCCAGCATTAAATGACTGGCGCGCCGGCAATCTGTCTGTTATTGCTCATCATCAGAATAATGAAAAGCAGCAGGCACATGGTTGTATCCAGGTTGAATGAAATATGCAACGAAGTTTACGGAAAAGAAAAAGAAGTAAGTAGTAATTGAATCATTTTTGGAGGAACCGGTCATAAAAAACGATGCGGTACAGCAATGCCTCACTAAATACTTATATTCTTCACTATGCATAATCAAAATAAATGTTTAAAGGGCTACACGACAAAGGTAAACGCTAATTACAGCTTATTACGATCAATAGTAATTTTAATAGCTTTTCTTATACAGATTCTAGCTGAATCCATTCCAATAATTCAAATTTTACATTAATCGGTCCTTTATGAGCCTATAATAGGCCCTACATTACTATTTAAAAGTCCTTAAAGTTTATTATCTTGTACTTTTATAGTTTTGCCATGTCCGTTTGGCACAGCAAAGACTTTTTAATAACATAATGTAGCGACGAGATAATCTCCACTATTATTATAGTGCTATCCAAACACTCGAAATTAATAACGATTGTCTCTTCTTTAATTAGGTGCCATTATAAGACAACCGGCATATGATCACAGAGATCCGGCTGTAGATATGCGATATGTCACATCAGCACATTGACATTCAGCTATTCATCAAAAAGTAAAATGAATCTGTTTTTTTTTATTATCCGCTTTGTTATGAAGCTCGTCGACATAACCGTAGGTATATTATCAATATGGCATATTTATTGAAACCGGATCACGGATCGGAAAATTAGAATTGTATTTGCATAAAATAAAAATAGTCGTCGAGATTATTGACAAATTTAGGTGATGGAATTGCGTAAAACAGGCACCATCTTGCCTTGCAATAAATAACACACATGGTAATTCAACTGCTTAAGTTGTTTATGCGTAATATTTTCATACGCTTACGCGAATGATATATATTAAAATTAACATGTTAAGCCGCAGCGGTACACCGGTAGTGAGACACAATAGATTTTTAATTATGTCTGATAAGTATAACACTCAACAATACTACAGATACACGAAAAATATATCCGATTCCTACCAAGGATACTTTGAGAGACTATTGAAATTAAGTAACATCCAACATAGGATCCAGTGATACAGTATAAACCCAAGAAACAATACTTCATGATACTTTCGGCTAATTTTGCGTTAATAGAAACACCAAGAATTAAATTATGTTAGGGTACTTTGAAATAACTGCACTTCTAGACAATGAGACAAATGTAATTTTAGTCTTCCCGTGAACATGGCTGTTGAAAAGAAACCCAAATGTCGAAGAAAGTGTAAACTTAAATATAAATAGTTTTAATAATTTAATAAGCTTAAAAAGAATTAAGATTCAAGTACCTAGTAGTGTAACAGTTTCATAATTGTGTAATAAAGTGTTAAATTAACAACGCAATAAAATCCGTATAAAGTACCTAGTTTAGCGCTAGTCTAGCGGCGGTAATATATGGGCACGATTTTTTTTACGTGTGTCTTTACCTTAATCCGCCTACGCAGTTAGTGGAGTTTAACAGTAACAGTACTACAACAGGATGAAAGAACCCACAGTGCCACTTAATTTGTTTAGAGACGTACATACTTGCTGGAAATCGGGGTAAGTATCTACTCACAAACCTCTTTTTCGACCATTCTATTTTCATCGCACTTACTAGCTGATCGGCAACGCGTGAAGGATATTTTTGGTATGGCAAGCGATCATTTTCTATATATGTCATGATGTCGACGTCTGTCTGCTATAGGAATCCGATGAAGATCTACTTCATCAGATTCCTATAGCAGACAGACCTAAGCCTGTTAAGACGAGCTCTAATAACGCAAATATAATAATTCTTCAACAGGATGTACTCTGTTTGTAATAACACTGATGAGATTTGGATTATTGCACTCTTTCAAGCTGTAAGAGAAGTTGACATTTATTTATTTATTAAATTAGATCGGTTACAATTACAACCAATTACACTATGTGGTGTGGACATATGGCATTAGAGCTTTGTAAATTGAAGATTATAAATTAGCATCTTTAGGGACCTCGCGAGTCATTGCAAGGGTCCCTAGGATTAAATATAATATCAAGCAATATTTTAATAGGGTTTTTAGGAATTCGGGCATTAACAGCAATCACGGTAGGTTATCATTTTTATAAATATTTATTCAGTTATAGTGATATAATAGAGTAATGTATGCCAAGAAGTTACTTTGTTTTACCTATATTTATTCGTGTCAGTTCTCCGAGACTTAGCAACAAATCTCATTACGGACGTACCAATGCACAAGTAGCTCCTTGTATGGATTCTGATGTCGTTCACTGTCTTACTGCCTACTTTCCTAATTGTATTATAAAATCGTAATGGTCGATGGTAAAGGGGTAGTGCACTGCAGCTAACGCCTCACGTCCACATTCTGTTATGAAGTACGGCTTCTGTGGGCATGTTATCGTAAATATGTTTGTACATAGCTATGTACAAACATATTTAGGAAGGTAAATATATATATAACAGCTGTTATTATACAGTTAATATTTACCTTCCTAAATATATACTATCTACGTTATCTGTCTGTATTTTGTTTACTAAAGGTGTTGTTTAAAACACACCATAATGATGATATTAATGTTTTGATGTGTTTAAAGAATTGTATAGAAGAAAACTGTGATGCTTTTGATTCATAAGTTTCTTTTGAAAGCTAACTTTCATATTAGCGATAATCTATGTGTTGTGTCTCTGACTACGTAAACTAGGGTCAAATATCTATGGGTTCAATTTTTTTGACTTGTATGGGATTCAAATTCCCTGAACTTGGCGGAGTGGTGGCGCGGTGATCACTTAAGACCACTTCGCAATTCGTGTGTGTATACGTCATATTCCAAGTATTTTTTAATGTATCGGGCTAGTTTTACTTTTTGGGATATAGGTGTGTCTCACTACCACAAACCTAAGCACTTGTATTTGCCAATATGGCCGGACTGTTTTTGTCCCACACGCATATACTAAGCTAAGTTTCGTTCCATCGCCACTACCATGTACTTGGTCATTAATATATTTATATCTAGCCTCGTTTTTCTCCACAACTCATAGATCTGAGTAAAAACTTTCTGGACACTTTCGTGTGTAAAGGACTGCGTTGCTGACGATTTTCCCTGCGCACGTCTTTTAATGGCGCACGTGCGCTCTAGTTCCAACGCACTGCACGGTCGTATATTAAACCAATTAGATTCTCACTATGTTACGATAAGCAGATAGATTTCTTACAGTTTTTACATGACTATTAAGACTAATCAAAGTCATGCGCTCCAGTAACGCTGCTGGTGATGCAAATAATCAAAGGATTCTTCGTGGAATAAGCCGTACATGTTTCGAGAAATACGATACCGGAAAAAATTCGGTCTAAGATCTTAACACTGCATCCCTTGTACCATAGCTGTTAATTATTCATTGTATTCTTATTGAGTGCAGAGTACGACAAACTGAAGCGCTATTAATGCTAGTGCGAATCACTAAAGCTTGAAATCACTTTAGTGCTATAAGCGATTGTGCGACAGAAGTGCAACCCCACGCTAATGCGACACTACGCTAGTGCGTCAAACGATTGTGCAACAGTAATTCGATAATATGTTGGTATATTACAAATCATTCACGCATATAACTAAAATAAATAATATATTATTATTATAACTAAGCTAGTTCATATGATAACGCGAATCGAATTTTATTGTTACGTTAAATTCATGAAGTCTAGCTGTGGTTTGCTTCTTCTTCAGCTAGACTTCATGATACTTTCAGCTCATTCTGCGTAATTAGAAACACCAATGATTAAATTATGTTAGGGTACTTTGAAATAACTACACTGAAACATTGAGACAACTACCATCTTAATCTCCCCGTGATCATGGCTGCTGAAAAGCAACCGAAACGTCGGGGAAAGTGTAAAATTAAATTAAATCTAAATAGTTTTAATAACATTATAATTAGCTTAAAAATTAGTAAAGTTTAATAGTAGTAGTAGTGTAACAGTTTTCAAAATTATGTAATAAAGTGTCAGTCGTAATAAAGTCAAAATCAAAGTCAAAAAATCTTTATTTCCATAAAAATGTGCAAACAATTCTTGGACACGTCAATTCACTATTATATTAATAAAAAATAATAATAATAAAAATAAATAGAAGGAAATAAAAAATTTGCATTGGAAAAAGCCTGTTCGAGGAGTAGAGCTTTCATGAGAAGAAGCAGGCAAGAAACTCATGGCCACTCTTTTCAATCGCCAAATGTTTACATCTATACAATTGAATGTTATATTATATTCCTTATATGAGCTGCTGTGTGTAGTTGTTACAGTTATTTATTTCAATAAGATTTCAAAAGTAAAAATTTGTTATATCTAAGATACATATTAATAACAAATGAAATAATAGTCACAGCAGCTCATATTACAGTTAACTTAATAATATACTCAATCCCAAGCATTTTAATCTTCTGTATATTCAGTGACTGAGTAATAACCTTTCGAATATAATTTTCGTTTTACAACTGTTTTAAATTTATTAGAACTTAGATTTTGAATGTCACTTGGGAGTTTATTGTAAAAGCGCACACATTGACCTTTAAACGACTTATTAATTTTTTGAAGCCGGGAGGCTGGCACTATTAGTTTGCTTTTGTTTCTTGTATTTATATTATGTATGTTGCTTTTAATATAGTATAAATCAATCTTATATACATAAATTAAATTTTCATATATGTATTGGCTGGCTACTGTTAATATATTTAATTCCTTGAATTTATTTCTTAATGTATCCTTTGTTTTCATGTTGTAAATTGCTAGAATAGCCCTTTTTTGCAGTACGAAGATAGTTTGAATGTCGACAGCATTCCCCTACAATAGAATATAATAATACCATACGACATTACACTGTGAAAGTAGCTATGATAAACTAGCCTAGCGGTATCTATGTCAGTAAGTTGGCGAATTTTTCTGAATGCGTACAACAAAGTTCAAATAAACAACGCGATAAAATCCGTATATAGTAGTTTAATTTCAATAATAGAGTTATGTCGAGCTTTAGTGATTCGCACTAGCGTGCATTCGACCTATAGTTAGTCACAGTACAGTTCTGTCGCACTAGCGTTAATCGCGGTTCAGTTTGCCGCACTCATATAGCGCACTCGTTCTTAGATTTACGTAATACACGCCTTCGCCATATGTAGCTACGTTCGAGTGAAAAAAAACGATGGTTTTGGTAATTATGCTTGTCTCTCTATTATTTTGAATACGCCGGCATCACGAAAAATATAAAATTAATTTTGAAGCAGTTTTAAGGTTGTTAAATCTAAATCTAAATTATATGAATTGTGGAACCAAAAATATAGTGCATAGAGTCATATACATCAATAATATCGCAGGCGATCTGTTGTTCACGCGGGCGAAGCAACGGGAAAATTGTCCATAAATACGGGTACGTTTCTCATATGTTGTTAATAAAGCAATAAACACTGGATATCATTTAATATTTCTTCGTCTTCATACCCACTGATTACGAGTAACATCACTGCAGTGATAATAGTCTGCCGAGTCTATTGATCATCGTGTAAGCAGCTCTATTCGCAGCATGTGCACGCTTCCTCATTACAGACCACTTTACACGCTAGTAGGGCTGTTAGTAAGTAGGCTTTTAAGTGCGACACTTTGTATTGACTACAGCATAATCAACAGCAATAGCCTACCGTCGAGACAGCTAAGGCAACGGACTAACGTTGCAACCTTTAAAAAATGACGCTTTTTGTAACAGTCATTATATTTTTACACGGTGAGGAAACCTGCTAGTCTGACAAAGTTGCTTAATTTTTTCAAATTTTTACAGTTTTGATTTAGCCACCGTAGTAGACAATTTTTTTCGTTTTATGTATATTATTTTATTTGTATATATATATATTATTTTTTCCGTGCTTGTGCCACGCTTCGGCACGAATGGGCCGGCTTGACCGAAGTGATACCACGGCTTCAAAGAAAATCGGCGTGAAATAGCGTTTGCGTTGTGTTTCGTCGAGTGAGTGAGGGTACCGGAGGCCCAACCGTCGCTCCCCTTCTGGCGGGGGAAAATTTAAAAGAAACAGCACACTTGTGACTCCTCTGGTGTTGCGGGTGTCCATGGGCGGCGGTAATCGCTTACCATCAGACGATCCATCAGCTAACTTACGACCTATACAAAAAAAAATATTAAAATACTAATTGTCTTAATTTAAGATGTAATTCGTGTCTTGCTATAGGTAATTAATGTTTGTCAAAGATATTTACACATTAACTGCTTATTTTAACTTTCCTTTTAATTAAACATCAGCTGTGCTTTTAAAAACATGTAACTACAGTAAAAACGTAGATAGCTAAACATTATCAAAGGCCCTAATCTATATACATAGATTAGGTCTCCATTCGTAGCTAGAATGTCATGCAGATATTAATAAAGCTATTGAAATAATTGCGTCGGACAAAATTACAAAATTCTTTGAGTGCTACATCTACAACAGAATTGATAACTATCACGCGACAGTCGTTATTTTGATTTCCTTAGTACATTACCTGCTCTTGGAAATGAAATGAAAATGCTTTGATAAATACGATTAATTCGGAATGAGTTATGTTAAGGTACGTTCGTAATGTTGATTTCATATCTAGTAATTGTTTGTTTACATGGCGGCGTCTAGTGCCGGCGTCGATATCTTTCTGTTGATTGTTGATCTGTACTAGTATATTATATTAATGCTTGTGATAAAGGGTAACACGTGGAAGGGCTGGTTGGCTAGTATTTAAGTGGCTATCTTATTGACCTGACTAGGTCGGTTGGTTGATTTCATGAACTATTTTAAGTAATTTGTATGTATTGATTTCCTTATCCCTGACCAGAGAGCACTGTCAGGACTACAATGCATATGTAATAGGGCACCCTGTTACAGCAGTTACATAATTTTTATTTTATATGTATTTCAAATTGAATATTAGACTGTAAAAAGGTTTTTTTAGGGAATGTAACCATCTTTCTTTAGTTCTTTTCGTGTGGTTAGTGGTGGCCAACCTGTTGTCAAGAGTTGTTCAAGCCACCCGCGCGCCCGTAGGCTTCTGACATGGCCTAACGACTGCTGTCAATTTGGCAGCAGCCGGGACCGAATTTTATGTGCCCTCCGACGTACGGAGACGCTCAGATGAAATACCACTAAGCGGTCACCCATCTATAGACTGACCGTACCCAACGTTGCTTAACCTCGCTAAACGTTTACCGATCAGTGAATGCAACTAATGTAGCCATTTATTCTATACACATTGTTAAACTAGTTAAAAGAAAATAGTTTGATATGCGATGCCAGACTCTTTTGGTTAGGATATATCTGCGATAACAAAATAAAAAGATCACGATATTTCATAAATATTTATATTGAACTGGCCTAGATAAATTACAACTTAACCAAACTTATAAAAACTGACTGACAATTAAATTTTTCACGCAAACCAGTAATGTATGACAACAAGTATGTCAAAAACTATAAGTTAGCTGAACGGTTTCACCGCCATACCTAATTTGTAAATTCTGGATTTATTCATATACAAACGTAAAATATTCTTATCTAAACATGTTGGTGAATGCTCCTCGCTTCACAATGTTGTCAGTAAAGGTATAGATGAAACAATCATGGCTGACCGCTGTACTCTCTTTGGTGTTCTAGCCGTTACATGTTCACGGAACAACGTCACTTATACACTATGAGAACACGCGACTGTGTAGCCACCTATCGTAATAAATAAGGTACTCATTTCGTTATTACAATAATTTCACATTTCAATTACATTGATATAAAACACATATAAACCGTTCGAAATAGGTTACACAATCGCATAGTGTTTCAGTGCAGTCTCATAATAGAAATAAGCTATAGCCTCTAATGAACTATGTCTATATTTCTCAATGTCTAATAAACACAACTTATTTCTAAGGTAAATGCATTATGACAAAATATACATTAATTACTGCATTTATTAAAAATGGTGACATATCGTGGTAGGTGCCCTTTTGGTGCTTATAGACGGACTCATTCCGAGCTATATTACGATTGCTCACCTTTATGCAGTCGAGAGAATACATAGAGAATAACTGCACTACAATTACATTTCACGCAAAGATGTAACGAATATTGTAACTAATGCATTCTTTCCCTGCGGTTGTAATACAGCTGAGAGGAGACCGCCTATTGTCGTCTAATCCGATATCATAAAATATGTTGTTGCATTTATTATTAGCAAACACATTATAAAACATTAATGGCAATATGAATCACTTACATTATTTATGTAAAAACATCAACTTGAAATACATTAAGACGACAGTAAAATGTGTGTTTAAGAGATTTAAACACCTGGTGAAGATAAATGGTAACAAACCATAGGGTGGTAACAAATTATTTTATTTTATTTTTATGGTACTCATTATACATTTTGCTATCCAAAATTATACCATACGTGGAATACGGTTACAAGTACGTTACATATCACCGGACAATTTGATAAAATACCACATACGGTACTTATTAAATGAATATCTATTTCACATCAAATATATACACACGTATTTTTTAAACTCTACGAATATACTTACAGACATTTATTATTTTAATATTCACGAAATTATTTCTTGATGCTATTTAGTTTAATAAGGCGTGTTGTAGACACATAGGCATATGATGGAATAAATAAACTAGCATATGTATAAGACGCCTATTTCTAGACTAAATAAATAAAGCGTTTCACACTCGACTAAATAAGACACTTCACTTTGGTATGTATTAGACTACATAATTTACTTACCTACCGATGTTCCGCTAGCTGTCTTACAAATGATGAAAACGTTACACACATCGTAACTCGTAACACTATCTAGTTATATCACTGTATCAAGGGACGGATTTGTGTTCAGATACTCCTACAATAAACATACATAATTTTCGAACATGGTTAATAAGTAACAATACATTTCACAGGCTTTTCCTAAGGCACTAAAAGGTAACAATAATTGTTATTTACACATAGACAACTCCTCAAGATACAACCTTTTCAATATCAAATCTAATCTTATGATTATGTTCTGCTTTCTTCTTCTACATTATTAGGAATGTAATTTGGAATTCGAATTGAACATAAAATATTTGGATTCCTTATTATTATAGTTTTTTAATCTTTGGCCACTCGAACAAAAATACAATTTTGATATCATTCTTAGCTTATGACTTATGAGCTTCGATCTAATTTTCAGAGACAAAATATTGCGACATAAAATAATTAATGTTCCTGTTCTCGAAGGACACGTTACATTTAACACATATATGTATAAACGTGTCATTATTTACCTTGTTGTGTAAATAGCTGCAATTGTGGAATATATTATAAGGCTTTAATTGGTTATAAGTGGAGCGAGCGGTGCTGGGGGTTCGTCGCCGTAGAACCTGTAGCGATGGGGTACTTGCAGTAAAGGGGCCTGTTCGGCCACGTCCGAATGTTGAGAGTCACGGTGGCGGCGTAAGTCTACCTTGCGCTGGAAAGCCTTATCACACAGGCCACATGAGAACGGCTTATATCCAGTATGCTTGCGCATATGTGTGATGAGATTCGAGCTCTGGCTGAACGCCTTCGAACACACGACGCACTTGTGCGGCTTCTCACCTATAACAAATTATTGTCATTAGATACTACAGATACCTACATGTCACGGTTGATTGGCACACATGTTTTAATAAGACGCGTAATGAGTAGTCATGTTATAGATTAAGGATCGTTTAGTGTATAAAACTCTTCGAAACAAAGAAATAAAACATATTGATTAATGTCGACTATCTTCTTGTAATGTAAGATCTGAGCCAGTTAACAAAATTATAAAATGTCTTACTAAAGAAAATGAGAAACCAACAATTTGAAATTTTCCTTCTATTCGACGTCCTCTGCCCGGACTCAATCGTTCCGCTCACTAGGCTTGAGACTTTGCTTAGTAATTACTAATTACATACACGTCATTCCCTTTTAGTCTTGTCTTTGTATACCGCGGCACTTAACAAAAGTCAGAACAGTGGATAAAAAAGCATCCTTTATATTATTCTTTTTTTTATTGATCCTGGAATACTTGATATATTTGGCCTATATACTAGACTGCTAACTAATTCTTATGATAACCTATTGTCTATACCATAACACTTATCATCAATGTCATTTAGTACCAAGCACTATCCCCTACTTATAAATTCACAGACTGGCGTCTAAAGATGAATACAAAACTATTGACTACCAATAAATACGTTTAACAGTTACGTAATTTGGGTTTCCTTAGCTAATTCATAAACCACTTATAGATATTATGTATCACTTCGTCAAATAATTAAAGCCTGTGTAAGTGGGCCACTACTTGTCATATCATAGACAATTTATTATTTACGGTGCGGTTTCCGAACTGATTTAATATGCATCGTCGCCTTGTACACCGGTATTTATTAACTTTAACGGTAATTGTTCGTGGCTCGATATAATGCTAACTAGTGTTCTTACAGCATTACCAGGTAAGAGTTAATGACAAAGGGAACTATTGAATCACCATTGCGGAATATTATTACTACTCCAGTACATATATCAACAACTTTTAGTCAAAGATACCATACATAAGTAATTAGACGATATTTATGTATATATATTAAAGAAATTGTTGTTAAAATATCGTGTCTATGCAAAATAATCGGACAGGGTTTAAACAATGACGTCCACGGTCGCAAGTAATAGCAGGCAGTTTCAGTCAACAAATATTTTTATTTTTAAAATCTCCAAAGTCAGTTTACTTACGAATAAAATTATGGCAAAAAATGCAAATGTCATTTTATAGATAGAACAGGATTTAAGTTTACTTTTTGTTTATGCCGTGATCGCGGTGCACGTGAAGGCCTGTGAAGGCTACGCGGCTAATTGCAGGCCGAGCCGCATTTTGGAATATTGATGATGAGGCATTTATCGGGAGGACGAGCACCATGTAAGGCCGCTGTAAATCATTCGGAACAGGGCAGAGACGTGACGAGATGTCTCCGGCCGAGACAAATATGTCCGCCACATTTTTTAGCTACTATAATTCGTCTCGTTGAGCTTACTGGAAGTAGTCAGACCATTGAAAAACAACTGCCACTTTTTGTTGTAAGCTTTTTGTGAGAGGCTCATGAACATTTTAATCGTTAATAAATCTAGCTAAGTGTTTACTGTCTATCTAAATCAATATTTGGAGAAGTACTTCTTACTCTAAGAAAATTAATTGGCCTTATTCGAGTAACATTTGGTAAAGAATGTGTACAAACAACTGTTAGGTAGGAGCCCTGTGAGGTGACGCGACGCACTCCGTCGCGACCGACTGCTGAGCGTATAAAGTATTTTTTGCTTATTGGAAATTCATTAACACGCCGTGAACCGGCTGCGATTTGCCGTCGAAAAGGTAATTGCACAGCATTTAAATGTTTAATTCCCAAGGCATCGTCTGCGATGTGTCGCGTGATTGCTTTTATTGGCGCATGCCTATATGTTTTCCATTTAATGAACTTGTTTCCAGTGGGAGAGTCTTGCCTATGCATCGGTTATAACAGCATATCATCTACTTATATAGCTTAATAAATCGACGAGGATAAAGTCGGATAACGTCTTCAGCATCTGTTTACTGTCATTCCGATTAAAAGGGCAATCGTCGGAGATTACCTATCATTACACGCTCGACACGAACGTAGGTGGATATCGCAGGCGACTAATTGTGAAAGTAAAATTTTATGTGTTTAAATAAATTAACAGCTCCTTTGCAATGGTACAAATTCTCATAAAGAACGATACAATTGAAATTATGACTGTAAGATGCAAAATAATGATATCGAACATCGCTATCGCAGTAAAAGCTGTTGTAACATTTTTCACCATCTAGATAAGCTAAGAAATACTTCAGTGTTTGTTAAAGATTGAAAGTTATTTCGGAGGATATAACATACATATATTAAGATTCTAGCTTGAAGATTCACATTTAAAAAACGCGACTGGTATCTTTGCTGCAGCTACATCCTATTCGTCTCTTAGGAAAACTGGCTGTTAATGATTAATTATTCGCTATAAGAATAGTGGTAAATGAAATAGTATGCAAGAAAGTTGGTCTTTATAATACCATTTATACCATTTCATTTACCACTGTTCTTATTTTGAACCTATAGCCTTTTAAGATTGTTAGTTCGATACCTTGCAGACAGCAATCTAGTATTGGCATATTGTCATAGCTTGGTGACATTATTAAGTATGCAACCACAGTGCTTTAGTGCAAATTCTTTAGAAGGACGTTGGTGAACTAACACACCTGCACACTGCTAAGTATTGTTACTCGCCACGGTTCATGTAAAAATAGTTCTAAACAGTAATTATGTTAAAATGGAGGTGACATTTCAAAATCGAAACAGTACTATTACGAGCTGAATAATTGTCAAAAGTGACAAATAGTTTGTCGTTAGTTTCCTCGACAAATAATAGGGCTACGTAAAGCTGGTGTAACGGCGCCTCCGCGCCGATGCTCGAGGGAAGTTACGTGAAACACTTGTCACAATAATTTGAGTTTCACACTACTTGGAACACGCCGTGTAATTTATTACCTATTTCGTAGCCATTCACAAGAACGCAACCTGCTATTTGTAGCAAAGATTTAATTTCGCTAGGTAATCATTCTGGCGATCGGTGTCATATTCTTTTTACAAAACAACTGCTAAATAAATTCGCAGTCAAATACAGATATTCATTTGCTATTAAGCAGTTGGTTTATTTCCTAAATTGTTAGATTATACGGTTTAACAATTTTGCAAGTGCACAGGTATTGAGTAGATATATAGATAGATTGACGGCTGTCTCGATGAGTAATATGTCTTTATCTTACCTGTATGTATGTAGGTGTGTTTCTTCATGTCGGACTTCTGGTGGAATCGTTTCCCGCAGTACTGGCACGGGTAAGGTCTGGTGTCCGAGTGGATCAGCAGATGAGTCGACAAGGTGCTTGATCGTTTAAAGCATTTGCCGCACTGCTTGCACTACGACAAAGAATGAAATATATAAATCAGTGTATTTAAATTAAAATACTTTATATGGGTTACACTATCCCCGACATTTCGATTTTACAGCAGCGCTTCACTTTTTAACAGCTATGGTAACGAGGAGACTCCTTGTGACCATGCTAAAATAAACCGCGTTTAAGTCTGTATAATTCGCGTAAACGTAGATACTATAATAATTAAATAAATATTTTTTTAAACGCCATGCTGAGGTACATAACTATTGAATAAAAAGTTGATTGCTTTAATACATTGTGATAAAGACAGCTTATGAAAGTTTAGCGACATCAAAAGCCATTTGCAATATTAATGTAAAAGGTACGAAACATAAAGTACCGAAGTAGATATAATTATAAACCAGGAGTGGATAGCGTCCATCACCTTCGGTTGACGGTGACAGCCGGTAATAAACTAATAACAGGCCTGTACTACCCCTTTCTACACTTTTCTTTGATTTCCCATCTAGGATCGTGATAGCTATGAATTTTTTTTATTGCCCAGTAATTAGTAGCATTTAACTAGTTATTAGCCATACTTTTCACGGAACGACTAATAACATGGAATATTTTGAAAAGAAAATTGGTTTAGAAATGTACTACACGTGATATGATGAATCAATTATATCGACTGTGCATCGTTGTATTACAGAAATGTCATTGCGTATTCTTAAAGTTATCACTAAGTGTAGCTGCATGAGATTTAAATAAGTGTATTGTATTATCAGAATAAAAGAGTTCCAAGCTTCCGCAGTTAGAATCGGTATTCGTTTCGAAATTCCTTATAAAGCTTGTAAAGCAAACATTCGTTTTCTTCACCTTTGTCTGTAAGACAAAAGATTTTAACAAAGTACTTGCCGTGACACTGCCTTAGATTTATTTAATCAGTTGTTTTAGGAATGCAATGGAATAATTTCGTTACTAACTCAGTTTATTTACATGACACACAGATTAAGAGTATTAGTTATGGATTACTTTGAAGGAGGGTTTCACAATCCGTTATGTTATTCACTAATACCAATAACAGACGATTAGCTAACTAATATATCGATATAATTATATAGAAACCACTGCTTATTATTGTGTTTTAAAGTACTTAATGATATGTAAGTTTGGTATAACCACGTATATGAAACACGATATAATATCTCGATGCTTAATACTAATAACATCTTTATAGCCATTAATCTATGAAAATATTGATTCATAGCTGTTGTCATAAGGATCAAAAACGCGCCTTCAAATGTAAGCGCCATTGAGAAGAACACACGTATGATAATGAATCTTAACCCTGACTCGTTAAGGAAAGAACTGGCTATCCTCGTGGTTACATTACTCTGATTGATGTAAAATATAAGAACGGGAAAAATATGTTGGACGGCTATTAATCGGGTGGTTAGTTGTTAAGTATGCGGCATGATAATCCACGACACAAATCCGCGTAGCGGGCCCTTGTGACAGTTGGCCGGGCAGCTGCACCGCCTCGCGCCTCACAAAAACCGCTACTTTTTTGGTCGCCTTTTTATACAATCGATGCACTCTCTTATAAACAACACAGGTGCTAGGGTATCACCGTCCACATATGGTCATCGGCTTGAACCACGTACAGAGGTGATTTCTTAAGATAGCCGTTTGATTTTTAAAAATCTAGTGTAGTTTTTTACGAATCTGGCTTTTTATTAACGGCTCTGTGAAACCTGCTTAGGTCCCACGCGAAAAGGAAAATATTTTATAAGCGACTATTTACGCCTGTAATAATGGAAACAAATAAAAAACAAAGAGTGTCGTATTACCTATCATGCTATTATCATTATAAGGCCTGTAATGTGTGGTTATAGTACCTATCCAGCACTTAAATAACGTTTTTTTGTAAGTTTTGATCATGGTTGCTAGTTTACAGCCACAGCATTAGATCGTGGTAATAAAAAGACATGATGAGATGTTTATTAGAATTGAACTAAAACTAACATCAAATCTTTATTTCTTGCTTCGAGGCGCTCATAGCCAGTTGCAATCACTAACCGGTAAACGATTAGCGAGGTTAAGCAACGTTGCGTGCGGTCAGTCTATAGATGGGTGACCGCTTAGTGGTATTTCATCTGAGCGTCTCCGTGCTTCGGAGGGCACGTAAAAAGTCGGTCTCGGTTGTTGTCAAATTGACAGCAGTCGTTAAGCCATGTCAGAGGCCTACGGGCGGCTTGAACAACTCTTGACAACAGGTTGGCCACTAACCACACGAAAAGAAGAAGAAGAACATCAAATAATATGCGTAATAAAATATTCATGTTTTCTTAAGCATAAATAAGATATACCAAACTAACTTAACACCGGGTTTTTTATTGCGCATTGCACTTATTACCAATAAGGTTTAAAGTTATTGTAAATATTTATTGAAACGAAATCTTTAATTAACACTTATAAAACAACCCATTAGGTATGTTTACAATATGTCAACCTATTTAAATGGTAAATTACGGTTTAGGAAATTCAAAATGTCTATCATGCTTATGGTTCGCTTGTTTCATCTTATAAACTTATATAACTGAAATGTTTACTTAGTTCTTTAGACCTAGAGATAGTCGCAAGAATTCTACTACTACACGCAAAGTAGAATGGTGAAGTATGTTTTAAAGTTAGTTTACCAATCATGTTCAAACCACTGAACGGATATTGATTAAATTTGTATGGAGCTAGCTTTAGTCATTGAGAAGATTATAATTACTTTAGGATATGCGTAAGTCTACTGAGATATTGCTGTTATTCATGCAAAATATACCTGTGAACAGAGTTATTTATTACAGTTTGTATCGGTTATTTGGATGTTTATAAAGTACCGTTCTAAAGGTGCAGGGTAGGTATATTAAAAGTGCGAAAGTTGCTTTAAAACAATATCGAATTCAGGAGTGAAGTAATTATCTAATTATTAATCATCATCAAGTGTGAGTTTGTTTGTTTGTTACGTTTTCAAGTACTTGACCGATCATCATGAAATCGCACACACGTTGTCAGGAGAACAGAAATTGACATACCTACTAGGGTATCTTTCATCCAGAAAAAGTATATTAACCTAACCTACATTTACGCGAGCAAAGCCGTGGGCAATATCTAGTATGTTATAACCTAACTTGGTTTGTTATTATTCTGCCTATATAGCTTCTTATATGTTTAATCTACATATAAACAAAATTTTAATACCACCCAAAAGTAAGTAAATTTTCCTAAATGTGACGAATACAATAACCGAGTAAGTTACCTTTCTTTTTATGTAATTCAACTTAAGTCTCGGTAATTTTGGGTCGTCAAAAACGTAATAAAGCCTTAATTATCCAATTGTAACTAGACTGTAGGTACCTAGCGGTGGCTGTGAATATCTCGTACAATAAGTGCCATAGTACCTGCATGAATAGCCTTATTAGTGCAGTAAGTATAATTCTTAACATATTTTAGAGGAAGCATAATTCATTTAATAATGTTGTAAATGAAATTTTGGTGGTGAAGTAGCGAGGAGTGCGCGCGAGCGGCGCGTGGCGCGCACGCGCCGCCACTTCTGCCGCCCCACGCTCTTTATTGTGTTACACTTAGCTGATTTATATCAACACTTCCATTACTACTTATTTATATTCCTTTATTATACTTGGATATATACTTATCACCTTTTACTAACTGCCGAGATGATATTTTCAAAATTAATATACCTATATTGTACTGTCAATACCTAAACGGAAGTTTACAAAAGGATTTTGCAGGTACAGTATTACAGCTAGTAAAGCTGTCCTTACGAACATTTTCAATTAACTAGAGAGTTTAACCCACCTTAATCTCTCTAGTAATGGATATTGTAACCGCAGAAACTCTTAACGCTTGTTTAATGATAAATTGGCAACCAAAGAGTAGTGGCACAACGTTTTTATCATCGTATGACACAAGGTAATTATTCCTCCAATTATAAACTGCCGCACCGTGATATTAAAACTTGGAATTTTGATTAAAACCGATGCGGATTTTTATAACGGCGGCGCGTAGAAAAAACGAAGAAACAAAAATGGCGAGAAGACGAGCGAAGAGGTTCGATGTGAGCCGCGTGCGCCGGGAGCCGCGCGCCGGGCGGGGGACGCGCGACCCGTTCCGATACGCGACTACTTATTGAGACAGGGGCAGTTTTTGCTATTTGATTTGTTAAAGAGACTAAAACGGATACTGGTTTGCTATTTTAAAGCATTTTGAACGGAAACTGTACAGTTATTCTGAACTTGTTAAGGGATAAAGCTATCTGGGTTTGCGACTACTCTTGCCTATTGAGAATTTTACGACATCGATTATTAAACTTACCTGGAATGATTTCTCATTTCTGTTTTCGTTTTTGAGGAGCAAGGAGAATTTGAGGTCTCCAGTTTGCGGAGCTTTAATGGGATAGGTCTGGTGAGCTGGCGCCGAGGGGCAGCGGCGGTGCTCCGCGCTCGCTGGACGCTCTGCTTCATCAGGATTGCTGCGGCATCTCTTGACTAATTCGAGAGGCGCGTCAATGTCGTCTTGACCCTCCCATCGAGAGAGTGGGGATTCCGCACCGATGTCAATCTTTTCCCGTTCACATGCACTACCGGGCGACCAAATCTGACGGTTCTTCGTTGATAAATTGAGTGGCAATTCTTCTTCATCATCTGCAGACAAGTATAGATAATAAGATACATGTTTAGGAAATGCATTCATAATGTGACATTATTAAGTCAATATAATATATAAGCGTCGCCGGCATTTTCTCTTCGACTGTTCTTCACGCTTTTATCAGTAAATTTAAAGTCGGACGAGTCAAATCGGTCGCATGTCGAGTGACTTATGAAATCTGTACAGGTGCGCCACTATTTGTTGACGGTTACGTCAATGTTTGCACTAGAATATGCTATATGTAATATTTTAAAATTGCATTTCAGGGATTCGATGACAAATCCACGAAATATAACATGAGGTCGTTCTTAAGCCTTCGTCGTTTTAGTGACGACGTTGTTTGATAGCACGTTGAATAATAAGGTGAGGTAGGTATTTTTAAAACATCAATAGCCGTATATTTGTATTTGTAATGCTACTACAAAATTTAAATATACTCATTTAATATCTATTTTAATTTAAATAGGTATTAAATGAGTATATTTAAATTTTAAGTAAGTTTGTTGATAAATTAGCCTTGGGTAAATAAAAATCAAGTACTTATAGAGGTTTCGTCGCCGGTTTCTTTTGTTATCTACGAGGTTGAGTCGTAAGTGTCGTAACCGGTACACGGGCGGATAAGAAACAATTAGAATGCTTAAATTATTTTGTACAACGACAATGAGGCGAGTACTTCGTTACTTTTCCTTGGAGCGTAGGAAACGAGCGAGTATGTTCCTTCGGCGGAGGTAAACGACATGTAAACGACGACATATCAGCGCCTCGAGTTATTAATCGGTGCCTTACACTGATAGCTATTCTAATGAGGATTATTCAGGAGAAGTCGCGTAAGGAGGCCGAGGCGAACCGATGTGTTGTAATATCACTAACGTATCTAATTACCATTTTTAGGATTCTTGAAACACGTAAACACTTTCAGTGTGAGGCGGGCTGCTCTGTTTATATGAATTTGAATGTTACGACATGCAATTGAACAAACATGAATAATTCTTCTGACTCTGATTTAGGTGTACGTTAGATTTATAACAATTGCAAATATGTAGGTCACTTTTGACTTGCGATTCTATGCTTGAGACTTAACAATAATAACTGCATTTTATCAATTGACGATGCAATAATAAAGTCCAGACACCCAGACATGTTGTTCTAGAATAAAACTGGGCTACAATGACTCACATTCGATTTTAAAAGTTTTACTAATGTTATTGTTATACAAAGTGGTCTTACCGTCTCTTGGTGGCGTATGTCTGGCATGGTCTAGGGGTGGTTGTACAAACTGCGGCGAAGCTCGTGGCATGAGCAGTGGCCATACACCAGCGCCGCTGTACAATGCTCCGAGGCCACTGCAGTACATCAGTGCCCCCAATTCTACACAATAAGTAAATACTTAATAATATGTACATAGAAATATTAGTTATCAAGTACAATATTAGCAAGTGAGAGTGTGCAGAGTAGCGTCTCCTTCAAAAGCTGTTATGGTAATTTACAAACCTGTAGCTCTTGCGTACTGTTTGAGAGCTCGCCCGGCTATTTCAATGTCACCGAGTAAATCTAGTCGGTGATGAGACAGCGAATCTGGGGAGCGTGGTGGTGAGCGTGGTGAAGGCGGGGTATGTGGAGAGATACTGCCTTCAGGCGAAGGAAAGCGATGCGCTGGAGGAGGCGGTGATGATGGTTGGAACTGCTCCGCCAACCGCGAGAGAAGTACGTGTCTCGACATCCTGAACACATTAAACATCGTTAATTAGTTCGATAATTAACAAACAGCCGTATTAAATTCATGACGATAATAAGTGTTAAATGAATGTACATTATTTTAAAGGTATTTTTGCGATGCAGGTATGCTGTAAAATGTAGTGCTACCAGCACTTTAAACGTTCTTGTAAC
Organism: Catocala fraxini; assembly: GCA_930367265.1. Lineage (NCBI taxonomy): Eukaryota > Metazoa > Arthropoda > Insecta > Lepidoptera > Erebidae > Catocala > Catocala fraxini. The sequence goes on from OV884029.1 coordinate 18,407,527, forward strand.
TATTTAACCATCGTAAAAATGAGTACTTAATCAATAAATAATAGAACATTTGAGTTATATATGAAACAATTATACAAATTGTGTCGTTTAAAGTTTACGTGAATGTTACACATTGAAAGTAAACTACTTTACACGAAGATTTATATGAAATATTTTGCATGTACATTATACTTTTTGTTTACACTTAGTAAAACGTTTCGACACTTTCAGTAACGACGTCATTCGGCTAAAGCTATTTTAATATTTATAACGCATTCAAGGCAATATTTGGACTAGTGTTAAAGGTTACTAATATAAATATCGATTATGTTCGCGACTAGAAATCAACAGTCTAATTAAAACCCTCCTATAATTTGTAGACGACGCTTTATGTGAAACTTGTTGGAAAATGATTAAGTTCCGATTCAATTTTGCATCCATTTAGTACGTAGAATAAATCACCTGAGCTTTTGAATTGTCATTGACTAGCACTTGAGCTTATCGATCGATCTTATTGCAACCATTCTGCTTTCCCGTGGGAACCTTCGCTTTTCTTGTGATGTTGATTTTGTTAGCTTCGTTCCCTGAATCGGGGTAGGTTTTAATAGTTAACATGGGGATGAGGTTTCTTGGAAAATACTTTTTCAGTCGACAACAACTACATTAAGGTAAACGTTTCCTTTGTTCTACAAAACAAGGGTAAAAGTAAGATACTGGCTAAATTTAAAATGTCTTCATAGATTTTGTACTCAAACAAAAAAACAATTATCTACAGATGAATATTGATTTGCCCTAAACTAGGCTGTGCATGTATTTTCAGCACCTTTTATAAAATGTTATGTGGCCTTATTATTATGTGTTATTGAAAAATGTTGATAATTTTAAACAGGCTTTAATCAGATCTTTATCTAAAATTCTTTTTAACGATAAATGATATAAGTAACTGCTTTGCTTATTTCTTTGTTAGTAGGTAGTACACTACCACAGCATTACTACACTGGTGCCTACTATAGTGTTATAAGTTACTAGATGTGCCCGCGGTTTCATTCGCGTTTATGGTTACTACGCCGCCCCCGTGGGTCGCAGCGTGATGTTATATAGACTATAGCCTTCCTCGATAAATAGGCTATTCAACACTAAAATAATTTTTCAATTCGAAACAGTAGTGCCTGAGATTAGCGCGTTCAACCAAACAAACAAACTCTTCAGCTTTATAATGTTAGTATATCTAGATAAGTGTATATTATGCAATATTCCCTTTATATTTCGCAGAAATACGAATATTTTAAAGTATTTTGATGTGTTTGTTCAATACAAAATCGTAGGAAAAGAAGTGCATCGATAAAACCTCACTGAATAATTTAAAAGTTTGGCCGGGTAATGAAGGTTGCTTGTAACGTGGAAGACAGCGGTATAAGTGATATTTGTACTGCGGGATGTTTTTTGTCGCTGTATAAGATCGTACAGATACTAAACGAAGCTGCCACCTAGTTCACGAAGACAACTTAATACCGTAAGTAAAGCATTTATCAAGATTTTACGGTCGGCGCGGATCAATTCAAAGTTGCGATATCATCTTTGTTTTACGTGACCGACGTCATTAGTGTCCATCCCACTCCATACGTACGTATTTGTTGACAGCGCTTGTTGATTAATCCGACCGCTTGTTTGTTGACAGCGAATCGTATTAAAAGCTCAATCAAGCAAATGAAGAATCAGAATAATGGAAGTGGTCGGCGAAGCGCGAGGCGGCGCGGCGCGGCGTCCGGCGCCCGCTGCGTGCGCGCATTAATAATGCACGTGTCGAGTAAAACAATCTTCATTAGACTAACACACATTACATATTTACAAAACGAACGTCCGCGTGTTGCGATACAATACCACGCCACCTCCATTAGGAATTAAATTCGAAGACTTCACAAATACGCGGCGAGAACTCACATTCGTCATCGTAAATTATAAATAATGATCTCTCGCAATGATTTGCTAAATTTCCTAATAACGATAATGCTCAAAGTAAAGTTCATTAACAATTAAATTAAATTGTGTGTAGGTAGATATTGATCACTTTTATAACAAACACGGTACACGTAAGGGCAATTTCATATCTTGTCTTACAAATGCAAAGCAATTGATTCGTGCTATTACTGCTAATTGGGTAACGAGTTGGTTGACACGAGGGTGGTGTAGTTGTGTCGCAATTTCTTGTTTCAATAAAGCAAGTCTTTATTAGATTGCGAGTGGCAATTACCTACCGCATGACGGCTGCCACCTATTTTACCCCGACGACACAGTGAGAACTCGAGCAAATGTCGAGCAAATCACATAGCGCAACAATTATGAGTAATATTTTATTTTATATTTGTCGGGCAGGTCTTTCAACGCAAGATACTAAAACATCGGTACGTATAGATGAAAATTCTAAAGAAAACTGTGATGAGTTTAATAAATTTATTTGATGCTCCTATTGTTCTTACTATAACTATATTCTTTTAAACCATACATACATGTATAATAAGCAATATAGGTATTGTCATATGCGTTTAACGCTTCTGAATACTGTCAGAATCCTAGAAACAGGTGTTAATGTAAGAAGCAAATTAAATCTTGTCTCAGACAATTTGAACAGATTAAATGCGAACAATGTATCACTTTTCAGAAAATATTTATTAATGTACCTAATTTGTCTTAACGATAGTCATAAAGTGAAATACATTCAAATTATCTAGTTATCAGGTTTCTGAAGTGTAAAATATATATAAATAAATGAATTATTATCCCCATGAGAAAACAGAAATTCTAATGTCATTTGTGTGGCATGACAGGGATTCGAATGAAACAAATGCGTGATTCAAATGTAGTTAAGCATATCGAATAGTTTTTACTAATTGATTATTCAATTGAGTAATTAAAAACAGTAAACTCATTACATTATTATTTAAAACTGTCAAAAGTAATTATAAAGTGTAATATACAAAAATTTAATTTTATTTTGGCGTAGGTATCGACCATCTGCTTTAATATTATTTTCATTGTTGTTATTGTATAAACAATGCCATGATGTTTTGAATAGCATATTGAAAATCAAAAATATATATTTTATAAAGGAATGTGTCCATGAAGAATGTGTTTAGAGTGGAAAGGAGTGACAGGATTTAAGCAAATGGAAATTCGTATTTATGCTTACCCGATCGCTAACGGTGCCTTAATGAGACCTGTGCTTTTAAAAAATCTAAATCGTTTTGCTTTAAGTATTTATGTTATTTCAGAAGCAGCACCTAGGATTTGCGCAACTGTCAGCTTGATGACCTGGTACTTTACCAGCAACTCTTAAAGCTTTGTTATTGCCTATGCGTGAATATGACAGTGCGTGATAGATTGTATAGCTTTGTCTTATTCCTGATTATGTAATGACTATATTTTAAGAGGTGGTGGTAAGGCCCCAGGTATGATCATCTATTCCAACAAAATTAATAATCAGTAGTCGTTCAGAATATGGAAGTATATTCGACAAACAACAATGCGCTGGCCCCTTATTACGTAATACCTACCTAAGCATATCACACCATATGAAATGTGGATAGGTATGATACTCGCATACCTGCCCACCGTGGAAATACAAGCGTAATCCTACGTCATGTATCTTCAAATATCCCAATTAACAATTTCAGACTTAAAATAATTCATTGTGTAGGGTTCTACGCGCACATTCGTCGTATTCAATAACACTAGGTACTCACGGAACACATGTACAAATTTGGTTTGGTATGTTTGTTTATTGCTTCGTGAAATATACTTGCAGATTATTTGCATTGCACTGCATCCTTCCAGACGGGGTATAGTTTGAGCGTCTACGTGTTACATTCGCAATGTTTGTTCATCAAACACAGACAGAAAAATATATGAAAAACTGGAACTATAGACACGGAGCGGCGGTTGACGCTTCCGTAAATCGACGCGCACGGAATGATTTCTTTACAGGTTTTCAGAGTGTTAAAGGTTTGTATTTTATATATACGACAAACATTAAAGAATTCTATAAATAATGTTATGATCCTAATGGGAATATATATATATATATATATATATATATATATATATATATGTAATTGTTTTGTAAAATACCACAGTACATTCAATTCAAATTATATTACCAAATTTTCATCAATCGGATTGGTTTGATTTATTTTAGACATGCCTTATTTATAGTTAACGTACGTATAGGTAACTTATTTTTAATAAATCCATATAAAATAATGTACACCTTAAAGAGATAAATATTTTATAATCGCTCACATAATTTAATAAAAATTGGAATGCTGATGCTGACGTCATTAACTTGCATTTTAGTACCATCGAAATGCACGTTTAAAATACAATTTTCAATACTTTGTGTACACAGCTATTAAAATAAGTGTTCATCGTCTATAGTTAATGCCGATATTCATTCATATTTAGTATATTACCCAGAGATTAAAATATATTAAGAAAGTCAACCATATAATCAAAACAATCCTTTCCGTTATATTAAATTAAAAGCGACAGTACCTATTTATTTTAAATTAGTCTTATTAAAATAAATACAGAGTTTAAAAACTGGAGCAGCTAATTCTGTAGTTATTCTAATAATAATATGCAATTTAACAATTTATAATGGTTATGCAGTCACAACTTACCTTGCGGAACTTCTACAGAGCTACGAAAATCTCTTTCACTCACTGCTACGATGCACTGTAGGCTTTACGTATTCAAAATAAATCAGTCCAATATACACCGTAAATATAATGTCATTGTATTTAGCATAAATAATAGCAGATATATTAATAATAAATGCTGCGAACGACGTGATGTCGCGAAAATCGTAAGGCTGCGTAGGATCGGAAACGCCACGACACACGGTGCGTCGCGTCTGGCGCCTGGCACCTGACTGAAATAAGGCTCGCGCGCCCCCGACCTACCCGACTACTCTAGTACAATAACGTTATTTTTTCAAAACTCTGCTAACAAAAAAGAGGTCGGACGGAGGCTGAGCAATAAAGAAATGATTTGATGAAACAGGCACTTGACAGGTGGCTCGCGTCGCATCCACCACTTAATTGCTAGTTGCGCTTACGTTGACGACGCCGAGGATGCACTGAAAAATGACTTTTAAGTATTAATGCCCGCAAATAAGCGGTTGCTCCCCGCGTGACATTAAAACCCTTGTATTAAGAAATGCAAAAGTTAGCGACTATGCACAACTAGCGGCTAAACCGGTCCACTACTTAGGACAAAGCCTCGGTATGGGCATGACGTACGCTTCAGGACTGAGTGCATGTTTGTCAGAGGTTGTTATTTCGTTTGGTGCCTAAAACTGAGATTCACTAAATCCATGGAGCTTAGATTTCTCGGTGCGGTCGCCCCGCCCACCGCGCGCTATTGGCCGCCATCTAGAGCTGGGCGGAGCGTTGCTTAGATACTAACTTAGAAGCCTTTTACAGTAAGATAATATAGTTTTACAAAATATTCATTACTTGTATTTCCCGATAACGTTAATAAAACAATTGTGTTTATAAGGTCATTTTATAAAAGTTCATTCCGTCTGAGGCACATAGTAAAAGACAACTGGGGATAATTAGTATATCTCTAGGATTAAACCATCAAGTGAATCGAGTTTTCCTGATAAATATCTCATATAATACACAAATATAGCTACACAAAAAGTACATATCGTGACTTAATTTGTATTAAATTCTTCTTCAAAAGGTCTTAAGTTTTATTTCAGACTCAATTTCGATCTCATCACTTTATACGGTACCTTACTTATCGCTTGTAGCCTTTCTTATATTAGGTGCACCGTATTTCATTGCCTAAGTGTATTTATTTTATTCCATTAACACTGTAGTAGGTACGTATTTATAGTTTTGGATCATCTCGCGTTATCATAATCACGTGTGTAATTAACAGAAACCACATTTCAACAATCATGGGTTATTTAGGACTATTCAAATGTTAATAAAAAAGTGGATTATGTAACAAAGTCGGTATAAAATTCTACAAAGCTACAAATATCTAGATCATTTATTGCATATCGCTACGATTTATTATATTGATTAATTAGCAAAGTGAAAAACTTAAAGCACCTATTAAGTTAGTCTAAAAAGATACAAAGTTGGTTGGTATCGATACGTACTCCGTAATGAAATTGTAATTTGTAAATACTCGAGGTGTGAACAAACAGCCTCTTAATCCTAAGTATATTCACAATTCATTATCCAAATTTTCACCTGATCAAGCGATTGTAATAACAATCTCGGGAAATTCAATTAAGCGGCTAATCTGCTTTGGTTACTACGTGTTTTGTTACGCAGGACAATGTATGGTTTCAGATCAGGTGGGGGAAGTGCTTCAGCGAGTGCAAGGCTCGAGGGGTAAGAGGAGGGGGGTTAGGGCTGTAAACATAACGGCGAGCGCGTGGAGAGGCGCAGGGTGCGGCGCGGGGGGTGCGAGGGTGCGCGGCGCGGGGCGCGCGTCACGGCCCGTTAGCGCGGATCCTCAGCGCGTGCACATGTCGCCCTGGCACGCGCCCGCGCCGCTTTTTATACATCTTTTTATATTTCTTTTTCTGTAGCGTTTTTGTTTTCTCCCTTTGTTCCAAATACGAATTAAAGCCTCCATTTCGATTTCTGGTGAATTAATGAGGCCGGATTTAAGATATCACGATGGTACGTCTGATAAAGTTGCGTTATTCATTCATGGCTCTTCGGCCTTTTTGTAATGCTATGCTTGAAGTAAGATTGCATAACGGTAAACGAAGTAACTTGGATAAGCTCTGTTTTTACTGAATAAATATGCACACAGAGCTTCGTAGCCATCGAAGGTTTTATTCTTGTCATCATCAGATTCAGATATAAGACTGCAAAAAAATCAAATAGTCGAAGTATGTAAAAAGGCGAGCCGATGTATGAAGATAAAAACCGTACAAATCCTTAAACACGTTCATAAAGTATGCGAGTACATGGTTGATAGATAAGTAAATCAAAATAAAACAGTTGAAGGGTATGTACGTGTGTTTCAGCTGCAGGCGCACAGAACCGGTACGCGCTGCGGAGCTGCGCAAGCGCAGGCGGCTGTCGCTGTCGCCGTACGCCATTCCTTACAGTCAACTTTTATTAATTGGGCAGATGAGAGCCACGGCTTCCATGATGAATGCTTATCCCTTATACGGACAACAGTTCGCGAAACCTTTTATAGATTCTCAATTAAAAGTGTCTATTATAGTTAATAGGACTATCTGACATTGTAGCGTTTATAGAAACGAGAATATTTGCTTTATGTGTGTGTAAAAAACAGGTAATATAACGGAAAGGACGATTAAGTTGAATAAAATATAGTGTGGGGGTGCGGGTGGCAGGTGGCTGCGGCTTAGGGATGCGCCATTGTTCTTACTTACGTATCGACACGCATTTCTACAAATGTGTTTTAGAAAGGAACTGATCAACTTAAAGAACTTTCTCTGGATAATCTCTATTTATTGCACTAGCACTATTTACGTGAGTCATACGGTAAGAATAGCTAGTTAAAATGTTAATAATAATTAATACGGTATTTATGTAGTGGCATAATACTTAATTTACCTATCTAACATTCACCTGTTTTAAAGATTATGATATCTGTTGATAAATTCATAATGAAGAATGGTTTTTATTTTCTTTGCATTTTTGTAAATACATCAAGCTGGGTTAACATTTGTAACGAGAGTAAAAATGTCATTATCAACATGTAAATCTTTTCAATGAGTCGCCTACCGACTGATTCATAATTTAGAAATATAGATGAGTATGTGTATATCGCTCGTAGAGGCTTTAAATCCTTCGTCCAAGCTAGTCACTAAACGCATTTTGAATGTTTTGATAAAATTAAAATTAATGTCAGTTATCGATAAGTAATATCGAGCTAATGGCGCGCCTAAGCAGCACCCTCAGTGTTTAAGACAAGATTCACCACGCGAGTCGGCTCGCCGCGCCTGCGCCGGCGTTGCGCCGCGGCATGTGTCTTTAACGGATTTATTGAAACGTCTGCGCGTGCCGTGCGTCATCCACTCGCATTCAAGCCTTTATTTGTCCCGTTTTCTTTATAGGTGAACACTTTCTCCGCGTTTCTACACCAAGTATCTACTATATATCGATCTAGCAAATAAATCTGACCCAGTGAAGTATGATGGCAAAATGGTTCCTCATTATAAAGCTGTTTAGAAAATACTTACTTATTACTGATGAAATTAGAGAATTATGTCATCACATCTTAGCACAGCCGGCGGCTTATTTCACCATTTATTTTAGTGCCGAAACGCTGAGGCCTAAGCGTTCTTAGGTCTATGCGAAAGTAAATAACTGGTCTTACAACTAGCATTGCTAAATGTTATACTTTATTCTATTGTATTCTATTTCTATCTATTGTATCTGTATTGAATTAAGCTTAAAGGCAACTGTAAATTTGTATACCGTTAACACACAACTGAAATTCAAGGGCTGACGAGTTTCAAACCTCCCCTTATCAAGTGTGACATCAGGAAATCAGATCGCTTTATCACATATTTTTAATTTACGGATATGTCCTAAACTTGGTTTAGCTCAACTTAATTGAATTTAAATTTATCTAAATGCATTGCCATATGATTTGTTACAATCAGTCTGCGTGAGAAAGAGCTATTGTATCTTAAAAATCAGTGTAACATTCTTATCTTAACACCTGTTAAGAAAATATCTTAGAATTTGATGGGGTACAGTTAGGTGGGGACCGGTGCACGGCGTACGGCGAGTGGCGCAAAGCAGCGAGTCATATGGCGGGCGTCAGCGTCGGCTGAAACCGTAAAAGCTTGTCGAGTGTACGCATGTACGCTCGCAGCACAAAGCTGCGTATTGTTCGGGGCGCGCCACGCCCGCTCATTACTACGAAAAAGAGCACTCCTCTCCGCTAATTGCGATCATTCTTGGGCGCTCCCATATTGAGTGAGCACATGTTCCCGATTCCGAGGCCGCACCAGCCTGCTATGTTGCGGTTTTCGATTACTGCGTGTGTAATTGTGTAATGACTGCACGAGCTCTCGGCAAAAACTTACTTTTACAATATTCATATTTTATAGCTTTTATTAATAAATTATTAAATACACAGCAGTTATAGTTTGCGGTAACCGATTGGCGAGCGCGCGGCGGTGCTTACATGTGCGCATGCGTAAGTAGGGCCCGCGATCCTCTATGCTCTATTCGAAAGAACACGGTATTCACTTGACTTTTGATTATTGGAAGCTATCAGAGGCATACACAGGCATGCGTACGTGTATTCTTTGACAATTTAATAGCATATGCGCTTGCACCTGCCATTGCAAAAAGTAGGCGCACGCTTCAGGCAGTGAAGCGCGGAATTCGTCGCCGCGTCGTCCTCTAGCCTATCTTATACGCTATTTATTGGTAATTGATTGGAAAGGTGCATTAAGCCCTCGTGTTACGTTTTTATAACGTTTGACCATACTTGGATTTCTTTGGTCTTTAGACTAGCAACCTAAATATGTATAATAGGTTCTTGTTTTCACATTTCACGTACGCAAACATACCTGCTCCGCTATTTATATTTTAATTATGTTACGTATTGATAATTGCGCTCGTTTTTGTTGGCAACTTCGGTATGTCTTCTAATCATGATATCTCGTGTAAAGTGGAACAAATTAACGATTATTGTCATATGTACCTACATAGATAGACGCCATTACATCGTTTTTTATTTACATAAGAATACAATTTCATCTCATTTTAGTTTGTTTTATTGAAATAAAAAGTTTATACTTAAGTGTTCTGTATTTTTAAACCGATAGCGTTGATTGAAAGAATTCTAAATCAGTTGCAGATATGAATTGCTTAAATGATTAAAAAAGTTAAAGTATTATTTGTGCCGGCAGCGTAGAGTCAGGTTTGGGAGCTTGCAGCATTCAGTGAAGATGTCTGAGCGAGTTAACGCGTGCCCCGCGGCGGCGCGCGGCGGTGCGGTCGCCGCTCATGTCCGCTTAATGAGTGTTTTAACTACTGTTGGTAAATCATGCTTTTACGTCCTTCGGGCTCAGATATACGACACAACGCTACCAATCACCTGCGTATGATGATTCAGGACTTAAACTTTATTACCATATCCAATCGGATACTCCTCGACAAGAGAAAGGTTGAACAAAAGAACCATAAAATTTAAGATGCACTAATGTCACCATCATATCAATAAAGAATAAAATTGCATGCTAAAAGCCACCGTCTGTATATCCAAATCTTAAATATCTATACTGCGGCATATATATTTCATTACGATACACATCGACGTATGACAATATAATATTCGACAGTCGGAATGAACATCGCAATGTGGCGACATGAACGACTTCACGAATTTGGAAAAAAAATATAGGTTAGCGCAATTAACCAACAAAGGTGCCGCGATTTTGTTGGCGGATAATGAATGGGCAATCACGCAGCTTTGATAAGTAAACGGCGGTGTCCAGGGAGCGAGGCCCGCTGGTGTGGAAGGAGTTGCGTCTAGTTCGTCGGCAGAGGTCGAGGCGCGCGGGGCGCGGCGGCTCCGGCCTCCAGTCCAGCGAGCTGGTGTCGCTCGGTGGGGGCACTCGGGCAGGTGGCGCGAAGGCCGCTCGGGACCGGGAGCGCGTCGCCTCCAGTTAATTGATTCCAATCTGAGAAGCGGCCCACGATAATTCACTCCGTAAGTAAGCGTGTATCCACTCTCGCTCTTCGCTAATTATAAAACGGTCGAAGTAACGGAGTTTCGTATTTTCTATTGTTATTTATTTTGAATTAATATCCAATATCTGCTGACGGATGTAAAATTAATAATATAAAGAGATTTCATATTCAAACAAATTTTAATATTTAAATTTTATTATTATTTAAATATCCAAATAACAGGTATACATCAATATGAAGACTATAACAATATGAAGACCATCCCTTGTGATACGGATGTACCTAATGTAATAAAAACTAATATGGAAATCCTAACCAATAATATACCTAAATGCAAATGCGCTTGCACTGCTTGAACGAATATCATGAAATTTCACATACATGTTGTCAGGGGTACAAAAAAGCGGATAGGATACCTTTCATCCAGAAAAAGAGCAGATACTGTTCTCTAGAAATTTATTGACAAAATCTAAATTAATGCGAGTGAAGCTGCGGGCAAAACGTAATATAATATAAAATATGAACCAAGATTATGAAAAATTTAACTATTCGATATCGTCACACTAAACGTTCGATGCTAACCCTCTATATTTCAAATCTCTATAACGATATATTGAATTACGTTCAACATAAATCAGACATGATCATCATCATGAATCTTTATTTCAAGACCGATATACAAATAAAAACATCGTATCACATGGCATACAGGTTTAAGAATGATATAGTGTATAAACTGACCATTTTGCGACTACCTACGGATTATAGAACCATTGATTTTCATTAAGTACAGCCTAGAGTCGGTGGCGCGGCAAAAAACAAGCTTTTGGACCGACGTGGACCGCCGTCGAAGTGAACCGATTTAATTGCAACCATTAATCCGGGGACATGAGCGTTTCCTCTGCGCGGTGGCTATTTCGAGTGCGATCCGCCATTTTTCTGTCCATTTTACTCAAGTAATCACAGAGTATCGATGACTTCATGTTAATGTTTAATGACCAGCACTGATATTACGAGGTAAACAAACAAGAGACTCATACAATTACATGCTGTGTTATTATCAGATATTATATTATGGAAATATACATATAATTATTATGTATGCAATGATTTTATCTAGGCCTGACAATTATTTTATCGCCAGCTTCGATGACAAAATTATATGACTGCCAGAAAAAAATAATGAATATTATTAATACCTGTCAGTATCGGTAATAATTGTTTGAATACTTATAGTCTATTTTAGGTAAGAAAATGCCAAGCGGTTTTAAAGTTCTCTTCTATAACGGTACTTATGAGTACCGTATAAGAAGAGCATTTTAAATATAAATTAGTTAGCTATAGTTATTTTTATGCATTGGAGAAACCTAATCAATATGCGTGTTAGTCAAGGTCACCACTGATCTATCAGCGATAGCTTAGTGGTGAGACCAATAGACTGCAATGCAGAGGGTTTGAACCCATGTCGCGCATCTCTGACTTTCGGAAATTTATGACTTTTCCAAATTATGTGCGTATTGATTGACAATTATCGCCTGCTCTGTGCCTCGGAGAGCACGCTAAGCCGTCGGTCGTGGCTGCCATGAACATCTATGGCAGTCGTTATTGGGAGAGTATCGACACAAAAGATCCCACTGGGTCGAAGTGTCACCGGTCTACACTAACTGGCCCCACATAAGATAAGATAAGATAGTCAAGGTCATATTTTACTGTTGCAGTTTTTATATAAGTAAGAAAAACTGCCTCGTGGGTCGCGTGGCATAAGCATTGCATACTATCGCGGAGTGCCAGTTTCGATTGCCGGATCATACATGTTGTTTTTAGGTTTTATTGTTTGGCAATTCGGTATAGAGTCCGGTAATATGCTCGGTAGGCAGCAATAATAGGCTCACCTCCTTTTAAGTTGGACCTAAACCAAACTAGCTGTTATTCATTTTCATTGCCGTTTCGATGTATTATGTGCTATAGAGTCTCTATGTTTATAACAAAAGAGGTGTGGTTATATTTAGTTTGAAGGGCCGTATGACCTTTAACATTAAATTGGATATTGGTCGTCTAGTTCTACCACTCTAACGAGGCGATGCTCAATAATCACATCAAGGTTTATTACTTTACACGAGAAAACTATTAAATAATAATGTGATAATGTGTTGTGATAATGTGACGTGTGTAATCTTCCAAATTTGATCGTCACTATAAATATCTATACAGAATAAACATCTAAAATATTGTTTGTTTATACTTACGGCTAGGGTTACACGGAAACCAAAGAACCTATTAAAAAACATTAAGTAATTGAGAGCTACACTATACCTGAGTGACATGAACTGTTTTAATGATATATCAAGTGAACTAGACCGCGGGCGGCGCCGACCAACTAACCTCAAGAATATTGGTAGATCGATCGTCCAGATATTTAGGCTGGGTTCTTGTTAAAAATAATGACAGACCAAGTCAAAAAATGTGCAGGTTGCCTTTTATTTCAATATATCTCATACTAAGATATAATTAATCTAACTTAAATCCTTTATAAAGTATGTAGATGGTCTTGCAACATGTCTCGTGTGGTAGCTAAAAAAAGAACGTAAGTGTAGGTCTAATAAAACACTTTGTTAAACAGTGTGATTAAAATCAAACACAAAAAATGCTAATCAAAGGGCGAGTGTGTTGTAAAGTAGCTGTTTCCATATATGTGTTGCAGACAGCGGTCGGCGAGCGGTGCGTGTGCGCAGACTGGAGGCGCACGCGCCTAATAATTACGCGCCAAAGGTCGCGCGCGCACATTGCGCTCGCTCGCGTCCGCGCCGCCTGCGCCGGCCCATTCCACCATCATTACCGCGCATAGCCTCAAGCCCGTCTTCACTTTCAACCAACATTACATATTCCTGGCCCTAGCTGCTCACTAACGTCATTAGAGCTTGCAACTCGATACTTTGTCATTTATTAAATCCTACGCTGCGAAGTTTTGATCGTCGCTAATGAGTTAGCCAATGTATATGTTAATGAGTAATCTATGAATTTGCATTTCAGATAAATTAATTTAGTACTGAGGATGTTTTGTCAACGTCAACACAAATTTCCAAGTTTTAAAAGGTCCTAGAGTTGTTCATTTTAATATGTTAATTGTAAATGAACAGCTAGTCTTATTCTAAACAAGCAGCCTACTTCCGCTAACCAATTTGAATCTATGTAGAACTAGTCTAAATGTCGATAAAGCCACTTATGTGATGTCATTGCAGCAATACAAAGTTAATTAGTGTATTAATAGGTATCAAATATTAAAGTGCCGGTACATCTTGGGTATGTGATTGCACTGCCTGAAATTCTATATTATAATTTATAAACTTGAAACAGTTGCGAATATCTATTTATATGAATGCATAGATATAATCACGACGATAGATATAATCTCACTTAATTCTAATTAGTCTACGTAAATTATTTCTTCCGATACAGGCAGCTTATGTACCTACTTACAATTTTTACTTTAAATACTTTTCCGGTACAATAATCGAATAGATTTAATTACATTTACGAGTTAAAAAGATTTCTTGCTAAATTGCTTCCTAGCGATGCTAGTTATCAAATTCTTTAATATTAGCAGTTCATAAAGAGTGAGCCGACAATCAACCGTGGTTTCACTCCATATTCAAAAGTAATTAAGTATCAAAGCATGCAAATAGAGAAAATTAAGCGCGCATATCAAAGCTGCATAATGCAGTATTCTACCATCATTGATCGCTTAATCATACCTGCAGAAATTATATTGTACAGTACCTTATAAAAGTACTTGCAATCAATTCTTAGTTCTAAATAATACTTCACGGTACGGTAGAAAAGTTAGCAGGTCTGAGCCTGCTTACTATACTAACGATAAATTGGTCGGTTGCCAGATCGTATCTCTGCGATGTAATTTTAAGGCTCAGCTTTCAGGTCAAAGATATAGTAAATCGGCTGATATGTCTATTTAAAACCATTTGTAAGCAACCAGACCAATGGAGAAAGACAGAAACAAACTAACAAAGGCCCAGCTTTTAAACTACTGAACGCATACATTGTTTACCCATATATCACACATTTCTGATAGAAATCTTAGTTCTTAGTTTAAATGACGTAGCTGTGGTGCCTTTTTCCTGTATTGTCTTGTCTTATACTAAAATTGTAGTGTGCACCCACCCATTCATGGCATACTCGGAGTTCACAACCTGCACTTGATATGTAATTGGGGTTAAAGTATGAAGTTGCCGTTGTATAGTAATAGATACCTACTTTGAATTGATATAAAACTACTAAAAAATGTGCTGCATTTGATTTTCGACTTTCTATTGTTTTTTTATTCAGCTTAGATGGGAAAGATGGATATTTCGGAAATCCGAGTCATTTTTTAATACGAGTTCCGACGCGGGACTAATGCGGCAGAAACGGGTCGTAATATCAACGCTGCGTTTGGAGAGGAGACTGCTAATGAACGCACCGTGCGTTATTGGTTTAAACGCTTTCGTAATGGAAACTTCGACTTAAAGAACGAACCACGTGGAAGACCGCCCACACAGGTCAATAACGTTGAATTGAAAGAGTTGGTGGAAGCTGATCCGATTCAAACTACCCAGGAATTAGCGGCATGGTGACAATATTGGCATATTTGCATCAAATCAATAAGATAAAAATATGAAAAATGGGTGCCTCATGATTTGACTGATCTGCCGAAAGAAATGCGTTTTGAAACTTGTGTTGCCTTGTTGAATCGGTACAGAAATGAAGGAATATTGGATCGAATTGTGACATGTGACGAAAAGTGAATTCTTTACGATAACCGTAAGCGAAAAATGCAATAGCTGACCCCAGGTCAAACGCCGCAACAGTGCCCTAAAGCAAAGCTTACCAATAAAAAGGTAATGGTAACTGTTTGGTGGCTCTTCATGGTGTTATTAACTATAGCTTTCTCAAGTCTGGTCATACAATAACAGCAGATGTTTACTGTGCCGAACTTCGAACAATGATGGCGAAACTGGCAGTAAAACAGACCCGACACATGAATCTTCACCATTATTGCTCCATGATAACGCAAGACCTTACACTGCACGAGAAACCGTTGTAACTCTACAGGAGCTGCAGTTAGAAACTATACATCATCCTCCGTACTCGCTAGACTTTGCTCCAACGGACTACCATTTTTTTCGTGATATAGACAATTTTCTAATTGATAAATAAATTTCTTCCCAGGAGGCAATACAAAATGCTTTCACACAGTTTGTCGAATCTAGATCCCCGGAGTTCTATCGTAAAGGCATAAATGAACTTCCGTTTAGATGGCAGTAGTGTATAGATAATGAAGGTAAATATTTCGATTAAATAAATATAGTACATCATAGAAGAAAACGAGTTTAAATTTTTCAGTTCAAATCGGCAATTTATTACTTCAACCCCTAATATTTAGTCATTTAATAAAATAAAAAATATCCTATTAATAGTAGTGATGTAACGAATATTCGCATTCGCATACGCGAATATTCGCATATTTCTTAACATTCGTATTCGCATTCGCATTTGCAAATCTTATGCAATGTTTTGCGAATATGAACGTCCGAAAAAATAAATCAGATGTCAATAACAAAAAGGTAAATCAAACAAAGAAATATTAATTTCTTATAATATTTATTACAAAACATTAAACTTTTAAAGCTTTTGCATGTTCGTTTTTTTAACTCCCTGTCGTAATTATGCTTTTATCAATTTAAACTAATAAGATTCTTTTGTATTCTTATTAGAATTCTAATAATATTAACGTATTTGTAAATAATAATTTGTAATATAATATTATAAAATATAAAAAGATATATGAATAATTTGACTCCAAGTCAAATTATTCATATTTTAATGCAAAATACGGACCCTTGACGCGCAGTTTGACACGCTGTTTTCATTATATTTTGCCTAAGGATGATATATATGTGCGTTAGAAACGTATTGTTTTCTACTTATAGAAACAATATAACTAATAGTAAATTGTATTATTTTTAGATATATAAAACGAAGAGAATAATACCGGTGATTTTGTCCTGATTATTTGCCTATTTTCATAAAATGCCTTTTTAGATAGAATAATAAGCTGTATTTCTTTATTTATTTAATTGATTATCATAACTGAGTAGATTTCATACAATAAAAACCTAAATTAACTATACATGGTGTCCCGAAACTCAACGATAACCTGGTACCGGGCGAGAGGCCAAGGTATACCGGTTATGAAAAAAATAAGAAAAGAATCCATGTCACTAAATCAAGCGATAATAGACATTTTTCTAAAAAGTTGAACATTTGACACTGTTGGTCGCATTTTTAAGTACTGTGATCACAATTTTCACATTTTTACAGTGATTTTTTTAATAATGTATTCTTAAATAGCAGTGCTATTAATCACAACCACAAATCAAAGTAATAAACATTGTTAACTAAGTAAAATTAATTAAGTTTTGACCGGTTATAGTTTACAAAATTATTGTCAGTTAACTTTGACACTCCATGTTGAAAAAAATGTACCACACTACTCTTGGCAAGTTATTTCAAAAGATGGCCCATTTAGTCTAGATTTCAGATTGATCGGACGCCTTGAATCAATTTTATGGCTCCCTCGTTCCCCAAACCTGAGAATCCAGTAGTTTTTTTTACTAGGGATGCATAAAAGAAAAATTCTACTAAAATCCAATACAAAATCTATTAGAATTGCGACAAAAATTGATGCATCATCAGAATAAATAAATGCGAGTAGATGTGCACAACTGGTGAAGAAGTTATTTCTGAGGCGATGCAGAGCTTGTATTCGTGCCGGAGGAAAACAATTTGAGCATCTACTTTAGTTTTAGGAGGATATTAAAGTGTTACGATAATTTATTGTATTATTTTGATTAAGTTTTCCATGAGGTCCCTTCGCAAAAAATACGAAGTAGCACTTTCTTTGACAATAAAAGTGGCAAGTGTTGTACCATTTTGAAATCTAGACTAAATGGGCCATCTTTTGAAATAAATTGCCATGGTTAGTGTGGTACATTTTTTTTGAACATGGATTTTCAAAAATAATCGACGATAATTTTGTAAACCATAACTCGTCAAAATTTAATTTATTTTACTTAGTTAACAATGTTTATTACTTTGATTTGTGGTTGCGATTAATAGCACTGTTATTTGAGACTACATAATTAAAAAAATCACTATAAAATTGTGTCAAATTTTTACAACTTTTTCGAAAAATGTCCATTATCGCTTGACTAAGTGACATGGTTTTTTTTTTCATAACTTTTATGCCATGGTCTCTCGCTCGGTACCAGGTTATCGTTGAGTTTCGGGACACTCTGTATATCGTAGGCGCCGGATCGGCTCGACAATGCTCGGAATGAGATGCAAACGATGACAAATGTGTGCGTGTGAGTCGCGCGCTGAGTAAGCTGTCAAAATAAAGCCATAGATAAATGGTGCCAAATTCAAAAGTGAATTATTCGCATTCGCATTCGCGAATATCAACGGCAGATATTCGCATCCGCATTCGCATTCGCGAATGCCTAAAAATTTACATTCGTTACATCACTAATCAATAGCAAAGGAACTATCCGAAAATGTTGATTGCGTTGTTATTCAAGTATATTTGTTTTTTTTATTCGTTATGAGGAGGCTTTGAAATACGGGCACAAAGCTCGCTTAGTCAGTAAAGTAAAAATTACAATAGCGACGTAGCGTAGTAGTCCGACTCTATATACCAGATTACTCACCGAAGAAACAGAGGATCTACCACGAGCTTTCAAAGTTATCGATGCAACTTACCTAAAAAGTAAGAGGTTGTTTGGTTTGTAGAGTTTCGTCAATGCTTAAAACGTCGAAATGCGTCGACTGATATGGTAAAAGGGCTAAGCACATGTGGTGAATCCTTTTAACCCGAGGTTACTTACTTGGCTACGAACTTCTGTAGAGTGGCGATACTTGCTTAGTGTCTCAGTACTGCTTCAAAGGTAAACGAAAATTTGACTACCTATCTCTCTTAAACTGATTAATTGTTTTTTTTAAAGACCATATCAGGTTATTAATATACACACATTAAAAATAGACCTATATATTTAATATAAAAATAAAACCACTGTGTGTATGTAACTGAATATAATGTTGTTTGATACACTAAAATTACTTTTGCGTTCGACTGTATTGATACAATATCGTAATGCTTTAACGATTCCATTGGAACATACGTATAAATACTATAAATTTCTATGCAAAAATAAGTTGAGTGCTAGCTTTAATATTGACATAGCAAATCTCATTTATTTCCGAAGCTGTCTGACACAGTTAATCGAAACAGACGTGATAATAACAAATTACGTATTCACAAGTCAAGGACCATATTTATGCATAAGAGCATAATTTGTATGGGTCCAAATATTTATAATAAAATCCCAAAAGAGTGAAAACAGACAAAACATAAATGTATTTAAAAATCTGTTAAAGGGTTTTTTGGTTGAAAAAACTTATTATAATGTTATTGAATTTTTGAATGACCATTTGTAATGCTATCATAATCATAACTTCATTACATATTTGACATTTTACTCTTATGTGACTACACATTTTTATTAACTGACATTTTATCTTTTTAAATTGTACTTTATTTTTGACATGCATATTGTATAATTTTAATGATATTATTGAATAACTGATCTTTATTTTTTAATTTTACTTGCATGCAATTTATTATGAATAATATTAATAATTGTGCTTACTTTTTTAAAATGCCACGTTTGAAATGTTATGTTCTTCAAATAAATTGTATTTAGTAATATAATTTGAATATTTATATGTACCCTAAGGGTAAAACATGATGAGCCGCTAATGTACTATAACATCATGCATTTTATGTAAATATACTCATATTTCATACAAATAAACTGATCTTTATCTCTTTATCTAATCTATACTAATATTACAAAGTAGAAGAGTTTGTTTGGTTGAACGCGTTAATCTCAGGAACTACTAGTTCGAATTGAAAATTGTTTTAGTGTTGGATAGCTTATTTATCGAGGAAGGCTAAATGCTATATAACATCACGCTACAACCAATAGGAGCGAAGCAGCAATGAAAAATGTTGCACAAACGGAAAAAAATCTCTTATATGAAGCAGTCGAAGTTGCGCAGGTCAGTTGGTTCTTAATAAAATTGTAAATAGTCTATCTACTGTTATCGAAGTTTCGGTTTTCAAGCACATCTTCTAGATAAATACATAAAAAAAATACCGTAAAGTCTATTTTCGGACGGTTTAACTCCAAAGCTTTAGAATTTATCGATATAAAAACGAATTATATTTTAAATAGTGGTTTGCTTTAATCTAATGTATATCCATACGTATGTATTGAAATAAAAACGAAGTTTAATAAACGCGTTTTTTTTGTATTTCTCACTAGGTAAAGTTAAGTTTGTCGCTAAGTTCTTAAGTAGGATTTAAATAAAATTTCAGAAGTACCTAATCAGTTGATGTCTCTGATTATAACTTTCCAGACTCAGAATCATAATTTTCTTGCCTTAGACACACTTTTCTTGAACGTGAATTAAAATCTAGCATCTTTATTAACCATTAACCTATCATATAATAATATCCAACAGTAAACTAACAAACCTTTTTATATTAACAATAATTAATGATATAAAATACACAATATCTGCATTCGTATACGACTACCATTGACGACGAAAAAATACAAAGGTTATTAACATTTTAGTGATAATGCTGAAATCAGACAATGCTGCCGATTCTGTTGTCACAAAATTCTCTAAACTAAACTATAGATCACTAAAATTTAGTTTAGTCCTGTCAAACGACATTTCGTATTCTGAATTGTTTAAATTGACAGGACTAAACTTATTTTAGTTTGGCAAGATTAAAATTGGTTTAGTTTCTCAATTTAGTCCTTTCTGTAAAATGTAAAATTAGTGTACTTAGTAATATAATTATAATATTAATATAATTCTAATACTAATAATTGTAATTAGTACTCTAAAAATGTCAAACTAATATTAGATGACATCTGAAAACATGATACGAAGTTTAGTTTTCCTAGAGATTTAGTAGTTGAGGCTTAAACAGTAGTATTTATAATATGTATGTAAAATAAAAAATAAATTGTAAATAATAATATGTAATATAATAATAAAATATATATAATAATAATATAAAATAATAATAATTAAATAATAAATGTAATAATAATAAAAATATAATATAATAAAAATAATATATACAGTGGTGGACATATAAGTATTGTGTGTTGGTAAGAAGCGGTACCTTTCGAGAAACCCTCCCGAACAATTTAGCTTCCACTAATCTGCGGCGTACCAGTTTCGAGGAAATGTTCCTTGGGTCATCAGGTGGAAAAACTTCATTTCTAATCTCGTTGGAGCCTTTAAACGGGTTTTGTTTAGCTACACGTATTATTTGCAAATCTTCCCGGGGAGACGTTTTCCTTGGACGAGCCTTACTAACAACAATTTTAGTAGTTCCGTTTCTTTAATAATGAGCAATAGCGTTGAAAACTTTCTTCACAGAACATTCTAGATGATAACAATTCTTCTATAAGTCCACTTACGATTTAAATATAATTTAACAATTAATTGCCTAGTAGACTCTTCACAACTCTTATTTTTACCAATTTTTAACAAAACTTATTATTCACGAAATTCCAAATTGACGTTTAATTGCCGCCGAAACTACAGGAAAAGCGTAGAAAGAGGTATTCTTTTTTAAATTTCAAGTATGGTACGAACCATGGATCCTGTTTCTAATTAGTTGTCCAAGCGGCCAGTAATATAAATTCAACTATCATTCATATTTAAACTCTTTTAATAATAAAAGATGAAACATTTTTTTTTTGGGTTTTTATTCATTGGCTATATTCTGGCATAGTTAATAGTGATTTAATCTATATATTTTTTACTCATAACGATAGTTCATTCTGTGTTTACCTAAGTTTTATGTACTGTTTCTAATTATATGTCCACCACTGTATATAGTAATATAATATAATAATACAATAATGTAATATATAATTAAAGCATATTATAATATATAATGTAATAATATATATATACATTGTATATAATAATATTATATATATAAAAATATAATATAATAGTAATAAAGTAATTAAATAATATAAATTAATTTTAACTAATTAATTAAAATTTAAATATATACATATCTTCTCTCTTAGCCTTTATTATTCCCAAGTCACTTGGGGTCGGCTTTTCTGGTCTAACCGGATTTGACTGGATATCAGTTTTTACACGGAGCGGCTGCCACCTGACCTCCGCAACCCGAGGGCTAACGATACCCCAAGGCTAGACCAGTGTCAGGATATTAGAGGGTACTGACTTTCCCAATAACGACTGCCATAGATGTTCATGGCAGCCGGGACCGACGGCTTAACGTGCTCTCCGAGGCACGGAGCAGGCGATAATTGTCAATCAATACACACATAATTTCGAAAAGTCATATAAGTAACTTCCGAAAGTCAGAGGTGCGCGACGTGGGTTCGAACCGGAGACCCTCTGAATTGCAGTCTGTTGGTCTCCCCACTGAGCTATCGCTGCTCTTTTATAATATATACATATAATAATATAAATAATAATATGTAAAATAAATTGTATTTTATAATACGTGTAAACAATTATTTTCATACATTTCACAAAGCTCAAAAATATTATTTTATATTTATTTTTTCATTCACACTTTGACATTCATTCTGTAGTATTAAATATTATTACGATAGTATTAATATTATCACTGTCTCAGTTCAATTTAGGATTGTCATAATCGAATTTGGTGCTGTCTAAATTAAATCTAAATTTAGTTCGATGGAACAGCAGAATGCCCTACACGAAATCTCGTAGCTAAAATTAGAGAATTTTGACTTATTTTAGTTTAGTGAAAATTACAGCAGAATTGGCACTATTGTCTGTAGTGTGTAAAGTCTGTTGCAATCTGTACACACAGACTGTTAAACAATCTGTTCTTCTACTATTTATAGTTGGTTGCGATTGGAGTTCATACACTTGAATAAACATAATATTAGTAATTGGCGTATGATTTATTCCTTTCAGATTTCATTTGTGTGACATTGAATACCAATCATGTCTCTGTTCTCTGGCACAATAAATTGGCAATTTGTATAAACTGATCCTACTTTAAAAAGGGATTAGCATCAAAAATAAAAAAAATAAAACTGCAAGCACGCTTTCCTTGTACGGTTTTTTTTTATACAACTAAAGTGGCAAACTAATATACGGCTCCTACAGACGCCTGCAACACCAGAGGCGTCACTTGCGCGGTACCAACCCTTTAGGAAAGGAAGTGGGAAGGAAAAGGAGCGGCAAGGTAGGAAAGAGGGTGATTGGGCCTCTGGCACTCTCACTCACCGAACGAAACACAACAGTAGGAATATTTCACGTCGATATTCTGTGAGAGGGTAGTCCTTCCCCGGTCGAACCGGCCCATACATGCTGAAATCAGGACTTGCTGGTAGAAATATTTGTTATGCTGTTTCACGTAATCGTCGTACTTTGAAAATTGTTCATCAATAAAAAATATAAGGAAACGCATTGGGAAAGGTTGAAGCTTGCTATACATATATTCTTTGTTCACCACTAACTTCACAGACTATCGACAACATAATAAAGACGTTTTCCGATAAATTGTCATTCGCCACGGTCGCTGTGTCCAGTTAATTATTGAGAGCCAAATGCAATTACGTGTTACGGCGACGGCATGTGGTGGCACAACAAAGCCTCAATTAAGTAGGTACGGCCATGAATTTCATGTGTTATGATTGTATGACTGCGACCACGTACGGTAGTAGCGACGCGTCCACTAGCGACATCTGACGCATTGCTAGCTTACCGATCATATCGTCGTATATAACTATACATCACTACAAACATAATTTACTATATTAGATAAAATCTATAAGAAATTATGCATTTAAAAATGTGGTCTTATCCTGAGAAAAGCGATCTATGAATTATCATATTCCAGTAACAAAGTTGGCAGAGATTCAAAACATCATAAAATTATTTGAACGACTCACTTTAATGCTCCACTATCTGCTATGAAGCAATTAATGAATGAAGAGAATTATTTGATTTCAATGTAACCAATTTTACATCGACGGCGAGTTGAAATCGAAGGAGATAAAAACTTTACGATTTCAATTATGTTAAAGTCATAATCTGAAGGCTCATAGCAAGCAATTAGGTATTTAATATCCACATTTAAAACGGAGTAAAATAACTTTATAGCGTATTATAAAAAGCGGGTGCACGTTTCAATATTAATATAAAATATACATACCTAATAATAGTGTAAAAGTTCGTTAATAATAATTGAAACATAGTGTAAGAATTCGACTACTTTTTAATAAGCAATGAGTGCTTACTTAGCCACTATTATTAAAATATCCATATTATAAAGGTATAACATAATTGAAAGTGTTGAATATTTCGTCAAATGACATGTGCTTGTGGCGGGTAATAGCTGAGCTGCGTATGCGGTTATAAATAAAACTTTCGCGCGACGCAAGCGCGTTAAATCGAATCCGACGATGGCTGGAACTCGTCCTGGCGCACCTGCGACAATTTTTATAGTATAAATTTGCATTAATTCATTTAGTCCTGTTTTCAACGCGGCGTATAAATGGGTTAGCCGGTAAGTGGTGGGATCTAGGCGGTGTAGCCACCACCGCGCCGCGCGCCTCACCGTCGCGTGTGCTCCCTACCTTACAAACAATCGACTTACAAGTAGGAATACGTCTCTTTAGCATTACTTCATATTTTATGAGGATGTAGTGTTTGTATTGTACCGGCACTGTAATGAGTAATGACTCACTGTGACATTGTAAAATCCCGTATGATTGACTAGTTACATGAAGTTGAATGAATTTACTGAAGAATTTTTACAAGTATGTTATGGTATTATGCTTACAAAGATATGATTTTATTGTCATTCACTAAACATTGTAAAATTTACTAAACATTGTACAGGTATTCCTTTCTGGACCAGCATTTTTATAAAAGCTTTAGGGAATTATCAACTTTTTATATGAAATATATGATTGTATAATCGTAAAATTGTAAATACATTTAAAAGCTTATATTAAATTAATTATTGGGTATTAACATATATAAACTTTGTTGTGTGTCATTATCGAGTATTATTGCTTACATAAAAATAAATTTAAAATGATTATCATATCATGATTAGGTATATCAGCTTTTAATAATTTTATTTGATAAAAGGACAACTCTTGCACTAGGAATAATTCTTGTGTCAGGGGAAACTTTACGAGCATTCAAACAACGGACACAAAGAACATTCAGACTCGGCACAACGATTAGTGAACCACATTTTTCTTGTCACTTGTGTGATTCGTACCCACAACACTCGACGTAGTGGCAGTAGCGAGGCGCCAACGTAAGCCCACTCGTACTGTACGTACTGATGCCACAGACAAAAAGACAATCATTAGTAGTTTATTGTTTGCAAGACTTGTTTACTCATAAGCCGTGGCATTCATATACTCACAAAAGCCCGGCTAGCCTTACTAAAATTTTTAGACCAAATCTTAGAGTAGTTTATTGTATTCAGCACTAGCATGCATTCAGTGTACTTCGGCGAGCTGATCCACGACATGCGAACGTAATTGCAAAAACAGAGAAAACCCAGATGAATTTTACTTTACTGTTAGAAAATCAGAGATTGCCTTGTTCTTATCTGATGCACGCCACAGGTAATAAGCATATAAGTATAACTGTAAGTGTCTTCGTATATTGTCAACAGTAGCTAGGAACCTGCTAACAACAGGCATAATATGTGCCACGTGTTATATACATCGCCAAAAGTGTAGGCTGAGGAGTATCACATTCAAATTTCGACAGTTATGGTTTCACGTAATAGAGATCGAGCCTATTGTCGTTTTGCGGACTTAGCTCCAGACTTCGGGCGGCTATTAACCTTTTGAGCGCCACGGTCTTGTATAGAAGACAAGCATTTCCGTGCCCTCCTCGCCACGACTTTATTAGAAAACAATGTCCAATCGTAACATTTATTTAAAAAAATACATAAAAACATATTTTTTTTTATTTTGTGCGTAATTTTACTATTGCCTAAAACTCTACTTTTACAATTTTATTTCAATAGAGATCTTTGTTTATTTTAAAAACAACAAAATTGAAGTAGATTAATAGCTTCGCGCTGGAGGACACATCGCGTTCGGCATAGGTTGGCGCTCAAAAGGTTAAGGATTTCTTGACAGAAAATCCAATAATACTTTGCCAAATCCTAGAATCGAACCAGCTCACTACCGCTGCCTCACGGATTCAGCCCAGAAAAAGATGATAATAGTTTCTATACATATATAATAAACTTTGAAATTGCGATAATAAACAACAAGTAAAATACATACAGCAATGATTTTAAAGTTTTCGCAACGCAAGATCTTGCACAGATTCACAACGCAATCTTTTCCTCTCACTGCCTCTACTGTCGTTTGGCATTCTGCGCTTATGTTTGCGTGCGATCGTTCAGTCATGAGTTCAACTGGCGCTTCAGGCAAAGTGTTATCGGGTTTTTCTGTCAGGCAATTGTCAAATTACACGGAGTCTAAAGTTAATTTAAGGTAGTTGGCAATAGGCGCGCTTTTTATTATGTGAGACATAAATCATTGCTCGCAATATGTCGATGTAATACACCTTTGTCTACCCTCTTCAGGAATATGTAGGGAAGTCCAAGTTTCTGGTCTTTCTTTGTATCAATAAGATTTCTTTTATTTTAGGCTTGCATTTGACCGCGATCTCACCTGTTTTAAAGTGACGATGCAGTCGACGATGGAGCACGCTTGCCTAGAAGATACCTATTCACTCGCGACTTGAAGACACCCAGATTGTACTCATCAGAAAACACAGACTTAGGTAGCGAGTTCCACTCATTTGCGGTACGCATTATAAAAGTGGAAGCAAAGCGCCTTATGCGCAAATGTGGTATATCCACCATGTACCTGTGTCACTGGTCTGATTGTCTATGAAGATGCCAAACGAGGATATTCCCTTTAATGGTAAATTCTTAACGTACATGTTGTAGGCGTCTATGAATAATGTTTGCAACATCAAGAGTGTCAGTCACGCAAAACTATAAAAAAGTTTCTGACTGCACGGAAGGCGCAGCGGGAAAGCAGTCGCCTTGCCGCTGCCGTCGTGCTGTGGGTTCGAATCCCAAACTGGATAATTATTTGTGTGATCTACATATGATTGTACTGAGGCTTGGTGTTTTTTATGTCCATTTATTTTATGTTTGTAAAGCATTGTGCGACACAGGTCTTGGTCTCTGAGTACAGGAGTTCTTATTTCACATAAAGTATACTTACTATTAAAATGGTACAGAGGATAAAAATAATTTTACAAAGCAGTCGGATTCTTCTCGAGAAATTTATTTATTTATTCGGTTAACTCACAGCATATACATATATGTAACCAATAACAACACGAAAAGAAAAAAAGAATATAAAGAAAGTGAAACATTTTGATGATAGGGTTCTAATAAACATGCCACTTACGAGCTAACACAGTATTCATAGTTGAGACAACAAAATTATGTTAAATGTTTACAACAAACAAACGATGAAACATTATTAATTAGAAATTAGTAACCATGTATAAATACACATACACGCGATGAGTACCTATATAACCTTCTCTCTTTTTCAATGTTGGTTAAAAATCACCCATCATCTCTCTGCCCACCACGGTATCTTTATAAGAACTTCTACAATCATATTCACTGCAGGCACATAACACAAGAGATATTTTACTATTGGTTGTGTTCCGCTGTAGGGTGAATGTCCTATCTCAGTTAGGCTACTCAAGGTTCCTTTACATGCATCAGAGTGCAGTTTTGTTAAGTCTAAACTGATTACATATACTAGGTTTGCCCGCGTCTTCGCTCGCGAAATAGTACTAATCCTATGTATTAATTAAAGACATGGTTTAAATGTGTGCCAAATTAAGTAACAGGCAAAACCTACACATTCGTAATACGATAGAAATCAAAATTAATTTTAACTGATGGCGTAGCGGTTCCCTCATTATTGCCTCAAATTGATTTGCTATGGGTTTGAAGCCCAAAAAGGTAAAACGATTGTGTGAATTATAAATGGCTGTTCTTTGTGTCCGTTTGTTAAGTCTTCCGCCATACAGGTATCACTAACTTTAATACAAATAGGTCAAAAGATTTACGAATAAAAAGTTAAAGTAATACATAAGTACTAAAACAAATTTACAAAGTAAAAGATTTATAATACTAGCAGGATGTTAGAAATCATCATTCGACCGTTGCAACCCGAAAACAAAACACGAATCTTATTTACTTTCCATTTCAAGTGACCAACTGGTTCGTTCACACCCAATTGAGTGTTTCGTTTAATAAAACACACGTGTTCGTTTACAAGAGAATACACTTAAAGGTGAACTAAAGTTATGGTGGCACACACATCATCGTGACATAACATTAGACGTTACAAGGATCCGGGCTAACCGTCTTCGTGAACACCAACCTTCATTTATTCCGTTCACATAATAATTTTCCCACGGCTTAAATCGCTGTGTGGACAGTTGTTTTGTATAGAGACGTAAATGCATAACGAGAAAACTTATTAGGTTTTTTATCGTAATAGATGTATGATAATGCACCGATGTTCTAGTAGGACACACGTTGGATTGTCACGCAGGGGTCTCGAATTCGATCTCAAGGTATAAGTGATTGGACACGGATTTCAAATAAAAATAGACAATAATACTTTATAATATATATTTTAAATAAATAGCTTTATAATGTTTATTAACCTCTGAGTCTTCTTCGAAGAGGTTAATGAAAATACTATGTGGGTCTGTGTGTCTGTCTGTGACAGTTTGTTAGTGACAGGCATAGCTCTGGAACCACTGGACCGATTGCAACTTGTTGTGCAGACACCTTGGGTCATCCCTCGGTCGAGTTTGAGTATGGGCCCTGGGGATCAAAAGACCTTCAACATATAGGGGTCACAAGGTCATAAAGTCAGGGGATATCCACCAACAGAGTCATTTGGAAGTCCAAGGGCAGCAGTGGAACATTACAAAAAGCTGAGGGAAAAAAGGGGCCATGAAGACGAAGAGGATGAATCCTGGGTTTTTACACCCATCTCTTTACTTCCAAATTTATTATTATTATTTGGTGGAGGTAGGTGTGCAGGTAATGCTACTACATATTAGCATATTTAACTTGCGCATCGCGGACTTTTCGAAGTAATGTGCGTATTAAACAGTTAATTATAGGTCACTTTAATGGCGATAGAAATATTGTGAGGAAAGCTGCATGTCTAAGATTTGTACATAATGGTCTTAAAGGTGTGTGAAGTTTGGCACTGACCGCATGGCAGACTATAGCCTAACCCTTCCCACACTGTAAATGTACACATGCCCAGCGGAGGGACAGTTCATAAACAGGTATAATGATAGATGTACGTCTAGTATTAACAGTTACTTCAAATTGACGCCTAGCACAATAAATTGCATTTGGCTTATGCATAGTTGGCATCCCGTTCAACATAGCAGTATTCGAACAACATTCCAATGTAATTATATATGTATATATTATATACTGGTGAAACGGATAGGTTATGCATATGCTTCATTAAATTATGTTGACAACTAATTTATTTTGTTTTATGACAGCTAGGACGGTGACACGGTTTATTATTTTCTAAATTTCAAACTATCGCCGTTGCACATCTTATTAAAATTGGTACAGCATAACCTCAATATTAATATTTAGAGTTTTGATGATCACATAGCATACGTTTGTGATCGATTCGATAACTTAGTCGAGTGAACTGTTATTGTCTTTTTATATTAGTAAGTAGCAGTACGAAATATGAAGATGTGCCACGTAGACGGTAATTTGGTAGCTCCGTACTACGCGGAACCTAAAACATAGCTAGCGATATAGTGTAATCCACCTTCGAGGAAATACAAAGCTAAGCCTCTCATAGCTTTTATTACTATAATGTTTCACAAATCAATTTCTCGTCGCGCCACTACGCAGAGGAGCTATGAGGTGAGTGTTACGTCACCGCAGGCTTTACAACGTAATTACGTTAAAGTACATGTATTGCCCAAGTTTTCCGTTGATGAGCTTTAACTCGCTTTATTGTTCTGTTGTAAAAAAGATTACTCGATGTTGTCGACATTTATCGACTTGTTAAGAATACTGCACTTCATGGACTAATATTAATAATTTTTACGTTTATTTTTTTTGATATTTTTATGTTACGGATAAATTTTGTGATATTGGGACAAGCAAATAAAAAAACACAAAGATCTAAATTTTGTCTCGTGCGGGTATATAGCCTGCAATTGTCGGTGCATTGATAATGGACGAGTAATTACTTGAACCACAGTTGTGGCTGGCTGCTAAGTCAAAGTGCCGCCTGCGGTTTGAACCAAAAACAAAGACGGATACGGTATTATTTGCTTTTACCTTTAAAGCTTTAACTAAAAACTTTTAATCTATGCCTACAAATGAGGGAAAACTTACTGACTGATGTATTAACGTACTGCTCAGAAGGCACGGTCTAAAATCTTCGAATTTTGCACACAAGTACCAGTAACGAAAAAAGGCAAGTACCTACTGACTACAAAATCTAGCCTAATAAAATTATTAAGACAAAACATCGTCAATATACTTTAAAAATAAATAGTGAACAGTTTTAAACAGAGTTTTCGCAATCGCATAATATGAAAATATGTTCTTCCAAAGTTTGATCATGGATGTGTCCGCACCATACTTAGATCGCACGAAAATGTGTCCGAACTAAAAAAACTGAGCACACATTTGATCGATAACGATAGTGTACAATTTACAATGACTTCAGGTAGAGTAATTATACATATAGTATTACCTATCACGCTCACTTAGGGCGTAATAGATACAACATTTATAATAATTTTGATGGTATGTTGTGATTGTGTGTCAGATGACAACTTAACATCCAGAAAGCTGACCATACTTAACATAGTATCTACGATTTAAACCTTTGTTTCTATCTCAGGCAACGGACACGCAAGCTAAGCTGCGGGCGTAATCTAGTTTCTATAATAATGATGCATTATGAAAATGCATTTACGTTTTGAAAGATGGTTACACGCGACACTGAGTCCTCTGTCAACGCTGACGGTGACAGACAAGTTAATAATAGTACTAGTAATATAAAACCGCACATTTAAACTAGTTCTACTGTTAACAATCATCTAATATACAAGGGTTGTTATACAATTAATGGTTATTTAAAGATATATAAAATAATGGCGCAAGATGCCTGTGCGATTCAGGTTTGCTCTCAATTTAGTACTTAACGTTAATAATCTAAGTATTCACCTTAATTATTTGTGATCAGTAAGTATTTTTATATAATAAAAAGCATATAATATACTAGTCTTTGCCCGCTGCTTCGCTCGTTTGGAAATAGGTAGTACTTTTTCTGGATGACTATGTCCTTTTCTGTATTCCTGACAACGTATGTATATGCATGAAATTTCATGATGATTGGTCGGGTAGTTAAGGCGCAAAAACAAATAGATAATAAAAAACAAACTCATTTTTACAAGTACCTAAATTCTAACTAGAATAGTTACAATTTTGTTAATAATAAGAATAAAAGTTACAGGCTAATAGTATTTATATTATAAGCTTGTAACTTATTGTTTTTAGATTTTATTTGAGGATGAATATAAGTTTATTTATATTAAAGGTCAAACAAGAAAATAGTGTTGCACTATATGTAGTTGTTACGAGTAAATGATGTCAATCTCAACTTTTTTATAAGTACTAATATTATCTTTTATTTTTGTCGACACTATGAAGGTGCTAAGCAAGCATACGATCTGTTTAATGGTAAGCGATAGCCTAACCGTAAGACTGCTTTATATTCTTAGAGTATGCATTGTTTTTCCAGGAAAAACAATGCATACTTAAAAGGAATGAGGTTGAAATTCTTGTCAAGAATTTAGTCAGGACGTTTGTTCCATAATGCCTAAGATGCCAAATACAGAAGACAAAAATTTCATGTAGATGACCTAAGTAGTAATGAATACACAAAGATGAAATTTCAATATCGAAAATCTTATTACCATTTTCTTTCGCTAACTAATTCCTACAAGGAAAACTAAACATTTTGATATGCTTTTGGACAACTTCTGCACTAGTTATTACCTCTGTGGCACAAATAAACAATTAATGGATACAAAGTACACACAGACTCATAACAATCATCTATGGATAACATAAATAATTGGCATATGTGGGGAAGCTTTTTATATGTGACACTTAAATATACTCCGTCGTTTCCTACGAATTGTTTCTTTTTTATAACTTATCTTAAAATCTTAACAAAATAACCGCAAGTCACAACGTCAAGACATCTATTATATTAGAGAGATATGATATACTTATTTGTACATATATACATTTGGTACAAAAGACATCAACGCTCCAAATCACAGCTTAATTAAAATGTACGTTTTTAAGATGGTGGCAACTAGTGGTTTTCCCGTATTTAATGACCTAGCTATATTTCAATACATGTACTAAATCTTATAAAATAAAACTATATTTTATGCATGTTTATTTGTATTTATCTCGATGTGTCGGATACTTTGCAACAGTAGATAGTCATGCGGTGATGGAGGCTTTAAATGTAAATGATTGTCTGGGTGTGCATAGTTATTAGAGAATACGCATCAAAAATGCATAGACTACTGCCTACATATCTCCGAAGGAGTAGGTATAAATGTATAACACTAACATTTCGCCAGCTACGTTTTAGATCCCACGTAAACTATTACGTGCCTGTGACGCATAAGTTCTACGTTGATTTGCTAACCCCTAATATGTGTGACTTATTGCATTTAATCCGCACTTTGACGTCCAGCTGTCACCTACTGATAATTTTCTAACACATTGCCGTTGCCGGGAACGAATCTAGGACTTCACTACTAAGCATCTTTGTTATTCTTTGTCTGGCGTGTTGATAGAAATTAGCGTTATTTCGCAAGTAGTATAGATACAACAAGCAACTGATACTTATAAATGATTTCTTGTTAAATATGTTTACACGCAGAAGACATAGCTGTTGGTGTTTTGTTTTATATTTTGCTATTATGTGGCGCGTCTTTAAGCTTCTTGGTTATTGGTCTAAATTCTTAATTTATTTTATAGACCATTTCTATAGGTGTTGTTAGCATTTGAAATAAAATAAACGTAGAGATTTTCCGTTCAAAATATAGCTGTAAAGTAGAATAAATAACAAGTGACAACTCATGTATAATGTGGGTGTAACGTTACAAGACTCGCCTAGGCGTGTTCTGCAATGCGCACGCTGAGGGTAGACGTCGATCGGGGAGCGACTGTTATCGGACTTAGGAGGCTGCTGATAAAATCCTTTTAAAGCTGTTTATAAATTAACCAAGTTTGTGTTATGACTTAAGAAAATATTAATTTAGTTTAAAATTCAATAAATTGTTCTAAATTCTCTATTAAAATACAAAATTTTATAGTCTATCGACTTGGTTGAATATCACTAGAGATTTTTTGTGTAACGTCCTCTTTTAAGGTTACGCCAATTGTTACAATAGTTTAATTGATTAAACGAATTCCCGGTTTCAGTAAGGCAGATCAATACAAAAAATTATTAACAGACATTCAAACGCATTTCGCTACTATGATTGGCTGATAATAATAGCAACAGCCAATCAAATCACTTAACACGAGTTGATAATCTCTTCAGAAACCAGGGTTAAGTCTCCAACTAGTAGTAACTATAGCAGTTTTGATGCAGGTGATACATGACTTTATTACAAAGTATCATACCCTTTATACATTCGTATATTATATTATTTAAAAGCTCTTATAAAAACTTAACCGAGGATAAGTTTTTGACATTCACTTAACATTTATTCTGCGATATCAAACCATCTGTTCTGATATCAAAATAATATTACGCTAAAGACTAATTCTATCAACTTTCTCTCAACAGAGTCATGTGTAAAACAAAACCGCGACATTTTTTACAAGATGCCTTATGATGTTCTAAAAAATCGAACTCAGTTTTTTGTTATTCAAAAAACTCGTGTGGGGCTCGCAGTCCGCGCCCTTTGTATAGTTTCTTTGTTGCTAGATGTGGCATGCGGCTTGTAAAAATGTATTCAGTACGTTCTTATTTAGTCGTAACACCTTTCGTGTTTCAGTTGCGAGCAATCAAAATAATTGATGCTCCATGTTTATTTATTAAGCAAGTTGTTGATTTGAGTCGACTACATTGATCTTGAAAGGTTAAGGAATACGTTTTATTATAAATAAATTATAAGAATGTATTTTTGTGGATGGATATCGACTTGGTTCATGTATAAACTTACATTTTTTTATTGTATTGTCAAACGTTATTGAAAGTAAGCTTTGAGTAGAGGTGCTCTACCAATTAGAAATACAATTCTCGATTAGGATAAGTACTGTATAGCGGAGGAATTGCAAACATTTAAACAACGGACATAAAGAACACACAGGCTCGGAACAACTATTTATGGTTCACACAAACTTTTATCCCGTGTGGTCATCGAACCCACAACGAACGCAACTCGGTGCGGCGGCAGTGGCCACTTAAACCACAACGCAATCCGTGCAGGCAAATTCATGTACTATTTCGATTTCCATGCATGCTGTTTGTGAAAACTTATCATTGGCCTTATTTATGTTGTTAATTTTTTATTACTTGTATCGTATAGCTGTAAGTTTCCCATGTATTAGAATAAGAAAAATAATTAAAAATCTCTACAACGAACAAAATTGTGTGATTCAGCGAAAGTTGTGTTAAGATGTTTATTGAGACGATTATTTAATTGTTTGAAGTCTTTTGCGATACAGAGATTTTGTCTTAGTTTTACTTTTTATGCTACGCTCACCGTACGCTCTCTTGACACTCAAGAGACCGTAAAGTTTGATATAAAAAAATCTGAGGTAAATTATGAAGTTCTTTGTTTTGTGTTCCTGCGGTAAAACTAATTTGCAGAATTCCTTAAGATAAAAATGAGCTTTCGACAGAGAACCAGTGGTCTGTAATCCTTGTGCTGTTAGCATATTCCTGACGCTAAGCGGTTGCTTGGTATCAGGATGGTTGTATGCTTGTTAGCCATATTAATTGCAACATACAATATTAAATAAAGTTCTTATAAAAATAGTTTTAATTAAAATAAATAACTTTATTATATTAAATCGTTAGTTGTTTTATTATATTGACATGAAATATATTATGGTGTAAATTACACAATATGAAGGTGACTTGCGACTCGCGAGCCTTATCTTCGGATGTAAATAGGTAGTATGCTGTAGGGATGTATGTACATATAAATCGTGTGTATACTCGCACCCGTTTGACTTAACTATTTATACCTTCAACTATTCCAATTTTTTCTGTTAGAACTAATTAGAAATGTTATTTATTAAAATATTAAACTCCACAGTAACAAGAATTTTATAAGCATATAATCGACATATTATGATTATGACCCATTTTTCGTACCTTTCTTATTTGGTAAACTATCAAATAATTAAAAAATCTGTTAGTGTTGCCAGACTATATTCGTTCCCTGATAAATAAAGATAACAGAAAAATACAGTACATAAGGATGGGTCCCGATGTATTGTATCGAGCAACCAGTACGCCATATTGGTTTACTAAATAAGACATGTTAATAAATGGACTATACTTAAAAATATGCTAACTTATTATAAACTAGATTTTGCCCGTGGCTTTGGTTGCGTCAATAGTATTACAAAAGGTATTGTAAAAACATTATGTCCCTCGGAACACTACCTACTTCTGGATACATAGTCAACAATTTCATCATGATCTGTCGAGTAGTTAAGGCGTAGAAGCGTAATGAACAAATAAACTCACATTCGCATTTATAATATTAGTTAGGATACGATACGCCCATATTACGTAGTGGAGATAGCTCTGCGGCCCACCGGCGACCCAACATAATACATAGGTTTTCAAATATACTTGACCATATTCTTGCAAATAAAGTTATGATTTATGATTTATTTGTCTAGCATTTCCACAATTGACAGACGATCATGCATGATGTCATGTTGAGTAAACAATAGGCATGATCGCGTAAATGCCCGTTACGAATTACATATATAACACAATCAAAATTCTGTAGTCTCCATTTGTTTTAGTTTAATAACGCAAAATATGTATCCATCATCAGTGCCTGATGGCAGTTTGCTAAAATTAAACAACAACAAAACAGCGCGAGGAAATCTGCATATCTGAGAGTTCTCCATAAAAGTTCTCAAAGTTATGTGAAGTCTGCCAACACGCACTAGGCCAGCGTGGTGGACTATGGCTACTAACCCTGCTCACACTGAGAAGATGCCAGCAGCCAGCAGTGGGTCAGTTTAATACAGGGCTGATAAATATTATATTATTAAACAATTTATACCAATTCAAAGTCTTTTTTTATTAAGGTTATACCAAGATAAAGCCTCGGTAAAAAAACTTTAATGTATTACATACATGTGTGTATGTATGGTTTATATCTGATCCAGTTTTTTGTGTATAAATTCAAGTTCAATAGGTACAAAAGTGAATCGATTCCATTAGCTTAGTTTCTATGATATGCATAATAATGTAGCTGTAAGGTTTGGAAGTCATCCCTCGAATCGGCAATGGATTCACGCCATATGGCGATCGACATGCGCCTGGCCCGCTCGTGCCGCTTCAAATTGCAGGTTATGTCAATTGGTCTCATTCAATGAAATAGGGGGACCTAACGTTTAAACTCAAACACGGTGTTAGGATAATTGTTTGCACTCAAAACAAGGAGTTTATGTACCGTTACAAATGAACACGCGAAGATATGTAGGATCGGGAATAATTAAATAAAATCTTTTTAAAGTATATATCTGAATCTAGACGTGGGTAATTAAAGAGGTATAAATGTTATGCAAAGGGAGGTAAGTAAGTAATTATAGCTAATATATGCAGTTTAGATTCCTTGGATTGGACGTCAAGACAGGAATAATAGTTTTATTTTTCTGTTGAATCATAAAAGTCAGTTCTGTTTCACTTAGGGTTGCCAGCTGGTAGGCATACAAATGGATTCTTACATCTTTTGATGAAGTCCCTGGAGATCGCCGTCAATGTAACATTATTGATGATGATTGATTGATTCGAATTTGGAGTGGCAGTGAAACAAAACTAATCACGTGACAATTAAAAAGAAAAGTAGGCGCCAGTACGATACAATAAATCCTGCCAATTTCATTCCTAGATATTACGATTTCCTGATTTGGTAACCCTAGTTCAGTTCAGTTCCTTTACACTTTTCGTGCAATTCCTTATTATGGATTTATTTGAATTTCCGATAAACATTTCCATATTGATTTTCTACGTACTTAAATGATTATGACGATCAGCCACGCACGCCAGCATCAGCATCTGCACGTGTCATGAAGCCATTGAAAAGCTATCATCAGCTGCTTGAGGATGGAGTATTTATTTAC
Organism: Catocala fraxini; assembly: GCA_930367265.1. Lineage (NCBI taxonomy): Eukaryota > Metazoa > Arthropoda > Insecta > Lepidoptera > Erebidae > Catocala > Catocala fraxini. The sequence goes on from OV884029.1 coordinate 18,444,901, forward strand.
ATATAAGTAATATATCTATGCACCTTCTTCTACGTACAATTTTTACAACTTGGAAACTATTGGTATATTTGGAACTTGATAAGGGTGTATATCAGACGTGGTTTGGTTTGTAAGATACTTATTCATAGAAGTCTTACTACACTTTCAGTGACATCTGCAAAGCTTGCTTTTTCTGTTTCATGTGTCAAAAACATCGGATTTCAACTTGATATAATTATCATAATAATCTATACTAATATTATAAAGCTGAAGAGTTTGTTTGTTTGTTTGTTTGAACGCGCTAATGACAGGAACTACAAGTTTGATTTGAAAAATTATTTTATTGTTGGATAGCCTATTTATCGAGGAAGGCTATAGGCTATATAACATAATGCTACGACCCACGGGGGCGGCGCAGTACCGATAAACGCGAGTGAAACCACGGGAACATCTAGTAATAAATAAAGATATCAGCCCTGATTACAAACTGATTCACTTTCAGGCATAGGCCTCATCTCAGTCTGAGAAGTTTGACGTCTTATTGGTCCACCGCGCGAGTCCAGTGCGGGTTGGCGAACTTGTTACTTATGTAATACACTTTCGACAATATACATACGTTTCCTGACGATATTTGCCTTCAGCCATTAACTGAACAATAATTAACTATTTAATACGCACATAACTTTGAAAAGGCCTTTTGCGTGCCTTAAAACCAATCAGGAAAAGTACTTCACTCGGCTAAATCTGGTTAACTAAACCATTCTAATAATATAGATTTTAAAAAGAAATGTTGGTTCGAGTAAAAATTATGCCCTATTAATTTGACTATGGTCGCATCGCTGTGTCCCGTGGACCCGTAGTACTAATTGACATTGAACTACATAAGTATGTAAAGGCTATGTATACAAATAAAACAATTTCAGATCACCACTGTCTAATTCTGTTCAATTAATTATTTATTTAAGAAGAACGACAGCATAGCTTTATCTCAGGTGAATGGACTATCAATGATGTCTATGTTATAAAAATTGAATAACCAATTAAATTTAATAACATAAATCTATCACTATCTGTATGCCTATGAGGAACCCCTAATTTTATCTGCGATGAGAGCCATGTCGAATATTGCAAAATAAATTTTGGTAACGTGACGACATTTTAATTGTTATACATTGTTTTAGATTGAGGCAATATGTCGGAGGCGGTGGGCCGTTATCTGATGAAATATGTCCGTTATGATTGGCGAACAAACAGTATGGCGCGTGGCGCCATATGTCGCGGCACGTGCGCCGGCGCGGGCGCATCGCGCGCGCTGCTCACTCAGGGATGAAACTGTAAACCACAGCCGTGAAAGCTTTACAGATAGTACACTTACCTGTATTATATTGCTTATGCAATATTAATATGCACACAATTTCTACTCGAGTATGGGTTAGCTAAGTTTTCTTAATCTTGACTTATAAACTTCTGTTACGTATAGCATTTAAATTAATTAGCTGCAACCATTTACTTACTTATCTTAATAAACTATTGGCTGGTTATATGAAGATAACTGCGAAAAATTTCTATTAAGACATCCCATGAAGCCCAATGTGCGTCGCTGCAGTAAGCATTTTACATTTGTAGTATAGTAGCAAAAGCCCTAGCTGTTGGACTGCCAAGCAGAGGTCTCTAGTTCAATCCCAAGGCACGCACTTCTGACATTACGAAGTTACGTGCTTATTAAATAGTTAATTATCGCTTATTTTAATGGTGAAGCGAAACATCGTGAAGATAACTGCATGTCCTAGAGTACTCTATAATGTTCTTGAATATATGTGAAGGCTGCCAATCTGCTCTGGGGTAACGCAATGGACTATGATTAAACCCTTCTCACACTGAATAGAGGCCCGTTCCTAGCACATATATAGGAGCATTGCGTCACATTGCGTGATTTACATATAATCAGTTCACAAACAACATCGTTAACCTAGAGACTACTATAGATAACTATAGTCAAACATCCCAATCTTAACATTCATAAAAACCTTTATAATTAAATAGTTAAGAGCCTGTAATAGATTGCAAGTTCTGTGGTTAGAGAAGCCAGTGCGCGCGCGCCGTCCATCCGTCAGTGTAATCGTTAGTTAATCATTTTTCGGTTGATGGGGTTCATTGTGCTGCACCCTACACGGATTATAAATATAACTCATAGCCAATTTAAAGCGTGCAAAATTTTTCAATACAATTTTCAAAGCTTTTGATTGTTAAGGTAGTGTTAACGATGTTGAACAAACAATAACAAAGTGGTTTGGTCGTCAACAGTCGCCCGTATGGCTCGACCGCGGCGGCGACCCTACCGCTGACATTGAACTCTACAGCTTGAAGCTTGGGTACTATCGGGTAAAACTATACGATTATTTTAGGTTTAGGTATAGGTCTAAGTATAGAATAAATGTAAGTCAAGCCAATAGACGCATAAATTTGATTATTCAAATCTATATAAATTATGTATATAAAAGCCCTTATTTATTCAATCACTGACTAAACACGAAATCTCCAATAATATTTGACCTGCGTGACCGAAATTTAGAAGGGTTATAGTTTGTTAGTGGGAGACGTCAGTTGAGATAGGTCTTTTTTAGAAATCAGATGGTTAAGGCGGTAAAATGGGATTTTAAAGTTTGTATCGAAAATCAATATTAAATAGACATTTAGACTCGAAATTTCGTATAATGGTCCTACAAACAAATAAGCTGTTTAACGATTTTTCGAAATGCAATATCTTTATCAGTAGAAAGGTTATATGTTATATAACTTTACGCTATGAGCCAAAAGAGCGGATCAGATAATAATCATAAACATGGTTAAAACGGCGTGGGACACCTAGTAACGCAATGAATATACAAAACTATGCACAAGTTCATGATTTGACAAAAGGCGAGATGGCACCTAAAGAGCATACACATAGGTACGACAGATAATTATGTAAAGAACCATCATAATCTTTTCAAATATTAGATAGGTATATTATGATCTTATCAGCCTAAGCCTAAGCCTAAGGCCTGTATCTACCTGTCATAACTCAGGCTAGTTATTTATTGACTCAATTATATTTCATAAAGATAGGAGATGGGAAACCACCTGCAAATACGATTGTAATTGCAATAGAAGCTCAAAAAGAGAGACATTTTTTTTCTACTGAACATATTTATTGGCATGAATGCCATTTATTTCAGTGTTTCGAAAATAAATGCGGATTCAACATCAAAATGTTATATACAATTAAATAGAATAAGAACAGGAAATCGTATTTATGAATACGTAGTATATCAGTACATAATAGACACAATTAAATAATCTAAGCGATCTATCTAATTGTATTCATAAGCAAATATCGCAGTTCATTTCAGTAAGAATTTTTAGTACAATAAGACTATCTCCAACGTTCACAACCTTAATCCCCCCGTTTCTTTATATATCATTTCAGTGTAGGTTATACCGTGTCAGTTACTTATAAAATTAGTAGTTAATAAAGTGTTTAATCATAGAAGCCATCTGTCCTCCGAGTGCGGTGAGGCGGCACGCGGGGCGCCCGCATGCGGCCGTGCGCGTGCGCTGATTTGCATGCTTCTCCACTCCTCAACAAAGATAACATCCATGATAGCTTTAACTGCTTTGACGGTTAAAAATAAAACACATGACGCGCCTAATCAGGAGTTTAAATCAAAGTTGACTTATGTATGTAGGCAGGTAAGCACTTACGTAACCCAAGTTTAACAACGAGGTATTAAAATGCAACAATAAGTAAAAAAGTACATAGGCACAGTACTTTAATTTTTGAAGAAGTATGGGTTAGAATCATAGTATGTCAGGTACCTAAGTCCTACCTTTGTCGTATAAGATGTTCCTGTAGCCAATTTGATATTTTCATAGGTGATACCACTAACAGCCAGAACATATATGTTAACTGTCAACTTAACTATATCGAGTCATAATAACAAAAGCATTGTGTCTGAACGCCTGCCGGTTTTCGAACGATGGTTAATGAGATTAAGGCTTTAAACTTTACTTATATTTTTCTGGATTCTGGACAGATTACGATAAATACATGCCTATATAACTACAATCTTACCTTTTACCTTTATGTATGTAATTATAAAGGAACATCGAACACAAATTTCAGAATTTTCTTTGCTTGTATGAATATAAACTATAATTTATAAAAAAATAATATTTGAATTTATTATAAGATAACTATTTATTTTCGATGATAACATCGACGGATTGCCGAACATCTTAATGAAATCGAAAATAAGATGATTTATTTATTCATCGTAAAATATGAAAAGAATTTTAAAAAGGTTTCTAAATTTACCTATCTCAAAAAATTCCATTAAAAATGTATCAACATTCATGGCACACTTAGTAAAGTAAAATAATATTAATCTACAGTTCCCACAGAAATATACCGTCGGTGCCCAATAAATTATGATAACATTGCAAATGTGTTTCACACAATTAATACACCCTACTAATAAAAACATTTCGATATCCCCTATATTTTCAATTAAGATAAAGATGAGTGACCCAATAAATAGGAACACTTTGAAATTCGCGACGAAAGAAACAATAATTTAGGTGGAGCGCGATTAACGCATTGAATTTTTCCATAGCATGCGATAAAGACAATAAAACAAATAAATTATTGTGGCGAAGTGTATCTATTATTAGAGGATGATATTAATTGCGCTTGCGCACCTGGGGCGCGCAGGTGACTATTTCAATTTGGGGACAGACATACATACTTTTGACACCATTGAAACATTTTAAAGAATTGTGGGAATTGACATTATTGACACATGTACATGAGCTTCATTTGTTATTTTTGTATTGTTTGACAAACAAGATTACTCAATATTATAAATATCAGATTTCGGTCAACAAAACATAACCTGCTTGTACTTATAGACTGTGATTGCAGTGCTGTCGGATCTATATAAATTTAGCAAAGCTGATGAGGTTTTATCGTAAATGTATATTGATCTATATAATTATAAATCAATATACATTTACCATAAAAATCCGATGTTTTGTGTGAATTTTCTTAGTGGCCATTATTTCAATGTTGGTAAAGTGCTCCACAAACGACACAAGGATTAAATACATTAGGTAAGTTAGTTGTTTTTAAAAACAGATTAATAATAGCTGTGTGGATTCAATGTTAAGTAGTAAAAGTCTTAGTACCGATATTGTGTTGTTGTTAGATATAGCTTTCCTGACCAAAAAGGTTTGTCAAAATAAAATAAAAAGTTGGCTACTAGATATGAACTACCCACAGACGGCAGATTTTCTAAAAATAAAAAAGAATAAATTTGTGTGACCTGGCCTAGTGGACCATTACCGTACCGAACGCAAGACTGTCGTAGATGGTGTTTTTTTCGTTTTTTTAATTAATAATAATGTAGAAGAAACATAAATTAGATTAAAATATATGTATACATATGTCTCGGACTGTAAGAGACTAGATCCCACGACACAGGGAATCCTAATTTGCGGTCTAGGGCATCAAATTGTAACCTGTAACCTTTCTTGAACAATAAATACTTATTATTATTATTATTATTTGTATTGAGTATGGTCCCATTGTCGTTATAGGTTCCGTGTAGAATATTGTGAAAATTTTTCTTTATCTAGAAATATTCACTTTTCACCAGCTACCTTCACAAATTGCATTTCATACAAAATACCTTATGTATATCTGACCGTAGCTTTGAAATTATCTCCATACCGTACCTACTTTATAAATCTCACACAAGTGGTTCTAATCGTGAAACGTAATAAGCTGACGTTGTAATATGTCTGTTCGTTTGGTTTATATTAAGTAATTAGTATTGATTTATAGAATTTTGATTACTGCCATAGGCATACCTTTATCCGTATCGAGATACATACCTACTTATTATTAATGGTTAAACAGTGCTGCCACTTTGAAATCACGTTTGATATTTACGACTTCACCACATCTTTTAGTTACAAAGTTGCATAAAGAAGTGTCAGGCAACCAAGTAATTATCTATCTACTTCATGGCGGCTTGATTCGTTTATTTTTCTCTAATTATAATCTTGATTTACACAGGATGCATGTTCTTATTTTATTACAAGATGGGGCTAGAAATAGATACGCGCCTCAAATATTTATAGTAAGTAAAAAGCAATTAAGAATATCCTCCTACGCGAAATAAATAAATAAAAGGGCTCGATGTCACTTAAGTATGGTGATTACTTATTATGTATGCAAATGAAGTGAAGCTTTAAGTTAGTTTATGTCTTTATAAGTTACCAATCAGTGATAGAATTCACCTAATAGCCTATTTGAACATATTAAGAGCGCTCTTCGTGCTAGTGCTTTTAAAACTAAAATTTAAGATTTCCTGTTGGACGAATGTCTCTATAGTATTAACGGATTGATATATTTTTATATGAATAAGTAATAGTTTAGTTAATTATCCTTGTTTTATTATAATATTAAGTACCTATAGTTAATTTTAACACAATGTCTAATGACTATTAGGTAGTTTAATCGGTTACAATATTAGATCCATATGTAAAATGTAAATCATTTCCCAGTTAAAGAGGCCTTCCGGCTGACGCAGGTCTTCACCGAGCATGGATGCTTCGGGAAGTTCTTGTGTCGTATAGGCCAGGAAGAGACGTCTTGTTGTCACCACTGTGGTGACGGCCCCGAGGATACGGCGCTGCACACACTCGTGGAGTGCCCAGTTTGAGAGGAGCAGCGCCGGTCGTTAACCGGGGCACTGAGTGTCCAAATCCTCTCGCTGCCGTAAATGGTTCTGTCCATGGTCCGGCGCGAGGGTGCATGGGAGGCCGCCGTCGCCTTCTGCGAGGTAGTGATGTCCGCAAAGGAGCCAACCTCCTTCGCGGACAGAGCGGGAGCTGGTCTCTCCCCACCCAAATCGCAGGAGACGTCCAGTCCGCCGCCGTAGGGCGCGCGCAGACTTCCAGCCACCCTAGAGGGCGGCCTGCGGGCGTTGGACTTGGGCAGTATGCCGCCCGAGCAGCACAGGCCCAAGGGAGGGGCATAAGCGTTCCGCGGGCCCCCTCAGTGGAGAGGAGGGCTGTACGATCTAGTCGTCCCCCAAACAGCTGAGCTGGGGCACGCCTTGTCACGTGGCGGGCCAAGACTTGTCGGTGTCGTGGTGAATACTAGCACAAATCCCGCGGCACTGACATTAGGTACTAGAGGAACTTCGTCAGGGGTTTAGTGGGTATGGGGCTGGCTTCTCTGGCTCGAGTCCCAAACACCCGCGCCCTGCCCGGGCGCGGACGGCGCGTAAACGTTAAAAAAAAGGTGAAAGTTAAAAAAAGCATCAAGGAGGCGGCGAAGCGGGAGAGGGAGTGTTTAAACCCTCTCCCCATCCGCAAAGCCGGGCGCCGGAGGGCGCCAGACGACCTCCAGCCGCCTTGAGGTTTAACCTGGGGGTAGTGGGCTTCGTGGGCCTGCCCACCACCCGTTCAGCACCAGGTCCGAGCGGCGGCGTACGTGTTCTCACGCGCGCCTCTATGTCAAGTCCGTCTCCCCGCTAGGACAGTAGGGATTAATAAAAGTGAATGGTGACCAAAGGGTAGGTTTTATCGTGTAGTGGCCTGCCGTTTCATATGGCGGGCCGAGACCTCGGCGGGGTCGCGACCGCATGTGCAAGTGATTCGCGCGGCTCCGTCGATAGCGGTTTTGTCGAGGAATACCTTGGTAGGTTTAGTCGGTATTCCGGAAAGTTTATTATCATCATTTCAACAAAATATAACCTATGCTACTCGGTGATAATATAGCTTACTAATGGAACGGGCACGTCACGATCGTGGCGGTAAATCCCGTTTTTAAGGAGTGGCTGGAGAGGCGGCATGGCTACCTAACCTTCCGGCTGACACAGGTAACGACTGGCTACTGTTGCTTCGGCCAGTTACTGTGTCGCATAGACCGGCGAGAGACTCCCGGTTGTCACCACTGTGGTGACTGCTGCACACGTTGGTGGATTGCCCTGCCTAGGCTTCGCAGCGCCGTGAGTTGGTCGCGGCAGTCGGAATTGTTGCCCTCTCCCTCCCGGCCTTGGTTCAGTTTATGGTCCGGAGTGAGAGGTTGTGGAACGCCGTCGTCTCGTTCTGTAAGGAAGTTATTTCCATCAAGGAGGCGGCGGAGCGGGAGAGGGAGCGCTTGAACCCTCTTCCCAACCGCAGAACCAGGCGCCGGAGAGCGCGAGACGACCTTCAGCCACCCTGAGGTTTTACCTGGGTGTGGTGGGCTTTATGGGCCTGCCCGCCACCCGTTCAGCACCAGGTTCGAGAGTTGGCGTATACACGACACAGAGTCTCTGTGTCGTGTGTCCGTCCCTCAAGGGGACAGTAGGTTTAAATTAGAAGTGGCCAAAGGGTAGGTCTTTTTGTGTAATGGTCTGCCGTTTCATACGGCGGGCCGAAACCTTGGCGGGGTCGCGATTTCATGTGAAAGTGATTTGCGCAACCCCGCGGACTCTGGTTATGTAGAGAAACACCGTGGTAGGTTTAGTCGGTATTACCGAGATACCTTTCCCCGGTGAGTCCGACATAATCTCTCCGTCACCCCGCGGAGAGATATGGGTGAACGCATTCCCGCATGTAAAAAGCTTACTAATGGATAAATATTTTGTAGTATTCGTTTATGTCCCTGAAGAGTTATATGTGTGGATGATTAGAATCACCCAATCAAGTAGTAATATCTATTACTTACACATTTAATTAGCTGTCCCTTATAATGTAGCTGAACTTTAATGTAGGTAGTCCATTTAAACCTTGATCTTGTTTTGATCTATATTTAGGTAACATTGTCTTACGTTTACAGTCGCCACGTGAACCTGACTGCTGAAAAGCATTCGAAACGTCAGAGATAGTACAGGTACATTTAAATATAAATAGTTTTAATAATTTAAATAGCAAAATAGTAGTAAAGTTTAATTATGAAGACACAATTTTTGGTTCCATATCGTGTATGTTAGCGTACATCTATACTAATATTATAAAGTTGAAGAGTTTAGCTAATCTCAGGAACTACTGGTACGGAATGAAAAATTATTTTAGTGTTGGATAGCCCATTGATCGAGGAAGGCTATAAGCTATATAACATCACGATAGGATTAAAAGGAGCGGAGCATTAATGGAAAATGTTGCAAAACGGGGCAAATTCTCTTATGTGATGCAGGCGAATTTGCGGGGATCAGTTAGTCATAAATATAAATACACAACATGCCTATATCCCCGAAGGCGTAGTTAGTAATTTGATTGCACGGCTAGCGTTGTGGCGTAAGTGGTTGCAATGCCACTGCCCTTGTGCTGAGTGTTGCGGATTTTGCGACACAGGAGTCATTCCTAGTGCGGGAGTAGTCTTTGTAAGAATCAATCATCATCAAAAGGTGTATATGCTCCTTGATTTCGCGGGCTATGGTTTTAAGCTCCACTTGCTTATACTATATTTATTATATTATACTTACTAAACCTATTAGTCTTTCTTCGACAATTCATGGCAGTGTAAGTTTTCCAAACCCGAAAAAATAACGTGAATAACATGTGCAAAACATCCATAAGGATTGCAATGCCTGGTAACAAGCAAGTAAATTGCTCAGTTAGGAGCCATTGGCATTTTGTAGAATTGTCTTTAATATATTTGTAAGACAGAGTTTACATGACGATGTCTAGAGAACATGCAAATCATAAAACTATACTCGTCAAATCTAAATAATACTCGTATTTAGATTTGTGCATCATCATGGGATTGTGCATCATGTTGAGACTCGAGAGACTCGTTGATCGGTATCTAAGGAAAGGTGCTCTGACATTTAAGCCACTGCACCGCTAGCAACATGCCTACAGGAAAGGCAGATCAACGGAATCAGCGCTGCATACTTTTGTTCATGTTGTAGAAATAATAGAAACAGCACTATCAGACAAATTAATGACACTAGAGACCTTCATTGACATAGAAGGAACTTTTGACAAGACAAAATTCAACAGCATCAGCCAGTTACTTAGCAACTATGGCGTTGATAGAACCACTAGTGGCTGTCTTGATCAACTTCTAAAGATGCGGGCCATACAATTCACGGTGAACTCAACCACGAGAGGCATAGTGGCGAAGAGCTGTCCTCAATGAGGAGTACTCTCCTCGCTACTGTGGAACATCGTGGTAGATCACCTGTTGGCACGCCTTTACAGCAGATGCGACTACACGATTGGCTATGCGGACGACATAACCATTCCAATCAAAGGCGACTCAGAAAACACAATCTGTAATCGCATGCGATCAGCCCTCACAATCATGGAACAATGGTGTAACCATCATGAACTGACGGTGAATCCAACTAAGACAGAACTGGTTCTTTTCACTCATAAAAGGAAAACTCAGCTAACCAACATACCTTAATTATTTGGAACGGAGCTTACCCTAGCGCAAGAAGTCAAGTATTTGGGCGTAGTACTCGACCATAAGCTGAACTGGAGTAAGCACCTAAACACTAAAATAACCAAAACATGCACAACATTCTGGCAATGCGGAAGAAGAAAATGGGGCCTCAAACCATCTACAACATTATGGCTTTACACGACCATAATACGCCCCATGATAATATATGGCGCCATAGTTTGGTGGCTCCGCACTCTTATAAGCACAGTCATACGCAAACTACAAAGCCTACTCGCCTACCTGGCGACGACAGGCTGTATGAGAACAACCCCCACGGCAGCGCTGGAAGCTATATTAAATCTCAGATACCCTACACCTCATCATACAGGAAGTTGTCACAGCTGCCATACAGCTTCAAAAGCTAGGGCTCTGGAAACGGGACAATAGAATAACACATGCGCGTCTAAAGGATTTAGTATACAACGAAATTCCAATGATAGAGGCGACATGTGATATCATCCCAAAAACCTTTGTCTTTGACAAAAAATACCACATCCAACTTCATGAAGAATCTAAAGATCGTTCTGGCATACATGAGGTGAGAATATACACGGATGGATCCAAAACAAAATCAGGAACAGGAGACGAAGTCTTCTCCCTCGACCTAAATATCAATTACTCAACGACCCTGGCAAACTTCAACACTATCTTCCAGGCAGAATATGTTGAAATCACCCGGGCTGCGACAGCGGTTACATCAAGGAGTATAAGCGATAAGTCAATACGCATTATCTCGAATAGTGCCGCTTAGAGCAACTGCTTTAACAGTGGACTCATCCTGGAGTGTCACCATGAGCTGCAAAGTATTGCAACAAAATATCGGGTAACGTTGTAGTGGATACGCGGTCACAGCAACTCTTCTGACAATGATACTGTAGATCAACTGGCAAAGAGAGGATCGACCACCAAAATGGTAGGACCTGAACCAATTGTCCCGATACCCTTCTGCCAACTCAAAACATGGTTATGCGATAGAACCACAAAACTACACGAAAAACAGTGGATAGAAACAAAGGAATGTAGACAGACGGAGGAAGCCCTTTCATTCTTAGACAAACATTTATCACGCAAACTGCTACGTTCCACAAGACAAAACCTTCGCCACCTAGTGGGTATAATAACAGGGCACTGCTCACTCAACAAACACCTATTCAACATCGGCTTTACTAACAGTCCCTTATGTAGGGGCTGCATGGAGACCGAGGAGACACCGGCTCACGTGGTCCTACATTGTAAAAGCGTGAGCAACCAACGGGCGAAACTTCTAAACAGTTCAGAAACGATGAAGGAGGTACTGCGCAACATCGGTCCCCTATTATCTTTCTGGACGGAGCTGAGGTGGTATGAGTAACCGAACAATATTTCGCGTGAGTTACTTACGCACAATAGCCCAATTGTGGGGCTAAGTGCGGATAACACACGTCCAACTAACTATCATCATGGGATTATAAAAATAGATTTTATACTTACCTACACCATAATAATTTTTCAGCCTACTATTTTTATCGCCCTAAAATATGATTACCTTGCTGTAACACGCTGTACAGGTACTATACTGGCTGACACCCTGTCCTGTAACATCCGAAATTTGCTTATTAGATGATTACAGTTCTAAATTTATTTCTATTATTGCAATTATTCTTTAGTTCCAAGGATTATCAGGCAGTAATCTTAAGTTATTAATGAAATTTTACCTCTTTGTAATATTATAAGTTCTAACTTTTCGAAGTTATGTGCGAAACCTTGTATGTCTGAGAGTTATCCCTTAAGTTCTTAAAGATATGCCAAGTCTTACAACCCACACTGGGTCAGCGTGGTGGGCTTACCCTTCTCACACTGATAAGAGGCCCGTGCGTAGAGGTGGTATAGTTCATATATAGAGTTAAAATTATTTCTATTACTAAGACTTACACCAATGTTGACTGCTTCGAATATACATATATGTGCATTGATATGTGATCAATAACTACAAACTGAAAACAGCTTTTTAAATGTAATATCACATTTGTTTTTTCCAAATTTTCAATGTTGATTATAGTCGAATTTCGACCACAGGGCGAACACTAATTTAGTATAATTTAATTATTTTATATAAAATGACTGGTTTATGTTTATGTACAATTGGCACCTTCGGCATAATCATAATGCCGTTAGTATCGTAAATTTGTTGAAAAAAATAAATGTAGTTAGATACTTATAGGGACGAGGTAGATCTAAGCATTTGCAGCTTGCGGTAACAATGCCCGCAGGCGCCGACACGGACAAGCGACATTCATATTAACGCAGGTATAAAGATATGCTAATACTGTGTTAATATTAATGAAATGTACCTACATTTTATTATGTGGCGAAGTTGATATTCTAGTTAAACAAGTTTGACTATGCTTAGTTTTAGTTAGATTTTTTAACGTTTATAGAATTATGAACTACTAAGGTACATATGTACCTACTAGTTATTGACATCCATGTGCTTCGTTACGCTTAACCTGCATACACAGCCTAATGCCAATATAACCTTAGGGTTACGGTTTACGGGGACTGCTTACGCAGAGAAGCTATGTTTTAGGTCCGATGCAAAAAAATTCAACGCGCATAGTTTCAGACTTCGTGTTTTTACTGAGAATTTCTTGTAAACCTCAATAACCCATTGTGCGACCCGACAATAAAACCCGAGACCTCATGCATAGCAGTTGCATTTACTACTGCTGCACCACTAAGGCACTTACCTGTTTTAAATCTTTTTGTTTATGTAGTGACGACGTCCGCAAGCCGATGGACGAGTTAAATATAGATTCAAATTGCTTGGTACCAAAGGTCGATTGATTATATTATGTGCTGCAATAGGTCCTATCAATGACTGCTGTTAAGCAACTAAATACGTGGATCACACTGAAAGTTTTTAGAATAGGTCAGTAAGAAAAGCAGCCAATGAAAATTTATTAAATTTCAAATTTTGAACTCTCTGGGAATCTATAGATGTGTAATGAATTCATATGTCATTTGATTTTACAAATTGGCGGCAATTCAAAAAGTATCTGTCTTGCGTCGAAATGGATTTGACAAGAGAAAATTTTCGCTCAAATTTATCACGACTCTCGTAATGCGGTCTTACTCAACAACAATGTTACGATAGACTTCGATTGGCATTTTATTACGAAGCTCCATCTCTTGCCACTGTTTACAACTGGTTTAATGAGTTTCAACGTGATCGAAGTAAACTCACTAATGATTCTGGAGAAGGACGTCCTTCTACGGCAACTACTGACGATAACGTGAGGTGTATTATCTATGAACGTGAGTGCTGTGCGGCTAATAATAGAAGCTAATAGAAGGGTGACATATCAACAGATTCGGGCAGCCTTAAAAGAAAGAAGAAAGAAAAATTATTTATTTGACACTTACTACAAATATAACAACAACTTTAGGCATTGGTATGAGTCAAGTACAAAACGTTTTACGTTAGGTAATATTGCCAGGCCATATGGTGGCGTCGCGTTACTGTGGCGTAAAAGTGCGTTTGAGTCAGTGTTGCCGATTGCGTGCAATAATGTGCGAGTGTGCGCTGTCAGAATAACCGTAAGTACTAGATCTGTAGTCGTGTTTAGTGTGTACATGCCAACAAACTCGAGTGATAATCTTCCTGAGTTTACAGCCTGTCTTAGTGCTATTCGCTCAGTTATAGAAGTAGAGGAAAATAAAGGAATTGAGGCTTTTTACATCATAGGAGACTATAATGCACATCCGAATGAGTTGTTTTATAACGAACTGATAGATTTTTGTTCAGATCAAAGCTGGGTCTGTGTAGATGTGGAAATGTGTGACAGTGATACCTACACTTTCACAAGTGAATCACATGGCTGTAACAGATGGTTGGACCACTGCATCGTCACTAAATCTGCCCAGCAATCAGTCACTAGTGTCACAGTACTGTATGACATGTATTGGTCCGACCATTTCCCGATTGTAATTAAATGTGACTTGTTAAAAATTAATTGTAAAATTGTAGAAAGTAATAATCATGTTAATCGTGCTGTGTGGGGTGAGAGGACGTCTGAGCAGATAAGCGAGTACCACGACCTCTGTCACTCTAAGCTGAGACTTATTGATATTCCTCGGGAGCTGAGTGATTGTTGTGATAAGTTTTGTAGACGCAAAGAACATTGTTCAGCTCTTGACAAAATGTACTCTGATATTGTGAATATACTGGAACGGGCAGCCGTACAGACTTATAGGATAAAGTGTCGAAGGAAGGGGGGCTATGTCACGGGGTGGAACAAACATGTCGCAGGCGCTCACCGCGAGGCCCGGCTTAGATTTCAGGTGTGGACAATGGCTGGTCGCCCAGCCAATGGTCCTATTTTTCATGAAATGGCGGAAGCGAGGAGACATTTTAAGGCTAAACTCAAGTGGTGTCAGAACAGGCAGGACCAGCTTAAAATGAATCTCCTTGCTTTCAACCACGCGAACAAAGACTTTCGGCATTTTTGGAAGAACACGAATAACATGAATGTGAGACCGGGTCTCCCGGTGAGCGTCGGTGGGTTTACTGACCGTAAGAATATTGCGGATGGTTTTAGGGACCACTTTTCTGTGCGGTCACTCTTGGGCTCGGCGTCTCGTGGAGTGAACGGAGCTGAGACCATTGAGACTGAGCGGAATGCGAAAATACCTGCCAAGAGTGTGGCTTCAATTATTTCGAGGATGCAGCGTGGGAAGTCGCCGGGTCACGATGGTCTCAGTGTCGAACATTTTAAGCATGCGGGAGTCCATCTGCCTAGAGTTTTGTCACTGTTTTTCACTTTGTGCCTTGGTCATTCCTATTTACCGGAACCACTTATGCGGACGATTGTGATCCCTATAGTTAAAAACAAAACTGGTGACACATCCGATATGAACAACTATCGACCCATCTCACTAGCTACCACCATGGCTAAGGTGCTTGACGGTCTGATAAAGGGCTGCCTCTCAGAACATGTTAAAGTGCACGACGCCCAGTTCGGATTCAGGGCGGGCGTTTCCACCGAGTGTGCTATTCTCGGCCTGAAGCACATCGTCAAGTACTACACCATGAGGAGGACGCCGGTATGCGCGTGTTTCCTTGACCTGTCGAAAGCTTTCGACCTTGTCTCCTATGATGTGCTATGGGACAAGTTGAGGGGCACGGGTGTGCCGGTGGAGTACACAGCGCTTCTCCGGTACTGGTATGCTCACCAGACAAATCGGGTGAGATGGGTCGGTACTCTGTCGGATGAGTATCGAATGGAATGCGGTGTAAGGCAGGGGGGGTTAAGCTCCCCCCTGTTATTTAATTTATATGTAAATGAGCTTATCGAGCGACTGAGCAGCACACATGTCGGCTGTCATATAGACGGTATATGTGTCAATAACATAAGTTACGCGGATGACATGGTGTTGCTCAGTCCCTCCATAAGTGGATTGAGGACGCTTCTCACGATCTGCGAGACGTATGCGGAGGTGCACGGCCTTAAATACAATTAAAAAAAAAGTGAGGTGTTAGTGTTTACGGCACCTAAACAACAGCCCCGTCGTGTACCTCCAGTATATCTCAACGGCGTTGAACTGAATGTGGTAACTCAATTTAAATACTTGGGTCATGTTGTCACCAGTGACCTACGTGATGATAGGGACATAGAACGCGAGCGCAGGTCGTTGGCGGTGAGGAGCAATATGCTCGCCCGTAGGTTTGCTCGCTGCACGGCAGACGTCAAAGTCAGTTTATTTAAAGCGTTCTGTCAGTCCTTCTACACGAGCGGCCTATGGGTGTCATATACGAGCCGAGCCTACAACGTCCTGCGCGTGCAATACAACAATGCCTTCAGGATGCTGTTGCGGTTGCCGCGACGTTGCAGTGCGTTGGGAATGTTTGCTGAAGCACGTACGGATGGGTTTCACGCCATCATGCGTAAGAAAGCGGCTTCCCTACTGCAACGTTTGCGTAGCACTCGGAACGGCATCCTGAAAATGATTGTTAGCAGAGTGGACTGCCCCATCCAAAGGCACTGGGTAGAATTAGGTATAGGACATAAATAGAATTAAGTACTAACAACAATAACATAGCATGTAAGCACAGTTTGTTACTAACCACTAACTACGTATGGACTGCTTAGGTCTGAAATAAAGATATTTTATTTATTTTATTTTATTTATTTTAATATTTAGGCCTCAGAACGCTTTGTATTGATGGATACTTTATAATTTGACAGAAGATCAAAAACGTCGTCGTTTGGATATGTGCCGCTCAATACCTAGGTACTTGAAAAGTATGACTGAGGTGACTCGAATGCTGTTGCTGTATATGACATCGCCGCAGGTTATGAAAGCTGGATATATTGTTTCGGGTTCGTAACGGAAACATACATTTATGTTTCCGTTCGCAGATTTGTCGACAAAAGTAAAGAATGGCAGAAGTCAAGGGAAAAAGATGATTGCCTCATTCTTTGGATGGACAGGTCATTTCGCATCAATCATTCTAAAAGATAAGACTGTTACTGCAGATTGGTATGTCAGTGATTGTTTACCAACCTGTCTTGGAAAATGTTAGACAGCAGCGCCCAAGAAGCAGGATTCTCCACCACGACAACGCTCCAGCTCACTCCGCCAGACGAACTATCAAATATTTGTCTATAGAATATGTGAGTTAGTGAGTCATCCTCCTTACACTCCCGACCTGGCAACTTGTGACTTTTATTTCCAAAAATAAAAGATAAACTTAGAGGAATTCGTTTTATGAACCCTGATGATGCCATACGTTTCAAAAAGGCGTAGAAGAAATCCTTAAAGAAGAGTGGGCTCATTGCTTCAGCCAATGGTTCCATCGCATGCGAGTGCTTAGAAAGGAATGGAGACCACTTCGAAAAGCAATAAAAATATTAACCGGTCGTATTCCGCCGGCTCGCATACCAGCCGGCAGATTTGTACCCGTCGTAGGCCGGTGGCTCGCATGCGAGCCACCAAATTGGCGCCAAATTGGCGTCGCTTAAGCGAAGGCGGCGCGCGGCGTTTTGGCGTCAATTTGGTGGCTCGCATGTGAGCCACCAGCCTACGACGGGTACAAATCTGCCGGCTGGTATGCGAGCCGGCGGTATACGACCGGTTAACAGGCTTCTATATCATTCCGTTTTTTATTTATATAAAAACTTTCAGTGGGATACTGACCCCTGTATATAGTTATTAGGTACAAAAGTCGAGATGCACATTGGCATTTTATAGTAGATCAGAACGTCGACTTTGTTTGCTTTGCGAAATATTATTGTAGGTACCCGTTAGACACTTGCAATACTTGGGCTACAAGCGCAGCATTAGCTTTGCTTTGCTTGCTAGCTTGTTGCCAAATTATATAGTCTCTTAAAGCTTAAAGCCGGTTAAAATAATTGATATACCTATACATTAGTTATAGAAAAACATTGCCCAAGGAGGAAAAAGAAACTGTAAATTCTTATCAGTAGGTATTGAATATTTTAATATAGTAAACAAACAATCTAGACTCAAAAGTAGAAAATGAGAGCATTAAATCATACAAAACTATCCCTACTAAAGGAAGGTATAAGCTCAGAAAAATGAGGTTGGATTCAACCAGGTTGACCAAGACGCTGAGCTTCGACTACGAAATTATACCGTTGTAGCAAAAAGCCCGCCGAGTCAATCCAATTGATTTACTATCGTCAGTCATTAATTTAGGTCGATATTCACGCTCCAGTTGACGAAAATGCCTACGTTACTACGTTAGTAGCGTGACCTATTTTACACGTTTCACTACGAGCTGTTCGTGATAATTTTTCAAAGACAACTAGACAACTATAATACTTACCTATCTTATAGGTGTAATCTATTTAAAGATGGTGATGAATGTTATTTGTTATGAAGTCAATAAATAAAAGTCAATATAAACACTTTCCCGTTTATTTAGAATATTCAATAATATTTATCACATGTCGGTAAGAGTTAGACAATAAGCACGCCAAGCATTCTCGTTTGTTACCACGAACATCGGTCAACGATCTACACTGCTAGACCAACACCAGTGGGAAACAATAATGAATAAAATAACATAACATTAAATAAACTCATAAAGCCTCCTTTTGCTTTTTCCCAAAGGGTAATTGAAAGGTAATTTATAAAGCTCGCTTGAATTCAGCAGTAAGCATTGTCCCTGTAATTAGTAAAGCATACAAAAAAGAATCATCTCTTCTGTCAGTTCTTGGTCAAAATATTGGAAACTGTCGCACTCGGATTTATATAATTATGCAAAGGCGCCAAGTTCATAAAAATACAATAAAAACATAGTTAATCGATAAAACCTTTCAATATATTTATTAGTGGGGCTACATTGTTAACCGGCGGCATTATCAAGCCGGTGATAAAACGGCCGGTACTCTCAGTGCTCCGACGAATTTTTAATTATATTTTACAGTTCTTTAACGGCAATGGTACCTTTAACACACTTGTAATGAGGCATAATGTCAGCTTTTAACAGATTATCAGAATAACATTTGCTAATAGGATGAATACATTGTATTAATGTCCCAGAATGCGTATAAGCAGCTGTGTTAAGATCATTAAATATTAAGTCTAGAGCAAGTAATTAAGTAAAGCCTGTTAATTTAATTATGCAAATTATAATACTGACAAAGGCAATCATACTTGATATGCCGTCGGTTGTCATTCCATAAATATAATATACATTTATGTCATATTATATTTATTTGAGATCACTAATAGTAATGCAATAAGAGTAAACAGTTTCCATAAATTTCAACCATTCTCCTTTGACGTGCTTCAACATAAGGTGATATAAAAATATTTAGCAATAGATATTTAGGTATAGATTACAAGTTGTATAGTATTCAATAGCTTAACATACGGAATGAAAAATATCCTGTAATTGAGAGCGGCTGGCGCAATATACCAACATTTACATACGAATAATATTTTCACATAAAAATGTAGATTAACCTAGTGAATAATATCGAAGAAATAAATGCGCTAAATATGCTTGTATATCGTTTAAAATTCAAAAGGAAGCTACATCATTAACACATTAATGTCTCAGGGCTTCACATAATCTCACTATCATCTGCATCAGATCGTAGCGTTAACAAGCATGTGGATAAATATATCGACTTGACGATGTTTATGTTAGCTCGACTGTGAGCCCGTATCCATACAAAATATCTTAGATATAAACACAAACTATATAAAGCTAATAATAATGGTAACTAAATCTAGCACAGCAAAACTATCGGACACTGGATAACAATCTTCTGACATTTTAGACACAGTCGAGAATCATAAGTAAAATGTCAGAATCAAAGTATACTTATATATTTAACTCGTGTTAAGAAAAGTGACGTAATGACGCGTCGCTTAAGCACTCCGAACATGTGAAATTATAAGAGATACATTGGCATATCATACAAAATGTACGAATGAATGTCATCGGTCAAGCAAAAGGCACGACATTAGCATAGAATTTTTAACGCGAATTAAAAATAATGACAGTGCCCAACTACATACAAAAGTAAGAAAGACTTAATAGAATAGGTACACAATATTAGGAATAAAACTCGAGATCTTAAGCCGTAAACAACCAAATAGAGGAATCAAATACCTAAGCGATGAGCAAAATCACAAGAAAATACTTTACGAAACACTTTAAATTTAGAGACCTATTAATACTTATAAAAACTGATAACATTGGTGTCTCCCCAGTCGGTACCTATTATAGTAGGGCCATCATAACACTCGAGTATTTTGCTCTTCAAACATTCCCTGATTACTTAAATAAATATTTTGAGTAAAGAGTAACTTGTATAATAAAGAATGCAATAACCAAAGTGGTATGTTTAACGTGTCAACATGCAAAGGTACATAATAGCATTCGTGTTTCATTATTCCATAGGCCTACACATATGTAACTATCCTCGAATGTTTCGATAGGTTGTCATAATATATAGGTTCCATTCAATATGTTGAGAGGTTATTGGTGTTTATCAATTGATAAAATGTCTAATGCTAGATAAAACTACATACAGTGGTCTTAAGTACGGAATCTCACAATGGGCAGCTGCGCATTCGTTCACTGATTCCACCAGCTAATTTGACTAACAGTACGCGTTATTCAAACAATACACTTCTGCCATATAGTATCTTATACACAACTGACATAGGAAACATTTATAAAAGTGAGAGAAACGATATAGAAACGATTATTAGAGTGTCTCGGTTCACAGAGCGTACAACACTTTCCCTGTTAATGTTTCCCCTCGCGTGTACTCAGTGTTATGATGGTTTGATTACGTAACTAATTAACATTGTAATATGTAAGTATAATAATATGTATGTATGTATGTATCACTGACGAATTACTTAGAGCTTAGCGAGATTAAATTATTTGGATAAGGCAAGAAAGAAGACGAACCGGAGGTTATTATTTACTGATTGATGGAACTATAATATTAATATTCATTAGTACACAACAAATACCGGCCAACGAACTATGTGTTAAGTGGAATGCAATCGTGCCTAAAGTACTACCTAACAAAATTAAATACACGACAATTAAAAAGAACATTATCATTAAATGTTTGTTTACTTATTCAATCTTATAATTAAAAGTCCTTGTCGTGACGTAGTACTAACCGTGCAGATTAACATAAGCGAGGCTAAGGAACAGAGACACGGTCTAGTTTCTAGATAGGTGACAATTTATACAAGTCACGTGACTGTTTCACGGAGAGCACATGTTGTAGTTTAACTTTACTTACTTTAGCTGTCGTGAATGTCAATAGATAGAGAAATTTAGTGCTATCCGGTAAAATTGATCTGTTGAAGGGACGATTCCCTTTAAATTACGCGCTGATGCCAGTTAGACTACATGCCAACTACTAATGATATTATACGAAAAAAGGCAGATATGTTACTAGTGCACGCAAAGTGAAGACTCGATAACATCTCAATTGTGACGTGGTCACAAACAAAACCGGTTTAACTAAACACCTTGCCATTCAAGTGCTATGCTGTAATGCTAGGCTATCTCTTTCCCGGCTCTTTACGTTACGTCCATAGTAATAGGCATACGGCCATATCTAGTGTATAGTATCATTGCCGATTACAATATGTATGTTAGTAGGGAACGAACCCTTTTGCAGTTAAAGGTGATAGAAGTGGAAGATTTGTGTATATCTCGTCACCCTTACGACGATCATTCAATCAGTCCGTTAATCCGACAACCTATGGTGTCTTCATAAGAAAACCAATATGCGCTATTCTAGTAACAAGTGTTTGTGTTCTCTGATGCTTAACCGACGCACAGTACTTCTGTCTGTTTATACATATAAGAGGATTTAGACTCGAGAGAATTTAATATTACAATAATATCAAATATAATTAATTATGAACACATCCAATATATTTATACATTCAAAATACATAATAAACCTGTTCCAAATACGTCAAGATTTAAAATTGAACATCCAAAAACTTCATGTTAAGAAGTACTTACATTACAGAAACAATTTACTGAGATAGGTGAGAAATATTGAATTCTAATGAATGATAGTCAAGTTGTTAGGTAGTAAATTACAAAGCTTGTGATGCAGTAATCACGGCTAATGCGCGATTTGCATTCCTTTAATATTTAGTATGTAAACTACGTTCATTACAGAAGCGTCCGATAAGATCACGACGACCCACGATCGACGGCATGTGCACTCTACATGCCTACCTGTATATATGTGAGTATACTAGTTATAAACCTTACAGTCTACGCCTTCGCGCTTCAAGGTGACCGCACTCTCACACTCATACCGCTGTTATTGATAAACTAATATTTACTTCGGCATTCTTCTCTTTTAACTCGGCTCTGTGGACACCTTTTAAATTAAAGATGTAACGACGTATATTTAAGATTAAAACCTTGTTAAAAGAAAACAAGATTTTAAATTATTCAGATCACGCCTTGTAGTTATATAAAGAGTCATTATATTGATATATCATATCCATTTTATTTTACGTTTACATCGATGTTGACGAAGAAAACACATTTATAATGTGATAGTCGACCTCGCTACGAAGGCATAGACAAAATATCGATAGATAAAAATGAGCACTACTATGAAAAAATATTTTTTCTAATCTGCGAATTATTGTAAAATATAATATTTAGGTGGGTTAATATGTATCTATTTAAAGCGGACATGTATAATTTGAATATACTAGATCCGATATACACATTTTATATAAATAATGGGAACTGTGACGGAGTTACTTCACTAATGAGAGAACCGTATATACAAATATAATGCAACAACACCTGTTACGGAATACCATGCAGTGTACACAATGGGGCCGAGGCGACGGCGGCCGCGCCGGCCATGTGGCAAATCGTATGCAAATGTACCTATCTCTCACTTCGCTCTTGAATATTCTGTTTTATTTCAGCTTTCACTTTCTACGAATCAATTATAAGTTGGTCAAACTAAGAAGGACGGATTACACACCTCCCGGATATTATGATTAACAATATAACCACTTTAGCGGCTGAACAACTGGTCCACCAAAACAAGTAAAAGAATGAGCGATTAGATCCACGAATAGGAAGTGCAAGTTTTTAAAAATATAATTGCGTAATTATTTTAATAATAGGTTACAAATGAACCGTATAACAGCTGCATTGATCAAATAATCGATATATACATACGTTGCCACTGTTGCCACGCCAAATGGCCGCGGCCCTGAAAGTTTTTAAAATAGGATTGCCGTCACACGATGACATTACTGGTTATATGATTTAGGAATATCATTTGCAGTGCGAAAGACAAACGTACTATCGTCGAACAGTTAACAAAAAAAATCATTTATTATTTATCTTCTTAGTTTACAATACATGATTGAGAGAAACTTGAAATTGATTTACTCAGTACGTCTGTCAGTAAATGGAGTTATAGCACAAACCGGCCACACCGATTGTATTATTCTCGGTGATTGTGGTTGTTCCACGGGTGCACTAGTCCCTATGTCAAAACTCACTAGAATTTTATATACGTGAATTTATACAATAAGTACCGTGTCCAACGCATACGCATATATTTACGAAACAATTCGATACACACGGCACGGCCTTTTTTACTTATTAAATTTATACTTAAATGCCAAAGATGTAAAGACCATAAATGTTTTGCACTTGTAAATGACGCGTGCGTATCGAATTATCGTTTGTATTTTATTCAATTTCTAATTTTTTATACACTTCTATATTTATACATATAGAATTTTAACAGACGTACCTATAATATTTTTTATATATTGTTGTATGTACCGACTATCCTTCGCACTGCTCAAAACGTCTTACAGTGACCACCATTGCATTTACTAGTTACATAAATCGCAATATTAAATAAGCCTAATATTAAAATATTGTGTACTTATTTGTGCACTAAAGATGTGAGCCTCTTCATTCCCGCTTTAGTTGTAGTGCCTTTGGTTTTCTTAGTCTGCTCTTTGACACCCCTGAAATTAAAAAGAACATTTTATATTTTCAAATAAATTAAAAAGATATCAACAGTGTTGCTAACAACGAAATACTTTTGCGCCGTCTCCAAAAAGCAGATCAACACAAAAACTGATTAAATGACGGTCGAATGTCAACATGTCAACTCGACTAAATTACGAACAGCCAATTAAATCACTTGACATGATTTTTATTATGACACACTAATTGATTTCAGCCTTTCATAAACCGGGTGTTATTGTTACAATCAGACCGTGAGTTTACTAATACGTAGAAGTAGCACCCACCTCATTTACAGAAACTACTATGTTTACACATACGATTTTCTAAAAACATGATGATGATAATATACAAGGATAGAATAATCTCGTAACTCAAAAGGGCTTCGAAAAACAAATATTTTGCATAAATTACACGTTGTATAGATATTTTAAACATAATTACTTGCCTAAAAAGTACAGCAGCGTTTTTAAAATAATCGTTATTTTGCTAAGAACCATATTTGAGTTACAATGTTATCTGATTTGTGTGACGAATTCTACATAAATGAAATCGAGATAAAATCAATTAAAAATAAGTTACGTCGTCGTCAGCCTCATTTTCTACTGTATTTGTTACTTCATCTCGTTGATCAGACAAATTCCAAGACGCGTATCTATATTTAACAGAAATATAAAAAATCCATTTGAAAAATAAAGGCTATACACGATTAAGTTTAAAGTTTTAAGAGTGACATTTAGACATAAACTAGTAATAGTTAAAAATATGTAAATCATTGTGTCGTTTTCTCTGCCTAGGTCGCATGATCATTATTAGTCTGTGTGAAATAAACATGTGGGTGACGCTATTTTTATGCTTTATACAACGAACACGAACAAAATAAATTATGCATATTAAGTAGTCTGTTTAACTCTAAAATACACTACACGACAGTATGATTTAAAGCAATGAGTACCTACCACAAAGTTAGCGAAAAGCAAAAAAGTATTATATACATTTTATTATAAATATGTATATAGAAATGTAAGTGTATTTATTACTGTATACGCAATGACTACGTCATGTCCGATTTTTGAAGTTATAGATTCATTGCAAACATAATGCGTTTTATTATGAATAAAGTGGAACGACAGATTCGGTTAATGGCCTCGGTGTTTATAACATGAAGTAATTTTTTACCAGCTGTCCTTTCTATATACTTCTCATAATACTGACAAAGACAAAGAATTTTGCATGTACTTATGTATGGTAGTGAAAGCTGGGTATGTCGAAACATGAAAGATGAATAATGCAGTGGCAGTGAGAGTATTGAGAGTAGTTCTAGTGGTTTGTGGTTAAAATATAGAATTAGGAAAAGGTTTATAACGGCGTATGCTGGTGGTGCAGTTTCACACCAAAGCAGAGCTCTTTTATAAATATCACAAAAGACATAGTGGCAAGATTGAGAAAAGAGTACTAAGATGGTATGGCAACGAGAAAATATTGATTCAGAAAGTACTTATATAGGGCAAATGGGAATGAGACAATCGGAAGAAGAGAACGTATAGGAAACATTCAGAACGGCGAATATACAGTATATTTTTAACACAACATCATTACCATTTTATCAAAGCCATTGCAGATAGCTGTTGCTTATTAGTGTTAATACTACTTAATACTACTACTTAAGTTAACTTAAGTAGTAAAAACGAAACATCATCATATAAAGATACCAGCAAAAGTAATCTACTGATTTTAAAATTACTATCAGTCTAAAATTTCAATTCTAGTTTAGCCTTATATTAAATGTTTTATTTAAGTATGGCTGTGGGTTATAGAACTGTTAATTGCAAATCAATTTATTATATTTACTTAAATACTTATAATTCACGAATACACGTTGACTTACTAAAGTAATACTAATACACAAAGAAAATAATGGACCGTTTATTCCGTATGTTTTTATAGGTGTATCGATTTTGTTATTGATGTAACCTTATTTGACAATTTATCTTTTATGAATAAACACTTTTAAAGGAAAAGTGTAATTATATGTCAGTGTCCTGCCGTCTTAGGAAACGACGTATCCGCCAAAATAAATTATTTTTTATATATAATTTCACAATAAAGTGCAAATATGTTTGAGTGTTCATAATATAATTTAGACTGAATCATTGATTCAGCTACACATGCATTGTTTCTAACGACTTCGTTTTTATGCAACATATAGTAGCGTTCTTCACGCATGTCCTCGTTTTTTTATATTCGATACTTCGTTGACGTACCAACGTTGGTTACGTATTAACCTAATGAGTCGCAGCGGCACACCGGCGGCTAGACACAACGGGTTTTCAATTATCCAATAATTGTCAGGTTAATATAAAATTAGACTCACAGATAGCGCGTGAGATCCTCGATGTCCACTAACATGGAGTCTTGTCCCATGTGCAGTTCGTCGCGCGCCATCAGAAGCTTCACCAACGTGTCATTCAGAGATTCGATCTGAGAGTGCAGCTCATTCACTATTACCTGCAATATACCCAAGTTATATAGGGTTTTTCAATAAGAACTTTGTTTTTCAATATGGTCACACCGGAACTACATGACAGTTTTGACATTTCGTTTTTTACATATCTATAGTAGAAGCTTGGGCAATTGTTACAATGAATTTAATTTCGCTCGAAAATCGCATTAAAATAATAAAAAATCACTATGAAAATGGTGGATCTTTAAAAGTTACGTTTCGTAAAATTCGGGATATCTTCGGTCAACATAATCGTCCTTCTGAGAGCGCTATTAAGGATTTGGTCAATAAATTTGAGTCGACAGGCTCGGTACATAATGTGCCAACACCAACTCAAGTGAGAACATCGCAGCCGTGAGCCACAGTGTTGAAGAAGATCCGAATTTGTCAATTCCTCAACAACTGAGGTTATCCACAACAACCACATGGCGAATTCTGCGTAAGGATTTGGCTTTAAAGCCTTACAAGGTGCAACTGGTGCAACAATTGAAGCCAGCCAATAATTCACATCGCCGTAGATTCGCTCAATTCATTCAAGAACAATCCGTTGGATCCTGAAAAATCTTTTTTCAGTCGAAGCCTATTTTCATTTTTTAGGTTGCGTCAACAAGCAGAATTGTCACAATTGGGCTTCTGAAAATCCAAGACAGATTGTAGACAAGCCTTTACATGCTGAACGTGTCTCTGTATGGTGAGCTATGGGGTCTGCAGGCAAGCTTGGGTCGGGCCGTTGTTTCTCGAAAAATCGGCTGGTAATGCGGCTACGGCCAATGGATTACGCTATCGAGAGAAGTTAACAACTCAATTTTGGCCTATTATTGATGATATGGATAACATGTGGTTTCAACAAGACGGTGCCAGAAGTCACACATCCACCGTAACAATAAATTTATTGCAAAACAAATTTTCCGATCGCATAATTTCACGAAATTCAGCTGTTAAGTGGCCAGCTCGATTATGTGATTTAACATCGCTGGATTATTTTTTGTACGGTTATGATAAAGACGAGAGTCTATACGGAGCCAATCGAATCGATTGCAGACTTAAAACTAAAAATTCGTGAGGTGATTAACGAAATAGATCCACCACTTTGGCAAAAAGTGATTTAAAACTTTGATTGAAAAATCGACATCTGTAACCGTGTTCGTGGTGGACATTTATAAGATATGATTTTCATTAATGATTGCCAAACCTAATTTTTTTAATACAATAAAAGTTTTAATCATTGTTATCTAAATTTATTGTTCTATTTTGATTTTCAAAACACAGTTCTTGTTGAAAAATCCTGTACCTGCACTTGTATAGTATAATAAAAAATATATTCTATATTATATAGAATATATTTTTATAATCAAAATATAGTAATTATACAAAATAATTTTCACGTATTCAAAACTGCTATAAATCGCAAGTAAAACTAAATATAACTACCTAGTAGTCCGGTCATTATTTCGACACATATTTTTTGCAAGTCGCCAAGCTACTAACAACCATTAACAAAATTAGTACCAGTTCAATTGTCTTTAAAATCTGCTCTGAGTTTTTATGTGTAAAAATACAATGAAAATGAACTCTATTCTTTATGTGATAAGGCATATTATTCAACAAAATAGATATTTCATTACTTCTTAGTGTCAAACACTTTAAATAATTACACAACAGCCGTAATACGTCATATACGTACATAAAATATGCAGAATGAAAAAAACTAACAAAAACCTTGCACAATAGTCATTGTGGTCGAATAAATCCATTGTATGAATGGTCTTTGTGCATGACTCAGTTCACTGCAGAACTGATCTTGCATACAAGGTCAATCGAAACTTAATAAAAAGTAGCAACACTACGATCTTATTGCACGCTTACTCGAATAAACTGTATTAAAATTGAGCCAAAGTAAAGGAAATGTCAAAGGTAATAAAATTTATGAAGCTATGATTAATACAACCAAAACACAATAAGGCAACAATACGAAATCGTTCATGTGGGAGGATTAATAGGCAACGGTGTTGATGCAATATCGCGCATGCATTAATAGATGATCTCAGATATTGATATATACAATACATTCAACAGCAGGTAAATGGGTACCTATTGAGTGCAAACAAGCAAGTTTCGTCTCAGAATTCGACAGACCATGTTTTAAACAAATTTTGAAGATTGTTTTTATTTAAAGAAATACAATTACAGCACTATTCATAATTCCTGTGTCGCGGGGGACTTTACAAACATTCAAACAACGGACACAAGGAACACCCAGACTCGAGACAACCATTTGTATTACTATTACTACTACTACTACCCAAACTCGAGACAACCATTTGTACTACTATTACTACTACCCAGACTCGAGACAACCATTTGTACTACTATTACTACTACCCAGACTCGAGACAACCATTTGTTCGACTATTACTACTACTACTACCCAGACTCGAGACAACCATTTGTACTACTATTACTACTACTACTACCCAGACTCGAGACAACCATTTGTTGATCACACATTTTTGTCCCGTGTGGAGATCGAACCGACAACACCCGGCGCGGCGGCGATGCGGCTACTTAAACCACTATGCTATCCGTGCAGTTAAATTGCAGTAGCATGCATATGCAAATATTGTGTACCTGCAGCTGCGCAATGTTCATGTCTGTGAGCAGCTGCCGCGACACGCGGCGGCGGTCGGGCGCCAGGGGCGCGTTGGCCTTGGCCATGCTGCGCTGAAGCATCTCTGTCACAGGCGACGCCGCACGGCTGCGACGTTCTCGCTGTAACCAACAACACACCGTGTACTACACACTAGACTAGATTTTGTTCGCGTAAATGTAGGTTACGTTAGGTTAGTAACAATACTTTTTTCTGGATGAAACGTACTCCATGTCCTTTTCTGTTCCCCTGACAAAGTCGATAATCGGTCGATAAATTTCATGATGATCGGTCGAGTAGTTAAGGCTTGAAAGCATAACAAACAAACTCACTTTCGCATTTATAATATTAGTTAGGAAGTTAGTTAGGATTATGTGCACATTCTACTAGTTGTGATTACTAACTATAATGGTTTAAGGAATGCAAACAATTTTAATTACGTCTTCATGCCGAATTATGGTGACATCTAGTTTATGATATTAAAGTACTAAAAATACTAATGCTTACATACTATGTTGCATAGGTATATGAATCATATTTAACTCTAAATGTAAGTATGTACATAAAAGAAACAGGTTTTCATATCACAGAGATATAGTGCTGCATTAACTTAATTCAAATGGAATTTTTAAATTATATATTACTATATGTAGCTCCTACACATTTTATACAAAAAAAATCTTTATCATAACAATGTCTTTATTTATTTTTGTGTAAGACTTTTAAGATATGTAGTTATATTTTACTTATCCTCAACATACCTATGTAGTTATGAAATTAACTTCAAAGAACAAAGGTATTATATAATATTGGTTAAAACAAATACATATTTTTTTATGTAGTAAGAAGCTAAAAACTTGAATTTCAATGCCTTACCTCCATTTGTATACGAGCCATTTCCTTTGCTTGTGCCAATGCAATCCTGGCCTCAGTCTGTAAGGTCGCTTGTAGAACATAGAAGTCAGACTCTTTTATCTCAATGTGTCCCAAGGAATGTGATGATCTTGACTTTGTGGTCTTTAATGTTAGGGATGATGGGCGAAGTTTAGCTCCTGTAAATAAAGTATTTTAATTTATCCATGTCTTTTACGTATACCTAAACTAAATACTTTAGGTATAAGTCAAAAGAATTGGATCATATTCAACATGAAATGTTGATTTAAATCTCACAAGGCAATTGGATACACACAACATGCATTACTAAATAAATAATTCAGTCATAAAGTCCATCAAGTCATAATATATATATTATTTACTTAATATCAAAGGTCAAATAGCAAATACTTTAAAGATTTTTAATAATATTAATAATTTTATGATTTATTTTTATATTTGTATAATGTTATGAACACTTATAATGGTTATTCAACTCACCAAACATGCAATACCACTCATCAATTAGTCATAACTTTCTATTAAATACAAAACATATATTCAATTCATAATACTGATTGTTGAAAGAGATAATAGAGAAACCATTAAATAGTGTTAAATCAATTGCCCACACCAAATGATATTAAACAATAGACAGGATATACTTACCACTTTGCACAGTGCTTATTTTGTCATGCTTTGTGATGTTTACAGACAGAGGCCTTGTCTGATATGGGTGGTTGTAGTTAGACTTGCTAAAAATGCTCGACCGTGATAAACTTTTTGTATTATTGTAATTTTTTTCTAAGTCTGATGCTTGAGACTCATTGTCAGATGCTGTTTCGTTCATGAAACATATTTGTAGATTCATCCCTGTACCGCACACCACAACACACATTTAATATGAGAACATCACAGAATGATTATGGAGTACAAAACAGTGAGACAACCTGCATTGTATTACACATGAGCTCTTTATAAGAATCAATATTGAAAGCCATAATATAATGTGTATTTATTATTATTGTAAATAATCCCATCTGAATTAGAATGCACATTGTAAATATTAAAGAACCAAAACCTTAAAACACCATATAACGATGGATGAGATGCTTACAATTCTTAAGAACTAATCTTATTTAGCACATAGAGTTAGTTACTTCCCAACAACCTTATCCATAGATTACCTTATATTATACAAAAGAGAATCTTAATCTTAATCTTTATCTTTGAAACAGCAGCAATATTCAATGACCACATTGTTTATATCTAATTTTTTTAATATTCTGGACCAGTAACATTAAAATAGATGTTGTTATTCAATATTATGCTATTAAGTAAAAGTCAAAGTAGCTAATTAGTGTTCAACAAACATAACATTGATAGCTGTAATGATTTGTTTACATGACTTAATCTACATAATAACCATTTGTAACCGACCAACATAAAGTACAGAGTGAACTTCATAATGCTTACCACTTTGAAGTCTTGAATGTAAACTTGGTTTTTTTCCTGGCCGGTCCGTATGTCCCATACTATAGTATTCTTCAGTATCGGCACCCATTGCCAGTCGTCTCCTGATTTCTTCCCTGTCATTGCGTTTCTGCAAATAGGCAGAACTTTAAATTTGGCATTTTAAAATAATAAATAATTCTGTATATCCAGCCTATTTCCGTGTTTTTAAATTAGTTATTGAGCTTTTGTGTGAGAAATAATAATTGCGCTTACATTTTTGTCATATGGTTCAGTAACATTAACAATTCTTGTAAATTTCTCTAATATATTAGGGTTATGATCAGTAAGTTTTGGCCATTCGATCTCTGTTAGCGCACACTCAGCTGATCCAACAGCTCTAGGACTTAAGACGGTATCATCACAGGACTCTGGCGCAATATTAATATTACCACTGTCACTTTTAAGAAACTTTGACTTGAACAGATGTATACTTTTTTTTAATCCAGATTTTTCTACTGTTACTACGGTATCTGCGTTCGCGCTGTCGCGAATCTCTTCAGATGGTTTACTAAATTTCCTTCGGATATTTGTAACTAAATTTTCGAACATATTTAAAACTAGTCAGTCTTCTATAATTTGGCAATAATATGGCACGGATGGCGTTTGTACAAAGTAACTGTAAAACGTATGAAATAAACAAAAAATATGGTTGAAATCCCGTCCTGTCAATGTGACATTTAGGGCAAGGTCAAGATGTGTTCCATTTAAAATCTTTCCCTAATGTTATGCGTTCGTAGATAATTGTCCGAATTATAGTAAAAAAAAAACAAAACTTACTAGGCAACAAACGTTGTCAACCGATTCGTGGTTATCATAGGTAATTGTGTACAAATCCAATAAAAACCTGGTATCCTTCTTGTAATGCCTTTGTTCCGTATTAACAAAATATGGCATTGACGCCATCACTTAAGTAATTGAAAATAAACTTATTAAACAAAAGATATTTAAATGCAGCGTAAGCACCACCCGCACACCAAGCGAATGAGTCGATATTTAGTAAGAGACTGGCAGCTTGCTACGCCGCTGAATCACCTTAGAAAGCTAAACGTAGGTACTACCTATTGATAATTAACTGTTACACATGGCTGCGGCAGACGTGGATCAAACGCGAATGTGCGGTTACCGTTAACTTAACAGCGCGGAATTCAAATGATTGGTTATGTTTCGTGATTTTAACTGTATCTTAAAATAAAGTAAAATATTTAAGTAAAAATTATTGGCTATAGTTAATTACTTAAACACGTTACGCAATTACATAAGAGACTAAGATTATTGACGTAATCATGTTATGTATTATTTTTAATTTAACAGCTAATTAACCTCTGGTATGCCGGAACGTGGATCTGCGCGAGACACAATGCTTTTTCTATTATGTCTGGTATTCTGGCATACAACAGGTTAAACACCGAAGTTTCTAGTTACGCTATCTAAATCTAGGTGAATGCCTATGGTAAGCCTCAGTAGCTCACAGCTGGATATCGTAGTAAACAGCCAGCAGTGACTTTGAATATTGAATGCTCCCATGAACAAACATCAACATACAAAAACTTACAAAAAATTTGGGCTCTGATCACTATAAAATGAATCTGCCATATTGCATACAATAAGCATATAATGACGTACACATTTATATTATGCTTGTTGTCCCACGCGGTGTGTCGCATCCATGTTTATGGTTACTGCTCCGATCTCGTGGCTATTGGCGTAATGTTATACCTATATTATATAGCTTTCCTCAAGAATAATGCTATGAAATGAAAAAGGAGTGATGAAATCTGACTGATAGTATAGATTCTAAGCGCTTTCAAACAGGATAACAAACAAACTCTTTAGCTTCATTATATTAGTAGGTAGGTACCTACGGTGTCTTATTTTTAATTGAAATGCGATAAATCTTTATCATTTAATATATCATAATCGTCACTTACCCGCCTCTCTGCTTCTTTTGCTGCTTTCAAATGATTTTCGATTGCATCCAAATCTAATTTAGGTAGAGCTGTTTCTATGTTGTAAACATCAAAACTCTCTGAAATATTAGAAAACAGATTAATGATAAATGGTCACGAGTAAAACCAATAATGTTAGTTTAACGAATCTTCCATATGACTTATTATTCTAAATGATGAATAAAGGTTGGCTTCTTTTAAAGAAACATCAAGATACTAGCTATTATTTTCTTTCGGCAATAATAAATTCGCCAGCGAGTTTCTTGCGTAGGCTCTATTTATCGATCGAAGATTTATAAAAACACTAGCTGACCCGCGCAACTTCGTCTGCTTCACATAAGAATTTTGCCTGTTTTTGCAACATTTTGCATTGATGCTCCGCTCCGTTTGGTCATAGTGTGATGTTATGTAGCCTATAGCCCACATCGATAAATGGGTTATCCAACACTAAGAATTTTTCAATTCAAACCAGTAGTTCCTGATATTAGCGCGTTCAACCAACCAAACAAAGAAACTCTTCAGCTTTATAATATTAGTATAGATAGTATAGATTTTATTTATTCAAGTCTTTTACTACATATCTAAATATTTAGTTCATGGGTAGATATAATTCTTCAGGTTGTTTTATAAATAGGCTCTTATTGCAAAATCTATTAAGTACCTATGTCACACCGGCGGCGTCCAGACACAATATGTTTTTTAAATATGTCTGGCATGCCTATAATTAACAGGTTAAAGCATATGTTCTGTACATCCAAATAGACCACTTGGCCGTGTGGCCAAGTGGATGGTGTCATCATATTGGGAAATAGGCAATAAGTCTATCGTCTTTACAAAGCAACGTGTTCATCATATACGTGTTATACTTACTTAGATTAGTAGCAGTGACAATACCTTAACGGGCAATACCAAAAGACTGGCTTGTTTCTCAATATAGAACTAGTGCCTATATTTTCGTATATTTTATAAGTGGTAGTGGCAGTAACAAAAATTTGCTTGACTTGGTTTTTGGCAGTTAGCCAGTGTCTCTATGTACTGCTGTTAAAGACAGTGTTCATCCGCGATATTAAACTCAAATTAAAGTATAACATACGCAACAAGAAGAATTTCATTTCATTTGCAGTTATAAAAATCTATCGATGTTGATTTATCCTTAAACCCTAGACCCCATTGCTTAGTAGGCAACAGTAGTTAAAGGTAAACTAGTTCTTTCTTAGTGTTCTGATAGACGGAATAGTATTTGCATAGATACAAGAATTCGTCTACAAGTATTGGTAAGGTCGCACTATATGTATGCCTATGTTGTATAGGACATACATATTTCAGACACTTGTTATTCACCATCACAACTTCCAACCTTGAGAAAGCCGATAAACATGAACGTTTATCTGAGTAACTGTTCAACTACATTACCTACTAAGTAAGCGTATAAGATTGTAAATCTTATTGAGGCTCTGGCACGTTCAATATACTTACCTAATAAAATAGAATACCTAATACATTTTACTTCGTTCTTACGCTACATCGTGACCAAGACCTAGATCAATATCACTTCGAAAGAAGGCTTTGGCTTAAATAAAATTAGCTACTAAATATGTAGTTTAAGATCATCCAATTAAAGATAGGTAAATTTCTATTAAAAGTTATGTAGATACTTACTTAATACAAAATTAATATTTCAGCTATAATAGGGGATAACTAAGCAAATTATAATTTATTTAGGTAGGTATAAACGTAAAATAATTATCTAATTATTACTACTGATACCTTGTAGGTAAATAGGTTTGTGATTGAAATAAGCTAGTAAAACACAAAAAGATAAAAACAACAGAAAGGACTAAAATGTATTTCGTCTGCGAAAAAAATTTCGCACGCGAAAAATTGTAATATACTTAATGTAATATGAAAATTATGTAAAAGGTTTAATGAAACACAGGCTTGGATTTATACGACGACAACAAGTAAAAGTAAATACAAATTACTAGAATAATTAACTTACCCAAATCCAAATCTTTTGCGTTATCATTCTTACGGACGGAAGTTTTATTTTGAGCATTGCGGTAAGAGTTTTTGCTTGGAGTAATTTCTTTTTGTTTATCTCTGCTCGTCTTGGAATCACTGAAGTATGAAAACATCGTATATTAGACTCTAATACAATTTAATTGAAATATAAAGTTCTAAAATATTATGATGTACCACGCCTCATTTGCATGACTTCACATATTCAATACCAACTAAATTATAAGGAAACAAGAAACTTCAATGTGCTACGTGCAAACA
This sequence comes from Catocala fraxini, assembly GCA_930367265.1. Lineage (NCBI taxonomy): Eukaryota > Metazoa > Arthropoda > Insecta > Lepidoptera > Erebidae > Catocala > Catocala fraxini. The sequence goes on from OV884029.1 coordinate 18,480,661, forward strand.
TGCCCACTTATTTTATCAGCGTTATACCGGCTGCGTCAAATCTATTTTAAACGTTATTACCTATCCGTCGTGTGAAGTAAAATTTGCAAGCGTCCGACATTAAAATTATGTTATTATCCTTTTGCCTGGTCCTTAACAAACTTTATAATAATAGTAGCCCTGTTTATATGCTAGAAGGTGGGATCGACCTTGTTCTTAATACGAGAAGAATTGAGCCATAATCTACAGAATAACCCACTCAAGTTGGCAAACTTTATACATATTTGATTTCTGAGAGATAACATAATGTGCATTATAGAGATGCAGATATTTTTCTTAATTTCTCCTTAATAAACGTATCATTATCGCGCACTATCAGGCAATTGCGTCATAATGCTTTCCTCCTCTGTTGAAAAGAACGATAAGTAACTATTCAATAGGCACGTTACTTTGCGAAATTAGGGTTAAGTAAGCCCAAAGGTTCGAACTCGAGACCTCTGCGTGTCAATCTAAAGAGAGCCTGTCGGATTGCTATTAGGCTGTCACAGCGCATAAAAATCGTGTTAAGAAAAGTAGAACTTACTTTGGTGGATTAATGGTATAATGTTTTCCACTAACATGATTATCATTACGCTTGATGGTTCTAGTAACATCCGGTTTGTCTTGAGTATAACTGTTACTTAAACTATAACTGTTTGAGGAGTTAGCTATTTCGTTAGAATTGCCATCTATAATGACTGACTCTCGTTTACACTCAGCCCACAGTCTATCACGTTCCCGCATTTCATCTAATTTTGGAATAATTTTTCGCAGTTCAGTACTAAGCTGTTTAATGGTATTCTCGACATTGAGGCTCAACTTTTCCGTGTCGTATTCATTAATATTTATTTCGTCCTTCCCGTCTGAAAGGAAAGCGTCTGTTATCTTACCATCGGTGTTATTGTCTATAAGTAAAAACGTAGGCCTGCTTAGACTCATTTCTGTTCTGGTATTCTTCTCATTTTCTATATTTATTTTATAAATTTCCTGATCCACTTTCTGGTCTAGTGTCAGCGTTTCTTTTAGTTCCTGGATTTCGTCGGCACCTTCACTTTGCGTTTCCACTAATTTCTTTATAACATGATTTACAACGTCACTTATGTTATTAATAGTATTTTCAATAGGTTTAGCAAATGTGTCTTTTATGTCTTTGCGTAACTCCTCTAAATCATCTTGAATATTGATATTATAGTTCAATAACTGTTTTATTTCGTCTTCAATTTCTTTATTAAAATCACCAATAATATCTTTTGTATGAAAGTTATTTTCTATGTCTGCATCCGTACAGTTAATATCATAATTATATGAGTCGTCATTATTATTATTATTTTTAGACACTGTTTTTATAAGATCGGGTATTTCATTCTGTATTTGACTATCTAAAATTTTTGTCTGTGATCCTAATTTGTTTAGCGGAGACAATAGTGTAGTTTTTGTCAGCTCTTTCTTCGCGTTATTGTTATTATTGATATTCTTATATTCAGTAGCTACATTCTGATTAGGTTCGGATTCATAAGCTAAATCTGTAATTTCTATATCAACGTCATCATCAGTCATTTCATTTTCCGAATGATAGAAATTTTCAATATTTGATGAATAATCCTGTAGGAGAGGCAAAAATTTATTAAACTCTCAAATTTTACCATAAATTATAAATAATACAAACAAAAGTAAGCCGGTTGGTAGCGGTGTCCGACCCAGTACTATTTTGTAACAGCAGGGGCTTCTTTTGTGTCGCTGTAATGCGCAAAAACACTTTCAAGGTTTCTTTTCCTAAGTGAAACTTTACCTGTAATGTGTGCGCTAAATGTTGAAAACCAGGATAATTAGGATTCACAATTCCCCTGGGCACAGGATGGATGCCGTTCTCCGACATCTCATCTGTGTCGGAATGCTCGAATGCTCTTTCCTCGTCGATAGGTGTTGTATCTGTATAGACATTAGTGTTGTCTGAAAGTAAAGGGGCATTTACTTCGGGAGCCCAATACATTTATAATTGCTAAGTAACTTATATTCTATTTATAAGTTTGCTTTAAAAATATCTCATGAATTGCTCTGTGGTATAAAATTAGTTATGATCCAGGAAAAGCCAATAAATTGCGGCTGCCAAACTTGACATTCCAATATAACACCTAGGATAATAAACACGCTAGTCATTGTTAACAACCTATAGCTTTATTTACATATAAATTTTAAACGTTTTTAAACGTTTATAGCGCCTAATAAATAAGATCTATATTTATTGTTGTAACTGTAGACGGTAAGTACGACGATGATGGAAAATAATAAAGGAAAGGAAGGTGTCAAGGCTTAACTTTACGCTTATGTATGTTGCCGATCGTGGAGTCCGCTATTCAGATACGCCGAAAATAGCATTTTCACAGCGATTTTCTGTTAGAAATTCTAAGTACCAGCACGAAGTCTAGAATGGTGATTTACGATTTACTCGCATCCGATTACATAGGACACACATAGCTAACAAAATGTATGTTTAATGCATCCTGCCTAAAATAGAAAAACAGAGCATGAATATACAAATTTTAAGAATTAACATTTGAAGTATTTTAGCAATTAATTATTTTTCAAAATAAACAACAATGATTGAATTGTAGTCAAATGCTTACCTATAAAGCCTTCACAAGGAGCGAGGACTGTTTCCGTAGTTCCCTCCAGATTGTCTGTCTCAGTATTGTCGCACGGTAGTATGGTATTCACGTTCCTTGAGTTGATCCGATACTGTCTATTGCATACCAGTTCCGTGCTCAATACTGGGGCATCACTCTCAGCTACAATTTCAGGCCCGGTCGTATAATTTTCCAACGCCTCAGAATTCCTTCTAGAGCTATAAATAGTGTTACTATTCGTCACTTGTGAGTAATCCGGTGTATTGTCTGGTATAATAGATTCCGTGTTATGTAAATTTAGCCAAGTTCTGTTGTCAGGATTTCTGTTCGATAAAACGTCTTGTCGGTTGAACACGGTGACGTTACCGTTGTCCGTTTTGATCCTCATGATTACCTGTAACAAGTTAACAACACACTTATTGTAAACTAAATGTTGTCAGCGGCTTCGTTCGCGTTAATGTAGATTTTATCAATAAATTTCTATCCTGGATAAAAGGTTTGTCCTTTTTTGTACTCTTGACAAAGTCTTTGCAAAATTTTATAATGATCGGTCTAGTAGATTAGGTGTGGAAGTCTAACAAACAAACTCACATTTGCGTTTATAATATTAGTTAGGATTAGGATTATAAAAGCTTCTAGGGTTAAAATAGGTAATAGATGGCGCACATCACTGCTTAAAATGCTAACTATAGAGTGAAATTTAAAGTCATGCCTTGGGCTAATTACCGGTCTATAGACAGTACCTGTATGTAGTTGATAAAGCGACGCCGCGACGATACAGTACATTGAGTTCGCGATTTTCGGTCCTGCTTCTTGTTTTGTAAGAAAGGTTATTGTAAACAAGGAAAATACCTTTGATATAATTTACATTCCTACTAAGCACAAGAAATGCTTTAAATTATTCATACATTTATTATTTAATAAAACTGTTTTTTTAATCTTACAGTTCATGTAGTTCATGTAGTAAGTATCTTACCCTCATGAATATTCAATTTATTTTACGGCAAATGAACACACATAATATAATTACCGTCCTGCTAAGTTCGAAATAAAGCATACACATAACAATGTAAATAACCATTAGCGGTGGGACACGCATTGTAAACTTTGTTCGTCTAACTACATTTACTCAGAAATAGGTTTAACATTTTTCTACAAAACTCCTGAGCAAGACACAATTACTTGACGCTTTTACGCAAAATAAAATATGATTGCTTGTATTTTTTTTTCAGGCAATGTATAATGATGGTTAGACTTTAAGGTTATATTATAATCATTGAATTTTATGTGCTCAATCCATATAGAGTGATATTGCGAATCAGTACCGGATATTGGAGCCTTCTCGTCCTTCCGGTGGCGGACGGTGCGGGGACCGGGGGACAAAACACGGCGTGTCTCGAAGTTCGACCCCAACCCCGCATGCACCCACTTAATAAACCGACCGTCCTAACCCGTATTTACTAAAGATAACATTACAAAAAGCCACAGCGTATAGAATTTCCTTACATTTGCCACGCGTTTTTAAATAAATACGAAACACTCGACTTCTTTGCGCCAACCACCGAAAAACTACCTACATAATAATATGATATTCATAGTTATGCTAATTTCGCAATATTAAAGGGAATCCATCGAATAAGTATGGGGGAGGCCAATAATGTATGTACATATATAAGCTACATACTTCTGAACGAGGACTGAAATGGCTTTATACACCGTGACACAGTTTTTGATTATTCGATACTCAAATGGTAAAAATCGAATGGGTAGCTACCACGCTTGCTAGTACCGTGGACTCCAGTACAAAGCTTTGGTACCAACTTACAAGTTACAACCTAATATGTAGGTACCTGATCAGAAAACTTATGTATAGCGTATTAACCTATTAAGTACCAGCGGCACACCGGCGTCTGTCGTCTGGCATTCCAAGCTTTGACAGTTTAAAATGCTGTATTAAACTATAAATCAGTTTTTTGTTTATTATAGGGGTAAAAAGCGTTCTTAGTGTTATCTTATCTTATCTTATCTTATATGGGGGCCAGTCAGTGCAGACCGGCGACACTTCGTCCCAGTGGGATCTTTTGTGTCGACACTCTCCCAATAACGACTGCCATAGATGTTCATGGTCTGGTCTCGATGTCTTTCATCCAAATCCATTCACCATACAATGTGATTGAGCAAGAAACATCGTAAACATTTTCCTATATAAACTATGAATGGTGTATAGGAACATATTTAGCAGCGGATGTTCGACTCAAATGAAAGTGATTGAAAGCCTGAATACATGTATTATGTTTCCTCATCAATAGACAAACATGACTGCTATTGACCGATATGGGTGTGAGAATAAACTTTTTATTACGCATATTACAAAATGTATGGAAGTGAAAGTTGGGTATGGCAAAAGAAGCATGAGAGCAGAATAAATGCTGTAGAAATGAGAGCGCTGAGAAATATATGTGGTGTGACTCTGAAAGATAGAATAAGGAATAGTGTGATTAGAGAGAGATGCGGCATGAAAGTTGATATAGTGACAAGAATAGAAAAGGGTATGTTAAGCTGGTTTGGGCATGTAGAAAGAATGGACGAGGAAAGACTGACTAAGAAAGTTTATAAGGCTAGTGTGAATGGAACAGTCGCAAGAGGAAGACCTAGGCGAACGTTTCTTGATCAGATCGGAGGCGTTCTGGACAAAGGCCAGGTTAAGAGCACCTTGAACCGACGGGCGTGTATGAGGAATGTGATGAAAGTGAATGAAGCCAGAGAAGTGTGTCAGGATCGTAGCAAATGGAAATCCGTAGTCTCTGCCTACCCCTCTGGGAAACAGGCGTGAATCTATGTATGTATGTATTACAAAATGTTGTATGCTTCATATTTACGTAGGTGCAGCACTTTTCTTGATATTAATATAATTAAAAAGACCTAATTTTTCGTTTATTTGGTATTTCACATCATAAGTGGTCTTTTCATCACTGTCATAATTATTCATGACATCTGTGATTGGATTGGCATAAATACCTATGTCAGTCTTTGTGTAGTAGATTGTTAAATCGAGTCAGAATACCATAAATATAATAAAAATATAATAATGTCAGAATACGAAAACACTTTGACAATACTTAAATTGCTAGATCTAGGGCTATTGAATGTTTAACTCAAGAAATCTAGAGTAAACCGAGATTCTTGTTGCTGGTTGAAGCTGGATTAATACTTACAGACAATGGCATGCCATTCGGTCGAAACGGTCCAAATCGGTATCGTAAGCACGCAGAGGAAGTAAATGCGACTACTGTGCTTAGGTCTTGAGGTCGATTCCCGAGTAGACAATTCCAATTTCAAACAAAACAAACAAAGTATTGTTGGGATTTTCTGTCAAGAAATTCTCATTAAAAGAATGTGAAGTCAGGAATTATGCTCAGTAGATGGCAATAGATTCATCGCCTTCTATTGCATATGACCTAAAACCATGGGTGGAGGAATGTGAGTGTTTTACAGCTCTGCCTAGCCCTTCGGAGATAAAAGTGTTACTTGTTAGACTATGTATGTATGTATTTATTCGCTTACTGCCAAGCAGGTCTAATATTTGTTTGTCTAGTTATATAAATAAAAGCCGAAAAGACGAAGACAAATAAAAATATTGTCTATTAATATAATCTTCCAATATCGTCAAATACTTTAATATTATTCTCTAAAATAACATCGCATATCTGCGTCCTCCGAGGGTGAGGCAAAGGTCTAATAGACTACATTTAGGTCACATTATTATGTAAATAATAGGGACCATCGCACTCACCCACCAGCTATATTAACAGGCTCCGGGCGGCACTGAGAATTTTCTGTCAGAAATCTGAATAACAAATTATATAGAATATGAACAAGGGACTTTACAATTAGCAGTCCCTTGCGTGTACTGGATCAGAGCAATTTACTTTATTACTTCAAAGTTCTAGATACCTTTATGTTAAACACTGTAACGCCTTAAAACTGTATATAAGTGAAAGATATAATGCAATGTAAACAAGCTCTAAGCGCAAGTATGGACATACAAATATTCGAATTATATTGCACTTTATTGTATTCGTATCTAAAAGATAAGGATCGAAACGTGCGTAGTTATCAAAAACGATTTTAGAAGTAAATAAACACAAATATTATGATTTTCTTTAAAAGTTCAACTCCTTCCCAAAATAATAATGTCTTGCCAGGTACTTATAAACATTCAAATACCGAACACAAAGAACAGCCAGACACGGAACAACATTTTGTGGAACACACAAATTTTTGTTCAATGGGGGTATGAATCCACTGTCGACGCGTTGGCAGTGACAAAGCAACCACTTAAACTACTCACCATCCGTGCAGTCTGTCCATGTATCTTTTGATGCACAGTAGCAAAAGATGTTCACTATTAGTGCAATAGTCCACGAGTGACGTCAGCACTCTATATTTACGTACAATTGTAGAATCTATATACACTATATAGGTTAAAGCCTCATCGTCGGTCGAGGAGTGACGTCAGCTACAATAACTGCGCAATTTGCAATTCCGGATCGCATAGAGTGCATTTCCCTAGTGAGAGATACTATAGCCGCATAGTCTGAAACTACGCCTGGTACACGGTAATAGGCTTTGTCCCTTATTAAGGTTGAACTAAACATATCTGGTGAAACGTGGGTGTAATGTGCCTACGCTTCTAGGATATTCCGACGTGCCGTATGTTGAAATACTGTATATGGATTAGTAGTAGATATTCCAATGCAACTTTATTTACAATAATAAAATGAATAATGAATTTTGCATGCATTATTTAGGCAAGTTTCAAAGGCTTTTAAATAAATCATCGAGCTTATTTAATCGTTAGTATCTTTTCTGTTTTTATAATCTATCTGAATATCTTACTGTAAATTTCTGTATCTGTCTGAGAACTAAGCGGACATACGATTTTTGGGACTGTAAAATTCGAACTACTGTTAGTTGTTCACGTAAATAAGTTGTCTTGTTTATTATACCTTTACAGTTTTACCCTATAACTAAGGAAAGCATCTAAGTTATTTGATAGTTGAAATCGTTCTCAACCTCTGGAAAGGAGGCCTACAGCCGCCGTCGGCATAAAGTTTGCCCAATGATCATTACCTATAAGGCTGACGTTATCGAACTACAAACAAATCCTAATCCTATCTTAATATTATAAATGCGAATGTGAGTTTATTTGTTTGTTACTCTTTCACGCCCTAACTACTAGACCGATCGTGATAAAATTTCGCAGACACGTTCTCAGGGGAACAGAAAAGGACATAAGGGTGCCTTCCACCCAGAAAAAAAGTACTGCGCCTAACCTTCTCTTTTTACGTGGCGGAATGCTTTGATGCATACCTTTCCGCGGGATGACGGAGAGGTTATGTCGCACTCACAGGGGGAAAGATGGCCAGCGACATCCCGGTAATACCGACTAAACCTACCACGGTGTTCCTCGCCTAACCTAACTTACATTTAAGCGGGTAAAGCCACGGGCAAAATCAAATAGTATATAATTATGTATAGTACATAAAAAATTCTAACAAAGAATTGTATTCGAAACCGAATGCTTAATTAATTAAAGTTTAGATATATAGGTTGGTGAACTTAAACAATAATATAATGTTATTGAACTTATGTATATTGTGTTCTACAACAAACAATAGTACAATAGTGACACCATGTTCTATGCCCTTCCCATATATCAAGTTTGAAAATCTCATAACCGAAGTCAATTCCGTACACAAATCGAATAACATCGTAAATCTCCAAATACTATAAACGGTGTACAATTGTATTTTCCATGTCCTGAAATCCTTGCTTTGTAAATTACTATGTTTTTACATTCGCATGACCAAAGACCGGTTGAGAAGGGGACCATCTTATTTTATCAGTCACAACAATATTAAAAATAACACAAAGTGCGATGACAGCCAGGCAATATCACTGTCCTTAAAAATCTCGCTGTTGGCGTTATGAATGTTATGATACTATTCAATTGGTATGGCAAATTCAATCTCTCCGAACACTGAAATTTGAATTATGCCGCACGATAGATGGTGTCTAGAATGCAAATAAATAATGCAGGATAGCCTCAGTTATAAATAAATAAGACGAGAATTTGATTAATAATTTCATAACACCTAAATCAAAACATCAAATGAATGATTAAAAACGGCTGCTGCAATATTAACTCGCATTTCTTAAGTGGTATATTAAGTTATTGAGTAGGTTGCATAGTCAGTTATGATATGCATATCTGTGTGCACATACATGGTAAGCATTTATATATATATAATATCAGCCCTGTATTAAACTGTCCCACCACTGGGCATAGGCCTCGTCTCAATGTGAGAAGCGTTAGGCCATAGTCCACCACGTTGGCCCAGTGCGAGTTGGCAGACTTCACATATCCTCGAGAATATTATGTAGAAATCTCGGACATGCAGGTTTCCTCACAATGTTTTCCTTCACCGTAAAAGCGAGCGATAATTAACTATTTAATACGCACATAACTTTGAAAAGTCAGAGATGCGCGCCATGGTATCGAACTCTATAGGTACCTCTGCGTGTCAGTTTAACGGTCTCCCACTAGGCTATAGTTATAGTTTTTTTTTGTAATATATTTATATATTATTAATATAATATGGGCATAGTCGTAATAGTATATATGTAGAATGTCTTTATATATGTTTATAGTGGTAGTTATATTTGTCGGCCTCGATGGCGTAGTGGTTAGTGTAACCGACTGCCACTCCTGAGATCGCGGGTTCGATTCCCGCACAAGTCAAACATTTGTGTGCGTGAACATGGATGTTTGTCTTGGTCTGGGTGTTTCTATGTATAATATGTATGTATTTACAAAAAAAAGTATATACATATGTATGTTTATCCATTGTCTAGTACCCATAGTACAAGCTCTGCTTAGTTTGGGGTAGATAGTGTTGTGTGTATGTGATAGAATATTAAATTATATTGTTATTATTATTACTATAGTAATCCTTAATAAAAGATTTATTATTATTATATTTAGTAATAGTTAGTATTAGTTTAGATCTAAATACAGTTGGTGAAATATGGTAGACAAGTACTTTTCGTGTCATTAGTACAATAATGATAATTATCATTGCTAGTTTTATTGTTTCGAAATATGACCATACATTATGGCATTTCTCACAAAACATTTTTCTAATTGACGTAGCACTCCTTAATTGCAGAATAGCATCATGTTTCTGGTTTTTATAATTTAAAATTACAGACATCATTGGATACCATCTTTATAAATACTTTTATAAATAACACTAGTCAGTAGTGAGGTAATACTTGGATAGCTCTTGTAAAATCATTGAATTTGATAATAATTTAAAACAATAGAATGATATCTTTAAAACACGAATGTATCTATACTGCAGTCGGCATATTTAGTCATTGCGCCCAATTTTGAGTTCAGTTTGGTAGAGTAGCTCGGTTTTCATCGAAATAAAATGCCTAGCACTATTTAAAAGGACTAACTTAGAGAAAACTTTCTCTACTTATTTGCTTGCTAGTGTACGATCGGCCAAAAATGTGGTCTACCACCCTCCGGTCGAGATTCATTTGAACGTCATGAAACTACAAGGTCGATTTCTCCTTGCAATAATATTATAACAGTGACCATTGTTATCTTTATAATGTATTATATTTACGTCATGCCATGTGTCAAGTTAGAAAAGTCATCTTTAGCGATAATTAGATCTCACAGAAACTTTTGTCAAAACTGGTTGACCACTTTCTTGGCCGACTGCACCTTTTCTAGACTGACTTACAATAAAGTTATATTAAATTAGTGGATTATTTTATCTTATCGTTTATTAGAAGAACTTCGTAAAATGACTTCCATGTTCACTTAGCAATCGGATGGGATCATCGCGTTTAGCTGCTTCGTAATGTAGAGCCATAGAGTCAATGCATCTCGATTTAGCTCCATATTATTATTATATTAGCACTATTATTCAATATATAATTGACTAACTAACTTATTAATTCATTTAGTTGTTATATAAATCGAGAAGTTACTAATTAGGTACTAATAGTAATGATCAATATTTAAAAACATTAAAATAATTTGAATATGATATCTAAAAAGTTATCATCAGCTATATATTCAAAGCAAAAATGTCTTACACAAAACAACATTTTAAATTAGAACATACTTTCTTATGGAACATGGCACTAATGAGGTCTCATTACCTGCCAGCAGCATGGTCAAGTTATATTTACACTACATTTTACCCGCGGCTTCGGCCCCTTAGGTAGAAACAAAACAAATAATTTACGTACGTATTTTTTGGAGATGTACGGGTTGATTGGTTTTTAACTCCGCACACTATACTAAGATTTTGAAATGGTAGAGAAAAGAATCATAACGTAAATAATTTATTTAAAGTACGACTAGATAAGTTACAGTAAAATAAGACTCTCTTTCTCTTAATGCACTCGTAAAGTTAGCTTGTGAAATATGTTTGGTTTTCATTCAACTGAGTCCATGTATTTCGTTGTATTGCTAATTTATAGTAAGTAGCAAACGATAAATGCTGATCGCGTTGCTACACGCGCTTTGCAACTTGTGGTATAGGCTGCAATGTATGGCAGAGAGCCCGTACAGAAGATAAAAAAAATTTACTTGACGTTATTATTTTTTAAATTCACATTGTTTCGTTGCCATTTGTAATATAAGTATGAATTGTTGACCTTAAAATTTGTTTGGTTACAAGAAAAACTTATTTTTTATATACATATATCTACATAAGTATATTAAAAATATAAATTGTTTCGCGTAACCAAATAAATTTTAAAACCAAAGAGACCACGAACTTCGCAAAATTGGAATGAGGATCGCAGTAGTAGAAGCAGCATGTGCTGTTACGCTACTGCGCTAACTTCTTACATACCTAAACTATTTTATAAATTTTAAAACTTAATAATCTAATATATATTTACAAACGTATTAAAAAAGATAACATAATTATAAAAACGCAAATAATTATAATACTAAATATTTACAAAAATGGTTTAGGCATCGTAGAATTCTGTGCCCAGAGCCCAGAAGACTGGCAGCATTGCCACGTTGAATGGCAATGCTGATTCTTTGGGCCAAGAAAAAACCAGCCTTCTGATTACGTGAAACGTCGACCAGGCGTTTTGCGATCTCCCTGTACAAAATACGAGCGCTCGGACCCCATGAACCTAGGGTTTCCAACCCAAACGGCTCAAAATGTAATTTCTGACTAAATTACTATATTTGCGCGGTTTGAGGGTTGCCGCGGTTGCAGCAGCAGCGCCGGCACATCCCGTAGTGCTTGGAAGATGTGATGGCGCAAGGGTGTCAACGCACGTTGCGTCCCACACCAAAGGCCTGCCCATCTTCCAAGGCAACAATGAGATTCCGTCCGGTCTCTTCCCATCGCCGCGTACCAAGCCATTGGGTTCAAGTACAGCCGGAACGCCAGCAGAGACAAGAGCACGACGTTTTATGTCATTAAGATTAGCGTGGCGAGAAATTCGACCAGCGCTTCTGCTACAAGAGAGTCCATTGTGTCCGAGGCTATCGACAAATTCTCCACAATGACAGCAATGTGGAGAAACATAACACGAAACACCTAAACGGAGGCAAGTGGCGAGGCTGAAAGTGGTATCGTCCAACATGGTACCTATATTGGACGATGGAAGCGCCTGAAGCCAAAGACCAGATTCCGATTCTCCCACAGCCAGCAATCGAGCACGCTCAGCAACATTGGAAGATGTAGAATAAAGCTTTTCTCTTACAGAGTTGCTAAGCGGCCCGTCCCACTGCCGCTGGGAGAATAGGTTGGTTGGCAAAGGAGAATTCGGACAAGCCATTTTCCAGGCGTTCACAGCGTCAGTTTTATACAGCACTTCTGAATTAACCAGTGTGGGTGCTAAATTTTTCCTGGTTAATTCTCCCGTGCTATGAACCAAGGACAGGAACGCCGGTAAACTAACATCGGAAATTTTGCGAACGCCGAGCTCACCCAGACGAACAGGCAGAGAAGCTAGTAGCCAAGCTCGGTCGTTCAAATCCACATTTAAAATATTTTAGAGTATTTTGAATAATATTTCGTTTTGAAATTAATAATGTAAATATATTGTAAATAAAGAAATCGATAACTATGTTAGTACATCTTTCTTAATGTTCAACCATACATATTCTTCACTCTCAAGCGTTATTTTCCTTGTTCTATTATTTAAAGTCGGCGATTCTCTTATTCCCACTGCATTTATCATACCCAACTGTCCACGCCTTACACAGCATTGTTATCCTTTCCTTTCAATATTTTCTCTTTTTTACCATTACCGGAGTACCAGAATATATAAACTCCTTTAATTGTTACACTAATTCCATATATAAAACCATTTATATTGTATAATATTGTCTTCTATTTACGCGAATATTATTCATTGAAATTAAACTGCTATATACGGATTTTATCGCGTTGTTTATTTGACACTTTATTACAAAATTTTGAAAATTTTTACACTACTAAGTACTACTATTAAACTTTACTAATTTTTAAGCTAATTAAATTATTATTAAACTATTTAGATTTAATTTATTTTTACACTTTCCCCGACGTTTCGGTTGCTTTTCAGCAGCCATGGTCACGGGGAGACTAAGATGGCAGTTGTCTCAATGTTCCAGTGTAGTTATTTCAAAGTACCCGAACATAATTTAATCATTGGTGTTTCTATTTACGCAGAATGAGCTCAAAGTATCATGAAGTCTAGCTGTGGTTTGCTTCTTCTTGGGTTTGACTATTTTTATTACTGGATCCCAAGCTGGTGGTACATTCCAACCATCTTCTCTATTTTAAACGTGAACTCGTTACTTTTATCAAGCGCAGGGTATTATTTATGATAGTATGTTAGTTAGTAAAATCACATTAACCACAGTGCTTAAAAATGTTTCCAAACGGCACTTTGAAGACGAGATGTAATACTATCGACATCTGTCATACAACTCACTTCTTCCGACAGAAAACTTTGAATTTAATAGCTCTTTGAACGAACTTCTGAGATAAGTGAGAGATTTAATTAAATTTAATTCCGCCACCAACCCCGTGGTGGTACTTAATGGCACTTACGAATTTCACAGTAGGATATAAACACGATCTTATTTTCCTTAACGGTCTCCTAATCTTGGCTTTCCATTCCACGTTGACTAAAACAATGAAATGGGATTCTAAGATAAGACTTACAAGTTACTTATTAGACTTTATAGCAGACATAAGCGATATAGACCGTAGTTACATATTTTTCAACAGTAATATCAAATTACTGAAGCCTTATAAAAATTAATTAGATGTTCATTTGACCAAAACTGCAAACAAAATTTTAAGAAATAACAATAGTAAAATAGAAATAGATTTTGTAAACTATAATAGAATATTGGATGGAGAGACCGTGAGAGACCATGAGACACACGAGCGAGGACTGAATGCTAGTTAATTTATTGCCTGCTTTCTATCGGAAACTAATCTCATTACAGACAAAACTTCAGTCCCTTTCGAGTTAATTGTTTACACTTCAAATTACGTGGAGAAAAGACGAAATGAAGCGCACTTTTGTCGCTCGAATGAGGGCAGCACGGCTTTTGTGTTCACTAACAATCTCGTTAAGATGCCTAAATAAAGTAATTCAGCTTTATAATTGTTAATTACTGTGCTGTAACGATCTTTGTTTAGGATAATTCAGCACAGACGGAGCAACCCGTCCGGCAACTTCGGGTAAAATGTATAATATTTACAATTAACTAAGTAGGCATATTGAGTAATATTTTAAGGCGAGGTGCTTTTTCCTGTGATATTTAAAAATATTTATTTTGCTTTTCTTATTACATTTGTTAGGTTACTTGCCTTCTTCAGGTATTCTGTATGTTTGAACGTAGTTACAAGTGCAACATTTTGTTAACTGTAAATGCCTCAAATTTTCATAGTATCCAACCTCGGCATTTAAGTTATAGGTATACATAGCTAGCAAGATATCCTTGCTTGTATATTAATAAAACATATAATAAAGAAAGAGATAGATACGTTTAAATTTTTTTATACATTTTGTTAAGTTAGAGAATTTTGTTGCAATACTTTACAATTCTGGTACTGCATAATTTACACGTTGAAAATATTTAGAAGATCTGCAATATTTTCAAATCTCATAGGCAGTTTTCAACATAATGACGCGGCTATATGTGCAGATTTATCTATATGTATATCCTTACAGACTTCCATATATAGTATATTTGCCGTTCTAAGCTACATGTCTCCTTGATTTTTGACGTAAGACTAACAAAGAATGGCAAGAAGGAAATTAGTATTTCAATTAATTGTTGAAGCATTCGTCAAAAATTAAACAGGTATATCAGGCATAAAAATTACAACCTATATTGGGACCTTCGTTTTTTTCACGCGAGTTTAGTACCTATAATATAAATTTATCATGACCTGAATGATTACAAAACAACTTAATAAAATTATGGTAGACAAAGGAATGGTAGTCCATTTTAGGTTTGTTCGTAAAGCAGGTGTTTTAATTTTAATACCATTCTGACTATCATTTCTGTTCCGTGGAAAAGGACGTAACAAAGGCTCAAAATTCATATTTGAACTTGGCCAGATTTGTACGTAAAGAAGATCAGCTTTTGTTAAGAGAATTCGTTTTAGTAAAATCACAGCACCTTGAAGCTTTAACTGCCTGTTAGGTTTAACAAGGAAGGTGAAAACTTTCTGTTCACTCTACTGCCACAAACTTATACAAAAAGGGGCCTCACGTTAAGATAACGCTGAGAAGCAGGAAACTTTGTCAAGAATCATTTACATTTCTATACAAAAAGGTTGAAAGTTACCTTTTTAGGTAAGGGACTCCCTGTTATAGCCAAATTTTGTTAGATTATAT
Organism: Catocala fraxini; assembly: GCA_930367265.1. Classification (NCBI taxonomy): domain Eukaryota; kingdom Metazoa; phylum Arthropoda; class Insecta; order Lepidoptera; family Erebidae; genus Catocala; species Catocala fraxini. The sequence continues at coordinate 18,496,266 of OV884029.1, forward strand.
GACATGTGCCTTAGAATAGAAACAGAAAGTAAATCACAGGGTTATCGATGTAAGCCTACTGAAACGAATCGCATGCCATCTACAAAAATAATCTATTATTCAATCGACCTTTCACACAAGCAGTCTTCAAACTGAAGGTAATTTATTTACCTAATCTATAAAGCTATTAGGCTAGAAAGTGTTTACTCATTCTGATGTCAAATGGGCAGTTAAAGCTATTTAATGTAACTTCAGATTTTATTACATTATAAGGATTCATCAATATTTAAATTCTACAGAATCTTCTTGTTTAATACTACCGTTCGAATACTTTTACAATACCCGATCAATACTCCAAGCGCTTTTAAAGTTACTAAGACCTTTTAACCTACGTGAAGCAAGTAGGTAACGGCGATTATGTACAGTTGTTTATAATGAGACATAATTTGTCCTTTCACCGCGACCCACGAAGTATTACTGCTAGTAATAACAGAGTTTTATCGATCAAACACCTAACAATCCATTCCAAAGTCTTCTTTAATACTGAAATACCGTACGATTTTGTATGGAGCTCGGAGCGGAATGAAGGTATTTCATTTTGTTTATTATTGACGCGTAAACTGTGCGTTCAGACCCTAATACACTCTCGGGGATGCGAATACCTCAGAGCGTGAACATTATTTCATGTTATTAGAATGTATGGGACGAGATAGTGACACATATGCGTTGTGGACTATCGATTCTTACGGTTCCGCCTCGCATTGCGTGAGGAGCCAGCGCCGCATCTAATATTTATAGCGCGGCGTTACAGTGTGCTAGCGGTCACACTCCCGCCGCGCTGCCTGAACCCGACCGTCATCAATTGCTTGGAGCACCAAGGACCAAAATAAATAAAATTACATACCCATATTTTCGGTTCCGGACTCCATACGTCACGGGACGGAGCAGTTTATTGCACAAAGGGTTCCTTTCGCGTATTCTAGGCGAGTTACGAGTCAAATTGAAATTTCAACCTAATATCGCTTATTGTGACTGAAGCTTTAAACTTAAGCCTACAATCACAATTGCGGCGAGCCAATTGCCACTAGAACCAGTCCCTTGAGAACGATACCTAATATTCTCTTCTCAATGGACCATTTGAAAAATGAATAAAATGAAATTCCATGTCGAATAAATGTAAAAAGATACGGGCTATAACAGTTGCGGTTTTACCACGTAAATTGTCTGAAATATTTTAATAAATTAGGTACGTAGTAGGTACTTTAGATAAACTGTTATTTCATCTATTTACGTTTGTATTTGATATTGGATATTATTGGTATGATAGACCTATATATGTATATTATACTTTGCATACATTATAATATAGAGTATATTATAGGCGCAAGTGCGCCCTTGCGTGGAGTACTGTTCTCATCTTTGGGATGGCTCCGCGCAGTACTTACTGGACGCTCTCGACAGGTTACAGCGGCGGGCTGTCCGTATCATCGGAGATCCAGAGGTCACGAGTTCACTGAAACCTCTGCAACCCCGTAGGGACATTGCCTCATTGGCATGTTTCTACAGAATATACCACGGGGAGTGCTCTGAAGAGTTATTCCACCTTATCCCGCCCTCCCCTTTCCTATCCAGAACAACGCGTGCTGAGCTCAGATGCCATCGGTAGAGTCGACTAGAGTGCGTATCAACAAGTTTGGGTCCTCATACCTTTGCCGAACGATCAAGGCATGGAATTCTATGCCAAGGCACGTGTTTCCTTCTTCCTTCAATCCTGGGTCCTTTAAGCGAGGCGTGAAAAAGCACCTTCTCAGGCCGTCAAACTAGAGACCTCAACATCGCCTCGGCTGCTATGAGGACGGTGCGATGGCCACTACTCTTAGACCACACGACTGCTTACCATCAGGCGAAGTGTGGTCATTTTGACGAGCAAAATAATAAAAAAAAAGAAAGCGTATCGTTATGTATTGTTCAAATAATAGTTGAAAAAAGTTATCAACTATTATTTTAAATAATAATACGGATGTCCTTCAAGTAACGACTAATTGAATTCGTCAATATTTTAGGTCAATACAAATTTACATAAAAGGTTGGAAAAACGCTTGTAGGTCAGTTGAATACTTTAAAAGAATTACAGAAGTAATACTTTATAGTATTTGGTTGAATTATATCCTATAATCACAAAACGTGGAGTAGTTTTTAGAACTAATGTAAAAAGGCTTTTAATTATAACTCAGCGAGTATTACAGATTTATGTAGATTACAATCTAGGGCTTAATTCTCAACTATAATACAATAGAACATCACATCACATTTCGCTATTTAGAAATTTAATTCTCTATTCTATTTTCATTGTTGGGTGACTATAAAACTTATCCAAAGCAATATATTTAATAGTACGTGGATTGAATAATTCGTTTATAACATAACAAAAGCTGCGATCAGTAGGTACGATTAATAAGTTTGTGAACAATAGTGATGGCAATACAAGTAGGAGAGGGACAAATAGAGGCATTAATAGTAATGCCAAGTCAAATATCATATGAAAGTACTTAATTCATTATTAAAGAGGCCTAGGTACTGTACCCCCATTGCGCGATTATGACTTACACACCCTTTTTGACATATCATTCCGCAAGTTCGATATGTCTGCTCCAGAAGGAATTAAGTTTATTACAAAATGCATTTTTATCTAATATTTGCACAGAGCAAACGTTAGTAGCCTACCTATTGCTATTACCCTTAGTATCTGCATGTAGTCAAAGGTCAGTTAGCCAAACATAAATGTTGATGACGTCAGTAATGCATAGGTACATGAAGTGCTTTAACTTTGGTTATAACTTATAACGTTTGTATGAAACTGTATCACTGTCATTGTTATTATTGTTACTATTGCAGATTGCGTAAGCCCAGAAGATTTTCTATACTATTTCTACGGGGATGGACAACTTTATAATCCAATAAGTGCTATGAACACACGTAACAGCCAGTGAATCAAAAATTGTAGACCCGTGCGGAGTCGAACTACACTAAGGTAGTAATCCGCGCGTGAAATCATATCTGAATGCCGAAGATGTCATGAAAAAAATATCGAGCGACTGTTGAATGTAGGTCGGCAATTATTTATGACTTTCTATTCCATTCACAAATATCAGAAGTATGGGAAGGTATATAATTTAAAAAGCATTACATTACAACCACTATACTTATTCATAAACATACATCTACAAAAGAGATTTTGGGTTACATTGATTTATTATTAATGTTCGTAGTAACGTAAAGCTATATAAAACTCTATGTTTTGAGTAAACGTTACAGTATGGGCCATAGTGGTTGAACTGCGGTACATGGCGTGACCCGGCGCGCCCTCAGCCTTCGCCCTACGCGCTAATGGGCCACGAAATGATGGATAGCTCAAGTACCGCACGACACAATCGCGGTCTGACACCCATGGGACCCTTATTTATGGACTGGCCGGTCAAATAAATATTAATAAATTTTCTAATTTAATGCAATCCTACGTTTAGCGGAAGAGGTTTTACCATTGGCAGGAAATGCAGCCATATAAATATTTAAAGAAAAGCTTTTTAACAAACCTATTGCAGTCGCGCTAGGTACAAAGGAAAGTGTAATGTGCGAAAAAGGTAGCAGAACAGCACAACAGGTCAGACTTTGAACATTTACAAATCATCGTTTCGTATTCCCTTTTTAAAATTAAACCAAATTTTATATGTTTCGTAATCAATATTGAAAGCATTTTGACTATTTTTGCGTGTATTTATTTATTTTATTATTGTCGTTACATTTATTTGGTTTGATAACAGTATAACTGAGAGATTTTTGTAATTTTAGAAAATATCTAATCCCTATGGCTTAAAGGCTAAAGGCTTATGATAAAGTGGTGAGGAATGAACTTTGGTCGGTATTGTCCATGTATAGAGTGAATAGCACCCTCACGCAAGCTCTGAAATCTCTTTATGATGATTCCAGAGCTTGTGTTAGGATAAATGGGACCTACACAGAATGGTTTAGCATCGAAAAAGGTGTTAGACAAAGATGTGTAGCGTCGCCTTGGCTGTTTAACCTATACATGGACAATTGTTTAAAAGATTTAAAAGATTGTGAATGGGGATTAAGAATGAATGAGTTACTTGTCAAATGTCTTCTTTATGCCGATGACCAAGTAATACTTGCGTCATCGGCAGAAGAGTTGCAGGCGATGGTAACTATTATGCATGGTGCTTTTGAGAGTAAAGGAATGAAAATAAATGTAAGCAAGACGAAAGTAATGGTATTTAAAAAGGAAGAGTGCGTGACGATGTGTAATATTATGATTGATGAAGAAAAAGTGGAGCAAGTGAAAGAGTTTGTATATTTGGGTACTTTGTTTACAAGGGATGGTAAACATGAGGGAGATATTGAAAGGAGAACGATTGCGGGAAACAAAGTGAATGGAGCTCTACGCGCTTTTATGAACAGTCGAAATGGTTCCGAAAAGGCACGTTTGGCTGTTCATAGAGGACTATTAGTGCCCACACTTATGTATGGAAGTGAAAGTTGGGTATGGCAAAAGAAGCATGAGGGCAGAATAAATGCTGTAGAAATGAGAGCGCTGAGAAATATATGTGGTGTGACTCTGAAAGATAGAATAAGGAAACGTGTGATTACAGAGAGATGCGGCTTGAAAGTTGATATAGTGACAAGAATAGAAAAGGGTATGTTAAGCTGGTTTGGGCATGTAGAAAGAATGGACGAGGAAAGACTGACTAAGAAAGTTTATAAGGCTAGTGTGAATGGAACAGTCGCAAGAGGAAGACCTAGGCGAACGTTTCTTGATCAGATCGGAGGCGTTCTGGACAAAGGCCAGCTTAAGAGCACCTTGAACCGACGGGCGTGTATGAGGAATGTGATGAAAGTGAATGAAGCCAGAGAAGTGTGTCAGGATCGTAGCAAATGGAAATCCGTAGTCTCTGCCTACCCCTCTGGGAAACAGGCGTGAATCTATGTATGTATGTATGTATCTAATCCCTATAATAACTAAGCGATGAAAAAAGGAGTTAGAAAATTAAATAAAAATATTACTCGCTTATATACGGCAAGGGAATATAATAGTAATTTTTTCATTGGCCCTAGTTTCATTATTCAGGTCGAAAATAGAGGACTACGTTTGTATGGATGTATCGCCGTCCACATTCCCTCATCCAAAATCTCGTCACATTTTCTTGCAATTCTCGTTATGAAACTAAGAAAATATGGAACAATATTAGTTTTGTTACGCGTACTGGATATTAACAGCGCTTTCTTTTACACTCTTTCAATAAACCACTCTATGACATCCTAACTCCTTGACACTTTTTTCCCACTCGGGAAAAAAGTGAGTTAACCTCCTGTGGCAGGAAATCGCCGATTATGCTCGATAGACTGTAAAGATCACAGAAGAATCTAAAAATAGCCATCAGTATCTTTTTTTGACTACTATTTAATCCTTCGAGATATAAACATAAGAAACTGATTGCGTTTTATTTCTAGAATAACCGTCCTTTAAAATATAGAATTTAACTGATTTTAGACTAACAAGTAAGAAGGCACAAAAGGTATATAGGTCAAAACTTGTCTAGGTTCGACATCTGCTTCGACTATATAAATACTCTCTGCCCATCGGTATCCTCAATAGATAGATCATTGGCGGCACGTTATCGGCACAATACCAAAACTTGGGGTCACTAAAATATGGCTACCGCGACGCAATCGAAATTGATCGAAAAAGGTCAAACTTCAAGAATGCCATTTGACATACCTTTTCTACATCAATTTAAATGCAGAAACGGTCTTTGAACTCAAACGGTTTAATACATTCCATTGAACTTTCTTAGTTAGTCATCCAGGTAATCAATAATATCCGATAAGTGTTGTTGCAACTGTTATATTTAGGTTGTAGAGCCGATATGCAAATTTTAATTGTGATTTGTTTAGAGATTTTAAATCTAATGAAGCGTATAAAATCGTTACAGTTGAGTGCGGTCTGACACGATCTATCCATTAGGCATAATAATGTTAGAGAAACAGGTGCTATCGTACAGCCACTATCTATAGCTTTGCGCTTTGATGCTATTTATTTTAAAATAATGTAATTTAGGTATAATAGCGTAATAAATATATTAATAATATAGGTAGTACGTAGGTCGTAAAGATTAACATTAAATAATATGTACCTGTAAACTATTTAATTTTGATTTATCGTCATTACTGCAAATGAGAGTTTTGTTTGGCTTTTGCCACTACAGCAATTATATTTGTTATCTTATATCTTGTTTGAATATGAAATACTTGCCAATATCTACTACTAAAAAAAACAAGAAAATTCATATCATAGACGTACAAAAATGTATAGAAATTACTAACCCATATGAAAATACTTTGCAATAGCTTAGCAAAGTAATGTCTTATTATTGTCGCCAACCGCCAGTCTAATATAAAACACTATACTGACCCGGGAGTTCAACCCGAGTTCTAACAAACATAAGCGCAAGCATACGTGGCAACACACATTTTTTCGCTTGTAATTGCTGAAGGTGTTCTCTAAAGTTCATGCAAAATAGTATTACTCACATTGCAGCAACTAAGATTAAGTTCCCACGCAACAGAGTGCTAGCTAGAGCTAAGCCTCTATATAAATATAGTATTGTCGTCTATTGGGTACGTTTGCAGACAACATACTTTTAGTTCGTATCGGTGCAGTGGCGAGTAAACGGCCATAAGCCGGCGATGTGAGTATATAACAGCTCTGTCTACCGATTTCAGGATATTAACGTGACATTTTGTACTCGAATGTATATAAATAATTGCGCTTTATAGGGGATCAGCGTTTATCAGTGTCTGTATCTATAAGTTTCACACCTCGCACAATTTCCTCTGTTACTTATTAGGTATTAGTACTTTTGGGGGACTATCAATACCTACATATAGCTAAAGAAGGTTGTGATCAGAGCTGCCGAAATATTCCAACTTGTAAAACTTAATTAAATTTTAGAAACATAATATTATTTACTTGTTGTTGCCTACTAAATTAAAAATGACATATTTCGTTTTTGTTAATTTTACTTTCGTTCCTTTCTTTTCCATGCAAACTTTAACTATGCAAAATCACACATACCTTTAATAAGGGGTACAAAGATCTGTTGTGTCCTTCCAGTAGTCGAAATTCGGTCATAATCATTATTGAGAATTTAAGGGAATTTCAAATGAATTTACATTTTGCCAAACTTAGAAAAAGGTACTGAACCGATTTGTGATTGCCTATTTATGTTATGTGTAGGTATATACATATCTATAATATACATTTTGGTTGCTTAACATCTATATTTATCTAGTAAACCACACCATAACTTATCCATATTATAATAATAGCTAATATGTGTACCTAACATATATTAAGATATAGTCGTCTGGCAGTTATATGCTTCGTTTTAATCGCATTTTATGTAAAACATGGTGCAGATTGTAGAAACATTCTGAACACACCTGACAAGCAACATCGGGGCAACAATGTCAGCTTTGATAAAAATCAGATAATATTTGTTACCATTCACCCGGAGAGGAAGCGACGTTAAAGCCTGAAATAGATTGATGTAAGGCGTCGAAAGCTTAATCGGAAACTGCCAACATGTCATACTTTACTTACGCCCCAGTTGTTGCTTTATGACCTACAACATATTATGAACTTTGAATAGGTTTTGTCTTAAATAACATAATATATATATATACAGTAGTATATCAGTTTTGTGAATATACATACTGCATGTTCACAAAACTGGCGTAGACAGTTTTGCTGCAATATTAAGAAAAAGTTATTCAACAGTCCAACAGTTACCTGCAACTCATTGCAGGAAGAATGAAAATGGATTTTCCACATTCTACCTGGACGCAACTGCATATGGCGTGACCAGAATTATGTAATAGAATTTAAATAAATAAAATGACTGTATTTTTGCCTAAAATAAATTATTTATTATTATTGATATTAAACAACTTTATACGGATTTTATAGCGTTGTTTATTTTTTATATATTTTATAAAACACTATTATTACATCATTTTGAAACTTTAAACCAGGTACTTATTATTAAACACTTTTACTAGTTGCGGTTTACTTCTATTTATGCTATTTAAATTATAAAAACTATTTAGATTCAATTTTACATTTTCTCCGACTTTTCGGTTGCTTTTTAGCAACCATGTTCACGGGGAGACTAAGATGGTGGTTGTTATTATTATATTATTACATATATCCCCGAAGATGTAGACTGAGATGTGTTTTACCCATATGTCGTCAGTTATGCTCATAGGCCCATACACTTCTGCTTACTCCTATGGGGCATAGGTTAAGAGTATTTATTTCCAAAATATGGATATATACATATATATATACATTACACCCACATTTCACCAACTTATAGTTTTAGGTCGAACGTGCCACGAGCCTATTGTCGGCTACCGGAGACAGCCTCAGACGCTGTGCTACTACTTAAAATTTCTTAATAGAAAAGGCCAATAACACTTTGCACCACTTTGTACCCAATACCACTTACACGGGAATCGAGCCTAATTGTTCATGCACAACAGTCATATTCAATATCGCTGCGCCTGCCACGCAGCCAGGCTTAAATAACCCAGACTAATAAAGCTTATATAAGCATTTAAAACTGAAATTGTCTCTTATAAAGGTAAAGGTCATGTGAATACTATATTTTTAAATATCATCGTGGTTTATTTTTATTATAATATTAAACATTTGTATTTATAAAGGTTATTCTGATTGTAACATGTTTTTATGCAGTACTAGTGACATTTAATCATGTGACATTGGTCGCTAAACACAACTGTCACCTCTTATCATTGCTATTATTATGGCTTTCCTGGCTACCATAAGGGAAGATAACTTTATATATGATACTTTTTCTTACGGTAGCCAGGCTCTAGATTGTATTCTCGTAATAGGGCTTCTGTGCTGACTTCTCCATACCGAAGGATTTTAACCATTTCCTTTAAGAATAAAGGCGATATAAAGGAAGTAAGAAGAAATATATGCAAGTATATGACAGATGAGGATCAAGGATATTAAAAGTCTCTAATATTTTTAGGCTTTTACCAAGACGATTTCACGAGGCACCTTAAATCGCTTCTATATTGGCGCCCAAGTTTCCACCTACGTAATTCGAACTCAAAGTATCTAAAAGTGCCTTTGTGTTTACTTTAGCTTAAAGACTTTTCGGTTAATAAATTATGGTTTATGTCCTCCTGATCGTCTGTTTTAATATAAATCAAAATCAAACATGATGAGTGTAAAATCAATGTTGGTAAGGGTGGTTTTACATTTACTTTATGTCAATAAATAAATGTTTATGTTATGTTAATGTAGCAATAAATATAGACATTGTGATTTAATTTTCCTTTCATTCAGTTAAATGGGGTGATTATTTCATCGTTTTCGTATGAAAGAATACCATTGTTGCTGCTATCTAAACGCCTCAGGCCTTGTTTACGTTTTAGTAACTGCTATCCTCATCACCCTGACCTCATGATTGGCTGACACTGAAAAAGATTGTCAAAGCTCAGCCCAAGGGCATAAATATTATTTTAAAGCTTCAGGTAGTCGTTTATCCAAGACCTACAATAATGAAATCAGGGCCGCAAAGCTTAATAACTCTAATCACGCACAACAGTATTTTCCTGCCATTTTTATGACATGATGGTAGTTTATGTATCCTTATAGTAAATCAACGTTACCGATTTTAATATAAGACCATTAATTTAACAGTGGAAATATTTTTATAGAAAATATACATTAACCACTAATCAATCAATCACGTTATTATCTAACAAAAACACTAAAGTTTATTGTTCTAAGTCCTATATATGCTATATAGGACCTATATATTCCCATATATATCCTATATAAGGTCGAGAAAAAAGTTTCTTCGCATTTTATATGACAACTCAAGACATTTTTTTTCAATGTTTAATTACTTTTAATTACAAAATATATAAGCAATTTTGTTCGATGACTGTCTGCCATCTTGTAGGTAGTGACATGATTTCGTTGCTGTAAAATTTTGGGACTTCTGATCAAAAAAACCGACAAGTAGTTTTGGCAGTCTTCTCTTGATGTTAACTTGATACTGTCTAAAGAATTCTGTAGAGACCGAAACAGGTGGAAATCTGAAGGTGTAAGGTCAGGGCTAATGACGGATGCATTAATACCTCCCAGCCAAACTCTTAATTTTTGCTGAATGACTAAATATGTGTGAAGTCTTTGATCACGATAAAACCGTGATAAAAGACCACACCCTTTCTATTAATTAATTCCAGCCGCTTTCTTTTATTTCTTGCTTTAATCTCATCAGTTGTTGGCAGTAAAGATCCGACTTGATGGTTCTGCCTGGCGGTAAAAGCTCCTAATGAACAATATCCTTCCAATCCCACCATACACACAGCATCACCTTATTGCGAGTTAGCCCGGGTTTTGCCACAGTCTGCGAAGCCTGACGGACCTTTGACCACGACCTTTTTCGCACGTTCTTATCGTACGTGATCCACTTTTCATCACCAGTTATCAATATCTTCAAAAACGGTTTGGTTTCATTACGTCTCAATAAAGAATCACAAATGAGTACACGGTTCATTAGGTTTCTTTCAGTGAGCTGATGTGGCACCCAAATATTGAGCTTTTTTGTATACCCAGCTTTTTTCAAATGGGTCATAACTATTTTGTGGTTAATGCCCAGATCTTCAGCTATGTTGTAACTACTGATATGCCGAAGTTGCTCCACTTTTTTCAAAAATGGCGTCTATTTTATCCGTGACAGGGCGACCAGACCGTGGTGCATCTTCGACATCGAAATTCCCGGATTGAAAACGTTTAAACCAACTTTGTGCTACTCTTACTGACACCGCGTCCATAAACGTAAAAAAATTTTTTCTTCGCTTTCAAATACTTACACGAAAACTTGTATATACCGATATATACAACACGTTTCAAAACCATACTGCTTTATGTACGTGTACTTTGACCAATATAGCCATACCGTTTTATATGATGCCAGCAGGGTATATGCTTATCGGAACTATTCTCACATAAGCCTCCTAAGGGAAAAATCCTACCACAACATAACAGGGAACTGACAAACAGAATACAAAACAATAATCCGGTTACACTAACTATGTGAAGTCCGTAATAAAATGTTTCGTAGGCACACACACATACTATCAGGACTACAAGTCCCCATAGAGTTGCGCGAAGGCACACCAACATTTTGCCGATTGTATAGGTTCTATATTTAAAACTGTTATGTTTTCTTCTTAGGAAAAACCTATTACACTTGTCCAAATCGAGCCAGATTAGTAGCCGTGATGATTACACCATTAGATAGATGGATAAATTAAATTATGAAAAACTATCACAACTGACACAGGCGAAATAGAAATGGTAAAATAATGAAAAATATACAATATAAACAACATTTCACAAAACTCCCTTAAGATTTAATAATATAATCTCGTCAGCATTTGCAATTCAAGTCTTTGTTTATTTCTAGGTAGCTGATTAGTAATAAAGAATTCAACCTCGCTTGGCAATGAAAATAAGGGCTAAATTGTTACAATGGAATAAGATATTTCTTAAGAAATTAACCAGTATAAAGGAATTTATGAGCTCTTTCTTATCTTATCGCGTTTAATTCAGGTAAGCAGCTATGATTTCATTGGATGACGAGATTACAATCTCTCGCCGCGTTCATACAAAAATAGATCTTTTTATTCTTTAAGTAGATACTGCTCGGTATTCAGTATGTGAAAACTCTTGAAAATAAACTTCCTTGTTTTATTAGTGTACTTGTACTTGAGTTAAAAAGTGATTTAAGAAAAAGTATTAAGACCTGCGTAAGTATAAGGATATAGAGTACCAACAAAGTTACGTAAAATTAAAACATGCAGGAAGTCATAAAAATGGCATAATATATTTTATTTTTTTGGCTGCCTGACATACGTATATTTACGTAGCAGCTAAACTGTATAATCAGAATTCATATGAAAATGTAGTCTTAGGACTGAGCATGACAAAAAGTTGTTAAAATATGAATATCAAACATATTTGAACCTCAGATATCAATACATTTAAAAGGTAAACTGTTTGAAAAGAATCTCTACGAAGATGGTAAAAGCCGTCAATGTTCCGCTACGCTACTTAGAAATCGTACTCAAGACAGCTACGATGAATAAATAATATAGCTGTTTAGTTGTCCTGATTATATATGCAGCAGTACTCTGGGTAGGTACTCAACTATTCACTAACGTGAAGTTGCCACTGAACTTTGAAACAAAGTAAGAATTCTAGAAATAGCTCGTTGCTTCAATTTTATCGATTGTTTCACTACAGTCTGAATAAAGAAGTACATCTATACTAGACAACACTTCTGTGAAATGGTACCCACCAAATCTATACCAATATTATAAAGCTGAAGAGTTTATTTGTTTGTTTAGTTGAACGCGCTAATCTCACGAACTACTGGTTCGAATTGATAAATTATTTTAGTGTTAGATAGCCCATTTATCGAGAAGGGCTATAAGCTATCCCACCAAAAACATTTTCATTTAAAATGTTGCCAAGACGAGACTACACACATTTTTTGTTGAGGCACATATTTTGACTAAGGTGTAGAGTTTGTGAAGTTAGGCCTTGTAGAGTTAGGGCGTGTAAAGTTATCAGATCTCATGTAGAGCCAAATACATGAGATCTGATAACTTTTTGACAGTGCGAGTCATATGGTCTCGTCTTGGCAACATTGTACATGAAAATGTTTTTAGTGGGATTTCATTTATTTTTTTAAGTTCCTTGTGACAAATTTTTTGAAGTGAAACTTGTTTAGACTCTTACTTCTCATTCACTTCTATCGGCAGCTCCCAATTCTGCCGCGCATGTTTTTTTTATACTTTTTTTCTTTATGCACCTTTTTGCCTACTACATCTAAGTAAGATGTATATCTAAGACAATCGACAATCGACGCGCTCGCTGTCAAGGACAATTATTTTTAGCTACTGCGTGGACCAAGGAGGATGCGTTCGCGCACTACTATTTATGCTATGAGGTATAATTACGTCGATTAAGATAACATTTTATTTTTTTGTTGTTAATAAAGGGTTACATTATTATTTTATTACATTATATTTTTATTATTGATAATAACAAAGAGTCCTTATATCAATTTTCAGATCTCTAGCGTCAAAATTGCGGCAGTCTCATACAAACTTCCATCCCCTAGTTTAAGGGGTTGGGGGATAAAAGTTACAAGTTTATAATTTTTTGTTGTTTGTGTACTAATACTAGCGTAAATACCAAATTTCAGCTGTCTAGGACATTAGGAAATACCCTAAGAATTTTGATGATCATCAGTGAGTCACTGACGAAATCAGGGTTTTTTAGATATCAATAAAATCTAAAGTATAAGAGCTATGCAATTAAAACTTTATATGTTTAATAAGTCCGCTATTCCATACACACAACAACATATCCCGAGAATTTAGTTTATCTGGTATAATCCAAACCCAAGTTATAAGGGTTCAAAAAAACGACGATCCGTTTCGAGAAAAGGTAGGTAGTGCCCTTGCGTTTCGCTTGGCTTGTCTTGGCGGGGGCACTACCATGCCCCCAGATATAACATCACGCTACGATCAATAGGAGCGAAGAAACAAAGAAAATTTTGCAAAAACGTAAAATTCATATAAGTTGCTGACGAATTTGCGCGGGTCAGTTAGTTTAGTATATTACAATTTACATTTACACAATGATAGTTAGAATAGGGTAATTTAACCTTAACGGTATTATTCTCTGAATGATAATAAACAATTTCTTTAATACGTACAAGTGGTAATCGACACTAATTTGTGCACGCGGTTACACTCGCATGAATCTGACGGGAATGCATACAGAGGTAAAAAGTATCCTGTTTTTTAATACAGGACATGGTCTATACTCTAAGTTTTATACAAATCTGTTCAACGGTTTACGCATGAACAAGTAACAAATATTAAAATCTGCATAATAAAGTATTCAAATAAAGACCAATAATAATAATAATAATAATAATAATAATATTCTATCACATACACACAACACCATCTAGCCCAAACTAAGCAGAGCTTGTACTATGGGTACTAGACAATGGATAAACATACATATATACTTTTTTTTTTGTAAATACATACATATTATACATAGAAACACCCAGACCAAGACAAACATCCATGTTCATGCACACAAATGTTATATGATATATAATAAAATTATGTATTTATGATAAGGCCCGCCCGGACTCATTTCCCGGGTCGGCAAAAGTATTTTTGGGTTTGTAGCAACACGGAGCTTGGAAATGTGCCAGATGGATGAGGATGGATCCGTCTTCTATAGTCTATGTAGCCTGCGTTAACTTATTTGCATTACAAACACCATAAAACAATGTGCAAGCCCGAGTCTATGTATGTATATCTGATATAACAAACATAAATAGTCTAAGGCCTATATATTTACCTGAGAAGGTGGGCAGATATATCACACTGCCATTTCGCCTGACAAGGTTTTCGGTCTCACGTACTCGTTCACTCTCGTCTTTGGTCCCGCGGACATAGCTCTCCTTGTGGACAACACTCAGTGTAATATATTTGCGGATGAATGAAAGAAGATATTGTCGGTGTGCAAGGAATATTGAAAAGTTAGTATACGTGGCCTGCGCTCATTTTAATTAAGTAAATAAATAAAGAAATAGTTCTGGACACCCGATTTAAAATGTCTGTTAAAAACAGAACAACACTTCATCCGTGAATTGAACCCGAGATTGCATGCACAGCTGTCGCATCATTGTCATTCACTACCGCTGCACTATACGCTACCGAAGCAGTCATGTCTTTTGACATAATGTCTAGAAGGTCTCTACACTAAATGTCAACTCCCGCTCTAGAAATAATTCCCGTGTCATGGGGGACTTTACAAACATTCGAACAACGGACACAAAGAACATCCAGACTCGGTACAAACATTTGTGCATCACACACATTTTTGACCCGTGTGGGGATCGAACCCACAAGATTCGGCACGGTCTCAGTGGCGAGGCGACCAATTAAACCACTACGACACACATGGACAAATAAATGGCGAATAAAAACGTAGCAAATCTGAATAAATTTAAAGCAAAGAGAACGTCGTTATTTCAAGCGGATGAAAGTGCGCTTTTGGTCGGATTTATTCAGCGCTTGAACAGTGAAGATATACTTCGAGAGGTAACCTGCAAACTGACTTTAGAGGTTCCCTAATGGTTTTAAAGATCCTACCAACCTAGACTAGGGCGATAGACCATATATGGCCAAAATTTGAGAAAATTTTATAACCAATCGAATATGTAACCATTAGAAAAATCTATCAATGTATATCTGTTTATTGCATTAAAATTAGATTGACATTACAAGCTCCTACTTTATGTATCTCTGCACCGCCAAAAAATTGACTGCTTGATAATGCGTATTGGTCTGTAATTTTTCTATATATCACTTTGCTTTGTTTAACAAATAAATGAAAATAATTTATGAAATATTTTTATTTATTTATTATACTTTTAATAATAACTAGATCAAGTATATAATAATGGGAATAAGAATCTATATTTTCAGGAACACATTACAAAATGGCTTCGACTCCTAATCTAGTATTATTATATCAGTAGCCAATATTTATTATTTTATTTCGATAGTATTAATATATTTGAGTATGTATATTTTTATCTATACATTCTTCTCCCTTGGCCTTTATTATTCCCAAGTCACTTGGGTTCGGCTTTTCTAGTCTAACCGGATTTGACTGGATATCAGTTTTTACACGGAGCGACTGCCACCTGACCCCCGCAACCCGAAGGCTAATGATACTCTAAGGCTAGACCAGTGTCAGGATATTAGAGGGTACTGACTTTCCCAATAACGACTACCATATATGTATGTTCATGACAGCCGGGACCGACGGCTTAACGCGCTCTCCGAGGCACTGAGAGGTTTTTATCTATGCATTGCATACACATTTTATTATTATAGTTACTAAATAATGCATAAATGTATCTCTTTATATCGTCATGGATTTGTTTTTATATCTAATTTAAAAATATGACTGTTTTTATTTTTAAGAGACCCCAGTCGCAGAGTTTTATTAAGTTTGTTAAACAAAAATTAGTAGTGTATTGAATATAATTTGTAAACTAGCAAAATTTCATTAATTCTGCTTCTAGAAAGGTAAGATAAAAAAATTACTTTCTAAAATTTACGAAAAAACTGAATTTTGAGAATTGACATTATTTACGTTTATATATTTTAATAAAAATAATCAGTATGACATGTTTAGCATAATATAATAACAACTGTACTTTTTGCTCATGGCTAAGTAGTCAAATGTGTGACCATTTTTCGCGCAAGTATTAAGGGCCAAAGCCGAAGCGGTTTTTTGTGCTAAATTTAGAAACCAAGAATCATCGTGAGTTGTGCATACATCGCTCCTAAGATAGTTTACACTTCGCGGTCGAAGGCGAGGTCAGCACATGAGTTGCGATTATTATATTATGCGCTTTACGTCATTTTTATAACGAATAATGTTCTATTCTATCTTACCCTTTGCTTTGTTTTGCTACCTTTTAGTATACTATCTTAGTGTAGATAGCGCAGAAAGAAAGTGTTTAGCTACTGTTTCAGTGCGGTGTCCGACGACCAGGACACTACCATACTCTTGTACAGAACCGGGCGGTTTCGTCAAGAAATGCAACCTATCGCAATTTTCAAGGATATAACTACCTATTCTATCAGGATATACGACTACTACGTGTAAGCCTGCGCTAGGGCGATGATCTTATTAGCATTTATGAACATGGAAAATAGGGAACATGTGTAGGTAAATTTGTTTTAGGTTTTTGAACGGCAGTAGATTAACGCAATAGTTAGATAACAGACAAACAAACGCATGTCAGCTGTTGGTATTGGCTAACAAAAGTCAAATAAATCAATTGACATGAGTTTGATTTTGACACGTCGTTAATTAGCCATCCGTAAACCGAGTGTTAACTATTAGATTTTCGCTACAAACAAAGACTGCATCATCGGGTTCAAGCTTCAAAGTCTTATGTTTTTTGTGGTCCAAATTACATTTTGTTTATGTTTACAATGTATTATTTAGAGTTGATAAGTTAAGTTGAAGTTCAAGCTTAAGCGTATATAGGTTGTACTTCGGAACTAATATATTTGCATCTAGTTAACAAAGTATGAAACTATATCTCGTCCGCTTGCAACCTGGTATATAATACTAAAAATCTGACTCAGCCAAAATAAAGCAAATATTCAGTCTAGCTCACACCAGCAAAGTGTAGTATAATTTATAAAAGACACTACACCGCCATAACTTAGTTGAACGTCTGTTAGGATATTAATTCCTCATAAGCAAAAAGGGTACAGATACAGTATAAGTAGATTTTAAAATTCAAAAGGATTTAATGACCCTGAATTTTCGCAGTCGTGTTAATTGCACGACGGTTTTAGTGGCCACCTTGCCAGTCACACACATCGACCGCTGGTCTGTTCGTCATTAAAATATTCGAAGTCTTCGATACAAAGAATACTATGTTCTACTACTTTTGTTTATTTATTTCAGAGAGAGTACATAGGGTAAGTAACAATTTACTTAACATCTAGTGTTGCATCATCGGGGAATCCCACCGATCTGCAATCTACATGTTTGGAAAATTTATTGCTAGATAAAATAAGGATTTGCACTGATTATAGGTAAAAATAGAACAAACATTTAGCTTAGTTCACTATTGCAAGTAATGACTTATTGTTCTATTCGAAGCGACAGATAAAATGTATATAAAACAAAGTATTCGTCGGTACAAATTGTAACTAACAGCTTTCGGATTAAAGCAATCGTAATTGGAATCTAGGGAACTTTCTAGACTGATAAATTCGACATGATAAACACAAAACATTGCAGGTATTGTAGCTGCGATCCTAAACCGAGAGTTTTACTCGCTATACGTGCTATAGGGCGCGTTTCCACTGACGCGGAGCAAAGCGGAGTGGGGCGGAGTGGAGCTAAATAGACCAGAGCTGCAATGATCTTGTAATCCGGTGTCTTTCACTATGATTTCCCACCCCATATCTTTGGTTTAACTGCATTTGTATGTTGTCAGTAATGTATCCCATAAACATGGAAATTTTTTGACACTTTCAATTACTTTCTCATTCATTTTAATTCACATACAATGTCGATGACGTGAGAAGTGACGTAATATCGCAAACTAAACTAAAATGCAGCGCACGAGTCCTTTCCTGACAAGTCTACACTACCTGCCGCGCCGCACCGTCCCGCTACCGCTTCGAGCGCTCCGCTCGGCACCACAGCCTGCTCGACTCCGTTCTGTCCAGCTCGGGGCCGCATGTTCATATATTTTATTTGAAAATCCGCTCACCTCCGCTCCGCTCTATTTGAACTGTTTCCACTGATGCGGAGTGGAGATATCGAGCACTGTGATTGGCCAGTTCACGGTCCGCTCCTCTCCACTCTGCCCAGCTCCGCGTCAATGGCAACGCACCCATAGACACTAGAGTCCGGGCGACTGTCACGCCGAGCGACGTATCCGTAATGGTAATGTTTATTTGGAAATACAATATGTTGTTCACCAACACACAATCTAAATGGCTGTATTAGGCGTGATGGCAAGGTATGTTTTTATAAACAATATAAATTATAACTTGCATTTTTATGAAATACGTTTAGAATCAAGTTGAAATAAATAGTGTTAATTAAGAAATGGATTAGTGCAACTGTTATCATCACTAGACCTTATCGGAAGCTACTAAAAATATTAACCACATCGATAATGCAATGCTTAATTTAAACGAACACATAACCATTGTCTAGTAACATCCATAGTACAAGCTCTGCTTAGTTTGGGCTAGATGGTGTTGTCTGTATGTGATAGAATATTATTATTATTTTAATTAAATACTCATATTGTGCGATTTATAAAACGTCGTACTTCGAAATTATAGTACAAATACAGGCTAACCTACACCATGGTGACAAAGTTTATGTAAAACAGCACAATATAGTCGACACGACGTTCTAAAAATATATTTAGCGCATAAATCGGTATGATGTAGACACCCGATGTCGCGACTACAAGTCAGACACTTAGAAAGCCCGGCTGTAAGACGCCAGGCGCACAGTTCAGTCTGGACTGGTCTCGGCGTATATCTAATACTATCTAAGTGATAAATGTGCAGACGAGAATAGGCAGACTTCAGTGACAGCATTAAATTTGTTGCAGCTTTTATTTTCTAGAGTGTAAGATTTATCGTATTTTTAGTTGCCTTAATGTTCGGATTTAGACAGCTTTTATATACCTACTTTCCTCTTTACTCTGTTACAGTTCAGTGATTTGTTTGGCATTTCTTAGTCAGTTATATAAAATAAGGAAATTCTACTTTCCATATTTTCTATATAGGTATAGAGACATTATATATTTTCTATTATATCTATGATATATTTTCTTATACATAGAGAACTCTGAGAGTAGAATAAAACCAAATATCCTTGCAATGTGTAGGGTTTCCAAAGTTCCTTGAAAGGCCACATGCTGTCCTTTGATCTTTATCCCTGCATTTGTAGCATGGCGGTTATTTTCTACTGGGTTGAAAATATACAACTGATATAATCCTGGTGTTGCCAGCATCAATGTGCTATGGTGTTGGCTACATCAGGCGGCCCATACGTCCTTTTTCCACTTTAATTATATAAGAAAAGGTTGGCGATTACTTAGTCAAAGTCTAGTCATGATTATTATAATTCTTACTTAATAAATTAATTATTGTTTAGTGGTGTTAAAAGACTTATAACAGTTATATTTTACTGTGCTCCGCCAGGTCCTAGTGGAGAAGTGGAAGGAGCGACTTGTGCACCTCAGTGCCGAGCACGCCACGATCGTGGCGGTAAGTCCCGTGTTTGAGCAGTGGCTGGAGAGGCGGCATGCCGCCCTCTCTTTCCAGCTGACACAGGTAATGACTGGCCACGGTTGTTTTGGCCACTTCCTGTGTCGCATAGGCCGGCAATAGACGCCCGGTTGTCACCACTGCAGCGACTGCTGCGACATTGCTGAGGACACGGCGCTGCACACTTTGGCGGATTGCCCCGCCTGGGCATCGCAGCGCGATGAGTTGATCGCGGCAGTCAGATTGGTTGCCCGCTCGCTCCCGGCCGTAGTTCAGTCTATGGTCTGGAGTGAGAGGTCTTGGAAAGCCGTCGCCTCCTTCTGTGGTAAGTGATGTGGGAGTGATAAGGGAGAGGGAGCACTTAAACCCTTATCTCAACCGTAGAGCCGGGCGCCGGAGAGCGCTAGACGACCTCCAGCCACCCTGAGGTTTGAACTGGAGGTGGTGGGCTTCGTGAGCCTGCCCGCCATCTGATCAGCACCAGGTCCGTGTCTCTCCTCGAGGGAGGAAATTAAAAGTGAGTAGAGAGGGATTTTAAAAGTGAGTAGTGCTTAATGGGTAGGTCTTGTCGTGTAGTGGCCTGCTGTTTCATATGGCGGGCCGAATCCTCGGCGGGGTCGCGACCGCATGTGCAAGTCATTCGCATGGCCCCGTCGATAACGGTTTTTTCGAGGAAAACCTTGGTAGGTTTTGTCGGTATACCGGGAGGTCCATTATCATTACAACATCTTTCTTTTACCCTGGTGAGTTCGACATAAGCCCTCCGCCCGCCCCCTCGAAGGGGTATGCGCCAAGACAATCAACCAAGTAAAAAAAAAAGATGTGTTTTACTGTTTTTCATTTCTCCAATGTGTAAAGGAGCACTGAATCTGAAGGAAGGTAAAAGCATTTTATAACATTATTTTATAGTTATAGAATGCTCTTAACATAATGAACGTTGAATTAAGATTAAAGTTGCTTATCTTTCATAAAACTATATAATATACAACTGCTTTTTAGTCTCTACACGATAAACGTGAATAGGTCTATGTTGTTGAGAATAAATGGTTTATAATATCAAACGATATTAGGTTAACTAATTATAATGCTGCTATAACGGTTGTAAAGACGATAACCAAAAAATTGTATTTGTTTTGTTCGTCGCATTAATGTACGATATGTGTCCTTTAAATCTTATTTTCTATTTAATACATATATGACGGTAGCAAGCTCAAAATAAAGTTAAGCTATACTCATGCATATATTTCCCCGAAGGGAATAGAGGGTAAGTCTATTGCGGTCTATTTCTAGATTGAGTACCGCTACTGAGAATTTCCTAATAGGAAAATCCAATAACCCTTTGCACGACGCGAGAATCAAAACCGGGAAACCTTGTGATTTTTCGCGAATTGGAGTGCAAGTTTATACCAAGGGACTCAGCCAATAAATTAAGTTATATTGTTTCAAAGAAATTAATTTAGGTAGCGAACGTATTCTAAGTAATTGCTTGTTTGCACATGATATGAGAGGTAGTTTCAAAAATGGAAACCCAGAAAAGGCTCATCACATTTAACGTTAATTGTCTCATAAATTGTCGTAGCAGCGAGCGCGGCGGTGTATGGTGCGAATAATCTACTGCGAACACGCCGCCATTATACGCCGTAACTACAGCCTCTCCAATTACAAACTATACCGTTTTAATTAACGTTTTTATATCAAATAAATTACTTCTACTTTAGTTATATAGACGTGGGCGTATTCCCAGACGATGGTAAAAACTCTTTGCTAAAAGCGTAACATATTTTTCAAAGTAAGTGTAGGTTGAAAATGTGACACGAAACTTCCAGCGCTATTGATATAAATAGATGGTATAAATGCTAAAGTGCGTATGTATGTTTCTTTCAACTGCAAAGATGAACAAGTAAACTAAATGTTGTACCAAGTTTTATCCAAATCCAAATAAATTTATCAGTTTATAGATTATTGAGTGACAAATATCTAAACATCTTTAAAATTTATAGTGTTATATTAAAGGCTCATAAGATACTATGCTTTCAGCGTTATAGTTAAAAGGCGGTTAGTTTATTCCAAGTGTAACATGAGAAATCAATAAAACAGATACCATAACGTTACCGCGTACGCTGAGACTAGAATGGTGACGTACTTACAGTCTGCGGTACAAGCTCATAATAAAACTAGCACTACAAAATCATGTTCTCCGTCGTTAAAACTTGTCTGCATTTGCTCAACGACGTGAAAATGGAGTATCTCTCGAAGCACCAGACTAGAGGCACGACTAGCACGTAAGCTATATAAATGCACAAATAAAATCCCTCTGTGCTGCTGCCAAAAGGATTATTAACAGCAGCGTCTGCTGAAGTTGCGAAGATAAGCGCATCCACGGTGAGGATAAATCCACTTAGTTATTATATCATCATTTTGTATTAAAATTCGTTGAATGAATTTTTTAAGCCTTCTACGTGCTGTTTATTTAGTGCCGCACCATGGATGGTGTAGTGTTTTCAGCAGGCATTTCGCGACAATTAATTGTGTCCGATGTAGCAGATTTGACATCAACCATCATCCGCAACATTCAGCGTATTGGTGGTTTTGTTTTAGGTGTTTCATTGTACGTATTGTTTTCCTCGTTTTATAAATATATGATTCCAAACTAGCCATAATGCCCATATCACGTGGGGCTTACAAAATCCCAAAAACCGATTCAAAGAATACCCAAATCAAACATAGCACATATATTTGTAGGCAACACAAAGTTTTGCCCCATATAGGGATCGAACCTACAGCATTCGGCACCCTGATAATTGTGTGGTGACCATTTAAATGACTGCGCAAGTGTTAAATAGAAAATAAATAGAATTACTTACAAATTAACAAAAAATGGTTTGTTGTTTGTTCGATTGGTTTTCGTTGATAATAATGGTGAAAAATAACAGAATAGATTGTGCTATTTAGTATTCAATGATTTTAATTTGGCTTATAGCTAAGATTTTGTACCATTTATAAGTCATTTAAAATCATATATTATATTTGTCTTTACAAAAACTATTAAGGCCTAAATATACTTGTTTATAAGTAGGTGACCAAGTGAGGCTGCGTAGAAAAACAAGGAGATATCAACAAAAATGTTTATTCGTGCCTGTTAACGTTCCAACAAACGAATGACTGACTTTTGGGAACAATAGTCTGATACTTTGTAACTACTGAAAGCAACGCTTTGTTAATCATTCTGAAATAATCAATAACTAGGCTTTAGGGGTGACGATATATTGAAATATATTATGACCAATGTTTGCATAAACACTCTTGAATATCATAGATGCCATTTGTGAATACTTAACATCTTTTATGCAAAGATTTAAATCTTTGCTTTAAATATACATAGTCAACTTTTAGCAGTTATTTTGTATTCATAATCCCACCTGCATCAAAAATATACGAAATCACAAAAGTATATGTTATTTTGGCAGTCAGACATATTCGTAATATTTTACAATTAGCATCCCTTTTATATTTAGGTCACTAAGTAACACTTATGTGTTTTATTTACACCAAGCCACGCGTTATATTGACATAAAATAGCATATCGTCAGCTTATCTTCTAAAGAATAGGCACAGTGAATATTAAAAGAATATTTATTTAATTGGACTTACCAAGTCATACATGATGGCTTTGTTATACAATACTAATGGTAAAACTATAACGTTTTGATAAAAAAAATATCTTTCTTCCTTCTATGATTTCAGAGCACAGTGCTACGAAATGAACATAGCTGCGTCGTTTAATCGTGCCTTTGTGTACTATGCGAGAGCAGATTGCTTTTCCAAAAAAAATTGCGCGAAGCTGTAGATATTTTAGTGAGGGTTTTGCTAACAGTCGAATGACTTTTTTCCCGTACTTATAGACTTTCGTATCTATTCGTCAAATGTATGTGATTTATCACATATTTTCAACTAATGCACTTTATGTAGTACCGATTGATATGTTTTTGAGTACTAAGTGAAGCTCTTTGTTGTCTTACGTAGTGATCATTACGGCACTGCTATTTGGAAATGCACCTTTATTGCCTAACTTAATAGCGCTAAACAAAAAACTGTAGAAGTTGTATTGTATCTCCATACTGGCAGTTTGAACAGTATCGGTGTGGTGGCACTAGCATACACATTATATAGTTGACTTATAATTTGTCGGTAGTGGGCAAATAGAAGTTCTTCCCAATAGTTGTGTGCATTTATGCATGTGGCAACTTATAGAACTTCTCACTGTTTTCCCGTAGTAGCTAGATTGGTATATCTATAACGAAATATAACTTAAAATTGGCCTGTCCATATTATCAACCTCCAGAATAATAAGATGTCAACAGACCATACCTTTTTGACAGATGCCTTCAGGTAGATGTAGTTGTCCTATTTTGTTTATGTCATGTATTGTCGTATGAGAACGGCATTTCTTTGGTTTCCATGTATATGTTACCGGAAAAACATATAATTCAGTTCTTATATAGAATACCTAGGCAAAAAGTACAATGCCTAGTTATTGTTTACATTGCCTGGGTAGAGTACGTAATATTAAACGGCAGGTGAAAATGTTTTTCCCCGTTGCCTAAACAAGTCTGGCATTGTATAGGATTACTGAATTATATGATTTATTATGGGAGCGCAACTTATTTTACACACTTCTTTAACTTATTTGGTATATTTTTATTTCAATGCCAGTTTTTGTCAGCCTCGATGGTGTAGTGGTTAGTGTAACCGACTGCCACGCCTGAGGTCGCGGGTTCGATTCCCAGACAATTCAAACATTTGTGTGCATGAATATATATGTTTGTCTTGGTCTGGGTGTTTCTATGTATAATATGTATGTAGTTACAAAAAAAAAAGTATATATGTATGTTTATCCATTGTCTAGTACCCATAGTACAAGCTCTGCTTAGTTTGGGCTAGATGGTGTTGTGTGTATGTAGTAGAATATTATTATTATTATTATTCTCTTTATTACTTTTTTTCTAATAATTACATTTTTAAATATAAATATGAAAACTACACATATTTAAAAATATAAAAACTGAAATGACCCACCGACATCGGGAACAGGGTCCAAGCTGCCGGTGGTTAGGGCCCCAGAGAGAGGAATCTCCTCACAATACGCGCCGTGTCCAGTAGTACTGCCTTTTGCATCAAGGACTTGATCCAGCCATCTAACGCGAGCCTCTGCAGGTGGTGGTCGAGGCTCTTAGGTATTAAACCATTGACTGTAATGACTATCGGCACAATGATCGCCGAGTCCACACGCCACATGTCGACAATCTCGTGAGCTAGGTCCAAGTATTTCAACTCTTTTTCTTTTTCAGCTTTCACAAGATTCTCGTCACGTGGAATGGTAACATCGATGATCATTGCTCGGCGCTCTAATCGGTCTATCAGCACAATATCTGGCTTGTTCGCCACAATTGCCCTATCAGTGATGATAGATCGATCCCAGTATAAAGTAGCACGACCATTTTCGAGAACTGGATCGGGCACATACCTGTAATACGGCACTTCAGATTCCACAAGGTCATACTTTAAGGCAAGTTGCTGATGGACAATCCTGGCTACTTGGTTGTGTCTATGCAAATACTCTCCATTGGCAAGACGAGAACAACCGGAGATAATATGTCTGAGAGGTTCTCCGGGCTGGTGACATGCCCGACATATGTCCGTCCCATCCTTCAGGATATATCTCCCGTAGTTGTTCGTCATAACAACTTCGTCCATTATTGCACATACAAAACCTTCGGTCTCAGCGAAGAGATCGCCGAAACGTAGCCAGGACACCGATGACTGAAAATCTATGTCGGGCCCATAAAAGCGTACATGCAGCTCTTTTCCTTTCCATTATTATTATTATTATTAATTATGTTTACTAGATAGAACGTCAAATATATGAACTGTTGATATAATTTCAATACATATTGTATGTTATTATGTATATATTTCAATACATATAACATACACATCTACGTTATTGGATATAACGTTCATTAGATCGAAAATAAGTTTATACTAAAATCGTATGATCTACCGTTTAAAATATAATTATATTGATACCACCATTAGGATTATCACTGTTTGGAAGCACCCCGACTCGAAAAGATTAAAAGGCTAAGCCTTAAAGTCTCTGAGGCAATTTTTCTGTATAAACAACCAGAATGACTCGTATGAGTAATCTTTTTCGTTCATAATCCTTTGGTAGACGCGTTTTATTCTTATTAAGCTAACTCCGCCATCCTGCAAATCGCGTATTCGACACTTTGCCTGAACATTCAGTATAGTATGGAATGCCTAGATATGAAATTCATTATATTTCATACATTGTCTGAACGTTTCAGGCATTGTATAGAATACCTAGGTATTCTTTAGAATACCGGATAACACAGGTTGCCGATGGCATGTACATAAAAATATAACGAGCTTTGTAAACTATTACGGTTTTCGCCTGTCTGGACGTCATAAAAATATCTATGAAAACGTCTAGGAATTAGGGTAACTTGAGATTACCTATTTTCCTTCTAGTACGGTTACGAAGGTCAGGCAAGTACATACTACAGGTATATCCAAAAATATCTACTCCACTAATATATTATGATACTATATGTTATTACTCCCATGAAAGTACCTATATGTTATAAATAGCTTGCAATAACATATCTATATAATAAGTACATTATTATAATAAAAAATTAATTGCGTAAAGAGGTAGTAACAAAAGTAGGTGGGAAGTACATAAACTGAACATATTTTGCCATGTTCAAATAACATGCAAATTTTGTTTAAAGATATATTTACACTTTTGGTAAATAGGAACCAGTACGTTATACAATGCAAATAACAGTAAACTTCATATTCATTCTGAATAAAACTTAATTTTAAATAAAACAGAACCAAACCTCAAAATCTAAAATAATATACAAACTTTACAAACGTAGTTTACAAAACATTTCCAAAGTGATAGGCATGAGAGGAAAATTGTTATTTATATATAAGTATATAAAAGTTTAGGTACAGATAGGCAGCCCATTGGCTTAAATAATAAATCCCATAGGCATCACTTAACAAACGAAAACAAAAATAGAATAACCAGTGAAATCAATTTAAGCTGAAATTCAATTTAAGTAGAACAAACTAGGAAAAGCTTCAGTGATCCCTTTTGTGTAATTCTAAGTAAGACCGTTGTAATTAGGTATCTACGTTGTAACAAAAAGAGTGCTTGATCGTTTTTTTCGTATCCTCTTAAAGGTAATTGTAATTACGAAAGTGATATAAACGTCCGACTAAGTAATACGGAGACAGAAATTATATATGACTGTTGTCGAGTCTAGGTTAATTAATGAATTAGGATTTTAAGTTTTACGTTGAATGACTGTAAAAAATATTGTAATCTTAAGTATTCTAGCATCTAGCTTTAGCCGCGGCTTTGCTACTGTGGTTCTAAAGAAAAACAAATGTACCTAAAAAAAGTAATTGTAGTAGTGTATTACACTCGCCCACATAAACTGTCTATGCAAAAAATCACGTCTATCTATGTCAACCAACACATTTTTGGATTTATAATATTATATTGATAAGGATGTCAATAAAGATAAATAAATAATATTTCGATACCAAAATACGACGTGCCTTGTACAACATAGGTACAGACTGTAACGTAAATTTGGTTCCTATTTAATTACCTGTGGGAAACTAACTTATGCATGATAAAGAGATACATCGTATATTTTGAATGTATACTAACGATCTGCCCCGAATTCGCCCGTGTTAAACTAATATTAAAGCGCATGTTCATTTGGATAAACCTTATAAATACCTAGAGAAATATTTTTTAAGTAGGTGTAGTAGTTGCGAGCATTACCCTCCTAAACCTAAACAAACTCACAGAATTAGCTTTCACTCTTTTGGCACATATAGAAACATAATACATATAATTTATTAGTAATGGGTAATTAATATCAGTTCATGCCTAAAGAGATACCAAACGCTGAGTCCATTACACAACATAAATTCATTATAACACTTTTTCGTTCTTAATTAGAGCAACAATTTTCGTAATTCGGAAACAATTTTTAAATTGGCTTTGGTATTTACGTTACCCTCCGGTTAATCTTTAAATGAAACCACACCTTATGCTAAACGTTTATTCAATTTTATAACGGTCTTATACTAAAATGATTATTAATTTATTTGAGTACACGAAATTAAATCAACATTAAAAAATACCACTTTTCTTTGCTTCTTGTGATTGAAATATTCTGCTGAGATTACTTTATTCCTAACTAATTTGTTTTTATTTTAATCATGCGCCCTTTAAAAACGATAATATCTATACATGTAATAAAATTGTAACTGGTCGATGTCTGTACCTAGGAGGTATATAAGAAATATTAAAAAATTATAAGAGCTATAGAAGAAAACTATGATTTTTAGATTCTTTTTCTGTCTGTCTGTATGTTTGTACGCGCATAACGCTAAAACGACTGCACCAAATAGAATGCGGTTTTCACAATTGTATTGCTGGAAGTCTAACTAAAAATCTGATGTGTGTTCATTTTCATGCACTAAAAGCCGTAATAAAAAGAAATAGTTGAAGGGGTGGATAGAGAGACATCAGCTATAACCTTATCCCTTCCGAGGAAGCAAAGAAAGAAAATATAGATAGGGACTTTAATCCAAATACCACGCATACAAAGTCGCAAGCAAAAGCTATCCAATTATATACTTCATGCAAATGCCAGTTCAATCAGTTTATCTTATAGTAATAAAACGACTTATTATTATAAAATTGAAGTAATTCCCATATTTCATTAAAAGTTTCATAACTTAGTGATAACATTTGCGTGAGATTCGCGCTGAGAGCAATGATTTAAGTGGGACTCTAAAACACAAATTCCAGGCTTATAAAATGATGCTCGTAATAGAAATGTAACGTAAATAAGATTCAAAAGCAACCTATTTTTCACATCGTAATAATTTCTACCTTCATTTGTTCATTCTGATATATAGAGTATATAGAGCTTATCTAGGAGAACAGTATACCCTTAACTTTTTGTAGATTACGCATATCGTCAAGCACGCTACTACGTACATATAACCTAAATCTATGTACAAAGCTACAAAACATTTTAAAAAAGAAATTATGTATATACCATTTTTACTTTTCTGATTTGGTAAATAATACACTAATGCCCAGTCCCACAACTAACAAGTAAAAGTTATCTTAAAGATAAATCGCATGCTGTCTCACTCTTGTTAGGTTAAAGAAGAGAGATGGCGAAAATTTTATCTTATAGATAAATGCTATTTGGAGGTGGTGGGAGAAGCCCTTAATGTAAATTAATTTAGTTACAGCTGTGCTATTATATGTACATATTCGTTCTCTAATAAATAGAGATAACATAAAAAAAAAATAGATAATACATAGAGAAGGAGCTATATGTATTGTCTGTCGAAACGCCATATTTATTTACTAAGTAAAATAATAATTACACATAAGGTTCATATCCGGCGAGCTTAAAAACTATCGGTAATGATAAGCTGGATTCAAAGCCGAGTCTGTAAAAATAAATTGAGTCTTTTGTCAGGCCAGTCACAGTAGGCACACAGAGTCTGAAACTTTCTACGATACGACCCCATTAATTCCATAGAAAGCCCCCGAAAATGTATACACTCTGTTGCCTTAAATACACACATACACCTATTATTCACGACACGGCTTTTATTTTGACAACACCAGTTTTAAAAAGTGTCTGCTTCATAATTTTTGTTAATATTTTGCCGGTTTCGTAGCCGATAGTATTCAGGTCTTCTGTAAGCACACGGAGTCTGAATTGTCGTCACTAGTAGTCTAATGTAATCGACAAACTTGCTCTATAGTATTTTAATCCTATAGATAGCGAGCGAAAATATAATACAATTATGCTTCATCCTTCTGGACTATACACGTGTGAAGCTAAGTTAACCTAATTAATAAGTACAATGCCCCTTATTGTACACGTCACCAATCTAATTATATCCGTAATGTTTATAAGCGGTTTCATTGCAGCGTGTTGGAGTATGGCCATGACAATACCCTGTCCATTGTCATGGTCTGTTCATACTCTACGATTTAAATGCAGCTTAGCCTTTTCGCATACCTTCGCGAACATCATATAAAGAGCTCGTAGTTACACTTATATTTTCTTCATTGTTGAGTCGCTCGCATTCTTGGCCATGCCAAAAGAATCCATAGTGCCAAAAGAATCGACCGGGCTGGCAGAAGTACCAATGTGCCGCATTTCTGAATTATTGTCAATATGATCGCACCTTGTCCTGGGCTCCCGCGATAAAAACAAAGTTCAAATCAAAATTCAATCTGCGGTAGCTTAGAATTCATTTGGCTCTACTCTCCTAGTCATTATATCAACCATGGGTACAGAGAACGTTGTATGACTATTCCTCAACAGAATTATTATGAAAAATAAGCAGAATATTTAGGGAGTATTCAAAGGGAAAATACCCTAAGGTGCAATATAGCAAAGGTGGCACGGCATTCGGGGACATCGTCCACGCCATCATCCTAATTTGCCTAGAATTTGGGTACCTGCCGAATACCTCTGGCGATCGGTTTGATTCTTTCGATTAATTTCTAGATCCTATTACCGTTTACCAGGTACAATTTTCTAATACCAGACAACGGGGATCGAACCCATAGCCTCATACAATCACACGCAATGTATATTATGACTGACTCATTTAAGAAACAACACAATTTAATTAGTATTTTTACATGTATTAGTATTGCAGCTTGCAGTGTTATCATTTATTCAGGTCATCACTTGACCCGTTGTACGAGAGTTGAGTAAGAAGCTCTTCTATAGATGTAGAGCGTTCATATTTCACAACAAAATAAACATGGAAAGGAAAGTTTTACTTTGTAAAACGAATTATTTTTATTTTTCTTCTCAAAAGTAAAACCTTGCACTAGTTTCTGAATTTTATATGTATGTAAGTAAGTATTAAGTTTAGATGATACGTTTAAAACAAATATTGCAACTAAGAACTGTTCAAAGTACGATTAATCTTTAAACCACCTAGGTTATATCAGTTGCCGTGCCCCTAGCGCCCAACTTATAAAGTTAGTAATTTTAACTAAATTCAAACATAAATATTGGTTGTAATTATGAGAAGGCAGTAAATGATACTGTAAATAATCGCATATAACATATTTTTTGAAATAACATAACTTTGTGTAAAATGCAACGTAATTAAATAGAGAAACTTATATAAATAAAGGTTTTAAGACGGATACATACGACTCAAGCGAAATGGTCACGAAAATATTTTTCGGATAAGTACGATTTAGGTGGTTAAAAGGTTCACCATGAAAACCTAATCGGTCGCCAGTAACTCCAATGGTATGAAGCAATGCAAGTAAGTATTGATTGCAAATGCTGATCACAAACGTATACATATGTACATTGCGTAATGTAATTTACTTCACTTTGCTTCCTACATAAGGCGAGCTAAACATAGCAATACGTGGCAAGCCTTAAGTTAAGTTCTTGTCCTACTTAGACTTTGAAGGCTTTATTGCGGCTTACGAACTAATATCTTGCGAATTATTAGACCTACTTTTCAACCCCTTTTATGTATACAACAATGGTTATATGAATTAGCAGGGTTCCCATTTTGATGCCAAACTTGCTCCGGAGAGCTCCTAGAATATGACTTTTTTCATTTTAGCGATACAATCGCGACGACCCTCAGGCGATAACCGTAAGTCAAAAATAATATGAGTCTATAGTAGTTGTACAAAGTTTTAGCTGTCTTTGAACAATAGAATCTCTACGTTGATCCTTTAGCTTAGCATTTCTGGACGTATATAAAGAGAATGTACTATGAAGTTCTGAGTCGAAACAGTATCGATTAGCCGATATAAACCAACGCTGCAACAGCACGATGGCATTGTGTGTGACATTGCTGACGTACGACCGTTTCTACTTCGTGACCTTAGACGAAATGATTATTTCAGCTAACTCAGCTTGCACGCTACGCCCAAGCTTTTTGTTAGGCTACACAAATCTCAATATTAGGCTGGGCGGAAAGTTAATTATATTAAAATACTGTATTTAAGCTTAAGTTAATAATTAACTTATAATTTATTCTTCATGATTAAACTTTCTGTAACTTTTTTAAGTTATTTAATGATTAAATTACCGAGATCGTGCCTCATTACTATTAATTAGGAGTATTAAATCAGGTCTTTATGTCACAAATAATATTCCTGGCCATAATCACTTTATAGTACTTAATTATATACATAATATATGTAGCACCTCGAGGTCAATTACGTCTGTAAAGTGCTGGTTCAAACTGAAATTATGTAGAGTATATTATTCATAAAATCAATGGCAATCAGGCTACTCAGATCGATCGACAACGATCAGCTATATTTATATCAATCAATTACATTAAAGATTATTACAATAAACTATGGTATATGAAATCACGAATTAGGTTTGGTCTTACTGACTGCATATCAAATAGAAGAACACGTGAAGACTACGTTTGTCAGGTAGATCTACCTGCTACCTAGAGCAGGTAGATCTACCTGACAAACGTAGTCTTCCGAAAATACTGGCACTGTCGCTTTGAACCTTACTTGTAGAGGAAATCGTTACAATAACAGTAAATTAGAGTTAGATACCTCGGGTAATCTCAGCCTGACGTTATCTCTACACTGACTCCAGTCGATTTGCAGAAAACAAGCTTCGTAATGAAATCTGCTTCGTCAGCTTACTCAAAAAGCCAACCTAAACATTTCTCGAGAATGTCTCGCATTGTTTATTAAAACGTGAACACTATACAAAGCTTGTAAAAGTACACAAATGTCTAAACAATCTTCTAAAGTTAAGACGTAACATAAGCGTACGAAACCTTATCGCCATCTACACCGTTGGCACTTTGTTGGATTTATTTTCGAGTATAGTTTACAAGTAGTAAAATATTCAGTCAATGCAGTTATAAGCCGTTCTTTGTTTGTCAAAAAGAAACACCTAGTACCACGAACATAAAATAACTTTATGTGACGTCACTACTTCATGTAATCACGAAGCTAATACTAATAAGTATGTAAACAGTGCGCAGGGTAAGGTTTTTATTTTTACCAGTCAGGCTACAATGTTCGTTTATTCTAGCGCAAGAAATGTGGAGTGATGTAATGTAAATAACGTTTCTCCATTACACTGGGAGCCGATACCATTAATCCGTTTGACACGCCTATTGGCGAACTGCTAACCAAAACCCGAACTAAAATTGTGTTGTTCTAGAAAAAGTAACAAACACTAGGACAGTATTTACATAATACAAATAAATAGTTACACTTTTATGTGGCTATTAAAATCGTCTGCGATGTCTGTGTAGGGATTCTGATGGAAAACGCCGACGTTGCGTCGCGGCTGGCAGGCGGCGTGGTGAGTCTAGGCGATATCATATGATATGAGTGATTAAAAATAAGCCTGTAGGCGTATAATATTTCCATAAATATATATACGAAGGAAAACACTCTCCTATTGACCAATGGGATATTTGGAAATATCGGAAAGCCGTTTGCAACGATCCTGACATGTTGCCTTTTTTATCATCATCACATTCTTCATTTATTGTTCTTCTTATCGTAGCCATCATTCAAAATATCTCTGATATAAAGGGAAACGTACGCCGACATCTTTCGCATTTACCTATTCTATTCAGACTTGTTAGTTACTTCCGAAATCTTATTTCGTCTTTTTCCTCCACATGTCCGTCCTATTCGAGCATCCCTTCCAGATATAGTTGTTACATCTTCTGTTACTTTATACATATATGTGTATACTACTCCACGTTCAATTCTTAAAAGACCCAACCACATACTTATACATACAGCTTTTCATTATATAAAAGTCAGATCTAATCAAATATAGGCCTGTGTATATTAGACGCCGCAGAAATATTACTCGACAATCGAAAATCTTGCGATATTTCTCTTGTGAACTACCCCTTAATAAACGAAAATAAACCGTTCGTCTTGATAATGAATCTCTTTGATTCAAATCAATTGTCTCTTATAAAAGCTTTCAATTTCATCAGCCATCAACAATACAAGCAATCAATACATCATACACGAACAATTACCATTTAATGCAGCATTAAGCAATAACTTCAACCTTTTCGTTTCTATTAAATCATGTCATATCGAGTTTAATATCAGCCATTATTGTTGCGGGCCACGTCTGGATGTGCATTAAGTAAAGTTCACGCTAGCAATAAAGTGACCGACGGTAAATGAACCGTTCGCGCCGTAAATAGCGCTTACGACCGCCACTGGCCCTTTCCACACTACTCACTGGTACTACAATCGTTTTAGTACTTGCCTACTGGAACTGCTGTGTACTGCTGTTACGGGAATTGTCACACTTAACTATATGTGTTAGTATTAACACAGATATTCTAGATGTTTTGTTAATCATGTCAATACAGCATTCATATCTACAGACCAGTTCAATTTTCCAGTACAAATACAGTTCACAGTTCGTTTTACCTATTGAGCTAGGAATCCACATAAAGCAGAAATCGCATTTCAAACCACGCTGGGAATAAAAACATATAAAACGAAATGCGCACGTTGGAAAATGCAGTCAGGGAGGCTGCCTTTCATTTCGTATTTTGACAGCGCATTTTGAACCTTAGGCAACTAATCTGTTTTGACTGCGTAAGTAAATGATAAATATTTAATCATTGACGCAAATGTTTGATTAACATTTTTAAAATCCATAAATTCATTTTTTAGCAACAAATTAATAAAAATGTAAAGAAGACTAATTCCATAAAAATCATACCTGTACAGGGCGCCATCCTGGCTATGTGTTTCAGCGCAGCCACTGAATAATAAATGCAGCGAGCAAGGTTATATTTTATTTGTCCGTACACTACAATCCAATGCAACGATTCCACGCTGTCCTCAATACAGCACGTAGGTACTCATTCACTGCGCGCCTATATGAAAGCTTTACGTCACTTATACTAACGAGGTTGTAGTATAAGAAACGGTATGTGGGTGGCGCGGGCGGACGGTTTTTCTTCGACGTGCACCCCGCCCGCCTTTCGGTGCAAAATGATCGCGTGGCGAAGCGAGGGCTGCCGCACGCACCCCCGCGCTGGCTGCCTCCGCGCCCGCCGGCTGCAGGCTCGGCCGGCTTTTGCATAGTAAATACTACCATTTCAGATAAAATGTTTCTTATTGCTTTTCAAAATAATCTTGGGCGATGTTATACAAGTGTTAGGCTTTTATGATCAAGGAAGAACGCGCCTTATCTCAATTTTCTATTAAAGTAAGCTCACAACATGTAAATGTAATACTGACACTTAATTAAATTTCAATGTTCTGTGTTTTTATTTAAATAACTTAAATTTTGTGGCGAAACGTTTACTATTTCAGCATTGCATTCGGGGCCTAGGACACAGCGCGCAGGTCTCAGTCAGCAATTCATTTTATAAACGTCTGTGTACCTACTTCACACGAACTGCATTTCATTGCGAATGCGGTAGTACTGAAAATTGAATAGACTTTCTCTTCACCTACAATCTGTACATACAACAATATTACACCACGTTAATTATCATAACAAAAGTATGATATAATAATAGAATGTAATTGGGTAAAAAAAAACGAGTAACCATTTTTTTAGATAGCGGATTTGATAGTTTACATTGTATTTTATTTACAATATGACCTTGCTGATGGGCGAAATGTTTTAAAGGTATGTTAGGTAGGCTATGTAAATATATTAACTGATAGGAAATAACCACAGCAACCCTTACAACGATCGTAAAATTGATTTGATGACGGTGTTTTCTACGTAAAGTAGTAAAATTTTTATACGATCCACAATGCGAACGGAATTTGTACCGGTCGTTACATTTCATGCGGCTTTAAGGATTCATTCATAGTAACTAGTTACATAGAACTGCTACGTAGGTATACACAGCACGGAAAGCCCTCTGGCTTTCGTTTTAAAACTATTATAGTACGTGTTCTGTATTCAGACAATGCCCATAGACAACACAAATACAATCAACATAGGTGGCGCTGAAACTGATTTTCAGTCAGCTGCTAACTAGAGAGAAAAGCCAGACGTTGCGAGCTAGCCGAGTCAAACAATAGTAAGATAGCTGTTACCTCTACCCTGCGATAGATGGCGCTTATCGTGGTTCTGTTATTTTCCCAACGTGTTGTTTCAGTTTGCCCACTTCAGTTAACATCGACCTATTTATTTGGCCTCCCGGCAGATGGCGTTGTTCTTTTCTACACAGCTACAGCTCGTGGGTGCAGTCCTTAGTGCCTAGTTTACACCTCATAAATATGCAAATCCGAACCTTTTAAATTACGTAAATTTTATTAAAATAGCATTGGCTTTAATTTGAATATCTAAACCAAGAGATAAAGACGTTTTGCTTTTTAGTTGTTTTTAGAATATACAATATTAGAGTAACTTGTGGATTTATATTTATTATTATTTACACACAAAAATGGTGAAACATGGATTGGAACCATTAACGTATGATTAGCAACATAGATTTGATTTTAAAAGTTCACTATAGTATTAATTTTACATATTGGGTCAATAGTTCTATTTAATTATTTTAAATTTCATGTAAGATAATATTTGCGTATATAATGGTTAAGACATATTTTGCTAATCCACTTATAGTTTTCTTTACGTAGAGATAAAAAACAAATCTTTGGACGATTCTAATATTTAAAAGTGAAATAAATAAGGTTTTTTTGATCTGAGAGCCAATCCGCGTAATTAAACCTGTTCCAAATAGAGTGATGATTTCAAAGATATTGTATAAAACCCTATTTGGATGGTCTAGTCTATTAGTTCGCAAAGTGGTCCAGGTGGACTCCCAGGGGTCCACGGGAGACCCGACGAGGGTCTACGTTGGCGTAACATAAAAATGGGAGTCTACAATTCGTAAGCGGGACGTCCGCCAAGATTTATTTGCTTTCGATAGTGAAAAACTAAAATGTTGGCTTGACTTCACCTATCAATATAGGCAGATAATATTTTAAGAAGCTCAGCGACAGTTACTACTTCTAAAAAAAAAAACTAACAAATGTCAAATATGAACTGAAATGCAATTTAGAAGTTTATGTTTGACATTTATTTAAATACAGGAGAATGCAGTTTACGATATTTATGACACTAAGAGTAGTTAGGGACTCTATAATAAACTGTTTTTAGTGCGAGAATTTTCCTTTAGTAGTAGTATTACGTGTTTACCTCTAGAGTTTAATGTTTCTCGATATACGTAATTGAGAGAGAGAGAGAGAGAGAGAAATGAAGTTAGGTCTAAATTAAAGAAAACATCGATAAATAACCAAACACTGTTAGGGTCTCCTACTATCTGTATGAACTCTCTTATTTAAGTGGGCACTAACTACTGTAAAACTGTGTTTGCTTTCTATAATTATCGTATTTTAAGATAAATATTCAACAGAAAAGCTCAAAAATAAATAGTTTCTGCTTCTGTTGATTTTTATTAATATTAAATTACATTCGATTAATTTTAAATTACAATTATACAAGTATAATAACGATTAAAACGTAGTCGTACTATATCGTATTAAAATTTGATGCGTTCCGTTTAAAATCACGCCATGTGTTTTCATTAACTGAATAGTGGTCCCGCCATTTTGATATCAAAATAGCGGGACCACTTTCTTTGTAGTATATTTTGAAATTTTATGAGTGTAGAATTTTTCTATGAAAGTATAAAATAGTAGAAATAGTTTATTAAATCCTATTCACATGATATTCGAAAAACCTGGCGTGGTCCCGCCATCTTGACGTTCATTCAATATACCAAGGTATATAACATTCGAAACTTTAACATCGCGAGCGTTGAAGTATGTCTTGTGCTTTATATTGAATTCACACTATGTAAGAGGAATAAAATTGGTGATTTATATATTATTGAATATATCATTCGAATACATAATACCAGAAGCAGCAATAAATATTATACGAACTGCCGCCCACAACTGCGCTCTGTGTGATATATCAACAAAACGTAGCTAGTTACTCAAAGATATTTTAGCTTGACATCAAGAAAATCTTATAGAATCAGTTTTGTAGTTTCAAAGACATAAACTTTCATCTCTATAATATTCCAATGTTGTCACTCCAGATTTCACAAATAGCTTATTTATTCATTCTTATAACATTCGTATAGCACTATTGACGTAAACCTAATACATAGTTTAGTTTGTCAGATAACCAAAACTGGTATTGCTAAGTAGAATTTCTCACGGCACTTTTCATTTCAATGAAATGAAATTGAGGATTTTCACAAAGAACCCCATTCGTCCTCTTGCTGACAGTGCCAATACAGTGCCTCCACAACACAATGTGTATTTTCTTTGTCAAATTATAATTTGTATTTCATGTTTCAGCGGCGATTCCGTTGTGATTTACATCTACATTTTGCATAAATTCGATAAAGGTTAATAAAAAACATTTGAATTTAGTACAATAGATAACGTAGTAACTTAATCTTTTAAGGGTGACAATAATAAAAAAATCTGCCATAACCAACATCTAATATCACTTTTCGCATGCCTCGCTTCACGTACATATTCATCAAAAGTACCTACGCAATAATAAATAACAACAAGTGTAAGCTTGTTCCCCGCGGTTACCTAATTGAAAGGCGAGCAATCTCACGGTTTACTCATATTTAACATTTATCGAGTTCGTAGTATAACACGTTAATATAATAGCAACGATCTCTGCATAACTTTATTTGCGAGAATAAAGTGGCCTTTTCATAGTTTCACCCAAAGAATTTCTTTATTCCTAATACCAACTCCAAGGTTGACACTTTGTACGAGACAGTTATATATTTACAGTAAGCGATTGCAAATGAATTGGACTTACGCATGTGTCAATAGCCTTGAGCAATGATTAAACGTGAATTAGCTATGTAAATGCTTTTACGTATGTAGGCGCATTTAGATAATACGTTATGTATTGCAATCTAGCGGAATCAAGCCTATTTGTGCTTAACTAATGTAGTTTGTGACGCACCTTCCATACTATATAATATAAGGATTCTTTGTAAATGTATGCATTATACCATAGTCTATTGCCAAAGTAACATATTTTATTTTGAACACCCAACACCCACCGTTGTACTAAACATAAACAGCCGATTCTGTTCGAGGGCGCGGCTGAGTGCACGACACGCAATAATTTCAATAGTTTCCTCTACTAGTGTATGGATAAAGGTCAATACCATGCGAAACAAATATTAATGTCAGCCACTTAGCTGTGTTCTATGAAGATATAACATTCCATTAGATAAAGTCCTCAAATATCCCTAGCCACATTTATAAATGAGACAAAAGCAATTGCTTGGTACTGTTATCTTTCTAATCAATTTTTATAAAGCTTAAACATATTCTTGTAATGTATAAAACAATTTTCAAACCCACAATTTCTCAAGTACTAAACTCTCTAATAGCAAAATTATCATAGAAATGGCTTTCCAAGTTTGCCGCCGACTAACAAAAAGTTTAAAATATATACGTTTCTACCTCAATTCAAATTTATATCGATTTTATTCAATTGTAGCCATCTGAATTGTAAAGGACTTTCAAATATCAGCAACTTCTGTTAGTGGGTTGAGTGAGTTCGGCTAATTGAATAGCTATGCCAGACAAATGGACTACAGTATTCTAATGTGTGACTAAGATTTGATATTATATTCAATGCTAATAAAAAGTGGTTAGATATTTTAGACGAATTACAAACGAACTTATCCTACATTAAATATCGGTCACGAATAACTTATTATTCATATTTAATTTTCTATATTTCTGACTATTTTTAGCCAAGTACAATTGTAAATAAGAATACATTAATTATATAATAAACAAAATGTAACATACCTAAATTAAAATAATATTTTTATGCAAATGTTATTTAAATTTAGTATTCTATTAGGTATTCAGCACTATGTGCCACACGTGGGACAACATCAGAATACATTATGAGACTAACCGTAATACTAGCAGTTACAGTGTCGCGTCTACAATGCTTCAATGCACTACATACATACATAACGAAGTGAACTGTAACAACACAATCATTGTTCAAGTTATATAAGTCAACTTTAATTTAATAAGTCAATTAAGAATTAAGAACAATCTTGAATTCTATTTTCTTTATCTACAGAGTTCAAAATACAAAGCATTGCATAAATATTGAGGCTGAAAGCTCTCTCAATATAGAGCTCAGTTAAAAATAAACCAGACACGAGTCAGTCTACAAGCCTATATCTTTTGTTTTATTATATCAACTGCACCAATATATTGCTTAGTCTTAAGGTCTCATAGCAAACTGCCTACAGCGTGGACTACGTGCTACGATGTGAATGTTAAGTTTGAAAACAGTCGACAACTTACTTGGAAGTTATTATGCTGCGGCTCCTTAAATTGCCCGTTAATTACTGAGACAATTTAGTATAATATTTGTGACGACTCTGCACAGACGAAGAAGTTCAAGTTCAGCCTACTTTTAACAGATGGCGCTACATACAACAAGCGCTCGAATGACGTCACACAATTCTGCATCGCACAAGTGGAGGTTACGCAGCGACTAACTATACACAACATATAAAAAGCTCTCAACATCAACCGTCGGGCCGCGGCCCGCTAGGTACAATCCACCCGTCTTTTTTTTATCGTGTGGAAATTCTATTTATGCATTCCCCCTCGCCACGAGGGGAAGCGAGAGGGTTATGTCGGGCTCTCTCGAAACTTCGGGCCTACCGACTAAACCCCACGATCTGCCAACGCGCTGCTTTGTATGATGGGTGGGTCGCTGGAATTTAAACTGCATCAGCTACTCACACAGCA
This sequence comes from Catocala fraxini, assembly GCA_930367265.1. Taxonomy (NCBI): domain Eukaryota; kingdom Metazoa; phylum Arthropoda; class Insecta; order Lepidoptera; family Erebidae; genus Catocala; species Catocala fraxini. The sequence goes on from OV884029.1 coordinate 18,537,280, forward strand.
GTGCCCAATACAGACAGGAAGGTCTGCGGCGACGACTCCTGGGCGATGCCCCGACACGACTAAATACCTGACGGGCGGGAGATCCCCATTGTCCCACCCACGGCCTTCGCTACGGCGGCATAAGGCGAGCATAAGGGCGCCTGCGCCGCCCTGTTCACCGGCGGCGGCACGGATCCACCAGGATACTTTCCTCACAGATCCGCTCCGCCGCCTCCTTCTGCGAGATGATGTCGTCGCAGAAAGATGCGACCGCTACCCACTTCCTCTCGCTGTCGACCATGGCTTTGATCACGGCCGGCAGCGAGAGGTCTTCACCCACAACGTCCTGGAGTTTCCCGGCGTCTTCCTCCCCAGACGGGGTGCAGGAGATAGCCAAGCTTGGACTATAGCTGGCTAGAGTACTTAATGCGAGCCTGACCCACTCCCCCACACCGAAAACATCTCATGGGCCGAGGGGCCAGAATATGGATCCTAGCCGAACTCCAACCCACGAGTAGGCGCTCGGCGTCAGCCAGCAGCTTGGCCGCGGCGACAGGGCACTGTGCCCACACTGCTCCGACCCCTCCAGGACCGGGACGGATGGTGCCAATCTTTATGGTGTCCACGGCACAGCCAGTTCTGGCGCTAATGGCGCCAGAGACGTCCTCCACGGACACCGAATCATCGAGGCCAGTTATGCGCATATCTGCACATTTCACCGGCCTCGATATCTTTACACCATTTAGGGGACACAATGAACCAGCCTGGTCAGCGGATCCTCCCTTTGTGTTGAAGGGACATCACAGCCTATTCCTCCACATTGGTGACCCCGACGTGATCATCACAGCACCCGACGTGATGATCCAGCATCCGACGTGATTGGAAGCAGCCTTCACGAAGCAGATCAGCAACAGCAAACATCGCCATCATCTTCACTTCTCTCACACAGCACTTCTCCAGATGAGCAGTAATTAAGTCGCAGCCAGCCAGCATCTCCGGCCTCAACAGGGACCACCACACCTGCAGCAAACGCGCAGCCTGGTCTACCCTTCGGCCTCACCAGCGTCAAGGCTCAACCCACTGCACACACGGCCCACGAAAGCAGGCCACCTCACTCCCTGGCAACGAAGCAGCCAGCCACGACGCCTCAACTACGCAGCATCAACCCCGACTCACTGTGGGACTCACTGCAACGTAACAACCCCGACTCACTAGGGCACACGCACCGCTCACCGCACTTCGACCCGACTCACTGAGGTCTAGCGGCATACAGTTCCGACGCACTAGAACTAGCGGCAATAACATTACTTTAAAATTATATGTATACTAGATTGTGCCCGCGGTTTCGTTCGCGTAAACGTAGGTTAGGTTAGGTTAGTAACAGGACTTCCTCTTTTTTAAATAAAATATTATATTATATAGCCAATTTATTTGGTGTTAATACAGCTTTCTAATAGTGAAACAATTTTTAAAATTGGTCGAGCAGTTTTTGAGTTAAGCCCAAACAATTAAACAAAAAATGAAATCTTTCCTCTTTATAGTATTAGTATAGAAGTATAGATTACTTGCGGATACTACGAAATGTAATGTACAGAAATAAACAATTAAGAATTGAAAATAATACTTGATATGTAACTTTAAACTTTTCCCTTGAAAGGCACTTCACAAACTCTCTATCTCAATCTTACTTTCTAATAAACTTTTGTCTTTTTCTTCTATACGGATATTATTGTTGAATCCGGACGTTCCAATTATCTTGAGGCTATTTCTTCTGGGCAATTTATGTCGGTTATCTTGCCAATAATATACTATATTTAAATATAAAGCACAGCAGTGTCGTATTCACTATTAATTAGGCATGTCATTGATTTTTCTTTCGTCCCTTTATCTGATATCGGCTCTCTAACCATAATATAAAGACAAATTATTATATTATAAAATCTGTTCAATATTTACTCCCGATCTACTATCAGAGTAGTAAATATCACATACCAGCGACCAGCCCCGGCTTCGCACGGGTAGTACAAAGCCTTAACAAATTATACACCTATACCTTCCTCATGAATCACTCCGTATATTGGTGAAAACCGCATGCAAATCTGTCCAGGCATTTTTGAGTTTATCACGAACAGACAAGTCCAATATTAGCCATTTCTGCAGACGTTTTATGTTTTCCCATGTGTTCAATAGGCTCTTTGCCAATTCATTTAAATGTTTCTCTATTCTTTCTTTGTCAAAAAACTACATCGATAAATTAGTATACTTTTACAGTCACACTTTTGTTTAGTATACATACATAGTATCAGGGCCTTGCACTCGAAAATGTAGTAAGAAGTATATTACACTTAAATTTTGCCAGTCCCCAGGCTAACCTAATCAGTAGTCAGACTCACCAATGCATCTCTTTCTAAATTTCATTTGAGGTATACATATGTTTTTATCATATACACAAATATAATATAAGAAATGCTTGTGACAGAGCGTTGGCCGGCCACGCAGAGGACTCGAGCTTGATTTCAAGGCGATCTTCGATTAATCTCTGACTTGCCGAAATGATGTGCGGATTAAATAGTTACTTATCCCTCGCTTTGACGGTGAAGGAACAAATCGTGAGGAAACCCGCACTAGGCCAGTGTGGTAGATTATGGCTTAATCCTTCTCAGACTGAGAAGAGACCCATGCCCAGCAGTAGGACAGTTTAATACGGGGCTGCTATCCGTTTTAGACAGTGAAGCAGTACCTAGGGTGGGGCTGCTTTTAACCCACCCGCTCATTTCGATGCCTCGACACATTCGTCTGAAGCTCAATGATGTCTGCGTGCAGAGTTCACTCAAAAGGTCTCTCTGTTTTTACCTGGGCCGTCTACCTGATGCGCCACCGATGCCTGCTACAAGATAGCATTACAAGATTGATTCACCTTGAATTAATTAATTATATTGTTATAATGCCTGTGTTGCAGCGTATATATTGATAGCTATGATTCCATTATGCGTTCAGCTAATGTATTATTCGACGTTAAAATAAGGACAAACAAACACATTATTTTACGTTAATAACATTAGTTAGAATGTAGGTAGTTTCACATCGTTATCGCGCATGTGGGCGGAACAGATCTGCGAACGGCAATGCGGGCTGCAGCTAGTATTTCACAGAGTTAACACGAATGTGAATGTACAGTCAAATACATAAGCAATTGACACCAAAAATATACATATTATATCTATTTATAAACAAAAAATTCTAATTGTCATTCTGTACTGTTGAATGTGCGCCGCATAGGTTTCAAATTCGAACCCAAGGCCTCTGAGTTTTCAAAATTATGTGCGTAGTTTATTTAAATACGTAAAAGAATGTGTTTGTTTGTCCTTATTTTACTTGATTTACGAGCGTAGGTAAACGTTGTTAGAAAACCGGCGTGCCTAAGCGTTATCCATAGTTTTTCGAAGATATGTGAAGTCTACCCTAACAACACAACCAACCCTCACTGAGTCAGTGTGGTGGATTATGGCCTAACCCTTTCACACTAAGAATAGGCCCGTGCCCAGCAGCGGGACAGATTAAATACATGGAAGAACATTTTTAAAAAAATTAATTTTAGTCTTCCATCCTTTTGCTATTTCTGTTATAAAACGTTATTTGAATGAACGAGTTAATCGAAATCTCGCGACTGTGTACGGCTTATGTTACTGACTGTACGGTTATAGATACGTAAAACGTATAAACGCGCTCATTATCTCTACAGAAGGATTTAATTAATGTACTGGACCGGCAAAGGTCATTAGGTTTAATATAAAGACAGGTTATCGCACGGCCCACGTAGGCTTCCGCTTTATATTAAAAGAGCACCGTTTATGGCGTTATAAATTAAATTATGCATCATATAACGGTAAAGTGTAGTCATATTTAACGGACCCCATGAATAATGTACATATGTAGGGTACGACTTTATACTAGCGAGTGTGTTTAAGAGAGAGTCATTAAAAAAGCGTATATTTACCTAGCGTAATTACGAGGTTATTACTATTGATATGATGATGATGATGATGATGATGATATATATACTATTGATATAGAGAAGGAGTAGAGATACTATTGATATATGGAAACTTTTTTGCATTTTATTTCTGGCCGCCAATAGCTCTAATATAAGATGTTTAACGATTATCTATACCTTATTTACACAATGGAGCCCTGTATTTGCACAATGTGGCTCAGTGGCGATAGTTAATACAAATTACTGAGGTCACAAGTTGGAATTTCGGGTTGGATCAACAAAAAGTTATTGAGTTTTCCTGCCAAGAAATTCCCAATAGCAGCCTGAAGTTAGAAAGTTAACGATGTTGCAAACCCCGTGCCTCAACAAGCACGTCAAGCTGTAAGTCCTGCGCCTGATCGGTCGTGACGGATTGCCATCCCATAGAATTATACAAGTTAGAGATTAGACAGTGCACTTGTGTTTGTGCACATTTACTTATTTGTTCACTATAATATCTCGTACAAAAAAGGCTAGGCTCTGTTAAGATTGACCGCCGTTACCGAAATATGGTCTAGAGAACCGTATTACACATTTAGTTTCTTAGCTTTGCTAAAATGACGTAGTTCTAGCAGCTATTATTTAATATTACCACACCTCTTTACATACTAAATATGTTTTGTATTCGCTTTTTTATTAAAACGGATATCAGAGTTAAAATAAATAAACATTATATATATATATATATATATATATATGAATAAATAATTATTTAGCAGAACTGCGCACGTTATTCCTCCAGATTACTAACTGTATAATGTATGATAGAAATATGTTAAATTAGACAAACCGAATAGCCAGGCATGATTATATCTGGCACTATTTATCAATTAAGTATCTCTTAAAGCCTTACCGTTGCATGCGCGCGAACGAGACACAGGCATACTTTCAGTAACGCGTTGCGTGTCTAGCGCATGCAATAACAATGCTTTAAGATAAGGTGGTAAGACCCCAGGTTATAGCTTATAGCTATTTTATAGAGGCTATTACAGACTGCATTAAAAGTCTAAAGGTTTTCTGATAGCCGCGGCTGCATATAGTTTTACGCCACACGATAAACAGGACTCTAGCAGCCAATAAATATAAACAGGGGGTCTACCGTGAAACGCGTTATACGCAATTGCGTACGTTCGTTCGTGCTTATTCTTACCATAAAACATCATTCGCACCAACATTCGTCACGAATATCGTCGTATGACATTTGTACGTCCTAAAAAATCCGAAGTGTTTTCATGGTAGGTATATGCTTATTATTTCGTTCGTAATTCGTTTCGGCACGTCATTGCGTAAAAACATTTTCACGGTAGACCCGCAGGTCACGTCCTTTCCCTAAGGGGTAAGTAGAGTCTACGATACTTGCTACGATTCAATAAATAAAATATTAAATAATATGAAATAAATTTTACAGCACAAAACATCGCGATATTGTATTAGTAGTAACAGGTTGGCACCGCGCCACAAGCGCCCTCAAGCGATGTTCACACTAGATAGCGAAGCACAAACCTATTTCAATATTCTGCACATACATATTCAGAAATACAAGTTTTTAATAACACATCGTCGGACCAACAGCGAGCATAAGCTTGCGCTTAACCTCAAACGCCAAAAATCAATCACGGGCATGTTGTTTTTGGTTTTATTTTACTCTTTGTGATCTGTGAGATGGGTATCCTATTATGAAATGCTGAGCTGTGTCCAGTAATCATTCCCCAGCTCAGTAAAAACTAATCATGGCTGACGAACATTGGCGCATATAAGGGGTGAAATGTGCCGTGCTCACCCAGAATAGTATGGTGGACTCCCAGGAGGTTTCAACTCAAAACTCTGGAGTTTTATGTATCATCACTATTTAGGGACCGGCTACCTACCTTCCTCTCTGAAAGATATCACAATTCTAGCGAAATGAGCTGAACCATTATTTTACTTGGATAATGTTATGTTTTGCTAGTTTTGTACTCAACAATGTACAGACTACAAACAAGATAAGGTACCAGGCACGCACACTATAACATTATGTTGGTCTGTAAAACTATCCGCCACGCATGCACAGATATATGGTACATCTACGCACTCATGACCAAAGCACAGGTCAGCGCACACACACACATATGGCCAATGTCTGTTAAAAACATAACTCGTAATCAATCGATCAATATTTAGCACAAACTATGTATAGCTTCCATGGCTGAATAGCTGAATTGTAGCGACAGGAGGCAACGTGTGAGGGTTCGAACCTCACACAAAGGTGATTCGCTTTTATTTAATTATTAATTTTTATGTTAAAAATATTCATTTTCTAACTACAGTTCCACAGCAAGTGTCTCGTTTTCTTTTTAAGTCTTGAAAGTTTTAGCTTAACTAGGTAAAATAATAAAAGAAATTAATTATTTAAATTACATAATTTAAATAATAATAATAATATTTATTTTCAGAATAACATTCCATAGCAGGTTAGTAGCAGTTGAACTAACATCCAGTGTTCGGGCACGCCACGATCGTGGCGGTAAGTCCCGTGTTTGAGGAGTGGCTGGAGAGGCGCCATGGCGCCCTCACCTTCCGGCTGACACAGGTAATGACTGGCCACGGTTGTTTTGGCCAGTTCCTGTGTCGCATACGCCGGCAAGAGACGCCCGGTTGTCACCACTGCGGCGACTGCCGCGACGTTGTTGAGGACACGGCGCTGCACACTTTGGCGGTTTGCCCCGCCTGGGCATCGCAGCGCCGTGAATTGATCGCGGCAGTCGGATTGGTTGCCCTCTCGCTCCCGGCCGTAGTTCAGTCTATGGTCCGGAGTGAGAGGTCGTGGAACGCCGTCGCCTCCTTCTGTGAGGAAGTCATTTCCATCATGGAGGCGGCGGAGCGGGAGAGGGAGCGTTTGAACCCTCTCCCCAACCGCAGAGCCGGGCGCCGAAGGGCGCGAGACGACCTCCAGCCACCCTGAGGTTTGACCTGGGGGTGGCGGGCTTTGTAGGCCTGCCCGCCATCCGTTCAGCACCAGGTCCGAGAGGCGGCGTGCGTGTTCCCACGCGCGTCTCTGTTGTTTCGAGTCCGTCTCCCCTCTAGGGGGGACAGTAGGGATAATTTGTGAGGAGTGCCTTTGGGTAGGTCTTTTGTGTAGTGGCCTGCCGTTTCATACGGCGGGCCGAAACCTCGGCGGGGTCGCGACCGCATGCGAAAGTGATTCGCGCGGCCCCGTCGATAGTGGTTTTGTCGAGGAACACCGTGGTAGGTTTAGTCGGTATTCCGGGAGGTACATTTTCTTCTTAACATCTTTCTTTTACCCCGGAGAGTCCGACATAACCCCTCCGCCCGCCCCCGCGGAGGGGTATGCATCAAGCATTCCCCCACGTTAAAAGAAAAAAAAAAAAAAACATCCAGTGATAGTCGGGCACGCCACGATCGTGGCGGTAAGTCCCGTGTTTGAGGAGTGGCTGGAGAGGCGGCATGGCGCCCTCACCTTCCGGCTGACACAGGTAATGACTGGCCACGGTTGTTTTGGCCAGTTCCTGTGTCGTATACGCCGGCAAGAGACGCCCGGTTGTCACCACTGCGGCGACTGCCGCGACGTAGTTGAGGACACGGCGCTGCACACTTTGGCGGTTTGCCCCGCCTGGGCATCGCAGCGCCGTGAGTTGATCGCGGCAGTCGGATTGGTTGCCCTCTCGCTCCCGGCCGTAGTTCAGTCTATGGTCCGGAGTGAGAGGTCGTGGAACGCCGTCGCCTCCTTTTGTGAGGAAGTCATTTCCATCAAGGAGGCGGCGGAGCGGGAGAGAGAGCGTTTGAACCCTCTCCCCAACCGCAGAGCCGGGCGCCGGAGGGCGCGGGACGACCTCCAGCCACCCTGAGGTTTGACCTGGGGGTGGCGGGCTTTGTGGGCCTGCCCGCCATCCGTTCAGCACCAGGTCCGAGAGGCGGCGTGCGTGTTCCCACGCGCGCCTCTGTTGTTTCGAGTCCGTCTCCCCTCTAGAGGGGACAGTAGGGAGTGTTAGAAGTGCCTTTGGGTAGATCTTTCGTGTAGTGGCCTGTCGTTTCATACGGCGGGCCGAAACCTCGGCGGGGTCGCGACCGCATGCGAAAGTGATTCGCGCGGCCCCGTCGATAGTGGTTTTGTCGAGGAACACCGTGGTAGGTTTAGTCGGTATTCCGCGAGGTACTTTATCATCTTAACATCTTCTTTTACCCCGGCGAGTCCGACATAACCCCTCCGCCCGCCCCCGCGGAGGGGTATGCGTCATGCATTCCCCCACGAAAAAAAAAAAAAAAAAAAACATCTAGTGTTAGTAGTACCTACATCTAATACCTGACCGGTTCGGACTATCCGACCCAAAGAAGCCATCTACTTGACTGCATGTCGCAGTGGCAGTCGTATACAGCGTTCCAGGATCGCAGGGTCCCACCGGTCAGTTAGCGTTTTCAGGATGATGTTGGGGCTGGCGCATACGCGACGCAGCAAAGAGGTACATCGCTTGCGCATAATGGCAGAAAGCTATCGACGCTTGCATCCGCAAACATTCCAGACGCGCTGCCAAAACTCGGCAGCCCTACTAGCACCCGGAACGCGTTGTTGTACTGGATGCGCAAGTCACAAGCCTTCAACGTAAAGTTCACCCACAGGCTACACGTGCAGAAGGATTAACAGAAAGCTTTAAAAAGCGTGACCTATATTTGAATAGTACAACGTGCAAACCTGCGTGCCAATATATTACAACGAACAGCCAGCGACCTGCGCTCCCGTTCCACATCCACATTATCTTTCAGATCTTCTGAGACCCAGTGACCCAAATATTTAAACTTGGCAACTCTTACTAGTGGTGTGCAACACAAAGTAACTAATGGTACTCTGGAATAGCATTTGCTTTAAAGACCATAAGCTCACTCTTGAGTGCATTATATTTGAGCCCATGTGCCTCAGCGTAGGATTCATATAAACCGAGCAACCTCCTCAAAGCTCTAATCGAAGGGTTCAGCAGCACCATATCGTCAGCATAATTTATATTATTGATACACCTACCATCAATGTGACATCCGATTCCAGTGCTGCTGAGCCTGTCGATTAGATTGTTTATATACAAATTGAAGAGCGCTTGAGAGGTCAAACCCCCCCTGCCTCACTCCACACTCCAACCTATATTCTTCCGGCAGTGAGTCAGCCCATCTCACACTGTTCAGTTGTTTACTGTACCGATATTCAAAAATGTTTATAAACTCCGAAAGTAAGCTTGTTTCCCGTCGCAGTTTATTCCAGAGTATGTCATATGACACAAGGTCAAATGCTTTTGACAGGTCTAGATAACAGGCATAGACTGGTGTTTTTCTATTTGTGTAGTACTGCACAGTTTCCTTGAGGCACAGGATAGCAGTTTCCGTTGACAAGCCTTGCCTGAACCCAAATTGAGCATCACTTATAATTAATTGCTTATCCAGGTAGCCCCAAAGCAAACTGTCCAGAACTTTAGCAATTACAGTTGCCAGCGAAATAGGTCTATAATTTGACAACACAGAAGAGTCACTGGTTTTATTTTTTATAATAGGCACAACAATAGTACGCATTAATCTCTCAGGTAGATAAGAGTGTCCAATACATAGGTTCAGAAACATAGACAGAACTCTGGGTAAGTGGACTCCGGCGTGTTGCAGGTGCTCGATGCTGAGACTATCATGCCCGGGTGATTTTACTCTGACCATGCTTTTAATGGTATCAGCAATTTGGTTTGCAGTAAATGTCACACTTCGTTCAGTGCAGGTCGTCTCAGCATCGGGCAGCGGTGGCGGCAGCTGAGCCTTAAGAGTCGATTCTACCCTAAAATGCTGTCGGAACAACTCTGCAATACCACGAGAGTCTTGTACTCCCCCAATGCTCACAGGAAAGCTAGGCTTATGACTTAGCTTATTTGTAGTTTTCCAAAAACGACTAAAGTCTTTTTTAAATTATATTTTGCAATGATATCCATTTTAATTTGGTTTTGATGTATTTGACACCATTTCAATCGGGATTTGAATATTTTTCTGGATTCATACATATCATTATAAACCTGACCAGCACTAGGTTTACCACACCGCAGCCAAAATATATAAAAAAGCCGAGACCTCTCATGAGCGCCGCGGACATACTTATTCCAGCCAGTTACATATCTACACTTTTTCATTTGTTTGCCATAGTAACTGTATTCAGACGCACCATTAGTATACGCTCAATATTACTATACATTCTCTCTAACAATGACAAGTGGCTAGACTCACCACATATTCTATCACAACATTGATTAAATTCCACAGGAAAGTCTATTTCTCTAAGATGCGAATGACAATAATCATGATAAATACGTATCTACTTAACATTACGTTCACCCCAAATAACTTTATTTATCGGTGTATTTGGTTTCAAAATTGTAGCATGAATAATATTAAAATTGCACTCTAACATAATAGGTAAATGATCAGACCAATATGAGTCATACAATATTGAAACATTGCGAATAGTCGGCCGCGCGGCCTCTGCCACTACACAATGGTCGAGCCGACGCAGGCACCCGTGTGCGTCGCTTACATATGTATAGCTGCCCGACGGCAGAGTGTTAATATCAGCGCAAGACCACGACTGTTCCGCACAGAATGAAAACAACTCATCTGCAACCATTTCACCAGGATGCGCGTTATAGTCACCAATCATGAAAACTGATTCCACATTATTATTTTCAATTATAGCATTCATCTCGCTTAAACACTGTGTAAATTCCACTAAATGTTGACTGCAATCAGTAGGCATATACACCGAAAACACTAACAATGGACGATCACCGATCACAACTTTAATAGCCGCAAGGCGTACACTGCTACAGTCGATCACTGACACAGTGGGCAAGGCACTCCTGCGCCACAAGAGCGCGACACCCCCTTGTGGTCGCCCCCGCATCACACCGGCCGAAGTATCCACCGCGGCAGTGCCCGTGAAAGCAAAGTTGTCGTCTATAGTGCCCAAAAATGGGAGGTCGTGGGGTAACAACCATGTCTCCTGTAGCGCTATAATATCAGTCTTTTGACAAAGTCCTCGTATACAGTCGACTGACCTAACAACATTTTTACAATTGAATGTCGCAATTGTTGTTGCAGTCATACTGAATTCGAAATAATATTCTCATTTGGCCGTAAGCCACTCGTATTTCCATATTTATTCTTGTAATATATTTGTTTTTATTATTTTTACAAAAGGTTTTAAACTTAATAAAACAACTATTAATAATCAGCATGTTTTATTATCTTCATTACATGGTTCAGATACAAAAATAATGGACGATATTTTTTTTTCTGCAATTCTAATTTACAGTGGAAGTGAATTAACATGTTACATAGATTATAATATTTCTGATCCAGTAACAATAACATCACCCACATATATAATCTTTTATAGCTTCATTATGATTATGTTGTATCTTCCACTTTAGGAGAAACGGAGATTATAATCTACTGTTCAAAAATAAAAAGGAAATAATAGCAGCCTGTTCATGTCCCAATGCTGGACACAGACTCACTAATGAGAATATATTCTAGTGATAAATACTTTTAATAATATAATTATACTTAGTAAGTAAGAGCACCTCTTTCGCCAACAAACTGTGTGTAGTTTGGTGATTTTGTTAAAAATGTTATATGTGTATGTAAGTATAATAAGTAAATAAGTATAAGTAAATAAAAAGTTTCATAATTAAAAGGTGCGCCTTTGTTTATTTTCCGCGCCGGTCTCCGACCTCTCAAGCCATCAGCTGTAGCGGTGGTTCCGTACCGTTTGAGTCGTGATACCGTGTGCTTCTGCTGTCACACTGGTGTTAGCAAACGGATCAGCGATATGAACCGCTACAATCTCTCGATGCCGAGGCGATACATTTGTTAAAGCCCCAACAGTTGGACCAGGCTTAAGACAGAGTCAGCGTAACGTCTAATCCATAGCCGAACAGCTTTCCTCTGTACTAAAAAAGCATACAAAAAAACATTTAAAACAATCATAATATGAAATAGCAACACGCACGCGATCCAATACTTGAACATTCGATATACCTAATGACATCACTAATTCTCTATACTTCATTAATATATATGTATTTTAAATAATATTATATTATGATCCAATAATATATCTAGTTTATTAAGGTAAAAACATATTGATACTTATTGTAAATATAAAATAATAAAAACTAATTAGTCACCCATCGAAAAATAAACACATTCGATTTTCTATTGATTCCGGCTACCAGTGGCCGCTGTGCATGTTTAGAAATTAATACTTATTTACTTGTTTATTACTTACCGATATCGTCAATTGACTTGCTATTTCGCGGTTCGAAATGTTCTGTTGATGCAACCCAACGATTTCAGCTTTGTGGAACACTGATAAGTGATGCATATTTAAATAACTAACGAAAAAGATCAAGTAAAGAAACTATCACTAATAGTCTCTAACGCAGAGTGACTCACGATTCAACAACGAAAGCCGTGAAGGAACCTTAAATATATGTGAGTAATTTGCTTTTAAACGGATAAATATGTAATATAAGCCCAAAGACCTCGTAGAGGAAACGTATATTCTAATAGAAATAAATATCATATTATAAGTGGGTAGTTTGCTTATAAAATGACAACTAAAAATATGAGACAATCGCTGTGGAACCGTATGTTTAAAATAATGAATAATTTTAACAAGAATATCTTATAACTCAAAATAATGTATCACCATTGTGTGAAATACGAACTCTTACAAGTTACTGTATGTCGCCACGGATTAAGCCATTCAGCCACGGAAGCTATGCATAGAATGAGCTAAATATTGATCTGGTATTACGAGTTATGTTTTAACAGACATTGGCTATACGTGTGTGTGTGTGTGTGCACTGGCTGCTGCTTTAGTCATGAGTGCGTAGCTGTACCGTATATGTGTGCATGCGTGGCGGATAGTTTTACAGACCAACATAATGTTATAGTGTGCGTGCCTGGTACATTTACTTGTTTGTAGACTGTACTATCTAAAAAGTAGCTAAACAAAAGCTCCCAGCTATGTTGTATTTTCCTACCTACAACTACATTTTGGTTAATTACTGTAAACAATCCGCAGAAACAAAGCAATGTCTAGTTCAAGAGCTAAATTTAATTACGTAACAAAATATTATAGTAGCCAGATTAAATTCAAACATTAAAACAAATATTTTCTTTCTAATTACGAGCCTATTTCGGCTAGCTTTCAAACGACCGCTCTGTATTTCCATACAAAAGCTTTCGGTTTATATTTATGTTTAAGCTATAAAACTAGTTTTAGGTTACATAGCAACTTCGGTTGATAGGTTTATGTAAATGGATAATTTCATGTTTACCCTTCGAATCTTCGATCAACAATAGCTTCGAATCGACTGCGTCGTTGTTTGTTGTGACAGTGCCGTAAAGAGAACCAGCAATTGTAATGTTTTAGATTCATTAGATATCAGCCTAATCGAAAAGCCTTTAAGTGGTTTCTGGTAACACTTTTGTTTGAACTTACATCTTTCTTTTCCAGTTTCAAAAAGTACAGATCCGCCAGTCTTCGCTGTTGTGAATTAAAAAGATAAATCATAAATCCTCAAAAAATATTAGTTGCTTCTCTTAATATTAGAACTATAAGTCAAGTCCTTCAGGCATCTTAAAAGTCACTAAGTTATCTAGTTGCTAACAAGACAAGACTGAAAGAATATTTTGAATTGTGTACCAGACGCAGGTTACTTTCTGATGAAACGTTATCAAATAAAAAATAAAACCAAAGAAAAACATACGCGGCATGCTCTCTAACTCACGCTAGATTTAACAATATCTAGACAAAGGCTACATCGTCGAATAGCTAAACGTATCTCACATAAACTTGAGTCGTTAGCAAAGGACGTTCGTCTGTAGTACACGATCTCAGCATGTACTACACTTAAATCTTTTATCACGGCCAGTAAACAGTACAAAGCATATAGGTTCCTTTGCGAAAAACCGTGAGGAAAAGCCATACTGTTAATAATAAATTCCACATGCGTCGTGCTCCGAACGCGACGATAGGAAGCACCACTTGTCGTGTCGGGCATAAAATAACTCGGAACATGGATACACGGGTGGATTTCTACGACACGGACTGTTACTTAATACGGCTATATAAAAGCTATATCTGTGTATTTGCTTTTCATAGCTAGCCGCTATCGCTCACCACTGAAGCCCCACACGCGTGTAATATAAAGTCAACAAATTGTACTAACATCGATTTTGTAATTTGATTCCTCCCACCCCATTGCACCCCTATACGTATTTATAGTTAATTAAATATTGTGTGTTAACTAGGTTGTTGTTAGGAAATGCAGGTGTATATAACACGTTCGGAAGAATAGTTAGAATAAGTTTAACGCCTACATAACTACTGATCTATGAAATTGATACCTAAACTTAATTGATGTAATGTGCCGTAATGATGTAATGTTTACACAAGAGTGAACCTATAATATTCATGTACACAAAAGGATTTAACACAAGATTTTAACACAAGTCCGTCATACATATAACATGCCAAACATATTAACAAATATCACATTTACAGGTAATATTAGTAAGATTAACTATTTTATTACTAGTATATGTACTAAATATATATATATATATATATATATATATATATATATATATATATATATATATATGTAATGTATACTAAACATAAAAGTACCAGAGCACAACAAAGCCTACGAAAATATACCTCACAAATGAATGCGTAGCACGTCTACGAAATTGTAGCTATAGTGTCTTATTTATGGTCGTAGCAGTTGATTTTTGCAAGTTCCTATTAATTAGGTCTCGAGTTTTATTTTTTCCCGTGATTTTCCCGTAACAATTAAGACGGCTAAACAGCCTGATTAAATCTAAGCCAGCTTTGACCTTTTTTATCTTGTCCTCTTTTCTAGTAGTAAGCAATGGAGTCTTAAAGGTTTTATCTCAAGACAATTGGTTGCTCAGTGAAAAACATTGCCATCGTTTTTATAAAAAGATAAAAGTACGCAATCACTCCTTTGTAAATAAAGAACCGTCTCTTATTATTCAAATGCCGAAAGTGTACCCAGCACAAACGCCTTTGAAAGTTACTTATGAATTCTCAAACCCCAAAATATGTAAGTGTCGGAAAACGCTACTTTATAATAATTTCTCGGTACATTTGAGATACTGAACGTAGTCAATGTTGTTGAAAAGCTTTCAAGTTAGCAGTAAACGAGAAGAACTCTTCGAATAATGTACAGAAGGGTCTTAATGTACTACGATTCACATCTGTAGGAAGGTTCTTCGACTTGTATCAGTGTTTATTATTACAACGAGTTCGTCCTTTGTTATCATTCTGTTCTTAAAACGGCGGTCGGTATTCAGACTCAAGAATTATATTCCCGAGCACGAGATAAAGTAAATTTGTGAAAAATGGCTCCGCATTTTTTGAGCTACTATAATTACTGAATAATACTTGTGAGATAAATCTTGGCGTTTATTATTTTATTGAATGAAGGACGTACGGAAGACAACACGTTAAAAGTACCTTAAAATAACAAGTGATGTATCAAGAATTCAAAAGATCGAAATAGTTACGTCGGATAACATTGGACTTGCGATCGGGCGTGAGTAAGATTGCAATACCGGGATGATTATAATGCCCACTCATATAGTTTGATTGAGTATTTAACAAGAGTACTAGAAATCTGGAATCAAAACTGCTAGTAATCCTAACGAATGCTACTAATATTACAAATGTGTAAAATTTGTGAGGATGGATGGATGTTTGTTACTCTCTCACGCAAAAACTACAGAACCGATTTTATGAATTGAAAGTTTATTGTTTATACATCAAATCATTTAATCATAAAGGCTAAAAAAATCTATCGGAAAATCTACATGAACGCGAGCGAAGCTACGGGCAAAATCTAGTACATATTATAAATGCGAATGTAAGTTTGTTTGTTACGCTTTTATTAACTACTAGCTTTTGCCCGCGACTTCGTCCGCGTGGAATAGTTACTTTGGGCAGCATTTTAATTTTTTTAGGATACTTCTTTTGCACATTATACACATATAAATGCTGTGGTTTACTGCAAATAGCTTATTTTAATACAATTTTATAAACTACGTTTTATGTTTTCCCATCCTTTGCTAAAACATAAAGATTTTGCGGGTTTGATACATGGGAGCACGTCACATAGAGTTGCCCATGGAAAATAGTTTTGTTTATTACTATCGTATATGCTGCTTTTAGGGGAATGTGCACTCTTTTAAACAGAAATGGTAAATCCGTCGCAATTACCGGAATACGGGGATTTAAAAGATTTTCTCCTTTTGCCATTCTAGTCATGGTTATAGCTTTTATAATATTGCGGCCTAGATAAGTAATTTGTTACCATAACACACGACTACACATCAAATTAGACACCCTATATACGCAGAACTACGCTACATACAAAATAGAGAATTGTCGGAAAGGGACAGTGCATAGTGTTGACGATGTAATGGTAAGGATAGAGCGTAACAAAAATATAACGCACTCTCTCGCAAGATTCGCAGCGTTCAACTTCTAATAGTTCAAAGTCTAAACAGTCTAGGTTGATGTGTCGCTGTATGTACCATTACATAGCCTTGGTGCGTCAACATTTCTCACTAATAGGACTGGAATACCAACTTTCAGCCTTAACTTATGGGAAGGCACTCCTGATAATTCTAAAGAGTTGAGATACTCTATAGGGCACGATGTCACATGTTCAGTATTCATAACATTGTCTACTGAGAGTACACAACAACATCTCTTTTAACATCTGACATAATTTGTTCGTTTATCTGGCCTACTGTCTTATTGTCGGCGCCAAAATTTACCTGTCACACAACCATTCTCAATTGCCCATACTTATTTGTAGATGTGGATAGACATTAATATTTAAATCACTGTGTTATCGACAATTTGACAGAATTTACGTCTTAGTGTAAACATGCCGTTACTGTCTGTTAGCATACAATCTTCTCCGACTTTTAGAAGAGCAGCCGCATATTGCCCTGCGTAAGAATCGTTGTGTAATTGTACTCGCATATTTGTAGTCAGACAAAACTTTTTTACGTGTACCCGTAATACCGCCGCCTTCAAACAGCCATTTATTTCATCTGCCGGTGTACCCCTAGTAATAACCGGCAGGATCTGTCTAAAGTCACCAGCACTAAAAGTACCACCGTCCTTGCCATGATACCCTGGTTGATCTTGATATCTTTCATGGTGCGATATAATGCTTTAATTGCTCTTTTGTGGGACATCGTACATTCATCCCAAACTAACAGCTTACACTGCTGCAACATTTTTGCTAATGTTACAAAGTCCCTCACTACGCCGCGCTGCGCCGCCGCCGATTCATTGTGTATGGCGCTTGGCGCGTCCAGCACTCGCGGGACGTGTATATATTCAGACGGCATTTTTACAAATTATTTATATAATGTAGCCGAAAAATATACGTATTGTAAAAATAGACAGATTTCTTTGGGCTTCCACACGAACTTTCGCCTCCTATTTCATCCCCATGTACGTGGAAATTTCAAAATAGCTGTCACAAATGTTTACTTATTTACTTCTTATCAAGTGCCTAAATACAAAGTCTATAATGGTTTTATCTTCGATAATGACGAATTCCCATACAAACCTTCATCCCTTATTTCAACCCCTTCATGCCTTTTTTTACAACAAAATGTAACCTATGTCCTTTTCCAAGGTCTGGCCTGTTTTTGTACCATATTTAATTAAAACCGGTTGTGGCTTAGGCGAGATAATGAAGAATTCCCATACGAACTTCCATCCCTTAATTCAACCCCTTCATGCTCTTTTTCACAACAAAAGGTAGCCTATGTCCTTTCTCAAAGTCTATTCTATCTCTGTACCAAATTTTATCAAAATCGGTTCAGTAGTTTAGGCGTGAAAGCGTAACAGACAGACAGACAGACAAACAGAGTTACTTTCGCATTTATAATATTATAGTAGGGATTCGACTGATCATGAAATTTTTGTATACCTTCATCACTTACATACACTTTCATCCAGAAAAAGTACCATTCTCGAGTTATAGAAAACTGACATTATCTATATTTACGCGAACGAAGCCGTAAGTTAAATCTAGTATATAAACAAAAATGAGCTGGGTGTGAACTTGCAGCTCATTCAGGTCAAATTGCCACTTCCACAAACATATTTTAATTTGCGCCGCTGACACTGTTATCGAATAGTGACACAAATGTTCGAGTGCCTTTCGCAAATATTACTCTCTCTGTGTTTACTCTCCACGTTTGATGTTATGTTAATAGAAATATACTCATGTAAATATTTTCCTACTTCGCTTTGATCAAATATTGGAAATCGCTCTGTATAAACATTTTCTATTGTTGATTAATTGAAATACAAATCGATGTATGTTTATAAGATGAAAGGTTATGTAAATAGACTTTTCAAGCAGATCACGCAGAGACTTGAGATTTCCACTTGCTATAAGTATTTTAACAGAAGCTGGAGTACAGTGGCTTTCACAATTCTCAAATCGTAGAAGCTATTCGAGCATCGATTTGCTTTTGGAATTATATGGAGCTGGTTATTTATAGAACTGGTAAAGAATGTGACCTACTTCCAAAATTTGTTTACGATTTGTAGATGTCATAAATATGTAGAAACCATTACCTACAGATAATTTGCACACTGTAGTGGCTATTTAACCATGTAGTTATTTCTCTTACCTTGAAACGTAGAGTAGGTAATGAGCCATTACTTAATTCTGTTGAATACAATAAGCAAAATTGAGCTACACGCCAACATTTGTTCTTAAAAAACAGAAACCCAAATAAATCACGCTTTGTTGTTGCCGGCCTAGCTGGCTTTATAAGCAATTGTTTTAATGTTTTTATCAAAACTTTCCTTTGTTCTTTGAAATGATCTGTCATTTCCATAATTTTGCGTTGTGTGCCGAGCATAAATTGGTTTTGTTAGCCGCAAGGTCGTGATGAACGTTGTAGCTTATGAAAGCCATGATTAGTACTAATGTGTTTAGATGCTCATTGTGAAGAGATTATCATATATATATTCCATTCACTATTATCTATTTAACTCGTAGCAGATCAGACTAGCCGATGATATTTTACCAACTGCTTCTTGTAGACGATATTTTTATTAAACTTTGTTAAGATAAAAGTTTTATCCAAAATTCTCACCGAAATTTTTTGGCTGGACGTGAACAGCTTAAGCTAAAGTATGCCAGAGCTTTGACGATAGGAAAGATCACAACTCAGTAGAACAGAAAAATAATCGCGTCTAGTTCAATCACAGAATTTTCAAAAGATGTATGGCAAAATGAATCATAAAAAAACTCCCGTATACAGCCCATTCATTGTTATGAAGCTATTTCATATTAGCAAATCGATAAGGACTCATAGAGTAAATGATATCGGGGCAGACTGAGCGGCGCGCCGGCGACGCTACCTAGCCGCACGACCGCAAGCCTAACGATGTACTATATATGTATTACACTAGCCGACGAAACGAGGAAGAACGTAATCTACATCCATGCCTGCAGATGTGATCCCGATATCACTGTGTACCTCGTAACTTTGGAGTTACAACCACTCGACATACATATGTACGTACTACCTAGACAAATAGAAAAGGGAAAGTTACTTTATAAAAAGATTTTTATATACATGAACTTCTACGTAGCAATGAATTGATGACGAAACGAAAATCTGATGACGTAGTTTCTTATATCGCTATTTGGCTAAGAAATAATGTCACACTTTTTTTTTTAATTCTTTGTTCACTCAAAAAGCTGACATCATTATTTATTTTTATTAAAATTTATAATATATCTGTTTAAATCAATTTGAAGTTAGGCAGTACAGCTGTACTGCCTTACTAATACATTTATCTATAACTACTCCATAATGAACTCGTTATGGAGTAATAATTATATATAAATAGATATAGACAATGTAATTTGCACATCATTTAGTACAAGACGTGTCAGACAATTAATTGACCTTTGAAGTCTATTTACCTCAATCGTCAGATCGTGACTTTCGTTGTTTCATAATTTTAAAAGTTCGCTGGAAATATATTTGTATAGCGTCGGTGACACAAAACAACACCCACCGCTGTCTTGTTAAGTGTCACTGGCCTGTAAGTGGTGCTGGTGAAAACTAAGAAAATAAACTAGATAAATACAGATCATTACGTACGCCACCAATCATCTCACCCTATTACCAACGTATACCCACGTAACGCGTTCCTATATTCTTGCTTCTGAAATATGACTAAAGAAAAACATGTTCGTATAATTTAAGAATAATATTAAAGGATATAAAGTAGTTATTACGTGAAATATTGAATTGAAATTCGTGTGATTACTTACGGGGAAACATCTAACGTTATAGATGCTGATTCATTACGTGCTTGAAATTGAATCACAAGTCAGCGTGTCAAAATTTATGAAGATATATCCTTTCCCGGGAATACACGTTACAGCTATTCTTCTTTGTGAACCCTACACCTACGTAATCCTAACGAATCGCGACTCTGAAACATAAATGTTCTCGGCAGCGCGGACAAACGCCAATGTATTTTATCAAGCCATAAATCAAAATTTGTAACTTTCTGCGAAGAAATTGTAGATATCATCGAAGATAATAAACTGTAATTTGAACATGAAACGTGGGTAGACGTTTTGGAAGTTTGTAACATCCATCTAGCCGTCAGCGAATTCAGCAAAGCTAAGGGATCGTTTTCCTTGAGAAACAGGTACTATCAAAACTGCCTCCAGGCGAAATGTAACGACCGTGTCCCGACATGGTTGTGAGGAAGCTATAACTTTAAAATATTACCTACAAATGTGGTATTGGCTAGCTACAGAATCGGTAATATTAGCGTAGCCGGTAATTAATCCTTACTAATATTATAAACGCGAAAGTTTGTATAGATGTATGGATGTTTGTTACTAGCTATAGATAGCTGAAGACCTGGATTCACACATAGGCTACTTTTTATCCCGATATTCCTACGGAACGGGACTTACGCGGGTGAAACCGCGGGGAAAAACTAGTATCAAATAAATCTGTACAGAACAATTGAGCTCACTAAATACATTCAAATAATTCAAGATACATGTTATTAGTGTTTACCGCATTTTCGGTAAATCACTTTAAAACTTTGATTTGCATCACTTGATTATTACAATTACTGGACCACCTAAGCCACAAACATTATATTTTTGCATCCTGTTGCATAGCAGTATATACCTTTTATTGGCTTTATGTTATATAAATAACTAGATGTCCCGAAAAACGTTAAAAAAAACCAAGTCCAAACCATACTCGAATCCACTATGAACACATACAAAAAAATTTATCAAAATCGGTCCAGCCGTTTAGGAGGAGTTCAGTGACATACACACGTATATAAATATTATTAAGAGCATATTTTAATGTTGTTGTTTGTTCCTAACATTACGATGAAAAAGTAATCAATACGGTGCTCGGGTTATAGCTATAACAACCTAGCCTTGCCGCCTCTCAGACCTACATTTTCTATGATAGAGAAAATGTTCAATTACGGCTGAGGGCTGGCACTGTCTCTTGATAATTGTGATAAGCTCAGACTCATCGGGATAAAATACTGTCATCGATGAATCGTGACGGTAATATATCTGGATTTAGAATTAAGTAATTAACCTAATTACAAATTGAAATTTTCAATTAGGAATTGAACAGAAATAACATTTCTTTATTTGCTTTCATTTACTCAATATTCCATACTGTTTGCAACGTGCTAAATACAATTATTACACATAATTTAATACTTGATGCTTATCGCCAGCACTTTAAAACCAGTCAATAGTTTTATTTTTACTAATAAGATGGTGACACAATAAAACTGTTGTCCAATTATAAAAATTATACTGTCCTAATTCTCTTTTGCCTGCCACCCTTAAAAGGGTATAAGTACTACAGGTTTAACAAGCCGGCAACGTGCGAGTAATATCCCTGCTTCCAGAATATGCCTGCGGTAATACGATCAGCCGGACGGTAAAGTAGTTAGACAAGTTATGATACGTATTATAAAAACAATTACTCATCATAGTAGTATATACCTTGCTGGCTATGTTTGACGGTAAAGATACAAGTTCTGCCTAATATGTATGAGTAACTACGAACAAAACGTGGGACATCAGAAAATGTGAAAAGTTTTGATATAAATTAATTTAAACGTTCTCATCGTCGTACTCAGAGGTAGGAGACTATACTTCTTATTTTTTTGGAAAAGACGTCTCCCGCTCTCGGAATTATTCCCGTGGCGCGGGGGACTTCACAAACGTTCAAACAAATACACTCAGACGTGCAACAACTCCTTGCGGATCACACAAATTTTTGTCGTAAGTGGCAGCGCCATTTAAACCTCTACACAAGTCGTTTACAAAAGTCACACTTTCTTTGTCTTAGAGTCCATGTAAAGTTGTTGGTCTCGGGTATCATAAAGGTCGGTATATCGGACAATCGATATGAAAGGTTAGTATCCTTACATATTCAGATATCTGCTTAACCCTAGAATACCGCTATCTGTTTATGTCTCAGGGGTCGGTTTACGGCTGTCATTGCTTAGAACGACTGATATTCAACAAAACCTAGTTAGATGGATTGGCAGGTTTATTTAAACTAAGCGGTATTTTTTCTTTCAGACGCTCCATTTCTTGTTTTAGCCTTTTTATAGGTACCTATTCTACTGCAGCTATTCTAATTTGCTTGAGTTTGTGAGTTCGGTAGTGCAACGGGTGGGATTTGAATCCATGACCCATGATCATAAGTCCGACTTGCTGTGCTTCGTTTTTGTAAGAATCGCTAGTAGTTTTGTTGTCAAGATACTAGTATTATTCACTTAATAAGTGGAACACACGTCCTTTTGATTGTAAATTCAATGCCTTAACCATTTTGTAGCCGTCTGTTTCAAAACCACTCAACCTCACTAAATCTAAAATTGCTACCAAATCTTACTACGCTTCAGTATGATACATTGGAACTGCCTGGGACTAAGGGAATAAACAAAACTTTTCTCTTTGTTGTATTCGCATTTTTTTTATATTTTCACGCACAATGAACACAGTAAACCTATTAAGTAAAACCACACATCACTGACTCTCATAGATCCCTCAAGACAATCCGTAAATCTAACAATGTCTATTACCTACTACATGGCAACGTTTCTTTTGAAACTAATATTACACATAAAAGAAAAGCAATAACTAAACCTTATACGTTTTTTAATATATCTAATCGCATAGTCAAAGTTACTCAAGCGCTTTAGTGATCCTCGTAGCGGCGCATTTGTGACGTGGGTTTTACTGGTTTATTAATTTGTTACTAGCTTCTGCCCGCGGCTTCACTCATTTTTTCTGAATGAAAGATACTTTATTTTCTCTTCTGTATCTCTAACAACGTGTATGCGAAATTTCATTTTAATCGGTAGTAAAATAAAACGGCAGAGGGTACAAAACCGCATTTATAATTTTACTTAAGAGTTAGAATAAAACATGGTCATTCAGTAGTTGTTACGTCAATTCTTATTTTAGTAAAAGTTATTGAACCCTTAATGTCTATCCTCATATTAATATGTAATTTTCACCTGTATTTTGTATGCAAAACACAACTTTACCGATTTTCTTCACACAATTTATAGTTAAAAACCTAATGTTTATTTGAGCACACCTTTCATTTGACTAAAATGACGCACAATGATAGTATGTTTTAGACAAACTAAGCGATAGCTGAAGTTGAATCTAAAGATTAGTAATCTAACGCAAAATTTAAGTGATAACAAACGCCTTTCTGTCAAGCCCGATATCCGCATTTGACATAAAGTGCCCATTTAACCAATTACTGTGAGTCCATGAGACAAGCGGTTAATCCCTAATGCCTAAATCGTATTTTATAATTAACTAATTAATAAGAGGAACCTCAATCACTGTCCTGTCCTACGCGCAATTTATATCAAGCGACAAGCCTGGTCATAGCACTCCAGGTAACCCGCGATTTTGATACGACTGAAATGCTGGTGACAGTATATATTATAATTTATTTTATTTTCACTCATATAAAATTATTTTTACTATTATAATACCTACGCATATAATATGATATTTGGGTAAGTTTTGCCAAGCGAAGCATTAAATATTTATTCTCATAAAAACATTAAGAACTAAACAAAGCCTCAGTCATATTTAAAAAAGCATATAGCCGCTAGCCTTTTATTAACAGAAAAGCATTCAGCCTCTAATGTAGAGCGCTATTCTGAAATAGATAGAGCGGGAAGCGTACGTCACTAGCTCTCATTCACATTACGTAACAGGCAGTGGCGCTACGGTACTATTGTATGCCACCAGCCCGAGTGCGCATTCACAATTGTCACTACGCGGTGTAAAGTGCCACCGGCACAACACTAATTGGGCCAAGGTCCCATCTCAACTAACGGCGAACAAATAAAACAAGCCTAGGGACTCTCTTATAATGTTTCTGGTTGATGTAAGTTAATAAAATTATTACAGCTATAATTATAGAGGTAACCTCACCCTGGCCGCTCATTGCAACGCGCAACTGTTTTGAGTTTTAAGGTTATGACTCTTAAAATATATTTCTTTAGAAAATGGTTATTGCAGTTACTTGTGTTACTTGATGCTAATACTAACCGTGCTTTGTTTATACTTGTCTAAAATATGAGTGCACAATGCTACAAGGGTTTAGCACGAGACTAAAGTTGTGTAGTTCACAAATAGATTTTTCACGTTTAATCTTTCTTTGTATACGTGGTCTCAATGCTTGTAGCATTTTGTGTTCAGTCAGCAAAAGATAACGCCGACCCTATATAATATTTCTTTAGGCCAGGCGAGGTCTTCACACAAACACATTTCAAAAGCGATAGCTCAGTTGGGTGCCAATAAATGTAAATACTCACCGTTATAAATCAGTCTTCAAGCTTTAAAGTCTTATCAAAAAGATATGAGATCTTTTTGCTAGCAGTACTTGTCGGACTGGTCGTCATATTTATGTCAAACCGTGTAAAGGGCTGGTCATAAAAAAAATTGTGGGGCCGCAACATGTAGACAATACCTTAGCGCGTTGCCGAGAGCGCGTTTACTAGGCAATCACACTGGAGGCGTTTTCATAACAAACAATGGGCTCTCCGCGTCGGTCTCCAATACAGACGCGAGTGGATTGCTCTCCACGACGTCGAGTTCGGAAACAAATACTACGAATGTAGAACGCTTATTGCGGCACACTGAGATAAAATGTCTAAATGAGTTTTCATTAGAAATCTAGCTAGTCTGTGGACAGCAGCTTCGAAACTGCTATCTAATATCTAAGTCTATAAGCTATATCCTTCCACAACCATTTAAGAGCGTAAACTATGACAACCGCATCAAAATTAATTGGATGCCGTCCGAAGCCAGCACAAACAAATATTATTTTTCATGTACACACACAGATTCTTAACAGTTTTATTCAAATATA
Source organism: Catocala fraxini (assembly GCA_930367265.1). NCBI lineage: Eukaryota > Metazoa > Arthropoda > Insecta > Lepidoptera > Erebidae > Catocala > Catocala fraxini. The sequence continues at coordinate 18,562,874 of OV884029.1, forward strand.
AATTATAATAATAATAATATAATATTCTACCACATACACACAACACCATCTAGCCCAAACCAAGCAGAGCTTGTACTATGGGTACTAGACAATGGATAAACATACATTTTTTTTTTTTTGTAAATGCATTCATATTATACATAGAAATACCCAGACCAAGACAAACATCCATGTTCATGCACACAAATGTTTGACTTGTGCGGGAATCGAACCCGTGACCTTAAGCGTGGCAGTCGGTTACACTGACCACTATGCCATCGAGGCCGACGAAATGTAGTTGCTCTTTCACTAAGTCAATGTTATATGCTAATTTTTAATGAATTCAAACGAATCCACTAGAACTAGTTGATTATATAAGGTCGGAGTAAAAGTTTCTTCGCATTTTATATGAAAACTCAAGACATTATTATTCAAAGTTTATTTACATTTAATTACAATATATATGTGCCATTTTGTTCAATGACTGTATGCCATCTTGTAGGCAGTGACATGATCCCGTTGCTGTAGAAATTTTGGGACTCCTGATAAAAAAACGCGACAAGTAGTTTTGGCAGTCTTCTCTTGATGTTAACCTGATACTGTACAAAGAATTCTGAAGAGACCGAAACAGGTGAAAATCTGAAGGTGCAAGGTCAAGGCTATATGGCGGATGCATAACACTTCCCAGCCAAACTTAATTTTTATTCTTAATTTTTGCTGAGTGACTAAAGATGTGTGAGGTCTAGCGTTATCGTGATGAAAGACCACACTTTCTATTGATTAATTCCGGCCGCTTTCTCTCAATTTCTTGCTTTAATCTCATTTCTTGGCAGTAAACATCCGAATCAATGGTTCTGCCCGGTGGTAAAAGCTCATAATGAACAATACCCTTACAATCCCACCATACACACAGCATCACCTTATTGCGAGTTAGCCCGAGTTTTGCGACAGTCTGTGAAGCCTAACCGACCTTTGACCACGACCTTTTTTGCACGTTCTTATCGTACATGATCCACTTTTCGTCACCAGTTATCAATATCTTCAAAAACGGTTTGGATTCATAACGTCTCAATAAAGAATCGCAAAAGAGTACACGGTTCATTAGGTTTCTTTCAGTGAGCTCGTGTGGTAAATATTGAGTATTTTTGTATACCCAGCTTTTTTCAAATGGGTCAATACTGTTTTGTGGTCAATTCCCATATCTTCAGCTATGTCGTAACTACTGAAATGCCGATATTGCTCCACTTTTTCAAAAATGGCGTCCCTTTTGTCCGTCACAGGGCGACCAGAGCGAGCTGGTGCATTTTTGACATCAAAATTCTCGGATTGAAAACGTTATACCAACTTTGTGCTACTCTTACTGACACCGCATTAGATCCATAAACGTAGCAAATTTTCTTTCCTTTGTATAATAAAATTTTAAAATATATCGAATTTCTTCATTAGATTCACTCATTTTGACAGAGAGAATAACAAATGAAAAGCAGCGGGCAACAATATTTTACTAAATTGTTTCATTTTTGAAATAAAACCTTTTTAATGGTATCAAAACCAGCCAGATACAACTAGTACAGCCAATAAGATTTTATCAAAAACTTATACAGACTATATGCGAAAAGAATTTTTCCCCGACCTATTAGAATACGCACACATAGACTGCCTGAAGACGTAGGCAGGAGTGTATTACACCCATATTATGTTATAAATTTTTTTAGAGGGCAAGTCTATTGTAGTTTTCCAGATATAGTATCCGACTCTATACTGCTACTGAGAGTTTTTTATAGAAATCAAAGACAGACAGAAAACACTTTGCCCGATCAGAGGACATCACTCACCACTGCTGCGCCATTAAGTGAGTTCATTATAGAATACCTTATTAAAACTCCAAATAGAATACACTCAGGAAGTTTGTATAAACCGAAGCAAACAACGTAAGTAGTGTTGCAGCTCAGCTCCGCCGACAGTATTAAATGTTCTCCATATCCACCTCAACTCGCAAAGTTCGCCCGTATTTGCGTTATCTTCAATTCGAACTGAGAGGAAAAGTTTCAATGTTGGCTGCGAAAATAGTGATATAGAATAGTAGTTTACGCTTCTAGTGTAACGATTCTGATGTCACAAACTTAGTAATACAAATTAAATCCTATATCAATTTCTATAAATACAGGACTAAAATACTACACTCGTCTAGGTCTAACGGGCACAGTTCTAGTATCCGTGCTGCGCCTGAGAATTTCATAACAGAAAAATCTAATAACACTTTGCTCGACCCAGATATCGAACCCGAGGCCTCATCCGCAACAGTCGGATTCACTTCCGCTGCCACTCCGAAGCCGTTAGGTAACAGCGTATAAAACATAATATACTTGTATTCATACTTATAAGTAGAAGCGAAGTGCAGTAAGCTTTTTGTTAGAGTTCGAAAAAACTCTGATACAACAGCTTTGTCCGTCTGTCTGTCTGTCTGTTATACAACTTTCAACTCAAGAACTGTAAGAGCTAGAGACTCGCTGTCAACGCCATTCGACTCAGCATAGTCGATATACAACCGAAATGACTATGACCTTTGACTTCTGACCTTCAAGGTCACGTGGTATCACGTGACCTTTGCATATTACTTGAACCATTTTTTCGTACTCTAAGATTTACGGCAATTCATTGCCGTTTCTCACTTGTTTTTTTTTAGTGAAAGCGTACCGTTATAGGTCAAACTAATAAAACCGTTTTAATCAAGACGAAATAATTTCTTGACATTCCATTTTAATATTACACCAGCTTCAAAGGAGGATAATATTCTTACATACTATTATGTTATATTTCTATCTTTTACTTGCCGTAGATATTTCTATAAAAGGTAATTATGTTTTAGAATTTAATTTATCGTAGAAAGAGTCAACAACGATATTTCAGAAAAGATTTTGATTTCCATACCATTTTAATCATTTTTACCTTAGAGATGACAACGCGCAAGTGATATCCCAGATTGCCTGCAGTAAGTAACAATTTTTTATATTGCTAAGGTACTTGTACCTTGGTAGTTCATAAAGGATATAAAATAGTCCAGTGAAAAAGACCAATCATGTTACAGATGACTAAAAAACCAGTCAGAGCACTCTAGAAAACAGGTAATCAGTCGGCTCAAGTACGGTTAGGGTCAATCCCAAACCCCAGTGATTAAGAAATGTAGGTCGAACGAAACTGCCTACAGTGCTTAGGTACCAACGTATTTTTAACAGGCAATTGGTTGCCGACGAATTTCCCTCTCCAACCTGACGCGTGCTTTACTTGTTAAGATACTGCAAACGCTTTAATGCTAAGCCATTTTCTTTTACTTCCACTGAACTTTTAAGTCAGATAAAAAAGTTATAAAAGTTCATTGTCTGAGAGAATGTGGAGACGAAGGTATAATTATCGTCACTGACTATGAAGAATTTAAATAAGCGAAGAATGAATTAGAGAAGCTTATAAATGGGGTTATATAAGGATCGTCCTGCTAGCCTAACAAAAATAAAACACAATATATTTTGTTAGTTTTGTTCATAGATGTTAAATTATATATGAAAAAGTAAATCCATGAAGCAAAAATTTTACAAAACAATTTTTTTTTCTTGACAGACCGTGTCGTGGCTTCAGTATTTGCTTAAACACTGTATGCAAGAAGTACTTTCAATATTCTTGTTTCTTGAAACTATATCGAGTTGTAGTTCAAGGATATATGAAAGGCCATGACGGTCTTGCTCAGTAACGACATCTCCAAATCCCGCACTTCAGTTACGTCATAATTATGGACGCTAACAGGCTCACACATTCCGTAACGACGAAGTTCAGTTAAGCCGGCAAACTTGGCCTACGAAAAAGACATGGAGAAAGTTGATTACGTAAGTTGGCAGCTATCCAGCTATTGTTCATATCAATCTTTAAGTTTTGTAGTCCATCCATTATCAGAAACCTTATATGAATTTTAACTCGGCGCATGTGGGCCGTTTCAGCTTTGAGCTATTTACGGGTGAGCCTATGTAATTGTAGCAATTTAAAATGTAAATTAAAGTCGTTTCGCTGACTGCATTACGGCTTCTACTTTGCCCAGTATATTCAAAAGGCAATAATAGCTTTATTTATAATAGAGATCGTTACAGCGAATGTACTAATAAATGATGTACAGTTGTTTTAAACTATACTTTAACATTTCACGATACCATTTTTAAAATCGTATTGCGGTTTGTAACACAATACATACGATCACTGTATACTAACCAGTTATAATAGTAGTATATTTCGATGCGACATCGATGAGAAAATTACAGATATCCTTGACTGTGTGACTCTCGGTGATGCTTCAGGGTCAGTAGTGAATATAATAGCAAGAATACATAAAGAAACGTCAGCCACCGACCTTGCCCAAGGATGGTTTAATAAAACATCAATCAAACAATTTCAAAAACTAGAATACAGACTCTTAATAAAAAAGAAATCGTTGTGAGTACCACTAACTATAAGATTATTAAGTTATGAATTGAAAAGCGACGTGCCACATTACTCAGAAAAATTATGTAATAATTACAAAAAATTGGTCGCCTACCACTTTAAATTCGCTAAGTATTATAAAGTTGTTCCTCACGATCACGGGGTGAAAAGCCAACCGTGGGTGTTCTTTGTTCAAATGTCTGTAAAATCCATAGCGATACAAGATCTATAGTGGTTTATTTTTTAAAGGAAAACAAAAAAGAAATGTACCCTTTTTTGTTATATTTTCCGAATAACATCATTTGTACCCAGTTACTGAAATTGGTTCGGATCTATTGAAGCGTACTATCAAAATCCTTGACCCCGATGCCAGTGCTCATGTATTCTAGCGGTGCAGGGATTTGCATGCAATACAATATAACCATTCCTCCCTGGCTATAGAGAAGGATTTCATATATCTTTATTCAAGATATTATGGTATATCCTTTTGGGATTACTTCTATTTAAATCATATGAAGTTCATGAAAGGTTTTTATATGTGTACAAAATCCTAAAATTGGTCATAACCATGATCATCACATTTATTATTACAATGTCAATCATACGTACATAGTCTCACGCTGGCATATAGTCTAATAGGAAGCAGAGAGGTATGTGCCAACATTTTGTCAGCTTCGATTTTAGTTCCCACGTTACAGTCAGTGAGCTAACTTATATCTACGCAGCACGGGTGCACACACCGTGTTGTCATTGAGCATTTCTTAGCAGAATATAATTGTAAATTAGGTTTAATACCAACTTACCATTATTATTATTAGCTTGTCAGTTAAAATGTCAATACTATATGATAATTATAAATATAAGCCACGGCCGAACTCTTCAGTAAGACACATATCAGCAGTATGTCAATTATCTGGTTAATTAAATTAGAGTAATTTACTAACTAGAAATTACAATCTTTACTCATAAATATAAACTTTTTACCATACATTTACATTTATCTTTCTTATGGAAGACATTTTATGCTAGAGAGAGTTTGATGCTAGTCCGCTAGTATACCTGTCAATACCTATATACAAAATTGACACTTACATTACCATAACAGACAAAAGACCAAATAACGTAGCGCTTTCAGAATATATTTTGCAGCTTATTTGCTGTTTGTTATTAATGAGTTTCATTAATCATCACAAAAACCCATCAACAGATATTCATTAAATTAATATGAAGCCACAATAATCCCTCTTTCAAAGGGAAATTGGTTAATCTATTGCTGAAACATCGGAGTACAAACACCAAAAAAATTAAACATAAATACTCGTCGAATATTTGTTATAAAAAATATTTTTATTAAGTTTAAACCTTTGTTATCGTAATACCTATATTGTTCAATCAGCACCCTTTTAGCTATCAGCCTGTTCATTAGGAAATTTGCTCCTATCAACACAAAGAGTTTTTTAAAATAACACGCCAGCTGAAATCGGTATAATTTATTTTGCATAATTTAGTATAACAATTTACGATATCGATTTAGGTTACCATTGATACAAAATTAGGGACATTAGCATTTTCTTTTTTTTCGTACCACTTAGATTGCAAACAGGCAAGGTAAGCGGTTACCGTAAAAAAACCTACTTTGAACGATAGGTACAATAGCCGGCTTATTAATTGGGAGCAACGTTATTTAAGATGGACGAAAGAAAAGTAAACCTACATCGCCCATTCCTTTCTTTTCATACTATGTGAACCATCCAACCTCTATTTTACCAGGCGAAACACAGTAGCTGCATTACAACAATTACATCAGTTTCCTGTTAGAGTATGAACTTTGCCAGTGAGGCGACTCATTCATTGGCTCACCAAATTATTAGCAATGGCACGCTTATCCACTCATAAAACCTAACATGATTTAGCATCAAACCCATATGTTCTCGTTGTGATAGGCAAAGGTAGAGATAATCAGTGCCTTTCACAACGAGAATATATCACTGGCTCTTTATGTTTAGGTTCTATGTAACAAGGGATAAGCACTGTGTAGTTTATGTATCCAGGTAATGTGCCAATACCGATCATTTCCTAATAAAAATATCTAATAAGACTTTATTGAACCGTTAATTCAAATCAGTTACGAGCCCACGAACGGTGGTTCCATATGCTTTGATGACTAAAACAAAGAGACAACACAGAAAATACTTGGCGCCGCCTGATTAGCTAGTTGTTTACCTACATATTACACATTTACTGCATACCCTTTGGTCTACCGTCTATGGGATCTTGTACTAGAGTAAGGTAGGCACTGCGAGGTCAAATTTTTACAGCTTTTTATAAAGCAAATTTTTTCTATGTAATAAATAGTATATAAGTACGAGAGTTACATAAATAAGAGCGTGTCGTACCGTTACTACGTTTTATTCTCTGAAAGCGCTCTTGAGTTGATAGGCATGAGCGACCGCACATTTGTCTACTGAAACCACAAGTGGTTCTCAATAGCTCCCTCAGGCGTAACAAACTCAATATATTGAAAAGCGTACACTCATCCATGTAGAAAAGATGAGTGAGCTTGATGAATTCCACCCTTAGCTCAAGAGCGCAAAATCTTTACGCAGTAAACAATAAAGCAAATAATATAAACAAAACACTGTATCACGCCGTTATATAAACGAAGAAGTAGGTAGAACCGTAACACATATATATTTCAGCAGATATGCGACATAAGGCGAATAAAACAACCCCACATACCAAACAAAAACAAGATATCTGTTTTCAAAGACGAATACATACATACATAGATTCACGCCTGTTTCCCAGAAGGGTAGGCAGTGACTACGGATTTCCATTTGCTACGATCCTGACACATGTCCCTGGCTTCATTCACATTCCTCATACACGCTCGCCGATTTAAGGTGCTTTTAACCTGGCCTTTGTCCAGAACGTCTTCGATCTCGTCAAGAAACGTTCGCCTAGGTCTGCCTCTTACGTCTGTTCCATTCTAAGACGAATTTTACTGATAAATGCATATTTTGTGCCAGTAAACAAAGGATATCGTTCTTAGAAACCGGTCATCTTGTACTTGAGTATACTCATCAAATCCAAGTCATAATTAGATTGGGGCATCAGTCAAACACCCCCCTAACGATGACAATCATGGACTTCGTCGTACCCAAAGCCGGTCCACCTTGATAATCCTTTCTAATATCTGAGACACAAAATAACGATTACAATAGAAAAGCTAGCGATACTAAGCATTATTTTCTATTGTGATCGTTTCAAGCTTAAGAAGCGCGGTGAATTTCTCTTCTCAACTTTTATTTTAGAATGAATTTCTTTGTAATTTACCTTCTCGTATCAAAATAATATTCACTGCCGCTAAACACTACATTAATTTCATTTGTGAGAAAAGTCTTATTCATTTTAATAAACATATTCCTTGTTTGTAATTATTTGTTAAGAATATAATTTAACTTTAGATAATTAAACCTCGGTTTGTTAAGGTTCATTACAGCTAACACCGCAAACATTATCTGAACATGACACGGAAAACAATATGTTTAATTAAGTTGTTAAAGTACAAGCACTACGACAACCTCCTTGCCTCTCATCTCACTGTAACACGGGAGCGAGGCAAGTAAATATACGTACTACGCATAATTTGTTCAATTTATTACGCTAAAGAAAGGATAATTATTGTTTCTAAATATCAACAGCAGATACGTAGAATCACTAAATTATTAATATAAAGGTATTGATTGTCAAAATGTTTGCTTTTCGGCAATATTTCAGCAGTTGTATTTTTCTTATGATTGATATGATGATCTAAAGCAACTCCAAATACATTTTATATTATGTTATATTATATTACATTTTGTTTTCACTATTCAAGTATACAACCGATTTCGATAAAACGTTAAGTTACAAGAGAGTTCACCAAAGCTATGTAAAGCATTTTATTAACCGAACCTGGTTGCCTACGCTATTTCAGTATCTCAATATGTATACCTCACTTATGTATACCTCACTTACACTTACAATAATAAAAGTAATAGGTAAATACTTTGGATTCGAATAAAGGAATTCGACAGTTAGTAGATAGTCTAATGTAGGGCTAGATTTATTTCCTTGTTATGCGAACCTCCTAACTTAAATAGTTTATTAGATTTTTATATGCCACACTAAAAAGTAACCGACGCCAAACAATATCTATGGTTTTAATATACCAAGTGCAAATAGTGGCTTGTTGTAGAACAAGCCAGTTCAATTTACCGAACCAGACATCATATTGTACTTCGAGCCTCATCATTGCCAACAGACGGAGATAATATTTGTTCCAATCTCAATAAACGAAATTCGTATTTGAATTTTGAAGTACACCAATGCGAAAAATATCCAGATATTGTTCGGAGTCTGGCCCGCAAAAACAAATATTTTTGTTTGTGCAATAGCACCCTACATAAAATGCGAGTCGCTGAAGTCGTACAAACGATAAGGTGCGTCATCGTAGTACATTTACATGGTCTGTCTTTTGGAATCTTGCCCCTTTAGTGGATCGATGGCGTACGGCGCGCGGCGGTCGCCCATTCATCATCCAACCCGAACCAAACACCCTAACACATTAATTTGAAACACCACCCTTTAACACCATTTTTGATGTATATTAGTATTATATTCGTGACGATTATTAAGTTACCCACAATTAAAAATATATAAACAGTCACGACCTATCGCAGGGTTAATCGTAGATTTGTTTTTCTTTGTTCGTTCAACGCGTTAGATGGCTAAAACTTTCTCTATTACTATCAACAAGGTCTTAAGGTTCAGTATTTAGCTAGGAAATAATTCTTTGGTCCGATAAGTTTTGCAATATCTTGTGAAAATAACTAAATTGGCGTGACATTAATTTGGTTCATAGTGAAAGTAGAAAATCCCACTTTTAGAGGGAGCTTCGAATTTTATTTTGCAAGTATGAAAAAATGCTTCGATGTTTAGATGCTTGTTACTCAATCAGACGACAACCATTCAATGGGCTTGAATGTAAGTTGAAAGTTCGACCATCCCATCGACGGATTAACGCATAGGGTAATTATTATTAAGATTCACACGGGTGAAACTGTGGGCAGAAACTAGTATCTTCTACGTATTTATATACAAATTGCAGGCAGGTTATACCTGAAACAACAGTACTAAAATATGATGTATCTGTACTGATGCTATATTAACTCGGTACTAATACGACCGATTAGAAATAAGGAACTACTATAGAAATTACGAATTATAATTTAAATCTTTATTGCTTATAGTATAAAAAAGTAACAATGGACTAAGGTATTCCTATACATTAGTAATAGAAGCACCGTAAGGAAGGAGATTCTGACCTATGCTGACAGTTAGAATAGTGACAAGATTTAAAATTACCGTAGATTTAAATTAAACTACTTTATACGGATTTTACTATTTTTTTATTTAATATTAGAGGCTAAAGTATGAAATTGCCGATTTCTACTGAATAATTGAAACTCGTTTTTTTCTAAGATGTACCATATTTATTTAATTAAAATATTTACCCTCATTATCTATACATTGCTACCATCTAAACGGAAGTTCATTTATGCCTTTACGATAGAACTCTGGAGAACTAGATTCGACAAACTGTGTGAAAGCATTTTGTACTGCCTCCTGGGAAGAAAATTTTTAATTACGTAGAAAATTGTCCAAATCACGAAAAAAATGGTAGTTCGTTGGAGCAAGGTCTGGCGAGTACGGAGGATGACGTATGGTTTCTAACTGCAGCTCCTGTAGAGTAACAACAGTTTCTCGTTCACTGTGAGGTCTTGCGTTATCATGGAGCAATAATGGCGAAAATCGATTCACGAGTCGGGGCTGTTTCACTGCCAGTTTCGCCATCATTGTTCGAAGTTCGGCACAGTAAACATCTGCTGTTATTGCTTGACCAGACCTGAAAAAGCTATAGTGAATAACACCATGAAGAGACCACCAAACAGTTACCATTATCTTTTTATTGGTAAGCTTTGCTTTACGGCACTTTAGTAGCATTTGAACTGGAGTCAGCCATTGCATTTTTCGCTTACGGTTATCGTAAAGAATCCACTTTTCGTCACGAGCCACAATTCCATCCAATATTCCTTCATTTCTGTACGGATTCAACAAGGCAACACAAATTTTAACACGTATTTCTTTTTGCAGATCAGTCAAATCATGAGGCATCCATTTTTTAAATTTTTTGTCGTAGTTGTTTGATGCAAATGAGCCAATATTGTAGGTGGGGTAACATTGCCGCTAATTCCTGGGTAGTTTGACTCTGATCGGCTTCCACCATCTCCTTCAATTCAGCGTTATTCACCTGTGTGGGCGGTCTTCCACGTGGTTCTTTCTTTAAGTCGAAGTTTCCATTACGAAAGCATTTAAACCAAAAACGCACGGTGCGTTCATTAGCAGTCTCCTCTTTAAACGCAGCGTTGATATTGCGAGCCGTTTCTGCCGCGTTAGTTCCGCGTTGGAACTCGTATTCAAAAATGACTCGGATTTTCGAAGTATCCATCTTGCCCGTCTAAGCTGCATAAAAAAACAATTGAAAGTAGAAAATCAAATGTTGCACATTTTTTAAAAGAAGAATCTTATAGGTATCATTTGAAAAGTTTCACTCCAAAATCTCACACCATGAAGGTTTTATGTCAATTCAAAGTATCTATTACTATACAACGGCAACTTTATATTTTTACCCCTATTACTCTTATTACATGATTTTGAAACTATTACACTACTACTGTTAAAGTTTACTACTATTGAAGCTATTTAAATTATTAAAAGTATTCAGATTTAAATTTACACTTTTCCCAACGTTTCGGTTGCTTTTCAGCAGCCATGTTTACGAGGAGACTCCGCGGGACTCCCTTGACAGCTTGCCTGAACAAGAGTAGAATAATACTAGAAACTCACTGCACAGACTAAGTGCGAATTGGGAGATATCCCATAGAACATCCCACACAAAAGTTTCACAATATATACTGCAAACGCGTCAGATAATTACCTAATAAGCACATAATTAAGAAACGTCATAGGTCAGCTTGGACTCGAACCCCATCAATAGTTATTATTTGTTCGTACAAGCATTTAAACGCGGCCTGGATCTTAAAATCGCATACACAAGAATTGAATGTTGTTATGCACAGAAACTATGCATTGCATTGGATATAATGTTACTAGTAAGTACCCTATATCATTATCCGAGCAATACCTAAGCATCTAAGTATCACACAACACGCTAAATAACCAATCTTTTACAATAACCAATCCAAGAAACACTCATTCGCATGTTAATATAACTAGGGTCACAGTACATACATATACAGAATTGTAACTCGGCCCTGTCCTTGAAATAATTACCTACAACAGCGCGGTTCGTAGACACGCGTTAGGGCTGCCCGTCTACGTATTTTTATTTTATCTACCTACTTGAGTTTGTTTCTAGTTTAGTGATTGTAAATATTATATGTATATTATATTATACAAAATGAAATTCGTAATGAATGAAATAGAAAGTGTTCAATAAAATCAAATCATCACAAATCGTACGCTTACTGCTTAACAAACAATCACACCGTCCGTTCGTTCGTTCCGCGCGGCGCATTCGCGACTGGTTGCGAACCAAGCGCATACCAACGCCTAGGCGCGTAGGTATGACTCGAGTTCCGACCGTTTGTATGAAGATAGAATACTGTATATGTATGTAGTGTGCTAGGGTCATCCTCAGTATTGCTATTAATAATATAATATTCTACCACATACACACTATTAATACTTAATCTTTTTTTGTGACATGAATGTGAAGAGTTTCCTACTTATATTAAACAACTAGATTTTGCCCGCAGTTTCGCTCGCGTAAATGTAGGTTAGGTGAGGTTAGGTTAGTAAAAGTACTTTTTTGGATGAAACCCTATTCTGTACCCCTGACAACGTGTATGCGAAATTTCATGATGATCGGTCAAGTAGTTAAGACGTGAAAGTGTAGCAAATAAACTCACTATCGCCTTTATAAAATTAGGATTAGGATTGGTTCATAATAATACAAGGTCCACAATGCCCGTTGTGACGTTAAGAAAACTGTTTAATTAAGGATAACTTGGAATCACAGGACGCTGTGCGTGCTTTACATGCTCGACTTAAAAGAACTTTGCTGATATTATTACTTCTTGCATTATTGATGAACGCATGTACATCGGCTTATAAGACAGGTGTTCTATTAAAATAGTATACCACAACTACGTCTTGATATGAACTGTTAGAAAAACAAATTAGAATTCCCTTACAAACCCTGTCTTTCTTTGAACCCAAGCTACGGCACTTCAAGTCTTTAGAGCCGATATTACGTCGCCTGATACGATCGAGAAACATTTTAATTTCACTAAAAACCACTTCTCCGCTTTAATATTGTTATAATATGCTAAAATGTTTCCTTGGTTTTATTTTACTATCGTTAAATTTATTTTTTACATATTACTTACAGCTTAAAAGATAAATACCACATTAAACTATGTTAATACATTAAATACTTATACGTGTTTGATTTGGTTTCTTACTAGTCGGCTTGTTGTAAAGGAATGATTTACTTTTATGGACGCCTGTGCGAGTAGGCAGAATAAATCTTTATTGTTAGTCGGCCCTTTATGAACATCATCATGATGAAGAAAAAAGGGCGACAAGCAACAAAAAGTGAGCTTGATTAGATACATTCAACTAAATATACATTAAATTATTCAATTCCACCATAATGTAATTGTCATTTTGAACGGGGGTGCGAGCAAGCATACACAAAGCATTCCTTTTAATCCAACTGTTCCCAATAATGATTTTAGAATCTAACGAGCAACAGCAATTCTTATAGATGAGTACAAAAGATGCTCCGTACCCAGTCAATAGAGCCTTCTATTTCTTTATATAGCTCCAATTTATCAAACTAGTATACAATTTCTCCAAGATATTATTAAACTGACTTTTCACAGAAAATCTAAGTAGATAAGTTCTTTCATAGTTCGCCCGCAGCGGTATAAAGCCTCTGCTATCGCAAGTATAATAACATAGCTTAAGACGTAATTACTTGACCTATTAAGAAGGTATATTACCGTTGAATCTGAAAATTAGCTTCAAAGAGAGTCGAGTGTTGTAGCTACTTACTATACAGGGCACGTGTAAAGAGCCAATAGAAGAAACAGATAACTGCGGTGTTCGGAGTCAACGAATTTGTAACAACTAACGAACTGGTGTGATTGCACTAAACACGGCTTCTAACGTAACTCTACGGTTGTACTACCTACATATACACAAAGTGGTACTTCAAGTTTGAATCACCCCCTTAGTGAAAAGTAGGTATATACGACTAAGTATGTGTGTGTACGGGAACATGGAGTGTGCTTACGTGTGTGTGTCTTCGTCTTCGCCGAGGGTGTTAGAAGTGCACAAAACAGCCACTCCGGGATGTCGAATAGAATTTCACACAATTCTTCGTCGAAACGCGAAACCGCGATACATGAAGAGCGATAAATAAACGTAGAGTTCATCGTTCAGACATTTAAACGTCCTTTGTGTCTACCTTTTACATTAAAATGTCATGAATAAACTTCGATTACAATGCTGAAAATTTACTATAGATTTGATTTCAAAATGGAAACATTCTTACATGAACAATGAGTAATATACGAAGTGCTTTTTACGATTTTCGAAATTACGTCTCCCAACACAGGTAGAAATATGAATATAAGTCGTTGCGTGACAGAACAGTATCAATAAAGTAGGGTGATACAGGCTGCGTGTGGACGAATACACAAAACTCAACAAACTTTGTGGTATACCTCTGTACACCTCCCGTTTAGGAATATGAGAATACTCAGTTATTAATAGCTATGTGTAACTGCCTTTGGCAATTTTATGTAACCTAACATTAATAATAATAATATTTTACCACATACACACAACACCATCTAGCCCAAACTAAGCAGAGCTTGTACTATGGGTACTAGACAATGGATAAACATACTTAAATACTTTTTTTTTTTTAAATACATACATATTATACATAGAAACACCCAGACCAAGACAAACATCCATGTTTATGCACACAAATGTTTGACTTGTGCGGGAATCGAACCCGCGACCTCAGGCGTGGCAGTCGGTTACACTAACCACTACGCCATCGAGGTCGTCATTGATTGTTAAACATTGTTGAGTTGTTACGGATATAAGATCAAGCATTACAGAGAAGATTAGTATAAGGAGTTTTAGTTAGTATTAACCCAGTGCGGAGACCATTGAAGTGCCATGCTGAGGTATCGCGTTTAATAGTTTGTTGGTGGAGGTATTGATCGTATTAAATAGTTAGTTATCACTTACTTTAACAGGTAAAGAAAACATCTTTACGAAACCTGCATGTCTACAATTTTCATTATGTTTTCGAAGATATGTGAAGCCTGCCAACCCGCACGGGCTCAGACTGTAGGAATACAGCTTAAGCAATTTCATATTAAGAAGAGGCTTTTGCCCAACAATGGAACATTTCACACACAGGGCTCATACTACATTATTATATAACAGAGCAATATTTTATCGGCTAACATACGTTCCCTTTTGTAAACGATACATATAACGTTAAATATTTTAACGATACCATAGAAGCTTATTCTCTAATTCTTGTTGATTTAGTCAATCAAAGAGATCGTGTTTACCGGAGTAACTTACCAAGGTAACATAGCACGTAGAAACATTGATTTAAGTTAGTTCGTTATCGCTAATGAGACACGTAAGAGGCGCAAGCGAGGAAGGACAAATTCATTTATTAGCCCGTGAGATTTACCAAGGCCTCGTCGCGCTCCAAGTGTCACTTATGGATGTACGTCATGCCAATAACTGTTTATATATTAAACTTAAACTTTCTTAATATTGTCTTCTATTTACGCGAATATTATTCATTGAAATTAAACTGCTATATACGGATTTTATCGCGTTGTTTATTTGACACTTTATTACAAAATTTTGAAAATTTTTACACTACTAAGTACTACTATTAAACTTTACTAATTTTTAAGCTAATTAAATTATTATTAAACTATTTAGATTTAATTTATTTTTACACTTTCCCCGACGTTTCGGTTGCTTTTCAGCAGCCATGGTCACGGGGAGACTCTTAAACTTTAAACTTTCTGTTGGCAGAATCATTTCATTATTTTTGTGAAACTTGCTAAATCTTTCATTACTTAGTTATACCTGTATATAAATTAGGTATAGTGACACATTACAGTGTGTTATGGATACGGGGTAGAATTAATTTAATGGGTAATAACTTTAATTTAACTCAGTAGCGTCTTAAAGCGTTGTAAAGCGTGGAACGCAAAACAATTATTTAGTATTGTGGTCTGTTCACGCGAAAGTTATTCATTGAAATTAAACTACTATATGTATATGGATTTTATCGCGTCGTTTATTTGACACTTTATTACATAATTTAGAAACTGTTACACTACTGCTACTATTAAACTTTACAAATTTTTAAGCTAATTAAATTATTTAAACTATTAAAACTATTTATAATTAAGTTTACACTTTACCTAATGTTTCGGTTGCTTTTCAGCAGCCATGGAGAGAGGTCTTCCCGCGATCACCTTAATATATAAGTACTTACATATTTGCTAGTCTAAATAAATGCGCCAAGTGTTATAGTTTCTACACCCGGGACTAAATGTGATCCACAAATAGCCGTTCCGAGGCTGGGTGGTCGTGTCCATTGTTGTAATGGTTATAACCATTACAACAGCGGACACTCCTGGGTACAAAAATTATTTTAAGTACTTTCTTTTTAAGTTATAAGGATAATTTACATTGTATTCCTATGTTCTAAATTACATTGTTTTTTATTACTTAATGCCATACTTTTATGCTCTTCGCAGACTACTTGCCAGAAAATGCACTTGTAACTAACCATGCTAACAAAGAATTACGAGAAATCTTGTAGGTACGTCTACGTAACTAATATTTATCTGTATCCTTCTGTGTCCTATATATACGTATTTTACGCGTAGGGAAATGCAAGAAAACTGTTATAACAAATGACAGAGTGAAAAGATCTCAATCCTGCGAATGTAATAAGAAAAAGTCTATACTTATATTTGGGTGAAAATGTACTCTTTATATGATATTGTTATTATAAGTAAATCTGTTATATTACGGACTAGTTTTGCCTGCGACTTTGTCCGTGTAAGTAATGTTTTGTTGCAATTTCACAAGGATGACAGTAGGTATGTGTTTCCGGTATGGCTAAACACTATCAAATCAAATGAAATTGTAACTTGAACTACTAATTACTAAACAACGAAAACAATCGATTTCTTTGCATTAAACAGATAATGGATAAACATTGTAAACACGAAATTAAAATGATTGTTTTCAGTTTAGACCGCTCTCAATAGGCAATCCCAATTAGCGTATATTTAAAAATACATTTAATGTACAGACGCAAGCTAGTTAAAATATAATTATACTACAGATTACACTTGCACGTTGAGAGATCATATTAAAATTACCGCTTTTTAACAAATTTCATGATAAAATATCGTACGCTCTGTTTTCCCCTTCTAGGAAAATATTCCAGGAAAATCCTCCTTACAAAATGTCACCTCATCCGGATCTTGTTTTTAACTCCAGTTTGTTTTAGAACAAACACCTGAATCACTATAAAATATTGTCCTCCCCAATAACGTACACAAGACATGTGCCATGTGGCACAGAGTTTATTCTCTTTGCGACATGGAATACAACTTCAGATTCCATTTTATGTGTTATACCGTTCTTGTCACGCATACCTATATCTAACACAATATAGAGCACCTAGTATTTTGTTACGATAATTTACAACCGAGTGTCGTTCGGTCATTCGGTCATTATGTTTTCTGTAAAGATATAGGTAATAGCAACAAGGTGACTACAACTGTCGTTTGACGGTAGTGCAATAAGCTAAGTCTCTACTATGTGGACATAAACAAGGCCTGAGAAATCTTACATATACCTACAACGTACAATCATTTTGAAGCTCCTAGTAGTTGCTATGTATATACAAAATGCAACAACAATTAACAAAACGTTGCATAAACTAAAACACGATATTGAAATATCTTATTACTATTATTATGATACTTACATAATTATCATCCACAAGTTAGATAATTCGTAACATTATTTCAAAAGAAAATGTTAAATAAGCAAGAGAAATATACCTTTACAGAAATATTAATCAAATATTATACAATCGTACAAAAACCTACTTTATATACGATTTACGAAGCGTTGGCTTATACCGCTCAAAATTATAACTTTTGAACACCCAGATTGACGCCAAAAGTGGGAACATGCAGAGTTTCTGTACTAATTGTGAATGCTGCCCTGTCCCGGACGACGAGGTCAAACCAGAGTGAAATACGGGTCGCCATCATTAATCTTATCTCTATACAACCATACTTTATATGCATGCATACATATAGC
This sequence comes from Catocala fraxini, assembly GCA_930367265.1. Taxonomy (NCBI): domain Eukaryota; kingdom Metazoa; phylum Arthropoda; class Insecta; order Lepidoptera; family Erebidae; genus Catocala; species Catocala fraxini. Next base: position 18,580,853 of record OV884029.1, read on the forward strand.
AAGAAGGATGACCCTTCGTCCATCCTTCTTTTTAGCATTACCGAAGTAAGTATATAAAGACTAATAAAGTGGGCATGATCTCTTAATCACAGTCCTTCTGAATATAGAGCAGGTTAAAAGAACACTAGAACGATTCGCGTGCTCTATACGACACAAAAAATTGTGTGATCTACAAATAGCTGTTCCAACTCTAAATGTTCTTTGTGTCCGTAGTTTGATTCGTTGTAAAGTCTCTCGCGACACAGAATTTATCCATAGAACAGGTTAGACAGTTGTCTTTTTAAAAGAAGAAAACATTAATTTATCCTTATTCTCTATTTACCCTTCCATAAAATCAGTGTACCCAGCAAAATATAGAAAATGCGCCACCTTTTAGTAATATCAAGCAGCACATTCTTAGTAAAGTTTAATTACAACGCCGAACTGTTTCAAATTTCAGTCCATCTAATTTTATTGGATAAATTGAAGAGTTGAAAGTTGAAACCAACTCTAGTCGAGTCATACTATTTAAATAACTTATTAGATTTATATGCTGAATTATGATTATAGTATCAATCAAATTGCAGAATCGTTTGATCTTGGGTAGATATCGAGCGCTACTAACCCAACATATAACGTTAATTGGGCAATAAAAGTATTAAACTATTATTCAACGGTTTCCATAATGACGGTATTAGGTCCAATTTGATAGTATTATGTTAATTGCCTCCGTGGCGCAGCGGTAGTGAATGCGACTGCTGGGCATGAGGTCTCGGGTTTGAATCCCGAGTCGGGCCAACAAACATCGGGTGCTTCAGTTAAAAAATCTCAATAGCAACCTGTAGGTAGGAAGATGGCGGTGTAAGACACCCCTGTGTTTCAGAAAGCACGTAAAGCCGTTGGTCCTGCGCCTGATCTCTCTCCGGTCGTGTTGGAATACCGTCCCATCGGATCATGAGTGTTAGGGAACAGAGAGTGCACTTGTGTTTGCGCACACACTTGTGCACTATAATATCTCTTGCGTAATTGGCCAGTCTCCGTTAAGGCTGGCCGCCGTGGCCGAAATCGGTCTGGAAGATGTTAATATTAAAGTCTCATGTGATTGGCTTCCTTTCAATATTACATTAGTGAATATTATTTTTTATATCAAATTTAGGAAATAATTTAAGCTATTATTAATAAGTTATTTAACTATTTTTAAAGCTATCCAATATTAGAGTATTTCAATTTTCTAAGAAGCAAGCACTTTTGTTTGGCCCATTACTATTATTACCATTTCTTGTAGAATAAAGAATTATGCTAGAAATAGATTCTGACATTAAGTGCAATGGTATTGTTAAATAATAAAGATTTGGTCCTCATTTTAATACTTACATAAAGAGCATCATACCGTATTTTGTTGAAGATATACATACATAAGAATTATAAATTCTCATTGCATTACATATAAATTATTGTTAAAAGTAAAACTCGCAACATTGGGAAGCGTAACGAGTTTCCTTTAAAGCCCTTACTGAGCCACTTATTATTTGACCCCAAGAATACCTTGTTATAAATTATCGCAATTCCAGTTACAAATGCCATTGACCGGTAGGTATACGAGCAAGAGACAAAAAAACTCAAAAAAAAGGTGGCCCCCAAGGCATAACAGCCTCAATAAAAAACAAGATCAAGGGCTACAAATTGTAGCTACTTTCGTAACTACTTAAACATACGCACTTAAGTATACCCATAAGTTGTTTATCTAGTATCCCTTGTAAAGTCAATAGGTAATGACCTAACTATACTTGCTTGTCTATTCTTAATACTAATGACTTTGTTGTGAGCCTAGGAATATAAAATATACAATTTGGAAGTATGAGATGAAGAAGATATTACACTCTTAAGTCATAAATAAAAATCCTGTCAAATACGTTCAGTAGCTTCGTTTTTCTAACTTATTATATGGTATCTAGGTGATATTTGGTTTTGGTAATGACATAGGTCTTATTCACATACGAAGAACAAAGAAACCTGCTACGACAACACTTCAACGTTTTGGGTTAGAATAAAAAGTACTGACAAAAACTTATGAACAGTGCTATTACAATGTTTGTTTTATGTTTGTGAATGCAAAATCTTTTTATCTACTCGAAGTAGGTGATTAAAGATTTTGCACTATTGCCTAACTAAGAATACCTGATGTTAAAATATATTTATAAGCACCGAAATTGCTCAATCTGCAGCGATGATTATAGCATTGATTATTCTTTGTAGTTTATTTACTGAATTATAATATTATATTCGCAAGAGCTCGTTCAGATAAGTAGATATTAAATAAAATAAGGATATAGCTTATAGGTAAGTTAGGGTATAAGGCCGCAATCTCAAGATAGCAGCCAAAAATATTGCTGTAGTAGTAAGTCGAGATCAACCATAAGTGCACACATGTTAACTATGCATCTATAGAAAATCGAATAAGGTTTGATTTAATGCGGTTCCACTGTAACTCCCGAGGGATTCTGATAGCACCCGAATTTATAGATTATTGGGAATCTCTCGGGACTTCCTACCCTTGGGTCCCCTATGGCTATCTGAACAATAAATATTATGTACTCACGAAGCCGAATCAATTAGAATGAAGTACGTAATATTTGTATGCAAAAGTAGATAGTAGAACTAGATTTACGATCTAGTTAACGCAAAAAGATTTAAATAAAATATTTATTATTTTTGCTTTATAAACTTATTAGTAGGCACGTATATATAACATCGCAAACCAAACAGTAGAAATTTCCATCACGCTATAGAAAAGCTTTGAACTACTAAAATACCCATCCCTGTGAAAAGTAGCACTTAACTTTAGATGTAGATTACATAGTGGGGTTACAGACAAAGAGATATTAATAATAATAAAATGAGCACAACTCGTTCGACGTATGATTTGAATATCGAAAAATATTTTACTTACCGAGTATGAAAAACCAAAAGAGACTTTTTGTCACTTTCATGTACGTGAGCTTTAGAGTTACAGAAATTACGTGACCAGATTTTTCGCTTTTGTGTATACATGTTACATACATACGTCTGGTTCATGTCTTAACGTAATGTACATGTAATAGTATGGTGCGTCGAGCGGGAAAATATGTATATCGTACACTCAGTAATCACAATGAATGTCCGATTCATTGTGTTGGATATAATAATACAATAAAATTAGGACCGAATTTATTTTTCATGTCAATTTATTATGTTGCTGTGCTGTCAGTTAACCGAATAAAAAAAATGGTCAAAGGTTCATAGCGTGAATTAATTGTTCAAAAAGCTTACAACATCGGGGTTGACGTCAGCAAGGAGAGAGCCATATGAATCGGATAAACCGCTTTACCGTAAATCTCTAGCAAGGACAACGCTATGGCAACCTAAATGTTTCCATATCAGAAATTAAAAATGTGTAGCCAATTATATTTATATAACCTAAATGTTTTTAATATAATTACGATCAATAGTAACATTAAACAGTATGTATACCAGAATAGAACACCACATACCTAATATCGATACATAACCGAACCGGCAATAAGAATTAGAAAATATGGTCATTCATAACATTCATAAACCGACACTAAATATTCAAGAACCAAAAACACCTTTTCATTTAAAGCCCACCTAATTTGTGACATAATCCTAATCGTAGCTAATACCTTAGCTAATTTAAATTACATTGCTTGCTTCAGGCAACTACGTCATTTAAAACCTATAAACCAATAAACGTTGTATTCTGCAAAAAGAACAGTCCTTTTCTCGCTTTCATAAAGAGCGCGATTGACATTAGGCATTTTACGAGTTTCCAATTCGACTCCGCTATGCCCTGATTCTTAATTGTCACCAAAACGGTATTACACTTAAAAATCGAAAGATATTAAAATACAAGCAATAATAAATATGTTCAGTTAAACACATATTCTAGATTTATGCAAATAAATGTAGACCGTAAGTTACGCTCGCGTCACCTACATAAGGGAGGTTTGGATTTAAATTTATAATTGTTTGAGGGAACGACTAAGTGCCTAAAATAACTTGTATTTCATTTTGAAGGTCATTAAGTCTAAATTTAACAAAATTACTGATTAAAACATTTATAAATTTTAAATGAAATTAAATATATAGATACTAGTTTTGCCAAAAGACTTAAAAAACTTCAATGCTACAGAAAACTGTAGATAACTGTTAAACATGTTATACTTTTTTAACGGTTCAAATATTTGACAAGAAGAAATGTTAAAGTGACTTACGTATTCAAGAAAAATCCGTTGTATGTACACAATCACGTGAAAATTCACTTCGAGTTGTTAGAAGAGTGGAGCGCCTACGGAGCGTCGCAGGGCGGGCGCATTACGTAGCCAATGCGCCCCTACTGACGGTGACGTTGCCGGGCCGCCCCGCCCGCATACACCACTTCCTAGCTTGCCAAGCGCTGCCAACAACACAGAGCTACGAAACGAGACTAGCTTTTTAATAAAGCACATAAAACACATCGTCGATTTATGTGTTTATAACTTCTGTGCGCGCTTTCGCACTTTATTTATTACTACCACTTATGTAGTGGATATAAATCATTTAAGTACATACGTAAACTATAATTCTCATAAATTGAGATGGCAAATAAAAATACATTCAGAAGGTATATATGAAATTTTAAAGGTTTAAAAAAGGTGACTCATATTGCAGTACTCTCCTAATAACAGGGGTTTTACAATAATCAAAGCACGGATACAAGGAACACCCAGGCACTAAACAACTTTCTCTGGATACTGCTATTTTTGTCTCGTTCAAGGATTCGTAACATTGAATGCAATGCTAATGGTATGTTGATTTATTTCCCATTGCGCCACACGTAGGTACTACTCACACTGAAATAATATAGGAACACAAAAATGCAAATAACCCTTTAAGAAATTTATATAGGCACGCGTTTATTTGTGTTTGCCTAATTCCATGCGAGCGAACGAGCAGAAATTTCATTAAACTGCGGTAACCTTCTAAGATAATATACAAATAAAGTAGTATAAGCTTTTTTTTTCATTCAAATCCTTTTAACTCTTAACTCACAAACCACCCGATAAAAGCCATTTGGTTGGAAACGAACAAGCTCGATGTCGAATTAAAGCCTTCAGAGGGTAATGCTATGATCGTGGCTTTATCTACAGACATAGCCACTTAGTCTTACGAAATATTGTCTTGATCGTGTTATAAAGTACGTCTCATCAGATAGATATCTCATGATAAGCACCCGTCTTAAATGGCGGAAGACGAATAAAAATTGGTTCACGCGGGTTTCAGTGTGATTTGAATGTATACCTATTTTTAGTTAGCTGCAATCTAAAAGCTTTTGTTATTACGATGAAATGGCACAATCATGGACAAAAGAGTATTGTCATCTCTTTTAATGTTAACTAGATTTTGCCCGCGGATTCACCCGCGTAAATGTAGGTTAGGTTAGGTTAATAACAGTATTTTCTTCTGGATGAAAATGTCCCAATGTCCTTTTCTGTACCCTTGACAACGTGTACGCAAAATTTCATGATGGTTCGTTGAGTAGTTAGAACGTAAAAGCGTAATAAACAAACAAATAAACAAACAAACTCACATTACAAGAATTATATAATCTAATATCATGAAACTGATAATTGTTTGTGAAGATATTTAGTACTTAATTACGTGCAAACCGTTGTAGGCTGTTGGATGAAACGTACAAGCGGCCAGACCAAGTAACAAGTAGATGTATTAACACATAGGATGCTTTTATCCATGTATACGTTCCCGTGGGATTTACGTTAGCGAAGCCGCGGGAAGAGACTAGTTATACATAGAACTAGGTTATAAAATAAGATAATTTATAAGAAAAATATTTATATTCCAAACTACCCTTCATAAAAATTTTATTTAAGGAAAATGGATTTCTGATACACGTGCATTTTTCAGTGTCTCACTGAAAGATACAGAACTGTTTTCGCGTTGATTTTTTGTGATTTGGCATGTCAAGTGAAATCAGAAGAATTATTAAATTAACTTTGAATGGCTTTCAAAGGCAAAGGAATTGTTTGATACGTGGTGAGCGATTTTAAGCGCGGTTGATATACTTTGGTTGATGAAGCACTAAGTACGCCCATTGACGACTGAACTGTTGTTGTTCTGAGCTGTTGGGCTGGAAATACGTTTTCAGCGCTCAGAGATATTGAAGCGTAGGTTCAATATCTCTGAGTGCTGAAAACGTATTTCCTTACCACGTTATGTATGTAGTCAACTATGTTGTAAGCCTTTGTAAAAAAGCTATAGGGCAGAGTTCAATACCTCATACAGCGAAGTACCTTATGAAAAGCCCAGTAACACACCACCACCTGGGAATAAAACCCAACATACAACATTTTGTAATACCTCATGCTATCGGGCTAACGCGGCAATGATATACAAATATTCTCAACAGCCACTCCAAATTTGTTAGATTCGATTAGGCTTTCGTTAAGACGAAAAGAAAACCTTTTATCGCTTGGCTTTCTATGTTTTAAATACCTTGCATTTTATGATAAAACATTCGCACCTGTTTCTTAATTTTTGTGCCGTTTTTAGTTTCAAAAACTGAACATGTGATGTCACTAGCATTATTGGCTAATTTATCTAGTTAAATATTTACTGTTCACGAAACTATTGCACATATTGCAAGTCATTTGCTGTTGTCCAATGAGAAGACTTGTTCCCCATCTTATAAATTTTAATTTAAATTATGATCAAATTTATATGGGGCCACTCATATAAAATTTATATTTTTGGAGACCTCTACCGTCCACTCCAGAAACATGCAGATATGCAAATATCAAAGTACCTATGCCCAAGGCACGTACAATTCTTATAGTAACTGATTTGCTGTTAGCCGTTAACAAATACCATTAACTAAATATGAAACCTACCATCAAATCTAGGCTAAATATGGAATCGCATTGAAAGTTATGCCTTTTCAAATATAAAAGAAATCTACGAATTCGGCTGTAAAATGTCGGAGATATTATCACCTATCGAAATTCTAGTAATATACAATGACCTAATTCTTCTCATCCTGAAAGGATATCCCTGTCACGGAAAAGAGACAGTATCTACCTGTATAAAAACACTGAAATTACTCAATTCCAATCACCCGAAAATGCAAACTATGTTATACAAACATCAGATATCTAATATTTAAGTAGTAACTGCTGCTTTTAAGCTTATATTATTTAAATATACTATGTAGCTAAAAAATCATAAACTAGATTTCCCATACGTAGTAAATATACCGATATTTCAAGGAATCAATCATCATATAGCGAGCTTTGCGGTGTCGCGCCGCCATGTTACTTCGTGCAAAATGAGGTTACTGCGATATACTTTCATTAAATGTAATAGCTGGCAGCAATAGCAAAAGTTGATGAGTTCTGTGTATTGAACGACCTCTTTAACCAAATGTGTTTTAATATATTTTATTATGCACTCACGTACCTTCTGAATATACTGTAACGTGGATGCACCTATGATTCCGTCCTCAGCGGTTCGCAGTTTACATCTACAAGCTTGTTAAAGATGTGCTTGTGAATTTAACCTGCCAATTAATATCTAATCTTTAATATGATGTAATAATGTCAGCTATGTTTTAAATCGAAAAGAGACAAGTTAGACCATATTCCTGTTGGGCTATGGTCTTATTCTACGGCTGCCATGCAGAAACCTCGTGACGGTTGTAATTAGTGAATCCTTAAGAGTGATTAAAGTACCAATAATTAATTATTTAATACTTACATGTCTCAGGATCAAATTAAGCATTTGTCCAACAGAACGGTCTCCTTACTAGACGAAAGCCGTTGCACAATTATCAATGATTTATGTAACATTCCGCTCGAGCCAAACAGCGGTGTTACGCGCAGGTGATTATTATTTATTTATTTAAACAAACTATCGCTAATAAAATACATTGAACAGGTGATACCTACATTGTAGTTACCTCTTTACGTAATGTATCACACTAAAGATAGCTATTGAAACTATTCTAAACGGCAAGCTAAATATTATGCTAGCTTATTTTAGAGGTGTTTAGTCGTGGAATTGTGACACAGCTGTATGTGTGAATGTCGCTGTGACTAAAAATATTTAATTGTTATGAGTCTAATTGATAGATATTAATATTAGTAGGTATATGAAATATTATGAATGCGAATGTCAGTTAATTTGTTTGTTACGCTTTCACGCCTTAACTACTCAACCGATCATCATGAAAAAAGTACAGTTCCCAAGAGGCAGAAAATTATTTTCAAGATTAACAAGCGAAGCCGCGGGAAAAATCTAGCTGTTAATCAAAGTGTCTGTTTGTAATGACAAAATAACAGCTTTTTACTTACTGCATATTAAATTTTATGCGGAACATCATCACTACATAGTATAAAACAAAGTCGCTGCCCGCTGTCTGTCTGTCCTTATGTATGCTTAGATCTTTAAAACTACGCAACGGATTTTGATGCGGTTTTTTTTAATAGATAGAGTGATTCAAGAGGAAGGTTTATATGTATAATACATGCATAATATAGTAGAGAAACACTGATAATTTTAGAAGTTTCTAATGTGATGTCGTAAATAAACACATTTTTTTGCTTACATTGCAAACGCTGGCTGAACCCTACGAGATAGATCAAAATAATGTACTACAGTATTGTCCACCTTAAAAAGATCTACAAAAAAGTACACAATGGTATATGTCTATCTCTTAGGGATAACTCACAATAACCATTTTTTACCCTTTACTTTTTACGAGAAATAATGGCTTATTTACGAAGCGATTTTAGGCAATACAGCATTAATCCTTATCCAATTAAGTACCTTAAATACATTGTGTATTAATATAGATCAATATGGCCTTTTACAGCATGTAATTTAAATAAATATTTTCGAAGATATTACAGATTTAAAATGCAGGGACATAGCGGTTGCGGCAGTACCGGCCGGGGGACCAGCGGCGCGTGCCTATAAATATCACGTCGAAGGCCGCGCTTCGCCATACAGCACTTTAAGATTAGCAGCGATCGCACGCGTTTATCGGAGCTCTCTGGTGAGGAAAATAACAATTATTACTTAATAAAAACGTGCATTTCAGTGCGACAACGTAATCCATACTTATAAGTACGAAACAATAATTTTAACAAATATATATTTGAAATTGTATGATAGTATTTAAATACTAAAGTGAACTCTTTTATGACAAAACGTGCTTTTCAGCGCGACTATTTTTTCGAAATTGTATTTTCGTTCTTTAGTCGGTATTAAGGTTAATTTTTAAACCGTACTTATAGTAAGTACATTAGGTTAGATAGGATTAGATTAAACCATAAGTTATCAATTGTATTTCTTCTATTAGGATCTTGGTTTGAATTTAGAGTTAAGGCAATTTAGTATTAGGGCAAGTATTTTTAATTATCGAAAATCGTAGTTTAAGATTAGGTATTTAAGTTCAAAAAATAACTGAATAGAATAGGTATCTTTTGTTGTTGATAATTGTTGATTATCTTTTGTTTTAGTCGAACGAATAGTAAGTAAAATATTTTTTACTGCAGTACATACTAATAATATGGCAATTTGTTCATAATCATACGTATAGTTTTAAGGTGTAAGTTCAAACAAGAACTGAGTAAATTTTGTACAGAAATTATAAAGTCATGTTTGGAAGACGTCGTCGTTCGAACATAGGTCGTAGTACAGTGAATGCCAGAAGAGCACGTTCAGCAAGAGATGAGGAATCGTCAACGGAACGTGAGGCTTGCCTCAGCCAGCTTCGGGATAGATATAGAGCTGAGAGAGAAAGAGAATTTGATTTGCTTTTAACAAAAGTGAGATCTACCGGAAATATTGCATTAGCTGTCGCGTCATCCAGCATTGCCGCTACGCTTTTAGAAGGAGGCCGAACCGCACACTCCACATTCAAGCTCCCGCTGAAAATCGCCACCGATAATAATAACAGGGTCTGTAGTGTTTCTAAACAGAGCAATACAGGAAAATTGATGCGTGACTGCTCATTAATAGTCTGGGACGAAGCCACTGTCTGTCTGTCTGTTTGTTCCAGCTAATCTCTGAAACGGCTGAACCAATTTTAACGGGACTTTCACTGGCAGATAGCTGAAGTTATAAGGAGTAACGTAGGCTACCTTCATTTTAGAAAAAAATAGGGTTCCGCGGTATAAAATAAAAAACCAATGAAATAGTGAACAATGTTCGATTCATCTATATCTATACAATAAAATAAAATTGAAGTGTCTGTTTGTATTGTCAAAATAACAGCTTTTTACTTACTGCATATGACAGTTTATGAGGAACTTATACCAAAAAATGTTTGTGTGTCTGTCTGTTAGTTTCGGCTAATTTATAAAACGGCTGAACCGATTTTGACTTAACTTTCACTGGCTGGTAGCTGAAGTTATAAGGAGTAACTTAGGATACTTTTATTTAAAAAAAATAGGATTCTGCGTAATAAAATAAAAACCAATGAAATAGTGAACAATATTTGAATCATTTACGCAAATAAATAAAATTGAAGTGTCTGTTTGTAATGTCAAAATAACAGCTTATTACTACCTGCATATGAATGTATATACAGTACTTATAGTAAGAAATAAATTTCAAAATGTTTGTTTGTCCCCGGCAACGGCGCAGGCTTTGGCGAACTCAAAATAAGACTCAAAAAGAAAACTTTACGGAACTGTCCATGATCACGAGTAATCTTCATTGCACATTCTTCTTAATTATAATACGACTGAGTGTAACAACAATGTAAATTCTAGCTTAAACAAGGTGTAACATTACAAAATAATATATTTAAAAAAAAAATAAGTGTATGTATTTGTCATTTCACGTCCTGTAATCTGATGCAAATATTAGTGCCATGGATGTTTGTCATTAAAATAATCATCTATATTATAATATGCTGTAGAAATTATGCAAGTTTTAATTTTAACTTTAAATGTATTATCTGGTAATTCTAGAATATTGGTCGGAATTTTATTATAAAAACGTATACCATGACCCATGAAGGAACCATGAACTTTAGGTAGACGGTAGAATGGAACACATAATTTATATTTATTTCTAGTATTTATGTTATGTATGTCACTATTTTTTATGTTTTTGATAATATTAAAATAAATATATTGTAATGCTACAGTTAAAAGACCTACCTATATTCTTAAATTTTTCTCTGAGCGAGATTCTAGTTCCTATTTGATAAATAGCACGCACAGCTCTCTTTTGCAATATAAATATACTTTGTATATCAGTTGCTTTACCCCATAATAATATTCCATATGACATAACGCTGTGAAAGTGTTGCTGTGTGTGTAACTAAAGTAAACTAATCTGGCTGTATCAACGTCAGTTGATCCACGGACTTTTCTAATGGCGTAAGCGGCCGAACTAAGTTTCGCTGAGAGATAAGATATGTGCGCACCTCACTGTAACTTTGATTCAAGTGTAATGCCCAGAAACACTGGTGGATTATATTGCTTCCAGGACCGCACCGTTCAATGTTATGCTAGGACCAAGGTGTTTTACATTGGGCAGTGTGAATTTTTTTGTTCTTTTATTTGTTCAAAAATTAGGACATTCCGCCGATAACGACATCCTCAAAGTCGTTTACTCAGCACTAGATGAATCAGTGCTAAGTTATTGCATTTCAGCTTGGGGAGGTGCCGCTAAGACCGACATGATACTGATAGAACGGGCTCAAAGAGCGGTTATAAACGTTTTTTTTGAAAAAGCCCTACAAACTTCCAACGTAACAGCTATACAGTGAATTTAAAACACAGGCATACACACACACACACGCACGCACGCACGCACGCACGCACGCACGCATGCACGCACACGCACACAGACACACATACAATAAATAATTTACTATATACTAATTTACTCTACACTTTTTTACGCTGGAATGTTATAACCTCTGCGTCTATAGATAAAGAATTTAATGCGCTCGTGGTGGTAATCGGTACACTAGCAAAGAAACTATTGAACACGTGTGCTACATTGGCATTCCTTTTGATCATTTTACTATTGTCCATCAGACTAATACTATTGTCTCTTTGAGTTATCTTGCCACTAGCTTCGTTAATAGCTCGCCAGGTAGCCTTAACTTTATTAGAGGACTGTTTGATTTTGTTACTGACGAACTTGGACTTAGCTAAGAAGCATACTACTTTCTTTAACATTTTTAGTAATTCTTAACATATTCAGTAAAAGTAGGATCAAAATGATCTTCATATTATATAACTAGTACATTTTCGCTCTGCTCTTATAAATACCTACGATTGCCCATTCGTTAAATTACATAGTTCCTCTAAAAACTTTTACTTTAGACCTAAGCGTATTATCAAATTATTTCTTAACAATACCGAAAAAGCTGTCATACAGGAGTATATAGAGTATAGGAGTAATAAGGATATTAAGAGATTTATCTTCCCTTATATTAGAGTACATACTACATGAAATTTTAATTTTAAAATGTTTGTAGCAATTATTTGCTAAGGGCCTAACAAATAAGGGCCTAACTTATCTTTTGTTTAGTATTATTATTATTAATGTTCGGAAACATTGCTAATTGCTGTGGACACACAGTGATGTGAGGTTAAGCCCGTGGTAACTAATTTATATGAAGCGGTACAATCACTGAAAATGTTATCTAAACAAGTGGAAGATGTGGCAGTTATTCTTGTTGGTTCCAAAAAGAAGTTCGTTAAATTAAATGATTTAAATAAGTTTATAAGTTTAGTCAAGGAAGAGCCACCTAGCCCATTTAGTATATGTATGTATGTTATGTGGGGGCCAGTCAGTACAGACCGGCGACACTTCGACCCAGTGGGATCTTTTGTGTCGACACTCTCCCAATAACGACTGCCATAGATGTTCATTGCAGCCGGGACCGACGGCTTAACGTGCTCTCCGAGTCACGGAGCAGGCGATAATTGTCAATCAATACGCACATAATTTCGAAAAGTCATATAACTTCCGGAAGTCAGAGGTGCGCGACGTGGGTTCGAACCCGAGACCCTCTGCATTGCAGTCTGTTGGTCTCCCCACTGAGCTATCGCTGCTCTTTTTATTTAGTATATAATATTAAAATCACCGCACACTAATATGTATTTCCTGCTAGTTCTGATTTTCATAATTACATCTTCATCACTGATTCAAACAGATTAAAGTTACTCAATGGGGGGGGCGATATACACAAATAATTACATACCATTCAAGCTCAACACAGGACAGTTCTATGGTACACTCTATAGACAGACAAGTTATGTCCTTACGTTCCCTGCAAGTTATTGTGTTTGCAACAAGTATTAAAGAACCACCGTGAATGGCTTGTGTTCTTGAAAAAGTGGTATGTACTATATAATTCATACTATTAAAAAAACTTACTTCATAGCTTTTGAGCCAATGTTCTGTAATACACATAACCTGAACATTGTGATTCTCTAGAAATAAACTTAACTCTAAATCTTTGCCGGATAGTCCTAGTATGTTTTGATGAGCAACACTCAATTGATAACCTCTACATGTCCTTTGTCCCATCCTTAAGTTTAAATCAACTTTGTCATTATTTATAATAGAAGAATTGATTGAAATAGAATTATTTACAGACATTCAATTCATGGATACCCTACAGGTACCTGTGTCATTTTGTATATTATATGCTAATAATTTAGCAAGCTGTCGTTTGTAATATAATGAAAGATTACATATAAGCTTTTGTCAAAATAAAATTACTAATAAATATATTACTTATATTAGTATCAAAACATTTAATGTCCTTATATTGACATGTCAGATTATACATACATAAATTCATGTCATGGATATGTATATGTACCTATATGTATATGTAAAATAATAATAATATATATACATCCAATATAATCCCTTATATAATAAATAAAACCGACTCACAAAGTAAAAGAATAATAATAATTTAAACATGGGTTTTTCTATACGAATAATACTGAAATATTAAGTTTTCATAAACTCTGCGAACTGAACAAACACTTTTTAGTTAAAATGCACGCGGCTGAAGTCTTGAGTAACAGCTAGTATAATATGTAATTGTTTAAATTAAAATGATGATTTATTTCAGTTCTGCATTGCATTTATTGCCGACTTACGCTGGCCATAATATCCATTAGGCAGATACTCGACGCACAACAAAATACGAATAACCTGAATGTAATCTTAGCTTTGTTTTAGGTTAATATGTCTAGGGATCTATTCGCCATGACAACCATAGCGAATCACCCCCTGGTTAAATTAACTTGAGTACCGCAGGAAACGAGAAATAGTCTGTGTATGTTTTGATTATATAAATATTATATATTATAAATATATATTATGTAAATAAATTGACTGTGTATATTTTGATTATGGAATTTAATACAAAGTCCGACGACCGCTTTTATGGACACTGGAACGATGCAAGTTCCACTGACGCATAATACTTATATACTTTATATTGAAAAATTTAATTACTATAGAAACCCATATTTTACTGTCGTGGAATATGACAGATGGCTCATGCATGGTTACGTAGTAGTAGTACCTACGAGTTGCTTCCCAGTCCCGAAATCATTTCCTTAGATGGGCAAAGAGTTTCTGTTCAGAAATTCTTAAAAGCAGCACGAAGTCTAGTAATGCAGCCCATATATGGCAATATACGTGTCCTTCTAAAAACATAACTGGCGAAACTCAAGCTCAATACACCACTGCCTACCTCTTCAGAGGTATACATACAGACGTAATACAATATATAAATAGATACTAGTTTTATTTAATTCATATCATATGAAAAATAAATCGTTTTTGTTATTATCTTAAAATAAATGGTGTCAACATATACTATTCCTGCTTAATAACTATGAGTGGTGCACAACCGTGCACTGATAAATGTCGTAAGGGGTAGAAAAATTGGAAATATCAAATCGATTTTTGGAATCTACGACAAATTTTCGTCTTCATACAAGCAATTGTCAGATTTGTTGCACAAATCCCACTTTGTTGATACCGACTGGAAACTTGAACGCTGGTTGGCTACTAAACAAAAAAGGTGAAATAATGTAGCCAAAAATAAATAAGCTCATAGAACAATTTAGGTTTCGGCCAAAACTAGAAATTAAGCCGAATATTTGGTTACAGTTTCGTACAATTATGTTTCAGCCTTACCTTACCTGCTACATAGGTTTAATATCCTGTAGTCTAGTGTTCCAATATAATAAAATATGGGCAGGTACTGCTCGAATAAAAAGCTGCACAACGAGCGCATGGCTTAGTTTATGCAAAGTATTACTTTTGTATGTTTAATAAAGTAGACCAGCGGGACTCAAAATGCGTATATTTGCAGGGCAGCAACATAACATAAACATCTCATTAGGTGCTTTTGAATTTGTGCTTTTTTAATCTTTTATACATAAAATATTTAACTGGGTTAAATTTGGTGGTTATTTCGTCTAATGATTATAGCTATGAAAGATATTGTATAAGGCAGCTTTACTATATTCTACTATATTCTTATATGTTTGGTGGGAGCTACAACAGAGACATTCCCGAATACTTATATTTTAAAAAATTGTCTCGGCTTGTATTACTTGTAACAGACAAATGTCAAAAACCACCGCATAGCATTATTAATACATATATTTTACATATACGAGTAGAATCCAGTGATTCTAAAGCAGTCTTTATATCACCGAAGAACGTTTTCAAAGGGAGTTTCAGTTCATATAATATTTGTAATAAATATTATTAAAATTATTCCTTCTTAGACGGCGACGATATCTAAATGTATGCACAAGCATCATCCTTTGAGGATATACAAAGTTGAAACTACATCATGTATCTACGAAGAATACCTACCTATACATATAACGGGTATCTTATATACATAGTTACACTTTACACACTTTTCGAACTTAGCTTTATACTTTACATATTAATATAATGCAAAATGTAATTTATATGTCTTTACATTGACGAATATTTACAATTTCTAGCTAGAACCGATGATAAAAAATAAACCACTTCTGGAAAAAAAGATCCTAATTTTCTTTTAAATTACGATCATTTTGAACTAAGTCAGTTAAAACTTAAAATTGCAGTCCCTAAAAACTGTCGTTCATAAATATTTCCCCTTCTCCTTCTCCGATGGGGAAAATCCGGCGTCGACAAAAAGTGATTGTGAACGAGTTTAGGCGGAAACGAAACCCAAAGTAAGCACAGAGGGGCTGTTCACTAATTTCCTTTTACGTTTTGGCGCACATGGTTCTCTAAGGCGTTCTCATTATACATTTAATGAAAAATGGCACACCAGTTAAAACTACGCATTTTTATCTCATTTATAACTCTAATAGACACTCTAATTAACAATAGCCAACAACCATTTTATATATAGTGTACTTGAGTTTTTACTATTAAACTGTTTAACTATATCTAAGATAAAAGCTAGTAATAAGACGAATAACAAAAACATATTACAAGTATGTGGCTGTTGTATCTTCATGTTTGTCTAACTGTGGCTCTAACGTTGCTAATATGCAGTTTGCTAGGTAGATCGGAGCGAGTGCAGTGCATTCCTAGGAACCTGCTTTAGTGCTACACTTCGCTGTAATCGCTAGACAGACGGAATAATTGCAATGCTAAAATCGTAAAATCTTCAGTTAAACTCCTATATTTTTGTTTAGGTAATCTAACTTTTTATAGAATATATGCATCTACTCTTCTACAATTGCTTTATTCAGTAATGTACTATGCATTAGTTGCTTATTTTACACGTTATCAAAACAGAATCGTATTCGTCATAGAACTCGAGCATGGCTGGCTATGATTAAGTCCTATGTAATATATTCACAGACTTGAAAATAGCATGTTCAATGAGTGTGCGTTGTTTGAATATTTGTATAGTCCCCCGCGACACGGAATTTATTCCCAGTGAGGGAGACGTCTTATAAAAAAATAGACATCAAACCTATTGCCGAAAGACAAACCTAACCTTGACATAATTATATATTATAGTCATTTAGTTTAGCTAGTGTCTGATCTATGGTCTTTTGTCTCCTCACAGACATTCAAAGATTATGTACCTTTTTCAATATTTTTGCAGACACTGCATAAAGGAGATCATCTAGGTTGGGCTAATTTAAAAAGGGCGGGCCAACAAAAAAAATATTATTATTTTAATAGAACATAACATAATATGTCATAGTTTACAAAATCGTAACCACCTAACATTAACATTATCAGGATTTGTTAGAGTTCCTAACACTGCTGTAAATTACGTTTTTCAACATTGCCAGAATACAACTAGACTTAGAATACCTAATAATGTCATTATTCTTCTCATTAGGACGTTACAATCTACTGATACTAGAAAATGCTCGCGTGTGTCAAGAGCATTTAGAGCAAAACCTGTGGGATACACTTCTTCTACAAGATAACCTCGTAGAACATTTTACGGCTTCTGAAATAATGAGTGCTCTGACAATTATGCGAGACAATATAACAACAGATCTGCTGAACTTTTAGCAATACGAGCTCATAAATGCAAACGATTTCAAATACAAATACCTCCAGTTTAAACAGTAACCGACACAAAAAGACTACATTGGCTGCAACATTGACTAAACTTCGAACTGGAGATTCTAATGCAAGGCTTGCTTTGATTTTTAGAACAAGTAAATCGCGTTTTTAACTTTTATTAACTTTGGTCGTGAAGCGCTAGTGCGTGATTTTGTTCCCATATATGTCGGTTTTGCAGCGATAGTTCAGTGGGGAGACCAACAGACTGCAATGTAGAGGGTCTCGGATTCGAACCCACGTCGCGCGCCTCCAACTTTCGACAGTTATATGACTTTTCAAAATTATGTGCGTATTGATTGACAATTATCGCCTGCTCCGTGCCTCGGAGAGCACGTTAAGCCGTCGGTCCCGGCTGCCATGAACATCTATGCCAGTCCTTTTTGGGAAAGTCAGTACCCTCTAATATCCTGACACTAGTCTAACCTTAGGGTATCGTTAGCCTTCAGGTTGTGGAGGTCAGGTGGCAGTCGCTCCGTGTAAAAACTGATATCCAGTCAATTCCGATTAGACTAGAAAAGCCGACCCCAAGTGACTTGGGAATAATAAAGGCTAAGAGAGGAGAAAATATGTCGGTTTTGATCATTCAAATCGACAAGAAGTGGCTGAGAAAAAATTTATTAGGAAATCCAGGAAGCCCTATAGAAGAAAGAAAGGCTATTGTGGTAATAGATGGCACATATGTATATATACAATCAGAAAAGCTCGAACTACTTTTTTCATAGACTCACATACAGCCACCATAAATACAGACATCTGACGAAGCCTTTCTTAATTGTTTGCTGTGACGGCCATTATATAGAGGTATCTGGACCACATGCCGCGATGACTTCTGACGCTAATATAATGAATGGAATTATTGATAATGAAGACAGTGTATTTCACTGGTTTTTTAGACCAGGAGATGTCTTTATACTGGATCGTGGGTTTAGAGACGCAGTACTTTAGAATCTCATGGATATACAGTACATATGCCTGAAACAAGAAATGCTAATGAGACGCAACTAAACACTGAACAGGCAAACAAATCCCGCCTTGTAACATTATGTCGCTGGGTGGTCGAAGTCATAAATGGACAATTTAAAAGGGACTACAGCCTATTAAGAAATCAAATATTAAGGAAATAATTAAAAAGCCATTATATTTTAATCATATTTTTTTTAAATTAACTTGTATACATACATTTTAATTGAATAGAAATTATAAATTTCTGATTTTAAGATCGATTGGATTAGGTGCCAAGTGTAAGGATGTTTTTGTATACCTCATGTAGATAAAATGCTGCATATTTAATAAAACGACGTGGATTTTCCACAAACATTGAACAGTACCTACGAGCTGTTCTGTGCAGGTGACGTGAGACGGCAGGAATAAATGCTTGCACGCTAGTACGTTTAAGGACAAAAAACATCCTGTAAGTCTTAAAATATTTCAAAATATACGTGTTGCTATATCGTAATATGCCTTGCTATATCGAGATATGTCTTGCGGTATCTGTTCACATAATTTAATGACGTAATAGAAATATATAATAAAGCGCCGTGTGGTCACTTTCAAGATATATAAAATTGAAAATATAGTTACGAGCCCGTTCGCCCCTCAAGGTTCGCCCTTTAATAGATATTTGTTAGGTTTCTTCTTAAAATTCACCCAATACAGGGCTTAATACAGGGCTGATATTATTATTATTACTACTACAAACGGCGTAATGTAATTTTTGTTCGCAAATTGTTTTTTATTCTTTATACCTATGTGATTCAACCCAGATATTTCTTATTTTTGTATATAGCAAAGCAAAATGCATATCAAAGTCAGCTTTGAAGAATCAATTTAATACAGTAATATTACAAAAATAAACAGTTAATATTTTTTTTTAAATTTCGCTATATATTAACAGCGAGTACAGATGTGTGGTGTGGTTATATATAAAAATAGTCGTTAAATAAGACTACCTCACTTGCTAGGCTAAAAGGTATATAAAAATATACAATTGTACTTTTACTTAAACATAAACAAATCCTAACATGCTTAGTAGTAAGTACCCTGAACTCTTAAATAATTTCCAATAAGTTTTATCATTTATTATTTTACGCAGTAATTTTTCGACATGTCTAGGCGTTACATTTAGATAGTCATGTCTAGTACTTTTTAAAAAAGGTAGACAGTCACGTACAATCTTATTTCCCTTTTATATTATGTTCAGTTACCAAAACAATAGTTTGTATAGATATAAAACAACTCTTAAAAATCAGTACCCACACCGTAATGTTACAAGATATTTATTTACATATTTTCAGTATTTAACTTGTAATATCAATTATGCAAGCAGGCTGGTAGTAGCCGTCAGTACCCGTCGTGAATATTTGCGGCAGATGGATATCCTTCAACTCCATCAGTCCAAAATCGTAGTCAGAGTATTTATTAAGAATTGCCATGCCGTCGAAGGATTCCCTCGGCTTTCTTGAATATTTTGACAAGCCTGGCTCCGCTACATTCGTGGTTCCCAAACATTTTCTTTTATTAGAATTCATAAATGTAACATGCAATGTGACTTTGTCATTTTCCCGGTTCATGTTCCCTGCAAAAAGAACCAAATATAATTTTAGAATGTTTAGGCATTGAGTTAATAGGTACCTACTAACTATTACTATACTATATACATGTGCGGCAGCCATGTCTGTATTTACGTACATGCTTTCAAAAAGTGCAACATTAAACCATCAGCTAATTGTTGAATCAATCCTTTACAATCTCCCTCCTCTTCCACAATTCCATACAAAACATGTACATATATTTGTTGGATCATCATTTATGAAGGAGAGGCCTTTGAGTCTGATTTTCAATAGCAAATGTCCTTCAAGTAATGGTCTGAAACACCATATAAAGGTTTTTATGAAATAGGTATGTAAATGTTAAGAACAACATGTGTGAACCATCCAATTTCAGACATTTATGCGAACATATGTTAATGAAGGCAAATACAAATAAAGGCAATTAAAATTATTTTAACTACATTTTAATAGTAATAAGTAAAGTACATATTTAACATTTGACGTTTACAATATTCTATATTAGAAAATCATCACGTCACATTGCGTTACTTAACACTTGTCTGTAGGTATTCTACAGACAAGTGTTAAGTAACGCAATGTGACACTATATACCTAAGCTAAGCAGAACACACTAAAGTGACTGAAAGGCTTACAATACATTAGTGTATATGTGATAGAAGTACATAGAAGGTTTTGGCTTACGTTAATATACCTAACTAAATCAAAAAAATATCTTACGCAATAACTTTTGTTTTGGCCTCGTTAAGACTACGTAACGAGGCCAAAACAAAAGTTATTGCGTAAGTATATGTGATAGAACTAAATAGAAGGTTTTGGCTTACGTTATAATAACTAAATCAAAAAAATATCTTTATATGCAAATATTTTTCTTCATTATTCATTAAACACATGACACCAACAGTGAGATGCAATTTGGGAGGACTTTTAAAAAGAGTTTCATCTAAACCTCTACACCTAAAGTTGAGGCAAAGTACTTAAAACATTATAAATCTAGCAGGGCTGTTGAAGTTTATAAATTAAGGATAGAAATTATATAACCGCGCGTATATTATAATTTTAAGGTTCCTAGATCAAACAATACTTTTTTAATAAAAAAGCAAGGTATAGGGACATCGCAATGACAGATATGAATAACGCCTTTTTTTGCAGTAATCTCATTACTTAGGGAGAAAACAAGGAAATACGTTTGTATAGTCTTAACAATGTCCAATTTCTTAATAAGGAAATATTTGTTGGAAGTTGGAAAAACAAAGTGAGAGCCATAGAAAATCTTATCAGCCCAGCCTGTTATGCACTTAGAAGTCTTTGAGACGTAATCACAATTATTAAAGAAAAGAAAAATACTTTTCAGGGAGTTCATATGTCAGTGCTCAGTTCGAGACCATACTTGTAATGAGAGTTCTTAAATGCGATCAAATACGCGTATACTATGATGTATGTAATAGTAAATTAAAGCTAATTGATTACCCTCAGGAATTTGGTTTGTGTAGTAATAGCCACTGTAATAATACCGATCATAGGGTAATTCTTGACAAGATGTATGCAACTATTGTTACTATTTTATCAGAAGCCGCGGTACAGAGCCGAGTGGAAACTCGGTATCATAGACATGTTGACCGTGTTGTCGGGTGGAACAAGCACGTGCGAGGCGCCCACGCGGCGGCGAGGCTTAAGTATCAGCTATGGGTATGGCACAATAGACCTACTTCTGGCGATGTCTACAATGACATGTGCCTGACTCGAAGAGTGTTTAAAAGCAAACTAGTGTGGTGTCAGACACATCAAGAACAAATTAAGCTTGATATTGTTGCTTCTCTCCGTAAAGCCAATAACTTTCAGAAGTTCTGGAAGGCTACTAAAAAGTTTGATATTAAGCCTGTGAGCGTCTCTGGTGCTGATCAGCCGGACGGCATTGCCAGCATGTTTATGGACCACTTTAAAGTGGAGTCACCGCTCGGCTCCTCGTTGCGAGTGCTCGATGACGGATGCTGTCGTGATTCTGATCTGGTTCGTTTTTCGGTACTAATAGCAGCGTTTTACCTGAAAGAAAACGCATATTAAAATACTTATCTCACTGGAAGCTTTCACTTTATTTCTGCCTGGTGAATTCGAGCCAATGAAGCAAAAGTCGCTCGGCGCATTTTACGAAACAAAATGGCGCACGAACGCCAGGTGTCGCTGACACTGGGCACAGAAAATGAAGTCAAAATAGGTACTGTAACTGGTAGGAAATCGACGGAAACGGATATGCTATCTCAATATAAAGCTTCCTTAATATGCGTTTTCTTTCAGGTAAAACGCTGCTATTAAAATGTCCTTAATTTAAGTTGATTTTGTGAATAACATTGAAGTCGTTTGCATAATATTATTGTTTACCAGCCCTATCATACAACCTACGCGGAGGGTCCTTGGCATCTAGGAAGAAGTAAAAAAATAAAATAAATATGTTTAAATCTAAAAACCAATACCACCACTAGGAAGATCTGTTAGGTAAATAAATATACTGTTGTATTTTATTTTAATTTTTATTGTGTATTTGCAAAGAAAAATGTATTTTTAACATGAGCCCTCGACGTGGGCTCGCGTGCTCTCAGATGTGACAATAGTGAGCCCACGACGTGGGTCCAAGGCGATAAATATGTTAAGGTCTCTTTGGTTTCTAATTATGTTTTGTACGCCAATTACATATAATAATATACAGGTACTCCGTCAACGAGCCCAAGATGTTCAATTCACTTTAAAACTTTTCTTTAGATACACGCGTAGGGTACGGTTTAACTTGCCTGTTTTACGTAACTACTTATTCATCTTATAAATTTGTCAATCACTGAAAATGGCACCGCTTACTATTCGATTAAGTGCCGTGGCTTTAGAAATATACATATGTGTAAATATTAATTCTTACGACAACTCCCGCACTAGCAATAATTCTTGCGTCACGGGTGACTTTACAAACATTCAACTAAACAAATACAAAGATGACCCGGATTTGGCAAAAGAAATTGTCTTAGTGCCACTGCTATTGCGACGAAATAGCAGTAGCGAGCTTAAAGGGTCTAGAACACAAATTAGGTCGCACTATAATATGATAGACTTTTCAAACACACAAGTTAACGGACTGAAAATAAACCCAGAAGTAGGACCATTTGCGGATCATACAAATAATTGTCCCGTCTGGAATTTGATCCCCTGCCCCTGGCGCGGCGACAGTGGTTAAACGACCGAATTTAGCCAAAAATGATCACTCATCAGCAGATTACTTTCCCTTTTAAACTGCTTAAAAATATTTTAGAAAGGGATCTTAGAATACGAATTCTGAAATAAAATATTTAAGAAAGGTTTTCTAAGACTTGTCTTAGAAGATCACTTTTAAAATATGATTTGTTAACAAAACATAAACTGCAATGTTTAAAGGATGATTACTAAAATTACTTGCAGCTTCAGTATAGGCTTTTACGACGTACATGTAGAGATTTGTCGGTCTGTACATTGATATTATGTTGATTTACTTAATAACTCATTCAAATAAATATGTAGGTACAAAATTCGTAATCACAATTTTAACAAACGCAGCTTTATTTGTAAAATTGCCACAACTAAACTCTTTGTTTAAGTAAATAAAAATTATGAGTAGGAATAATATGGGTGGGAAGTAAAATTAATAAATATACAAAATTAACATATTGCATTTTCCACTTTATTTGCACTATCTAACTCGCAATAGATGCAATCACGCAAGTGGGCTGGTAGTAACCATCGGGCCCCACCGAGTGTCGCTGCGACAGATGAATATCTTTGAACTCCATCACTCCAAAATCGTAGTCAGAGAATTTCTTCAGAACTTCTGTGCCATCAAAAGTTTCCTTTGGTTTTCTTGAGTTTCGTCCCGAGTCTTCTGTATTCGCGTTTGCCGCACTTTTCCTGTACTTCGTATTAATTAACGTGACGTGTAGTTTAACGTTGTCTCTGCCATGATCCCGATCCATGTATCCTATAAAAAGGCACAAATATATTTATATATAACTACATTTTGCCCGCGGCTTTGCTCGCTTTGTGCCGTAAAACCAAATAAAACAGTTTAGTTATAATCGATATCATCAGTCAGTGGGCAGCTGTAACTGAAAGTCTGAAGTGTCACATACCTGCTTTATAAAAGTGTTCCACTAATCCATCAGCTAATTGTTGAATTAACCCTTTACCACCTCCCTCCTCTTGTACAGTTCCATATAAAACATCTATTTCTGCTGGATCATCATTCATGTAAGAGAGACCTTTTAGCCTGATCTTCAGTGGCAAATCTCCTTCAAGCAGTGGTCTGGAACGGCAGATTAAATAAATATTAATATAAATATTACAGCAATAATTCAATTCACTATCCTTACTAATATTATAAATTCGAACGTAATTATGTCTGTCTGTTACCTTTTCACGACTACCAGTCAACCGATTTAGATGAAATTTAGTATAGATATAGTTTAAAACCTGGGAAAGCCTATGCTAGGCAGGTTTTTTATTCATGTAGGTACCACGAGGGCAGAGCCGCGCGCAAAAGCTAGTTTGAATATAATGAGATAAATCACAAAATTATTCTGAAACATCTGTATTATTTAACTAATAATGGAAAATATCTCACAGTATAGCTATTTTAGATGGGTTAATATTTTTAATTATTTAGTGTGAATACATTATATTTATAAATAGCTGACCCGCGCAACTGAGTCTGCTTCACATAAGAGAATTTTCCGTTTCTGCAACATTTTTCATTAATGCTCCGCTCCTATTGGTCGTAGCGTGATGTTATATAGCCTATATCCTGCCGCGATAAATGGGTTATCCAATACTAAAAGATTTTTCAATTTGGACCAGTAGTTCCTGAGATTAATTAGCGTGTTCAACCAAACAAACAAACAAACTCTTCAGCTTTATATTAGTATGAATTTCTTTTCTTTATTATATGTACATGTGTTTAAGCAGTAATTGCTGTACATTCAATTTCGTTTTCTATTCTTAAGTCTAGCAGGGTTATTGGATTTCTCTGTCTAGACATTTTTCAGTAGCAGCACTTAATTTAGAACTGTGCCCCGTAGACGCCAATAGGCTCGCGAACTATGTATGGGAGTTTTTTTTGGTCAACTTATATAAACTTTAGTGTCTTCATTAAACAAAATATTCGCTATTTTGTGTGTTTCTTTACAAAGTATTCCGTA
Source organism: Catocala fraxini (assembly GCA_930367265.1). Classification (NCBI taxonomy): domain Eukaryota; kingdom Metazoa; phylum Arthropoda; class Insecta; order Lepidoptera; family Erebidae; genus Catocala; species Catocala fraxini. Next base: position 18,606,273 of record OV884029.1, read on the forward strand.
AAGAATGGATAATCCTGATACACCTTATATTGGAGCTTTAGCTTTAGCCTTAGATTAGAGAACCAAAGTAAAATTTATAATAAATGTCTCGTAGGTAGTATTTATGAATATGGAATTTACGCCTTCTGCGTATTAATTTAATAGCAATAACCTCGTATTTACGATAAAATAATGAAATGTGTATTAAATACTAATATACTACTAAGGGTTTAATTCCTTTTTCTTACCAAGTATGCATCAAAACTTACAAAAATGACATTTTACCTGGATTTTATTATGGTTTCCCAATAGATTTATTATAAAGTGTTTCATGATTATCAATTCTCTATGGAACCATTTGTATAATTAAAATATTTTCTTACGCAACTACTTTCGTTTTCGCCTCAGTGAAAAGTTTTGATGCAAATAATCTCTCTTCGTTGTCCATTAAACACATAACACCAAGTGTTAAATGCAGCTTGAAAGGCTTTATAAATAAGGTTTCATCTAGACCTCTACTCGCAGAACATTCACGTAATACAGCACTCTGTAATAGAAAATAAAATATTTTTAAATAGATTGCGTGTGTACGCGTGTAGAAGCGCATCTAATAAACAACAACCAAACTGTTTCTTAAGGATTCTTAGATGTTTTAATTAGCTGCCTTATAAGGCACGTGAACAGTCTCATTGAATGTTATGTAAAAATAATAGTGTCCTCCAGACTAAATTGAGTCATGGCCGTCATGGCGGCCAATCTGAAAGGGAACTAACCATCTACGCAGGAGATAGGTGCACTTATGTTTGCGTACACACTTGTGCACTATAGCACAAACATAAGTGTACTCTTATATTGCGATAGGACACCATCCTGACTCGAGATAGATAAGACACTGGACCAACGGTTTTACGTGCTTAAGGAAGCAAAGGGGTGTGCCACAGCGCCAGTTCCCTTACTTCGGGCTGCTATTGAGAATTTCATGTCAGAAAATACCAATTCGATTCGGTCGTTTATGCAAATATGCACAGCAGTCACATTCAATATCGCTGAGCTAGACAAGACAGTCTAAATGTTATATATCATAGTTAGGTATATGTGAGCAAAATCTTGCGCCAGTAACTTTAAATAAAAAAGACGTACAATCTCACAGTACAGTTTGTTACCTACCTTTAGCTTAGTCTACATACTGAGAAATGCATTAGAACACTATGCTACGCCGATAACAAATACAAATGGATTTGTTATTGGCATATCAAAAGAGCAGCGATAGCTCAGTGGGGAGACCAACAAGACTGCAATGCAGAGGGTCTCGGGTTCGAACCCACGTCGCGCACCTGACTTTCGAAATGATGTGCGTATTGATTAACAATTATCGCCTGCTCCGTGCCTCGGAGAGCACTTTAAGCCGAAGGTCTCGGCTGCCATGAACATCTATGGCAGTCGTTATTGGGAGAGTATCGCCACAAAAGATCCCACTGTATCGAAGTGTCGCCGGTCTGCACTGACTGGCCCCCACATAAGATAAGATATTGGCATAGCATAGCTCACAACATTACCCACATGGTTTCACTGTCAATTAAATGTTACATCAATAGTCGAGGTAAAAAATATATCAAATGTCAAAATATGTATTTGGTCACTTATTAATCAAATATTAAAGCATACATACTTACTTTAAACTCTTCAAATCTTTTCATAATAACTGGATGATTCATAGGTATTGATATAAAATGTGTTGATTTTTGTTTCATTCTAGAAGACATTACAATAATGTTAATTCTTCTTCTTGCTGCTTTTACATTCTGTAACACAAAATCATTTTACAATATTTACTCATTTTTACTTTTCCTTATTTAGTACTATTATGGTGGTAAACTCTCATAGAGCCTACCAGATGATAGTTTCCATGCTGAATAACAAAGCCCAAAGTAGCATCCTCAATACTGCCCACTGGTCACAGCAACACTCCATGTGAGGCCAAATTTGCAGCTTATGAAATGTAGCCTCTGCTCTGCAATGTAATTCTATATATTCTATACAATCTATTGAGCAGACAAGGTTTCTGGACTATATAATAGCTCATCTTGATTGTAATGATCAACTTATTGCTTATGAAAGGTACTGGGTGCAGAAGGTCAGATTCAGATCAAAGGCATTTTCTCTTATTTTTATTTTCTTGCCTGTTAATACATTAATACTAGTGCAATATATGTTAAATCTATGTTTTAATAAATCTTACTGCTGAAGTCGGTCCTAATATGGTGATATCACCGTCTTGCCCGTGTCTTGGAATTTTTATATCTGTCTTTGTATCTCTCTCTATTCTAGTCTTGATTGACCCTTTCTTGCCTATTATTGATCCCAAGTAATGTCTGTAAACAAAAATAAAAAGCTGAGCATTGTTTATCATATCTTGTTTAATTTTCATTTGTAGCAATGCTAATTATGTTTCTGCTGAGCCACAGAGATGCCTATAATTTTCACTGCTGTACATGTGACATGACATGCTGGACAAAATCGTCATCAACTTTCACATTCATAATATTATTTATTCTAAATAATATTATAAATGTGAATGTGAGTTTATTTGTTTGTTATGCTTTCAAGTCATAACTACTTAACCAATCATCTTGAAATGTCACATACACATTGTTAAGGGTACAGAAAAGGACATGGGTTACCTCATCTAGAAATAAGGCCTGTTCCTAAGGGGTAGAAATTTATTGATGAGAACTACTTTATTCTACTTACTTAGAAACATGTAAACTGGTCTTATATCTAGAATTGTCCACCATCACAACTTCAAATTCATCATCATCTCCTTCATCAAGTTCATAGTTGTATGTATTTTCTGTAAGTAAATATAAAACAATAAATAAGGAAGCAATATTTCAATTACACTGTATAAATCTAAGTGTATACTTACTTAAACAATACCTACAGTGGTGGACATATAGTTAGAAATAGTACATAAAACTAACAAATGGGTAAAAATAAGACTTGTGACGAGTCAACTAGGCAATTAATTGTTAAATTACATTTAGATCGAAAGTGGACTTATAGAAGAATTGCTAATCATCTAGAATGTTCTGTGAAGAATGTTTTCAATGCTATTGTTCATTATAAAAGAAACAGAACTACTAAAATTGTTGATAGAAAGGCTCGTCCAAGGAAAACGTCTCCCGGGAAGATTTGCAAATAATACGTGTAGCTAAACAAAACCCGTTTAAAGGCTCCAACGAGATTAGAAATGAAGTTTTTTCACCTGATGACCCAAGAAACATTTCCTCGAAACTGGTACGCTGCAGATTATTGGAAGCTAAATTGTTCGGGAGGGTTTCTCGAAAGGTACCACTTCTTACCAAGCTAAACCGAGAGAAGCTATTATTATTTGCAAAGAAATATCTTAACTGGACCGTACGAGAATGGAAAAAAGTGTAATTCTCAGATAAAACAATAATAAATATGGTGAATTCAGACGGCAAACGCTACGTTAGACATCCAATAGATCATGCTTTTGATTATAAATACACAAGGAGCATAGTCAAACAGGGTGGTGATAACATTAAAGTATGGGGATGTTTTTCTGGTTGCGGAGTTGGACCCGTCCGTAAGATTGAAGGTACAATGGTTCAATTTCAATACAAAAACACCTTAGAAGAGACAATGATTCCCTACACCAATGACCATTTGCCTGTGACCTGGATCTTTCAGCACGATAACGACCTAAAACACACGGCCCGCAGTGTTAAATCCTTTCTTAGTGAGCAACGTGTTACCATGTTAGACTGGCCTGCAAATAGTCCCGATTTAAATCCTATTGAAAATTTGTGGTACGTCGTTAAAAAAAGTCTCCCTTAAACATAATTCCAGTCAAAATGAACTTTACGAAGCCTTTGTTGAAGCATGGAACTCGATCCCACTCGATAAAAGTATAAAATTACTTGAATTAATGCCACGTTGTTGCAGAGCCGTCATTAATAATAAAGGCTATGCAACTAAATATTAATTTTTAAGAAATTTAGTAAGCCAGTCTTAATTTTACATAAATCATTTGAAATTGATGACGTTAACACATTAATTACTTTGATTTTTACCTCATTTCTTTATTGTTTCTAATTACTTGTCCATGACGGATGGTACTGCAAATGTCGTTTAGTTGTTTGTACGTAACTAAATGGTTGTTGTTGTTGTTGATTTTTAATTAATTGAGTCGATGAACGTATTCTATGCATTTTATTGTTTTATTTCCAAAAACAAAAGTTTTATGGCAATGTGCCTTGTATAATGTAAAATATGTCGCAAGTGTTTCTAATTATAATATGTCCACCACTGTATGTAAAATATAACTTGACCAATCCATGCAGGTGTATTAGGTATCAAGACTAACTTTTATATTATAACAGTATGCCTATATACTCATTATCCCATCCATATCATATATCATGACTACATTGAATTTGACCTTACTGATGAAATCTTTAAAACTACTTGCCCTATGACTTTTATATAAATTTCTTAACTGATATCTGTTAAGAAATTTAATAGAATGCAAGAATTTTAAAACAATGATAAAATATAGGGTAGTTGCTATTTTAAATTGTATATGCTATTTTAAATACTGCTATTTTAAATTGTATATGCTATTTTAAATACTACAAGAAAATGGTTTCAAAAGAATCTTTTCTCCAGCAAAAACAGCTATAAAATTGGTAGAAAATTGAAGCTGCTACTAATATTTTAAATTTAGTTGTAAGGAAATGTTGGGCAGGGTGTTGCACACAGTAGTATAAAAGATTTATATTATAAATGCAAACTTGGAACATACAATGCATTGATGTTGCCTCAAGTACAATAACATTGACAGACCTTTTTTATGGAAATCTCTGAAACAATCCTTATGATATTCCAACTAAAGAACAATGTTAAATCACAATTCATTTCTATAATTGATATGGTATAGGTAGCTGTTTTTATGATATACATTTCTGAGATCATCCTCACTCCAGCCTATACCTTATTATGCTTCTTCTTTAGCTTGCTATGTCCTGACATACTTACTCACTTACCTTTATTCAACCTTACTATCTTGCCTACCCACACTCAGAACTTTGGGTTTTGGTTTACTTCCTAAATATGATTAAATGCTTAGAGTTTATCAATAATGTCTTAACCGAAGTGATGCAACACATAATTATTATACTACTAGCATTGCAAATAAATTCTATCAGAGTTACTACTCAATCCTGTTACTTACCATTTTCGTACAAATCGTGTTCTTGTAGCGCAGTTACTTCAGTAGTAGGGTCATTCACTCTGTAACATCTGCCTTCAATCCATATTACTTCTGGTCTCAAGATATCTGTCATGTTGTCGCGTTTTACGCTTTTGGCTTATTTGCAATAAATACAAAATCGCCAATATCTTATTTAATTACTTATCACAGACTTTATTAGCTATTTTATGCTTTACAAAATGTATATAAATCAGCACCGGGACACATAGTGCGTCCTTGTGATCCATGCATGTTATCTTTGCACAGTGGTCTCGAAAGTCGAAATGCGAAATCGGTAGAGTTACCGAGTAAAATCGGTATATTTGGACCAAAAATCGTTAAATAGGGTTAAGGTTAAATGAAGAAATTTGATAAAATCTGTATATTTTAGGCGAGCTGAGCTTTTTTTTTAGAATTGCTCGGTTCCTACCGACTGAACCTACCACGGTGAGCGAGTTAAAATGAAGAAATTTGATCAAATAATCTGTATATTATAATAGTTTAGGCGGGCTGAACATTTTTGTTTTTTTTAGAAATGCTCTAGTCCTATGCGAGCTTCCTTAGGTATTGATCACAATGGTATTTCCCAAAATATCCGTCGATCGACGTTTAGGCAGTACGGAATCCCCGTAAAAGAAATAAAATAGGGATGCGAACTGAAATTGTTGGAAATCGATAAAAAATTCGAAAGAAATTCCTTACATTGACAAAATCGTAGAAAAATCGTTCCATTTCGGTATTTCGGTAGGACAAACGCCAAATCGGTAGAAATACCGAAAAATCGGTGGCTCCGAGACCACTGTCTTTGCATGTTGTGATGTTATATTATGACTTATGAGCACAGTACACTTATACTCAGAGAGGTTATGACAAAAGACTACAACAAAGAGTATAAAGTAATATAATATATAGGACTAAAAAAATATGGTTATGACAGCACGTTGACACTTCCAGGTTGACAGTGATCGTCAAGGGACTGATAGTGATTGACATGAGTTGCCAAATAAAAAAGAAATATTAACGAAAATATTTAACTTTCAAATACAGAAGAGACAATAATATTTTCTAAACAACAAACATAGTAAGTTTCTTTTGTTGAACTCTGATAGGTACACGATGTAGGATCTAAATTGTGTAATGGGTACCAGCGCTCGATATGGCACTGCCTAGTAGCTATCGTACAGCACACAAATTAATAACTAATCTCTGTTAATGGAAGCATAACATGAAATTATATGTACAAATTACGAGCAACTAAGTAATTAATATTATGAAGCAAAAGCAACGTATTTTTTAATTCTGATCACATAATATGTTTGATTCAGTTAACTGAGACATTGTTGATCTTTGATTAAAAAGTACTTAGAACTTTAATTTATCAACATACTAGATATTGCCCGCGGCTCTGCTCGCGTAAATAATAATAAATAATAAAATTTATTTATTAACAGAAAAGTTAGATACATCCTTACTACATCAACAGTATTAAAGCATACCTGCCTTAAATAATTTAAGCTTAAATTAAAATGAATTCTTAACCATGTTAATTTATTGTGTACACAAAATAAATGAAGTTCAAATGTAGGTGCTACAATGATAATGTTTTGATCATCTTCATTCTCAGGATTGAAAAGGTTGCGACAAAGCAGCTAAAAGTCCTTTCGAAGGAAGCCTTCCAGGTATACTTTAAATCATGAAGTCAACCTTGATATACCTAAGTGTATCGTTTGACAAGCTTCCTTGGCTGATGTTATTCTTTAAAGGGGATTAGTTCGATGTGAGCATATTATTACTTAGTATTTATTTTTTATTTTTTTATTAACTTATGTTTACATAATTTATTTTAAAATGAAATAATTGAATAACCTATATTTACAAACGTATTAACCGGTCGTATACCGCCGGCTCGCATACCAGCCGGCAGATTTGTACCCGTCGTAGGCCGGTGGCTCGCATGCGAGCCACCAAATTGGCGCCAAAACGCCGCGCGCCGCCTTCGCTTTAGCTTAAGCTAACGTAAAACCAATTTGGTGGCTCGCATGCGAGCCACCGGCCTACGACGGGTACAAATCTGCCGGCTGGTATGCGAGCCGGCGGTATACGACCGGTTAAAAAAGATAACATAATTACAAAAACACAAATAATTATAATACTAAATATTTACAAAAATGGTTTAGGCATCGTAGAATTCTAGCAATCAAGCATCGCTGTCAACTGGTAACGTGCCCAGAAGACTGGCAGCATTGCCACGTTGAATGGCAATGCTGATTCTTTGAGCTAAGAAAAGACCAGCCTTCTGATCACGCGAAACGTCGATCAGGCGTTTTGCGATCTCCCTGTACAAAATACGAGCGCTCGGACACCATGAACTTAGGGTTTCCACCCCAAACGGCTCAAAAATGTAATTTCCAACTAAATTACTATATTTGCGCCGTTTGAGGGTTTCAGCAGTTGCAGCAGCAGCGCCGGCACTTCCCGCAGTACTTGGAAGATGTGATGGCGCAAGGGTGTCAACGCATGTTGCGTCCCATACCAAAGGCCTGCCCATCTTCTAAGACAACAATGACATTCCGTCCGGTCTCTTCCCATCGTCACGTACATTGGGTTCAAGTACAGCTAGAACGCCAGCAGTGACAAGAGCACGACGTATTATGTCATTAAGATTAACGTGGCGAGAAATTCGACCAGCACTTCTGTTGCAAGAGAGTCCATGGTGTCCGAGGCTATCGTCAGCTTCTCCACAGTGACAGCACTGCGGAGAAACACACGAAACAACTAAACGGAGGCAAGTGGCGAGGTGGAAAGTGGTACCGTCCAACATGGTACCTATATTGGACGATGAAAGCGCCTGAAGCCAAAGACCAGATTCCCATTCTCCCACAGCCAGCAATCGAGCACGCTCAGCAACATTGGAAGATGTAGAAAAAAGCTTTTCTCTTACAGAGTTGCTAAGCGGCCCGTCCCACTGCCGCTGGGAGAATAGGTTGGTTGGCAAAGGAGAATTCGGACAAGCCATTTTCCAGACGTTCACAGCGTCAGTTTTATACAGCACTTCTGAATTAACCAGTGTGGGTGCTAAAATTTTCCTTGTTAATTCTTCCGTGCTGTGAACCGAGAACAGGAACGCCGGTAGACTAACATCGGAAATTTTGCGAACGCCGAACCCACCAAGACGAACAGGCAGAGAAGCCTGTAGCCAAGCTCGGTCGTTCAAATCCACATCTAAAATATTTTTTTGAGTATTTTGAATAATTTTATAATTTTTTTCTAAAAGTACTAAAAACTGTGATGATCTTAGCGCATGCGTAAATTTGGGAACAAAAACGCAAAATAGAATAATTGTAAAAGCACGAAAATTATTTAATTAATAATTCTTAGTAATTAAATATCCACCGTATTTTTATCGCATTACTATACATATATTAATTTACAGAAAATTATATACGCAATTTAACTGACATAACATAATATAGATTCACACTTGCATTTCTCCGTTGGGATAGGCAGATGTATTCTCGAGGCGAGGTTTGGCGGCAGCCCATGTCGTGCGGTATTCCGCAGGGATCGGTTCTTAGTCCGCTCCTGTGGGACATGGGGTACGACTGAGCCCTACGTGCTGTCCTACCCCTCGGGCTGAACGTCATCAGTTACGCTGACGACACCCTTGTCACAGCCCGTGGGGGACCTTCGAGGAGGCGGCCCGTAGCCACCTTGGGGGTTTCCCACGGAGGAAAGGAGGAGGCCCTGGTCTTTCATGGGCCCCGTCGCAGTCCACCCTGCGGCGCCTCGATAATGGTGGGCTCGACGCACGTTCCCGTCCAGGCCCACATGAAATATCTGGGCTTGGTGCTGGACGGAAGGTGGCACTTCGACGAGCATTTCAGACAGCTCGCCCCGAAGCTTCTCGGCACTGCGTCCGCCCTTGGGCGGCTATTGCCAAATTTGAGCGGGCCCAGTACTGGTTGCCGGCGACCTTACACGGGGGTCATCCGGTCGATGGCGCTTTACGGCGCACTGGTGTGGGCGGACTCCCTGACCGCTCAGTGCAAGACTCTCTTACGGAGACCGCAGAGAGTCATAGCGGTCAGGGTAATACGTGGATACCGCACGGTGTCGGCCGACGCAGCTTGCGCGTTGGCCGGTACACCCCCATGGGATTTGGAGGCTGAAGTGCTCGCCGAAGTGTTTGCAGTGAGTGAGGCGGTGCGGGAGGAGACGGGTTGTCGTCACCTCCCAACAGTGATTGAGTGCGCGCGCAATCGAGCCCTTCAAGGCATGATTTTAAAGTGGAAGACACGGCTGGAGGCGCCCTTGGCTGGTTTCAGAACCGTTGGGGCCCTCCAGCCGGTATTGGAGCGGTGGGCAGGGCGGCAGCATGGGACTCTTTCCTTCCGGCTAGTGCAGGTGTTGTCAGGGCGCTTCGGAAAGTATTTGCACCAGATCGCCAGACGGGAGGCGACTCCGGCCTGCCACGAGTGTGGGGCGCCGGAAGACACGGCGCTCCACACGCTGGAGGCGTGTGCCGCGTGGGGGCCGCAGCGGCACACGCTTTCGGCCATAATAGGCGGAGATCTCTCCCTGCCGAGCGTGATCAACGCCATGCTCGGAGGCGAGAGGTCGTGGCAGGCAGTGGTCTCCTTCTGCGAAGCTGTCATGTCGCATAAGGAGACTGCGGAGAGGGTCAGGGAGAACAACCTCCTCGCTGACCCTCTACGGCGCAGACGGACGGGAGCGAAAAGGAGGCGATTTGCCCGCCTTCTCGCTCCTGTATAGTGGGGTCACTGGTACAGAGTCGGGGGACTCTCTACCGGCTTGCACGGCCCCACACGTCTGGGGGATGGCCTTGGTGAGCAAGGCCGTCCCTCCACAGGTGGCCCGGTCACCATCAGCCGGGCCAACCGCCGGGGCGGGATGGTGATTGCTAACGCGACCCCATCCCGCCCCACTCCGTATACCGATATATACCGACCCCCTTCAGGGGCGGAGAGTCTCACATAACCACCCTTCCCCCCCCGGGGGAGGGGGTATCCATTAAGGATTTTCCTGGGTAAAAAAATAAAAAAAAGGTGTTGTCAGGGCACGGTTGCCTTGGCAAATACCTGCATACGGTCGCTAGGAGGGAACCGAGTCCCGTCTGCCACCACTGTGACTGTGAGGAGGACACGGCGCAGCACACGCTCGTACGCACGTGCTTGGGCGGTGCAGCGCCGTGAACTCATTGAGGTTGTGGGTGAAGATTTCTCGCTGCCGGCCGTGATCAAAGCCATGGTCGACAGCGAGAGGAAGTGGGCAGTGGTTGCGACCTTCTGCGAGGACGTCATCTCGCAGAAGGAGGCGGCGGAGCGGATCCGTGAAGAAAGTATCCTTGCGGATCCGAGCCGTCGCCGGCGAACCGGGCAGCGCAGGCGCGCCTTCGCGCGCCTAATGCCGCCATAATAAAGGCCGCGGGTGGAAGAACGAGGATCTCCCGCCCGCCAGCCATTGAGTCGGTCCGACGCCCTATCTTATCTTATCTTATCTTGTTACGGGGGCCAGTCAGTGCAGACCGGCGACACTTCGACCCAGTGGGATCTTTTGTGTCGGCCCCGAGATCTATACCTTAGCTATCTCCCTATGAATGTACTGCATCAATCGCAGCGTACACTTCAGAGGGAGAAGCCTGAAGTCCTCAGGGCTCGGATATGCCAACCCCATCAGACCCATCCTTAGTCCAGCCAACGCGTCACATTCACACAGTAGGTGTAATATGGACTCGTCCCGCTCACCACAGGCTCTGCAGATCAAATTGTTTGTCAAACTCAATCTGCACAGGAAGTCATTGGTGCCAAAGTGACCAGTAAACGCTCCTGTGAGCAGGCGTATTTGGCCCTTGTTGTACCCGTAGAACTTCCGGGTGAAGCCCGTGGCTCTGTTTGCAATGAATTTCTTGGAGTGTTCCAGACCCCTAAGGGCCATCCACTCCCGCCTGTGTTTATCATTGCCATGTGCATTCATAGCTGCCTTGACGGTACTCTCAGAGAGTCCTACAAATGGCTCGGGGCCAACAAATAGTTGCTCCGAGCCCTTCCTGGCCAATTCGTCAGCCTCCTCATTACCCTGCACACCTGCATGCCCCGGAACCCACACAAGCCTGACTGTGTTTTTCCTGCCAAGTTTGTTAAGGGCTTTAACACAGTTCAGGACTAGTCCGGAATCCACCCTACAGGAGTTCAGAGCCTTAAGAGCAGCTTGACTGTCACTGAGAATATAAACAGTCTTGTCAGTGACATTTTTGTTGATATTCTCCTGCGCGCAGGCAATTATAGCATAGGTTTCCGCCTGGAAGACCGTTGTATATTTGCCCATGCTTTGGCTCACCTTACAGTCGTTGGCATAAATACCAGCGCCTGATCCTGATTCCATTTTGGAACCATCGGTGTACCAGATGAGACAACCCTTGTTAGGGGATTGTAGACCTTGTCTCCATTCCTCCCTTGTGGGGACCTTTATTGTAAAATTCTTTTTGAATATGTGTATTGGTTGCATTTTGTCGCATCCCATGCTCATAATCACTTTGAGATCCTTTGAAATCGCCAGTTTTGTGTGTCGAGTTACCGGCATGTTGACGCTCCACAGCCCATGCACAGACAGTCTATGTAGCGCCTTCAACGCCTCCAACTCCACAACAATGTGTAGCGGCGTTAGGTCCAGCAGGATCTCTAACGCAGCCGTTGGCGTAGACGGGAACGCCCCTGTTATAGCCATGCAGGCCAATCGCTGCACCTTAGACAGCGCTTTCCTGCATGTTGCTAGTTTAGTTCTTGGCCACCAGACAATGCTTCCATATGTGAGTATGGGTCTTATCATTATCGTGTATAGCCACTTGATGACCTTGGGCTTCAGGCCCCAGGTCTTCCCATAAGTAGAACGAATCATGCCGAAGACCCGCTGGGCCTTCACTATGGCTTTGTCTACATGAGGTTTCCACGTTAGCGTGCTATCCAGGGTCATGCCTAGATACTTCACCTCCGTGGACCATTTTAGCTGTGTACCATACATGGATAGAGTTTCCAACCCTGTCAGATCCCTCTTCCTAGTAAACGGCACAACAGTAGTTTTCCCTGGGTTGATCGATAAATGGTTGCTACTGCACCATTTTTCTACCATAGTCAGGGCCCTCTGCATGAGACTGGATACTGTGCTCGGAAATTTTCCATTGACGAGTATCACCAAGTCATCCGCATATCCGACCGTTAAGTACGGACCTTTGTTGAGTTGTTCTAAGAGTGAATTAACCACCAAGCACCATAAGAGTGGTGAGAGTACTCCACCCTGAGGGCAGCCTTTGGTGGTCGTTGCAATCATTTCATCCCCTAACAACTCAGACCTAATAATTCTTCCCCTGAGCATACAATCGATCCACTTGCAAATAGTTGGCTCTATGCCGTGATTTGCCGATGCCACACTAATGGCATCAAAGGTGGTCCGATCGAAAGCTCCCTCAATATCCAGGAATGCAGCAATGCATAATTCCCGGTTATCTAATGCATGTTCTGCCTTGTTTACCACAAAATGCAGTGCCGTCTCAGTGGATTTGCCCGACTGGTAAGCACATTGTAGCCCGTGGAGGGGGAATTTCCCTAATGCTCCCTCCCTGACATGTCTATCTACTAACTTCTCCAGGGCTTTCAGGAAGAACGACTCAAGACTGATAGGTCGGTATGCCTTGGCTTCCTCGTAGTCAGCTTTGCCTGGTTTCGGTATGTAGATGACTTTAACTCGCCTCCATATCTTTGGAATATATCCAAAAGCTATGCAGGCTCTGTATAGTCTGCACAAATGCGGAACCAAGAGTGCAGCTCCCTGTTGTAGGATAATGGGGTAAACCATGTCTGGACCAGGTGACTTGAATGGTTGAAAACCATTTAAAGCCCATCCGATCTTCCCTTCATCCACTACCTTCCTTGCAGTGTCCCAATCTGCTTTGGTTGTACGGTAGCTTAGTTCAACCAGGCTGATCGGGTCCTCCTGCTCCTTTTCTATTATCTTACAGTCTGGAAAGTGTGTGTTTAGCATAATTGCTAGTGTCTCCTTACCAGACCCGGTTCGCTGCCCATTGTTATCTTTAATGGATGTCAATGGGTGTGCTCTGACAGTCGAGATTGCTTTGGAGAGTCTCATTCCTTCAGGAATAGTACTAATGTTTTCACAGTGGGCTCTCCAAGCCTTCCGTTTGGCTTTTCGCACAGCTTTGTTGTAGTTGGTCAAGCAGCGAGCGTAACCACTATAGTCCCTGCTGGTCCTAGCATTGTTGAACGCTCGCCTGGCTTCTGACCTCAGCTTGACCAACTCTGGCGTCCACCACGGTACCCTCTTGGGCCTAAGTTCCTTTTCAGGACAGTTACTAGTCCAGGCCGTATTCACTGTCTGGACCAATTTGTCGGCTGTAAACTCTATATCTAGTATAGAATTAAGCTTACCCTTAGAATCCTCCAGATCTATTCTGAGGTCACTCCTAAAGGAGTTCCAGTCAGTGTTCCTAGGATTCCTTCTACGTGCTGTAGGAGCTGGAACCAGCGTCCTGTACTTAAAGCATATGTAATTATGATCTGACAAGGTTATCTCGTCAGACACATGCCACTCGACAATCTTAGTGCTAGCCCTGTTGGTAGCTAACGTGATGTCAATTACCTCCGCTCGCCTACAGTTAACGAACGTTGGCCTGTTTCCCTTATTTAGAATTTGTAAAGAGGTACTTACCACATATTCCAGTAGCTTCTCCCCTCTTACATTCACATCCGTGCTCCCCCAGACTGTGTGGTGTGCGTTGGCATCGCACCCCAGGATCATGTCCAGGTTCTCCCGGCTGCCATATTCAACAAGGTCCTTTATCTGTCTAGATACAGTTTCCTTGTCCGTATAGTCGAGGTATGCAGAGGTCAGGATTACAGTATCCCGCCTTCCGCTCACTCGCACATCGATCTTAACTGTCGTAAGATCCCTAGAACAGAAATTGTATAAAGGCATTGCATTTATGCCATTTCTGACATACACACATGTCCTTATATCATTAGTGGAACAGTTGTGAAAAATAACACCTCCCGTCCCACCCAAACCTCTAATCCTTCCCTCTTTAACATAAGGTTCCTGGATCAGGGCAATATCATATTCCTTCATCCGCAGGTGGCGAGCCAAAACGGCCATCGCCCCGATGCAGTGATGAAGGTTTATCTGTACGCACCTTAGTCCTGCCATTTGGTCTGCCTACATGGTGTCGTCAATTGTGGCAGGCACTACTGGCCGCTCTCCCTCACTCCCTTCCTCCATCAGCGCCTCCGCAGCCTCCGGCGACGACAAATCAAGACAGTCAATGTGTCCGATTATGTCGTCGGTCTTCGGAGATGTGCATGGCGACGATGAGTAGAGAGCCGTATCTGGTTCATGCACCACTGGGTTCACGGGCTCCTCCCCGTCCCCCACCTGTGGCTCTTGTGTCGCAGCTGGGGCCCCCTCCCCCACGCCGGCATCCGCTGACACCTTCTGCACGTTCAAGTCCTCAAGGATTTTGAACGTGCTTTTGTCCATGCCAGCATGGAGACAGAAGCCGCCTGCCTTGATCACCGCAGCCGACACTCTGTCCACCAGGACGATGCGCCTGGTGTGCGTCTCTTCAACCTGCGTGCCCAGCACCTTCCACTCGCAGGTCCTCAGAGAGGGATTGAGGCGCTGCAGCATGGTCAGCACCCTGGAGGCATCTAGGCACCAGGTATTCCTGGTCTTCCAGGCCATCTTTATTGGCCTTGGAAGCTCCTTGGCGCTGACCACTCTGAGCTTCATGTTTCCAACGGTTTTGCCGTTGAGGCCGCGAAGCCACTCTGCGGCTCTCTCACCCTCACAAGTCAGGTGCAGAGCTCCTCCAAGCAGTGCACCAACACAAATGGCCGGTAGAGGATCCGGCGTGGCCTCTAGCTCGTCCCAAATGGCCACCCTTACAAGTTCCACCTGTTTTGCATCAAGCAGAACGTCAGGGAAGCTGTCGGCAACAACGGCCATTTTCACCCCCGTCAGCGCCTCCCTGTAGGAGTCGCCTTGGGTCTTGGCTCGTTTGGTTGCACCTGCCTGAGCAACGGTATCGTCGCTGGCTTCCCTGACCCTTTTAGAATTGGCTGCATCGGGTGCCAGTGCCATCTGCCGCTGCAGCTCACGCCGCTTACGGTTGGCACACCCGCTGCGCCTCTTCCTGCCCCGGGTATGGTCTGCAGAGTGTGCAGCAGAGTTTGGCTCCCCCTTGGGGTGTGCCTCGCTCGACTGCTCCTTACTTGCCTCCCCGATCTTGGAGGGTTGACACCCACTCCCCGAGGTTGTCGCGCTGGGATCCCCTTTTGGGTATTCCCTGAGAATCTGACCCCCTCTGTGGCTGCCACGCCCTCTGTATTGGTAGCCCTTTCCAGGGTTACCCCCTCTCCATCCCTTAGAACCCGTGTGAGCACCACTCCCCTGGCTCACGCTCGGACGGCCACTAGGGCCATCACGGCCATGCAGCTTGGGTATGTAGGTGCTCCCACGTGCAGCTCCTACACTAACAATAACCTCTCCCCCTAAGGGTCCAGAGGTCCTATGTTGCTCGCCCTTATCGGTCAAGCCCTTGGTTATGTTTGTGAAAGAATCCATTTTTTTGGTCTATCAAGTTATTCACCTGCTGGCTCCCCACCCACCATGGAGCCCTCAACGTTGGGGGTGCCTTGTTCAGGCACCAGGGCTACCAGCTAGGTATAGCGCCCCCAAGTGAGCTGTCCCCGAGACGTACAGCACTAGTTGCTCCACCCCAAACCACTGAGGTGGGAAACGAGCACTGCCGGCTGGAGACCTCTTCACCCAAGGACACTCACCTGGCGGCCGCATGAGCGGACACCGCAGCCGATTGATCGCAGCTGGTTAGACTACGACCTCCCGTGTGAGAGGAAATCCGGACCAAAGGGGCGTGTTGCAGATCAGCGGCACCACTATCGCCACATCACCACTCAACCCCCAGGATTCCTTCATCCCTCCGTACGGGTCCCCGCGCACGGCACAAACACGCGGGAGATCATTACTATCCATCGTCTGTCGTTCGACGATGAACCCGCCGGAACATGACCTCTCCATCCCAGGCAGTGGTCGTCTGGTGGTTTTAGTTACGTCTATTTCAGAGGGAACTAGACCAATAACAGGGGGCAACCACGTGAAGGCTTCCTCACCAGACTTGCCTTAGGGATCTACACGACTGTTGCGCTCTCCCCTAAGACCATTAGCACTTTACCCGTCTTGAAGAGTCGAGTAAAGCAGGTTTGCATCTATACTAAACAAGCAGCTGATCCAGTGAAGCTAAAGAGCAGAAAAAGCAAGCTAGGCAGTGCAACTATTAAAGCATATATACAAACCCCCCCCTCCGACGCCCTATGTAGTGCCGGGGCGTCGCCGAGGAGTTGCAAACTGCTGGGTGGGTCGCTGAGGTAGTAACTTTTGCCAGCGGCCCATCCACTATAGAAGGCAGTGAGCGTGCACACCGTGGGATTTTACCTTTCCATTATAGCTTGTATGTTCCTTGCGCGTCTACTGGGCACGTTTCTAAGCACCGTTTTACTACTAAGAATTTACAAACATAAAAATTCAATAACACCGCCTGACACAAGAATCGAATCTGGGACCTCACCTTCTCACGCATACATAAACAAACTTATGTCACAGGACCAACCAAGCCGTTCAGTCAGAGTCATAGCATTAAGCGATTTAAAAAAGTTAAGTTTTGCTATGACGACCACATGGACAACTATTAATAGACCAAAGGGCACAAATTAAACAATATGAATAATATATTGATAATCTTCTTGGATTTCACAGAAAGCCGTGACATTTAATAGTCACCACACAAATATTATCTTTGTTGTCTTCTAAATTAGTATAGATTCTGTTTATTTTAACAAGCTTGCCAAAACCAGTTTATATAAATTTATCTATCTACACAATGTTTATTTAGAACTCGTTTAGAAGTTAAAAACTTAACAAGTTTTACCTATGTGTTAAAAAATAAGAATGATGTTCTTCTGATCTGGCTGTTCTTTTACTTTCAATAGGCTTTTATGTTAGATTAATATGATTACGTATAATAAAAATGTCATTGAGGCAACCATCAATATTTATTTAGAAGAGTGACGGAATCACGCGACAAGGCGAGCAAGTTTGGTCATAATATTGGCCGCGTTTGTAGACCAGACGTTATTATGACGAGCTGATAATACCGCTTGATAAGCTTATCTTTAACACATTACAGTGGTAGTATTTACATTTTCGTATTTATAGTTAAATGACTGCAGCGTAATTACGTGTCTGTTACATATATGCACTAGAGCAGTTGACGAAAAAAATGGAGAAAGTATTGTCGAGGCCTGTAAATACATCGTATTATAATACAAACTACCAGTACACTAACGTGAACAAAGAAGGTATGTAAATGTTTCTTTAATGTTACTTACTATGTTGATTTAAATAAGAATAATGTTCGAAGTTGTAATAAATAATATATACATATAGAAACCCAAAGATATTCCTACAATATATTTATATGAACCTATATTACAAGACTTTATTAGAGTAAAATCAATATACTTATAGCAAGATTTGAAAATAGCTAAAACTATATATAAAATGCAATCCAAAGAATTAGATTTATAGATTATAAAGATGATTACGAAACATATTTTAGCTAGGTATTACAGAATTTTAATAAGGTATACAAATAAACTGCGCACATAGAAAACGAAGAAAAATCCGTGACAATATGAGATTTGGCGTGACTTGATTGCTTCAGATAATTCAAATGAAACAAATAGTGATGACTTAAAATAATTAGAAATTAAATCGAGTGAGTATAATTTATATGTTAATAGTGGATAAATGTAGAACCATCCAGAATCGATTTTGTTATCGATTGTTATTATGAGTGAAGCATTCTGGATAACTAACATACGGGTTAGTCCCATTCGCCACCCCCAGCATAGGACATTTTCCAAAAAAATATCCCTTTCGCCATCGGGGGTGAAGCAGCATTGCCTCCTCCGGTGGCGAAAGGGATTTTTGTTTTGGAAAAAGTCCCAGTCGTCGTCACTGGGGGTGGCGAACCGGTGTCAATAATTGGTACATTGTTACGTAGAAATGTCCAGTCACTGCTGGGAGTATTGACTCCCATTAACTATTGAGTTACTGTATCATAATATTTTAAAAGACTTCTTTTTTTTATATATTGTTTGATAGTTTTAGGGAGAAATAAAAGATGTTTCATTAATGTGATGTTTCAAATCAGATTAGTTATAAGATATATATTATGAAAATTTATTTAAGTAGGTAGGTATAGGTAGGTATCTACTAAAACTATTAATGATTTTTGTAATAAAGATAAATCGCCGATGACTTAAAGCAAAGTTATCTTAAATATTTATTATGACATCACATAAAGTAAAATAAATATATTACGTGTGAACAATAATATTAGGGGCTAAAGTATGAAATTGCCGATTTGTACTGAAAAATTGAAACTCGTATCTTCTAAGATGTACCATATTTATTTAATCGAAATATTTACCCACATTATCTATACATTACTGCCATCTAAACGGATTATACCTTTACGATAGAACTCTGTACTCTGCTGGATCTAGATTCGACAAACTGTATGAAAGCATTTTGTACAGGCTCCTGAAAATAATTTTTTTTATTACGTTGAACATTGTCCAAATCTATAAAAAATGATAGGCCGTTGGAACAAGGTCTAGCGAGTACGGAGGATGACGTATGGTTTCTAACTGCAGCTCCTGTACTTAGACTTACAATGGTTTCTCGTACAGTGTGAGGTCTTGCGTTATCATGGAGCAATAAAGATCGATTCACGACGGGTGGGGGTTGTTTTATTGCCAGTTTCGCCATCATTGTTCGAAGTTCGACACAGTAAACATCTGCTGTTACTGCTTGACCAGACCTGAGAAAGCTATAGTGAACACCATAGAGAGACCACCAAACAGTTACTATTACCTTTTTATTGGTAAGCTTTGCTTTAGGGCACTGTTGCGGCGTTTGACCTGGGGTCAGCCATTTGCATTTTTCGCTTACGGTAATCGTAAAGAATCCACTTTTCGTCACATGTCACAATTCGATCCAATATTCCTTCATTTCTGTACCGATTCAACAAGGCAACACAAGTTTCAACACGCATTTCTTTCTGCAGACCGGTCAAATCATGAGGCATCCATTTTTCATATTCTTTTATCTTATTGATTTAATGAAAATAAGCCAATATTGTAGGTAGGTAACGTTAAACCATGCCGCTAATTCCCGGATAGTTTGACTCGGATTGGCTTCTGCCATTTCCTTCAATTCAGCGTTATTCACCTGTGTGGTCTTCCACGTGGTTCGTTCTATAAGTCGAAGTTTCCATTACGAAAGCATTTAAACCAAAAACGCACGGTGCGTTCATTAGCAGTCTCCTCTTCAAACGCAGCGTTGATATTGCGAGCCGTTTCTGCCGCGTAAGTTCGGCGTCAGAACTCGTTTTAGAAAATGATTTGGATTTTCGAAGTATCCATCTTGCCCGTCTAAGCTGAATAAAAAAAATATTGAATGTCGAATATCGAAAGTTGCATATTTTTTAAAAGAAGAATCTTATAGTTATCATATGGAAAAAGTGTCACTCGAAAATCTCACAGCATAAAAGTTTTATGTCAATTCAAAGTATCTATTACTATACAACGGCAGCTTTATACTTTAACCCCTATTATTAATAGGAGTCATGGTCTAGTGCACATACTGGTAGCTGTTAACAAAGGATGTTTTGATATAAATAATAAGCAACGTCCCATTTGCCACACCCGGTGGCGAATGGGATATTTTTTTTGGAAAAAGGTCCCATTCGCCCCCGTAGGGGGCAATGCCGGGGGTGGCGAATGGGACTAACCCAAACAAACATTTTTATAGCAACTATAGATTATAAATGTTTAACATAACAATAACTAAAGGACTGTTTATGAATTAATCGTTAACTTAACAATGCTCTGTGCTTCTTTATAGAGTAGTAAAGAAATAAACAACCGAATGTCTTTGACTTGGCTTTATGTCCTAATGCTTAGAATAGTGGTCAAGTTGTTACGAGATATCAAGACGCCGCGCCGGCGCCATAGGTTTCGATATTAAGTGTGAATGTCGTGCTACTGGAGGTTTCCAAACAAAAACTTAATAACTCTATCGGATACAGATATCGAACTTGGGAACTAACAATGAAGAGTGTCTCACGGCTCAGAAGTCGGCTTGAAAGTCTTATGTAGTAAACTTATGAAGGTAGACAGGCTAGTTCTAAAACCTGTTCTAATTCACTAGCACTTTAGAGTGTGTCTCTACAATTCAATATTGAAATATTTGTATGTTTTATTTAGCTATGCAGGCGCGTGCGCTTCATACAAGCAAATAAGCACTGCATACCCTAGTCCGCTGGCCTATGTAAATCTATATAATCGAAATCTATTTATTAAATACTACAAGCTGAATAACAATAAGAGCTTGTGCCACTGCCATCTTTTGGTCCTTGAGCGAACTACTAAATAAATAGAGGTATAATGAGTGTTGCTATCGATCGACGCGCTACACCACTGAGGTGTCTGGAAGCAGAACTAATTGTGCTTATTCGCTAAATCGCTACACATTAAACGTCAAGAGATTACGCTGTCTTTAAGACAAATATTTTGCTTGTGTAAAATGCACGTGTGTACTCGCCGACTATAAGCTCTGCTTCCACGATAATCGAACTAGTTTAAACAGTTGTCAAAGACGTCATAATCGTTGTTTATTATAGGCCTATTATTTTAGCAATATAGCATTGTACGCCATTATTAATTATTTCACAGAGCTGTCGAGGGGATTTTGAGCGCTTTGTAATTGATAACTAAATAATTAGTGAAATTACCGGAATTACTGTAAATTATGGAAAATTATACCTGTGAGACTGTGTTGGTGATGTGTGTTTAAATAAATTAAAACTGGTGTTTTCTCGACGTTCTCTTTTGATGACAAAAATAAAATAATTTCTCTGGGACGCTGTATTCGCGATTTAGATCTAAAACAACAGAAAGGTAACACGACACGTTCTTTTAATAAAAAGTATTATGATATTTATAGCTGGCTAGCGGGCTGTGTACACACAAGTAAACTATTTTGTTTTCCGTGTATATTATTTGCAAAACAAGATAAAAATAATGTTTGGACCTATAATGGATATTCGGATTTAAATAATTTTCACAAAGCTGCTTCTAAACACAATTCGTCGGAAAAACATATAGATTCTTGTTTATAGTTCCAAATGTTTGGAAAAGGTAGAATAGAGTCTAGTTTGAATACACAGTTTATTTGATTTTAAAACGATCCTGTAATTTTTATGGGTGATGACCCGTCCACCCACTGGACTCACCCACTGGTAGGTGGACGGGTAATTCACAATTACCCCTCCACCCACTACACTAGTGATTACATCTATTAATCGATTTATTTTAAAAATCAAACATTTTTTTTTGCTTTCATTTTATTAGTAAGTTCATGTTTGTTATAATCGGTTATAATAAACACGGAGACTGAATTATATTCCAACAGAATCAACCACTATAGATACCCGCTTATTAGACCTATTTATATAAATCTCATTTGCCACTTTTACGTCATAAAACTTTATAATAAAATCAATTACGATAAAATGGGATGTCATCTATCATCGTTACTGCAACTGATAGTGGAGTGCAATATATTATTTAGATTGTATCTGCATAATGAGTGCGGAAATAAAATTTATACATCGCAAACGTGGTAAAATATTAATATTTAGAGGATATCAATATGTGAAACAGAAAGTTTATGCTAACAAATCTTCAATATGGAATTGTACTCTAAAACAAAAGCTCAAATGTAAAGGATCTATTACTACATATTAATGAAGTGAGTAAATTGTTTTTAATTTTTTTTTCTTTTTTTAATGATTTTTTTTTGGCCTACCTTCTTTCATTTATTACGGGTTCCGACGATTACGATTCTCATCGTTCTGTTTTTTTATTATTTTTAGAATAATGAGTACATCAAGACTGCACCT
The DNA here is from genome assembly GCA_930367265.1 of Catocala fraxini. Classification (NCBI taxonomy): domain Eukaryota; kingdom Metazoa; phylum Arthropoda; class Insecta; order Lepidoptera; family Erebidae; genus Catocala; species Catocala fraxini. The sequence continues at coordinate 18,628,661 of OV884029.1, forward strand.
CACATAAAGGAATGTAAGGCTGATGATTACAAAAATGAAGTAGCGTTAGCTATGGATAATGCAAGAATGGATGCTGCAACAACGTGTAAACCTATTACAAAGATTTATAGAAAACATATTGAGCCTTTAAAAGACAAAGGTCATGCGATATTAACCCCAGTGCCATCATTTAATAATGCTAAACATTCGTTATATAATAGTAGAAATCAACATTATCAAGTACGGAAAACTATTTATACTAAACTCAATGAAGTAGAAGTACCGATTAAATGTAAACAGTGTTTAAAAGCAGACTATTACCATTCGGATGATAACATTAGAATATTAATCTTTGCAACAGAAGATTCGTTAAGGCTCGTGAATGACGTAGAAGAGATTTTTATAGACGGTACATTTAAGTCAGTCCCCTCTCCGTTTTATCAGTTAGTCGTCATACATGTCGAAAATGGAAGCAACTCTGCGTCAACTAAAGTCAATCCATTGTTTTATGTGCTCCTTCCCAACAAAAATGAGAAGACATATACAATAATGTTTGATTTGATAACTACAGTCGTTCCAAATTTTAAGCCAAAAATAGTTCACAGCGATTTCGAGTTTGCTATAACAAACGCACTTAAAACTTTCTTTCCAAAAATTACTGTTGTTCGATGCTACTACCACTATACAAATAGTCTTTGGAAAAAGGCAAAAACACTATCCATTAAATGTAAAACTTTACGACGCATCGTGGGTTTATGTTGCAGCTTACCTCTTTTACCAAATAACAAGATTAATGAGGGTTGGAATTACATAACTAACGAATGTAATAATATTAATCATAAAAAAATAGAAAAGTATATGTCTTACTTCAAAAAATTTTATCTCAAAAAAAATTTCATCGACGAATGGTGCGTATATAACAAACGTCACAGAACAAACAATGTTAGTGAAAGCTGGCATTCTGGGATTAATAAAAATATAAATAAAAATTATACGACGGTTGCAAAGTTGTTATCCAAAATATTTGCACCAAACAAGAAATTAACAGATGGACGCGATGAAATGTACAAAATTCGAGATAATCAGATAATTAATGCACAATTGCAACTAATAACGAATGACATAAGCATTGGTCATTTTTTAGAGATATTACGTTAATTAAGAACCTAGGTACCTAAGTATATCTAATATTAGAAATGAGATGGATAAAAAATGTATGGGCGTGTGAATGCTTATTAATTTTCGATAGGTAGTCATTTGTTTTCGATGTTCATTTGTTTCATCAACATTCATTTGTTATCTGTTGAAAAGTTTTGCATGTATTACTAACTAATTGAATTTGCAATTTATGTTCTAGGATTCCTAGCCAGTTTATGGTTAATTTTTTTTAATAAAATGAAAGCAAAAAAAAATGTTTGATTTTTAAAATAAATCGATTAATAGATGTAATCACTAGTGTAGTGGGTGGAGGGGTAATTGTGAATTACCCGTCCACCTACCAGTGGGTGAGTCCAGTGGGTGGACGGGTCATCACCCATTTTTATGACGACGTTTTACAGAACTATTTAAAAAAAGATAGGCGCGTTGATTTGATTTATAAAAAGTAAAAAATACCTACAGTCAAGTATGTTAGTAATTTCGTTCATTTATTTTTGTTCATTTGCGCAAAAAACACTCTTAACATCTCACGGCCTTGTAATACCTACAAGGCCACAATGGATATCATTTAGGTGACTTGTTCTCACTAGTGAGTCACTATCAGTCACTTATTTGGATATTCATGGTCACACACACACAATCATCAATGGTGTCATGTTGAAAAGTCGCTGAATTGATTTTGGTAAGATATTTTATTTATTTATTGTACACAGATATATACACACAAAAACATTTATAAATGAAATGTAGTGCCTTCGCAGAGGTTTCGGGTAGGGCGTGCATACCCTACCAGAAATCTTTGTGCACGCCCCTGTAGCTATGTACTAAAATTCGATGGAACATTGTAAATTTTGCTTTTGAAATAATGTCACATGCCACTTCTAAAGCTTATATAATACTGTTACGTGCTGGATTCGAAGGATAAGAATGTAAACAATATTACCGACTAAAACACGTTTTATTCTAGCACACAATTAAATTTAAAACACAACACACACTATACTACACTTTGACACTATAACTGGCTTTAAACTCTGTAGTATTTTCGCTTCCGTTCGCTCCGATGTATATTTGACCGCTTACGATTGTAAACTGCCTTGGCGGTGCGCGTGCGCTCTATTTATACGCGGGTAAATCGTTTCTGGAGATTTTTAGAAATGCCATACCCGGTATGTAACAGTACGAAGATTTTAGCAAGTTCCAGTGTTCTCTCTATTATTCGTGTACCGACAAACTACGTAGTTTCGTAAGATGCCAATAGATGGCGCTGTAATAAATTATTAGACGGACCTGTCGAGTATTTCCCACAATGCCGAGAGATGCCACTGGGTGTTACAATACAATACATGTCTACTTTCTATAGAATAAGCGACAGTTTAATGAGCACATAATGCATTAATTCTGCACTGAGTATTATATATGTTCAATGAGGTTTGTGAGATAAACAGTCTGAAAATACTTATCTGATTTGAAGCCTAAAAATACAGTAAATAGAACTTGATGTAAATGGTTGCCTACCTACTTATGAGCACGGCTGTGGCAACGCTGCTAAACTTGCGCTACTGAGTCACGACTACCACCACACAGCCCCATTCTGTTTTTCTTCTTTATATGACTGAACTCTTTATACCTGTCCGTAGCTTCGCCTGAATAAATCCCACAAAAATGCATATGGTGGATGCCTCAAACAACTGCCTTTTAATACATTTATTATCTTTGAAAAATCATAGTATTTTAAGGATAGTTTAATATTAATTACAGAATTTTTTTTAATACCTAATTGTTTATTATATTAAGTGTGTAATGTAAACAAAACAAAAATTATAGAAATTCAATTATAATTTAAGAAATGTGATATTCAGAATGGCTTACCGGCTTGCAGCCAATTGATTCCTCTATATATGTATAATATAATTATAATATATGTACATATATGAATACTTGCATATCGATGACTAATTTATTGTGTTATGCAGTTAGGTACTTACTAATACACGCAAGTAAGTAATTAGGGCGCCCAACACGTAAAACTTATAATCTATTTTAATACGTGAAGATAAAACTTAGTATCAATATTCCGCTCACGGAGGACAGAGATTTTGAGAAGTCCAAGATATGAAACTAAAATTTAATTTTAAATTAATGAATTATGGTCTAATGTCCACCACTGGGCGATCAACAACAAGTAATTATTCAAACATTCTTAAGATTGATATTAGCCTATGGTAAAATTTTAATAAGAGAATAAACATATTATATTACATTATATTTCAAGATTTTACAATGAGTTCCAACATTGTAAAACTTTATTCTTATCAAGGTAAAAACAATGACTCGTGCAGTTATCGGTAGAAGCTAAAGCTATGCTACTACAACAAGACAACTATTTGTATATAATTATAATACGTAACGTGTATTAACGCGATGGTGCATAATGTTTACTCACTCACTGCATATCATGCACATGCACATGCACTGGCATATCAGGATAATTATTGTAATGGATAAGTGTACAATAGTACAGGATCCAAATAAACATATACCTTAGAAACAGGTTTAACCTTCCAACTTCTCGAGTAAATATGTATATTATACACTCTACAAATACATGGCAATAAAAATATACAATAAGTTACCTGAAAGCATAAAGACTAAAGAAAACTAAGCTATTAAAATAAATTTAAAAACTATTTATATGTACCTATATCCTATTTTAGTGTTTACGAATATTTTAGTGATAACCTCATGAAATAATAATATAAAATGTTTAAAGGAATATGTCTATCTCGCCCCTAAATTGCTGTCCACGATGATCAAAACTTACCATTGTACACACAGCGACGCATCAACCTAGATTGTTTGGATTCTGAAGTATTAGAAAGTGAACGCTGCGAATCGTGCGAGAGTGCGTTTTATACGCTCTATCCTTACCACTATATCGACACCACCTATGCACTGTCCCTTTCCGAAAATTGTCTATTTTGTATGTAGCGTAGTTATGTGTATATAGGGTGTCTAACTTGATGTGTAGCCGTGTGTACCTACCACCTAAGCTAACATTGTGGAATGCAATAAATACATAGAGTATTAAGAATCCTAAAGCAAACAGAGTTGCATCATCTAGCAAAGTTGTTTTAATGCAAATGAAAACGACATTATACGTGATTTGAAAGTCAGACCATTATTATATATGATGGGCTTTTCGGATTACTTTGTCCGCTTAAAAACAGACTTTAGTCACTTATAATGTATGTCATATAAAAGGCCTGCTAATATAACATAGGCCAAAATGTAACATAACTAACGAATTTAAGCATACGTTCTTTTATATATATAGGTACACACGGCTACACATCAAGTTAGACACCCTATATACGCATAACTACGCTACACACAAAATAGAGAATTGTTGGGAAGGTATAGTGGTGTCGATGTAATGGTAAGGATAGAGCGTCGCGTCCCGTTCAGCGTGAATAAGACAAAATAACAAAAATATAAAGCACTTTCTCGCACGATCGCAGCGTTCAACTTCTAATAGTTCAAAGTCCAAACAGTCTAGGTAAATTTACTGTAGAATTACTGTTTCTGACATAGGTCTGCAGGCTCTAGAATCTCAGTAAGGCAGTCATGAGATATGCAACATCATATTCTGAAGTCGTGTAAATGCTGCCACATGGCCGAATAATAATATATCAGAATATATAACATCGAATGTGCATTAACTTGATACTGAATTACCTACTTGATATTTACCAATTTTAAATCTGTGATACTAAGTTCTGTGATAATGTATACAATATATTATCATAGAACGTCATTTATTCATGTTTACAACGCAGTTTTGTTACGCTAGTGATTTAATCCACTGCGGATTAAAACACTAGCATAACAAACCGTTCGGAACTATGGATATAAGTATTTAATATTTTTTTAGTTTTGAGCTAAAGCCACCCGCAGCAATCAGTTATCAAGACGGATAAATAAAATATTATCTTACCTATGCCTAGTATAAGATGACAAAATAAACAGAGTGATATGACAGAGCAATTGATTAGGTATTTACTGATTACACTGTAAACATAAACATAATCAATCTTTTCTATTTAAAACGATTTTAATCTCGCAAGTTACGTTATACGACATGATAAAGTTTAAATGCATGTTTATACAAACCGCGAGTGTAGTTATAATTTAATACTGTGGTAATTCCACAACATCACAATAGGTATTATTATAAAGTGTGTGTTCATTTCAAAAACGTTCAAATCATCGTAGAATAGCAATTTATATTAGTATCATATCAAGTGAACGCGATGATAATTTGTTTTACCAGTAATATGGATTTATACAGCATAGGCATTATATAATTTTACGTAATATTCTGTAGGTAATAGGTATATGATTTCTGTGTTGCATATGTTACCTGCCGCTATTAGAAAGTTAAACAACTACCAAATATTTTGCTATCAACGGTCTATTCTATCTAGATTGTCCACATCCATCCTGATTTATATTTATTTTCAAAGTAATCCATACACATTTTATAATGATTATAATATTATAGAATAAACATAAAAATATTATGCTATAAGTATACATATTCTACTACTATTATTTGTATGTCATTTAATTTATATTTCTTTTTCAGATGGTAGTAAAATGCATGGATCTAGGCGTGTTATAACATTTTGCCTGTTAACAACTGTTTTGCCGACAATACTCATTGTTTTACCTTTGTATTTAAGAAATATCAAGTATGCCGATGTTATGTATAAAATATCAGACTCAGATGTTATCCAGATTCATAAAGGACAATCATCTATATTTTGTGAGAAACATTCTTTGAAAATGAATACCACTTTTAGTGCATTTCAAATGAAAGGTACACCAGAAATATCTGACAAAAGGAAACACATAAGATTAAAAAAGTCAATGACTTTACCTGATGACACTCTGGAATACTGGGGATTTTATTTATTAAAAGGTGCTATTGTGGAATTGAAAGTTTGTTCCCGCCAGAAAGGATCAAAAATTTTAGTTGTTAAAGGTGATAGGATATTAAATACATGTGGAATACTCGAAGGATATAAACATCATAAGAAACCTGCACATGTTGAAAATCAAGGAGTACTAGTCACATTACAGAAGCCTGAAGGGACAAAGAAAGCCAATATTACTCATAATGACATTCATAGTGATGAAGATATTGATGATGATTCAAAAAATATATCCAATGAATCAAGTGGCTCTATAGAAGATACTGATGATGATATAAGGAAATCATATAAGCAGACAGATAGACTAAAAAGAGATATAAAAGACATGCCTTTACATAATCCAAATACCATACTGGACACTGGTGTTCATCATGGCGGGAATGCCTTAAACAGCACTGCAATACCTCAGGAACCCATTTCCAGTTTTGAGAAAACTTTGCATGAATGTTATCATGGAAAAATTCTAATAAACCATTTATTTCCTTATTCAATACAATGTAATAGTACAGATTATTTGGAAAAGACAACTATACTCAAAGTTATTCATGAAGTAATTGATGATGGATATTATTATTATATTTTCTATGGTGATCATGGTGTTAATGATATTCATGCTATTTTTGAAATATACAAACCAACATTCCAATATGTTAATAACTCAGATTCTAAAGTATGTGTAAATAGAACAGAATGTGACTTCAATGTGGATTTTTTTAGTGATGAGCTAGTTATTGTAGAGAAGCCCACAAGAGACGGATTGCAAAATGAAGAGAGTGACTCATCTATTCTTATATCAGTTTGTCATCCCCGAGTCTCTATTTACATATTCTTTCCTATTTCTGTCCTTTTGTTAATTCTTCTTTTTGCATTTTTATGATATTTATTGAAAGTGTTATTCCATTTAATTATAATTAACATGAACATTACCAGAAGTGTGATATTAATTTATTAAGTTTATAGAGTTTATTGATGTTAATATAGATGTGTTATGTAAATTTAATAATTATAATATTGATATTCGCCGAGCAAATTATACTATTGTTTTTCTGTGTTATTTTATTTTTAACGAACTTGTTCTTAAGTTCCCTCTAGGTACTCAATTTTTTTATTAATTTATGTATAAGTATTGGTATCCAAGATCTAAAATAAATATACAGGGTGTCCTAGAATATGTACACAATAACAAATAAGATATCATACTTTCTGGTATATCTTGTAGGAGTTATTTTCAAATAACAAGAAATACATATAGATAATACACTACGAACAGAGTGCAAGTGTGCGAGGGAGATGTCCCCATAACGCCCGCCACGTTTTCTTATAGCCAAATTTAAAATATGAAACTAACAACTAAGCCTATTAGTCCTATTACGGATATGAACGACTTAAAAGTAAATTTTTTATGTGTACTTAACAAATCCATTTAATACGTATCGATATAGATACATATAGAGGTATTTTTAAAGTAGACAGTCCAAATTTTGCAATATTTTAAATTGCAAGGTAGCAACTTATTGAACAAGAGCAATGCACAGTGCATTGCTTCTGTTCATTAAGTTACGGGATCGATTCTCGCTCGGCACAAGGGAAATTAGTAAGTTCTGAAAATTGTTGTTGTTACCTAATAATTATATAGATAGGATCCAAAGTTACATGTTTTTCGCTCCTTGTATTCCAAGTGGCATTGAAACTATTATATCTTCTTTAAAAAACACAAATAGTATGATGTCATATCAACTAAAATAATTAAAGCCACAAATTCACTTATTGCTGGCCATATGAGTCATATAATAAGTTTAAGTATTTGTACAGGTATATATCCTGATGCACTGAAGATATCTATAGTGAAACCCCTCTTCAAAAAAGAAAAAAAAGAGCTTATAGAATATTATAGACCGATCACTCTCTTACCAATATTTACAAAAGTCTTTGAAAAATATACATAAAAACAACTGTACAGTCATGTTGAGAAACAATATTTTGGCAGCACAACAAAAAGGTTTTAGACCGAACTTTAATATTAACCCATTCAATGCGGCAACAAATTTTGCTTTCACTAGCCAGATGCGGCTCATATTTAACGTAAACGACGATCGGCGTGAACCGCACTTGATGAAATAAAAAAAAACACGCCAATCGGCGTTTTCAGCATTTTGTTATGAATTTGAAATGATTAATTTCGAATTCATGAGAAATCTGCAGTAATGCGCCATAATTGTTGCAATTACGACGGTTTTTAGAGAGCAGAATAATTTAATTAATTAATTTACCCAGTTTTATATAAGATTCGCAAAGATTTGTTGAAAGAAATTTGAGAAAAGGAATATCTGCGGTTTTCTTTTTTCGATTATGGATATAAATGGTGAGTAATCTGTCTTTACTTGATAAATGTTTCTTTTGTGCTCTCTCATCTTATAAACATCCTTTTTAAAGCATAAAAAAAACATACATGCTTTGAAAAGCTTTTTACAGTTTGAAAAGTGCAATTAATTGTGAATAAAGATGAACAATGAATATAACAGTACATTGATAATTATAAAGAAAACATAACTAATGTTTATCACAGACTACTTATGGTAATATAACGACATTTTATAAATCAATAGTTGTCAATCCCTGGAACACACCGATTGGCGTTTTCCGCACCAGAGTAAGAAAACTCAACAGTTCTTGAACCAAAATATATAAAAACTACTCATATCAGGCATTTCATTAGTAAATTCCAAGCACATTTTTTGTTTTATTAATATAATATCTTTAATTTTGGGTAAAATATAAAACAACTATACATTACGCCGATCGGCGTGCTCCGAATCTAAGTATGGAAAAATAATACGCCGATCGGCGTGCGCCGCATTAAATGGGTTAATACAGCAATATATGAATTTCTGCAAGTAATTATGTCAAAAGTAGACAATAGGGTGCTTATATGTGCCATCATGTGTGACATGACCCAAGCTTTTGATTATGTTGAACACTAAACTACTGTTAAAGCTTGAAAGCTATAGTGTACGAGGTAATGTTCTTAACATCATAAAATCGTATATAATAGATCAAAAACAGTTTGTTGAACTCAAGTAATTTAGTAATAGCAATAAAGAGGAAGAAAAATACGTTTCTCATATGCGAACAGTGAAATATGGTGTGGGACAGGGTGGTGTTTTAGCCCCTTTGCTATTTATAATATACATTATACATAAATGATTAGGTAGTAACACCTCTATAACAGTCGCTATAGAATGCCAAAACACTAACGAATATGAAAATGACATAAACAGTAGGTAGGTACCTACCTACACTGCTAAATATTATAAAATGGTTAGACAATAATAATAATCTAAAGATAAATTTAAATAAAACAAATATAATGCAATTTTCACAAAGACTTCAAAACGTCGACTTTTAAACGTCTCGTAAAATACCTTGAGACCAAGGCACTTTTGTCTAGATCCCAGTTTGGTTTTAGAACTGGAATCTCGAAAAATGATGCTGTTCATGAATTTACCGATTACATTGTTAACAAACTAGGCAATAAAAAAAAGGTAATAGAGATATTCCTGGACTTAGCAAAGGCATTTGACACAGTCTCTGTCCCACTCCTACTAACCAAACTACAAAACATGAGGATTCGCGATGTACAGCTCAAATTGTTTAAGGAATATCTTTCTGATAAACAACAGAGAGTGAGAGTAGGTGAAATCCCTAGTGATGATTTACCTATATCTTACGGTGTCCCGCAGGGCAGCGTATTGGGCCCTTCTCTTTACCTCATCTTCATCAACAACCTGTGTAACCTCCAACTAATAAATGGGAAAATCGGAACATTTGCGGATGACACGGCTCAAGTCTTCCATGGTGACACCTGGGATGATGTTTACGGCTTTGCACAAACAGGATTCAATATAGTAATCTCATGGCTCAATGACAATGGCCTCACGCTCAATGTTATCAAAATATTAATAATTAAATATATACCGTTCTCCATTAAAAACATTTCAACTTCATTTCAAAAAAATTACTGTTTAAAAGTTCATTATTGTTCATCCGATCCTGCATGTTCTTGTAACCATTTAGAACTAGCTTCCAGCATAAAATATCTTAGAGTCATGATTGATAGCTCACTAAGCTTTAACCAACATCTAGACATACTATCCTCCAGAACTCGGAAACTTATCTACATTTTTAAAAACCTACGTCATATAGCTAATAAAAATTATATTAAAATGGTATATATGGCCTTGAGCCAATCCATACTCAGCTATTGTATTACTGTAAGGGGTGGCACTAGTAAGACTAGCATGATAAAGTTAGAAAGAGCCCAAATAGCGGTTATAAAAGTAAGCCTATCATTACCATTTTTCTATTCAACTAAAGATCTCTATTCGCTCTCGGACGTGTTGATAGTACGCCAACTATACATTCTGTGCACAGCTCTAAGGCAACATTCATTAATAGGGTATGATCCATCACTAAATATCAACAAAAGTATTAAACACAGAGTATGCCAACCACTTGTTAAAAGAAATACAGCCTTCTCACACAAATTCTTTGAATTTCTAGTTTACTACTTATATAATAAGATAAACAAGAAGCTAACAGTCTACACCCTTGCAAAAGCTAATTGTAAACGGGTAATAACGTCCTGGCTAAAATCTCTGAATTATGAGGAGACCGAGAATCTACTTAAGGTCCGTTCCTAATTAGCTGACATACACACTCAAGCATGCATTCATTCACACTCATATGCGTAGGCGCATACATACATACACACCCTCACACACATACGCACCCTCTCCTTCACACACACACACACGCACACACACACACACACACACACACACACACATACAAACGCGAACACATACACCACACACAGATCCTCACACCCCTAATTATAAACCTTATAACAGTCACAATACACCTAACTAATTCCATTTACATAATCCTTTTCTTAACTTATGTTGTACTTAACTAATGTTGTACTTACCTTACTACTAACTCAGCGTATGCTCTATTTAAACTTGCTCTCACTCTAAGTTATGACGCTTTGCTCACTGCCTACCATGGTACAACCTTGTCATACCTAAGATATGGAATACTATTTTGGGGAAACTCAACTGACATAAATCTAGGTAATATTTAAGGCACAAAAAGCTTTAGGTATAAGAGCAATTTTTAAACTACAAACATGGGAAAGCTGTGTGACATACTTTAAAAGGTATAAACTACTAACCCTTCCATCACTCTATAATTTTGAAATAGCTGTTTTTGTGAAATCGAACACTGAGCTTTTTGATACTTTGGCGGATACGGTTACCCGTAATAGGAGGCAAATCAGCCAGAATAAACTTCGTCTACGCAAGTCAAAGACAGCTCTATTGCACAAAAGCGTATACAGTATGGCACCAAGAACTGTAATAATTAAGCAAAATTTGTATAACATCTATATATACCTTCATTCGGCAAATAAATGGATTTGATTTGATTTGAAAACCAGTAAAACTCATTTTTACAATAAGTATCTAACATATACGCGCCGTACATGTTAGATACTTATTGTATTATTGATGTATTTCTTTATATATCTATACTATTTAAACTGGTAATTTTGAGTTTTAATTGCACAGACAATAGAAGATATTCATGAAAAAGTACTCTGAAGAAAGCTATTTAGTGGCGCACCAAAATAAAATATTTTATCATTTCTTATTATCTGTTTATTTTCGAAGATATTTATTTTAGCAGCTTCTGGAAAAGGGACTACAATTTGAATGGTTCTCCTTAGCTCTCGATGGAAGTGATGGCATGTGAGATACTGCTCAGCTTCTGATATTTGTTCGTGGGACTGATAAGAACTTCAACGTCTGTGAGAAGCTTTTACAGTTAGGTATGTAGTTTGAAAGATACGACTACAGGGCAAGATTTATTTCGTAACTTGGAACAAGCCATGGCATCAATGCAATTACCGTGGGGAAAATTAGTAAGTGTAACAACAAATCGAGGCAGAAACATCAGTGGACAAAATAAGGGGTTAATAGGTAGAATTAAAAGTAAACTAGAAGATATAGGATGCGATATTCCTCAATTTTTTCATTGCATTATCCACTTAGAAGCATTATATTGGTAAAGTCCTAGCTTGAAAAGAAATAATGGACATTGTGATATCCACCGTAAACTACATTAGAAAAAATGAGTTGATACATCGCTAATTTCAACAGTTTCTGTCAGAGTTGTAAGCAGATCATGGAGATGTTTTGTATTATTCTAAAGTGAGATCGCTAAGAAGATGAGCAGTACTCAAAAGATTTTTTGATCTCAGAAAAGAAATCAACACTTTTATGAAAGAAAAAGGTAAACTGGTGTCAGAGCTTACTACAGATCTCCAATGTTTAACAGAGCTTGGATTTCCGACAGATTTAACTCATGAGTTAAACATGCTGAATGTGAGGCTGCAAGGCAAAAACAAAATAACCTCTGATATGCACACTGATGTTAAGGCATTTCAAATAAAGATTTAACTCTTCATGAAACATATCGACGAAAATGAATTTGTCCATTTCCCGAATTGTAAAGAGGCAGTTGAGGAAGCAGGAATTAATTCACATATAAAAATTAATAAAATTAAAGGCATTTTAATACAAATACAAAATCAATTCAGCGACAGATTTGGTGACTTTGAAAAGGTTTCTAGTAAACTAAAAATTTTTGCAAACCCATTTTCATGTGATATTGAGGATGTACCGAGTAATTTACTAATGAATGTGATTAATCTCCAATTTAATGACACTCTCAAAAACTCTTTCTGTAAAATTAATGATCTTGTTAAGTTTTACTGTAGCTTGCCATCTAATTTTGGAGAATTGAAAAGATTTGCTCAGCAGTTAATAACAGTTTTTGGCAGATGCGTACAAACTTGTTCAATTCTTAATTACAGAAAAAATGAATATGCTTCTCGTCTCACAGATGACCATTTGAGAGCCGTTCTAAGAATTTCAACAACAAACAAGAAAACTGACATACAAAAATTAGCCTCTCAAATACAGTCTCAAACGTCACTAATATTTTTTTTAAAATTTTTATTTATTAATTTTTAAGTACTTTGAAGTCTTTGTTTTATATTAACTTTTGTTTTCCCCTCATTTTGTTTTCATTGTTCCTTTGTCATCTGTATTAATTTAATAAAAATAAATAATGTTGCATTTTTACTATCACTTATAGTACCTACCTACAATAGATAACTAGGTAGATATCTATTAGGTACAAAATTATCTTACAAATAATAGATAAAGGCCCCTTTATCTATTTTTTCACTATGTGGCCCATGTCTGCCAAAAGGTTGCCGACCCCTGCAGTACACAAATTGAGATCTATGTAATGTAAGCAAAGTGTATTTACCAAAGTATATACATATAGCGAAATATCTATATGAGGGATTACCTATAGTTAAACACGTAAACTGAAGGTTGTGATAGTAAAAACACGTTATCATATTATAATGACATCATATTTTATGATCACGTTCTTCAATTTCAATCATATAATGTATGTCATACGAAAATCTATCTCAGGGTTACCCTTCAATTCATCAGGAACTAATATCTAAATAGTTGAGCTGTCATATGATAAACTGAATTGTTTTGGAGGAAATCGAATAAATAAGCTCTGGTAATTTTTAAGGTTTCCTTCATTTACTAATACTTAATAGCTACCTCGAGATAGCTACTTTAATTCCTATTGTTACGTGCTGGGTTCGACGGATAAAAATCTAAACAATATTACCGACTAAAACACGTTTTATTCAAACACACAATTTAATTTAAAATCAAACAAACACTATACTGCACTTTTCTACTATAACTGCTTCAAACTCCGTAGTATTTCCGCTTCCGTTCGCTTCGATGAACACTTGACCGCTTACGATTGTAAACTGACTTGACGGTGCGCGTGCGCTCTATTTATACGCGGGTAAAGCGTTTCTAGAGTTTTCTAGTAACGCTATAGCCGGTATGTAAACAATACGATGATTCGAGAAAGTGCCAGCGTTCTCTCTACCCTTCGCGTACTCACACTACGTAGGTCCGTACGATGTCAATAGATGGCGGTGTAATAAATTATTAGACGGAACTGCCGAGTCTTTCCCACAATGCCAAGAGATGTCACTGGGCGTAACACTATTAAGTTATTATTCCAGATATAACAACCGATATATATGTCCAACAGTGGGGTTGCCATACTCCATTTGGTTAGGTACTTAACTAAAGGAAAACAATCTTGATGTGTCTTTTTATCTAAAAACTCAGTTTAAAATAAAATACTGCTAAAGATCAATGTAAATACAACAATAACGATTACTAAATCAATTGAACCGTTAGTTTAAGCAGTAGTTTATTTGTTTAATACGTGTTTGTGTAAAAAGTAACATCAAGATTGTTTACCTTTAGTTAAGTAGGTAACCAAATGGAGTATAGGTATATTGACTCCAGAAATCGTCACTGGTAAATAAGAAAACTACTGTTGACTTTAGAAAAAAAGATAAATTCTACCATGAATAAATAAGTATTAAAATACCTATTGATGGCATAGTACTAGCATCAGCTTAAATAAATTATGAATTAATAACAATTTTTTATTATTAAACTGGTTTATGGTATCAGCCATATTAGTTATCTTTATTGATTGGACGAGTCCGTCTTAGCCAGTTATGGGGGTGGTATGAATGAGTATACCCGGGGCAATGCTACCTATTCTTTTCAGGCAAGCAGCTTATGACTAGTTGGTACCTAACACTCAGTTTCGGTGTATTAATTTCGGGGCCTACCCCTTTTCGTTTATTGCCCCTTGATAATACTTCTAATACAGCAAGCAATGACCAGTAATAATAATTGTATTATTAATAAAGGTAGGTACAGATCGCGCACTGTATGATGGCCGGTCTGAACATTGCGCGAGTGGCGTCGCAGTTGTAAGTTTTAGGTCTCTTTGGTGACAGGGGGCGGGGGCGGGATGCAATCCGTACTGACTGACAGACTGTACATGCGCAACAATTCGGAGACGCTATGTTCAGTCCAGCCATCATAGATTGCGCGATCTGTACTAATTAGTTGTCACAAAATA
Source organism: Catocala fraxini (assembly GCA_930367265.1). NCBI lineage: Eukaryota > Metazoa > Arthropoda > Insecta > Lepidoptera > Erebidae > Catocala > Catocala fraxini. The sequence goes on from OV884029.1 coordinate 18,643,909, forward strand.
AAAGGGTCGTTCTCTTGTTCACGATGTATACCAACCTAACTTTTAAATTTAGATGAACGTATGTATGTACTAATACGAAAATTCGAATACTTTAGACAAATAAATATTAAGGGCGATAAGCGTACATAATGAGTATGTACCTATTTATAGATAACTAGGTTTTGCCCGCGTCTTCGTCCGCGTAGAATAGTTACTTTGGGAAGCATTTTAATTTTTAGGTTACTTATTTTGCAAATAATACACATATAAATGCTATTGTTTACTGTAAATAGCTTAGTTTAATACATTTTCATAAACTACGTTTTTTGTTATTCCATGCCTTGTTTTATGTTTTGCTAAAACATAAAGATTTTGCGGGTTTCATACTCGTGAGCACACAACATAGAGTTGCCCATGGAAAACAGTTTTGTTTATTATTTTCGTAAATGCTGCTTTTAGGAGAATCTGCACTCTTTTAAACTGAAATGGCAAATTGGTCGGAATTATCGGAATACAAGGAATTAAAACATTTGCTCCTTTCTCTATTCTAGTCATGATTATACAGAGGATCTTGAATAAGTTCTCGCTGTTTCTTTCAATCAAAATTTCAAATTTCAGTGTATGGTAGTTCACTTTAAGCTAATTAAATTATTATTAAAACTATTTAGATTTATTTAAATTTACACTTTCCCTGACGTTTCGGTTGCTTTTCAGCAGCCATGGTCACGAGGAGACTAAGATGGTAGTTGTCTCAATGTTCCAGTGTAGTTATTTCAAAGTACTCGAACATAATTTAATGATTGGTATTTCTATTACGCAGAATGAGTTCAAAGTATCATGAAGTCTAGCTGTGGTTTGCTTCTTCTTGGGTTTGACTATTTGTATTACTGGATCCCAAGGTGGTGGTACATTCCAACCATCTTTTCTATTAAAATTAGGATGTTTTCTGATTTCAAATCTCAGGTAGTGGTTGGTCCCCTGTTGCACATGTTCACACACATCAGACTTCAACGAGCGTTGGTGTTTTACATTAGCTATGTGTTCTTTTATGCGGGTGCCTATGTTTCTCTTGGTTTGACCAATGTATGAGAGTCCGCAGTCACAATCTATTTTATAGACTCCTGCATCTTGTAAAGGTAGTTGGCACTTGATGGATGGTAAAAATTGACTTATCTTCGTTGGCGCCTTGAAGTATGTGTTGATTGAAGCTCGCTATAAGATGTAGCCAATCTTGTCAGTGACACCCCTTACATAAGGCAGTATAGCAGGCTAGCGCTCGACTGTGGCTGGCTTTTCTCGAGATCTGTGACAGCGGTGCGGCTGTTGGAGCTTGTTATCTTGCAGTACTTGCTTGACATGTTGAAGCTCGGCGTCCAGGTGTTTCTTGTCACAGATCCCATGGGCTCTCTAAAACAAAGACATTCCACGGTAGCTAACTGTTTAGGATGGTGGTGAGATTCACCGTTTAAGTACCTATTTGTATGGGTCTTTTTCTATACACAGTTTGGCTCAAAGTATGATCAGGATTCCTGATGACAAGTACATCTAAGAAAGCTAATGAATTATTTGCCTCTAATTCCATAGTAAATTGAATGTTGTTATTAATGGAATTAAGATGTTCTAGGAATACACTTGCATTATCTGTTGGTAATATTGTAAAAGTATCATCTACAAACCTCTTAAAAATCCTAGTGATGGGGGCAGTTTGTAAAGCTCGAGCCTCGAAGTCCTCCATATATGTATATGTCAGCAACAACAGGCGATACTGGGGAGCCCATTGCGATACCATCGACTTGTATGAAGAATTTATTGTCCAACAACAGACAGACAGACCTTGGCAAACGTAAGGTAGGACGCCCCCCGGCCAGGTGGACCGATGACCTAAAAAAGGTAGCTGGGTCAGACTGGATGCGGAAGGCGGAAGACCGGATGTTGTGGCGTAAAATGGGAGAGGCCTATGTCCAGCAGTGGACTGCGGTGGGCTGATTGATTGATTGAACAGACAGCCAATTGTTAAGCAATGCTTAAGTAGTTCTGCATATTCCTCAGGCATATTGTACTGTATTAGCTTCCTTTTAGTTATTTCAATACAGTCATGTATGAGGTATGCATGTAAATAATGACTGTACATCAAAACTAACCATTGTTTCATTGTTAGTGAGACGTAGGTGTTTAATTTCACTCACAAAATGGTATGAATCCTTTACATGTGCTCCCGAGTTGCCTCTGAGTGGTGAGAGTATCTTCACTACGTGTTGAGCCAGTCTGTAAGTTAGTGTGTCAATCTGACTCACAATAGGACGTAGGGGAGCGTTTTCCTTGTGTATTTTTGGTAACCAATACAGCTTTGGAGGTTTTACGCAAGCTGGTATTAATTGTTTAACGTCTAAATCTAGTTTTTCAAAATATTTATGTATGATGTCTTTGGTTTTTCAATATTTTGTTTGTAGGGCCTGTTTTAACCTGTTTATATGTTGTTTCAATTCATTCAATAGTTTTAATAATAATTTAATTAGCTTAAATTTAAGTAAAGTTTAATAGTAGTAGTGTTACAGTTTTCAAAATTATGTAATAAAGTGTCAAATAAACAGCGCGATAAAATCCGTATATAGTAGTTTAATTTCAATGAATAATATTCGTGTAAACAGAAGACAATATTAAAAAAAAATACATTTTCAGAACCAATAAAGAAATAGTAAACTTTTATTAATATGTACACGTAGCGCGAGCGCGAGACACGCCAAACGCCATACACAATGAACGATGCGCCGGCGGCGGCGCAGCGCGGCGCGGCGGCGCACTGTGGGCTGAAAATCGACCTCCATAGACATAGAAATGAAAGTTGCTAGATGTTCGTTTTGTTGACGGATATGGCTTCTATTAGCTATTATACACATAACAATGTCATCTGAGCTAACTCCGCACAAAAATGAATTTACTATAAGGTTTTTTCGAAAAAAATGTATGGAGCTAGCATGAAAAATCTGAATATCTCTGAACTTGCAAGGAAAACCGTAATATCCTCAGAGATGGTTATAGGACTAATTATTTGTGATTTTTTGACATACTTCATATAACGGTACCTGCTGCAGATTTTTTTTTAAAAATCATCCAATTTTTAATTAATTTTTTTTAACATTAAACGATTTGTTTTTGTGTATAAGTAATAAAGAAATATTTTCGACAACTGTCTAATGAGGTCGTTAACTAATGTTGGACTGAAATATAAAAGGGTTAACATTTTGCATCATAATTTAGTTTATTCTAAGCTTTGTTACCCCTAACATATCACTGTGAAATTTTATAATGGAAACTTTAAATACCAATTTAGACCTATTCGTTCTTCTAAAATGTAAGAGTACTTCATTTGATCATGAGGTATTGTTTAGTGAAGTTATATCCCGCCTAGACGTTTGTCTTTCCGTTGAAGATCAAGTGACTCTAAAAGAATTTTGTCGGAGATTTGTACGAGCTACATCACAAAGGTGGCAAAAATCTCACCGAATTCTTGATACTTTTAGAAAACAATACGAAATTTGGCTGCAAGCAACTATCGATTGGCCAAGTTGTATAAATTTAGTCGCTCAAGAACCAACTGTTGCTGAGGGATCAAGATCAATCTCTCCAGAACCCTCAACATCATACTCTATTGGTACAATGACAAAGAGGTCACGAAAACCATTCGAAGATCTGGGAAGCAAACAGAAGAAGAGAAGATCTGATGAGCATAAAACTGACAATCCCAGTGAATTGGCACATACATCAGCAGCGCGTTTTAAGGAAGAAGGTTGTGAGGATATCGCATCTGTAATCGAATATATGCTGAAACATCCTGAAGCAGCCTCTAAAATTAAGGAAACGCTTAAGCAACCGGTGAAAACTATCTTATTTACACCAGAAAAAGCACTTGGATTACTCCTTTCATTAAAATTATCAAAGTGGCAATACATCACTTTACGAGAGTCAGCTATTCGGGAAGGTAGAAAGGATATTTATCCATCCTACTATAAAGTGCAACAAACTAGTTAGTTGTTTCTTCGGATCCTTTTATAAATGTACAAAGGCCCAAGTTAGATGCCAAGAAAAAGGAGGATTTATTTCCTGAAACCCTCAATTTAATTCAGTTTCAAGAAACTGACTTTGAGTTTGTAGGCAATCTAGATTCTGATTCAGAAATCGACGAGAGTGATGAGGAAAACTAGAAACTTTTTGTGCTTTTAATTATAATTCTATTCAATGTAATTTTTTCATGATCTTTCGTTATTTAGCTTTGGTACGTAACTATGTTTTGCAATTGATTTATTTTTAAATATTTTATATTACTATTCTTGTACCTATTTATATTTTTGCATACTTTTGTACCTATGTTTTGTTTTATATAAATTTTATCCACTATTAAAAAATACCTTTAAAATTTATTTTTCTTTTTATTTAATGCCTATTATTAGCGTTAATAAAATAACTAACTTATCGATTGATCTTTACTTTGACATTAGTAGAATTGAATGATTTAAAAAATACCTTTTATTTAGACATAATAATAAAATAATTAGACAGTTGTCGAAAATATTTCTTAGAACTCGTAACATGTCTAATTAACTAATTAGTTTACTTATGTACTTACCTGTAAGAATTTAATTAGTGTAATCCGTAGTTACCATTGTGCGATATTGCAAATCACTTAATCTCTTATTCAGAACTCATTAGAAGGCTAATTTATTATTCAGTAGTTTACCTGTATGCAAAGTTTAGTAATGGTATCCAATTACCTGTTTTAAAACATATATATACTATGTAAGGCAAAAATAATTTTCTTGATATTTTAACAAATAACTGGCGAAGATTTAGTATTATATGCATATAACGTGTTGTTTCTTTACTTTTACAATAAAACAAATCGTTTAATGTTAAAAAAAATTAATTAAAAATTAGATGATTTTTAAAAAAAATTCTGCAGCAGGTACCGTTATATGAAGTATGTCAAAAAATCACAAATAATTAGTCCTATAACCATCTCTGAGGATATTACGGTTTTCCTTGCAAGTTCAGAGATATTCAGATTTTTCATGCTAGCTCCATACATTTTTTTCGAAAAAACCTTATAATAAATTCATTTCTGTGCGGAGTTAGCTCAGACGACATTGTTATGTGTATAATAGCTAATAGAAGCCATATCTGTCAACAAAACGAACATCTATCAACTTTCATTTCTATGTCTATGGAGGTCGATTTTCAGCCCACAGTGCGGCGTAGTGAAAGAGTTTGTAACATTAGTAAAAGCGGTGAGCGCGGAAAAATGTTGCAGCAGTGTAAGCTGTTGGTTTGGAATGAATGTACGATGTCCCATTAAAGACCAATCGAAGCACTATATCGCACCATGCAAGATAATCAAGAGCAACCAGGGTATCATGGAAGGGATGGTTGTATTTTTAGCTGGTGACTTTAGACAGACCCCGCCGGTTATTACTAGGGGTACACCGGCAGATGAAATAATTGCATGTTTAAAGGCGTCTATAGTATAGCTTCTATAATACAAAACGTTTTTACGTGTACTGTGGGTACACTTAAAAATGTTTTGTCTGACTACAAATAAGCAAGTATAACTACACAACGATTCTGACGCAGGGCAATATGCGGCTGCTCTTCTAAAAGTCGTAGATTGTATGCTAACAGACAGTAACAGCATGATTATACTAAAACGTAAATTCTGTCAAATTGTCGATAACACATGATTTAAAGGATTCGCAGCATAATCATAATAGAAAGAAAACATTCTTTATTGCCACAAATACCTACTTGCACCTACATAATTTTCTTATAAAATAACGACAAAATAATAAAAAAGACAATTAAATGTTGATAAACTTAGCCTATACTGTTCTTTAAATAAACTTTAGCTTAGCTTATCTAAATGTAAAACAATATCATTCACTAAAAACAAAAGCTTTTTATCATACAACTATACTTTATATGGCGCCCGTAAAGAAAAAGTAAATTTTATCCGTGATTTAGGGGTCACACTTGATTCCAAATTACACTTTGATATTCACATCGACAATATAATAAATAAAGCATACCAGCTGTATGGTTTCGTATTGCTCTAATGATTTTAAACGTCCTCATACGTTTTTAATTTTGTTTAAAACACTCATTCGTTCCCGATTAGAGTACGCAGCCCAGATCTGGAATCCTCTTTACGATAAATATGTAAAAAGACTTGAAATTATTCAGAAAAACTTTTTACGAACTACACAATTTAAATGCCGACCTCCTAAATTGTCATATACGCAACTACTGTGCAAATACCAACTTTTGAACCTGGAATCTAGACCAAAATTACTTGCATCCGCAATGTTGTACAGTTTATGTAACAATAGGTTTGACTACCCCGAAATCACTAATCAATTAAGTTACATTGTATCTAGAACCGTATTGCGGCGAGAGGCGCGCGTACCCCGGCTGTTCTACACTGCAAAGTGTAGAACCAACGCCGGCACACGGGCGCCTCTTCGTCGCCTTGTTGAGATGTATAACACACACCTTATAGACTTAGATATATTTGCACTCCCATATTCAAAATTTCGTAAACAAGCTGTTGAATTGTTAAAATAATTATTGTTAGATTTGCCCTTTCTCAATTATCGCGCGTCTTTATTTTATTTTATTCCTTTTTTAATATTATTTTGCGGACATTGGTGTGGGTTACACATTAACTCTTCTTTACATAATATATAAAATGTTTGCATTACATTTAACGTGTAACTGTTTTGTGTCCCAATAAAGTAAATAAATAATTAAAATAAATAAATAATAGTTCGTAAGTTCGTCGTTCTGTGTAAAAACTACATATTAGGTATGCTATTGTGGCAACAAATGGTCTCCATCGACTCCATCCACTGACGTGATATAATAAGTATGGGCATTCGAGAATGGTTGTGTCATAAGTCAATTTCAATTTTGGTGTCGACAAACAAGACAGTTGGCCAGATAAACGAGTAAATTACGTTAGAGGTTGAGGGAGATGTTGTCGTGTACCTGTCAGTAAACAATGTTATGGACACTGAACAAGTAACATCGTACCCTATAGAGTATCTCAACTCTATAGAATTATCAGGATTGCCTTCCCATAAGAATACAGCGGGTGTGGTAAAACTTATCATTTAAGCGTCTCCAGATAGGTTTTCACTGGTTTTGCAACATGAGACCGAGCGTTGTCATGTAACAAAATCACTTTATCGTGTCTCTGCTCAAATAGTGGCCGTTTTTCTTTTTGGGCTTGACTCAAACGCATTAATTTAAGTCGATAGCGATCTCCCGTGATAGTCTCATTCGGTTTGAGCAGCTCATAATAGATTAACCCCTGCTAATCCCACCAAATGCAGAGAAGAAGCTTGGAACCATAGATACTTAGTTTTGCAGATGATGTTGATGCATGGCCGGGCTTATCCTACGATTTTCTACGCTTTGGATTATCGTAGTGTATCTATATTACATCACCAATTACGATCCGGTGTAAAAAGCCTTTTCTTTTCTGCCGTTGAAGCAGTAGTTTACAAGTGATCTCTGCATGTCTTATCCGACAGAGCATTGTCACCGTAAGTCTCAACAAGAATAAAACTCTGTGTGCTTCAGCTGCAGGTTTCTTTTGAATAAAATAGTGTAACAAAATTCCCCGCAAATATATACAGTTTATTTGGCACAAAAATTTACTGAAATTAAACTACTATATACGGATTTTATCGCTTTGTTTATTTGACACTTTATTACATAATTTTGAAAACTGTTACACTACTACTATTAAACTTTACTAATTTTTAAGACGGCATTTTTACTAATTATACAATGTTTTCGATAAACATACGTATTGTAGAAATAGACAGGTTTGTTTGGGCGTCCATACGAACTTTAGTCTCCTATTTCATCCCCATGTAGGTAAATATTTCAAAACCGCTGGAACAAATGTTAACTTATTTACTTCTTATCAAGTGCCTAAATACAAAGTCTCATGGTTTTATCTTCGATAATGACGAATTCCCATGCAAATTTTTATCCCTTATTTCAAACGCTTCATGCCCTTTCTTACAACAAAAGGTTACCTATGTCCTTTCCCAAGGTCTAGTCTATCTCTATATCAAATGTCCTTAACTTCGATTCAGTGGTTGAGGCGCGATAATGACAAATTCCCATTCAACCTTTCATCCCTTATTTCAACCCCTTCATGCCCTTTTCTTTCTCAATGTATTATCTATCTCTGTACCAAAATTCAATAAAATCAGTTGTGATTTAGGCGCGATGACTAATTTCTATACAAACTTTCATCCCTTATTTCAACCCTTTCATGCCATTTTATACAACAAAAAGAAGCCTATGTCCTTTCAGAAGGTCTAGTCTATCTTTGCACCAAATTTCATCAAATCGGTTCAGTGGTTTAGGCGTGAACGCGTAACAGACAGACAGACAGAGTTACTTTCGCATTCATAATATTAAGTAGGGGTAGTATTTCATCATATTATAAATGTTAAACGTAGGTACAATGTGCGCGAAAAGTATCTACTTTTCGCGCACATTGTTAGAAATTAATTCAATGTTTAACTATCTAGTTAAACATTGAATTAATTTCTAACAAGTTTATGAATGAAAACTTTATGATTAGGTATATTGTATTTACCAACTATGCTATCATTAAAGTAACTAACAATTAAGTTTTATACAATAATAACCTACGTAGAATAATAGAAGTCAAAATCTTAATAATGTTCAGCAACTTGTTATACCGCTGATTGTAGGTACATCATAATTACAAATGAACTCAGAGTTATTAAGTTTTGTAGACAAAGGTTAAGTGAGACACCTAAGTGGAGTTTATATGACTAAGGGCCTCTGCACACCACGTTTTTTAAACGCGCCGACGACGCGCGTTTTAGAAATGTGCGTCGACGGCGCGCTTTTATCCTACAGAGCAATTTGTTGTCGTTTGTATCGATACACACACGCGTTAGCATTTCCTTTGTATCGATTCAAACGCGTGACACCGGCGCGTCTGTATCGATACACACGCGCGTTAGCATTATTCTGCCGCCGATATACATGATCTGCATGATCTTAGATAGCACTCTATTTTGGCGAGTTTATTCCGGTTTAAGAATCGCAAAAGTTATTGAAATAAAAAAAGTTTTTTTCATGTCCTATTAATTTTCTAAACGTTGTTGTATAATGTCCACACAACCTTCTCTCGCTCATAAATGGGTGTTCAGTATACGTCGATAACTATCCTTCTTCCTTTTTTTAATAATTAATAACACAGCACATGCATTCAATGCTGTCTCGATCGATGCCATCTTGCTACTATTGACGAGGTTCTGCTTAAAAGCGCAATATGCCAGCGCGTTTGCATCGCGTCTGTATCGCTACACACGCATGTGTATCGCTACATACGCGTCTGTATGGATTCAAACGCGTGTTTGAATTTATATGGGTGTGCAAAGGTCTATTTTATTACTTACTTGCTTTAAACAATAATTGCGATATATTTAATTATAAATCCAAATAGAAATTTACAGAAAAGAAAATCTTATCTCGTTACAAGTAATTGGGATTGGGTTCGGTAAATTGCAACTGTTGGTTACCTATCAATAGGTAATCTATACATTTCAATTATATCTAAGAATAATAATTCTGTGGTAATTACTGATTACCTATGTAACAAAAAAAAACTTGTATAATTAAATACTGATTCCGTGATACTTCCGTATTAAACGTAAAATCAAAAATGTTATTGAAATTTTACTCAATTTATATATCCGTTTAATACATTTTAATATATCCATTTGAATAAATTCTTTATAAATATCCTAAATATGGACCGTTGCTTAGAATATAAAAGTATAAAGCGCGCGAGAACCGGTATAAGAAATTTATACCCTCATCTGTTAGGTATTTATTAGTGATAATGATAATATAGCCATATTGCGAATAGATTGCCTAGTTTAAATGCGTACGGATGATATTAAATAATTATTTTTTAATTAGTTTTTTTAAATCTACATTTCATAGCAGTTATTTAAAAAAATCGTACACTAGTTAAGAGAACATACCCAAGAATTTAAAATGTAAAGGTTGCCTTTTTCCCCCTCTACGCAACTGTGGAGTTGCCTGGTATAAGCTGGTCAGTATTTTATTGATATACTCTCATCAATTACTTAATCGTATATTATATCAAATGAAAGCTTATTTTATTCTGAATCTAACTATATTAGGTTGCCTTATAAAAGAGTTGATCCCATCCATGGTTGCCTACATCTTAGATGTAAATTTTAAACGCGAATGGTGAGAAATTGCTTTTTGATGCGTTGATTTTTTGAAGTCGGTTAATGACAAAAACATATTTTTATATTAAAGGGTATTTTTTGTTATAAAACCCTGTTTCATGAATTGGTTCAGCATCAGCATTTACTTCTCATATTAAAGAATTATCAATTAAGATGTGGTTTTTGTAATCTGCATTACATACTGCAACAATTTAAATTTTAAAGATAAACAGATTTAATACATTCTTCTATTTAATATGTAGGTACGAGACCGTTCGTCGACCGATTCTATGTAAAAAATAATCCAGAGTTTCTCTTTGCAGAAGCACCAACTAATTATGGCTGGTTGTGACTAATATCGACCAATTTAACGACTAATTATTGGTGGAATCAGGCTATTGCGAGATATTGAGATGACTGTGCCAAGATGTGCGCTCATCTTGGCTCAGCCACCAATACTTACCCACTTCTATCTTTTAAACAGTGGACTGACCAATTCTGCTACTTTACGACCTATTTCGACTAATTCACTACCATCCTCGCTAATACTACATATCTCCCATAATTGATTATTCATCATTATCAATAATTTCTTTGAAGAACAAATCATGCATAGATCAAAAAGACCTAGCAAACATTAGATTAATGCAGCAGATTCAAAATATTCATAAACTTTTAGATTTCATGCAGGTAAGCATCAAGACGAAAGTTCATTTTTCAATAAATAATATCGCTCATGTAGTCTTTCCTCCTAGCTGCTTGAGCTCATAGGTGCACGTCACTAGTACAATGGAATGGGATTTGAACCTGCAATCTTTCGACCGCGGGTCCGCCGCCCTAGCCATTGGGCTATCGCCTTCGCAATAATTACGTATAGATTTAGGCAACTGGTTGTCGCTGTCGATTCGTTGTCTGGTTTTTATATCAATGATATTTTAAAAGAGCGAATGTAACTATTGCACTCTTGATAGTTTGCAAGCGTAGGTACATTAAGTGTACTTTATCATGGGTACTACAAGTTAATGTTCAGAGTTAAGACACATTGAATTTGTCATGCATTTATATCTGAATATTGATCGTCACAAAGCATACATAAGCTAAAATTAACATATTATATTAATCAAATTAATGTATGGAATTAAATCCTTTAAAGTACTTATATAAAAATATTATGTAAGCATAGGAACCTTAATTATCATGTTCGTCAAAAGCCGCTATTACTTCGAACAAAATTTATTCCAAAAATATAAATAATTCGAAATGAACATAAAAACCATGTAGAAAACAATCTTTTTAAAAGTAAAATGCAAAAGCAAATGTAAACGGGAATACAGGATACAATAAGGACCTGTCAAAAGAAAGTAATGAACATATTGAGGAAATTTTGATTTATTATTTCCACATAGTTGTGTCCAAAGTGCGTTTCACAGGCTCAGTAGGTAGTTCTTCTGTAAAACAAAATTTACACAATTCAATACAATGCTTCAGAGAAATTAAGGTTCCGATCGGGAATGGAGCGCTACAATTCCAAAGTATGTCAATAACAATACAGATGAGATATTTCATTATATTTATTTAGGGTATTACAAAAACAGTTACCATATTATGTACAACTGGAAAAAAGTTACAATATAGTGGTTTCCTTCTAGAACTTTTGTGATTGAAATAGCCTCTCCAGTACCCGATGAGACCTCTGTGCAAGCGGCAGAGAGGCCTGCGCGGAACGGGGGCCATCCGGCCGAGCCGGCTTACTCCTAACTATGTATATTAAACTTATATTGATACGTCTATTATAGTATAATGTAACCATTAATTAAACTAAAACGATTATATCGGTCCGAACGAAATGAGTTCCAATGAAAAATTCGGCACAGCTGTTATTAGAAGGCTCCTCCTAATACACACACCTTATAAATATCGCAATAGAACGCAGGACACAAAGTATAAACCGGGAAAGCGTGGGCTCCTCAGATGAGGTTGGCCACATCGCTGGGCATTTCCGAGATACTTGTATGGTAGAATTCCTCAATATCCTTGAGTGCTCTCCTGTCGGCTTCAGTAACAAAGTTGATGGCGATACCCTTACGGCCGAAACGTCCACCTCTTCCAATTCTGAAAGTGAGGAAAACAAGTGTGTCAACTAACAGTTAATGAATGAAACCTTTAATGTCTTAACATTCCTAATAGTGCAATGAACTAACCTGTGTCTATTATAAAAGTATTTGCAATCTATATCAATTGGCAATATACATAATCATTTTCAAGCTTACAAAGCTTATATTGCCAATTCTTGAGGGCTGTTAAAGTATGTTGTTACTTCATGAGTTATAAATTTATAATATAATAATATATTTAAATTACAAATGCACATTTGTCACATCACAGTTTCAATCTGTGGTGCAATCTTTCACAAGTGCTCCAAGAAATCAATTTGTCATCATTTTTGTAGCATATTTCTGTGAATCTTTGAGTAATATTAAACCATAGATAGGTACATACCGATGAATGTAGTTTTCACGGTTAGTGGGCAGATCATAATTGATGACGCAAGAGACTTGCTGCACGTCAATACCGCGAGCCAGTAAATCGGTGGTGATCAGCACACGAGACGATCCGGTACGGAACTGCCTCATGATCACTTCACGCTCGCGCTGGTCCATGTCACCGTGCATAGCAGACACGGTGAAATCACGCTCGTGCATAGACTCAGTGAGCCAGTCCACCTATAAATATTAAATAAAATTATTTTAAAAAGAATATCTTATTTAACATCCCAGCTAAATATATTCATATTTGATAAGTTATAAATGCTATAAATATAATATTATAATCAAATTTTTACTTATTGATATCAAACATATACACTAAGCAATGATATACACCCATATATTATATGATTAGCATTTCCAACATGAAAATCTTTCAAGCCATCGCCTTTATTCATAGAAAAGCAAAAATCATTTTTGTTCAATCATTTTCAATATTTTGGCATTTACTAAGTTTATGTATGTATGTAACAATATATTTATTTTATAATTTAAATTATGTTTCTAGTTAACAATATCAATTATACCATAATTAAATGTTTGTAATATTTACCTTGCGACGGGTGTTACAGAAAATGACAGCCTGGGCAATAGAGAGAGTGTCATACAAATCACAAAGGGTCTCCAATTTCCATTCCTCTAATTCAATGGCAATGTAGAATTGTTTAATACCTTCCAAGGTGAGCTGTAAGTAAAATAAGTAATAATCAGCACACAAGGTTATAAGCAGTTTCAAGGAATTGTATTTACTGTGAAGTTTTTTATTGCCACTAGTATCAGATGAGCCAGTAGCCCACCAGGTGGAGAGTGGCAACCGCCACATATATACTTTAACAATGTCAGGAAGACTCCTGACATTATTAAAGTATATATGTAGCGGTTGCCACAGCAGCATCAGCAGCTTGGCAGTGTAGAGACACTGCCAAGCTGCTGCCTACTGTGATAGTAGTACTCTCTCCCCTAAGTACTGCATGTTGGGTTTAACTTAATAATAATTCCTTGAACATAAAGTACACAGATTTGGAAGCAACAAATAAATTGCAATGCTGGTAGAAGTATTACTCTGTTACATGGGGAAGTTTTAGCTATGTTCCTATTTAGCAGTAGTTGTCATAGATAAACAATAACATCTAATCACATTATGTAAGAACAATTATTATATCTCTAAGGTAAAAATTAGATTGATATTGAAATTGATCCTACATGCCTATAGTATTTTGAAACTAGGTTTGATAGGTTTGAATAATTTAAATCTTTATTTCATTATACTAAATATCTAGACTTTACACCTTTATCAAAGAAAGTGTAAAGGGCATAAGGCTATACTTAATAAATGGTATTTGTTAATATGTCTGGGACTAAGCTAAGATTATACAAACTCTTACAGACATTCAAGACAGCCAAGGTTGAGCATATGCATACTCAGAGGCAGGTTATATGCACTATAAGGCAAATGTGTAATGATAAAATGAAGATAATTACCTCTTCCTTTTGCACAAGGATCCTTACTGGGTCTCTCATGAAGCATCGGGACACTTCAAGCACATCATCAGGCATGGTAGCAGACAGTAAAATAACTTGAACATCAGCTGACAACATCTTGAATACATCGTGAATTTGATCTTTGAATCTAAAATAGATAATTAACAATCACTATGTTAATGTCAACAGTATTTTAGCATAAAAATGATACATGACATCTTGACAGATGATTTACTAACTACAACAATATAACACTAAATCAACATGAAATCATAGATCATCATGTAGTATGCTCATTAGTAAGATTAGGCAAATTACTCACCCTCTAGACAACATTTCATCAGCTTCATCAAGGACGAAAAGCTTGATAGTGCTAGCGCGCAGTGCACGGCGAGTAATCATGTCGTATACGCGGCCAGGCGTGCCCACCACCACATGTACACCACTCTCCAGCTGACGAACATCCTCACGCACATTTGTGCCGCCAATGCAGGCATGACATTTCGCATTCAAGTGGTCACCAAGAGCTATCACCACCTAAAATTACCACACTGTTAATTTTCAAACTGTAAGCGTTATTCACCCAAACACAACACAAAAACATCACAGACGCCGTACCTTCTGAATTTGTTGCGCCAACTCTCTAGTTGGAGCCAGTATGAGAGCTTGGCATTCACGAACACTAGTGTCAATTTGTTGAAGAATTGAGATTGAGAAAGTAGCAGTCTTGCCAGTTCCAGACTGGGCTTGAGCTATGACATCGCGCCCCTGAATGCACGGCATGATGGCGCGTTGCTGGATTGCCGATGGCTTTTCAAAACCATAGGCGTATATTCCTCTCAGCAATTCTTCCTTCAAATTCATGTCATCAAAGCTTTCCACGACTTGATGCCAGTTGGTATCCAGTGCTCCCTCTGGATCCGTAGGGTTCCCATCATAACTTCCTTGATCTTTGGATGGCCCATTTTTGGAATCCTCCGGCCAATCTTCTGATCTGTGAATGAATACATTTGTTATATTATTGAGGAGTTCTTTACATCGGATTCAATTTATTTCTAACTTGATCATATGATTAGTATGAATAGCAAAAATTGTTCATTCATTAATTGGCCATTTCTACCATTCTCACAAAAGGCGTACCTGTCGCAACATAAAGAATTGGCAAGAATGATAGGGGCGGTCTCGATATCAACACAAATGAAATGCTACTTACTATTCTATATGAAATCATAGCAAAAAATAGTAACTACAATGTAAAACACGTGTGTTAAGTCAGACTTTCAATAATGTACTCCTACCAGCGCCATGTTGGCAATCGGCGACAGGGACATTGAAATTATCTCACAATTTATAGAAAATATTATGTGATAACTATGCCATAACGAAATTTGGGTCTTTTCATGTTTTCTGTATCATATAGACTTGCAAAAATGATGCCTAACAAACGTAGGAACTCAACTTACCTTCTTTCAGGTGAATAAGACATGTTCCAATCGCGGTAGCTGAACGGAAAAGAACTAGCAAAGCATAAGCAAGGTCAAGTTAAGTTAACAGAAGCTTTTTTTATAGGATTTTTAAAAGAATTTATGTTAGTCTATTTTTAATACTACGTTATTAGTATTATATTTTTTTAAGAATTATCAAGATAATAACCAGTTGATATAAGAGCTCTAATAGTAGAAGTTAAATAATGCAAAATTATTGGGAAATAAAAGAGCGGAAGTACGTCTTGATAGTTTATGGATATCAAGACCTCCATACACGAAATTCAATATTGTATCGATTTATTAGTCTATTGTTAGTTTTATATTTTTTAATGCGCTTTTATTATAACATATAATATAATATGTTTGTATAGTACATTATACTTATATTTAATGATGCACATAAAAATCCTGATAATTTGAGAAATAAATAATGTTATAAATGAAAAAAACAGTAATATTGAAATTTCAATCTCTAATAATGTTTTATAATTTATTTATTTATTTATTAATATAATATCTTAAGCTGATAAAATTAATGTAACAAATATGCAGAAGATTTATAAATAATACAAGGAGGTAGTTTTTATATAGATATAAAAATCATTGATGATTGAGTAATTTTGGCCTGCGGTTGGAAGCGTTGTCGTAATAAATTATTGCAAAATTATATTTGTTAGTTTGAAGCAAGAACATAATTATTGAAACTAGTCTTCTATGTGATTCATATAATAACTTCTTTATTTGTATTCTACTTTTTATTGCGAAAATTTCGCTATGTTTTGCTTTTTACTTGAACTTATAGCCTTCCTCGATAAATAAGCTATCCAGCAGTAAAGTAATTTTTCAATTTGAACCAGTATCGATATCCTGCGATTATCGCGTTCAACCAAACAAACCCTTCAGCTTTATGATATTAGTATAGAAGTATAGATTGTATAAATAGATCATTTCGTTATAGTTCGAGAACGTCTTCATGTGCAGTATTGAAGTTAATGAGGTAAGTATATTATTTTATGAGACTTGTATTTAATAAAAACTCGAATAGATAAAACAATATTTATTTTAGATAGCAGATAGATAGCTATTTAGTTAAAAGTTATAGGAATTAGTTTAAAGTTTTGTCAAAGCTCAACGTCATTGTGGAGCTGGTAATCGCGAATAATATAAAAAAGTAATAAAATTAGTTCATCACCTGATTATCTCGTAACTATTTAGCAGAGTTATAATGTATATAGTTTGTTGGATTTCAAACTTATTGTGAAATCTCATCTTACCAGGTTAAGGAAGTTGCTATCAATGAAATAAGAAGTCATTTTTTATTAAAAATAGGTATATTATATATTTCACCACTGAATTTTTAATATTTCGATATTAATATGTTTGTCATTTTAAAACTTCTAAACTGGGTCTTAGGCTTTATAGTAGCAGCTTTGTTTTTGGTCAAACCATAAACAATATTCTCATTTGTGACGTTGGCAGTTTTGTTCTTCCGGTCGTATCTATGACTCCGCTGCCATTTTGGTGATTTTGGAACGGCAGTGCTTTTTGTTCGTGTGAAGCGCTTGCTCGTTGTGAGGAGTAGATTGTGTTTTAGTCAAGTGTAGTTTTATTTTTAGTCGAACTCAATCAAAATGAGCTGGCAAGATTATGTCGATAAACAGTTAATGGCATCCAGATGTGTTACAAAAGCTGCGATCGCCGGTCACGATGGGAATGTCTGGGCCAAGTCGGAAGGCTTCGAAGTAAGTTTTTCTCTGTCAAGTTCTACGCGGTCAGTGATATGCAATTTTTACTTTTGCTGTGAATAAGTAGTGCTAAACTATGGTGATAAAGTGCAGTTCATAGCAGGTTCGATGGATGACGAATACTTTATCCGGCGAGTTTGACAAGATGGCGACATGTGGTGGGAGCCAGCGATTCAAATTAGAATTGTGAATTTCATTGTGTTCCAAATAAGTATTCCGTTCTGAACACGGCTACAATAGCTATAAATTCGATATAGTTAAACTAGAAAAATCACATTGTGTGATATATCCGTAATAGAAAGATTTTGATGACTGCCGGCCGGTATTTTTTTTTTGGTAGATAAGCTACATGTAGTTCTCCTTTGGATACCGGTCGATAGCAGCGAACTTAGATGTTTCGCCGCTAGCCAAATGATGTAGACATAATTTGTGACACCCTAAGAAGGGTACCCGCTATGATTTGATTGTAAGCTGCTATAGGCGAGATTGATCAATCAATAAAGATATTCTATATGAGTATTACGAATTTCTACATAGCTCAGACGTCCTTCTATAAGATTGCCGCTCATATGATTACTTTAGATTAGTATTTTTGTTTGTTCATCTCTATTTTCAGCCCACGTTTATCTGCTGCACTCTTGATACTGATGTAAAATGTTATAGTAGTAATGTATTCATCTGTGTTAATATGGGTCTGGGTCCAAGTCTATTTGATTTTACCAGATATATTACATAGACAAAGAACTTACTAGTCGAAATAATATTGTTGTTATCTCTGTATCCAGTATAAATAAATTAAAAATCTATACATTACTCTTCCAAGACTAGAACAAGTTTAGAATGCGTTATAGATTGTGAAAATTATCTTAACAGCATAATTTCTGTAACTTAAATTAATTCTTATCTATATAATTTAGAGTACAAACACGAGACAGGATTATTTAAATTATTATAGATCAAACAAATATAAGTAATTACCATTTTAATCCGAAGTTTGATATCATTTTGATTATTACAATATTTCTTCTTAGAGTTATTTGTATATAGGTACTACATACTTACATACGTAATAAATGCACTGTTATTACATCGTCAAATAAGAAATCGCTTATTTTGATGTACCTTTCGACCTTATAAAGAAAACAACTTTATTATAAATGCGAATTTGTGATATAAAACATTTTTAAATATTTATCAGATCATAAATATTGTTATTGTATCTTTTGGTTGGTTATTATACCATCAATGTAATT
Organism: Catocala fraxini; assembly: GCA_930367265.1. Taxonomy (NCBI): domain Eukaryota; kingdom Metazoa; phylum Arthropoda; class Insecta; order Lepidoptera; family Erebidae; genus Catocala; species Catocala fraxini. Next base: position 18,662,708 of record OV884029.1, read on the forward strand.
ATGAGTAGTGTCATTACCTAATGTGCTATTTTTTGGTACAGATATCAAAAGATGAAGTCGCCAAGATAGTGGCTGGTTTCGACAATGAATCACTGTTAACAAGCGGTGGCCTGACGATAGCGGGCACGCGGTACATCTACCTCAGTGGCACAGACCGCATCATACGCGCAAAACTCGGCAAAGTCGGCGTGCACTGCATGAAGACACAGCAAGGTAGGCACACACACTAATGACTATATTTTTAGCTGTTCTAAAACAGTACAAGTATATTTCTTTAATTTTGCACTTCCGTGCTTAATTTTGGCGCTTTACCTAGTAACCTGCTGAATCTAGTATTTAAACAGATTTATCTGAACTCTTATCTATTATTTACGGTTTCCGACATGATGTAGTAGTCAGATTATGACGTTTAGACGTATGAAAATTGTTTGACCTCTCAGTTATACAATACAATTTGGGTAATTAAAAGATATTAATTTCTGTCAGAACATTCAGTTAGTCTTTTTGAACGACACATGCCTCTGCCCTCTGATAGATTTAGTACTATTTCGTGGAGTTTGTAACATTTGTGTAAACAAGTTTACTTTCTAAATAATGATTTTATTTTGTTGGTCATTACTTACATAGCCCTTCTATTTATGTTTGAATTTGACTGCACATGGTACGGGTTTTTACGTGATCAATACTTCACTGTCTAATTTCTCCTTATTCTTCAGTGTTGTGGATTCGATTCCTGCTTGGGAAATATGCTTCATGTGCTCCTTAGATATTCGCACAGTCTGTTCGTTGTCTAAAAGTTCGTAACTACCTAGAAGGAAAACAATTTCTCTACTTCCTGATACAAAAAAGCGGGCAGCTTTGTTCATTCTTTTATTTTTCAAAAAGACGCAGGATTCATTAGTAGTGCTAGGGAGTTTTCCCTAGCACTAGTAATAAATCTCGCGTTGCGGGCGATTTTATAAACATTCAAACTAAGATCGCCCATTTATCATAGACTTTACCGAATCCAAAAAATTGCTTAAATCAGTGCATCGTTCCTGTATTATATGGTACTTTTTTAATTTAAAATTGATAGAAAATCAAATCCATTTTAAATACTGTGAAAAAACCAAAGCAATCTAGAATTTAGACGTGTACTTATTATGTATGGATTTTTAATGAATATTACTTACGAATTTATGTCTTTGTCTTAATGAAAGGGAAAGTATTGTACTTAGGCACGGCTGTGCGTAGGAGAAAGCGAATAAAAGTGACAGCCGTGAATAATTATGTAACGGCTGGTTAATATTAATATTTTGTTTCAGCCGTCGTAATTTCTCTGTATGAAGAACCCATCCAACCCCAGCAAGCTGCATCTGTAGTGGAGAAGTTAGGAGACTATTTAATTACCTGTGGTTATTAGAGGTGAGTTTCTTGTAAGTTAAGATTTTTTACGGTTTACCGTACTCAATCATATAATAAATAATATGTGTATGAAATCTTTCGAAAATCTCAATCAGGGTTTCTCTTCTTTCCAGATCGAAGCGCGCCGTGATCTAAGAGTACTATAAGATAATATTTTTTCCACAGGGAAATAAGTAACTGCATTTTGTATATTCTATAAAGTGATAAGGACCGTTCATTTGTTTTGATATTCGATAAATTATGGCGTCATTCGTCAGTGTGTGATGCGTTTAGTAACTGTGTGCAGATGCAATTACTTTGCGGATTTTGGACCCTTTTTATACGCTCACCGCTTCCATAAAGTAATTGTAAACTGTTATGGTTTAAAAATGTATTTTAAAGTTTGCTTTTATCGACCGGTATAGTGAAGCATATTTAGCTTTGCAAGCAGGTCTCAAAGCATGATGTATAGAGATTTTTTTAGGTTTCTTATCAAGCATTCTGGTACTTTATCTGGCATATAGAATCAACTAAATTATAATAAAATACACGAGATAGACTCGTAAAGTGTAAGTAAGCGTCACTCTAGCCATCTAAACGAGGAAGCCCGCGTACAGATGCTTGAAGAGAAGTTATAATAACCACGTAATGAAATTACTGTAACAACATTATACAACTTATATATATATATAAGTATATATATATACTATATATATATATATAAGTATATATATATACTATATATATATATATAAGTATATATATATACTATATATATATACTATAAATAGCATTTGTGTTAGGGCTTGTTACAAATTGAAAGACACTGTAACCCAAGTATTACGATTTTAATTGAAGATCTCTAGTCCCACTGGAACCATCGTGTGAGTAATATCCGACACATCAGTGCGTGGCGGCGGTCGAAGCTCGCGTCGCGACGCGCCGCGGTCGCGGGCACCACATGGCCCGCTGTTACAGTTTTCTGCTATGCTTTCTTTTTAATTGTGCCGCATTTATAATCTTGTGTAGTGAGTAATAAACATTTGCATTCTGTTCTATTCTATCTCTTAGCTGCAGAAATAGAAGCGCTCAATTACCCTGTATCCTCAAACAAGGCTTGCAGTAAACGAAGGGTGCATATTGTTTATATTTGATATTACTACTATAGCTTTGTACATTGTTTCTGATAAGCGATGGGAACTGTGTCTATCTAATAATAAAATGATTTGTATTATAATATATCTGGTTTCTTTCCTCTTCACCTTGAAATACCTATACGGAGTAAGGGGTACATCAGTAAAATAAAAAGATGGAGTATATTGCTAATGAACATAATTTATTTTTCTTTTGACAAAATCTACAGTAATAAGAGTTAAGTACACTCGAATACAAGGATTGGTATAAAATGTTAACTTGTAGCAATAACCTATCAAGTGATTTTGGTTCTTTAAAATTACAACACACCAGGGTCGCTCTTCTAATATTACGTCGTAAATTATTTTAAAAGAATTCATAGAAAATGGTAAGATTAAAGTAGGTAGCATTAGTATCTATATAACTTTAGTTTCCCTCGACGGTTTACATACAAATTGCAATTGATTGGTTATTTTAATCGCTAAGAGCAAACAACAATATGAAAAATTAAAACTTATCAGTTTTACTTGCTAACGTGGTTATCTACATTTCTACAAATCTATTTATACCAAAAGTAAGTAACGGTATGAATAAAATACGCACTTATCATTTTTATAAATAAATTATGCGTTGATAATAAGCATTCATTAGACAAATCAATACACAATGAATACCGCTATACATCCGATTAAAATAATAATACTCGAGTCCCATAAGCCAGCACACCTTAAAATTAAGCATTCTTTTTCTTAACAACATATCATTATCTAGTTGCTTACAATCTTTTTCGTATCAACTACTTTCGGTGTAATTATTTTTATTTTATTAACTTAATGTATGTAATTGAAAAAGATGAATATTATAATGTAAATCTGTTGCTAAAACGTCTTTCAATAATTATGTTGGGTTTGAAAATAAGACGTAGGTAGTTGCTCTTTTTCATTTATGTTCGTTATCTTGCTATGGTCTACGCTAATTAACGTTCATACAATTTCTTTCATCGCGTAGTGCGAGAAAAACAGGTATTCGAATACAGATCAAGTCGAATGTCTTCCGGTTTTCTCCTCAAGGATGCTCTAAAGAGTAGTGGCGAGATTTTTTCCAGAGGCTTCTGAAGAACCCTTTGCGTTGCTTCTGGCCTGGATGCTCCTCGCCTGTTGACAGAAACAAAATGTTTAAACCGGACGCAAATATAGACACATGACACGTATTGATCATTACCGGAGTTAGACTGCGCCTAATAAAGTTGTAAGTGCTCAAAAATCCACATAAACATCTTTGCACACTATTAGAATATAGTACATGTTACTGCAGGGATAGTAGTAATTAAAAGAACATTTTTGGAAAATTATACCTACATTAGTCGAAATGTACTATGTCGAGCATGTAAAATTCTGTTGTTTGAAGTAGGATTGATAAATAGTACTACACAAGGCTTGCCTTTACATACACGATCGTCGTCCGCCTAGCTGTGAGACAATAATTGTATAAACATCAGTGGGAGGCGCAATTTATAATAGGTACATCACACGAGATGTTTGTACACATCTCTACTAGATAACTACATAGCTTCCGTTGAGTGACTGATATTAATATATTCTAGTAGGTTTTCATGCCGTTATATTAAAGTAGGAATCTACATCAAATACGTAAAGTAGTAGTAGTACTTATTACTGTATTAGACTAGTGCTTGCAAGTCGATTCAATATTTAATATAATAGCTAAATACAAGACTAATTTGCATACTATATTACTATGCCTAACAAATACACAACGCTGAGGGCGCATAAATGTTAAATTTAACATTAGGGTCGTGAACCCTCTGCTGGGGGACACGAATGTCAAGTGTACGGGCGCACGGCTAGCTTAGTGTCTCGGCAAACTGATCGATACAAGGCATATCGCGTGCGAGAAGAGATCCCGGAGCGCCTCTGTGATGCGCGATACTCGCACCGCTTTCCATTACATTTATTTAACATAAAATTTTGTAAACAATGTTAATAAATAGGATGCCTTTTGCACTGTTCACGATATATGAGTTTGTACAAAGGTTTTACATTATTTGTTAGCAACCAATTACTATAATACAAAAAGATAGCGGGTACATACTTATAAGATTTTAAAATTCAGAACTTAATTAAACACATATACTCAATTAAAAATGTTTACTTAGATGCAATAGTGACAATATGCTCAAATTGATATAGGTAAAATATGTATACCTAATATCGTTTTACCGTTACACCTATCGTGTGCCGACGTCAGGTGAAAAACTAACTTTAACGATCGTTCACACTTGCTCAGGCGTGTTCAGCCAAACCTAATTAGCTGCACTTTTTTACTTAGACGCTCTGGATAAACTTGTATTAATTTGAAGCTCAAGAGACCGTGAATTATTTCATTAGACGCCCAATAATCTGCTTAATAATATCTCATGGAAAGTACTAATTGAAGAAGTTAAGATTTAAAAATAAATTTGAAATTAGTGAGAACTATGATATTTTATACATGTAAGTCGTTAGTAGGGCAAACGAAAATAAACCGGGATAAATAGGTAGTTTCCAGCACGCGTCCCAAATGCCATGCACGCTGCCTAAAATAGTCGTGGACCGTGGCACGTGAGCAGCCGCACCCGACATTCGACTCCGTTGCCTACTGCCTATAGGCAACTGGTGTAATTTCTTTCGAGTTACACATCAATCCAATAATTATTCATGCTATCTATTTTAACATTCAATTTATATGTAAAGTGTGACAATTAACGGAGTTCAATCCAAACCAATATTATTATTCAACTTGGTGATACGTTTCTTTTGTTTTGTAGTATAAATAAACAATGAGCGATATACATTTCGTCAAAACTAATAAATATTGATAATAATGTTACTAAAATCTTCAGCGATCACAAAGGCAGGCGTATTTATAGTTCGTGCAGTGGAGGTCTATCCAATTCAAGTTCATTGGCTAGACTCCCCGCAAAGCTGCGTCAGTTGGAGGAGTAGCTCTGTTTATCGATGGAAAAAATGACGCAATTTACAAAAATGTTGTCCACTGTTTAAATAAGCGTGGTAACCTAGATATAGGTATATCTGATTTTATTCGAAATTGAAATGTGAAGCAGCCTAAATAATTGAAATCGATATTATTCTCAAAATTATTGTTAGAGGACGCAGCTGCTGCAGACAGAATATTAATTATGAGGGTATCGATCCGGTTTTAAAAAAAGCGCTGTACATTCCCCGTATTTTGTACACCGGATGTTCAAAGTAGAGACGTCATCAAAATAGTTGCGGAAGTTACGATTATAGAAATGGGTCTAAGCAATCAAGTTCCGAATGCGACGCTTGCCTGCTTGTTTGTAGGTATGTACCTACTGAGTATAATATAGAGATGACGAATTTATAGCTACTCAGGAAATGACCTAGGCACCTAAAGATTTTAACGATCTAGAATTACTACAACAGCTGAACCACAGGCACAAATGATTTTTTTTTTTATGAAACTAGCTTCTTATAATTCTTTAGTCGGAAGCTGAAGTGACAATTTTAACTAATCGGGTCACGATGATCGAGCCGGAGAAGTGTGAAGGGCTGATGCGAGGGTCGAGGGGCGCATGGTCTGCGGTGAGGTGCGCGGGGCCCAGGGGTCGTCGACACTTCGGTGAAGGGCAGCGAGGTCGGTGCGTTCGCTTTCGTAGGCGCGCGGCGGCGCGGCGGCGGCGGCGGCGACGACTATTGATCGCAGCTTCACAGCCTCCCCGCATTCGGCTCGCGCTACATCTCTACTTGATTTCCTAAACGTTTATTGCTATTAGAATTTATTAGGTACGCGATTTCTATAACTACTCGTAAACACTTACGAGGTCAATGGAACAAGAAACGGTCTTATTTGTTAATTATTTTATTCTGTAGCTTGATTACTAGATAAAATTTAGCTCAAACGCTTTTAGAAGCCTTTCGTCCCTTTTTTCGGTATTATGTTACTTAACCTGGAAGATTATCGGGATAATATAGAATAATAAAAGAAAATACATAGGGCATATTCAGCAAGTAGCGTACAAATTACTTACCTACATAATTATCTGTTTGACTAAAAGTATGGTATCCGTTTAACGAAACTAATAAATCCATAGACAAATAAAAAATATAAATAATAATATTATGATATTATATGCATTTTTGTACGCTTACTCGAAATATATGAAACACAAAATATTGACTTTGACGGTGTACCCATAGATAATACACTATACTTGGGCAGTACCCAGCCTTAGTCATTGATAGAGTTGATTTTGTTTTTTTTTGCTTCATTCAGATATTATAATTGAAAATTGTACGTTCGTAGTAGAATTTTCAATTGTCAGGTCTAAACATATTGTTGTAAAATAGTTACTTACATTTATTACATATTAACAGAACTTCAAAATGATCTAATGATATATTATATACTTAATGTTATGGCACATATCTTTTTAAGCGTAAGATTTTGGTATTGTCTAGTTGTGATAGCCCTGGATGTAACTTAAGTGAGCTAGCCTGCCGCAGTGACCGCGGCTGCCGCGGCGCCGGCTATTGTTTCTGCAACACGATCACTCATGCTGCGACTGCGCCCGCGCATAATAAACCTACATTATTGTCTATGAATGTATGTGATAAACATTTTTAATTAATTCGAGAAACTTCCACTCTATAAATTACTCTTATTGATTTATATACATACAGTAAAGTGCGTTCATGCAATTTCTTCCTTACTTCAACCGATTATTGACCTTACGATAAACGGTGTCTCGACCCATTATCACTGGCGTTAAAAGTTTTATTAAAATAAGCAATATATGTTTACTATTGTAAAAGTACACCGAAGCTGTGTGTAAAATGACTCCAATGGTTGGATATATATTTGTCAATCCAATAGAGATAGGGCCTTGTAAAGACGTTTAAAGCCAAAACAATGATCTTTAGATTTTTTGCATCATCTCATCACAAAAGGCCACTGAACGGATTTTATGTGGTTTTCGGTAGTGGTAGCTTAGAGCTCAATTAAAAATTTAAGCCATTCATCGCATTTCGTTTAGTAGGACCGGTATGACGATATGGCGTGTATAAGTGTACCACGTAAACAACATTGCGGGCGAAATCAGCAGTCCACGCGGGCGCAGACGCGGTCAAATGCTAGTAAGATTATATTATTTTCAGTGCACAATAATTTTATAATATCGTCGGTAGGTAACCACGGCATGCACTAGCGGAGACGCTTTCGAACCATAAGCAATTTTAATGTAATAGCACGAGTGCACTAATTAACAACGAAAGGCGAACGTATCGTGGCAACAATATTTACCGTTTGTGCAAAATGCAAAACTAATTGGAGTTTTGAAAAAATATACCAACAACCATGCAAGTTTTACTTTAGGAAAATAAATGATCATTTTGTGGCAACTTTATTAAATTATTATTTTTAAATATTTGGAATGGTATGCGGGTCAGTGTGGTAAGTATAATAAATCAGCGAGCCTACTATCTACACTTTCTCCGAGCAGTAGACTAGTCTGACCAGTGGGATACATTTAAGATCGCGCCTTGACACAGTTTACCAAACTAAATATCTATCAAATATACCTATACACCTACTATTTTGCGAATGTTAAACACTTTTACTCACAAATACCGGGCCCTTCTATATTGACGTTATTGGCTTATATCGCTGCCGTCATTGATATCGAAATTTTAGATAATCTTTAAGAGACAGATTCAATCCTGTTTATCTGATCTCGTACCTACCTATACGTAGACTATGTTGAGAAGAGTTTACCTACTGTTCTCAACAAAGTCTAACAGTTATAAAAAGTAAACGTGTATTATGTAGGTGTTAGCAGTTATCGAATTGAGCGTTCTAAATCTGCTTGTTTTTGTACAATAGAGTTTATATTTAGATGGATATGTTTGCGAACTAAATGCCGATCCGGATCTCTTAAGATTTTACGCGGCTTTTAGGCACGATGTTGGCAAAATACTTATTAGAAAAATGCAACGCCACTTTAAACTCAGGCTGTGTGCTAAATACGTATAATAAATTTGCCGTTGTATCTATATTGTGACTTCTAGCAGCTATAACTTGTGTAATAATTTATTGTTGTCGATTGTTTTGGTTAGAGGAAAATGTCCAGGAAATATTTGTGTTCATAATTAGACCAGACACATTTGCCTCAATTAGAACGGTATTGGCAATTTGCAATTTATATATTCATTTTACATTATATTTATATATGCGATAAAATGAGCTAAAGGATTGTTTAGAGAGACTTACTAAAATCCAAATTTTTTTGGTATAATGCATTAATAAAGGTAGTAAGATCTAGTATATTAATAGCAGATGGAGTAAAATCTATTATCTTCCCTCTTTATTCTTAATTTGCACATGCAGTATGTATGTGAGCGCACTGTATGCATGCTAGTGCTATACTACATATAAAAAATGGTAGGTATATTCGGGATCGAACATTTTAGAAAAACAATCCTGTCAGGTACCTGGAGTTTATTCCATGTTCGTTATTTCTATAATAACGTTAGGTACATAATTTATGTACTGTGGCTCACGTACATAAATAAAATCTATTTAAATAATTCGCATAGTGTGCTGGTAATCTAGATAAGTACCTCATGAATTATCTAATACCATTCTCTTCCAGAATCCAGAGATGTTTTATTACTTGCAGAACGATCTAACAAGCGTTGCGAAAAAAAAACCTCGCCAAATGTGTTCGCGGTCAGCCGCCATTACAACATGAATTATTAATTGTAGACAAACGTTAGGTATGTGTGCACAGTGGGAGTTCAATAACCCCACCACCAATTATGACACCAGCAGAAAGGCTGCGCGCGCTCTACTAAATTAAGTTATAATGCTCGGAAAACAATTAGCATATTTTTCTAATTTTTGCCGCCTGGTAATACATTCAAAACGTACGAAAGCAAAGAGAAACGCATGCATACATGTTCTGAGAACATAATTATGGTAACATTAAATTATTATGTAGTAAAAGCGGTATCGTGTAAACACTTTCAGTTATTGTATTATAATTAAAAAGGTCTTAGGCGTATTTCATGGGTGTCATCGAGTCTCGCAATAATAACATGTAATAAATGTTGGTACATTAATTTAACGCTTTGTTGAAAGAGGTAGGTACCTAAGTTTGTTTTTGCTTCTAAAATGGTAATAAAAGGGAATTGCCGTTAGCGGCTAAACGAGTACCTATCTCTATTGATTAATTCAGTTGATAATAAAGTTGAGATAATTACTATTACAATCACCGCTGCTACTTGAAATAATATAATCAATGAAATTGGAAACTGCTGGAAAAATATTTGGGGTGTCCACCCAAAATTCATGCTGTTGTATACAATACTGGAACCGATCCAGATTGTGAAAATGATACGAATGTTTATCAACAGCTGTGGCTACGAATAAACACGTACAGTACTGTTTTACTTTGTTAATAGGTAAAAATACTATTTGCCAACGACATCTCAATACTTATAAAACGTGAAAACACTGAAAATCCAGATCAGCTTGTCCACAACACCTTGCAAACAGTTACACATTGACTGCAAGACCATAACCTAGAAATTAATTTTAATAAATTCAATTTAATACAGTTTGGATCATATAACTCTTCACCTATTCAAACAAACATTCATTTTCATAACTTGCCAATAGAGCAAGACTAAACATTCAAACTAATATGTATAAACATTGACACTCACATAAACTGGAAAACACACAGAAGAAATCAAAACCATATTATCAAAATTCACTTATGTTCTATTTCAATTAAAATATACTACGAACACTAAAACAGCGCTATCAGCTTATTATGCTTATGCCTATTCGTGGATGAGATACGGTGTAATATTATGGGGAAACAGTACGAATATATCTCAATTATTTAAAAAACAAAAAAAATGCATCAGAATTCTAGCCCAAATAGAAAACACTCAAAGCTGCAAACCATACTCTTTAAAATATAAGCTTCTTACCCTTCCTTCTATATATATATACGACACCTGAAACTTTGTATTAAAACACATAAACACATTTACAAAAGTACAAGACACTCATAATTTGAACACCCGCCACAAAAATCGACAATACCTACCACCCTCAAAAATTAAAATGCTAAATCAAAGAGCACAATATATGGCAATTAATAAAAAAAAATTTAACAAACTACCGCAAAATATAAAAACGAGATAAAACCTAAACCATTCGATAATAAATTAAAAGCTTTTCTAGTTCAAAAATGTTTTTATTCTGTTGAAGAATTTTATATGAAAATAATAAATAAAGATTATAAAAATATTTATTAAACACGCCATATTTACTTAATTATAAAAACATTTAGATACCTACGTAGAAGAATATAAGCCTACGAATAAAAATACCTAATATGGCGATCTACAAGAATACAAACATGCTTTATAACTTTATATGGATTTGAAATTGTTTAATTGATTTAGAATGATGTCTGTTTTATGTAAAATAGCTATAAATAAATATTATGCAGTGCCCTCTAATTTGCCATGGCTGTAAAAGTCCGCTAATTTTAAGAAACTATTATAAAATATTTAGGAGCTTATATATGTACACTTAGTTTGCAAATAAATGATTTGAAAAAATTAAGAAATATTTGTTAAATACAATGTGGTACTTTCAGAAATTTTCCCGATTTTAGAACTAGACCGGATCGTTGTAAGTAAATTAATGATAAATATCGAGTATACATTATAGGTTCCTAACCACTAAGTTCAGGCCGAGAGGTCAGACATAACGTGATTGTGATTGATTAATCCATCGTTAACAAATATAGTACTGGTCAACAAACCAAAAGATGTAGTGTTATCACAATGACTGATAATAAAAGCGCGTTAAAACGTCAATTAACGAATACTCCGACACTTTGCTCACCCGAGTCAGCTGTAATGGACAGAAAGATTCTAACCAATTAACTAATCGTTCATTCCCAGTATAAAGGTACCTGTTACTGTCTTACGTCATCAGTCATCAGTTCATCACTCATCATACAACTTTCGATAAAGTCCGTCTTTATATTCAAATCTGTCACGTAGAACTCACAACAAAAAATCAAGTTTTCAGCAGACATACTTATTGATTTTGTGGTCTCGTAAATGCACGGGACATACCTAGACGTAAACGCACCGAGATGAATTGAGCTTGATTTAGTGATGATTATTTTTAGTCTTTCATTAACTTTGACAAGGTTTGTAACCCTTAGATTGTTCCTTCTTTATGGCAAAACCAATTGTAGGTAAGGTAAAGGAATTAGTGCAAGCGGGCACCTAAATAAATTTCCTTAATGATTATCAAATTTTTCTAAAGCTGTGTCATCGCTAATGTAGTGAAATCTGCGTTTCAAAGCGAGCTTCTAAAACAATTAGGTTATTTAATTGTAAAAAATAAGGACAGTGGCACTATGCGTGACATAAACGTGTTTCAGGATACATTTCGAAATGTGCACTATCTTACCACATTATTGTATTTTGTAAATGTAATAGCCTTAGGCAAGCACGAAAGACGGATGTCCTTTTATCTGGATGTTTGTTCCATTGATATGTCACGTCTAGTAACACGCTGACATTGTGTTTCAACGTTCTATTATCATATCGGAGTGTTGGGATGCCTTTGTATGTATGAGAGCGAGAATAATTATAGAATTATATCTACTAAACTTATATAAACAGTAGCTGTACCGATGCAGCGCTATGTTAACACTATGTAATGTAAACTCACTTATATCAAGCTCATTGTTTTGTCTCGTAGCGAGGCGACGATTATTATTATTGTCATAATTGATTGGACCGGCAGTTATTCCAACATAAATATAATCTAACTATTCATTATTAATATTATTATCGTATGAGTCATTATCGTTTAAGTTATGTTATTATGATAGTAAATATAAACTACAGAGTTTATTCAGTATTACATCTACGTAGGTTTCGCGAAATGGAACGAAATCGTGCATAAAATGATGTAGTCAAATATCTAGGAAGGATTCTAATTTCCGCAAAAATGTTGTAGGATGGGGTATCCTGAGTCGTCGCCCCTGCAGAGCGGGGTGTGCGGCGCGGGAGGAGGTTAGCGGGTGCGGGCACGGGCGCGGGCGCGGGCACACAGGGGTGGCGGCTGCGGCTGCGCGAACCGCGCCGCAGCCCCCGGGGACGCAGCATGTGCGCACCGTCTAACCCTCCCCGACCCCTTGCGACACAAAACCGGGGTGCTCCCTCCCTTTTCGATTGAAAGCTCGATTATTAAGGACTCATTCAAGCTTTAATACGCGATTATCACTATAGTAACTATGCACTGCGATGCTGTGAATGAAGTAATGCTTGTTCGAGAAGAAAATGGCACTTTGTGTAACTAATATTGAAGATATACTAACCGTTGGCGGAACGAGCTGCTGGGGATGTAGCTTCCTTGTTTCGAGTATTTTCTTTCTCTTTCCCGTTGTTCCCTGTGACAAAATTATTCAAATTACAAAATATTTATAGAAGCATACACCTATTTTTACAAGCAGGTAAATTAGGGGCCTCAATTACAGAGCTCAAACAAAACAAAATTTGCACGGTAGACTCGACTAAATTGACTACAGTACGGCATCGGCATACATATGTGTTTAAGGTAAACTCGTTCATGGAGGGTTCAAACGGAATTTTAATAAACATTTGCTATCCCATCCATATGTTATCACCAGATTTTATTGACTTATATGTAGACTATCTCCGTTAGAACTGGGGATGATATTATCCATTTAATTACAAAAAATATATGCAATGACAAGCTGCTACATATTTTCTGGGTTTTGGGGTCTGGTACCATGGTAATAGGCAATTTATTCGAATAGGCACCTCGTTTGAATCTCTCGAACGCTTATTAATAATTATCTAAGTTCGATAACCACTTAATTATAAACTAGTCAAAGATTTTTTAGTTTAGGTAGTTTTACTTTACAATGTACTATATATACCCTTCTGTCTGTCAATCTGTCTCCAAATCAATATAAAGTATAACCCAGATAGTTCAATATTCAATCTAATGTGTCATATTGTTAAAATTCTAAGAATTTTGAAACTGTATGTAGATTGTAGACAAAATGTGATGTAATATTATTACATATCAATTGATGTCAGGTTGATAAAGTAAGCGATAAGGCTGCGTTTAGATCAACTTGCGGAATTTTATGTCGACTTATCGTAATCGATATATTATCAGGTCTTACATACGTATGTCGGTTACATACGAAATGTTTTATAGGGTACGTAGAAACGATAATTAAAATCATCCTGATTTATTTAGTGTTGGATAATGAACAACAATAACATTTTCCTGTTCCAGTTTATCGCCATGTTTTTGTATCTAAAGTATTTTTATTTTTAGAGAGTATCAAATATCCTGTTGAGAATTTCCTCTATGTGTCGATAACGTATGTATATATGATTGTACTGTGTTTTGTTTTACAGATTATATCTAATTTATGTGTAACATGCATGAGGGTAGTAAAACTCGATTAAGGAGGTATTCAATCAATCAAATTATTTAAATTTGGAACCTCCCTCAAGAGTAAAACATTTTCATACGATATCGCAAGAAGGATATTTATTTTGCTTGTTAGTGTGACGAGAATGTTTATCGGCTTTATACGGTGCATTACGTGACGTAAGTACGACCACACCTTAGTGTGACATGCTGTGTACTTAGCTACTGTAGCTGTTAGAGTATAAGCCGGATATATCTAGGTGTAGACAGAAGAGTGAGGTGAGGGAGCAGTGCGACGTGCTCGGTGTCGCCAGTGCGCAGTACTCGGCACCGGCGCGACGCGGCCGCGGCACATTCCCGGGAGGATCCTTTTTGCCTCCGCTGCCTGTCAGACCGGTTCTATGGCGATCGTTCACCCGAGCACACTCGCTCGCAAATTTACATTGCACAGCTTTCCTCTACAATGTTGCAAACCGTAAATGAGAATTATTCGATACTAATATTATTATCGATATTGCTGCGTCATCTCATTACTATTCTATTAAGTAAGTAGTCAAGTTCTTGGAACCCCTAGTACGTGTAGGTGATTAAACGAACCAAGACAAAAAGTATCAGGGGTTATATGTATATATAATGGTACTTTTTGAAAAAGATTCTGCTCTGCGAGTAATTCCTGTATTGCGGTGAACTTTATAAACATTCAAACAACGTGGATAAAGAACACCCATACTTCTGCCAAATGTATATTATCTTTATCCTTATCGTAATAGGATATCGCAAAATGTAAGTTTAATAGTTGCCGAGCAAATTGTTGTTATTGCCGTTTGGTTTTGTAACAGAAACAATTAATAATCAAAAGGGATCGTATGCAAACGTAAGCGCACGGATTAATTTTGTTTCCCGTCTAATGTTTTGAGTTCAGTTTATATAATGTTTAAAACTTATTATTTTCTGCCTTATACTGAAAATAATTAATTCTGGAAAGGATGGTAAGATGTTACTTATATGTCTAATCAAATTAGAATCATCAAAACCTGTTTAGAAATTTCGAAAATACGGAGTGACATATACAAAACAGTCTTAATATATTGATATTATGTGAACATTTATGCATATTAATCTGTGTAGAAGAATAAACAAGGATAAAAGCTACATGTATGTACTGGGGAAAAGATAATCTTTTATTCTGTCTGTTAAAAATAATGTTCGCCGAATTATATAAACACATCGAGTTTCAAAATACGCAAATGATATTGATTCAGTACATTATAAAAACATTGAACATGCGCAATACATTTATTATGTGATAATGCGTAGTTGGTTTTAATGGAAACTTCATGGCGCAAGCTAGACAACGGAACAACTTAGTCAGCGCTATAAAATTTTTATTTACTCACGTACGTCTGATACGAGTAACACAACAGCTGCAAGAATAAGTTAATGTTCGACTAACATGCGCTCTCTAAACTCCCTTACTGAATCTAAATGTTTATAAATATCGAGATGCAATGCTAATCTTGGATTAGGTACTTAGAAGAGTTTCGTTGATAAAAGGCTTGTTTATGATACTGAGTTAGTTCTATAATCCTATCAATAATGTTGAATATTTCAATATTCTCTAAACAAAAGCAACTGAATTTAAGTGATTTAGGTTAAATAAAAATCGTAGGAGTTTTACTTGAGTAAGTATCGGTTCAGGCTAAATTTGTTGATAAAATTGTGCTATTGTTTCTGCGTTTAGAAACGATTATCAATGAAGATAAAGATTAATCGGTTGCACCAAATCCAAGTAACGATATGTTTGAAGTGGAGGCGGACGGGCCGACCTTGGCAGTGGCGTTGACTCGCGCGGCCTCAAATCGCAACCAACCGTCGCGCCATAGATTTAACACATGAGCCATATATAGCATCTGTACCCGACATATCATTTAAATACTCATTCTTATTATACATCGACTTAAAGACCCTACGGTGTGGCGTACACACGTGAACTCTATATCTTTTTCCTTATCTCTAATAGCGCATGAGTTGCGGTTAATGTGCCTGAACATGAAATAATAATTCGTAGATTAGCCAGTTGATATGCACTTGCAGACGTTTGTGTAAACATTTTAAACGATATTCAGGACAAATTCTAATTTAGATACTCCTTAAATTAATACCATTTTTTTTGTAAAACCAGTTAGAGCCACGGTGTGTCTCTATGGTGACTCTTAACGAAGAGTCACCTACAGAGAACTAAATAACTAAACAGAATTAGTCATCCGAAGACTTTGGGAATGACAAGGTTAAACCAAAGAGACGAATTTAAGGGAAATTCAATAACTATTTATCTCAACGGCATGCCATATAATCTGTTACTTGCTTTTAATTAAAATAATTTTATGGGTTTTATATGTTCACATTTATCATTTAATACATTTTGAGTGACAAAGTGTCAATACGTAGACCGGTGTGTATCAAGGCTAATACCATCTGTCAGCACGGTTTTTTTTAAAGTTGTCATGTCTATATCATCTGTAGACGCGTAGATCATATAAAAACATTTACTCGTATATTATGCATGTGTGTTGCTATGATTCTAACTGCCGAATTACTGATACATGTACAAATGTACATGCATTTTCGAATTTAGTTATACCCCAGGAGCATTTTGCCAATTTCAGGAACACATTTAGGGTGCCATAGTACACACTTGTCTTAGCAATTTCGGTCAGGGTTCTAACAAACGAGCATTTAGTAGGCCATTTAGATGATGTACTGTTATAAATGGATATTACCATCTACGTTTAAACAGCCTACTATATTATCCTATGACTATTAAGTGCGATTGTGTGTGAGAGAAACTAAGGCCCAATATTACCGCAATGATAGATGATGTGCTCCCAAACATTTCTGATCAAAACATGACATTGTGACCAGCGATCCAACTCGAGTATGGGACGAAAACATACCTATAGTATCTCTGCTTTAAATAATGGAATATTGGTATTACCGACATGTGCATTTACGAGGATACGAACAAGGATTATAACCAATAATTAATGTATTTGTTCCTTACAATAACAAATGCAGCTATCAACCGTTTTAATTAATTTTATCGGCATTGTGTATGTCCTTATATATTTTAGTAGTCACATTCGTCAGAATTGTTATTTTCCAAGGGCGGAGTAATATCCTTCCTTCCTTTTGAAATTTTATAACTGTAGTTACCAATGATGATATTAAGAATAGCACAACTAAGTTATAAGGTAATCCCTAGTTTCTATTGTAGAAAATAATCATATCCGTGATACAGGCTCCGAAAGGTTTTAATAATACTTTAAAAAAGGAATTAGGCGAGGCTTAGGAAGGGACAGCTCCAGGAATCTACTAACTAATAATCAATTATTAGTTTATTGGTCAACGGCTGGATCAAGTGTAGGTATATGTCAAAAACATATATTTTTAGTTACAAGCCTAAGAGCAGTGTTTCAACAGATACAGGATTAAAATTACTGAAAAGATCTAGGCGACTATAAGCTCGCTGGAGATGGATCAATGATGGAAATCAATAGTGATAGCCTTGCATTTTCTACGTAGATAAAATTGTATAATAATGCTTAATCTTTTTTGACTCTTAATAACTAACATTAGTTTTGGAAACAGAAAAATTATTAACCCGTCTTTTTAAATTAAATCACAATATCCTACATAAATGTGCTGAGGAATATCAATGCAAAATAGCCCATACAATACATTGTCCAACCACGAACTGTGCTGGTTACCATGTCGCTTTAGTCAACAGGAAAGAATATGTAGGCGATTATAATTATGAATTCAGTTTATACGGAAACACACAAGATAACTTTGTCACTAGTAACGAGTAAACAATATTAAAGAGAAAATTATAAATACTAAGTTTAATTTATGTACATCTGTCACATTAATGTCGTACTATAACCACTTACGCAAATTGTTTTACTTTTCAAGACAGATAATTATTCTTAATCGAAGATTTGCATTTTAAATTCCGTTATTTAGGTTACCATACGTCGCAAGTGAAATATGGGTTTCGAAAGTTTCTTTTCATTTTATCTGAATCGCTCAAAATGAAGCGCTAGTTGGTTTTATTTTATTTATGCGTATAACGACGCTGCCTTCTGATTAGAACAGCCATTCAATATTCTTCTTACAGATAAATGAGACTTAATTAATAACGAAAAACATTTGTCAAACGTCTTATTGTAACAAACTATTTGTCACAAATTTTAAACGTTAGCCATTAATGTTTTGATACTACTAACACGGATACAAAGAACTTCGAAACCTGGACTGCGTCTTGTAATAAGACTGCAATAGTTTCTTTCCGGTAAAAAACCTGGTAAAGCTTAGTAATTCAAAACTGTAAGTAATACTTATTTATATAAAATACATATAATCCTCTTGCCTGATATGTCGTACAGTAGCAAGTTCGTGTCAGTAACAGTAAAATTGCATAGGTAAGTGGCGACATGTGTGCACAGGTGTACCTACTAGGCATGTGGTATGTGGGTGATGGTCGGACACTCGCGAGTACCGACCGCCACGTCTGGAGACATGTTTAAAAATAAAACAACTCGCTTGTTTCTCGCCATGAAATATAACAGATTTGTATCGACACGACCGTTATTCGCTGAGCCTTTACAGTCTGTTATTATTAAACTGTATTGTTAAAAAGTAATTTCTTAATACATTGTTTTGAATGCATATAATTATGGTTATGACTTATTGACATTACTTATAAGAAATGATTATAACATGTCACAAAAGAGTAATCACATCGTAAGTCGAGCGTGGCGCCTCGCCATATTGGATTACCACGAGGTCGTGCTCGAGCGTGTGATACGAAAGGATACCACTAAGGTTAAGCTTCGTAATGTCGCGCACAATCGGTTTAAGTGGATAGAGGAAAATATTCAGCTATGCTTTCTACAAGCAAATATTCAAATATTTAGTGTGGCAATAAATTGAAAATCTATTGATTTCAGGTAGCGGCGATGCCGAATGACTCATCGATACAAAGAAAATATTGGAGTTGTTAAGTAGATTTAACTTATCTATGTGTCTACGTTATCTCAGTGGGTGAGCCAAAAGTTATTAAAAATGTTGGCGGCACATAACAGCACGCCAGCCGCTACGTGTTGTTTTAGGATCATTATTTATCTATGGATGACGTCGCTGTGGATAGCTGGTCATAACCAGAACATTACTATAACTATAACTACAACTACAACACTACAGTTGACTCGCACTTTACGTATACGGCTATACTTTAAAGACAACTTATTATTACGTAATGTCAATTTGTATTCTAATTTGAAATTCATTTTCACTCGAATGTACAGTACCATATGGCAGTGGCGGTTATCGACGGAGTCATATCCATAAAAAGGTTTATGGAGCTTTTAGGTTACACGCCGGCAAAGGTCGCACATGATCTACTTATACACACAGAGAATAACGTAACTCTTATAAGGGTCTGTTTAGAAACGCGTCATCACAACACATACATGTTTTTCATGGAGACATAAACAGATATCTATTCATGTCCTTAAAGATAAACATGTTGAGAATATCTGAGTAAATTACAAGCAATGCTAACGACACCAGTAGGTAACTTGTTGTTTTATTGAGTAGTGGAATACAAATTGTCAGATGTATAAACAATTCTGAAAACGTCTCCAGGCGAGACGTTCATGGATAATTATAAATAACCGATAGGACCACAGAACGTCTGCACTTCTAAATAAGCTCGTGTGTTGCGTGCCACGACGATGTTTATTAGTGTTTTTAATAAAGATTTATTTGCTAACTACTGGCTCGGCGGTCATTTAACTTTTGCTTAAATTAGTGCCTACATCAGGCGGAGAAAAGCTAAGAATATATAAGTACCTACGTGTCTATTAGCGGATGTTACGTAATGAACAACTACTGGTATATAGCAACTGGTGAGCACGTGGGCCTCCAAGGTTAAGGTCAGACGCGGAGGCGTTGGACAATTGAGATTCAACAGATATTTCCAATAAGTACGGATATAGTACATGTATAGTATTGACGTTAAGGAAGCTTACTCACTCATGACCCCGGTACATGTTTTTCTGAACACTTTATTATTCCTGGCATATCCGGAATATCTATTTCATGTGTCTGCGTAGACTTAATCGTTATATGTTTATGATATCACTATTCACACATCTAATTTTGTGTATCTTTTTTTTTATGAACTAAAAATAAACTTAAACTTAAACTAAAATATATAATTTATATACAGGGTTGAACCTTGTTGTTGACACTCATACTATAAAAAGACACATGATTTGCCACAAACCAAAATCTCAGAGAATTTAAAGAAAACTATAAAAGCGTCACGCCTAAATATGTAGTAATTTTCTAATAACTGTTCGTAATGCGGAGATTATCTTTCAAATCATTTGAAAGTTTAGTTGATTATCTGAGTGTTAGCAGTGTAGATAATTGCCGTTGCGTTTTAATGTGCAGATTCGGATCAAACGGATTAGTTTATGTTATGTAGGTGATCGAGTCGGAGATCACTTTATATTAACACTAGCTGACCCACGCAACTTGGTCTGCTTCATATAAGAGAATTTCCTCCGTTTTTGCAACATTTTTCATTACTGCTTCGCTCCTATTGGTCGTAGCGTGATGTTATATAGCCTATAGCCTTCCTCGATAAATGGGCTATCCAATAATGAATATTATTTCAATTCGAACCAGTAGTTCCTGAGATTAGCGCGTTCAAACAAACAAACAAACAATCAAACTCTTCAGCTTTATAATATTAGTATAGATAATACTCTCATATTATTCCTAGTTTAGGATTCAAATATGTTCTTAAATTAAAACTGTGAATCGTATTTTAGTAATATTCGCCTAAAGTGCCTTTCTCTCAGGTTAATTAAAATATCTCCTGACGAGGATTTCAGTTTTTCAGTTGGTTTTCTAAGTTTCGTACCGTATGAAAATTACCTACTGTATCTAACTGAAAGCATGTCCAATTATAATTAGTTTTAGGATTTGCTCGTTAATTGAGTGTGTGAAAAGATCCTAAGTAATATTTCACACTAAAATACAGACTTTATATTTAATTTCGAACATAATAATAGTGGCTAATTACGAAAAGTTAACGTTCAGAAGATTTGCGGTAATCTGAACTTGAATAAATCTGGTAAAATTTTCAACATGTTTTGCCCAAGAATATACGAGAACTGAGTAATATTAACAACAAGATTTTCTATGAGACTATGAATATTAAAAAGGCCTTACTACACACCGGATATATTATTCGTTGAAGACGGATGTGGCATCATTTGCATTCGACTCGCGGACAAGGGACAATGCGGCATGCATTGTACAGAGCTCCCGAAACAATCTATACTGGCAGAATACATTATTTTGTGTAAAACGACAAAGTATTATTGAACAACTACATATTTGTTGAGAATGTTGAGTGGTGAAGTGCTACGCTTCATTTTGTGCGAATGCTAATATCGTGGATGAGATTTATGAAAACACAGACATCAGACAAATAAGGAGTGTAGGTATTGATCTCCGTAGCCATGTTAATATTGAATAAATATGTTCTATATACCTAAGGAGACAACTAACGAGACACATAACACGCATTAGACTGTATGCCCTCTAACTCGCTTCGTCTGTATATTATGTATGCATATAATGGTTTGCCGAGAAATTCACCAATATTTTCTAACTATTTCAAATCGAATAAACTATTAAATATTAGTTAATAGTACCTACTTTGCATGCAAAAAAACACATACTGTCGAATTGAGAACCTCCTCCTTTTTGAAGTCGGTTAAAAATGCGTCCTCAATCAATACCGACATGATAACCAAAATTTAATTTTGAAGTATTTATTGCAATAGTTAATTACTATTTACTTATAATCCGTCGAATTAAATGGTATTCATAAAAGACATCATCATACTTGTCGCGTCACAATGACAAAATATACGTGAAAATTACTAAAGAGATTTTATTAAGAATAAAATAAAATATGGTTTGGCGACTTGGTGTCAAGCATAGCATATTTTATTTAATCAGATATTACACACATAAAACAAGGTTTAGCCATATCGCTCTTGTCGATTAAGATGTGAAATTTCATAGGTTACCCCGTTATCGGTGATACTAGCCGTATCAGATTGCATTATCTATCACAAACTTATCAATACTGAATGTAACTAACTGATAGCGAACTCAAGTTGAAGGCGGTACACTTTGTCGAATATTGTACTGCTGATTGGTTTAACTTGTAATATTGCATATCAATTATATTTTTATCCATCACATTTTACCTAGATGAGTCGCTTACTAACAAAGCAAAAATCTCTACATGTTTCGAGAACAACGTGACTCATACGCCTAACTGAACCGACTTTAACAGAAACAAACCACTATCTCAGTGTACATTTAACGGTCTAGATAACTACACAGTTAACATTTTTAAAATGCTAAAGGGCTGCCATTAAGACAATGTTAAGTTTTAAATGACTTGGTAATGTACTTACAATATTCTTTCAACGAATAAACATCAATTTTGGACAAGATCCAAACTATTTCGAGAGAAAACATTTTTACATATTTTGGAAGACAACGATACGCGTACCTAAATGGAAAATAATACGTGTCTAGATATTGTTGAATGTTCGGATTAGCAGATAGGTACTGGACACGCCCTACCAACAGGACTGCGTTTATGTGTAAAACCTATAAAAAGAATATAAAAAACAACGATGTGTATCAGTGATTCAAGAAATTTGTTACAGCTAAAATGCTATATATTTTTTAATAATTAAGTAAAAGAATTTAGCGGTCACCTCATAATTATGTAGGACACAGTCGGTGGCGCGCAGTATACCGCGGCCGCGTCCGCTGTTACTGCTTCGATCTTGGCCTCAAAGTCTGACCGGTTACCTTCTTTGGTAGACTGACCGGTTTAGCGGACTTCTTTGTAGGTAAAAGTTTACTCTCTAAGACTAATATTTGCTTTAATGTTTCCAGTCGAACGTATCGTTCGTGATATCAGTTCACAGCGGATGTGAGAACAATCAGACGGATGAGTCCTTACTTTCCGAGAATGAATGATTTATGTTCAAGTAATAAATAATATTTGCGTCAGCTATTATCTACTTTCACGTCTCTATTAATCATGGAGTATGGGTGTATTGGCATCGTGGTGTGGTGCTGGCGACCGGTGACTCACTCAGTTCGGTCGGCGCGCGACAGTCATGCAGGGTGATCGCGCGACGAACTCTGAATCACTGGTGACTGAATGCAGCGCGCCACCGCGCCATGCGCCAGCCCTCGCCATACTATTATGCACATATTGATGTCGCAGGTAACAGAATCGCCATTGTATGCTATTCACTATTGTGCAGCCGAACTTTTTAGGTCCCCATGAGCGATTGTTAACGCCTTATTGTTTGTTACACGACTCCGAATATGCCGGTTTATTTAGATTGGAATAATAACAGGATTCTAAGCCCACAGACCAGTTCCATTCAATTTGTTATGTTTATGTATAACGAAATATACATATTCATGTTTTGAGTCATGTTGTAGCATGTTGCGTTGTGTCAATTAAATCTTTTAATTGTCTAAGACGATCTAGCTGTGTTACTTCATTGTCTTTACTTGTTATGTTTCACAATGTAGTTACATAAAATATAAACTTCAGGAATTAATTTATCGTAGCCACGTATGGCACACGTGGTGGATAATGTGAACAGTTTTCCACATCATTGTAATAGTAGAGCACTATGTATAATCTGTAATTATTATGTTGTACCAGCATCTTTTTGTAATATTATATTAATTAAATTGCATTAGTTTACAGTACGTTATTGTTTTTATTTATTGTACCTACCTAGATAAGCATGTTATGTTCTAACACGCAGATATTTTACAAATGTATGCAGAATAATGTCAAACATTCCTATTATACTTAGCTATATCATTGACTTTATAGACAGTGCACTTGGAATTAGAATAATATATACTCACTACAACTATTATACTTACCTAGTTATTTATTTTATTTATGGTTATATACAAACATGATAATTATGATTATAAATGTAAAATTCGGCTCCGAGTATATGAACGGTCCTTATTTATATAACATATCCCAAAACACGGCTATTTGAATACGTTAGTTGTTTGTGTCGTACGGCGAATTAGTCATACATATACATACATTATCATTCTCACTAAACTGTGGCCTAACGCCATCTAGTATCATCAAACGACACTGCATATGAAAAATAACGGTTTAATGTTTTTTTCAATGGGCAACCGGTTAAATGGATTAATTCAAAATCAATGCGTGCCTTTTGTTTGAGATTTTGTGTTTATTACTCTGTGGAAATAATAATTGAAAGTTTTGGTTCCTCACAGTTATTTAAAATAAATAACAACCTTTTCAAATAAACAATAAATCCCGTAACCTTGAGAGTATGTATCTAATTTAAGAGTTAAAAACTGTTTTCCATTTCTTAAATATATTTTATCATCTTGATTGATGATGATAAGAAAGATTTCATAATAGGAGAGGACATCCAAGATCATAGCAGTTTTTAGTTTTGCATCACCTAGTGTGAGTATTTGGCAGATGTCCAAGTAGTTTTTGATCTCACCATTATGTAATACTCTATTTTATTGTTTTATTGTAATATCTAAGTATAAGGTTAATGGCACCTTATTATTGTCGTTGTAAATGACGTCATGAATGGAATTTTTATATCGGGCGTGGTCGTGAAATGTATGTATTTATGACTACAGTAATCAAGCGTAAGTTCTCTGAAACATATGTATTTAAATAGCTAATGCACACGACTTTATTTCTGTAGAATATAGTGTTAGGTTAGGTTAGCGTACCTAAATAGACACAAATCTGCACATAGGTATAGTTTTTTGGTTTTCAGCACAATTTACATTTTCAATCAAAACTAACTTAATTGTTGCATCTCTACATACTTTACATTATGAAATACTAGCTGCGCTTCGCGGTTTCACCCGTCTAAGTCCCGATGCCGTGGGAATATTGGGATAAAAGTAGTCTATGTGTATCCAGGTCTCCAACTATCTACATAACAAGATCCATCGTAATCGATTTAGTAGTTTTTGCGTGAAAGGATAACAAACGTCCATCCATCCATTCTCACAAACTTTCACGTTTATAATATTAGTAGGAAAAGTATCTATTAGCCAATAATATATGTAGCTTACGTGGTTTTAGCTCAACTATAGCTTAAGGATGAGGTATGAACCAGAATATTTATATTACGTATGAACAGTAAACAAACATATCCAAATAAAATTGAGTTAAAATGTGCGCTGGTTTGTGTTCCTCTCAGAGTATATTTGAAAGATGATTCTTAATAGATGATTGGCATTATCGTCCAAATTCTAAATGAATGAAGAAAGACCACCAATTTACACTAACATAATTATATAACATAACGTAGTTAGGAAGTACGTTGTTGTATTTATATATAAAGTGACAGCTGTTTAACCTCAGTAATCCGTCAAAAGGTCAACACGTATTCGTCACGGGCCATCCTCGGCACATAACTTGTCTGTCAGTCCCTTCCGCACGTCATACTTTTAACGGCACAACATACCCTACGTTGTATCTTTGGTTATACGACAGTTCCATGGCCGACCTTTAGGTCGCGTGGTATTTATGTAGAAGTTGTAGGTATATATAGTATCCCTCCTGCTGTCTAAAGTACACGCTTTAATTATATGTACCTACGTTATATGTATGTATGCATGGGAACCAAGTTTTTCTGATATCCATTTCCTTCATAGTAAACTTTGGCGCATATAAGGGGACACCAGGTGGGGAGTACCCTCTCAAGGAATGTCTATGGCCCACTCCAGATGATAGGTTTGAACTCAAAATTCTAGGGTATATGTACGCCAATGTTGTTCATGGGCCAGGCCCTCTCTGTCAAATATCTTTAGATACGATAATGATAGTAAATCTATGGTTTTTTGCTACCGTCGTCTCAGCGTTGCAATCAGCATTGACTATAAGCATTCCCTGAAAGGTAAACTTATGATCGCATACTAAATTCAGAACTTCTGAGAAGTAGAGATTGATACGTTTTATGATAAAACTAAGTGGTGACGGGGTTATAAAGTAAAATTGGTAAATAGATAAGCTACACTAATGTGTAATAATCAGTACTAGCGGTCGCCGAGTGCTCGAAATTCGACCAAAGTTTGTCTGTAAGATATTGCTGATATATGTCATTATATATTGATGTATGTAACCATAGTTCCACGCCTCAACTGCGTGTGTCAAATGCATGGTTGTGTGCGAGTAGTGGTTTTTCATTAATTTAATGTATTTCTAATGCATATTTTATATAAATATTAGGATTCGCCCCTCCTTCTCCATATAAACTTTAACTGTGCTAAATTTCATACTCCTCCGTCCGCGCAATTTTCGTAAAAAGGGGTACAAAGTTTTTGCTTCACGTATTAATATATAGATTTTCTGAAGTTCTTATAAAAAGAGTCTTTATCAAATATTGCATGACTAAGCATTGTTAACCTATGGTTTTAAGTTATCATTATCACTCTGTTCCTTCCAAATTACTGAGGGGTAGGTTCGATACTATATGGAACAAAAGGTTTTGTGATTCACAAATTCCGAGTATTTGCGTTCTTTGTGCTCGTTGTTGTTTTAGTCTGCCGCCGCACAAATGCCACTACTTCAGTGCGGTAGTTGCGTTTATGGTTATTGATTGTGTATATACTATACTATAACATAACCTTCTCAACATTTTTCATTTTAATTAAGTATATCAATTAATTTATTTCAAAATATGAAAAATGTTTGATAGACCCACCGGCATCGGGTGTAAGAACGCAGCTACCGGTGGTTAGGACTCCAGAGACAGGAAGGTTCCTGTCTCTCAAAATTAGAAATTATTATTATCTCCGTAAAATTAATCGAAGAGTTCTTCTTATATAAATGAGATAAACTTTTAACTGAAATTGTAAGCAAACTGAAGAGAGTGGTAACTCGAACTAATATTTTTAAATTGGCTGCGGTATCGTCATTCATATCATCTTTATTTCACCTTTAGCTTCTGAGAAGACCACATGCATTAATAAACAATTCGTAATTTTTGATGACTAATCCTTTGTCTTGGTATTGCTTTATTCTAAGATAGAATTATGTAGAAGTTGGATGAACATTATTAGTAGATTTCTCGTGGAATACACGTAATGTTTCAAAATGAATGCTGTTTAACTCCTGATAAATGTTTTGTAGATTAATAATACGTGAGAGGTACAACTGTCTACAATGTAGAATGTGTAAGCCAATACGGAAGTTAGATAAGAGGGTCTCACACATTTTAGAAATAATTTTACGTTAAGATATTCGCTAATCATTTTGCAAAAAGTTCTTATCATTATACTATGATTAAAACGTTTCTTCATAAAAAAAAACTACTGATACTAATAATTCCTGGGCTTTACAGACATTCTAATCATGGATACTAAAACACCCAGACTTGAAACAACTATTTGTTGATAATAAAAGTTTGTGTCTCTGGCGTGGATCAAACTATAGGGATCAATACCATAACCCTTATTACTCTGGCAGTGGCGGGGTAGCCATTTAATACAATGCGCTACTCATGCAGTTCATTAGTCCACTCTGCTTTCATCTTCACCAGTTTATCTATTAAACCTAGGTGTATTATTTTTGGATTATACAGTGTATACTTAGCTATTACACATTCGGTATTGTGTTCAGTAGTGTATTTTGACGTATAGTATGCAATATACAGTAATACCCCGAACTTACGCGATAGGTGGGAGTTGGGACTGAGCGATAGGCGCGAAAGTCGAATTCGCGTAAGTCGGGGTATAATTTGTATATAAATATATTTTTTTAAATTGGGACCGGCAGCTACAGAATGTCATAATTTAGACATTTTCAATAATAAGATCTTAGATTATACACATATAAAATAGTCAACTGAAGTTAATTTGATGTAAAAGGGTTGATATACCTAATCTAACAAAGCAGTTTGACAACTCAAAGATTATTTTCACACGCATTCATTTTCTCGTTTCTTGAACGATAGTGTGGAGAATTAAGTATATCATCGATAAATGAAAGTTGGGTGGCGCTTAAAACAAAAGACGAATCAATGAGATTTGAAAATAGCGTAACTACGAGTTCGCGTAAGTCGGGGTAGCGTAAGTCGAGGTATTACTGTATATGTCTAAACACTATAATTTTAGTAATCATGAAAATATAAAGCGTTTTGATGTAATCGCCTTGAAACAATCTGTATTTATAAAACGGATACATGATTATAAAGTTGGGTATGATTTAGAAAATGCTTTATCTTCACGCCACTTTTTTACGAGAGCAAGATAAGTTTGTCATACAATTAATATTTTTATAAAGGCTTTGATACGACCTATATCAAACGACCTATATCAAAGGTGATATCAATCATCTCGATAGATCCGATCTTAGATTAATAATAATTTATAGTTATTTAACTGTTAGGGCAATTATTCAAATCAAAATCTATGGTTAAAATACCTACTTACTGATTGAAGTGATATTAAATTAGTAATAGTCTCATGACTACTACGATTTAAGAACTAACTACAATGTAGTATGTGTACTGTACAATAGTAAGTGAGTATACAATACTACTAATCTATGAATATTAGACTGCACAGATGGCGTAGTAGTTTAAGCGGCTCCGCTTCCACTAATTCAATCTCCAAATGGGCCATATTGCCGACCAATTTGTTAATTTCTGTAAGAGATCTGCCGAGTCTAAGTTTCTTTATTTTCGGTATTTCACTGTGTGTAAAGTCTGTCACCACACAGGCAATAATAATTTTATAGCAGTTTTCTTTAAAAATATACTAAAGTGAGAATGAAATTGACATCATTCGTCATCTAATTCTTGTCCCTAGTCAATTTGTCTTGTCGCATTTTATGCCATTCATCCTTAGAACATGACATGTACTTGTTATACTCATGCAAGACGTTTATGACTATTGGTCGTCTTTGCAGGTTGCACTTGCCACATGTTTTAAACTTTTAATACACTGCAGCCGCCCTTCCTTAGTTACCCCTTTTATTGTGGTTATCGACATCATAGGGTTACATTGATTTCTATATAAATATTTAAAATATGTTAGTTTGTGTTCCATTTTTATATACTTACTCGAATGACACTCGATCGCTTGCGTTCATGGGTCATGTTAATATATTACCAACAAGATTTTGCAAATATATTAAACAACATGTATGCTGTAGGATAACTTTTAAATGAGTGAATAAAGCTGCGGGTAATAGTAAGTTTTTATAATATACTACCATTAATATATTATAAAAACTTACTATTACCCGCGGATCCATATCCGACAGACGTTGTTTTGCCCGAAGGTAGGAGTAAAATCCGATCGAAGCGCTACCTACCGAATAAATTTGTGTATTTTAACCATTCATGAACCCACAAACACACACGAAAAATTCAGCTATTAAGGAGGAGTTCAGTGACATACACACATACATAGGAATTATATATACTTATAAAGATAATTATGTTGAAAAAGTCTTGTTTGACGCTATAAAAGTTGATCTGCCCTTTTAACCATATATAGATCTTTATTTGAAATGTAGGTAGGGCGAACTAGGAAAACCATTACCTTAGTTTACCTTGAATACAAACACATTTAAATGTCAAATTATATTAGAAATCGTGATAAGATTCATAAATGTAAATCTAGCATATGCTCAACTGCCTATGTTAAATTTACATTTATGAGTGTTCTATCTATTATTTCTAGTTAGAATAAAATAAATAAAATGTATTAATGATACATTTTAGTTATATTATTTATTAGAAGCTAGTAATAGAATATTCCAGCAATAAAATAAAGGGTATTGTGTTAGTCTGAGACATAAACTCTGAAGTATTGCTTTCTTAAAATATCAAGAATTTTAGATACCTACATTTGCAGTTTGCCTTGATGGCTAACTTAAATTTCTATAATTATGCAGCTGTTAGCGATATAATGGAATATTACAAGCAAGGCTTATTATTAGTATAATGCAGCTAGCATTACATATACTTTGTAATTAAATACTTTATCTATATTCTGGTAACATGTTGTGATAATTTAAATAAATTACTCACCTTTCCTTATTAGTAAGCTGGTTACCCTGCGAAGCGCTTCTCTAGGAGACTTCTGGAAGAATTTGGGCGTCAGATTAGGCGGCAATGTGAGGGGTTTGCGGGCACCAGTGCCTGCTTCCCAAGGCACTGGGTTCTCCACCGCCATCTTTGATGACGCTGTTAGTCTATCCAGATGCTCCGTTGAAACGGGCCTGCCAAGCGGAGAAGCGGTGTTAGACGAATTTATATTCTAACTAATATTATAAGTTTGTTTGTTACTCATTTACGCCTTAACTAATCGACCGATCATTATGAATTTTATACACGTTACCTGTAGTACAGAAAAAGACATAAGGTACCTTCCATCCAGAATAAATTTTCTGTGCCAGAAAAATATAAATTTAGTTTTTTAAATTATTAATATACGCAGGCAATCTAGTTATCAGTAGGGCTTTACAAATTCTTTGAAATTAGATAATGAGAGAAGGAATAGAAGGTTAATGACACCAGGTTAAACATGAGTCCTTTGTTCATTATTATTATTGTCATTGTAAATTATTTGGTTCCTTTGTAAAACCTTGTACGTCCCATTTCCTTGTTTCGTCTGCTCTTGGTCGAACTAACCTAATATAATTTAACAGTTATGTTAATAGCAGTCTACTGTTAATTATTTAAAACTGGTTATCTTGATAGGTCAAATACGAGTCGCATAATACCAAAATTTAATAGTGATAATAAAGGCCGGCCGTGACTAGTAGTAGTATGCTTTTATAGATTCAATATTTTTTCAGATCCTAACAATAAACCTTAATGTATCTTCTGTGTTCTCACTAATCACTATACTTTGTGACCTAAATTAATAGTTTATTTTTGACTTGCCTGTTCTTCATCTACATGGAAATAGAGACGGACAAAAGCCTTATTTTACGGTTTATTAATAAATCAGGAAATTGTGTGTTTATCCTTAATGAGAATCTGTACGGTACCTATTTGTTAAAATAAATTTAAATTAAATGTTCTATTTCAATCTGTTGCATTGTAGCATGATTCAGGATTAAAAAATATACATAATATTATTGATATATAAATGGACATGCACTTTGGGATAAGCAAACATATTTACGGCTTTTATATAATATCTATACTAATATTATAAAGCTAAAGAGTTTGTTTGAATTATTTTAGTGTTGGATATCCCATTTATCGAGGAAGGCTATAGGCTATATAACATCACGTTACGACCAATAGGAGCGGAGCATGAATGAAAATTTTGCAAAAACGGAGCTGCATAAACTGTTAAAGTTACGCAACAAGCACGTACCTATGATGGAATTGTTCCTCTTAAAAAGTTCTATAAAATAGTCCGATGTTGGATGTATAACTTTTTTTTATGGTAATCAAATTTGTTCTAAGTAATCAAATTTGTTGAAGGTACCAAATTTTATTAAATTTTGTGTAATGGTTTTCAAGTGGTTCGTGGATAAAACAAAGAAACATCCAGCTCCTTTAAAATTGTGTTATAAGTGCCAACGACCCACTCTCTCTAACACCCTCTCTCTCTCTCTCTTTTATATGACGCAGACGAAGTTGCGCGGGTCAGCTAGTAATCTCATAAATCTATTAATTACTCCATTTTATGAATTGTGGTTTTCCTAATAGCTATGAATTCCTATCGTGCTATCATTATTGTAGTAAGTATATGAAAAGCTGTACCTCCCCGTATTGTTAGTAAAAATAATGCTGTTATTCCTTACCGGTGTCTCTGTCTCGGGTACCAGCCTCTTGGAGGTCCACCAAGTCGTAATAGGTCGGCTCCAGTGCACACCCCTGATGCACCCATCACAGACCCTCGCCCGTAACCGCCCAGAGTCGCTGAGCTCCCTATTAGAAAAAATAAAGGCTTCTTTTATATTGGTCGAGGACATTATTGGAAAACAAAACTGAAATAATGGTTTTACAGAGCAATTATTTTAGTAAAGGTATCTTGATATGGATTTTAATTAATAAATAATAGCTGAGTGCTTATTAAAAGAAACATGTCGATAAAAGTTCAGTCAGTACAAGTCGATTGATCACCTCTGGATCTGTTTGTTCTAAGTAAGTATAAATGCTTTTACAGAAGTGCTCATATCAAATGTATTATCTATTATTGCTCGCGGGTTCAGTATGTAAAACATCCTCTTGCAAAGTGTATGTCTCGTAGAATATTTACGTTATATTTACCTCTACATAACAGAAATGTGTTTCGGTAAAGGTAAATGTATGTTTACAGAATTTCATTGTCTTGTCCGTTTTTTATTTCGATGAAATTAGAGATTTGAACAGGTACCTAGATAGGTACCTGTTCAAATCTCTAAATATTAATTACTCATTTTCATTAGCCGAAAGATTTCCGGATGTTTACATAAATTGTATCAGCTTTTATTGTGACTACGATGTAGGATGTAGCCGATGTATGTACACATCATTATCCTAATCCTAACTAATATTATTAATGCGAATGTGAATTTGTTTGTTACACTTTCACTCCTAACTACATGACCGATCATCATGAAATTTTGCATACACGTTATCAGAGGAACAAAAAAGAAAATAGGGTACTTTTCATCCAGAAATAGTACTGTTACTAACCTAACTTAACCTACATTTACGCGATCGAAGCTCAGAGCAAAATTTAGCAAACTATAATTGTTATCGATTTAAAAACTATAAGGTTAAAAAATTTAAGACGGCGCCTAGCGAAATATGCCAAAACGGGCGGTTAATTGAATAAAATCAACACTTTTTGTTTAATACAAATATAAAATGTACATTTACCATAACAATGAATGTGTTTACAATTACTCCGTGTAAAAAACTTATAATAACTAATTACTTTCGCCTACAAAATTACGTAAATTTTCATGCGTGATTTTTAGATTATAACAGTAGAAATCTATCCTATTTTACAGCTTAAACGAAACATAAATAGTTATATTACAATTTGTCTGTTCCAAATATTTAAGTTATTAATTGACAATAAAGATACATATTTATCAAAAAAGCACTTCAAATTCTCCATACAATTTTATTATGGCGGCCGCGCGCCGATTTGAATATGCATCGCACGAGCTCTGTCAATACCTGTCTTACGCTCGGCGCAGTCTTTAGATCATGACGCTTTACTTTAATTAGTTTTACATTTAGGTTAAACATATTATATTAGCACATTTAATTTTTATCGGTAGGTACATAACAATTATATTTCCAGTTATAATTTTATGTCCATTGGGTACTATAATCCGCTAGTTATACAATGACATAATATAGGACATTACATTGTTGCGTGTCATGTTAATAGACTTTACTAGTACCAGGTCGATCTATATGCTAATTTTCTTTTTTGAAATGGAAGATGATGCTAATACTAAATGGAAATGGCCATTAAATTTAATCAATCGTAATAGACATACAATATGTGAGCGTGACTGATCAGTGATCACACTAAAAGTAGTATCATCGTGCGAAAATAACTATACTTAATACAATATTGAACAGTAGGTACGGATGGAAATTATATTTAACATAATAATATAATTGAAATTAAACTGCTATATACAGATTTTATCGCGTTGTTTATAAAAGTTTTAACATGTACAATAATTTTGTTGACCACTGGTACCCAAAGTAAGATTTAATTTGTGGTATGGGTACCAGGGCTTTCGTAATTAGTTGCAACAGGTAGTTAATGTGAAAGTGTAGTGTATCGTAGATGCATATGTATGTGCTGAATTGCTAAGGTAAGAATAATATATATATATATATATATATATATATATATATATATATATTCATATTAATATTATAGTTATATATTACTATATGTCGTATATACATATACAACGTATCCCAAAATTCTACGATAAGCGGGCACCAAAAGGCGTACTCACGACAACAAGAGAAAAAAAGATTATTTTTATATTGTTTTATTTTTCATTACGAAAAGAAATGCTAAATCCTTAAAAAATGGCCACCCTTTATTATATTTTTAAGTACCATTGCTACAATTTTACAAATACTTGTGTTTTTTTTGTATTGGCAACGTAAGTAGCACTGCTATCCATCACAACCATTAAATCCCAGAATGCCTATAGTTTTTACACAAAAATCAACCAAAATTATGTTTATTTCTTAAATTATGTAAGATTTTGACTTTCAGTTCACTTTCACAGATCGGAGTCAGAACAAAAAAGGAAAATATTTTAAAAATTGGCGCAACTAACTGCGATTCCAAAATGGTATAATATTCTAGGCAAACTAGCCACCAAAATATGCATAGGTTGAACAACAACTATATTTCGCAAATTGTTAGTGTTTTTTTTTTTATACTCTAATAGGCTTGCGTTTGACCGCGATCTCACCTGATCTTAAGTGTAGATGCAGTCGACGATGGAGCACGCTTGCCTAGAAGATACCTATTCACTCGCGACTTGAAGACACCCAGATTGTACTCATCGAGAAACACAGACTTAGGTAGCGAATTCCACTCCTTAGCGGTACGCATTATAAAATTGGAAGCAAATCGCTTCGTGCGTAAATGTGGTATATTCACCATGTACCTGTGTCGCTGGCCTGATTGTCTGGTCGTCCGATGGTAGAATGGGGAAGGCGGAATCAAATTATGTAGTTCCTCTGCACACTCTCCGAAATGTATCCGATAGAAAACCGAGAGACTAGCAACCTTACGACGATGCTCCAAGCTTTGGAGTCG
Source organism: Catocala fraxini (assembly GCA_930367265.1). Classification (NCBI taxonomy): domain Eukaryota; kingdom Metazoa; phylum Arthropoda; class Insecta; order Lepidoptera; family Erebidae; genus Catocala; species Catocala fraxini. The sequence continues at coordinate 18,697,766 of OV884029.1, forward strand.
TGTGTTGACCAATTGGTCATTGCCGATAAGTCTCCTGGCCTTCCGCTCAATTGACGCCAAAGCCTCCAGCTGATATTTTGCAGAGCCATCCCAGAGGTGAGAACAGTACTCCATGCAGGACCGAACCTGTGCTTGGTACAAATTAAGCAAATGTTCCGGCATAAAATACTGCCTCACCTTACTGAGGATGCCCAGCTTTTTGGCAGCTAGTTGGGCTCTTGCCTCAATATAGGAGCCAAAGTTAAGGGTTGGAGTCAATGTCATACCCAGAAGCTCAAGGCGATTAGTTATCGGCACGGATACATCTCGGCAAGTTGGAGCTAGTTGGAATGGGCTCTTTTTTGCGGAAAAAAGACACGCCTGGGTCTTAGAAGCATTGAACTTAACCATGTTGGCTTCACCCCAATCGGAGACTGCCTTCAAGGCCAAGTTCATACCCTCGATCATAGCTTCCCTGAGCAACTGTATCTGTGTTCCACTGGCCCTAGCGCTGGAGACGTAACTCTCTACAAGCGTGCTGTCGTCTGCATACCCAAACGTACCGGGTTTCAGCAGATCGTTAATATGCAGCAAAAAGAGAGTTGCAGAGAGTACTGATCCCTGAGGAACCCCGGCATTAATTGCCTTTTGCTCGGACGAGTAGCCGTCAATGACTACTAACGACAATGTGTTGATTCATCACCTTTACTATGTACTCAAAATAAGATTTTGTTTCTGGTACTAAATCATAACAAATGATACAAACATTAAATTTATTTATTTTATATATTTATTATATTTTTACATAGTGTGTCCTATCAGAAAGATAATAATCCTTAAAAATTCGAAGTGCATATCCGCGGATGCCTATTCTCTCCATTTTTAGTAAGAGATGTGGAACAGAGACAGTGTCAAATGCTTTGGTAATATCAAGAAAATCGACAGGCATTTTTGTCCATTATCAAGACTGTTTACTATTTCATCAACCAGAGAAGCGATTGCATCCTCAGTTGATATTCCTGCCCTAACACCATATTGATTCGGCGTTAAAATACTGATTTTATTTTAAAAGTTTCTGAGGCGGGTGTTTTAAACCTTGTCCAGGATTTTAGACAGCGAAGGCAGGACAGATATAGGCCTGGGTAATGATTGGTACCAGGATGTTTAAGTACTTTTGCAATTGATGAGCAGGAATTGCGTCCCACCCGACAGCAGCATCTTTACGCAAACTTCGAATGACTGACTCTACCTCAGACTCATCCGTTGGCAAAAGAACAAAAGAATTAGCATTAATGTTATCATTCAGCAATTGAGTATTTTGTATATTGGGGTTAATTTGTAATGCTAAGTCGCTACCGATGCGGTAAAAGTATTCATTAACTCGGTTTACAGATGTCAAATTATATCTGTCTATATTTAAAAGTTCAACGGGGTTTATTTAATAGTTTAACACAACAACATTACTAGATTTTGCCCGCAGCTTGGCTCCCGTTCGCGTAAATTCTGTACTCCAGCAACAAAACTTTTTGCTGGATGAATATATCCTTTTTTGTACCTTTTCATAATGATCGGTCGAGTAGTTAAGGCGTGAAATCGTAACAAACAAATTCACATGTTTGAAATACGTTTTGTTTATAATTTACCTGACATTGCCATAGTTTAGGTTTTAGTATTTATACTTGTTATAATACCTGTTACCCGCGGCTTGAGAGAAGCGATAGCTCAGTGGGGAGACCAACAGACTGCAGTGCAGAGGGTCTCGGGTTCGAACCCACGTCGCGCACCTCTGACTTTCGGAAGTTACAGGACTTTTCAAAATTATGTGCGTATTGATTGACAATTATCGCCTGCTCCGTGCCTCGGAGAGCGCGTTAAGCCGTCGGTCCCGGCTGCCATGAACATCTATGGCAGTCGTTATTGGGAGGGTGTCGACACAAAAGATCCCACTGGGTCGAAGTGTCGCCGGTCTGCACTGACTGGCCCCCACATATGATACATACATACATACCCGCGGCTTCATTCGTTTTCAATTATTTCAAATGTATAATATGTGCTCTGTCACTTCTTGTAGTTCAATGTCCAATAGGTATCCTTATCTTCACACCAAATATCATCGATTTTTATATTGATTTGGCTATGATTGAGTAACATGTACGTTACCCAAGTTTCCTCAATTATAATATTGGAAGGGAATATTATAATACGAATAACATAAATAAGTAAGTATATCTATACTAATATTATAAAGAGGAAAGATTTGATTTTTTGTTTATTTGTTTGTTTGTAAGGGTTTAACGCAAAAACTAAACAACCGATTTTAATAATTCATCACCATTTAGTAAGCTCTTTTATAACAGTGTAACAGAGACTACAATTTATTAAAAAAATATCTGCTACTGTTACTAATTTAACCTACTTTTACGCGAGCGAAGCCGCGAGCAAAAACTAGTTTCACTTAATCAAATGCAATTAATATACTGACTCCGTTTTAGTAGAATACCTCAAATACGACCCGTAAAACCCGTTAAAATATACTGCATAAAATTCTAAGAACCATCAGGTTAAGAATGAACAATAACATAATAAGATTGTACCTCAAAGAATAAAAATAAGTAAAATTTAGGAACTAAGGTTTAATATATTGCAATTACATATTGGATAATAATTATATCTACTCTAAAATTCATAATTGTCGTCAATGTTAATTTAAGAAGGGTCTGCTTGGAATTGAACTCTCTCGATGTGTAAGTCTGAACTAATCTATTAATTGTTATGTACACTTGTATCTAAGTAAATAGAAAGTCTTGAGACTTTTTTACAGTAAGAGGATTTAGTTGAGTTGACTCTAAGTAGTATGCAAATATATATTTGTTCTAGCCGCATGCTAAATAAACATTATATTTTAAATCTATTGATATTCCAAGCAGAAAGCATAATGTGTTACAGATTATCATTAACTATGTTTGCAGTCAACTTCAATCAGTTTGAAATGTCAATCCACACTTTAGTGAAAAGCACATTAATTGCCATCGATTATCAACACAATTACAGATATTTTTATCACCAACTCATGATTATTAGTACCACATATACGGCCTATATTTATAATATAAAACTGATATTCTATATAATAAAATATGAGTTACATCGGTTTAGTGAATACAGCCAAAGACTATAAAAAAATAAAATGAGACTTTTGTAGGGACCCTGTGACATAGTTTAGTAGTGGGCATAGTTGTTATTATAGCAGAATAAATAAAATCACTTAATTTATATATCCTACTTCTTTATAAATGAGGCTACCAAATACGACGCAAAGATTTGGTATGAATTATCATATAAAAGCCTTCTCGCAATTAACACGTTTTAACAACTTAGATCTAGTTTTTGGTTTTGGTTATAAATATTAGCTTTCTATATCAGACTGGATTGTAAAACTATAGAATAAAAGTCTACGGTACATTTGCTATTTTCATATAAATATGTTATCGAGAGGTACACACAGAGAGTGCGTAATTTTTTTATTACGCTCTATCCTTACCATTACATCGACACCACTATGCACTGTCCCTTTCCGACAATTATCTATTTTGTATGTAGCGTAGTTATGCGTATATAGAGTGTCTAACTTGATGTGTAGCCGTGTGTACACACCTCTCATCGTATGCCAAAGTCAAGTAATTTAAACATTGAAATTAAACAACTTTATACGGATTTTATCGCGGTGTTTTTTTTAATATATAATTATTACATAATTTTGTTTAAACTTTTAGTTTAAAGTTTACAAGGCACCAAATAAAAATCGAGGAGGAGCTGTGCATAAACCCAACCTTAATTAATAATTTCTATAGGCGAATAGTGGGAGAAATCCTGTAATAGACCGACTAATGCAATGTAAATAAGTTCGACATTTTAGCAAAATATTAAAATTGAAATGAAGTTGAGTTAAAACTGACTTTATTTTGATGACAGATTATTTACATATTTGTTACTTTGTTTTTTATTTGTTCTTACTTTGTTTTTTATTTGTATTCAGGTACTTCAAAATAATTATTTCAGAATAGAGAAAAATAAAAATGCGTGGACAAAGGCCAGGTTAGGAACACCTTGAACCGACTGGTGTGTACAAGGAATGTGATGAAGGGGAATGAAGCCAGAGAAGTGTGTCAGGATCGTAGGAAATTGAAATCCGTAGTCTCCGCCTACCCCTCTAGGAAACAGGCGTGAATCTATCTATGTATGTATGTAAAAATGCGTGGTTCATCTCTACGCGTATGGATGTCCGTAGGTGTTTAAGGCGTGAGATAATACATAACTTACTTTTTTAATTTCTTTTTCCTTTTACTTTTTCTTATATAATTACTGCCTCGCTTATTCCTAGATAAACTATCTCGTATGTTTATGGCCAGTCGTTGTGATTCTAGGTCCAAATCTTGGGCCATAGTTATAATATGTTTTCCTGTGAGGTTTTTCTTGGCAGCAGTGAGGAGGATTATACCTTTATTATTTTGTGTTTTAAACATGGTATATGAAATGTGGGTGTGTAATACATTTCTGCATCCCTATTCTTTAGGGATATTTAGACGAGAGTACTTTTTGTTGATAGGGTAATATATTATATACTATGTTTTTACAGATTTGTTTAACATAACAACATGCTATTTCATTACAGAAAAGGATGATAACTGTAAATTGAATAGTGGTTAAAATCTGAATTAATGTAAGAACATTAATTCAGATTTTAACCACTATTCAATTTACAGTTATCATCCTTTTCTGTGGTTAAAATCTGAATTAATGTAAGAACATTAATTCAGATTTTAACCACTATTCAATTTACAGTTATCATCCTTTTCTGTAATGAAATAGCATGTTGTTATGTTAAACAAATCTGTAAAAACATAGTATGTAATATATTAGTATAGAAATTCGAGAAGGTCATTGATTATTTGATAAGCAGCAACTATAACAAAAACCTTCGTCAGTATTTCAGAAGTCATTTTATTTCTTTAGTGTATGTAAAGACCAACTCCCTGTTATGACGACGTAGTAGTACAGCCTCGCTGATTTCAGCATGAATGGGCCGGCTCGACCGGGGAAGTACTAACCTCTCACAGAATATCGACGTGAAATAGCAGTGTTCCTACTGTTGTGTTTCGTTTGGTGAGTGAGAGTGCCGGAGGCCCAATCACCCTCTTTCCCCTTCCCGTTCCCTCTCCTTCCTACTTCCTTTTTTTCCTAAAGGGTCGGCAACGCGCAAGTGATACCTCTGGTATTGGAGGCGTCCATAGGCTACGGTGACCACTTACCATCAGGTGGGCCGTATGCTTATCTGCCATGACCTAAGTTGTATAAAAATAAATGACATGTATAGACAGCTAGTGAACACAGTTACTACTATCTTGTATTGTTCAAGTGCTGATAACTTTAGCCGGATACTTCGTTTTATCTTTGTATCACTCTTAAGTTGTAATAGAAAATGCTTCAGATTGTAAGTCGTCAGGCTATAACGAAAATTAGGTCATTTAACTACACACATCAAAAGTGTCTAGGGATCAAGTACATTTATAAGTATAAAAAACTATCAAACTAATATTTGCCAAATCTAGTCTTCCAGACTAGCTTTTTAATTTAATTCCTATGTTTAAGTTATTTAATTATCCCTATATTTTGTAAAAATAAGAAAATTTGAATTTTTGCATGTTGTGAAAAATAATCCAATTTAATGTTTTCAAGTAAATGGGAAAAAGGCAAAAATGAGGATCTTTTATATTTTTTTTACTTAAAAGTAAAAAAATTAATAGTCTGTGATTTCACCATTGACACGAATAACACAATCACAGCGGTTTGGCATGCCTAAAATCATTTCATCAAAATCACTTTGAGGAAAAGCCGCCCACGTTCTTCCTAACAAGTCAATAAAATTGTTGTGGGGTATATACGGTATCCATACTAGGCAGAGCTCTTCTTTGGAGTATATCCCATGCGTGTTCAATTTGGTTGAGGTCTGGAGATTGAGTAGGTCACGACAGGACGTTGATACGAGCATCGGCAAGAGTACGTGTTACGACTCTAGCCATGTGTGGACGTGCATTGTCATGCATTAGTCGAAATGAATCGTACAACGAGTTTCGCAAAGGGCTGATCATGCCTGAAACAATCCTCTCCGCATAAATCTGAGCATTGATGTTGCCCCTGATCCAAGTGAGATCGGTTCTTCCACCGATCCAAATACCGGCCCAAACTATTATTGTTCCACCCCATATGAATGAACTTACTGACAAAATTTCAAACGTTCTTGACGCTCAGAAGTCCTCTAAATCCGAGTCCGATTTGCATCTGGTCTCACACCGAAACAAGATTCATCGGAAAAGCAAACACAACGCCAGATTTCTTTCGCCCAATTTCTGTTTTCGCGAGCCTATTGCAAACGGGACCTACGATTGCAGGGTGCTATAGGTGGAACCCTCAGCGGCCTTCGGGAACGCAGACTCACTTCACGTAAACCACACGTAAAATCACTAAAATGAACCAATTACAATAAAAAAAAGTTAAAATAAATAATACTGAATTGCGGCGAGCCTCTAAAACGTATTTGATCCCTAGACTCTTTTGATGTGTGTATACTAATATTGTTACGCCTAGTGACATTTCTCGGCATTGTGGGAAAGACTTGGCAGTTCCGTCTAATAATTTATTACACCGCCATCTATTGACATCTTACGGAACTACGTAGTGTGAGTACGGGAAGGGTATAGAGTACGCTGGCACTTTCTCGAATCATCGTACTGTTTATATACCGGGTATAGCGTTACTAGAAAACTCTAGAAACGCTTTACTCGCGTATAAATAGAGCGCACGCGCACCGCCGAGTCAGTTTACAATAGTAAGCGATCAAGTGTTCATCGAAGCGAACGGAAGCGGAAATACTACGGAGTTTAAAGCTAGTTACAGTGGAAAAGTGAAGTATAGTGTTTGTTGTGTTTAAATTGAATTATGTGTTTGAATAAAACGTGTTTTAGTTGGTAATATTGTTTACATTCTTATCCGTCGAACCCAGCAAGTAACAATATTATAAAGAGAAAATATTTGTATTTTTGTTTGTTATTAATAAACTACTGAAGTGGTTTTAATAATTATTTTATCATTAGTATACTGCTTTATCTAGAAGTAACATAGGCTATATAACATCACACTACGAGCCACGGGAGCATAGCAGTAATTATAAACTTGGAAATGCCGAGCCAGGCTGCAGATTTTTTAATGATATAGAAAATCGCTAAGAGGGAAGACAATGAAATGTAAAATACACTATGTCCCAATATGACAAAAAGAAGGAAGATGCGTAATGGGGTTAAGGCTTGGCTATTTTTTTATATCATAAGCCTTTGATAATCTTGTTTGCAAATTTAAAATATGCCCTTACGTGAATTGCCTGACTGCTCAATTAATTTGCACTCAAACGTGTTGTCGGGGAGATGGGCCTCGTTAGCATTGGTTTGCAACCTGTCTAGGAGAAGGAAAACTCCGAAATCAAACCAATTTTTAGGGAGCAGACCCGAGAATAAACTCCGATCCAAGGTGTTCTATCTATGTTTTCTGATAGGTACAACCTTCTAGGTAAGGTTGGTTTATTGTCAACCACATTGTCGCTTAATATTAGATGAAATTGTAGTCAAACACAATTATGTCCTCAATAAAAAAAAAACATAACATCAAGATGTATGTATGCATAAGACAGTTAAAAAGATGATAATATGAAGCGATACGGATTCGTGATGGATTTTTGATTATTAAAGTGTTATGTTATAAAGAACTAGCTAACCTATGGACTGTATAGAAGTCATGGTGTTGTTTCTTGGAGGACCAGTGGAGTTCCGCGGTGGAGTACGAGGTACGTCGCACCCGCGAGCGAACACTGGTGTTTCAGGTAAACTTGCAGACGTCTGTAGTGGACCACGACCTGCTGCTGCCGCCTCTCTGCTCTGACGCTGTAATGTACGACGGCGTGCACCACTTGCTCCTATATCTGTAAGAGTAAATATTATAAATGTATACTAATATTATAAAGAAAAGAGATTTGATTTTTTGTTTCTTTGTAAGGATTTAACGCGAAAACTACTAAACCGATTTCAAAACGTTTGCACCATTAAAAAGCTAAATTATTACCCAGTAACATAGGCTATATTTGATTTTAAAAAGTAATGTTATTAACATAATCTAACCTACTTTTACGTGAGCGAAGCCGCGGTCAAAAGCTATTACTTAGTAAGTACCAATGTCTTGTTTAAGTTACGCTTGTGTTTGCCAATTTGGAAACAAAAAAAAAACTCTTTTATCTAAGTAAGAATCACTTATAATAAATAGTTTAATTTAAAATAGGCATCACTGTTTGTGAGAATCATTGCGATATATTAATATTCTTTATAACTATATACGCAAGCAGTTCAAAAGTGGATTTATACCTGTAGGTAACGTTCGCCTGTCTGTGGAGCCACTCTTGAAATTATTGCTGCTTCTCCTGTTCTTGTTGTAGCTTGTTTCCATCGATCGCGTCTTAAGACTGTTTGTGGTGTCGCGATGTGGAGGTACGGCTGGGGGTTCCGAAGGCCTGAAGCGCAAAATAATTTTATCGTATAACATATTAAACAATAGCAACAAATCAAGGAAAAATGTATAGAATTTTAGAACTAATATGATTAAGAAGTAAGTATATGCCCACTAGCTATATAATAAAATGTACCTTCTTCTAGACTCCAATGTTGGTGTCGGTAATGTATCAGCTTTCTTCAAATGTCTCTTCTCTGAAGGCTGCATTATTTCTGTATACTCATCCTCAACTTCTTGTACAGGCGAAGGAGGAAGAGGAGGAAACTTAGGTGATTCAGGAGTCTGTGGAAGAGGACCCATCTCATGGCCTAGAATCGGCGATGGTGGCAGTGGGGGATGTCTATATGAATGCTCTACGATTTGAACATTTAACGGAAAGTCGCCACCGCTCGACACAGCAGAATCTGATGACGAAGGCTGTCGCATCAAACTAACCGGTACGTCTTTGGCGCTCGTGGATTTGTGCATACTGTTGGATCGTTTAGACCGGTCACGTCTGTCTATTGAACGTTGATTCTGTATTTCATTGTGACTCGACGATTTCTGAATATCATGTCTCTTTTGTCTCTCTCTCGAACTATACCGGAAATTGTTTTCTAATATATTTTTAGATACGTCATCACAGTATTCATCCTTATGGATATTCCAGTCTTTAGGTATATATGGGGTAAAATGTTTTTGGTCCCGACCTTGACTTAATATAGCGCTAATATTGTTTTCAATTTTACGAAGAGGCGAGGTGTCTCCACTGGAGCCTGGTTCTCCGCTTTCCTGATCCTCCTCCTCTTCAACGGTGGTAATAAGTGCTTGGCGACTGGCGCTGTTGCTCTCACCGTCGGCTCCGAGGCTCGGCAATGAAACTACTCTTACCATGTTAGGAGGCACAGTGGTCAGTTCATTAACGGTTTCGTTGCATTCCGTCTGGGGTGTCTCCTCGACTTTTCCTTCTTTTATTAAAGACTGAAAATTATCAAACGTCGACGAATATTTCTTAAAATCGGTAAATCTATTTTGTGGCGACAGCTTATTCTGAACTTTTGAAATATGTGCGTTTTTCTCAGTGTGTGTTTTTCTACTCTTAGGACTATGACCAAAATACTCCTGGGCAATATATCTGTCCTGCCCGTTGTTGAGATCTAAACTCAGTCGGGATTTTGGAGATGTTATTTCTTTGCTCAGTCTGGAGTTTGGCGTGCAGAGATCTATACTATATCTAGAGTTTGGAGTATTGAGTTCACGACTCAGTCGCGAATTCAAGTCCACACTGTACCGAGACTGTGGCAAACTTAAGTCCGAGCTCGGTCTAGAGCTGTATGAGCCTACTGATCCAGATCCACTGATTGATATGCTCGACCCATCTATCGATTTGTCAGTATCCAAACTTCTATTCAAACTGTGACTATGTATTAGATTGCTGGTGAGTGATTTACTAGTCGCGTTTTTATTGAAACTTGGTAACTGTTTTCGATTTTTGCCTTTTCTGATAACATATGTACCAGAAGCGAGATCTTGTGCCCGTCTACTATCAGGCTCAGCGTCGGAAGTGGGTGATGCGAGAGACTCACAGTGCGTTAGCGGCGGGGGTGGTGGCCAATATTCATCGGCCCAATCATCATCTACTCTTTGTGGTATAGAACTTGTACTTGAATGTGATTGATCACATGATTTTCTTCTTCGGCGACCGATAACCTGAAATTGTAAAAAAGAGAATTAATGGAAATGTCGTTTTAAGTATGTATTAATTATGTAATAAATTGTCAAATAAACAACGCGATAAAATCCGTATATAGCAGTTTAATTTCAAAGAATAATATTCGCGTAAACAGAAGAGAATATTATATTAATTATGTATTAAACATTTGCTTTTTTGGCTCACCATTTGGTACGTGAAAGTTTTAGTAATATCAGGAAATTGTTTTGTCTATTGAGTTATTGTGAGTTAGGAAACAGATATAAAAATATGTTATGGATTTAGTTTATATTTAAACAATATTACGTTTCATCCACCTCGACAAATACGAAGAATATATAATACTACGAAAATATGCAATCTTCTCGTAAAGCATTAAATTACCATAGAATCAAACTGTTATTTAGATTTTGATGACTGTGTTATACCACTTCTAACTAAACATACTAAATAATACATATAACTAAAACAGATAAAATGATACAAATATAAGTTATATGACGCATAAACAGGTAGAAAACGCGATGCTAAAAAAAAATTTTATAGACTATCATCTGATCCGAATCGTTTTCTCACATTCATCCCGTTAATAAATTGTTTGGAGGCAAAAAGAGTAATATAAACTAAATATTAGTTAAGTTGTAAATTATGATTGTTGCTTTGTTTATGTAATTAAAGTTCAATATACTATATATATACCATGTTACCATAATACCTATATTTTCTAAACAAAATATAAGATATAAATTGTACATTTCAAATTAGAATATGTAGTGACAGTGATCCTTGTAGATATCGCGAAATAGTAATTTAATTATATTAATCGAAGCATCTACGTCAGTTTTTTTTAGTAAACATATATCTGTGTGTAAGTGACTACTGCCACTATGCCGAGTGTTCGATCCCCACACAATACAAAAAATTACACAATGCAAATAGTTTTTCCGAGACCAGGTTCTGTTCTTTGTGTCCGTTGTTTAAATATTTGTAAAGTCCCCCGCGACACAGGGATAATTTCTAGTGCGGAATAATTCCTAGTGTGGAAGTTGTCTTTTCAAAAACATTAAATATAACATAATTTAAGAAAATGATTTCTGCAAATATTCGCTCGCTTCGGTTATAAATGCACATATTTTATTATCGTTGTTAGTATAAATAATACAAATCTACAAATCGGAGTTGTATAGTTAGTAATAATTAATTTAGATTTAGAGCTAATAATAATTATGAAGATTATTGCATACAAGTTTCAAAAACATATTAACTTATTTAGGTATAAAAATTTAAATATTACAGGTGTTACTTAAATGGTAATCAAACAATGTAATTTGTGCTTTGTAGTAAAGGTGGTTTAATGATTTTGTGTAAAATACCTATCTACCCTGGAAGAGGCATTAATAAAACTCCTTCACTTTTTTAGTTGTTATTAACATTTTCCATTCACAGAAGTAAGATACATTTACACATAAGGTAACTTCTAAACGCCTTACATCAGGTATATTACGACTGACAGAAGAAGTTCAGCATACTGATGTTTGTAGTGGGTTTATTTGATTTAAAATGCTATGTTTTTGTGAACCAACCTTAGTGCTCCCTGGGGTTAGTAGAGGGTCATCACCATCGAGAGACACTTCCCATGCTATGGAATTGCGTTTCGAAGGTGTTGTAACTGCGGGCGGTGGCGGCGGGAACGCCTCCTCGAGCGAATCGTCCGAAAAGTGTTCTTCATCGTTACTCTTACTCGAACTTCTTCTCTTGCAGCTCGCCACCACGTCCTCCGAAGAACCTCTACACACTTCTCTATGTCTCTCCATAGAACCGGCGAGAGTTCGCGGAGGTATTTTCCCTTTGGGTGACAACATTTCACCGTCCGATCTGCTGTCGCGTTTCATACTGGGCTTCTTTTCGGAGCTCTTAGTATTTGAGGGCGATACTTTCTGTATGTTGTATGTGGGTGAATGAGATTGTTTATTAAATTGTATGTTCGGACCTGGATATATTGTAACTGGGTGTTCATTGTAAGGTTTGTCAGGAAATTCAGCCGAAAATCCCATGAAGGGGAATATCGGTGGTGTTTCTATGCTCGGCGACTTTTTCTGATTTGTGGGTGGTGTGTTGTGTCGTGGTGGCAGCCAGGCGAGTGCTGTGTCGGGCTGCGGTGGCCGGGCTCCGTGTTGGAGTGATGCGAACCTGTAGGGAGGTATCGGCGGTTGTTGCAGTTGAAAACCGTTTCCCTCGTTCTCTTTGTCCCAACCGTAAGGGCGTTGATGCCTTGTTTTGGGCTGAAATTAAAATATACATACAATTAAAAACAACCCTACTAATAAAACGTACTTTTTGTAGGTACATATATGTTATATTATAAAGATTTTAACACAAAGCCTATCATCTAGCCCGTTTCATAAATTTCGGAGCAATTTGTTGGGTGTGTACCACTACATATCCTACAATACATTTTAAAGCACATTTATCGGAAGGGCTAGTAAATTTTTTGGTAAGACATGCAGACGACGAAAAGTGTCTAAACTCAATATAAGAAGAATGCCTCAATGTAACGTTTCAAGAAGCTTTGATAGTATGAACACTGATCCCATGTCCTTAAATCAGGTAATTTTATTTTTACATATATACAACTATTTCTATAGCAATTTGGCGACAAAGAAAAACATAGAGGGTATCAGCTGGTATAATTCCCGCGCTACTCGTAAAAATATACAACACCCTTTCCCTTATGGTTGAAGGGTTCCAGTTGTATAAGTAGGGCGATGACCTGACCACCTTCAAACGCACTTTGCATCGCCATGTTATCAAGTTAAATACACCATGAATAATGGCGTTACATTGTACCTTTATTCGACTTGTGAGTGACGTTTTGTATTCAGATAAAGCGCCGCATGTAGGTAAATACCTACATACAATCTAAGTATTATGATAACAATGCACACGTCAATTAAGTATATTGTTAGCTATGTTGTACATAATTATTGAAAAACCAAATGAGATTTACAATTTATGCCTGGGTACAGATTTCGTAAAGTAAATCTTTTAGTTTGGCTTAGTTTTAATATATATTTGGTAAGTTTTAAATATTTTACTAAGTACCTGGTACCTGGAAGAATTTCAGAAATATTGACTTGCCGATTCGGTTTATAAACTGAGACGGCAAACATCAGCGAAGTTATCCTATTGGTACTGGGTCAGCGTGGTGAATTATGGACTATGGAGTAGACATATATGTCGAGCAGTAGGCCATTGTATAAACACGGCTGATATTATTGCATCTAACTATTAATTATGTAATGGTTAACCAAATAGATCTTGAGTCAGCATAACCGTATTATGGAATAATATTCATATATCGAATTGTAAATGTTCAAGAACTTACAAAAGTAGTTTGCGTAGCGGTTGTGATTCCATTGAAACTGATGATAGAGTCTAATCTCTCTTCTGCTTCGCGCTGCTCTACTGATGTCGTTCGCTTCGCTGAGTTGGCTGGCGACACCCTGTAATGGTTAATGTATAAATTGTTATATTGCGAACATAGCCAAGAGTGTGTTTTACATTCTATACGTTTCATAGATTAATGCCCGCTTTAGGGTTTAACCCTTTGCTGTGTAGGACTTGCCATATATTGTTGGACCAGATATGCATTACATTTATGATGTTTGTATACGACGCAAGTAGAATGCGCGGGCTATAGGTATGTTCAAGTTTATCGTAAGCGCTACATGAGCTAGTTAGTCCTACGTGTTACTTGTTGTGGCCCGCGTCGGTTGTTTACACGATGCCTACAATCTTCGCATAGCCCTAATTTGTACGAGACTACGCGGAACTATTCCTCTTGGATTACCCGTTTTTCCCTGGAGTTATAGTTAGTGAGAAATTATAATACATGCATGCCGCTTAAATCAAAAGTCCTAAGCAAATTATAATTCAATCGCTAAATATACAACATATACCTAAAGCTAGAAAATCGTAACAATTGTAAAACGAGTTCTGTTTAGTCTGGCTATAAGTTATCTTATATATAAGAATTGAATATTACGAGTCTGTTAAATATTCGTGAATGGTACGTATCACAAAGTTTGTTTTGAAGTTTACTAAATATACAGGGTAACTGGTAATACGACGGCAATCCGTTAAAGGGATGTAGGCGAGATCATTTGCAACCAAATGACCCTCTATGACCCCTGTGAAAATGTCAACCATGTTCGATTAATTTGAATTTTAATTTTTTAAAGATATCTGCGGTATACAAGAAAATCATTCCTTTATATTGACTGCTGACGGCTGACCCGCGCAACTTCGTCTGCTTCATATAAAAGAATATTTTCCGTTTTTGCAACATTTTTCATTGATGCACCGCTCCTATTAGTCGTAGCGTGATGTTACATAGCTTATGGCCTTTCTCGATAAATGAACTATCCAACACAAAATAATATTTTTTCAATTCAAACCAGTAGTTCCTGAGAATAGCGCGTTTAACCAAACAAACAAACTCTTGAGCTTTAAAATATTAGTAGGTATAGATATCGACATATCGTAAAGAAACGGTAGAAAAATGTAAGTCTTAGTCGCAGTCTTATAAAATATGAATGAAAGTATAATTACTTAGGCAGCAGCGTAGAGATGATTCGTTCAGCCTCTTCAGGCGGTGGCGGTGAGTGTGGCGACGGCGGATCCGGGGGCGAAGGCTCCTCTCGCTCCTCCGTCGGACGGAAACCCAACGCGAACTTCGCTCTAGAACATTGAACAACACGCATTAAGTACTAGAAATTATGCTTAGTACAGGAGACTAAACATCGGCGTGTCTGGGAGAACGTGGAGGAGTCCTATGTTTAGCATTGGACGTCTTTCGGCTGAGATGATGATGATGACAGGAGACTTAGCTAAAGATTGCGTCAAAATGATATGTTTTATGTATAAATACAGCTGCTTAAGGCCAAGTTCCTTTATCAAGAAATTAGTAATTTTTCTACGGACAGTTTATTTTTGACTCATATTCTATAAAGAATATATCAAAATTCAATTGTCCGTAGCTAATAGGACTCGCTCCTTGATATATGAACAGAACTTAAGGCGGTCAATAGTCTTAATAACTGATCATAATGAAATTTCGTATATACGCTCAGGGATACCTTTTATACAGGAAAAAGTACTGTTACTAACATAACCTAAACTAGTCTAACCTACATTTACGTGAGCAAAGCCTTGAGCAAAATCTTGATTATGATATTTATGACGCAGCGACTAGATCGGAATTATATTATGAACAGTTTTTATTACAAGAATTAGTCCTCGGATCGAATTGGGGCTGTCAGGCCTGCATTATAAGCCGTCTATAGTCTGCTTATCGTAGGCTCCTTCAATAGCACGCCACTGTGCCCAATTTTCGTATATCGCCTTCCAATTAGCCAGAGGACGTCCTACGCTTTGTTTCTGATACTGTTTAGTAAGTTAATATTATCATCATTTTGGAGAACGGGTGTCTTACGTGACTCCTTGGACTTTGCTCGGAGCATTTTGTTGAAAAGGTCATAATTATATTCAGAATTAAACTTAACACGTACAGTTGTTTAGATGATTCTACTAGTTCTTTATAATTCTTATTAAATGATTTTTTTAACTTTTAAGCACAGTAAGGAGTAGTTGTTATAACAATTCAGAATACCAGATTAGTTTCTGTTAATACAGTTATTATTTATTATTATTCGAAATATGCGCAATTAAAATGAGACGATGCTTAAACGTTATCGTTAAAAATATTTTGTAATTGACAGTAGTAATATTACTACTACTAATTTGGAATTGATATGTCAGTAGTAATATACAAACACTTATGGTTAAAATAAATATAGATAATTATTTCCAAAATAAGAAAGAAATGCAAATCTTAAATTTATATATTTACCTATTTACGCTCAGGATTGGTAATACAATACACGAATATATATTTTTTTTAATCGTGCCGGAATGCTTTACTCATATCCCTCCGCTGGGGCGGGCGGAGGGGTTATGTCGGACTCGCCGGGGTAAAAGAAAGATGGAATAAGAATAATGTACCTCCCGGAATACCGACTAAACCTACCACGGTGTTCCTCGACAAAACTACTATCGACGGGGCCGCGCGAAACACTTGCGCATGCAGTCGTGACCCCGCCGAGGTTTCGGCCCGCCGTATGAAACGGCAGGCCACTACCCGATAAGACCTACCCTATAGGCACTTCGCAAAAATAATCCCTACTGTCCCCCCTAGAGGGGAGACGGACTCGACACAGAGGAGCGCGTGGGAACACGCACGCGCCGCCTCTGGGACCTGGTGCTGAACGGATGGCGGGCAGGCCCACAAAGCCCACCACCCCCAGGTCAATCCTCAGGATGGCTAGAGGTCATCTCGCGCCCTCCGGCGCCCGGTTCTGCGGTTGCGGAGAGGGTTTAAACACTCCTTCTGCCGCTCCGCCGCCTCCTTCATGGAAATGACTTGCTCACAAAAGGAGGCGACGGCGTTCCACGACCTCTCACTCCGGACCATAGACTGAACTACGGTCTACGGTCGGCGAGAGGGCAACCAATCCGACTGCCGCGATCAACTCACGGCGCTGCGATGCCCAGGCGGGGCAAACCGCCAAAGTGTGCAGCGCCGTGTCCTCAACAACGTCGCGGCAGTCGCCGCAGTGGTGACAACCGAGCGTCTCTTGCCGGCGTATACGACACAGGAACTGGCCAAAACAACCGTGGCCAGTCATTACCTGTGTCAGCCGGAAAGCGAGGGCGCCATGCCGCCTCTCCAGCCACTCCTCAAACACGGGACTTACCGCCACGATCGTGGCGTGCCCGGCACTGGGGTGCACAAGTCGCTTCTTCCAATTTGCCACTAGGACCTGGCGGATCTCGGACCTCGCCACCTCGAGAGCGGGACAAGCTGGTTCTTCGCCCCGAGCTAGCGCCTCCTGGCGCCAACGATAGAGCGACGCCAGGAGCGCCGCTTCTAGGTCCCATGGCATCGATCCGGCAAGGAGGCTCGCAGCCTCGAACGAGATCGTGCGGTAACCTCTAATCAACCTGACAATACACGCTATTACAAGTCCGGGAAATTTAAATATTTATTCAAATGTCAAAGACAGTTATTGTCAAAATGAATATTCGAAATTATTTAATATTCGTAATTATTTAGGATATGAATACAAAATTAATTTGTTAAATAAATATTCGTGATTATTTACCATCTTAGTATGAAATAGAGAATATGCTCGTATTTTCACATAAGTATAACGGTTCGGCGATTTACGTCAACGTACCCATAGATTTAAATTTTAAAGTGTACCTACTCATCGTATGTACTATATTCATTTATGGATCTAGCAGAAAACGACTATGATTAACATATATATAGATAGGTATTGTAACCCTTGGATATTACGTAACACAAACCTACACAAATATTATAATGTAAAGAGTTTGTATGTTTCATCACTTGAACGCTATAATCTCAAAAAATATTAGTCCACAGCGATTTCTTTTTCTGCTACGTAAACTGTTAATTGAGGAAGATTTTTTTTATTAATTATTTATTATTAGATGGTGATATTATTAAGATACATACATA
The DNA here is from genome assembly GCA_930367265.1 of Catocala fraxini. Classification (NCBI taxonomy): domain Eukaryota; kingdom Metazoa; phylum Arthropoda; class Insecta; order Lepidoptera; family Erebidae; genus Catocala; species Catocala fraxini. The sequence continues at coordinate 18,715,651 of OV884029.1, forward strand.
CCATTTAGTGCGAGTGATCTTACCGCTAGGCATAACTAGTGTTATATTATTAAAAAAACACAACTAAAAGAAAACTCTTTATGATAAAGTTTTGTATTTTACACAGTTACCGAGCAAAGTAAACGGAATGTTGCGTTCAATTAGAATTGGTGTGCTTATTTTCTTAAAACGTTTTCTGCTGTCTTGTCGGTTATTTTATACCAATGCTTGTGTTAATTAGTCATTGCTAAGGCTGGCGATATACGAATTAGTAGAAATTAAATAAATTGATTGAAAATAAACTTCTTTATAGGGCTTTTATAGCAGTTAATTTAAAAACACTACGTTATGATAATTTTGAGACTATTAAACAACAACTTCTATTAAATTTTACTACTAATACACTATTTAGATTTACAATTTCTCCGACGTTTCGGTTGCTTTGCGGCTGCCATAGTCACGGAGAGACTAAGATGGTGGTTGTCTCATTGTCTTCAAATGTAGTTATATCAAAGTACCCGCGAATAATTTAATTATTTGTTTTCTATTTACACAGAATATGCTTAAAATATCATGAAGTCTAACTGTGTTTTGCTTCTTTCTTTAATAGTAGTAGTAGTTTAATAAATTCCAAATTATCTGAAAGTCATATTTTTAAATAAATCGCGATATAAGGCGTATAGCCGTATATATTAAACGTAAGACAACATTATGTGAACTAAAATGATTTAGATTTTGCTATAGATTCGTAGATACGCCATCGCACACTGGACTAGTGGCGTTTTGTAGCCACCAGTAGCCACTGAACTGACTAAACGTATCTACTTTTTACATTTAGAATTCGACCCAGGTCCGATGTATGTGTGTGTGTGTGTGTGTGTGTGCGCAGACGACGGGGCAGTAAATGCAGCCACAAGTAGCTAGTGCCAACCACTCTCGCCACGATTTGTAGCGCCCAATAGTGGCTTTACTGTGGTCGCCACCGGTGGCTAGGTCTGCGTCAGCACTCTTAATCTTAAGAGTAAACTTTTAAGTGATCTATAGTCCATTGATTGCTATTACTCTTATAAGGGGGGCAACATATTAGGCACACATAAATATTATATAATCCTAACTAATCCTACTAATATTATATAATTATGTGAAAGTTTGTAAGGATAGACATACGGACGGATGGTTGTTTGTTACTCTTTCACGCCAAAATTACTGAACGGATTTTAATGAAACTTTACAGTAAGTATTATTGTTTATATTACTTGTTTATATCTGAATAACATATAGGCTACTAAAATCGATTTTAACATAAATCTACATTAACACGAGAGAAGCCGCGGACTAAATCTATCTAGTATTATAAATGCAAATGTGAGTTTGTTTGTTACACTTTCACGCCTTGACTACTCGACCAATCATTATGCAATTTCGCAAACACGTTCTCAGGGGAACAGAAAAGGACATAGGTCATTATCCAGAAAAACTACTTTTAGTAACCTAACCTAACCTACATTTACGCGAATGAAGCCGAGGGCAAAATCTAGTATAGGTATACGTAAAGTAGAGGGTTGATATCTATTATCTGAACACAAAAACGTTAAACCTTCTAAAATGAAACGACACACATTGTCCCAAACCTTTGTCACTCGATATTATCCAGTTCCGTCCTAATTACTACAAGACCTACGTAATGGATTCGGGTCGTGACATAAAGGCTTCTTAAGACAGGAATTTACTACAAATGTGTAGATCCCTTATCTTATAGCGCCTGATAGTGAGTAATTGTTCTAGAAGGATATCATTAATTTTGGTAGTGTTCAAGAAATGAAGTACTATCTATACTAATATTATAAAGCTGAAGAGTTTGTTTGTATGTTTGGTGGAAGGCGCCAATGTCGGAAACTAGGAGTTCGAATTGAAAAATTATATTAGTGTTGGATAGCCCTTTTATAGAGGAAGGACACTGACTGACAAAAATAACAATAGTTTAATTATTCACAAGAATACGCAATTACTTTTTAACTTTTTAGAGCATTTTTTGTTTAAGATGATTCCTTTTTGAAGTCGGTTTACTTTTTTTTAACATTTTGTTTATTACTCGGTTTTTAGTGAATCTGAAGTTCGATAACTGATTTTATTTGTCTGAATATGGGTACACCTACTAAACGCGCAGCTCATAATAATATGAGACAAACGAATAAGGGGAGAAACGTCTCTTTTAAATTGGAAATCTACCTACAGAGCCATTTAAAAAAAGACTTGGGAAGAGCGCAACAAAAAATAGGCTTTCGAAAATGTGGGCTTACATGAAAAATGTTTTAAACGGTATACCGTTTAAATCATTTTTAGCCATAGCGTATCTCATGATACCTAATTCCAAATACGGTTGGGATGATATGTTTTATTCCGGGGTTCCGGTGCCTAATGGCTTCAGCGTCATATTAAAAGTTGTATTATAGAAATCATTTTGTTATTATCTTTTTTGTGTATACTTTATTAAGTTGCACGTAACTTCATACTAATGCTATCAATAACCAATTTGGAATTGTGTAATCAATACATATACATATATGTATGTGATTGTAGCAATCACGGCAAATTTGCTGTCATTTATCAAAGAATTCCGTTGTATAAAACCGAAGATCTTCATCAGAACATCATCAAATTAGAATTGGGCTACCTCGAAACACTACGAAGGGCTTCGAAACCATCCTACACAGTTGTTTATTTTGTTCTTGCCAAAAATGAGAACTAATGTTCAGATCTTAATCAAATTTAAATGGGACCAATCAGAAAGCTTTTAAATAAAAAAAAACATCGAAATCGGTTCACCTAGAAAAGAGATACGAGATAATAAACATAGGAAAAAAAACATACAGTCGAATTGAGAACCTCCTCCTGTTTTTGAAGTCGGTTAAAAAGAGCGTTACGTCAATGAAAAATGTTGCAAGCACGGGCAAAATTATCTTATGTGACGCAGGCGAAGTTGCGCGTGTCAGCTTGTATAATATACATATGCATATAGGTATAGTTACACGCCTGTATCCCTGAAGGATAGGTATGAGTGTATTGCACCCAAATATCATCGGCTATATTTATAGGCTCCAAGTAGTATCGGGCGAGCCTATTGCAGTCTTCCGGACACGGTAAGTCTAAGTCTCTATAATACACCTAACCTTATTGCTATAAATATATTATAATATAATATATTTAAATAAGTGAATAGTATATTATATGTGTATTCACTGTCACTTTTTGTAGCACCGGTAGTTTGGTGGGTAGATCGTAGGACTGCCACGCATAGATTTTCAGTTCGATCCCATGTCATACACCTTTGATTGTTCGTCGGTGGCTACGTGCATACAAATACACAGAAATCTGAGCGTTATGCATTATGTTCTCGAATATATCTGTCTGTCTGCTAAATCTTCTTTTATGACTAGCATAAGCAATTAAACGCTGACTCGGATAATATATATAAAGAAATCAATAAAATTAATAGTCGAAATCAGCCTTAAATTGCCCCTATAATGATCTAAAACAAGAATAGATATTGTTACGTGCTGGGTTCGAGGGATAAGAATTTAAACAATATTACCGACTATAACACGTTTTATTATAGCTTAATTTAAAACACAACACACACTTTTCCACTCTAACTGCTTCAAACTTTGTGGTATTTTCGCTTCCGTTCGCTTCGATGAATACTTGACCGCTTACAATTGTAAACTGACTAGGCGAAGCGCTTGGGCTGCATTCATATGTGAATCAAGCGTTTCTGGAATTTTCTAGAAGCGCCATACCTGGCGTATAACTGTACCAGAAAGATCTAGCGCTCTCTCTACTCTTCGCGTACTGACAAGCTACGTAGTTCAGTAAGACGTCGATAGATGGCGCTGTAATAAATTATTAGAAAGCTGGGCGCTTTCCCACAGTGCCGACTGATGATACCGGCTGTAATAATATCATAGCCTGCCTAATCAGGGTAGGCAATCTACGTGATGACTTTTATTTATTTAAGGAAACTGTACTTTGTGAAATCAGTCTTCTTCTATAGAGAAGACAAAAAGGTCAGGTTATGTTTATGCATATAGGTCACAAAGTAACACTTATGAACATCACAGTTACACTTATTATTGTAAATTTTCATTTACCTGTTGCCATGTTCAGTAAAAACTCACGGCCACTCTTTTTAACCGCGAAGTTTACAATAGATATTATTTATTTTATTTTATCTTTTCTGTAAAGGGCCACAACCATTAAACCCGTTAACATGGTTGGCGGGCTAGTTGCGGATCTGCGTAGAAGAGATGTTCTAACAAATAGTTATTTTGTTGTTGCTCACCTTCTCCCGTTCATGCTCATGTATCCATCGTCTTCGGAAGTGTGTCCGGCGAGTGGCGAGTCGTCGTCAGTAGCGGGGGTCGCAGGGGTGGCGGGTGTGGCCGGCGTAGGCGGCGCGCGCGCCTCCAGGGACCGCGGCTCCCCCTCGTCGTACTCGCTCAACACCTGGTCAAGTAGCTCCAGCGACCGCTGAACATCGTCGCACCCGCTACAACAAACATTTGAATTTAGTACTAGATATCTTAGAGGATAGACTATTCGAATTGTAAGTCGAAGATGTACTCGACTGACCTTTCGAATAAACGTATTAAAACTAGTAGCCCATTAGTGATCGAGTCAAGTCATAAAATAAAAATATTAAATTTATTTATTAAAATATTAGCGTTCTGCACTTCTTCTCCGTATAAACAAAATTCTGAATCTAATTTACAAACTTTTCTCTTTACTTATCTAATATGTATATTATGTTTTGACATGTATATACATAGATTATGCTGTTAATAAAGAACTTACATGCTAAAGAGATATAACAAACAATAACCCCGCTCTATTTATTTTAAGAAAAGGTTCAAGCACATTGTGATACCTAATTAATATGTCACCAGCCAGCCAATAAATATCACTCATATAATTACGGCTTGTCAAAATAATTAACGTAAATAATAGAGATTAAATAAATTCTGCATTATTTATGTAGACGGTTGAATGGACTGCGATGCATGGGCAGACGACATGCGATACAATAGAAAACCAATTGTTTGTTACGCGATGTCGCGTTTTTGGTTAATACTCGTACTTTATTATGTGAACAAAGTGAACGTGTGCGTGTAGAACGAATGAGTGCAATATGTAGTCTACACACTCACCTACGCACACTTATACGAGGCACACAAGCACATGAAGTATGTCCATATACAAATAAACATAATTTATATGTAGAAATAAGTGTTTGCCATTAATGTTTTATTTATTGTATAAAGTAATTTTAGTTGGGTTATGTTTATGATTTCTATGCTTTTCATATTGCAGCAAATAGCTAAATGAGGCAACTCGTCGTTGAAAGTTTTATGCGTGTGTATTGGCGATTTGTTTTGAAAGCTATGCAGCAATTTTATGGCGTATTATTATAAGTACGTGCAAACCAATAATAACACTTTCTCTAAAAGAGCAAATACTAAAGTAACCCTTTGCTATAGTATCGTAACTATTAAACATAGATATATTTATATAGTTATAAAAATAACATTTAATACTTATAGAGATCTATCTGTATTAGCGCTATATACAGAGAGAAAACGTTCATAAAATTTAATATCATGCATCATACTATCTGCTACGTTTAGATCAATTCAAAAAAATAATAAAAAATGTAATTCAGATCGAATTTCTTCTAGATTAGACTCTTACATCACAGAATAATGTTAGAGCAAGTAACATTTACCTTTAAATTCTAATAATATGTTTAAACGTAAGTAATACCTACAACGTTTTGTTTTCATATAGCCGGTCCAGTAGATATTGTTTTATTGTAGTATATTTAATCAAAAAATTTCATTAAAATTTAGCCAAATCGCAACAAAGAAATATAAATTAGGTTTATAATGCATTGTTCTCTTGGATTAATTTAGCTATTGGTGAAATTCAAACAAATTCACGTATCAATTTTGTGAAACTTGCACGTACAGAAAGTCACATAGCATAATTCCTATGTTTAAAAATTAATCCGTATAATTTCTAGATGTATTCTTAATATAATTGCCTACACTGGACTGCCTGCCTATACTGGACTACAAGCATATAAATAAATACGATCTCTCTTCAGACGTACCAATAAAGCTCAGCGTTCAATAAAAATTCAATTCAATAACTCCCGAGTCACAGTAGTAGAGCGAACCCAATTTGCAACCGTGCAATTTCCGTGATGGTTTTCTAGTTGGATTGTCATACTAAATAAGTCAGTATAACAAGTAGTGGCGAGCGAGGTCGCACCACTCAATTCCCCGAGATAATGGTAAATTGAACTCATTTCCTTCACAAGCCGGCCCGCCTCTGGTCTCATCCCTACTGTACCATTAGAACAGAATTAGAGAAACGCGACATACTTACGTCCTATAGCAATCAACTGTGGCATCACATAATTCTATTATGCTTATTCTATTACTAGACGAGCCAACAAGAAGCAACGTTGTCTCAATATACTTAGCTGACATTGGAATTTATTATTTCGTCTGGAAAATGTATGTTTATTATTATCATGAAAAATATATTCTATGTTTACTTTAGCAATGAAAATCTTTTTGTACCAAGAGGCATAATTCATCTTGACATTTACTTTATGTGGGCGCTGTCATTTTATGCCTTACCTACCTATTGGTCTATGCTGGTTTACCTATTGTTCTAAAGGTCAAAGAAAGTTGTGAAGATGGCTTATCTAGGGACGTGAACTAAGAAAATGTTTTCTTCATATAGAATAAACCCCCGTGAGTCTTTAAGTTATTACACAAATTGATATATATTTAAAGGAAGCATGTCTTCGGCACCGCAAAGTGGTTCTAGTGGGAGACACAAAGCAACCCTTTTGAAAGAAGAGCGCTCTTTAACCATCTCTCGATAAAGCCTCGAAGAGTGCCGAGCGCCGGCGTGCTCTTATATTTCCTCAATAAACTGCACTACACTGTTTAAAATGCAAGAATCGTCTTTGAAGAATTTCCAACACCATTAATCAGATTTAAGTTTCGTGGAGCCAAATATTGAGTACCTATGTCGAACTCGAATCACTTATAAGCTTGCAGACTAGGAAATTCAGACATTGATTGTGATCTCATTTGTTTAGTAGGTAAATATTCAGTACAATACTCGAAAGATCTTGAGATAAAGTGACCGAAGGCCTGAGGCAGATTTTGTAAGATTCTTGTTATGAATTCTTGACACGGAAAATCCAATATTTCGTGAAGTCGCCGCTATCTCGATGAACCGGCTTGTCTCCTCCGGCGATCTGTGTCCCCGATCGAGAGGTTCATTAGTGTTCACCTCACTAATGATCTCTGCTGCACGGTCGAGCGTAAGGACACCAACAATCAAATAGAATTACATTTTTGTACCAAGTGATTGGTTCAATTTCACTTGCTTTCATTTCGGTTTTATATCACCGTAGTTGGTTATAGAGAACTAGTTTCTGCTGAAGGCTTTGTTCATGTGGAATTTGTATAAACAATTCAATTGAACGAATAGCTCGTAAATCAGCGGTACGCTGTGCTAAAAATAAATACGCTTCAAATATGGAACATGAAGTGTTCAATTTGCGCTAGCCCTTTATTTATATAAGCTTCGTGTATTCACAGCTCCTAGTGCCTACAAATACTACCATTAAGAGTGAGTTATAAAATTCTCAGCTATAAAAGTGTAACAGTAATGTAATGTGCGACAAATATATGTTACAAATAACGCAATCAGCATTATTTACTAATGTGAACGAGAAATATAGGTCACAAATGGTATCCTGCATCGATCGTTACAACGGAACTAGTTCCTCGACTTGAAACAATCGCTGTTATCAATATCGCACACATTCGATATCGGTTACAAATATATGCAAACGTAGAGCATAAATTTTACAGGTAACACAATATCGGTTCCGCATTCGACGCGTGGAAGCCTACTTGCCAATGTTCAGTAGCTTTACTACTTGGTGGTGTGCGTGTATGTATCGCGTATTGCATTGTATCGCCCAGGCTGCCACAAAGCAGAGCACTCAGCATGAGTGCCGCGCCAGGCGCGTGCCTGCCTTTGTTTTATTTCACCCACACTCCTGCGCTTTCGAAACTTTTAAGGGGAACTTCAAATTGCGTTTCTCCTTTTAACTGGAGCTGGTTTGCACTGATTAGTTGGACGCAGTCAGTCGGTAATTTATTTTGTTAGTGATAAAGGTTTTCATTCTTTCACTTACCCATGTAAAAAATATTGCATAAGAAGTAGTTACCAATATAATTTTAGGGAGATGCGTCGAGCTATGTGTGTCGCACATCTTGTCAACGGTAGGCCTACATCTTGATACTGTGAGGCAGGTACTATTTATGCGGAAATGAGTGCAGCGAGGCGGAAGTGCAAAGCAACCCCGTGGCTCACCCCCCGCGCCTGTATCGCGGCACCCTCGGGCGTCGACCTCGCGTACGTACGCCGTAGCTTGCCACACACAATAACAATTCAATGCCGACGTCCTCTCGACAACCTGGCTTCGCCATGGAAAATCTCTCAAAGATCAATCAAACTTGAATGTTCGTTCGGTACGCTATCTACGGATGACGTAATCGAGCTATCTAACATTATACCGGTTTACGCTCAGCATCTTAATAGGACGGCGTTTGTTCCAATGTTATGGTATTTATCAGTTAATTATTAAGTTCTTCTGTTATATTACGTCATGTTACGTACGGTGTTAAAATATCTTCAAGACAAGGTATTATAGTATTTTAAATAAAATGCTTAGGTAGGTACACATAAGATCACCAGTACAATTATTATAATATATTTATAACGTTATATCAAAAAAGATTTAATATGAACAAAATAATATAAGATTATATTAAAGTAAGTATAGTTTAGTTTTTAACACGGTAAAATCTATTAAAGTTGACGCCAAGACGATAAAATTCAAATACTTTAAGCTTGGAACTTTTTCTACCCGGACATAATTGAACTAGCTGTTGTTGAAGTGCACAAAACCTGGCCAATTAGTTAGTTAAAACTTTTGTTAGTAAGGCTCCCCGAAGGGTTAAACACGCAAAGCTTCTTAAAATGGATGAATAGGATAAAAGGATGAGGAAAACGTGGACAAACTGGGCAGTTATTTATCAGTCGATTATCACCGAGCTTAAGAATATTAGTTAAAGTCGTTTTGTAAGGTAACAAACACAGCTTTCACGAGGAAATCTTTACAAATATCATATTTCTTTTAGGCCCCAGCTCAATTTAGCTAGCTCTATGTGCCTACATAATCCTTTTGTCTGTCAATTATTCCCCGGTGATAGCTAGTGTCAAATAAATTACACGTTACTTGACCAAAATACAAGTGTTCGGCTCGTCCGACAATTTTTCGGAAAACGCTTTCACTAAAATGAAAACTGGTCGTCGTCTGTGAATAAGTATCGTCGTTGACGACGTCCGAAGAGATTCTATACAAAGTTTTTTTTGAAGACCGAGAAATGTTTATCGAATGTTTAAATGAAATGAGAAAAAGTGCCACAACGAATTCTTCGTTTTTAGGTTTATCTGATTATGACGCAAATATAAAAAGTACTAATAAAAACAAATGGGCATCGATTCGAAGTTTTGATTACGTCTCCAACATGTACAACTCAGTTCCAATATCAAAGCACTTGCGGTGCTGAAATGGCCTTGCGTACCGATGTATTCCTAAAATCAATCACTATTTTTCAGATTTTCAGCGTTTCCTTTTGGTTACGCTGGCTACCGTACGATGACGAGTATGGCTTTTTCAATTACCGCAGTCGTAAATATTCGTTCTACCCAGGCTCTAGGTTTTAAAAATATTATATAAAGTATGTCTTAAAATATACGTTTATCTTGATTGACCGCATTAGTTAGTCTGTCTGGACTTGAGTGGTCAAGTATAGTACACTTGTTTTTACTGATAATTGGAGTAGAAGCTAATATTATATTTTCTATTAACACAATATTAAAAGTGCAACGCGAGAGAACATTACGTGTGAGCCAAGCAATTTAAGCTTTTAATATAACTGCAACTGAAAACCTGTTGTACATAAGTTTTGAGTGCACTTAAAAATAATGAATAACAGTTTTTCAGAAGCAGTTATATAATTTTTTCACAAATTAGCTTATATTAGCATAAAAAAGGTAAACATTATGCATGATCGCGTTAATACCCGTTACATATTATATATATACAAATTAGCTTGTTATCAAAAAAATAAGATTGCTTTATTTACTTAGAAAGTAATTATTGTTTATATGCATACTGTATGACATATCAGAAATAGCTATAATAATATGTTATTTAACTGATTAAACTATACTATTTTCTATCCTATATTAAATATCTTAATAATACTATGAGTACTGTTTTTAAACAATCCGCTTTGTCAGCTCTTATAGAATGAGTAAAGTGAGACTATAGTCAGGCCTATGTAGTTTGGCAGACTCTCAGATACGCATCATACGCAGGTTTTCTCGTGTAGCCCACAATCGCAAAAGCGTGTGACAATGCACTATTTAAATATGCACGTAACTTTGAAATGTCAAGACTGGGTATCAAAGGATCGAAATTGAGACTTCTGCGTCTAACGGTTTTTCCATAAGGGTATCGCCGTTTGACACATCAAAGGCGCTGTTGCAAGACACAAAGTTTAAAATGCAATATTTTGTCAATATAGGAAAGCCTGTATTTTCAAAGCAATTAACAACTAACTACTGCTCGCAGTAGCGCTATGCCTTCGTTAATCCCATAGGCATGCATATCGAGATAAAAAGTAACAAGTAAAGAACATAAGAAATACACAAAATAAGGAACTATTGGATCCCAAATGCTGTAGTAAAATCAAGTCCTCAAAAAATTCAGTACCAATATGCGTATTAATCAATTGGCGGTGTACGTAACGTTATCAAAACATTATTGGACGCTTCACTTGTAGCGGAAAATCGTCGCCATCGTCGTTGTCGGAAGGAAGCTTTGAGGACATGCCAATAAGCGCGGCGAGCGTACCAACACCTTGCTCAAACAAGCCCCGGAAGCAATTCCACTTCTCCGCGCGTGCTATAAGGTTGACATTCCAAATAAGCTTTCACTATTATCGGCTGCAGCGACTTAAAGCAATTTTGTGAGTCAATATTGAACTTTTCAACTCATGGGAGCGATGTGTTCCGCACTGGTTTCCTCACTAAAACTACTTACGTACTAAACTACGACACTCCCAAGAATAAATTCAACCGTTTGTTAGATAATTTCACACTATACTTGAGTTATTTATACATCATTATTAACTAGAAGCTGTCAATCTGAATGAAACTTTATGCTTGTTAAAAAAAACTTTCTTAATAACAAAGGCAATTTGTTAAAAGTTTCAATAGTCCATTAATAGCAGTTAGTATCATACAGCAGATGCCTCAAAGCAGAGTGGGTTATCAAACAGCATCGGATTGCGCTGTTAATTAAGCAATTAGGGCTCGTGAACTGCTGCGACGTACTCGTCAGGCCGGCACCGTCGTACTCGTTAAGGTATTAAGACGGCCAACAGCCTATCATAGAGCCTACAGCAGCCAGCTGAGATAGCTAAAAGGTAAATGAAACTACGTGATCACTTACAAGACCCGGCTTTTTACTAACGTGATATTTTCATATACATTTTGGTGCCGTATTTATCCGACCAGAATTTTCATTTTATTTTACACATAGGTAAATCGTGGTTAAAAAGGCTCGGTTCTTTTAGTTAAAATTTGTGTTATACTGAATTATTTAAGGTAATGTATTGGGCTTGTGTGTGTATTGCATTCTGTGGCCCCAGTGACATTTTTACCCTAAATCACGTGTGAGCGTTTCATCTAAGCTGTGTTCACATCGTGTGCTATACATATTACGAGAGATTCTGGGGCGTGGGAATGCGGTACGTACATAGAATTTTCATTTTAATTCGGTGTGGTCGAGTAATATTTCAGCGAAATAAACGCTCTCCTCGTGGTAATTTATGGTACGAGCGCGAAGATGAGTATTTATGGATTTAACTGCTGTGGCGTAATTAGTGGTTATCAAATTAGTGCAACGGAACCCGTTTTTACGGTTAGCGCCACAGACGGGGAGGCAAAGAACCCTCGTCGTGAATGTTTCGTCTCCTCATCAATTACATCATGCAAGGGAGGGACTTGGTTGCTACCTTATTTGTATATTTATATGTTATTACACATTGTGATGCAATTATCTATAATGATATCAAGTCATGGATTTTAAAGCATAAAGTTATTATTTTATTATCTGTACGTGTAGGTATAATTCGTAAACTGGCAAGGTCATTATCTGTTTTCAAATTTTGCTAAAGTTATGAACGACGATAATGTATGGTATTAATTTGGTATTAATAGCAACTATTCAATGTATGTTTAAGTAACTTTTAGACATTATAATGTCGCCGTTTCAATCTTACAAGAATAGTCAGTAGGAACAGTTATCAAACTGTTTTGTACGGGGCGTTTGGTTCATGAATACGTTATTCACGATCAGGAATACCATTGAAACCTCATAATTGTCTCAGTATTAACTATCAAGTTATCGTCCCATTTTCATCTGCCATTTCTAGAGAGGTCTACCTGTGCATATAAGCATTTTAAAATCATTAACAAGTAAGTATATACATGATAATACGGTGTTAAAAAAATTTAGGGCACGTACAGAACGTTTCTTAAATGTTTTCCATTGCCACTGCATTTTCTCGACATAAACCAATGTTTATATATTTATGTTGTTAGTATTATTGTTTAATGTATAATAATATCAAAATAAGGATACTACGAATAAAATAATATAACTAATTACATCTTGCTCTAAATGTACATACAAATTATGAATAGTTGATGATTGAAATTCATAGATTTACCCAAATATTTATGTGAATTTGGATAGATGGCATTTGCATATAGACACAAGAATAATCATTTTTGAAGTTAGTGGCTATATTTTCTGTAAGAACATGTAGGCTCATAACCTACCCTTTCCCTTTAAGCTTCGTCTGTGTAACGTAGTAGAAAGAAACGCTTACAAAAACTATTCAAATATCTCCATATTGGCATCAATGCGCTTTCGCAGTCCACTACTGAGCACAAGCCTCTTCTATTTGCATATTCGCATACCTGCTTTTAAAAAGGCATTTATTTTAACTAAAGCGGATGTTTTATCTTTTATGTAGAGACACATTAAATGCACAGTGGTCGCAGATAAAGCTCGAGAAGTGAGTTTAACGCAGTCCTCAGTCGCGTGTGCGCTATGTAGAATCGTGTAACGGTTGTAAAAATGTGTCAAGTATGTGTTTAAACGCTCATAAAACTAGGGCTGTGCTGCTCTGCTTTTATATTTAATTAATTGTACTACATTTAAGATAGCTACAGATCTTCAATTATCTCAAATATTTATGTAGTAGATTTTGTCCGCGGTTTCGCTTGCGTAAACGTAGATTAGTAACGGTACTTTTTTCTGGATGTAGAGTATTTCCCTATGTCCTTTTCTGTACCCTGACAGCATGTATGCAAAATTTCATGATCATTGGTCAAGTAGTTAAGGCGTGAAAGTGGAACAAACAAACTTAAATTCGCATTTATAATATTAGTTAGGTTTTCTCGCTTTATTCTAGAAGACTTCGAATCATTCCTGTGTCACGAAAGAATTTTTAAACATAGGAACAAAAACTAACAACTAAATTCTTTGGTTCTTTTAAAAGATACTCGCGTATTAGTTTTAAGTTTCGTTACAGGGGAGTTAACAGACATTCAGATAACGGACACAAAGACGGGCAGTTTGGTTCGTCATTTCATCGAGTTTTCTTTGTCCTATTTACACGATAGTCTTATATCTAGCAGTTAATGTTGGTTATAATTAAAAATAGTCGATGAACAAACAGCTTAGTACTAGAGTAACTTTGTAAACCTTAAGCTCATTATCATTTATTTTTGCCTAATTTCGCGTGGTGCTTTGTTGTTTATTAAGTAAGGAAAAAGGCGAAAATGGAAAACTTCATTCTGATGATAAAATGAAAGTATTTAAATGTCGAAATCTGTAAATAGTCTACAAACTGCCTGTGTGCAACGGTTTTGATTCCGACTGCTAAACTTGAGGTCTTGAGGACGTTCTTTTTCCGTATTGAATAAATTGTTGTTTGTTATTCTAAGTCTATGTGAACTAAGTACTAGCACGGAGTCTGGAACTGCGCCCAATAAACAACAATAGACTAGCTGCTTAGTAGACAACAAAAGATTCATTCTATATTTCGTAGAACTTAAAGACATAGCTGTTGAATTATAAGTGCAATACACCTCACTTCTGGCTACCCCTTCGGGTTTATAACATGTCGACTATATATGTATATATTGTATAGTATACCTACATTTGTAAATAATTTTCTTCTGTATTCGGTCTAGCCTTATTTATTATTTAGTCTAGGCTAGTCGCCTAGACTTTTTTCTATTCGTCTCCATTGATGAACTTTCCAGGATACATACTCTTTTTAAACCATGTCATCTGTCATACTACATATCCAACCTTACTTGAGTGTAAATGTGTATATCTCTAGGTAATTATCTTATTTATTTATTTATTTAGGACCACCAGCGATTACAACAACAACACAATAAAAATAGTGTGTAATGTGAGGCTTATATCAGTTGTTTAACCACTGCGGCCACAGCTTGCACAATTAAGTGAGCTTAGTGATTAAAATCAAGAAAGAAAGAAAAGGCAATGAGTCCAAGAGGTTACTTATTATCTTAAACACTTTTTATTGTCTTACGCTTACGCGATTATCACACATTTAATTAACTACTTTATTAATATATGTTTTAATCGCGATTAACAGGCAAAATAATTTCCATTTTATTTATTACTTATATACCTATGTATCTAGGTAAACAAGAGGGTCTACGTTGAATACTGCTTTATTGACTATAGCTTAATCAAATATAAAATTCTGACTACGTAGCCTAACTGTGTAGTTCATGGTATAGGGTTAGAATGAACGGTTAGCTTTTTAGCCGATTCTAACCCTGTTTAAACTTAATATCTTACAGACATTCTTACTATTTCTACCGAAAAGCCTTTCCCGTGATATATTAAGTTTGGATCCGTGGTCTGTACACGATTGAGTGGCCAAGCATTTGTTTCCAAATATTTGGTCATGTAATAAAGTCTATATTTAATATACCTAGATAGACTATAGGTAATATAGTCAGTTCATACAGGCAACCGGCGTAAGAGTAGACACACACAACACTCTCGATTTCGCCCGGTGAGTAAGAATACCGGAGGCTCACATACTTACCATCACATTCCATCTTTTCTTTTTATCTCATCTGTAATTTATTTTCCTTGGTCGACGATGGCGAGTTAAAGGTACAGCTGATATTGCGAGCTATCACAGGCTACAGTACCCGCTTTCCAACACACGGGCTGTGCGAACCTTGCCACTATTATTGGACTTAAAAAATAATTAAGCATAATATTTAAACATAACTGTCTAAATGCGGCTATCACACCACTGCTTAGCCATTTCAGTTGCAGTTTTTTTTGTTGTATTTCCAAAAGCATATTATTAGTCGATGGCACTCTCAGTAAAACTTTCTACGTATAAACCGGGATCGCGGCCAAAGTAGTTTAACAACGATAATTTGGGGCTAATGATAGCTGGCGTACCAATGCAACGTATCTACCTACTTATACGAGTACTGTTAGAGACACTTTAAAAGCTACTAACAATTTGATACGAATCGAGCAAACTTATGATTCTTGATTGCGGTTACTTTTCTATTAGGTATTTGTTCAATAGCTTTGCGGAAAGCTTTTATGAAACAATAAAACAGACTTTAAAGACACTCTGTAACACAGAAAACTACGAAAGTTTCATGGCGTGCTATTGACGAAACTTCAATAAACTACTCTATTATATAGGTAAGTAACTTATATGACGGGTCCTGTGAATGTCGACATTGTTCATAGTTGGATTTGGATCTCATTTTGCACTTGATATACGTATGTATAGGTAGGTATACACATAGTCTATAGTCGTATAAAACATAGCATATCTGAATATAGTTCAGAATTTGTAATAGCAAGCTGCAATCGATTTAAACGTTATGGGCATTAAGTATATAAGTAAGTGTATTATGAATTAATTATTTATGAATGTTCTTCAGGAAATAAAGGTGCACTAACTAACACATTTAGTTTATAAATTTAAAAGCTTTTATCTTTATTTTATTTTCAAAGCATAATGTTATTAGCTTTGCGGCAGTTTTATCTATAAAGAATAACGTTCCATACCTACGGCATCACCTCAAAATACACTTTCAAATAAAAAAATAGCCTTAATCGGTTTTAATAGGTATATGTGGGAGCTCTCAGACGTAAACCAAATAAACAGTCAAATGAAGATTTTAGTTTCTAAACGGAGATTTAAAAATATTAAACTTTTAATACTTTTAAGGTTATATTTTTATTTAAATTTGACTGCTTAAATTCGATCATAAGAATCATATATCGATGTATAAGAGCTACCGAAAACATTAGTCAAGTTAAGACAGTGGCAGTTAAGATTGTGTCTGGAGAGTTGCAGCGACTATCGATTTCTGGCCGCGGCCAGACGGACGACGCGCCAATGAAAAACTATACTTTTTGTTAGCGCAACTCCCATACCAACTCGTTCGCATTTGTAAATTGACAAACTTTATGTAGATATGTATAATGTCGCATTAACTACCTAGACTTCAATTTGAATGTCTGATTTCATAATAGCGGACAGGGAATGCTCTTTTTACATCACAGTCGAAAAAGGGGCGATATATTTTTAGGTAATTCTTCTTTTTCTGGTTCTCCAACTAAACGTACTAATCTCACTTAATTCACAGCAAAATATTTCGCCACATAATATACTCATATGGGTGGAAAACAACTGTAAGAGCTGTGGTTACAGACAGAGACCCTCTTTTAAAGCAGATTGTAACGTAGTGAATATGAAGGATAATGCCTTAGAACCGTATCTAAGATCTAAGACATTAGTATCTGTGCCACTATTATGGATTTCCCATCGTTATTTTAGACAACCCGTAGAGTTTTAAATCATTTAAGGTTGTGCTACGTATTGGGCATGGTTCCAGCTTTTCTGTTCTCTATTCACTCAGTGATTCGAGAATTTATTTTAATCTTTTTAGTCTGAAGCGAGTCAACAAACTATACTAGTTTAATAAATTTAATAGCAGTATTATTATTACGTTTATATTATCCAATGATGGCATGTAGTCATATCTGCGAGGTTAAATTGTCACTGGTGAAATATTTAACGATAATAATTATGTTTATCTGGAAAGAAAAGGTTTTAAAATATTAACACTTTGGTTAAACTGTATCCTTAAATAATAAAGACAATTTTATTAAGTTATAAGTATTACCTATGTTGAACTCTGATACCCATGGTAATATTTAACTTGTGTTATGGATACCAGTGTTCTTGTGGGTGAAATATATTACATAGATATAAGTATACGTGAAACATGTGCAGTGTTAGTACTTGTAAAAAGGTTACAATAAACAGTACTCGAAGGGTTACACAGACGTAACCCGCCGCACTAAGAACTCACCGATAAAGATGTTAAATCCCCGTGAAATAGTGGACTAGTCTATCTTCTGTTATTTACCGCCATCCCCCAATTCCCAATGGCAACTGAGATTTGTTCCGCTTTTAAAATAATTGATCAATGTGGACGTTGAATTTTGAGTGCTTTGTTAGTTATATTAAATATTTATTGAATAGGCATTTTTAGGCATTAATTTCGATAGTCATGATCAATCAAAAAAGGTAAATATATCTAATAAAGTAAACCAGAAAAATGAAGAAACACATGTAATACTGTTTTTACGGTTTGTAGAAAGACCAAACTCTGTTATGTTCTCATTAAAATGAAACTGTTTAGGGTCCTAATGAATAACATAATATGCTATAAAAGTGGTACCGTTGTCTAATTTTGCCGCGTTAAAAGTTTTGTTTAGTCAATATGCAAAGATTTTAAATATATGTTTTTAATGTTTAAGAAACTTTTGATCTAGGCTATTTATAATAAATAAAAAATAAACTTCAAATAATAATTTGAAATTCAAATTATTGTTTTACAAATTGTTTCCTTTGCAGACGCCGTTAATCGCGAAGAATTTGGTTTATATCTCTGAAACGCATTTTTCGCCAATAATCGCATTTCTCTCAAAATTCTTACCCAGGGATTGTATATTCTTTTAATTAATATGAACTTGTTAACTCACAAGTTCATACTAGTAAGATTAACGTAGCAATTAACTCCAACATCGGATGTAATTTGTGCATTCCTAAAAGCCTCTCTTGCGGGCTCATTATCTTTTTGGTTGCCCGCCATAAGCCTATAAAACGGTTTACAAAAGCGTTGCAACATAATACAGGCTAAGAGAATGATGGTAATAATACCATCGAGGGTTCCACGCTTCATAAATACTTACACAAACCCTCGCAGATTCATAAAAAGGATGCGCAATTCTTACAATTTGAGAACTTTGCCAGTTACTGTTTATGTTTGCTCTTACGTAAGTATATTTTCCCTCTGACTTTTGATATGAGATATAACACAAAGAGATCCCGTCAAATTGGTATTTTTTATAATGTTTTCAATCTCTTTTATGCGAATGACTGTTGAGAAATTCGGCCGAAACATGTTATCTATTTACAAAATTTAACTCATTCGATTTACCATAAGTTTTAAATGGATTTTTACAAAATATTCATACATCCATGATTTATAATGTAATTTCATATTAACTTATAGTATGTATTTAGGCGATCATAAAATATTTCAAATTATTTATTTATCACGCAACGCGAAAGTTTTAAATTTATTATAATGCAATAATTACGGAAGTTTAAATACCTAAAAATACACATTATTTATGGCCAAAATTAAGCCATTTAACGCGAGTTGTACAATTTTAAGTTAAGAAGACATAAATTATAAAAGGAAAATCTGTGCTTGAAGAACAGCTCAATTTATTGCACAGCATCCTCTTCCCAAGCGTAAACAAACGAAATTGCGTAGGAAAGTAATTTTTACGAATTAATAAATTGCCGCCCCACTCGACGTTTGTTGTAAGGACGACACGCGACGCACGGCTCGGCGAGGGTGCCGCGGTACCGCCGAGTACCAACATAAGCAAATGTCGCCGCGAGTCTACAATAAACGGAGACGCGCCGGATGCTGCAGCATTAGCTACGTGATTTATACGTCTGGCGTCGCCACTAGCTGGATAGCGTTAATTCCACAAACAATACAGGGGTTCTACAATCAATGAACATTCTTTCCAATAGACCCATAAACAACAACATTATCCAAAACGCCATAAATATGCAAATTAAACATAGGGTTAGACATCAAAGGTATTACATACGGAATTTGAATATGAAAAGGTGGCTACTGAATGCACTGCATAGATACAGAATAATGTGTATTCCCATTCACTAAAGGGCTGGGTATTAAAAATTACATTGTACGTAATTACTATAATAATATTATATGAGTTCATATTTAAAATGCTTGATATTTTTATTTTGTAATACCTGTTCATAACTAATCATTCAGCATTCTATAGGCAGACACAAAAATATGTAAAACCGGACTGCCCATGTCATACAAAAGCTTACATGCAACCTAAAAGCTTTTTGCATTGTCGACTTCCATAAACAAAATTATACAATCATGCAATCGTAATGAAAATAAAATATAATATGTGTAAATATATTAGTATGTGCCTCAAATTGCAAAAGATGTAATATTTTAAATAACTATCTATTGTTTTTCGCGTTTTGTGTTACTGACGGCAACGGTGAAACAAGGCAGATAAAAACATTAATATTAATTAAAGCACATTGAAGCTTTGAAAGAGATGTCATTTTAAAAATCAATATAATCACGGTCGGTCGTTTACCTAGCCACCCTAACAAATTGTTCCAACCCCATCACCCGACCGCGATGCATTCAAGGCCGGCTCGAGGCCCGGCTCTTTAAAACTTGTGGGTAAAATTTGATCCCATACCCTTGCGCTACAGGCATACCCGGACTACCTATCTGCAGTTAATTATCTGCGTGCAGAGGGGACGAAAGGGGGAAGACATCGCAAAATGCCAATTTCTCCCCCAGCTACGATTCCGACCCAAGATTCACGTCGAACCATTGAACGATAAGCCTCCGTAATTAGTTTTAATTAAAACCATCAGAGAATAAATGGTTGATCGATATCGAAATGTTATTTTGGTATTAAAGCACCATTTTCGTATTTTATCGCCTTGTGCGCTGAGAAAGTAAAAACATCAGATTAAAATTCACTGAATATTCAGACCGTTGCCGACTTTAGCAATAAACCCATTCGTTATAATGAATACATAATAATGTCAGTGTTGAAGTGGGCAAGGAGATTAAAATCTTGGAAACGTACTAAACAATTAGTTAGCTTCAACTCTTGAAAGTAAATGGTAGTTAAGTGATCCCTGGAAGTGTACCCGTTCCTGCCTATATTTAACTTAAAAGTGTAATTACATTAATAAACAGATAAATTACATTAATCTCGTTTGCTTTGATAGCCAGGTGCTAATGGAAAGTCACGTTACGATCTCTAAATGTTAACGATGACGTGCTTCGCTAGCGTCTCATAAAATTGAATACGACATTATCACTTCGGACATTGTCATGGTGTTTTAGAGACAGTTGTAAAGTAAAATGGGCAGCACGATGTAATTGTATGTAATATCTATAAGATTTATAGATTTTCTTATTAAATTAGTCAATCATCTTGTTGTTTATTACTCGCCCGTTAATCCATCAATCAGCATAACGATGCGGTTGTAAGCCCTGCATGGTTAGGCAGAGGTGGCTCACGTCGATTTGTCATTCTATGTTTCATTCCTACATAATACGTTCGAAGGGCATACTTATTACCGTCTAAGATGGGCAGGTCCGGACTGCGAAGCTTCATCGATAATTTACCTAGTAACGTATGCCCGATCCCAATCTACAATAAGTAAACGCAATGACATTGAATCAAACAGGCAGACAAATTCATTTAATACTTTGCATAGTATAATTTGTGAGATAGAACGCGTTATGCTAAATCTGTTCGTACCATTTTGGGCTACAGGGCAACCTGGTAAAAACGTCAAGCGTCCCAAGATCCCGTCGAGGCATTAAACGCCTCTGTAATTAGGTAGTTTCAATTAAAATCATCAGAAACTGTATAAATTCGTAGCCATGCTAGCACGATCGTTTTAAGTCCCGTTCTTAATACAAACATAATCATGTCGTCTTGTGCTTTTCATTTATAATTGGCTGTGTTTCTGCTGTCTCTATAAGCAGTTGGCTAATAGTTAAATATTTTGAATGGGGTTGCGAGGCCGTGTGTGCTAATGCTAAAGAGGTGAGGAGCGTTTCGCCTCCCCCACTATAATTAGGCCTGAGTACAAAGTGACGACGTCCGACATGTTCCCAACGTTGTTTGCTAATATCACTTCACGCTCAACCATTCATAAAAAGCATTTAAGAGTAACTATTTACACATGCCTACATAAACGTAGTACGCTGATATGTTCACAACAATGGCGTAAGTGGCTATAAATAACATGCATTATAGCCCAAAAGTCGACTAAGATTTGTTTGTTACACAATATTACAGCTATATTTTTTGCTTACTGAATTGTTCCATTTCCCACTTTGTATGTGTTTTTTGCTTTATTTTCATTTGAAACTGAGGCTTTATATACGATATAATGTCCTCAGATACTGTTGCAGATAGCACGTGCGTATAAACAGAAAATAACAATGTGAGTCGGAGTAAAGCCTAGGCGAGAGGGTGCGGAAGCTGCGTACAGCTTAGCTCGCTCGCTGTTTTACACGCAACATAAACAATGTGCTTACAAATCTCACAATATCATCTAGTCTGGAGGAAAGCTGTGCGCGAGAGGCTCCACTTGAGTGCCTGCTCGTTAGTGAGAGAGCTTAAATTACGCCACAACTGTATAGCGCACTTATGTGCGTAACTTACTTAAAATACGTCAGACGTAACACTTAAAAATGTTTCACTTGAACATCAGCGGTCCGTAACGATGTTTGCGATAAGCAACGCAACTGAGACAAGAAACATTGAAGTGTTTCCAAGTTTCGTGTTATTATTATATCCTGAGAATTGTTTGTTCTCTAGAGTAAAGAAAATGTTATTATTTTTATTTCTCACTTGAGCACAAATGTTTGGTTCTGTTCAATAAATTTCTGTATTATGTGAAGTGCGTAAGAGGGCTAGACGCTAGTGCGTGTTAGTGCGCTGTAATGGGTGAGTTTATTTGTAGTGCTAAGTAATTTCTAAAAGGGTAGTTCAATGTCTTTTAAAGTAAATTCAACTTTCAAGACAACTAAGTTTGATGAACTTAACACGCCTACAACCTACCGCCGGAGTAGCAAATATTTTACGTAATATTGGCCTTATGTATTTATATGTAACATGCGCACGGATTTTGAAATATAATGTATCTTATTTTAGGATAGTGAATGGTTTACAATAAAGTAATTTGCAAAATGTTGTCAGATCATATAGATTATTTCAACAAAAGAATATCTAGGTATTTCGATTGATTGTTTATTTCAATTTGTAACTTGGGTGATATTTGTTTATTGTATGTAGGTTGCAGTTTTACATCTCGTATTTTCATTGTCTAAGTATGTATTTGAGACGTGTGATAAGTAAAAGTGAAACTTCGTGCAGTGTCAAGCATAAACAAGATAGTTATAGTTTACATGCAACTCAACATTTTTCATATTGATTGCTGTGTTCTTAGGTTTGACAGTTCACAAGTATTAATTTGTGATCTATCTTAATGGAATGAATGCTTGACTTTAATTCCCAGTTCGGACGAAGTGTTATTGAGTATTCTGTAAGTCCCCCGCGGCACTACACATAATTCCTAATGCAGGAGTTGTCTTTTTTATAAAAGTGCCTACTCGTATTTATTTAGTTAGCGTTGGTACTATTAGTTAATAATGGCAACGCTACTGTTGTTACACGTCATATTAATTATCTTACAGTTGCTAAACTAGCAATATAAAATATACGAATCTGACAAAGGTGCGAGAATCTTTACCGTTAGTTCCAACGAGCTTAACCTTTACACAAGCTGCCTGCCTCGTCGCTAACTTCGTTTTCGTCGACCATAATATAATAACGACTATTAGCTGCGCAGTAACTACGACATACAGGTTATTTCACAGAAAAGGCATAACCTTTTATATAAAACGAAAGGAGAAAACGTACCGATCACAGTGCCACCTATCAGGTCCAATTGTGAATCTAAACCATCCAGGGACAAACACAAAAAATACAGTATAATCGGTCCAGCTCGGAGTAGGTGTCATTAATGACATACAATCGTACAGAAGAATTATATAAGTATTATAAAGATAACTAGCATACGGATGCCAGTTATCTTTATAATATAAAAAAACAAGAATTTCTATACATTTTTCACAAAATCACTAAAATCAGTGCCCAGATTTTCTACAACGTATCTATACCTACGCTTATTTGAACGTATTACAAAAATATATATTGTAAAAAGTAAACACAATAATACGTAGAACATCAAACATTATAAGCGCATATTTATCCATAAATTTCCACGAACTGTGCGCGTACCGGGAGCTGTAATTTTCTCATAACAATATTATGTAAAAGTTTCCTTTTAAGTACTTTCCCTGACGTCTGTGCTGCCCCAGGAGCGTGCATCCGCAGACGGGCGAGGGTCGGCGGGGGACGCACCTTCACTTTCATTCCACCAGCTCTCCCGACCTTCCCGACTACACAACTTTCCCAATCCATTCTGTTAAGCCTTTCGTAAACTGAGTTATCATAATATAAAAGATTTTGTGGCCTATCGCAATGTTTATTGACGATTCGTGACTATATTTCAACACCTCATTACTCAGTTTTTATGGAAACCAAATAAAATTCCATTTCGTGGTGCATTCGTCGTGGTGGTTCCTAAATTTGTTTGTTGGCGTCAAAATAGTTATCCAATTAAAATAAAAACTTCACTATATTGTTAGAAAATGTATAGTGACCCAATTGGAAAATATTAATCGGGGTTTACTAAGCAGCGGTTATTAGAATGACAATACAAAAATCAGCTTTTGCTTAAACTAAATTATAATTTCGCATAGTTACTCGACTAAGTAGCCACTCAGAGAGGCAATTAGTAAAAGTAGTAACAACTGAGTTAATTAAAATAAAAAATAATTATTTTTATGACTTTTGCACTTGTGGTGTTAGATGTGATGGAGAGTTCGAGAAATATTGAGTAAACTGACTCGAAGAACATTTATTTTACTATCGGTAAAACTACAAGTTATTTGTTCCGTTTGAAGATCTGGTGCGTTCGCAACATCTGTGCATTCGCATGTACCTAGTTGATAATATCAAAGCGGTGATAAAAAAAAATAGAAAACTATTTGGCGTTAAATTCAAGTGTGACAAAGTACACCTTGCTCTCTAGAGATTATAAGTAGCGTAAAGCGGTCGATACGACAAGGAATGTAAAAGTTAGATGCCACGTTCGGAAAAAGGAGCGAGTAGTTTAAGAAATAGAAACTTAAACGTTAACGAGACAGGTTCAGGTAAAAGACCATCTGAAAATATAAAACGTATTTCCTATGGTCGAGAAAAATCAGAATAGAAAGGTAATTGATATGCGCGAGGCATTAAAAAAATAAGTTATTGATTTTTATAGAGCTTATCTTTTAAAAAGTTATAGACATTTGAAACTAACATAAGTTTATGTGATTAGGATAATTTTCGTTTGCATATATATTTTTGCTATAATCGGCTGCCTTGCTTTCTATGTGGTGTAAGCGACAGTACATGTGCAACTGGTTGTCGTAAGGTTTCGGTTACAATTCAAAAGTTGATCAAAACATTATTAGATTTGTAAGGACAATTTAAATTACAGCGGGGTATGTAAAAGTAAGGCCGATAGAAAGCATTCGATTTGCCCTCCATTAACTGGAAACGCAGCTGAAGAGATGTGGGTGTCATTGACCTCTGCCTCCTCGTTCCCAGATTTGTGTGTGAGTGTTGCTAAGCTCTGGTATAAGTACACGTTTCAAATTTAATTTATACTATTATAAGCTAATTGCCATTGTAGACATGACAGTTTTAATTTATACTGACTTATTTCTTGTTTCAAGTTATTTAATTAGTATAAGGAATATTAAATTACATTTTCACTAAATCATTAGTTAGTTACAGTTCACCAGTTTCAAACTGACATATTACATCATGCGTTTACAAGAATATTACATACTTTTGATACCCACATAAGAGATTAAAAATAGTTGCACACGTAGATTGATCAGCAGTAAAAAAAATTGCTATCTATTATGTTTGTGTCCGCAAAACTCAAAATGTGGTCGATGCATTGATTTGAAATTTTTACACAAAGTTGTAGTTCTATATTAGAGTGTTTGTATACGTTTTATTCCAAAGTTCGTATGGGAACTGGCAATCAAAATATCATACTGAGCAACAGTGAAGCGTGGCCGGGTTTACCTTTGCTTGTATATTTTCGACGGGTTAGGTGTTTATTTCGCCATTTGCAGAGCACATTTTCAAATGTGACTGAAAACTCGTACTCCTACTATTACCAAGAATTTACTAACAAAAAAACAAATTGCAAACTTATGCCAGTGGGGTCAAAATAGAAAAAACAACGGTCTAGCCACATATTGCTCACTTTCCGAATAACATTTCTATAAATCGTAAAATTTCTATCACATTGCCAGTAAAAAATATAAATCGTACATTTTTATTAAATCAGTTTTGTATAACTTCTACAAAATGACGTAATTGCACGTTCGTGGTAAGTATCCAAATCCGAACGACCATTTGCTAAATGGTTTTATCGAACAAGGCATTACAATAGGCTTATACGCTATATTGTGTAATAACAGCTGGTCGGCGAAAGACCGACGTCATTCCATTATGGAAATTGACAGGGGATAGCCTAGACTATAGGCTGAACTTATGTAGATGTTACAAAACCTAAGCGGTTGTACCTAATAGTTTTAACACGGCTTTGTGGCAGGCTGAATGGTGTTAGTGTTAGGTATATAGTACATAAATATAGGAAAGTATAATAAAAGTATTAATCGCTTTGGTTATAAGATCATGTAACACTTGAAAATGTAAATAGTGTTAGACTACTTCGTTGATCTCGCGGCATACGTTTGCATGCAATAGTGAGGTCCCAGGTACGATTGCAAAATGTTTGTTTACCTATTAAAAAAAGCAGTACAGCAGTAGCAGTGCGGAATTTGAAAATGTGTTAAATACTCGGTAATAGGATGCAGTTGATTTAAAGTTAACTTAGATACTATGTTAGAAATTGTATATCTGCATGAAAAGAGATTGTTAAAAAGAACAAATTACTTTATTTTTTGAGCAGATTAGATTATTTATTACATGAGGCGTGTGGCGGCGTTACTGTATGTAAGTGTTAAATATAACATAGTTACGAGCGTTGTCAACACGTATACTAATTAATTTCTATAAAAAGACAACTTCCGCCGTAGGAATCATTCCTGTGTCGCGGGGGACTTTACAAACATTCAAACAACACACAAAGAGTATTGATTTATATTTTAGAAAAGTTTATAGTAAACCTCATGAATACAAAAAGGCGAATGCGTCGAAATCCCAATCTAGTTTACTTTGAAACATTCCTAACAGTTATCTTCTAAGGGTTAGACAGCGATGCAACACAAATATTTCGCAAATTATATCAAATTTGTAACACATTTTCAATTAAATTTATTGATTGTAATGATACAGAGTTTGTTAACACCGTTTAAAGCATTTGACAATAATAGCTATTATATGAGTTGATTAGGATAATGGGTGAAGCAATTGTAACGCGTATGATAAAATTAGTTAGCTATTAATTTAGTTATTTGTGGCTTGCTATGTGTGGTTATGTGTGGTTTCATCTATTAATAAATAACTATGCGTTTGTGAAGAGTCAATTCTAGTGATAAAAATTGTTTGAATTAGTTTTTTCTTCTAGTTTCAGTATCAGTATAATCACAAATGGTATTCTATAAAAATATAAAATATAATTCAAAGTCAAATATAATTTACATTTCAGTTGGCGTTTGGCAATAATTAGTCTAGATCGGCACTCAGTATTGAAAATATTTAAATATGACAATTGGCCATATGAACTAGGTAGTCAAGCTGTTGATCACAGAATTTTAAATATAGTATATAAATATCAGTGTGCCGTACATGTTTGGACTGAGGGGTTCGTACGACACAAGAGACACAACATTGTGTGATCCACAAATAGTTGTTCTGAGTCTGGACTCGGAACAAAAACTTTCTGTAACGACATACAAAGATCACCTAGGACTTTTTTTTCATGTTATTTTAATGTTTGAAATGTACCCTGCTGTACAGAAATAAATGGAAATGCGGTAATTACATCAGATTATCACTTCTTATGGCAGTTAATAATTGTTCAATACTTTTAGTACTTATTTTTAGATGCGATCCATATATATTTTGATACGCAAAGTAATAACGGGATATTAAATCTGTGGCACAACACTTTCTCTGATTAAAGGAAGTGCCCACTAAATCATAGCTCACCCTAAAATATGCCCAGGGCGTGGCTTGAATTTATAACAAGTATAACTAATATGAATGTTTTACTTTATGATATCGTCTTGAGCATACGGCACTTACTCTTTCATGATTCTTGAAGATTGCAACATCGCACGTTATAAAGTAACTACAACAGTTTACAAAGGCATATATATAGTAGCACATATTACCAAAGTTGCTAAGTAAAGCTTAAAACTTTTGTACCTAGCCAGCTACTTAGGAAATACGTTGTTACGATGTGATTATTAATTATATAATACGCTATCGAACGCTGTTATTCTATGTGCTTATAGCAAAATGTTTCATCATTATATTCAAGATCATTAAACGAATGGTTCTGACAAAACTGTAATTAATTATTTGATACTTTGCTTTTAATAACGTAATCCAGGCAATATCATTGTTATTATTGTCAAGCATTATCCGTCCACAGTATGCTGAGAGCATTGACAAACCGGTGGGACTGTCAGATGCTCGGCCGATGGGTAAGACTGCACACTCAATTAAGAGTATATAGATAACAAATATTGTTTGTTATGTCTGTCTGAGTGTCCCGTGATTTGTGTTTGTCTGTATTTTATTGTTTTCTGTGTTTATTGTATGTATGTTTACTAACAATAGTTAATAAGTTGCTTTTGTATTACTAATCATATGGACCTAACAGTCTGCAAATAAAAATAAAAATAATAATAATAATTATTATTATTATTAAGCTTCATTAATTTATCGTAATATTTTCTATTGTTATATATTCACTATTTACCTGTAAATATTTTCACATTATTCTTTATTATAAACGTTATTATACTTATTATTTACAAAGTAAGAAAAAATATTGCATAAAATATTATAAAATTTTGAAATAAATCAGGCTGGGGTGTCAGTGCCATATATTTTAAGCAAAAGTTATAGGTATGAGGTTGCTTATACTCCACACGGATTCGAGAAGACAATTATTTTAGGTTACATGCAACTCAAAGTATAAGCAGCCGATTTTATATAAAACACACACATAAGAACATTCTATGCAAGAAGGGATTAAAATAGGTAGTCAAACTTTAAATTGTATGCAAATACAGGTTCTATTAGGAAAATGAAATAAGAAAAGGAACAGCATCCCATCAATAGTAGAAATGAGTCCTAAACAAATTGCCCGACCATTTGTCGCCGGCGAATATTTCGATTTGTATTAGCCTTTTTACTTAAGTAAACTGAACTTGCTTAAGAGCTGTTCACAAACGTTGCCAGAAAAAGACCATACATGAGTGGAGCGCAAAAAGTGTTCGCAACTTGGTGCTCTTTTCAAACAAAAGTTAAGCTCATTTCATTTTAAAAGAATAACACAACTACCCGACCAAAGTTTTAAGAGTAAGCACTAACATTTGAAGCTCGGCTCTACTTAGAAAGATTTTATTAATACGGAACTGCAATTGTTAACAGTACTCCTCGCTTAAAAATATACCCCGATGCTTCTTCACAAACATTAATTAACATCGTTCTTAATCTTTTCACTCGAAAGGAATATTAATATTACGTGTATTTACCCTTGTAAATGGTTACTCAAATTGCCATCAGACATCGGAAATCGGTTGTACACACGTATGTAATCGGCGAAATCGAAATCGTTCGGAAACTGTGATTCCGGGCAATTATAGATTTTATGCTCCATTTTCGAGTGGAATACTCTCAGTCAATATCATCTAGTCATGTGTTAATTGATTTTGTGGATCTACTATGTGCCTCGCTGCACTGCCGACTATATAGCAAGAATACGTTTAGATATTATAATATGTAACCATTTAGCTGAACGTATAATCGTAATAAAGCTTTGCAGCATTTAGATAGTCAAGACTAAAATTAGTTTAACATTAGTCAATTATCGTATATTTACTTGTTTGCTTTCGATTTTACAAATACAGCAATATTTTCTAACCACTGACCAACAGGTAATCACGTTCAAGAACAAATATCACTTTCATAAAAGAGCACGTACGCCGTGTAGGTGTTCAGTGTAGTGAACTTGTTTGTTGAGTAGTATAAGGTCTTTGTAACGTACACAGTTCTATATTATACGTGGAGGCGAACAGCAGCGATCACGAACACAGTACAGAATCCTAAGCAAATTGTTGAAATGGCTCCTATGCGTGTATTATTTACTTTTATCACAGTATTGCGAACATTGGACTGGGACATTTTTATGCCGTAGCGAAAGAATTTGTAGCGTCTGTCTACATTGGAACAGAATTCGCCTGCTGTTTACACATTCTATTTATAAAAAAGATAGTATATAGTTTTACTACACATAAAATAGTCTTCGTTAAAAATCCATTAGCGTCTTCTACTGGGCAAAATCTTTTATGTTGAAGTCATCGCCGCTTATAGGCGAATGTCGATTTAGCGTAATCATTACGCTCACATGGTGCTAATGATTGCATAACTATTCCTTGAAAGTTTGTATCTGTGCAGCTCAAATATCAAATGGAATTGAAGCCCAGATGGTATGCAAGGTATCCACAACCAGATTAAAATACAAAAGAATGACACAATGCGGGACCGTATGCCCATTTGAAAATTCGTATAAGCCACTTTAGTTTAGAAACTACTACCATATTTATACATATACATACAACTTAAATATATTAATGGATAGTTTCAAGCCATGCGTAACATTAATTAAGTGTGAATATTGAAATCAATGTCTATTTTTTAGCAGGAAGCCGTTAATTTTAGGCTTTATTTAGTGTTCTGTAATATTGCGTACAGCTTCCTAATATATATATCATATATATATAATAGCTTTGTGTATATATCTGTGTTTCATTGATTTATGGTAAGCAGTGCAGAAGAACGAGCGGCAGCTTAGACTCGGTAATTGCTTTCCGGGTGAGTCGACAGAATTTGCATCTCTCGGCGCGCGCGGCTCCATCGCTTCGAGATGGCAGATATTCATCACTTTCATTGTATCGTTTTGTAAATACACAAATCAAGCACACGTTTGCAATGCTCCATGCATGCCAAAATATTCTGTTTACTATACCAAAGTGAATCTTACACAGCTAAGGCCTCACTCATTAGTAGTGTGTAATTATATTTTGATCACAAAAGGTGCACAGCACGAATGTAAACTTATATTTTTGCGAACTTGGTACTTTCTGTTGTATTAAGAGATATGAATCCCTTTGAAATGACTGGTAAATGTAAATTATGCACGTTGTGCCAGCGCTGCAATACGTGCTGCGATTGCATGTTCAGAGGATTCTTCTTTAACCGAAGTACGACCGCGCCGCGTCGTGGCAAATGTTAATGGGGGGCAAACACTGAAAATAATTATGCAGACGCCTAGCCGGTGCGGTGGCTGGGAGCATCCAACTCGATGCAAACAAGATTATACTAAAACCGTAAGGCTTTGCTCACCGCAATGTCTAGCGACATTGGTGTTAAGTGATGCTCGAAATTAGAGGCCGTACATAATCTATGCGGATATGCCGCAGCGAGGGGATAAAACAAACGCATGACTTTCAGAGAGTCTCGTGAATTGTAGGGTCATCGAGTGGAGAGCCGGCAGCTTTGATCGTCTGCGGTAATGGGGCTGGCGGACCACATTCGCGGAAACTTTTACGGGACACTGACCCACTTCTGAACAACCAGTAAAAGTAATCTATAATACGGTCCTCCTTTAAGAATATGCGCCCTAACAACAACTCATAAAAAAGGAACAAATACCGAGGCCTCATTGTGATGTAAATAAAATAAACGTCGAATGGTAATAGCTATTTATTTTGATAAGGAGCTGGTATATAGGTAAGTTGTGGAGAACGATAGGCATCTGAGTATGTATTTAAAACAAATCTTAAACCTCATTTCATAAGCTTCAAATACACGTGGAAAGAAATAGGTATTCCGTTTCGTAAAAGATTCGATAACTGAGGTAAATAAGCCCGTTTTAATAAGATGTGACGTTATTGTATACCATCTGTTTAATGAAGACTCTGTTAATCTTCGTTGCGGAAAATTAACAATAGCTGCGGTCATGGACCGCGAGTAAATCCATAATTGCACACATAGCTCGTTGGGTTCTTCATTAAGTTCTTAAGACTTAAATGTCTTTGAATATTCTATTGTTGGCATTTGCTTTATATGGTGTATGTAGGTATAGGGCACAGTTGTATACGCATATGAACAATGCAGATATTCGAGCGTCGCATTGACCCACAATCGGACGCCAGGCGAAGGTGAGACCTTGCAAGTCGAAGAGGCCAATCAAAGTTATGAGCTATTTCCTTACCACATAAAAGCGAGATACTGATTTATGACGAGCCGCCTGCGCCGTATATAATACAAGACCACAATACTCTGATAGTGGCCAGTTCATGTTTCATGAAAATAAATCATGAATAATGCGTATGAAAAAATTCTATATGCTGAATACAAAAGTTCTTTAGTAAAATTACGGCAAGTAAGCTTCTTATGTCGCTAGATATTTTATAAAAATACCAAGAGAAGAGTAATATCGGTTGATGCAGCTAAAATTGTTTATTAAAGGTAGTATAGGTAACGGTAAAGATGTTAAATATAATACAGCTTTTATAACGCCATAAAAGCCGTGGAAATACCGCACGCCTCAAAGTTGTCGGCGGAGTTATACCTGTGTGGTAAGTAGCAACATATTGTTATAGGGCTCGAGAAGGCGGAGGCCTTGTGCGTGACGGATCACCGGTGGAGATGAAATCAAATATCGTGTTCACGCCGCGCGCCGCCGCGCCACCGCGCCGGGCCCCGCACATAACAACATATGCTTACGTGCACCACGCTGCCAAAAGAACAACATGCCTCTTTTGAGCCAACTTCATTTGGTATTATTTTTCCTCCCTGGCGATTTGAACAATGTATTCTGGTTTCAATCCTCTTTATGTTGCAAGCTGTCTAATGCTCATTACATTTGAAAATAGACAGTAAGTAGGTTAACTAAACACTGCTAGTAATCTGTTTCCTTTCTCATGCGTGGCTTGCGATAGCATAGGCGATGTTGTCAAATAATGAACTTACATAATTGATAGATTTATAATATACAAAGAACCAATTTACAATTCTGGGTAATTTCAACAAAAAAATTACAAAATATTATTGTAACGGCGTTAGTATCTAATAAAACTTAATCCTAAACTACGGCTAATTGAGTCTGGTTTATTTTTTAAAGCATTGTTATCATATATTATAGATATATTGTCATTAAGTTACCTTCAATATTAGAGCGAGATATTATACTGTTACCTGTTGTGTAAAAACTAAATAAGAAGCACGTGACAGTAAAGATTTACTTGCTTTCATTTGTCTGAATATTCACGCGACTTTTGACTTTTGATCTAAAACTTGTGTTCTATCTTGATTTCAAATCTCTTTTATTTATTTCACGTGAATATAAAGTACGAGTGACGAAATTATTTGCCAGCGCCTCCCTATCTAAAATTGAATCAGCTCACAATAAAGATATTGCGATATTTCATTTGAATTCATGTTATTCCAGAAAATTGTCATCAAAAGTTGAGAGAGCTATGGAACGAACAAATAAAGTTCACCAGAGTGAGGAGTAACGTTGCAGCTAACAATTTAAAGTTAGTCTAGGCGGATGAGTACGAACTGAGGTGAGAAAATGTGGGGGGACAGGAATCGTTAGTGGGGTGAAGGGTGGAGCACCGGACATCAGTTCTGCCAGCGTTTCCCACCATTGATAAAGTTGCAGCGAAACCAGAGGTAAGTAACTTAACCGACGACCGTCCAACTGCAGTTAGCCTCTAACATTGAATGTTCTGAAAATGTCGGAGACTGAATAACTAGACAAGGTTTAGCGGAATTTCGGCTGGACCCATATTTGAACTAGATTGTATTAGCAAATTATCCGGGCCTGCCAAATATTCGATGGAAGGTTTACAAGCGACACGGCGCAACGGTGGCTAGATATTTTAGTTAGTTAATAAAACATCGTATCACCGTCTGCCCACCAGAGCATCGCAATGCTAAAATGCCTAATTAACGTGAACCACATCAAAGGAACGTGGGGAATATTCACCGGGGACCCGTCTGCGAACTTCGACTTGAGGCGACAAGACGGATAGCGCGTCGATCTAATAGGTTGCATCGCTAACCAACTTATATCTGCCATTGTTCGCTTCTATTGGATACGTACAACATTGTATTGATTCGCTACGTCTGGGTGTAGTATTCTTGCTAACAAATAGAGAATTTAAAATGTCTGGTACCATCTTTAATTATCTGGTTATGACTGAAACGGTTTTATAACTTCGAAACGTTACATCGTAAACACAAACGAAAATATGAATGACAGAACGGAAGGCGCAGTCTTTTGTGAGCTGTTAATAATATCTGCAGAAAATTATATTTTTCATGACCTGTTTCTTTGTAGCACCTGAATAATAAGAACAACTTTATCAGAGGGTGAAAAGCGCCGGATGCCTTACAGACCGGCATTAAAAATATTAAAATAAGTAATTGCTCTATCAGGCCTGCACCTGACGCCCGCCCAGGCGTACCCTACCACCCGCCCTTACCGCCACGCCCTTAAGTACTTTGTGATAAGGGCAATCGTGCGAACTCCTCTGCGTCGTTTATGTATGTTTATGCCGTTCTATTTATAGTGAGGGAAAATAAACCCTTCACGACACGTGTCTCTGTGATTTGTATAAACAAACAAAGTTTATATTATAACTGTAACGTAAACACAGATTAGAGGAAAATGGCAATGAATAAAAGAAGTGTGTAAACGGTAAGCCGACGGATATGTACATAAGTATATATTAAGTAAGAGCATATCTCATGTGTCAATTACGTTAAGTGCTAAATCATGTCTGGCAAAGAAAGTTATGTGCATGTAGGTCGGCAATTTAGAAGAATATACACTTATAGGGACAATATTAAGTGACCTATTAAGTATTCAGATGAATATTGTTGATATAATGATCATGAAACTCGGATACTGTCTACGCAACTAAGAGGCTTTATCATCGTATGAAAACGTGAAAGATAAATATTACTATTATATACACCCATGAAACAATCTTTTTAGTTTTCCATACCAAATTTCCAAAACGGGACACCAGTTATTTTTGGGGTAAGGGACGCGCCTAATAGCTTCCGATAAGAATCGTTGCAGCATATTGATTTGTATTTAGTAGTGCGCACTGAGTCGGTGCCTTGCCGATATATATCTTCGTGATCGATTCACCGGAGCAGGAAAGATGTGTTGAAAATGATGAGCTAATAGGAGTAGTTACATTAATACTCACTCGGCTCCATTTTTTCCTCCCCTGTGCAGCATGCCCGCGCGTGCCATCTCACGCCCAGGGCCTGCAAAAACGTACCATCCATTAACGTCAAGTCGCTCACGAGCCTTTTCCGCGTCTTTACGCTCACTAAATACAGTTTAGGCCTCGTCTTAATTTATTATTAGTTGGATGATACACCAAATTATGCCGGCCGTCCGTTCTCTCAACTTAATTTTTGTCTACATAAATAATGTATTTTCTTCCTCCCAGTCAACCGGTGAGATTGCGTGTTCTCCAGCCTGTTATATTTTAAATATTGTATCAATTTTTTGTTTAGCATGTTTTATATTTTCTTCCTGAATAGACCTGATGTTTAAAGGGGATGAAAGTATCCGTTAGGGTTGGCTATGTTGCAAAATTAGATAAGCACGTATTAGGATTTTGAGATTTTACATAAGAACGTGTTGCATTTGTCGCTTTTTTCTAATTCTTCGTATATTTATGTAAGTTTATTGATATCATCGCAGTATGGCGACGGGCAGTCGTTGATGATCTACTTTGTAAAGAGTGCTATACGATATAAATAAAATATAAATGTAATCACCAATTACCCTACATTCACAATTATGAAAAGTGGCCATGATTTCTCTTAGCTTCATATTAAGTAGGTGTCAATTGTTAATTGTCTTGAGAAATAACTGTTTGTTTTTAGACTACGAGTTTATTTTATCTGATTAAACTTATATTACAGATTACTTAATAACGAAAAACGTATTTTGTAAAATTAAATGCAATAAAAATTGACAATACTTAGCATATATTCCGTGGATTACTTTGTGAGTGCATATTTATTTATGTTTAATGTAGTGTCACTAATTGTGTTCATCCAATGTGTTACTGTTTGTTTATCCCTAATAAATAAATAAAACAAGCCCATTTATAAGTTATGATTTTTATCTTAAAC
Source organism: Catocala fraxini (assembly GCA_930367265.1). Classification (NCBI taxonomy): domain Eukaryota; kingdom Metazoa; phylum Arthropoda; class Insecta; order Lepidoptera; family Erebidae; genus Catocala; species Catocala fraxini. The sequence continues at coordinate 18,751,703 of OV884029.1, forward strand.
TAAGTATTATCGCGATATATGTATGTACTTGTTTACCATTTGCTATTAATATATATTAGGGTTCTCCTAGTGGTCTAAATTTGAGCATAATGTGTTATGTATTTCCCAATCTATAAAACATAAATGTTCAATGTTTTTATTGATAGCACTACGGTTATAGGCTCGTCAAGAACTACAAGACAAAAAGGAAAATCGGTTGACAAATAAAGGAGGCACAGGTACTGCACTGTGGAATCTGACTAAAGTGCCTCTAAATCAATCAATTGAACATAAACCGCAATATAGTTAAAAAAAATTGATATCCTTGTGTAACATTTACGTAAACGGTGTAAGACAATACGTCTCACGTTTACGTATATAACATTACTCTTATTATGGACATAAAATATAATAGGCAATTATTGTTTCGTAAGCCAAATTAATCACGAACTAGATAAACTGAATAAAATATTACTTATATATATGGAGGGTAGAGGTACTTATATAGATCTAGACAAATACACGATTCCAACTTGACAACCGTTGAATAAATGCTGTAATTTAACAATTTAATCAGCGATCTATTTGGGAAAGAACTTGATTGATGGCCAGTCGCAATATTTCAGCGTTGGCGCCTGTTGCAAAGCTAAATTGCGACATCAACGACGATAGGTAGACAATGAGCTGCCGTGGAAATTTATGAGACTCGAACAAGAAAAATATACTCGGCTCAGCGACGCGAATACCGGAAAATAGTTAAAGCTTCCTTAGACAAACTGTCAGCCATAATTATCTCGTGTCTATTGATCTCCTTCAGCGCTGGCCTTGAGCCGGTTTCTTGTCTGTTGTTTCAAGAATTCTGTGTGTATTCTTCGGAAAAGTATTTATTTAGGTCTCTCAGATGTTCGTAAATGAATAGCAGACGATACGACAGAGAATTTAGTGCTCTCATATAATATACATATAAATGTAGTGTTTGCGTATGATTACATAAAGTCTTCTTTACGTTATGTAGTTAATTTCAAAATGTAAATATTTATGAGCATGAGGTTGAACACATGGTACATTTACTCTATCTGCTTTTATTTTGATTATAATATACGCGCGTTATTGAGATATTTTAATCTTATCATCTTCCTGAAACGCAATGTTTACTAGTACGTTAGTATGTGTACAAAGTAATATAGGAAATGAGTCAAAAATACAGTTTTCAATTACATTAACTGTGTCATGTTGCTAAATATATTCATTCATTCACAAAGTTAGCATGACTGTTCCGTGTTATGTACGAAGGGGCAGTAATATAAAGTTTTAAGTGGATTACAAACGATATTAGTCGCGAGCTTTCACTTTGGTATGTAATATGGCGTAAAACGCGAGTGATAATTCGGAGGGGCACGCGATGCCGACATTACCCCGGTTGTATTTACCGGTACACCATGTATCGTAAATTGTATCACCGTCGGCTGTGGCTGTGATTGAACACGTGTCTATTTTATACGTCGATACATCTCGGGGTTTACGCACGTTTTTATGAGGGTGTGGCATTGTAAATAACCATGTGAAGGCAACAGAACTTATTCAGTGAAAGTCTTCCTGTGGCGCGGAAATTGTTTCGCAAATTAGTCTAGCGCAAGTAACAATTTTACATTATTTCCGTCGCAAGTATCCGTTTCTGTAACAACATTCTGATCGTTACAATTCAGTCAATTAGTAGCGACATCTGTGAAATATGCAACACAGTTTGGATTAAGAATTTCATAAATATTTATCGACAGAATTTGGTCAACATTTTGTCGTTATATTTTTAAACAAATATTATCGCGTGCTACATTCGCTACGGCATATTTTATGATACATTTTATTACAGCGCTAGTTTCGGATAGTATAACTTTGAGTTTCGCCGATAACGAAACATGTATTCACAAAGCGTATTCTATTTCGCCGAGAGAATATATAAACTCTAGTGATATGAAACGTACAAAATAAAAGCGTTTATTATACTTATACTTTTACGTTTATAAATTCCTTTTATAAAAGTAAGTAAGTCGTAAAATGCTGATTTCGTTTGGTATGCGGAATAAAATTGCAAAAATCCTATGCAAATGCGTCTACAGTAAGCGTCGTAGGCCCCGCTTGTCAGCTTTGATATCGCATCTCGTAAAGGTACTACCGATAAGCGTAGGTACCCTTAAACTTTGGCCATTTTATTGCGACTTTATGTGGGTACGTACGCCTCGGGCTAATAGACTGCCTTATTTAATTTCACACTCAATATCAGTTGTGTTATATTGCATTTCTGTAACCGAATCGTATAGTAGCTATGAAATAGTATCTATTAGTAATAAGCACTTTTGTGAGAAAATATTGAATAACAACTTACCTGGTCATTCGATCGGGGGGCTTGAAGTGCTGTCTTTTAGTCTGGATCATTCCAGTTACCTGCGAAATAACAAACACTTATTATGTAATGAATGCACCATTAGACAAATTATTATCTATTGTTATTAAGAGTCAAAAGATAAAATCGTTAGTAATTGTTTGCTTCAACTGTAAGCAAATAGACTCAGGTTAAAGATATTTGTAGTATCATAAACCTAATTGACGTAGACTGTTTTAGAACAGATTTATGGTGTCGTAATATTTTGTGGTTAATATTATATAGCTACGTCTGAAATCCGATACCACACGATTCATGTGGTATCCTACCTAGAGAATGTACGGGCTTATAGTCTCTAGTGTCGCTATTCAAGGTGTAATGTGAACATAATCACTCATATATTATGCTGATGACATAACTTTGAGTATTATGTTAGTATTTATATATAGTTTATGCCTTATCATAACAAAGAACACAAATAACACGGGTTTTAAACGACTAATAGATATTTATTATTAAAAAATATTCCACAACATAATTTTACAAACAGCAATAGGCGAATGGTTATTCACTTGAATTGCAATCTGCAGCGTATGACTCTAGAGAATTCGATCCCATGACACGGATCACAGACTTTTCGAAGTTATGTGTATTAAATAGTTCAATATCATTCGCTTTAATGATGATGGAAAGACGTCGTGAGGAAACCTACATGTTTGAAAGTTCTCCATAACTTTCTCTAAGATGTGTGAAGTCTATCAACCCACATCAGGCCAGGCAGCGTAGAGGACTATGACGTAATCCATTAAATCCTGAGTAGGTCCCGTGCCCACTAGTGAGACAGCTTATAAACAGGCCTGAATCCTGATATTATAGGTATATAGAAGACGTTGCTATATCTGATTGGGTGTAAAAAGCAGGTCAGTTTGGGAAAGGCAGTAAAGGTGTATTCGATTGTTTTTATGTCTACACTTTTGCTTTTTATATAGGAATGGTGAAGTCATTTCTTTTATTCACCTGAGTTTGCATAGTCAATACCAATAAACATGTAGCAATTGACGACGAAAACAGGGAGAGAGAGTCGTTCGAATGTCAATTATTGCATTCAGCCAGATATGCCTAATAAATAGCACAGAACAGTTATAGACGAGTTAACCCTAAACAATTTTACGCTCGTGTCTATTTGTGAGTGCATTTTTTTTCAAGTATTGTGTTGAGTTGACCTTGAATTTTACCTACGAATCTACCTATGTAGCAAATGTTTTAAAACGTAAACATAATATATGTACATCTTTATGTAGATAGTTAAAGATAGATTGTGTCGATGATATGGCGGCACAGTATGCGTCTTGCTTAGTGCCGAGTTCGAAACAGGTAAAATGTTGTTGAATTTTTCAGTTACAAAAATTGCAATATCTTCCCGAAGTTTGGCAATATGCTCAGTAGACGCCGAAAAGAGATACCGAAAAACACAGCTGGCGAAATGTAGAATGCGTACACTTGTACTCTTTGTCTACACTTTCTGGGATACACAGACGAAGACTACGTTGTTTCAAAATTCTAAAACTTTTAACTTCACTCTTCGTCAGAATCATACAATTTGCTCAACAGATTTATGGTAAGATATTATAATATTAAAAAAAATGCCAATATCAAATAGCAGCAATTCAATCATGCGGACGAATATTGCTTTAACGAATTAATCACTAAGTGGCCCGTTCTATAATTTAAACTCAGGTTTTATATACTAGTAAGGTGACAAATAAACACACCGTACATACCTACCGATTATGATAAGTGAAGCCTATAGACACTTGCATTTCAAAGAGTGTTACTCGTGCTTTACAAATCCTGCAATAACCATTTTATAACCAAAACAAGATAAAGTACGTATCACATCTTAAAACTTAATATTTCACATGTAAATATTTACCTACGTAGGCTTATCTGAGCCACTCATAAATCTCAGATTCCTACCACCCTCGCTCTCCTAGCGTCGAAATGAACGTCCCGTCTATTTGACATCGAGGTTATTTGTATGTAGATGGCCGAAGGATTCTCTATTAGTACGATATTGCGGACGAGTGCGCTCGACCTCAACTGTGCCCCGCTAACACCAATCCAGATGACCCAAATGGAACACCGACCCGTTTGCGGATCACTTCACTAACTCTTCTAACTACACGAAATAAACTTAACGACGTACTAGTGGTAACTAGTGTGCCGGTTGATATACGACGGAAACGAAACGATTGACTAGACGGTTAATGTCTAAAAGTTAAGAGCTACTAACAATACGCGATTGTTACCGAAAATATATCGAATGTCTCGATAATTTAACAACCTATCGAATTATTGGTTGTTACTAATTTATATTCTGATAACAATCGAATATTTTATACACGATTTAATAACATTTACATTGAATGAATTAATTAGAAAGCGAACGTTTATTTGTCGATTTGATTACCTTGAACTTAACAATATTGTTTTAGCTGTTATAATTGCACATACAGAATTCGTCTCGATATTTCACTTTACAAATGTCCATTTGTTTTAATAATGCTGTCATGCAATTAATCTATAATAAACGCATTCGGTATAATGTCAATCGAATAACAATAATATTGTTTGAATTCGCACATTCAAGGTAATCGAATATCGAATAACTTAAACACAAATACAGGTCTGATGACATGCTATGTTGTAACAATCTAACAGCTATTTAGGTAGCTAGTTTACCTGTCGCTATGTCATAATTTATTATTATCCTTACCTGAATGTCGGAGAGCACGTTAATCCGTCGGTCCCGGCTACCATGAACATCTATGGCAGTCATTATTAGAAAGTCAGTGCCCTATAATATCTTGACACTGGTCTAGCCTTAGATTATCGTTAGCCTCCGAGTTGCGGAGGTCAGGTGGCAGCCGTTCCGTGTAAAAACTGATATTTAGTCAAATCCGGTTAGACCAGAAAAGCCGACCCCAAGTGACTTGGGAATAATAAAGGCTAGGGAGAAGAGACCTGAATGTACAATGTGGTGATCTATGAAGGCGTATATTCAGCTTTGGAATATAATTCTCGGTTATATAATTATATATAATTTGCTATGTATGATGTACAAACACAAAGTGGACAATAAGCCCTGTGCCGCGGTCCCTGCCCTGCAATCCTGTACCATAAAATCCCGTTTGTCGTCATCCGGCATCGTGGTTTTTCACGTTGCAACTGTGGCCGCTGTAAAATATTTTATAGCCCACAAAATACTCGGTGCAAAGTTTTGAACGCTTTGGTTCAAGTCAAACATAACAAACATTACCTAGCTATATCATGTTTATTTCTACAAAGTTAGAGTTTAAACTCATTTGCTTATTATCGTCTTAGGTTTTTGATAGCTAATATTCCTTCCTAACCTTATTGAATCGCAGCGTCCAGACACAAAAGATTTGTAATTATGTCTGGTATTCTAAGACTTAAGATGAATAAAATTAAGTCATATTGTGAACATAAATGCAAAATATTGTGAGGATAGAAGAAAAAGAAGAATAAATAAAAAGGATTAAACAAAATAAAACACAATAAAACTTGTTAAAAGTTTATTTCGCCTATTTGCCTAATTAAATGTCGCTTGACTGAAATAATTTAGGTAAAATTGTAGAGCCGTCGTTAGAATGGTCTTTATTGTATACCAAATATTGATTACCAGTAAATCATTGGACAATTTAGAGCAATTAAGCGTTAACGATTGGTTGCAAATTGCACTACTACCACTGTATAATAATTTATATGACTACTATAGATAGCACATACATATTCATAGATATAGCGCTTATCTATTGTATTTACTCAAATGTACGGTTATGCAAACTTATGTTTAAATATGATAAAGATTTGTCTACGATAACATGTACTTCATAAGCACTTATTCTATTCATGGAAGCGTGTATGGTTAATAGTTCAAAATCCCGTTTGTCGGTAACCAGCATCAGACGTACGAACATTTATTTAAATGAATATTTCAGAAATACTTTGATGTGATACGCTCAAAAAATTACAACCCATAACAAAAGATTTACGTAAAAAAGATTGGCATCAGCGAAATTATAAGCTGATAAAAGCTTTTCTAAAGGATTTCAATGTGATTTTCCGATTCACAATGTACAACGACCAAATAGCCGAATGCAACATTTTTTTAAGAGGCTGTACTCATTGCTTAATATTATAATATTTATTAACCACCGCAATATATTTAAAAATAGGTTAATCACTGAGTAGGCACAATAGTGACCTTATCGCTCGAACGATCTCTGTCCGACAAGACACAGAATACATTCTGTTCTCTCTCGTAACTGACCTCAAACCGCTGTCAAAGCATATAAGATACTATAGTCTGTATCGTATCAGGAAAAACTTTGATCACTCAGAAGTAGGCCTACATAAGGCCGAGCGTGAGTAATCACGAGTAATCACATTGATTAGGTACAATCAAACCTAACTAAGAATTGTTTCGTTATATTTGTCTCTGTGAATACTTACTCAAGAATAATAATTATTTAATTAAGGACTTCGGAGTTTAAGGGTAATACTGGAAGTCAAAATTGAAAAGGAAGTAAATCTATAATTTTATGCAACAAATGGAAGGCAACAGTAGGAGTAATATTGAATACTTAAAGATGAATTTAGAGCGAGAAAGGGAGCAGCGATTGTTTCACCGACACGAGAAAGAAATGCTAAATGCGCCGCAGATTATTATTATTTATTTTTTTATATCAACACTTACCTACAATTTGTTGTAAATTCGTTCTCTTTTGCATTTGGGTTATATATAACTGTTATAATATAACAGTGCAATAAAGTAGAAATACTTAATACGCACTGTCCTCTAATAAATACCTCATACCTCATGAAGGCATAAATCATTAATGGTAGATCGGTAGGGGTGGTCAGAAAGGATTGTAATTCAGATTTTTATTAAACATTGACGAAGTATGACACTTCGATTTTCTCATTTGTCCATTCTTTACTCTTTATTCGACTCTCGTAAAATATCTAACAAGATGTCTTCTACAAATCTACCGTTTCTGCTAACGGCAGTATCGTAATTTAAGCGAAAACCCGATGGACTGCCACAAACGCCTGATATTGAATATATTATTAGAATAACAAATTTACGAGATCTATCTCTGTCGCATTTCTTAGAATAAAAAGATACCTTTTTAATTTAACTTTACCTATTTAATATTCTACTGTTAATATTCTATATATATATATATATATATATTCTATATATATGTTATACTGTTTAATATTCTAAATAAACCTTATTTAGAATATTAAACACACTTTAGATTTGTGTATTTTATATTCTATCTACTTCTACAAACATTTTTTAGCATTTAGCAGGATGTTGGTTTACAAAATTCGTATGGAATATACATGATGTTAGTCCAATATTGTGATTGTAAATTTAGGCGAAACTGTACGTAACTAGAGACAAAGCTTTAAATAGTTATTGTGCATTTGAAACTAAACATTAAACACATTAATTTTACATAAATATTAATACTTTCTTGCTTTTCTCTAGTCGAGAATACGACTTCTATGCATGCGGTCTTGTGTTCGATACTCATATTGAGAAATGAATGATTGGGATATATTTTCAAGTAATTCTCAGCGGCAGCATAGAATTTGGGATCAGGACTTGGGTCTGGTAGACGCCTATAGGCTCACCCCTTATCATATGGAACCTACAACGATACTTGGCGAAATATCTTTGTGTAATACTCCTGTGCCCACCCTTTTGAATGTTATGTTTTTTTTGCTCTTTATTGGGTAAATTAACAATATCACAAAAACAAATTTTAAAATTGTATGGTTCTGTACATTGTAACTAATTGTGACATCCACACCGTTTACCACGAGTAAAATATTATTATTATTATGGTAAAATTTAAAATCGTCAGTAAGTAATGTCATAACAACTTCCAATGCGCGACCATTTAATTCAAGGCTGAAACGCTAGCTTATCGAAAACAGGTTATATAACTTAAGAGAAATTTACTTGAATTGATCTTGTGATTGATTCGTGGCTTTATATAATAAAATATTATTTTGGTAGGTACCTAAATAATAAGGACTGTATTGTTATTTGATTAATCGAAACATTTAAGTAAACCAGTATATGGTTGATACAAATTGCATAAAGAGATCTGAAAAATACAAAATGAACAAATGTAATTTTTGATCATCTAAGCAGTATATTTACCAAACAATGAACATTTGTGGCCAGAAATAAATTAAACAATATATTAATTTAATCGCTCATACAGAATTAGTCTTAATTAATTAAAACCCAACCCAATTATCAATATAAAATAAATCCTGCGAATGCCCATCATTAACGTTTAAAATTTAATTTCTGCTCTTTGTAAAAGAGAAAATGTGGTGTGAGAACCTTCATGAAGCGATATCTACATTAACGTAGCTGTGAAATTGGTAATTTCAATCGACACGACTGTACCTACTAATTGTAACGTATAGGCACGAAGTATATTAAACGGAGAGAAATCCAATAAGGCTTGTGCAAAAAACACTCACTTTTTTCTGTTTCATTGTGAAATGTACGTTCCGTTTCGATACAGAGTTATGAAGGAGAACGGAATGTAGATAATTTACAGCGGAAGTCGGAACAAAGGCATCCCTGGCATGCGACCTACATCCTGTGCCACAATTCGATATCAACTTACTCTCAAGGAACATCCACCATACAACCGAACTGGTGTTAAATTGATTCCATCTTATACGGCGTTCCATATGCTGCCTTTTTCAGTCAGCAGAGCAGGTGGACCCACAATTCACTAAGTCGAGATTGATTAATATATAAATCTTACTTATATAGAACCTTGCCTTTATGCTTACAGTTTCAGTGCTGTAACCACTAGAAATCAATAATACTCAATAGGAGTGTAATGAAGTTACCAAAGTTCGAGTTGTAACTGAGTATTTGACTAGATAAAACAAGCCTCAATGATTCAACGGTACTAAATGCGACTGCTGTGCAGGTCTCAAGTCCGATTTCCGTGCTGACAAGTGGTATTAACTTGTTCTGTTAAGATATTTTCAGTAGTAGCAAGATGTCTGAAATTATACTCATTGCTAGGAGCTGCAGTCATAGCCAACCAAATGTGGCTGTGATACAGCTCTGTCTACCCCATCAGGAATATAGGCGTAAGACTATGAATGTACACAGTAACATACAGCCCGAATTAACAAATGATGCCGCAACGTCACCATTGTCAATTCCTTCTTAAGAAATGTAACGCATGTATAGTTCTTCTCATATAATATAAGAAGTATTCATCCAAGGATTATATGCCAGCGCCTATGGAGATAGATATGAATGTTGGCCTACACTAAAGGACTAAGAAGCTAAAAGCAGACTTTTATATAAATTACACAGTAAATTCATCAAAAGCCTAATGTTATGTTACTTAACACATTAATATGTAGTTACTGCTACAACAAAGCCACTAGCTCCATAAAATCCATTAAACAGGTGTACCTCACGAACTTAATGCACACACATACACACACGTGTGGTTAATTTCAGTATTTTCAGCGGCAGTAAAGCCCGAACTTATAGTACATTGGGTATGGTGACGTCACTCATTGTGTAGGCTGGTTGCAGTGCACAACAGTATTAACCCGCGCCGCATCCTACATTATATCCTACTGTGCAGTGCCCTAGTTAGCCACCGACAATAGCGAGAGCTATTAGAACCGTCCATGTGTGTTAACCAGTTTAGTTCCTCTTGCTTGTTTTTAAACGCTGAATGGGCTGAAAAACAGAATGAAGCCGGCAATCGGGCCGGCCTCAATAAAGGTTTGTTCAGACACTGACGTTCATACGACCGCCGCTAGTATAATTTGTGGTATCGGATATTTTGTCGATACTGCATTGTAATTAACTTAATTAATAGCCCGAAGTACTTTGATGTATGGACTGTGTTTGCCGCAAACGTGGTGCATTTCGATTGTTTTTGCTAATGATAGATAAGGTTAAAGAAAGATTTATAGCATAGTTTCTTTGTTATAGTTTTATTTAACAAATTTTACTTCCACACCAGCAATGGTCTGCGAATGTTCATACCACCAGCATTTTTGAGAACTCATAAAATATGGACGTTATTATTTTGTTGATTTGTAACAGAAGCTCTAAAGCAATCAATAGTTCAAACATTTTTCTGCGCAGAAATCTATCTCTCGCCGTTTAGGGTATCGGTGGGACGACGGTTTGATAATCAATCTGTCAGCACAGTTAGAATCATTAGTTCATATCATGACAACTCATAAAAGTGAAGTATATAATAATAAATATAAAATATGATAAATAGCTGCTGTGGCATCGTTGTGGTGCTTCTGATCGTAAAAGCACCAACTGATTATCAGCTCTCTCGTTCCATTCTAAGATCACGCAGTGTTATTGCAATTTCCTGTCAAGAAATTTTATATAGTAGTATGCAGTCTGGAACAGTCTTCTGTAAATGGCAATAGGCTTGCTCCCGTATAAAGTGGTACCTAAAACTAGTCCTCGCGAAATGTGCATACAATATGAAGAATATTTCAACCTCATATTGCTTGCTATAGAAATAAGATTATGCAAGGATATAGTTATGACATAGTCGTAACAGTTATTTTATTAACATAATATAAGTAGACAGATGGAATACTTGCTATTTAAACACGATAGTTGCCGCCGCACGATTGGTGGTTACGGGTTACGGTTACGAGACCTAATTTATAATATAATAATAGGTACAATGTTTTAGAAGTTGCAACTGTAAGAAGAAAATATTTCAAAAGAAATCGAGGACCACTGTCCTTATGAATGTACAATATAACACACGAATAGACACAAATGTAAATTTATTAACATGTTGAGCGCCTTCATAATTAATATTACTAATAGCATGACTAACAGCAGTTATTTATAAGTTGATAGGCATGTCTAATAAGATTAGGTTACGGCTCCATATACCAATTACTACACAGAGTGCATTAACACAGTTAAAAGTTACATTTCTCAATTAAAGTGTTACTTACTAGGTCGACAAGTGATTTATACGATGAGTGATTTACAACTAACAGTTTCGCTTGCATGGCTTTTGGATATAGCATGACATAGTATCACGCTTGTTAGTCGTCGACAAGTAAGGCAGAAATGTATCATCACATTCTTATACTGCGTGAGTTATACCCTGGTGTTGCTAGCTAGCTATAGATGGCCATATCTGGCCCGCTTTGTGGCAAGCTATTACCGTAGTCATCCCTTGCCATCGTAAGTTGTATGACATCCGTTTTTATCCTATGCTGTCTCAATATCAACCCTATGCTTTCCCATTGATATGTCTCTTGCTTTGTTCTGCAAATTCTCATAAAGGTTTCCAACTTATTGCGCCAATGTTTTCGATCTGTCCCTAAGACGTCAACCTTCACACCTTCGTTTTATTATAAAATAATGTTTGTATCTAGTTCATTTCCGTCTACTACCGAGTCTAGATCCACATGGTCGTGCTGCCGATAATGATTTCCATATAGGTAAATATATAAGAAAAGATACTGTGTCATTTCGAGTTGTCAGAATCATTAATTGCGTAAACGTTTACGCTTACATAAGTAAATAAACAGATATTATCATGCATAAAATTAATGGCGCAAAGAATTTAATTGTTATAATAATAATTTAATAAAAATAATTTTCTTTTGAAGTAAATTAATTTCATTGCGTGAGCACACATAACAGTCCGTTCGACGATTCACGGAATAGCTCACATTTAATCATCCAAACAAAAGAGACGGAGTTATGGCACGGAACCTTTGGTGCACGCGTCATATTCGTACTTCACCCGTTTTTTGTTTTAAATGGGCTGGGGTCGAAAATACAATATATAACATTCTACCCACCGTTTTACCCCATGCGTAATTATTACGAAGCCTGATGAATCGCTCATAACCACCCTTAAATTAATTTTCAGTAGACAAATCTGCATGTATTCGTGATCCTATATGTGTTTTTATTTTGCACTTTTGTAACAATGGCCTTAGATAGTATTTTCTCGTTTCTCATTATCAAGGTGTGTTTTGTTCGCTTTCGTGTTAACTGCAAACGACAATTTTATTTTGCTCGTGGTGGCAGCGGCGGTTGCATAAAGTGCATCGTTTATAAAATGTAACAATGAACAATATTCAGAAGGCTCGGGCTGTGAGCCTCTTATCGAGGCGAGCCCGCAGGCGCGCCGCGCGCCTTCGCCCGCAATCTGATTGCGGCCTGTGTCAACAGTACTGAAATAACTGCCGTCGTTTTGCAAATCATCTGAAGACTCTTCAAGACAAATTTAAACCAGTATAAAAATAACTAGTTAAAACGCCAATGTAAGCGAACTGTAATTTTAACTCGGCGAACTTAATTTCTGCTTTTAGAATAAGAAGTAAATGTTACTTCAGAAACGTTTTTGTAACAAGTCTGGTAATATAATTGCTCGGCTTACTATGTAACGTATGTGTGTCATTAAGTACACGGCTTACAAAAGTTTTATCGCAAATGTAAAATGTGGTTGCACCAAGACGGCGAGTTTTATCTGATCGTGGACTGCCGTTACCAACTTAAAAACTTATTTGCCTTCGCTAAGGAACGAGTTCTTATTCTTATTCCGTCGAGTTCCATTTCGATAAAGAGGAAATTTAATTTTCGTAAAGCGATAAAAACATCCGAATAGTTTATCAACACTTCCATGAGTTAAGAGAGCGTTTGGTACGAAGTTAATATTACGCAGTTCTGTTAGATCTGACAAGATTACATTTCTTTTGAAAATAAGCCTACACTGTTCGGTCATAAAGTAGGTCATTTGTTTCAAAGACGTCACGTAAAATGTGATAGTAAAAGTTTTTTTATGATTTGAAGAGGCGGAGAGCGGCACGTTAAGGCGCGGGTACACTATCGATTGTGCGTGCTGTTTACTATTGCGGCGAATCGTCGGATTGCGTACGCGCTCAATCTAACATAATCGTTTCTTTCATTGTTACTATTACACACGTTTAATGAGTCATCTGTAATAAAACTTATCTGTTACATCGCGACATCGCTTATATTTCTGCGGACGCGTATCTATTATTCATACATGTATATTTACTCGGCTATGTTTCAATCCTTTATATTACTACTACATTATATTTCTTAATATATTAGTACGACGAAACAATACAAGGAACAGCAACAATAAATACTAAAACGAAACGTGAAGAAATACATAGATCATCAGAACGAATTGTAAAATATGGAGTACCTCAGGCAAGTGTCTTAGGCCCACTCCTTTTTATTTTATACATCAATGACTTTCCTAAAAGCATCGATCAATCAATAACTCTATTTGCTGATGATAGCACCATTACAATACCATGTACAAATAGAGATAGTTACAGTAATGACATAAACCATTCCCTAATCTCAATGATACAGTGGTTGAAAAATAATAACTTAAAGATGAATTTGGGAAAACCAATATTATGCAATTTAGCCAACGAGATTCTAAAATTGACAATTAATAATACAGTATAAAAACACCAAAATTGATACAGTTCTTCTTCTCTTCTTTCTAGCGGTTATTAATCCCAGCTTATGCCAGGGTCCGCTTATTTGTGGTCTAATGAGATTTAGCTGAATATCAGTTATTACATGGAGCGACTGTCATCTGACCTCCGTAACCCAGAAGGATAACATCATTCTATGGTTAGACCAGTCGTCAGGATATTTGAGGGCGCTGACTTCCCAATAACGACTGCCATAGATGTTCATGATAGCTGGGACCCACTGTTTAACGTGCTTTCCGACGCACAGGGGTGAACCACCGCCAACTTCCTAATGCAAATTATTAAGAACTTCTTGCCAGAAATTCTTGATAAATTGCTACTAAGAAATTCTTGACGGAAAATCTTAGCAACGTTTTCCAAGCCCGACCCGGGAATCGAACCCGAGACCTCATGATCGGCAGTTGTATACACTACCACTGGATCAACGAGGCAGTTCGGAAAATTTAACAGTTACCACCACTAAGTATCTTGGTATAATTGTTGATAAAAGATTAGATTGGAAAGCACAAATAGAATTAACAAAAAAGTAAGCAAATCTACTTACGCAATGTAGTTATAAATTACCTCAGAGCTAAATATTTTTAAAATTAAATTAATAATATTTACTAATATATTTTTAAATTGTACTACTTAATCATTAAATTTTAAAACAATATAATTTATTCTACCTAATATTTGTCTGTAGTCGCATGCGTTAGCAAAATAATGTATAATAAGAATCACAATTATATTTGCATGATAATTTCTATGATAGCAATTGATGTGCTTCGTTTTTCGACACGTAATGAGACCATTGCGATCGCATCGCATTTGTGTTACCTATGTTGATTGTTTCTATGTTAATTATCTTAAGTTTACCCGCATTATTGTTATATCACATTATGTTTCGAATTTAAAAAGTTGTTCTATGTCCAATATACCCTCAATACATATTAATATCAAAATTAAATAACGTCGCTCCGGTACTTATCTGGCTGGAAACATTCCAATTAATTATGTTAATCTTGTGTTTCTCAAACAAACGAATGTATATTCTTATGAGAAATAAATATCTTAAACCTAAAATATTGACGCACTACTAAAAGCATACCACGGTTTAGTATCTTCCCACCTCAGGTATGACATTATTTACTGGGGTAATTCTACCAATAAGGAATTGACATTCAAGGCTCAAAAAAGATGCATAAGAATCATGTTTAAGCTACATGTTACTGACAGCTGTAAGCCATACTTTAAGAAATATAAAATGTTGACTCTTACCTGTTAAATGTGTAATATGTATATCTGTGTAATTTCCAATATATATAATATTGAAAATTACAATATTTGTAAAAATGAACCCTCATCTATTTGTACAATTATCTAATAGAGTCGATCGTAGTAGTCGAGACAATAGTAGTCTTTGCCTTCACAATGCAAGGACCACGCTCATGCGCAAAAGTGTATTTTGTATGGCTCCAATAATTTACAATGAAATACCCAAATGTTGGAAGGAGAATAATATTAATTTTTTTTTTTAAATAAAGTATTAAACTTTTTTATATATGAATAATTTGATATAATTTTCTCTTTGTTACATTTATTTGCATGATTTATATTTAAAATTTGTACGCCCTAACGGTAAAACATGACTGAGCTACTTATGTTTTATATTTTCTAACTTGTATACCTATGTGTGCATACTCATGTTTTAACAAATAAAACTATCTTTATCTTTATCTTTTAATTTCAAAATATTGGCTACTCCGGCTACTACTTTGAAATAAAACTACTTAAATACGGATTTTATAACGGATTACTTTTAAACATCGCCTTAATACTATTTTTAAACTACTTAAATTTTTACTTACCCGACGTTTTAGTTGCTTTGCATTTTATAGTCACTGGAAAACTAAGATGGTGGTCATCTTATTGTCTTGAAATGTAGTTATTTTAAAGTAGACAATATTATGCAACTGACAATTTGTCCTAATATGAATTATCCCAGGAGATTTGTCACAAAGTAATAACAGTCCATCCGGTCTTCGAACCCGAAGCCTCATGCACTAACGTGTCGTTGGTCTGGGTGTTTCTATGTATAATATGTATGTATTTACAAAAAAAAAGTATATATGTATGTTTATCCATTGTCTAGTACCCATAGTACAAGCTCTGCTTAGTTTGGGCTAGATGATGTTGTGTGTATGTGATAGAATATTATTATTATATGAGCACTGGAACACCTTTATCTGTACGAGGTTTACTCTTCACCATACAGTCGTGCAAAACTGGTCCATGTTGTTGTATAGAGTATTTTCACTAAATCCTGCTATTTACTTTTGTACATCTCGTTAAAAAGTCCATTTTTGACTGGAGAGCAAAGTTGTTTCAAGAGCGAAGGTAAACAGTGGCATTGTGTCGCTCGAAGTAGACATCAAAAGGCGTGTATCAAAGACGAGTGTTGCCACACAGAGGGATGCGCGTCAGGGTGGCCCCCTTCAATATGTGAGGGTGCTGTCAGCTAGTTCAAATTTTACATGTAAACTACTCTACGGAAGACAGAATGGGAAAGCTTGTTTTTGTAACAAACGCACTTCTAAAATATATTATGTAGCGCCATGTGAGTCGCGGCAATGTTCGATATTATCTGAATTGCTAAAGCAAATAGCGGAGTGTATACCTTTCAAAGAGCAAAAAGTTGATTATTAATTTGTTGTGAATGCTATAAAATCTTTATTGCCACCTAGCGAGCACAGTTTCAGACTGCATATTAAGAAATTTTTTTTTACACTTCGCCCCATCCGGTCTTCGAAGCCGAAGCCTCATGCACTAATGTGTCATTGAGGTTCTACTTATTGCTAATTTGTTAATTAATATAATATGTCAAGTTATTTTTCATGTTAACAGAATATAAAAAATAAATATGTATAAAGAAGTTTTAATTATCGTTAAAATTCTGCCATCTGACCTCTGTTACCCAATGGTGTACTAGATGTTCCCGCGGTTTCACCCGCGTTTATCGTAACTGCGCCTCCTCCGTGGGTCGTAGCGTGATGTTATATAGCCTATAGCTAGCTTCCTCTATAAATAGGCTATCCAACTCTAAAATAATTGTTTAGGTCGAACCAGTAGTTCCTGAGATTAGCGCGTTCAACCAAACAAACAAACAAACAAACTCTTCAGCTTTATAATATTAGTATAGATAAGAAATTTTCAGAATATCATCTATCTAGGTGACTCTGTTAAGTTAACATAACTTTACTAGACGATCTGTGTAGCTACGTTTATTAGCAAGTAAATAAATTATCGGTACCAAGAGATAGGAGATAAGCTGTCTAAGGCAAGTAGGCTTCAGTGGGTAA
Source organism: Catocala fraxini (assembly GCA_930367265.1). Classification (NCBI taxonomy): domain Eukaryota; kingdom Metazoa; phylum Arthropoda; class Insecta; order Lepidoptera; family Erebidae; genus Catocala; species Catocala fraxini. The sequence goes on from OV884029.1 coordinate 18,769,049, forward strand.
ACAGTCGACAAGCTCGTCAAGTCGTCACCCTACTCAACTAGTGATTGACCGCGCGCCGCTTTGTCGCTGATTGATCGATCTGGGCATTAACTATTTTGCCCCCGTACCCGAACTGAACACCTATATAAGAAGTTTACTATTCTTTCCGATAGATACGATAGGTATGTATATGTACAACTTAAGTGAACACGGACGGGCAACTAAACAAAACACTTCGATCGGTTACTGAACCCTAAAAACTTTCTTAATTTATAGAAAGGAAAGTTTCTTGCTAACATGATGAATGGTAATAAATTTTATACGAGTCATCATATCAACTGCAAATGCACTAAAGACGATACCAAAGACAAAGAAAGGAAGTTCGCAAGCGACTTATTGCAGGAATCTTGAACTATAAGTTCTGCAGAATACTAGATGAGATGCGGAATGCTTGTAAGAAGTTTCGCGAACACAAGGGATCGAGACCTTTTAAGAGAATTAACAGGAGTCTTTTGCAAATTAATGAAAGCAAGATGCGGAGCAAGGAACCACATAAATTAACGCGAGTGAATATCTAAGTGATAGATAACATTTAGTGATACGGCGGAAGGGAGAGCCGGCACACGAAGGTAGGGAACACAACAAATACTTTTTTGGAACGGTTCTCGTAAAAAATAATAAAAGTAATTTAATTAAAGGGAAACTTTTCCCAGTGCGCATTATCTACGAGCGTGTACGAATTATTAGACTTAAATAAGTCGTATTGAATAAATAAAAGGGCTTGAGAGCTCCAATGGGAAAAAATGTAGAAGTCGAGTAATTTACTGTGAATAATAAACGAAGAATTTCCCCTAACTTGGCGGAAGCGGAGATGTCGAGTCGAGGGCCCCATTAGACTTATGGGAATATAAAATATATCAATTAAAGGCTCTTCTGCGGATAGAATAGTAAATTTTGCCGAATAATAAGATAGAAAAAATATACATATGTGTATTAAACTCTATGAACGGGCAGAACAAGTACAAGGTCTGCTTTCTTACACAACATGTGAAACGTTAACAAAAGCTCCCGATATAGATCAAGTTTATTTTCAAATCGCCAACGCAAAAGAAAGTCCGGTTCTCAGTGAAAGCAGTCTGCAAATAAATCTTGTCTCAGGAAACAATGCATGCATTGTTCGTGTAAATTGGTTCAAATAATTTACCTATAACATACTTTGAACTTTGCCACGATGGAGATAAAATTCATAAAGTTACTTGTTCCATACACATGAATTATCGTGACAATCATTCTCGGTACTGCCCAAAACAATTGGTATTTGTACTCGGCTATCATACTACGAAAACAAAGTTTTTCTATGTATGCTTCAAGTAACTCGATCACATGAGAATTTTCACTTCTGAATTTATAGAACAATATTTTTGTATGGCCAAAGTAAAACTACTATTATAGCACATAATAGTAGTTTTACTTTCGATTAAATCATACAATTATAAGGCGACGAAATTTTATTTATTTATACTGTATAGCGTGAAGTAAAGAAGACAAGTTTAATATAATCAACGGGCACATAACATATTATGATATATAATTAATTCCATATATACCATATAACTCTTTCTGATGTTTTGTTTTAATATCATGATATAATGATATCTATACCTGTGATGAGCTGAATTGTCAGACTCTCTAATTTTCTTTCTTTATCATTTACCTGATAGAGCATGCAACAAAAACATAACTAATTAACGTAGAAACTGGACAAATATACGACTTTATTGCCAGCAATGATCAATAAGGAATCCATACGCAATCATGATATTCAAATGAAACCCAAGCTACATAGTTTATCTCCAAACAAAAGGAAGAAGAAGTACTTTGTACTGAAAACAAACTTGCGAAGCCTATACGCTAATAACGATCACAATACATAACGACTAGCTCCTAACAATGAACGATCGACTGACAGAATTGTACATACTGCCATTGTCAACATATTGATTGAACAATAAGCCGAGACTGCAGTATGACCTAGATATAACACTAGCGACCCACTGTGAAAGGGTGTTAATACTATTAGACAGATCAGAATGCAACACTGCCGCTGTGTATAAAGCCAGAACTCACGTCTGTAATAAAGCAAATTGTATCATAACTGCATACAAATATTACTTACAAGTATTAATTTTAAAATACATTGTCTAAGGTTGAGTCACGAAAATGTTTCGACATAGACTAATATTTTTTGGGATAGAATACCCGACTTGGGACCATATTCATGAGTGTCATGTTTACTATTTATGATGCCTGGTTGTGAAAACGCCATTTTCAGTCAATTTGTTTTATTTTACTTTCATGCTTCAATCATTTAGATCAAGCATTTATTTGCAGTGGTCCAAATTTGGATTGTCAAATAAATATTTAATCACAATGCTCAACACATTTTACAATATCTGGTATATAAATTGTCTCTGCACTTTTATTATCTGGCAATCGTCCCATATCCGTTCCAGAACTAGCTTCCGCTAGCGGCTGCGCTCGCAAGGTATACTATTAAAACTTAGCCTATATTATTCAGGGACAGAGTAGCTATCTATTATTATTAAAAGAATTTTAGAATCGGTTCAGTCATTTTAGAGATATACACTACATATATGTACCTAATAAACAAACAATGTGGCTTGTTTATAATATTCATACAAATTATAAATTATTAAACAAAATGAGTACTTATACAAAGCTTATTAATTTGTCAAGTCTTAGAATACCTGACATAATTAAAAATCTATTGTGTTTGGCTACTGGTGTGCCACTGCGTCTCAATAGGTAAAAGTAGTCGTGGACATCATAACTTATAATGTTTGTTAGTCCTTTAACATAGAGGAACTTGAAGAAAACAAAACATAAATAAATAGTGCTGGCGCTACACTAGTGCTTGGTGATTTTAAAACGGTTTACCACGCGGGTGTAGCCACGAGCGGCAGCTATAAAATATCATTAATATAGGTAATCCCTCCACAAAGCCTGCGAAGCTAACAACATTGAGCCGTGTGTGTTACGCCAGCAGTAAGTACTGTAGCTCGTAAGTGTGAATAAGCGGGCACAGGTCGCTAGACAAGCTAGCTTGTGGCATGAATAATAGCACATTTACTTACATCATTTAGGTGGAATAACACTTATTTACATACACTGAGAACAAGCCCGCGTAGTTTGCGTTTGTAATTGGCACACAGGAAACGACTGCGTGATCAAACTTTACCAAGGCAACTGCTGTTTTGAACACGGCTAAATTAATTTATCCCTTTGGTGTACTAAAATTAGTAATAAGTTTATGATCATTTTAATATGTAGTGTTATTTCTCACAACTAAACAGTGTTGCGTGATAATCGTAAAGTTTCTATGTGAATAAAATAAAACGTTTGTATTAATGAAACTCACGGACGTCTAACTTGCACATAAACGATGCGCTATGTACCCCCTCACTTTACGATTATTTTATTGGCAGTACGAAACATGTGTTGCTAAATTGGCGTTGCGAAATACGAATAGACAAGTTCGTCTTATTAAGAAATACGTATGTATGAAAATATAGTTTTAACATGTTTAAACATTAAAACCCGCTAGCGTAACCTAGGTATAAAAGCACATATTATTATATTTACTTACTAAACGTGTTTCAATATTTTTTGGGCTTATTTGCGGTTTAAAATATAATAACTAGCCTTTAGTGAAATATATTACACGCTGAATGGTTTATTTAAAACATTTCAATATATTATTTAAATAAGAATAATATTTGCTTTATACAGATAAGAACTACTAGCAACATCACGTTTTTAAATGTCTCTTATATCGGACGAAGAGATCCAGCTGTATTATTTTTGTTTTTAAAAGACAACTTCCACACTAGGTATAAAACCTGTGTCTGGGTCTTTACAAACAATCAAACAACAGACACAAAGAACACCTATACTCGAAACAACAAGTTGTGGATCACATAATTTTCGTACCGTGTGGGATTAGAAGTCACAACACTCGACGTAGTGGCAGTGGCGGGGCGACCACTTCAACTATTACGCTATCTGTGCACTCAAATAGATCTCTATGGCATATCATCAAAATCGACACTCAGGTATAATTATGTAAACGTTACGAACACATACTATATATATGACGACCTCGATGGCGTAGTGGTTAGTGTAACCGACTGCCACGCCTGAGGTTGCGGGTTCGATTCCCGCACAAGTCAAACATTCGTGTGCATGAACATGATGACATAATGTTTGTCTTGGTTTGGGTGTTTATATGTATAATATGTAAGTATTTACAAAAAAAAAGTATATGTGTATGTTTATCCATTCTCTAGTACCCATAGTACAAGCTCTGCTTAGTTTCGGCTAGATGGTGTTGTGTGTATGTGATAGAATATTATTATATTATACTAACACTACAACATGCTAAGTTACATACGCATTTAATATTAGTCTGAATAATTAAATGTGTTACTACTGTAATAACACGCAATGTTATAAAAGAATTAACAGTTGGTTGCATTTCTAAAGTATTCAAAAATATATATTTGTATTTATTTAATTAACGTTGTGTCTGAAAAATTAACGCAATGTTTGTATGCAACATTATTCCATGGCCGCGAACAAATTTTATATTGTAATGTATGTGCGAATTAAATTATATTAAATGTACCTACCTGGAAATGCTGGATGCGGACGCTTTGGATAATTAGAACGGCATGTGATCTGTAACAATAAATATTTAAATTAAAACTTATCCTTTAATGGAACATTTAAAAATATTGATTTGCCATAGTCTCACGCCGTTATCTGTTACAACAACATATCGCCAGCTATGATTTCCCACGTAATAGAGGCCGATTACCGTTTTACCGGACACTTCTCTTGACAAACCAAATAACACTTTGCTCGAACTGGGATTCGTGCCCTAAAGTCATGCAGAGCAGTCGCATATGATACAGCTGCGGCACCCACATAATTTATTATATTTTTATTATATATATATTATTATATAGCAGCGATAACTTAGTGGAAGACCGTTGGACTGTCACGCAGAGGTCTCGAGTTCGATCCTAATGCGTGCATCTCTGACTTTTCGAAGTTATGTGTGTATTAAATAGGTAATTATCGCTTGCTAAAAGCTGAAGGAAAACATCGTAAGGAAACCTGCATGTCTAAGAGTTCTCTATAATGTTCTCGAAGATATCTTCGAGAACATTATAGAGAACTCTCAGACATTACATATGTAAAGACTGGCAGTGCGTTTCAGCGTGGTGGACTATGGCCTAAGCCTACTCACATTGAGAAGAGGCCCGTGCCCAGCAGTGGGATTGTTTAATACAGGACTGATATTATTATATTTAATTATACGCTGTATATTTTATTCTCTATTTAGAACCGTAAGGCTAAATACATTTTGATAATGCTATGAAGGCTTCAATTGTATTTGTTTGGCAACAACCATCGCTTTATCGAAATGGTAATTAGGTGCCAACGATGCCCTTTCAATTGTGTGTGTAAACAATCGACCGAGCAAACAAGAAGATTGGTATTGACTATTCAATAAAGACACGTATTCGGCGTGTTATCCAATACATGTATAGTTCCATTATATTGCTATCTTTACTGATATTACAATGTTTAGTGTATTTACTTGTTTACTGTGCAGTCTTCACTTCAAAAAAGCATTGGAACTTCGTGTTTTTAGTTCTTCGCGCAAATATTTCAGTATATCACAAAAAATATGGAACGGAATAAACGGTGTTGCATGTTACGACTGCGCCGAGCGAAGTGTGCCAAAACAGGCGGTCACAGTTTAGTGAATAAAATCAATACTTTTTGTTTAATACAAATATAAAATATACATTTACCATAACAATGGACGTGTTTACAATTACTCCGTGTAAAAAACTTAAAATAATTAATATTTTTACTTACAAAATTACGTAAATTTGTACAAAAAGAAATACAAAAAATGCAAAAACGTAAGCTCGTGTTACGTGATTTTTAGATTATAACAGTAGAAATTTATCCTATTATATAGCTTAATCGAAACATAAATAGTTATATTATAATTTGTCCGTCCTAAATATTTAAGTTATTGGTTGACAATTAAGATAAATATTTATCAAAAAAGTACTTCAAATCCTTCATACAATTTCACTATGGTGGCCGCGCGCCGATTTGACTATGCGCCGCACGAGCTCTGTCATTATTTGTCTTACGCTCGGCGCAGTCTTAAAGCTCGTAGTTTTTTAACAAATATAAGCAAAGAGGGTATTTATCAATAAGACGACTAAGGCTCGGTTTCCATATTTAAAAAACGCCTCGACGAACTGACTGTAATTACCTACGGACTGAGCTACGGGCAGTTATTATTTAATACATATTATATGAAAAACATGTCAAAATTTAACTCTCCATAGCTAAAATTACCCCTTTTTTTTATATAGGAACTAAGCCTATGTTTTATGTATATATTCTGCAATCGTGTTACTTCATCATAGACTTATGATGTCCAAAAATATTAATCCTTGCATTAAACTTAGATTGGCACGTTAATCTTGTACGCTAACTTTGCAAGGTTTCTTAGTCTAATTGGCTGTGGTTACTCATAAGGAATTTTATGCGATTGACATTTCATATTAACAATGGGCTATAGTACAACAGTAGTCAAAACATTTAAAGATAAATCGATAATCGTAGATGTTCAACGTCAATCGGGAACAGACTACCATACGTGATCTCCAAAGCCTAGCTGTATATGGGACACGACCATTTCTATTTAGCAGTCCATTTTTGGACTTACTTAATATAAAACATTTCTTAAGAAAGTACATTTGGACATTATGTACTCTGTCCATATCAGAGAAGGCAAGGAGAAAGGCCAGGCTAAGAGTACCGTAAACCGTCGAGCGGGCATTAAGAATGTGATAAGAGTTTATAAAGCAAGGAGGTATGCCGGGATCGTGGTAGGTTGAAATACGTAGTCTTTGGCCACCTGTCTGACAACAAGTGTTAGTCACTGTATACTGATACATTGGGTTAGTTGTCTATGCCTAATTTTTTACCTTATTTTATATATAAGAGCAAACAGCAATAAAAAAACTAGTTTCAAGACAAAGAGGAGTCGTATTGGAGATATCTCGCTATCTCCCTCGTTCAGTAGCGTTTAAATAGCGGCCATAGTTTGTGTCGTGTATCCTTTTTCTGTTATTTGACAATTACTGATGAACCCCTACTGCCTGATTGGAAACGCTTGCATCTTACTTGTTTCTAAGTAGATTTGAATAATTCTTTGTATTTTAGAGTTTGTGTGATTTAACTATATGAAATAAAAAATGTGCATCGGTTATTCTATTAAACTTGTGTTTGTTGTGTTGTAATAAAATATTGTATGTAAGGTTAGTAGGGGATTAACATAACTTAAATAAAATTACGATAATAACTTTCATAGACTTGTTATGACGACCGTGCATTATTACAAATGTTTAGTACTGATTTCAGCTCAACAACGGTTATTCTTGTATAATCGTTTAATATTAACACAATAAACAAATATTAGAACACGATACGCGAAAGCTACCGATTAAAGTTAATAACTCAAGGCTCATACTGTTTATCGAAACGGTATAAGTATAAATATAAAGATTGAAGCAAAGTAGGTATGTAATACAAGAATAAAATACGTGAATGCATCAAAATAAAAAGGGAATTGCTGAGAATGTACTTCATTTTGTCATATATTTACGGCTTCGGTGGCGTAGTGGTTAGTGTAAGCGACTGCCACGCCTGAGGTCGCGGGTTCGATTCCCGCACAAGTCAAATATTTGTGTGCATGAACATGGATGTTTGTCTTGGTCTGGGTGTTTCTATGTATAATATGTAGGTATTGACAAAAAAAAAAGTATTTATGAATGTTTGTCCATTGTCTAGTACCCATAGTACAAGCTCTGCTTAGTTTGGGCTAGATGGTGTTGTGTGTATGTAGTAGAATATCATTATATCATTATATATTCAAGATTAAGTCTTGAATATCTTATTGAAAAGTATGATAATTTCAGTGTCTCAATTTCTATATTAGAATATGAATATATACACTCATAATTGTAGCCACATATCCTATATACTAAACATAAGATAAACATAAAACCTAACAAACACAAAAAGAAGTAGCAATAAAACCAAGAATATGGCTTGCCATGTATTTGCTAATCCAATACAACACGAGATGAAGTGAACTTCATTTTGCCTTCACGCTGAATGATCATGGTTATTTTCTTCCTATTTTAGCACTCTATAAACAAAGGGGAAAATAGCGACCAGTCAAAGAAATTGGCATAATTTTTATTGTATGTAAAAAAGTTTTTCGTTCAAGCTGGGATCGGTGCCAACACCAACTCATATCAACATAAACAAACAAACTTAACTTTCGTATTCGGGCGAAAAAACTCGGCCAAAAGGTTCAACGACAGGCCCATATTGAGTGTACAGGAACAAATTAGCATTTCACAGAGTCGCTACAAAATGCCTCAGTGTTCAGCCGACTTAATGAACGCGGAACATCGTCATTAAACGCCTCGGAGATGTAAACGCACCTTTACGTCAAGGTACCTTAGCCTAAATTTAGCAATTAGGGTGCAACTACACTCGTCTGCTCTCCTCGTGAGCCTCGTAAGGGTATTGATTAAGTTAACCTGCAGAGTTTCAAGGATTAATGTAGTGCTTACTCGCGAACTAAACTTAATTAGAGAGGATCTTGCTTGTTAATTTATCGATTTATCACCGCATTGGTTTACTTTAGTGGAATTGTAATTCCAATGACAAGCACATTGGAATTCCGTACTTGCTATTTAGAACTGTAATTATAAACATTTATTTCCTTGAAATTAAACTACTATATACGGATTTTATCGCGTTGTTTATTTGACACTTTTTTTACATAATTTAGAAACTACTACTATTAAACTTTACTAATTTTTAAGCTAATTAAATTGTTAAAACTATTAAATCTATTTATATTTAAGTTTACACTTTCTCTGACTAAATTATAAATTATATATAGCATATGGTGATATAAGTGGGGTAAATGATAGATGATAATCTGGCCAGTCGACAGTTCCAGGGTTATCCATTATTTACGCCACAACCTGTATAGCACAACGAAAACTCCAACGGCGGTGTTTCTTTTAAATAGATTTACATTCCTTACATGTGGGTCAAACCGGCATACATTATAGAATTGTTCTGCTGCGATCATTTAGACTTGCCTTATTGAATTTTCATAGCCTATTAAATAGGTCACCTATTTAAAAATACCTACTGAACGTTTGTCAACATACTGCAATTTTAATGATCAAAGCTAATTTATATTGCAGTATTGTTCTTGTATCTATATTCTGCATATATAGATATGGAATATTAAATTTTACATTTATTTATATTCATTAAACCTCCATAGATACTTTAACTCCAATCTAAACGATTTAAACAACCTTAGCTAAACATATAAATAGATAAAACAATACACGAACACTTTCAAGTTAGCATTTCTAAATATCGTTTTTAATCTTATTACAACATCGGTCTAGTTCACATTTTGTTAGGCAGCGAACTAACAATAACGGTCGGTGTAATACGATTAGAATATCGAAAGATCAAATCTCACGGAATTAAGATCTGAGGTCGTAAACAAATTATTGTCAAACATAAATTCAATCAAATTCTAATAGACACCATTAAAACAAAATTGCATTCTATTTAAAACATTACAATGTAGATGCGTGAAACCCATCTCGAAACATGTCATGGTGGGTCGTTACGCAACTTTACTGCATAGTTTCAGTTTCTCCGCACGCGCGGATCCGTAGCCAAAGCTACTTTATAAGTAGTATAAAACGAGAGCTCCAAGTGTAAAACAAGTTTAGAACGCAATTTCATAGTTTAACTCGGCATCAGTCAGCCCGAGGAGCCTCTAACTCCTACTCCATAAAAACTAATGGCGACCCATTTACCGCACCGCCCACGGATTACTCCGTATTTTCACCTTAATTGTTATATTTTATAATAGACCCGCTTATTTACATTATCTATAAACTATTTAAAAGCCTCGTTGTTATTTTACAAGCATGACAGTTACAAATTTATTACCCAGATAAATTAAGACCACGTCAACGACTTTCCAGCTGAATATAAAATACAACTAATTAAAACTTAAGTTAAAAGATCTGAAGCTGTTGAATACTGGGTAAACAATAAATTCACCATTAGAATATAAATAAAGGGAAGGGTGTCATAACGGATAAAACACACGAGACAATAGGTGTATTTGTAGAGTTATGATAAAAGCAGGGACCGCGCTCAGAAGATAGCTGAGCTAAGGATCCGCATAGATATGTGAAGCGCCGCGTAGACAGCGCTAAAAATACAATAAATAAACATTCTTATTTATGTGAATACTACTTCAACTGATAACACAAGCAAACATACTTACGACGATATTCGCTTAAATAATACACTGTATTCTGAGTCGTGCCCTAGAATACTTCATTAATATTTTCCCTCGCGGCCATTGATTTTCTTAGCACCAAGATTCCACTATGTAACCAAAAGAATTATGTGTAAATTATCGTATAATATTTTATCCTAAATTTATCGGGATGATGTAATAGAAGTAGATACTTATGTACATATAAATAAAGTTCAGTGATAAAGCGAGTGGTATCACAATGTTCTGACTGCGCGCCAGGACTGGCTGTCGGTTGGCGAAGTGCCAACTTCCTACACCAAGTCTTATGCTAGTGGACTCCTTCCGCGATTAGAAAAATTTTTTTATAAAATTTATGTCGCTGTCCGGTCTTAACAAATACCAATGCCAAATGAATGACTAACATTATTAGACGCAATAACTACTAAAATATCTAGGAAACTTTTTCGAAAGTCGTAATTTTTGTTTTGTATTTACATTGAGGATAGAATATTGAAAGAACGATTTCTAATTAGACATGTTTCAACCAGCTTCGGGATTCTAAAATTGTAAACTTTGACGTAGCGCGAACTAGCTTTTATCGTAAGTGCCGGGAGCGAGAGCGGGACTCGGCAAGGGGATCGAAGAAATATACATTGATATTTCCAGGGTCCTTTAGCGGGTGTTGCGATCGCGGCTCGAGTCACTCGGGGCTTCGAGCGTCCTCGAACCATCACTGAGAGGCAGATTGTAATCCTGCTTTGTCAGTATCCGCCGCGAGACAGGAAGTGGTCGAGTACAATTCACGGAAACACCGGGTTATAATAGCTAGTGTTGAGTACTAATGGTTCTATGTAAAATCGATACGGTTCTGATTCTCATACATTATTATGCCGTGTAATCCCTACATAGGTAGGTTAAGTAGTATTACCACTCGTGAGTATTCAATTACTCTTTTATTGCATTGAAAATATTACAACCAGATTCATATGGTAGGTATCAACATAACATATTGTGAATATCGTGAAACGTATTTTCCAATAATATTTTTCGAACGCGTCACAGATATTTTGTATAAAATTTTAACCAACTGGAAACGTATATCACCCAACAAGTTTTGATCAGTGGCAATTTTGTGGAGGCGTATTGAAAAAACATTAACAACGCGCCAAATAAAACATTGCCACAGTAGCTGAATATATTATTTATCTACGAATGAGTTAATATTTGTTAGGACATGTTCACACTGACGCTACTTAAATGACACTGAAACGAACGGACATGTCAGTTTTATTTGTCTCCGCGCTAATGGAGCAAAATAAGCAAAAGCGACGTTCCGAACGAATCAGTTAATTTACTTTGTGAGTTCATTATTTTGCATAATATGTGTGACTTATTCGAGAATGGATTTTCTTTAATTAATTTAAATTACAATAAACACTGCACTTCTTTTCTGGGTATATAACCTTACACGCTGTTAAGTTTACCTCTTACACTTTCCTGCACAAAAAGAAACGCAAAGGATGCTTCAGCAACTTATCCGTACGGCTATTACCCCGGGCAAGTCTTAAAATTCGATTAAGGCAAAGGATTACCGTTTTACTAGGAAGTAGTCTGTGCGATGTAGTAGAAAGTACGCGATTAGCTTAGTAAGATATTATACAACTTTGTTAACATTTAAAAAACATTATGTTGCTGTGATACGCCTCTGTCTAGCCCCTCGACAATATAATAGCACACTGCTCAGTAACATTATGAATAGCTTACGACCTTACGAGAAGGCTTACTAAGCAATGAGTAAGTAGCAAGTACCGCTCAGTCCGTAATTATAACTGATTTCCCTCTAAGGGATCGTGTGTATGACATTATGTGTGTGTGCAGGTTGTAGATAAACATACCGTACCTTTACAACCACTGAAATTTTATTACCTTACGTAATGTGCGTGTAAATATGCAAAATAGCACGTTAATATTCTAAAAGTAATTGCCAATTGCCAAAACTAACAACGTTGTTTAATATTATAAAATTTTACGATATGTTCTTTCACTTTCGAAAGTTATATGAATTGCTTTATTTCACGACTTTTTCAATGTAGTAAATATGCTCTGTGATCTATCTAGTATCTAGTAGGCCGTATGTTTTGAAAACAAGATATAGTGCTAGAAAGACAAGCTTGCAGAATCAGATCTAAACATAGTTTGATTTCGCTGTTCGTCTTTAAGGTTTATTAAGCAACAACTTTTGCTCGTGGGGTCGCTAGCTCGGGAAAAGTACTTTTTCCCGGATTGAAGGTATGTCCTGTCTTGTATCCCTGACAACATTTAAGCGAAAAGTCGAAATACCTGAAAGTGTAACCAACAAACAAACCCACGTTCGCACTCATAATATTAGTTAAGATACTTATCATTATGTTACATAATGTAAATAGCGATATAATGGGCAAAATACTAGCCGCCTCTGCAGTTGCTTCTGCAGTTTTGAACTGGATATTTATAACACAGAAAACTATAAAAAAATATGGCACACGACTGTTGCGGTTTCGTCAGGTGTATATCCAATTTCATTTCCATACTCATACATATTTCGGTTACGGTGTCGGTCACAAACAGATTACTATTGTGACTATATGTATATATATATGATAGCTCAGTGGAGAGACCAACAGACTGCAATGCAGAGGGTCTCGGGTTCGAACCCACGTCGCGCATCTCCGACTTTCGGAAGTTATATGACTTTTCGAAATTATGTGCGTATTGATTGACAACTATCACGTGCTCCGTGCCTCGGAGAGCACGTTAAACCGTCGGTCCCGGCTGCCATGAACATCTATGGCAGTCTTTATTGGGAGAGGGTCGACACAAAAGATCCCACTGGGTTGAAGTGTCGCCGGTCTGCACTGACTGGCTCCCACATAAGATACATACATACATACATATGTATATATAACTATAATAACTTGTTTACGTGTAATAAAATGGTATTTAATTATGTAAAAAATACTTTCATTTTTTTTTATACATACTAGAGCCATGCAGACACAATCATCGATTTAAATCTTTGTCCAAACAGGTAAATACTTGGAATTAATAAGTAGGTACTGGTTGTATCTAAGTACATACTTATGATTAATTCCAAGAATAAAAAATTAAATCATATTAAATACAATACACCACAATAAATAAATACAATTCCACACTTTCTACCAAAAAGGTTTAATATTAATAATCAGTTTGTTTATGCACCTACCTAGTGATGGTTTTCGTAAAGTGCAGATTAGCAGACATTACACCCCGGCGGAGACATCGGAGACAATTCTTAGATGATCTTTTTCTTTAACGTTTAGGGATTAATTATATTAGACGGGGCCGTACCCGGGGCGTGCCGTGTACGTGGCCGGGACGGAGCACGGACATACATTTTGTATGAAGCAAGTTATATCATACAGTGCATGATCCGTGTCCCGTCTGGGCCCGGACGACGCTCGTCTATGCCACGGTTGTTGCACGGTCCCGCCCCGTCCGGTCCACGTCCCGTTGTAATACGAACACTCTTCCGTGCTGCTTACGGACAGTGAGCGACTAATGTTTAGGGACGCACACTCACGCACGCGCACATTCTTTTTATTTCACCGAAGCTCAGTTTGGACAAATTTGTGATACGCAAACAAAAGATTCTTTTGTTGCGACATTGTAGCATGTCTTTGCGGATAATGGACGATGAAAAATGTATTGAACATGTCCGAAAATTAGAACCAAACTACCGGGCTTTAGCTCATTTAGTAAAATATCAAAGTTTGTTAGTTCTTGCTTCTTGCTCCCTCTTCATCGATAGCTATCGCAATAGCAGCCATCTCCAGTAAAGAAAACTCTATTATTATTAAATTGCTAATTATTCACATACGCTACATTGAAGCGACCGTGGCAGCTTATAACCCGTTTAACACTCGGTGTAATATAATCGTACAGCACGGACGGGCTCCGCTCCGGCCCCGCCTCGGCCCCGGCCCGGCCCGGACACGGCCCGGTCTAATATAATTCATCCCTTATGTGACGAACATGGCTTCTAATAAAATAATTTGATATCTGGTTTGGATCAGCGATTTAAGTCTACTAAGGTCTTAAAACTTCATAGTTCTTAAATACTTTCCATAAAAATAAAATAGTATAAAATCGCTTCATGCTTACGATGTCGTAAGATTGTGTTTATTAACAAAATACTCATAAATAATTCTATTCAACATGTTAACTTAGATTTGCATACATTTAGATGACATTTGTTCTGTCATTGACCGCTTTATTACTCTAGTTTTGTATATTTTAAGCATAACGAAAGTGCTTATGTAAATGTTCGGGTTCAGCAGTACCGAAGTATACTTGGATGTATGTGTGTATATTAACATTTTCAGTCAAAACTAAACGAAATTACGTAATTAAAATAAAACTAACACAAAAATAGATTTTATAGCATCGTAAAGGAAATCCTGAATTGCTATGCGATAATCTGCGAGTATGGTATTGGTGACGTCACGGGCCGGACGCAGCTGTCGGCGCGGGCGCAGCCCCAGCCTGGGAAAGCGTCACCCTCGCGCGCTCTCAGTGCCGACGACTCGATGTCTGACGGGACTCGCCGCGACCAAGTTCAACGTCAATTATTATGAACTTGATTTTTATTTGCAAGCTGTTATGCGAATGCCAAAACAATGAGGCACCAGTAATCGTACACTTCCCAGGCCTTAATGAAATGTTTTTACAGCCTTATTGATCCAGTGATGTAAGTGTGAGTATCCGTAACTGCTAACCGTAGAGACACACAACCGAGTCCCGAGTTCAGAAAGGTATCATTATAAGGCATTTTTAGAATAATCAACTATAATAGACTGACTTATAATTACAGTAAAGTCTCTGCGTGAGATCAAACATATCTGGCGATATATATGTACATATATCGCCTTAGGTGTAGGTTAACTAGCGTTAGGTCTGGGCCTATACATAGGCTCAGACCTAACGCTAGTTAACTCTACGTCGATATCAGGTAAGTTGCTGTCATCGATATCCGTATACAAAGTTTTAAGTTGTCCCTAGATTACTGATCTTAAAACAGATATTTTATCCAAATAAAGAAACTACAATTTAGTGAAACAAATTGAACGATACAAATACAAAACTCAGGCGATACAAAATTGAATTTTGTATAATATAATTCCGAGCACGATCTTGCCATTCATGTTGTATACTATGTCCGTTTGTTTTTCATTTTCATTCATAGTTAGAGATGATGACACTATGGCTAATTTAATGATACCATTTGTTTGCAGCCATTTAGCCTGTAGGCGATAAAGACAAGGAAATAAGGCTAAGCGAGAATCTGCGTTAAGTAAATAGAATTTTGGGCCAAAGAAATCCTAAAAATATATTCTTATTTGTCGTTTGCGTAAGATAACATCAGAAAAATGAATATAAGTATTCTTATGTTGACTTACCCACGATTCGGTCGATTTATTATTATTGCCCATAGAGTCAAGTCGATTAAACGCATGAAATGCAAATTAACATTTTCCTGTTTCTTAGTCATTTGGGAAATGTGGATTGACCATTTAAATTTTATTAGAGATTTCACTAACGCAGGCAATTGTTTTTAAAGGACATGAGTTTTCACCAGCCTTGTCCTGTGTCGTGAGTGTCCTTACAAACGTTGAGACTCCCAAACTCGGGACTACATTTCGATGTCACATACATATTTTTGTCTCTTGTGGGAATCCATGCACTGCTTAGGCAGTCTGAAGATTACTTAACTACTGCACTAATAACAGACAGTTCTTTAAAATCTTACTGTTCACACGCGTCTAGAGCACAATAGCGTTATAAAACGGTTCTCTTTTGCATTACCATTAATTAAGTAAAGTATGTAAGTGGATTGATATTGCGTCGTGTTTTATACATTACTATGAGTGCCTACGTTTATCCATATTGAGTATACGGGCATGGTACAAGTAAACAAAAGGCCGAGCTCCCTTTCACCTTTCACGTCATCAAGACAACCATCCGGACTTAACCTATTTAATATTAAAAGTAGATACGGTTATATAGGTCGAGGTTATTACAGTCATATTTTAAGCTCCGTTTCTTTGTTATTCAGAATACGTAAAGGCTACTTCTCCCTTAAGACGATTACGACAAAATATAACACTACGTACTTTTACGTATATATTCATTAAGGGTTAGGCAAGTAGCCACATTGTATTAGCTGAGTTTATGTCCTGTAATTTAAGGCTAGTCTATTGGTCGAACACGGATCCTAAGTATGTGCTACTAAGAACTTCCTTTAAATGCCTTATATATTTTCTGTTTGATTCTCTTAGAACACCATGATGGCTAGTTTGTATTACAATAGAACAAACCACGAAAAAAATATCTCGAGGTTCAGTGCCAAGTTAAATGTTGTTTACATTTTCCAGATTTGCTTACAGACACAATGTTTACTCTCAGGCGCTTCGGGGTGAACGATATACGTGCCTGGCGAAATTCACCACAACTTGTGTGTGTAAATGGGCATTTATGCAGTTAGCGGCTGCTGTAGGCGGGCCTTGCTTAACACTGGCGATTTATGAGAACAGACAAAGCCTTGAAAGTGGAACTTGTCCAGTGGACGTATACTCGATATAGCTACGATGTCATTGAGGCAGCAAGTATTGTTTCATTTTACGAGAGACGTACATCGTCCGTTTACTAATTCATATTAATGCTATGTTTATGATTATAAATAGCATTCCCAACAGAGGCTGCGCCATTTTCAGATGCATATTACATGAATCGCATTAATGTTTGCATGCTCATATGTATTCCCTATAATGCCCTTGGGTACTTTAGCGACGTCTCACATTACATATTGTTGATATCGTTACTTTGAACGTCTAGTTTAGATTACATGACAATAGCTATAAAAACAGTTTATTATGTCATTACTGGCATATTTTAACGCGAACATAAGGGTGGCTGTGAAAAGATAAGAAGGTATCAGACTCATCATACCTTCTTGTACGAAAAGCTAACGTCTACAGACCTTTAGGGCTCATCTTTCAATTAAAAAATCATCTTAACATTTACGAAACTCGTATAGTAAAGTCGATATTTCTACCAAATGCATATTTTATTTTGTTTACGAACGATACATTTTGTGAATAAAGAGAGGCGCCTTTTAACAATTCCATCAATGTTCGTGACGGCGTAAAGGTGAGGGGTAGGAAATAGGACAAGCCATTGATAACAAATGCTCCAGTTCGCAGCATTCAGAAATAGACAATATTGTATTGAATTTTATTTTATCGGAATATTTTGCCATTATCTGATTAATATATCGCAGCATTTTTCTACTTCATAATGATTAAAAGGGTTTATTTTTACTCATAACTAGTGATTATTGATTAACAATTTATCAATTGTATCGCATCAGATCATGTGCGAATAATCGAAGACAAAACCATCGGGAAAATGCAATACCTAATGTGATAGCAACGGTGCCCGGGAGACCGCATGTCTATCCGCGACCACGTACGGCTGGATTTTACTAAGCCACTGTGAGCCGCTTTACGACCAACAAGAAGCTTGTGGATTTCAATTCTCTTTGTCAAGTGGACTGAGACGTCGGGAATGCGTTTAGAGACAAAAGCACTTACGGCAACCGATATCCTCAACTACGCTCAAGTCAACTCCGAGTTTGCTGCAACTTTTACCGATACACAACTTAAATGTTTATATTTTGTTCTGAAAATAATAAGATAAATGTTCGGAAAGGAATGTTTGTGGATTGTATTCTAAAGTTATAATTAACAAGATGAATTCTTGAAGGATTGTTTTTTTCAGTGTGTCTAATTAAATTGAACAAAACTACAAAATGTTTTGTGGTACATATTTATTCTGAAAGGCCGAGATATCTCTTGTGTTACTAAGTAAATTCCTTTGTTGTAGTATCGTCACAAAATAGTATGTACCGTACGTGTGCAGACTATGCAGTTTTCTTGGCCAATGTTGGAGCCTCGCTCCGTGCAACAGCAAGCGAAGGCGTGTGTAATGGGTCATTGTTTTTGCAGTAAGTGGCCTGAGATTACACAAATTGATGCTTGTATGTTTCAAGTGAAAGGAAGTGTTCTGTTCTAGATAATGGGCTCGCTTGCTTTGTTTTAAACAATGCATCGATTCTTGATATAGCATAAGTTGTTGCTTCATTGAATCATACTGCGCAACATTAATTTTTGCACTAGATTTGGGCAAGCAATGTCTGAATTGTTTTTACCACACAATTTTTATAGCTTAGGGAGAGAGTGCAATAAAAAGGTGATTCAATGTTACGTACGAACTTATCTGACTATAATCTACATCCTAATCTAATCTAATCCTATATCTAATCCTGTGTCTATTTGATGTTGTTCTTAAGAACAGCACGAATTACATCAAAATAACGTGACTTAAGTCGCCATTGATTAATAAGTTACCGCTGTGTTATGATTTAATTTTTAACACATCTAAGAGATAACTATCATCAATTCGTACTTAAGAAGCCCACACAATAACATATTTATATTCCTTTTTCTTTTTTATTTATGTGCAACTTCATGAACTCACGTTCAAAGGTGACTTTGCCGTAAGGTCACTCAGACGAGCGAGAGGCTCTAATCAATTCACTTAGCTTCGCTACGACAACGTGTTAAGGTAACATGACGAATAACTCTGTTGACGATTACTTCATCCTGAATTTAAATAAATACAGATGGATACCTATGAGAACTCGTAAATCAATGTCAAACATCGTATGATTGCATCGCATTGGTATTTTCAATACGTCTTTAGTATTTCTACATTTGGAATTCAAATAGTCTGCCAGGATCGTGATATTTCACGCATCATGTGCAACCGATCGCATTTCAGCCAATACCGTGTCAATCTACTTTAGATGTAAGATGCGCTCTCGTGGTGCGAGGCGTTCTGTAAGCCTACCGCCTCGTTGTGGTCGCATCCATCGAAAATCACACCTTAGTCGCATTACCATCGGCACTCTTAAATCGGATTTGTCGACGGATCAGTCTGCACGCGGCGGTGGTGCTTGGCGGGTACTAGAGTGGTTGTAAAACAAGTCTAGCGCTTTTGTCGCGTCTAGACGGCGCGCGTCGGATCCCTATCGGCTGCCGTAAAATTATGTGACGTGGGCGGCCAACGTACCGGTCTAGGATATCCGGCAGAATTCGATCTTTATTCGCTTATTTAATTTTCCACAAACTTAAGTTTTGGACAACTGCTTCGATCAGAAATATAGAAGCAAACCTGTGGTATTATTGTAGACATAATAAACGCTACATAACACAAAAGTTTGTTATCCTCGTAAATCATATCTTCTTATATATTTCATATATTATAGGATCAGCGTTTGTACAATTAGTACATCAGTGGATATCGTAATAAGCGGCGCTATCATTTCTCCTTTCATCCGTTGGTCCTATAGGTTTGGAGAATATTTTGCAGTACGTTGACGGTAAAACGGCCTGTAGTACGAGTACTTTACCTTTTTATCCCTATCACCGCTAAATCAAAAACTCAACCCATTCAACAACAAACTTTATTTAATGCTAGTGGCTAGTGGACTCTTATCGTTGTATAGAAGGTACATTTCAGCCAGACAGTAACAGTATCCCAAACAGTGCATTGACATAGTTGAGTGGCGAGTCTGGGTATGGTGCGGCGAGGTCGGTCGCGCAGGGCGCCCGCCGCCGGGTGAAACTTCATAGAACTGCTGTGCTCCGCTTGATCGGACGCACACTGGGTTTTATTCAACCCGTTTGAAACCCTGAATAGATCTTTTACTTCCAATAATTTTTCGAACTACTGGCACTATATATAATACTTATACGTTACAAGGTAAGATGGTGGTATGTATTACCTACTGCTTAAACTCCTAGTTTTAGTTGGTATTATATTCTGCTCGAGGCTTAACCCGGGACTACCTGAGGGGCCCGATACCGTGATTTAAAATA
This sequence comes from Catocala fraxini, assembly GCA_930367265.1. Lineage (NCBI taxonomy): Eukaryota > Metazoa > Arthropoda > Insecta > Lepidoptera > Erebidae > Catocala > Catocala fraxini. The sequence continues at coordinate 18,789,548 of OV884029.1, forward strand.
ATCTATATGTTAAATCTGGACATAACTCAAAGCTGTTCAACAGCTTCAGCGTAATTGAGTAATAACTATCCAAACCTCAAAACATCTTCACAAACTATGGCATTTGTAATATTAGTAGACAACCGTATGTGATGATGATCTGCTCGCATGGCAAAAGCATACATACTTATGATGTAAAAATATACGATATATAACGAACATTTAATACAACAATTAGTAAACCGTTTACGACAAGTCATTAAAACCAGATATAACACAATAAAAGAACAAGACCATAACCCACATGTTGGACGCTTTCTAGTGCAGATACGAGCGTCGTCCTACGAATTATGTATTTGCATCACACACATGCACAATGTGAAATGGATCGTTTCACGATTTCACAATAGGTCGTAGAGATAACTTCTACTAACTTTATAGAGTAAATGTAACAACTGGGCAACAAAGAAATCTAGATCAAACGGACAATGCAGTCTTTACGAAACTCGTTAGTAATTTGTGAGGTGTTAGCAACTTTTCTCTGTGGTGAGAGTTGTGCTAAGTGGCGAAACTGTTGGCTTTACAATGGAACAAATGTTTGCTACTGGGACGCGGGGCGACGACGTGGTAAGCGCATATCTGTTACGGGTCATCGCGCCGCAACCTTTCTCTTGCGCCCAGTGCTGACTGCACTTCACCCGCGGCGCTGCTCCATCTTGTCAACCGACACCCAAAGCAAGAACACTTGAAGCTGTTTACAGTCAGCCAAATCTCACTTGCAAGTAAAAATATCCTATGTCAATCAGAAGTTAGATCTAAATAGAGTTCAACGTACCTTTGTGGCCCACACGTGAGTTAATTTATATGTTATTTGACCTTCAGTCTTTTGTTAATTACGCTCAGCAACCGATATATAGTTTATGGCCTAACTAGTTACAATTATTCACCAAACGATACGACTTAATAAAATTCAAATAAAAAATGTAATCTAACAGGAATGGTAGAATCTCAACGATAAGTAGTAGATTAGTATCTTAAAAGAACTCTCGCCTTCGTTCAGAACTAAATAAATGATCTCTTTGTCTGTAAAACTGTCATAGACTGTAAAGAATTACATATTAAAAAAAACAAAAGACGACCTCGGTTCTAATAAGATCTTGTAACATATTAATTTTATACTAATACAAATTTTATTTTGTCATTTTATATTTAGTTCTTGCAGTTGTATTCATTTTTAGTCTTTGCGTATCACTATGGCTAGCTTTATTTATGTGAACTGTCTCAGCAAAATAAAGTCTGTGCAAATAAGCAAACTTTGCACATTTACTTCGAAAGCAGCAATATCAAATATTTTACTGAAATTTTTATTTGAGGTAAACATTATGTACATTATTTATATTACACTTGTTTTCTCTTAACTTGAAAACTTTAGCTTCGATATATTTGTAAATTGGTTAAATGGATTGGATAATAAGCTAAAACGATTGTAGAAAAGGTTACTGTTTTCGAATTCGATTTGGCAGGGTCACTACGATGGCTCCCAAAGCTCGCCCACCGACCGTAACATCTACATATATTAAACAATCTGAAGCAACATTGAAGTAAATTACTAGGATCAACAAAAATAAAAGGTTTCTGCTACGTCCGTCCCTTGATTATTAAGTTAAACAAACCGAAGATAGACTTTTTACTAAGAAAATAGAGTAATGTAATTGAGATTTTTCTGAGTATATAAAAAGATTATGAAGTAAAAGTAGAAACCATTAGTTGCTATTAGCATTCTTATTGAAAACTAATTTATTCTCACTGTATTGAATTTGTTACGTTTTCTCCTTCGTATAGATTTTATCAATTAATTATATGAAATAACATAGAATCGTTTTAATAAAAATTAAAACGAATCTATTTTATATATTTGGAAATTAATTTCGACGTTTAGTGCGTGCGGTATCGCGTTATTACTGTGACATGTCCCGGGATGATGCGGCGAGACATGTGGTTACATAACGCAATAACCCACCGACACTTGTTTATTAACCAGCATAGTACATAAAGCGGTTACCACCTGATGTGGTATTGCGCTGGCTACGAGTTTCCTTTTGACTATGAACTATGCATAAGACTACCTATTAGACAACAAATTGGTAAAGTTTTGTAGTTGTATCTGATAAACATGATTTCTCCTTTTATTTAGATAAACAACTCATATCTAGTCTTATGAAACCATAAATAGTATCCGTGGTTAAATGTTGGCACCCCTGCTGCGCCGCACAATTTTATAGTGCATGTCGTGACCACTAAATCTACTTCTGATATCTGAAATCGTATCGTCAAAAGTCGTGCTTTTCGGAATATTGATGTTGAGAGCACAACAACATTTCCCGTTAGGATAACTTGGTTGTTTTAACTCGTTGTTTCAGTCACAAAGCAAACTACTGATGCGAAAGCTGATAAACTCATATACATATTACACGGCAACTGCAATTTCATTAAGCAGATGTAATTACTTCAGAAGAATTATTGTTTTTCAGTCTATCTACATACGTCGACTTTAATATGTTGTGGCACGATGTGGAACAAAAATAATTGTTCATCGTGGGGCTTCCTTGTGCTAATATTGATCTTTAATTTAGTAAGTTGTTTTCTTTAATTCAATGATACTACAAAGTTTGTATAATATCACAGCTTACAAAATTTCATATCACAAGCAGGTTTACGCTAGACCGCGGACGTCTTCTAGTAAGTCATTAATATTTGATATAATAATTTAAATACGGTTTATGGCGAGCCAATAAATAAGGAAAACCATTATTTGCTTTTAGGCGAAAATGTAAAGACGCAGAATAATAAAAATGAAACTATTGAGCATAAATATTACAAGGACGCAAAGCTGCGCAATGATGAAAAGTTCAACAACCATAGCGACAATGGCAGTAAAAAGTCTATTAAAGATAACAGTAGTACTGACAATAAGGATTTAATGTCAAACACTAGTGATAATGATAAAACTTCTAAAAGAGGTAGAATTACTCCCAGGGTTCTAGATATTCGAAGTAAGGTAGTGACAGGGGACGATTCTGCTAGTAGGGATAGTGAACTAAAGGTAGATAGTAGTGAAACAAAGATAGAAGACGACAGTGCAATAGATAATGGTAACTATGAAGACACCAGTGAATACGAAGATGACGACGCAGAAGAAAGTCCAGATAAAGAAAATGGTGCTAGCGAAAATGATAATGACAGTGAAAACCCCTCTAGCCAAGAAAGTGACGAGGCAGATGAATGTAAGTATACACATCACGTTTCTATCTAGTATTTAAATATCAGAAATGGCTAATGGTTAGAACCGGCTATTTTTCTTTAGTATTATGGTAACAATCACCAGAAAATAGTTAATTCTGCCATTCAGTCAGACTGAAATCTACAGAATAGTGGTACCAATATGCTTGAGGCTAGCACTAGGTATGAAAACTGTATTAATTCAAGGCTCTAGTAATAGGAGACAGTTATTTGAACGAAATTAAATGTCTGTGGAAGCAGATCAGTAGAGGGGTTGACATCTTATCAAGAAACACATAGGTGGTTGACGATTTTGGATGTGAAGATAGCTTCACATCCAAAATCGTCTTAAATAGATATTATTATATTTTGGCATATGATGTCATTAAGTTGTCTTTGGGCCGAGTTCTTTATTTAAAAATCGTGCCGTTAACAAGTTATTATATTTATGTTACCTGTTCACATCATAGACATGATTTTCTATAATAAGCATCATGTATTTAATAAAGTGCAAGTAATACATCAGCAGATGAAAGTGGTATCGAAATTTAATGCCAGTCATCGATTTTAAATGCTTGTCTCTTTGAACGCCAGCACTCGTTCAATTCTAAACCAACCGTCTGGTGTTTGGTTGTGTTTGCTTTGTCTTTAACTCTTTATTGAAGTTATCTATATCTATTTCAGTTGTTAAAAGACCACTAAAAGTTGGTAAGTCGTTTTTGTTGGAGCCTATTGTAATTTATTTATACAACATTAGAAAAAGTGTTTTTTTACGAACCTTTTTTTTACAGGTGATCTTTTTACTCCTAATGAACTCTTACCGGTTACTGTCAAATTAATGGGAAAACGTAAGTACCAACGTATGTATTTATTTATTATTAAAAAAATTTGCATTGTTATTTATATTTATGTCAAGTTTAGATTTGCTACACCTATTCTAATGTTTAGTATATTAATCGTATTTAATTCGTGTTTTATATCCCTTTTCATATTTAGTTGAAATGCCACCTGGAGGTAAGTGTGCCAATATACGCTACGTATATCTATGAATTGATTCAAATTATAGAATTTCATAACGATGTGATTAATTAAATCAATTCATAGAAGGAAGAGGAATTGTGAGTTCATCGAAAAGTGCTGAGGACATGGCGGACAGAATCTTCGCTGCTTACTGTACGTACAAAGAAGAACTAGGATTAACTTAATATAAAAGTTTTGAACTAGTTTTAGATTGCATTTTTTTGGTGGCTGGGTACGTTTTAAATGAAGATTTATAAGTAGGTAATTTTCAAGGGGATTGCGTAGTTATTACTGTGTAATCATTAAGTATCTAGTTAAGATGCAGCTATTACGTGCTTAACTTATTGCCAATGAAATGTACTTCTAATTAAATAAAGTCCCTATATAATAAAAATAACCATATGAAAGTCAAAGATTTTTCTGGGCATTTAATTTTATTAGAAAAGGCAACTGTGACTCAGAGTGAAAACTTGTAAAATACTTCGGTTTCTTCTCTTTATAATAAATAATTACTAAACACAATAACATTCCAGTTACACTTATCTAATTGCACTTATCTAACTGCCATGTCTTTCATGATTAAAGTTTGTTCACAGTTTTAACAATGAAAAGAATCGTTATATTGAAAAGTAAGTATCATTTCTTTTTATAATTTAGCGAATATAATATGTAATCATGATCGATAATTTATATATTTGTTTATTTTAGATGACGACATCGCAGGCTTGGATGCACTTCAAGCTTTAGCCATTGAAGGAGAACGTACGTCAAGATATTAATTGTTTTTATAATCAAAATTGAAATAAGAAATCATCAAACAAACTACATTTTACTTCGCATGGTCCTAGGTAACAAGTCACTAGTTCACAAATTGCATTTCATCAAAAATATTGACATATTTTCCTGTTAATATATTTTTTTTAATGCAATTTTCTTTAAATACTACTCCCCGTTTTGGATTATCACTAGATTACCAAAGCCTATTACTAATTTAATTAATATTCAGTGATTAGAGGATTACAATATTTATTTAATAAGATTAATTATCAAATGACATAATTATGCTACTCGATGTTTACTATGTAACATTAATATAATTATTGTTACATAGCACATAAGTACATATTTTTTTAAATATTGTTTTTATGACAGCGGCGAATTACAAATACTTTGACAGAACGGTTACAAAGGTACCGCCCATAATGCTGCGGCGTTCAGGTAATTACTAATGCTAGCCTGTTCAATTAAATAAATGATTTGGTTATCATCATATGAAACTAATTTGTGTTTGAACTTCAGACCAAATCTTTGCATGGACAATTAATAGAAGGTCTCACTACAACCGTGAGTACACGCCATGATCTTTTATATTACTTAGCGTAAGGTGGCAAAATGAATAACTAATCACATCATAAATTACAGTGATTACAAAAAGAGTATCAAGAATTCGTCTGGAACGAAATATCAAAAATGCAAAAGACAGGAGAAGGAAAATAAGTAAAGTATTACATTAAAAACATATTTTTTACAGAGTTTATTGTAGTTGAAAATTTTGTAACATTTTTATTTAAATACTAGATGTTGCCAAGTAAATGTAGGTCATGTAAATTTATCCCTTGGGAGCAGTACTTTTTCTGCATGAAAGGTCCTTTTCTGTATCCCTGACAAAATGTTTGCGAAATTTCATGATGATCGGTTGAGTAGTTAAGTCGTGAAAGCATACCAAAGACACAAATAAACAAACTTACATTCGCATTAATAATATGAGTTATATATATATAGGGGTTATATATAATATTAGGGGTTAAAATTGCCGAAATTGCCGATTTGTACTGAAAAATTTAAACTCGTTTTTTCTAAGATGTACCATATATATTTAATCGAAATATTTACCCTTATTATCTATACATTGCTGCCATGTAAACGGAAGTTCATTTATGCCTTTACGATAGAACTTCGGGGATCTAGATTCGACAAACTGTGTGAAAGTATTTTGTACTGCCTCCTGGGAAGATTTTTTTTATCACGTAGCAATTTATCCAAACTACGAAAAAATGGTAGTCCGTTAGAGCAAGGTCTGGTAAGTACGGAAGATGACGTGTGGTTTCTAACTGCAGCTCCTGTAGAGTTACAACGGTTTCTCGTGCAGTGTGAGGTCTTGCGTTATCATGGAGCAATAATGGTGAAGATCAATTAACAAGTCGGGGTTGTTTCACTGCCAGTTTCGCCATCATTATTCGAAGTTTGGCAAAGTAAATATCTGCTATTGATTTACCAGACCTAAGAAAGCTATAGTGAATAACACCATGAAGAGACCACTAAACAGTTACCATTGCCTTTTTATTGGTAAGCTTTGCTTTAGGGTACTGTTGCGGCCTTTGACCTGGGGTCAGCCATTGCATTTTTTGATTACGGTTCGTAAGCAAAAAATACAATGGCTGACGTATGTATCGTGAGGAATCCACTTTTCGTCACATGTCACAATTCGATGCAATATTCCTTCATTTCTGTACCGATTCAACAAGGCAACACAAATTTCAACATTTATTTCTTTCTGCAGATCAGTAAATCATGAGGCACCCATTTTTCATATTTTTTTGTCTTATTGATTTGATGCAAATGAGCTAATATTGTAGGTAGGATAACGTTAAACCATGCCGCTAATTCCTGGGTAGTTTGATTCAGATCAGTTTCCACCATCTCCTTCAATTCAGCGTTGTGTTGGCGGTCTTCCATGTGGTTCATTATTCAAGTCGAAGTTTCCATTGTGAAAGCGTTTAAACCAAAAACGCACGGTGTGTTCATTAGCAGTCTCCTGTCAAAACGCAGCGTTGATATTGCAAGCCGTTTCTGCCGCGTTAGTTTCGCGTCGGAACTCGTATTAAAAAATGACTCGGATTTTCGAAGTATCCTTCTTTCCCGTCTAAGCTGAATAAAAAAACAATTGAAAGTCAAAATCGAATGTTGCACATATTTTAAAAGAAGAATCTTATAGGTATCATGTGAAAAAAGTTTCACTCGAAAATCTCACACCATGAAGATTTCAATCAAGTCAATTCAAAGTATCTATTACTATACAACGGCAACTTCATACTTTAACCCCTATTATTTAGCATACAGATTATAAGCGTATTATTCTAATTGAGGTGATTTTGGTGTATTGATAGTGTTCTGATATGACTAGTGTTAAGTACTAATTATTATTTCATAGAACTACGGTTAGAAAATAAATTGGCTAGAAACCGTCAGCTGGTTATTAATTCACCACCATCTACCACGCCTGGAAAACATAAAGGTGCGATGCTGAAGAAAAAGCGAATGAATGGAACGAGATTTTTACGTTTAAAGAATAAAAAAACGAATACGAAAAAGAAAAAGGTGCAACGAAGGATGAAAAATTCCCGAAGAAGTACGTAAATGATCGTCTTAAATTGTTTAATTATATGATTTGTTAACTGGATTAGAGATAATGTAATTAAAGAAAATAAAAAAATAAATGAAACTGCTAAATGATATAAAATACGGGCTAAATTAGGTATTTTCAAGTTCGCAATCTAGACCTATACGGCCGCTGACAGTACGGATAGAGTGTCTGCATAGCCAAGATAAATAACAGTCCAGACTAGCAAGCGTGCGATTAATTGTCGATTTTAAATTTGAATTACAAAATGTACAAACAATTTTCTAATAATATACATTTTATTCAAATAATACGTATTCGAATGCTGCAATAATTGATTGATATATAAGCAATATTTACGACACAGTATATAAAAATATACAGTCAGATGTATAAAATGTAAAACATATTTCAGATTTAAAAACTGATCTTCACTCTGGATGCACGTGGAGATATGAATGTACAAGACCAGACGATTTGGATACATGTGATTTAATTGCCAAATGTCTGAACGGGACAGTACAAAACGGCACCATGGAGGGTAATATAGTAAAAAGCTTATAATTAAATCTATAATAGTCGAAGTCGATAGGACGGACTCCACAGACACATGGTTTAGTATTAAGGGAACTTGCTTCAGGTCAAGGGCATTTCTAGATTTTCAATTATATTTTACTCCATCAAAGGACTCAAATTATGATTTTAATAATGTTCTTTCTCTAGTTAAATGATTGTCTGTCATAATTGAAATAACTGTGTAAAAATTTAACCTACCGTCTATTGTAGTTACACTTGCACAAATTATATGTTAACGACAAACTCGTGTTGTAAAACAAAGGCAAACTGTACAACCAAATACGAATATTTAAGACATAAAGGGGCTTGCTAAGACGCCATAGTAATTCAGGCCCACAGTGCACACATATAAAGGCTAATGATAATAATAGTAAGCAATGCCAATAATTAATTAGCATAAGAAGTGATTTACAAAAAACTTGGCATTTTAAAGTTATCAATCAATCTTCTTATATCTTATCAATACAATTTATATTAAATATGTGCTATATCATTTTATATATTATTTTAATTTATTTATGAGTACAATCAATTAAGAATTAAATAAAACAGAATAAAGTCGACGATTTAACCGCAATAAATAACCGTAACAATGGAGTTGCAAAACAAGCAATAATATTGACATTTACGTTTTTTGGTGTCATACAAGTTAGAGATGGTGTTGCCATAATAAACACAAAACCTCGATACATCGATACTTTAAGTTAATCAAAGCAATCTTCCAAATATAATAATAATTATTATTATTATTTGTACATATAACTTTTGTATAAAAAATAAAATGAACGATTCAAATAATAATTATATAATATAGCAATGGTAAATTACCATTTCGATTAATTACCTGTCAACATATTTTGTGAAAGGCAACATTTTCACGTTAATGTACTTGCTTGCAACTTCCATTACATAGTTTAATCGTTTTCTTGTTTAATATTTTAGAAAATATTACCGACTTGTACAGAATAATAAATACAAGGAAGAACTAGGATACATATTAATATTTTTTTAATAATGTCAATTTTATGTGCACCTCTGGGCCTAATACTGGCATGCCCCTTTGCGCTTATCGCCAATCATGCCGATACACGATCACAATGTCCTTCACGGTTTAGTAAGTGACAATAAGATCATACTCTACTGTCCTCAAGTCTACTCAATAACCATATTTTAAGTATCTAATTATAACCGTATAAAATTTGTGTATAGATGTTCCAGAAGCACAAAAGCAAGCAAACAACATTGAACTTAGCAATTTGTCATTCCGTCGTTTGCGTAAGTTTTTTGCTTGAAAGTATAATACAATGGTCAAATATAAGTAAGTTATTACGCCTCCATTATGAAGTTTTATCAAAGCTTATAATTAGCCCGCTCACACCGACAAATACTACCATTTTACTGGTACACATGTACGCCGGTTGGCGATCGCTTGATATGTTAGAGTTTTCAAGGATCACACACCTTCCTGCCAGTCCCATTGGTTTCCCTCCATCATGTTTATAATTCCTTTTCCCTAGGGAAAGCCACGTGCGTTTTAGCCCCAGGTATTGTAACCGATTATAGGTTACGGTAACCGGTTACCATCAGGCGGAACGTTAGTTTGTTTACTGGTTACTTCTATAAAAAGACGGTAACACGTACAATCTGCATAAGCATGCATGCACATTTTTATTCAAGCGTACTAACATAATTTGACTGCCAAAAAAACCTACACTTTCAGTAAGATAACGTCATAATTCACGGTAAGAGCCTGAAATTGGCGAATGGAAAATATGGCTACTAGAGGGTTTTTAATAGTACTGAAACAGATTGGGACTAAAAATAAAAGTCGTGGCTAAATATGGGGACCCATACGTGCGAAATTTTGTGGGCTAACTAATATGTAAAAATAAATATCGTTTAGCAATATGCGGCAAACTTGTCTGGATCGATAGTCTGGAACATTTTGTTGATCCAGCTATCGTTAAAATTGTATGGTTAACGCTGATATTCTTGAACTACAAGCTAGTATTAAGTGAAAAATGCATGAGTAACTATGGTTAGGTAGCTTTAGCATGCTAGTGTAATAAGATTGTGCATGCAAGTTTATGCAAGGTTCCCTTTGAGTAGAATCACCTTTTCCAAGAACTGGAATCAGCTCACTGAGCATTTGCACAGATGTCGCGTATGCAAAGTAGCAAAGAGGTATACTGTTATATTTTTTAATAAGACAGAACAACAAAACACGGGCTTTTTAAAAACATCTTTTGTTAATATACTGTGTACATTATAGAAAATAAATATCTTGGGAGACCTCTGTAAAAGTGTCACACAATTTCTTTATATTATAGTCAACTGTGTTGACTTAGTTTTTCGCGGCGTTTAGCAGATTTTCTTTTTTCGTTGTTCGTATTGTATACATAAAAACACATTTACAAAAATGGTACTATTTAAATTATATAATACAAAGGCAAGTTCAGTTTGACCTAAAAAGTAAGTCTCGTCTCCTTACTTGCTTCACACGATCATTTCTTACACAAAAAAAAAAATATAGGTACCTACCTACATGTAATGAAAAATAAAGTTGTAGCCATTTCGTGTCATAGAAAGATACAACACCATACATACAAAGCCTTACGTCTACATTTCCGAAAAAGTGTACTATAGACACATTTTGCCAGCTATGCTTTTAGGTCTCAATTTAGGTCAATCAGGCACATTTCCAGATTACATGCTGCCGAGTGAAAATTTTTGACAAAATATCCCAATGATCTCATGCACAGCAGTCGCATTCAATACTTAAAATTGTATTAGTGTTATAGGGTTATACCCATGTACTTCTATATCCGGCATACAATCATACAATCACCTTCCATATTTGCAAACATCGAGGTCTGATGACCAGCTTTGTAAAAACAGTATTAAAAAGTTTCACGTACGTTTAACGTAACGGTTTACGTTACGTACATAAATTTACAAAATGTTCGTCGCAATCGGTATTACGACGAACATTTTGTTAATTTATTATATTTGTGGTACGTAACTATTAATAACTCAATTGTTGTGATTCAGCGATTTACATAGCAATATAGGGATTTTATTGATTTTACAATTTATACTGTGCATCAGTTGTAAATAAATAATGACATCCAGTAAGCCCTTTACTAATATACAGGCGTTATATCGTGTGTATCTCGGTATTAAAAAGATGAGAACTTATGCAATAGAGAATAATAATTCTGATACTTTTCAAATGCGTCAATAGTAAATTATTTCTGCTTCAAATTATATTTTCGATTATAATGATTATTATAATATTTCACAGTGGGTCTTACGCTTCTGGATGAACAGGTCGAGAAGATAAGTAAGTTTTAATGATATATGTATATGCTTATATATTTACTATCTGAATCGTGTCCATTTAGATACTCTCTACTTCGACTGTTAGACAATATGATACATATATAACAACGTTTTATTACATACGATATTAACTTTACAACAGATAACTCGACTTGCATTATTTGGTATGAGTTTATACACTAGTTGTAAACTTGAGAACGTGTCAAGGTTGGGGAATATCATCATAAACAGTAAATGACGTCAATAAAATCCACATAATTCTAATCTATATGTGAATGTATGTATAATCATATTTTGCCTTTTATCTATAGTTGAAAACCACGTTGTAATCGTGAAACCGGAGAATATGCATCCAAGTAAGTGAAACTAAGTTTGCCGATCTGACAGCATGTTTCATGTTATCATAATAAACTGTATTTTTATTGTTCTTTTTCCAGAAAGTGAAAGGATAGAAAGTCTTAACGAATACTTTAATAATATAATTATAATCCAAAATTCACGTAAGTTTATTTTATCTTTTCTGATACTAATGCGAACTAAGATACCATTATTATAAAAATCTTAATAAAATAATGCATATATTAAGTGAATTATATTTCCATACTTAAACGTGAAGTGTCCACTGTAGTGTACTTCATAATTTTCTACTATATGTTACAGAGAGTACAACACCGATTCCAAAAACGGTGATGAAAGATAAACAATCTTCAGAAGATGAGGTAAAATTATTAGATAAATAAATTAAATAACAATTGCTTTTACTAACAATCTCAAAAATGGTTTCAATACCGAGGACAACACGTACGTATTTTTCAAATAGGTACTAATGTAGTTATAGGGGTTATAAATTACAGAACCAAATTTAGTTCTATAGCAAACCCTGTCCAGTTTGCTATAGATATAAATCTCTCGCGTAATAAGGCTAAGACATAAATATGAGCGATATTTTGCGACACGCAGTTCACTAAAATTTTTCATAACCAATATTGCCACACATGTGATTTAGATGTATAAAATAATTACCCGTCCGGATTGGCTAGTCTAAGCACTTTTAGTTCCAACATGATACTGCGCTCAAGTGACCGCGGCGATGGCCGGTTCGTAAGTTCTGTTCGTATCATCAAAGCCTGCTTATTTCTTTTTTATTATCTGTGATAGCAGGCGAGCCAGACATAAATACCTCATAGGTAACCGTTACCGCTGCGTACTGACATTTGGTTCTGGTAGTTATCTTAGCATTTCAGTTACAACACCAAGATAGGGAAATAACAAAAACGGCGGCCTCGATGGCGTAGTGGTTAGTGTAACCGACTGCCACGCCTGAGATTGCGACTTCGATTCCCGCACAAGTCAAACATTTGTGTGCATGAACCTGGATGTTTGTCTTAGTCTGGGTGTTTATATGTATAGTATGTACGTATTTACAAAAAAAAAGTATATATTATGTATGTTTATCCATTATCTAGTACCCATAGTACGAGCTCTGCTTAGTTTGGGCTAGTTGGTGTTGTGTGTATGTGATAGAATAGAATAAAGTTAGTCTGGCTTTTAGTTGAAACAAAATCTAATAACTTCAATATTTTAAATTTCAGTGAAATAATGAATAAAAAATAATTTTACACCTATGAGACTAACACAAAACGTTAGTTTTCTTTGTTATCATTGGCCTACTAGCTCCTCACGTTACTAGTATCGAAATTTTGCTTTAGAAACCAGACCTATATACAACGGTGAAACACGGCGATTTTACTCACAATATAAGCTTTGTTCTCCGCGCTAAAAATAGTATTTTAAAACCCTGTATGTGATAAATAAAATTGAAAACTCAAAAAAATAAGACCTTATAATAATCAAAATATAAATGTTTTACCACGTGTACCACGTAGAAAGAAGAATAGCTTGAAAATATTGAACTATGAAGCTTTAGGTTTTATCTTAAATGTTAGTTATTCAAAATAAAAGTTATACAATTCTTAAAATAGTGAGACTGAAGTGTTCCAGCTCCTGTTGAAACATCATTTGTGACGCGAAGCCGCAAGACTGATCTTTAAGCATTAATATTTTCCTATTTATCCTTAAAACGCCAAATACTGTAGACATGACGGAATATCTTCAACGCAATGCTTTCGCGTGTGCAACTCCTGACTGATACATTTTTTTATTAGTACACTGCACAGTCATTATATTTCAATGTGTGTTTTATTTTCTATTTTGACATCCAAAGCGGCGTCGATTTAAGTTAAATAATTGCTGCATCTCATATTTTGCAAGTTTTGCTGCCTATATTTTATGTAATTTACTGCCCGCGCGCCTAGGGGCAGTATTTAATACGATCCAATTATTTACGAGTTCGATCCCGCGCGTGACAATAAAATATATATTTTTATCTTTTTGGAATAATTGTGACATATTTTTAGAGAATGTTAAATCATATTCAATCGTTATAAAGTTCCCTACAAGACAAGTTTTTATTCCTAGATTTTAGGTCATATATGTATAACCTAAAATCTAGGAGACATGTTACATGTTAGTGTAACCGATTGCCACGCTTGAGGTTGCGGGTTCGATTCCCGCACAAGTCAAACATTTGTGTGCATGAACATGGATGTTTGACTTGTGCGGGAATCTCTATATATTTGGGTGTTTATATGTATAATATGTATGTATTTACAAAAATAAAAAGTATATATGTATGTTTATCCATGGTCTAGAACCCATAGTACAAGCTCTACTTAGTTTGGGCTAGATGGTGTTGTGTGTATGTGGTAGAATATAATTATTATTAAACTAAAATATATATTAAGAAAGAAAAAAAGAAATGCAAGCAAAATTTATATATTTTCATTAGATGAATATGAAAATACTTTATTAGGTTAGGTTAAAAATTATACTTTGAATATTAGAGTATTAACTCTAATTATATTTAAAGTATAGTTTAATCCACCACAGAAATGTAAGTTCCACTTCTTCAAATTATGACGGGTTCAAACCTATCACCAGTAAAGGACGATGCTTTTAGAGAATTTGGAGTGCCTACATACAAATGGTGCAAATGTCCAATAACTGAGATAGATGGCAGATGTGGGCCCTCAATTTTACATTAGGTATAGCTTTTCCTATTTTCTTTGTATATTTTAATATAAACGCACTAGAAACTTTCTTCTAGGGAGGAGAAGTAGAAATAGAAACTAAAGAGAAGAAAGAGGAGAAGCGAAGAAGTGGGATCACAAAAGGATTCCGTGATATAACACAACGGAAAGTTTCGCCAATAATTGTCAAGTTAGATGGTCGTCGCTAATGTTCAATAACCTTCCACCTTCAATACTAATCTCGTCAGATGTGCTAAAATTTCCAAATATATCTAAATAACTGCCCAAAATAAAGTTCTTAATATTATTTCTCAACATTGAGTAAGACCCAATTATTCCTATATCAAGAAACGATCGTTTTATGGACGATTTTTTACGGACGGTTTATTTTTGACACATATTGTATGAAACATGTCAAAGTTTAACTATCCGTAGCTATAACGTCTCGTTTTTTGATATACGAACCGGGCCTAAACCCACTCTATAAACACACATAAAAAAAGTTTGTGATCACTAGCAATAGCACTAGCAATCTTAAAAAACACAGCAGTTACAGTTACCTTGGTATAATGATAGACAACAGATTAAACTTCCATCATCGTATTGACTACCTTGCTGCAAGATTACGAAAGCTTAAGGTTATTTTTAAAGCTTTAAGACATGTTGCCCAGAAAAGCGTTATCAAAACAGTAGCAAAGTATACTGTTTTGATATTTTATATCCTAATTCTATATTTTAATTAAATAATCTAAAAAGAAGAAGAAATTATAATATAGTCTACCATAACAAACTTTTTTTGATGTGTGTATTTGGTATGGCTGGCTTGTACAAAGAAAGATTTTATTTTTTATTGACATTCGTGGCAGACGAGCACGTGGCCCACCTGATGGAAAGTGGTAACGGCTGCTCATGGACTTCAGCAATGTCAGGACACAGCAAAGCCGCTGCCTCCCGTAAAAGAAGAAACTCTTTAAACCTCGTTTGAAGAAAGACATATCATAGCGCTCGGGAAACAAAACAAAGTATTTGGTAACTAACATAATACCGACATGTCTACATGATATCATGTAAGTATTTTGTTAAAGAAAGGGTTAGGTGATGTCGATTTTATAGCGGTTGTATCAGTAGGTACACATTCCGTTAGGTATATTTAGGTCTCACGTTATAGGGGGCAGGACCGTAATCCTAGACCCTTTCTGATACAGAGAATTGTCTCGACTGGAGAATCAAACTTAGGATTTCACCGATCACCGATAGAATTGTTAAGCTTTTAGGCGATCAGGCTTAATTTACAGGCCGAACGAGATAGTGTAGTTTTAAATTAATTCGTTCTTCAGACCTCATTCTAAATTTATTTAGAATTAGGATTGACCTACTTCTTCAATATTTTCTCATTAACTAATAAAACTATAATTTAAAATTCTCTTTTTCTTTCTAAATAAAAAAAGGGATGTCCAAAATGATCACATGATCTATCTTTTATTCGATTTCGATGACATTCTTAAAGATATTACTATTATGTATAGTAATATCGTCAATAATGTCATCGGTTGTAAACAAAAATATGTCTATTATTGTATAATATTCCAGTATTCATATTTCTATTGAAAAGTAAAAGGTTACACGTGCCGTTCCATCCCTTTTACTAGAAGCTGTTGCGATCTGCTTTGAAGTCGGACAAGGCCATAGCCGACAAGAGACACTGCATGTCTAGGAAACGAATGGCAGCGTTCGGAAACCGCCTGTGCTATTCAATACTCATTTAAACTTAAAGATCATTGTATAGGTATTATTCTGACGATAAACTACAGTTCTATAAATTTCACTTTAAAACAAATAACGTAAAGTTGGTACTGAAAACTTTTGTGAAGCATTATAACGACAGTTTATCAAAATTAAGTGAATAAAGCTAAAACACCGTTGTTTTAAAAAATCTTAGTAGGACCATTAACAAACTTTTTTATTAGACAAATATAAGGTACTGTGTAAACATTTATTTTAATTATACCGCAGCTCAAAGTGAGCGTAGGCTTGGGATCCTTTCTGTTTCTCGCTTTTCGTCTTCCCTTCGATTTCTGAAGTAATTCAAAATGTTAGAAATTGTATACTTACAATTTCTAACATTTTGAATTACTTCAGTAATCGACCCTTTCTGGTAGTAAAATGTAAGATCAGTGTATATTTGTAATAACAAGTATGTTATTACAAATATACACTGATCTTAAATTTTGAGTTATATAGACATAGATTATTATAGCTATGCTCTTAGATACTCGGTATAGAATCATCTCAAATAAAGTTTGCTGTAAAATTCAACTTATTTATTTATTTATATGCAATCTTACATTATTAATTGGTACTTCAATTGACCGTACTATACCATTTTAGCTATAAGTTTACGAATTTTTAAAAAGTTGAAGTAAAATAAAGTCATAACAGGTTTACATTCAATGCGATAATGTGATAACAATTACTTGGCTAGTAACGGTGTTTTGATCGAGTCTCAGTGTCATAAATATCACAAACGGTATTCTTCAAAATTCAAATAAATGTCAAATATGAACATAAATAGCATTACAGTTTTCATTCGACGTTTATTAGACTACTTAACACTTTTTATGACAAGAATTAGCCCTTTAGTATGTATATTAATTGTCATTTTTGAAAGTACACATTTGTTCGGGTGTGGTTTTTATTTACGCCTAAAGATCACAAGAGGTTATTACGTATACGTAATCCACTATTCTTGATGTAGGAAAACATAAAGTGACATCGCGTTTGAATAAAGAAACGTGACAAAAACAATGTTAAACATAAACTAAGATATTCCACATAGAATCAATATAAAATGAGTTCATTATAACAAATAAGAAAGCGATGAAACCTCTTTTGAATTTAAAATGAATAGACGTAATCCATATTTCATTAGAAGACGATGCCTCAAGCTGCTGAGCATTATATTTGTTTGAGAAAATCCAAAGGTTAGATCTAAATGTTATGTAATTTATAGCCCATTTATTTAAACTATTGGTAAGTTTTTTAACATTGGTAAGTTATAGTTTTTAGGACGGACAGCCTAACAACTGACACAATATCAGGTCTTTCTCAATTAGAGTACTTATGCAAAACATTGGCAAATCTACATATATGGCTATAATATATTTTATTAATACTTTGCTTAAAACTAGAATTTCGCTTAATCTGAAGCGAGTTTAGTAGGATCTACCAACTTACAGGAGATGGCAGTCGACCTACATTGTGCAGGGTTTCCAAGCTCCTAATGGAGGCTCTAAATTGTCTGCAGGGTAGCTTTGTCCCTAGCGCTGGCAGCATAGCTACTCTTTTTTTGGTTGCTATCAAGGCACAAGAGAGTCCTATTACTAAGCCGTTCATAGACGTTGGTACCCGCTTGCCATCAGGCATATCGTGTGCTTATATACCACTTCAGATATACATAATGTATAATACACTATATAATACGTAGATACAACCTTAGCCTTTTGAGTGAATGCTGTTTTATTACCTTTAAATATTCTCCTTCATTAATATTATCGCTATAATTAAGAAGGTCCAGTATACTTTACACAATCCCTACATTGACGAAAAGATTGCATATCACAAGGTATAAAGTCATAAACAACCTCAAACAAATAACTACCTACAGAATGATATTTCAATATATTATAATTATCAATTAATTCATACAGATAATTTCACAACAAGTTAAGATAAACGCATAAAATACATAACGCTAAAAAAAGTATTTCACACAGTCTTAATTAAGCAGACCTTGCCCTAATGATTACGAAAACGTATTTTACGTAAGCTTTCTACTAAATCACCGGACATATAAAATAAAACCAATATAATCGAAAAAGACAACAAAATCAATTATACAAAACAAAAATCACAAACTTCTCTAAGGAAATAATCGTGAGGAGAAAACAAAAGGACAGGAATAGCAGCGATGTTTGGGAAACATCAGAAACAGAAACATTACGTGACCGCGGGAACTCAGAGTAGCAATTACATTCGTAGTATGATGTTATAGCAAAACAAACTGAACATAGTGGATTACAAATAAGCTACCAAGTTAGAAACGACATACGTTATGCTATGTGAATATTTGAAAGGCTGACATTTCAATTTGACTTTGTTACGCTCGGTTAACAGCAGCTCTGAAACTGTGAGCGAGTTCTGATCGGTCCAAGCATGCAAGTGACAGCGCGACTTGCGTCCTAAGACCGAACTGCATACTGATAGCTTGCAATTTAATGGATATTGTTTTTTCGAACGTTTGTTTGTATAGGAATTGATAAATATTGGACATGCAGACGTAGAATGTAGAAGGTTATTGTAAAGAAGCATCAAACATTCGCTTTGAATAAACAATATAAATCTATATTCATATTAAATATTTTTAGAGGATTTTAAAAGGTTCCAAATATATATTATTGACTTCTTCCTGCGTCGACTTAGTCGAGTCAAGACATGGACATGGGACATTAGTAAGAGGGATAGGTAGGATTCATTCATTAATCTCATGGGCAGCTACATCATAGTTAAATCACCTTATAATAATTGTCTTATATTATCCATTTATTTCTGGAGGTAACATTTAATTCATCAGTGTAATAAATTCAAGAGACATCCAACCACTTGGTCGTTCGTTGTTCATCGTTTAATAGTATTATTTTTTTTGTGTAGTAATAATCCCACTTTTACCCGAGCATATACTTACACAATATCTACATCACAAATACAGGTTGCAGCAAATAAGATTCACTCATCTCTGAGATCATTTGAGATAATATCCAGTCATACAGGTTTCGTCACAATGTCTTCTTCTCATCTCCTCATAATATAACATTTCATTACACATAAATTACACAAGATACACGAGATTTATTAACAAAAATAATCCGCATCGTACATACGAATCGCCTGACCATTGTGTAAACGTGAACGACGCACCCGTTTAATTACAGCTTTTATGGTCGTTGTCCCCTTTACATTATCTTTGTAAACCACATTTAAATGCATCAAGGAGTATTATACTTTTTGTATGGATAACATGTTTCTGGTGGCTTGAATGAAATCGCTTCATGTACATATATAAGTTTATAGCGTAATATTATGCAGGATAGCGGTAATAAGCAAAAGGTTGTTTGATAAAGCACTGATCAGACAGAAATTGGGGTGGAATCCAGACGGAAGATGGTACAATGTAGAGTACCGGGTGCATTGCTTCGGACTATGTCCACGGTAGTACTGTCTGATGTTTAATTCAAACTGCACTATAAATTCTGGTTCAGTGGATCAGTACTGCCCTGACCTCCAAGTGATTGTCTCTTTTACAAGCTTCTGCAAGCGCTTCATTAACAAGAACCTGTTATATTTATTTCATTGAGAATAATATTCTTGATTACCTCCACGGAGTAGGTTGTATAATAATATCACTTACGATTCTAGATAGTTACAAATTGTTAATTATGATAATAATTTGTTTATTATTCTTCTACGAAGGTGCCTTATAAATATGTGTACAATACTTCTAAAGTTAAAATAAACCTGGTACCTGCACGAGGAAACCCCGTTACTATTCAGAAACGAGTTAATTACCCGAATGTCATTTTCATGTTCGGCTTGCGATAAATTACTCTTGACCGCATTTCAGATTACGTTTTCGTTATACTGTCACAATGTGGATGTGATAAGTATAGCTATAGACGTGATGTCCTAGCTCCATATTTCGAAAATTGTTTTAATAGGTGTGCGGTGCGACAGGTGAGCACACCCAATTACATTTCGATCAGGGCAGCGCCGGCGGCGCGTGCGGTCGCCCTAACCGGATTACTGGCCAGCGGCACAGGGCGGCTTGGCGCGCCGCGCGGGACCAATGCGCGGGCGCGGCCGGCGGTGGGGCCGACGACCCGACGTAATAATTCGATATAGATTCATCAACAACTTAACAACATGCATCTAGCTCCACTACTCAGATTAGAGACCTTTAACCGGTAACTTCAAACAAGTTTGTTTTACTAATAAACTCGTTATAGAACATTTTGACTAAGTGGTTGCTATTGTTTGCGGTGGATGGCCTAGTTGAAGCAATACTTTACTATCGGTTCACTGTAAATCTGCTTTTAGCGTAACTTTGTTTTGATTAAATCAAACTGTAAGAACTCATTCTAAATCTTTAAACACAGTGCAAATATTCAAAAGTATAGCTCTTTTTCTACAAAACCATACATAAAATAACCAACATTCTTGTTACTCTACGAATAACCAGGTTAGAAGTAATAGCATATTGGTACACAATGCAACAAATGTACATGACGATCGTTTTTCTATATCTTGAGTTACTTTTCTTTATTACTAGCTATTGGCGATGACTTTGCCACGGGAACGCATACTATGATAAATATCCTATCATTATTAATCCAGGATATGTTGCATCTATGTGGCATGTTTATCTAAATCCATTTAACGGTTTATACGTGATTGAGTAACAAACACCCTAACATCTTATACCTATAGCAGATCTTATGTAGGTAGTATAAGATAAAAGCCTAATAGGTACACCATACGTACTTACATATAATTTATATGTTTTTATAAAATATTTATATATTCTCGAATGTAGGTATAGCGAATAAATTTACTACTGATTTTACAATGAACGCAACTTTAAGTTCTTCTCATTAGACAGTTATTACTGATGAAGCTTTTTAAATACGCGTTTGTTTTCTAAAAGACTACGTTTCAGCTTTATTTCTAATTGAAAAAAGAATGGTGACATGCTCCATTGTCATAACATGGTGTATCAGCAATCAGTCCACACGACTACAAAGCAAAACGAGAAAAAGGTTGCCTAGCGCCTAGTTCACAAAAACAAATAAAACTATTCAACCGGTATGCATCGAAGCGGCAACAGATAGAACGTAGACAAACATTGAAACGTGATACACTTCTGTTCTTTTCATACTGAAATGGCAAAATGGAAAATAAACTTTAACATACATATATTGCGCTCACTCAATAGGTGGCAACAGTAAGCATAACGTGCTTGAACAAAATTGTCAACCAATTTCATATCACAATATTTATTGTGATATCAAGTTGATAAACCCTTTGTTTGCATTACATTGTGAATTGATAAAAACAATTTTACACGGTTACATAACATCGTACCTTCAATTATTAGGGTTCTGTATCGATTGGTGTCTAAGTAACTTCAAAGGATTCCGATGACCCAAATATGTCAGTATATCAAAAAGGTCGTAATCTGATTACATCGTTGATTCCCGGCTCGTTTTCTTTTCGTATTCACGAAACGTCTATTCGACTTTAATTCTTTTAAGGCTTCCTTAGTCTAATTATGTAACGGGGAGTTTATTTTATTAACAAGTCGGCTCACTTTCGTGCTTACGTTTAGTTTACCAATAAACCTGATACGATAGATACTTTTAAAATACATAACGAAGCAGTATTTTCTAAATTTCTAATTAGTTCCTTAGTTTGAATGATACATACGATAATTATTTTACCATAGTAGTGGCGGCGCAAATAACTAAAATATATTAATATTGTCTTATAGATAGTCAGTGATATATCTTATAATAGTATAATGTAAAAAAGTCGAATCCAACAAGACATTAACAATTATAACCTATTGAGTCGCAGCGGCACGCCAGTGTTTAGACACAGTAGATTTTTAATTATGTCTGGTAATCTGGGACTTGACAGATTAACGAGTAACATATGTTAGTTTTATGTATGTACGGAGCATTTCGTTAACAAGAACTATTTACACACTATTTGAATCTATGATATAATTTGTTGACGTGTGTCAAATCGTTGGTCCTATTCCCAAACTCATCTTTTGCCTATGTTGAGTGTAGTATTATCATTTTTTTAAGTGACTCTTTGTTCTTCTTCCTTGTATGATCTATCAAATTCAAATTCAAATTTATTTATTTGCCGAACAAAGGTGTACACAGATGTCAAATTAACAATATTGATTCTCTTTGCTCCACCTTTTAGGCATGCAAATCTCTAAAGTACATATACTGCTTAAAAAAAAGACCATGCATTAGTTTATAATATGTAAGACATTATTATTTAAATATGTATTTAACAAAACATGACAGAATTGTTTTAAAAAGTCAAAATGTCACAATGTAAAATTAAAATAATTAGTTACTACAAAATAGATAAAGTAAAAAAAAGAAAATTACATAATATCAAAAATGTAATTTAATGTAAGTGCACTATTAATATATGAATATATTCATTGGCAAAAACGTCCTATATGGTAACGTTATCAATATAAAATTTCATTTAATTATAAATTTCGGACACCTACTGAAAAGATATACGAGGATACGAAAATAATGAATATAAAACAAACGTACATATACTACACGTGTATTCTTATACGTAAAATATTAAATAAGAAAATCCATTCGAATTTAAAGTTTGTAACAAGACAACAAACACGAAAGATTAATTTAAAACATGCTAGTTACTTAGTGACCCGCCCACCTAGAACTAACTATGAAAAACTAAATTTGGAGTTTGAGGGCATTAAAATATATAATAAATTACGCTCAGAAATAAAAGAAGAAAAAGTTATCCCCGATTCAAAAAGCTACTAAAATTCATACAATTAATATATGTGTTACGGCTAATAGCCGAAGTACGGCTACACCTAGTTTTAGCCGGCTAAACTCAAAAGTAACCTAACATAACCTAACCGCATGTGGCCGCCTGCACCTAGTTGTAGCCGGCTAATCTTAAGTTTATGTTCACACCCACCTTTAGCCGTAACATATGCAAATAAGCAGGCAAATAATATTAAAGAAAAGAAGGTTCGACAAATATATATATCTATATATTATATTTGTACAATAACACATATATAAAATACACATAGAATATATAGATTAAGTATGTACCTCTAAATTAAAATTTAACATTAGTAGTTTGCTAAACTAAACGCAAAGAAATAAAACCAATATTTAAAATGGTTCATAAACCACATAATTATATACTTAAAACATATAAATTGAATAATAGACTAAAATAAAATAGTCTTATAATAATAAAACCTAAATATTACAAAAATTGTTAATGATAAGATAACAGACTATGCCATCAATGTCACATCTATAAAAATCGATTCATGCATCCATGATCTGCTTAGCTAGGATTGAGTGTCATACTGTCTATGTTATTTGTTTACCCACATCGTAGTTATTATTTTTCTCGTTGTTTTTTTTTATTTACGTGCCCATGTGCGCTCGAAATATTAATCTTAATTTTAAACATAAAAAAAACCTTAACCTCTATCATCGAGGCAATGTTTTTTCTGTTTTAAAAACTCAAAGTAAACCTAAATGATTATTATAGCTAATTCTCTTTTTTTGGAAATGAGAATTTAGTCTATATCTACATATATATGTATATACCGAATTGAAAAATATCAAAAAGAAATAACCGAATAAAATCTGTCAAAAAGAAAAGCCGCTGGCTAATAGCTCCGGCCCTGGTTACAAAGCTGCCTTTTAGCAAGCACATGTATTATAACTACTTGCTCAGAATTGGTGTAAGTAGGTACTGGCAGGACTACGCCCCACTACTACGGTCTTCGCCATATAAATGACATGTGACAGCTACCAGTGTGTTTTTTTGTATTAAATTATTTTGTATATATTTTTCTTGTAAATATCTTTAGTAGTGTAATATTTTTGTATGAAAAATAATTGTGACGGCATTGGCCATGAGGAAGTGAGATCAAGTCAGCCTACCGCATCTCTAAGTGGTCTGGTGCGCTGCCCCCATTGTTCCCAGGCTCGTTTTTTCAAAGGTAAGCGGGGATTGTATAGGGAAAGTACATTTTGGTAAAGTACATAAAAGCCAAGATGTCCTTTCCAATCCCACAATATCATCATCTTGTCCTTCAATATACTCTACTCAAATTCTTTAGTGGCAAAGTCTATCCATTCTAAAAAATTCCGTTCTGGTACTAAAAAGAGTTCCTCGAGGCGCGAGACCTCCAGTGGCCAAAAAATTGGCAGACTACATAGGTCTTGTCGTCTGGAAGAACTCCAAAACGGTTTGGGAACAATTACTGACTTGCCCTTATAGAATTTTGCATATTGAAAAGACCAGGCATCCAAAAATTCACTCACTGCACAAATTAAGCGCAATTGTTATGATTCTTCCAAACCATTTGATACAAAATGTACATCCAATAAAAATAAATCCATATATCAATATGTAGAATCGAAATTAAGGGAAGGCGATATCAGAAGCGCACCTAGGCTTTTATTCAGTAGTGATGTGGTGGCGCCTTGCTCTCCGCACACACTTGCAGGTCTGAAGAGCAAGCATCCAGCGCCGGTTGATGGTCTCTCCTTTCCTGATGCCCCTGACAGGGAGTCGGAATACCTGATCACTACAGCCAAGGACGTGTTCGCAGCGGTATGCTCTTTTCGAAGTGGCTCAGCAAGCGGGCTCGACGCTCTGACACCACAGCATCTTAAGGATCTTGTGTGTCCGAACGCCGGAGAGACTGGCGATGCGCTCTTGAAGGAGCTTACCGCTTTGATGAATTTAATGATTTTCGGTAATGTGGACGATGCCATCATTGACATCTTGTATGGGGCCAACTTGTACGCTCTTAATAAGAAGGATGGTGGTATTCGTCCCATTGCTGTGGAGTGTACATATCGGCGTATGGCAGCCAAGATATGTTGTAAATATTATAACAACGAGCTATCTAAAAATGTCAACCCCTTCAATTAGGTTTTGGTTCCAAAGTGGATTGTGAGGCTGCCATACATGCCCTTTCCACGTACCTAGGTTGTGGTGATGGAGAGATCGTTCTCAAGATTGACTTGAAAAGTGAAAAACACAGGCAAAATTAGAAACACCCGAAATTTTTAAATTTCTGATGGGAAGAGACCGGATGGAATGTCATTGTTGCCTTGGAAGATGGGCAGGCCTTTTGTGTGAAACCCAACATGCGTTGACACCCTTGCGCCATCACGTCTTCCAAGCACTGCGGGATGTGCCGGCGCTGCTGTTGCAACCGCGGAAACCCTCAAGCAGCGCAAATACAGCGCAAATTAGTTGGAAATTACATTTTTGAGCCGTTTGGGGTGGAAACCCTAGGTTCATGGGGTCCGAGCGCTCGTATTTTGTACAGGGAGATCGCAAAACGCCTGATCGACATTTCGCGTGATCAGAAGGCTGGTCTTTTCTTGGCCCAAAGAATCAGCATTGCCATTCAACGTGGCAATGCTGCCAGTCTTCTGGGCACGTTACCAGTTGACAGCGATGCTTGATTGCTAGAATTCTACGATGCCTAAACCATTTTTGTAAATATTTAGTATTATAATTATTTATGTTAATATATTTGTAAATAAAGTCACTTATTATGGTATTTAAGTGCAATGTTATATATATATATATATTTATATATATATGCCATCTTTGTTTAGATGCATTTATTCTTACGTCGACCTGTATATTTATCACGACCTGACATGACGAAAGAGCAGAGGTTACATAAGTTACAACACCATCTCATACAATTATTGTAAAGTAAGGTGAAAAATAAAGATATAGCTACTTACCGTTATTAAAATCAAAGCATTATAATAACAGGCATCATAATTTTCACACTTAAAGTTTTACATAGGAGTGCATTCTTTTCTCCGCAATCTCATGCATCAATGATTCGAATTCTTACCACAGAAAAACAAGAACGCTATAGTATTAAAAAGTAATATGAAGTTAATTAAAAACTGAATCAGATAAAGCGCAAATTCTATTTAGCTGAACGTGGAGATTCTACTCGTCCATTATGAATAGCGATCTCACTATTTACTTAACCTGTTTCACAGAAAGAGACAAAACCCGCACTCGTTCCACGTTCCTACAGCATCGATGCGACCACAAAGGAAATAAATGACTGTCACTGCGGGAAATAGAATTGACCTATCCCATTGCACAATCTTTTTGTCTTTAACCTTTTCACGTAAAAGACGTTTCTTTGTAAATTATTATTTGCACTTTACTCTAGAAAACATGTTTCAATTACCTCCCTTGAAAGCATGTGAGGCAATTGCTTGGAAGTCGCATAAAGGGACGCACCTTAGCGAAGTTACGCCACTTCTAAAATATTCAAATCTCGGGGGCGACTTTCCCCGCGCACCAGTAAAATGCAAAACAAGGAAAGTTTCTCCTTAAATCAGCGTAGTCAGCAGAACAGCTCCCTGCGAGCTACGAGCTCGAGACAAACATGCCCGGACAACAAACAAACTTTCATTTAGTTACAGCGGTCGCATTACTCCAATTTATACTAAAAGATGCTTTATTCCATCACGAGAAGTCGACATTGTCGCCTTATTTATAATTAGTTTGACAAAATGTATTCAGGCTTTGAGACAAAAGTTTTTTATTTATATTAGAATTAGGCTTCATTAATACAATTAAAGAACTACTTTACTAATAACTTCATTGTTCTTATATTTTTGGAATAATTACTAGCCTTTCATATTGCTATTATGTAGGCTGATATCAGTGCAAAATTTTCTATGATATATAATATCAGCCACTGATAGCATACTGTACCACGGCTGAGCATGCGCATCCTCTCAATAAATAGGCTTAGATTACGAGTATAGTCCACCGCGCCGGACGCAGGACGTCGCGTCGTACTTCAGAAAGTCAGAGGTGCGTGCAGTTGGATTAAACTCAAGACTTCTGCATGGTAAGTCCAACTTACTTCCCACTAGGAAACCAGTGAACTATTTTATGTAAATTAAAAATAATAGGTATGGTGCTATATCAAATAAATGAATTGCTCTCTAGGCACCCTGATGCGATATCGTTGCGTAACGGGTTAATCGTACATTTTGTAATCTTGTTACTCATGCACGTAGCGCTTGTTATGAAGCGGATGTTTGAACTAGTTACCAATACGAGTGCGAGGATAGTTTATCGATAGCCGGATATTTTCATTAAAATTTTTGTTTACAGACATTTGTACCGTAGTGCGAATATAGAAAGGCAATAACAAAACGATTCACAGCTCGCACTGAAACGCCAAACATTGTTCACATATTAGCTTCGAGAAGTTTTTTCAATAAAATATAGTCAGCAACAGAGCTGCCGAGAATGCAAACAATAGAGAAAAACAAGCGAGATGGTCAGCTATTATCTCACTATAACCTAGTTTTGCATGGTGAGCGGGAAAAACGAAACGAGGCTAAATTGCTAACGAGTTGTTTTATAAATTATGCCAACCTGATAAAAACACACAGTTTCAGTTACTTTCGAAGGCAGCACCGAGTTAACGAGTTCGCGATAAAGCTGGAGTCAACAATTGTTCAGTATTGATTGAATTCTTCATAATTCGTTATTAAAAACCGCCTACCTTCAACTCGACGTTCACAATTAGAATTGGAAACGGAGTAAATCTGAAACAAAAAGATTTTATAGATTAGATTAGGTAATAAATAAACATCGAATAAAATGTATTAAGAGGAAATAAATAAGAGTAGATACGAACTGTGTCGTAGCACTTGCCGCCTATCTTATCTGACACGAGATAAATATAGATTAACATAAAACTTCGATTAAGCTCAGAGGTAGACTAGTATATGTGCCCAATTAGAAGAAGGGCTTATGTTTACCACTTAGCAACCTTTGAACAGATCGATGTATAGATAAACTGACTATTTTTCACTCTTACGTCTACAGAATCTAATCTTGTTGTTTCCTTTATCATTAAGTTGACGTCATGCGTCATTTAAAGGGTATTTAATTTTGTTATTATAGCTAAATTTCTTTAATTTTGGAAAAAATGTAAAGCTTTCAAAATTTTTTCTATGTACATATTTATATTGTATTATTAAACACTGATAATTGAATATATTATATTTTAATTATGTACATACAAATAGGTGATACAATTGTTTATCTATTTGCATTGTAATCCTTTGTTACGCGTTGCGCAATAAAGAATGGAGCTATGGACCGTGCCTCGGTGGTATACAATTAACTTTGGCCTAGCAGAGCCAGCACATCCGCCGAGGATTGCGATGGGATCGCAGCACGCACTCTCGCCCCCAATAGGCACTCGTGACTGCTTCACTTTTTCACCTAGTCGAGTGTTCTGAATAATAAAACTGTGTGCAATTCTTTAGCCTCTCGACAGTGTCCTGAGCAGATCCATTGTGTAGCGTCCGTGTTCAAGAGCTTCGGGTAGCTTTAATTGTTTCATTATTACCCTTTCAACTTTCGCGTGCTCAACTTTTAAGTGTAACATTTTTGCTGACATTAAAATATTTTGGATGTTTTAACCGAGTTTCAATTTACATTAACAACAGTACATGCACAAAGAAAGTTATTAAGAAGTAAGTATTCTATCAGGCAACCGAAATTTAAACACGTTGAGATTGTATTTAGGTCGTTAGGAATGACTTTGTTAAGTAACGCGAGAACTATTTTCCCCTTAGTTAGTTAAACGAAAAAGTTAGTTTTCGAACACGATCATTAATTTCAATCGTAATATTGTTATCCCGTCTTTATGGAGCTGTCAAATAAATAAAACTCCCAGCCCATTAGCTTCGGCCCCGTTCGATGATAGCCAACGAATATTATAAGGGAGCCTGTGAGTGTAACATCGGACCCATCAATATCTGTCATCAGTCACCGAGTAGCCAAATAAAACTGTACGCCCGGCCTCTATGCCGATATGCCGTGAACATGATGCGGAGGTTCCTGTTTCGCTTTCATATTACATCAGATGACCTAATTCGATGAAAATATTTCCCTTGCCATCGGAGAGATGAACGTCATTGACCGATAATCGTGTTATTCATATTTCAATTTTCGTGTAACTCGGTCATGCAATATTTCTTAGTCGTGTCATAGAAAATGAATTTATTGTTTGCGTAAAATACATTTAGGTGTGAGCCAGATCTGGCGGATAACAACTGTGTCAAGGATGATAAGCAGAAAATTTCCTTTGAAAGCGCAGAATAAGTCGAGTTAGTGCTGAAGCACGAATATCGCTCGGCTGTAGGCAGTAGGCACAGTAGCCACCACTAATGCTCAGCCCGGCCTTTGAATAAATAGACACCTCTTTAGCAGAAGAATTTCTTAAAGGGTAGTTGGTGTAAATAATTGTCATTAAATTCTGTTATAAGCAAATCTCAAGGAGCGGGCGCGCCAGAATGCTTAAAAGTTAAAAAGTACCTATGTATAAAATGTTGATTAGATGATACTGGCATACAGCCAGTGGTAATCTGACAGCTGCACTGATGTGGCGGTAGTTGCACATGGCCGTACTATCTGTTAGTTCACTTTTATGTATGTACACACGATGTAATTATGAAAACATTTATGACTCAGAAATAGAGCCGCTATTTTAAACAGCTGTAGCATGATAAACAGAGATAAAGAACTATTATGAACGAGATATCTTAAAAGGATCACATTCATAACAATATGAAATGGCTGTAATTTTTACCGTACCATATAAATAGCTATTATGTATTTGAAAATAGCATTCAAAAGTAAATACATATAGTTCGTTTGACTATACTTGACACTGACTTTATTACCTACTATTGAAGACAGTAACTTCATATAAAGTAAAAACAAGTTAACAAAGTAAAAAGACAACGTCTTTGACTTTTTATTATACTTAAGGATTCATTTAATGTGACCCAAGTTAATTTAAATGGACATAGCGTAGCATTTACACGTGCACGTTTAATTTATTAAAGGGCATTATATGATATAACGTGTGTTACCAAAAATTAAAGCATTGCACGTGTCGAGGTAAGGGTCGGTCAATGACCTCGAATTTCATCATAGATACCGTTAATTACTTTCGCACGGGAAGAATGTAGCACGTTGCAATCATTTATAAACAAATGGACTTATCGATAACTGCTGAATAATCTGATTGGATCGATACTTTAATGTATATCGATACTCGCGGCATCGGTAACTGTGCTTCGCTAGAAATTCAAATCTATAAATTGATTACATATTATTATTCATGGGAACACACGTAATAGTATTTAAATCAAATAATTGCGTTTGTTATCGAGTGTTATATAATAGAATACTAATGCTGTTACTCGGTTGTAAACAAGAGACATGTATTCATCGAGCCGCCAAACAACCCGTCACGTGGCGCGAACGTGGCATCCACAGGTCCTGATTGTACTCATCATAAAACCTCGTCACGTCTACCCTCCTTGCCCCCTCCACCTGAAGAAAGCCTCCCCGTCAACGGGAAATTCGCAAACGCCTGGGGTGAGAGTGCCGCGTCTGGACAGATTTGTACCTAACCACAGGTATTACTATAAGTACAAGTGTATATATGTATATACTTACATACGAGTAACGTTAAGACGTTTTCGCACCTTCTATGGCTTGAGTGGTATAGCGCGGTTGACAAGCATACTAAATGCGAGCGTGGAGAAGGCCGTACTCGTGGAGTAATACTAGATAATTTTAACGCATTTGCCGAAGCACGTACATAACAGTGAAACAGAAACAGACATTACGTACAATAATGATAACGCTAAGTGTGGCCTCCAACTTTAAGAATATTTTATGAGTATCTGTTATACATGTATGTCCATTCATGCTTTTGTCTGAATGTCGCTTAAACAAGAATATCGAGCCTTTTATGTGCGTAATGATGGGCCTTCTACAGTTGTAACTATTCAAGTGTTTTAAATACGAAACCACAAGAAGCAAGCTTACCTTAGAATTATAAAGTAAATAGCTTAGGTTGCGGTGGTTCTTAAATATATTTGTAGAGATAAAACAGAATGGTGGCGCGGCAGGTGGATGCCACATTGTTCTCCCGTCCCGACCTCTAACCTTAAATGTATGACGCTAAGAGTAGCAATATATGGCCGGCAACTTTTCTTAACAAACGGGACACATTGTGCGATATTTATTAATTTGATTTGCTTGGGATTGGACATTTTCATTTTATTACATGGTCGTTTTAACATCAACAATCATAACTGAATATTTTATACTATTTGATCCAGTCATGCGGTTACAAGCTTTTTAATTGCTGAACTCTCAATATCTAAACGATTTTTTATCAATGCATAACTTCTTAAAAGCTAAATAGCATTACAATTTACAAACTCGTTTCAATACTTTTGAAAAGGCCTCATATAATGTACACGCGTGATCGATACACATTTCGTCATTAATCCCAACTAATTGGAGCTTATTCCGCCACTCACATGGTTAAATAATGTTTGTCGCTTAAAATCCTTAATAGCGTAAGCGTCAAAACCAATTAGTGCCAAAACATAGTGCAAGCCACGTTCGGTAAAACGGCCGGTTAGGAGTTCATATTAACGTCTATTGTTCGAGTGCAATGACCGCAAGAATTAGCACATGTTACGACATTCGGCTTTTTATATGAGAACGAATTATGCATATGATTTTGGTTTCATTAAAACGCACACGTTGGACACGAAATTTAATAAAATCTTTATAATTAAAACTTACTGCACGCTAGTTTGATAACTATTAAATTTTCAAACAATATTGATACATAAAATAAAATTGAAGCAGTTTGGTCATAATCATGCTGTTTCTAGCTTTACCTGTTTAATTACGTGCAACTGCGAGGCTGATTTCACACAAGTCTTCAATAGACTCGCCACTATTTTTCTTACAAAGTATCATATTAACACAAACGACTAACAATAACAATAGGAATCATAAAACTGATTGCTGGAGATTACAATTTGAATTACTTAAGTCTTTTGAAGGTAAAAATTGAATGTTTATTCTTGTCGTAAAATGATTAAAGCTACAAAAGTGTAATATAAACATGAGGATCTTGTGACTGTTTTATCACGACGGATTAAGAATAATGTCGAAAATCCGCATTCTTATCTCGTTGCAGGTACTCGTATAGCCGTAATAACTAAGTTGGAAGTGGACTTTTAAATTTGGGCAGCTCCTGAGCCGAACGTTAATGACCTGCGCCGCCATTTTGAAGGGCTGTTTTAAGGAAAAATCCCCCGGTCGCCCTCGCTGGGGAAGTAATGCATTTTCCTTTATCATGGTGCGGACAGTTTGCGCACTTCTCGGCGAGGGGACCGGCTTTTACGATTATTGTACTCACATCGTTACAACATGGGATCTGTATGTAATAAAAAAACTGGATTCGAACTCGCACGACGTAAATGGCATTGACGTCGCTCAGCCGGCCTATTCCGAAACTATTACAGATTTAGTTCGATTTTAGTAAAGCAATTGAACTGTTACTATCGATAACACAAACTTCGACACTAATATTGGAAGAAAGTTTACATTTCTGCTGAGTAATGTTTCGTAATTTATATATATAGCTCTTGAACTAACTTTCTGTGTATATTTCCGTAAATTTTGAACTAGAAGACTTTCTATTAAAGGATTAGGTTAAGTTACAATGTAAACAGTGTTACGACACGCGTCAGTGCGCGGCATTTCAAAGCGTCGTGTCGCAAGCATCAGGCGAGATCTAAAAATGTCAAAATCGTGTAGATATTTCGCCTTGGGAAGTGCTGCATTTTCCTCCTACGCTGACGACGGTGCATCGTACACCGGAACACTGTCGGCCTCGCGGAGCGTGAAATAATGCACCACATGTTGAATAACATCGTTAATTAATAGCACCCAGCGAAAGCGCAAGTGTTCACATGCGAGCAGAGCGTAAAACTTGACGTATTAGACAATAAATTACAAATACAGATAATATAAAACACTGGCGTGATATAATTATGCATGTTGCAGTGGGAAGCGTGAATGCTTCCTTCCTAGCAATCGGACCACATGAGTCCCTCATGTGGTGGTTTATAAGAAACATTAACAATGTTGATTTCTAGTAGGTATATCGTTTAATCTCAACGGCCCAGACATGTAAAGCCATATTCATAATATGTAGGGCTTCTCACCTGAGTTCATCGACCTCTCAGAAATATTTACCTTTAAAGATATAACTGTCCTGTCGTGTCAACCGTGTCAAACAACAAACAGAGTTATTATAGACCGCGCTTGTCCATGTTTAGAGCACCTCGACGCCCGCCACGATAAATTTACACGTCTACATTTCCTGGGAATATTTTTGTAAAGTGTGTATTTATGTAAAGCTTAGTCGAAGACTTTCAATCAGTTATTTATGGCTACACTAGCGTTTATAATGGAAATCAAATGTATACTTGTAAGTGTTATCGAAGTAGCAGTTCCGGTTTCTTTAGATGATTTTTTATGGAATAAACGCTATCGTTATGAGCATATATGCAAAATATTTAAAGTGTACTGGATAATAAGCAAACCATGCAAAAGACAAGAAGTCTAATTTTCTACTTTCAATTTAGTACGACCCGACACCAACTACCTTTCATTACTTGTTTATCCAAAGTTAGATTTAATTATAGATTATAGTTATAGTTTCGTCAGCAGTTAGTAGCTTATTTTATTGCATCTTTGTCTTTCTACACTTTGTCACAAAATCGGCGTATTTTATGTGAATATTAATATGATCGAATAAATCCCTATGAGTCATTCCATGTAACAAAAAAATAACTCAAAGAAATTTGTTTTTAGTAAACTACGGTTTACAAAAAACATAATGTTGACTCTTTTTAAGAGTACAATATTCACTGACGGGTAATGTATCCAAGAGACACATTTGTGTCTTTCCATTAACCAAAATTTGTCATTGGATAAATATCCAATTATGACTCATTTTGGTTCTATTAAATAATAAGGCCTATTGCCATCAGACGATCCTGTTGACATCTATTTTCAACTTTTAAGAATACCTATAAACACAGAATAATACTTAGCTCGATCACAATGTCGAACTCTAAGTAATTTGAATAACGAACCTTTCAAGAAACATACTAAGCTGCCTATAAGATTTAGCAATTACGCCTAGTACTGTAAACGTAAAATTAAATTAATGAAAGTGCGATTTGTCATAGAACAATATAGGCCAATCGTGCAGGAGAAAGTGCCGGCGCCCGCGCACCGTGAGAGAGCCGGGACGTGCTAACATTGCAAGTCGGCCACTCACCTAACCCAAGGTAAGCTTCATTATTCAATCCATATTGAAGGAAGTATCAATCAGGTACTGACACATCATATAGTTAAACCGAGGTTTATTATCTGTTCAGTTTCCAGGCTTGGTCGTAAAGTTCAATGTCTAATATCATGAATCGGCTTTGGTAAATAATTTCGTTGCTCAAAACAAAGTGTCCTACGTATGTACACACAACAACGTAATCTAGAATTGAAATGCTTAACGAGAGTCCGAACATGGCTTTATTGATTTAATAAAATACCAAAACGCATCTAGCTGAAACCATTCACCCCCATTAAAGTATTATCCTAATTTATATTAAATATTATTGATACCATCTACCCAGACTCTTGTTCTCTGTCTTCTATAAAACACGTGCATTGTAAAACTTTAATTCTCGAAGCATCTGAGCTACTGAATGCGCACAAATTATGTATATTATAAGTAAGATCTCGTATACACTAAGATGGCAAATAAATTTGATTCGATACATGTTTATTTTAATATTTATTGCTTCAAAAATAAATACACATTATATACATTTACATTTTACGTATGTACCTTCTGTCGGTTCGAATCTTCTAACCGCTGTAATCCAAACGGAAAGATTTTCCGTTTGGATTACAGCGGTCTGGTCTAATTGGACTGGTAGTTCCAGAGACATGCGCGTTCAAAATATCATAAAAAATTTAAGGACAATCTCTTCAGCTTTATAAAATTAGTAACCATTTTAAGCGATTTATCAAGATATTGTTGTCGACTGGTTTCGACAATCAGGAGAAACGGTTTTCGAACTTCGACCTTTTGAAACTTTTTAAGATTTGGTCACTTATTTAAATCTGTTTCGACCGTCGACTTATTTAGTTTATTATCTGTCTATACATTCCGTGACAAAACCTTTCAATACTTACTATACTAACATTATAAATACGAACATTAATAAAGAAATGATAAATAAACATCCTTTCTTAGCGTGCAGTGAAACAATGAGAATATATTGAATACAGAGAGCGTAATAGATCTGTCTGTCTAGATTCATAATATTTTTATTAACGTACGTAACATATTATGAGCAAGCTGCGATTAATAACTAGTTCTTTTACGTTTATCTAAACGAGAACAATATCACCTTAAATTATAAGTCTCATGCATGGATAGCTGCATTTATTATTATCGTGTTCTTGCTTCTATTCAAATATTAAATTGGCTCCCATATAATCTATGTTGAGCGCATAAATTAGTGACTTCGGTGCATATCAATGCGAGGAGGCCACGAGTGGACGCGGCGCGACTACTTACTCCAAGAGGATTTCACTAGAAAGCCTCCGATGACACCAGACACCACCGCTAACAGAACTTGAGGCTGTAAATCTCGACCAAGTGGAAAGTAAACGCTTTCCAACATGCACTACTTCAGCAGATAGTGCCGAATAGGTGATCTTTGTGCTCATAGACGGCCGCCGATTAATGGGATTATATTGCGAAACTTCAAAGTGCATTCTACAATTTACTATCTTAACTTCGCTACAAAAGCGTCAATGCCGGTTGGCCTGTCATAATAACTGTTCATTCCTTGGCATGTTTGACAAGTCGTACTATGAAAGAAACGAACAGTATAAATAGAATAGTGGTAACATCCGGCGGAGGAGGCAATAAACAATCGAAGACCCTTCCTTGCAACGGTATAATTAACAAGTGTGATTTTTTCTCTTTGCGTTTTCTATGAGTAAGAATGAAATACATCGGGTTAAAAAATCTCACGAGAATGAAAGAGATAAAAGGTCAGGTATTTAACAATAGAACAATAATTACTGATTAGCTCCTTCAGTTAGATGGTTGGTGTGTTTGATATTTTTACTAGCGGTTGCTCTCATTTTATAGGCTTAATTAGACCTAAGGAAACAATGATCTCTTAATAGACATCTCAAATCCAAAAATATGCCTACTAACCCGACATCAATAGATTTGATATCGTTCTGGTTTGAATATCGAATTATCCTTTGTAAGTGTGCACCTAAAACCCAAATTAAGCATATTGTTAAGTAAGTGAAATTAATATCCGTTCTGGTGGGTAACGTTTTCTTTTGATTTATTATAGGATACTGTGAACGTCGCTTAATTATATACAATATTTTAGTATTTATGTATATACATAGAGCGTGACTAATATATTGCAACAAGAAAATACAAAAAGTGAACAAGCAGATATATTTTTAGCGAGTGGCATTCTAGTTATAAATAATGAAGCTAAATAGCTCTATTCTCACCTTTTGAAAGTTGATTTCCAACCACAAAATAAGATTACAACAATATTATTATGTTATCATTAAAAAGTATATACTCTACAGTTTACAAATTTCCCCTGTTCTTATTACAACTCTTTATAAAAAGTAAGATCTATAATATTATTCTTTCCAGCCTGTTAGCTAATGAATGCCCAATACTTTATATTACACTTAATAAGACTGCGGCGAGCGTAAGTCAGTTAATGACAGAGCTCGTGCGGCGCATGTTTAAATCGGCGCGCGGCCGCCATAGTAAAATTGTATGGAGGATTTGAATTACTTTATTGATAAATATGTATCTTTATTGTCAACCAATAACTTAAGTATTTGGCACGGACAAATTGTAATATAACTATATGTTTCGTTTAAGCTGTAAAATGGGATAGATTTCTGCAAATTTACGTAATTTTGTAGGCGAAAATAATAATTATTTTAAGTTTTTTACACGGAATAATTGTAAACACATTCACTGTAATGATAAATGTATATTTTATATTTGTATAAACTAAAAGTGTTGGTTTTATTCACTTAACTGTGACCGCCTGTTTTGGCACATTTCGCTCGGCGCAGTCTTAAATCTACAATACTTACATTCACATGTTTCATAGTTATTAAATCTAAATGAATGAGATAATGCCGTTATCGGCCAACGGTAAACGGCCAAGCCAC
The DNA here is from genome assembly GCA_930367265.1 of Catocala fraxini. NCBI lineage: Eukaryota > Metazoa > Arthropoda > Insecta > Lepidoptera > Erebidae > Catocala > Catocala fraxini. The sequence goes on from OV884029.1 coordinate 18,827,327, forward strand.
ATATTTTGACTAAGGTGTAGAGTTTGTGAAGTTAGGCCTTGTAGAGTTAGGGCGTGTAGAGTTAGAAGCTTGGCTCTACATGAGATCTGATAACTTTTTGACAGTGCGAGTCATATGGCCTCGTCTTAGCAACATTTTACATGAAAATGTTTTTGGTGGAATTAAACTATTTCTAAAGAGTAACAAGCCAGCCAAAACGTTTTAAACTAAAACACAATTATTTTTATAGTACTAATTCAAATTTTGATATTTAAACGAAATGGAATTTAAAATAAGATTAGTTAGACAGATTTAAAATTATATCAGTATTTATTTAAACAAGGGGTTAATTTGACATTGTGGATACTCTTCGCGGCATTATATTAGTTTAATTTCAATAAACGTAAGAACACCACAGATACAGTTTAAAAAGTTTAAAGGTAAGCATGATTGTTAATCTATTCTAACTTTGTATAATATTATAAAACAACGGTAAGAGTTATTTTTTAAATCAATACTGAGTACTAATAAAATAGGTTCGTGTTGCAATAAATTGGTAAAATAATCAACATACTCATAATTTGAATATATAGGTACGCCCTAATCGTTTACCGGTTGGCCATTATATTTTTATGACACTGTTTATTTGTACAACGCAGTTAATTCATAATTCATTATATACCCAGAAATGTTGATTGAAGATTAACCTGGCGATCACATTTACTTTCCTATTCAATATTCATGACATGACAATGTTTGCACGAAACATAATTTAATCGCTATCTATTAGTGTTATTATACTTTCATTTCGGCCATTGTTGTTTTGATGCTGTATTATATAATAAAATACTAATGTATAATAACATGCCCAAAGCTCAAGCTATTAGGTTCGTTTACCATTAAATATTGCTATCAAAAAGTGGTCACAGTCCCCTCTGTATGACCTTTAATTCGGCGATAAATTAACGTGATGCTATGTTATATTATTATTAAATGCAATGTATTACCGGACTCAGGCTTTCCTGATGTTTATTACAGTAGGATAGGAATAGAGCTTAACTAAATAAGTGTAGTCTAGCTTATAATTACATATTTAACTTAGGAACTATCAAGCTCTTGTGTTATTAGGTATACGAGTGACAAATAGATATCAAAACTTGCAAGATTTGTATTTTATCACTTATCGAAGCAAACGCACTCATAGTATTTAAATTGCACGAAAATGATAAACCATGTAGATACTTTTGTATTTTTGTACACTATTTCTGTTCTATGTTGCTGAAGAATTCTATAGATCTCTTTGGATAAAAAATATGTAAATCTAAATACCTGAGAGCACATTATATTATTTCAAATCCGAAAAAAGAAACAAACACCTGAATTTTTAAACTATGAAGTCGTTTAAAAAGTTAGCTACGCCAGATGTTCAGTCTGCGTAGAAGGCAAACGGACATCTAAATATGAGATTGACGCTCATACATTATTTAAATTAAATTTTTTATAGCAGGTACGTACTACATATTCTATATTGCAGTGTGCCATTTACGTGGGCCTGGCATCGAACTGCTGCGCAAGCGACGATGCGGACGTGACCTCCGCTCGATACGCACACAAGGGGGCCCTTTATTATGCAGCCCGTGAACTCTTGCCCTTATGTGTAAGACATGCAATTGCTTCTATAAGTTAAAATAAATTAGCCTTCCTCTATTGCCTGTAGTTTATTTATATCTACTTTAATTTTAATTTATGTTATTTTCGCCTATAAGTGCCTTGGTTACGCTGCGGTAGTTAAAGCGACTAGTGTGCATGAGGATGACATGAGGAGTCGGATAAAATTTTGTCGGGATTTATAGTTAAATACTGCTCAGCAGTCGTAATCGGCCTTTAAGATTGATTTGTACCTACTTTGGGGATATAAACGTAAGATTTTGTATGTAAACTTATTTTTGTTTCGTTGTTTACTTATAATACATATACATTATAGTTTTGTGGCGTTACTCTCAGTGCTACTCGCTACTTTCAAACGGCAACGTCACCGCTTCATAATTTTATGTAAATAATTTATTTACATTTTATTTACAAAATGTTTTAATACACTCTGTAGACTAAGGTAAACGTATATCATTATATAGTACTTATATAATTATATTTGTAGTGTTTTCACTATGTAAATATTGGGTCGAAAGAATCTACCGTGAATGGGCTAATGAGCTTTATAGCATCTTTGGTTTAATAATTTATAAGTTATGCTTGCGCAACTGTCGATGGCGATTTTCTCTGGTTTGCTGGTCGGGGTTGAAAAGATGATATTCAGTTTTTTAGTCAGCACGTATCTATCTCAGCTATAAACACAAAATACTCAATTAACCTAGCTCAACAACTTCTGAACTTAACCTAAGATTATCTAAAAATTACACTAAATGAAGCAATGAACTGGCACAGCTCATTTAATAACATGAAATTACTACACACTCATTAAAAATAATATTCAGAATTGATCGCACCTCATACATTAAAGAGCTCATAATTATTTTTATAATGCCGCGTAAAACATAATGATATCGACAACGGCTGTCAGACAATTCGCTCCGGCTTGTGCAATCAAACCGCCAATCACACAAGTAACGATCCGTGATCGCTCAATAATAGTCTCAAATAATAACTAATAGCTGTACCAATCTGATGAATGCAAGACACACTGGGCAACGCTGTGAACTCAAGTATTAATAGGTGAGTTGATGCAACGAGATTACACTCTTACGTCACCGCCTTTAAACACGAATGTACAAACGCAGTCAATAGTTAAACAGGACTAGCTTGAAACATTCAGAAAGTACTAGAACAGATATAACACGCATTATGCATGATCTCTAACTCACTTGGTCTGAGCCAGACGATTACTGGACACGTTTGAGTGCAATGTTAATTAAGCAGTAGCATAATAAATATTAAATTTTGCGTTCTAACTTGTCGTTATAATAATCGCCTCAGTGAATTTAGAGATCATGTTCTCAACATCAACTCGTGCCACAAATAATCTAGTTGAGATGTCTCCTCTAGTACATATTTACTTAATGGCTTGTAATAAGGAGATTGTCCATACTTAATAGACTGTCCTGCGAGCGAGTTTTACCTCGAATTATTTGTTAGGAGCTGGAAACATGCTATTTATTGCAGTTAGACTACTCGGAGCAAAGTAGCCTCAAGAGGTTATGTATCTAAAATATTTTTATTTTGTACTTCATTTTGCCTGAGACTTCGTCCTTGTGGACTATAACTTACCCTCGACATTTATGTCTATGCAACATAATATATCTTCGATTTTACTGAAGGATGTTAACGTACTAATTAGTGAAAACTGAACTAACTGTAAGACCTGATTTTTGCGTGATGAGCGGACAAACAGGCAGACAAAATATTGTTTTGAATTCAGAATTCTGTAGTTCAACGTATGTTAACTAATCCAAATCTGTTTTGAAAATATCTCGAATTGTGCATTCAAAATATTTTAGACACGGGTTTGTTAACTTTTGTTTGTAAAGATGTTTGTGGTTGACGAAACACGATGAATTAAAAATTACAAACGTCAACATTTTTTAAGTGTATGTGAAACGTGGACGCAACAAAAAAAACACAAACTAAAAATAACAATGCAATGTTACGGCCCGAGCCTTGGTAATAGTATACTTAATTTTCCTCTGTTCGGCATCCCGTTGCAACCACCTACAATGCCCATTTACCGAAAGATAAATGACTGTAATCTCTCATCACAAACAACTATCTTTGTTAAATGCCATTGACAATATATTGCTAAATCTCCACGGACACCACAATCAAGGACTACCCCATTATTTATAGTTACAGAAATATGCAAAATGAAAACCCTTGAACATTATCCACTTCCAAACAAATTGCCTTTTAAAGCTGCTGAGATTCTCGAAAAGGGATTATCCCCTGAGTGTGCACTTAAACGTGATCCTTTAACGTTACCGACGGCCGTCCATATTAGCTAAAAACACCCTCAGCTTAAAATCATAATATTCCTTTTTAAAAGTGGCTGATAAATTACCTTAGGAGTAACATCAGTCCAATTGAAATATTTTGCACGTCTCTAGGGAAAAAGAAAAGATGACATAGGAAGATTACAAGACTCCCGTTCTTTTATCACAAATACAGAAAACGTGAAGAGGGATATCGCTAGTAGCAGGCACGTTGCAACTTAAATTCGTTTTCGCGTCAATTGAATAGAATGATGTTGACAACGCGATGATGTGGTGATCTATTCATAGCCGAGTCCACACGGAAATATATCATCATAACAGGTATATAAAAACGCAGAGGTGAGATCATATTAACGTACATTTTTTTATGACTGACAGAAATAAAACATGCAGCATTAACATTGCAGATAAGTAGGATAAAAAATATATACCGATACGAAATTCGGCGTTGGCACAATTTTACAGATGCCAGTGTGATGTATGGTGCGACAAGATCCTAACTAATATTATAAATGTGAATGTGAGTTTGTTGTTTGTCAGGCTTTCACGCCTTAACTACTCAACCACTCATTATGCAATTTTGTATACACGTTTTCAGGGGTGCAGACAAGGCCATAGGGTATCTTTTATCCAGAAAAAAGCATTGTTACTAACTTAACCTAACCTACATTTACGTGAGCGAAGCCGCGGGAATTTTATATTTATGGATCGTAACATGTATGTATGTACTTGATAGGTATTTGTTTTGAGTGCCGTACCGCAATGGTTTAAGCAGTCACTTCGCCAGTACGGTACGCTGCACCGAGTGCAGTATGTTCAGTTCGCAGAAGACATTTTACAAATGTTCATGGTGTGATTAATGGCTTCCTATCTTTTTAAAGAGTCTAATATACGATCCCTAAGAATACACTTTAACCTTACAAACTACAGAACATGTACTTTCACCGTAGTGAATGCGTTTCACTCTCCTGCGCACCATAAAAGCATCTATGCAGGTAGTCAGAGGTCTATAATAACAGGTGTGAGACTTCGTCACTGGTTTGCTACCGGTAACAGTTGGGTTGCGAAAGTTAGACGGCAACAATATAGACTTATGTGAAGTGAAATGACTGGTGAATTTGGTGCATCGGATTAGAATAGAAAGTGCCACTAATATAATGTGTAAATGTAGTTAAGATAAAGAATCTATCTCTAGAGTTAAAAAGTAAATCATATAAGAAAGGCATTAATAGATTTACGGCAACACTCGAAGACTTTTACCGACTACTTAAGTGACTCCTTAGTCAAGATTTTCTATTAAAATCTTGAAGTATTCGTTTTATCATATGTATGTATATTATTATTCGGCAGTAAGAGCATTGACTTACCTAGCGATACTATGAATAACTCTCCAGAAAAATAGCTGTGAAATGAACCGACGCGACGTTGCTGATGGTGGGTTTAGATTTCGCCGAAATATCTTTTATTTGACATGCCTAGTTTATTTTCTTTTACAACCACGAGCTTACCCACACCTATCAAAAACTTAATTTTACGAAATGTTAATGTGACCACTTCTTAATGCATGTTGCATTACAATACTAAAGTGTGGTCATCTTCCTAAAAGACATTATATACGTGTATAATTTAAATATTTTTACTTAATAAGAACGTATCGTAATATCCTTAATTGACGTTACAGCAAGGAAACGTCGGCGTCGATTGGTTTCACGTCACATCGATTTAACAAAGTGATGACAGCATAATGTTGCTGTCGTCCTATTAATGAGCCTTCTATGAAGTTGTGTTAAATTATTCTCTACCGTGATTCTTACACATGACCGGTTTTATATGAGGCCGTTCAGAAATTGTTTTCTTTTTTTAATCTTCGCTGACGAAACACGCAAGAATCATTCACATATTTTATACGTTGCTATAAATTTTAAACGTCACGATTAAACGAGGATAAAAATTCTGAGTCATAACTGCTATCTTAGTAATACTTCATATGTGAAAGTTTGTAAAAATGTTTGAATGTTTGTTACTCCGTTACGCGTAAACTGTTGAACAAACTTGGAAGAAGCTTAGTATACGGATACTTTCATATATTATCATAGATAGACTATGCTCTGGTTTAATTCATGGCATACTTTTTAATCCCGTTTGCACGCCCATGCACGCAGGATAAGCTGTGAGCAGAAACTAGTTACAAATAAATATTGATCGACAATTCCAGAGCCTAAAAAATGATTTGATTGTAACTTAAAGAAATATTACGGGAGTAAAACATACTTGACATCTGTACGTACATAATATATTTGCGAGGGCTTATTTGTAATCAAGTAAATTTCTAATACACACAGTCTCGCTGATTCCAGCATAAATGGGCCGGCTCAATCGAGGAAGGACTACCCCCTCATAGAATATCGACGTGAAATAGCAGTATTCTTACTGTTGTGTTTCGTTCGGTGAGTGAGAGTGCCGGCGGCCCCATAACCCTCTTTCCCCCTTCCCGCTCCTTCTCCTTCCCACTTCCTTTCCTAAAGGGTCGACAACGCGCAAGTAATGCCTGTGGTGTTGCAGGCGTCTATAAGCTACGGTAGCCACTTACCATCAGGTAATATATGCTTATGCTATGCCGTATGCTTGTTTGCCACCTTAGATGTATAAAAAAGGGGAAAAAAATGGAAAATAAGAAATCCCCAATTAACGGCGAAATAGGTATGTGACAAACCGAAAATTCAACAACAGGCGTTACAATTTGCTTAGCTTAGAGTTATATTCTTATAGTTCATAGTTCTCATTTAAATTAGACTGCACGGATGGCGTAGTGGTTTAAGTGGTCGCCTCGCCATTGCTACTACACCGAGTGTTGTGGGTTCGAATCTCACACGTGACAAAAAAAATGTCATTCACAAATGCTTGTACCGAGTCTGGATGTTCTTTGTGTCCGTTGTTTGAATGTTTGTAAAGCTACCCGCAACACAGAAATAATTCCTAGATTTGTCCTTTATAAAAAGAAAAAATATATATTAAACTCGGCGATCAGTGATAGTGCATGTTATCATACTCGCGCCACTGAATAAACTACGCACTCCAGGTTATTTTCCTCCTCGCATGTACTTATTGCAAATTTTCAATAGAATTTACAGTGCGTTGTGTGATAATTATTGACCGCTACACGATATTGACATGTTTACAGAGTGACATCACTGATACTATATGAGATATCGCAAACAAATCAAAGTACCCTTCCTCTTCATACATTCAATACGGACGTAACAAGACGAGGTTATATTTAACGATTGTATAGTTTTTCCTTCCCTATCAACGCAATGTTTAAAAATCTTGTTATTGTGCCGTAACTAAGTGTTACTCTTCAAGGAGGAAAGTGACACGTACACAATTACCTTAGTTATTACTTATTAGAATTTAGGTAATTCTTGCATAAAATAATTTTAGTAATTTTGTATCACTTTCATGTTTTCATTAAACATTTGGATTTTACCCCAACTTGATAGAAGAATAATTTATTACCTGCTTATATAAAATATAGGTAGACAATCAATTATATTAAAAGGAAAAGTAATGTTAAAATATTTATTTAACTGAAAATACATATAACTCTGAAAAAAAAACCACTAACCCTGTTCATTGTATAAATAGATATACAAGGAGCCTCCTTGATGAATTGCTTATCCAATAATTATGATATTATCTAAATTTAAGAATCGTAACATACATGATTATCGTGACCACAATTTTTATTACATATTTACAAACGTGTAAAATTTACATAGGTTATGGAAATTCCTAATATAAGGATAACGATCAAAGAGTACTTATAACGATATACTTAAATGTCGCCAGCATTTAAGTACTGCTTATTATACTTAAGTAGTTGTTGAAAGTTATACCTAATTACTTGTTTTTAAAAATTAATTAAAATCCTATCAAGATATTAGGTAGCCTGATTGTACTGAAACTAAACTGAAACTAATTATCTCATTGTCGAAAGAGACTCGTGAAGCCCGAACAATTAGCATAGCTTCGCTTATTACCGAAACAAAAAATGTGATATTCGTAAATAATGTTTCAAGCACTGATACGTTTTACTTAGCAGGTTACTCAATAGTGTCCATACGCCTCATAATCATATACCTACATAAAAGCAAAGACATCATAAAAGTGTTTGATTATATATCTACTTTACAATTTTGCAAATTGATGCCTTAGTTTCAGAGAGATAAAATTATAAATTTTATCTCTTTATTATATGTATCTATTACTTCAGATAAAACAGAATCAACTAAAAACTTGGTAACGTTTACTGAAAGTATCCTTGATTTAGGGTACAAGTATCCTAATCAATCCAATTGATTTGACTGTCGGTTACTTAGATACTGTGGACTATAATTATTAAATCACAAGGGAATATCTATAATATATACGAGTATATAAATGTCCGCAATTTCTAAAAGATTAAATATTGTTATTACGTTATTAGATAACAAGGTACTCTAGAAAAATATATTCGTAGTAGATTTAAACGGAAAATACGAACATTTTTCAGTATGTATACCTATTAAAGAAAAATGTGTAAAAGGTAATGAGGCGCGGGTCAGGTCGCGGCCGTGGGTTAATCATTGTTACCATCATGACAAACTCTATCACCCCGGAGATCAGTGGCAATTTGTCAATCACCACGTGAATGCCCTTCACTAAAGCTTTCAATAAACGCCTACCCTACCGCGCGACCTTACAATCAATATTCAATAAAATGCCCAACGGATTTTATTAGTCATTTCCTAGAATGGAGAAATATCAAACAATAGATAGACCCAGTAGATTTATGCCTCTTCCCGATACTTTAATCCGTTACGTATACTACTTTTGGGAGCTCAGATAAAAAGATTTCAAAGTACATAAAATGAATAATCTCTTGGCATAAAACCTATCGTAATAAATATTGTTACTGCTGCCGTCTTTTGACATAATATCCGCATACCCAGCTTCCTGAATTATAATGGTTGTGAAACCGCAGAAAAACTGTACGAATGTACATGAGACTCGGCAGTCTAGGTGGCACTAAGTAAAAGTAACTTCATAATTTCAACATAAATTACTATTATGTTAAAGTAACGATGTAATAAAACAAAAAGTATTGTGCCGCAGCACGCGTCATTACGATTTCTACGCTTGATTGGATTACGAGAGTCTGTTGATAGCATGATATCATTGGTTACTTCGAAACCTTGTCACGCCTTATATGTGCATACTTACTGTTTACAAGTCTAAGAACGCGTTGTATAAAATTTTAATAATGTAATTAACATTATTTACGACGAACTTATACGTTACAATAAGTATCTTGTATACAATAAGTTACGTTTTATATTTGTTTACTATTTATAGATATAGCCATTTTGTAATTTAATTTTGAATTTAACGTTTATTAATCATCATTCGGTTATAATTATATTACACTTCATAATTCTAATTAAATCCGTTCGATTCAAATTTACCCGATGTCGCATATCGCATGTCGTCGAATCGGTATTAATTAAAAGCGTTCAAACAATGCTGTCATTATTCGCCCCGGTAAAGCCGAAGTCCAATTGTCTCTGAGACCTCGCGCTAAAGCAGAGCTTGCGATCACCTCTACAATCGCGCATATCTTATTGGTTTGTGGCTTTCATCAATTATTTGTCGGTATACTTGTTTTACTGAGAGATTAAGAACGGAAATCGAAAATTACTCGACTTAAATCAGGTGTACTTTTAGCAGACACGAATAGTACACTTACCTATTTATCTGGCATGAGCGTTGGCGAGTACTCGTAGATGAAGATACGTATCGACTATCGATAATGGCAGTCACGATAATCAGCAACACGCCACATTAATGCATGTACTCATTCGCAGTCCCGTTAGTTCAAAGACCCAAATAACAATCACCATTACGAAGGAACGTGAAACTTTTTAATCTAATTGATTACACATACTCGATCGTAACGCGTTTTATGTAATACATGCAAGAAAAACATAATATGTGCAGTTTGCTTATTCTTTCTCGCGTGACAGTAATGGCAGCAAGTTGATTTGCTTGAAATGTTTCTCACGGTGTTCACGAGCGAGTCCAGACATTACTGCGCTAGACATAATCGCAGGCCCATGAGCAACTCGCAATTGCTGCAGTGAGATTAAGTGGTTATTACCACACCTACATTTACGGTATATAAATGCCGGTAACCACAAAACGGAAAGAGTTCACAGGGCTGATAATAATATTATTAGACTTTCGTGCCACTAAGATGACATTGACACCTGTCTGTCCTAAACCAGCTAGTTTATTACATCTACGCAAATTAGTAGTTGTTTAGTGAGATTAGAGAGCTAATTAAGTCATGGTAAAGACTGCGACACCTACTCGCACTAGGGACGTGACTCACCGAACATCTGGCGTTTCGCAAGAGACAAGAGACAACAAGTCAACACGAAACGCAATTGAATCCTAGCACACGTCACTTAGCAGATAGATTATTGTTATTGACAATGCCACGTGGAACTGTCTAACACATGCGTAAAGGTCAATTAGGAAAGACACCAACGCAATGTGTCTTAGGTATGTAAGAAACAAACAACTGGTAGTTGTATTTAGGCCGTTTATTACAAAACAATTCCATATTTTAATTTATTACCACAACTCTACTTTGTACAAAGCTATGCCATTTTAAAGATAAGTAAGAATAATATAGCTGTTATTTTAAAAGTGTAGTTCACGAAATAAATTGTGAACTTTACCCATCGCAGTATTTGCCGCATCGCAATAATGAAACCTGAAAATGTCAAGCCCTTAATAGAATACAATACCGGCACCGTGTTCTATTTGTGAGTATGGTTTTGATCCATAAATACAGCATTTATAGAGCCGCGATGGCCCGGCGAGAGCAAAGCGACTACGACTAACCAAAGCAAGCGTGTTCGTTGCGATTGGCAACGAGCGTGAAATGTGGGGCGACGCAGCTGAGCCGCTCACCAGATCGATACTTGATACGCACACCGCGCTCTGAATGTCGCCGTGACCGGATTCGATGATTTATCCATGAGAGGCCAATTTTCTAAAAATAAAGGAAACTGCAATCGCCCCTCGAGAGCACAAAAACAAGCGGTACGTATACTAAAATTACAGAACAACCTATAAATGGAGATGACCGACCAACCACGTCATGTCTTCCAGCAACCGCATGATTTGATAAATGATGCCTCGAATGGTTCACACGGATTAAATGGATTTAATGGTTAGGTATTTTTACTGTTCAAAACTCGTTTCAACATACTAATTAAAAATATGTTGAATTACAGAGCACTGTTTAGGTATAACAATGTTACCATAAGCCATAACTGAAATTAATCATAACTAGATCAAGAAGTGAAGGAATTATATATATAGATTTTTTGTATCTGATGTAAATTATGTATCTTCTATTAAACATCGTGACATCATAATAATTATGGCTTTAGCCAAAAGACAACATAATAGTTTTATTTTAATGTAGTAAACATGACATGACTCATCTTACATAAAAGGTAGTAAAAAGATACAAAATGATAATATAAACACGTAGAACATTTAAAGTAATACCAAGTTCGAGGTCAGCTACTTTATCATTGTTAACAAGGCGCCCGGCTGTGACGTGATCTGGATTCCCTAGCCATTTTTACTGGCGTCGCGTCGCCGTCGTCGCCGCGCCGCTCGCTCTGCGTACAAACAACAACGCCGAATCCAACATAACAAACTGTCCACCTGCACTTTCACTTGTTTGTTTTCATTGCATTTAATTGTTGACTAAAAGTTCGTAATGGGAAATGTGTATATTAACTCTGTTGAGGAAGTGTAATTTCAGATACTATTTTTAAATCGCATGTCTAACAAGCATTTTCTCTCGAATAATAACCAAGAACTAACAAAAAAGAAAGAATATTTCGTAGTTCATCGCGTAATGCCCGTGATTTGAAACAATCTTATTTTTTTGCTGAGAATTTCGCCACAATCATTAGTCGTCACGCGAATACACAGAACGTTGTTACTACAGATTGTTTAATTGACATCGCTGAGATTGTATAAGTACGGCGTTCATCTATACTGGTACCTATCAGTAAAAATCTGGCTAGATCCTAGCAATAAGACAACATGATTCAATTAATTCGGGACATAAAGTGGCATTTAATGACGGAACAGAGTGGTCACTTAGTAATATTTGGCTGATGAGGCGTGACAACCTGCGGCCATTATCCATAATAAATAGTTGCACTGAAAAGCCGGCTCTAGTCCGTTATCCGTTACGCTTCGGACCACGATCCGAACGGCAATAAATCAGTTTCGGTTTTTACTCCGAGAGAAAATAATATCCGTTTCTTATGTTACCAATATCTTCATATTGTACGTGTCATCGTAACCATTCTGTTATCGTTCATTTCTCATATGCCATTACGTAATTCATTCGGTCAATTCTTTTCCGTTTATTATTACGAATCAAAGCTAACTGCTAGGTACTTTCATCTATCATGATAAACTTGGTGGAAATAGACACAGCCCTACATTTGCTCTACATTTATATATTGAAATAGTCAGCGGTTTATTTTGAACATAAACGAGAAGCATTAAACTTGGAACACAGCAAAAACTATAAACTGGCATTTGGCCGAAGTACTAGCTGTAGTGCATCGTGAGGACTTAAACGATTATCAATCACAAGACAATTGCTCCTTAAATATAGTCGTCAGATGTTCCGTCAACATTGTTTATCTTGCATACCTACTGTTTAAGCATGTGTGTAGTTAATATGAATTAAGAGTATGATGCATGCGCTTTGTGGTTAAATTAGTTGAATTATGAAGGCGTGTGCCGACCTTGAGCAAGGCTCGCTTCGTTGCACTCACCGATTCCGGTCTGCCCCGTCTCGGTCCAAATACACTACTACAGATATATTAATTCAACATTACTCAAATAATTACACAATTTTTAAACTCATAAAGCACACGTACTTTAGAGTTAAAGTATCCATTTAGCCGGTAATTGCATTATATAACGAACGGAAGCTCCACTCATAAATGCGACCATTAAATGATGTCGTTTACTTTATGTAGTAGCATTTATACACATTAATCTTCTTTTCGTAGTTGAAGGGACGGCGTCGTAACGGTACGCTATTTCAGATAAGTCAGAGCAAATTATTAGAGGTTCTAAATATAATAACTAAATCGCCTTCACACTCAGGTTGGTCGCTGTAGGCAAAATATGTGCAAATGGGGATTCAGGGATCCCAGCCTTACTGCATGCGACTGCGGTGATCCAGTCCAGTCGATGTCACTCCTACTAGTGTGCACTTTGTGCCCGATCACCTGCATCAAGGAAGACCCTAAGGCGGCCAGTCCACCCGCTATTGACATGGCCACCTTTTATTCAAGCAGATTTGATATTTTGAGTTGACTGTTGACACGACAAGAAGAAGAAAAAGAAGAACAGGTTTCCAGGTAAACATGTTATTTTATTAAAAACATAGTTGTGCTGCGACATGGGATGTACCGCAACTACACATTAATTAGTTATTAGCCTAACCAGTATGACCTCGACCTCAGGGCGGCGTCAATCCTGCGCTAAGAGGTTAGTAGAGGAGTACAAAACTAATTAAACTTTGACCTGCCTACTTTAATGTTATCTCTAACAACCATCTTAATATTGAATAAACAGCTATTAATAACATTAAAGTCTTTTTAAGTTCAGATGAGTAGAAAACTTGCTAAGGTGAGGAAAAATATATTTTTATGGAAGAATTACCAAAAGGGAAGCTGTGAACCATAAATAATGAGATGTAGGCGACGGAGGGTCAACTTTTTATCTCGCTACTGTACGACGCCGAATGCGTCACAAACACCCGCACAGAGCCAATGTATAATATCGAAAGAATTTCTAGTCGGAATTATCGAACTTATTAATATATAAAAAACGCTTAAGACAATCTCGTGACGGCTACGCGTTTTTCACAGATCATGCTATGAATAATAGATCGAGCAATGATCGCGCGCAAAGTAATATTATATCATTAAACAGTCGTTAAAGAATGATAGATAGATATACATTCATAGGTAGAAGAACATTAAATTATACATTATGGATATGTATTAAGGTAAATTAGACTCGCGTTAATCGATAAAGTGACTCATATTCTATATATTAGGTATACCGATACAGTGTGAATATCTAGTTAAAGTTTAATATTACGTTTTAATTTATAGTGATGAGATGAGATGATGATGAGGCTTTTGATGCCATCGCGATATATATGGATACGAGCACACGTACACGGACTGCGCGGGTGTGGGTTGTATGTAAGAAGCACATTCCCTAGGGACTGAGAATGTGGGGCGTCGGTGCTCTTTACATTCAACACGCATTAGCAGGACGTTCGTGGCCAACGTGACAGGGACGCCGACAGAAATTAATGTACAACTTAATTATGGTAGATAATTTCTCAACTGACCTTTTAACAACTCATGAAAAGTCGTTCCGCTATTGTAAACAGAGTAAACTACGCATTATTGTCGTTACGATAGCGTCACTAGGACCTACGAGTTGATGGCATCATGGAGTGAGTCACTACTCGATGCAGGACATCTCGTTGTATTACCTACCGCCTAAGTTTGTTTACAAACACTACAGCTTAGAACTAAACGAAAATTCAACCAAGGATGTTATTATAAAACTAAAGACATTATAGATTTAGAATGTTTGGCTAGAATGAGAAGAAGACACACGATATTGTAATTCAGTTCTTGTAGTCACGTGAGAAAAGTACATTCTATATTTGTAGAGACTTGAATCTAATTTTCTTCGTATGTGCCTGGAGCTCATGTAAATGGCGTACATACTTGAAACTAGAGGAACACGTAAAGTAACGTGTAATTTATTTTAATTTCCCGAGGGGCTAATGATATCCTTAAAAAGCTATTTCGGTCCCAGACACAATATCGTATGTCTTGAGCCAGATTAACAACTTAAATCTATTTGTAAATTGTTAATTTAATTTCACATTGATTTATTAAAGGACTGGTGCAGAGTATTAGGCATAACTTGTTAAATAATTTTCTTGAGAACTGCTGCTATTGGGACGTAACTCGGTGCAGGTGGAATTAATACTTACGTAACGAATTCTTATTGCAGGTATAAAATAAGTTTATTTATGAGGGTGAAGTGTAGCTAGTAATAATTCAAAGGAGCGTGTATAAGAGCACTATCGTACACCTTATAACTTGCCAAAAGTGGTATTATGTACGAATATGATAGGGGTGGAACAATGGCTATTTATCGGGAACGGTTTCAGTGCCAGGCATAATAAATGCGACTCCTTGGTGCAGAAAACCTTTTGCACAATCCTTAACTTCACATGGGAACTCGTTTTACTTATAAATGGCCTGATAGGCAAATGATTGCATTGCATAACAATTTTTTTTTCTGACATCACGTAAATATGCTTTTAAAGTCATTATTTTATATGTTGCCACATGTCTCCTACACAACGAATGTACTTCGTTAGCGCTGACAAATCTTTAATTTTCAAGCTCGTCGTCTGGATATGGTAAACGTACAGTGAAATATATTATTCCCAGGACTTCAAACTTTATCAAAGTTGATAACTATATAGTAATGTTGATGCAGTACTTACATACTATCTTGTATTCCAGATGTTGGTGCTTAAACAAATTATCGTAATATAAATGTTTGGTAACCTATGTTTCTAAGGATGTATGTTAAGATAAGGACCCGTGTGCTATCAGCAAAAGAATATTTTGACTTGTCCCTTGCGCTGCCAGCACAGCACCCCTTAATGATTTAGTATCTTTAGGCTACGATAACTGTTTACCATCCGCCAGAAAAACAGCTCATTTTATACATCTGATGTTACCATGTCACATTAGATGTATACAATTAACTCTTAGGTCTTGTACTATAAGTACCCTGATAAAGGTTGGTTTATACAATAAGCTGCTTTCGTGCCCGCCGTCTAAAACCATTCGATTGAAAAGATTCTGAAGTTAGCAAAATTATATTTTAATACCTTCAATAGATTTTATATATTTCCATTGAAAGAATTTTAAACCTAAACTCTTTTCTAAAGAAACGTTTTTGCGAAAGATGCATAGGTCTTTCTATTGATACTTTTCTTACTTAATCTTAATCATAACTCATAGTATTCAATTAAAATTTCTTGCAAAACTACAGTTAAAACTAAAGTTAGTACTAAAGTTTTAACACAAACTTATTACAGACCTAGTTTTTACGTTAAGGCTTATCCAATAAAATATAGTATATAGTTTATCATTGTCGTGACATAAACTATCGGGAAAACTAGCACGTGCATGTTACTTAGATAAATACATTAAGTGCCTAGACGCTCGATCTGCAATCTGCATCATCGTCAATGCAAATTTTGGCCGCATTCCTCTAAGGAATGTACATAATTAGGCACATCCAGATTAAAATGAATATGACGTACGCATTGACTGTAACTAGTTGTAAAATGTACCAAGTTTTCTCATCGTTTAAATTGTTCATATAAAATTCTGTCTACTGTTGTTTGACACATTACTGCACTGCAATAGACAAAACCTACTCAAAACGTCTGTATTTTATATATTGTTAATATGTAATTTTCAATCAATTATATTTGTACGCCGTCTATGGCAAAGCATGTTGATATACTACCTACCTTTTCAACGGTTATAGGATGCATTTACTGAAAACAACACATTTTCGAAGCAAATAAATATATCTAACATCCAAATGTGGTTAAAATGATGTTCTTACAATAGCGGTTGTTTTTTTACCCAATTTATCAGAAAGATTCTATAACTATAATATATCCATTTGTGAGTCCGATTTTGAATAACTGCCTGCACTTTATGTCTATATTATGAATCGACAAAAGACAGAGGGAGAGCAGAAAGCTATTGGTTGCCATAATATATAGTTATGAAACAGCAGATAAGATCAAATATTGCGGGAGACTTCTACTTTTAACAACTGTGGTAGTCAGTGTAGTCTACTTGTGTTTAAAATATATGTATGTATATACTATCTGTTAGCTACGCCTTCGATTACGCTTATTTACACAATTGTTTATTTCTACTTGTAGGAGAAAGATGTCCTACACTTTATACATTTCTTAATAAGTGCATATGAAGAAGGATTATTGAAATGACACAACTATTTTCTACGGGTTTCCAGCAATGTGCCAAACTTGCCTAAGCTATGCAAAGCGCAACTCTTCAAGTGCTATTTCAGTCTATAAGAATTATACAGACAAACATTTATTTTAACCAATAGATTATTTCAAATAGTACCTACCTACCTGCTTCTTATATTACTTTCGTAATTTATGTGTTTTATATAGCCTTTCAAAGGTACGTTATGCGTATAAATAAAAATTTTACAGCCGTATTCTGTGAAACCTGTTGAAGACGTGCAATATACGCGAAATAAGTACCGAGCATGGTCATATAATGGGGAAGGCAAAGGCGAGCTTGTCCGCCAGACGACCTCATCCCGACGCCATTGTAACAGCGCCTGCCGCTCATCAAATATGTACTGCATAGCCTGAAAGAACGCATAGCGCAGACTACCCTTAGGCCTGCCTATCAGAAGCTAACATCTCGACGTTATCATTACCGATAATATATAATTTGTAGGTAGTTTTTGCACAGACATCGCATTTATTAATAGCTAACGGCTCGTAACGGTTCTCGACTTTCATGCTTTCTCACATCATTTTGTAAAACCTGTTTTCATTGTGTAATTGCTGTTTCTGAGCCGGTCAGGATCGTGCAAAAGGGGTTCATGGTTACAAAAACCTGTACGATCAGTCTCAAAACGTTTAGACGCCGAGATTAATCGAAGGTGAATAACGTGGAGTCGTTTGTGTACATTGTATAATACCTGTAATAAGGAACATGCAAGTCGCACAGCACTTGCATATATCTAGTCAAGTACGATTTAGACAGTTAATAGATGTAGGTAAAAGATTAAATCAATGCTTACTCCTTAACAATATTTATTTTCAAATAAATACAAACGGGCTTAATACTCATGCAACATTTGAATAAATATAATTTAGAATTATGCAATTTAGAAATACATACATATAAACACATATTAATTACAAAGGCTTCTTGTTTCTTATATAATTTCATTATCTCTATTTAAAGCTTTACTCAAGACATACATGTAAGGATATAAAACTAAATAAATCCATAATTTTGTGCCAAGCTTGCTTCTAATAGGATATTTGAATAGTGCTTTAAATGTAAGCATAGCCTTATTGGTTTTACGACCATTATCCATATTAGTTCTTACGAGCGCATTCTTCCCACGCTTTAGAAAATTCTCTACCGTGTAGGCTAAAACGAAATATTTCTTTGAGGTAGTACTTAAGTTATCCAAATTAAAACGCTTTCACTAATTGATCAATAATGGATACAACGGCATGAAACACTTGTCTTTTTCACGTCCTTACAGTTTATTTAAGATGTTGTTGTCTTGAATTTAAATGTCTATGTCTTCTTTTATGGTATAAGCAATGTACCTAACTATATTTGTGTAATCTACTTTATATAACAAGCCATTAATCTATTATAAATTAATTACAAGTATGTACATAAACAAAGCAAAATATGGTGCCAAATAATAGGGTTTCTAAGGAAAGCAGTCAACTTACCCATGCTATATTTTCGTCCGGAATATTTCTGGACACCTTGGTATCACACGGAGTACATCGGGCAGTCACCACAGTGCATATTCCCAAGGTAAACAAAGATTACGTAAACGCAATCCCACGCACGCACGTCACCCGATCGATTTTCAAACTTTCGAATACGCCCACTTACATTTTAAAGAATGACTAAGTTAGACCTGCTCCCACAGCTCAACACCACATCCACAACACAATCTAACCAAAGTCTTCTGTGCCCTTGAAATCGTACAGGTTATGTTATCGATAAAGCACAACACGCGCACTGACAGTTCGAGCAAACAATCACAGGTCAAGTTCGGAGCTGGTTACGGCTGGTTAATTAGTAAAGTTAATGAATGTTTATGATAACAAATCGCGTGAATGGTTTATTCACTGTTGCGACGTGTTTCGGAGGTTGGCGAACCAATCGTCGTAAGGTGAGGTCGGGAACGACACTCGTCCCCCGTGGTCAGGCGCCGACTGAGTGAGCCGCGAGGGCGCCGCGGGCCGAGTGCCGAGACTGCCGAGGCGAGGACGAAGCCCCGCGCTCCGCCGCGCGCCGCCGACGCGCGGTGCCGCTGCCGTCGAGTGCGCGCGCCTATCCGCGCCACCATAACATCCCAAAATATTTATTTTGATACAACATTACTACATTATATTGTATTTTGCATTTCAATATAGATATACTATGACAAGTAAACTGAGGATTCGTTACAGTACTCTGGTAAAATATTTTATTCTGGTCTAGTAATAATTATCTCTAACCGTAATGATTAAAAAGTAGCCACTAATAGCAGTACATAAACCCAAAGTGGTTCTCTTGTTTGTATTTAATAGTTAGTTAATGTTCTTCCTCACAAAAGAAAACCTTATCATGAGTTATTATATTCATTCAATTACTGTCTGTTTCGAAGGGTTTTTTACCCTTGAACTTATATATAGATAACAAAGAGAGGGTATTTGTAAATTCATTGTTATTATCTAAGAATTATGATAGAACTTCACGTGCCTAACTGACAGCAAACCATTTATTTTTGATCATTATTCATATCCGTTAGGCTTTTTATAACGATAATACTAAAGCAATGTTCAAAACAAAATTGAAGAAAGTAGATTTATAAAGCAAATTAAAAAATGTTATATATAGGTAGGTACCCACTATTTTGAATACCTACTGAGGGTGAAATATCTTATAATAAGCCTTTATATTATTATTAATATGAGAAATTAATAACGCGTGGTAGGAGGTATATTGAAAATCATGACATGTTTCAAATTCTATATCGCAAGCGCAAAATAATTTCCTTTGCCTTTATGCTTACAACAACCCACGATTGGCTCTGAAGCTTATCGACACCACGCACTCTTGCATAATAATAGATGATAAATATTATTTGTTAGACATTTTCTTCGATACACAGGAGGGTGGAAGGAGTCACTGGATACTGTCAGGGACAGGTGATTGAGTCTTTATCGCCGCCGACGGGACCCGAGGGTGCAACCTGCGTCTATGTCACTGTCACTTCCCCATTCATTTATCATACCAGTTTTCTCGAGTACGCCCTTGATACAAAAATAAACGGTGAAAGTTAAATAGCTCTTTATTACTTATATTCCGTTATTATTATTATTTAAGGGTTACAACATAAAATGCTCCACCAAATCGGAAACAATAGAACACTTAAAACAAAACTGCTCCACCTTCTGACTCCCATATCATTTCACGTTGGGTTTTGTGTTTGTTGTACCGGGGAATAATGTTCGTTGCTTAATGGCAGGTAAGGTAAGAGGGAGGCAGGTAGTCGAGCGAGGATGCTGTCTCGCAGGGTAGCCCACTAGCCTGAGCGTTCCAAGAACCGGCCGCTCACCCGCTCACCGCCGCACCGCGCTGGCGAGAGCTTAACTTGATAAACGTAGAAATATTAAACGGCATCGGGTTTATTGGGCACGCTGCTGCTACATATAACATTAACACAAACCTGCTTTTTACACTCGTACCTATAATATAAGTCATCGACAACACTATACTTCATTTGGTTCGTTACTTAACTAAAGGTAAACAATCTTGATGTGTCTTTTTATCCAAAAACTAAGTTTAAAATAAAATGCTGCTAAAGATCAATGTAAATACAACGATAAGGATTATTAAATCAATTGAACCATTAGTTTAAGCTGTAGTTTATTTGTTTAATACGTGTTTGTGTAAAAAGTCACATCAAGATTGTTTACCTTTAGTTAAGTACCTAACCAAATAGAGTATAGTTATTTGTCCATTTAAAAAACACACACCGCTGCAACTCTCGATTAAACTATGCCAAGGCTAGATCTAGTAAGCGTCCATAGAATAATAAAAGCAAACATGTATGCGCCGTTGTTTTATTTAGTTATAAATATCAATGGGCATGGTAATAACTTCTACACTGAACATTATTCTTTACAATGGCTAATACATACAAACATACGTGTATTGCTAGATGTACGAGCGGCATTAAATAACTATGACAAAAACATTACTTGGATGCCGCAAGATAGCGCTATTGTAGTGAATGCAGCTATGTATCGCGTCAAGAATGTAGGTACACGTACATATATTACCTGTATATTAATATTATCAACGTGTGCGGCTTTTTTCATGAAGCTATAAATATCATCCACGTGTCAGTTGCCAACAAAAAGTATATTTTCATAAAATATTTCCCTTGCCCTTTTAGGGAATGCAATAGGCCGTTTATAAAGGGGACCCAGACTCCCTCAATCATCTCATCCCCGATATGTAGATAAATTTAAAAACCGCGGTCTTTCACAATCAGTGATGCAAATACAAATTTTTATCCCAATCGTTATCCCCAAACGCAATGTACCAAACGATTGTGTCAGTTAATTTAAGTGTCAAAAACACACCCTACTTCAAAACTTATTAAATCAATCAGATCTTTGAAGTTTATTAAAGGTTTACGAAGATTTGTGGTTGCAAATGTAATATCAAATAAATAAACAGTACCTATACCTTAATACAAACACAAGTAAAGCAGCAAAGCCAACGGCAGAGCTCATCTGGTGGTCATTTCCTGTTCAGACGCGGTTCAGACGCCGTATATCCCTAAATATAGACCTAATATTGCAAATCGATAGTATGGAAAGTACGTGGTTTCAGACTGCTGCAACTCTATCCTTACTATAAAACAGCATAACGTCATCATTCCGTTTTGCTATTACTTGTATAATCTCATTCAAACAAAAACTGGATAAGTAGACGCACATAGTGTTTGTAAACATTGCAATGTAGATAAAACTCAGACTGTTTACATTCGCTCAACAGGAATAAGTTGTTCTAAGCTGTTGTTGCATTGTGAGTGCGCGGCTCTCATTCATCTTAAACCTTTTCAGATGCAGGGTTTAATTCTCGCCAGACGAATGCAGCAGCGCGCTCGCCGGCCGCCGCCCGCCGCGCTGGGAGACATAAAAACGTTCATTTGCATTGGTGCTCCCGCCGCGGACCCGGTATTTATCCAGTGTTACAATACCGCATAATAAGAGAACACCGTAAGCTTTGACGTCTGACGCAAACCCATTTAAAAATCCGTTGAATATATACCAGAGCACTCGCGGGACTAACTAATTAGCTGATTACGTAACTTCACGTTATTCGAACCAATGTAGGCATATAATACTTTGACACGCATACGTATTAATTATGCGATTGATGCCAAAACAGACAATTAAATGGACAGTAAATTGCTACAGACTGTAACTGGGACATAACACGCTCCTATTATTACGTAGTTTGAACAATGAATACATCACACATGCACTAGAATCAAATCCAGATAATTATTTGTTAATCCTAGTAATACGCAAGGTATGAATGGTATAAACCACGTCTGTTATGCATCGGATTATACTTAATTATCTAATGTAGCTTTTACTATAGAGATTCACGTCTCTATAAAATAAAACTATTGACAAGTATCATATTTATTAATAAATCAGTTTTGGTCAGACGATAATGCAACATTTAATCAAATAGGATTATTTAATATACAAAAAGACAAAATATTTAACAAAAAAGACGACGAGTGTTTTTTTGGACCAAAGAATCGCAAAGCCGCCATCCGAAAGTAAATAATCATCTTTTAAAATTGCTCATAGTGTAGTAATAATTAATATGAAATGTAATGTAACCGTTTAATGAACAGAATATACCTACGATAAAACGTTTAAATTGTATTATTTTTCCTATTGTACCACTCTGTTGTGTATTTGCATTTAACGGTATATAGTTTTAACAAATATAACGGTTGGCTATACAATCCATTAGGACAGTTTAGTCTGATCAGGAAGCTATTCATTTTTATTAAGGTAAGATCAAGCACTAGTACGCTCGACCGTAAAAGTTCGCCGAATACTCCATTGACGGATGTTGACAAGAGACGTTACTTCTGACGTCGTTGCCTAAGACTAAATAAAATAAAAATAAATTATTTTTCCAGTTTATAAGAGTTAGAAGACGACTTCACTTCAAGACATTGAGACGACCACTACCTCCCGGCGACTATGGCTACTGAAAAGGAACTAAACTAGGCTAAATCGACGGACAAAGTGTAAATTTAAATAGCTTAAAAGAGTAAAAATGTAATGTTTACAAAATAAATCGCGAGGTAATCCGGATAAAGTTAATTTTAATGTGTTTACAAAACATACATTTGTAAGTTTAAGCAAGTATATAAGACTATATCATAACGTAAGTAAATTAGGAAATTTAATAGCTACGGTTATTGAATAGTGGAACGTAGGTATCTAACAATAGCTGGCGCCTCCAGAAACGGATCACTTAACAATAAAACCATAAATTTCGTCACCGTTGGAAGAATGGAAGCACTGTCCGTCTGCCCAGCCGCGTTAACGGTGTTACAGCAAGACGGACACATAAATAACCATCATAACTAGTGGTCAAAAATGACAACTAACCTTAGATTATGGGTACCTCAGTACCTCTATAAAGAAATCACGCCGCTGCGTGTTGCCTGTTCTTTGATATAAATATAAATGACACAAACAAGATATGAACGTAACAAATTAAGAATGGTATAGTTATAATTTTGTTTATTTATGCGTTTTTATACACAATAATAATTCTACTTATAGTAGTCCGTATCAAATTTATCAATGAGATCATTCCTAATACACAAGTGATAGCTAGTATCAAATCAAAGACGTGATCCCATATACGAAATGAAGTTAATATAATTATGTAGTTGCAACGACTTTCCTTTTGATTCGTAGTTCTGGAAGCCTTCATTTCGATCTTTATTTATGTATAAGTCTTAGCTTTTGCGACGTCGCGTTGCCGTTTCCATATTTAAGATTTTTAATTATAGTTTAATATTAATAGACGACATATAATAATAATAATGTCCTCCAGACCGAATTTCGGCCACGGTGGCCAGTCTTAACAGATACTGGCCATCAGCGCAGGAGATATTATAGTGCACAAGTGTGTGCGCAAACACAAGTGCGCTCTCTGTTCCCTAACTCTCATGATCCGATGGGGCGGCAATCCGACACGACCGGAGAGAGATCAGGCGCAGGACTAACGGCTTTACGTGCTTTCCGATGCACGAGGGTGTCTAACACCGCCAACTTCCTAACTCTGGGCTGCTATTGAGATTTCTTTACAGAAAAACCCAATAACTTTTTGTTGGCCCGACCCGGGATTCGAACCCGAGACCTCATGCACAGCAGTCGCATTCACTACCGCTGCGCCACGGAGGCAGACATATAAACATATACACATTAAACATATAACTATATTAATAAAATTCACGACAAGTTTTATGTAAAATACCGCCTCATTGGTCATTGAGCAGTAAATAGCAGACAAGGCTTCCCCATTCCTTTCTTCATTGTGCTATGAAAGTCTGAAGCATTTTAGTAATGTAGCAAGTTTCGTCCAACATCCGGCGGCTGCACTTCGCCGCATTCCACTGCGCCATAACCAAAACATTTTATTGTTGTTAGTGGAGCACATGTCCTGCGTATGCCGTTACTTACAGGCATTAAGTGTCCGCCCCATGACTCCCCTTGCCCATGAGCCCAAGGTAACATAACAAACAGTAATAACAACTTATCTTCATCGTCTGTTTCATTTCCGTGTCCAACTTATCGCCACATTTCACGGCAGTATGTACCCTCTTTTTTGTTGTAATACATACGACACCATAAACTTGCAAGACTTACGACGATACACTCAAATATTAATATATATCATATAATCTTATCCTTTATTTAGAACGGAACTGTTGTAATTTAACAAGGCATATCTAAATTGGCGGAGAAAATATCGATGCAACCACTATATTATTGTTTCTACCAGAATACAGCGGAAAAAAGAGTATGGGAAGTGCAAGTTATTTCCTATCTATGAAACAAGGCTACATTCTGTAGGTTCGGTTTTCTTTGTCGTCCTCGTATCAAATGAGTTCGCCCTGCTTACAATATTTGTCAGTTTAATGTGATAATAGTGATAATGAACATTATTCTTGTGTACGCTTTACTCCAAGAAACAAACTGCGAGTATTTGTAATTACATGAGATATAAATTAAATCTAAATTTTTTATTTTCCAATGTCTTGCTCTTTTAATTCATGCGTTTTATGGACCTGGGCATGGATCAGAGTAATTATCATATTGGTATAGACATCTCACAAAATGTCAAACAAATTAAACTAGTTTTAATTATGTTAGCAAAATAAAAAAAACATTATAATAAAATCCGTTTTTAAATACCATCTAACATGAACTAGAAACACTACAAATGCATAGTGCTTAATAAATACATAGAATTTAAATTTAAACCTTATTGTTTCATTACACTGCAAATACATACATACACTAAAACATTGTATTAACACGTCTGGGCTTCTTTCTAGTCTATAATATTAGTAGTCTATAGTAGTAGTACTACAGCTTTTTTTTTTTAATGACAATTCCCTCGCAAGCAATATTTCCTGAGTCACGGGAGACTTTACAAACATTCAAACAACGGACACAAAGAACGCCTAGACTCGGAATAAGAGAGAACATATTTTGTGGATCACACAAATTGTCCCGTGTGGGGATCGAACCCATATTATTCAGCGCGACGGCAGTGGCGAGGCGACCACTTAAAGCACTATGCCACCCGTGCAGGCGAAAGTAAAAAAATCTATAGAATCTATTAATTGAAATTTAAATGTGAAATACATATAACCCGACATAAAACAGTTTGATATAGACCAAAACGACATCTAAGAGTCACAAGTGTATAAAGCAAGTATAGTCTAAGAAAGCTTTATATCTTGGTACATTACGTGACATCGTTGTCGGGTCCCATCTCCCTTATCGCTGTAGTGGTTATAGTCGGGGAGATCGCCTCAAGTGCCGGTCGTGATTTAGAGGCCATTTTTCATGTGTTTCATTGCACGTGGTCCAACCTGGGCGCCTGCCGTGCGCCGCGTTACCCGGCGCGCGGCACCCCAGCCCTCACCGGCACCGCAATCAATTGAACTACTGTTTTTATTGCGCACTCCAACAAATACATAGAAAACTAGAGGTTTCCTTTTATGTATCCGTGATTGGTTTCGATGGCTCTTGGGTATTTGCAACTTTTATATAATAAAAATTGTGCATGTCTACCGTTCTAGTTTTGTTTTCGTACATAATATATTGTCGCTAACTGAATTCCGACAATACGATCGTGTTTTAAGTGGACGTGTCATTTTTAGTAACAAAATGATTTAAATAAATTTTCCTTTAAAATATAACTATTAAATAGCAGATTTCTACGTTTGTGGTCATATTTTTACAACTACACAAACGTTGCGACCGTTTCTTGATCGTCGGCCTCGATGACGTAGTGGTTAATGTAACCGACTGCCACGCCTGAGGTCGCGGGTTCGATTCCCGCACAAGTTAAACATTTGTGTGCATGAACGTGGATGTTTGTCTTGGTCTGGGTGTTTCTATGTATAATATGTATGTATTTACAAAGAAAAAAATATGTATGTTTATCCATTGTCTAGTAGGTACCCATAGTACAAGCTCTGCATGGTTTGGGCTAGATGGTGTTGTGTATATGTGGTAGAATATTATATTATTACTTTATCAAAAGATAAATCTAACACAATATGACCACATTTTAATATACCAAGCAATATTTCAAGTAACGCAATAAGTTCAGGCAGGTCAGTCAACTAGAGCCAAAACTGTCTGAAACAAAGATAAAGATAACTCAGACTAACAGATGTAACGCTAACTTCGTCTACAGACATCTCAGATAGTTCATCGAGTTGTTTAGTTGTTATCAAACTCTTTAACGTACCTACGTGCCTTAAAATCATCGCAATTAATCATAGTGTGATGGACTATACAAAAAACTGTATGTCTATATTATTACATGATCTAGGTACAGTCGCATGAAGGTCCCACATCAAAGGACCAGAGTAATATGTATTAATAAAAAATTAATGCTTTGCTACATTATTGAATGAGGCAGTAGTAAACAAATGTACTTTTATCTTCGATGGCCAACATTTTTGAAAGGGATCCGTCTGAATAACTAACAACTTTGAAAGGGAATTGTGTAAAAATGCACAAGCGATTTTCATTTTGGCACGGGAAATGAAACATTTTCTGTTTCTGGAACGGGCCGAATGGGCTGGGCCGGGACCGTTCCGTAATGGCAGACCTAAATGCCAATTATATCAATTAAATACGATTGCGGTGAGCGTGGGCCTTTTTGACGCTTTTTGTGAATTTATATATGTATTTTTAATGTCCGTACGGAGAAGATTATTTTGGTTGGTTCAGCCAGACAAGTGATGGGACAAACCAAATTTAACCGCATTTCAAATGATTTGTAAAAATAAACGCTATATTTACCTATATAGGTATTCTAGATATATAGAATAAAATGTATAAAATATACAAGAACAGCATTTAACTTGAAGAATACCTGAATTTTCACATTTGGCGGAGTGTAAAATAGGATCATTATAATTTTTAATAAAGCCTAATATTATGAGATTCCTTAAAACCACGAAAATCATGCTTTGAACAGAATCTAAAAATCGTAGAGGGGCATAATTATTCCGTTTCCTTAATGGTTTCAATGAAAAGAACTTAAGTTGGCTAAATGGTGGCCGACATTGTGAAGGGTCGCCTAAAGTATTTAATTACGAAGAGATTCTCGACTAAGCCCCGTTTGTTTCAGTACAATCTTGGCCGTTTACTCTTAGTAGATATGCTTTTTCCTCAGTACTCATTATTATTTATTAGCACACATAACTATAAAATCTTATTGCGCAACTTGATCTTTGCGTAGCCTAATGTAGATATCAAACGGAGTGAAAGACATTTTCAGATGTCACATTGATTTATATCACTGGCCAGATAGTGCAAAATAACAAATAACCAGCTACAAAATAATAAAAAGTTAATTTGTGTGAGCATGTGCATTTGTAAGATATTTTTTATAGTCATACTATTAAACGAGCTTTTAAAAGAATAACATTATTATGTGTACAACACGGAATAAAATGGTACATTTCTGTATCACAATAATGCCATGAGCTGAGAAGACAACACTAGGTTGTGCTTAAGCGACCGCAAACTGACGCTACACACTGTAGCGAGCTTCAGTAAACTGATTTTCATCATTAAGGTGCACCACTATCGTTCTATCTCACTCCCTTTAACAACATGTTACATATTGACAGTGAATATTTAATACACTCTTATATAGGATTTGCTGGATTAAAGACATTAAACCAAATTATTAAAACTTTGAAACCAAATTTAGACTTGAGCGAATTAGTTGGAATCTTCTCGCAAATTCCTCTGAATAACAAATCAGATAATCGTATTATTAGATGGCACAATTTTTACAATTGAGCTTAGTTTAAACACTCTTTCACAATCACCTTTGTTTCATTAGTCTGTTTATGCTTTATGCTTACTAGTTACTAGTTATTACGCTGATGATGACATGGTAATCCCACGTCTTTATACGTGTCTTGTATTTTATATTGTAAATAAATAAGAAGTGAGTACAAAGAGCGTCGGATACCAAGTACTAGTTGCTTTGAACTGATGTTGAGGATCACATCAGCGCTCGTTACGCGGTGAATGCCGCGTAATTGAGTCGTCCTTCATCCTTGCTCCTTCATGAACTACATACACTCTTTTGCTGACCACTGTAAATAAAACGAGGTATCTTTGAATCGCTCTAAAAATAAAAAGACTCAGTAATGACAGCCGTAAGTCTAAAAATTCCCAGGATCCTCAGGCACTATGTATTATTCAACTGAAAATCTCAGTCTTTATGTTAAAATGAAAAATTATGAACTTTGCCACGCTTCTCACCTATTATTGCACACTATGATCGAAACGGAAAAGCAATCGGGTTTAAGTATGCTATTTAATTATTAATCATAAATGAAAAACAGGTTCGCTTAAGCTCTAAAGCCCAGACCACAAAGTTGTTCAGAGCTACGCAGCGCTCTCATATACATTATGTCACTTCCCAACTAAGTAACGTTTCTTCGGGGATTATGATTGATTGCTTCTAAAAACACTAAGACGTAGACTCTGTTAAGTAAATTTTACATAATCATACCTTATATAAAGATGCTGAATAAAAGCATGATAATAGTAAGGAGACGAGATTACACATGCAATTGCAAAAACATAACAATAGTCGCATATTCAGCAAGATGACGACGACGTAGCACATTTTGTGTAGCGTACGCCCGCCAGCCGTATAGTGTCCGAAAAGAAAAATGTGGGGCGGGGGACCCGGAATAGTGTGCGAGGTCGACGACCCCGCAGAGCGGGAGTCGTCCGTCTGCACAGCCTTCAGCGCCTTCAGCATTCTTATATTATTTAGCGCGATCTATGATAACTAACCGTACATTCTCGCTGTGTTATCACTACAAGGAACTCGAAATTGCAATAGAAGGTACGTTCGGTTTGCACATCGGCTCTTGCCCGAAGAACTACATAACTGAGCGGCACTTTATTTTTAAACTCTCCGGAAATAAAGGCGTTCGCTGCAGTATGAGTTAACCATAAATCGGTCCCAGCAGACTTCTTGCCGAGACCTATCTTTTATTCAGATGGACAGGCGGCGTCGCGCGACACACCGATGACAAATGATGAACGGCGGGAAGAATGAAAGCAAGGAGTACGATGTTGTAATGGATAAACAGTGACAAATGTAACTTGTTTGTTTCCAAGAGAAAGTTTTTGCTTCGATAACAATAACGCAATGCTTTTATAGTCAGTCACTGTAGCTCTACATATAACCATCGCAGCTGAATAGTGGGATGTGAGTGTAACGAATGTCTTACGAACATAATTAATTCACGTTAGTTACCTTGTTTCAGTTAATTAATAATACTATAATAATTTTTAAATTCAACTACCTACATACTGTACATACCTCTAAGGATGTTGCCTAATTAATGGTACTTACTTGTGGTGAGAGAGTGTTCGTAATACCTGAAATGTGTCTTAATATCCTCTCTGTACCATCTTAGTATAAACATATGTATCCATTTAGATATCGTTGTCTAATATAGCAGTAACATTTTTATTTACCTTTTCATTTTCTTTCGTATTTTAACTGTACATTCATGCTTCACTAACACATTTAGAAATTTGTCTGTAAAATATTCGTAATACGATAAATCTTAACTTATTAATTGTAGAATAAGACATATAATATCATTCATAATTTAACTTATAAGAGAGTTCAAACTTAACTTTTGTCATTGCTTATTTAAAATATGAACGTGATCTTCTGATTATTCACATCTACGTAGCTTAAACTATTTTTTTAAGTTTAAATTATTGATATTCTTTAGTTTATAACTTCAATATTTTAGACGTATACGGGCAATATACGACCATAGAATGTAAGTCAATTTTAATGAAATTTTGTTACATTATAGCTGGTTGTACACAATTTTTTTTTATTGTATAACAGGCAAACGAGCATACGAATCGCCTGATGGTAAGCAATTACCGCCACCCATGGACACCCGCAACACCTGAGGAGTCACAAGCGCGTTGCCAGCCTTTTAAATTTATTCCCTCCCCCCAGAGGGATGGGGAGGGGCGGGAGGTTGGGCCTCCGGTACCCTACTCCGTACCTCCGTACTACCTCCGTACTCACTCGACGAAACACAACGCAAGCGCTATTTCACGCCGGTTTTCTCTGAGGCCGTGGTATCACTCCGGTCGAGCCGGCCCATTCGTGCCGAAGCGTGGCTCTCCCATGGCATAAACTACTACTGCCACTATTTACCTCAGTTAGTTAGTTACTTTTGTTTACTTATGTACAAGTTTAGTCTGAGAAGGGGATTTAGCATTTAATAAAAGTGATGACTGCAACATTACTCATGCGCCGAATAGGTATACTACGATCGTCAACCAGCACAAAAAAAATTAATAGACTAGCAATTTGTTCCAATTCTTTGTAAACGTGGGTCATTTCAAAATACAGTTCCCGATGACACAAGCATTTATTTTGAGATTCGAGATAATATTGCATGACATTATCTGTATCTCCGGGAAGGGTAACATAGATGTACTCGTATATCACTTCCATACCAGGTACCAATCAAGTGTGAAGCGAGCTTGTTCCAATCTAGCAATCTTTCGTGCACAATTTCAGACAGACAGAGCTCAATACTAAGTGTTTCTTGGCAGCAAAACCCAATAACGATTTGTCTATACTACCTGGTATTCTTCTCTCTAGCCTTTATTATTCCCAAACCACTTGGTGTCGGCTTTCTAGTCTAACCGGATTTGACTGGATATCAGTTTTTACACGGAGCGGCTGCTACCTGGACTCCGCAACCCGAAGGCTAAGGCTAGAGTAGTGTCAGGATATTAGAGGGTACTGACTTTCCCAATAACGACTGCCATAGATGTTCATGGCAGCCGGGACCGACGGCTTAACGTGCTCTCCAAGGCACGGAGCTGGCGATCATTGTCAATCAATACGCACATAATTTCGAAACGTCGTATAACTTTCGAAAGTCAGAGGTGCGCGACGTGGGTTCGAACCCGAGACCCTCTGAATTGCAGTCTGTTGGTCTCCCCACTGAGCTATCGCTGCTATACTACCAAGTATATTATTAAAATAAAATATGTACCAGTGTAATACATTCATAGTATTATTACTCCAATATAACCGAAAGAGTAGGCCACTTTTCGCCAGCTATGGTTTTAGGCGCCACGTAAAAGGTTACGAACCTTTTCTCGTCTAACGAACGCAGTTGTAAACTCTGTACTACTATCGAGATTTTATTGGCAGGAAAACCTAAAAGCAATCGATCCGAGAATTGAACCTGGGACAATATGTGTAGTAGACGCATTCACTGTCTGTTGCCCGTGGACGCTGTCAGTATTAGAATAACAATTATTTTTCAAAATATATGATTATTTCAGCCTGTATACTCCAGGGCAAAGGCCTCCCTCTCACTTTTCCACATCTCCCTGTTCTGCGCTAGTTTGCACTAGTCTCTTCTATAAGTATCAAATTCGTCGCCATCGACGCTTCGGTCTACCACGTTGCCGCTTAGCATCATATGGGACAGTCTGTGCTGGTTTTAGCCCAAAGCTAATAACAAAATGTATTTAATTCCATTTATTTTTATCGTAATAAAGAAAATACAAGCAAATGTTAGCAAGAAGTGAAGAAAATGTTGCTTTGTTGCTGATACGTTAAAAGTGGAGTCATGTTTATACTTGTTACAAAGCCATCATAACTTTTAAGCGCATTTTAAGAAGTTGAAATGATTATAGGCATTTTGTAAGTGTTACATTACGATTTATCACATTTGATTATTGCAAAACATTTATAACTTGTAAATCATGTATGTATATTTTTCTCAATAGATAAAAATGTGTTAAATACGTAACTAGAATGAAGTAGCATCGACGGAACCTTTTCTATAAAATTTTTTTTTTGTTTTATCGGACCATCTACAGGTCAATAGATTGAGTGTGCAGTCTCACCTACAGTAGGCTACAGCATGCAAAGTACCTACAAATATACATACAATGGGCGTAATTGAACAAAATTACAAATAATTAATTACCAATAAAGATTTAAAATAATGAATTACTTACATAGAATTAAAATAATGAATTAAAATTTTTGGACTAGGTATCTCGCGCATTTTCATCAACTCCGCTCCGATGGCGCATAGTGTGTCGTTATAATATAGCCTATGTCACTTCTGGATACTGTAGCTACTACAGGTGAAATAATTGTTCAAATCGGTTTAGTAGTTTTAAGTTTATTTATTATTCACAATAATACAATTCTTTCCTCGCTATTATATTAGTATACATAGCTATATTACGCTTAAAATCCACGTAGAGTTAAGGAGAGATTTTTATGCCACTGAACATGGTATTCATACTACTATAATAATTAATATTAAGTCCTCTAGTGGTATTTATACAAGTAAAATAGTCCTAAAACTCTTTTAAACCTCATAGTAAGAGATATCCGTAGGATCTATGTACATAAGTAGGTAGTACCTACGTTTAAAATATGAATGACCGATTTAAGTAAGAAATTGTTACGGCCTGGAGAAACTGACAAAGATCGAAGAAGGTGTGTCGTGCGGTCCGCTCGTGTAGAAACGATGAATAAAGGCAAAAGGATTTATCGAGCGGACCTGAATAGTGGAGCCATGTGCGTTGTGTTGACGTCAACAATCAAACCTATCTGAGGGACACCGTCCTATAATGTTTTACGTACCCCTAACGTGATTATAGCAACAATGTTTGTGTACGTGACTACAAATGTTTCTAACTGTGGTCAAAAAAAATTATGGATGTTAAAAACAAGAAGTATGAGATGCAATAGAAGTGGAACATGTGCTTTAGTCCGGACTCAACCTACACATTTTATATAGTGTATTATGCCAATGTGGTATAGGGAATAAATATATCATTTTACACACATGTTATGTGGGACTCACATGGCTGTGTCTTGTCAAAGTCAGATTAAATAATATAAATAAAAATAGTTAATTTTATGGTACATATTTCAGTACCTAATAAATATTATATTCTAGCACTTAAAATACAAATATAATAATCTGAAAACAACTGTTGTATTTAAACTATGCTATATTTTATGCCAGCCATTGCAATCAATCGAGCATAGTACCTAGGATACCTATGGCTCTATGGCCCAGCCATGAAATAATATCAGGTTCCTGCTGAGACTTGTATAGGCTACATGAGCAATCACAACATTTTTCGCCTTGACAAAATTTTACAATTGTCCCTGCTAATATGTTGCAGCGGCAGTTTCCTCCCGTGTGTTATATATATACATATATTTCGGATTTAGTTGTTTGGGTGTTCATTTATTATTCATTCAGGGATAACAAATGATATATCGCCCTATCAATCACCCGCATAAATTCTATACATTGGTCAATCGTGGCCACAAAACCCTCAATTTGTTATAAAGTGGTTTACTTATTGTCGCTAGATTATTACATAGTAACCAACAAATTAATTCTAAGCACGAACACAAATTGATTTGGGTCTATAATCACAACAGAGAGTAATTGTGACAATTTCGTACGTTTATGTTGACAAAGGGGCGGCAAGACGGCTATGCTTTCACTCATTAATTCACATTCTAATTTTCTAAAAGGTGCAGGCAGCAAGATAATATTTGCATAATTTCGAATTTTAAGCGCCATTGATTCTGACGGCCTGTGTAATGTACATTTACGCGTTATCGCGTTACAAATGTAAAGTATACGCGTCCTTCGAGGTTCTCCACGTCGCCGCGTCGGTAATATGAATATAAATAATGAGGTTTATAAAAAATATAACATATAACTTCTTAAAATCTTCTTGAAATCTTCATTTCAACTGTGAAAGATTTCAGGTCGTTAAAAATGTTTGTAAAAATAAAATCTGTAGAGATTGATACAGTTTTAAGTATAGATAGATATACTTAAAACTGTATCAATCCCTACAATAACAACAGTCACAAGCAAGGTTAGTTACAATCGATTGTAAGAGTCCGCTGTTGTCATTCAGTCATGATCACAAATGATTCAACTCACCCCAGGGGCACTACTTTCTTACAAGAAACCGGCGTAAGAGCAGTAAATCGCATTGCATGTTACTTAGTTAGTTAGAGTTTTGGAGACTCACATACACATACCTTCCTTCATAGATTACCTTATTACTTTAAAGTGCTTGGCAAAAAAATATACTTGCTATTTCGTGGCCAGACTGTTTTAATTTTTCGGACAAATGTTTCCTCAAATTCGTCTTGAAGAAGTACCTACAGAAACAATGCACGTCTTCAATAAGTCCCCTTTCGACTTTATGACACGTGATATAAAATATTATATTGCTTAGACAAAAATTGTGCGTTCTATGAAAACATTTTTCTTTCCCGGAAGTATATTGCTCCTGCGATCGTTATAATTTTCATTGAAAGTACCTACTTAATAAGAGTTTACGAGCGAGTATGTGTTTACGAGGCCTGACTGAACAGAATAAGTTATTTTTTCGGTTAGCTTTACTTACAATTTAGTCGGTAATATTTATTTCATTTGCTAAAAGAAATACATATATTTATTAATCGTATTCAACCTAACCGTATAATATACGGTTAGGTTTTGGAGAGTCTATATTATAGACTCTCCAAAACCCAAAGGAATAGATTATACGCTTTTCTAACTTTGCTCCTGATTGGTACACTTAGTCTTACCACGTTCTTTATCTATGCTACATTTAAGCTTTAGTCCAGATCACATCTTATTAATACTATACGCAAAGTCTCCAATGCGTAAGTTTTACGCAAAGTGAAGACTTTACGTTAGATAATGGTAATACTTGGAAGAAGGTGTCCTTCCAAGTATTACCAAGATTTTACTATTCTACTCCCAACAAAAATACTAATAATAATATTCTACCACATACACACAACACTGTCTAGCCCAAACTAAGCAGAGCTTGTACTATGGGTACTAGACAATGGATAGACATACTTATATACTTTTTTTTTTGTAAATACATACCTATTATACATAGAAACACCCAGACCAAGACAAACATCCATGTTCATGCACACAAATGTTTGACTTGTGCGGGAATCGAACCCGTGACCTCAGGCGTGGCAGTCGGTTACACTAACCACTACGCCATCGAGGCCGACGACAGACACGTACTTGACAGAAAATTTTCTTTCACGCCTCAGCTATAAAAACTTCTTACTACTACTATTCCTTACAATGTCCCTAATACTAAACATATATCATTTTCTAAAATCACTCAGTTCCACTCTATGGCAACAGTGATCTACTTTGTTTCTATCTAGATTACATAATTTTCTTTGCAAACACGCAATATTTCACAGAAGCTTAAAAGTATCAATAAAACCCTTGAACTCAAGCTCCGAAATGCGTAAGATATTCGATCCACTCACTTGCCATTCGTAAAACAACAGCAAAAGTTATATATTGTAATGAAATAAAACCGCTCGATTTACTTTGCTTGGTTGAGTTTATGCTACAGTCCCGCGCACAATCATTATATTCATAGTTTTATTTGACAGATGTCACGGTGTACGTATCGGGAATAGGGAAAATATAAACTTTTATCGTTATCATACAAACAAACGTACAATAATAGATTGACGTGTGTACTATTTGCCGGGCGTCCCTCACGGCAGTACCCATAAGCGTCTATGACGACAGCTTGGATTATAGGAGAACAATCTACTACGTTTTTTCATGTAATAAATGTCAGTCAGTGTACTGATATAGGTATTGAACCGACGACGTGGGTATATTTGTAACGGTGACGTTATCCGTATTGGCTTACAAACATGCATTGTCAATACTATCTCTGAATATTGAGCTCCATAATTATGTTGTGTCTGTATGGCCTAAATGCCTGCACGGCTAGCACAAAGTTTAAGCAGTGGCCCCGCTGTTGTGCTGGTGCTCCGTGTGTTGTGGTGTTCACAAATAAAATTTCTCCTATTTTCTTTAGTAATAGCAACATTCTAAGGACCAGTAATCGGAATATTTCATAGAAATTGACTGACTGATTATACATATTAATTTTTATTACCATATCAATCTACTATGAGACATCTATTGTATAACAGTCGGTGGCGTCGGCTATTATGCGTGACATATCTAAAGGTTAACCTCGTGAATATTTCGATCAGCGGGGTCACCAGCACGTCACGGGGGTGCATGCAAATGCCAAATAGAAATAATCTGTGATCAATCACATTATAGGTTACGATACCACCCAGCCGTGAAATACTCTGCTAATGTCATAGAAGAACATAAATATCAGATACGTGAGATTAAAATTCAAACTATGTTTAAACAACGTGTAAGAATGCATAAAATATTTTATAAAGTGGTATATCACTTTTTTATCATATACACCTACTCTTACGAGGTGTATGTGAATCACGTTCGTCTTCTTCATATAAAGTCAACAAATTTCAAAAGAAGACGCTCAGTCGACGCGTTGTCCCGCTCGGTCGCTCCCTTCGCCGCCGCCGCGCCGCGGGTCGCCCTCGCATCAACGCTTTCCAATTACATTTAACAAGAAAATTTCAAATTAATTGCATCACACGTTGCACGCGTAACTGCTTTAGACATATTTTTCTAATTTTATTTTCTTTACAGTTTTATGTCGTGACAGATTTGCGGTCCACGGTATAATATTGTTAGGTAAGGCACGACGTATATGTTAGGCATACACAAAAGGGCTAGTATCTAGTAGCGTAGAATCGTAGCTAGTAGCGGCAACATCTTTGTGTGCTGCATACGAAGGCGTTATGTTCATAGACATATTCATTTTAAATATATGTATGTTAGTACATTATTTAATTTACTAACAGTATTACTATTATAATATAATCTATATTCATAATATTTCGAAGGGCTTCCGTTTCTGTAGACAGACATAATCTCATGTCTAAGATAATATCCCATCGGAAATCTTTTGATACCTAAGTATTAGGCATAAATCCCCGGAGGCTTCGTTACCTCGAAATATGTACGAAATACTGAGTACGCAAACAATGTCAATATTTTATTATTATCCTGCTCTTACTTATGTCAATAGGTAATTCACACCAGCAAACGTGGTCTACTTGTACATACTAAAAGCTCATTCTATACGAAAGTAATCGCTTTTCTTTTGGAGCTAGTAAAGGCACTTTTCCTTTAGTTTTTTTCAGCAACGAACCCTAACTCATACTAGGCTTTTCAAGTATTTCATTCAAGCTATATTGAATTACGTTAGGTTCCCGCACAGCACCAATAGAACATATGAATTTACAAGCAAAGCTATGACCTAGTTCTATGGAAGTTGCCGTACAAACTTCCTTTCCATACTTGTTCCCGTTTTTCAGTTTTTATACGAACTCAATACGAGCATTCATTTGATTCATGCACGTGCAAAAATAAAACACTTTTGACTGAAATGAAGCCCTCAACGAGAGGAGGCTGTTCAACTTATTGAAATAATGTTCACAAAACAACGTCACTTTATTTTATCGAACAATGAAACAATATTTTTTACAGTGTATAGAATTAAATTAAGCAATCTAACTTCCAAAAGTCTCTTAATTACACAGTTGGAAGTCAATTGACGTCTGACCTAAATCTGCATCTGAATGAGAGCCCGTCTCGAGTCTTCCGATAAGTTTAGTAGAATCGCAGCTCAATCCTTATAACTCCAATCTCGCAGTTCGAATGTAAATAGTGCTGCACAATGAGGATTAGAGTGGTGACTTGACCAAAGTTTCCGTATTTGGCACGATTGCAAGGCTTCAACGATATTTGGTGCCACTACTGTCTGATATGATTTTAAACGACTACCCGTCTAAACATAGGCAAACCAATAGTACTATGACGGCTAAGCCAATCGATTTTGATATGTTTTGGAGCCTGAAGAAAGATAGATGGGCTTAAGAAAACTGAGAGAACTTGCTAGTAATAGCTAATGTTGTGAAATGTGTAAAAAAGCGAACTAATATTCCAAATTTTATTTTTATTTAATCACATTAGTCTTTCATCAGAAAGATAAACTTAAAATTGCGGTCACATTATTTAGTCCAAACTGATTGATATATAAAAATAATTTAGAAATATTTTCTCAGAACATCTATTCCGCAATCAATGAAAGACCACGCATTCTAGATGACACAATCTTGAATAGGCAATAATGCATTCCGATCCCTGATCTATATCATCCGACTCATAAAACTTTCCAAGTGCGGAGGAAGACTCGGCTTTAACCAACTTTTACTAAGAATAGGACAGCGCCCTAGTTTTATTTCAGTACACGTTACTCTGATCAGTTTGGTTATTCTGTTCACTTATCTGTTTAAATAGAATAGTTATAGGATATGTGTAAGTGTATGTGGTAAGGCATTATAAAAAGAGCTTTTTATGAGTTCCATTCTTAAACCATCAGAAATATCCTTCTGTGTTCAAACTACCAAAAATATTAATTGACATTATCATTATCAATTGTAACGTGGGTATACATCTAAATATCATACATATTGTCTATTTAAGAAACCCACCATCGAAATATTTAAGTTCATCTCGGATACTTTACTGCGAAATTCGTAGCAAATAAATTCACTTAAACAATAGTGAGAGTTTCTACGCCTTTTTAATTCAGTGAAAGAAATCCTTCGCTCATTTACGCCTTCGTCCATCTCGTTAACCTTATTACCGAGTGAGTCCTGCACGAGGCGCTTCTCTCTATTCGAATACAGCCCTCACTGCATACAGTTTTACATGACCAGTGACCTAAATAAAAATTTGAAATCTCAATTTCTGGTAAAAAGAATTCTGAAGTATGCTGCGGTATAAAAAGGAAAATAAATTAGTATGAAAACAAGTAATGCTGGAATGTGAGCGAAATATAAAAGATTTTCTCTCGAGATAATTACAGCACATTATTAGGTACCTTCGAATATTATATATATTCTTATAAAATAATTCTATATAATGCAAAGCATCATCCTAGTCTGATTACTCTCAAGCGTATTGGGGACAACGCTTCCCAGCTGCAACACATTGAATTACAGCATGCATGAAAATTAATACTTATATTTTTAGAAATGAAAATTGTTTATTTTAAATGCGACACTCATTTCTTTTTTTAACGACTGCGTTGCCAATGATGCGACATACATTTGTTTAGATATGTGATTTTACATCCACGTTTACAAGGAAAGTGCGTTATTTACATGCATAGTGAAAATTCCTTTATTAGATCATGTTCCTGGGTACGCGGTGAGCATATTCTGCAAAAATGCGTACAAAGTATATTGCCGTATTGTATTTTGTTTATTTCTGGGTTTGTATAAGTAGCTTGATAGTAGAACCCTTATGTATATTGCAATAGATATTGTGCTGAAAGGTATCAGATATGGCTGACTAAGTATTATTCACAAGCTTGTTTAACAAGCTTATACCGAAATAAGCCGTGCAAAATTTTACAAAAGTAATTGTCTACCTACTAGATGATTTCCGCGGCTTCACTCGCGTTAATCTAGACTTTGTCAATAAATTTTGAACCCTTGGTATTATTAATTTTATTTTGGATGAAAGCCTACTGTATGTCCTTTTCTGTACCTCTAACAACGTGTATGCAAAATTTAATGAAGATCGGTTAAGTAGTTAAGACGTAAAAGCGTAACAAATAAACAAACTTACATTCGCATTTATAATATTACTAGATTTTTTTCGCGGTTTTGCTCGCTTAATTTAGATTAGGTTGGGATAGTAACAGATTTTTTTTTATGAAAGTCATCCCGATTTGCTTTTCTGTATCTCTGACAACGTTTATGCAAAATTTCATCATGATCGGTCAAGTAGTTAAGACGTGAAAGCGTAACAAATAAACAAACAAACTAACTTTCGCTTTTATAATATTAGTAAGGATTCGTTAGGATATTAAGTAGTTTCTATGTTTAACAACTCACCTCAAGGTCTGAAGTGGTTCCAATGTTCGAAACAATTGACTCAATAGGTAGGTACATAAATAGGCTCGTCAATCAGCTTGTTAAAATCAGAAGCTCTCGATTATGCGGGATTAGCTACATGATTGTACCTAATTATTGTGAAGAGCCAATTATCTCCAAGGCCATACGCGCCTCAATAGACACTACACAATAATATTGTCTACCTCCTATTGTTCCCCTGGGATTGTGCGCTATTACAATTGTTTATTATTCAACATTTGTATGTTTACCTTAACAAAATGTATAAAATTAAACATTACTAAAAGTAGCCTCGGTGAACTAGTGGTGTAAGTTTCCATTCTGGTGCCTGTCGTCAGGTTTCAAGTTTAATTCTGGGGTCAGGGTCGGACAAAGTATTGTTGTTTTTCTGTTAGTCTCTCAGTAGCAACACGAAGCTTAGACCCGATATACAACAATAGACTCGCGCTCTTTTTAAAATCTTAAAGATACACTAAGCTAGGTGTGATATAAAAACGAATACAACTTTGCGTAAGCGTAAAATAAGTAAAATCCGTATATAGCAGTTTAATTTCAATGAATAATATTCGCGTAAATAGAAGACAATATTTTGCGTAAGCGTTCACAAATGTATTTTATAAGACATTTTGTATAAAGACAAGCCTTGATACTGTTGCTAATATTATAGCTGAGCTCTCTATATATTAATGTCTAAATCTTTATTATACATAATTATTTTATTAAGA
This sequence comes from Catocala fraxini, assembly GCA_930367265.1. Classification (NCBI taxonomy): domain Eukaryota; kingdom Metazoa; phylum Arthropoda; class Insecta; order Lepidoptera; family Erebidae; genus Catocala; species Catocala fraxini. Next base: position 18,868,889 of record OV884029.1, read on the forward strand.
TTTTAAGGAAGCAATAATAATTACAAATGAATGTATAGGAAATTAAGATCTTATCTTCGCTCTCCCTGTTGCTAAGCTATTAGGAATCGACGCAGTATGTGTTTTTCTTCCATTCAATTCTTTTAAGCGTTATCTTATGTTCTCAATACGCGCTTTCTTTGTATGTGTGTTATTTGTTATTTCAAAACATATAAGCCATCTAATTTATACAATCTATCCAGGATAGTGTTGAAGGCATGTATTGTTCCTATTACTCTAGTAGCCATATCTAAATTCAAACGTTTCTTTATGTTAAAACTCTATTTACTATTAACAACCTAGACACAATATTCGAAATCTTATATGAAATCATCTTGAACTACACCAAAAATGGTCACCAAGTAAACTAAAATAACATTCGGTGTTACAAATACTTATTCAGAAAGTACATAGCCACATACTGAACACCATATAAAATAAGGTAATGACTAAGGGCCTTCAACAATATTTCTTCCCCACACCTCCCTTTGTGTAATGAAAATGAAGATTTATAGGGGAGGCGAAATTTTGACACCTGCCTTCGGTAAAGCAAAAAACGTCGATAAAAAATTATGTGCAATTTTGTAATTGTTTGAAAAGTTAAACGTTATTTATAATTCGGAATGTTTGTTGGGTTTTTGGGTGCTGGAGTTGGCGCAATACATCACTCATGTCATGCAATTCATTTGCAAACAACCAGAACTGGACCAGTTCAGTGTAAATACTGAGTTTATTCATGAATAACTGAATTGCATTGCTCACTGTTATGAAAATAACCATATTTTTATATACAACATTTACAGGATAACATGGAAATTACTACTTTTCTCTTATTTATCTTATTATTATTTTAATTGGTTAGACAGTAACTGACAAAATCATTACAACATATTTATTGAAGTTAAAATTCTCAACTTTAATCAGGTGTGGTGGTATTTTATGGGTGTACTCTTAAGTATGTCCATAAACGAACGATAGCTAGTCGACCGACGTATAGCCTGACTCGTTTAAAATAAATGGTTTTATTACGTTTTGTTAGGTTTTCGATGCCAGGAATATATTTAAAAAGAAGTAAACTAGAAAAAAGATTAAAGTAGTATAAATAAAATTTATAAAAAAAACTTTACATAGCAAGTCTTAAGGACACAGATGTCAATACACACATAAAATAATCAAGACAAAATCCTTTTATCTTTTTGTATGTCCGTATTGTGCTTGCCAAACTTAAGGATGACAAAGACTAGACCTAATTGTATACAATACCATTGACCGACCATGGCCCAAGCATGTCCTTAAACGGCTATCATTATATACCATTAGATGGGCTACCATAAAGGCAAAAGCAGTAACATGTAATACTAGCTATTACCCGAGGCATTGTTTGTGCATTAATATACCTGTATCTACGGTGCCTCGGAACGCAAAAAGCTGGTCCTGCGTCTAATCTGCCTCCGATCGTCTCGTATTGCCGTCTCATCGGTCTATAAGAGTTAGGGGATAAAGAGTGCAGTTGTGTTTGCACACGACACAGTTTGTGCACATAATATTTTCTACATACAAGACCAGTCTCCTACTGACTGACTGAGACTGGCCGCTGTGACAGATGTTCGGTCTCGAGGACCTATATTTCCATCTTGTGTTACTCTACAACTGAAAATTACACTAACTACTATTTAACCTTTTTAATGAGTAATATGTCGAACAGCCTCTAATTTCAGCTTCATCAAATCAAACATACTAAATTGATTTTTAAATACACAGTCTTACACAAGTAGGTAGTTTAGAAAATATTATTAATTAGATGAAACTGCTTAATTTATTCTTTACACCTTATTATAATTCTTAACGAATTTTCTGCGAATACCAATTAAAAGTTTAATTTTATTTGTTTAGCTAATGGAACCTTATTTCCATAACAAAGAAGGAACAGATACAAAGGAACTCTGACATTATTAGGATTTTTCATGAGGCTATTACAAAAAAAGCGCGTGATTTGACGCGTGGTTTTATTTAATTCAGCTATAAATCCTTTTCAGCGTGGCCTATAGAATTGTAAGTCTATTCACTCTGTTGTCACTTATTAAGTAATGCGTACAACATCGGTGACAAATGTAATATTTACATATCTAGAGTGTATAAATTAACTCATGATTTTTTATACATTTAAAGGACTAAGAATAGTATGCGTGGGTAATCTTGGGGGAAGTCTATGTCCAGCAGTGGACGTCTTCTGGCTGAGATGATGATGAAAGGAAAAACTGCTCGCGAAATCAATACGAAGCTAAATTTGCAGGTCTGGAAACTTGAATGATTGCACATATGTGTTCGTTACAGACACTTTTTGACATCATGACTGACTTGTACTTATGCTCGCGTGATCATGAGGTTCTGGGTTTGATTCGGGAATCGATCCGTGGTTCTAGTAAAATATTACTGAGTTTTCTGTTAGAACATCTCAGTAGCGGAACGTGGTCTATAAATATGCCTCTGCCTACACCTTAGGAGATACACGCAATAGACTGTATATAAGCGTAAAATAAATAAATAAAATATATTTTATTAATACATCGATTTCAAAAATCAATTCTCATGACGTCTAGGTACATCTTATCTAAATGATTAATTGGACTTACAGTTTAATATAATTCGCGCTTGTATAATAATTATTAAACTATAAATCATTTATAATTTAATCGCTACAAACTCGTTGAGTAAATTCCTAGAAACGCACACTACAGTCTGTAGTACTTATGCAATGTATCACCAGTGATGGGTTTGCATATAGCTCTAGCTACGGCGATGTTGTAATTTGGGGTACTCTCGTTAGAGAACGCGATCGATCACGACTGCAAACACCAAAATTCGTTCACTACCTCCTTCCTTTATTTACGTATTTATACATAAGTAAGTTTAATTTTCACATTGATAAATTTATACAAAAATATCTACAAATACTATTACAGTTTGAGAACATTACGAAATAAAAGCATCGAGAAAGATTTATGAAATGTTCTGGATCTTTGGAAAAATGAACTAAAAGAGAAGGACAAAAACAAACATAAATATTATTGAGACAGTTGAAAGATCGACCTCCACGAACGTCCACATGATCAAAGTTCTGTAAAATCCAAGGTCAGTAATGCTGTTGGGAGTACATATTAAAAAAGACTTTTATGACGGTTTAGAGATTTCTAAACGGCCATTATTTTTACTGCACTATATAGTTGCAATTTGCAATATACTGACTATAATACATGTCAATAGTTCGCATATGGCTATCCAAAGAATTATATTTGGAATATCCAACCTATCTCAAAGTTTTGAGGTGGCCGGGCTATATTGAAACAATGCAGTTCTATATTGTAGTAGCAAATATTGCCCGTTTACAAACAACAAAAGTTGATTTTTACTGTTTTAATTATTTTAATTTAGTATCAAGCTCGCAAGGCCAATAGCCTCTACTTACCTTTCCGTATAAGCAAGCATATATTTATATATTAGCAATTTACACGATCAAAAGAGTAGCAAAACAATCAGAATTTCGTGACTTGTTTGTGGACCAATACATTGAAGGCCGTCGAAAGTGAGGTGTGGCCTTGGTGATAATTTACTGGCGATCCTCGCGGGATCATTCGGGTAAATGCTGCCTATAAATCTTTAAGCGTTTTTATTGTTTACTCCATAGCAAAATAATATTTTTATTCGAGGCTAAATACCAACCATAAATATATCAGCGTTCAACCCGCCATTTACGACATCTGCTATGAGATTAGTGAATGTTAGTCACTTTTTGCTTTTTGACAAATTGGAAGGCTCGTTCTGGATTTCCATTTCGACGCGTCCATTAAACATTTTACATTTATCTGTGGATGAGTTAAATCATGCTTATTACAATGTATTTAAATACGAAGAAGTTGAAACATTTATAAGACGCGACTTACATCTAGTACGACAAAAACCTCATAAGGTAAAAAACAATTAATATGTTCGCCAAATCACACGAATGCTTTTCTTCAAATGCAAATGAATTAACTTTCATGCATATATTTTACTAACTGATCCGGCAAACACTGCACTACCCTGTCCAAAAATGTATTAATAACTCGATCACAACGGCTCCTGTCTGATTGATGCGAATTTGGATTTCTTTGATGGCATTAAGCCAACATAGTTATATTGTGAATATATTTTTTTTATTGCGTTCTTCGGTGACAGCAGAGCCAGCGGCCCACGTGATAGTAAGCGAGAACCGTGGCCTATACACATGGCTGTGTTTTCTTAGCATTACAGAAGCAATGTCAAAAAAACACAACCAAGTCGCTGCCTACCGGAAGGAATAGATTCTAAAACGGCAATGAACCACAGTCTCAACAAACCAAATATATGGTGAGAATATGGCTCAATCAAATCGTCCAAAAGGTACACCATCACAAATTGCTTAACCTTATACCTAACCAACTAAACCCGGTGACGCTTCACTATGACTCAATCTGATATTAATTATTAGGGAAGTATTTCCAGATCCTGTGGCCACTTGGGATAAAAAGTATATAAAAATACTCTTATATGGAAATGCAGCGCAGTGTAAAAAGTTCAAGTCAATCCATCGACTTCATTCCGAGTTCTGCACGCACAAACATACGGCACCTGATTTTTAATCTGTTAAGTCTCAGAAAACTAGACATAATTAAAAATCTATCGTGTCTGGCCACCGGTGTGCAGCTGCGGGTCAATAGGATAATATACATAATTATATTAGGATTAAGTTAAAATTTACAAGATACACCTAACGGATCCTTAACTTCAACAAGTAGATGTATATTTTTTAAACCATGTCATTCCTTTTGAAGAATTATTTGTACTAGTCAATTACAAAATTAATGCTTTAAATTGAATCCACTTTTGGGAATTACGTCCTTTAAAAACTACACAGTACATCTCTGTAAATTTTGATTTTATTGACACAAATAAACTAGTGATTTATTACAATTAATACTAATAAATGAATAAATGTAGTGGACGGATTGGGATCAAAGAGTGATCAGACATCGTTAGAGGATGTCAATCGGTAATGTCCGGAACTTCGCTCCTGATTAGATTGTCTTCCGGACTTGCCAACTATCAAGTAGTTAGAAGCAAACTGACCGGACTCCCGTCGTATCTAAATGGATGCTCCGTTTATTAATATCCCGTTTTAATGGTAAAACTCATTCCGCTCACTTGAAGTCCTTGTATCTTCTCGAACAAGTGAGTTTATTTTGGAATAAAATTGACTGATGCGTACACAGCTATCTACCATGAGGCTCTGGTTTTAATTTATTTTAGTTTAGGAACTGTTTTAGCCGGATAAAAGTTACCCTATGTCCTATTCTGTATCCCTGACAACGTGTATGCGAAATTTCATGATGATCGGTCGAATAGTTAAGGCGTGAAAGGATAACAAACAAACAAAGAAATTCACATTCGCATTTACAATTTTAATTAGGATTTTCCATAAATATCTATCTAGTATATCTAGTAGTATATCTAGTATAGGTATTGATGTAAAATGCGCTAGGCACACTACTTATTGCGTAAGACTCATAGGTCCTATACACTTTCCATACAGACCCTTCAGTTTACATTAACATACTGGCGTAAACTTTATTTTCTCTTGTATCTTATTTGGTAAACAAACAATTCATTATAAAATTGCGCTCATCTCTTACATCTTCATCGACATCAGGTTTTACTTACGATTATAACTTTCACAAATTAAGCTTGTAGTACCTAGTATCTTAACAAACAATTTTGTTGACAATAAATATTCCTATATTTTATTTAACACAACCCGTCGCTGGATTGAAGCAATAACATTACTACTTTTTTTTGTCGGTAGCGAAATAATTGTTCTCGTGCATATTATATATCGCTATGAAATTTATTTATTGAGTCAGGACTGAAGTGACCATCATAGTATTTTTATTTATTTTCATAAATGATGTATGCAGTAGTAGGTAGCAACTAACTGTTGCAGTATTTATATAGAAAACGAAAATGTTTGCATACGTAGGCCAATCTTAAGCCTTAACGCTTTTAGTGTTCACAATTTCTCTGAACTTTCAGCTTTGAAATACACTTTCAAAGAAATGCTTTATGCACTGGAATTGAAGTGGAATTGGAATTGAAATATATAGGGCAGGCAGATTTCATCCTATCCTCCTGGAAAAGTTCTCATGGAGCAGCGCACGGTTTCTGAAATCATTTATGTCACGTACGTAGCTTCTTTGGAATGAATTACTTAACGAGGTGTCACCCGAGCGCTATTAGTGCTATTACTTGTATTTCTTTAACCTATTGAGTTGCAGTGGTACACCGGTGACCAGACATAGTAGGTTTTCAACTTTGTCTGGCATTCCAAGCATCGAGGGGTTAAACAAGGCTTAAAGATTACTGCTATCACATTGCTCAATGTCTTCAGCGGCAGTTTTAAACCAAAAATCACTTAACTTATTTTCCTTCTTACTAAGCATATTAAAATCAGATTTTAATATCAATTCGATCTTATTTTTAACGTATTTCCTTAACCAATATATAAATACCAGTAAGTGTAAGAGCAGCGATAGCTCAGTGGAGAGACCAACAGACTGCAATGCAGAGGGTCTCGGGTTCAAACCCTCGTCGCGATCCTCTGACTTTCGGAAGTTATATGACTTTTCGAAATTATGTGCGTAGTGATTGACAATTATCGCCTGCTCCGTGCCTCGGAGAGCACGTTAAGCCGTCGGTCCCGGCTGCCATGACCATCTATGGCAGTCGTTATTGGGAGAGTGTCGACACAAAAGATCCCACTGACTGGCCTCCATATAAGATAAGATAAGATAAGTGTGAGATAACTCATCTCTTCAAAGATATTCTCTTAAGCGCCTCACTTACAAACATAAACCTTCCTAAAAACTGAAATAGTTGCAAAGAGAGCCATTCAGAAATAATCCATTTACAGCAATGAACCACTTTTTAAATTGGTTCAGTGGATTAGGAGATTATATCTTGGGACTTGTAAATAGCACTTGTAGTAAAAAGTAATAAGTCTAGACTAAGGTATATGGCGCTTCATCTAAGAACATATTATGATAAATAGTAAATTGAAGTAGCGTATTCATGTTATAATAATAATAATAATAATAAATATTTATTGCAGACCAGGGTCCATAAAGTGTTAGTAACAGCTAAAATCCTTAACCTAGTGCTAGTAACATTTCAATTTCACACGTAATATGACAGACCCGGTTTCTGGACACTACGTCGAGTATAGTCGTATCCAGCGTCCTAAAATCAGACTGTTCCACCGATCACACAAACAGCGTAGCAGGGAAGCTCACCGTTAGCGGATAATGGCAAGGAAACCGATGTTATACTTGTTACATTATTGATATAATGCATACATTTGCAAACGAGGTTACGGTAATGCCAGGTGACAGTACACTAGACGTAATTTAGGCGCGGTCTAACACGGTTAATGTGACCTATAGTGCTTAAGCAGGATTGAGAAAACTGTGCTTTAATAATTTTTACGCTTTATTATGTCTCATGCGTCATAAATTAATAAATGACTTTTCCCCATAAATTCGGATCCAAATGATGAAAATGAAAATATTAATCCTATAGGCTCGCGATTACAATTTGTCAACTAACACTCATCTAATAGGCTATATGTTGGTTTAATAGAGAACCTGTATAATATTACCAGCGTTATGAATTTTATTAGTATTATTAGGTTAGCAGTTTTTCATTATTGGATTGCGTTATTACCAATAATAAAATTTCTATGGGACATGGTGAAAAAACCCATACTAGTGGTAAGGCGGTCCAACAAAACTTATCTGTATCTAAATCATAAGGAAGCCCTGAATAAAGATAAACCGACGTGATTAGAAACAATTTACTGAGCAACTTTTCAGAATATCGAAAACAGGAGAAAGAGACGGCGGATTTTTATTAATCCATGATGTAAATGTAAAATAAATCATACACTAAATCTGATACAACATTTTATTCGCCATCATAAACGCATTAATGAATTTACAGTTCATCTTGCAAAATTTACGAGACAAACTGACATTAAAATTGAAATATCAAAATATTTTAATGGTGTAATATTTTATGTGAGCTTAGGGTTTTATTCGATGAACCCTTGCTTTCGTTTTGAAGATAACAAGAATCTTAGAAGACGACGTGAGCGCCATCGGGGCGCGCAAATATCCATCTCGGATGTAATTGGAAAGCTCGCTACAATAAAAGGCAGGGGGTGACGGGGGACGATTTGGCGGCGTACAGATGTGCCTACATTCACGTAATGATGTCAAGAGCCCACGTTTCTTTTGTGCAATTTTACTTAATAACCAGTATTATTTTTATTTTATACGTTTCTTGTCTGATATTGTGACCGGTTAAATTATTTTGTTGGTTCGTATTCCAAGTTTATGATCTTATATAATTGTATCTACTTTAAGAATACAAAACTTATACGGCAGGTATGTTCATGTTAAGTACTGACGATATCAATGATACAATGCCCTGAAAAAGAAATTCTGTAAAGATTCCTAGGACTACAGAGCTTTTTTTAATATCTTTGAGAGTGATCTATTTAAAAAATATTCTATGTATTGTATATTATTATGTATATGTATATGTATATACCATACCTTATAATTATATATATACTTTTATAGACAGAATTCTCTTTATCTAAATAACCTTTTTAAGTATATTATAAATGTTTTAAAATAGGTAAGTAGGTAATTCTAATATTTACTACATAAAGTTTTACTGATATTCAAGATCCCATAAAATAAACAAATGACGAAAAATATACTGTTTTACTCCGCCCTACAAAAGGAAATAAGAGAATTTATAGTTTGCTGACAATGTTGTCAGCAGATCCTACGCAGTGCGCAGTATGATAAAATGTTTTAATAGAAACAGATGAAATATTACATGAAATCCACTCCCCGTCCCGTTGGATAATCGAAAGGTACGCAGGGCGGAAGAGAGGATCAGTCGCAGGTACAGCTATGGATGGAAAAAATGAACGCAACGTTTGATGAAAAACAGCTACGCATGTGATTCTCGCGTCACTGACTCCGCGAATGCTCGTATATTTTCGTATGTAGTGACTTTGCGGGCGGTTGATCGTTGTAGTTTGTAAATTAAAACTCATTATTAGTTGAAAATATTAAAACACTTAAACTCCGCTGCTACGCATAGGTAATTATAACTATTTTGCTTTATGATGCAAACTAATTGAGTAGTTTTTCTATTAAAATTGACTGCTTTGTCTGTATGAAGATTTAAACGTACAATTATCAGAATATTTAGAGCTATCATTACTATATTCTACCCACCTACGCTAGCTTAAATGAATTAAATTCGTTATCCGTAGGCATTAGGCCAAAAATATTGTCATCAATCAACTGGAGAGACAAAGAATGTTCATGCATACAAATTCAAGCCTTGTTCAGAACAAGGCTTTTAAAAATGTAAATACATTCTACTCCCAATTGTTACAATTTCATGAAAGACAATTTGACATCAAAGAACATAAGGTAAAACTACTGTAACGTGGATTTCCCTGAAATTCGTCCGCACATAGCTGATGGCTGCACAGGCGGCTTAACTCATGTTAACTAGGTTGCAAGCATGTAACAAAGCAACTAAATTTTAGACAATACAGAGGCAGGAAACCAGCTTATCTTTCGCAAGCAGGCAGAACTGGGGCGACAAAGTCACGTCAATGACGTCGTAAGTCTCATTTCGGTAACCTTGCTTTGAATAATTTTAGTGCAAATATTTGTTTAAATAGTAATTCTAAGATTCGGGTCGACGCGGTGAGGCGTTTACTTTGGCCATTTAGTATTCAATCAATTAGCAAGTCACTATCAATTTGACTGCAGAGATGGTTTATGTTGTCATATCGTTACTCTATTAAGAATGCGCTAGGCGTTTAGGGTTCAAACAAAAATGTTAATCACAATTTCATATATTTGCTTTTTAATGTAGGTATATTTGTAAAAATATACACTACATACAAATATAGTTATTGAAGATTCTGTCATTAAATTTGTATCCCTCAGGAACACTTTTTGAAGTGAAAACTTCTTTAGGCGCGTTGAGCACTTTTTGCGTGAACTAAAATCAAGGAACTCGCGTCATCGTCACCGAACGCATTTAAAATTCAAAAATAATAATCTAATAGCGCGACGATATAATTCACAAGTTACTTAGTTTTCACTTCTATCGGCAGTTCCCAAAGACTGCCCCGCATGTTTTTTTTATGCATGTACATGTATGTCCTTTTTTGTACCCCTGGCAAAGATTATACGAAATTTTATGATAATCAGTCGAGTAGCTAAGGCGTGAAATCGTAACAAACAAACTTAGATTCTCATTTATATTATTAATTAGGATATTATTGTATGATGTTGTAAAGCTCGATGACGCTGGCTTATTTTTCACCACGCCACGCGCCAGTACAAACCGCGCTTTTATTAGAAGTTCGGTCCTAGAGTACAATGCATAATTAACAAATACCTTTGTGAAGTTCGTACTAACTTACGTTCTAGACGTTTTTATCGTCCGTGGTTTTGATATTTAAAAATCCTGACATTGTTGTTATTACGCAGCGCGGCAGCCATTTTAAAAGAAGACTAAATATTATCGATCCCATATATTTATTTCCGCAGGGAAATCGAATATGGATGGAACTGCAATGTAATGCAATATGTTAGACTGATACGATGTGAATGTTTCCGTACCCTTACGATTATGAAACGTAAATATCGGATTCGCATTTGATCTGGAACAAATCAGTCGGTATCGGCCGTAAACGTCATCTTCACAATGATAAATCGTTGTTCTGACCTGCTTACAGATGTAGCCAATATTCCATGTTCGATGTGTATACTAGGGTTGCCAGATCTTAAAAGCGAAGGACCGGACAGACCTGTCAGTTTAGCCGGACATTTGGGTAATAAGGCGGGCACCCTAATATTCTTTAGTCTTTGTATAACAGGAAATTTTTTTAGAGAAGGATAGAGCTTGTCGGCTCGCTTGCGCTGGCGGTACAAGATGAGGCGGGCGGAGAGGAAACCAACACGTCATGTATTGGAAGCCGCTAATACTTTATTATTTAAAAAAATTCAACTTTAAAAGCCTTACTGGTAGGCCGGACGGCGTCTAATTTGTGCGGACACGCAACCAAAAGGCCAAACTGTGTCAGTCTTTATCCGAACGCCTGGCGACACTATGTGTGTACATGCTTATAAGTAATATGACAAAAACACTTTACTAATACACACATTTGTTATATCATATCCACAAATACGCCAAGTTGTGTAAATAGAAACGATCTAGTGTTGTGTAAAGCTATAGAAATCAATGTTAAATTGCGCTTTGTTATTTAATTGCGTTTGCATTGCAATCGCAATTATATATCTATTAACAATATATCTAAATTGGTTTTACTCTCGTGTATAAAATACATACATACGGCTCACGCCTCTATGCCCGAATGCGTATGTAGAGGTGCATTATAACCATATTTCGCAAACTATGTGTAAGGTCTCAAATAATAGGGAGTAAGTAAGCCTATTTCAGTCTATAAGGCACAGTGTTATTAATTTATGCTGCGAATTCTTAGATAGTAAAACCCAATAACACTACCCAACTCAGAACCTCATCTAAGTCGACATATCGTTATAGATATATTTTGTATATACGCTAATTTTATTGATAGAGATTTTTCATTAGATATAAGAACCATGTCTATTCCTGTTGGCAAAACAGAAGAAATTTTGTGAAAATATTAATAATGCAAGTTGGCCCGATTGTGAATAAGTGCAAACCAATGCAAACACGAATCTTCAAATATTTTTTGCAACATTTTAAATTACTTTTCGCAGATTATTTCTATTCTTAGACAATATTATACAAATTATTGACGCTGCTAAAATTGTTATTTCAAGATTTGTGCATATACATCTCAAGTTTAAATATTTAACAGTTTAAGCTAATGTAAACTTACACGTACGTACTGTTTATTGCAAATGTTGTGTACAAATATAACTTGATGTCAGATTTACTCATTGTGTACTATTAAGACCAATCTATAATCTGATAATGTTGTCTGTTTTTGTATCTACTGAATAAATACAATAAAAATAAAACCTATCCACTAAACTAGCGAAGTAGTAAAATTAATGAATCCTCTTTATAAATCTGTTTAAATTTCCTTTACAAACTTTACAAGATGTAGTTTATGTTGTTGGATTTAAAATTTAATTAATAAATTACAAAATGTCAACACTAATCCTTCTTGTTACAAACAAATTCGAAAATTGCGTAACGAAAATACAATTTTTCGTTCGAGCGGCTTTCGACTCGTCACTCGATTAGGGAAGTGTTCATTAAATTACGCGATTGCCGGCGTCCAGTTTGTCGAGCAGATTGCACTGACGATAGGAATCCTACAAAATCAGCAAAAATTCAGCCAGCGTTATTCGCCTTTTTGCTCAACTTAATTGAAAATAAATGTTAAAAATAAGAATCGTTAGTATTTTACAACTTTGCTTTTACAACTAATATACACAGAGCTATACTAAGTAAACTTTATTAGAGTTGCTGGTAGACCTTTTCTATTAAACATTATTATCGAACATCGTATCATGTCACATTATTATCTATAAGTGCTGGTTAGCCTATAATTGGTAAATGTATCAGTAAATTCATTTTTGTGTCATAAATATTACTTCAATGTATTATATATTTACTGATGACGAACTAAATAAAAAAAAAATATAGCGTATAACAGTAAAGTATAGTCATACTGCACGGATGTCGTAGTGATTTAAGTAGGCGCTTGGCCATTGCTGCTTCGCATGTGTTGTGGGTTCAATCCCTGGAGATAATTGGTGTAATCCAAATATGTATAGTTGTTCCTGTTCTGAGTTTTCTTTGTATCCGCCGTTTAAATATTTGTAATGTCGCCCGCGACACAGGTATATAATAATACCAAATAAAATATATAAAAGAATAAACATCACACATCAGATCTATAGTTAACAAAAAAACTTATTTCTTTTGTGGATAGACTTTTTCTATATTTGCTTTTACCCATAAAGATATACAATTCTCTACACAATTTATTTTGATTGCTTCTTGATAATAACGCAAAGACCTTTTAATTTTTTTAATCGATAATTGTCGGCCAAAACAAATGTCGGATTTATTTCAGTTAGTCATGTCTCATCAGTAACCTTGAGAGTCAAGGCTTACAGTTAATTCAAATCCGCTCACCTATCAATTGTATAGATTTGCAAAGATGCTGGCATCATTGCAAATCCATTACTATTTTAAAGTATTTGCATATTACCATCTTAGATAATTTTCTACGTTATAACTTAAGTGAGATTTAATTTTAAAATTGCCTTTATTGTCCACTGGGCACTGATGTTCAAGGTCTAATATACGCTCCTAAAATAGACCACGCAATATTATTTAACTCTATCTCAGTTAGACACAACTGTTCACAAATATTTTTTTCACTGCGTAAGCCAAGTAAATTGCCATACATAAAACTACATAACACATCCATTAATGTTATATAGTATACAAATTATATACACTTTTATAAACGAAATGGATTAAAATAATCACCAATATCGATTCAAGAATTTGTTGCTATCATTGTTTAGCATTGTCGACTTGGAAACGTGAGATGTTTTCCAAGAAAACCGTCTATTAACGTCAAGTCAACAATAACACTCCTCCTCACAATGCTTACCCGAGGTTTCAGGTTCAAGTATCGGAAAGCTATGATATAAAAATGATATAATAATGTTCCATAAGTTTCTTGTCTAGGTCGCCTAGCCCGTGTTGAAACTGGCAATATTCCAAGCCTTCGAAGTCCCTGATTTATGACACCACTGTTACAAATCGAGTTTTGATAAACTACTTTATAAACATTTTTGTATACTACGCCAAATAAAGGCATGTAACTTATATTCTATTTGTAAAAGTATGTACATATGTAAAGTATTTGTATTTTTCGTTATAGATTTATTTTCTATTGACACAGATACAAAATATCAAATACGTTTAAAAGTATAACTTTGAATAATTATATTCTGGTAAAACTTATTTATTTACGGTAAAACTTATTTACCGTAAACAAGTTTTTATCGGGATGAAAGAAGGTGAAATTAATTCAAAGATACTTTTGAAATCATTTAATATTTTATTTCTTATTCGAAGATAATAAGATATATTTAAAAACAATTTGGAATGAAGAACGGTTTGAACGAAAGTTTTTATCATTGATCGAGCTATAAAATAATATACAACAATAATATATAATATATTAAAACTGTGAGACCTATTGCTACTGATACTCTAGGGCAGCGGTTACAATATATTTTTAGAATTGTCAAAATATGTTAGTCTTGATCGTAAATTAGCCGCCATCTCAACCTCTATCTACAGTATATCTCTTATTTTTTTAAATATGATTAACAAACTAATTTGTTATGTTTAATATTTCATGCCTAAGTTTACATAAAAAATAAATATATAATACAAGAAAGGAAATGATGAGAATGAAAAAACCACGAAAAATGTAACTTACGTGCTACATAAAAGGATATAACTTTTTTATTACTTACAGAAAACGATTGAGAGTTAATAGACAATATCTAGCCATTTTTATGCTTGGTTTCATTAATTAGCCGGAAACCAGACACAATAAAAAAGTATCATGTCTAGACTCCGAGATCCGAACATTGGCCAAGGGATTATGAAGGCCAAATGGCCTCCTCCAGGGTAAGGATCGGAGAGATAGCACGAGTCGTGGTCTCCCCAGATATCTATGTACCGACACCTGATGGTCACTGAATTTCATGAGTCGTAAAAATAGTCAGACTATTTTAATGTGAACTATAAAACTAGTACTTAAAATTATTACATTCAACTGCCTTGTTCAAAACCTACCGGGGACAATTTCCGCATACATCCAAAACATATAAATGTTACGCAATAGATGTAGTAGAACTAGACTTTCACTAGTTAAGCAATTTCGTCTAGTAAATCTATGTGATAACAGACTGACAGGCTTTGATCAATAGTTAGAAAGTATAGACATAATTATGATCGCTTAATTAGTTTCATGAATAATTAATACATTGTATACATATATAAATATAAATTACATTAAATTAGGGCTTAATTGGGTTTATGTAATAGATTATTACGTATAATTTTAGTATTATAGTTGTATGTAATAATTTGATTTAACTATTGGGTAGATACTAACGATTTCGAATGCAATAAAAATGAAACGTTCTGCTCTGTAGACAAAGTAACTAAATCCTGCTACGAGTAGTAAGCTAATCCTGCTGAACTTATTTGCCTCTTTTATTAGTTCTGACAAAACAAGAGCAGCCAGAATTAGCCACCATTTTATAGTAGATTAGTGCTACAGAATATAATTGTGTAAGTGCACATAGCAGTGAGTAAGGTATACAGGAGGACACTAAGCTCATGCATTAGAACCTTTATGGTTCCTTAATCAGCAACAATGTACTACCGCCCATAGGTTACGATAACTGCTCTTCTTTCCTAGGCTACACGTACACTTACATTTGTTTATAAAAACACCATGATACATTTATAACTGTTATATATAGATACACCCTTGAATAAATAAATAATATTGAACCAAAATATGGGTCATGAAAAGGCGCCGCAACGATTTTTCCCATAAAGCTTGATTATAAACTTTGACGAGAACGACAAGGGCCTGTCGGCTGTCGGAGCTATTTGCGTCGGATCCATCTACGTCCGCACATTATACCGTCATTTGACCTCTGCCTAAAATATATGACATTTTCCATAGGACCCTTCCACTCGATCATTGTCTGTATTTGATTCTAAAGTTAAATATATTATTGGAATATAAATGGGCGCCTAAGTCACTAACGTGCCGTATCGATAAAAGTTGCCTGCAATTTTACAGCGGGGCTATAGTATTATGGGACTTTAATAAACGTAGCAGTTCGATTGAATTCTATTCTACTTTAATAATACCACGTTTAGTACCCACTTCCTGTAAAGTAAATTACGTTACAAAAATCTGTATATTTTTTAATATCCCTTTACCAATTTTACTTCGGCATTTTATTCTACTAATCTACTTAGGCACTTATGGTAGCTACAGATTATTAATATTATTATTATAATTCTAAGCATAAAAATTAGAAAGTAAAAAGAGATCCTTAACTTTTAGATGTTAAAACATCTAGACACTTTCGCCAATAATGTAAATTGTAGGGCTTATAGTAAAGGTAAGACTGTTGCAATGGTAGCAGTTTAATGTCGTTTCAAAGCTTTCAAACTACTACTGAATTTTATTTGAACAGTTTACAAAATACTTTACCGAACATCGATTACCTATGGTGCAAACATGCATTTCATATAGCTTTTTGTTCCTAGTTTTAATATCAAGATGATAAATCCGTTTATCTTTCTTCTGATTACAAACAGTCAACAACATAGGATTTTACTAATCTATTTTATAGCATTAACATATTTATATATGTATATCATATTACTATAGGATTATTTTAAGTAAATCAACATCAAAATAACATTTTTCATTTTGATCAGAGTAACGTTTTCGGCCTATTTAAAGAAAATTGTAATAGTTGTGCGTAGAATTGCATAGCAGATATGTTTAATTATAAATAAATTAGTTAACTCATGAGTATACTTTTAGTACTACATAAACAATTAAGTATTAATACAAGAAGTTTAAGATAGGATAGCATTAATATAAATAACAAAAGCTTTTTCAATAAGTAATAACAAATTTTGTGACAGTGAAAGTCATAGTTGCTTTAGTGGAAAAGCTCTATCATTTACTATACATTTCTGTTGGTTTCGTGTTATAAGTTTTTCCTTACGGTCAGTGCCGATCTTATCCTAGATCGGGCTCTTAGATCAAATGTTATTGGGTATTTCTCTTCGCCTTTTTAGGCATCTTGAAATGTGTAAGTTCGACCTTTATTTCATGAGATTTAAAACATACCTAGCAAAATGTGGCTACATATCCCTTTAGAATTAGATAATTTAAAGATACAAGTTTTAGAGTAGATGACATTTAGCATTCGTGCCAACCAACCCACTAGTTCTAAATAACGCAAGCACTTATCTAATCACAAAAATCGCAGCACTAATAAGTAATTTCCTCTAGAATATCTCTCATTTTGATGTTTGCAGCAGTAAATATGCTGTGGGACGGACGCCAATATCCGCCTTAGCTTTAGTTCCAATTCATTTATCCAGTGAAAGTATCAACCCAAGATTGATGGGGTGGATATTCAACAACGACAAACCGGGTACTCGACTTGATTATACACATACATATGTACCGACACATTCCGACATTGTGCTGCATGGAATTGTGCGATACAATGTTGCTGAATAAAACTGCTCTGAAAACACTTCTAATCTGTAACTTTATTCGTAAGGTTATATAAATTAATTTATATTTATATAAAATAGATTCTTTGCGAAGCGTCGCCTGTGTGAATTCCACGGGAACACAAAACGAAATAAAAAGCTATCCTATGTGTAATCCAGGTCACTACAATCATCAAATACTTGATTGAAGTCAGGATATGGTCTATCTCTCTTAGAAGCTCTAGATAGAGAGAGATGATACGAGAGTGAGGGCCTTTGCTGAGCAGTGGGCCATTACAAGATTAGAATAAATAATCCATAATAAATTCATATTATTATGTATATAGGATAAACGCTTGTAAAATAGCAAGATGAAAAATTTATTATTATTGTTTTCCTATCGAATCAATTGTTCATTACTGACCATCGCACCATCGCACATTACAGAAACACATTTATATATGTATGTACAACAAAGACTTATTTCTTTAAAGTAGAGTAACGTATTCGAGTAAGACTAGATTAAGAACACGCCAAACCGATGAGCTTGCATATTAAATGTAAAATATAGTAAAAAAGCAAATGTGGAACATAACAAGTGCTAAGCCCTAATCGTATCCATTCGAAACAAATTAGTCGAAAATTCATATATGTTCGATTTTTCATTACATTTTCCTTAAAATTGTTTGCACTGTTCGTTTGTATAAATATTCGTATATATACCCAACGTTTCGCTTCTGTTCCTTTTATTTTGTTAGAAGTAGAAAGCAATGGCATTTTGAAATGAAAAGAATCAGCTTACGTGACGCGGGCGCAAAAGGGCACCGCAACGCTGCGTCGAAACGAGAATCAAATTTACAGGAAATCACATGCCCCAATTAATATTGTGCTACTCTACTAGTACTAGCATCAGAAACGTTACACGGACGAAAAAGCGAACGATATTTACTTGTGTAAATGTAACCATTTAATTTCAAACGTTATTTGACACAACTAACTACACACGCCTTTTTTAATTAAGTATTTTTATAATGAATGGGTTTGAATAATATTTGTAGTTTGAACGCCTCGTCGATGAGGCATTAAGTTTGGAGTATATGGCTACGGATCTTAAGGGTCCCAGGTTCAAATCCGGCAAATCATGCAAACGCCATTAGATTATATCAAGAAATTCTCAATAGCAACAGGCTGCTACTTCTACTCAGAATGTCTTGACATTATCTAATGGCTTTTCGTTAACCAAAATAGTGATACTTCACTCTCAAGCCCCAAAGAGCATGTAAAAGTGAACGCGCGTTTGTTCTGCGCCTGATCGTTTTCAGATCGTATATCGATACGGCTTAAAAACAATCACACACACATGTATACATAAGGTTAAGGAAAGTGCACTTGTGTTTGCATACCCACTTGTGCACTATAATATTTCCTGTGCAGGTGGCTAATCTTCATAGAGATTGAAGGCCGTGACTAATAAAAATTCGTTCAGGAGAACGTTATTAGATAGTCTACTAAACAATCCTTACAAAATTATTACTAGAGGAAGGTTTCATACAAACAGACAAAATAAATAACTAATTTAATAACGTAGCTATTCGTAAATAAATAAAATACAAATACTACAATAATAAAATACTTAGTAAGAAGTAACAATGTAGTAGAATCTACATTCTATTAGCCTTCGCCTTCTGTCATTTATAACTAAGTTGTAGAATACTACAATAGAGTAGAAGTGAATCTATTAACTAAGTATCCACGCTGTTAACTGGACGATAGATGATTTATAAAAGCTAGCTTTAAAAGCCGAGCAAGATGTTCCTGTGCTAAAATCAGTAAGGCATCAGAACAAGTTCCATTTTTGTCCGCTTTTCATAGTTGTATAATCATTTAAAGCGGACAAACAAGGCACTTCTGAAACAACCGAACTGTCTTGAGGACAGTTCAATTGGTTTCAATTCGTGGGTGCATGTTGGGCATCTCTATTCATAATAGATTGCCGCCAAGAAACGCCTTATTCGATTTTATACAATGTGATCTGGTTTCTTGCCAATTTTTGAGAGCATACAGATGTAAGCATATTTATTTATACAAATAATAAGTGATCAGAAGGCTGGTCTTTTCTTGGCCCAAAGAATCAGCATTGCCATTCAACGTGGCAATGCTGCCAGTCTTCTGGGCACGTTACCAGTTGACAGCGATGCTGAAGAATTCTACGATGCCCAAACCATTTTTGTAAATATTTAGTATTATAATGATTTGTGTTTTTGTAATTATGTTATCTTTTTCAATACGTTTGTAAATATATATATTAGATTATTTCGTTTTAAAATTAATTATGTAAATAAGTGAAATTACCTATTTATGGTTAAATATACAAGTAAAATCAAATCATTTTATTTGCACTAAAAGTGGTTAACATTTTGTATTATAAAAAATTTAATATTGATTCCCACAATTCACCAGTTTTGATTTGAAAATTTTACAATAATTGTATTATTTAAGTTATTGGTATTAATTAAGTAGGTACCTATAAAATTTTAAGTATTAACCTGGCATTACAGATTGTGGCACATTCATAAGCTCCTCATATACCTACATAATAGTGGTAATTGTTTCCATGTCATTCCTAAAAACATACTTAAGTGTTTATAAGAATCGGAATATAGTCTTTCTATTTTAATTACCGACCATCGAACTTTCGAACAGAGAGTAAAATCACCGATCAAAGTTGGACTATGATCCATAATTATTTATTTGCTTAGAATTAAGGGCCGTCCCACGATCTTATACCGTAGGTAATTAATTTAATCTATTATTGCGTGCCCGAGAACATGACAAAGCTATATGCTATGTAACACACTCTCTCGGTCTTGCCATCGCAGGAGTAATGTTTTAAAAGAAGGTAGTACGGCGTCAGGCTGGTTAATATAAACAATTCTATAACTTGTTATTTTATCTAATAAAATATTAGAACGAGAAAACTTTGTGATTTACCTTCGTGATAAATGTTTCTTATTAACCTTTAACGAGACCGCGAGGGTGAAATTTATCTTTACTAAACTTTAACACAACATAAATATAATCTGTGAATGGAGTTGATACCATACCTACCGGTAAATGGCTAACGTCAACTGCAAAACTTTATTTTTCTTTGTGGATATGGGTTAAAAATACAAACAGTCAACCTGCACGAATATCGGAGCCAAACACTTTAAGTTTTGGTATTTTCTGTGTTTTAATTGGCCTGTACCTATACGACAAAATCTGCAGATATACACGTAATTGAAACAACAAAATCTTGTGAAATAAGTAACAGAGCTATTGTAAAAAGACACAATAAATAAACCGAATAAACTATTCGCCTTCAAAACAATGTAATGTATGCACAATAATCGCATTAATAATTTCTATTTAAATCATTAGTACTTACATTATTACTAATTAATTTCTTTTGAATATAACTCTCACACTAGGAATAATTCCTGCGCCGCGGGGGACTTTACACACATTCAAACAATGGACACAAAGAACGCCCAGACTTAGAGCACCGATTTGTGGATCACACGAGTTTTTGTTCTGTGTGGGGATCGAACTCACAACACTCGCCGCGGTGGCATATAGCCATCCGTGAATGTATATTTTGTAGTCACAAGTAATGAATTCTAACACAGGTACATTAATAAAGCCTCTTAGATTTAGTATATGTACACGTGTATTTACATGTACACTAGACAGACATTTGAGAAACCTTTGCGTGTCCGCTCTAGTTAGTTAAATATCCCCTTAGAGACCTGTAAATTTCCATTACAAGTTCCGTAACTGGTTACGAGACCATTCGATAACATAGCTTCCACTATTAGTTTACCATATATTTCGTAATATCGCTGTGAATTAGACTATCTGTAATTATTTGTAATGACCGGTACAGCGCATTGTTTAATTATGTTTCCAGCATTCTCGTCATTATTATATAGTACAATTTCACCTGCATTGAATGACATCAATAAACTATTTTCCACATGAACGCATTACTAGGATATAAATTATTATATACAAATCTAGAACAAATTGTATCTGTGTGCAAAATTGCATACAAGCCATTCAACGGGTATCGCGTGATTAAGTACCAATCATCGGAACATATCCATCAACTTTCCCATTTAATATTAGTGGGTAATCAATGGGTTTATACGTACCAATAATACCAGTGCATTTAATTAGTACTCTAATAAAGCGTAACTATTTACATCAAATGGACTAAACCAACAGAAATGTTTGTTAATCTTAACTGGTACGTTAAATATTACTTAGTTTGTACTGCTAAATAAATATCTATTTGTTTTCTGTAACAATCGGTTGTACCAGTAGTACAATGGCGTATAAAGTTTAACATAACAATGGTTTTCATAGTATTACACAACCAATCCTGCGTATAAATCCTTCTTTCTAAAGAAACTTCATAACATCTAGATATACTAATATTATAAAGCTGTAGAGTTTGTTTGTTTGCTTGAACGCGCTAATCTCAGGAACTACGGGTTCGAATTGAAAAATCTTTAAGTGTTGGTATAGCTCATTTATCGAGGAAGGCTATATTACATCACGCTACGACTAATAGGAGCGGAGCAGCAATGAAAAATGTTGCAAAAATGGGGAAATTTCTCTTATGTGAAGCAGACGAAGATGCGCGGGTCAGCTAGTGTAATAATAGTTACACCATTTTTATACAAATCCAATCCTTTTGACTTTGTTGATCCGATTCAAGTAAGCCAATCAGAAAATCAGAATGCAGCATTCATTGCATTGGCTGCCAACTAGTAATTCTTATTATTAAATCTAGCTAAACGCCGGGTTGCAAAAAACGCTGTAATTTTTTGTATTCCACATTTAGCGACGAGGATCTCAGAAGTAAATAACTTTATTTTAGTTTTTGTTAATGCAATAATGAAGTTTAATGAATGTCGTTGAAATATAACTTTGATAAATTTAATTTACTACATTTAGGGCTATCATTTTTTACCGCCCCCGCGTCGATTAAACCCTTTATATTTTAAACTCCTGCATCTCAGTTACCTTAAGCTATAAACTATTTAGAAATAGACCATAATATTTAGGCTTTGTTCCATCTGACACAACATTTAGAATATTTGCAAGTATAAAATATTATTATATGTCGTAATAAATTAATGAAAATAAATAAATGAAATCATTTGTGAAAGCGTCATTGAGAATTTCGTTATTTTCAATAATAAAATGTAATTAGAACAAAACAAATAAACTTAAGTACACATAAATCAATTTAGAATAAGACTAAATAAAAGATGTACCACCATGGGATCCAGTAATACAAATAGTCAAACCCAAGAAGAAGCAAACCACAGCTAGACTTGATGATACTCTGCGCTCATTCTGCGTAAATAGAAACACCAATGATTAAATTATGTTCGGGTACTTTGAAATAACTACACTGGAACATTGAGACAACTACCATCTTAGCCTCCCCGTGACCATGGCTGCTGAAAAGCAACCGAAACGTCGGGGAAAGTGTAAACTTAAATATAAATAGTTTTAATAATTTAATTAGTTTAAAAATTAGTAAAGTTTAATAGTATCTAGTAGTAGTAGTGTAACAGTTTCTAAATTATGTAATAAAGTGTAAAATAAACAACGCGATAAAATTCGTATATAGTAGTTTAATTTCAATAAATAAAAGATATTAAATAAAGTTTCTTACCAATATTATAAGTAAAGAAAGAATATTTTTCGCGAATCGGATCTCAAAAAGAGCTAGAGGCTAGTGTAGACCAACCTAACAGGTTATCCTTGTAACTCGTACAATCAGCGACATAAGTACTTGAACATTTAACAAATTTGTAATAGTACTTAAACAATGAAAATTTACTTACTTGTCATTTATAGTAACAAATTATGATTAAAATAGAGTTGTTTTAATCATCTTTTCCTGCAGTAACAGTTAAAGTGACTCCACTTTAATCGTTACTGCAGCAAAAGATGAATAATTAGGTACCATTATTGTGTATGCAGTGCAAAATCAAATGTTTATTGATTTTTGTCGTTAACTTTGCATGTATACAGAAATCCAATGGAATTATTTAAACCCTTTATGTTTGGACAGCGATTCTAAATATATACATCCATATATACCTGTGAGTTCAACGGAAATACAAAAAATCTAAATTGCCCACACAAAGTACATAAAAAGGTACCTACTTTTTCGTTGACATTAAATAAAAACAGCCTCTGTGTGAGGCTTAACTTTGATTTGTAATAAAATTTGCTCATATCTGGGTACAGGTACTTCGTTGAACTTAAAAAACTATACAATTAATCCTGTATGCATAAACTTACTTAAAAGTCTTTGGCCGGAATGTAGAATCGCGATAAATGCATTTTATTAAACTAAGATGGTTATTGAGCATTCTACAGAAACACATTTCACATAAACATCCAATTTGTATAAGTATTTTATGCTGAAGAAGTCGAGAAAGTTTTTATAATTTATTAATAACTGCTAAATAGCAGATTTTAAAACAAACATCATAACTTGGCACCGCAATTTAAAGTTAACATATTAAAGTTAAAGAAGACTGAAAATTTAATCATAATAAGTCAAAAGAGAAGTCTACCTCTATTTCCAATTCCTAGAATAAAAAGTAGTAGTAGTAATTCGTAGTTTCCTAAGCGGAAGCGAAGCGATATACCCGGTAACGGTGCGGTGGTAGCGTCGAGCTTTAGTGGCACGAGACGGTTGTGTCAGAGAACCGGGGCTGACAATTAGTGCACTGCGAACGTCCTCAGACGGCCCTCCGCCGACTTTCACAGAGTTGAAACTAAACGTGACAGAATCACTCTCAACAAACTCGACACTCTTAAAGCGCGCCCGCCAGTTACAAATGCTGCAATTTTAATGTGCGAGTGACAAAAACGATGCTAGCTAACGATAAAACTACAAAACTGCAAACAACATTGTTTTGAGTTTGCTTCGTTATTTTGAACTATCAATATAACCAACAATAATGCCGATCTCTCGCTCTGTCTCCACGTTAATGTGCAGGTACTTTTTTATTTTTATAGGTCACGATACCTGGTGACCTATCGTTAATATTGCGTATGATATTTACATATTGCTTACTTTAACTTTTTTGTCATTAGGTACGTCTACGTTTTTGTATACCAGATTTTATTTTCGGATCGGGTTAATAGGATTGTCGGATAAAGAATGTAATGACAAAAAAACGTAAAGGACAGTAGAGATAAAAGTGTCATCTAGCTAATATGTTATTAAGTTGATAGTAAAACATTCATCCTGAAATAAGATTATAACGCCTTTTGACCGATCATGATGTAATTTCGCATACAAGGTGTATGCGAAATACATACATAGGGTACCTTTTATCTAGAGAAAAGAACTGTTTCCGAGGCATAGAAATTTATTGTCACGATCTACGATAACGCGAGCGAAGCCTCGGGCAAAATCTAGTATATTATAATTAGTCTTAATAATTACGGAATAATTTATAGAAACAAAACATAATAAGGAGTTATACATATGTATAACAAATAACTAGATGTGCACGTGTTTTCACCTGCGTTTATAGTTACTGCGCCGCCCCCGTGGGTTGTAGCGTGATGTTATATAGCCTATAGCCTTCTTCGATAAATATGCTATTGTATTGTATTGTAATTGGACTCCCTTTTCCGCATGTGAACTCCAAGTTGGTCCATTATGCGTGAGAGTCGGCCGGTTATGGAGATAGCCAGCCCAACTCCGCCCAGAAGCACAAAAGATTCCTGGGGTCTTCGCAGGCTTCGCGGAGTGATCTCGAGTTGTTGAGGATTTCCTTACGTTGTGCTGTTACTCCCACACATTTCAGGACTATGAAGTCTGACCGAAGAAGAATCTGATGCCCATGTGGGCAGCAGATTCTTCTTCGGTCAGACATCCCCTACAGAGTAGGATGTCTGTTGCTCCGATGTTGTACCGATGTTTGTTCAGGGGACAGTGTCCTGTTAGGATCCCCACGATGGTCCGAAGGTCCATGGTTTTTGAGCCATTAGTGTAGACTCGGACTTCGTTGATTCCCGATTGATGAAGTTATATATAGTAGTTCTTTTAAAATAGATGTTGTTTGGGGATCTTGTCACACGGAGCGGTGAGCAGTGGTTCGTAAGCTGTAGCTCGCTCTAAGATCGATGCATGTGGGCTTCTAGTGGTTTCCTACAGGCCCTGGTGTTTCAGCCGTATTGCGGCCATAGTCGCTTCATGTTATATGTAAAGGTCTAAGGGGGCCAGCCCTAGGATGACTTCGATGGCGGCTGTCGGTGTTCTTCTCATACACCCTGTTATTGCTGAGCATGCCATTCTCTGGAAAAAAATCTGGAATGAAATTTTTTATTTCGGAGTTGAATAGTTTCGGTAGTCTGAGGTTGATTGAGTTTCTCTTGCGAGTAAACATTATGAGTTCTGTTTTTGTCGGGTTGACCGATAGACGATGGTTTATGCACAATTCTTCGATTATTTTGAAGGCAGGTCTCATGAGGTCACATATTGTGTCCTCGAAGCATCCGGTAGCGAGAATTGCAAGGTCATCTACATATCCCACTGTGAAGAGCCCTCTGCCGTTGAGTTTTCGTATTAAGTCGTCTACCGCTATGTTCCATAGGAGTGCCGAAAGTACACCACCTTGTGGGCAGCCTCTGGGCACAATTCCCCTGGTTGTTGTGTTAACTGACAATTGTATCGCTTGATAAACAGGCTATCCAACACTAAAATAATTTTTCAATTCGAACCGGTAGCGCCTGAGATTAGCGCGTTCAACCAAACAAACAAACTCTTCAGCTTTATAATATTAGTATAGATTAAAATATAAATTATATCCGAAGACACAGGTAAAATATTTGACGTATACCAATGTCTATTGTGGTCCATATTGTGGGTTATAAACTTAAACAAGTGTCTCACCATAAAATTGTATTGCATCGGCAAGCATTTTAGCACACTAATTATTTTACATTCATTAAATTAAAAACAACAAATATAATTTGTCGTTAACTTCAAACATAACACATATAAAGATACAAATATATTTGGATGTTGTAATCAACCAACTTATTTTAATACCGAATCATATCCCAAGGCAAAAGGGAAATATTATATAATAGTACAAACTTAAATCCCATACACATAATAATAAGTTTCAAGAGTTGTGTATAAATCCATTGTTTCGAAGTTACCCAGTCGATCAATAACTGAAGATTTGAGTGCTGTGCCACTTTCAAAATCAAAGGATATTTCTCCGTTATTTGAAATAGCTATTTCCGAATGGAATGAATATTTGATTCGAATACAACTCGGAAGTGGGAGGTCGGAAGTAAGAAGGCAGATTCTAAATTGAGTACATCGGAAACTACCTACATCTGCTGCCTAATTGGACAGCAAAGATGGCTAGCTTTGTTCAGAATAAAGCCTATTTTTGTTACACGAAAATATTTTACTTGCTTGTTATAAGTACTATCCGTCAAAACAGAGTGGATATATTCCATCATAAAGCAGTGTAGAGACTTTCTTATATTATCCTGTAGATACGCATTTGTAATTTATACTATCGCGTTTATACAGCTATACCCTGAAAATGCAGCTAGCATACGTGTAGGGCGATGCTAACGGAGGATAATTATGTTCTAATTCTACTATCGGATCTCTATAGTAAACAATGACGAAAAAATATCGCGAAAGAGAATATTTATAAAGGAAAACATAATAATTTGTAAAAATATTACACACATGCATAATTCATACATAGCTTTTTGTTTATATCGCCGTAGTATAAACCAGAAGTGAATTACATCCACGTGTACATAAGATATGGATTTTTAGATCTCAGGTAATAGTAAGCGAGTCCTTTTGCCGTCTATTGGATACAGTTCTAGACTGCTACTTAGAAATTCTTAACAGAAAAAGCCAATACACAACACTTTATGCACGCAAATCCAATATTATTGTTACGTGGTGGGTTCGACGGATAAGAATATAAACAATACTACCGACTAAAACACGTTTTATTCAAACACACAATTGAATTTAAAACACAACACTACAACACTATACTTCACTTTTTTCACTGTACTGCTTCAAACTCCGTAGTATTTCCGCTTCCGTACGCTTCGATGAACACTTGATCGCTTACGACTGTAAACTGACTCGGCGGTGCGCGTGCGCCCTATTTATACGCGGGTAAAGCGCTTCTAGAGCTTTCCAGCAACGCGTACTCGGCATGTAAACAGCACGATGATTCGAGAAAGTACCAGCATTCTCTCTAAGATTCTCGTACCGTACTACGCAGTTCCGTAAGATGTCAATAGATGGCGGTGTAAATTATTAGACGGAACTGCCGAGTCTTTCCCACAATGCCGAGAGATGTCACTGGGCGTAACACTGCCCCCCTCTTAGACATGTTCGTCCCGAACATTGTTGGATCCGTAGTAGCGTGCCAATCGATCCACATGAACGATCTTTGGTGTACCTCGTGGTCCTTTCTGGATCCGGTAGGTGACGTCATTCATCTTAGTGACTATGCGATAGGGTCCATCCCATTTTGCCTGCAACTTAGGAGATTTTCCTTTGTTGCGTGCCGGATTATGTAACCACACCAGCGATCCTTCCTCGAAGCCTTTATTGTTCGCCTTCCGGTCGTAACGGGTCTTCATCCTCTCAGACATCTGCTGACCGGTCTGTCTGATGTTCTCGTATACGTCATTCATCCTGTTGCGCAAATCATTCGCATAATCTGTTATGCAGCGTGGAGATTCAGGTGGGATGCCGGTGATCAAGTCTGCAGGTAATCGTAGTTCCCTTCCGAAGTTAGCGAAAGCAGGTGTTACTGATGTGCTTTCGTGAACGGCACTACG
Organism: Catocala fraxini; assembly: GCA_930367265.1. Taxonomy (NCBI): domain Eukaryota; kingdom Metazoa; phylum Arthropoda; class Insecta; order Lepidoptera; family Erebidae; genus Catocala; species Catocala fraxini. Next base: position 18,897,323 of record OV884029.1, read on the forward strand.
GTATGACAGGAGAAACGGTTGAATGTGTTTGTCCCAATCCCCTTGTTTGCTTTCTACAACTTTTGCCAGATATCTTTCCAGAGACTGGTTAAATCGTTCAACCATGCCGTCTGATTGCGGATGATAAGCGGTCGTTCTAGTTTTGTGGGTACCCATCACCCGGCATGTCTCCTTAAATACTTCAGACTCGAAGTTCCGACCTTGGTCACTGTGTATCTCTAAGGGCACCCCGAAACGACAAAAGACTTCGTGGACTAGCTTGTCGGCGACCGTAGATGCCTCTTGATTGGGAATCGCAAACACTTCCGGCCACTTTGTGAAGTAATCCATGACCACCAAGAAGTACTTGTTCCCACTTTGGCTTTCAGGAAACGGTCCGGCAACATCTAAAGCTATACGTTCCCACGGGGCTCCAACATTGTACACCTTCAATGCACCCCTGCTGCGAGTGTGTGGCCCCTTCACGGCAGCACAACTCGTGCATTTACGGCACCATTCCTCAACGTCTTCTCGACAATGGATCCAATAAAATCGTTCTCGGATCTTAACCAGAGTTCTCTTAACTCCCATGTGACCTCCCGAACTCCCATTATGATAGAGTTGTAAAACTTCCGGTACCTTGAGCTTTGGCACGACCATTTGCAGGTGACACTTGTCACCTCGAGCATTCTCCCATTTCCGGCACTGTGCCCAATAACTCTTGGTGGTAGGGCTCATTGCCGCAACTTCACTCCAGTGAGGTCTCGATGCACCTGTTTTCTTCCATTCGAGGATGGGTCTTATGTCTTTGTCTTCTTGTTGCGTTCTCTGCAAAGTTTCCTTCCAGTCTTCGCTAAGATCCGTCCTCAACATCCTCACTAGTCCTTCCTGCTTAGCCTCTTGCCTGGCGCAGTGCTTACACTGGTCGGGACACGGTCTACGTGACAGGACATCCGCATTACCATGTGACTTGCCACTACGATGCTGTATTACGAAGTCGAATTCCTGTAGTTGTTCAATCCATCTTGCTACCTGTCCTTCTGGGTCTTTAAACTGTAGTAGCCATTTCAATGCAGCGTGGTCAGTTCGCAGGTGAAATTTCCGTCCCAACAAGTATTTACTGAAGTGCTGCAATGTCTTTACGACAGCTAGAAGTTCCCTTCGTGTGACACAGTAGTTCCTTTCAGGTTTGGATAGGGCCTTGCTGAAGTACGCTATTACAACTTCATGCTCTCCTTTACGTTGAGATAACACGCCACCAATGCCGGTGTTACTGGCATCTGTATCTACTACAAATTCATGTTCATTGTCGGGATAGCCTAGAATTGGTGAATTACACAGATGTTCCTTCAGCTTCTGAAATGCGACGTCACAGCTCTCATTCCAGCAGAACTTTATCTTATCCTCGGTGAGCTTATGCAGAGGCCGGGCGATGTCAGCAAAGTTCCTTACAAACCGTCGATAGTAGGAGCACAAACCAAGAAATGCCCTGACTTGTGTCTTGTTCTCCGGAACTGGCCAGTCCTTGACAGCAATGATCTTATCCGGGTCCGTTTGGATGCCTTCTTCGGAGACCACATGTCCTAAGAAGTTCACTTGCCACCTGAACAACGCGCATTTCTTTGGACTTAACTTCAGGTTGGCTCCTCGAATCTTCGAGAGAACGCGTTCCAGGTTGCGAAGGTGATCCTCGAAGGTGCGTCCTACTATGATAATATCGTCCAAGTAGACCAGGCAGGCGTCTCCAATCAATCCAGTAAGTACCCGTTCCATCAATCTCTCAAAAGTGGCAGGGGCATTACACAATCCAAAGGGCATGACGTTAAATTGCCACAATCCTTTGCCTGTGGAGAATGCTGTCTTCTCCTTATCTCGAGGATGTATCTCGACCTGCCAGTAGCCACTTTTTAGGTCTAGTGTAGAAAACCACTTCATCCCCGTTAGCGTATCCAGAGTGTCGTCAATCCTTGGCAACGGGTAACTGTCTTTCTTTGTGATGTCATTTAGCCGACGATAGTCCACACAGAAGCGCATGCTGCCATCCTTCTTCTTAACCAAAACCACTGGTGAACACCATGGACTGGACGAAGGCTCAATCACACCTTCTTTCACCATACCCTCGATCATAGTGTCAACTTCATGTTCCCGTGCCACTGGTACACGTCTTGGTCGCTGGCGGATCGGTACCTCATTTCCTGTGTTTATTTTGTGTTGAACTAGGGCAGTCTTGCCTATGTCAGGATCACTTGTCGAGAAGATGTCAGCAAACCGGTTTAACATCATCTCAGCCTTGTTCTTTTCTTCTCTCGACAGGTTATTCTGGCAGTCTTCCAAGAGAGAAGATACGTCGTACCTTGCCCCTTGAACTTTGGCGTTGGTAGGCTGTTCATGGCATCTACGCATCCAAACTGCTCCTTCACAGGTTCCCAATATCGTGCCCTTCTTGAGTACCAGTTCTTTGTCGCTTGGGTTCAGTGCACGTACCGATGTAACGTTGGTATTTCTAGCCAGAGTGCGTGCAATCTTCCATGAAGCATCGTTGTCCAAGCCTTCTATAATTACACATCGATTTTCCTGATCAGAATTCCTTGGTAGACAAACCGGTATGATTGTTTCCGACCTCGGACGAAGTACTACTTTCTTCAGGCAGTACACTTTGCCTGATGATGCGCCCTCCATGAATACTTCTTCTGAGCCACACTTCAATACTCCTTGACTAACGTCGATCTCACAGTGATGCTTCCGTAAGAAGTCTAAACCCAGGATGCAGTCGTCCACTATGTCAGCCACGATGACGTTGTGGCGGTAAATTTTATTACCTAGTTTCATATCCACCCCCTTCTCACCTCGGACGGTCATGTGCTGACCGGTAGCTGTTCTTAGATGTATACATTCATGGTTCCCGTAGTAGTCCCCAAGAAACCGTCTTGCTAGTCGGAAACTGACGACTGTCCGAGAAGCTCCGGTGTCCAATGTCATCTTGCACGGCATTCTGTTAATTTCGCCTTCGATAATCAGGCTGTTTCCGTCACACGATTGTGAGATCGAGATCCTTGGGGCTCTCCTATCACCAGCCAGCACCCGCCCCGTAGTCCTGGCGTCTACTCGTTTCCCTGCTGTTGTTGCCCGGCAGGCACATCAGGTGTTCCTTCTACCGGCGACTGGTTACCGCTGCGTGGACTCCTTCGCTTCGGGCAGCTCAACCTGATGTGGCCTCTCTCACCGCAGCTATAGCACCGGGGCGAAGTCGACACTTCCCTGATACGGTGAGCTCGATCATCCCGTCGTACTGCTTCCACTTCCAGAGCGTGGGCTAGGGCGTCCTTCAGGTTTTTAAAATGTCCCAGTCTTACTGCGGCCCTAACCTCCAGGTCTCGGATCCCGTCGGTGAAAGCTTGAACGAGGTTTCCGTCGATAAGCGCAGGTGAGGACTGGTACGCCTTTCGAACCAGCTTCTCCACCTCCAGGGCCCACTGCTGCAGGGTTTCACTAACACGTTGCGATCGGTCTTTCAGCTGGGCGCGAAACACGTGTTCCAGGTGTGCGTCGCCATATCTCGCCTCTAATGCCTCCAACAGCTTCTCGTACGTGATGTCTTGACCAAGCGCCTCTAACACGGTCAAGGCCTGGTCACGAAGCCCCAAGGTGAGAGCGGTCAGAGCCTGTTCTTGCGTCCACCCGTTCGATTTCATGACGGCCTCAAACTGGATCTTATAGGCTGACCATGACGATGATCCGTCGAATGGTGGGACTTTAAAGCCTCGTGGTGAAGACGCCACAACCGCAGGTGCCACGATCCCATCGCCAGCCTTGAGCCCACGTATCGTTTTCTCCACCTCGGCGATGCGACTTTCATGGCGTTGGACTTGCTCTTTCACCTCCTTCACCTCCTTGCCAACCGTTGCGCTGAGATCTTTTAACATCATCAGCTGCTCCTCCTGGCGGCGCATACCCTCCTCCTTATCGCGTTGCAGCTGTTTCTCAAGACTGCGTGCCTGCTCCTCCTGGCGGCGCATGCCCTCTTCCTTATCGCGTTGCAGCTGTTCCTCGAGGCGGCGTGCCTGCTCCTCCTGGCGGCGTGCCTGCTCCTCCTGGCGGCGCATGCCCTCTTCCTTATCGCGTTGCAGCTGTTCCTCGAGGCGGCGTGCCTGCTCCTGCATAAACGCCATCAGAGTCGCGAGGTCGGGGTTCACCGGCGAGTGAGCTGCACTAGATGGTTCCGCTGCAGCCGCGGAGTCACGTGATTCACCTGACGTCGGCGAGGAGGCGTCTCCAAAGCGTCTCTGGTCCACATCTTGCTGGCGCTGGTTCCTGGTACGCACCCCTTCCACTTCCTCCTTCGGTAGTACTGGCATATTCTTATCCCACTTCTGACACCAATTGTTACGTGGTGGGTTCGACGGATAAGAATATAAACAATATTACCGACTAAAACACGTTTTATTCAAACACACAATTGAATTTAAAACACAACACTACAACACTATACTTCACTTTTTTCACTGTACTGCTTCAAACTCCGTAGTATTTCCGCTTCCGTACGCTTCGATGAACACTTGATCGCTTACGACTGTAAACTGACTCGGCGGTGCGCGTGCGCCCTATTTATACGCGGGTAAAGCGCTTCTAGAGCTTTCCAGCAACGCGTACTCGGCATGTAAACAGCACGATGATTCGAGAAAGTACCAGCATTCTCTCTAAGATTCTCGTACCGTACTACGCAGTTCCGTAAGATGTCAATAGATGGCGGTGTAAATTATTAGACGGAACTGCCGAGTCTTTCCCACAATGCCGAGAGATGTCACTGGGCGTAACATTATGCATAGCAGTCGTATAAACTAGTTATCGTTTTGTCACTGTAGCTATAAGTAAAACATTATTCACGTAAAAATATTGGTTTCAGGTTGTTGCTAATTAAAACCATTGACCCGATCTTCACACATTTCAAAATAAACAATTCGCTTATCGTTGTATCCCATTGAGATACAAACATACTACCTATTGTATCCACATACATAAAATACATTTGACTCCGCAATAAAATCTCAAGCACGGTAAAAGTGAGTAAACTACGTTGAATACAAAAGTGGTGAGAATTGAATCTTACTCAAAGCTATTTTACATTTCAAACATTGCTGATTTATGACATAGTGTACATACATATTTTTCAATACTGCCTAAATATAAAATATGTGTAAAAGAATTGTAATTATGCACAAAATATATAGCTTAATCATTACTTTGCTAGATACGTATAGAGATAAATGTTATAATCCTGGGACTTACGTTATTGCTACACTTAAAAACATTGTATTACTTTTTTAGGAATCTAAATATATTTTCCAAATAGAATCTTACTGTATTATTTATAAAATATATGAAACAGGTATTTTGTGGTCAACGAAATGTAAAAATTAAATTGAGTAAAGAATTTTGATTCCCCTAACAGAGAACGCGAGCTTTTGTCGTCTACTACGCCAGATTTTGTTCAGTACTGATAATTTCCTAACCCAATTTGGCTCGACCCGGGCGGAACCTTACAATCGGCCATTAACGTAAGCCCAAACTTGTAGCTTAGGGTCAACAACAGAGTTCAGAAATAATAAAGATACTTTAAGTGTAATTCTATATATCTAACACAACGTCGCTGAAACTTTTCTGCTTTTTTAATATTTTGAAGTTGCATAATACAATATAACTTGGTAGATACTTTTGAGGCACATATTTTCTTTGTAGATACATTGCTATCTTGCCGTTAAACCTACAATCTTTTATTTCAGACAACTTAAATTCCCCTCTATCTAAAAAGTTAATCTTATAAAGATAATCTGAATATCAATTGTCCATCGTGGTTACAAATCATTTCTAAGACCTTCTAGTACAGGTATTCCAGTGCTCTTAAACATCTTGCAGAAAGGATCGGAGATGCCATTTCACACACGGTCGCTCTCAATTATACCCATATCAAAACCTTGGTAAGCTTCCAAAATAAAAATTCTTTAGCTGAAATCAACTATGTCTATGAAACGCTTCACCCACTTACTTCATCAAAAATGGGTACTAAGCTCGTACCTTTTATTAAATCCTTTTCAAATACTAGGCATTTGATCATCAAGACAACAAATACAATATTGAAATTATATCATTAAAATTCATAAGTCAGTTAAAAATTGTTATAGGTTTGATATTAAATCACTGTAACGCATCGCATCTACGAAAAAATAAACCATTCCGCGCGCAAAATTGCGGGGAATCAAATTTTGTGAAAAATCTCGTTACCTCGTCGTTTTGCTACATAATGTACAATATGTAGAGATAGAGATTTATACGCATACGATGTGGGAATGAAAGAGTAATTTTGTACTCTACCTCGCGTAACCAAATGTAATCTCATTACTATTTATGTAAATGTGATGTGTAATTTTACAAAGCGTGGCTTTGTGAGATGGTTAAACTCACAATCACTGGCGAGACTTCACGTTAACGTTATAATATGTTAGGTGTTTTAGGTAAAGAATAACCAGGCAGATATTCCATTTACACGAGAATAAAAAAAGAATATTTTAACTTAAAATATTGTTAGATTCTTTCATTTCTAACGTACCAACAATTTTATTACGAGTACCTTTAATGTATTAAACATTTTGTAACTTTTATTGGACGAGAGGACGTGACAAAATTAATTCTAATCATTTTGCTATGGAACAAGATGGCGTGCGGTACATCGGAGACAGCCGGGCTAGGCTGCATTAGCGAGCGTCACCCTCGTTACAGACGTCGACAGCATTATACACACAGAGTAGCTCTGACGGTACGCTGGTACATATTATCTATTTTGAATCTAATTAGAACTGAAGGTACGATGGAATAGCTGTCACGCAATTACCCCCTGGCTGGAGACGATTGACGCTTTTAAGGAAAGTCTTGCAAAAATAACGATGTTTATTTACCATAATAAGCAAAATATTAGTACATGAAAGAAATTAAATTGAAATCTGTTCCTTGTAAGCCGTATATAAGACCTGCAGTGCTTTTATTGTAATCGCTAACTGAAGCTTCAGTGAAGAAAACCTAAAGAAAATCAATAAATATATCTATATACATACTAAACCAACACGGTGAATTAACACAACATAAAACGTAGAGTTAACATTTGCGAAGTATAACAACTTAAACAAATTGTCTGTAACACATGTTTGAGTGCATGCTCTCTAACTCACATAGTCTGAGCCATGTGCTTACTGTAATGACACATTAAAATGCAAAGCTTTTGATTTCCTGACTAATATTATAAAATGTGAATGTGAGTTTGTTTGCTACGCTTTCACGCCTTTAACTACTCGACCGATCGCATAGACGTTGTCAGTGGTATAGAAAAGGACATAAGGTACATTTCCTTAAAAAAATAAAGGGACTGCGCCCGAGTGAAAGAAAGATATTGACAAAATATACTTGTACGCGAGCGAAGCCGCGCGCAAAAATCTAGTTCACAGTAATATGCCTTCATGTGTATTGCGGCACTGCCTAATTAAGTATGCACTCAAGCGAATGCATGGTTCAATCTGGTGAATTAAAAAGCAGGCACTCAAAGTAGTCTCACAAAAAATCTAGTAGAGTTGTCTTCACTAGTGCGTAGAACATATTAACTTAACTACCTGAATGTTGTCTTAAAGAGTATTCTAAAATGAGAATTGTATGCTATTCAATTCCACAGTGATTTTATTACAGCAATACCTATACTAATATTACAAAGCTGAAGAGTTTGTTTGTTTGGTTGAACGTGCTAAACTCAGGAACAAGTGGTTCGAATTGAAAACAAATGTTAAGTGTTGCATAACCGATTTATCGAGGAAGGTTATAGGCTACATAACATCACGTTACGACCAATAGGAGCAGAGCAGCAATGAGAAATGTTGCAAAAACGGGAAAGATTCTCTTATGTGAAGCAGACAAAGTTGCGCGTGTCAGCTAGTAATTTAGACAAATAAACAGTAGGTACCATAATAGCATAGTAAAAAGATCTTTGCATCGCGATCTTCAAGTTTAGACCCTATGCACCCAACACAGAATTTAAGATTGCGCCGAGCGAAATGTGCCAACATAGGCGGTCACAATTAAGTGAATAAAATCAACACTTTTTGTTTAATACAAATATAAAATATGCATTTACCATAACAATGAATGTGTTTACAATTACTCCGTGTAAAAACTTAACATTAATTCATATTTTCGTCTACAAAATTACGTAAATTTGCACGAAATATGCAAAAACGTAAACTCGTGTTACGTGATTTTTAGATTATAATTTATAACAGTAGAAATCTATCCTATTTTACAAATTAAACGAAACATAAATAGTTATACTACTAACTAACCTAACTCTTCTCATTTTGGATAGATGCCCGTGCCCAGAAATGGGATAGTTTACAAACAGGTCTGATTTTATTGCGTAATTTAAACAATGAGAAGATTACTTCAAATACGGTTTTGATTCTATTGTAGCATATCACTTACAACATTATCAATTTGGACACGCTTTTTCCAAAAAAGAACTTTTCTTACACTTTCTTGCAAACAAAAGTTGATACTGCCACGGCCTGTCACGATGGCGTAGCAATTGTGAATGAACCTGCTGTGCATTAGCTCACGAGGTCAAGTCCCAGCTTTAGCAAACTGGCACATAGTTTTAGAGTTCGAAAAAACTCTTTTACAACAACTTTGTCCGTCCGTCCGTCCGTCTGTTATACAACTTTCAACTCTAGAACCGTAAGAGCTAGAGACTCGCGGTCAACGCCATTCGACTCAGCATAGTCAATATACCCCCGAAATGACTATGACCTTTGACCTCTGACCACGTGATACCATTTTTTCGAACTCAAAGACTTACGGCAATTCATTGCCGTTTCTCAATTGTTTTTATTAAAAATTTTAATGTAGTAGCACGGAGTCTGGAGTTGTATCCAAAAGACGACAATAGGCTCTGACAACATGACACCTAACATCATAGCTGGCAATATATGTTTGTACATATGTGTGTAATACAACTCTGCCTAGATTTTTGAGGCTTTAGCGTGTGACTAAGTACATACGTACCTATGTATAATACTAACATCATTCGGGACGAGTTCTACGGCCAGTACCTACCGATTTGTTATTCATGGAAAACGAGATTACAGACGTCCTTTCACTAGTTGGTTGGCAATATTAACCAACTATCACCACCAGGTAGATAGATAGTCATAGTACTTAGTCGTCGCAATTAAATTAATTAGTGCGACCTGTTTCGCTGGACCTGACATCTAGGCTAACTACATATGCTCTACCAAACCTGTGGAGTGATACATCCAATCAACGTCCGATCAAATAATTCAATCTGTATATTGAATACAAATATTCCTTAAGTGTAATAATCAAATTGTGTGTTGTGCTAACACACGTTTTAATGTATGGGCTCGATACTAGTTTCTTCTTTTTGATCAATGATTATTAAGATATACGTATTTTATATTTATATGAAGATAATATTCAAATGTTTTGTATGTCCTGTAAGAAATAGATAATCCTAAAACAATCGCCTCTAATCGCCCTTCTATAAGGGAAGTAGTGCGATTGGGGGTTCAAAGCAAACAACAATAAAAATGTTTTTTTTTTTTTATAAAATAATATTCTATCACATTCACACAACACCATCTAGCCCAAACTAAGCAGAGCTTGTACTATGGATACTAGACAATATAAACTAAACATACATAATTATATACTTTTATACATAGAAACACCCAGACCAAGACAAACATCCATGTTCATGCACACAAATGTTTGACTTGTGCGGGAATCGAACCCGCAACCTCAAGCGTGGCAGTCGGTTATACTGACCATTACGTCATCGAGGTTCCTTGGATGGTTTAGATTCACAATTGGGGCCAGGCTAGAAAGCGCTGTGATCGGTTTCTATAAAAATTGTTTTCATTCGGGCATGGCAATGTTTATTGACTGACTGCACGGATGACTAGTGGCTTGTGTGGTAGTGGTCACTGGTCGCCTCGCCACAGCTATTACACGGGACAACAATTTGTGTGATCCACAAATAGAGTCTGGGTCTTCTTGGTGTCCGTTGTTTGAATATTTATAAAGACCTACGCGACACAGGAATTATACTTAATACGAGAGTTGCCTTTTTTAAGAAAATAATATTTTTATAGTGGTAAACTTACTAGTTTACCACTTTCAGTTTACCAGTCGGCTGTATGCTTACAGCCGACTTGATGGTAAGAATTTAAAAAGGAGTCGATGAGCTACCAGCATTACAACCAAAGATATTGATCCCTGGTACTGCTGAAAACGTAAAGAAACTTGGAAAGAGGAAACCGTACTCATACAACACAAAGTAGTGTTACGCCCAGTGACATCTCTCGGCATTGTGGGAGGGACTCGGCGGTTCCGTCTAATAGTTTACACCGCCATCTATTGTCATCTTACGGAACTGCGTAGTACGGTACGAGAATCTTAGAGAGAATGCTGGTACTTTCTCGAATCATCGTGCTGTTTACACGCCGAGTACAGCGTTGCTGGAAAGCTCTAGAAGCGCTTCACCCGCGTATAAATAGGGCGCACGCGCACCGCCGAGTCAGTTTACAATCGTAAGCGGTCAAGTGTTCATCGAAGCGAACGGAAGCGGAAATACTACGGAGTTTGAAGCAGTACAGTGAAAAAGTGTGGTATAGTGTTTGTTGTGTTTTAAATTTAATTGTGTGTTTGAATAAAACGTGTTTTAGTCGGTAATATTGTTTATATTCTTATCCGTCGAACCCAGCACGTAACAATTGGTGTCAGAAGTAAGGTAAGAATATGCCAGTACTACCGAAGGAGGAAGTGGAAGGGGTGCGTACCAGGAACCAGCGCCAGCAAGATGTGGACCAGAGGCGCTTTGGAGACGCCCCCTCGCCGACGTCAGGTGAATCACGTGACTCCGCGGTTGCAGCGGAACCATCTAGTGCAGCTCACTCGCCAGTGAACCCCGACCTCGCGACTCTGATGGCGTTTATGCAGGAGCAGGCACGCCGCCAGGAAGAGCCGGCACGCCGCCAGGAGGAGCAGGCACGCCGCCAGGAGGAGCAGGCACGCCGCCTCGAGGAACAGCTGCAACGCGATAAGGAAGAGGGCATGCGCCGCCAGGAGGAGCAGGCACGCCGCCAGGAGGAGCAGGCACGCCGCCTCGAGGAACAGCTGCAACGCGATAAGGAAGAGAGAATGCGCCGCCAGGAGGAGCAGGCACGCCGCCAGAAGGAGCAGGCACGCCGCCTTGAGGAACAGCTGCAACGCGATAAGGAGGAGGGTATGCGCCGCCAGGAGGAGCAGCTGATGATGTTAAAAGACCTCAGCGCAACGGTTGGCAAGGAGATGAAGGAGGTGAAAGAGCAAGTCCAACGCCATGAAAGTCGCATCGCCGAGGTGGAGAAAACGATACGTGGGCTCAAGGCTGGCGATGGGATCGTGGCACCTGCGGTTGTGGCGTCTTCACCACGAGGCTTTAAAGTCCCACCATTCGACGAATCATCGTCATGGTCAGCCTATAAGATACAGTTCGAGGCCGTCATGAAATCGAACGGGTGGACGCAAGAACAGGCTCTGACTGCTCTCACCTTGGGGCTTCGTGACCAGGCCTTGACTGTGTTAGAGGCGCTTGGTCAAGACATCACGTACGAAAAGCTGTTGGAGGCATTAGAAGCGAGATATGGCGACGCACATCTGGAACACGTGTTTCGCGCCCAGCTGAAAGACCGATCGCAACGTGTTGGTGAAACCTTGCAGCAGTGGGCCCTGGAGGTGGAGAAGCTGGTTCGAAAGGCGTACCAGTCCTCACCTGCGCTCATCGACGGAAACCTCGTTCAAGCTTTCACCGACGGGATCCGAGACCTGGAGGTTAGGGCCGCAGTGAGACTCGGACATTTCAAAAACCTGAAGGACGCCCTAGCCCACGCTCTGGAAGTGGAAGCAGTACGACGGGATGATCGAGCTCACCGTATCAGGGAAGTGTCGACTTCGCCCCGGTGCTATAGCTGCGGTGAGAGAGGTCACATCAGGTTGAGCTGCCCGAAGCGAAGGAGTCCACGCAGCAGTAACCAGTCGCCGGTAGAAGGAACACCTGATGTGCCTGCCGGGCAACAACAGCAGGGAAACGAGTAGACGCCAGGACTACGGGGCGGGTGCTGGCTGGTGATAGGAGAGCCCCAAGGATCTCGATCTCACAATCGTGTGACGGAAACAGCCTGATTATCGAAGGCGAAATTAACAGAATGCCGTGCAAGATGACATTGGACACCGGAGCTTCTCGGACAGTCGTCAGTTTCCGACTAGCAAGACGGTTTCTTGGGGACTACTACGGGAACCATGAATGTATACATCTAAGAGCAGCTACTGGTCAGCATATAACCGTCCGAGGTGAGAAGGGGGTGGACATGAAACTAGGTAATAAAATTTACCGCCACAACGTCATCGTGGCTGACATAGTGGACGACTGCATCCTGGGTTTAGACTTCTTACGGAAGCATCACTGTGAGATCGACGTTAGTTAAGGAGTATTGAAGTGTGGCTCAGAAGAAGTATTCATGGAGGGCGCATCATCAGGCAAAGTGTACTGCCTGAAGAAAGTAGTACTTCGTCCGAGGTCGGAAACAATCATACCGGTTTGTCTACCAAGGAATTCTGATCAGGAAAATCGATGTGTAATTATAGAAGGCTTGGACAACGATGCTTCATGGAAGATTGCACGCACTCTGGCTAGAAATACCAACGTTACATCGGTACGTGCACTGAACCCAAGCGACAAAGAACTGGTACTCAAGAAGGGCACGATATTGGGCACCTGTGAAGGAGCAGTTTGGATGCGTAGATGCCATGAACAGCCTACCAACGCCAAAGTTCAAGGGGCAAGGTACGACGTATCTTCTCTCTTGAAGGACTGCCAGAATAACCTGTCGAGAGAAGAAAAGAACAAGGCTGAGACGATGTTAAACCGGTTTGCCGACATCTTCTCGACAAGTGATGCTGACATAGGCAAGACTGCCCTAGTTCAACACAAAATAAACACAGGAAATGAGGTACCGATCCGCCAGCGACCAAGACGTGTACCAGTGGCACGGGAACATGAAGTTGACACTATGATCGAGGGTATGGTGAAAGAAGGTGTGATTGAGCCTTCGTCTAGTCCATGGTGTTCACCAGTGGTTTTGGTTAAGAAGAAGGATGGCAGCATGCGCTTCTGTGTGGACTATCGTCGGCTAAATGACATCACAAAGAAAGACAGTTACCCGTTGCCAAGGATTGACGACACTCTGGATACGCTAACGGGGATGAAGTGGTTTTCTACACTAGACCTAAAAAGTGGCTACTGGCAGGTCGAGATACATCCTCGAGATAAGGAGAAGACAGCATTCTCCACAGGCAAAGGATTATGGCAATTTAACGTCATGCCCTTTGGATTGTGTAATGCCCCTGCCACTTTTGAGAGATTGATGGAACGGGTACTCACTGGATTGATTGGAGACGCCTGCCTGGTCTACTTGGACGATATTATCATAGTAGGACGCACCTTCGAGGATCACCTTCGCAACCTGGAACGCGTTCTCTCGAAGATTCGAGGAGCCAACCTGAAGTTAAGTCCAAAGAAATGCGCGTTGTTCAGGCGGCAAGTGAACTTCTTAGGACATGTGGTCTCCGAAGAAGGCATCCAAACGGACCCGGATAAGATCATTGCTGTCAAGGACTGACCAGTTCCGGAGAACAAGACACAAGTCAGGGCATTTCTTGGTTTGTGCTCCTACTATCGACGGTTTGTAAGGAACTTTGCTGACATCGCCCGGCCTCTGCATAAGCTCACCGAGGATAAAATAAAGTTCTGCTGGAATGAGAGCTGTGACGTCGCATTTCAGAAGCTGAAGGAACATCTGTGTAATTCACCAATTCTAGGCTATCCCGACAATGAACATGAATTTGTAGTAGATACAGATGCCAGTAACACCGGCATTGGTGGCGTGTTATCTCAACGTAAAGGAGAGCATGAAGTTGTAATAGCGTACTTCAGCAAGGCCCTATCCAAACCTGAAAGGAACTACTGTGTCACACGAAGGGAACTTCTAGCTGTCGTAAAGACATTGCAGCACTTCAGTAAATACTTGTTGGGACGGAAATTTCACCTGCGAACTGACCACGCTGCATTGAAATGGCTACTACAGTTTAAAGACCCAGAAGGACAGGTAGCAAGATGGATTGAACAACTACAGGAATTCGACTTCGTAATACAGCATCGTAGTGGCAAGTCACATGGTAATGCGGATGTCCTGTCACGTAGACCGTGTCCCGACCAGTGTAAGCACTGCGCCAGGCAAGAGGCTAAGCAGGAAGGACTAGTGAGGATGTTGAGGACGGATCTTAGCGAAGACTGGAAGGAAACTTTGCAGAGAACGCAACAAGAAGACAAAGACATAAGACCCATCCTCGAATGGAAGAAAACAGGTGCATCGAGACCTCACTGGAGTGAAGTTGCGGCAATGAGCCCTACCACCAAGAGTTATTGGGCACAGTGGGAAAGCTTGGTTATCCAGGATGGAGTTCTGTGCCGGAAATGGGAGAATGCTCGAGGTGACAAGTGTCACCTGCAAATGGTCGTGCCAAAGCTCAAGGTACCGGAAGTTTTACAACTCTATCATAATGGGAGATCGGGAGGTCACATGGGAGTTAAGAGAACTCTGGTTAAGATCCGAGAACGATTTTATTGGATCCATTGTAGAGAAGACGTTGAGGAATGGTGCCGTAAATGCACGAGTTGTGCTGCCGTGAAGGGACCACACACTCGCAGCAGGGGTGCATTAAAAGTGTACAATGTTGGAGCCCCGTGGGAACGTATAGCTTTAGATGTTGCCGGACCGTTTCCTGAAAGCCAAAGTGGGAACAAGTACTTCTTGGTGGTCATGGATTACTTTACAAAGTGGCCGGAAGTGTTTGCGATTCCCAATCAAGAGGCATCTACGGTCGCCGACAAGCTAGTCCACGAAGTCTTTTGTCGTTTCGGGGTGCCCTTAGAGATACACAGTGACCAAGGTCGGAACTTCGAGTCTGAAGTATTTAAGGAGACATGCCGGGTGATAAGTACCCACAAAACGAGAACGACCGCTTATCATCCGCAATCAGACGGCATGGTTGAACGATTTAACCAGTCTCTGGAAAGATATCTGGCAAAAGTTGTAGAAAGGAAACAAAGGGATTGGGACAAACACATTCAACCGTTTCTCCTGTCATACCGTAGTGCCGTTCACGAAAGCACATCAGTAACACCTGCTTTCGCTAACTTCGGAAGGGAACTACGATTACCTGCAGACTTGATCACCGGCATCCCACCTGAATCTCCACGCAGCATAACAGATTATGCGAATGATTTGCGCAACAGGATGAATGACGTATACGAGCACATCAGACAGACCGGTCAGCAGATGTCTGAGAGGATGAAGACCCGTTACGACCGGAAGGCGAACAATAAAGGCTTCGAGGAAGGATCGCTGGTGTGGTTACATAATCCGGCACGCAGCAAAGGAAAATCTCCTAAGTTGCAGGCAAAATGGGATGGACCCTATCGCATAGTCACTAAGATGAATGACGTCACCTACCGGATCCAGAAAGGACCACGAGGTACACCAAAGATCGTTCATCTGGATCGATTGGCACGCTACTACAGATCCAACAATGTTCGGGACGAACATGTCTAAGAGGGGGGCAGTGTTACGCCCAGTGACATCTCTCGGCGTTGTGGGAGGGATTCGGCGGTTCCGTCTAATAGTTTACACCGCCATCTATTGTCATCTTACGGAACTGCGTAGTACGGTACGAGAATCTTAGAGAGAATGCTGGTACTTTCTCGAATCATCGTGCTGTTTACACGCCGAGTACAGCGTTGCTGGAAAGCTCTAGAAGCGCTTTACCCGCGTATAAATAGGGCGCACGCGCACCGCCGAGTCAGTTTACAATCGTAAGCGGTCAAGTGTTCATCGAAGCGAACGGAAGCGGAAATACTACTGAGTTTGAAGCAGTACAGTGAAAAAGTGTGGTATAGTGTTTGTTGTGTTTTAAATTTAATTGTGTGTTTGAATAAAACGTGTTTTAGTCGGTAATATTGTTTATATTCTTATCCGTCGAACCCAGCACGTAACAGTAGTAGTAGTTGGACCTAATATGCCAATGAGGTTTATACCGTCTGTCTCGCTATCTTCTGTGTCCGTAATAAATAGTCCAAGTCATCAGCATTGCATTTTCGTTCAGGCCTTTCCCATCGCCTTCAACTACCTTGTGGTCATTGAGAAATATGTCCTACGTACTAGAAGAGACAGCTCAACTAGATTATTTGTAACACACGTAGAACGCACTACCGACCACAACAGACCTAAATAATTGAGTTTTCCTCTATTGTAGTACATTTGGCTCAATACTTGTGGCACCCAAATTATTGGTAACTGTTTGTGCCCATATCTTTGATGCATGCGGCCTACATGTCTGACCCAGTCCCACTTCAGCCTGGCTAACTTAAAGCCTACCTTGGCTATGCATGTTTTGGAGTACAGCGTTGTGTTTTGGACCTAATCGGTACTTTTTACTCCGTGAATGGACAATTATAAAGACTGCTATCCTGCCTCTAATTCAAAATAATGCAACAGCAGATGTTTTTAGTTTAACTTACTTGAAATCGCAAAAAGGTCTTACCGCTAACTTCCTAACTCCAAGCAGTTAATGAAAATATTAGGTTTTACGGCATTATCATACGCCAGGTCCGTAGCTGGTAACCGTTAGGGTTGTAGATCAACCGGCAGGTATAAGCTAGGTCCGTAGCTGGTGGGGGACCCCCCATAGTGCTTGCGTCCTCGTCGCGTCCCCTGGTAACGACCCGGTTCTGTCACCGTAACGGAGTGTCAGACCGGTGTTCGGCTAAAGAGCACTTGCGTGCCGGTTCATATTGTTTGAGTCTGTCTGTTCGTTATCTGTCTCTGTTTGTTGTCTGTCCCTCTGTGTTCGCTTGCGGCCATGCCCAAGCAACAGCGAGATGCGCGTGGGAGGTTTGAAAAAGGCCCTTCTCAGGGCCACCAAAAAGGCTCTTCTCAGGGCCACTCCGAGCAGGAGAGTGCTCCTGAAGATGTTTCGGACGCGGAGTCTTTTGACCCGCGTGCCGAAGTGGTGGTGGAGGTCACCTCCGGGGAGGCAGGCAGCCGAAAGCGGCCATCCACTCCGTTCTCCGTGCCTGGGTATTTAGACTCAGACACGGAGACCGAAGGGACGGCGGCCGCCAAGGTGCCCACTGCAAGCAGAGGGAGGAGGAGAGCGGTGAAGGGGGCACCCTCCAGGGAGGAGTTCCTCAGGCCCGCTTCGGTGCAGCCGAATGCTGAGTTTGAGGCGGCACTGCACGAGAGGCGCCTTGGGAAGGGGCCGGCTGCTGTTGCCGCCGACCTGGGGATGGGGATCGGCAGCGAGTCGGATTCCACCCCATTGGTCGGCGACTTGAGTGAGCTGAATGCCCAAGAACTGAGGGCGCGGGCGGGCGAGAAGCTCGCCTGCATCTTGGAGGTGGCTCGAAAGTCGGGCAACTTAAAGGGCGAGTTTGTCGGTCGCCTGAAGCGGTCGGCGTCGCTGCTGAGGGAGGTGGTGGATACCCTGGCGGGCCGTAGCGAGGCGGAGGAAACGCGGCGGCTGAGGGCCGAAAACTCCCGCCTGCGTCTCGAGGGTGAGGCGCTCAAGGCGGAGGTAAAGGCGCTCCGTCGGGGCTTCACTGAAGCGAAGACGGAGGCCGCTGCGGCGACGACTGCCGCCACCGCCGCCGCTGCCGCCGCCGCCACTGCCGCCACTGCGGAGACGCGGACAGGCCCTGCCGCCCCCCAGGTGGGTCCCGAGGTGGTGGAGGAGCTTAAGCGCTCCCTTACCATCACGCTCGGGACAATGTTAAGCGCCCGGCTCGCGGGGCTTGAGGACCGGCTTCTGCCGGCCCCGACGGTCCGCCCACCGCTGAGAGCGGATGCCAGGAGGGCGGGGACAGACGCCACGCCGCCCACACCGACGCCTCAGCCAGCCAGGGCACCCAAGGTGGGCAAGAAGGGGACCAAGCAGGCCCCTAAAGCTGCCGCCGCTCCTGCAGCAGCATCGACCGCGGGTCCCTCTAGCTCTAAGGGGACCCAAAACGCCAGCCGGGTTGCCCCTGCCGCCGCCGTCCCTCAGGAAATATGAGTGACAGTGGTAGGGAAGGGAAAGGGCAAGGGCAAGAGCAAGGGAAAGGGAAAGTCCTGCTCTCCCTCCACTGCATCTGCGCCTGCCCAGGTAGCCCGTGGCCCCGCCACCAAAGCTCGGCCTGTTGCCCCTGCTGCCCTCAAGAGTGTGGCGACAGGACTAAGGTCCCCAAAATCCGCGGCAGTTGTGCTGTCATTGCAGCCCGACGCCGTGGCAAAGGGGTTTACCTATGCTGCTGCCATCAGGGAGGCACAGGAAAAGGTCGACCTAAAAGAGCTGGGTATCGACCAGCTCCGCTTCCGTCAGACGGCTACGGGAGCCAGGATCTTAGAGATTCCTGGCTCCCAAAGCGGAGAAAAGGCGGATAGGCTCGCGGAGAAACTCCGCGATGCCCTGTCCGCAGTGGCCAGTGTCACCAGACCCATAAAGTCCACAGACTTGCGGATTGTGGGCCTGGACGATGCTGCCACAAAGGAGAAGGTGGTGGCGGCGGTCGCAGCGGCGGGCGAGTGTGAAGTTCGGCTCGTCAAGGTCGGGGAGATCCGCCCTGGCTTTGATGGCGCCGGCTCCGCCCTTGTGACCTGCCCTGTCTCAGCAGCAAAAGTGCTGCTGAGCAGGGGCAGGCTTCTCATCGGGTGGAGCTCGGTGAAGGTGGTTGCGCTGGGGGAGCGCCCCATGCGCTGCTTCAGGTGCATGGGGCTGGGGCACACGCGCCCCCAGTGTCCTGCTGCGGCCGACAGGAGTGATCTGTGCTTCCGTTGTGGAGACGCAGGGCACCGGGCGGCCAACTGTGGCAAGGCTGGGCTCCGCTGCGCCATTTGCGCAGAGGCGGGAAAGCCCTCGGGGCACGTTATGGGGGGGCGCAGCTGCAACCCCCCGAAGACGAAGGGAAAAGCCCCTGGGACCCGGGCCACCCCTGCGGCCACTAGTCAGGCCGCCCCTGAGGCAGCGCGCCGCGAAGCAGTGTGCGGGGAGGTTGTGATGTCTGATTAGTATGGATCAGGTCGGACATCACAACTTCCTCCAGGCGAACCTGAACCACTGCGCCGGGGCCCAAGACCTGCTCATGCAGACCCTGGTGCAGTGGGAAATCAGTGTGGCCGTCGCCGCGGAGCCGTATTTCGTTCCCCCCAGTCCCTATTGGGCTGGGGACTTGAACGGCTCCGTGGCCATCGTTGGGAGAGTTGGCGGCCCCCTCCTCTCAGTCGAAGAGAGAGGGGCGGGGTACGTGGTGGCCAGGTGGGAGAGGTATGCGATCGTTGGCGCATACTTCTCTCCCAACAGAACCGCCGCGGAGCTGGAGGTCTTTATGGACCTCCTGGCTGCGGTGGTGAGAAGGCAGGCGCCACGTCAGGTCCTCCTAATGGGGGACCTGAACGCCAAGGCCCGGGAATGGGGCAACCGCTCCACTGACACTCGAGGGGAGATAGTCAGGGAGTGGGCGGTTGCCACAGGACTGACTCTCCTCAATAGAGGGTCGGTCCACACGTGCGTGCGATGGTGTGGGGGGTCCGTGGTGGACCTAACGTTCACCAGCCCCGCTGTCGCGGCACGTGCCCGGGCCTGGAGGGTGATGTCGGAGGTGGAGACGCTCTCGGACCACAAATACATAAGGTTCGAGATCTCCGCCTCCGACAGTCAGGGGAGGTCCCGGCGCGTGGTACGGGCGGATTTTCCGCGCTGGTCGGTGAGTCGCCTCGACGCCGAACTGGCGGAAGAGGCGGCTATCGTCCAGGCGTGGCTTGCCGCCCCCACGCACCCGGTGGAGGTAGACGTCGCGGCCGGCCGTTTCCGCGAAGCGGTCACGGCCGTCTGCGACGCGGCCATGCCGAGGGCTCGCCGCCACCCCGGCCGCCGAGAAGTGTATTGGTGGAGCTCGGAGATCGCCGATCTCCGAGCCGCCTGCTCGGCGGCACGGCGGCCCTACACGCGGTGTAGGCGGCGGCGGCATGGCCGGACAAACGACCAGCTGTCGGCCGAAGAACTGCAGGCCGAGCTCCGGCTGTACTCCAAAAAGGAGCTGCAGCTGGCCGTTGGCCAGGCCAAGTCCCGGGCCTGGGGTGAAGCTCTGGAGGGCCTGGATAGGGACCCATGGGGGCGTCCGTACAGGGCTGCCCGGAATAAGTTCCGGGGCCTGATGCCCCCCGTCGCGGAGTCCCTAGAGCCGGAGCTCTTGGGCAGGGTGCTGGTGGGGCTCTTTCCCGAACAGGACCCTCACCACACCCCTCCGACGATGGCGCCGTCCGTCCCGGAGGAATTGGACCCGGCCTCCATCCCGCTTGTATCGGGGGCGGAGATGGAGACGGCCGTCAGCCGCTTACGTGGCAAGAGGACGGCACCGGGTCCTGACGGGATACCGGGGCGGGTCCTCCAGATCGCCCTCAGAAAGATGGGCGATCCGCTTCGGGAGCTGTTCGACGCGTGCCTCACGTCTGGACGGTTCCCGAAGCTGTGGAAGGACGGCCGCTTGTGCCTGTTGCGAAGGGAGGGGCGAGATACAACCTCACCTTCCGCATACAGGCCAATCGTGTTGCTGGATGACACTGGAAAGCTGCTAGAGAGAGTAGTGGCTTCGCGTGTCATCCAGCACTTGGAGGGGACTGGGCCAGCGCTATCGCAGGCCCAGTATGGGTTCAGAGCGGGGCGGTCCACGATAGATGCCCTGCTCTGGCTCAAAGACTGGACGCAGGAAGCGGTCGGTGGGGGGAACAAGGCGTTGGCTGTCTCGCTGGACATTGCCAACGCCTTCAACAGCCTCCCGCATGGAACAGTACAGGAGGCGCTCCGGTATCATGGAGTGCCCCTGTATTTGCGGAGGCTGTTGGCCGACTACCTCCAGGACCGCGAGGTCCTGGTGGAGGGACGCGACGGTTTGAGGCGCCGTCGCGTATCCTGCGGGGTTCCACAGGGGTCGGTGCTGGGACCGCTCCTGTGGAACGTTGGCTACGACTGGGTGCTTCGGGGCACGCTTCCCGCGAGTATGCGGGTGGCGTGCTATGCCGATGACACCCTGGTCGTAGTCAAGGGGAGGGATCTCGGGGAGGCGGTGCGGTTGGCCGCGGTGGGAGCTGCCCTAGTGGTCGACCGTATCCGCGCCATGGGATTAGAGGTTGCCCTCTCCAAGACCGAGGCCCTATTGTTCCATGGACCTCGGGGAGGACCTCCTCCAGGTACGCGAGTGGCACTGGACGGGGTCCTGGTCCGGGTTGGGACCCAAATGAGGTACTTGGGTCTCATCCTGGACGGGAGGTGGACTTTTGGGGCACACTTCACCCAGCTGGCCCCAAAAGTCCTGGGAGCGGCGGCCGCCCTGGGGAGGCTGCTGCCCAACGTGGGTGGCCCGAGCGCCACTTGTCGCCGACTGTACTCCGGAGTGATCCGGAGTATGGCCCTTTACGGGGCACCGGTCTGGGCGGACGCCCTTAGTCGCGACAATAAGACCCTGCTGCGACGTCCGCAGCGGGTCGTCGCGACAAGGGCCATACGCGGTTACCGGACGGTGTCCTGGACGGCGGCGTGCGTGCTGGCCAGTGACCCCCCCTGGGAACTACAAGCGGAGATCCTCGCCGAAGTTTACCACTTCGTGGCGGCGAGGAGGTCCCGCGGGGAGCCCCCGGGGTGGGAGGAGGTCGCACACATGCGGCGACAGGCGCGGGCCGCTCTATTGAGGCGGTGGACGGAGGACCTGGCTCCACCGAACCCGGGCCAGTGGACGGTGGAAGCCATTCGCCCGGTCCTCCGGGGGTGGATAGGGCGGCGATTCGGGTCGCTGACCTTCCGACTGGTGCGGGTGCTTTCCGGGCACGGATGCTTCGGAAAGTATTTGCACCAGATCGCGAGACGGGAGGCGACCCCGGCCTGCCACGAGTGTGGGGCGCTGGAAGACACAGCGCTCCACACGCTGGAGGCGTGTGCCGCGTGGGGGCCGCAGCGGCACACGCTTTCGGCCATAATAGGCGGAGATCTCTCCCTGCCGAGCGTGATCAACGCCATGCTCGGCGGCGAGAGGTCGTGGCAGGCAATGGTCTCCTTCTGCGAAGCTGTCATGACGCAGAAGGAGACCGCGGAGAGGGTCAGGGAGAACAACCTCCTCGCTGACCCTCTCCGGCGCAGACGGACGGGAGCGAGAAGGAGGCGATTTGCCCGCCTTCTCGCTCCTGTATAGTGGGGTCACTGGTACAGAGTCGGGGGACTCTCTACCGGCTTGCACGACCCCACACGTCTGGGGGATGGCCTTGGTGAGCAAGGCTGTCCCTCCACAGGTGCTGAGGCCCGGTCACCAACAGCCGGGCCAACCGCCGGGGCGGGATGGTGATTGCTAACGCGACCCCATCCCGCCCCACTCCGTCGGCGGAGGGACTGCTCACCCCAGGTTTTTAGTGAGTATACCGACCCCCTTCAGGGGCGGAGAGTCTCACATAACCACCCTTCCCCCCCCCCCCGGGGGAGGGGGTATCCATAAAGGATTTTCCTGGGTCAAAAAAAAAAAAAAAAAAAAAAGGGCACTGTTGCGGCGTTTGACCTGGGGTCAGCCATTGCATTTTTCGCTTACGGTTATCGTAAAGAATTCACTTTTACACTTTTACTTTGTACAATAATCATTTACACCAATCAGCGACAAGTAAACAAAATTCTAACATTTACGAGTGAATTCTCGGCAATCCTTACGCGTGTGTGCGTGCGTATAAATTGTGCCACTATAAAAACAGATGCTAGCTTCGCGCGTCGCCACCGGCTCTCAACATGCAGCATGTAGCAGAGGTCGAGAGGAAGCTGAAGTCTTACTTCGAACAGCCGATAGCTCCGACAGAGGAACCCATCGTCGTCTCCCCAGGCCAAGTCCAGCGGATGATTCGCCGAACGTCCCTACGGAAAGCCCCCAGCGCTGACCGGGTAGCCAACGAAGCTTTGCATCACCTACCTCCGCGAGCCATCGCGACGCTGACGCGCCTCTTTAATGGCATCCTCCGTACCGGACACTTTCCCTCCGCATGGCTACTAGGCAGAGTCATCATGCTACCAAAGCCGGCGAAGAACATCCTGCTGCCGGGAAGCTATCGCCCCATTATGCTCCTCTCGACGACATCGAAGCTGTTCGAAAAGCTGCTACTGCTTCACATGACGCCACACCTTCAGCCACGCGACGAACAGTTCGGCTTCCGCGCCGAACACTCCACAACTCACCAGCTCGCGAGGGTACTGCACGACATCGCGGTTGCTCGCAACAAACGCGAGTGCGTCTTCGCAGTATTTCTTGATATGGAGAAAGCGTTCGATCGCGTATGGCACAACGGCTTGCTGTACAAACTGTCCACATCCACTACTCCCCGTCGAGTTGTTAGGATCGTGGCCACCCTTCTGCAAGACAGACGCATCCAAGTGGCGGTTGAAAGCGTCAACAACGTAGTCGTCCAAGCGCGCACCGCGTGTGCCCTCCTGCGACCCGTGTTATCGTCCCGACTGCAGCTCCGTGCAAAGCTCGGCGTGTACAAGGCGTACATCCGCAGCTGACTCACCTACACTGCCCCGGCTTGGTTCGCTCTCACCCCTGAGACGAACCACCGCCGGTTGCGCTCCGCACTATCGCCAAAGCCCCTCGCTTCGTGCGGAACAGGACGATCTCCAGGGACCTGTGCATGGAGAGCTTGGACGACTTCGTGAGACGCCTGAGCATCAAGCTGTTCGTGCGCGCCGACGGATCGCACGCCCACCATCTGCGGGAGCTTACGCCCTACCATCAGTGACCGCCGGACAGGATGGCCCTGCCGCGAGACCTCGTCTCCGTGGCAACCCTTACCGGACCTACATGATGCCCCTCCCTGATGCTGGCTGACGGTCGCTCCCCGGGAAACCTTTCCTGAGGAGCTCGACCTCGCCAAGTGCAGGAGGGACCCATCGGACACGACCCGAGCGCTGCTGGCACGTTGGTCGCCCGCGAGGACTCACCCTTGCGGGCTGGACTTCGCTAGCTGTGCTATCCACCGGCTCTGACTACCCGGACAGACCAACGGGCCCACCCCAGTGACCCGCCTGTTTTAGCAGGCGGCGACGAACACAACCAAGACAGGCCCACGGCCTGGTCTGATTACCCCGAGACCCCGTAGGGGTCTACGAGAAGAACCACTGACGCGCATCGCCAGTTCCTAAGATGGTTTCGGCGCGGCCAGACGTATGATGCTCTGTTCGATCGCCTTCATGCGTCGCTTGGTTTCGGCGCGGCTAGACGTATGATGCTCCGTTCGATTCCAGGTTCCTTATAAACTTATATGTTGCTTGTGCGTATAAACATACGCCACAAGGTGTTAAGTATGAAATTGCTGAGGTGTACAAAAAAATTTTTGTTTTGTTCTAAGATGTACCATATTTATTTAATCAAAATATTTACCCTCATTATCTATACATTGCTGCCATCTAAACGGAAGTTCATTTATGCCTTGACGACAGAACACCGGGGATCTAGATTCGACAAACTGTGTGAAAGTATTTTGTACTGCCTTCTGGGAAGATTTTTTTTATCACGTAGACAATTGTCCAAATCACGAAAAAAATGGTAGTCCGTTGGAGCAAGGTCTGGTGAGTACGGAGGATGACGTATGGTTTCTAACTGTAGCTCCTGTAGAGTTACAACGGTTTCTGATGCAGTGTGAGCTCTTGCGTTATCATGGAGCAAAAAATAAAATACACGTGAGCACAGTCACGGTAATGATATCTACAATATTGTAACTCGGCCCTGTCCTTGAAATAATTACCTACAACAGCGCGTTTCGTAGACATACGTTAGGGCTGTCCGCCTACAGTATTTTAATTTTATCTACCTACTTGATTTCTTTCTAGTTTAGTGATTGTAGATATTATACAAAGTGGCGCAAATGTTATCACATTAATTGATACCACATATACTATGTGGTATTATTTGACGATTTACAAATTATATTCTATACTCTACCACATATACACAAGACCATCTAGCCCAAACTAAGCAGAGCTTGTACTATGGGTACTAGGCAATGGATAAACATACATATATATCCTTTTTTTTGGTAAATCCGTACATATTGTACATAGAAACACCCAGACCAAGACAAATATTCATGTTATGAATCAAATGTATTCAGTAGTTTAGCCACAGGACATTTTTTTGTTTTTATAATTTAGATCATCATGTGTCATATTAAAACAAAACAAACAAACGGAAAAAAACACAAATAAACAAAAAAAAAAACAAGAGAATTAAGGTCCATAATCGAAAAGAAATAGGTTAATGTGTGCTTATTACAACGGTGTTCCAATTTGTGTCTTACTTTATTTTATTTTATTAGTCCAAAAAAATAATTTCTTAATTTCTGTGAAAATATGTATTTTGTTTACGTTAACCGTCTTATATCAACCAACTTCAGGCAGTATATCATTTAATGTGATAAGTTTTGCGTCACTTTCTATATTATATTATAAAAATGAAATTCGTAGTGAATGAAAAAGAAAGTGTTCAATAAAATCATATCATCACAAATCCCACGCTTACTGTTTACAAAACAATTACACCCGTCCGTTCGTCACTGCGGCGCATTCGCGACTGGTTGCGAACCAAGCGCATACCAATGCCGAGGCGTGTAGGTATGACTCGAGTTCCGACCGTTTGTATAAAGATAGAATACTGTTAATAACAATACCGTGGCACAGTTGAAACTTAGAAGATTTCTTAGCTATAGTGACAAGAGTTTTTAGTTATTTATGAGACTGAAACGATGAGTATATTTTTCTGCATACTACTGCAATGTGTACTGTCTATAATTGCCTTACCATTATGTTATTTTTACATTTTTTCGGTTAAATCACATCAATTTGGTCGTCCTATGGTAATATATAAATAATTGCATGTGACCTACAAAATTGATTTTTAATTTAGTACTATTGTCAGTTTTAATATATTCACATGTACAACGAAAATAGTCTTAATGTGATTTTAAATATACATAGTAATATTTTCTTAAAGAACCTAGATTTCTTTTGTTTATTACAAGATATCCTGTCTCTTCGTAGCTATATTATTACAATTACTTCATAAATATGTTACAAAATTACAGATTGTATATATTATGTCTATCTGTCATCTGCGTGTTTTCTATTTAATGGATAGCTTGCCGATATTATCTCCAATGCCAAATATGTTTATAGATATTAAATTAATGAATAATTTCATGAAACAAAGAGACATTGGTGTGAGTGATACACACGTATGAAAATTATCCTTTACGTGCTTCGAGAAAAAAATAAAATAATAATAACCCTTCTGAGACAGTCGTTAACTCATCATGAGACTAACGCGATATCAGAGGGCACAGTACACTAGCTTTTAAACTACCACTTTCGCCTTGTGATATAAACAAAAAATGTATCACCAGATTAAATAAAAGCGCACAATCCGCAGGGCAGCTTGTGGCGACACTGCGGTCCTAAATGTCTCAGAGTGTCGGTTTGGGCCAAGCCGGGGCTTGCCGTTACTGGCTGGGATAGAACTTCAAGAGCGCCTGTAGGTCTCTCAACTCACTGCTCGTCACCCCTAGCCGCTTGCACCGGTGTTGCGTTCTGCTGCTGGCTTGCAGGCCTATGGTGGCTATTCAGAGAGCACATCTAGTGAGTTGGCGAGTCACCGTCTACTCACCCGATTGATGCTATTAGAGTATTCAGGGCAGACGGCGATTTTTATCCATAGTTACCAATATACAGGTCCATCAAACACCCGTACCCATAGCCCAAATATATCTTAGAATCCATACGTAGCCATAGTCCTGCGCCTGCTGCGGCTAGTGCCGCAGTAGGTGTTCCATCCCACCTTTGATTAAAACTCTCGAAGGGCTTCTTCACGTTGGACCCATGTCTCCGTGTAAGCCTCCCAAAGGGCCAGGTATTTTCTTAATATAAATATGTTAGAAAATACCTGTGATAAGAGAAACATAATAATAATAATATTCTATCACATACACACAACACCATCTAGCCCAAACTAAGCAGAGCTTGTTCCCTATATAAAAAATTAAAAAGTACTCTGTGGCTTGTACTATGGGTAGGTACTAGACAAAATGACGGCACGATACGGATTACAGAGTAATAAATTTATCATTTCTTTAAGTAATTTGTTTAACCTGTATATAAATTCATCAATATTTACGAGAATGCAAGTAACTTGTAATTATTTTCATTTGCAACTGGTTGTTTATTGTGTATCTGTAGTCATTTTCTTGATTTTGACAGTTCGCAGCTGGTGCTGTTGGATTGTTTCTGTTATGGATTTTTGAGGCATAAAAACGTAGATATTACTTAAATTGTAGCGATAAACAAATAAGCTAGTCTAAATTCATTATATTTTAAACGAATTGCTTTATATTTTCTTCACTTGGCACAATGTATAAGGTAAATACGTTGTTTTAATACTCACTATATACGCAGAAAAAGATGATTGTATACAACATTTCAGACAATCCATATGAAATCTAAAGTAAATATAAATGTGTTTGGGGTTATAAATAGTTTCTGTAGCGTATTTTACCTAAATTATTTAGTGAAATTACATGTTGTCAATTTTCAACATGGCTCACTCCGGTCACTTTGTATGGCAGGTACTTTTATGTATAAACGTGATACGATATGTACCTGACAAGCGATACTATAATCAACAGTAGTTGCAAAGTAATAAGAAATTCATAATTACTTTGTTTTCAAATATGTTACATAAGACGTTTTATCGTCAGGACGAATAGGCGTAAGTGCCAACAAAAATAAATGTTTACAAGTGTGTTGTTCCACCACAAAGAAGCATTCTGTACAATATGTTCTTTTCAGATTGACTACTCAAAGTCTAATTCGATGATCAGTTAATTATACAGGTAAATAATTTAGAACTAACCTACCCTACAGATGTTTATTTTTATTTTCTTTATCTTATCTATACTAATATCAAAAACATTAATAATATAAAGACACTCCCTTCAATGCTTCTGATTCTAGGTCATATATTTGTGTAGTATCTATTAATAATGTCTCATACCTAATTTAGTTAATATTTTCACACATCAAACAATAACTGAAAATATTTACATGATATTTGAACTGAATATCATTTGCAGTACAAGATTGAAGTGTACACTATTTCTCCTTATCAAAAATATCAGTCTTCTATAAAATTTAACAATCTTTTCTTTGATTTTCTTATTACTTCTGCTAAATATTAAAAACCCTACATAATGATTACTACAACAATTATTTATTGCTTTCTTAAACTTTTATAACTTAACATTTTCATATATGAATAAAGTATAACATTCTATGTTATTAACTATATAATAATATATTTTGGTAATAGTTAAGGCTATGTGAAAATCTAATATAATTTAAAATACTGATATATACCTAAGGCACATTTCAAAGTTATTAGGATTATTAATCTCTTGTGATTACCAATAAATAAAACATCCATCATTAACATAATTGCCTAATACATTAACATTGTATATAAAACTATTAAGTGTAACAGATAAGATGTGTTTGGTATATTTTTTAAGGTAATCAACCTCTGCTTGACTACTATCCTTTGATCCTTGCTTTATACCTGTAATACCAAATTATATTTATTCTATTTAAGGGCAATGGACCCAGTTATAGACAATGAATGGCTTGGATGCAAGAATGAACCAATTGACGAAATGCAGAATGTGGGCAACATTGCTCGTAGCTGGCAGTGGAGAGAGCGAGGCACCAACCCTCCCCATTACCCTAGCAACAAAACTGTACTTGAAAATATTGCAGAAGACATACTTGTGCAGAAACCACTTGAAATAAGAGTAGGAATATATTTTACACTACATTATTTCTCAATATTAATTTATTGTGTAGTTTAATAACTGAACTTGTAATTATTTACTTACAGAGTTGTGATCTACCTGGCTATCCAAGGTCTACATTTTTAATGGTTTTTAGTCCTGATGGGTAAGATATTTTCATTTTATTATTGACTCCAAAACAAAATAATATTTACCTACCTAAACACATAATAACCCTTAGATGTTGTTGCATGTTTCCAATGCACAAGAATTTTTTATTTTGATCATAACTTCTCTCTAATTTCTATAGTATGATTGTTTAAGTTACTTTGCTTATAACTTTTAGATATGTAGTCCAATAAGAGTCTAATAATAAAATGTTTTTATGTAATTATGCATATCTCAACATATATTATAAACTCCTTTTCATATTTGTAGAACTAAAGTGGCTTCAACTCATGGCAACCACAATGTGTATGTATCTGAACTGGCCAGTGGCAAACATGTCCGTATACTAAAGGGACACCCACGTACACCATGGTGTATCGCATTCCACCCTTCACACCCACTGCTTATTGGCTCTGGCTGTCTTGGTGGTCAAGTCAGAGTGTGGGATATTGCTAGTGTAAGTTCTTTTTCTATTGTAATTCTGTTGTTTACACATGTAATTTCGTGTTTGTGTTTCCTTGTGTCTACCCTATAATTGAATAATAATATTAAACCAATAGTCTTATCTTCACGTCATGCCATAATGTTTACACTTGACTGACCTTTTTGATCTCCCCAAGACTGACTTAGAAATTTTAATTATGTTTTTATAGGGTGGCAGTGAGGTGTGGAATGTTCGCAATGAGACTGTGATCGCTTCTATAGCTTTTCATCCGCGGGAGCAGCTATTAGTGATAGCTACATACAATGAACTTTACTTCTGGGACTGGAGCCAGCCTGCACCTTTTACCAAAGTTTCCACTAATAATGTTAACGAAAAAGTGAGGTATGCAAATTAAAAATATTTACTAGACTAAGAGCAATAATAAATTAAATAACTCATTCTTGATTTGGTTTATAACATAATCCTTTTTTTATTTTTACTCTACTATTGTTTACTATACATATTTTGATCACTTTCTTTGGCTCCTAGCCAGTCAAAGCACATTTGCCTTTGTTCCCTGAGACTGTACAAATATCTTAATATATAAATAGCTTACTGATGCTCTATTCAATTTATTACTGCAATTTCAAAGTGACTGTTAAGACATGACAATTTGTAGTGATGTTTACTATAAGAATAATGTTTTCCATTTAATTACGGAAATAAAATTACGTATTTAAACTATAACATTCATGTGAAAATACTTTCACATTAATGTTATAAAGCACTTAGTCTTTTAACTGTAATTATAAATGTTATCCATTCTTCTTAGCTTGTGTATTTCAGATATGTAGCTTTTGATGCACTGGGCTACAAACTCATTACTGGCATATCGCTGTGGGCGTGTCCAGGAGGGCCCACAAACAATTCTTTGCTACAACAAAATCCTACAATGGGACCGCAAAGTAGCCAAAGTAACAACACTAGAAGGGATGACTCAGACGACAGTCCAGGCGGTAGTCGGCCGCAAGAAAGCCCTGCCTCTGGTTTAGCCCAAGACATGATAGTAAATTCATATCAGAACTTAGTTCAGAGATACGACAGCTTAGTGAGGAATTATCAGAGGCTATTCATGGTTCGCCATCGACTTACAAACACTCCACCACCCCCAAGCACGGTAATACAATATATACAATCTATTTACCATGATAACGTCATGATTGTGACGAACAGGGCATAGATCAATTATGAACGTTTTCAGATTGACCGCGGCACGGATCCGATGGAGACGGATGTAGCAACGGCAAGCACTTCGGGCTGGACGCGTACAGCACGCACATTCACGCCTGCAACTAACGAAGACGGTAAGCTATAATCACTGCTCTAGGTACGTACAGTCAGAGATAGAAATATCTTAACTTTCAACAAATTTTGTAACAGTATTTAATATTTTGATTAATGAAAATTTACTTATGGTTCATACGTTGGACCCACGTCGTGGGCTCACTATTTCCGCATTTGAGAGCACACGAACCCACGTCGAGGGCTCATGTTAAAAATACATTTCTCTTTGCAAATACACAATTATAAATTAAAATAAATACTGCAGTATATTTATTTAACAGATCTTCCTAGTGGTGGTGTTTGTTTTGAGATTTAAAGATGTTTGTTTTATTTTTATATTTTTACTTTTGCCTGTATGCCAAGGGCTCTCCGCGTGGGATGTATGACAGGGTTGGTAAACAATAATATTATGCAAACAACTTCAATGTTATTCACAAAATCAACTTAATTTAAGGACATTTTAATCAATTATTAACAGAAATTTATATTCATTTAAATGTCATATCGATAATTTGAAGTTATACGAATCATTGTTATTCAGACTAATTTATTTTATACATAATTATTTTCTAGAAGAACTCTTGATGTCATAAGTTCCTATAGTGAACTGACTGAATATAATTGATTGCAGAAGAATTATTTGTGAGTGGTACTATTCTTCAAAATATCCAATATTTCCTTCATCTTATATATATAACGTGTATTGCCGTGAAACTTTGACATCTCCAATGCTACTATTCTACCAAAATATTCGTTATATTGAAATTGCGCACTCATGTTGCAACCTTCGTATTCCGTCATAGTATTTATTTCTCTTGTTGCGATAGTGGTATTTTTGTGGATATATTTATAAATTTCTCTAGAATAGGATAAATCATCAAAAGGTTGAGAATCAGGTCCAGAATTCAAAAGGTTTCAAATTTCAAAAGGTTCAGAATTCATCTTGCTAGACACAAGTTTCCTGGCTGTCTCTTGACACCCTGGTTTTCTTTGGCAAAGATTCATATTCTGTACACATATTCTGAGATTCAGCATTAACATTTTGCATTTCGCTAATTAAGTTACTACCACGTTTGGTAATCTTGTGCAGATCTGAAAAAATAATAAGTTAGAAGAAAATTAGTAAATAAAAGGTTGTGAAAAATGTAGGTTCAGAAATACATAGCAAAATAAAAAAAATTAATTGATCTTTTTAAAAAGGTTGACGATTCATGTCTCATGATGACAGCGAATATAAAAAAATGTTTACTTACCCATATTTTAGTGTATGTACATTTTAACTAGAAAACAGCACTAGAATACTTCCAGGAATCTTATATCTAGAAGAACTATGACCATATTCCTAACAAAGAGAGTCTTTTGTGTTACGAGTAGGTAGTTGCTGTATACCACAGACCCACGTCGTGGGCTCACCCCAGCGCATCTGTATTACTTGAGGGTTCACTAGTAAAATGTATGAAGCGTGTAAAAGTTATGAGGATGTGAATCTGTTAACATGTATATGAGGCTTCAAAAATACACAAACTTGAAAAACTTAGACGTTTAATATATTTTTAATCTCGACTGTACCTTTTATTCAGCTTGAACTCAATTTTAGTTCAGGCAAAACACGCTTAATTTTTATATTTATAATTTGTTCAGTGTCATAAATACTCTGGATGATGGATGCCGGTAGTATATCGAACGAGATGTAGCTCTATTACATATAATGTAGTGAATCTACAAAACTGATTATTTAAAAATCGATACGCCCCATTTTTAAGTGTTTTGTTACAAAATTCGTAGAGCTTGATTTGCTTTAATTTAACGATAGCTAATAGAATTGATAATGATTAGACAAGAAGATTGAGGTCAGTGTCACTTAAACTTTTAGTTTAATGCTTGCTGTATAAAGTCAAAGTCCAAAGCAATCAAAGCAAATCAAACAGTCAAGATGGCGGGCTTAGTATATTTTATGAAAATCTTTTTTGAATTATTGTGTACCAACGGCGTTCATTTTATAAAACTAAAGTATGCAAGCCCCAATGCATTTGAGGATATTTCATAAATAATTAAATATATTGATTCACCTTCAATCTACCACGACCGTCGTGATGCGAGACGCAAACATAGCTGAAGCTCTCAAATTACAAAGCCTATTGATATATTAAATTCATAATGATGACACGCCTGAAAAAGTACAACACTAAGCGCAGCGTCCGCGTCGCACGGTAGGCTGCAAAACGGCTTTCATAGACCTAAGGATTTCAAAGTGTTGGTTTTTTTGCCAGATATCGCTTTTATTAGTTATTACTATATACAAAAATGACACCCGAGTTAATTCTGCACAAAAACGAAGGAAATATATTTTTTTTACGAAGAATTTGTATGAAGCTGGTATAAATCTACTTATCTCTTAAATGGCAAGGAAACCATAATATCCTTACAGTTATAGTACCAATTATTTATGATTTTTTGTCATATTTCACAAAAGGCTAATCGAGGACGATTTAAAAAAAAAACATCAATTTATTTTATTTATTTTACATAATTATGAAACGGTCCCTTTTAGTGTCTGAATTAAAAACATCGATATGAAGAATTTTATTGGCCCAAATATTAAGAATATATAAAACAAGAAAATATTTAAAAAAATGGCTGTTTATTATTTTTTGTTGATAATTTAAATAAAACAGAGTAATTTAAAATGTAATTTATGTAATTAATAACTAAACGTATTGGTACAATAAAATAACATAAATAACAAAAAATCATGGAAAATATAATTAAATATTATACATTTTCCTTACCACTCTCGTTGTCGGACTCTAATTCTGAGTCAGAATCCAGATTGGATATATCTAAAAACTCGAACTCAGTTTCCTGAAACTGAATTAAGACGAGAGTTTCAGTAAAAAAGCTCTGCTTTCTCTTGGCATCTAACTTAGGCCTTTATGCATTTAGGAAAGGATCTGAAGAAACAACATATTTTGTATATCTTAATTAGAATCTTGCCTGCATCTTTTCCGCGAATAATGTTCCCGGAACCTCCTAAAATCTTTGTTTTGAGACTCAGAGGCTTCTCCCGAAAGAGTCCCGATCGCCACAAATTCTTTTTTTCTTTTATTATATCGGCCCCGTGTATTAATAATTTATGTACGGTTGACGACATGTAGTACCATTCGTATAATTCCACGTACTTTTCTGCGGTTTCGCAGGCAAAATATTTAAATTTGCTTACGTCGATCTTCTCGCCAGAGCTTGCAAAATTGCAGCAATTCTTTTAATTAGCTCTTCATCTAACCCAGTAATAGCTGCAGTTTTATTGGGAAACTCGAAAAACTTTCTTGCGGTATTCCCGTCATTGGTAGTGCCCGAGCCTTGTTTCACTATATCAATCAACAGATTGAAATCATCTTTGAATACATTTTTTTCTTGTTTACAACATTTCTTTGTGCTTGTTACTTCTCGCTCTCGCTGCCCACTGTTTGAAGTCTAGCCTGTACGCAATGTGTAACAGACATTCCATGCAATTTATATAGGCGTGTAGGGGTGACAAGCCAAATTCGTACATGTCAGAACACACAGTCTTTGATGTTACAGCATCTAAGCGTTTCATTTCTGTAGGTTTTGCTAAGCGGAAGTAGCACGATGCATTTGATCTGGCTTCAGAAAGGTACGTGCAGACTTTAGCATCGATCATTGTCATCATTAGTTGATGAGTCACCCTGTTACTATTACTGCACTCTGTGGAGATAAGAGCCTCAATTTCATCACCCATTTGTTTTTTGAGATCAATGACAACTGCTTCGCTTTCCTTTACAAAAGTAAAGTGAACTGGACGACTATACAAAGCAGAGCATGGTTCGTCCATAAAGTATTATCTCCATCTATCAGTTTTAGTGTCAACAAGGAGGTCATGAAAATGCTTGAATCATCTTATTCACCTTCAATTTTCTGTTTGTATCGGCTTGGTTGGAAGCGCCATCAAATCCCCACTAGGATATCAGCTCTAGCTGCTTATTTTTCACATCGTCAGAAAGAGTTTGAAGGATCCTCGTCACCGTGATGTCAGTAAAGCTTGAAGTGTAATCCTAGCCGATGACTCCGTAACTGACACTGTTTGCTTCGGAGGGTAGCAATCAAGCTTAGCTTGTTGCACCTTATATTAGGATGGATAAATATCCTTAGCACCTTACCGAATGGCAGCCTCTCGTAACGTAATATATTGCCACTTGAAACTGACAGTTTTGGTGAAAGAAGCAATTCAAGCGCTTTCTCTGGTGTAAATATGGATGTTTTCAGATTTCTTAAGCGTTTCATTAATTTTAACGGCTGCTTCGGGATTTTTTATCATATATTCGATCACAGATGCGATATCCTTATGCCTTTCTTCTTTTAAACGTGTTGCTTAGGCATAAATATGCCAATTCTCTGGAATCTTCGCCTGTATGATCATCAGATCTTCTCATTTTCTGTTTGCTTCCCAGATCTTCGAATGGTTTTCGGGACCTTTTTGTCATTGTTCCAACAGACGATGATGTTGACGGTTCTTGAGAGATTGAGTGTGCTCTTGGTATCTCATTAGCAGTTGCTTCTTGATTAACTAAAGTTGGCACACAACTTGGCCAATCAATATTTGCTTGCAGCCAATTTCTATCCGGCTTATAAAATTATCAAGTAATCGGTTCGATTTCTGCTACCTCTGTAAAGCAGCTCGCCTGAATCTCTGACAAAATTCTATGAAAGTTACTCGATCCTCGGCAGAAAGGCAATCGCCTATGCGGGATACAACTGCACCAAACAATACTTCATGATTAAATGTAAGTACTTCTAAGATTTTAGAGTCGCAGAGCAAAAATTTAGTGCTAGTTTAGATTTAGTTACACAGTTGTGAACAATTTAAATTAGAAAGCAACATTTTAGCCCTTTTATTGTTGAGTAGTAGAGCCTCGCTGATTTCAGCATGAATAGGCCGGCTCGATCGGGGAAGTACTAACCTCTCACAGAATATCGACGTGAAATAGCAGTGTTCCTACTGTTGTGTTTCGTTTGGTGAGTGAGAGTTCCGGAGGCCCAATCACCCTCTTCCCCCTTCCCGCTCCTTCTTCCCAATTATATTTTTCTAAAGTGTCGGCAACGCGCAAGTGATGCTTCTGGTATTGCAGGCGTCCATAGGCTACGGTGACCAATTACCTCTTAAAAAAAATATATAGTTAACTTAATCATTAGAGATTTAAAAGATGAGCTAATGGAAATTTATAATCGTGAAAAACGTTTCTTAGTACTCATAGCACAAATAATCAACAAATTCCCAAATCTTACTTATAAGAAAAAAGCGAATATAGTCTATAGTTGGCATTGTTGCGCGATATTGCAAATTAATTAATCACCTATTCAGACTTATTTGAAGACTAAATAATTGTAATTACTTAATCACTTCTTTTCAGACTTATTAGAAGACTAAACAATTAGATATTTGGTATTTTGGTTCTATCCATAGTTATAAAACTCCTTTTGTGTTGATAAATATCTAGCTCTAACATAGTTGGTGTGTGGGTGTGTGTGTGTACTAAAAACCACTGGATACCCTTTCGGAGATATAGGGGTGATGCTATTTATGTTACGTGTTGTTAAAAGCCTGTGTTCCTCAATTTAAACACTAAAAGAAACCGTTTCATATGTAAAAATAAATAAAATATTACGAAGATTAAAAAAAAAACGGCGTCGATAACCGTTATGTGGAATATGACAATAAATCATAAATAATTAGAACTATAACCACCTTTACGGATATTACGGTTTTCCTTGCCGTTTAAGAGATAATTAGATTTTTCATACCAGCTTCATACAAATTTTTTGTATAAAAATTATAATACATTCGTTTTTGTGCAGAATTAACTCGGGTGTCATTTTTTATATAATAATAACTAATAGAAGCGATATCCAGAAAAAAACCGGCACTTGCAAGTTGAAATCCCTAAGTCTATAAAAGCCGTTTTTCAACCTACCGTGCGTCGAGACGACCTAAATTAAATACAACTGCCTAGATGCCTAATGAAACAGATATGCAACTATGGTAGTACCTTTACAATAGGCAATAAAATCGAATGTTTATAGAAATATTACGTCATTGTTAACGGAGTCATCCTACTTTGATTTCACGAATATTTTCATATATTGCTTATTTGCAGATAATCCAACTCCTAGTACATCATCAGCATCTGGCCGGCAAAATCCTGTCGATAACGGTGATGGTGAAAGTAGCAGCAGCCGCCTATTGAACTTAGATGTATTGTCTATTGACAGCAACCCTTCCAGGTACATAAATGAAAATAAAGAACCAATTTTCGTCGTTCTTCATGTAGAAGCAGATTGATACGTGTTGTTTTATTTTCAGAAATCAAAATTCATCTAGTCAAGAACGTTCGCTGTTCGGATCACGTTCCTCAGCGTTCCAACCACTATCTGGCTCAGAAAGGTCGTTTAGAACGGTCGATCAAAACGAGCGCACTACTAGACTGTTGCCAAACCCTTTCTCTTCCTCAAATGGAACACCTAGACCTACGAGAGTTACTTTCTCGGAAAATGCCCCAGGCTTTAATAGTTCAGCGAATACATCGCGTACCAGCATATTTACTTCATCCCGAGGATCGTCGTTAGGACGGGATTTTTCACTTCGCCGAAGAAATTTTTCTCCTTTACAACACAACAACGATCCGTTATTGTCGTCAGCCAACACTGACGTGCCGCTTCTGCCGCGGCGTTCATTCCGCACTAATATGTCTCCCGATAATATGCCATCCACATCAGGTACTTCCACGAGACCAACTATGACTAATTCGTCTACACAGATGAGTCCCGTGACGGCGCCGGTCGATGCGCAAACCATTAATGAAAGTCTTGATCTAATTCGTGATATTCTCCGAGATTCCGGCACTAGACTGCTGAATTTAATAACTAACATGTCGCTGTCGACATTAGCTAGCGTAGAGCGAAGTATCCCCCGACGCGGCACTGGCTCCCGCACACACTCCGACGAGAGTGAGGGAGGTGGCAGAATGCGCGGTGGACGACCTCGCGTTCGCCTTTTTAGTTCATCTTGGCGTCGAGATTTCCTTTCTTCCAGTTCTGACTCTGATAGTGATCAGTCCCCTGAAGTCAATATTTTCAGAACGAGAAATACGACGTTCCAAGAAGAAGAAACTAGGCCAGCCGACAGTGCCTCCGCATCAACTTCTTCCGAAAGACCGTCGCACCCTACTGATAGACTAGTGTTTGAATTAAATGAGGAGTCGCGAAATGGTGAATCCTCGAGAGAACCAGGTGGTATAAATGTATCATTGTCCAATGATAGATTTCGAGTTCGGACACAAAGTGATTCGGCAATTGAAAATGCCGTCCCAGCGCCAACAGACGAAGGTGGAAATGGTGATACAGCGTCCTCAGATCAACCGATGCCAAGTACACCTGACTTTAACCCTGACAGACCTTCCACGAGTAGGGATGAATTTTGGAACAGGTATGGCGCCGTTCCATCCGGTGAGGCTTACAGAAAAGTAAGAAGTGGCGTAAACGCTTTACAAAAGCATACAGTACAATTGACGAATCTTTGGTTGCGAGGCAATCGTACAACCATGAGAGAATTACGTGGTATGTGGGAAAATTTGCGCCGACGTATACTTATGTTACACAGGGAAACGGGAAGACAAGATGTTCCTAGTTATTACACTAGACCGCTTCTAGATAGATGTATGATGTTGACTGAAATGACTGACAGTATCACGCGCTCTGGCAGAAATTCTAGAACTAATCCAAGGACTGAAGATAGTGAAAGACATCCGTCAGGAGGGCGTACTGCACCTTCGAATTCTAATAATGGAATCTCTAATTCGAGAGATAATGAACCTAACACGTCCACTGATAACGCAGGCGACCGACCGGCACAGCCAAGCAGATCTCAAGTGAGATCGTCTCCGAACATTCGGTCGTCACCTTCTTTTAGAAGAAGACTGCAGTCAAATTATCGTTGGCGACCAGAAGACGAACTTAGGAGGCGATCCCGGAACCCTACAGCTAACCGGTTAGCGCCGCGGTACACTAACCGATCTCGTAGGGATTTTGCACGTGCTATTGAAATCAGTGCTACTAGACATGAAATACGGATGAGAGCTATGCAGGTGTTATCAGTAATGTTTAACATGATGATGATGTGTCTCGAAGAACGAGGTCTAAGTCAATTAATTATCACTATGCTACGAACGCTGAAAAGGGCCTTGGCTTTGACTTGTCTAATAGTAATGTCTAATAGAAATACTGGGCGATCTGCTAATAACCAAGCGCCAGCCCCGCAACGAGTAGAATCCTTAGATGTAGTTCGTATCCAAAATGTTGAGCATAACGTCGATGTAAATGTCGACGGTCCTGACGAACTAGTACCTCCTAGTAACAATCAAAGTACACAACCACCTACAGAACCAAAAGAAAATCCTACCCAAAATAAAAGTAAAGATGACAAACCTCCAGAAGAAGAAAAGCCTTCGACATCTAAAACTAAACCTACTACTACTAGTGATAGTAATAAACAAAAACAAGAAGAACCAACACCGTCAACTTCCCGTTCTATAATTTCACAAAGATGGAGTAATAGGTTAGCTGTGCAGATTGCCGCGGCTAATAGAAATAACTCTGCAACCGCGACAAATAGAAGGGAGTTATACATAGAAAGCAGACGCCAAAAGGCCTTGCACAGAACCAACCCTACGGCTCATCCACTTATTAGAAAGAGGGCTCTGCCTCCAGTATCGAATTACAGAATACCGACACTTCGGTGTTTACCTACTAGACCCCCCGTACCTCGATTTAGGAATCCGAGAGTCGAAACACAAAACAACGAACCGGTCGCCGGTCCATCAAATGCCCCGCCCGCTGAAAATCCCAATCTACAGGAATCGCCCGGCAGCGAAGTGATGAATGAATTCGAACACAGAGTTAACTTCATACGCATAGCTCACATGCAAGCCGTCAGATTGAGGAACGCGGCGCGGAATAGGTTTCGGCGTCTACAGACAATACGGTTGTACACGCCGTCTTCCGTTCGGGAAATGTTTGCGCTCCAGACAAACAACGGCGATAGTCCACCAGAGAATCGTTCGCCGGGGCAGAGTGGGCCGGAGGGTAACCGGCACCCGCTGTCAATGTTCCGGCCGCACATCCTGACGCCGCGCGACGAGCCAGGCCAGTTCCACACCGTGCTCAACAACGTGGCCATGCCGCTCATGCACATGCAGAACGAGATGCCTGCCGGCGCCTCGAATGAGCACGCGGCGCCCGCCGCCGGCCCCGCTCCCGCCGCCGGCCCCGCGCCGCCCGCGCCCTCCGCGCAGCCGCAGCGCCTGCCGCGGATACATGAGTATCTGCAACCCATAATTCTGGCACAGGTGAATAAAACTGATAGTATAATTAGCAACATGTCGTTACGAACTTGCAAGACTTTTATTTCATTTGAAATTTAGGGAAAATAAACGATTGTACATTACAATAAGTATATTAGAAAAGTGGTACTTATAAAAAAAAGTACAACCAATTACGTTCTCCACAATTTACAAACAAGTGATAGGTATTAATTATTAAGAACTATTGGCACAAATAAAAGTATTGCTACAGTGTTATTTAAAGGAGGAAGAGGTTCACCACATTATTCAGGTAAAATTAACTAAAATTAGGATTTCTCTATCTTTTAAAATATCTAATAACAAATATTAGTTTTCTATAGTAGAAATTGAATAGTTAAAAGATTGTTTTTAATTCATAAAACACTTTTATAAATTTGTAGAATGCTACTTATGTTGCTGACTGTACTCACGGACATTGACTGTTTCACAACTAAGAGCTCTTAATTATGTTACCAATAAAATTTTGTCAATCTGTAAAATGAATAATGTTTTAATTCTTTTCATAGAATGCCATGGTAGTAGACGACGAGGGTGGCAGCGGCGAAGGCGGCGGTGGGGGCGGGGGCGGGGGCGCGGGAGGGACGCGTCGCATGGGCGGCATGGCAGGGCTGCTGGACGCCGGCATCATATCCGAGGCGCTGCCGGCGCCCTCGCACCGCGTGCAGGCCTGGGACTTCACCACCGGCAACACGCCCGAGATCTCTGACAGTTCGTATACTAATGCATAACTAACCTTACGCATTTTCATTGGTAACTGTGTTAATTCGTTATAGATGCATTTCAATATATAACAAGTAAGAAACGGCAATGAATTGCCGTAAATCTTAGAGTTCGAAAAAAAGGTTTAAGTAATATGCAAACGTCACGTGATATCACGTGACCTTGACCATTGAGGTCAGAGGTCAAAGGTCATAGTCATTAAGGAGGTATACCGACTATGCCGAGTCGAATGGCGTTGACCGCAAGTCTCTAGCTCTTACGGTTCTTGAGTTGAAAGTTGTATAACACACAGACGGTCAAAGCTGTTGTATAAGAGCTTTTCAAACTCTAAAAACGAGTCTTTTTT
Organism: Catocala fraxini; assembly: GCA_930367265.1. Taxonomy (NCBI): domain Eukaryota; kingdom Metazoa; phylum Arthropoda; class Insecta; order Lepidoptera; family Erebidae; genus Catocala; species Catocala fraxini. The sequence goes on from OV884029.1 coordinate 18,938,813, forward strand.
CATACAGTGTCAAATATTAACTGTCCGTAAGTAAAACATTTTCTGTCTTTTACAAAAGATATAAACACGTGTTAAACTCGTGTCTAAAAAATACCATACCACAAATAAGTGGTTAACCGTTGTTTAGCGTTAAACATCCGTTAGACGTGTTTTAAATTTAAACACACGCATAGGCTAGTTTAAAAGTGTGTCTAACCTCATGTACCTGTCACAGTTGTCAAAAGTTACACATTGATGCGTAACCGGCGTAACCGAAATTTGTTGTTGTTCGCTGTCTAGTTGTTTCCTTACTTTTTGATGAAGTATCCATTTTATTTTCAAATACACCACACTTTATTCAGAACAAAGTTTTAAAAATAACAAACTCACTTTGACAATGACACATCTGTTAGCATAAACACGTTCCTTAGCACACTATTTCACTATAATTATGTCAACAATGTTAAATGAAAATTATAAAATTTTAATTATATATGTACTAACAATTATTTTAAAAATAATAATTTTTCAATAACAATACTCGTATTTACATATAAGTAGTATTGATTTCATACAAGATATCCTTAGATTACATTAAAATTGTATTAAAATATCAGCATGCTAAGGAACGCGTCAAATACTACCATGTACCGTAAAATCCTACCATGTTTAGTTAAACACGTGATAGATACCGTTTTGTAGTAAAGGAAACTAAACAAGGGTTTATGGGGTGTTTTATCGTTAAACACTGTCTAGCTAAACACATGTTAAAATGGTGTTTAGTATAACTTTTGTAGTAAGACTGTTTGTTTTTTGGATATTAAGAATAGGCATAAATGGCTAACAAAGACAGAAACTGCATCGATAGCTGTCCATGCTCGCCAAAGAAGAAATTTTAAGATTTTTTACGTCCACTTGCTAAGCGTAGTCCTGTGGTAGGGGTTAGCCCCTACCTCTAGACTACGCTTGGCAAATCGACTAACCGAGTTCCTAACCACATGGTTAAATTAGCCCTAAGCCCGGTTCCTATATCAAGGAACGAGTCGTGTTAGCTACAATCAGTTAAATTTTGTCATATTTTACATAGAATGTGTCAAAAAATTAACTGTCCGTTGGTAGACGATTAATTTCTTGATATGGGAACCAGACCCTAATTGCATAAATCGAGGCATATATTATTATAACTTATATAAGATTTTCATTTTATTATACGCCATACGTTTTTCCTTCAAAGAACATACTTAATCTACTATTATCGACGTCGACAATATTATGTTCTTCACCATGACTTAATGATTCCAGGTACAAAAAATGTCGTAGTACAGAGATGCAGGATCCACAACGACGCCAGCATTGACATATCTAAAGATGGAAGGTTGCTAGTGGCATTATTGCCGGTGCCTAGGCTAAGAAACACGAACCATTGGCTAGGTAAGCTATTTCAGTTGTCTACTTAATATTCCTGTATTTATAATAAATATGAAAGCTTATATATTTGGATAGTTGTTACTTAAATATACTGTAACCCGCGACTTCGTCCGCGTGGAATTTAACAAAAAAGTATTTGTCCAGTTCGCAGAGATATTTTTCTAAAATAAAAGTAGTCTAAGTTACTCCTTATAACATCAGCTATCCAGCTATGCCAGTGAAAGTCCCGTCACAATCGGTCCAACTGTTTCAGAGATACAAACAGACAGACAACAATTTTAAAATTTGATTTTTGCCATAAGAACCATATACTTTCATATCCATTTAATAAAAAGCTGTTATTTTGACATAACAAACAGGTGCTTCAAGTTTATTTATTTGTATAGATATTTGCTGTTATCAACTAAGTTTAATGATGATTTTTCTTTTAGAAAATAAATAATTATTATTAGGTTTGCTTCATTATTGCTTTGGGTTGTGCCTGTAATAATAGTTGTAAGTAAATAAATAAAAAAGAAAAATGATGCAAAAAGATATAGTGCTGTCAAATGGGATGAGATTGATATCCAACAGTGTATTATTGAACTGAGTTTAATTGTACAATCTTTGTTAATAACCAATATTATGACATTTTTTGATAATAATATTGTGTTTACGTATCACAAGCAGTGACTAACAATCAACTCACGATAGAACCCCGCAAAGAGCCAAACAGCTATATTTAGGTATGTGATAGGACGCGCCAATAGTTTTCTACTGAGTGTAGTACTTATACCTTGTCCATCCGTTTTTCTTTTTGACAGTTCGAGACAGTTCGAAATTAATAACACCTTACCGATTCGATTTGAAATAATAATCGATTTTATTTAAGAAAATCTTTCAATCGATTTAATGCATCGACTTATTTTTAGTATAAATATTAAGTATTCATTTATTAGCTTTTTTTAAATTATATATGATTTAAATAAATATTTACACTTATAAATAATATAACGTATACGCGCATTAAATTCCAAAACTTTAATTCCAAGATTTCGACTTAATTCCTTGCAAATAATTAATCATGGAGTTTCAACGCATTATCAGCCGGTGGGCATAAGCCAGGTCCGTAGCTGGTAACCGTTAGGGTTATATTGAAACACGTAGACTGATTCAACTGAGAATATGTTTACAATTTTTAAGCCTTCTTATATCCCATTTATTGTTCTTACAGGTATCGCTAGCACTAATGTGTACAATAATCATTTACACCAATCAGCGACAAGTAAACACAATTCTACAATTTTACGAGGAGTACTTGAGTGTGTGTGCGTGCGGCGCGGCGACTCAAAATACTGTCACGTATAAAAACAGAGACCAACTTCGCCCGTCGCTTAGTCCATAGGTTGGTTTCGTCGTGGCTAGACGTATGATGCTCCGTTCGATCGCATTCCGAGTCGCTTGGTTTCGGCGCGGCTAGACGGATGATGATCTGTTCAATTCCAGGTTCCTCATAAACTTATATGTTGCTTGAGCGTATATACATACACAGTCATAGTTACTATATTTATTATCTCTTTTTAAAAAAATTACAGATACAATGCTTACATAAAGTCAAATTCTTTTTTTCATATAATCGATTTATCTTATTTCAAGACCTGTTTTATAGTCTGTGGTTGTTTGTTATGCACAGGGCATTTCACTAAGTGGGCGTTACCCCTCAATAAAGTACAAAATTACTGTAGTACATTATTCCGGGAAAAAAAAGGTAATTCATAGGCGTGAGAAGTCAAATAAAAATAAACGAATGGACAAGGTATAGTAAGATAGTCTACATTAACGAAAAAAAATTATAATGACACTTCCCGACCCCGGAATGTACAAAGATGTAATATCTGATGACATTAAACGTAAACGCCTCTACACCAGCGAGATATTCTATTAGAAATATTGCAATAACATAGCTCTTACGAATTGACGTGTTTGTTTGTATTATAAATGTGTATTGCATATCTCGACGATTCGAATTCTTTTTAACATACACGGTCACGAGAATATTTTGATTTCCAGCATCATCATGTACGTAAAACAATCCAAAACATCGGAATAAGCGTAAATGACATTTTATTTAAATACGTAACCGTCAAAGCCTGCAGGGCCCTATTAAACAAAATCACAACGGTTCGAATTTTATTCACTCTTAAGTAATGTTTAGCAAAAAAGAAATTATCATTTGTAATACAATATTCACAGGTGTTTACTCCTTGGAATGGGCGCGACTAGGCCAATGTTTACACACTGCGGTGTTAGAACAAAGCGCAGTATCAGTAGCGCTGTCGCCCACCGCACGCCACCTCGCCGTGGGCCTCGGCGCCCGACGCTTCACCACTGCTCCGCACGGCAGAAACAACGTATTTGCGTTACTGTATAGACTTGAACCTCTAGGTAAATATATTCACTAAACTCTTACATATTTATAGCGTATATTATTACAAAATATATTTCTTGGTGTTTCCAGAAAGTTCCAGTCGCACAGGACTGTCGCCAATAAAAGAGTTGGAACAAAATTGGGAGCATGGTTTCACCAGCCTAAACTGCCTGCGCTGGGCCCCCCAGCCAGGCCAAGGTCTCGTCTATGCCAATAATACTGGACAACTAATAATTATGAGCTAAGTGGACAAGTATCGGTTTATAGCCATGGATGCTGTTTGACACTGCCACATCGACTGCCCTTTATTTGTCATTTCATTATTATCCAAGTGTGGCAAGTTCTAGTTGTTAATTACTAAACAATCTGTTCACGTCTGTTTGTACTTCATTATATAATGAGTGTCAAGTTTTACTATTTAACGATATCATAATATTAAGGACTAATCATGGATTGTCTTCTCGAAAGTCAATCCGATTTTAATATACATAGTTTGTAATATTCAATACCAATGTTCTTTAAATTGTAATTGATCTCGTGAATTGATGGGTTGGAACTGATTGTGGATGCATTATACAATTATCGGCAACTTATTTTTATGGTTATAGTTCCAGACCAAGGTGATCTTTCATTCATGTATTCAAATGTCACATCAGTTTGCACTGTATCAATGCAACTGCAATACATGACTGAAAGAGAAGTAGATTTTGGCGGCGGCCACTTGATATTTATTCTTAGACGTAATTAGAACTTCTAAAAATTCTTGAATCATATGTATTTTTTTTAAGTTTCTATATATTTTTTGTTTATGTTTATGTGATATACATTGCCTTCAGTGCTGAAGTTAAAAACTAATTTGTTTATTTCGTCAGATTACCCAGTGAGTCGATGATTACACGTATACTAAATTATTTTGTTTAATTTAATTTAATTCTCAATACTCTAGTGGGGGCAATGTAAATATAGTACTTCCATATTTTGTAATTCTTTTGGCACTTGCAATAAACCGCCATTCACTTTTGTTCCTTTGTATTTAATATTTATTTAATTTATAACATATTTAAAACTGTGTTCTAAATTTATAATATTAGCTTGGGTGATATATATCAGATATTTTTCATTCTTCACTCATTATTACAGAACCAATATACCAATACTTGCGCAAACTTGTGGTTGTATGTATGTCTACATACAACCACAAGTTTGCGCAAGTAAGCATGTACGAAATAGTTACATTATAATAAGGCCCTATATATCAGATTTATATTATCCAAGCTTGAGATGATTATTTCCGCGTTTATAGACTGATGATCAATTCAGCCAGGGTACGTACGATGGATGGTTATTTGACAAGTTTTGTTAACATTTGAAGAGGGATATAGATAATAAAATTATTTATGGTGAAATTTTAACGTGTATTATATTATTGTCAAATATGATACTAGAAGATTTAGGGGTGGTCTTGGTAAGGGTCACTCTTACATTACGTTTACAAACAACACTGGCACCACAGACTACTACAGCGACTCGGTGTTGAAAATGGCTAAAAATAACGTGATGAACCAGACAGAATAGAAATTGATAAAACTTTAAAATTTAAGTCTTATATTCCTAACGATGAACTTTGCACAGTTAAAGGCACTGTCAAACAAATATATATTTGTAAATAGAAACAAAACCATGCAGAGTACTAGACAGGTTGCTCGTTTACTAGTCATGACTTATTAATTTGGATCCATTAACAAAGTAGGTCGGCTTATGTGATGTCTGTGAGACTTAACAATTTGGGATATGTTACCCAATTATATACCAATAGTGATTAGTAAATTTTAAAATTCTGATTTGCTGTATTATATATATTTATAAACTTGAATACATTTTAAGACAGGGTTTTGGGCGCCATAATATAGAATACAGGTGAAATAAGTTTTGGAATCACGTTTTCAAGGTTAGTACAATCAGCAACAGAACTAGCTGAATAATTAACAAGTTTTTAAACTTAATAAAATCCTAATTAGTGGTCTGTGTCAAATTATGATTAAATTTATTATTATTAACTATTACTACTATAAAAAACGATGATTTGTTATAATTTTGAAAGATAGAGACAATCGAAATCTGGCAAATGTGTATCGACTTATGTTGCTGACTATACCATCAAATGTGATATACTTTCTGACCATCGCGACTGGTAGGACTATTGATTTGACGACGCCCTTACGATTCTAATTATCAGTGGCCTGTTTAACCTAACCTTGAAATAATTAGACAATATTTTGACGTCTATGAACATCACAAAAGATCCACAACGTAACGTACTTAATACACTTTGCAGTAGATATATTCAATCACGTATGTTCACGGTTCAAAGCCGTTTTGTAACTAAACCTTCATGCATATATTTGGAGTGCCAAAGGCTACATACCTAACTGTCTGAACATATACTTGTATGCGACATTAGCAGTACAACAATCTCACTTATTTGCATCCACTGGGTAGATTTGCCAACGTGTCTGTATGTAACAGAAACTAGTAGTCATCTTTAGATCCGTACGGTATACCTAACCTCACAACAAAATAAAACACACATTTATTAACCGATAAGAAGACTTTCAATCTTACCCGATAATACAAAGATAAAACCTGACTATTGCTATTATAAGTAATGGAACCATAATGAAAGAACGTCCGGGACATAACCGAAAATATTAAATAATACAGATACGAATGACATACATTCTCAGGATAAAATAAGTCGGCACAATCTTGTGTCTTAGGATTTATAACTTACATAGAAGTCTATACTACCATAATAAACGCGATAAGAAATCTGTTTATAAGTTTACATGATTTACTGCTGTTTGATGCAACGTATGTCGATATCTCAAAACCTGGATAGGTCTATGCTATTAAAAATACGATTGATAACACGGGTATACCCGTATAATATATCTAAAACCATTTTTATTTGTGCATTATCCCAAAGAGCACCTACATTACGCATATTGGATCCTAATCCATCAGTATGGCCATACGATTCTACAGCATAATGTATATATAATTTGCAGTAAATTAAATGTGAGATCTCAAACAAGAACGAGTAAGTTCTATTTTTATAATTATGACAAATATTCGGCCTGGTTCATCTAGTCGTTAGGCACTGTTAATTAAATGACATAAACAATGGAATCCCCTAATAATTCCAGTAATCATATTGTTTTTGTATAACTATAATATATAGTTCAAGTCTTTAGATACTTTCTTAGTATTGTAACTTTGTGTAACATCATAATTTTCTATACCTACTATAAATAGAAACTAAGATGTCATTTATTTTACTATTTTCACTTATGAGATGATTTTATCCGCATATGTCCGCGATATCATTTAAATATACATATATTTTATAAAATATCATTTGAATAAAAAACAAATACTATTTGGAACATGTTTTGAAAATTGTGTACATAGTAGACGAGTTGTATTTTTTTATAATATAACATGTTTTATTTTGTTTATCCATATCCTATATAATAAATAGTTTGACAAATATTTTTGTTAAATACATGCAAATTCTATGTTAATTGACTGCATTTCATAACATAATGCGGATAAACTATCTTACCTTAATGTAAATACTTTACCTTCAATAATTTGTGATAATCTTAAGAGTAGTGTTACTGTACAGTATTGTGGATAAGATTCTATGTACAGATCCATTCTTGTGTCTAATAAAATCCAAATAGATGGGAGAGGTGTTTCATTATACTAAACTAATATCCATTTATAAGAACATACAGTGGGGATAAACAATGTAAAAAAATATGGTTATGATATAAATATTGTATTTATTCTGTTTCTATAGAATGTAATTGCATTAATGATGCTGACAAAATAATCAATCATTAAACATTAAAATATGATACAGCAATTTTGCAAACTTATAGGGTACCTATCTAAAATATTAAAGTAATAAAAAAATACCTGGGTAGATTTTGCAAATATGTATGTATTATAAAAACATCCAAATTACTACTAAGCGTGGAACAAAATGTTTACGACATCAAATTATTGTGTAAGTTGAAAGTATATAAAGATAATATAACTTTCTGATGTAAATAAACCAATACTGATAAGAATGGTATACATATACAATATAAAATATACTTTCCTTCATGTTCAACAATTTATATTTCTGGTATTGATTTAGAATACAAAAAAATAAACATTACAAAACGCTCCAATTAAAAATCGTCATATATATACAAAACTCCTTCAAATATCTCGTTTTCCTGTTCTATTTAGTCATATCCAAGTACATAAATCGCTTAGGGAACTTGCAGACTAATGTGACAAAAATAATGATAAATATTTCGACTGTGACTCCCGAGGCTGTCACTAAACACGTCATAAAACTAAAAATGGTTTTAACAACTTACAAAAGATATAAGTCAAACCATAAGTAACACTAATTCCTACAATTGTTTATTAAAAATGTTAATTTGCTCGTAGCACAAATATACTTTCCCTGACTCATCACAGACCAAATGTAAAATCTATTTAGATTTCCAATATTTATTACTGAACCGTGTCTTTGCGGCGCCGCACAACACCCTCTGGTGACTTAGAAGCATTTAAATATAATAGCATCTATAACTAACTTCTTTCTGAGGAGGAAGTGGCGATTTAATGAAATGCAATAAGTGTTAGTGTTCCGAGGGCTTGAGTTCTTTAATTTGCTTTATAAGATAAGCCTTCTCATCGTTGAACTGCTCGTCCTCAGAACGGTCTGTGTGGAATTTAGTGAGGAAGTCTACCAGTTTATCTTGATTCCTTAGCAAAATGTCCAATATTGGTTTTGGTTTATTTGGATTGGCTACAAATACCTGAAACAGAAAATATGATAATTAGAGCTTCTATTCATCTATAGTTTAATATATTATGTATAAGGAATAGACTCCAAAATTAAGCAGGTGAGCATAATAGAGAAAAAGATGTTCTACATTTCTTATCTGTATACTTACAGAGTATACTTATAAGTAATATAACTAATATGTAGTCAAACTCCAAACATATGAATATATTAAATATACACACTTTATAATTAGCTAAATTAGTTTTGATGGATCCTTTTAAACAATTCTAATAAAGGTATTTTAAATTGTCAATCTATACTAATATTAAAAAGCTGAAGAGTTTGTTTGTTCGATTGAACGCGCTAATCTTAGGAACAACTGGTTCGAATAGAAAAATGGACACAAAGAATACCTCTAGATTTGGAACAACCATTTGTAAATCACATAATTTTTTACCTGTGTGGGATTAGAACCCACTACATTCAGGAAACTTCACAAAGAACACTTCAAGCACTATGTCATCCATGCAGTCAAATATTAATTATTTACAGGACCCACTATGCGACTTGTAAGTATTAGCTTATCTTTACATTACATATAGAAAAATTATATGAAAATTGTAGAAATACCTTAAAAACATGGAAAGCCTCAAACTGTATATTACGTGACTTCTCTTTAAGCATATTCATCATAAGCTTAAGGTTATCGGGGTTCGTGATGTAGCGCGTCATGATGGAGAAGTTGTGACGGTCGAGTAACAATTCTCCCAGTAGCTTCAAGCTCTGCCGTCGAGTCACGTAGTTCTCGGAGTTGAGCAGCCGCTGATAGTGACTAAACACCTTATCATAGTTTGTTTCTAAAAACTCGGCACACAACATTTTATGTCGCGTTAGCAATTCCTGAAATCATTTTAATAACTCCATTATTTGAATTGTATAAATATAAACATCTTATATAATTTTAGTTTTGCTACTATAGTCCTTCAGCATCTTGCAATACGAAATTGTCTTTCAATGATGTCTGGCATGCCAGCAATTAACAGATCAATGCAGCAATGGGCAATATTACTTATGCGCCACACACCAAGAAACGTCTATAAACATGCAACCATGACAGCACCAGGGAAGCTAAATATTGTCTTTTCTTAGAAAGTAAATAAAAAAACTACACCCACTATGAAAATCACAGCAAATTCCTCACAAATATTAAAAGAACTTAAAGCTGCTTATCCAAGTAGTTACTAGTCCAATAATCCAAATTTGATAATTTCTTCATGCAATTTTGCTCATTAGAACAGGCAATTCTCTTATAGTCTACTAATGATAGGATAAATTACTGAGAATTGTGCTATGTGCGCCATAAAAGAGTCATGCTAAGTGCTATACTACATAACTTTTATTTTATATTGACAAGGAAACACTAATAATAACTGCCATTTTATACCAAATCATATTTCAGAAATAGGACAATATCTAAAATATTCTTAATTTATATAACCTGAATGTTGAAACTTTTTAAACATTGCAATGCTAGGCAATATGGGATTTAGTTAATGGTAGACTAAAATTATAGTCTAAGAAAGGATTTTGCATGCAAATTTTTACTGTCAATTGCATTAGTTTTCCAAATTACACATCATTCTGAATTAAAGAAAGTTTCTAATGGCAAAAATATTATTTAAGTTATACTTGAATGTGAAGTGTTATAAAATTCTAATCTATGCATAATTGGTGCATTAAATATTATAGACTAAGAAATCTGGACAGTAATTATTTTAGAAATTATTTCAATATCCTGTATATATAAAATTATAAAAATTATACAAACCTTAAAAGTAGAAAAGGCATCTGAGGCAATATCAAAAGTTGAAACTTCTACATAACGGAAGAAATTGTAAAAATCATCTGAATACAACATTATTTTAGCCAAAGCCTCATATCTGGCACACTCTCGGAGCATAGTGCCACAGTTAGATGCTATCTCCTGATGTTCATATCTGAAAGCATTTATCATTTATTAGAAAATTATATTGATAAATCAATTATGTTTTATAAATGTATACTAATTAATTGTAGTAATATAAAAAATGACAAATGTGCTCTTTTTTTAATTAGTTTATCTTAGCATTAAACATGACAGATTTTCTTTTTAAACTTAAACAATAACAAAACACTGAGTTTCATCACATTCCTAGGTCAATCCAGTGATGATAGATATACTTTGAAACTCACAATGAAAAGTAATAAAGTTACAAATTAGCATTTTTTTATAATAATACTTATGTACAATATGTAGCATAGCATTAAAACTATACCGTCAATTGATGGTATAAGTGGAAAACATAATTAAATATTATTATGACACATGAATTCACATATAGACTCTATAACTTATGAATTTAATATTATATTTATAACATGAGTGAATATTAATAACATTATATTCATATATAACACATAGTGTGTATGACACATGTATCACATACTGCTAAAGGTACATTTTCACCATAATATAGAATATGACTTGCTTTATAATTAAAGCATTGCCCTTATCCAGTGCTGAAGTTTATTGTCACTAAGCAATGGTATCCATGCTGACAGTAATATCAAAATCCACTATGCTGGCTTGACAGTACTATAGACCACTAATCAGTAATACAAGAATATTTAGAAGAAAAATCTATGGATAATGTTTTGTTTTACATAATATGAAATAAAATATTAGCCAATTCAGTACTAATGCATAAATTAAAAATAATACATTACCCAGACATCAAAGTGAAGAGTATCTCTGGCTTGGTGCATATGTACTCAACTGTAGGAGACCTGGTGCCAATTTGACGTCTGAGAACATTATTAAATACTTGGGCAACATCTTTCTTGCCTTCAAAGTCAATGCGATTTAGATTCTGCAATATCAATGTAATTTCTAAATAAACCTGATTTGTATCTTGTTGATTCACTACAGATATATAAATCTAACAGTCATTTACCTGAATGAGTAGCAGGAGCAAGTTAGTGTTGTACAGTTCCTGAGCCAACTGTGCTACAATAATGTCTGTTTGTGGTTCTGCATCAGATGTTCCATATAGCATGTTCTTTATCAAAACCTATTGACACAAAAATCAACAATTAAATTTGTCCACTTAGTTATCAATAGAGGTATTGATCCTTATTTATTTGTGCACAGAATAATACGCACCAAATTTTTGCTCACATCTTCTTGAGCTTTTTCTGCTTTCTTATCGCCCCTTTCTAAAGCAGTGACTGCATCTTTCAATGATCTCACAAGCTCCGCTGGGCTCTTTTGAGACTTACCAAAAAGAGGCATAGTATTGCGATAAATTAGACAGATGATCTAAGCAATACTGTCTACATATGATTGTACCTGTAATCAACAAACCAATGCGCGTAATTGTAATATAAAATCATAAGTTTTAAGCGCTTGTTCTTGATATTTTCCGAGAATGCAGGAGAAACGAAATTTGTCAAATTTATAAAACCATTGCCGACCTGGCGAAAAGTCACTGAACTTTGCAATAATGTCGTATTATATTTTATTATACTTAAATTGATAATAAATCCACAAATAATACTAAATATAACTCACTTTTAGATTAAATATTACAATTTTTCCTAGCAAGACAGACCACACGAAACGAACAGCTGTGATGTCAATAGAAACATGTGTTGCCAGATTAAAAATATTTCTGCAGGTAAATTTACTACACTACTATAATAATAATTATTGTGATTATCCTACGACTAAATAATAAAAAGGTCTTCCTTTAGTCTGAGTTCATGTATACAATTCTCTCCTACTATATATTACCGCACGACTGTCTGCTCGTTTATAAAACCCTTTAGGGTAACGTGCCAAAAATAGGCTCAGTCTAAAATACCAAATCAATGGAATTATTTATAATAAAAATGCAACAAACTGGTATAAAATAGTTAAACTTGGAGCTTTCCAATATACTACACATGTGAGACAATCCGTAGATGGTCTCTATTAGATATAGTAAGAGTAGGAGTATAATTGTATCGGGCACGCCACGATCGTGGCGGTAAGTCCCGTGTTTGAGGAGTGGCCGGAGAGGCGCCGTGGCGCCCTCACCTTCCGGCTGACACAGATAATGACTGGCCACGGTTGTTTTGGCCAGTTCCTGTGTCGTATACGCCGGCAAGAGACGCCCGGTTGTCACCACTGCGGCGACTGCCGCGACGTTGTTGAGGACACGGCGCTGCACACTTTGGCGGTTTGCCCCGCCTGGGCATCGCAGCGCCGTGAATTGATCGCGGCAGTCGGATTGGTTGCCCTCTCGCTCCCGGCCGTAGTTCAGTCTATGGTCCGGAGTGAGAGGTCGTGGAACGCCGTCGCCTCCTTCTGTGAGGAAGTCATTTCCATCAAGGAGGCGGCGGAGCGGGAGAGGGAGCGTTTGAACCCTCTCCCCAACCGCAGAGCCGGGCGCCGGAGGGCGCGAGACGACCACCAGCCACCCTGAGGTTTCACCTGGGGGTGGCGGGCTTTGTGGGCCTGCCCGCCATCCGTTCAGCACCAGGTCCGAGAGGCGGCGTGCGTGTTCCCACGCGCGTCTCTGTTGTTTCGAGTCCGTCTCCCCTCTAGGGGGGACAGTAGGGAGTGTTAGAAGTGCCTTTGGGTAGATCTTTCGTGTAGTGGCCTGCCGTTTCATACGGCGGGCCGAAACCTCGGCGGGGTCGCGACCGCATGCGAAAGTGATTCGCGCGGCCCCGTCGATAGTGGTTTTGTCGAGGAACACCGTGGTAGGTTTAGTCGGTATTCCGGGAGGTACTTTATCATCTTAACATCTTCTTTTACCCCGACGAGTCCGACATAACCCCTCCGCCCGCCCCCGCGGAGGGGTATGCGTCATGCATTCCCCCACATAAAAAAAAAAAAAAGGAGTATAATTGTATTGACAACTGTTACGTAGTACTTCTAATCATGACTATGGTTCTATTTGTCAGTTCGAACAACAACACCATAATTACTGTAACCGGCAGCTGTACTCTGTGATTTACTGAGTACGAGTGTAAAACTAAAACTATTTTAACTTCTCCATACTGTACTAACAATCTTTATATATGTAAGTTGGTTGCCGATCAGCCTATCGTTTTATTGTTCGATCCGCCGTTTTGCTCTTATGGAGTGAAAGACATAATTATTTCTACTTATGCTACTAAAATATCACAAAAAAGGTATTATCGGGGATTTAGGCTAATTTCGGGTTAAATCATTAATATAATAATATTCCTACGTATATGTTTCAAGTAAATCACATAACATAGTGACTTGATTATTGCCGGTTCTTCCCCAAAAATTATGATGGATTCGATACTACCAATTTTTACAGTGAACAATTTGGCCTATGAATCAACACACATTCCACCTAAACAATAATTTGTATTTTATTTTATGACTTAATAATCTATCATTACAATCTCACGGACACTTTCGAATCTTATTTTCGTTTAAATAAGTATTTTCGCGATTTCAAATACTTAGGTACCGATAGGCATCCATTGTTTACATCTGAGACACGCAGTGTTGCCATGCCTACAGTTTTTACAATATGTGTACGGTTTTATCAAAGAAGTTATTCCCTATTCAGTTTGTTTGCAATTTTTCTTACGTAGTTAATAGAAATGCTATTTATGATTATTGAACTTCATCATAATAAATACCAGTTTCTCGGTATTATACGTATTTCTATAGTGCAAGCATGGCAACACTAATCCAAGTCAACTATAGATAATACAATACGTCCATGAATATATTCCAATCGTCTATTCCAATCTTAACCCAGCGAGAGTGTGGTGAAAAAATGTAACTAGAAGTATGTGGCAGGGTATGATATACCCATTTACAAAATTGGTCGTAAAATTTGATTTATAAGAAAATACGTTGTTTTAATGATGTTTTATTATATTAATACTATTCTTAGAGGATTTATTGGCTGATAAGGCGGGGACGTCACGTGACCGCGATGACGGGATGGAGGGGATCGTTCGTGTTGAGCGCCCATTCTCATTCCTCTTGTCACTTTTGCTCGGGCGCTCGACTGTAACGGAAGCGTATCAGATCGTGCCTATAAAATATTTTTGTATAACAGTTGATTGGCATCGTGTGATTTTTGTTCTGTAATTCAAATAAATTCGTAGTTGGTAGACGGCGTCTCTTTTTTTAAAAATCAAGTATACTTGTTTAGTAAGATCAGAAGTGGGATAGGTTTAAAATCATTTAACTTTAATCGTTCGCCATCTTGTTAACGGTAAATAGTTGACAATTATCGCCTGCTCCGTGCCTCGGAGAGCACGTTAAGCCGTCGACACCAAAGATCCCACTGGGTCGAAGTGTCGCCGGTCTGCACTGACTCGCCCCCGCATAAGATAAGATAACGGTAAATAGTGTTCGTTTGTATTTCAAAGAGTGAGTGAGCTAAGTATTTCATTTTGTTGTTGGTGTTAATCATCCCGTTTAATTTGTACGGCATTTTAGTTTGTATGTAGGTAACTGAATAATTTATTCAGCGTGTTCATACAATTATGGTATCGGGTCGCGAGTGCACTCCGCGTGAAAATCCACCTAAGCGTAGTTCTCGCAAGCACTGTTATGATTCGCATAGCCATCGTTATTTTTATACCGGGCATCGAGATCGTTATCGCAACACGCGTAGTAAATCCTCTAGGCGAAGTGATAGATCTGAGAGTTGTGAAAGTCCACGCAGGCGTCGCGATGGTTCTTATGGGCGTCGGAACAGCCCTCGACGTATCCCTTTAGATAAAATATTCGATAGATTAGATGCCATTGAGGAACGATTGCTGCCAAAGACGATACCAAGTGCTACCCGCCTACCGTCGCATCCGAGCGCTGTAAGTTGCACCCCGTTACCAGCTTCAGTGGCCACCGACACCGCTCACCAGTATGGAGGCAACTGCTACGGATGGGGACCGCAATCGTCGAGGTGTTGCGAGATGCCGATATTCCGGACAGGATTGTAGGTGTAGTTTCATCGTTAATTCAAGTAAGATATGAACATTACTATATTTCTAATTTCGATCCTAGTGTGCATGATTTTAACGTGTGTGTGTTAAATAATTGGGATGATCGGGAATGTCTGGGACGCATTGGTAGCTGCTTACGTGGTGATGCTAAAACGTGGCTTAACGACTGGGTGACCAATGACCAATGACCAAACATGGACGAACTTTAAAGTTCGGTCGTTGTGTCCGCGCGAGGTTGATATGGCCACTGTGCTATATAATGTTATGAGTACAAATTCAAATAAATTCACCACTTACGCAGAATATGCTCGACAGTCCATATTACGATTGAACATAGTTGAGGGGATTTCAGACGAGTTAAAAACCGCTATAGTGATACTTGGCATATCCGATCCCCAAGTTAAGGTCGCGACGGTGTTTGTATTTATGGTTTAATAGTTGCACTGCCTAGCTTGCTTTTTCTGCTTTCTAGCTTCACTGGATTGGCTGCTTGTTTAGTATAGATGCAAACCTACTTTACTCGACTCTTCAAGACGAGTAAGGTGCCGATGGTCTTAGGGGAAAGCACAACAGTCGTGTAGATCCCTAAGACAAGTCTGGTGGGGAATCTTTCACGTGGTTGCTCCCTGTTATTGGTCTAGTTCCCTCTGAAATAGACGTAACTAAAACCACCAGACGACCACTGCATGTTCCGGTGGATCCATCGTCGAACGACAGACGCTGGATAGCAATTACCTCCTGCGTGTTTCTGCCGTGCGCAGGAACCCTTACGGGAGGATGAAGGAATCCTGAGGGTTGAGAACGTAGCGAGCCGGTTGTTGTTGTTCGCTGCTTTCAACACATCCCTTTGGTCTGGATTTCTCTCCACACGGGAGGCCGCTAACTAGCCACTAGCGGTCAATCGGCTGTGACATCCCGTCTGAGGGCTGTTGGTGAGGGTCCCTAACTGGGGGAGGGCAAACAGCGAGGCGCGGAACCCGGTGATAGGTGTGCGGCTTGTTCTTTGGTCGTACACAGCCCCGGAATTCTTCGCAGCGTTGAGTCTCGTCCATCTCACAGGGTGTGGGCCTAAGTCTATGGGGTAGCTCTGGCGATCATGATCGTACCCCGACTAAGGACTCCGTGGCGGGTGGAGCGCTCCATAGATGATTTTTAACTTTTACAATAACCATGACATCAAAAAAACCAAACCAACCCATTTCACTGTGAATGCAGCTCCTTCCCGGAACTCTGCTGCGTTTTCGGACGCGCCAACTCGAAATGCGACTGCAGCTCTGAATGCGCTGAGTTCCAGCAAAGCCAGGTCACAGACTGCGCGGTGATGACTGAGCCCTTCCACGACCTCACCGCAGAACAAGCAAATGCCATCCGTACCTGTCTGGAGTTAAAGAAGAAAAAAAGTTTTGAGGAGGAATTGCTGAATCCGAGAACAACAACCCAGACGGCCAAAGTACACTTCCGGGGCAAGGCGTACCACAGCGACGACGTACTTAAAATGTGATGTAAGGACAACGTCGCGCTGGAGTGGCTCCGACCTGCCGCGAACAACACTCCATCACCAATTGCTGGTATCAAGCTTGTGGTCAAATCACAAGCTGAAATACAACGGAGAATCCTCTGCGGGCTCTTCATCCCTGAGCCCAACAGGGACATCAATAAACTGCGCCGACTGCTGGCGGTACACAACGGGTTTGTAAACGTTATCTCGTGGTCCCTGATACGTGCGGAAAAACAGACGGAACGTGAAATGCCTGGCGTTCACCTGCTGCTCCGGATACCAGAGACAGACGTCAACACCCTAAAGCAGCAAGAACGGCGCTTCTACTGGCTCTTCCGAAACATTTACGTCCGGATTCTCGAGGAGGAAACCGAAAAGACCGAAGGCACTGCTCAAGCAGCAAAACCAGCCGGACCTGTCGGAAATCCGTCACAACCACAACAGGACGCGATGGATGTTGTTGTTGTGACTGATAACCTGACAACCCAAGTAGTAGAAGAGTGCTTTCTCGACGTCGGAGGGAGTGAGGCCAGCGACAGCTGCCTCAACTCCTCTCCGATTCGAGACTAGCCACACTCCCATACTCCAAACCAAGCTACAGCATAGCCTCGCTGCAACGGCTTCCCTACGCAGAACGCTGCAGGAAAACCCCAAGACCATAGCCCTAATCCAGGAACCGTGGATTAGGAAAAGTAGAATCTGTGCTCTCAACAACATCGGTGGAAAACTCCTTGTGAACACCATCGTAAGTAACCTTTTAATAACCGAATTCTGTTCTAGAGACTAGACAGCTGCCAGATATCCTGCAGCAATCAATAATCGATGATCTAGTCCTAGCGTCCGCTTACCTGCCACGTGACAAGGACATACCATCGCCGGAGCTTGAGAGAGATTCAGAGCATGCGTCGCTCACCGATACGTACCACGGATATGGAGGGAAGTGAAAGTGGTATTTATTCTAAAACCAGGCAGGAGCGACTACAATTTAGCGAAATCCTTTCGGCCAATAAGTCTCACGTCGTTCCTCCTCAAAACACTAGAGAGGCTATGTGATAAAGAAATAAGAGGAAACACTCTAGCTCACAAACCTCTCCATCCACACCAACACGCCTACAGCCAAGGTAAATCCACAGAATCGGCGCTCCACAGCGTTGTATCGCGAATTGGAGACGGACTAACCGTAAAACAACCGACGCTGGGCCCCTTTATTGAAATAGAAGGAGCCTCTGACAAAACCAACTTTAACAGCATAAACGAAGCACTAGAAGCGTATGGGGTCGCTCCAACGCTATTAGAGTGGATAAACAATATGCTGAATTCTAACACAACAACCAGGGGAATTATGGCCAGAAGCTGCCAACAAAGTGGTGTACTTTCGCCACTCCTATGGAACATAGTAGTAGATGATTTAATACGAAAACTGAACGGCAGAGGGCTTTTCACAGTGGGATATGCAGATGACCTTGCAATTCTGGCGACCGGATGCTTCGAGGACACACTATATGATCTCATGAGATCTGCCTTCAGAATAATCGAAGAATGGTGCATTAGCCATAGTCTATCGGTCAACCCGACAAAAACAGAACTCATAACGTTTACTCACAAGAGAAACTCAAACAACCTCTGACTACCGAAACTATTCAACACCGAAATAAAACTTACCAACGAAGTCAAGTATCTAGGGGTCATACTAGACAGCAAATTGCTGTGGAACAAGCACCTTGACTGCAAACTACAGCGAGCATACGCATGCTTCTTCTAATGCAGCAGAATGCTCGGAAAGACACGGGGACTCTCCCCAAAAATAACAGTGTGGCTATATATCGCCATAATTAAACCAACAATAACATACGGTGCTATTGCCCTCATGCCATATAGGCATATTAGATATCCCCGGAAAAGTAGAGGTGTATTAAACCCATATTTCGCCGGGTTTAGTTTTAGGTTAACGTAATAGGGGCAAGCCTATTGCCGATTACCGGGTACAGCTCCATACTCCGTGATGCTACTAAGATTTTTTAGTACGCCTAGTAACTCTTTGTCTGACACGGGTATTGAACCCAAGACCTGTTGTTCAGCAGTCGCATATACTAACGCTGCACAACCGAGGCAGGCATAATTTAATTTGGCTATGAGCAGCGATAGCTCAGTGGGGAGACCAACAGACTGCAATGCAGAGGGTCTCGGGTTCGAACCCACGTCGCGCACCTCTGACTTTCGGAAGTTATATGACTTTTCGAAATTATGTGTGTATTGATTGACAATTGTCGCCTGCTCCGTGCCTCGGAGAGCACGTTAAGCCGTCGGTCCCGGCTGCTATGAACATCTATGGCAGTCGTTATTGGGAGAGTGTCGACACAAAAGATCCCACTGGGTCGAAGTGTCGTCGGTTTGCACTGACTGGCCCCCACATAAGATACATACATACATACGTAATTTTACTATTTTCAAAACATTCTGATTTTATTATTTTAATTTATAATGGACCTTGGTAATTGTGAAACATAAAACAAGTAAAAAATTTAAACATAACTACAAAATCTTTTTGGTTTTAATTGAATCATTTTTACTTTAAACAATGAAGATTTTATTATTTAAAGAGATGTAATCCATGCATTTTTCTTAAAGACGAACGCCGCTGTAGAAATTTGTCTCTTTTAATCTCATTTGAAAATCTCTCATTCTATGGCATCGGATTTGCCCATAGACATATAAAAAGTAAGGTTTTGCCATTGAATAGACTATTGAACTATCGCCCCTTACTTTAATAAAACGTAATCAATATATATAATGTATTTAGCCAATTTAAACCTTGTATATGTATATTGTATATACATAAGATTTTAACGATTACGAGAACGATTTTAAAAACTCGTGCGTTATTCGCCATTAAAATCGATAAACATAATTTGCGTATTAATTTGCCGAATTTTCGATGGAGGTGCGGTACAAACTTTGGTATCCTAGGGCTGCCTGAGGAATAGGAACCGAATAAATCAATGTTGTTAAATATCTACGAATTTTATTATTTGGTGTCTGTGTTACGATTTGTTAAGTCTCTATAGGATTATCCTAAAAATTATATTAAATTTATATGAAACGAAATAAGCAATCCAAATCTATATTAAGATCTTGATGGTTGAGATCAGTGCTTATCGGGTGTTAATGTCCATTGGTTTTATAAATTATCGATGTTTATTTATAGGGCTTCTTCTTCTTCGTGTCAATGGTTTAAACTATATATTATTTACATAATATTCGGCCACTCTGATTGCATTAGAAGTGGCCGCACAAAGCTCTGATATTGTGCAAGTGCTCGGACAAGAAAATACCAACAAATCTGTCGTGGCTCCCCACGATGTGGATGTCAGACGGCGGAGCAAATTGTTTCGTGTCGCCACTTTCATCTTTGTATTTTGACAGTGTGTTTTAAAAGTGAGTGATCGGTCCAGTATTATAACAAGATATCTCGGATAGGGACAATGTTCAACATTCACTCCTTACCACTGGATGTAAAGGAATCGGTAAAAGTAATGGTTTCGCAAGTGGAATACACAGGACTGAGTTTTCAATGGGTTAGGTCTTAGGCCATATTCGCCATAGTGTAGTGCCAGTTGATCAAATGCTGCCACAAGGTTTCTTTCGGCCTCTTCAGACGTCTGAGTTTGAGTCGTAAGCGCCAAGTCGTCTGCGTACAGAAATTTTGTAGTAGAAGTGGTGGTAGGTTGGTTGTTTGTGTTTTGGCCAACGCCTTTTGTTTTTTAAAGGCAATAACATGTAATTGAAAATATCAGGCGAAATTGTCATAATTGTGACGGTGGTTATATAATTATTTTTTATTATATACCATAAAAAAAATTATTTTTTCAAAATATTGAAGTGAGTTGGTGCAAGCACACTACCTTCGGGCACGCCACGATCGTGGCGGTAAGGCCCGTGTTTGAGGAGTGGCTAGGTAGGCGGCATAGGACCTCACCTTCCGGCTGACACAGGTACACGGTTTTTGGCCAGTTCCTGTGTTACACAGGTCGGCAAGAGACGCCCGGTTGTCACCACTGTGGCGACTGCCGCGACGTTATTGAGGACACAGCGTTGCACACTTTGGCGGATTGCCCCGCCTGGGCATCGCAGCGCAGTGAGTTGATCGCGAAAATCGGATTGGTTGCCCTCTCGCTCCCGGCCGTACTTCAGTCTATGGTTCGGAGTGAGAGGTCGTGAAATGCCGTCGCCTCCTTCTGTGAGGAAGTGATTTCCATCAAGGAGGCGGCGAAGCGGGAGAGGGAGCACTTGAAGTCTCTCCCTAATCGCAAAACCGGGCGCCGGAGGGCGCGAGATGACCTCCAGTCACCCTGAGGTTTGACCTGGGGGTGGTGGGCTTCGTGGGTCTGCTCGCCACCCGATCAGCACCAGGTGCGAGAGGCGGCGTGCGTATTCCTACGCGCGTATCTGTGTCGATGTCCGTCCCCCCTCAAGGGGACAGTAGGGTTAAAATTTAGAAGTGACTATATTGTAGGTCGTTTCGGGTAGTGGCCTGTCGTTCCATACGGCGGGCCGAAACCTCGGTGGGATCGCGATTGCATATGAAAGTGATTCGTGCGGCTCCACCGATTGCGGTTTTGTCGAGGAACACAGGGGTGGGTTTAGTTGGTATTACAAAAAAAAGGCACTCTATCTTGAGGAAGGCCATTTTTTAAGCAGCGCCATCTAATCTTTTCTGTGAGCAAGTGTACTTGAAAACGACGACTATAAAGGAGCTCACCTAGAATTTGGACAAACCCGAGGTTAGCTGTCAGTTTTTTTGACTTTCCAAAGGAGTCTCCTGATATTAACCGTGTCATAGGCAGCTGATAGATCCACAAAAACCGCACCCGTAATATTTCTCCTCTCAAACCCATCCTAGATGTGCTGCGTGAGATTAAGAATCTGACCACAACAGGACTTCCCGGGTCTAAAACCTGCTTGTTCTGCAATAAGTTGAGGATTTATGAGTGGCTGTGATCTGCTGCCTTTTCACCGAATCTCCTGCAGGAACGCTACGGCCACCCTACGCCTGTGGAGTGTTTCGGTCAGTTCTCTCGCGCGTCCAGTTAGCGTGCCAATGTTCCACGATGCGAAATGAATCTTTTGGGTTGAGGCTCGCGTCTTTAGCCGTGTTCGCCCCTGACAATATAGCCCACTTGCCACAGGAGTCGGGCGGGGCTCCTGCGCGTCGTTTTGTGGCGGCGCCCTATCTGTGGCAGTCTCTCCTTAAACTTTCCATATTTTTGGTTAGGCTAATTTGGCTATTACGGAAGCGACTGGCGTTTAACCTCTCAACCCTAAAATGGGAAAGCCTGCGCCAGAGCCTCGTCCATTGTCCGACAGGTGCACCGCTCGTAGGTGAGGTTGGCTTGGGCCTCGAAGCTGTTGGTGGGGCCCCTAAACACCATTCATGATATTACAATATAATTGTTTGCATGAAACAGCAATATTTCTGTAATGTTGCCATATTAACAATATTACCTTACATGGAGGAAAAATTATAAAAGCTGAAGAGTTTGTTTGTTTGGTTGAACGCGCTAATCTCAGGCACTACTGGTTCGAATTCAAAAATTATTTCATTGTTGGATAGCTTATTTATCGAGGAAGTTTATAGGCTATATAACATCACGTTACGACCAATGGGGACGGCGAAGTAATCATAAACGCGGGTGAAACCGCGGGCACATCTAGTTATTTATAAAGGACACATGATATGGAGTTCAGAGGTTGCCCTAGTCTCATTGTTACATATTGTCAAGATGATAGTTTACACAAAATGAGCCGATAAAAATCTATATTACTGTTTCACGATTGTCGCGCGAACAAACGAAGTAACTAGTAAAAGTGTTTAACAATAGTATGTGTGTGATAATAGTGTTTTATAAAAATATAAAACGCGATAAAATCCATATAAAGTTTAATTTCACTATTGTGAATTTAGAACCAACGTCTATTCATGCTAAGTGTTCGCGTAAACGTAAGACAATATTCACAATAGTGAAATTAAAAGTTATTGAATTGATTATAAGTTGTGGACACAAGAATACGCAATTATTTTTAAACATTTTAGTGTATTTTTCGTTTAAGAATATTCTTTTTTGAAAACGGTTTTTCTTTTTGTTCATTTAATAAATTCTTAAATAGTCACTTTACTTCACCTTTGCAGCATGCAAAGGTGTAATAAGAAAGAAGGCATTTTAACACATTCATCGCCTTGGACCCACGTTGTGGGCTCACTATTGCCGCATTTGAGAGCACATGAACCCACGTCGAGGGCACATGTTAAAAATAAATTTTACTTTGCAAATACACAATAACAAATTAAAATAAAATACTACAGTATATTTATTTAACAGATCTTCCTAGTGGTGGTGTTGGTTTTTAGATTGAAACATATTTGTTTTATTTCTTATTTTTTTTATTTCTTCCTAGATGCCAAGGACCATCCGCATGGGTTGTGTGACAGAGCTGGTAAACAATAATATTATGCAAACAACTTCAATGTTATTTACAAAATCAACTTAATTTAAGGATATTTTAATCAATTATTAACTGAAATTTATATTCATTTAAATGTAATATCGATGATTTGAAGTTATACGAATAATTTTTATTGAAACTTATTTATTTTATACATAATTATTTCGTGGGATTTTCTAGAAGAACTCTTGATGTCATATGTTCCAAAAGTGAACTGACTGAATATAATTGTCTGCAGAATAATTAATTTTAAGTAGTACTATTGTTAAAAATATCTAATATTTCCTTCATCTTTTGATTTTGCCTTCATCTATTATAACGTGTATTGTTGTGAAACTTTGACATTTTCAATGATACCATTCTCCCAAAATATTCGTTACATTGAAATTGCTTTTCTGCACTCATGTTGCAACCTTCGTATTCCGTCATAGTACCAATTTCTCTTGTTGCGATAGTGGTATTTTGAGGATATATTTATCAATTTCTCTAGAATAGGATAAATCATCAAAAGGTTGAGAATCAGGTAATTCGTCTTGCGAGACACAAGTTTCCTGGCTGTCTGTTGACACCCTGGTTTTCTTTGGCAAAGATTCATATTGTGTACACATATTCTGAGATTCGGAATTAACATTTTGCGTTTCGCTAATTAAGTTACTGCCACGTTTGGTAATCTTGTGCCGATCTGAAAAAAGATTAAGTAAGTAAAAAGAAAATTAGTAGGTAAGTAAAAGGATGTAGAAAATGTAGGTTCAGAAATACGTTGAAAAATAAATAATTTTAATTGATCTTTCTAAAAAGTTTGACGATTCATGTCTTATGATAATAGCGAATATAAAAAAATTGTTTACTTACCCATATCTTAGTGTACATTCTAACTAGAAAACGGCACTAGAATACTTCCAGGAATCCTATATCTAGCCTCCTAAGGCCCAATGTACTTGTACGAGGGCATTCCTAAAATCCGGTATCAGCCCAGACTCGATCGGTGTAAACAAGTATTAGTGACACAATGTTCTCATACAAGAACATAATAGATGTACTAATATATTTAAAAAAATGGTAGCTTTTACCAACACTGTTTAATGTTATTTTATTGGGCGACATATTACTGACGTGTTTTCAGCCTGATTGACTGGGACCAATCAGAGACGATCTGTTATTTTGTTGTCATGATGTCAACAATGGAGCGCCCGCGCTGTGAAGGTAAGTTAAATTGCTAATAATACATATATGTAATCAAATGATTTGTTAGTGAATAAATAAGTGAAAGTTAAAGATAAGACACTTAAGGATAGATGTATGCTATTATTGATCATAAAAATGTTTTGTGACTGGTTTCTCATGTCAATAACTTATTATGTAATGGTGTAAGAACACATGGCCGTTGTGTCAATAGTTGACTGTTATAATTTGTTCTTAAGGGAGAAAAGTTGGCAGTAATAACTACTAAACGTTTTTAGGATTGCGGAGTGCAGAAATGAAAGACCTTCTTAATAATTCAGATTTGGAGGACTTCTTAGCTTCCGATGAAGACACTGGCGATCCACCTTCGTCATTGGGCTGGTAAATACAAATAGAACAAATTCTAGTGAAACCGATTTCGATGAAGACGATCAAGTCATCTCAAGACCTGCAGTCCGTATAATTATATGCTTTGATAGCCGTTGCTGCAGAGCTCGAAGAAGACTTTGTACGTATCGCAATGCTAACGCACTCAGTCGTGAACCTACATTATCTGAATCCATTTCAGATAATTCAAATGATTGTTGGACAAGCACACGCTTTGCCGCAAAGGACTTCAAACGAACAGAACCGTTAGTTATATAATCTGACTAAAAGAATAATATTTTGTTGATTTCAAGACTTAAAGGCGATTTTGTTTATTTTATTTTTTTCGTTACGTTGTGATGTCTCAAAAACGTTGTTAAGGTTGATGATTATTTTTTATAATAAAATAAATACCTAATTAAAATAAAATCTTTTATTTAAGCTAACGACCCAATGTCTTCCTCAAAGAACATAAAACTCTGTGCAAATATTGACATTGCAGCCCAATGTCCTCAGATAAGAACAAAATATTTTAAATATTAAACACTGTAAATCAGTATTATGTCTGCCAGAAAGCCAATCACCCTACCCTTTCCAAACCCCATCCTGCTCCATTTCCCTTTTCCTTCCGGTAGGCAGCGACTTGTTTGTGTTTTTTGAACATTGCTTCTGTAATGCTAAGAAAACACAGCCATGTGTATGACCCACGGTTCTCGCTTACTGTCAGGTGGGTCACAGGATCGTCTGTCACAGATGAAGGCAATAAAAAAATTTCAGTAATACTTGGCAAAAAGACCCCACCGAGAAAAACACAAAAAAGTATTTTTAGAAATATGACCATATTCCTAATAACGAGAGGGTTTTGTGTTACGAGTAATTGCTGTATACCACAGATCCACGTCGTGGGCTCATCCCAGCGCATCTGTATTACCGAGGACCCCGTTAGCGGGTTCACTAGTAAAATGTATGGCGTATGAAGCGTGTAAAAGTTATGAGGATGCGAATGTGTTAAAAGGCTAATGTTTATATACTTATTACTAGTTAAGATAGGCTTTAACTCAGCGTAGGCATTTTGGTTTACTGTCTCCATTTTCTCACTCAATTGTTATAATACATAATATTATGTTAATCTTGGTAAATAGTACATCTGTTATAAAAATAATCTATTTTGTATTAGTGTCATATGTGGTGTGGGTGTGGGTTATCAATGATATTTCAACAAGTTAAAGGCATGACTTAAATACTTCAATCCATTTTGAAGTTATATGAGTAATAATAATAACTCTTGAAGATAAATTCTATGTCATTATCAATTTCTTTGTAAATACTCATAGTAAGTAGATATTTACTACACAGTTTAATGCATATTTACAAAGAAATTCTTAGATATAAGATAGAAGTAGAAGTACTGTGTAAGTGTACAGTGTTATCTGGAAATATAAATACATATTGCGTAATAGCATAATATGTAAGCACAATTACAGAGGTTTTCTGCAGCGATACAAACTTGCGTTTGTCAAATACACTACTGCATCTGTTAAGCTGCTAATGACCGTTTTTATTCATTTAACCAGGCGATTAGATCGATACAGTCTCTCTTACAAACAAATTAAAGCGTGTGATTGTTAATGCAATGTTAAAACAAATCATACGCACTTTTGTATTGATGCATACGCATATTGGCACAGAAATAAAATACATAACTAACATATTTAACTCATCTCACAATGTGTAGTGTAACTTGAGTTGGTCACTTTATCGAGATTCCGAAAAAGACTACATCGCCGATCGTTCATCGATGCAAAGTATAATGTTTGATTTGGTCCAATCCAAAAACCTAAATAGCGTAATACCACTATGATGCAAGAGATTTAAAGCTCTTGCATTGCAGTTGTATTGCGTTTGCGTTGATTCTGTATCGAGCCTGCACTACAACCATACGTCTGCAACTGCCATGTCTACAGACGATACATTTAAAGTTGCACATGGGTGTAAAGCACTCTGATTGTTAATACTGCATACGCTGAGATGAACGCACTGCTATTGACATTGTGGAGGAACGTGATGTGCTAGGGCACATGCTTTGTGTTAGGACACAAAGGGAGTATCCTCCGACCAGGCTGGGTGATCGTACCTGGCGAGCCGCGACCCAACAGTTGTTGTCGAAAACTTTTATAAATACTTAGTCGCTGGTAAACATCGTCTGCGTGATTCAGGATTGTATAGCGAGCGTGATTATAAGCGCCTATTATGCAAAGCGCCATCTGTTGTCTGTCGTCGAAACATCTTCATCTGTGTGGTGTGCTGCAACAATTTCTTTACAAATAAAGCAATTAAAAGCTTTAGTTTTTGCATTGAATCCAGCATTAATCGTGCGTGAGCAGCGTGTCATCTTACATAAATCATAATTATATCATACGTAAGCAGCGCAGACGGGGCGAATGAAGTGCGTTATCCGCAAGCTTTGATAAATAATCTTTTCCCACATAAATGACCCGAGTAACCTATAAATATAGAGGTTTAGGGCTTTTATTGTGGTTTATGACTGAATTGCGACTGTAGCGTTTAAAAAATTCGCTGTTTTTTTGTTAAGGTGTAGGAGGCAAACGAGTACACGGATTGCCTGATGGTAAGCGATTACCGCCGCCTATGGATACCCGCAACACTAGAGGACTTACAAGTGCGTTGTGCAACCGCTCAATCTGATAAATAAGAGAAAGAAAATCATATTATTATATTAGGAATTAAAAACTTATATTACATCTATTGTATGTATGTTTATTATATATATATATGTATATATATATATATATATATATTCATAACAGTATAAAAAATTCAAAATACCTCCCTCTTGTCTGTTCAAGGCCTTTTACAATTTCGACGTAATCAATGATACAATACACTTGAATTATAATAGGTACACTATGAAGTGCAAATTGATTGTGCATTAAATTAACTTGTATAAGACTGGCTATGGGCTTAGAATTTTTCACTCCTATGATTTAGGTTGACGTGCGTGTATCTAGATTTTAGACCGACACAAACAATTTTTTTTGACACCGTTTCAATATGAATTGTGAGTACATAAAAAACGTTTTGGATTGGTACTTGTGCCGATTTTTAAATTGAGTGTGGGAAACACTGTCTTACGGAGAGAATAAGTGACAAGTGTATATTTTATAACGTGTCAAGTGTGATCTCCACTTTATTTGTGAGTTAGGTTAGAAACATTTCATCAGAAAATCTTGATACGAAATAAATAACTTTGTAATTAAGTCATGGCTGAAACATCCAGTGATAAATTATCGAAAAAGTGAGTATCGTGTGTGCCAATATGTATGCCCTGAAGAACCTCAGTACTCTGTCTTTTCGAACTAATAGTTTCGTCAACCGATGTGCCAGTTTGTCATCTGCAGTTAATAAACGGTTTGTTAATTTTTGATTAATAAATAAATACACAAATAATACTGATATGTCATTATTTATTTACATTACAGCGAACTAAAAAGGCGTCTGAAAGCTGAGCAAAAGTTAAAAGATAAAGCTGAAAAAGCCGCTCAGCTTCCAGCTCCTGCAGTAGCTGAGAAGAAAATATCTAAGGCTGCAGAAGAAGAAATTAGTCCCAATGAGTATTATAAACTACGAACTGCAGCCGTTGCGGCTCTAAAAGATGGTACCAAGGAGGACCACCCATATCCTCATAAATTCAATGTTACAACTTCACTGGAAGACTTTATTGAAAAGTACAACAATTTGAATAGTGGTGAAGTGCTGGAAAATGTTTCACTGTCTGTGGCAGGCAGAGTTCACTCTATCAGAGAGTCAGGAGCCAAGCTCATATTTTATGACTTAAGAGGTGAAGGTGTCAAGATTCAGGTAGATTATTTGCATTTGAAATTTAATATTAAATTTTTTCTGTTATATTGAAATTGTAATGAATATTCATTATTGCTATTTTTATTGCAGGTGATGGCAAATGCTAAGATGTATGAGTCAGAAGAAAAGTTTTCCGCTGATACCGATAAACTCAGAAGAGGAGATGTTATAGGCTGTGTTGGGCATCCAGGCAAGACTAAGAAAGGAGAACTGTCTATTGTACCGAAATGTATCAAGCTTTTGTCACCCTGTCTTCACATGCTGCCCCACCTACACTTTGGGCTTAAAGATAAGGAGACCAGATTTAGAAAGAGATATTTAGATTTAATTTTAAATGATAGGGTAAGAAATTACAAAAGTTTCACTTAAATTGCAAAATAATTATGGTCATATATTAGTGGTCAGTCATAAATTTCAAGGTCTATACTGCTAATGAATTTCATGACAGGAAAGCCTTGTATTGCTTTGTTTGACTCGGGATTGAATCTAATACCTCATGTGCAGTAGTAACATTCACTGCTATTGTGTCACAAAGACAAGCCTTATATTAATGTTCATATATAGCACATATGTTAGTGTCATATATCTCATCTTTTAATACCAATTTTTACAACACAGGTAAGGCAAATCTTCTACACTAGAGCAAGAATAATCTCATATGTACGGAAATTTTTGGACAACATGGGTTTCCTAGAGATTGAAACCCCTATGATGAACATGATAGCTGGTGGAGCTACAGCCAAACCTTTCATCACACATCACAATGACCTTAATATGGATCTGTATATGAGAATAGCACCAGAATTGTACCACAAGATGCTAGTAGTGGGAGGATTAGACAGAGTCTATGAAATTGGTAGACAGTTCCGGAATGAGGGCATTGATCTGACTCATAATCCAGAATTCACTACTTGTGAGTTTTATATGGCTTATGCTGATTACAATGATCTCATTACCATCACTGAGTCAATGTTGTCTGGAATGGTAAAAAGTATCCATGGCACATATAAGGTAACTTTAAAATTTGTATTGCATATTACACAATCCTTACAAATCATGAATGCATTTATCTATCAGCATGTGTAATATGTTAATCTACATAACCTTTGACCCATTTTTATGAATTAAACAATATCTTATCAATAAATACATAAGCATCTACTATGATATTGTGAGCTAGATAACTTTAATAGCCTAGCCCATAATTCTATTTAATAGTAATTATCTTATAATTAGCATTAAATAATATGATAATTGTTGAATGAATGAATATAAATTATCATATATAGTGTTTTTAATTCAATTTACTACATAGTTTAATGATAATTGCAACATTTTAGGTTAAATACCAACCAGATGGGCCTGAGGGTGATGAAGTAGAAGTTGACTTTACACCACCATTTGCCCGAGTGCCTATGATTGCAACTTTAGAAAAGGTTTTAAATGTAAAGTTCCCTCCAGCTGACCAGTTAGACACTCCTGAAGCTAATCAAATGTTGAGCCAGTTGTGTGAAAAGCATGAAGTAAGTATTATTATTAAAATTTCTGCACTGATTAAAATTGTTTTTGTCTCATTCTTGCTACACAAGCAAAGAGAAAATGTATATGATTTTCTACTGAAAATTATTTAAAACATTTGATTAATAAAACATGCCTATGCTGCCTAATACTTGATTTGAATAAGTGTATTATTGTCTAAAGCATATTTGATTTTTAGGTTGAATGCCCTCCTCCAAGAACTACTGCAAGGCTTCTAGATAAATTAGTGGGAGAGTTCCTTGAGGAAAAATGCATCAACCCAACATTTATATTAGATCATCCCCAGATTATGAGTCCATTGGCTAAATATCATAGGGATATTCCTGGCTTAACTGAACGGTAAGTTTCATATTAAATACATATTTTCTTCCCAGCAACAGGTACAAAATACTAATGTCGTGTTTACCTGTACGAGTTAAGTAATTATAAATAAGATAATGCATCTTCATTTGATTCATCGACATTCCGATTTGGTGTTAGATACCTAAACCGAAGCAGTAGACTGCTACTGGCGAGACTAAGCTTTAGGTTAGGTTAAGCCATAACCAGAAAATTTGAGAAAAAAAAAAGTTTTGTGTATCTTATGAAAATATACATCATAAAATTAAAAATGTGTGGTGTAGTACATTAATTAATGTGTGTTAGTGTGTAACCAAAGGGAACACTAACAGATCGCCCTTAAAAAAATTATTTATATACTTCTATGTTTAATTCACAATCTCAATTGTTGATTTAGATGGAATTATTAATTTGATTTCAGGTTTGAAGTTTTTGTTATGAAGAAAGAAATTTGCAATGCCTACACAGAGTTAAATGATCCAGCCACCCAAAGGGAGAGGTTTGAGCAACAAGCAAAAGATCGTGCAGCTGGTGATGATGAGACACCTCCTACTGATGAATCTTTCTGTACTGCTCTTGAATATGGTCTGCCGCCTACTGGAGGATGGGGTTTGGGAATTGATCGACTTACTATGTTCCTCACAAATTCTAATAACATTAAGGTATAATTTTTTCATGTATATTTGATGTAATTAGCTATAATACAGTAACAAAAATTAATTAAGAATAATATTAGTATTAGAAAGGCTATGTATTTTAATAAAAATCTCATAAGTCTTAAACAGATCTTCAGATAAGCATGACCCTTTTTGTTAACAGGAGGTACTTCTATTTCCTGCTATGAAACCTGATGACCCCAATAAGCATAATGCAGAAGGTGAAAACCCAACCAGTGAACCAGTTCAAAATGGCGCATAATCATCATATTTATTATATATAGAATTTACTGATGTTTGAAAGTTTGTAATGTTATACTAACATATTCCTTTTTCACAAATAAAATGTTGCTTCATGCTGTGATGTTTTAGTAAAATATAACTTTATTAATAAAAATCTACAAAGTGGTTACATATTTATGTATTTAGCTATTTTATTACCATTATTTGTATAGAGCAATTAACAGCAAAAAGCTCTTCAAAATGTATTTAAACAGAGTATTAATATTGTGGACATGATTCTTCATCATGCCTTTAAATGTTTTAATAGAGAACTTTAACTATTTTGTGTTTTCTTCTATAACATTTTGTACTGTTGAATTGTAATGTTCACCTAGCCTATACATATGCCTGTGATATGTTATAAGTAGTGGAGGTCCTTCAAACTCTGTACCTTGTTCAATAGAATCTGATCCTGTTGCTTGTATGACAGTTATAGGACATTTTAAAGAATTGGATAGAGCTCTAATTTCTAATTGACCACCCCATACTTTAGTAGTTTCTATTTTGTCACAATATTCTATAAATTCATCCTCAGTTAACATTTCATATGTTTCTGGGTTACACATGAATGGGATAAAGTCGGCTTTATTCTGTCTAATGTAATTGGCAACATTTTTTCTTAGGTTATCTACAGATATATCCTGTCCTTTTATAATTGCCATTTGGTGAGCAATAGCCTTATACAAGCAGTCACCATCTGAAGGGATAGCAAATATCTTGAGACCCTTCTCTTTTAATCTGGCATTTATAGCCTGTTGTTCAGTATGCCTAGGTCCAAGGAGATTTTCTTTCTCTTGCTGTTTAATTTGCTGTTCTCTTTCCTTCTCTTGTTGTGACTTTTTATCTCTGCGTTTTTGAGCTTTAGAGACTTTTTGTTGATGTTTAGATAATTCGTTTTCAACTATGGGTGTGGAGTCCGAATCTTCTTGCTCTATCTGCAAGGCATCAATTTCTTGTTTATGCCGTGTGTCCATTTCATTCTCTAACTTTGCAATTTCAGCGGTTAGTTCCTTCTTTTTTGATTTGTCGTTCTTTGCAGTTTTTTTCATTGCCTGAATTTGTGCTTGCAGTTCCTTTTTTTCCTTCCGATGCTTACTTTCTAAGATTGCTAATTCTTCTGCTTCAATTTCCATAATGGTAAATGCTGATAAACACTGTATTATTTGAGTAATTTATGTAAA
Source organism: Catocala fraxini (assembly GCA_930367265.1). Lineage (NCBI taxonomy): Eukaryota > Metazoa > Arthropoda > Insecta > Lepidoptera > Erebidae > Catocala > Catocala fraxini. Next base: position 18,971,931 of record OV884029.1, read on the forward strand.
AATGAGTTAGGAAGGGATAACGTAATAATTGACAGATATAGAAATGTCAATGTGACGGCCTGACGGCATGTCAGCCCGTCACATTGACAGTGTATTGATGTTGCTATCTCGAATTCTTGATGTTCTGAGTTGCTATCTCAATTCTAAATAGTAAGTTGCTATCTCATTCATTGTAGTTGATAAAGATATGCATATTTTAATTAGTTCTAATTAGATATAGCCACTTTCTACTCCTGGGCAATACTTATTCATAGCTTCCATGGAACTGTTAATTACAATTATAAGTTGTTCACCTAATAATTTTATTCTTTGATAATTCAAATTCATTCATACCAGTTGGCAATTAAACAACAAAGGGCAACATGATTTTTAATATGTTCATTTATATTTCATCCATGAAATAAATAAGAACATGTAAGTAATATATCACTATTAATCTGTAATTGTTAATTTTATTATTAATAGCTGTTTATAATTCTTTACGACAAAGATTTCGCTTTGGCAACTATTTTACGATTACTTGTAAAAAAGGGACAAATATAATCATTTTATTCCTTAGACAGTTGACAGTTCGTGACAGCTCGGCTCTAACAAGTAACAACCTAATAGAAACCGCCAAGTTATTTTCTTCTTCGTGGATTTCGTTCTGGTATTAGAATATTAAAATTTTGCTACAAAATATTTGATGTCATAAACTTTATTTTACTATATAGTCGTGAAAGAATGAATCCTTGTTCAATTGCCACTCCTCAACAAGACACTGAAGGCGATGGAAGGTGGAATAGTATTGTAAGTTTTCAATTATAATATTACTTACGTTGCACGCACACTCTGTGTCTTCGCTAATTCTTTATTTCAGCTGAGCATGAATACACTTTTTTTAAATTTTTGTTATAGATACATATAATTAATCTTTGGTCTAATGTTAATTTCCTGTAGCTATGAGTAAATATAATGTTGTAAATTGCATTTTTTATTACAGCATAACAGATTTTTGTCAGATGCAAAAGGGAAGGATGGTGAAGTGATTTTTATTGGTGATTCCATTCTACAAGCTTTAGAACACACTGAAGTATGGAACCAATGGTTTGCTCCACTCCACTGCCTTAACTTTAGTATCCACAAGGATCAAACTCAAAATGTCTTGTGGCGTATTAAAAATGGAGAATTGGATCATGTTGATCCCAAAGTAAGTAGCTAGTCATATGAACTGAGATTGTGTCAACAATTTTATTATAATATGTATATTGATACTAGAACAACAGTAGAGTACAATAGTACCAATTCTTATTCTTATATGTAAAAACATGTCTTAAAGGTTTTGTGGCTCAAGTAATTTTAATTTGCATATGAAGTTATGCTTTTTAAATTCTTATTGTGACGTTTTACAGTTCTAAAGCTTAGCTCCTGATAAACGTGAATACGTTAATATCTTGAAATACATGATTAGTGCTTTGTTAGCCTTTGTTCTTCCAGTGGCAAATATCCAATTTAATTAATTCATATCTTTCTGAGTTATGACAGTCGGTAATACCTGGATATCTTGGCATTGAAGGTACATTATTTGGTCAGAGTAGAGCAAACGGTAGCCATTTTTTGGGACTTAAGACTATAAAATTTATCTTAAATTGTTGTTTTTTTAATGCTATCCTATAAAACGGGTGCAATTCAAAGAAACTGAGTCGACGAGCGGGCTCCTTTTCCTGGGTGGTTAACAACAAAAAATACTATCGAAGGCTACGGCGGGATCTACGCGCTCGCCTCCGCCTTCTAACCTAACCTAACAGAGTCTGTGTGCTCTGAGTCGTGATGTTTTCCTACCTTCTATGGAAATTTTCTGGAGAACCACTCATCATAGACAAAAAGTGCCAAGATGACTTTTGGCTTAATTTTAGTCATTTTATAGGATAGAATAAAGAAAACAATAACTTAAGAGAATTTTAATTTCTATGATAAATTTTTTAAGTCCCTTACAGTTGCACACCCTTTGCTACACTCCAACCCATTATTTAACATAAAGACATATCAAATTAAAGCATCACAATATATTCTGTTAACAAATTGATATATGTTAAATTATGTTTACTCATAAAAATAAAAAATACTGCTGCCAATATATTGATATATTGGTTTATCAATTTATGCTCGCTAACAAAACAAAAACAAGATATCTCAAATTGTACAATTAGTAGATTGCTGTTTTAGTAAATTATATTATGTTGGTATTTTTTTATATTATGTTACTTTATAACAATATGATAACGATGAAACGCATTAATTGTAATTATAATTGTATTTACTTTATTACTAGCACTTTGGTAATATTAAAGTTTGTGAACCAAATTCAATTTTTCTATATCAAAGCGTTGAATACTTAGTATAGATAAAGGCTGTGCTGTGAATTCATTAATATCTTACAAATAAATGTTTGAGATTTACGTGTAAAACAAAGCCATTATATTAACTATGATATAATTATGTTAGTATTGGATTCAAAATGGAATATCTTTAGTTATTAAATTAAATCTATAAAAATCTAGTATAAACAAAGCTGTCACCAAATGTTTGTAAACAAATTCAAAGATGTTTAGTTGTTTTTGCACACACCTAATTTTAAGATATTAGTATGATTAATGGAAGGAGTTTCATACTCAATGGTTTATGAATAATACGTGCCAAAGAAAAATAGCGCGAAAAATGACAGATGTAATGTCATTAATCATTAATCGTTAAAACTGCTCGAACGAACCGAAAAACCTACGTCGAATCCTGTTTCTCTGAAATAATATGCCAAATGATTCCATGACCTGAACCTCTCTTTTAAGCTACACGTTGAAAGATACGTGCAATACATGCGACATTTGCCATGCTAAAATTAATACTTAAATCACTTTAATGTTGTTATGGCGGCATCGCGGCAGTTGTCGACGCAATGGTGACAACCGGGCGTCTCTTGCCGGCCTATGCGTCGCAGGACTTGGCCAAAGCAACCGTAGCCAGTCATTACCTATATCAGCCGGAAGGTGAAGGCGCCATACAGCCTCTCAAGCCACTCCTCAAAAACGGTACTTATCGCCACGAATGTGGCGTGCCCGCTGTACCTAGCTTCTCTAACCGCATGTAAGACCCCAATACGGGTGTAGCGGAGATCAAAAATTATCAAAATAAACCTTACATCATTAATTAATTACCCTTTATTTGGTATGTTTTTCTTACAAAAATGGTGAATATATTGATAACTAGTTGGTGCAGAAATTGATGTCTGATAATAAAAAAACTGTTATTCTTATTATTATTCGAAAGATCACACAAAATTATCCTTAAATCAATTCAGACATGCAAGAACACTTACCTCGATTTGTCATAATATGTCAAACTTTAAAATTGCGGCCCTGTAAAATCGCTATTTTGGACATGTCAACACATTCACGTCGGCCACGGATATAATCTTTGTCCAGTGTCTTTGCTATCTAGTTTTAAATTTGCTATGAGACTTAATAATTTTGGATATTGAAAACTAAGAGAGCCAAATGAATATAGGGATAACTACAATGACAAATTAGTTTAGATGCCATACTAAATACTACAGCTGTAATCTGTTACAGCTCTCTAAATAATTACTTATCACTTATAACATTACACACAATATATCTATTGATATGGATATCTGAATAATATATTTTTATTTATGAATAGTATTATGATTAATTGGCCTTTATATATTATAATAATAATTCAGATTGATTTGTCTATTTGTATCTGTTAATTTATATTAATTAGTAGTACAAAATATTTGTTTCATGTTTATATTTAACATTGTCATTATTATATTGTAGGTGATAGTTGTGCATGTTGGAACAAATAATGTTGAATATACTCCAGAGCAAGTTTGTGAAGGTATCCTAGAAATAATTAGAACAATCAGGGAGAAACACCCAAGTGCTTATATAGTATTGCCTGTGAGTATGAACATCATAAAGTTAACCATTTTATTAGATTTCTATAAATAAGAGAACATTGCGATTTCATTGCAGAGTCTACTTCCTCGCGGTCAACATCCAAATACTTTAAGAGAGAAGAATTCAAAAATCAATCAACTGTTACGTGAAAAGGTTGCTAACATGAATAAAGTTGAAATGGTGTCTATAGATAAAGGTTTTATACAAACTGATGGCACTATTAGTCACCATGATATGCATGACTACCTCATACCAACCAATGCAGCTTGTAGAAAAGCTTTTGAACCTATCTATGATCTCCTTCAACAAATTTTGTCTGAGGGAGAGCCTGAGAAAGACCTAACACCTTCCGAATAGTGCATTACCTACTTTATTTATATTTTATGGCAGCTTATTTAATGTGCAGCGAGCTCATTGTGATGGAAATAGTACTTATAATTAGCTTTTTATATTAAGCTTAAGTGTCAGACATTTTTATAATGTATTAACTTATCAACATTCCAAATTAGCATTATCAAGTTTTGATCGGCTGTGTTTATTTAATCACTACATTTTATGTATAATTTATAATTGCTTATATGTATAAAACTACTTTTTACTTATAAGATAATGCATTTTTATGATGCCCAGTTGTTGAGAACAGGGTTTAGTACTTATTTATTTTTCTCACATACATGAAATGATTTTATGTAAAATTAGGAACAATGTCAAAAAGTATTACCTTTTCTATTGTTATTTTTTAGTACCTCTTTTATGTAGTTTTGTTACAAAGCTTAGCAATATTGTTAATTTAATTTTAAATTATTCTTCTTTGAAGTACTCAGATAAGCAAGTACATTTTAGTCTTATATTAAACTTTGCACATCACAATAATGGAATTGTCTGTAACCAAAGATCTTTGATGATTACCTAACCAAAGTTATATGAATTGCATTCAATGATATTACATGCAATTCTATTTTTGATATCAAACTACATTTATAAATTAACATGATAATATCTTTTATTTGATAAGTGCATGTAGATGTTCAACTTTTTCAACTATTACAAATGTATAACCGAAATGCACAAAATGTGCATAATAATCAAACAAGAGAATAATCTAAATATCACTGTAGATGTATTTAGTGACTATTTATATACTTATAACTGTTAAGGTACTCAAGTTGCCAAACAAATTTGCTTGAATCTCCAATTGTTATGTAATATTTATTTGCATGAAGAAGCTTGAAAGTAAACAGTGCAATTATTTCTATAAAATGAATTCTGGTTTTATTTCATTGACCTGTTCATAACAGTCCACTGCCCCACACCACTAGGTACCCCAAGTGTTCGAATCATATCGGTATTCTTTGTTCTTTTAATTTAAAATCTCCTGTAATACAGGCATTATAACTAGTGCATGAAGTATAAAAAAATATGAGGCAAGCATTGGATAATTACTACGTGCCGAAAACGTGTTTCAGTCTGAAATGTTACACTGTTTAGTTCAGACATTACCAAATGTTATAAAATTACCAACTACTAATTCTGTCTATACTTGTGTCATTTAAGTCAAGGAATGCAATCATTTTATTTAAATGAATAATAAAACATACAAAAACAAAATGCAGTGATAGATTGTATTTATTTAATTTTCATGATTTGTCTACAAAGGAAGCCTGCTCCTACTATATAATATATTATTAATTAACATATATTTATATTAAAATCTGTTGAGTATTCTATTGTAGTACAAACTAAATGGCAACATAGGGTTAGCCTGATGTAATGACTTGTCAAATATATTAAAGTTAGATTTCTGCAGTTTTGTCAGATACTTGTCAACTGCTATAGCTGGTAAAAATATCTGCTTAGCAATTTTTGGCACATCAATACTCTTTGCCTGAAAAAATAACAACAAGTATATAGTATTATGTTTTACTGAGCAGCGACAGCTCAGTGGGGAGTTCAACAGACTGCAATGCAGAGGGTCTCTGGTTCGAACCCTCGTTGCGCAACTCTGACTTTCGGAAGTTATTTGACTTTTCGAAATTATGTCCGTATTGATTGACAATTATCGCCTGCTCCGTGCCTCGGAGAACACGTTAAGCCGTCGGTCCCGGCTGCCATGAACATATATGGCAGTCGTTATTGGGAGAGTGTCGAACACAAAGTGTCGCCGGTTTGCACTGACCGGCCCCCACATAAGATACATTATGCTTCACAATTAAAATCCAAGCAGTTCTATCTGTCTTATCCTCAATAGGTATGACTCAATAGTTGCACCGGCACACCAGAGACCAGCAATGTGTTTTCATTTATGCCTGGCCTTTCAACAATTAACAGATTTATACTATCTGGTCTAAAAGTGAGCTTGTAGATTATATTTTAGTTAGGTCAGGTTTCTGGTAGCTAATTCTGAGCAACAACGGGCTCTGGAACCGTATCAGATATATAGCAACTGTGTTAGTCTGGAATTAAACTTCTATATACGGCTTTTATCGCGTTTTTTATTTTACACTTTATTACAAAATTTTGAAACTGTCACACTACTACTAGATACTATTGAAGTTTACAAATTTTTAAGCTAATTTATTTTTAAAACTATTAAAACTATTTATATTTAAGTTTACACTTTCCTCGACGCCCGACGTTTCGGTTGCTTTTCAGCAGCCATGGTCACGGGGAGACTAAGATGGTAGTTGTCTCAATGTTCCAGTGTCATTATGTCAAAGTACCCGAACATAATTAATCATTGGTGTTTCTATTTACGCAGAATGAGCTCAGAGTATCATGAAGTCTAGCTGTGGTTTGCTTAATACCAGCTTGCGTAAAACCTCCAAAGCTGTATGGGTTACCAAAAATACACAAGGAAAACGCTCCCCTACGTCCTATTGTGAGTCAGATCGACACACCAACTTACAGACTGGCTCAGCACGTAGCGAAGATACTCTCACCACTCAGAGGCAACTCGAGAGCACATGTAAAGGATTCATACCATTTTGTGAGTGAGATTAAACACCTATGTCTCACTAACAATGAAATAATGGTTAGTTTTGATGTCCAGTCATTATTTACATGCATACCTGTACATGATTGTATTGAAATAACTAAAAGGAAGCTAATAGAGTACAATATGCCTGAGGAATATGCAGAACTACTTAAGCATTGGTTAACAACTGGCTATTTGTTGTGGGACAATAATTTCTACATACAGGTCGATGGTGTGGCAATGGGCTCCCCAGTATCCCCCGTTGTTGCCGACATATATATGGAGGACTTCGAGGCTCGAGCTTTGCAGACTGCCCCCATCACACCCAGGATTTATAAAAGGTTTGTAGATGATACTTTTACAATATTACCAACAGATAGTGTAAGTGTATTCCTAGAACATCTTAATTCCATTAATAACAACATCCAATTTACTATGGAATTAGAGGTAAACAATTCATTAGCTTTCTTAGATGTACTTGTCATCAGGAATCCTGATCATGCTTTGAGCCACACTGTGTATAGGAAAAAGACCCATACAAATAGGTACTTAAACGGTGAATCTCACCACCATCCTAAACAGTTAGCTACCGTGGGAATGTCTTTGTTTCAGAGAGCCCACGGGATCTGTGACAAGAAACACCTGGACGCCGAGCTTCAACATGTCAAGCAAGTACTGCAAGACAACAAGCTCCAACAGCCGCGCCGCTGTCACAGATCTCGAGAAAAGCCAGCCACAGTCGAGCGCTAGCCTGCTATACTGCCTTATGTAAGGGGTGTCACTGACAAGATTGGCTACATCTTATAGCGAGCTTCAATCAACACATACTTCAAGGCGCCAACGAAGATAAGTCAATTTTTACCATCCATCGAGTGCCAACTACCTTTACAAGATGCAGGGGTCTATAAAATAGATTGTGACTGCGGACTCTCATACATTGGTCAAACCAAGAGAAACATAGGCACCCGCATAAAAGAACACATAGCTGATGTAAAACACCAACGCTCGTTGAAGTCTGATGTGTGTGAACATGTGCAACAGGGGACCAACCACTACCTGAGATTTGAAATCAGAAAACATCCTAATTTCAATAGAGAAGATGGTTGGAATGTACCACCAGCTTGGGATCCAGTCATTCAAATAGTCAAACCCAAGAAGAAGCAAACCACAGCTAGACTTCATGATACTCTAAGCTCATTCTGCATAAATAGAAACACCAATGATTAATTATGTTCGGGTACTTTGAAATAACGACACTGGAACATTGAGACAACTACCATCTTAGTCTCCCCATGACCATGGCTGCTGAAAAGCAACCGAAACGTCAGGGAAAGTGTAAACTCAAATATAAATTGTTTTAATAAATTAATTAGCTTAAAAATTAGTAAAGTTCAATAGTATCTAGTAGTAGTGTGACGGTTTCAAAATTTTGTAATAAAGTGTAAAATAAATAACGCAATAAAATCCGTATATAGAAGTTTAATTTCAATGAATAACATTTGCGTAAACAGAAGACAATATTATGTGTTAGTCTGGGTTGGAAAATGTGCATGCCTGACCATTGAGTCAGGCCTGTAAATCATCAAAGGGATAGAGAGTTGTTTGTATAGGTTCTATTTTATTTGGGCTGGCCCATTGTAGTATATTAGTCTTATTACCAGACTCTGTGCTGCTACTAAATGTTTTCTGCCCAACCCATTAATAGCATGTGGTATCTATCTTATAATTATGTTCAAACAAAATGGCAATCTTATGCAATCAGATTAACAAAGCAGTTTGTCTAACTCTTTGAGAACATCCTAGTCTGATGTTGCACATTAGTTTTCATGTAAAAAGTGTTTGCTACTAATGTTTATTTTTTACCTTCTGTAAGTGGCTATTTGCTCTGCTAGCAATCTCAAAGGTCACATTCCTCATATTTTCATTGTCAATACCCCTTAATACATTCTCCTGACTAATTTTGTTCTTCATTAGAATGTCCATAGGTAATGCAACCATTTTATGTAAATTTGACACTTGAACAGACCTAAAATTTAACATAAATTAATGAAAAATTAGAAGTTTAGTACTATTTAATTTAACATAAACTTACATAATGTAAAGTGTTTATCAAACCTCAATATATTAGAAATTCCTTGGGCTTTTCCTAAGTGTGATGCAGCATGATCTGCATGAACATTAGCAACATCTACTACTTTTAAAAGTAAATAATATATTGGAGAAACAGACTCTTCAGCATATTTTTCAATATCATCTAAACTTCTAAAATGTTTAGACTTCAACAAATTACTCCTTGATGATATTAACTTTTCTAGATGCCTTTTTTGAAGACCATAACAGCAACACACCTGGAAATTTAAATTCCATATAGATATAGAACTCAATTCAAAAAATTTTAAATTAAGAAATATATATTTAATTATGACAAATTATAAGAATATGATGAAAAGTCATGACAGCATTAATTTTTAAAGTACCTTAAATAACTCCTGTGCCACAGGATTAGCTGGTACGTTTTTTAGGGTCTGATCAGTTTTGTACATAGTTTTGAGAGCATCTTGCCAAAATTGTAATCTGAATGCAGCAGTTTGTGAATCAGTAGTCTGATCTTGTATACGAGCAATTTCTACGTTGAAGGCTCTCACCACAAATGCTGGAGAACGAATAGAATTCGTCATAAGAAGAGTTGCCAAAAAATTTTCATAGTCATGCTGTCTATCTGTAAAATATATTCAGAGTACCAGAAATTGCCTTAAATTAAGCAATAATTTATTATCAGAAATATGATTTTTATTTACTTTACGATATTTGCACAATATTCTAGTGCTGTTTCATTAGATGTCGATTCTTTAGTTAGCAGTCTTGTCATTATTAGAGCACGCCTAGAACTTTTAAGTAAATTAGGAAATATGTTATATTTATTCATATTCAGTGATGTTTTTTATTGTGGTACGTTATAACAACCACTCAATATTTTATAAAAATATTTAAGATCGCCCTTTCTCTTGCGATTCGAGTTTGAAAGTTCGACTAAAACACAATTTTCTCTTGACATTTGAAGGACTCGACACTGACAGTTAACGTAGTTACCATGTACGATAAATGCTGTTAAACTTGCCATTAACCCATAATTCAACGGAGAATTTTAAAATCAAATTCCCTTGATATATGAAAACCGTAGATACACAATCAGCGTCAAAAATCGTACTCACCAAATGAGCACCCACTTGAACATTTGGGTGCTCATTTAATTTAGTACCGTTTTATCGCTCCAAAAGTAAAAACGTGTAAGTAAACAAGTGCTCGTTTAAAAATTGTAATATCACACTTCCAGGATATTAAAAAAGGACGACGTTTCATATTTTCGGTAATTAATAATTTTATTATTATAATTATATTATAATAATAACAAGAAAAGCGTCAAAGAATCAAAGTGACAATTTTTTTTTGTTTATTTCATTACAGAGAGCGGCCATATAACACGGCTCATTTAAATGAACACTTACTAAACGCATTAATCATACTATTGTATTTCCACTTGATTAGTCTGGGTTACATGTTGACTCTGTTCTAATATTAATGGTGTTACTTTTTAAAAATAAATATATTTTATTTGATTTAGAATGATAATGCGATTGTATATATTATACATTACTAGACTTGTTTTATTATAAACCATAATAGTATTCGTTTAAATTTTTTTTAAATGATCCTTACGTTATCCTTTTAGTGGTACATCTATAAAATGTATCTACATATTTATGGTTGGATTTCAGTTTTCCTCGAGATTCCGTGTTATGTTCAAAATGGATATCCGTCATAGCACAGCAACGATCACAAGCAAGCATAGCAACAATAATACATATTATAATTTTTGGCCTATAGCTTATATTCTTCAAAATGCCATATTAATAAATAACAATCGTGTAAATAATACTATTAAATCTATTATCGAGAGATATATCAAGATAAGATTGCATTATATAACAAAGAAAGATACGGATAAAATTAAAATCCTTGACGGATTTATGAGAGAGATTTGGAAGATTATATAATAAACTCAATTTATTTCAAGGAAATTAAAATCTTATTATCTAGTATCTTTTCAAGTTTGAAATCTTAATTTTCTCCATCATTTTATTGTTTTATGTTACTTTAATTTGTAAGTACAATCAGTCGCGTAATGTTCAAACACGTATAATTTCAAAGTCAGGCAGCCAAGTATATGAACAGCAATTAAACATACTCGTAATATAATTTACGTGCGTATCTATTACTATTATATATTAAAAACATGCTATTTTACAAATGTTTTACTTGTCTTGTCTATTTTGTATAAGTACTACTGTTATGTCTGGTAAAATAATAAAAGATTTTCTACCATCTGTTTAAGAGCTGTCATATATAAATTATAATGGCAGTACATTAGTTTCATTTTATTGAACATCATAGGACACAACCTTGATAAAATACCTACATGTAAAAGTAAAAGCAAATATGTGTTTATAACACATATTCACATGCATTTTATAAACTCTCATAATTACGTCGGAATATTAACTTACATTAAAATTTGTAAAAACAATATTTTACTCCATTCATTCTTTATTCTATTTCGAACTCTGCTCGTAAAATTTTTGATAGCCTTGTTTATTCAAATTAAAGTTAAGCGGGTTTAATTTGCATTAACCTCTTGTATGCCGGAATACCAGACATAATAGAAAAAGCATTGTGTCTCGCGTAGATCCACGTTCCGGCATACCACAGGTTAATGAAGGTTTATATAATTAACATAACTACATATAAGCAACTGAGGACAGTTTTAAGTGTAAGTTTTGTATGGGAATGTGTATCTAGGATTTTTGTAGAAGATAATGCAAATATGCATCTTATCTACGGTGAGTGCCGTTGTAATGCCTCTGCCGCAGCTAGATTGTACCGTGAGAGGTACCCGAATGTGGAGCGGTACCCAGATTATCGTGTCTTCCAAAATGTGCACGCTTCATACTCGGAAGGACGATTGCCCAGTACTCGTACGTCTGGTGGGAGACCTCGAGGAGAATACGATGACGTAGTTTTGAATGAAGTTGAAAATGAGTTCTTCAGTATGTGCAATTGCAATGGGAGTACCGAAGAGTATCGCTCATCGAATTTTAAAACGATACGAATTACATCCGTATCATGTGCAACGTGTGCAGAGTTTGTTACCACGTGATCACGCACCCAGAATTGTTTTCTGCAGAACCATGTTGGCGAAAATTCGTGAAGATCCGACTTTTCTAAATAAAATTTTATGGACTGACAAATCGACGTTCAAAAGAGATGGTTATTTAAACTTACACAACCTACATGGTTGGCACAAGGAAAACCCGCATTTGATGCGTGAGGACCGATCCCAGTACCAATTTCAACATATGGACAGGAATTTTAAATGGTCAAATAATTGGACCATTTGAGCTGACTGAAAATTTAAATGGCGCCACCTACTTGCATTTTCTCCAAAATCATTTGCTGGCATTGTTAGAAAATGTACCACTCAACATCTACAAAGAAATGTAGTATCAACAAAATGGTTGCCCAGCTCATTATGCCCGGCCTGTACGAGAATATTTAAACGAGGGACATCCCGACGGATGGATCGGACGCCTTGAATCAATTTTATGGCCCCCTCGTTCCCCAGACCTGAATCCAGTAGTTTTTTTTTTACTGGGGTTGCATAAAAGAAAGAGTCTTCTCAAAACCAATACAAAATCTATTAGAATTGCGCCAGAAAATTGATGCATCATCAGAATAAATAAATACGAGTAGATGTGCACAACTGGTGAAGAGGTCATTTCTGAGGCGATGGAGAGCTTGTATTCGTGCTGGAGGGAAACAATTTGAGCATCTACTTTAGTTTTAGGAGGATATTAAAGTGTTACGATAATTGATTGTTTTATTTTGATTAATTTTACCATGAGGTCCCTTCGCAAAAAATATGAAGGAGCACTTTCATTGGCAAAAAAAGTGGCAAGTGTTGTACCATTTTGAAATCTAGACTAAATGGGCATCTTTTGAAATAACTTGCCAAGGGTAGTGTGGTACATTTTTTCAACATGGAGTGTCAAAGTTAACTGACAATAATTTTGTAAACCATAACTAGTCAAAAACTAAATTTATTTTACTTAGTTAACTATGTTTATTACTTTGATTTGTGGTTGTGATTAATAGCACTGCTATTTAGGATTAATTATTAAAAAAAATCATCGTAAAATTGTGTAAATTGTGATCACAGTACTTAAAAATGCGACCAACAGTGTCAAATTTTCAACTTTTTAGAAAGATTTCTATTATCGCTTGACTAAGTGACATGGTTTTTTTTTCTTATTTTTTTCGTAACTGGTATACCTTGGCCTCTCGCCCGGTACCAGGTTATCGTTGAGTTTCGGGACACCATGTATAGTTAATTTTAGGTTTTTATTGTATGAAATCTACTCAATTATGATAATCAATTAAATAAATAAAGACATACAGCTTATTATTCTATCTAAAAAGGCATTTTATGAAAATAGGCAATTAATCAGGACAAAATCACCGGTATTATTCTCTTATATAAAATATCTAGGAATAATACAATTTACTATTAGTTATATTGTTCCTATAAGTAGAAAACAATACGTTTCTAACTATGTATAGAACATATATCATCCTTAGGCAAAATATAATGAAAACAGCGTGTCAAACTGCGCGTCAAGGGTCCGCTTTTTGTATTATAATATCAATAATTTGACTCTAAGTCAAATTATTCATATTTCTTGATATATTTTATAATATTATATTACAAATTATTATTGACAAATACGTTAGTATTATTAGAATTCTAACAAGAATACATAAGAATCTTATTAGTTTAAATTGATAAAAGCATAATTACGACACGGAAAAATGAACACGCAAAAGCTTTAAAAGTTTAAGGATTTGTAATAAATATTATAAGACATTAATATTTCTTTGTTTGACTTACCTTTTTGTTATTGACATCTTATTTATTTTTTCAGACGTTCATATTCGCAAAACATTCGCATAAGATTTGCGAATACGAATGTCAAGAAATATGCGAATATTCGCGAATGCGAATATTCGTTTCATTACTAATGTGTAGTATACTTCCCATTGTCAAAGAGAAAGAATAAAAGCAACTAGTGATTACATAGGAATATAACTATTATATTTTATAAAATTAGTGTGTAGTTACATTGGCTTATTCTTAAAACACTAAAGGAACTCTGAAAACTTATACTGTACTGTTACTTGCTGGGTTCGACGGATAAGAATGCAAACAATATTACCGACTAAAACACGTTTTATTCAAACACACAATTTAAAACACAAAAAACACTATACCACACTTTTTTACTGTAACTGCTTCAAACTACGTAGTATTTTCGCTTCCGTTCGCTTCGATGAACACTTGACTGCTTACGATTGTACGCTCACTCGGTGAGCGCTGGCCTTCCCTTTTTATACGCGGTTAAAGCGTTTCTAGAGTTTTCTAGTAACGCCATACCCGGTATGTAAACAGTAAGAAGATTCGAGAATGAGCCAGCGTTCTCTCTACGATTCGCGTACCCATACTACGTAGTTCCGTAAGATGTCAATAGATGGCGGTGTAATAAATTATTAGACGGAACTGCCGAGTCTTCCCCACAATGCCGCGAGACCGGCACTGGGCGTAACACTGCCCCCTTCTTAGACATGTTCGTCCCGAATATTGTTGGATCTGTAGTAGCATGCCAATCGATCCACATGAACGATCTTTGGTGTATCTCGTGGTCCTTTCTGGATCCGGTAGGTGACGTCATTCATCTTAGTGACTATGCGATAGGGTCCATCCCGTTTTGCCTGCAACTTAGGAGATTTTCCTTTGCTGCGTACCGGATTATGTAACCACCAGCGATCCTTCCTCGAAGCCTTTATTGTTCGTCTTCCAGTTTGTAACGGGTCTTCATCCTCTCTCCGCAAGGTTCAATATTAGGTCCTACTCTTTTTCTGACATATATTAATGCCCTTTGCAAGCTCCCTCTCCTCAATTGCTCTATACATACATACGCCGACGATACAGCTTAATAGCAATTAGTGCAGAGACAAGCAGAAATCTAACGTTTGCTATTGCCAATTTGCCAGGTGCTTAATAATTTCTAACTATTATTTTCAAATTCCGCTTTATTAATTCCTTAGATTTAATATTTGTTTGTAGTATTGTTAGGTAGTATACTGGTAGATTTATTTATAGCCTAGTGATAAACTGTTGGACTGCCACGCAGAAGTCTCGAGTTCGAACCCAAGGCGCGCATCACTGACTTTTCGAAGTTATATTATTATGAGTATTTAATAGTTAATTATCGCTTGCTCTAAGGGTGAAGGAAAACATCGTGAGGAAACGTGCATGTCTAAGAGTTCTCCATAATGTTCTCGAAGATATGTGAAGTCTGCCAACCCGCACTAGACCAGCGTGGTGGACTATGGCCTAACTCTTCTTACAGTGAGAAGAGGCAGGAGGCAGGCAGGACGGTTTAATACAAGGCTGATATTATTTATAATCATGAGAACTTAAGTCCCACAAACAAGGAAGATCTCTGTTCTAAAAACTCTAAGTTCTAGAGTTCTAAAAACTCCGACAATGTTGCACGCTCGCTCACCATTACACGTCCACTTCGCGCGACGCTTCGATCAAAATGAATATGCGCGGTCGGGCAACAAGCTTCTACACGTTTGGTTTATCAACACAATCCCTCTATTCGCCCTTTGTTGCGAGCGCATCGCTGGCAATTAAGGTCGTTTGGATGTCAACTCAATTTGGTTGACCAACCAACGACCACACGGACAATTTTGGCGTCAACTCAACCAAGTTTGACGTGACCCTAGTTGAGTTGGGCGGCTGACCCGACCGTGTAGAATAGGTTTAATATTGTCTTCTGTTTACGCGAATGTTATTCATTGAAATTAAACTACTATATACGGCTTTTATCGCGTTGTTTATTTTACACTTTATTACATAATTTAGAAACTGTTACACTAATACTAGATATTATTAAACTTTATTAATTTTTAAGCTAATTAAATTATTAAAACTATTAAACCTATTTATATTTGAGTTTACACTTTCCCCGACGTTTCGGTTGCTTTTCAGCAGCCATGGTCACGGGGAGACTAAGATGGTAGCTGTCTCAAGTCTCAATATTCCAGTGTAGTTATTTCAAAGTACCCGAATATAATTTAATCATTGGTGTTTCTTTTTACGCAGAATGAGCTCAGAGTATCATGAAGTCTAGCTGTAGTTTGCTTCTTTAAAAGAAGAATTTAATATTTTTAAACAAGTATCCGGGTTGTAAACACTACAAAATACATATTTACGTAGCACTTTGACTTTTTCCATAATTCTTTATAAGAGTCAAGTAATTATGTACTTAAATAATTAGTTTCATTTAATGTTTTGCTAAAATTCTGTCAGCTTATTCATCCGACTTTTTTATTTCGATAAGGCGGGTGAAAACCAGTGCTGTGTGATGTGCGCAGCAAATACTGAGCTGGAGCCCTTTGTTATGCATGTATTTATGCCAGTTTATATTTATTTTATATGTGTAACCTTGTAAATGCTGTCTTATTTCTATAAATATGTAAGTTTTGTATACCTATATGTGTAACGAAAATAAATGGTTTAGGTATATGGTTTATATATAAATTATACGCGCCTTATCTATGAAAAAATAACTAAATTAATTATTTGAAAGGTAAATATCCTACTTACATGAACTATTTAGATTTTGACCTGGGGGTGGCGGGCTTCTTGGGCCTGCTCGCCATCCGATCAGCACCAGGTCCGAGAGGCGGCGTGCGTGTTCCCACGCGCGCCTCTGTGTCGTGCCCGTCTCCCCTCTAGTGGGGGAAGAGACAGTAGAGATTTTAGAAGGGTATGCATCAAAGCATATGCCCACGTAAAAAAAAAGAGCTATTTAGATAATAGGATATATTTAAAATTAATGTCGTGAAACTGACTTTATCATAATGGAAAGGTGTGTTGCAAGGTTATTACAAAACCCGTGATATTATAATTTCGCTAGGTTTCACTAGTACTTATTAATTTAATTTCAGTCTTTTGACAATCACCTCAATTTAGTACATTATCACAAACCGATTTAAGTTAAACTGTATCTCTTCCCCGGTGAGCCCGACATAACCTCTCCGTCGTCCCCGCGGCGAGGTATGAGTCAAAGCATTACGCCAGGTAAAAAAAAAAGGCATGAAAAGGAAACGATTGACAAAAATTTGTACAGTTTTAAACTTTTGTAATGGTCCTGTGGCATGTAAGCCTGGTGGAGCTAAAATTGTTGATTTCCTTAAAATAGTTTTCAATATTGTCGGTGAAAATAAGCTTTGTGTAAAAAATGCCAACGATTTTCAACTCAGAATAATGGTATAAATCATGTTTTTAGTTTTCGATACGATGTCACCGATTTGACACCAGGTAGCTCTATTGTAAACATTTGATGTTCCAATACACTTCCCTGTGGTACGACAAATTGCATACTATGTTCCTAAGAGACGTAGAATTTCTTTCTTTTGTTGATTCTTTACAGTATCTCATAACCGTCGCATTTGGATCCTATGTGATGGACGATCTTCCCATTTGATGTAGACCAATGCAGGCATCCCGCAAGGAGCTGGAAGTAATCAACTTGTTTAGCATATCAATGACATGTAGTGTAGTAACTAGTCAGCCAGTCAGACAATGGTCCACAATAATTGATATGCTATGAAAATGACAGCAGCGGTTCATGAGCGATATTTCCGATGTTATATATGCCTAAGCTTATGGCGTGACATATGCGAAATTTGTTATACATTTTATCGTACTGTTGCACTATTCGATTCACGATATAAATATAGTCTATGTAATTATGTATAATATGTACGTATTTACAAAAAGAAGTATATATTATGTATGTTTATCCATTGTCTAGTAATTATAGTACAAGCTCTGCTTAGTTTGGGCTAGATGGTGTTGTGTGTATGTGATAGAATATTATTATTATTATATTATTATAGTTTATTTTATTCACAAACATTCTTTAGAGTTAAGTAAAGGGTATGCATTATTTGTTCAAATTCATAAGCATAAACCACATCTGTTAAACTTAGTCACATAATATGACAATTTGAACGATCAATTAAAAATATGGGGCGACGCCACTGTTGCGGTAGAAGCCACTTACGCTTAATGACGAGTCAGCTGCCAGACATTCATGCTAATTCGTGCACAGTGCGTTATTTTTTGTGGATTAGCCATAAGAAGTTGTCATGTCAGGAATTCACAAGACAAAAAATCCATTGTATTTTCAACAACAGTGTTTTTAATAAAAAGGATATTCTATAGACAACATTACCTAAATAAATAAAATCAAAATAATACTACTACAATGAAAGTGCAAGACAAAAGGGTATTTGAAATTCAACTTTTAGTAAAACCGGAATATCAATAGCAAATCGAAATTCCGTAAGTCGAAGCTATTAAATGCTGCATATTCAACTCGAAACAACAACAATACATATGTGTGTAGGACTGCTTGGATGATCATTTGTGATGAGTTTAATGATAAAATATGAATTTATAAACGCTTTCAAATAACTGCGAAGGATTAATTAATTTAATGAACCTGAAGTGTTAGGCAATGATGATGTATCTTGTGGCGGATGAGCCAAAGTCGTAACTGCCACTTATGGGCATGGTCGTCTTCACAGAAACGAAAACAAAACACCTTCTTCTACAAAAATACTGTCACTGTCTAATATAGAGGAAGAAGGAGCAGATATATAGATTTGATCTTCAATAGTTTATACTATATAGTAGTAGTAGTTTCATGGTATGTAGATGTGGTGGCAAATGAAAATGACATGAGGATTGCAACAGCCGGCGCGTCGCCAGTTTTAGGGTTAAGAGGGAGAATAATATACCAAAACAGCGGATGGTACAGGTCGACGATATTGCTGATTTTAAAGCTAGCTCCAAATACTAAAAGCCTCGGGCGTTTAGTGCTCCAGAAGAGCCTTATACTTACCTCCCAATTTTTTAGTAAAAAAGTAAAAAAAGCAGGTATGTAAAACCACTTTGTTCTCTTTTTTTTACTCGTCATTATGTATGTTATGTTATAAATGATTTTTGTTGAGTTTGGTATTCTTTGCTACGTTGGTGCTAGTTTTAATCAAGTAAGTATTTAAAACTGAACAAGACGGCTCGTTCAGAGTATGCCCTCTAGCTCTTAAACCCTTTGATGTAACAATGAATATCCAAACTGGCAGGCCATGGGTGAAAAACATGTTCCTCTTAAATGCTTTGTAATCAAACCTTGCACTTGATCAAATTTTATGTTTTCTCTGGGTAAAATAATACTTTTCATTCATGTTTTTATATGGTAAAGTGATGTTATTAATTTCCGTCAATATGAATTAGCCGACTCGCACGTGCAGGTACTACAAGAACAGCTTTTCGCCTTGTAAGAGAACTTCAGCTCTATCCTATATTTAATTCCTTTTTTGTAGAGTAGGCAATGCGCGATCTAGGCTAAGGTAACTTTTGTACATTGGTAAGATTGTATGCTATATTTTCTAGAAATAAATCCAATAACATTGCACGACTTCACGAATCTCGAACTCGGTAAGTTTAAACTTACTGGAATTTATTATTAGCTGTATCTCGCGGTTGCGCTCGTGTAGATTTCAATTTAATAATCTTGACTGCATGAATGGCAGTGGTTTAAGTGGTTGGCTCGCCACTACTACTGCGTCGAGTGTTATGCGTTCGATCCCCGCACGGGACAAAAATTTACGTGATTTACAAACAGGTATGATTCTCGATTTGAGAGAGGTAGAGAGTGATGCCAGATCTGTTTAAAAAAAATATAACAATGCTCTAAGTAAGTAAAATCAAAACGTATCTTTACGCATGATCTATTTACCTATATATCGTATCATATACATATATCTATATAATCTACTACGATGTAGCTTAAAACCTTCTAAATGGTCATTCACCTGTTTGGTTTGTAAATGTTGTTAACGAGTAAGAGAATAAATGTTAGCTTTGTTTGATGGTCTCAAATAATGACTCAATCAAATCAATTAATTAAAATAACACTCAATAAAATTATGAATTTGAGCCGAGCTGGTGTTACGTTTCTACATAAAAAGTCTAATACTGAGGACTAATTCAAAATAATAATAATAATAATATTCTACCACATACACACAACACCATCTAGCCCAAACTAAGCAGAGCTTGTACTATGGGTACTAGACAATGGATAAACATACATATATACTTTTTTTTTTGTAAATACATACATACATATTATACATAGAAACACCCAGACCAAGACAAACATCCATGTTCATGCACACAAATGTTTGACTTGTGCGGGAATCGAACCCGCGACCTCAGGCGTGGCAGTTGGTTACACTAACCACTACGCCTGAGGTAAAATAAAGCTTCGATCCAGTTTAACGTCAAATAAATGCAGTATTATATTTAAAATGAATTAAAATGCAATTTTAGTTTACATTAAAACATGAGAACGCAATTGAAGAAATAATAAATTAATGCGGCTAATTGGTCGTACCTTTTCAATATATTTTTTATGTTTCTTTCGCACGGTTAGTTGCGTGCCAATTATTAGAGACCTCAGAATCTGTGTTGTTAAAGAAACTGCATGATTCAACGTTCTTCCTAAAAATCTTTTCAAATTTTATTTATTTATTTATGATCAACTTACTGTTTACTGCACTTACAGTGTTACCCAACGCATGCAGTAAGTCATTTATACACAAATATAAACTACTTATTATGTTAAAACTGTTAAAAATACAGTATCAATTATTATTTAACTTTACTTACGTAATAATAATATTAATGATTCCCATTAGCTATACCTTGAGAACAAAATGCATTGAACTTGATTTCGTAAGAGCTCAGAACAAAGGCTTTTGTATATGTTGATTGTTGATGCATAGATTTATAATATCCGCGTTTTCTTTTAGTCCGATATTTAATAAATGTATGCATGGTTTTGAGTGTAATGCAATCCCTACTACATCAAAACTACACGTGACTGCTACAAATTTGTCCATTGCTATCATCTAATTTGCATTTCAAGTTTGGCTGTTCACGTGCTATACTTAACGCCATGTATCGAACAACGCACACTATTTTAGCTCTCTCGCTTACCACGATGTCTCGTCGCTTGCGGGACTGCCAAGAATGGGACGTCCGTGCTTCCAAACTGGCACTTAAGACGCACAATCCTATTAGGGATGTCGTCGAAAATCTTAAAATCAAACCAAATCCGAACAAAAAATATATTCCGCTATCTGTCGGTGAGTGTTTTATGTTTTATTATATTAGATTTATTGTGAATAATGTATGTTCATATTTTGGTTAAACTTAATACTACTTCCGTCCTAATCCTGTTTAGCTAACTGAAGCTTTGGGCTATTGTAAAAGTTATTGTTCTTAACAATCGTGTTTATGAGATAATATTAAGTTTATGTTTATTAGATATATTATAATCAGTGATATTATCTTTTTAATTACTCAACTATGTATAATTCTTAGTAAGAGCTTACCTAATATTATAATATATGACACATATTAAAAGGCCGGAAAAATATTTACTAATTATAGAAATATATTAGCATCAAATTTTTCATTACAATATTAAACGGTTTTTCTATAAAATTTTCCACAATAAGCATCCTCGATTTGAATTATCTATGGCATTTCTTTTAATTTTGCATGGATCAAGTGAGTTTTGTGGCTTAGCTTATGTATGAACGCTTTAAGATCCTTTAATGATCACATATTTATATTACGCGTTGTTTTTATCGCATAAGTTCACAACTTAAAATAATATTGTACTTTTAAAGTAATGTTCCACTACATTTGTTATTTAATAAATTAGGAAAATATATTTTTAGTTTCAAATTAAGGAGTTTCGTCAATCCCAGCTATGTTACTCACATTTGAATGATCGTTGTTATTGTTTCAAACCCTTAAGATCATAATGATCTGAATAACAACCATAAGTACTGTGTAAGTAGGTATACATCCGTAGCCGATGAAATAAAATACTAATTTTTAAAATTAGCTATACACGGCAGACATGTTATTTACTGTTTCTAACATATTCCATCAGCATAACAGAGGATGCAGTGCATACAGCATGCTCTATTATTTTAAACTAGCTTTCTCCCGCAGCTTCTATAATATAATAATAATATTCTACCACATACACACAACACCATCTAGCCCAAACTAAGCAGAGCTTGTACTATGGGTTCTAGACAATGGATAAACATATATAAATACGTATTTTTTTTTGTAAATATATACATATTATACATAGAAACACCCAGACCAAGACAAACATCCATGTTCATGCACACAAATGTTTGACTTGTGCGGGAATCGAACCCGCCATCTCGGGCGTGGCAGTCGGTTACACTAACCACTACGCCATCGAGGCCGACAAGTCGTTCTTCGTTCAAGAATAGTACTTCTTATTTGGATGAAAAGTACGATGTGTCCATTTCTGTACCCCAGGGGCCCAAGTCTGCTATTACAATAGTGTCAGAATGATCTATCATTGATTTCATAATTATTGATTTTGACAAGATTGGTAATCTACTTTCCGATGGTCAACCACTGACACTCCATTGCAAAAATGGCATAGAATGGTATTCTTGTCATAATGACAATGGCTGACGTACCTATACGCTTTAACCTGCCAATAATTGGAATGCCAGACGTAATTAAAAAGCTATTGTGTTTGACCGCCGGCATATAAAGGTGATCATAAGGCTAAGCTATGATTTATAGTACAAGATAAGTATTACAAAATAATTCTCTCTATCTAAATAATAATTGTGGTTTGAGAATTGCATAAGTATTTATAGCACATATATTAACCTTTAAACTTTATGCACTGACATTCTACGAAACAAATATTTTGTTCTAATAAAAAACAATAACGTCTTCCATTTGCTTTAAATGCCTATCCTAACTATAAATTCGAATATAAGTTTGTTTGATAAGCATGCACGTTAAGCCGTCGGTCTCGACTGCCATGAACATCTATGGCAGTCGTTATTGGGAGAGTGTCGACACAAAAGATCCCACTGGGTCGAAGTGTCGCCGGTCTGCACTGACTGGCCCCCACATAAGATACATACACAGGTACATACTATTAACTCTCATTATTTTCAATTGATCGGTACAGGTACTTTAAATATTAGTATGGATATTATTTAGTCCCGTGTTGGAAGAACTGTTGTATCACAGTAACGTTTCATATTCCCTTGTATCCTTATTTAATGCAATTTCATGTTTTACTACACACCTGACATCCTTGTGATTCTAATCCTGCTTCATCCAATAGTCCATTATTCAAACATCGCCTGAATATACATATTTTAATACCTTTAAATTAATTAATATAGAAAAATAGTCTGTATCGTTAACGAATTAATGATTTCAATATCTACAATAGTAATATAGTAATATTACTTATTACATTTATGGTAACATTGATCCAGATCAAAACATGCTAGCAAAAAATAAATGTTTATTTAAGAAATAATTTTAATTCATGTCATTTTACCGCTTTTTACTAAAAGTACGAACATTTATGGACCTGGATGGGCGTACTTCTGTTAAACTCGCCAATGATATCTATGTATCGCTTCATTTAGGCGATAAATATGAATTGAAATGGCTGCTGTCATAACCAAACTATTCGTAGTCCAGTCGTTTTCTGATTACCGCTACATAAAATAACTCGTACCTATCGTCTGCAGCCGAAATCAAACAAACAAAAAAACTAACGATTCGTGTCAGGATACACGCGCGCAAGAAGTGGGACACCGAAACTACATACTTGTTGCCTATAACATCAAGGATTCGTCTAGTTCTTCCCAATACCTCCTTTTCTCCCACAATGTAACTTGATCACAAACTCCATATATATCAAGTACACCTATCGAACACTTTTATTCACACTTACGTTAGAGTTTAGCAATTGCATGAAAAACTGTTTACTGCTATGGTATAATGCATGAAGAATGACATTTATTTCACTAGAAGCTAAATAAATCCCATACTCCATTTCAATTAGAAATGTTTGCTTATTATTATATTGATAATATTAGACCTTGTCATAAACGGCCCAATTGCTGCGCATGGTGAGTAAAACATATTATGATATGTTATAATATACACTTTGGTGCGTGGTGGACTATAGTACATAGCGCTGACCCATAACGATTGGTAGATTTCGCATATTTTCGTGAACATTATGGATATTTTCGAAAACAATAATAAACAGGTTTCCTTCATAATACTTTTCTTTGTCGCTAGAGCGCTCATAGAAGCCCGCTGAGAACTCGAACTCGACTCCTCAATGTGGCGATGCATCATTATTTATAGCATTATATCGCTTCTCAACATTTAAAACGAGTTAAGAATGGATATGTTTTTGGATATAACTCGTTTTGAATAATTAATTATACTTAATCATTTACTTTATATAATACACAATATAAATAATATTATAAACATTGCTTTAGTTAAAACTCCATACCTAAAGACAGACCAAATTTTTGATACAGGTACACTAAGACCTGAATTATCTGATAGCCTGACTAATATATTAAATACATTTTATCTATCTATCGGCATTTTCCACGTGCAACCGCAAATGTGGAAGGCAAATTATAAATTATGATTTTCAAAACATATACAACATATACTACATAATTATACTACATATAAAACATATACTACATTGTTTGGCTAAAGCAATTTGTTTTGATAATTGTTATGTATTAGAAATACTAATACTCATATTTTCCGTTACCTATTCTTCCTAGTGTGCCGATTTCTTTGCGGTCTTTTCGTTTTCATTTATCGTATATTCTGTACCACTGTACACAACATATACACCAAATTCTTACAGTTGTCGTTTTCTATTTCAATGTGTCCCAAAACATCTATACCCTTTCGTATTTATGCTAATGACATCCTTAACACTTTCGTCCTTACCAGCAAATGCTGTCTAATACTGAATAAATTTATTTGGCGCGTTACCGATCGACCACGTGCGAGTTTTTTTTTAAGAACCGGTATCTCATGGTACACAGAAAAGTTTTGCTAATTAAAGAAACAAACTCAAGATACGTCCTTATCTTTGGTAAAACGAATGGAACCAGGTCATAAGACTTACTAATAGCATCTTTATTAAAACGAATTTGAAATACAGATAAAGGAAATTGTTACTGTTTGTTAAATTTGTCCGCGTCGATCGTACTCGATGCATGAAAGTTTTAATAACTTTGATGAAAGTGAAATGATTTTGCATTTTGTACACGAATACGAGGCATAATATTAGCTTCGAAATTAGATCATAATTAAGCCCATTTAATTTAAAGTACCTACTATGTTAATTTGTTTCTGTTTTATTATCTACGAACTGTGTCCACAACTTCCATTGCGAATTTTTGGTACATTATGCTTCATACTTCGCCCCTATTTTTTTAAATATGTTTATTTTTTTTCCATACCATAATATCAAATATTTATCGCGAACGTCACTAAGATAAATCAATTGATCAAGACCGCTTTGTCTCAGGAGCTACTTATCTGATTGAAATGAAAATGATTTCAAGTTAGAGCAGCAGCTTTAAATTACTATACGTTTTATTAAAACCAATCCAGCCTTTTCAAGTTTTTAGAGAACAAACAAACAAATAGACACAAATGGTCAAAATATAGCATCGTGCACATTTGCATATTTCTAGATATTGTAGCAAATTTTCGTGGAAATCTGTTCAATGTACAGATTTTTTGATCTACAACTTTACTATAGAATAATTTGGTTAATTCTCGGTCTTGGACTCGTACTACAAGGGTTAAGTACGTAAAAATCAAATATATAAAAGTTACATATTTACATAGTATCACGTCTCTACTCTCGAAGTTCGCAGCTATAGTTTTAGGCCATCCGCTGCGTTAATAAGCAGGTGCACGGAGCAGGCGCCCGCAGCGGAGACCCGCGCCGTGCTCCGTCACGGACTCTCGGGCGCCCGCGACGGACTCCCGTCTCTCGCAGCGCCAGCAGTAACGAAGCAGCGCTCACTGATTTCCTAGAGACAGCTGCGTTCGCGTGCTCCGTCGCGCGGAAATAATGTCCGCGAGGCGGGCCCCGTCGCCGTCGCCCGCGCCGCGTACGATGGGAGACCCATGATAATAGAAAACAGCACGCCGCGCGGGCGCCCGCTCCGTGCACTCGCTTAACGCAGTGGGCCTTAAGCCCCATAAACACTTGAGGCGAGTCTGTTGGGAATAATTTTAATTGCACATCTCGTTCTTTTCCTTTATTTGGTAAAGACATTGCAATAAATATACATATATGTTGGATATAGAGTGCCTCAGTAACCCCATCGATAGACATAATGCGGGCGTACAATAGGGTGATCGAGCAAAGTGAAACAATAAATGCACACTGATCACTTTTATTGTCTTCACAATAAATTAACACGAATGTCTTGCGCGAAACGAATGACAGTTCCTAACGAGGAGGTCCGCACTCGCCGACGGTAAAAAGATTCCCGTCGAATATAGGGCGCCTCCATTTAAGCAGGCTCTGTCGTAGCACGCGAAGTTGGCTGCGTGTTGACGTCATCGCAACAGTGCTGCCACATCTTTACTAACGTGCCGCGTTTCGTAACCGTACTAATGACCGTCTCCGACATATACATATATTTTAATTTCAGGTGATCCAACAGCCTTTGGGAACTTGCAACCACCTGAAAACATAATTAACGTAATATGTGATACAGTGAAACTGAACGAGTGCAGGAACTATGGTCCCACAATTGGTCATGAGGAAGCCCGGCAAGCCGTGGCAGAGTATAGTGCACACCAAGGACCCGTAACAGCAGATGACGTCATACTATGTAGTGGTTGCGCCCATGCCATCGAGATTGCATTGAGTACCCTTGCAGATGCTGGTCAAAATGTACTTATGCCACGACCTGGTTATTTGATCCACAAAACTCTTGGAGAGGGACTCGGAATCGTTATAAAATACTATAATTTACTGGTAAATATTAATCACTATTTAATAATAGATCTTACAGTCATGTGATGTCAACTGTAGTGCTATTTTTTTTTTTGATTCAACATTAATTTTCTTGAATGATTTGATTTCTATTTATATGAATTTTAATTATTTCGCTTTTTCAGCCGGCCAAAACCTTTGAAGTTGACATCCAAAGTCTTGAAGACCAAATAGACGAAAACACAGCAGCTATAGTAGTAAACAATCCATCTAACCCGTGTGGATCAGTTTACTCGAAGAAACATTTGAAAGAAATAATCGATATAGCGTTAAGATATCGCGTGCCAATTATTGCAGACGAAATTTACGAACATTTCGTTTTCTCTGATCAAGAATTCACTTCACTGGCGTATTTATCTAAAGAAGTCCCCGTGTTAGTTTGTAGTGGCGTCACGAAAAGATTTCTACTTCCTGGTTGGCGAATGGGCTGGGTAATCATCCACGACCGGCAGAATATCATCGGCAAGGAAGTTCGAAGGGGCATGTTTAATATGTCTTCTAGAATTTTAGGTCCAAATACTCTTATTCAAAAGGCGTTGCCGAGAATACTGAAGGAGACACCACAGAGTTTCTTTAATGAAACTATGACTTTTATTGAGGTGAGAATTTTTATTACTTACCTTTCATGAAATAACTAGACTAGACTAGTAAATATGATGATCGTAGATTGCTTAATTGGTCAAATATTATCAACAACTATTAGATGGGAGAGATATAAACAGTTTTTTTGTATATTAACATAATTAATTTGTTACAGAGTCAGGCGAAACTAGCTTGTCGGCTGCTGGAAAAGGCCCCTGGATTAAATCCTATACTGCCTCAAGGATCCATGTATATGATGGTTGAAATTAAGATGTCATTGTTCCCAAAATTCAGCAACGAGCTTCAGTTTGTTAAACAGCTGTGTAACGAGCAATCTGTGCTGTGTATTCCGGGACAGGTTGGTTATCTTAATTATTGTTATCTAATTACTAAAATTTTACATTTTGTCCTTGACTTTTCAGATAGCTACTAAAATATACGATGAATTATTTTACATACATAGACGTGTAATATAATTATTACACTAAGCATAAACAACGCGTTGTTGTTTCCTACATTATTTTTATCATTTGCTTACTTTATGAGAATGTCATTATCTATTTTAAAATAGTTCTGATTAGTATACCTACTCATGTTGCACCATGACGTACTAAGTTGTTTTTTTTCCTCGATAAGTAGCAGATCTTGTATTCGTTTCATTATGGGGGCAACAACGAGAGAAATGACTGAGATGCGAAAGATGGACAGAAACTTGACATTTATACATATTATAAAATTGTAAACAGGTTTCTCTTTGTCTGTACGCTTGTGTACGCTTATTTCCACTACTGTTTTGAATGTAATTTTTAGTGGCAAATGGTTATTATTAATTTAATTTATGTAAATGGGATGACAAATGAAATGAATGTCAATTTTAAATTACGTTGGGATATGTAGATGCTTTAATTGCATCTATAAATACGGGCACAGCTAAAGATTTACAATAAAAAATTGTATTTTCATTAAGAAGTCAAACCCGTTCAGAAATATTTGTAATGTAACATCACATCTGAATTGATTTCCAAAGTTTTATAATTATTTACTTTAAATGTTTATTGCAGTGCTTCAACTATCAAAACTTCATGCGGATTGTTCTAACAGTTCCTGAAGACATCTTGACAGAAGCTTGTAAAAGAATTATAACATTCTGCGAAGACCACATAATGGTTGGCGAACGAATTATTGACATCGAAACGTTGATTCAAATGTCAACAGCCAAAACGCCCTCCATACATGCCGCTTTACTTCAATTACCTCAAAAGTTTAACTAGTAATGCGCATGTTTCTATTCAAATTGTATTCGATAACAACACTAGTATTTATAACTTAATATCTGGTCAAGAATGCACTTCACACACACATAATATGTTTTATACCTACATCTTTAAGTTCATACATCCAAATATAATTGCCGCAATTGTGCTCATAAGGACGTTAGAAACTCGACACACTTATCAATGATTATTTATTGGAAAAGATTCAGGAATATGACTTACGATGCCGGATTATTCCTTTCGATACATTTAATTGCTACGCTATAAACCAACTATATTATAAAATAATATTATTGGAATTAGTGTAATGAGTTAAGTTGCCTGAACAGACCTGATTCAAGAAAAAGACAGCCTTTAGAACAGACGGGTATCAAATAAAGAGTTGAGTCTCTACATAAGTCTAGAGCCCTAGAGTCATCTACATCATATGCTGTCATTTACATGGGCATATTTTGATTCATCGAAGTATTGTTTTGTAATTTTTTATAACTAAGTAGATTAATTTTGACCTTAGTTTATTTTGAA
Source organism: Catocala fraxini (assembly GCA_930367265.1). Taxonomy (NCBI): domain Eukaryota; kingdom Metazoa; phylum Arthropoda; class Insecta; order Lepidoptera; family Erebidae; genus Catocala; species Catocala fraxini. The sequence goes on from OV884029.1 coordinate 19,001,449, forward strand.
GAGTTGATACATTTTCTCACCAGTGCTATTGTAGCTTTTGCTTAAAATAATACATTCGTACTTAGATCGACTTTGTTTCCGGTAGACTAAATATTTCTTCAAATTAATAACGTTACATTTATACTAAGAAAATGAATCTCGATAATTAATTTTTCATCCATAGTTAGCAATATACTGGTCCACCAAAAACCCATATCTATCTCTTCACGTTGGACACATGTCTCCGTGTAAGCCTCCCAAAGGGCCAGGTATTTTCTAATATAAAATACCTGTGATAAGAGAAACATAAGGACCTTGTATACAGGTGCAAAAGACAAGTTCCATGCATTTATGCAACAATGCGTATTCGGTCCGTTAAACATAGTTACTACCGATAGTAGTATGGGTAGAATAGACGAGTATCGATACTTGATGCCATAGTCAAGTATAATTAAATAAAGTATTATAACGTTGAGATTACTACAAACTTATCAAATTTGCGGCTTTGGAATCTATATCTATATACAGGCGTTATGTGTCCGTCATTGATGGCGTGATTTAAAACTATTTTGTTATTTCAATGCTAAGTGTCGAAACGCATCAGGATCTCGCGTTTGACTGCACTACCACGAACGACCCTCTTTCTACAGTGCGCCTATGCGTCCTCGTACGTGGTAATCCGTAAACACACGCACCGGTGGGTATAATAACGGCAGAGTACGTACCGAATTGTATCTATTTCTTTTTTCAAATAACAATATGTTTATGTGTTTATTTATTTAGAAACAGGAATAAGTTGCATATACAGATATTGTAAGTGGCAGACAATATTGTAGAACATATTTTTACGTTCTGGGTTCAAGGGATATGAATTTAAACAATATTACCGACTAAAATACGTCTTTTTCTAGCTAAACTTAAAACACCACACACACTACTTAAACATTTTTCTACTCTAGCTGCTTCAAACTCTGCGGTATTTTCGCTTTCGTTCGCTCCGATGAACTAGACCGCTTACGATTGTAAACTGCCTAGGTGCCTGGCGGTGCGCTGCCTTGCCTTTTATACGTGATTAAAATTGTTTCTGGCATTTTTTAGAAGCCCCATCTCCGTGATGGAACATCCCGAAGATCATTCAAAACAATACGAGAAAGTGCTAGAACACTTCGCGTACTGTCAAGCTCCGTAGTTTAGTAAATCATAAATAGATGGCACTGTATTAAATTATTAGAAGGCCGGGCGCTTTCCCACAGTGCCGAGAGATGGCACTGGCTGTAACACTGACCCCCTCTTAGACATGTTCATCCCGAACATTGTTGGATCCGTAGTAGCGTGCCAATCGATCCACATAAACGATCTTTGGTGTACCTCGTGGTCCTTTTTCGATCCGGTAGGTGACGTCATTCATCTTAGTGACAATACCATCCCATTTTGCCTGCAACTTCGAAGATTTTTCTTTGATGCGTACCGGATTATGTAATCCCACCAGCGATCTTTGCTCGAAGCCTTTATTGTTCGCCTGCCGATCGTAGCGGGTCTTCATCCTCTCAGATATCTGTTGACCGATTTTACTGAACTACGTAGCTTAAAACAAGCTATGTAGTTCAGTAGGACGTTAATAGATGACGCTGTAATAAATTATTAGAAGGCCGGGCGCTTCCTCAGTGCTGAGAGGTAGCACTGGCTGTAACAATATTATGTTGTAAATCTAATATGTACATGCACTCTGGTACAATCGAACATTGTGGATGCCTACGCTAGGAAAACCTGTGTTGTAGATCATCCACCACTTTGTATTGCAATTACAGAGACGTGTACACTTGTATGGTAGCCGATTAGCAAAATGTCTGGCATATTAGCAACTGATTACAAAAGATTACAATAGTTTACTTACTATATATTATTATACGGCAGTAAATACTGTTCTAAGGTGTAAGATCGATTGCAGTTGTAACTATCCACTACTGAATATCGCACCTCTTTTTGTAGCCCATAAGTTTATAATTATAGATAAGTAATAAATAAAATATAAAACCAATTAAAAAAAGCATTGCTGCACATAATATAATATAGTTTCCATTTTACTTTAAGTTACGTTATACAATATTTTGGTCACTTCATAATAAAATAAAGTCTTTACGAAGAATATGTAACATCAATTACTGTGTATAAAATGAGCTCGTAATTAAGAATGAAATAAATAAAAATTAGGCTATGAAACTGTTTTTCTTATTATATCCTTAAATCATTTTGTCATTATCATTAGTGTAATTTTGTGGCATCGCCCTTTTATACCTTATGGAGATAAGATCCAGGGCCTTTAGAAGATGAAACTCATAGTGTGGGATTTCTGCACTAAGACTGCGCCGAGCGTAAGACGTGGTTGGACTGAATGACAGAGCCCGATATTCAAATCGGCGCGCGGCCGCCATAGTAAAATTGTATGGAGGATTTGAAGTGCTTTTTTGATAAATATGTATCTTTATTGTCAACCAATAACTTAAATATTTGGGACGGACAAATTGTAATACAACTCTTTATGTTTCGTTTAAGCTGTTAAATAGGATAGATTTCTACTGTTATAATCTAAAAATCACGTAACACGAGCTTACGTTTTTGCATTTTTCGTACAAACTTACGTAATTTTGTAGGCGAAAATATTAATTAATTTAAGTTTTTTACTCGGAGTAATTATAAACACATTCATTTTTATGGTAATGTATATTTTATATTTGTATTAAACAAAAAGTGTTGATTTTATCAACTTACTGTGACCGCCTGTTTTGGCACATTTCGCTCGGCGCAGTCTTAACACAAAAGTCACAAACCGTTACACTTTCAAGGTAAAAGTGCATACTCTCCTCCTCGACAGTTTATCGGATTCATTTTATCAGTAATATAATACGTAGGTATATATAATTATGTATGTATATACGTATGTATGTATGCATGTATCATTATATATATAGATACATACCTATATATATTTGTATATATTTTATTTAGATTATTCATTATATAATATGTTTATTGGTATGTATATATTATGAAATAAATTATTATACAAAATTAAAACTTGCTTAATTTCTAAAGCATATTATAATATAGATGATTATTTGAATGACAAACATCCAAGGCACTAATATTTGCATCAGATCACAGGACGTTAAATGACAAATACTAACACTTTTTTTTTTAAATATATTAGGTATATATTATTTGTAATGTTAGACCTTGTTTAAGCTAGAATTTGCATTGTTGTTACACTCAGTCTTATTTTCATCAAGAATAATGTGCAATGAAGGCAACTCGTGATCATGGACAGTTCCGTGAAGTTTTATTTCTGAGTCTTATTCTGAGTTCGCATGCCAAGGACCGTCATGCTCACTCAAATGTCATTGCTTGTGGTGTCGTCATGGGCCGGGTCGATCCCTTCCCTTCAATATGGCGAAGGGGTCGATGGCTGGCCCATGCGTCTTACTCGTGAATGGGTGCTACTTGTGGTGACTGGTCGACCTTGGTATCGTGGAATTCGATGATTTACTTACTACATTTTTATTTAAACAGTTAGATTAAACTACAGACTACAATCATGCCTTGTCTTGATTATTAATGTACATGTAAGTGGATGCTCCTATTTATCATACTGCTGCTTTAGAGGCTACCATCAAATTTTATTAAATGCTGAGTATGTTCAGTAATAGTTCATGGAGAAATGGTTGCAGCACCTTACAGCTCTTATGATTTGTAAACAAAAACTTGACAATTAAAAAGAGTGACCATGAGTTTCTTGCCCGCTGTTCCCATGAGCCCTACACCCTTGCTTTGCTGAACGTGGCAGTAAATGTAAATTCGCAGAAAAATATAGTGTAAATTTGACATTCATAAGTGTTACCTTGTAACCTAATCTGAATAAATTTATTTACATTTGATTTGATTTGATATGTACTATATAATTACTATAGTGATATTCTTTAGTTTATTTACATATATGTTTCGCGTTACTGTATTCATCAACTTCTTTTTATCTCTGCATCACCCTAATGTCCATTGGTAGATAATGCCCTTAGCATTAAGTCCGCCATTGTACTATTTTGAGCATAAAGATTTAAAATAAAAAATCTATATTACACGCACAGTACGTGATTTTATATCCATAGCACATATTATGTGCTAGTACCGTCGTCGGACCAAGAGAATAAGATCCGTAATAGCGCATCCCAAGCGGTGCATCGCATCTGCCAAAAATCAATAATATATTTTACCCTGTATGGCCATCCGGGTGCATCGTGAAGAAATGAACAGTCAGTTATCAGTTATCAGTTATCACTATTAGTTAACTACGAAGAAAATTAACATCGTGATTAACTTTCATACCTTAATCTGGCAAGTTTTATTATACTGGACATAATTAAAAATGGATTGGTCTGGCCACCGCGGCACCGGTGTGCCGCTGCGGTTTGAAAGGTAAATGTTGCTTCGTGGTTTCTTCCAACGGTGTCTGTTTTCACAAATACGCATACGAACTCGTGGATGGTCTGTACAGTTACGCATTTGATAGTAGGCAGCAACTATAGCCAATGGTCGTTTGCAACAACAAGCACTCTCTCTCGTATTGTTGAGCTAGCAAACACTCAGAGATCTGGTACTGGTTGCTCTCACTGTAGTTCCAGGCGCCAAAGTTTAGGGATAAGGTGTTCTGGAACCATCAATCACTGTATAAACACACAGAGCATATATTATTTTCTGTGGTATCAACCCAATTATATCCTTATTTGACTGATCCTACATCTCCTAATGCTAATATTATTATTAACAAAATATTTGGTAAGAATATCTTTACAATATTTGGCAAATACGAATTAATGAAGGTAGTCGATAACAACAACATTAATTTTACATAATAATATATATGCAATATTTATACAATACCTATATCATTTCAACTAATTTATAAATACAGGTATTTATAAAGACATAGCAATGTGTCACACCTGCGTATATTTCCGAAGGTAGTCGACGTTAATTAGGCATAAGGTCGAGATTATTACTCTGCCGTCATGAGAAAAAAAGACGAAGCAATTTTTTTTCGAAATTGAATTTTTATTTATTTGGTATCAGTTAAACTGCAACTGCCAGTATTTTTATATTAAATATAAAAATACTGGCAGGTACGCCTTTTTCCATTATGACAGCAGTTCTGTATAAATACCATTTTGAGAATACACGCTGCTAATAATAATTTTAAATAAAATTATACAACATTTTCCACGACGTAAGTATCGAACTGGGTCTTTACAATAAAGGTTTCTTCATACACTATCGCTTACAACACTGTAGGTATGTAGGTACATATTATGTCTTTGTCATAATGTGGTTCTATGAAATAACTCTTGTATATGTTTACAATCTATATTTCTGTTTACATCCAAAGGCTGATTCATACTATTTATTGGGAGTATCTAATAATATCAACTACGCAGGTTAAAAAGGTATTTGTAATCTCTATGCCTAGTGATAGGGTGACCACTAGTCTGAGAAACGTAGGTAGACTTGCAGCCACGAAAGAAATACCGTGGTCGCGGCGCGGGCGCTGCGTTCGCGATACATCATGTTACCAGTTCCACCATTCATTTTACCTTATTAATTAAATCATTTTATACCTTCAATTTATACTAAAAGCCCGGTCATGTTAGCCCGAAAAATAGGGTACTCTTGCATAAATGCCCAGCAAGCTGAAATTTGGCATGAATGTTAGGGACACAAGTTTTGTTGTAATGAAATTGTAAAAAGTCCCCATCGATACTAACGGTCTTATTCATAAAAAGTTATCACACGTTTAAAGGCTCGCTATAGTAAGATCGACGAAAAGTGTTATTCATAAAAGCATTTTAGCGCTAAAACGCTCCATAAGCTTACTATAATGTTATAGAGGCCAGACCCCTACTATAACAGTACTATAACGCCAAGATGGCCGACTCTCTACAGCTGATTAGTTAGAGAATATTTGACGTTCGTTGTTACGGATTGAAATGATGTGTGTATTGTCAGTTCTGTAAACATCAAACTTTCGGTTCAAATATAGGTACTTTATAATAGCCAACCGCCAACCACCAACCATTGCTTGATTATTTAACAACTGTAACATAATACACATACCATTTCTACTATCTCTGAATCTGGATTATCATTGGAAATTTGTGTTTCTTTTATTACTATTTCAACGTCTGGAAGGTGTTCTTGTAGTGTTTTTGTGCTTATTTCTATTTTATTCTTTAGAAAATTCTGAAACACAAGGAATCAATAACATTTTAATATAGGATAGAATAATAAATAATGAACAAGCATGTGTAATTTTCTATATTATTATGTACCTGGTTATCTGAATCAAATTCATTTAAGTCATGTAGTAAACTCATGAGGGAGCCAAACTGCGATGTCTTCACCACTTGGTGGTTCAGAAGCAGGCGGTGGCCCACAAGGAAAAAGAGGTTCCAAACGCCTGTTTGGAACCTCTCTTTTCGCTCAAGAAACATTTTTATAATTCCCCATTGAGCTTTTACTTGCTGTAATGGTCTTGGAGTCTTGGCAATATTGTTAAAACTGAAATATGAATTAATCTGTATATACTACTTGCACTTAATTTCATATCATTTGAATGTTAAAATAAATTGAATTACTTACCTAATGCGTAAATCATGCCAAGCAGCCACCTTTTTCGCATTAGTATTTGCATCAGTGTTTTTATTTTCTAAGATCGAAACCCTCTCCCTGACCAATTCTTTCAAAATAAACTAAAACAAAAGCAAGCGTAAGTATGAGATATTAGAAATATTTACACAAAATTATTAAATGTGTCAGTACAAACCTTATCCTCCTCTAACCAATTTTCACTTCTTTGCCTTGTTCTGTCTTTTTTTGTCTTCAATTCAAATTCTATTTTCAATTAAACCAATACTAAATATTATTTAAACTTATTAAACCTTTCAAAGTAGGCGCTGTAACAATAACAATGACGTAATCTGGCTCGGGAATCACCGTGTCGTAGATAATAAAATACTTTTTAGGCCGTAATAATGTCTATGGCCACCTATGTTGGCCAACTTGTTGACTGACTTCATTGTAATGGCAACATTTTGTTATATAAACGAGTTATAATGCCATATTAGTTATGGAAGGTTTATGGAACGTTTATGAATAAACAATTTTATAGAACGTTTTATATGCTTATCGAACACTATAACTAATGAGTCCTTTAAGCCTTCGATTAGCGTTTTTTATGAATAAGACCGTAAGTATGCAAAAAATTCAATGATTAATTATCTGCTCTTACACACCAAATATAAACTAAACACTCTTATATTAAAACTTATATGAACTGTCTCACTACTGAGCACGGGCCACTTCTTAGTATGAGAAAGGTTAAGGCCATAGTCTACCACGCTGGCAGTGTGCTTGGCAGACTTCACATATCTTTAAGAAAATTATGGTGAACTCTCAGATATTCCAGTTTCCTCACAATGTTTCCTTTCACCATTAAAACGAGTGATAATTAACTATTTAATGCACACATAACTTCGAAAAGCCAGAGGTGTGCCTCGGGATCGCAGTCGTGACCTCTGCGTAGCAGTCCAATGGTCTGCTTGTGGCAGAGGCTATCGACCTATGCTGATAGACTCGTGGCAGACCTTGGTAGTCTTCACAGGTATTATGCCATTTTATTTAAGTACATATATTATATACCTTAAAATTCGTAAAGTAATAGGAGTTAAAGTATGAAGTTGCTGTTTTGTAGTAATAGATACTTTGAATTGACATAAAACCTTCATGGTGTGAAATTTTTGAGTGAAACATTTTTAAATGATAACTATAAGATTCTTCTTTTAGAAAATGTGCAACATTCGATTTTCGACTTTCAATAGTTTTTTTTATTCAGCTTAGACGGGAAAGGTGGATACTTCGAAAATCCGAGTCTTTTTTTGAATACGAGTTCCGACGCGGATTTAACGCGGCAGAAACGGCTTGCAATATCAACGCTGCGTTTGTAAAGGAGACTGCTAATGAATGCTCCGTGCCTTTTTAGTTTAAACGCTTTCGTAATGGAAACTTCGATTTGAAGAACGAACCACGTTGAAGACCGCCCACACAGGTGAATAATACTGAATTGAAAGAGATGGTGGAAGCTAATCCCAGTCAAACTACCCAGGAATTAGCAGCATGGTTTAATGTTACCCTACCTACAATATTGGCTCATTTGCATCAAATCAATAAGATAAAATATATGAAAAATGGGTCTCCTCATGATTTGACTGATCTGCAAAAAGAAATGCGTGTTAAAACTTGTGTTGCCTTGTTGAATCGGTAGAGAAATGAAGGAATATTAGATCGAATTGTGACATGTGACGAAAAGTGGATTCTTTACGATAACCGTAAGCGAAAAATGCAATGGCTGCTGACCCTCGGTCAAACGCCGCAACAGTGCCCTAAAGCAAAGCTTACCAATAAAAATATAATGGTAACTGTTTGGTGGTCTCTTCATAGTGTTATTCACTATAGCTTTGTCAGGTCCTGTCAAGCAATAACAGCAGATGTTTACTGTGCCGAACCTCAAACAATAAGTGCGGAATTGGCAGTTAAACAGCCCCGACTCGTGAATCGATCTTCACCATTATTGCTCCATGATAACGCAAAACCTCACACTGCACGAGAAAGCTCCTCTTGAATAGTGAGCAGGCGCTTACAATTTAAAATTAGATTTGCAACAATATTTACAAGTGAAATTAAACTACTTTATATGGATTGTACCGCGTTGTTTATTTTAATAGCCCTATTATGACATCATTTTGAAAGTCTTACACTAGCTATTAGGTACTGCTAAACTTTACTATTAATTTAAGCTATTTAAAATATCTACCCTCTTCGTCGTTTTGGTTACTTTTTAGCAGCCATGTTCTCGGGGCGACTATACTCCATTTGGTTAGGTACTTAACTAAAGGTAAACAATCTTGACGTGTATTTTTATCTAAAGACTCAGTTTAAAAATAAATTGCTGCTAATTATCAATGTAAATACAACAATAATGATTACTAAATCAATTGAACCGTTAGTTTAAGTAGTAGTTTATTTGTTTAATATGTGTTTGTGTAAAAAGTCACATCAAGATTGTTTACCTTTCGTTAAGACTGCGCCGAGCGTAAGTCAGATAATGATAGAGCTCGTGCGACGCATATTCAAATCGGCGCGCGGCCGCCATAATAAAATTGTATGCAGGATTTGAAGTACATTTTTTGATAAATTTGTATATTTATCGTCAAACAATAACTTAAATTTTTGGGACGGACATATTGTAATATAACTTTTTATGTTTCGTTTAAGCTGTAAAATAGGATAGATTTCGACTGTTATAATCTAAAAATCACGTAACACGTGCTTACGTTTTTGTATTTCTCGAGCAAATTTACGTAATTTTGTAGGCGAAAATATTAATTATTTTAAGTTTTTACACGGAATAATTGTAAACACATTCATTGTTATGCTAAATGTATATTTTATATTTGTATTAAACAGAAAATGTTGATTTTATTCACTTAACTGTGACCGCCTGTTTTGGAACATTTCGCTCGGCGCAGTCTTAAGTACCTAACCAAATGGAGTATAAGATGATGGTTGTCTTAATGTCTTGATGTGTATTTATTTACGCAGAATGTTAACTTAATGTGTCCTGAAGTTTACCCGTATTCTGCTTCTTCCTGGGTTTTGCTATTTGATATCAGAGTTAGATAGTCATACCCAATAAGAAGTAAAATAAAGAATACATGATTAAACAAAGGTAGTAATAGAACTAAAACATTTGCTTATGGGCAGTAAAATAAATTTATCAAAATTATATGTGTAACTTCATATTGAGGTAGCTCGATAGCTCAGCAGCGATAGCTCAGTGGGGACACCAACAGACTGCAATGCAGAGGGTCTCGGGTTTGAACCCACGTCGCGCACCTCTGACTTTCGGAAGTTATATGACTTTTCGTGAGTATTGATTGACAATTAGCGCCTGCTCCGTGCCTCGGAGAGCATGTTAAGCCGTTGGATCCGGCACCATGAACATCTATGGCAGTCGTTATTGGGAAAGTCGGTACCCTCTAATATCCTGACACTGTTCTAGCCTTAGGGTATCGTTAGCTTTCGGGGTGCGGAGGTCAGGTGGCAGCCGCTCCGTGTAAAAACTGATATCCAGTCAAATCCGGTAGACCAGAAAAGCCGATCCCAAGTGACTTGGGAATAATAAAGGCTAAGAGAGAAGAAGAACTTCATATTGAGGTAGAAACCACTGTGGCTAAGCAATACTAAATTCTAATTCCCAATTTTTCATAGTATTTCTGTATCCAAGAACAAAATATTAAAATACATAAAATTAACCAAGTATATCAAGGAAATACGATCATTGCTCGACGATCTAGACACCCTACAGGCAAGCCGTCTAGCCGTGCCTAAGCATAATTATTTACATTCTGTATAGTCGTATGCGTTTGTTTACTACGGAATATAATTGTGTTGCGTATATTATTGGTAAGTTTTACGTAACAGATTTACTGTGACATAGAATAATATTATTGAGTAAACAACATTTCAGGTTTCGATGTCGTCAACTAACTCTGCGCGCAGTTTTATAGTGGGTTGTAATTGTGACACACTCAAACGCTATTGTTAGAGTGCAAAAGCCGGCCGTTACAAATAACTTGGTGATTGTATGAATGAGCAGCTCACAGTGGAAAATACCGTATAATAAACCGGCGTAAAAATGCGCTTGAATAAACAAAATAAAAATAACGTTTATTTGCATAAAATGCTTATACAAGAATATTCGAAGTCTCTGACTTCTGAGCTGGGTATGAGCTACTTATGTTACAGAAGTCAGTGCCAAGTTCTCACAATTTATGCTGAAGTAACACACTGCTTCTGTACTTCGCCCAGTAAGGTACAAATCCGGAGGTTCACATGATCTATAAATACGTTTCCTTTTATTCCTGTTTTCCATTTCATTTAGATCCTTTTTACCTTGGCTAGACAACGCACGAGCATCGTCTCGCAAGCATCGAAGGGCACAGTAAGAATTGCCATAAGGCGGGTCAAACGTGTGCTAATTGTTACGTTGTATAAAAAATTTACCTCAATCGATCGAGCAAAACCGTGTACGTATTGTTGGCGTCTATAATTAATAAGATGACAAGAAAGGCTTTGAAGATATAATTAGCACGCCGCTATAAGTATAATATAATGTCACCAAAAAATTGGCAATGGGGATCTTCCCCACATAAAATCAGCCAATATTAGAAACGTTTGAAATTTTATATCATTAATTACTTGCACGTTGAAGTTTGCTAAACTTCTAATTACAAAATTAATATAAATAATTAATAATTGTACATAGCTAACAAATAAGGATCTTAAATAAAATAAAAATAATATAAATAAGAAAATAAAAGTAGTATTTAAAATAAGTATTAAAAATAAAAATGAAGTAAATATTTTGATAAATGTTATAAGGTTCTAACCTATAGGTTGGCAAAAAATAGAAAATAGTAGAGATTTTTTCTTCTGATTTCTTTCTCTATTTGTAATGAGAATATTTAAATGATATACATATATTTCATTATTATCGATGCCCTTTAGCGATTGTAGATTAATTGATATCTCTGCCATAGAATCCCTGGAGCTGAGAGCCAATAAACTCTTAAAAGGCTTTTTCCACCGCCTCATTTACTCAGTTGAAATTTTACCTTGTGAAAAGTTATACAAATTTAAAAAATATGCTTCTGTTGGAGCAAGCTTTGGCCCGTGCACGTCATAATCGTGGCGGTAAGACCCGTTTTTGAGGAGTGGCTGGAAAGGCGGCATGGCACCCTCACCTTCCGGCTGACACAGGTATTGACTGGTCATGGTTGTTTTGGCCAGTTCCTATGTCGCATAGGTCGGCAAGAGACGCCCGGTTGTCACCACTGTGGCGACTGCCGCAACGTTGTTGATGACACGGCGCTGCACACTTTGGCGGATTGCCCCGCTTGGGCATCGCAGCGCCGTGAGTTGATCGCGGCAGTCGGTATGGTTGCCCTCTTGCTCCCGGCCGTGGTTCAATCTATGGTCCGGAGCGAGAGGTCGTGGAACACCGTCGCCTCCTTCTGTGAGGAAGTCATGTCCATCAAGGAGGCGGGCGGCGGAGCGGGAGAGGGAGCCCTTAAACCCTCTCCCCAACCGCAGAATCGTGCGCCGGAGGGCGCGAGATTACCTCCAGCCACCCTGAGGTTAGACCTGGGGGTGGTGGGCTTCATGGGCCTGCTCGCCACCCGATTAGCATCAGGTCCGGTTGCGGTTTTGTCGAGTATCACCGTGGTATGTTTAGTCGGTATTCCGGTAGGTCCATCATTATCTTCATTACCATCTTTCTCTTTTACCCCGGTGAATCCGACATAACCTCTCCGCCCACCCCCATGGAGGGCTATGTGTCAATACATAACACAAAGGAAAAAAAAGGCTTTGGCGATATACTATGTATGACGTGTATAGTGTGTGAATGGTGGTGGTGTCAGGACGTGTCGATCCTACCGCCCACTACCGGATATATCTACCTCAATGTTATGAATACGTCTGATACTTACACTTTCATCAGTGAGGCCCATGGTTGTGTAAGATGGTTAGATCATTGCGTAGTCATGAAAGTAAGCTTTATCTACGATAAAAAACGTACAAGTCGAGTATGACGTGCAATGCACTTCCCACTGGTAATTGATTGTAACTTGAGTCTAGGGTTGTGTGGGCAAATACCAATCTGTGTAACGAAACTCAGCAAGGTTGTATTGGGTGACCGTTCTGCTGTATAAGCCCAGAGTTATCCTGAGTTATCGTGCTGCTGGGACCATCGGTGGGTGCAGTTCGTGAGCTATTGGCAATTTGCGAGATATATGCGGCGGAACATGGACTGACATACAACTGATACAACACAGCAAAAAGCAAAGTCGTCCTTTTCAAAGGCAAACTAAGTGTGCCCATTTGTGTTCCCCCAATGATGTTATGTGGTGAGGAGCTTCACAAGGTAGCCAGTTTCAGATATCTAGGGCATATTGTGACTGATGTCCTGTCTGATGACGTGGATCTGAAAAAAGAGCGTAGGGCATTGGTCGTCCGAGGGAATATGGTTGGCCGTAGGTTTGGTCGCAGCTCCATTGAAGTAAAAATCACTCTGTTCAAGACATACTGCAAATCGTTTTACGCGAGCAGCCTATGGGTAAATCATACCCGTCGGGCAGCCAATGTCTTACGTGTTCAATACAACAACATATTAAGGATACTGATGCGGCTGCCTCCCTACTGCAGTGCATCGCTAATGTTTGCTGAGGCACATACTGATGGCTATCAAGCGAAAATGCGTGAAAAAGTGGCGTCATTGTAAAGAAGATTTAGAGACAGTAGTAATAGCATCCTTAAGATGATTGCCTCACGTTCGGACTGTCCGATTCAATACAAATGAATAAACATTATTATCGGGCAAGACTGACATGATATTGTGTATTTTATTATTATTTATTTATATTTTTAGACTATAAATAATTTTGAATTGAGTTGGCTTCTAAACATTGACTGCGTGTGTTTTAAATTTTATTTAATTTATGTTTATTAATTGTATTTTTTTATATGGATTTTATCTGAAATAACATTAATATGTCTCACAGGTCTTATCAAAGGTAATTTCTAACATATTATATTAGAAAATACCTGGCCCTTTGGGAGGCTTACACGAAGACATGGGTCCAACGTGAAGAGGCCCTTCGAGGGTTTTAATCAAAGATGGGATGGAACACCTACAGCGGCACTAGCCGCAACAGGCGTAGGACTATAATTATTGCTAGGTATGGATTCTAATATATAACTATAGATGAAAATATATAACTATGGATGAAAAACGGCGTCTGCCCTGAATACTTTAATAAAATCAATGCAATGGGCAGACGATGACTCGCTAACTTACAAGATGGGCCTCCTGAATAGGCATACAAGCCAGCAGAAGAGGGTAACATCGGTGCGAGTGGCTAGTGGTGTCGAGCGGTGCGGCGCCGGTTTCACTATCACGGGTCTCGGGACAACGGAGACCCGGAGCGGGTTTCCCTGCAGCTATGCCCTTGAAAATGACACTTCCACCGCCAAGCAGCTAGCGGCCCCACTCTGACCGGCCGACCAAGGCAAGCCAGAGATGAGAGTCCTACGGGCGCTTTTGAAATTCCACCCCAGCCAACCAGTAATGGCAAGCCGGGGACGAGGCCCTAACCGTCTCTCTGAGGCATTCAGGACCGCAATATCGCCACTCACATTCAGCTCGCCACAAGCTGTCCTGCGGTTTGTGCGCTTTTATTTAACCTGGTGATACATTTTTTGTTTATATCACTAGGCGAAGGTGATAGTTTAAAATCTAATGTACTGTGCCCTCCGATATCGCGTTAGTCTCATGATGAGATTTTAATGACTGTCCAAGAGAGGTTTATTATTATTATTAATGCAATTAGTCAACCGTTACATGGTAGTCAAACCATCCGTAACTAGGCAGAAAGAAATATAAAGATGCTAGGTAGGCAGCAACGATTAGTGTTGATGACTTTCGCCACAGTGATCGCTAATCCCCCTGTCAAGCGTGGTGATTATGACGAAAACCCCCTTGACAACCTTTAAAATCCGGCCCCTAGTTTCTGGCGGCTTCGCTAGTCCTGGCTCAGGTAACAGCTATGGTAACAGTGGGGTAAGGGGTGCTAAGCTAAATTTTCAGCATAGATCGAGCTACCACCACCGACGACAGTTATCGTCGGTGGTGATAGCTTGATCTACTACTACGGATTTATAATGCGATCAACTACCGATTTCAAGCGGACCTCTTCCTACCTCTGTTTGTACAAAGTCTTTGTGCGTTCTCAGCTGGAGTACGCAGTTTCCATCTGGAACCCGTACTATAATAAATACATTGATATTGTTACGCCCAGTGACATCTCTCGGCATTGTGGGAAAGACTCGGCAGTTCCGTCTAATAATTTACACCGCCATCTATTGACATCTTACGGAACTACGTAGTACGGTACGAGAATCTTAGAGAGAATGCTGGTACTTTCTCGAATCATCGTACTGTTTACATACCGAGTACAGCGTTGCTAGAAAGCTCTAGAAGCGCTTTACCCGCGTATAAATAGGGCGCACGCGCACCGCCAAGGCATTTTACAATCGTAAGCGGTCAAGTGTTCCTCGAAGCGAACGGAAGCGAAAATGCTACGGAGTTTGAAGCAGTACAGTGAAAAAGTGTGTATAGTGTTTGTTGTGTTTTAAATTTAATTGTGTGTTTGAATAAAACGTGTTCTAGTCGGTAATATTGTTTATATTCTTATCCGTCGAACCCAGCACGTAACAATATGTTAGAAAACGTCCAACGTAAATTTCTTCGTGCGATGCTCTATAGATGTCATGGATGCTATTTGTCATATGGCCAGTTGTTAAGTAAATACATTATTCTGGCTCTTAGTTCTAGACGTTCTTAATTGGAGCCAGTAACATTGTATAATATTGTAAATAATTATTTTGACTGCATTGATTTAAATAATGTTTTGTGCTATGCAGTACCTACAACTATTCACAGACGGCTGGTGCGTTCAGGCAAACTCTTTGCAGTAGGTACTTGTCGAACTAACACGGGCCTGCGTTCACCAATCCGTCGAATGGCTAATACATATGTACAATGACACTTTTGAACATATTGACATATTTGTATGCTCTGCGATAAGTTTTCGTAAACTTGTATATGAGACACTGAACTCATAACTGTACCTACTTTATCGGACTTACACAGTTTTTTCTTTTTATTATTGCTCATTTCTTCGTAATGTTATATATTTTTGTATGTTGTTTTATTTTCTGTTTCTGTCATACATGTATGCTCGCTTTCCTAGCGTCTTATAGTTTTAATCGAATAGTACCTTGTGGACATCGCCGTGGGCTACATTACTACCTAGTTTTATGGCTGTTCGATTTTCCTTTCTTAATAAAATAAAATAAAATCATAAATCATTTATTCAATTGCGAACATGGGTTTGCATTTAGGATGGTAACATTTATATAGTCGTCCTGCCACATTCTACCTCCAGGCATGTAAATTTAAATAGTTGTAATTGTGAATGTTATTAGATTTTATATAAATTAATTATAATAGTCTATTACTTATAAAACAAAAAAATCAATAAAGTTATTCGATGTCATTGTGTTATATATTAAAATTACAATGACCTTTATTAATTATAATGACTCATAATTATGAGTCATTATAATTAATTAAAGTAATTGTAATTTTTATAAATAAAATAAAATAATAATTGCAGCCATAAATAGTATAGCCATAGAATTAACTTATACTATCTGTGAGACTTTTTTTTTTACTTGTGGTATTGCTTTGACTCATACCTCTTCGCGGGTCGACTGAGAGGTTATTTTGGGCTCACCGGGGAAAAGATACCCCGGTAATATCGACTAAACCTACCACGGTGTTCCTCGACATAACCATAGACGGCGAGGCCGCGCGAATCGCTTTCACATGCAATCGTGACCCCGCCATGGTTTCGGTCCGCCGCCCGTGTGAAACGGCAGGCCACTAGACAAAAAACAAAAATACTTTCTCCACCGTCCTCCTGGGGGGTACAAAGATACGACATAGAGGCGCACGTGGAAACACGCACGCCGCCTCTCGGACCTGGTGCTGATCGGGTGGCGAGCAGGCCAACGCAACCCACCACCCCCAGGTCAAACCTCAGGGTGGCTGGAAGTCATCTCGCGCCCCTTGATGGAAATTACTTCCTCACAAAAGGAGGCGACAGCGTTCCTCGATCCCTTACTCCGGCCTATAGACTGAACCACTGCCGGGAGTGAGAGGGCAACCAGTCCGACTGCCGCGATCAACTCACTCGCGATGCTCGTGCGGGGCAATCCGCCACAGTGTGCAGCGCCGTGTCCACAACAAATACTATCTGTGAGACTACTTTAACTTGTAAAATGTATTTTAATTGTCTTTTGAATGCATTAACTTTCAGATCTTTCGACCGTTTTTGCAGATTATTATAAATTACCGGAGCCATACAGAAGACACTCTTACGCATAAGTGTACTTTTAGCAGCGTGCAGGCGCAGTCTGCCATTGTCGCGTCTGTTCCGCGAAACTGTGTCTCCTAGTCGTGGAACTAAATTAGGACTTGATCTAACAAATACTGCAATTTAAAAAATATAAATGCTTGTTAGTGTTAGAATTTTGTACTTATGAAAGTATGGTTTACAACTTTCAGTTGTCTTAAGTATAAACATTAACCGTATGCATCTCTTTTGGGCCTTTTAAGTGCTATAGTTGTATCTGTGGAGTTGCCCCAGAATATGATGCCATAACGTAAATTTCAGACAACTAGCCTGTAGTAAGCTTCTATATTTACAATAGATGCTAACGTGTGCAAGGCGTATACAGAAGAGCATGTTTTTTTGCAAAGAGTCTCCGTTTGCGATTTCCAAACCAGTTGTTTATCTATGATTAAGCCGAAGAACTTCGAAGTCGTTACATTTTCTATAATTTTATTATGTTGGTTTAAATTGCTAATTGAAGTGACCCGTTGGGCAAAATGTATTATTTTATTTATATCTAAATTAATCTTTAAATTATTAATGTTCGCGACAACGTCAACAGTAACTTAAGATTCATATTATGATTATAAATTCCATACGTGTTATTTAAGTATACTGTATCCATAAAGTTTATAGTTCGGAAATAGTGTCGAATTAGGTCACATATAGACCTAATTAATATAGTTAAATAGTGTAAATAACGTAATATTGTGTTTCTCCTATAGTTTATAGAAATATTTTGTGAATATGTAAACATTACTGATAAAATGTAAATTTTTTAGCTCAAGTTAGGTATATCAGGGTGCCTAGGTCATAAGGCTTTAATAAAACGTTTTACCTATTGTGTTTTATTTATGCGCTAAGAAAGGCGCTATAGGATGTTGAAGGAATTATATTCCTATATATCATAGTTATGAAGTTATTAAACTTTTTCTCTTTGTAGATATGACCGCAGCTTAGATTTTTAGCATAAAACCTAAGTTATCTAAACCTAGACCTAACTTCCGAAAGATAAACATTATAGCACTAGCTAGGTCTTTTCGTGCCCTACGCGGCACTTGTCGTACCATCACGCTAGCTAGCATAGTTCCATAGTTATAAGCAGAAATGTGTAATTTTGTAAATAAAATAAAATTGTTGAACAGTGGTTTCTGGCCGGCTCTCGTTACAGTAAAGATCTGGGGTACCTAAGCGACACCGTATCGATCGATATTGGGTGCTCAAGAAACCTCATCTTCAAGCCTCAAGAACCGAATGGAGCCAGCCAGAAACCTCAAGACAACTGAACAGTGAAGCATGTGTATTATTTATCGAAGTCCCGACCCGCACATCGTATGACACGCCTTTCAGCGCCTCCACTCCGAGACCAGTAACCGCTATAGTACAGTCCACACACCGTGTGTGTCCACACACGTCAGCGACTTGACGGCTGTTATCGTAACCATCGCCATAGTAACCTCAGCCCCGAGTTCGCCCGTCCGGTACATTTGCTGGTCCTTCGAGCCGGATCCCACAGGAGGCCTGAAAAGCGTGTCCCGTCGACGTTCCACGCCTGAAAATTGAAGATTCAAGATGTATTACAGAAGATCTATCAAGATGCCGGTGACAAGATCCAAAGGGAGAGCTCCTGAAGCATGGACAATCGACGCTGAAGCAGGACCGTCGACGAGCGTCCCGGCGCCCGCGCGCACCGGAGCTCCGTGCATTCGACACCAGATGGCGCCGCGGTCTTCGTCGACAAGCGCCGGTACAGTGCCGTGCGTTCCGGTCGCCGCCGAGTCTACACTGCGCGTTGCGTCGAGTGAACGGGCGGCTGCTCACCGTACGGTAGAAGATTCGAATCGAACATTGCGGCCTGCAGAAAGTTTGTGTTCGCGTGCGGCTCCGAGCAGTATTGAAGATAGATCAGAACAGATACAGAAAATTCAAGAGGAACGTCGAACGGTGCGGTCAGTGACGACAAACCGGTCGAATAGAAACGTGTTGAAAGCGCGTGAAGAAATCTTGAAGATTAGATTACAGTTGGCGCAGTTGGCGCTACAGAAGGCTGAAGATGCTGCGGAATCGGATGACTACGAAGAAGATGGCCGTTCGAAGGACGACTACGTGCGATCGTGGTTAGAAGAGGCTCCGGAACCGCAGATAGAAAATATAGAAGCCGACATCGGAAGAAGAACCGATCTGCCGGCCCCGGCCCCCAGGGCCAATAGTGACACGAAAACTGTCAACAATTTACAGGACGCTGAAGACGTCAACAAACAGGATGAAGACCCTTTGAAGGAAAAGGCCATTCGTCAACAGGGAGGAGATTCACTGAAGCCGTTTATCACTGAACTCACCTCCGCCATAGCAGCGCTCGTGGATAGGAAGCCGCTGGACACCGCTGGTCCGTCGCCACACCCAGCGGTATCGAAGGTCATCATGACACTACCAACGTTCAGCGGGGCGCATACCGAGTGGTTGTCGTTTCGTGCGATATACGACACCACGAGAAGATATTTCAACGACGTGGAAAATACAGCAAGATTGAGAAAAAGTCTCAAAGGAGGAGCACTTGAAACTGTCAGTTCGGAACTGATTGGACATGCGAAACCGGACGACATCATGAAGGAATTGGAGCTACAATTCGGAAGACCAGACTCCATTGCCCAAGTGGAGACAGACAAACTGAGGACGCTGCCACGATGTAGCGAAGCACCGAAGGACATCTGCACGTTCGCAAACAAAATAAGAAGCGGTGTAGTGACACTTCAAGCATTGAAGAAAGAACACTACCTCATCAATGCGGAGCTCCTGCGTGTGCTGACCGAGAAGCTGCCGAACTCGCTACGCGTACAGTGGTACCGGACCTACACAGAAAAGTACGACTCGAAGCCGGACCTCAGCCGATTCAGCGACTTCGTCACCAAATACGCTCGCTATTGCAGTGCCTTCGCGCCGGCAGAGAACATCACTGACGGCCAGCCTACGCGTCGCGTCGTGCAGAGGACCCACACAGCTACCGAGAAGTACCCAGTTACCACACAGTACTGCAAGATCTGCGAACGCGAGGGACACTACCCGTCTGGCTGCCAGAAGTTTCTAGCAAGCGACGCTGACAAAAGATGGGATCTGGCCAAGAAGCACGGCCTGTGCTTCAGATGTCTGCGCTCACGCCGCCAGGGACATACATGCAAGTCAAGGAAATGCGACGTAGGGGGATGCACCGCAACACACAACCGGCTTCTGCACTACGAAAGGAAAAACAGAAAACCAGAAGCTGACAGTGAGAAAAGTGAAGTGGTTGCAAGTTCGAGTATGACAGCCAAACCCCAAGCCTACCTGAAGATAGTTCCTGTGCAGATTGTCGGACCGGCGGGAGAGGCATCGACGTTCGCGCTGTTAGATGATGGTTCCACGATCTCCCTCATAGATGAAGACATAGCCAACGCGGTCGGAGCAGAAGGAAGCCTGGACCCTTTCACGATACGTGCTATCGGTGACACTTCTATAGACATGCCGAAGTCAAGAAGAATAGACATAACAATGAGAGCCAATGAAGGCAAGGAAGTGCCACTGTGCGCGCACACAGTTCCAGGACTGCACCTGACGCCGCAAAAGGTCACCGAGGAAGATCTCAGGGACTGCACACACCTGCAAGACATCAAAGACAAGTTGGTGTACGACGTTGGCGTGCCGAAGATCCTCATCGGGCAAGACAACTGGCATCTTCTCATCGCGAGTGATATGAAGAGAGGCCCTGGTCACCAACCCGTCGCATCGCTGACACCACTTGGATGGGTGTTGCACGGCGCGCGCTCACGAACGCTAGGACACAGCGTTCACTTTGTTCATCAAGTGTCAAGCACAGAAGAAAACCTAGAGGCACAGCTGAGAGAATATTTTGCGCTCGAATCTTTGATTATCAATCCACGTCGTCCGAAGACAGATCCGGCAAAGCAGGCCGAAGAAATTCTAGAGAAGAGTACGAAACAGATAGAAGATGGGCATATAGATACGGCTCTTCTCTGGAAGAATACAGAAATTGTTCTGCCCGATAGTTATGAAAACGCAACAAAGAGGCTTGCGTATATAGAGAAGAAATTAGATAGAAATATTGAGCTGAAAGCAAGATATACAGAACAGATGAACTCGCTAATAGAAAAGGGATATGCAGAAGAAGAATATCGCGTGAAACCGGAGGCTACAATATACTGGACAGACAGCAAGACAGTACTGGCATGGATAAGAAAAGGCCCCCGAGCTTACAAGCCGTTCGTCGCACATCGACTGGCCACTATAGAAGAATACAGCAAAATAGATGACTGGCGCTGGGTACCTACGAAGTTGAACATCGCCGACGCTGCTACCAGAGACGTCCCTGCAGAATTCAACTCTCATCACCCGTGGTACAACGGACCGTCTTTCCTGTCAGAAGATTCGTCCTTTTGGCCCAGTGAAAAGCCTGTCGTCACGGAGAACACAGGCGAAGAGCGAACAACAACAGTGACAGAGTCCCGGAGAGCACAGATAAAGATAATAGAAGCTATTCCTGACCCTAACAGATTTTCAAGATGGGAGCGCCTATTGCGCGCTACCGCGAGAGTTCTACAGTTTATAGGCTTGTGTAGAACCACCAAGAGACAGGTTCTATACAAGAGATCAGCAAAATCCCGAGAGAAGGATCCAGATTGGCGCAAGACGAACACGAAAACCACGTCGGGGAGCGCGGCACCTCGCCCCGCTGTCAGCTCCCGGAACATCGTGCTTCTGTCCGCAGAACACACCCACGGCGCCGAGGACCTTCTAGTGAAGGCAGTACAAGAGGACTCCTTCGGCGCCGACCTCCTGGAGCTGCGGCGCGGGAGGGGTGTCGACCGAAACAGCCGCCTATATTCGTTGCCCGCAGAGATGAACAACGGTATGATCACTCTGCGCAGTCGTATAATAGCTACAGAAAACATTCCAGAGAAAACAAAGAGACCGCCAATCCTGGATGGCGATCACCGTATTACGCAGCTCTATATAGACTGGACCCTCAGAAACTTGCATCACAGCGGAACAGAGTTGGTGATCAACGAGATACGCCAACACTATTGGGTTCTTCGCCTGCGGCCTACGACGAAGAAAATAGTACAACAGTGTTTACAGTGTCGCATCAGAAAGGCGCGACCTCCGGAGCCGGCCACTGGGGACCTGCCCAGGGCGCGTCTGGCTCACCATCAGAGGCCTTTCACCTACACCGGCCTTGACTACTTCGGGCCGCTCTCCGTGACCGTAGGAAGACAGCATCAGAAGAGATACGTGGCGCTATTCACGTGTCTCACCTCCCGAGCAATACACCTAGAGGTGGCCGCCAGTCTCAGCGCTGACTCCGCAATCTTAGCGCTGAGAAGGTTTGCTGCACGCCGTGGCTGCCCCACAGAAATATATTCGGACAACGGTACGAACATGAACGCGCATAAGTGTTGTCCGAGCCGTGTGCAAATTGTGTCTGCACACGGCTCGGACAACACTTATGCGCAAAAGCATTTATTGTATGGCTCCAGTTATATATAATAAATTCCCTAAGAGTTGGAAATACTTACCACAGAAGCCTTTAAAAGTCAAGTTAAATCGCTACTAATGACTAAAGCATATTATAATGTCACAGAGTTTTTGAACGACTCAATATAAACATTTTCCGTAACTTAAAAATGATTATTAATTGATTTTAATTGATTTGACATTTATTTCATTACTTTTATATGTGACAATTTGTTTTCCCTAATTTTATTTTGTTTATGTTTTTTATTTTTTGATATTGATTGACTCTCATTTGATTATATAAAAAAAAAAAAAATTTTTTAATACTTAATTTCTTTTTAATGTAAATCATAATTATAATATTTCTAATAGAATTTGCATGCCACAACTTATGGCAAACATGTATGAACCACTTAACTGTAACATCTTGCATGCACAATAATGTATGTATACAACATGTTTATGCAAATAAAGATCATTCATTCATTCATTCATTCATTCATTCATTCATTCATGCATGGCGCCGACAAAGAGATGAGAGAGGCCATAGGAGCAGAGGCGAGTCGTCGTGGCGTCGCATGGCGCTTCATCACGCCCTCAGCGCCCTTCATGGGAGGCGCATGGGAGCGTCTCGTCAGATGCGTGAAGACCACACTCTACACCGTTCTTCACGACCGTCACCCGCATGAGGAAGTCCTGGCGACGCTGCTGTGTGAGGCCGAATACACAGTCAACAGTCGGCCACTCACACACGTCTCCGTGAGCATCGACGACGACGAAGCTATCACCCCGAATCACATCATATTCGGGGGATCTGCTCGTCTCCCTTCCCTTGGCGAGTTCAGCGAGGCCGACATCGATAGCAAAAGGCACTGGCGGCCAGCACAGATCCTGGCGGACCTGTTCTGGCGTCGCTGGGTGCGCGAGTACCTGCCCGAACTCCAACACCGGCGGGAGCCCCACGGAACGGGCCTCAACTTCGCGGTCGGCGACCTCGTACTCATTGCTGACGGTCAGCTGCCGCGCAACACATGGCCGCGCGGCCGAGTCATTGCCGTTTACCCCGGTGCTGACGGACAGGTGCGCACGGTGGACGTGCGAACAGCGGCGGGAGTCCTGAGACGTCCTGCAAAGAAGTTGGTGCCCTTGCAGAGATGACATCGCTCACCGGGTTGTCTGCAGCAGCGCTACGAGCCAGCCGACGTGTCTGCGCGTCGCTGCACGGCGGGAGAGATGTTCGCGACAACGTCAACAGTAACTTAAGATTCATATTATGATTATAAATTCCATACGTGTTATTTAAGTATACTGTATCCATAAAGTTTATAGTTCGGAAATAGTGTCGAATTAGGTCACATATAGACCTAATTAATATAGTTAAATAGTGTAAATAACGTAATATTGTGTTTCTCCTATAGTTTATAGAAATATTTTGTGAATATGTAAACATTACTGATAAAATGTAAATTTTTTAGCTCAAGTTAGGTATATCAGGGTTCCTGGGTCATAAGGCTTTAATAAAACGTTTTACCTATTGTGTTTTATTTATGCGCTAAGAAAGGCGCTATAGGATGTTGAAGGAATTATATTCCTATATATCATAGTTATGAAGTTATTAAACTTTTTCTCTTTGTAGATATGACCGCAGCTTAGATTTTTAGCATAAAACCTAAGTTATCTAAACCTAGACCTAACTTCCGAAAGATAAACATTATAGCACTAGCTAGGTCTTTTCGTGCCCTACGCGGCACTTGTCGTACCATCACGCTAGCTAGCATAGTTCCATAGTTATAAGCAGAAATGTGTAATTTTGTAAATAAAATAAAATTGTTGAACAGTGGTTTCTGGCCGGCTCTCGTTACAGTAAAGATCTGGGGTACCTAAGCGACACCGTATCGATCGATATTGGGTGCTCAAGAAACCTCATCTTCAAGCCTCAAGAACCGAATGGAGCCAGCCAGAAACCTCAAGACAACTGAACAGTGAAGCATGTGTATTATTTATCGAAGTCCCGACCCGCACATCGTATGACACGCCTTTCAGCGCCTCCACTCCGAGACCAGTAACCGCTATAGTACAGTCCACACACCGTGTGTGTCCACACACGTCAGCGACTTGACGGCTGTTATCGTAACCATCGCCATAGTAACCTCAGCCCCGAGTTCGCCCGTCCGGTACAATTAATGTAAAGCCAATTTATTATAGACGTCAAGGATGGAAGGTGATGTCATATTTATATTGAATTGTGTCATTATTGATACATGAAATAGTAACTGTGAAGAGGGTTACAGGATGTATTATAAATTTTGGGAGATCATTGATGTATAGTGTAAAAAGAAGAGGCCCGATCACACTCCCCTAAAGCATACCGTACAAAACGGTGCACTCATCTGAAAGATATATTTCCTCTCGTTTGGTGATTGGGTTAAGTTTTTTTATCTCTCTACGTTGTATTCTATTCTCCAGATACGATTTAATTAATTACTAATTAGTATGTCATACTTTACATTATCAAACGACTGTTGTCATATCGCAGAATATTGAGCAAACAGGCGTTCTTTTGTGTACTTTTAACATAACTTTATAAAGAAAATTATAAATGCCCATGTTTCGTGTTCTATTTCTTGCGAAAGGCACTTGCATGGTAAACTGTTTTTGTTTGTGTTTTTTCTAAATATTGATGCAGTTGCTTATGCATAAACTTCTCGAATATTTTTGAGAATATTGGAATTAAATATATAGAGGCCTGTAGTGCTCCGTAAGTTCTCTCCATAAGTCCTTTTTCTTAAACAAAGGCTTTTATGCACAGCAACTACTCAAATCACTACCCTATCCGTTCTGTAAAATATGTAATAATGTTTATACCATTGTCATGCGTTTTCTTACGACTGCGATAAAGTCATTCGCTCTTCCAATGTATTTAAAGCCTAAGGCTTATTAATGTGCCAGGGTGAATGACTCACGTTCAATACAATGTTAGCTAAGTAAAAATATAGATACAACATACCTTAATACATTTTGTGTAGCAGCTCGAATTGTTAATATTTATTTATTACTAGCTGTTGCCCGGTTTCGGTCGCTTGGGCACAGTAGGTACTTTTACTGAATGGAGGAGACCCTATGTCCTTTTCTGTTCCTACGATAACGTGTATGCGACATTACTCACATTCGCATTGATATAGTAATATTACTTAGGATTAGGATTCTTAAAGGTTCACAAGCTTGTGACCACAACTGGTGTTGTGTGGTTGAAACGTTAAGCACCAACAAGGTAAAGTAATGCATGATCACGATATTACCGAAAGCGTTAATCGAAGTTAAATAGAATAAATAATTATAGGTATCTAGGTACAAAACAACCAGTTATAAACATTTTCAAAACGTCATTTATTTACCGGTTTTTAAATAAACAAACACGCCTCCGAATCACTTTCTCCTTTTTTTTACACTCTATTAACAATTGAACACGCCCGAATAAATACTTTCTTGTTTATATACTCTAAATATTATTATTATATATTTTTACACTTATTTAGGTATAATATTTTTTGGAAGATAGATAGAAATTTACGTAAATAAATCGCAATCTAATTTTATATAGAACATAAGATGTAATATGTTTTAAGAAGATCGCGCCATCAAGGTCGCAAAACAAAATACTTCGGATTGGAACCGGTATGTATGTATGAACCTAAGCCGAATAGTAGGTATATAGCCTATTCGATGGCGCCGTAAGTCATACAAGAAAGTGACAATATTATGGGTGTGATGCTGTAAGTAGAATATAGCACCTTACATCAGGACCTTATTTTACTCAACCAATGTGGCTATGTGATCATTAATTGTCACATAATGCCCGAGCCCAGCTGTTTCTGTTTTGAGGGTGGATTTCGCTATATTTTAGTCTGTACAAACTTTGTTCTACGACAATTAGTAGAACAAAGTTTAGCTAAAAGCAAATAGGGTTTGTTTTTCCTGCTTTACAAAACAATCTAACCCGCTCCCTCGGAGTGTAAAGAAAATTTACCATTTATTTTAAGTAATGATTTGTCGCGTGAATTCTAAAAAGCTATGGTCTTTTTATATACGCCTTCATGTCACACATGATGAGAACTTGTATAAATTCTTATCATCTTAGTAAAAAGGAATAATTACGTAAATGGCAAATTTACGATGATACTCTTAATGAATGTTAAGGTTATAAAACGAGTTTTTTAGTTCTTTTAAGTATAAGTGATCATGACATATATTTTGTAAGAGTACTTGCTCATTAACTAGCTACCTCTAATCCTTTTTAGCAGTAATAATCCTTTTTGTTAAGTGGTCGGCCAAGCGTTCTTGGCATAAAAATAGCACGGTTTATTTCATATAGCCAGCAAACTAGTATATATACATGTAAATGGTTACCGCTGATCGTTTGCAATACCAAATGTATCACTCTCACATTCATTGGCGGATGTAAGAGGGCCAGGTGGGCCGTACCCACCCCAGAATTGTCTGGTGCCTACCCCAGTGTTTTCGTTGTGTTGTGTTGTGTGGTTGCATACCACAATGCGGTAGTTGTATACATATTACCATACCACTTACAGTACTAATTATTTTTCCTATGGTCATCGTATACCATATAAGTGGCAACACGCACACGATTTGCTTGATGATGAGTATTTTGTATATATACTTACTATCAGTTGAAACCTCCGCTGCTGTTTGAGTCCGTGGACCTTCTGAAAAATAACCGAATGTTTGCGTTAACTAATCCAAACGTGATCACGTGCGAGAAACTCAAAAAAACGTGCTGAAAACTTCATTTTACTAACAATTTGAAAGTACTCTGTCGCGTTTTAAATGTAATATCACTACAAATGTAAAGAAAATTATTGTAAATAAATATGCATACATCCAATGGGGAGGATAAGTACTTATATCAAAGTTTGCTTAAACTTAATTGTAACAAAATGTTGTTAACCAGTGTCACTTTCAGTAGGTATCTAAACTATGTATATCACATAAAGTCTGTGTTATAGTTAGAATCTATCAGAATCTATCTATCTAATCTAGAATTCAGAGCTCCAAATAGGTATAACGTTGTTTATTTTCTAAGTTAGACTATTTTAATCAATATTAATAAATATTTTCCTCGGGCAACAATCTTAAGTAAAATATAAAGATTTGTTTTGATTTCTATGTTGTGAATTTTGCGTGATATCTTTTACTCAGGAAAAGAATTAGCCCATGCTATGTAATGTTTATACTGACTGATTGATTTAACTTTACCTATAAGTCTTAGTGTGCATACTCTTTAAATGCAATGAAATTCGTCCATTGATAAAATTATCTACAATTATTCAATTAAAATGCTTTTTCAGACCGTACATATATATTTCATCCATTTCGTAATTTCTTATTTGTTCGTGATCCGTCTAATAATCTATGGGTAAGTCTTGCGTGTTCCTTAGTTTTAATCTGTTTAGAATACAAGACATCATAAAAAAAAATTAATAATAATGATACCCCTCTGGGACAGTCGTTATCTTATCATGAGACTAACGCGATATCGGAGGGCACAGTACACTAGCTTTTAAACTATCACCTTCGCCTTGTGATATAAACAAAAAAATGTATCACCAGGTTAAATAAAAGCGTACAAACCGCAGGGCAACTTGTGGCAGGCTAAATGTGAGTGGCGACACTGCGGTCTTGAATGCCTCAGAGAGTCGGTTAGGGCCTCGTCCCCAGCTTGCCTTTACTGGTTGGCTGGGGTGGAACATCAAGAGTGCCCGTAGGACTCTCAACTCTGGCTTGCCTTGGTCGGGCGGTTAGAGCTATATGCTTGGGGATGGAACCCGCCCCAGGCCTCCGTTGTCACAAGACCCGTGATGGTGATACCGGCGCCGCACCGCTCGACAACCCTAGCCACTCGCACCGGTGTGGGCCCATCTAGTGAGTTGGCGAGTCACCGTCTGCTCATTGCATTGATGCTATTAGGGTATTTAGGGCAGACGCCGTTTTTCATCCATAGTTAGCAATATACCGGTCCACCCATAGACACCCATACCCATAGCCCATATATTAAAATCCATACGTAGCAATAGTACTACGCCTGCTGCGGCTAGTGCCGCTGTAGGTGTTCCATCCCACCTTTGATTAAAACTCTCGATGGGCCTCTTCACGTTGGACCCATGTCTCCGTGTAAGCCCCCCAAAGGGCCAGGTATTTTCTAATATAATTGTTAGAAAGTACCTGTGATAAGAGAAACATAATAATCATAATTTATTGCATAAAATAGGTGTGTACCTATTTGTTTGACACACATTCTTTGTTTTGTAATATTAATATGTACAATATAATGCCGCAACCAGCATCCTTGCTAAGTTGTCATAGACAACTTGTAATAATTTCTAGTCTCAACCCCATTTGATTTAGCTTCTAGGTTTTCAATTACACATTTTTCTTTCTGGTTAACAGAATAATTACATTATTTGTATTCGCTAAATGTAAATGCTTAAAAATAATATATAAAATTAAAAATAAAAACATACAGAAACAATAAGAAAATAATACAATAAAAAGTCCCTTTTTTAATACGTAGGTACATGTTTGCGCATGTGTGTGTGTGTGTGTGTGCGTGTGTGCGTGTGTGCGTGTGTGCGTGTGTGCGTGTGTGTATGAGTGTGTGAGTGTGTGCGTGTGTGCGTGTGTGCGTGTGTGCGTGTGTGCGTGTGTGCGTGTGTGCGTGTGTGCGTGCGTGCGTGCGTGCGTGCGTGCGTGCGTGCGTGCGTGCGCGTGTGTGTGTGTGTGTGTGTGTGTGTGTGTGTGTGTGTGTGTGTGTTTGTGCGCGCGCACGCGTGCGTGAGTGTGTGTGAATGTATTGTCCCTGGTCACCGGTGTGCCGCTGCAATTTAAAAGGTTATGTGTTTTACAAGTCTACTCGCTATAAAGATAAAAGGTCCTTTTTTATTGCTTATAGTGGCAGTACGAGCTAGTGGTCCAACTGCTGAGCTTAGTCGTCGGACATGGATATGCCTGTGTTTACTTGGCATCACAGTAGCAATTCAAAAGAAACAGAACCAAGTCGCTGCCAATCGTAAACCACATAAGTGGCAAATAAGTACACGGTTTGATTGATGGTAAGTAGTTAGCGTAGACTACCTAAGTGAAGCGGCTGGTGTGCGAGGAGTTGGTAAAAGGAAGGAAAATAATTGACAGAACTCATTTATCGAAATACGGAGCGTTTCACGTCGCGTTGTCATCTTGCCATATATGATATAGACCATTCATACAGAAGTGTTGCTTGCGGTGCAGCACGTGGCAGGTCCCGCAATGCCCCGCGACTTCGTCAACGAAACCACATAACGTCATAATATGTTTGTATTTGCACCGTCATAGGCATCCCGATGTTTCACACGCCGCCTTTCCCTAAACAGAAAATCGCTTGACGAACTGTAAACGTAGGTATTCCATTAATGAGCCCTGAGCCTCTGGTCACAGTCATACATATGCAGTATTTTGTCTTCATACAAACGGTTGGCACTCGAGTGATAACTACGCGCCTCAGCGTTGGTATGCGCTTGGTACGCAACCAGTCGCAAATGCGCCGCAGTGACGAACGGACGGTATTATTGTTTTGTAAGCAGTAAGCGAACGATTTGTGATGATTTGATTTTATTGAACACTTTCTATTTCATTCATTACGAATTTCATTTTGTATAATATAATATACATATAATATTTACAATCACTAAACTAGGAAGAAACTCAAGTAGGTAGATAAAATAAAAATACTGTAGGCGGCCAGCCCTAATGCGTGTCTAACTGTCTACGAACCGCGCCGTTGTAGGTAATTATTTCAAGGACAGGGCCGAGTTTCAATACTGTATATGTATGTACTGTGCTCTGGTACCCTCACTCACCGATTTAAATACAAGTGTAGATAATTATGTATAGCTATTGATACTTTACTTTGATATTCCGTGATATACTGCCCAGCACGAGCCGACCCGTGCGCGCTAAAACTATTCAAATATTTGACTTTACGAGTCAATTAAATAATTAGTTGCATGTATCGACGCGCGTGTGTGCAAACTAACATACATTTAAATTACTTTCACAAAATATAAGGCTCTGTTTGTATTGCAGAAGTATTTTTGAGTATAATTGGCATTGTATATTTAGTAGCGTCTGAACTCAAGACAATAGCTTTTAGAATTTTGTTTCATTATTTGATTAAGTATTACGTAAAAACAATTGGATTTTCTCAATTTATTGGTGTTGTAATTAAAAACTAAGCTAAGTCTTCAAATTAGGTCTAATAAGTAGAACCAGATACATATTATGGTACATAGTAATATCGACATTGCGGACGAACTATAGTTCACGTGGATGAATTCGCAAGCTAAGACTGACATATTCTTTAGCTATAAAGACATAGGTAATAAACATTGCATTCGTTTAAAGAAGCGCGTCCAGTTACCGTACTATACGATGCAGAAATGAACTGAATTTCCTTATAGTGTTATAATTCATGTTTCTATTTAATTTAATAAAATAGATAAACTTTGGTAAATCTTTTTATTTTACCTAACGCTTAAAAATGAAACGACTTCCTTTGCCCTTTGCTGAGAAATCTTATAAGCGACATTTAAAGTAGGTGGTGCGTGTACCAGATCAGTGAGGACATGCGCATATTGCAAAACTTCTATGGGTTATATACAGCTGCCTCTCTATCTGACGTCGCTCCCAATTTCCCACAATGCGTATCTAAACTTCCAATTATTAAATTACCCATTCTCCATGACATTTTCCCTTCATGCCGTGCATAAAGAAATTGTACTTTTGGAGTAACTAGAATTCTACATATTTAATAATAATGTCAAAGGAATTTGAGTATGAAATGTTCCTGTTGTTGCTTTCCAATTACGACTTCATAATACATCAAAATTATTATCGAATAAATAAATGATTAATAATGAGATTTTTTTTGCCTTATAATTACTTTCTCTAGTCAAGTTTATTTTTTATGTAACGTTCAAAATACACGATTTTTGCAGATAAGCTAAGCTACCTGGGCCATGTTTTGGATAGATGGCTCTTGTTTACATATCGAGAATCTTCTGCGCCTTGGAGAGCGCGTCTTTGCTCCAAGTTATCTCGCTAATATCAATGACCGTCATTACAGGTAAAGTGGAAATTTCTTACAACTGGTTTAACTGTGTTTGTAACGTTAAGCCCCCACTCCGTGAGATTCGAAGCAATAAGGATCGAACTAACCAGAACATACATGGGACCAAGCAGGATTTAACTTATGTTTTGAATTCTCATTGGCATTAGGTAGGTATTCTTACCATCAGAAATTGAAAGTAGACGTTTGCCCTTGATT
The DNA here is from genome assembly GCA_930367265.1 of Catocala fraxini. NCBI lineage: Eukaryota > Metazoa > Arthropoda > Insecta > Lepidoptera > Erebidae > Catocala > Catocala fraxini. The sequence goes on from OV884029.1 coordinate 19,033,489, forward strand.
TTACAAGTTTACTAACTGTTAATACCACTACGCATGGAAAGATATTGAAAGAAAACAAAGTAACGATGTGACGTAATAATATTTTATATGTTTATAATAACGAAACGAAAAGATTCTATTTGCTAAGAGGAACTGCTCCACCATGATATTTTGACATGCGAGTTCAAGTAGGTACCATAAGCTTATTTATTTGATGCGTTTCTGTACGAGCCTAATGAGCAAACGTATTATGTGCTATACTTACACGTTTGTAGTAGCAAATATGTGTCTGGTGGAATATATAAACAACCTGATTCTATTGCCGTCATCACATCTACATTTTCAAACCTGTTCCACGACTCGAGAGCCTGTGCTTGTCAAACGCCACTGTTCCGATACAAAACTGAGTTGTATCGAAATGCGAGCAATATTCTTCATTCAAGTTTAATCGTCGCCACAGCTTTCAGTATTCCGCAAGTTTAGTGCCGATGTCGCGACGGTCACGAGGCAACAACACATGGGAGGTGCGTGCATCGGCGTTGGCTCGCAATACCCATAACTTGATTCGAGACATCGTCGAGAACCTTCAGGTCGAGCCGAATCCAAACAAGCCACTCATCGCGCTTTCTGTCGGTTAGTATCGTTTTAAATTTCACTATTTATACAACTAGCAGTGCATAAAAATACGTGTAATGATCGGACATTATTGCCTCTACCTTATTTAGTTATTTTTAATATTGCACATACGCATTATTATTTCCGAGGTGGTGAAAGTGTAGTGATAATAATTTATATCTTTACACAAATTCCTCTTATAGATTTTTGACTATAGTGAGTAATATTTTAGTAAACATATATTTTAAATAGATGATGAAATAATCATAATCATGTAAGCATTATAAACTATAGCTAAGCTTTAGCGGTGTATTAAATCAATTACACATATAATAAATAAGAGAATATTCGAAATACATAATATTATAATACATCATACTAATCTCGTAATATTTTTATATTTATAATATTTTTATACATTTACGCATTCACTAGACAAAAATATACGCATGCCTAACACTTAATACATCGTATTACTAAAATTACAAGTGAAAATGAAAACCCAATTGATTCGGGTTGATAGAGTGCGTAGTTATTTATATAACAAGGTCATTAGGATTTCGATTTCACCATATTATTAATAAGGTACCTAGATTACATGACTTGTAATTTTTGCAAAACTACTATGCACATTTCTGGTTTTCCAGGTGACCCAACGACTTTTGGAAATCTTAACCCTCCTGAGCAAGTAATACAAGCTGTTCGGGAGAGTATCGAATGGCTTAGCAGTCGGAGCTATGGTCCTGCAAAAGGACATTTGGAGGCGAGACAGGCGGTAGCGCAGTACAGTGTGCACCAAGGGCCTATATCACCAGAAGATGTAGTCCTCTGCAGTGGATGCTCACATGCCATTGAGCTTGCTATCACTGTCATCGCAGACGCTGGACAAAATGTGCTCGCCCCCTGCCCAGGATTCATGATATATAAGACGGTGACTGAAGGATTAGGAATAAATGTCAAATATTACGGCTTACTGGTAAGTACCGTACCTACTGCAATATTTTGTAAAATATAAGAAATATTCCTACCCCTTGGTGATGAACTAGTAGATATTTTAAATGAATATTGAGTCAATATTTTGTGATGTTACGTTATTTTGGCAATAATTATGAATACAAAATTTTTTTTAGCATTTAGTTTAATTTGTGTCACATAGCATGAGGAAACTTGCAAAAACCAGAGGCATGTATCGGGAGCAACTAGTAATATAAAGTGATGTTAAACGGGTTTCTAGAAACATAACAAGTTTCTTGTTAAACGAATTTGCATATTGGTCATTTACGTTTTATTTTATTTATAACTGCGTAAATCCTTGATTAAAGATTACTTATTAGAGTAATAGATAGTGACAACAACGATGTTTTGTTGCAGCCAGAAAAGCAATGGAAGATAGATTTGGAAGATTTAGAGAGCCAAATAGATGATGACACCGTTGCTATAATAGTTACGAACCCATCAAACCCATGTGGATCAGTATACGACAAGGAGCATCTGTATGAGATATTAAAGATAGCAGCTAGAAATCACTTGCCCATCATTGCTGATGAAATCTACGAGCATTTCGTGTTTTCCAATCACGAATTCACAGCTTTATCATCTCTTTCTAAAGATGTTCCAATACTTACATGCAGTGGTTTAACCAAGCGATTTCTGGTGCCCGGCTGGCGTATGGGCTGGGTGATCATTCATGATCGACATAACATTCTAGGCAATGAAGTACGCAAAGGTTTGTCAAATTTGGCAACCAGAATTTTAGGACCAAATACTTTAATTCAGCGAGCTTTGCCGGCTATATTATCTTGTACACCACAAAGCTTCTTTGATGAAGTTGTGCTATTTATAGAGGTGAGTGAGGCTGTTTGAATTACAATATTTTAATAGATATTGCAACTTGTTACCTGCATTTCAATTTTAATTGTATTTAGTTCATACTTAAGTATTTGACATTGACCCTCATTTTACCTGCTGTTTATTTATCACTAGATGATTATATATCTTAACCGACGTTCCTATTTGACTTTCAAATTAGATGATAGTTTTTATCCACTACGACTTTATTACACCCGGAAATGTTTGCCAAATATATTGTCATTCTTATTTTCAGAATCAAGCAAAATTGGCGTTTGAAGAGCTACGATGTGCTCCAGGATTAAGGCCAATGATGCCTCAAGGAGCTATGTATATGATGGTTGAAATCAAGATGTCGTTATTCCCAAAGTTTAAAAATGAACTACAATTTGTAGAACGTATGGTATCGGAGCAATCTGTTTTCTGCCTTCCAGGACAGGTCAGTAAAATCTATGCATTATTAATTTATCTTATTAACATTGAAAAATAAAAATATGATTTATTTTAACTGCGTCGACAATATTATGAACGTGCCAAGCTAATTCATTCTACATGTAACAGCCACGTGTTGATCTAAAAATATTGCAAACGAGTTGTATTTTATTGTGCGCATGTCCCATATCGCATAAAACTTTTAAATAACACTAAACACTAATATTATAATATTGATTGTCATCGTTAGATTAACATGGCTTTAGGTAATTTAAGACCATAAGAGATATCTTAGCTCTTATTTATTTTATTTATTTAAAGATAAGAGATATCTTAGCTCTTATGGTCTTAAATTCAGTAGTGTCAATAGTTCAGTAGCGTCGTTCTTCAAATGAGAAACAATTTTTGAAAATGTAGTCCCGGTATCCCTTCTGCGCTAAGCATATAAGCTGTGTTCTAAAGTAATTACAAATAGACTCTGAAATCTGAATCCTAGCTTGGCATTTGAGAAAGTCGAACCAATCTTTGATTAAATCGAGATTTGGGAAGTATACAGTCATCCTACAGTGTCGGTTCAAGAACATAGTTATAGCACAAAACCGAACTAACTAATGAGTAACTTTCTTTACCCCCTCGCTATACAGTTGTACTGTTAGACATGTTCAAACTTGAAGTGAAAAGAATTCGTTTATATTATCAAACTCACCGTAGAAATACATAACAACTTTGTTGGTAAATGTTGTCGAAACCTTCAAACTTATTTTCGTCAAGAATACACACACATAAAACAGTGATATCAAATAGGTATAGGACGTATACGTCTACGCGAAACATTTTAATGCAGAACTGCGGACTAAAAGATGTAGAGCAAAGCACTTTAAAAAAAATCTATTATAAAATAACCCATAAATTTTTTTGTTACACCACCAAATGTACCATATTATTGCTAATTGCATAGAATTATGAGATGTGGTTTATTCACCTATTTTGTGTAGTCGATACGATGATATTGTTAATGAAATATTGTGATATTCAATGAACTATATTCGTATCAATTCTAGCTAAACCATATGTCATGACGATCGCACTAATCAATAGAGCGTTGTGTTGCAAAGTTCTGCCAGTCGCGAACAGGCTGTAGAGATTAGCATTCTAGCTGTAAGAAATTACGTTATAAAAAAGACTTTCGCTTGCCTACCCCCAACGAAGTTGCCAGAGGAGTGTATGACATACATTTCGCAGCTGTGTTTTTAGTCTCACATAATAGTGCGAATCTATTACCGTCTAGATGGCAATAGACGATGTGCTGAGATTGAAACTTAACAGAAAAATCCAATATCACTTCGTCTGACTCAGGATCTCCCTTGAATTACATGTGAACATAATAATTTGGCACGGGAACTTTGAGGCAGACGATGTGAAGACAACGCCAAATAATTAGGCGTTCGGCATTTGTCGGTCAATTGTCCGGTCAGCTGCCCTTCATCACGTGAATTTCATAAATTCAATCATGATTATCATATTTTTATTTCAGTGCTTCGCGTATCCGAACTACATGCGGATTGTGTTAACTGTGCCTGAAGATGTAATGCGAGAGGCATGCAAACGGATAACGACGTTTTGCAAAGATCATATCGTATCCCGGGAAAGTTTGAAGGAAATAGTCACCAACAAAGTCGACGTGTCCAGTGAAAGTGAAGTGATTTGTGATCCCAATTTAGGTACAACATGTTGATTAAAGATATATGCGCGTTATAGAGAAATCATAAATATCATGAATAGAATGAATACATTTAACGAATGCATACTGAAGAAAGGAAAGAATCTGTCTTCAATACCTAAAAATATTGATAGACCTACAGATCGACTATGAGGTGTGGCTGTTTTGTTTTTAATCTAGAGTATCTAGTGTTGGCATTTTATTATTTCAGACGATTCTTATGCAAGTTATCACGCATGCACTGAGTGTTATCTATTGCAGAAATTTTCCGCCTATCTATATCACGTCATATCATAGCACAATATCAACGTATAATAAATTCAGTACCTAATGCATAATTCTTTCTATGACCAGTATATTTTGCATAATTGTATGACTAGATCAATTAATATGTACGTGGTACGTTGTTACCCTTTTGTATATGTAAATAAGTAAATAAAACATTTAATTAAATTTATGTCAGTATTATTTATACCCGGGGTGAAATTAAATTGGTCGGGTAACTTAAAAATATCAATTGATTAATTGTCCATAACCACTATAACAGCTGACAGTTAATTAATTGTAATTGTGATAACTCATGATTAATAATTGTAAATTGCTTTAGTTGCAATTAACGATTAACTAATTTTTCATCGTGAATTTTTACAATTAATAGCTAACTAATATTTTTGTATAAAATTGTTAACAATTAAACCTATTTTTTTTGTCTACTAATATTTCTAATACAACTACACACTCTATACAACTATATCGCACGAAATGGCATTAGAACAAACATGTAAGGTGATTTCTTTTCTTGAAAAGATTACCATAATACCTAATTAATTATGCTTGTTAATCACGGATAATGCAATGGTCGACGATGATGGTGATGGACGAACCACTGTATGGTTCGTCTATGGTTATGTCAAGGAACATCGTGGTAGGTTTAGTCTTTATTACCGGGGTATCTTTTCCCCGGTGAGCCCGACATAACCTCTACGTCGCGCCGCGGAGAGGTACGCGTCAAAGCATTCCACCAAGTATAAAAAAAAAGTGGTTACAGTGGTTACCATATACCATACCATACCACTGCCAGTGATGCGATTGTTGTAGGTAGGAAAACATTAAGATATATAGGACGGATAGCTTTGATCTAGATATTTATAGCATTTTTTATTTTATTATCTTATATAATATAATAATATCAGCCCTCTCTATAAACTGTCCCACTGCTGGTGACGGGCCTCATCTCAGTATCAGAGGGGTTAAGCCTTCGTCCACCACGCCGACCTAGTCCGAATCGATAACATTATGGAGAACTCTCAGACATACAGTTAAAGCAAGCGATATTATACTAATCAATACGCACATAACTTCGAAAAGACAGAAGTGTGGAGGATCGAACGGTCTCCCACCAGGCTGTCGCTGCTCAGTACGTATTTGTAGTACAAGGTTGTGTATCTTAATGGTAAATAATTATATTCTAATGTATATATTATTAATTATTAAATATGAATACTCGTTTGAAAAGTACATTAGACAAGAAAACTAGTCGTTATCATGAGTGCTAAGTTTTAGCCGTACTCTGTTGCTCACCACTATTCTTCAAAATTGAGTTAAGTAAATATGAAGTAAAACTGAATGATGTTTTCAAGGCTGTAGCTGTTATAGTTCGTTTCAACTACGAGGTCCCATTTGACAGATAATCGTTGAACGGCAATAGGAAAAAGACTGTTTCAATCGACGACAGCGCGATATCGATTATCGATTAACATTACAAACAAATTATAATCGAATGATTTAAAATCGAAATAGAAAGAAAAGAAAACAGAAAGGAAAAGGAGTCAAACCACATGAACTAAAAGATATCAACCTATGGTGGTATAGTCCAATAAGGAAATATTGATTAGCCCTGAGGATCAATGACCTCAGTCAAAAGCTTTACCTAGTATTACATTACTGGCAACAAAATTAAGTAAAATTTTTAAACTTCTCTAAATAATAAAATAATATTATATAAGGTAATTACACTTTTATTTTATATAATAACATAAAAATAAGAGCTATAAATAAAAGGTAGACTGAAACTCCTAGAACTTATTTTGGCAACGAAATTAAGTAAAATTTTTAAACTTTTCTAAATAATAAAATAATATTATACAACGTAATTACACTTTTATTTTATATAATAACATAAAAATAAGAGCTATAAATAAAAGGTAGACTGAAACTCCTAGAACTTATTTGAAAACATTACTTAAGCTATCACAGGCAATGAGGTCTTTGCCAAAGACCTTTACAGCCTTACAAATAAATGTGGTGTAAAAGCTATACTTCACCGACTAAACCTACCACGGTGTTCCTCGACAAAACCACTATCGACGGGGCCGCGCGAAACACTTGCACATGCGGTCGCGATCCCGCCGAGGTTTCGGCCCGCCGTATGAAACGGCAGGCCACTACACGAACAGACCTACCCAAAGGCACTTCTCACAAATTATCCCTACTGTCCCCCCTAGAGGGGAGACGGACTCGACACAGAGGCCCGCGTGGGAACACGCACGCCGCCTCTCGGACCTGGTGCTGAACGGATGGCGGGCAGGCCCACAAAGCCCGCCACCCCCAGGTCAATCCTCAGGGTGGCTGGAGGTCATCTCACGCCCTCCGGCGCCCGGTTCTGCGGTTGGGGAGAGGGTTTAAACGCTCCCTCTCCCGCTTCGCCGCCTCCTTGATGGAAATGACTTCCTCACAAAAGGAGGCGACGGCGTTCCACGACCTCTCACTCCGGACCATAGACTGAACTACGGCCGGGAGCGAGAGGGCAACCAATCCGACTGCCGCGATCAACTCAAAAGCTATACTTCAGAATTAACTAAGAATACGACATATAACTAGTAACAAAACAAGAAAATTTATAGCGTCAACATGTTAGTCTATACAAACATTATTCCAAAGTTATACCCACTCGCATCCTGGTATAACCTCAGTATAACAGAAAAATACCAAAAGCATACTACGGCTTGTATACCGCGTTCCCGTCTTCAATGAAATATCATACCACAACAGTTTCAACAGGTCCTGAAATATGCAACACATTGGCAATCATAGACGATCGCCGATCATAGACGATGATCGGCGAGTACAGCCGAGTATGCTCTCTACACGATCGTGCTCGCTTGTAATCGTCTGTAATCACCGATAATGTAGAGTAGCCAATATGGCTCCCCTACATTATCGGCAATTAAATTATAGACTCAGATCTGTACACACTCCATGCAACAAATTTCTTCACATGATGAAAATATCTCATTCGCCTGACTGTGAGGTCTGTGGAGTTGTAAAGGACTTACACCATTTGTTGATGGACTTAGGTTCTCCTTCCTGACTGAGAACTATACCTATTTGCTTAAAAAGGATCAGCACATACCTAAATAATAAATTAAAAATGACTCATTATTAGATCATTTGTCAATAAACATTGTATAAAATTCAGTGCTTCCTTCATATTTATTTGTATTACTCGCCTTTTGAAAACTATAAAATAGCAGTTTAACAGTGTAATCACGCACCACACGAAAGTGGTCGTGTCTGTTGTGTGCATTGTGAACATTATTGAAGAACACTTGTTGGAGCTCGTGAATTGGCGAGCACGTGTTGACCTGCGCCGGCGTGCTGAGGGCGTTTGACTTCGAAGAGGCTGTTCTAGGTTGGGGTGAGCGTATTGATTATAATCGGATCTAAATATCTTGCTCTTAGCCATGACCAGGGAAACTCCGAGCTGGCCCGCCGCACTGACAGTGCGCAAATATACAACAGCTGAGGTTGATAAATTAGCAAAGGCAGCTATATTAGAAGGTATAGAAAGTGATGTAGCTCCTTATCACACAAAAATACTATGGATTTAAGAAAATTTGTTTTATATTTTTTTATTGTTAATAGTTTTAAGGAATATTTCAATAAAACAAGTAAAAAAAAAAAGGCATCTGGTATAAAACTATGCAATGTGAGCCTCCTTGCATCCCTTGGTTTTCTGGTAATAAAATAAGTAGATCTTATGTTGTACTGGCGCATCGAATACGTTCTGGTCATATTCATAGCACCAAGTAGCAAATCTACTGGTCCAGGTACACCAAACTTGGGGTCTGCCAGGTCCAAACCCAACGTCAAATCTACCACAGCAGCTGACAGTTGCGTCCGTGGATGCCAACCCAAAATATTCTCCATAACAACAGCCGTAGAACCAAAGGAAGGGCCTGGAGAATCAACAGGAGAGAACGCGAAAGAAACCTGTCCCTCAATTTTAGTGACCGCAAAGCTGGGCACTCCGTTTATAAAACCTGAAAACGTGAGAAGGTTCAGGCGTATCTGCCCCATCAACCAAGTAGACAATGTGCATCCCTGGGAATCTGTGTCCAACAAAGCACGGACCACAACAGAGGTATTCTCCGGCCCCCATACTCTAACACAGTAAGGATCAAACTCCTCGGAGGCCCTGTGTGCCGGTCGGCGTACCATCGGTGGTGGGTCATAATTTGATACCCGCCCGAACCGTGGCGGGCGCAACTAAAGTTGGGGACGTTCAACTACAGGTGGCGAGGGCATACTGCGATGTATCAGGGATTGCCGGCGTTCAGCAGCCGCATAATCTGTGCTACGTCCCCTTCCCCCCCGGACCTCGGTATCGAGCAGTCGTGTATAAAATCTACGTAGTTTTTAATAAAATATAGTTTTAAAATCAATAACATAATATAATCTACGGATATAATAGGAGTGCATATCAAGTGAAGAGCTTACAGCGACCGAGCAGCGCTCACTACACCCGTTGCCTGCACCGTCCTGCGAAGCACCGCCCTGCCCCGCCCACGGGTGAGGAAGACAGTATATTTACAATTTCTCAATATTTGCTGCGTCGAGTACCAGGATAACAGCTACAATTAGAAGTTTTGTCTCTTTAATATTATCGAGACTACAACACTACATCAGAAGCATCATTTGAACAAACTTCATAGACGTCCCGGTAGCCGAGTGGATAAGAGCTGGCAGGTTAGTACTTAGCAACCCAAGATCGAGTCTGAGAGTGTTTCACTACTTTTTGTCACGCTTTTTACTTTTTTTTTTTTTGCATAATTTCATATTTTGTTTTACTTTTCCCTGGTATTATTATAATATTTACTGAGGAAAATTTTATCAAATTAAATAATTTAATTTTTCGTATCAAAAAAGTCATTTAAAGTAAAAGCCGCTTATCTTGACTTATGATAAATTGGTAGACGGTGAACGACTAATCATACGTTAGTCTATAACATACGTCATGTCATTACGCCGCACTCCTCACGCCTCATCTGCTATCTCTGCGCCTCAACTGGCGTATGATTCTGATACTCCTTCCGAACGAGGAGGCTACGTTAACACACGACAAAAGCGTACACGTGGAAGCGACGAAGATCACCGAGAAATCAAGAATGAAATGTCAATATTATCAAACAAACTCGACCAATATTTTTCGGAATTGAAACAGCACAGTACTGAGCTGAGAGACAGCCTACAGTTTATGTCTGACAAATACGACTCCCTCCTTAAATTATTTAGTAAAGTTGAAGAAGATAGGGCGGAGGATAAAAAACTGATTGCAAAGCTGGAAGAAAGACTTAAGTCCTTGGAACGTAAATCCAAATCAACAGGACTAGAGATACGTAATGTGCCGATTAACCTGCATGAAAACATGAAAAGGAAAACAAAGGAAGATATCTGTGGTTTAGTCCAATGCTTGGCGAAAAGCGTAGACGTGAGTCTCAATGCTTGCGACATAAAAGATGCTTATAGAGTAACTACCAACAAGGAAATTATAAAACCAATCATAATCGAGCTAAACAGCGTTATAAAAAAGGATAAAATAATACAAGCAGTAAAACAGTTTAATAAAAACAAGCCTGTTGGTGACAGGTTAAGCACTAAACACTTCGGGATTCCAGGACAGATAAAACCGTGCCGGGCACGCCACGATCGTGGCGGTAAGTCCCGTGTTTGAGGAGTGGCTGGAGAGGCGGCATGGCGCCCTCACCTTCCGGCTGACACAGGTAATGACTGGCCACGGTTGTTTTGGCCAGTTCCTGTGTCGTATACGCCGGCAAGAGACGCCCGGTTGTTACCACTGCGGCGACTGCCGCGACGTAGTTGAGGACACGGCGCTGCACACTTTGGCGGTTTGCCCCGCCTGGGCATCGCAGCGCCGTGAGTTGATCGCGGCAGTCGGATTGGTTGCCCTCTCGCTCTCGGCCGTAGTTCAGTCTATGGTCCGGAGTGAGAGGTCGTGGAACGCCGTCGCCTCCTTCTGTGAGGAAGTCATTTCCATCAAGGAGGCGGCGGAGCGGGAGAGGGAGCGTTTGAACCCTCTCCCCAACCGCAGAGCCGGGCGCCGGAGGGCGCGAGACGACCTCCAGCCACCCTGAGGATTGACCTGGGGGTGGCGGGCTTTGTGGGCCTGCCCGCCACCCGTTCAGCACCAGGTCCGAGAGGCGGCGTGCGTGTTCCCACGCGCGTCTCTGTTGTTTCGAGTCCGTCTCCCCTCTAGGGGGGACAGTAGGGAGTGTTAGAAGTGCCTTTGGGTAGATCTTTCGTGTAGTGGCATGCCGTTTCATACGGCGGGCCGAAACCTCGGCGGGGTCGCGACCGCATGCGAAAGTGATTCGCGCGGCCCCGTCGATAGTGGTTTTGTCGAGGAACACCGTGGTAGGTTTAGTCGATATTCCGGGAGGTACTTCATCTTTTCAACATCTTTCTTTTACCCCGGGGAGTCCGACATAACCCCTCCGCCCGCCCCCGCGGAGGGGAATGCGTCATCCATTCCCCCAAGTAAAAAAAAAAAAAAAAGAAAAGGACAGATGAAACCTGTATTCGTTTCAGAGGCTTTGACTGTTAAGGTACAAAAGTTATACTACATGACACGACAATTTGTAAGGGAATATAACTTTTCATTTTGTTGGACCTCAATGGCTTAGTGTACTTACGCAAAGCTGAAGGAGAACTCGCGATCCGCATTGAGACCGAAGAAGATCTGTCTAAACTTAGGTCAAAGCAATGACTATCATTAGTATGTTTATTCTCTCATGCTTTTATGTTTTTTTTATCTGCATTTCAAGCTTCATAGCTTACATACCAACTGTTTTCTTACTAATTTATTAGCTCAAGTTGTTATATTACCTAATTTTTACTTAGTAAACCAAAACAACACACACCAAAACTTATTAAAATACACATAATTACATTTACATATTACCTTTTTGACACACATAACCTACAATTAATATCTACCGTCTTCAATTACAGAACTACCACTACACGTCATAGAAACACAGAATCTGCACTCGGATCCACACTGCATACGCTATTACACTATCTAAATTATTGTGTCCTAATAATGACTATGTATCCTATAACAGTAAATTCGATTCTATAGTAGAAAACCACACAAATAGTATTTGTATTAGTATTTCGAGATTGAAGTTTCCGATTCATATAGATGCGAGCCTGAGAACTGTAAAAGTATAATTGACCTAGGCAGTCTGAAGATACTTACTCAAAATATCCGGAGTATATCTGCAAATATACATAATTTCACAACACTGATAATTAGAATGTCTATATCGTTAGATATCATCATACTTACAGAGTGCTGGCTGTCATGCAACCCGCACATACCTGCAATTGATGGCTACAACTCCTATACAACTACTAAATGGACTAATAAGAATGACGGGGTCGTAGTTTACATTAAGAGTAATCTTGCTAATATTATTGTCACAGAAACTTTATTCACAGATGCTAGTTGTCTACAGATATTAATAGAAAAAACCACTTGCATTCTTGCTCTTTACAGACCTCCATCATTCAAAGACATAACCAACTTTCTTTCCTCTTTGGATCAACAATTAGCAACTAACTCTTCTTGTACTACCATAGCAGTCGTGGGCGACATTAATTTGGATATTTTGAATGGTAACACAGATAATAAAATATTAGAATACTTAAATCTTAATGCTGCTCATGGTCTGTTGCCAGCCCATAATCTAGTTACACATGGGAAAACTTCACTCGATCATGTCTTCCTTAAAACTAAACTCAGAGCTTCAACTGTCGTTATAGACTCGACTGTCACGGACCTCAACGCTGTTTTACTAACATTAAGCAAAATTAAAACGGTTAGCGCAAATAAAATAATAAATAAAATAGATTATATTAAACTCGAGAACCAACTAAACACTATTGATTTTTCCTACATTTTCGAGTGTACAAATGCTAATATTGCACTTGAATATTTTAATAATTCACTCGCTAGAGCTATCCAATTCAGTACTACAACATATAGTATACCACATCGCTTGAGGACTATTAAGCCGTGGATTACGCCAGGTATGCTGAGGTGCATGCGTAATAGGGACAGGATGTACATGAAAATGAAAAAATCACCGAATAATGACACTGTTTGCATTACTTATAAACGGTATAGAAATTTTTGCAGCAGAATTTTAAAAAACCTGAAAAGGCAGTACGAAGAATCTGAATTAAACAAAGCTGGATCTAATCCAAAGAAGATGTGGAATGTAATCAAAAATATAACTCACACTCAAAAAAGAAATGTTGCCGCTAGTCCGCTACTTTTGTTAAAAGGCTCTAGTGATCAATCTATTGAGGAAGTAAATAAGTTTTTCGCTAACACCGGGCAAAACATAGCTGAGGAAGTAGCAAGAACATTTGATAGTATTATTAAGACGACGAATAAGACACCTATAATAACTTCATGTAAGTCACTAGCTCTCTTGGAAACTGACGAGTCAGAAGTAGACCGATTAATTCAAACACTGCGTAGTGATTGTGCGATAGGCGTTGACGGTATTTCATCTAATATAATTAAACAGTACAAGAAATTCCTTGTTCAGCCATTGACATATATATTTAATTTATGTATAAAACAGGTGTATTTCCTGACTTATTTAAAAAAGCCCTGATTTATCCTATACATAAGGCGGGGGATGCAGATCGTGTGAATAACTATAGGCCAATATCAGTCTTGCCTTGCTTGTCTAAAGTCCTGGAAAGAATAATGAACAATCGCCTAAAGAAATATTTGGAAGATAACAACATACTTTCGAATGATCAATACGGCTTTAGAAACAACAGGTCCACAAATGACGCAGTTTTTGAACTAACTAACCATATTGTCAAGGCTTTAGATAAAGGTAAGAAAAGTGTTGCAATCTTTTTAGATCTGGCTAAGGCCTTTGACACGGTCTCCATTCCCAAGCTGATTGTTAAATTGGAGCGTATTGGTGTAAGAGACCAGCAATTAAAACTTTTTGTAAGCTATTTGACAAACCGGACACAGTGCGTAAAAATCAACGAATACATCAGCAAAGAGCTTCCTATTGAATTCGGTGTGCCGCAGGGAAGTATACTTGGACCCACGCTTTTCCTAATTTACGTCGATGAAATGTGCAAACTTAAAATGGATGATGGCAAATTATTAGCGTTTGCAGATGACACCGCACTTATATTTACAGGTGAGACGTGGGACCGGGTCTTCGATGCGGCACAAATCGGTTTCAATATAGTAATTAAGTGGTTAGCAGATAACACACTGTCTCTCAATGTCGACAAAACTAAAATTATTAAATTTAGTATAAAAAAACCGAATCAAGCTAACATTAATCGATTTATCACTGCTCATAACCACATAACTGACAGCGACTTACCATGCACTTGTGCCAAGTTACATAATGTCACTAGCATAAAGTACTTGGGTGTTATCATAGACAACAATTTGAATTTTGCACCGCATATTGACCAACTTACAGGAAGAATTCGGAAGCTTATACATATATATATTTAAACACTTGAGACATGTGGCAAAACCAACAGTCCTAAAAAGCATATACTATGCTTTGTGTCAGTCTCTGTTAGGGTACTGTATTTTATCTTGGGGTGGAGCTTGTAAGACATCTTTAATAAAGCTTGAGCGAGCACAGAGAGCCGTACTAAAAGTAAGTACTTTTAAACCGTTCCGCTTTCCCAAAACGATCTGTATGAATATTGTGAAGTTCTGACAGTACGCCAATTGTTCATCCTGCAAATTATAATGAAACAGCATTCAATGCGCAAAATAGACGGGGCATCATCATCATCCTTACGACCCAAATTGCGTAGGGTAAAGCTGCCGCCAGCTGATAGCCATAGGACAACGTTCAGCGAACGGTTTTACTACTTCCTTGGACGCTTCACATATAAAAAAATTAATAAATCCTTAGATATAGAATCAAGTAATAAATACCAATGCAAAAATAAAGTAATAAAATGGCTCCAAAAACTCTCTTATGACGACACCGAAAAACTTATACGTCCAGTAACGTAAGAAACTAAGTTAATATATTTAACAAATAATAATCCTATGCAGATTTTATACCAATTGCTCAGATGCACACATACCACACACACTCACAAACACCCACACACACAAACACACACACAACATACACGCAATACATATTATATAGACTTATAGTAATATATCAGGTTAACTAAATATTATTTTTTACTTTAACATTAATTTTATATCTAGCTTAAATTACGTAAAGTTTAATAATGTAAGTAGGTTTATACTCTTATTGTCACCAGTAGATTTTTACTTAGTTTAACTGTGAAACTGGAGGGTTGCTGGTACTTATAGCACAGGATATATCCTATTTTAAGTACCAGCAGAACATTATAATTAAGAATTCTGTACCTAGATTAAGTTTTCTACTACTATGTACCTACTTGTATTTTTGTGTCAATAAAGAAGTTTATTATTTATTATTATTATTACGTGGGGGAGACGCTGAGCGTCTATTAGCTCCCCCTCCAGAGCCAACGCTTGGCGGGGAACGTGAGTTCAAAGTGCGGTAGTCGTCCCGGTGTCCACATGCAACATACCCGCCCATGGGTGACTTGCGTTCAACGCCATTTGCATTGGCACACAACAATGCGAGATGTCTCCCTCCACAATTAGCACATGGGCGAGAGTTAGGACATTCTTGCTGGAAATGATTCCCCAAACAAGAAAAACATAATCTCCTTGAGTTGGCAATCCTGCGACGGGATGCCACATGCAAATTACTTAAAGCCTTACAACCAACAATGTTATGCCCCATGACCTTACAATATAAGCATTCACTATGACCCTGGGCAGCCGCAAAACGAAGGTAGAAACGTCTCTCAGGAGTAACCTCGAGCCTTAGCACGGTCCTGGTCTCGTGGCCGGGGTGGTTGATGTCCAACTGACTGTACAACTCCAGAGTTGTTAGACATCCTGCATTCATCCTCAAGAAATGTTTCAAGGTTAGCAAAGGGGGGCAAATGTGTGGCACTCTCTCCCATATTTGTGTTTAAAACGAGCCCTAAGCCCAGAAAGCAATTATTTAAAATTATATGTACCAATAAATAGAACCAATGTTCAACGGGCAACTCTAACTTTTCCAGCGCATTGACCGCTATTAAGAGAGGGTTCAACAAGTTGTTTCTTAACCCTGTAAAGTTGCAGACGATAAGCAAATTCAAAATCTATTCAATATGGGTGTCGGCCAAACAACGGTGGTTTTGAAATCGACTAACTAAGAGATCTCAGGCCGTCTGATAATTATTATCATTAATTTGAAGGTGTTGTAATATGCCTCTGGCTTCACCTTCCAATACCGACAGCAAATAAGCCAATTTCTGAGCGGGCCTCAAATCTGAACGGGCATCAACTACTCTCAAATAAATTCATAAAACCCAACCAATAATCCAATCTGCCATTAAAATAGGGTAAATCTAGAGTGGGCAATCGGCTCTATAGACTCAGTGGACAACCCTTAACCTTTACCAATGCGGATTAATCCATGCCTCTCAAACGCAGAACCTCCTTAGAACCTTGAGCGGTGGTATCTCCAAATTAAAAAATCTGCTCATAGCCAGCATGTACCTTAATGCGCTGTTCATCTGAGAAATCATCCAAAGGAAAATCCAACAAATAACTATTTAACTTATCATATGAACTATCAACACTGCGCAGGTGTTCATCCAACTTTTCCATGCGAACGAGCAGGGCATCAGCTCGGTCTGGTCTAGTTACCAAGGCAGCTAAAGTTGCATTAATATGTCCTACAGTCGACGGGCTGTAAATCAATTTTAGGTTAGCACAATTGAACAATAAAACGGATCCGATTATAGACAATACGCTCACCCCAACCTAGAACAGCCTCTTTGAAGTCGGACGCTCTCAGCACGCCAGCGAAGGTCAACACGTGCTCGCCAATTCACAAGCTCCAACAAGTGTTGTTCAATAATGTTTATAATGCACACAACAGACACGACCACTCTCGTATGGTGCGTGACTGACGTGCACTGTCCAACTGGTATTTTTTAGTTTTTAAAAGGCGAGGAAAATTAACATCAGCTCGCGAACAAACAAGTGGTTTCAATAAGTGTTTATAATGCACCCAATAGACACGATAATATTTACACGTGTAGTGATTATTAACCAAACTCCAAGAATCAATTCCAAGATTTACAAAAGGAGGCGTAATTCCAAGAGGCCTCGTGTACACAAGTTACAGGAAGATTCTAGATACCAATGACAAGTGACATTTTACATTTCGTTTCTACTATCAAGTCATTTCCGTGTTATAGACAACCGGAAATGCGAACAAAAGTTGCCAGTGGCAAAATTACGTCGGGGACGGAACAATATGTATGATACAATACAGCAATGAGGGTAAAACAAAAACTTTTAGGTTTATTGTATATAGATGAAATATTTCCTGCTTCGTTTCTGCTTGTGTTATGTTTTAGGTCATGTCCAATTATTCTACTCAACAAATATTTGATGGTTGCCTTGCTTACCCTAAACTTCTTATTAAATATGAAATCAGTCACATCATAAGAAAAATTTATTATTGTTTTAAATATTCTTCTTCCTTGTTTAATAAGCACGTTTTCATCATTATCACTACTCTCACTACTTGATGTTAAAACCATTTTGGTAAAAAAGCAGCTAAAACAAAACAACACTTACACAATTAATATGGTATTATATTATGCCGAGGTATTAAGTTTTACCGAGGGTAAAGTCACCTGTCAGAAATGTATGACAATTCTACAAATATATAAATTTGTAAATACAATTATGCGTTCAGTAAAGCAGTTTTCTGACAAGTCACACGAAAATTTATATTGAACAGAAATATGTAAAATTGTAAGTACAATTCGAAAAATATGTAAATTTTCCATCATTGCAAATTTGTAACTTGTATTTTTATTTAACAGAAACTTGTAAAATTGTAACCTGTCAACTGTAATATTGTAAATTGTAAGTTTTATTGTGTGCGTTACGATTGCTCCGCCAACTTATTATTCTAGCTATGCCCTAGAAAATCAATGTAAATAAGCATAAAATGGTAGATCTTTTTCAAGAATATATAAAGCGCTAATTGTTTTCCACCTCTATTACAACACGAGTATAATGCCATCAGGGCCCTATTTAATTAAACTGTGTGCGTTATGATTGCTCCGCCAAGATATACAAACAAAAAACACTTCGCCAGAAAAATGGTCGGTATTTGTCAAAATCGAAGAGAACAAACTAAAAATTTGTCAGTAGATTATTATTATTATATTATAATTATTATTAAATAACTTATATTACATATTATATATTAATACATATTTAATTTTAATTGACAAAAAGAATTAGATCTCTTACCCAAGTAGTTGCTGAGATCTCCATGGAATGAATCCACCATTAAACCCTTATAACTTCTTTATTTCTACTGACACATTTTTAGTTTATTCTCTTCGATTTTGACAAATTCCGACAATTTTTCTGGCGAAGTGTTTTTCTGTTTGTATAACTTGGCGGAGCAATCGTAACGCACACAGTTTCATTGAATATGGCCCTAAAGGCATTATACTTGTGTTGTAATAGAGGTGGAAAACAATTAGCGCTTTAGATATTCTTAAAAAAGATCTACCATTTTACGCTTATTTACATTGATTTTCTAGGGAATAGCGTAGAATGCGTAATATATTTAAAATACAGTATACAAAATAAAATATTAACACTATTTACCAAGAAATTAAAGTAATTAGTGAAATTTGATAGAATAAATAAAGTTTCTATTACTAAGATGAGGAATAAATAAACTTTAGGTGAATGAATACCGATTTAAATTTTAAAGTTATAATAGTAAATTTATTTTTCCACACATAAAGGGCTTACAATATCATCATATCATAATACATACATACATACATACATAGATTCACGCCTGTTTCCCAGAGGGGTAGGCAGAGACTATACGGATTTCCATTTGCTACGATCCTGACACACTTCTCTGGCTTCCTTCACTTTCATCACATTCCTCATACACGCTCGCTGGTTTAAGGTGCTCTTAACCTGGCCTTTGTCCAGAACGTCTCCGAATTGATCAAGAAACGTTCGCCTAGGTCTGCCTCTTGCGACTGTTCCATTCACACTAGCTTTATCAACTTTCTTAGTCAGTCTTTTCTCGTCCATTCTTTCTGCATGCCCAAACCAGCTTAACATATTCTATTCTTAATCTATTCTTGTCACTATATCCACTTTCATGACGCATCTCTCTCTAATCACACTATTCTTTATTCTATCTTTCAGAGTCACACCACATAATATGTCTCTCAGCGGTCTCATTTCTACAGCATTTATTCTGCTCTCATGCTTCTTTTGCCATACCCAACTTTCACTTAAATGCATAAGTATAGGCACTAATAGTCCTCTATGAACAGCCAGTCGTGCCTTTTCGGATACATTTCGACTGTTCATAAAAGCGCGTAAAGCGCCGTTTACTTTATTACTAGCAATCGTTCTCCTTTCAATATCGCCCTTATGTTTACCTTATGTTTTTAAACAAAGTACCCAAATATACAAACTCTTTCACTTGCTCCACATTTTCTCTGTTTTATATTTATTTTATTAAATAGGTATAGTAACAGACTACAGACTAATACATACATACTTAATGTTAAACAGTATACAATACTCAAATCTGGAGTCCAATTATAACTATACACATCATTTAGTTAGTGAGAGAGAAGTTATGCGAGTGAAGATTCGTTATAAACAATCGACAATAAACAAGCGCTGATTGATGATTAGGTATATAAATATAAAATAAATGTTACAAAAGTTTTACATACTAGTTGATTATTTTATTTTTCCTTAATGTTTCTGCTATCTTACTGAAGCTTACACTCTTCAAGTAAAAGTCTTTTAAAAATATTAAGTGTCCTAACAAATATGTCAACCCGGGCATGCAAGCATTATACCTATTGGTCGCACATTTGCGAAATCGGATTGTTCTGTGATAAATTATTCTTGCTAATCGGTATACTAAATAGTTGTGGGAAGCGCACGGATCGCGTTGGTATCTTAAAATTCAACTGGCCAACAATTTGACAATCCAATGAGCCATTTATAATTTTGTGTAGAGTGCACATGTCACTTATCTACCTTCTCTTATCTAGGTTCAATATTTCAAACCTACCAAGTCGACTATCGTAATCTGGTAGTTTCCGCCTTATTCCAAACTTAGACGATAGTGCTCTAATAAATCGCCTCTAAATCACCTGTATTCTATAAATGCAAATGCTATAAATGGGCGCCCACACTGATGAACAGTACTCAACTATGCTTCTTACCTACTAAACAGCAGTATAATGTTATTAGAGAGCTTGCTTGTTTAAACGGTCTAGCGTTTTGAAGCGTAAATGATAACATGCGGTTAGCCTTAGTGCAGATATGGTCATAATGAGACTTAAATGACATAGTGATATCAAAAATCACCCCCAAATCGCGCACCACCTCTTTTTATAGTGATCCCTTCGATGTGGTAAGGAAAGTTAAATAATTTTTTATTTTAGTAAATGTTATAAGTTAGAATTTGACATTAAGTAGGTACTAAAAATAATTCTATCAATATAAATATTACACATCGTCATGCACTCCTCCTTTTCAAATACCATTTTTTTCGTCTTGCTTACATTCATTTTCATTCCTTTACTCTTTAAAGCACCATGCATAATAGTTACCAACGCCTGCAACTTTTCCGCCGATGACGCAAGTATTATTTGGTTGTCGGCCTAAAGAAGACATTCATTGACAAGTAACTCATTCATTCTTAATCCCCATTCACAATCTTTTTAATCATTCCAACAAAATTTTACGTTTAAACGTTAGCACTTGTAATAATGTATGTGTACATTGTATCACAAGTGCCAGCGTCTTCCACACTTCCACTATTCATAGATAAATTCTGTGCGGGTGTGATAATAGTAATAGATAATAGTTAATATTGAATACGCTTACATTACAATGTTTAATAAATAAATTTATTATACATATACCTATGCCTTAAATAACTTATACAATAGAAAAGTACACTAGTAAAATTAACATTCAAAATTCATAATAAATCTGTTTACTAAATTAATTAATTTGAATTAGTGAGATGTTATGCATATGTGTAGGTATGTAAAATGTGTCACTTTATGGAGTAATGGAGTGTGTATGAAAGGTGAAGAGTGTGCGCATGTTTAAAAAATAGATTAGTATAAAGTTCTTCTATTCTTTTATATACATGATATGTTGCAAATGCGCTGAGCTCAACAACTGCAATTTATAACTTGTTCAAATGTTATATTCGTAAACTGAAAACTCAGCAGCACAACTGTTTCCTTGCGTTTTATCCACTACCTGGGTCAATTTCCATTTCATAATTTATTTTAACAGTTTTGTGTGATTTTTTATTTTACCAAAAAAACTTAATAACAACAACTAAATTACTATGCTCTTTAAAAAACTAAGCCCATTATATATTTAAACTATGATTTGAATGGCAAATTCACGAGAAAATCCATAAAATTGAAATATCGCGTTGAAGTGAATGATACTGTGTAGAAGTAAATGATATAGCTTACTGGGGTAAATGATAAGGCGTTGATGGTAATGATGTAAATAAAAATTTTAACTTGTAATCAACTTTTTATTAAGAAATAAAACAATATTCCTTTGATTTAACAAAATCAACCTACGGCATCGCTTTCTTAATAACAAATTACTTAACTTAAAATATATATCACCAAATGCTTTGATTTAAACATAAAATGAACGTCACATTTATAAATAATCACCCTTGATCTCACTTCGACAATATATCTGATTTTTTTACGTAAATAGTAAAAAATACGTATGAATAATTAGGTAATTAAAAAAATATATATAAAAAGTCTTTGATATGTGCAATATAAAAACACCTTAATGATGAATAAACAACATTAATCTCTCTTTGGAAATATTTCGAAATAGTAATTTATTCAATGAATAATAAATAACTACACACTTAATACCGTTGTGGCTCAACGATGAAGGTATAAGTACGAAAGAAATTATAAAAAGTATAAAATCAGGTAAAGCTGTAGGTTATAACCGTGTGTGATTGCAGAGGTGCTGGAAGCTGGCGATAAAATTGCTGCAAGTTTGTTGCGTCGCCTTTTCAAACTATGTGGGCAGTAAGGCCAAAACCCAGATGGTTGCACTAAAGCAGTCATTGTTCCACTGTATAATATAAAGACAAGGCTCACAGCAAGTTTATAGGACTTATCATGGCATCAACCTGCTGAATCTAATGGGAAAACTGTATACTAGAGTATTGATAGATTGTAGAAACAAAGATAATAATAGATTGTGAATATGTCTGAAGATAATATTTGGCATGTTCAGGCAAGTTTTAGAAAGGGAATGGTATGGATGCCTCAGGTCCGTAGCTGAAAAGCTTTTGGCGAAAGGCAAACAATTTTTAGCTTTTATTGGCCTGAAGAAGGCCTAAGATATAGGCGAGAGGAATGGATTATAATCGTTATTAATGTATGGAGTGAGTAGCAAATAATTGCATTCCTACATTGATATACATATGAGGAGTGATTTTTCAAAGGGGCTTATTTCCACTTTTGGTAAGAAAAACTATGAATGCCATCGTAATTGTTATGTTGAAAACTAGCCGTCAGTTCAAGATCCAATGCAAAAAGTACATATTTCCCAAGTAAAACTGATAGTCAAAAAGCTCATCCTTGTACAGAAGGACACATTTCCAGTATAATTTTAAGCCATGGTTAGAAGCTATCAAGTTTCGAAACAAAAAGACGCATTTCCTGTGGACTCTGCAAAAACCTCTTAATAGTTTGAAGCAAAGGGAACACATTTCCTCTTCTTTATTAAATAACCTAACTGGCCTGAAAATTGATTATTTCTGCAGCGATCTGCACGTTTTCCTTGTTAGCAACATTATAATCTACATTTATTTTTGGTCATTTTTAACTGTCACTTTAGCGGTTTGGCGGTTGGATTTGCCTTATTTCCAAAAGCTTTCGTTACAAATGGGCTCATTTCCAGGTGTTTCAACCAAAAGGCCATATTTCCAAACTATTATTTTGTATAAATCATAATTGAATTATGTAAGAATAACTATATTTCAATGACTTCAGAATACTGTTATTTGGCTCTATTACACAGGAGAAAAAAATAAAATAAAAGGTTCCATAACAGGACGGGTGACGGTTGTTCTCGATTTCTTAAAAATTGCTTAACATGGAAATAAGTTCTTTTGAAAATTCACTCCTAATATATTAGCCGAAACTGGGTATGGTATAAGAAGCATGAAATTAGGATAAATCCTGATAAAATGCATTTATTGCGGAGTATAAGCGGTATCAAACTAAGCGATATCATCATCCTCTTGCCCTGGTCCCAATTTATTTTGGGGTCGGCGTAGTATGTCCTTCGCTTCCATACTTCTCTGTCACCCATCATCTGATCATTTACCCTTTTTCCTTTCATATCCATCCTCACACAGTCCATCCATCTTTTCCTTGGCCTTCCTCTCCCTTTTCGTCCCTCTACCCTACCCTTGCTTACCTTGCCCTTGCTTGAAAGCCAAACGATTTCCTTTCACCTTCTCGTCTATGGGCACCACTTTCAGACTACCTCTTACATATTCATTCCTGATTCTGTCCATTCTCGTCACTCCACACATCCATCGTAACATTCTCATCTCTGCTACATGCAATCGTTTCTCAATTATCTTCTTAGTAGCCCAACACTCAGCTTCATACAGTACGACAGGCCTTATAACCGCCATAAATATGCGACCCTTTAATTTAAAAGGCAGTTTAGGATCGCATATTGTGCCTGAGATCTGTCGCCATTTCATCCATCCTGTGTTGATTCGTTGCCTAACATCCCGATCAATTTCGCCGTCATCTTGCAGGAGTGAACCGAGGTAGCGAAAGTAGGAGCATACTGGTAGAGGTATACCACCGAGTGTAACCGGTGTAGGACTGGAGAGACCGCCAAAGTCACAGAACATATATTCCGTTTTGGTTCATCAAACTAAGCGATAGAGTGTACAATAATACCACGATAAGAGAGAAATGTGAACTTAAGGAAGTTTAGAGACTAGAATCGAGAGAAGGATGTTGCGCTAGTTTGGACATGTTGACAGAAAGGATGATAGAAGATTGTGTAAGAGCATACGGAGAGGTAATAGGGCAAGCTAATCGGGGTAGCCCTCGTCGAAAGTACTTCGATCAAATAGGCTACGAACTGGAAAAAGGGCGCATAAAAGTACCTGTAACTGACGCATGACGCATGCAAAGATTGATGAATATAAAGGAAAGAAGGTCAAGATAGAAGCAAATAGCGTTATGTAGTCTCCGCCTACTAAAATAGGAAAATGGCGTTCTTAAATAAACATATGGGATCTTCAATGTGATCATTGGTTTTTTCGGAAAATCCGTCAGCTTGAACATTAACAGCTATACTTGACACTACTGATGTTTGTTCCTTTTTACGCTGTCTATATTTCTTTGAATTTTACTTTCGCAGTTTACGCAATTGTCTCTGTTCACGTGGACTTTTTCCAGTGATAGATATCCGTTTCTATTCTTGTTTACTTTTTTCGTATCTTGCACGTTGTTTTTCTTTTTCTATTGCATATAATTCTGGGTAATTTTTTATTTCCATGTACTTGCGTCTTTTGTAAAGCCTTTGTTAGGCTAAATGTTCTGCTTTTGTTTCAGTCATGGTGTCACCTGCGTAAAGGATTAAAGTACAAACTTATATTATCTATTTAGAAAAAAGAATGAATGAACTATGGTTCATTCATTCTTTTAAAAAAAATACTAACCCACGTTGGTTATGACCAAGTTAGTTATTTTTTTACACAACTTCCTCTGTTGTGTATTATTACTGTATCACAGGGGTTTTCAAACATTCAAACAACGGGCACCAAGAACACCCAGACACAGCACAACTATTTGTGAATCACAACTAATTTTGTCTCCTGTAGGGATCGATACCACCACACTTGGCGCAGTAATAGTGGCTAGGCCATCACTTAAACCACTACCTTCCATGCAGGTGACAATAATACTAAAATTAACAATAAACTAGTTAAATTCTTTCAGAAATACCTCATTAGTTACACCTTAATCATTAACCTCTACTTCGCATCATCAAACACAACAGAAATATCATTATCCTCAAAAATAATCATTCATCTCAACATGAATTTTACGGTGAATGATGTTACGAGAAATGACGAAACAATACAAAACATATCACAACGTGCTCACACTCAGAGAAAGAGTAATTGAATTAAGATCTTTACTTAATACAAACTAGTTAACATTCAGGCTTACTTATTGCTCAAATTAAAAAATTACTTACTTACTTACTTACCACTGATAATTATGTTCAGTTGTTTAATGACGAGATTTGTTGACAAACTTGCATTAAACTCACTTTTTGCGTACTATCAATACCAACACGTGTATATTCATTAAAATCTCGATCGCGACTGAGAGACCCTGCGGGGGGGGGGGTCCACTTTGAATGCATTCGGATAATTAGTAATTTCGTTGAACAAACGTTATAAAACAAAACATTGAGAAAATAATGATAATAATCTTGTGACAAAATTTCAAATGGTTAAATAATAATGTCAAAGGTAGATTAAGGTTTGATAAAATATATTATTATTCTGTTTAGACTAATTATTACGTATATAAATTAATTTATCAAAATTTAGGAATGTATTTTCAGTTACCTGTGAGATTAATAAATATGTTGTAAAATAACACGGCGGTAAATGACTTTCAGAGCATTATTTTAATTTTTAAATATTTTTGTGTCACGATTTTGTTATTTTATTACAAACAAGTTATAAATAAATTTATAAAGATTTGTTTTAGGTATGTGTTGAGTAAATTTCTTTTATTTCGATGTAGGACGTAGTAGAACACTCATAATTTGCTATTTTGAAAATTCACCCACCTATTGCAAAGACAATCCAAGTCCAAGTAAATAGCAAAAAGCAAGTGTCCAACGGAAAAGTAGTGTTCATGCAAACATTAAATCCAAGCTGAGTCCTAATTTTTTATTTAATTATTTATGATAATAATTAAACGTTAGAAAAAATCGTTTTATGTTCTGGCCATAGATTTAAAATTATCGTAAAAGTCTATGGTAAGAACTTGATAACAGCTGTCAAAAATAGACAAAATGGGTATACATTACATTTGTGAGAACTGAGTATTGATGGTATTGATCTTATCTCGTTTTAATTTGTAATTCCGTATTTCTAAGCGAGTAATAATAAAAACGGGTATTGTAGTCTATAAGTTTCATAAGTAGCCTAATAACTTGACTAAACTGTATAGGTATTTATAAAATACTACGTTGTATTTCACGCCGTCACTATGTCCCAGGTAAAATCAAGCAAGAAATTTAAATGGGCCTTAGATTTCAATCAAAAGTAAGTATATTCCTTACTAAATCGTTATGATTGACATGTTTATACGTAAATATGGTTATTCATTTATATTTTATTCCCTAGAAACCGCACACCGACGACCGAATTACCATTTCCTCCTGGATATAGCCAGTCAGCTAATGCTAATTACACTGAATCATCGAAAGACACGGATTCAAATTTACTATTAATCAAAAAACTTTGGGATGTTGCTCTGGGTCCATTGAAACAGGTGCCAATGAATCTATTCATAATGTATATGGCTGGTAATTCAATTTCCATTTTCCCTATAATGATGGTTGGTATGTTAATAGTGCGTCCTGTGAAAGCATTATTTACTACGCAAAGTACATTCAAAATGGTTGAAGGCACTCAAGCAACAGGACAGAAGTTTGTATACTTCATTGGAAACATTGTCAATATCTTATTGGCACTATATAAATGTCAAAGTATGGGATTATTGCCTACTCATTCCAGTGATTGGTTGGCATTTGAGGAACCTCAAACAAGAGTTGAACACATTGGTGGTGGTATGTCACTTATATAGGAGAAAAATTACAAACAAGTGTTTTTTAAGTTAACTTTATTTAGATTATCATTGTATAGAAATATCTAAAGTATTTACAATAAACTCAAACACAGGCTACTGCTTATTGGACATTTACTATTTATTAAACTCCTATTTGAATATTGCAGTATCATTTATCTCCTTTTTTCCCATTGTCATATTCACCCAGTTTTGTCTTAATATATGCTTGAGCCTTTTCAAATAAAACCTTCGGGTCTTCGACTTTGTCAATCTGTGTAAGGAAAATAAAACAAAATTAGATCATTAAAACAATTTCAATAGCTTATTGCATTTATGAATTCACCATATGTATTGTATTTATTATAATAATTATCCAATATATTTCTAGATATTCCTGGTTCAAGAAAATATTTAAAAATAACATAAAAAGCTAACCATTATTTTGCCTTATCACTTGTTTTCTTACAATATTCTTTCATAGTGACCTGGATTGAAAAAAAAATCTTAGATATACTAATTTATTAAAGTGACAGAACAAAAGAGGCCATACAATATTTTTCACTGCAATAAATGAAGATTGAACCAGGAATTGGATGTACAATTTAATAAATTACAAGTTTGTGCCTAATTTGTATAAGATTGTGTAGACCTCCTTTGCAATTAAATTACATATAAACCAAATGCAACATTTATTTAAGTCTTAAAATATGGTGAGGTAAATATTACTTAGATTTTATTAACTGAAGAGTTAGGCAGGGTTATCACTAACATCCACAGACACAACTTTCCAGTAACAAAATTTTTATGTTCTAAATTAAACAAAATAAACTGCAATTAATTTATTGGATTTTAAAACAGTAGTATAACAAAGGCATTAAGCAATGTAGTAAACAAATAATTTTTTATTTATATTAACAATTAGTATGTGTCTGTATCTGGCGATTGACCATACCCTGTGGCTTAACGAATGCACTAAATAGTTAGTTCTATATTAGTTCTACCGCAATATATATAAAGCGTAATTTGTTTCTTTTGGATTTATAAAAATTAACGTCAACTATAATAGTTAGCCAGCGATGTACTTAACACTATTGCCGCATGTGAGAGCACACGAACCCACGTCGAGGGTTCATATTAAAAAACGATACCCTAATGCTAGACCAGAGTCAGGATATTAAAGGGTTACTGACTTTCCCAATAACGACTGCCATAGATGTTCATGGCAACCGGGACCGACGGCTTAACGTGCTCTCCGATGCACGGAGCAGGCGATAATTGTCAATCAATACGCACATAATTTCGAAAAGTCATATAACTTCCGATAGCCGGAGGTGTGCGACGTGGGTTCGAACCCGAGACCCTCTGCACTGCAGTCTGTTGGGTGTCCCCACTGAGCCATCGCCGCTTTGCAAAAAGACAATAAAAAATAAAAATAAAATACTAGAGTATACGTATTTAACAGATCTTGGTAGTGGTGGTGTTGGTTTTTAGATTTAAACATATTTGTTTTATTTTTTTTTCTTACTTATTTCTTAGATGCCAAGGACCCTCCGCCTGGGTTGTATGACAGGGCTGGTAAACAATAATATGCAAACAACTTCAATGTTATTAACAAAATCAACTTAATGGACATTTTAATCAATTATTAACTGACATTTATATTCATTTAAATGTAATATCGAACATTTGAAGTTATACGAATAATTTTTATTTAAACTTATTTATTTTATACATAATTATTTCGTAGGATTTTCTAGAAGAACTCTTGATGTCATAAGTTCCTATAGTGAACTGACTGAATATGATTGTTTGCAGAATTATTTTTAAACTTTACCGCAGCAAAATCTTAAATAACTTCAGAACCACAGCACACACAAATTTTGCTGTTCACTAACATTTAATACGCAATAAAAGCTATACATTCATACATTTATTTCCGGGATAAAACGATTTTATAAAAAAGTTTTGCCAGGGTAATGTTTCTTACATTACCGCAGCAAAATCTGTTTTTCTCGAATAACTTTACAACTACAACTTGAACAAATTTTGCTATTAGTGAACAAATTACTCTTCACGATGAACTTATTATTTGTTAAACTCTCAACTCTCTAAAGCACAACATTTTATTACATTTTGCTGCGGTAACGCACACTATTTTTATCAATTTCTCTAGAATAAGATAAATCATCAAAAGGTTGAGAATCAGGTAATTCATCTTGCGAGACACAGGTTTCCTGGCTGTCTGTTGACACCCTGGTTTTTTTTGGCTAAGTTTCATATTCTGTACACATTTTCTGGGATTCGGCATTAACATTTTGCGTTTGGCTAATT
This sequence comes from Catocala fraxini, assembly GCA_930367265.1. Classification (NCBI taxonomy): domain Eukaryota; kingdom Metazoa; phylum Arthropoda; class Insecta; order Lepidoptera; family Erebidae; genus Catocala; species Catocala fraxini. The sequence goes on from OV884029.1 coordinate 19,062,839, forward strand.
AAGTTACTACCACGTTTGGTAATCTTGAGCTGAACTAAAAAAAGAATAAGTAAAATGAAAATTAGTAAATAAAAAGATGTGAAAAATGTAGGTTCAGAAATATAATAAAAAATAAACAATTTTAATTCATCTTTCTAAAAAGGTTGACGACTCAGGTATCATGATGACAGCGAATATAAAAAAAAAATGTTTACTTACCCATATGTTAGTGTATGTACATTCTAACTAGAAAACGGCACTAGAATACTTCCAGGAATCCTATATCTAGAAGAACTATGACCATATTCCTAATAACGAGAGTTTTTTGTTACGAATCATAGTTTTATACCACAAACCCACGCCGTGGGCTCACCCCGGCGCATCTGTATTGCAGAGGAACCCGCTAGCGGGCTCACTATTAAAATGTATGGCGGTATGGCGTATGAAGCGTGTGGAAGTTATGAAGATGCGAATGTGTTAAATGATACTCTCTAGGGAAATAAAATCTACTGAGGCGATTAGTTCTATACAAACTCTAATTATATATATATTTTTTACTCATTCAATTTATTAAATTATTAAAATAAAAAACAAATCAAAGCTAGCGATGTGCTTCGAAGTAAATGGGTGTATTTTATCTATGACATGTTCATTACTACAACAAGCTATGCTACATTCAAAGTCAGCTTCAAAAATAACAAATTTAGAAAATCATAATACCTATGATTTATGTAAAGTACCTACTGATTTTAAAGATATGTTAATTACTACAACAAGCTATGCTACATTCAAAGTCAGCTTCAAAAATAATATATGACTACCCTAGGTTACCCTATATGTATATGACTCGGCAAACGTAGTGTAGGACACCCTCCGACTAGGTGGGATGACGATCTGCGAAAGACTACAGGCAGATGCTGGATGCGGCAAGCTGAAGACAGGGCGCTATGGCGCTCATTAGGGGAGGGCTATGTCCAGCAGTGGACTATTATAGCCTGATGATGATGATGATGATGATATGTAACGACTATTCATTTTCTATAATGATTTAATTATGTAGAAAATAAACAGTTGTTACATATTATGTAGGTACATACAATACATGAGGCATGATTTTATAAGTGCATATGAATTTTTTTTTATTGATTGTATTGTTATGTTTATATTTACGAATTATTTAGCACTACCTGACTATTACTGATTTGTTATTTTTATTACATCGCTTTATTTATTTCTAGAAATTAAGTACCTACCAGTTTTTTGTTGGATTAACATTAAATGGGATAATATCTATAAAATGTAAAGGTTATTTCAATCAAATTAAAAATGCGTACACGTATATATATTAAGTTCTTTAGAAGGACTTCGCTAGCTTTAATTTTCTTTCTATTTTTTATTTTGATAAGTCAATGAATTCAATGAGTAAAAAGTAAATAATATAATTAAAGTTGGTATAGAACTAATTGAATTGCCTAGGCAGATTTAATTTTCCTAGAGAGTATAATTTAAAAGTACATCGCTGGCTAACTATTATAATTATTGACGTTAATTTTTATAAATGCCAAAACGGAACATATTACTTATTATATATATTTCGGTAGAACTAATATAGAACTAATTATTTAGTGCATTCGTTAAGCCACAGGGTATGGTCAATCGCCAGGTACAGACACACAATTAGTACATGTAGTATTTATTGTTCATACTAGAACTGAATTAATTGCCGTAAACTGCAAAAGAATGAATTGAATTACAGTTTACTTTAGGCTAGCTTATTGCTGATTCTTAGGTATATCTTATACTTATACATGGTGGCGCAAATGTTATCACATTAAATGATATCCTACCATAAGCTGGTTAATATAAGACTGTTAACATAAACAAAAACCTACTGTCGCAGAAATTAAGAAATTATATTTTAACAAAATAAATAAAATAAAATTATACACAAATTGGAACATAATAAAATTGTAACTAATCGTGCGCTGTAGCCAGCTCGTTAACAGTCATAGGTGCCGAGAAATCGTCTTTGTCAACTCGCTAGGATCCGGAAATTCCCGGACCCGATACAATACAACGGTTTTTTAATATCGCTGCTTAAGGTCTTTGACACCTAAGTACAGTTATCTCTGCATTACATGATGTTCTAAAATTTCTAAATTATGAAATTAAAATAATGTTCTATTGTTATACTACTGAATACATTTGGTTCATAATTTGTAAATTATCAAAGAATACCATGTAGTATATGTGGTATCAATTAATGTGATAACATTTGCGCCACTTTGTATACCTTAAATGTTAAGCTAGGCCCGCCATAACATAGTATGAATCAATATTGATAAAACGAGTACATAAGGACAGTGACTGGGATAATTATTTCATTCAGTGTCACCTTACATTAGATATGAGTATTAGTAAGTATTCTCAGACCAATATGGCCATACACAATGAATAAAGTATTGACTGGTACTCATGGTCTAATGGAGCATGAGTCCAATTCTACTTATTACAACTTATTTACAAAAGATACACATGCATCCTATATCCTGTATTAAACATAAAAAATATAAATTTATTTGCTTAGATATGTTTGGTTCTACATAAATATCATCCTATCCTTGTCTCTGCCTATCCCTTCGGGCAATTAATTAAATAATACTTTTCTAAGTCAATTACCTCATAGTTTTGGGCCACATAAACACCTGTGTAGACTCCAGCCCCAAATATTACCTAAAAACAATGTTTATACATACAACTTCATTAATATGCTATTCATATTCCTTTAGTTTTGGATAAGGGTACCTTGCATTGAGTTCCTCTTATATCTATAAGCACTTACACTAGTTTTAAACATTGAAAATAAAGCACCCATTATTGAACCTGTATGCTCTTTGTTTTTGTTAGCATTAGCTGTAATTTACTACTAAACTAAATACATACTGGATGTTTTATACACTTTATACATATTACATATTGATTTTGAAAATAATTTATGAAACTATATAAAATTGTATTACACATTTGACATTCTAATTTTAAATAACATAGGTACCATAAGAGTATCTTTACAGAAAAGTATTAAAAGTCAGAAACAATGACATTTCAATAAAGAGGTTCATTGTTATGTTGAAAACAATCTTTCTGGTAATCTATTCTATTCATTATACCGATGATTTAGTTAATACTATGTGGGTACCATATCTTCAGTTATATTGAGTGGAATTAAATGAAACCTGTTTTAGAATTTAAAATTGCATTCTGTTTTCTAATCTATACAAACACTTCATCCAGATTATTTATCAGACAAAAATCATGAAAGCCAATTAGATTTGCTAAAACATTTCCAATTCACATACAGCCTTGTTAATTTTGTAAAAATAATTTAATGTAGCATATTTGTTACGGCTTGAATTCAATAAAGGCCATAAGTCTAATAAACTGACTGATTTTATAGAGTATATATAAAGAGTATTTGTGACTACTAAGAACAGTTGTAAACAAAATATGGATGCCAGCCAATGTTTAAAGTAATTAATTTATACTATTCATTTTAATATTTTAAATAAATATTTATAAATAAGGTAAAGATGCTTTTATCTAAAAACATATCCTAAAACATGAAAATGTTTCAATTCTTAATTAATAAAGTTATTACTGAATGTATTACTTTAGAACTTAAAAGTTAAACATAGTGTTAATGCTTATAATTGAGGTAGTATTAGGATTTTTATTGAATTATAATCATTAGGTCTACGTGCAAGGCAACCTCTATTTTATAAAGATAGTTTAAAAATAAGGATCTGACTTAACACTACAACAAAATGAAAAAAACCATAGAAATAAATTTTGGTCCGAAAGAAAATGTTGACATGTATAAGTAATTCCAAGGACAAAGAAAACAAAGAATTCTCATTGTCATCGTCTAGAAATATCATTTTAGGTTTATTTATAACAGCATAACCAAATGTAGAATTTTACTTTTAGGTTATTACAAGATACTGCAACTTACTATTGCTTTAATCATTTTTCAAATCAGCTGTGGTTTACTTTTTCTTAAATAAATAACTATTAACGCTTACTGAGATCTTGGAAAACGATTTTTTCACACAATTTGCGAGATTTTCGTATATTTGCGGACAGTTTTGACACTGACAGATGACATTGCGGAGTGGAGTAGGGATGTTTATTTATGTAGGTATAAAAAATCGATAATACTAGATAGGTATGTATGTATGTATATAAGAATGTATAAAATCTACCTTGAATCTACCTAAATCTACCTATAAAGAAAGCAATTCTACCTCTTTGAGTTCAGAGATAGCTCAAAAAGAAAGCGAAGCGCCAACCTGACGTCAGGTCCGCGGGTGTATTTCTGTTTGTGAACGAAATACCAATTGTTTAAGTATGGATTCATTTCCATATAAATCTACCTGTATACTACCTTACAATACTACAAACAAATATTAAATTTAAGGAATTACTAAAGCGGAATTTGAAAATAATAGTTAGAAATTATTAAGCGCCTGGCAAATTGATAATAGCAATTAGTGAAGAGACAAGCAGAAATCTAACGTTTGCTATTGCCAATTTGCCAGGCGCTTAATAATTTCTAACTATTATTTTCAAATTCCGCTTTATTAATTCCTTAGATTTAATATTTGTTTGTAGTATTGTAAGGTAGTATACAGGTAGATTTATTTATAGCCTAGTGATAAACTGTTGGACTGCCACGCAGAAGTCTCGAGTTCGAACCCAAGGCGCGCATCACTGACTTTTCGAAGTTATATTATTACGTGTATTTAATAGTTAATTATCGCTTGCTCTAAGGGTGAAGGAAAAGATCGTGAGGAAACCTGCATGTCTAAGAGTTCTCCATAATGTTCTCGAAGATATGTGAAGTCTGCCAACCCGCACTAGATCAGCGTGGTGGACTATGTCCTAACTCTTTTTACAGTGAGACGAGGCAGGAGGCAGGCAAGACAGTTTAATACAGGGCTGATATTATTTATAATCATGAGAACTTTTAAGTCCCACAAACAGAGAAGACCTTTGTAGAGTTCTAAAAACTCCGACAATATTGCACGCTCGCCCGCCATTACACGTCCACTTCGCGCGACGTCTCGATCAAAATGAATATGCGCGGTCGGGCAACAAGCTTCCACACGTTTGGTTTGTCAACACAACGCCCTCTATTCGCCCTTTGTTGCGAGCGCAGCGCTGGCAATTAAGGTCCTTTGGATGTCAACTCAATTTAGTTATCCAACCAACGACCACACGGTCTATTTTGGAGTCAACTCAACCAAATTTGACGTGACCCTAGTTGAGTTGGGCCGCTGACCCGACCGTGTAGAAGGCGTTTTACTGCGTTATGGTACGCTGAGGTTTGATATAATGAGTAAAGCACTTTTATTAATTTATGTTCACTATGTATATACCCAAAGTATTTTTAAAACAATAGATTATTGTTTTCTTGAAATACAAATGGAACTTCATGAAACCATAAAGTGTCGTAATAATAATCTGACAACACCAAGAGACAATTGTGTTTTTAGAGATATTTTATAACCAGTCTAATTTTTTATATAAAACATAATTTATTTCACATGCTGTAATCAAAAATAGAATATATATAGGGATAAAAGTTAATATTTATTTTAGTTTTTTATAAAAATAAAATGGACAGAATGACAGTGACAAAAATGAAAAATCCGTAATTATAATCGTCAGACACGGACGAGCGGGACGGGTATTTTACTCGTCCGTGTCCGAAGATCTAAAACACAATGACACAATGTTAACTAGAGTCAGAAGACGAGCCGTATTAATAACATCTCCGGGTTAGCTTAGCGACGCCTCGCAGCCATCGGCGCCTTAAGACTGCGCTGAGCGAAATGTGCCAAAACAGGCGGTCACAGTTAAGTGAATATAATCAACACTTTTTGTTTAATACAAATATAAAATATACATTTACCATAAAAATTAATGTGTTTACAATTATTATTCCGTGTAAAAAACTTAAAATAATTAATATTTTCGCATACAAAATTACGTAAATTAGTATACGTAATTAATTTTGACTATAACAGTAGAAATCTATCCTATTTTACAGCTTAAACGAAACATAAATAGTTATATTACAATTTGTACGTCTCAAATATTTAAGTTATGGGTTGACAATAAAGATACTTATTTATCAAAAAATCACTTCAAATCCTCCATACAATTTTACTATGGCGACGCGCGCCGATTTGAATATGCGCCGCACGAGCTCATTGTCATTATCTGTCTTACGCTCGGCGCAGTCTTAACCCAAATCGCTGGCAGCTGCAGTTGCATTGAATTCGAGCGACAAATGTTTCAGGCCCTTGAACCAAGCATTAATGTTTCAGTACAGCGATTATCGGATCAAGTGTGGGTTATCTTATGCGGCAACGCAGTCGACAGTTGGATCATTCCGTGCTTGATAGTCTACGTTCAGAATACTTACTTACGCGAGCCATGACATTCGCATCTAACCCTCAGTTAAGCAGCTATCACCTGTTGCGACGCGGACGAGCAATAGTACCAGCATGGAGGTGAATGGCATTACAAATAAAATAAGGGTTCACTACAACGAGGATGCTTTGAAATGTGCGATTCGGGAAAACCGTGTGATATGTGAAATGCCATTTAATAATAATAATTATTATTTGTTTATTAAGGCAACGTAGATCCATACAAAAATGTTAGTTACATAGATTCTTATAAACTATTGTAATACTTAAAACTAAAGACATTAAACATTACATTTGCTGCTAGTTTCTCTCTACATGAATCCCGGAGCAATATGATGATATAAAGAGAATCAAGCCTATCAGCAATCATTGCCAAGTTGCGATTGGGGCTGGTCCGCACTCTGTAGAGCAATGACGCGCATCTTTTACGGATGGTGGTGTAAAAGCAATCCACTCTATTGGCAAAGAACATACCTAAAGCGCTGCAGACACGAGGCAGCACCAACAACACCCGGAGAGCGTTATTATATTGGACACGCAGAACATTATATGATATTTGAGTGTATCTGGCATACAGGCTGCTTGTGTAAAGTCAAATCAAATGCTTGTGTAAAATCAATAAAAATCCAGTAAATTCTGAATAGAATATTTTTCACTTGACGTGAACATCTAGCAAACCTGCGGGCAAGCATATTTGCTCTCACACAACGCCCTACGCTCACGCTCAATATCTGCATCGTCTTTTAGGTCGACGGTTACCAGATGGCTAAAGTATTTAAACTGCTGTACCCTTGTCCGTTAAGTTTAATATGTGGAATATCAACTGGACTTTTACCATCGTCCTCAATGATCATATACCTACTCACTTTTCTTACCATCGTCCTCAAAGATCATGTACTTACTCACTTTTATTGGCGTTGTACTTTAAGCTATGTTCAGTAGTATAGGATTTGCATATCGCTACTAACTGTCGCTTGCCACTGACAAAGGCGCTCAGCAGCACCATGTCATCCGCGTAACTCAGTTTATTAACAGGGACGTTATCTACGTAACATCCGACAAGTATGCTGCTGAACCTATCTATCGTATTCACGTATAAATTAAATAATCTATGCGAAGGCAAGGTTTCTTTTTCCTGTTTCACGCGACACTCTAATACATAAGGGCCCGACAGTATGCCTGCCCATCTGACATAATTGACTTGGTTTGCATACCAATATTTGAATATTGCTGTCACTTTATAAGGTACCTAGTTTTAATGTTGTTAACTTACTCCAAAGGATATATTAACGCCATTGTGGCGGAACGTGGTGTGATGTCCCTCCATCACAAAGGGAAGATCCTGCGACCAGGCTGGTTGATCGTGCCTGGCGGGCCGCGGCCCGACGGTTGATGTCGGGCGCTTGTATTTATTTATACAGGGTCTGTCGTAAATAATGCATAACCCGTTAATAGGTGGTAGCCCTGAGGCCAAGCTGTAAGAAAATCGCTTTTCTAAGCCAGGGTTGCCAACGGTCTGAAAATGGCGAACAACTTTTTTTTCAGAATTTTCATTCTTGGCTCCTTATATTTCATGCCATTTTTTCAAATTAAGACATTTCAGCCTACTTTTTTTGTATCGTATGGCCTCGGTTGCTTATGCATTATGGAGGGTAGAGGTAAGGAGAGTCATCTCATATGGTAGAAAATTTAAAAAAGTGTCCAGCTATAAGCTGTAAATAACAGTTCAAAAACCTTCCAGAATGGCGCTGGTGTAGAAAGTGTACAAAGGGTATGGTATGAATGTAGCAATTGTAAACGAATTGAAGTATGCCGAGTTAAAAAAATATATTTTATTGTCGACTAAAGTTGTTACTTATTATAATTTCAACTACTTGCGTAGTACAAAATAATGTAGTAAATATAACCTTAAAGAATTATTATGAGAAAACGTGTAGCTAGTGATTTTATTTCGTGAACTGTGAATAGTACGTTTATTGATTTTTTTAAAAGCGCGCTTTAACTTAGCGGATGATTTTCTTTCCTCGTTTATTTCTCAATCCGACTCTAATAATATTTGGCGCTTCCTTTAAAAATTTACCCTGATGCTAATGTGGCGCCACCCTAATTTAATGCATTTTGACAGACAGTTTTTCATGTACACAGATGATTCTCCTTACCTCTACCCTCCATACTATGCATATAAAAATATAGTATTGGCACAGATAATATAATAATATACTGGTACAGATACTCAATCCCATACAATCTTGGACACGCCTAACTCGAGCTATTCGACTTGCTGTTTTGTTACCTACTATGATTGGTGATAGGTAACAAAATAGCAAGTCACCAACTGTACACTAGATGGCAGTAAAAAACTAGCGCTACTGCTGTCTACCCGCCGCAAGTACACATAACATACCGAATTCTATTTGATACCAGCTCATAAGTGCTGGCGTTGTGACAGTAAAACAGGTACTTCACTGTTTAAACCATGGATAGAATAGTAATATACCTACCTAGATAATATTATAGGTACTTATTTGAACGAGCCGATGCAATGTGCGCAACCTTGAAAATAAAAATTATCTACCTATAATTTTGTGTACCGGTATGCGTACGATCACACTTTGATTTAGTGATTCTCATTCGCATCGGTCAGATTTTCGTAAATATATTATGTTCTGTCAGGATTTGATCTTGTATATTTTTTTTACTTATATATTTTTAATGAAAGCGTTATAAAGTACTAGCTTTTGCCCGCGAATTCGTCCGCGTGGAACAGTTACCTTAGGCAGCATTTTTAATTTTCAGGATACTTATTTTGCATATAATACACATATAAATGCTATGGTTTACTGCAAATAGCTTATTTTAATACATCTATTTATCGAGAAACGATATAGATACTTCCTCGATAAATAGGCTATCCAAAAAAAAAGCTTAACTATTTAGGCTATATAACAATACGCTACGACCCACGGGGGCGGCGCAGTGCATGCAGCGGGTGCATTTAGTATTCTATAACATGTTAATATTAAACTTGCCGCAGCTAAAACGCTTTGTTGCTTGAATATAAGAACCGAGCGTTACTCTGATAGAGGTGTTACTGTCTGACGAATGATAAAGTTGTCAGTTTTAATAAAGTATCTTTTAAAAGTAGGTATTTATATTCTTAGGTTTTAGAGCTCAAGCTTGAAACCAATAATTTTTCCATTATCGGTCTAGCTATAAAAACGTAATGCTCTTCGAATCGGCTTATTGTTAATCTTTAGTTATCTATATTCAACAATAATTATAAATATTAAGTAAAGTAAAATATTGTATTCAGATTTTTGAAATCAACTATACAATGCCAAATATTTAGTCTCTGTTGAAATTTCATGATTATTTATAAAATACATCACAGAGATTCTTTTGAATTTAACTATCAAAAATCAAAATATATAACTATAATAAGTCAGCACTTTACTCTAAAGGATTCATAGGGATATCCTTATGCCGTGGAGCAGACTCTACACAGAAATCTGTTAATCATAAGTTATTTTCTATGTGAGAATCAAACCTATAACACTCGGCACGTCGATATGTGTAAGGAATTAAATGTCTAAGGAATTAAACCATTACGATTTTCAGGTGGCCGCGGGCGTAGCGCAAAGCCTGCCTGCCGCATCGATTTGAAATAAAAAATCGCATAACTGAAGTTTTAATGTAAAATAATAATTATCTGGACCTGCTTAAATAATTATTGATATAGTCCCTGTAAAACACAATGAATTAATAGTTAAAAATAACAACTGAGCCAGTATGGTGTACCTACCGTCATTAATTATCATGCCCGTAATTTTTTAATCATCTCATAATTATTATTGAGAACTGTATTCTTTTGCTATTATATTTATATAAATGATTTATTTCCCTACGAATTTGAAGTTACGTAACAATATATAGGTTTAATGATTATTGTGGTACTTAATTATTTAAGTGAATAAAAATCACATTATTATTACACGATAGAAGCGATATTACTAATCCTAAACCTATAAAATGCTATTCATGATGTGGTATGATTTTATTTAAATATTCCTGTCTAAATAATTATTATGAGGATATGGCGGCGACGCTCAACAATTATTTTTATCTCATTTAATATTACTACTTATTACATTCGAATATTTATTACAATATCATCTACCTAGGTAAAATGTGATAATATTCGACACGAAATGTGATGTAATAATATCGTCACGTGACTTCGACAACAGTTAGAAGCAAAAAACACGACCAATGTTTTAAATTATTGCTTAAAACTTCTATTTCTCGAAGTACAATAAGAAACATTGTTTCATATTTGGCCTTGTAGCGCGGGGTAGGCAGAATTGAATTGAATTGAATTGTTTTGGGTATAACCCACCTACTACAAAAAATAGGTAGTAACTACTAACGAGCCTGGAAATTATACACCGATACCATGTTTGCTATCGATCCATAAGCTTCTTACGTCTATTTTGAGAGCAAGGTATCTAAACATATTGACATAAATTCAAGTATGTCAGCTTCTCAGAATGGATATAGGTAACGGGCTTGTGGCACTAGGGAGCTCCTCCTCATTGACATGCCCTTAGCCAACAGGTTCAAAGTAACCAAAAGAATCTGGCGGCATGGATAAATTATAAAAAAGCGTATGATTATGTGCCAGTAAATGCAACTCTGCGCACCAGGCATCTTCTAAAGTCATATGTACATAATTATATGGAAAACGGTTCTTAGCTATTCAGGATGTCGATTGTTCCCTGGGAATGGCGAACCGGTAAACATTGAGCGGATTCTATTTCAGGGTGGCAGTGTGAGTCCTCTTTGATTTTGCTTAGCACTGAATCCACTTAGGTCATTACTAGACTTGTTCAGGGCTAGGCTACAGATTATAGAGAGGTGGTGGGATAATATCCCATTTGCTGTATATGGATAACTTAAAGTTGTTTGCCTAGACTGATTCGGGGCTGTTTGATTTACTAAAAAGTAACTGAAACTTATAGTGAGTCTATCAGCATGGACTTTATTTATTTATTTATTTTGGTGTGGATAAATGTGCTGTCCTCCATTTAAAGTAAAGAAGGGTAGTGGAATCCGAGCGAACACAACTTTCGGAGTCCATTAATTTACGATCATTTCTTGTAACCGATACTTACAAGTACTTGGGTATGTCCAGGCCTTAAGTATGACATGAAGCAATCGTTGCAGGAGCGTTACTTTGGTCGCCTGAAAAATTATATAAATAGTATTTTGTTTTTTTTTTTTAAATTAAACTGCTATATACGGATTTTATCGCGTTGTTTATTTGACACTTTATTACAAAATTTTGAAAATTGTTACACTACTACTACTATTAAACTTTACTAATTTTTAAGCTAATTAAATTATTATTAAAACTATTTAGATTTAATTTATTTTTACACTTTCCCCGACGTTTCGGTTGCTTTTCAGCAGCCATGGTCACGGGGAGACTCTCTCCCCTCGTCTCTTTCTCCACGCAAATGTGGCTGTGCATCAGAATGCAGTTGCTGTGGACACCGAGCTCACCCCGCTCAGTTAGGCTAAAGAGAACCGACGCATACTTGTAGTGCTTAGCACTAACGATTACAGGGATGTATGGCAGAGTAAGGAGCTTCACGGTAGGTTCTACAAGCATACAGCTCATATAGACGTACTAGCCTTCGTGAATGGGCTACGAGTCGGTGATTTCTATGGGGAAACCAAAGATTTTGTCTGTGCAATTACGCACAAAATTATCATGACAACTAACTACCGGACATATTATATCTTGAGGCACGGCTGATATTTATTGGGCGTTATGACACACACAATACTGCCGGTGGGGTACCATGTATTTTACATTTCAAATGTATTTTTGTATATATATTTAAAAATATAGGGTACATTGAAAATATTTAAATAAAGATTATAAAAATAATACATTTATATGCATAAAACTCGGTAAAAATTATATTTCGGTACAATATAAATCATACATGTTTTGCTATTACGTATAGCATAACACAACCCTTCTTTTTGACCCTACTAAGTTCGAAGTTTGTTATACTGTTAGTTCAATAATATTGACTGGGTTTTTAAATTCTGAATCTAAGTTATTGTTACATTGATCACGGAGAGAGTATGATAGAACGACTCTGATGAAATATTTTTTCTATGAATTTACCAGATGCCTATACCTGTCATTCTTCATTTCTCCCTTTGAGGTTCCGAAACATTAAAACAAATTCTCGGAGTTTAAAAATTTCGAGAAGTTAGTTCTATCATTAAATATGTTTTTAATTGTTTTAGGAAATTAGAGAGACTTAATAATTAATATGTAATCTTAATCTTTTCTCTGTTAAGAGATTCTAAGTAGTAGCACAGAGTCTGATACTATGTCTGGTTAACGTTGATAGACTTGTCAGCTATTACGTGAAACCTAAAACCATATTTCTTTCTATAACCTACAACCACACCGATCTGTGAGACTATGTATGTCACAGAACATGAATGTATGTCACGTTATTTTGGCTGATTTACTCCACTCACGATTCAATAATGCCTATATCAAAATGTCATCATAAACTAACAATAAAGTTTAAACATTGAAGAAGCAGATATTTTTACCCGACAACGGCGAAGCCAAAAGGAAGGGTAACGATTTCGGCAGTCTGTGTACCTATGTATGTTCCACCGTAGCGCCTAAACTTCTGATCCGATTTTAAAGAATGAGGTGTCAATAGATTCCTAATAATGGCTCGGGTGACATAGGCTATATGAATTTTATTAAAATTTTATATGACCGAAATTTAAACACCAGATTCTAACCTCGAAAAAATTTGACTCGGGAAACGGGAAAGTATTAAATAAAAACTATAACCTGACTACGTAAAAAAGGGGTCTAAAAAGGATGAAACAAGAAAATAATTCAGATAGAAATCCAGAAATGCATAGGTACAAAAATGGTCAAGGTAGAGCCGTGGTCGCACCCACTGTATACCTACTATGATTATGTGGAAGCCAGGAACACCTCCATTAAACAGACAGGGTAGGTTATTTTTTCAACTACCGCAAATTAATTAATAATCAGCAACATTTTTGTTTTCAGGAAATATATCTTTCTGAAAAGCTCCAGAACTGAATTAATGTCTAAAAACATGGTCGTCCTATAGATTATTGTTTCTGTATTGGCTATTAAAGGTAACCTTTAAAATACCACCTGCCCCTTTTGGTTGACATATTTTGTGTTCAGCGCGGTACACATCGTGTTTTTTAATGTCAATTTGAGCTACGTTTTTTCAAAGAACAATGCCACTGCGTATGTTTAAACTTTGGACCATAAAAGGTCCAAAGTTTAAACATCATTTCAGGCAAGGCAGCTTCTTTCTTAAATTACGTCAAAAATACGTTGGCTTTTTTGGAATCAACACAATAACACAACAAACAGACATCAATAACTGGCCAAGAGTTTGTCAAGCTTATAACCGAAGTAGTAAATATCAATTTAGTTTTAGAATTAATGTTTATGTTATTGTCTGCACTGAATACGACAAAATGATAATCCGACGATTTGCGAATACGACCAAATGCGAATAAATGATTTCAAACTGATATGAACTAAAATTAAGTGTAGATTGTCCTAAAAGGTTTCCACAGTGATCGTTACTGTGCAGTATCCCATTAGCGGCTCTTGGTAGTAATACATTGGTTGTCTGTACATCTAGCGGTGATTGAGGTGAAGTATTATAATAAGTGTAGGAAGTTGCGTCAACATCGCGTGTGCGCTACACTTTCTTTGATCGTAGTTCCAGAATTTTTGTCTACTGTTGTGAGTTCATAGAACTTCATTGCTCGTGCAGTGACCACTGTCACTTCAACTTATTATTTGCTACTATGAAGTCCGTGTTTGGTTTGACCACGATTTGAAGCCAAAAATGTTTCCATAGGTTATGCAATCAAGAATTGATGATAAGATTTTGCATAATATGATCTTTTATCAGTCAGTTCAGTTTTGGGTCGTGTGACAATAAATTTTGGTTAACTGACTGATGTTTTTAACCACATCTATTTCAGCACAAAATTTTCCTTCTGAGCTGCCCACAGATAACGGCACTGAATAAAGATCCTGCCTATTCCGACAAGCAGTAAGTACTCTGTAATAAACATATTGATATCGTTGGTATATAATTATTGGTGAACCTAGAGTCAATTAACTTAAATCAATAGTAACTGCTATTCTCAGAAACATTTAGAGTTTACCAAAATATAGTTTTTTTTTATAAAGTTTGTAATTACTTAATTTCTCCACTTAACATATATTATGTTCGGGCATATCTTATTTGTTTCATTTCCCATTAAGTTATCATTATATAATTAAGTTTAGCAGTAAGCGATTTAATTAAATGAGTATCCGTCAGCATGATTAAGTTATGGCTCATTATTCAGTCCAAAATTAAAAAGCATACCTATACAAAAATAAATATAATTTTTATATGACGATCCTATTAATTAAATTTAAGTGTCCACTCACATAGGCAACCTTCAAAATATAATAGGTACTCGTATTATATCAAGTGCCATGAAGGCGTGCCAAAGTTTAAACTAAGTACTTATACCTAGTTACTTGAAGCATGAAAGGAATTCATTATAAAGGAATTAATTAATGATTAGGATTAAAATAAGACAATGTTGGCAAAAGTATGATCTTATTATTATGCATTAAAATTACAAATAAAAAATATTTACAATAGAATCGATAGACAATAATAATTTATTTTATGTATTTTAATTATATTTTAATAAATACTTATTATAATACAGAATGATAACATTTTAGGTAACCAGTCTAAAATAGGTGTGTGTTGGTAGATACTTGTTATAAACAACAATTAACTAGTATTTTAAAACAATACATAACTAATAACTAAATTTCGTATTATCTTAGAACTTTAATAAATACTGCCAATACTAGATTAGGGCTGTCATCCGTACTAAAAAGGCTACAAAAAGAGCCGACGTAAAGACAAATGATGACTAGTGATACTAGACTCTAGTAACGGTTACGTATTGAGGACATAACGGAAATATCTCACATATTTTTAAGCAGACAGCTATGTGTGGTAGTTACCTATCGCATTAGCTATAATTATTCTGCGTATTGAGCTAACATCACTCGACAGCCTCTTTTTTTTTCGTGGTGTCGCGCACTTGATGCGCCCCTTCGCCGCAAGGGGAGACGAGAGGGTTATTTCCGGCTCTCCCGTATTTCGAGCCTACGGACCAAAACCTTACGGTGTGCCAACTCGCTGCTTTGTGCACTGCAATCGAGACTGCATCAGCGACCCACCCAACAGTGTCCAAGAACACTCGACAGCCCTAAGTTAAGTGACTAATATTATTATAGAATGAGTTACTTATAACATCAAGTAAAATGATACACGTAAAATCTTATAATCTTGAGGCGAGGACGTTCATAATAGTAACTAAAAGGAAATGCTGATGTATTGTGATGCGTGTTGATACGCATGCGCAATTGCCATTGAAATGGCCTCGGTTAATAAAGTACCAAAATAAAGCCCCAACGCCTGGAAAATATAGAATCTTTGTTTGCCCTATTCCTTTAAAAATAAACTAGCTTTATAATCTTCAAATGATCAAATAGTTTAATCACTCTTTAACATGAAGCTTTGTATTAGCTTCATGCTCTTTAAGCGCAGTTAAGCTAAAGCTAATTCACACAGTTTGCAATCAATCGACTAAGTTGGTTGTGTGATAGACGCGTAAGGAAAGTATAGGATAAGTGTTTGATCATTGAGATCGGCTTTAACTGCTATGTGCCTTAAGATTCTTAATTTAAATTTATATGTAATTTTACCCAATCGTACTCTGACTTAAAATACAAATAAAATGCAACCACTTGATTGTTGTTGTTTCATTTAATGAACATATATATTTTGTATATCAAACCGTTTAATAGTTATAACGCAGAGATTGTTAAAGCACAAGGTTTAACTACCACAACTCCAACTGGCGCAACGAAATTTATTTGTACAGTCTATAGTGGCACTACTATTAACGGTACGCTGGCGCATGGGGTGGTTAATCAGGATTAACCACCCAGACTTCTAATATTTTATAGAGAGAACAGGTTCTCTCTATAAAATATTAGAATTCTGTTTGAATATCAGCTCATTGTCATCTTCGATGCGTTTAATCGTTATATAATTTATCAATTCTAGTCCCAAGCTAAACCACGATTGTCTACATAACTATAACCTAAATAGCATCCTGACAATGCTCTCCTGACATTGCTTCTGTACTGATTGGATACATATTATGAGAAGAAGTAACTACCTGGATACCTTCACGTGGTTTGCTGGCAAGACCGCTACCATATACAATGATATTTCAAAAATAAATATTTTTTATACATGTATACATACAAAGTTTAATTTGTGACACAAAAATGTGTCGTACTTTACGCCAATGCGCCAGCGCAGCGTGAAGTACCATATTTCGATAAATTACCTACTATTTATTCATATAAAATAATTTCATACGCGCAGACTAGTAGGTACATACACCAAGTCCTTATCGTAAGTGATAAAAATTGAAGTCTTAAAAACAATTTGTTTATTTAAATTTATTAACCAAGGCAATGTTTGCATGAAACACTAATGTGGCAGTCATTATGTATAAAATGCATGCTAACCTATATTGTTATTTACACATGTGAGGTGATTTTTTAGTCTTATTAATGTTAACAATATCTACAGCTTATGTGTACTTACAATTTTAAGATTATTATCACTAACCTAAACTAACCCAAAGGGTAGACCTGCACCCTTTGGGCTACATGCACCTACATTACTTAAAGTATTTAGACAATTACACAGCTTAGAGACTATTCTAATAAACAACCATGAGTAAGTTTATCACATTACATGTACTGTTAAAAATGTATTTTACATAATTATCGAAACATTTGCCATTGAATAATGTACCAGTTAGTACATAGGTTGTCGTTTCCACACATATTTTTGCTTTCAAAAGGATTAGGTAAATACTTATATACACATACTTAAGAACCGTATAGTTAAAATAAAGCATTAAACTTAATAATTTAACACACATTTGAGCATTATAATCGTATTATAATCGATCGCGGTGTGAGTAATATTGTTTTCAAATTTAGTCAATATTTCCTTTGGGTGGTTGTACAAACATAGCTAGGATATTAGTTGCCATAATACTCAACCAATTATTCTATAAAACAAATCGCCCTAAAGCTAAAGCGGTGCCACGCAATTTGAATTTCGAGACTGATTTTAAATGTTGCATTCTAACCGCGTCTAACTTCTTTTATTTATTTAATTACCTACACTTATCTACAAATTATTGTTCTGCATTTCTAAAAAGATATTGAATGGAGTCTTCGTGCAAGGCAATCATTAACATAATAATACCACCAGAAAGAATACCTAGTATAGCAAGAAGTAAGTTAATACTTCTCCCGTGGTTATTTGCATTAATTTCTGGAACTAAATCAGCTAGGGCGATGTAAAAGAAAGTTCCCGCCGTAGCTGCGTAAATCCATTGGGAAGCGGATTCATGGTCTTCTGCAAGCCAAATTCCGCCTGCCATGCCCATAAAACTCAGCACTGATGAAAGTACATTATAATAAAGAGCACGTCTAATACTCATGCCCGATCTTAGTAAAACGGCGAAGTCACCGAGCTCGTGAGGGAGCTCATGACAAAATACGGCTAGAGCAGTTGCGAAACCGGTCACCGGATCTCCACTAAAAGCAGCTCCAATTGCTAGTCCGTCTGTTAAATTGTGTAGCCCATCTCCTACTATCACCATGAGCGCAGTTGAGGTCATCGGCCGATCTACGGGCGGTGGCGGGGAGCCCGGCATCATAGCCCCGAGTTCTATAGGCTCTATTTGTTTAGCAGAATCGGATTTCATTTCTGTGGTCGGTAGTCCGGAGTCGTGGGAATGAGTATGACCACCGTTTAACGTTTGCATGATAGCTTCCACACTGTAGAATAATAAAATTGTGAGGAACGTAACGCTGCATTTTAATACAACTTCTGTTTCTTCTTGTTGCCCGGAAGGTGGGCCGTGAGATTTGAGGGCATGTGGCAGTAAATGTAGAAGTGCATCACCGCATAATGTACCAACAGCGACAGCTACCAGGAAATGCAGCACGTGACTGAATATGACGGACTTGAGCAACGGGACAATGGCTACCCCGACCAGCCCCGTAGCGCTTATTACTAAGATGCTCAAAGTTGCGTAAATCCATGCTGAAATAATGAATAAATATATAGTTAATAAATGTTGAAGTAGCATGAAATCATAGAATATTAATTTGGGAAAATATGTTATTGAGCAAATATTTTTCACGAGATATTTATACTTAAATATCTAATATTTACTTACACATAATACTTGTGTACACGTCACACAGACTAAAGAAATCGTGATTGATGACTCTTTGGATGTTCTTATGTTTAATCGGGGATAGTGGCAATCAGAAAAAAATTATAAAATGTTAAGAGTAACGCAATTGGCAGTATAAGCATATAGCACTAAAGTATTCGTTGCGAAGTTTTTCGCGCAATTCACTGAGGTTACATTGTACAAGTATTTTCTTGCCAGTTGTTAATATAATCATATATGGAAAATTAAATTAGTGGCGCTCATAGCCAGTTGCACTCACTGATCGGTAAACGATTAGCGAGGTTAAGCAACGTTGGGTGCGGTCAGTCTATAGATGGGTGACCGCTTAGCGTTATTTCATCTGAGCGTGTCCGTGCTTCGGAGGGCACGTAAAAAGTCGGTCCAGGTTGTAGTCAAATTGACAGCAGTCGTTAAGCCATGTCAGAGGCTTGAACAACTCTTGATAACAGGATGGCCACTAACCACACGAAAAAGAAGAAGAAAAAATATGGAAACTGGAGTGCGCTAGGACAGTCATTAGCATTGCATAACATCCTCGTACATGAATTCCAATTTTAGTATTAATAGCATAATAATTACTTGAAATTAATATCAGGTACACTTACTCCAAAACCTGTCGAGTTTCGGTGTGGGTACTTCTGATTTGTAGCAAGACCGTTGGTCTAATTGGTATACTAGGGCTGGGCACATTTCCAGAAACGTCTTAGGCTTGATAGTGATAACTCCAGGCTCGTTCTCCATGCCGTATACTTCTAAGATTTCTTTCGGTGACAGGCATGACTTTTGTAAGATAGGTTCAGCTGAAATTAATAGAATGGGTAATAAAAATGCATATAACTGTTAGACATGTATTGAAATTATGTTTGTGTGACGTCACCTTCTCAGAAAACTGCCGTAAATATTTGTGCGGGTAAAATCGTTGATATAATATATATAGTGGCACTGCGGTATCTGCAGCAAATCATGACAAACCTTAATCCTAATTAATATTATAAATACGACGATTAGTTTGTTTGTTACGCTTTTACGTCTTAACTACTCGACCGATCATTACGAAATTTTGCACACATTTTATCAGAGTAATAATGTATCTCATTTCATTCAGAAAAAAAGGAAGCGATGCCGCTCGCAAATGCTGGTATAAAATAATTTCCACAATCGAATGGGCTATAGTTATATCACCGTAATACTCAGGTCCAACGCATAAGACATTCGGTGAAGTTGGTACGTACGGTAGGTTGGTAGAGTTAGAGATGGTCAGAACACCTTGCTGAATCAATAATTTTAGAGAGCAGAGCTAGAATCGGAGGTCCGTAGCATTAGCTACTTCTATGTCATATCCGGTTCTGGTCGAGACACACAATATTATACTGTAATTGTCTTACTAGACGGATAAAACAGAGGTAACAAGAAACATGGTTCAAATCAGCCTAATCATCATACGTTTAAATTAGAAGAGTTGACTGGCTATAACTAGCTCGTAAGGTTAAATTGAGATCTGGTTCTACAAGGACTTAGCATTGTAAATAACCTACCTAATAATACATATAATTGGGGTTAATAGCTAGGAATAGCAATGAGCATCTACTACAGCCGTCTACCTATCTGCGGCTTAAGACTATTAATAAAACTATGAGAAACTTAGAATCAGGTAGAGGTGGACCTGAAAGGCAGTCTTAATATTTTATATCTGTTAAAGGTCCGTTCGTTTTAGTTATAAAGACAACAAACGCTTTAGATATCAAGCTCGGAATGTGTTGCGGGGGATTTTAACGGACACAAGATACACCCAGACTCGAAACAATTATTTGGCATTCACTTAATTGTCCCGTATGGGAATCGAATCAACAACTCGCTAAGTCACCTGTGCGAGCTTTATAAAGGCAGAAAACAAAGATAAACTAGATACAATAATGATGAACACCGAATCTAAATAAACAACAAATACTTCTCAGCACAGTTAATATATTATGATAGCTATATATACTAGTTCCCAAAATAATACTAACGGTCACCCAGTGTGCTGTTTGTTATTGACTAGTTCAATGTACTGTCCTCAAAGTCCATGGTCAGATTTTAACCTGTAAGTACTTAACAAGCTATTGACTGTAATCTACAATACACTGACCCAATTACGGTACTTTATGCTGTTTGTCATTGAGGAGTTCCGTATATTCGGTGTCCATAGTCAGATCAAATGTATGTAGATGTGTCAGAGGATCTCAATAGTATACGTATCGTTTCTCACGTCCTTATTAATTTAAATAAAAATTATCTAAATCTTTCAATGTCCAATATCAATTGTAACATACCTACTAATAAATTGATACTTTTTTAACCAAGATGCATTACCTATCTTATCTTATCTTATTTCGAGGGCCAATCAGTGCAGACCGGCGACACTTCGACACAGTGGGATCTTTTGTTGTGTCAGCCCCGAGATCTATCCCTGAGCTATCTCCCTATGAATGTACTGCATCAGTCGCAACGTACACATGAGAGGGAGAAGCCTGAAGTCTTCAGGGTTCGGATATGCCAATCCTATCAGACCCATCCTTAGTCCAGCCAACGCGTCACATTCACACAGTAGATGTGATATGGACTCGTCCTGTTCACCACAGGCTCTGCAGATCAAATTGTTTGCCAAACCTAATCTGCACAGGCAGTCGTTAGTGCCAAAATGGCCAGTGAACGCTCCTGTGAGCAGGCGTATTTGGCCCTTGTTGTACCCGCAGAACTTCCGGGTGAAGCCCGTGGCTCTGTTTGCAATGAATTTCTTGGAGTGTTCCAGACCCCTAAGGGCCATCCCCTCCAGCCTGTGTTTATCATTGCCATGTGCATTCATAGCTGCCTTACGGTACTCTCTGCGAGTCCTACGAATGGCTCGGGGCCAACAAATAGTTGCTCCGAGCCCTTCCTGGCTAATTCATCAGCCTCCTCATTACCCTGCACACCTGCATGCCCCGGAACCCACACCAGCCTGACTGTGTTTTTCCTGCCAAGTTTGTTAAGGGCTTTAACACAGTTCAGGACTAGTCTGGAGTCCACCCTACAGGAGTTCAGAGACTTAAGAGCAGCTTGACTGTCACTGAGAATATAAACAATCTTGTCAGTGACATTTTTGTTGATATTCTCCTGCGCACAGGCAATTATAGCATAGGTTTCCGCCTGGAAGACCGTTGCGTATTTGCCCATGCTTTGGCTCACTTTGCAGTCGTTGGCATACATACCAGCGCCTGATCCTGTTTCCATTTTGGAGCCATCGGTGTACCAGATGAGACAACCCTTGTTAGGGGATAGTAGACCTTGTCTCCATTCGTCCCTTGTGGGGACGTTTATTTAAAATTTTTTTTTGAATATGTGTATTGGTTGCATTTTGTCGCATCCCATGCTCATAATCTCTTTGAGATCCTTTGAAATCTCCAGTTTTGTGTGTCGAGTTACCGGCATGTTGACGCTCCACAGCCCATGCATTACCTATAGAAAACCTCTAGTTTTTTCTGCGTGCTGTATTATACAGACGCAATAATTGTTTGTTTATTTCATTTAAGTCTTACCTCTGAAACCACAGAACCGAATTTAAAAGTCCTATCTACACCACCGAATCGGTTTAAATACCTTAAAATCGGTTAAATACCTTAGTACCTTAGTTAAATAAAATAGCACGTAGACTAACCCGCATTAGTAACTAGTAATTTAATAATTGTCTTCGATTATAAGTGGCAACACTAGTCATATGAAAGTGTACTAGAAGAGCATCCGACGGGATAGAGAAAGCAATTTCTTCTTTTTATATAAATATTATGGTAGGTAGAAAATAAATATAACTCGTTATGCAGTCATACCTGATGTTTGTAACATATTTATCACTTAAAAGTAATTTATGTTTTGGTTATGAAATATAAAATTTACAATTAGCACTCCTCATATTTAGGTAGAGCCATAAAATTATAAAAAAGTGGCAAATAATTTTAAATAGCAAAATCTGATACTCCGGTCAACGTGCGTGAGTCTATGAACGAATATGTATGTATAACGTTAAAAAGGAATTGATAATCACTGAAACAATTTTTATAATACTAATTATAAAAATTGTTTTAGTGTTTAACAATTCCCTTTTAACTTAACTTTGATAAGAAGTAAGTAAAATTAGTTTATTTATTATTTGGCTGTTTCTGGGTAAATGTGTACGATAAAGCATGCTCTAGGCTAATCATGTATTAAGCTAATTATAGTTTATTAAATGATTTATATCAACTGTCTTTATTAAAGAATTATTTGCAATGTTGGCGATCTTGGAAGTCGATATAATCCATCAATAAATGTTTTATATCTATTTTTATCATTTATGGTCTAATAAATTATCTGTATGGTCTCATTTATATAATAAATAAGCTTTAAAAATACTAGTAATCAACTAGGAATCTACTTACTGATACGATCTGGACGAAGTGGAGTTATTCATGATAGCATTAAAGAATAGGTATCTACCGTCGAATATCTACGTCCTAAAGACTAATGTATGTTTACGTTTTTATAAATACAAACAATATCGTTGTCAAAGAAAACAACCAACAACAACGTTTACTTTGTTCAATAAAATGTGCCTGGTAGTAAATTTACGTATAATAATTGTGACAGCAATTTTATTCATGGATTTATGAGAGTGATCCTTGACTGGGGTCAGACAACTACGCAAGAGCAGTCGGTAATAGGATAATCGCGATTATAAAGGACAATTCTGAGTCCATTGGCCGTCATAAGCGCAGCCGGAGATACATACATAATGTAAAAACTAAACGCTGGTCTTTTGTCGAGCGCTGACAATGCCATAAAAGACTGGAAACTGTGAGATTACCAAGGTCGCTGTTTCAATACGTTACCTGTTATTTGGTTTATGTTTAAATGAAAGTCTATTTTAATATTTATGCCAGCCAGTATTTGAAGAAAAATAATAATATTGACCATCAATAAAAGGGCTTCGACCGACATCGTTAGCGTTGTCGCAATAAACGAGAAAGCAGCGGAACTATCTGCTTTCTACCAAACGTAGTACCAGTTACACCGGATTTTATAACTTAGTTGTTTATGATCTTTCTTATCAGCATTTATCCAATCTAGCCACGTGTAGTTAATTACGTAGGTACTTCACGTACCATGACATAAAGAGATGGCAGAACCTGAATTCTGAAAGCCAATAGCCATCGCCAGACCAAATAATATTTGTCATGTTTCATACTCTTACATAAATGGTGCCACATTTTCTTTAGAAATAACTATATTGACGAAAAACTACATGGATCGCGTCAATAT
Organism: Catocala fraxini; assembly: GCA_930367265.1. NCBI lineage: Eukaryota > Metazoa > Arthropoda > Insecta > Lepidoptera > Erebidae > Catocala > Catocala fraxini. The sequence continues at coordinate 19,087,111 of OV884029.1, forward strand.
CTAAAACGCAATTTATCAAGATTGGTCACAGTTCGAAAACTATGATAAAACGTACTTCGTGTGTCTTTGTATAGGTAAAAATCGTGACTGTCACTCGGCTAGGAAATGGAATGCCGTCTATTGCAATAATACTTTTTGCTGAAGACCATTATTATTGTAGAGTTACAAGAAATTTGCCCCAGAAAACCATACCAATTTTACACAAGGTTTTTTTGATTGAATGGTAAGCTGACATCAAATACCTACCAATTTCTATTATATCACAAGATTTCTGTATGACTACGCGATTGATTTTCATACCTTTGATATGACAACGCATTTTCTTGTTTTACTTTGGACCAACTATTTCAATAACTAAAATTAAGAAAATAATTATCTATATCGCATTTGGTAATGGGAGGATAGATAACCTTTAAAGCCTGTCTTTAGAACTATGACCGTGAACTTGTAATATTGCCACACAAATGCGTTACAGTAACAATATATAATTTCAATGACAGGAGATGTATAGTGGGATACAACAGTCTCAAGCTAGCGGCCCGTTTTTACTTGTTTTGTCTTGACTTGACACATCGTTTCCGAAATTACATTACACTGTTGGCCTCTTAAGGTAGCTTTGAAGTGTGACTTTTTATTCGGAATATTCTTCAACATGTTATGAGTCTAGACTCATCTAGATGACAGAAAAAGTTGTAATAAGTAGCAGGTTCTAGTTGAAAAAAATTGTAAATGTACCGACAATGGCGGAAACCACAGCCATTATTATATTGCGGCTGTGTTTTGCGGATTGCGTGGCTCTGCACCTCTCAATCTGCATAAGACTAACATACAGGATTTACTTTTATTTAAATAATATCAACAATATGTTATGTGACAAAGAAAAAGTTCAAATATTTTCCTTTTTTAATATACTGTAATATATAGATGTGTCTTTGTCTATCTGGCTTTCGCCTTACACATATACGGCCTCACAGACATTGGAACAAGGGAAAATAAGTATTATAACATTTATAACATAGCGCCAGAGTGTATTTAAAGTTCGTAGACGATTAAAAACGTGAAACTATAAAGTAATACTTACACTCATTTCGTTATAGTAAAACTAATCGTGTTGAATTACGGAAACATGAAACTTATCGTGTAATTTGATTAGATTTACAGAGACGTTTTCGTTCAAGGACAATATAAACTACTTAACTGAACACGTTCTTCTAAACGGAGATTGATTAGAGTAATAATTCCGCCTTTCCTTTTAAGCAGTAAATACTTACAATAATAGGTACACGCTTTCAAGGTTTTTCACATAATTAGTCACATTTTCATTGTCGACAACAACGAGGTTTTTATAACCTAAAGGTAATCGATACGTTTTGACTGACTGGGTATGAGTACGCTGAAAATAGTTAGAGGTTTTCCGTTGAATATTTATATTTACATTATTGTCGTAAAGATGATTTACGACTAACTAAAGTGCAGGATCCAGACCATATTGTCTAGCAGAGTTATTCACACACCGTTTTCTATCGAGAGTTGGAAATAATATTGATAATCTCTTCCACTTGAGGTCACGTCGTACTACAGCTATGACTAAGGGATATTTAAAACATAATTTCGGCTACACAAAAAGAACTATTGATTCATTGAATAGTTCTTTATTGTACGTATTACAATATATCTTTAGTGGATATAACTTCATATTAATAACGTATGAAATAATCGTCTTCTTTAAGAAAATCTTTGGTAACAGCAATGATATTGTGCTTAATAGTTAGCATTAAACATGATTGTTTATCTATTTATATCTTTCAATTAATAAAAAGGAAAAGGCGTGGCTCACTCAGTGATTGAGTCATCAATACCCAGCTCTGGAGCACAAGATTTTCCAGCTATCTAGGATGCATAATCCTGAACAACATAGCTAAAATTTAGCAAAGTCGTTCCGTTTATGACGTAGATATATGGGCACGTGACTACTCACTACTCACTTACTTAATTTTTTTTATATATATAGATTGTCTACACAATCTATATATATAAAAAAATTAAGTAATTGGTCGATATGTGTATATGGAAGATATTTAACAAATATTAATGTTACAGGCCTTTGTAAGAGCTATGGAAGCCACAACAATAATTATAGAATTTTAGTTTTCAAGATTTTGCTAAATTGCAATCACGAGTAAATACTAGGATTGTTATAAAACTGTAACCAGGCTGTGTCTCTAAATCAGAGATGTTTTTATTAACGAATTGGGCTCGACTATTTAGATGAGTCAAAAAATGAGTGCCCAAAACAATGGCTCTTAGAATGTTTGTTTATCCGTTTGTTTTGAAAATATGTGAAAACGGCTAAATGAATGATAATGCATTTTTATTAGCCACGTTTCTTTTGAATTCGATCAGTAGCCTATGCGTAATTGACGTCACAGACGAAGTGTACCTGCTCCAAATGGACAATCACGTACATGTATGACATGAACAAGGCTGACGAGATTGCATAGTTTATACATATTTTATTTATATTATTCAATATATATGTATATGTGAAAGATTGTCAAGATTTTTTAATATTTGTGACTCAATCACACTTAACCATTGTATGGATTTGGAAACTTCGAACACCGGTAAATCTTGTCCTAGATAATACAGTATACTTTTTATTCCTGTATGCATTCTAGCAAGGTTAACGCAGGTGAAGCCTTGGGTGGAAACTAGTATATAGGTCTCACGTGCTAAGTACGTACGCATTTAACAAATCGTGGTGTTAGTAAATAGTATCAATACAAACAAATTGTTATTCAACATTCATACTTATATTCCATGTTAAGAACCTATTTACGATTATTACGGTAGCGTCTAATACATAATAACGTTACATATTTTGCGCAACAATGTGCTTACGACTAGATTATCGAGTTACTAATTTTGGTAATCCCTATAAGCTTAGATAATATTATTCCTAATCTTTTTAGTAGCCTGTTTATGTTCACGTTAATATATTACTGGCTTTTGCCCGCGACTTGGCTCGCGTAAAAGTAGCTTAGGTTCGGTTAGTAACAGAGCTTTTTCCAAATAAAATATATTTATTTATATATTTTAGAAGCTGTTTATTAGTATTTGAGTTAAATCTTTACAAACAAACGAACAAAAAAAACATTTTTTTTCTCTTTATAATCTATATATATAAAACTCTTCCGTTACTGAGTGACTGACAGACAACGCACAGCCGAAACTACTGAACGCAAAAAGGTGAAATTTGGCATGTATGTTCCTTGGAGAGTTTAGAGGAGCAGCAAGAGAGGATTTTTGGAAATTCCACCCCGAAGGGGGTGAAAGGGGTGAAATCCGATATTCACACGGGAACGGGACTCACGCGGGTGAAACCGCGGGCAAACTACTAGTATTAGTATAAAGAGAAAAGATATTACTACACCTAAATATACTGTGTATGTCACCAGAGTTACTTATATATATCACCAGTTATGGTATAAATATAGCGTAATTGCCAACAGCACAATTATTATTTCATTCGAATAATTATATTGAATTGTCATTCGAATGTATGACAACGCTTTATCAAAGTACGTACGATGTATCCTTAGCCATGTAACGTTGTTATCACGTTGCGCACAACTGTATTGGTATATCTTTCGAATACAATTAGGCACATGACTATATCTAAGTCCTACGTAATTGTATGCGAACCTATTGCCGTCTAGAGAATAATACGAGCAGAATAATAAAATAACTCTTAGCCCTGACAAGAGGATTGACTTCTAAACAACCAGTTTGCGCTCACAGTTACAACCAATCCTTAGACTATTCTCCTCCTCCACCAGCGAGTTGGTCAACTATAGATGATTAATTTATTTATCTACTACACCATTATAAAGTATTGTAGCAGATATAAATTATTACAATAAATAAATTAAAGACAAAATGCTAGATTGTGTGCGATTATATGAGGATATCATTCAGTTACAGTTTTACAGTACCTACACCGAATGTTCTTAAGGTATATTGAACCAATCGATGGCCAATAAATCATATCATAGATTGGAGTATATAAAAGATATTATTTATTACGCATTAAATTTAGGGGAAATTTACAGAAGAGTTATTGTTACGCAATTCTGTACGCAATGGACATTCTAATTAATATTATAAATGCGAATGTGAATTTGTTTATTTGTTAAGCTTTTACGTCTTTACTACTCGACCGATAATCATGGAAACTTGCATACAACGTGTATGCAAGTTAATTTAGGGATACAGAACAGGACATAGATTATCTATCTATAGGAAAAAAAGGTGTGTTCTCAAGAGATATATTTTTTTCGACGAAATCTATCTAAACGAGCGAAGCACGGGTATAAACTAGTTGTCGATAATCTGTATCTACAAAAAATCAGACGGTAAAAATAAACGATTGAGTTTTAGACAACATTCCATTTATATTTACCTACCAAAGATTGTTTTATATATTTTCACACCAATTTCGTAAAGCAAGGGACAATTCAAGATATCACACTAAATCACAGCAACTCGTGGCCAATTTTAGCTACTACGATACAATACAAAATACTAATAAGGGTCTCTTTCAACTCTCCAAGATTAAACTCAGTTATGAGAATTTCTTTCATACATTGTGATTTTAAATTTGGTGATGTGTAATATATCCTTAATAATTATAATAGGTAACCGGTCTTACTCGCGATAAAGTATTTAAAAGTTAATAATTATATATTCTAGACTCTTACAAGAGTAAACCCGTGACCACGATCGATGCAAGTCGGTCAAAGCGTCGGGCAATCAATAGGTATTTATTACGTTTTAAATACTTTATCGCGAGTAAGACCCGTTACCTAGTATATTAAGTATGTGTAAAAATCGTGATAATCTAAATACGTTTGAAGTGTAATATAGTTTCATAATTTTAGGGTATGGTATATAATTTTTTAATTAGTTTAACTTACCAGGCGTAGGTGACCTTCGGTGCCTATGCTGCGTATCGTGAAGCTGACGGAATGTGCCGTTGATTCGGTGGATGGCCAGGTCATGTGGAGAAGTAAACACGCGACCACCAAGGCCCAGGCTGTCTAACAGATGTTCAAAACCCTGCGAAAATGAATAAGCGAATGTCAGACAGTGATGTGCGAGTGGTTACCATTTTACTTAAAAGTGGCTTCAATGTATTATTGTTGGATAGTGGGATTGTAAAAGATATAGAAGAATCTTTGAGGGTACTATATGTTTAGTATTGGAATACATAATATGATGGTGATGAGGGCGATGAAAGGAGGTGTTTTTATATTATGACTTAGTCGTTGTAGCATAAGTCATGTATTGTAAAAATAACCGTTTTTATTAGCCTGGTAGCCTATAACAAGGCTACCAGGCTAATAAAAAAGTATATTTGTTTGTAACAAAATATACTTTTTGTTTTGTTGTTTAGACATGTATTATTAAAATTAAAATATTTTCTTTAGTGTCTATAAGTCTCAAGAATTTCATGATTTATAGGTCAGAAATCTGTAAAATGATTGCGGTGATTACTCACTGTAATCGATTCTCAGTGAGGTCCAGATCAAGTAATTTATGCTGTTAAATTGGAAGTAAATATGTCGCATACCCTATGCATTGGACAATACGTGAACTTGGCAGGGCACCAAATTTTTGGCGATGGCCCGACCCGAGATTCGAACCCAAGCCCTCATACACAGCAGTCGCATTTACTACCGCTGCGCCAACAAAGGCAGTTATTACCGAAATAGCTATATTATTAATAGTCAGCAAGTCAAGTTGAAGGGCATTAGGGTGTGTCAAGTGTTTTGATAAATTGGTGATAATGTAATACTATAATAATCTAAGTATTTGTATATCCAAAGCGAACATTGCAAATCCTACTGTAATACTTAGTAAGTCGTAAAGGGATTATCATTCATAAAGATACTGGTTGTCTTGCTGTGAGATTAAGACACTTGCAAGGAAATAATTCTAATATGAAAACTTTGAGACTTAGGCGATATTAGATATGTCATTGTGTACTGGCTAAATATATATCAAGATAAAGCGAGTGGTACATTTATATTACCAACCCTTGCTTATATATAATATAAACCTACGTCACATTTTACATCAAAGTTAACTTGAGCTTAGCTATGATATGCAATCATAATATTAGTATATAGCCTAGCTACGTAACTCGAAAGATAATATAGGTACTACTAATATATCAGTCACGTAATTAATTAAATATCGATAGATACTAAGCCGCATTTCACAGCCGCGTGGAAATAACGTAGAAATCGCTGAATAATAATGCAACAATTAGTTTAATACCTCATAAAAATATTAATTTTCGAGCAGATAACATTACTTATATTTTTATACACACGTGTATTGCTAATTTGCAGGCTTGTACAATTTTTATCACGACTTATACAGAATTGTGAAAAACAGATTAAGAGCCTAGAACATGTTAACTTAAGACTTTGGTTTGCGACAATGATCGTCTATCTTACGATGAACTAACCATTATCATTTTAATAACAATAACATAATATACTTAATATATTTTTAAATATTTTATATTGTGTGAGATTTCAGTCAACCTTTGCAAATGGACATATTAAATATATTATTACTAGCAATGAGGTTTGGTTTTAATGGTTTTCGGCAGTTCACTTTTTCTGCCGAAAACCACTCAGATATATATTTCTCGCCACCTATCTCTACTATTGCCTTTCGGCTATGATGTTTGTCTCATGTAACTAATTATTGATACAGAGTAAAAGAGTAATAATGTAAATGTTGGCATAACTTGTACAGTACGACAAAGTCATCGCTTTGTTATATCGCTGTAGCTTAATGTACTTGTTCATGGCATTTGCTATATTTACAGTTAATTTGATTTGCTTTTGTCACACTTGTCATTCGACATAAAGTTACCGATTCTTATACAATATGTAACAAAAAGCCTGTTGTTTCTATCAGGTGGGTTATCAGTATCACTGTTGAAATATAATTCAGTCATATATTTTGTATAAAGATCACATAGAAAAAAAATATTATAATAATAAAAAATAGAAAAGTTGTGTTCCTCTGTAAAAATCGATGACGCGTAACGCGTAGACCGAGCGCCCTCTGCACGTTGCGCTCGGGCATTCCAATATCTTTTCTATTTTCCATTATTATAATTTATATAAAATTTACTTATTTATACTCACCTGAAAGGAACAACAGGGTTTTTGTTACATATTGTATAAACGTTGCATAAACGTTCTAAAATATATTTTGTAACATATGGATTATGTGTATTCGTAGCAAATTGTAAATACGAACTACTTATATTTTTAGGAATATAAGTAGTAAGTATTTACAATTTGCTCAAAGCTATCGAGTGTTGTAAATATGGTCATGATTAATAAGTTTTTATATAAAATGACTAAGTGACCTTCGCGATTTTACCCATGTTTGGGTTTACTGCTCTGCCCCCGTGGCTCTCAATATAATGTTATATAGCTTACAACCTTGCTTAAAAATAGAGCTATAAAATCAGAATTTATTTTTCAAATTCAACTTCAGAGATTATTGAGTTTGAACAAAAATCATCATATTCGTTTCACCTTTATTATATTAGTAAAGATCACGGATGAAAATCCTTAGAAAGACCATAATTACCGACCTCCATTACGTAGTCAGCAACTGGATTAGTACTAGGCTATGCAGTCCGGTAAATAAGTAATTATGATAACTATAACCAGAAACAAGAAAATTTCTAGAGTCGCAAGGGTGCGCATGACGCGACTTTGACTGTTCTTCTATCACGTGCCACGCTGCGGCACGCGATACTTTTATCACAGACGACATAGTCAAAATGGCAACGATGCAGCAGCGTGATGTTGAGTTTTGTGCAAAGTTTTGAGATATATGAAAACAACAGACACCATGTTTTTGGGCGATAGAGCCCTCAGAGCCCTCTGTTGTCAAAATTTGGTGATGATAAAATAAGTAGTGAAATTCGTAGGAAGTAACAGAAAGTGTTACGCCTAATCCAATACAACGGATTACATCTTTGATTTATACTATTATTATGGATAATTCGTACCGCTACGCTATGAGAGCAAATTCGCGTTTAGTGCAAGACACAATTAAATATTGTTATTATATAATATGCATACAGCTGAATAAAAAATATAAACCATAACGATTTACATTCTTTAGCATACTATAATACTAATTGGCTGGTACGAGAAAAAGCAATACAGCAGACGGCTTAATTTCTTATTTTTGACTAGTGCTTCGTGAAAAGGTTATCCAGTGTACTCTGATTGGTCGAGTATTTACTAACGGTAGAATAATATGAATGGTGAATACTAGTATCTACACAGAACGCACAGAAACTAGAATAGCCAAGCGACTCTTGCATAGATACATTTTGCAGAAAACTGGTACTGTTATTCAGTTTACTGCATTTTCTTAGGTGTATAAGGAATTAGGATGCCTTCTATCCACCTATCTTTCCCATTGCTTTCTATTCACCCCATCGTAAAATTCCGTATCGTTGGAGTCAGCAAGATTTATACCGTCAGTATTGCATACGTTCATCATAATCGACGGTGACCGCTTACTATAGGGCTGAATATACACGAGCACCAAGAAAAGAATTTTTTAATTGTAGTCGTTATGAGTTAAAGAAGGGATTCAAAGTTTAATATATCGATCATGGCACAGCCCAATCTGCTGAGATTGGAAGTTTGAAATTTTGCGCCTAGGTCCCTTATTATCCAAGTGAAACGAGGGCTTGCGATGTAACAGAATTTTATGTGGACCATATCACGGACAACAGCTCGTTTTTATACAAACTCCACGTAAAATACATATTTTTCTGGAGATATTTACGTAAGTAATTCAAACACGTTCTATGGAAATATTTTAAAGTTCTAGTAGGTATAGCAGTAGTTTCAGTCTACAGCATATAAATAAACAATGGAATTTGGGCTATAACTTTTTAAATGTACCTACGATAGAATGCTATCGAAACAATTGTTGATTTGCTGGTAAAATTATTTTGTATGCGCACTGCACTATCTGATGCACAATTGCCAACAAAAAGTGACTACACTAAAGACAACCATAACGCACGATTTGAGAGCGCTTTATCTTTATGTGAGGTACCTATATAATCCTTTTTCGTAATAGGTATTTAAAAACGGCATAGCAATAAATTTTATTTATTACTGAATTTCGATCACGTCGGCCAATCTTACCGCATATTAGCGATATCCAATGGGCTTTCTTTAATTAGAATCATGTTAACACTTAAATAACAAGAGACATTTTAAGAAGATGTCAACAAGTCCAAACACTACTCATATTTATATTGTTCCGTTATAGCATCCCAGTATGGTCGGCTTTATCATTAGACTCGACTCGACTCGAATGACTCTGTTTCTTCTCCAGAAAACATTTCAAGAATTTTTAACATTCTAAAATACGGTTTGACTATGATATTTCCTTATGAAGTGTTTGTGACTGTCTTTCAGCTCCATCAACAAATTAGCCCGATAATATGATTGTAGCAGTTTCACAACGCCTAAGCTTTATATTATTATAAAATTTGTGTCTTAGATTACATTAAATAGCTTCATGCCGTCCCATACAAAATTAATGACATTGTCATAATATAGTAATGTTATGACAATGACATTATCCTTTATGGTTTTATCAATTTACAAGCACACAACTATATTGAAGAAACAATTTTCGACTTCCTATTTGCCTGCTATTTTTCGAAGAAACAAAATAAACAAACAGTAGGTACCTATGTTGTTTGAATATCGAAGTTTCTATTGAATTGTCTTCCGCAAGTTCCTGGCATATTTATCTAACAAAATAATGATTGTTACGTTGATGATTAGATAGCAATGTACTTATCATTTCTATTGTGGCATTTGTTTAAATATGCACACAATTGCTACCTTGTATGCATAATGCTCACTGAGTATTGAATAAACTCTCGTACGTTATAAATACGTAAATACTACATAATATATCAGTTTTATAGTCATTCTCTATGTAATGTATGTATGTGTGGCGCAGCGGTAGTGAATGTGACTGCTGTGCATGACGTCTCGGGTTCGAATCCTGGGTCGGGCTCACAAAAAGTTATTGGGTTGTTCTGTTAAGAAATCTCAATAGCAGCCCAGAGTTAAGAAGTTGGCTGTGATAGACACCCCCGTGCCTCGGAAAGTACCTAAAGCCGTTGGTCCTGCGCCTAATCTCTCTGCAGTCGTGTCGGATTACCGTCCCATCGGATCATGAAAGTGAGGGAACAGAGAGTGTCCTTGTGTTTGCGCACACGCTTGTGCACTTATAATTTCTTATGCGCAGATGGCCAGTCTCCATTAAGATTGGCTGCCGTGACCAAAACTCGGTCTGAAGGACATTATTAGGTACTATGTTAAAGTGTAACTTCGCGATGAACTGCAAATATTGGGAACCGGTTATATATACAAAAAAACTTGGAATAGCGCACTATTTCTATTAAATTAATAAATATTTTGTAATAGGCAATAGAGTCAGATTCAAAGAAAGTGGATTCGAATGGAATAGCACGTAAATAAAATGCATAGTATCTGATAGACAAGCAAACGACAACTTACTTTATAAGATGTAAAGAAATGTACTGCATTTCTAATGCGTCACGATGTGCAAATATGCTGTACCTAGAGATGCGAACTGGATCCTATAGTTGTTACATATGTAAAGTAGTTTTATATATTTAAACAATAGTAAAAGTGCAGTAGACATAATATTAGAACACGACATCCAAAGCCTCGGATCTAAATATTTACTGTTGTGATGTGATTCGTCATTGCTCCTTTTGTTATTGATGTGGTTACTATTATGAGTACTGTTCCAAACAAACATATCCATTCTGCTAACAAGATAATATCAATGAAGTGCTAGTAAATGTAAGAGCTATAAAATAAGGAACGTTATACTTTTACTATAATAATCAAATATGTTTGACAAGAATTTTAACCCAGCTTCTTATGTTTGAAAACTTCTTTGTCCAATTAGCCTTGGTTAGTTTTGCGTTAGTGTGCCAAATTTCATAGAAATTAGTTTAATGCAATGATATTATTAACAGAAAAGAAGCAGATATGTAGCCAGCACGAGAAAAGTAAAGACTCAGAAACGAACCAATTGGATCGTTTTTCTATTGTTTAAAACAAAATTAGTTCAACAACGTCCCTTGCTAAACAGCCAAAATGCTAGCGCAAAATTAACAAACATTATCACAAACTTTCACATTTACAATGTTAGTAGGATAATGAGTAAATCATTAACTCTTGAAATGCTTAATGAGTGCACGTATTTGTATCGAGTTTGAAGTGTATTGACTGCATCAGATGATTACTGTTATTACTACAAAAAAAATGTGAATCACCGTTAATGATTAATTATGTGAGGCACAAATAATAATTCTGATTAAAGCGTTAGACAGATAATAACGAAATGTCACTATCATACGTACTTGTCATTAGAGTAGACTTGAGTAGAGTTTGATATAGGAAATAAGTAATTAAAAAATGTGAGGTGGTTGCGAGTAGTCGGAAAATAATTTTGGTGAATAATCATAAGTTAAAATAAGTTCTCTAAATATTTAGACTTTGTAGGCAGCAATTCACATATCTGCAATGTCACAGAATGCTCTGAATACAAGTTCTCTGAATTTAGCAAGAGGATAATTATAGCAGGTTGGTCCCTATCGCAATAGTATGTTCAAATTCAAGTTTATTAGGAACAGAGAAAGAAATGTAGAGCAACATAATTAGAAAACTTACACAGGTATTACAATTCGGTATTATTAAGAATGATAATAAATATAATCAAACAAAGCAGATTAATTCATAATTAATTTTATTCATTCAGTAACATTGAATGAACTAACATTAAAAACGAGAGACGGGAAAACAAGCTTTTAAACATTAGATTTAATACAAAAATTCACAGACAGGTATCATTTTATATTCCAACGCTGCCAACGTAATCGAAAACTTATGAGAAAACATCCCTATATTGTAAGTATGTATGTTAAAATAGTGCAGGGTCTGATTCGACTTCTTGAGCGATTTCATCCGATAAGTATATCAATTGTCGGCATCACACCATATCGCCCTATTTTAAAGCTTTGTCTCGCTTCTGTACGGTAATTTGTATTGTATAATGACAAACACTCTACTTAACTGCTAGTCAAAATATCATAATAATAAATAAAAGATTTTATGTAATTAATTAAAGTAAAAGATAAAAAAAAACAGAATGTGCCTATGTTAATTTCAGTTTTGTCAGAGCGGCAGTAGTCTAGGGGAGATCTAGAATGTAGAACACCAGGTATTTTTTAACTTTATAAAGATGTTGGTGTCTAATACGACACGTTTTAACGGCTAAAGACAGCATTTTGAAATCTGAGAGAATCTGGCATATTTGAGAGTTCCTTATGACGCCTCAGGTATACTACAACTTGCCTGTCGGGATAGATTGAGATTCAAGCTGAGGAGTAAACACTGAGTCACTATCTGCTCCTCGCAGTGGGCAGTTTCTAAGCAGAGCTTACAATCTTGTCAGCTTTGTTATATAAGTATAAATTATAAAATTGAGTCAAATCACCAGGTTATTTTTCCCTATTAACCGGATAATATACAATTCAGTAGTTGAAACGAAAGCAAAAGCACCTTCACTTTCAACTATGTAAGTACTGCATGATTATGAAAGTTAAGTATAGAGTATGTATGTGTACTGTTAGAATATTGTAACAACAGGTCTCACCATCGAGTGTTAGACTAACTTAGAGACTTTAGGAAGGCTTGAGAATGCTCGTTCTAGGTTTGCCGCTAACCGCACAAAAAAGGATATGTACGTTTAAAATATTTTCTCGATATCGGTAAAATATTTAAATACCGCAACTAGCTAGGTAAATTAAAATGCCTGGAAGTCAAGTAAAGTTCGTTGCTCTATTATTCCTTATTACGTGACTAACTAATTGACATCAATTAAATATACTCACTTTTAGGTACAATATTATATCAGCCACGCACGGAAGCTTCATAACCAGTAACGCATGAATACCGATGAATGTTTACGTCAATGTAGACGTAAAAGCGATCAACCGGAGGCATCACACCAACAAACTACTACTTACTACTTTATTGACGATTGCAAACAACAATAGTATCCGAAGAACGCTGACCAAGATTTAAACATGCATTCAATGACGAATTCCGACCGGGAAATCTTAAATATATGTCGTCACCCAACTGTCTTGCATAGTGCAATCGTAGGTGTGTTTTGTCCGATTACTTCCGTGTATTTTTGTGTATCACAACATCTAAGTTTATAAATGAGTTGAGTGTGAGACTACTGAAAGAATGAAAAGATCTCTGTAATTCCCTTTTGCTGTTCCTTATGTCTACATAATGATAAACAATTCTTTAAGTAAATGGAGTTTATGTATGTATAAGTTGTCTTAATTAAATATGATTTGATTAGATATGTATTATGTAATCATGATCTTGTTCCTCATTCACTTTTATGGGGTTGTCCTTTATTAGCACTGAGTGGACATATAGGTGTAACGGTATTAATATTAATGTAAACATTGTAAACTTTAAATTATAGCATGATGTAATTAAATGGATAGAAGAATTTATGACTTAGAATAATAACAAAATATATTTACCAATTTAAATTACATTTTCTCGCTATCACTTAAAATGAAAACTAGCTGCAAGTAGTCGATGTTCTCGTCGCCCACATTATTGTGATACGTCCGTCCGATGACCTAAGTTTTTCATTATTAATAATACTTAAATATATTAATATACAAATTTTTTGCTAGTACAACTATCGCTTAGTTTTGCTTACATCACAAGAAAGAAACAGACAAGAATTTAAACTAGTCTCTTGTAGTGATACCGCGTCATAAGAGATGAATACGAATAAAGGTACATTTAGAATTATGTCTCCATAGAAATCCATAGACAGTTGTTTGTAATGAAATTTGACAATGATCCACCTTTACATTCTTGTGTAGGTACAACTCAAAACATCTGTTAGCGTTCGCGCTATATGTTTATCTTTTCTATAGGAGAACAATACCCTCAGGCGTAATTTTTCGCAGTTTTATGTACTCCACTAATTAAGAAATAAAAGTCAAGTATGCCATTATGTATGGTTTGTACGCAACTCGTGCGCTTATGCAGTGATCGAAAGTCATTCAATAGGTTTTGCAAATAAGTGCACATTGTTTAATGTCGAGACACCTGATAAGTTTTCGATCTAGTAATCTTAGAACGTAATTCTTTATCATATAGCGGCAGGTGGTGTTTGGAAATTCATGTTATGGATTGGCTAGCGTACGTCTTTTCATGTTTCGCATCTACGGTTTCCATTCTTTCTATGATATACGCACTAGCACCTGACAAAACATACATCTGTGGGTCATCATATTCGTTACGGGCATTGCGTATAATAAATTAAAGTAGTCTACATTATTTCGAAATATCTTATTAAGTAATGCCTAAGAAGAAAAATACTTTCCTTCTATGTATATTTTGCAAAAAGGTGTTATCAGACTGTGACTTGGCTATCCAATAAAAATAGAGGCGTTTAGTATAATTGCGATTTTATGTAGCAGTATTTGTCTATCGAACTTTAGGGATTGTTTCATTTGCGGACTGTACCTACCATTAACTTTAAATGTGAATGAAGTTATAGGAGCATCGACGTTTGTGTCAAATCTGATTATATAAAGTCTCAACTACTTTCTGCAATTTCTACTTTATAAACAACAGTTATTAAAATACATGGTTTTAGAAACAGTAAAGAATAATAAAATGCTTCCATCTGCATATCATTCAAGTTGCTAAATTCAATTTTAAATCCAGTTAAATATTCTGTAAGCCAATGAGAAATTACCTAATTTGTATGTCGATATAATGTCCAACTATTTAGTAAAGGCCTTTGTAAGAAATCTCTTCAGAGTGAGATATAATATAGATGAAAGTATAGTCAACTAACAGTCAATTGACGCCATTGTTTATCTGAATGATTACAACAACGTATATATACAAAGTAATTAGTAAGGAAACAAATTGGTTTTGTAGCTGGCTGTGTGGCTGTGTATAATCATAATTTGTGCAAGCCATATACCTATATATGTTTGCAGAAATTATAATTATAATTTTTTTATCATATATATTTATATTAGACAAAGTAATTAAATTAAATTAATTATACTTTAGTTCCGATCGCCATTTCAAATGTTGAAGTATGCATTGTTTCGTTGTCATTTAAAAAGTCGTTGAATTATCCTTTCGTTATATTACTTGTGAGTGTATGTGTATATGTTTTGTTACAGTGTTTGCTTATCTTTATTTATGAATTGGTAGTATTTGTGTATTCTTAAGTTGTTGTCTGTTTTATGGTATGTATTAAATTGGTATACTACCATTATAATTAAATATATAAAATATATTACGAATGAAAAATATATGATGAATAGGTATATACCTTTTTTTTCAAATACATCTCGTCATAAACACAAATTTCAGTCAGTTAATTTACAATCACATAGATATAACACAGACTATATGTCCTGCGTACTTATCAAGTCATTCAATACCCGGAGGGATACGAATCTAGGACTTCCTTTTCCGCAATTATACTCTTAATAGAAGAAGACGTCTAGGACTCGAATACCGTGAGCATAGTGAGTCTTTATAGAATAAAAATGCTATTATAGCCACCTTAGTATTATTACTGAAAGTAGCTATAATAGCATTTTGAACTTATTTATTGTTGAACGCTTTTTTCTATATGATCTGAGACAGGTGTAAATAATAAAATTGATTGGATTACTTATACACAAAATGGAACATTTTCCACTGATATTATAAATGGGAAAGTTTGTGAAGATGTTTGGATTTTTGTTGCTTAATCAAACGTAAGGCCATTAAAGGATTTGGATGAAACTAGGCACACGAATAGGCTTTAACCTAGGTCATCACTAATGGCTTTTTAATCTTCATATTTCGAATTCATATGAACGAAACAGCGGATAGAAGCATAAATATAGCTATATCAAAACTTTTAATATGAATGTTTAATCGTATCTATAAGCAAAATCTTTTTAATGAATATTGGTCACGAAAATTGGATTGGGTCAGAATAATGGAGATAATGATCAATGTGTCTATTGATCATTATCTCCATTATTCTGACCAATAAACAATTATACCATTCAAATCTTTCAATTTGTTATTTTCATTATCGTTTAGATCGCTTTGAGAATCAAATTTTCGTGACATTTAGGTATATTGTTTTAAAGGAATGGTTTAATTTAAAAATCGTTTATATTATTTACGTAAATTTAACCGGCATAGGTATTCTATAGATTAAATTGTACAATGCTCGACGCTAGTGGAACAAAACCCATTACGCCAATTCAATCTGTCCATTAAAAAATATTCGATACTGATAATGAATTCTACCCTAATACTGATAAGTTACTGTTAAAAGAGTAAGTAGGTGATGTGCGAAAGGTTTAGCAGATAGAAAAATAATGAAGCTATCCAAACATAAGGTATCGCAAAAAAAATTACATAATTCTAATAATTAGAATTATGTATATTTTTTAAATACAACGGCACTAGATGTTTTTTTTGCATCAAGGGGATCTTTACAAACATTCGAATGATGGGCACAAAGTACATCCAGACCCGAAACAACAATTTATGAGTCATTAAATTTTTTGTCACGTGTAATGTAATGTAACGTAATTTGAACTTCGTTTTCCGCATTTGAACTCCAAGTTGGTCCATTATGCGTAAGAGTCGGCCGGTTATGGTGATAGCCAGTCCAACTCCGCCCAGATGCACAGAAGTTTCCTGGGGTCGTCGCAGTCTTCGCGGAGTGACCTCGGGTTGTTGAGGATTTCCTTACGTTGTGCTGTTACTCCCACACATTCCAGGACTACATGGGCAACAGATTCTTCTTCGGTCAGATATTCCCTACAGAGTGGGCTGTCTGTTGCTCCTGATGTCTGTGTCCTGTTAGGATCCCCACGATGATCCGAAGGTCCAATCTTTGTAGGTTAAGCAGGCGGTGTGTCAGACGTGGTGAGATGGCCGGTAGGGCTGCTCTCGACTGCCTGCAGTCCGTTGTCCGTGCCCAGCGTTTATTATGTTGGCTCTGAGTGCGAAGCCGCATCCATGTTCTTAGTTGTGAGAATGGTAGAGGGAGGAATGAAGATGGACCTTCCGTGTGGTTTCCGATCCTCTTCTAGCCAACTTTTGTCCCGTGTGTAGATAAAACCACTATAGGTATTGGTCCCATTGGCATCGGCAAATTAACCGCCGCATAGTATGACTTCTTATATAAATTTGTAATCTTGTTGCTTTATTTATTAAGCGTAAGAGAAATTTAGGTAGGAATTGTACTTCACCGTGTAATTTTTAAGTTAGGTATAAATACAAATTTAACTTAATTTTTATTTAAGGGTAGTATTAACTGTTCCTCAATTTTTTGCCTTTGTTCGACCAAAAATACTAATTGTACAGTAAAATATGCTTACTAAAATATTTTAAAGAGATCAAACTAAGTCGACGGAGCCTTGCTTCGCGGGGCTCCTATTTTTGGGTGGGTTTAAGAAGGAACCTAACATAACCTAACCCTTCCGAGACGGAATGCAGTGATTTGAGGTGGGGTGATTTGAGGGCTCGTTATGATATATTTTAGTAAGCATATTTTGCTGTGCAATTAGTATTTTTGGTGGTCATTATATTTAATCCCTTTTTTTTCAGTCTACTAGTTTTGTATAATATTAATTGTCTGTAAGAAATTGCTCTGACAATCTTTATAAATAGGATATATATTATGTATATGTACCTACTAAAAATCCTAACTTATATTTTAAGAGCCAAACATCCCATATTTTTGATCGGCCGCAATTAAATAAATGTTGTATGAATATGCGAAGCCGACTTGTAGTTGGCCGAGATTTTTCATATTAAATCGCATCATCATAATATGTCAATACATTGATAGCAATGCAATAAAACAAACTATTGAAAGAACAATAAGATGACTGATGTTATGAGAGACTAGTGGTAACGACAATATAATGTATACGCATGTTCTCTTTCGCAGTTTCTCAAAATTAATTCAAATTAGCAGCTATCAATATATAGGTGGCTTTACCTAAATATTGATAAGCGCGATGAGCAAACCTGTAATGCTTAATACGAATAGAGTACTGAACGCTTAAGTTCAATGAATTTCCGTTCACGAAATAGGAAAAGGTGCCTTACATCAATTTAAATTTGCACAATAACATACAGTTGATGGTTCTAATCGTACAAGTGTGTTTACTTGTATAATATAATAACAAAGAAGCATCAGAATCATAAATCGAACATATCATAAGAAAACGTTTGTTCTTAAACTAGCAATTAAACGATACCGCAGGCTTGCGATACTACAATAGATCGTTTAATATTTACGGTGTCTACTTTGATAAAAAAGAAAATAATTGTACTTACTTCGAATGTAATGACGCCTTTATCTCCATATTTATCGAATATTTTGTCAATGAAGTACTGCTCGGCGGGGAAGGTGTTGTTAAGCTCTTCGTCGATCTTTTGGATACTTTGGATGTCGACGGCGCTGGCGAGCGTCGCCGCCAGGATTACGACGGCACACGGTGTCAACATGGTCGCGACTGATTGTCCGCGCCTGCGCCCGAGAGCGGTGCGCCGGCGGCTGTCCCGCGCCTCCGCACAACACTATCAGCCGATCAGCCTCAACGCCGCTCCGACCAACGTGATAATGTGACGCGTCGAGTAACGTTCGCGCATCGGCACACACTGCTCTTTTGTTTATTTGTTTGAAAATAGCATTTATTTAACAATTTCGCGTATCTAATTATTGCTTGACGGAAAATGTGGCAACGTGTTTGTCACTTGAGGTCAGGTGTGCGTCTGCGACTCTACGCTGACTTTCACCCGTCGCTCTCTGGAGGCTCTGAGGCCGGTTGTGAACACCGTTATTGATAGTAAGGTGTATTTACGAACTGACTCGTATTGAGAAAATCTAACAGCTATTATATTATTCAATTTGCGGAAGGTAAGGTTATTGTCTGTCCTTGTGGTTAGTGGTATTGTGAGGGCTGTGACTTTCAATCTGTGTATGTGTCTGACTCGCAACTCAGTCACTGTATTAAAAATAGACTGAGGCATGAATTTATATATCGATTTGTTTACTAATCATATCTCTAAAGATATTTCTAACTGTAATGTAAGTAGTAGTATCGTGGAAGTCAATAAACAGACGTAAATATGTAGTAGGTAATGTGAGACTTCATTCAAAAGTTAGGCTATGTATAGCTTACATTACTATTTCGACAGGATGTAACAGTAAGGTGTGGCCTTATTTTCGCGTTGTTGTATTAGGGTTAAAAAGCAAAGAGAGATTGTCAACTAAAAATATTTTCATTTAAAGATTGCTGTTTTATATGAAAATATAATTATAATATAGCTTCTTATTTATGAACTTGGACATTATAGAACTAATTCGGTTTCAAGCCTTTGTGAGTCATTAGATAACGACCTTGTAAATAATTAGAATTAATAAAAAAAGCTAATACAACCGATAAGAAAGTCATAGTAGCGACGATGTTTTTAAAGCCATATTCATATCAGAATATATTTTCTGTATTAAACACTATGATCTTGTATTAAGTTTTGACATTTTAAGGGTCCACTACGACTTTCAATATGACCACTTCTCATTGTGACAATACACTTAATAAGACTTATTATGTAAGTAATTTATGAGATGTATCTTTTCCTTCTTATGCTAGTGCAAAACGGTGTCTTTTGTTTTTGCAAAGAGCGCCGAGAATTTTTGGTCTTACTATGAGGTAGTGTTTATAAGTCTGAACACGCGTCACTTACGCATTACGTTTACTAATAACATGTAGGCACGTGTGTTCCTAGATATCTACAAAGGAACATCCCACAAAGAAACGAGCCCTTCGCCGCATCGTCTCATTGATCATTATGTAAGTCATTATTTAGTAAAAATAATAGTTACATAATATTGTAGGTCAAGCACTCGAGAAGACAGTAGCACTTGTCACGCTGACTAAACAAAGGTTGAGTGGTTTCATTAGCTTGCGCGTAAGAGTTTTAAGTAAAAAAACAACAAGATAATTTGGCTGTAAATACCTTGGTGTTTATACGAGTGGACATAGGTATTTAGAAAGTATCACGGATCAATGCACAAAGACGTTATTTGCCTCTTGACACAACATGGTAATAACAAAACTAATAATTGTTATTTACGATTTTATAATTAATTAAGGCTGCTATAGGAGCCGTAACATTTTGCTTAATTAATGCCTTGAGAGATTCCTATGACCATTTTACGTTTCACTGTATCAGTATAAAAAACTAGTTTCAAAGTTACACTTTAAAGAAAATATGTTATTATTATGCACGCTTGTCAAAATTGTACTAAGGTAGATGCGTATTAATATTAAAACCGTTAGTGATAAAAAATATGGCATATTAATTGCCTCAACGGGTGTTTCAAGTGATTCTTTACGCTTATTTCTTCGAAATGTGTATATGAACAAATTCTAAATATATAATGCGCTTGATATGATCCGGGTAGCGTCATGCACAGAGGTAGCTAATTAGGATGTCGAAGACATCGGAATGGAATATTTATAGGGTGCGTGTGCTAAAATTCCTTTTGTGTATGTTGGTCATGTTTTATTTGTCTATAATAGTGTACTGTACATGACTGTTCATAAATTGACAACATAACATGAACTGTATACTAATAAGTGAATCAGTCTATAGTTTCGATATATCGTAAGATTGTAGAACTCAGTAAAACCTTTGAACGGTATATAAAAATTTTGCAAATAAAAACAGTGCTGCTGGTGGTTCATACCTCTTGTACATTTTTCCGTTTTACATATGCTAAGCATACTTGCTTAAATTAAAAAGTTAAATAAATCTAGCACAGTAAAAATTTAATGAGGCTTTATTATATTTATAGGTATGTAGGCAAATCTCTAGAAAAGAATTTCAGAATTGGTTCAGCTTTAAAAACGTACCACACGAGCAAATCCGTGGGCAGCAACTGGTATAATATAATCTGAAGCGCCAACATTCTGATTTACATCACGCCACATTAAACATTATCTGATCGAATATGGAATTCAAACACAATATTATTATCTGATCATTGTTGCAAATTTTATTAACATTGTTATATTGATATCTAAGTTCCGAAGACTTTATTTACATTTAGAGACTTTTGAAATAATTTATACCTATATTATAACTATTATAAGTCTGAGTATTTCTTAACGAATGCTTTTATAGGTCAAATACTTATATAAGATGAGAATTCAAAACTACGATCGTAAATTGATTAGAATATATCAGTTTCTCATAGCATCTACTTAGTGAGCAATCTACTTAAATAATAAATACTTAAATCATGTATAGCATAGGCTAAGGCGTTAAATTTTCCTGCAAAATACAACATTTAAGCGCCTACTGTTCCTTGTCGTCTAAAGTTATTCATTAACAAACTGCAGATTGTATAAAAGTTTCAATATATAATTTATATTTATGTTAGGATTCTTCACATTAAACTAAATTATGTTAAGTAGTAACTTCTTCGCCATAAACCAGACCAAAACTTGTACCAGTTAATTATTAACACTTAATAATAAATTTGGTGCCTATCAGTCTATAAAATCAGTAATGTGTCACAAACCCCATAATATGAAGAACAGCAAATCAGTTACGTATACTACGTACTAGAAAAGGTCCTAAAATTGAGCCCTGAAGCACACTCATTTTGTTTGGTCATCCAAAAGCTATACCCGAATTCATCGCAACATGTTTTAGGATATCTCTTAGGTATGCATCAACTAGATCGAGTGCAGTATCTAAGATTCCCTAATGCCTGAGCTTTCGCAATATAAATATGTATAATATAAATAGTTTGAATGTTCAATGCAGTCAAAGGTCATTGAGAGTTCACAGCCGTCTGGTAATTTTTCACAGACAAATCGATATTCAAATTGTAGTATTGAAATGCCTCTTTGATAACGCGACAGAGGTTTGCATTTATCTCAGATTCAATTACATTGTTTCTGTTTAAAAATTCTCGTGAGACAGTAATAATTGTAATTAGCTGGTATTGTTATAAATGAAAAAGAAATGTATATGTTTAAAGAATTTATTTATTTTAGTCGGTTTGCAAGTCTTGATTTCTTTAAATTACTGTTACGCCCAGTGACATCTCTCGGCATGGTGGGAAAGACTCGGCAGTTCCGTCTAATAATTTACACCGCCATCTATTGACATCTTACGGAACTACGTAGTAGGTATGCTTACGAGAATCATAAAGAAGATGCTGATACTTTCTCGAATCATCGTACTGTTTGCATACCGGGAGCGGCGTTGCTAGAAAGCTCTAGAAGCGCTTTAGCCGCGTATAAATAGGGCGCACGCGCACCGCCAAGTCAGTTTACAATCGTAAGCGGTCAAGTGTTCATCGAAGCGAACGGAAGCGGAAATACTACGGAGTTTGAAGCAGTACAGTGAAAAAGTGTGGTATAGTGTTTGTTGTGTTTTAAATTTAATTGTGTGTCTGAATAAAACGTGTTTTTGTCGGTAATATTGTTTATATTCTTATCTGTCGAGCCCAGCTCGTAACATTACTTAACGAAACGGCAGTTTTTGGATTCTTACTTCTAACGCAATTCCAACGCAATGCTTTGTTGGCGTAAACTGGTTCTTAAATAGACAAAACATAATATTATTTTTCTGTAAGTGACCGCGTACTAGTAATAACAGAAATAATCCAATATTGTAGGAAGACCTGCTTTATTAAGTTCTAAAAACTCACTAAAGTCATAGTTATTTATATAACGTGTCATCGCTGTCAGGGTAATTCGAGGTTACCGCACGATCTCGTTCGAGGCAGCGAGCCTCCTTGCCGGATCGTCACCCTGGGACCTAGAGGCCGGGCTCCTGGCGTCGCTATTTCAATGGCGCCAGGAGGCACTGGTACGGGGTGAGGTGCCGTCGCAACGCGATATCGAGATGTGGCGGCGCGAGCTCCGCGAGGTCCTTGTGGCAGAATGGGAGGAACGACTTGTCAATCCCAGCGCCCGGCACGTCACAATCGTGGCGGTAAGACCCATACTTAGAGAGTGGCTGGAGAGGCGTCATGGCGCCCTCACGTTTTGTCTGACGCAGGTGCTGACCGACCACGGTTGTTTCGGTCGGTACCTGTGTCGAATAGGCAAACAGGAGACGCCCGGTTGTCATCACTGAGGCGACTGCCGCGTCGTTGTGGAAGACACGGCGTTGCATACATTGGTAGATTGCCCTGCTTGGGCCACGCAACGCCGTGTCATGCACGCGGCAGTCGGTAGGGTCGTCTTCTCGCTCGAGGCTATGATTCTGTCCATGGTTTCGAGCGAGAGGTCTTGGAATGCCGTCGCCTCCTTCTGTGAGGAGGTGATGTTAGTGAAGGAGGCGGTGGAGAGGGAGAGGGAACGTTCAATCCCTCTCCCTATCCGCAGAGCCGGGCGCAGGAGGGTGCGAGACGACCTCCAGCCACCCTGAATAGAAGCCTGCGGGGCCGTCCATCGCCCAATCAGCGCAGGTCCGAGTAGGCGGCGTTCGTGTTCCGCGCACGCCTCTTGATGTCGGAAGGGGGACTAGGTCCCCGCTTTGTCGTCGGGGACCAGGTCCCCCAATTGTGTGTGTTTTTTGTTGTATTTGTACTCACATACAAAGTTTGTGTGATGGTTGAGTGGGACCCGCCACGTCCATCGGCGGGTCAAAGCTTTGACGGGGTCGCGATTTGAATGCGAGAGCGATCCGCGCGACCCCGCCATAAAGGTGTGAGGAACACCGCGGTGGTTTTAGTCGGTTCAGCCCAATTTCATTTCAAATTTCCATCTTATGGGCTGGATCCCGACATATCCCCATCGCCCGCCCCAAAACCGGCGATAAGGAATGTGATTTGCACATTTCACCGCGACAAAAAAAAAAAAACTATAAAATATTTAAATGAATACACGCAATATTACGTTATTAAATAAAATTTTAATGCAAATCAACTTTCTTTAAGATCGCTTAATCTGATATGTAGTTGTCAATAGTAGTATCATGTTAGATATTGTTTGGATAGATACGTCATGAGGACACGGCGCTGCACACTTTGGCGGTTTGCCCCGCCTGGGCATCGCAGCGCCGTGAGTTGATCGCGGCAGTCGGATTGGTTGCCCTCTCGCTTCCGGCTGTAGTTCAGTCTATGGTCCGGAGCGAGAGGTCGTGGAACGCCGTCGCCTCCTTTTGTGAGGAAGTCATTTCCATCAAGGAGGCGGCGGAGCGGGAGAGGGAGCGTTTGAACCCTCTCCCCAACCGCAGAGCCGGGCGCCGGAGGGCGCGAGACGACCTCCAGCCACCCTGAGGTTTGACCTGGGGGTGGCGGGCTTTGTGGGCCTGCCCGCCATCCGTTCAGCACCAGGTCCGAGAGGCGGCGTGCGTGTTCCCACGCGCGCCTCTGTTTCGAGTCCGTCTCCCCTCTAGGGGGGACAGTAGGGATAATTTGTGAGGAGTGCCTTTGGGTAGGTCTTTTGTGTAGTGGCCTGCCGTTTCATACGGCGGGCCGAAACCTCGGCGGGGTCGCGACCGCATGCGAAAGTGATTCGCGCGGCCCCGTCGATAGTGGTTTTGTCGAGGAACACCGTTGTAGGTTTAGTCGGTATTCCGGGAGGTACATTTTCTTCTTAACATCTTTCTTTTACCCCGGCGAGTCCGACATAACCCCTCCGCCCGCCCCCGCGGAGGGGTATGCATCAAGCATTCCCCCACGTTAAAAAAAAAAAAAAAAAAAAAAAAAAAGATACGTCATGTTAGACGTCAACAATTTTATCAGTAATCAATATCGTTCCGAGTCTTGGAAAGTAAAGTCAGAATAAGCCAAAAATAATATTGCTGTAAACTACGATGGTAGGTCCATAGAGCTCTCACTATACATTTGCTAGAATGGAAGTAACTTCACTCGAGCATTTAATTGATAATAAATACTTTGATTAAGATAATTAATTATCCTATAATTAGAAACGTAACTATTAACAAACTCTGTAGTAATGTTACCAATATCTCTGTGTCCTTAATTTTATCATCGATATCAATTACATGGGATTAGACACAAATATATATCTACATAAGCATATATACGCTTACGACTAGTAAATGTCAATGTTAAAATATGATCGAAGGTTAAGAGTTGCGACATTATTTATGTAATATTTCAGTATTTACGTGCTGTGTATCAGTTATTTTCGTTATTATCCTTTATTTAACTATCTTTATCGTATAATTATGTTTACGGCTTATCCTACACTAATACTACACGGTATTAAATATATTGAATAATTGCATACACAGATATGAATATAGGTATTGTACGAGCATGTAAGTTGACAACAATTGGGGAGACCAATCTAGAAAAGTCACTTGCATTTACAACATCAATAATTCTAGGCCGGCAAATAACCCAGACATAATCGATTTTATTTTGTCATTTAATGCTAGCCCGAGATTAGTTTTTGGATAGGATGAGTTCAAAATTTGACGCCCGATGCTTCATACATATATAATGATTTCTAGTTTTTTTGACTCCACACGATTTAGCGCCCAATTGTGTCAACTGGCTAATCTGGTTATCCTACAAGGTTATGTCCTCGAACCACTCCTGTGAGACATAGGATTCGATTAGGCTCTACGTGTTGTCTATCACTGTGCGTATGTTGGGTGTCATCACTCATCAGGCGCTAGGTTTAAGCGTGCTGCTTAGCTATACGAAAACCCTAATTTTCTATGAGGCCCGTCGCAGACCACCCTACGGAGCCTCAATACATGTAGGTTCGCTTCGTGTCCTCGTCCAGGCCTATATGAAGTACTTAGGTCTGTTTCTGCACGGTAAATATTGTTTAGAGGAGCATTTTAGTAAATTTGCTCCGAAGCCCCTTGGCACTGTGTCCACTTTTGGGCGGCTCTTATGCAGGATTCTTCTGTAGAAACTACAGAGTGACATAGTGGATATAGTTTGACCGAAACCGCTGTACCGCGCCTTAGGAAAGCGCGGTTAGGGGGTCCGAGGAAAAAAGAGCATGAGTTCACATGATATTGATATTGTCGGACAGATCTTACGATATCGATCGGTTTACAATATTTTGAAGCTTTAAGGTACGACTGGCGTGTAAACCCTGAAATTATTATAATTCCCTATATAATAATTTCAGGCTTTACACGCCATTAAATTATTAAACATGATAAGGAATTAATTAAATCAGTGTACCTAATATTTCATTTAATTAATTAACTATCTATAAAATATTACAGTTACTTAATTAAATATAACCGAAAAATACCTATATTTAATGAAAACAACAAGTAATGAAAATAAATTAAATCTATAATTCAAATTCAAGAAGATAGTTTAATTTTACAAATTAAAATTACTAAATTAACTACATTTATTCCGACATAAATTCTGCTTCAACTTCATTTTCTGTTTCGCCGTCGGAACTTGAATTAGAGTTGTTCTGCAAATTTATTATTAATGGTTCGATAATATTATCAAATTTACTATCGCGATCCTAGTAATTATTTTAATTTTTTTGGACATGATTATCACATTTCTCCCATTTTGCCACTGCGAACTTCGAAAAAAATTTATTCAATAAGTTTATCTTTTCATCTAGAGAAGAGTTAATATGGTTATGGGCAATGTTGTTTTTAATATCAGCCCAGACTAACTCTATGGGATTCAAATCTGGATAGTACGGCGGTAAACGTTGAACAGTGTATCCATGAGCTTTTAGGAGTTCATCAATTCTGTACACGGGCTCTTTTTGTGTATTATCGATAAGAAGTTGCAGTTGAGCTTTTGTCATAGCTGCCGAAAATTCAACATTGTGGCGCCGTAGTAACCAGTTCTGCATTTCAGTTTTGAGGCTTGCTATGGCTGGCTTCTTGTCAACCTGAATGCTGTGGTAAGTCGCGTTGTCCATGACAACTACAGATTTCGGTAGCAACTTATCTTTTAACTTTTTATCTACACACTTATAAAAAGTAGGCCCGTAAATGTCTCCATGGTAGTCATCGATCTTAGCATCTGATTTGAATATCGTCAATGCACCATCAACCAAGCCATTTCGACATCCAGCGTGAAGAATTACCAAACGCTGTCCTTTTCCGATATCAGCGTGAATTCCAGGTTCGGACGATGACTGCCCACATTTGCTGACATGGTTACTGGCGGTAATGTATAAACATACATTCGTCAAGGAAATATATATTGCGGTTTTGCGTTCTGTAATTTCTGATTTGTGTCAAGTATTTTTTCCACCACATTGTAATATTAGGCTGCTCTATAAGGAAATGTCTCTTCGATTTGCATTTTTGGAAACGGTAACCCATTATGTGTAAAAGATTTCTTAGAAATTCTCGTCCACAATTTAATATGCCATCTTGTTTCAAACTTGATAGTAACTTACGGACTCTAGGCACTCTTTTTTCAAATTCGTAAAGCTAATGAATTTTTCTTCTGATAACTCCTAAATCAAAATCATCAACAACATGTTTTTTCTTTATAGCTTTTGTTTTTTTTTGGCGAATTAAATATCAATCGGCCCAAATTTTCAGTTGATGAATTGCCTGCTTTTATCACATTTTTTTTGCAGTACCACGTAGCCGCCGCCACGATTTTGACAATATTTATATCACTTTTATATTCAAAGCTTTCTCTGTATGCTTTTCTTTTCTTAAAATATTCGGCCACTTTAAAAATGACGGTCTTGATATCACGAGATAACGCACGACCCATCTTTGTATATTTATCTCATGTGCGTCTGATATAGACAGTCCGGTACAAACAACGCTAGCTACCGCCGTGAGCGTTGACGGCAGACTGATAGTACGGTACAGCCGATACTCCCCCCCGTCTCGCCGCGCGCAATCCTAAGGCGCGGTACAGCTGTTTCGGTCAAACTATCGTTCGTTGGCCGGAACAACTCCGTGACACCTGAAGGCTGAGGTGCTCGCCGAAGCCTTATAATGAATGTTTATCAGTGTAGGAGAAGATGGGAGGATTTTATCCCTCCTGATAATGATAAAAAGTGTGCATGATCAAACCCACCAGAGCATGATTTTAAAGTAAAAGGTGCAGCTAGAAACAAAATACAAATTGATCCTTACGTGATACATAGGTCGATACAGTACAACTAGTAACAGCTATTCAAATGCTTGTCGTCCAACACGCGCGCCGATGTTGGCAGTGGACCTTTCCATTCGTGCGGTTACAGTAGAACTAGTAACGATGAAAAACATAACAAATGTGTCCGTTTGTATCACTGGGGCAATAAATATCAAAATCAGTGGCATTTCTAAGATAATATGAAAAACAAAACATTCGGTAAGCTGCTGACCGGCCAGTTGTACGTCGGTATTTCAGAATCCCCAGATAAAATATGGCGATTCTTATCCGACGACATAAATATAGTTTTGCTTGAATTAGTTGGTAGTACATGTGTAGTTATTATAATTGCGAATAAAGACGGCACATTTCATATAACTTTGCTACATGCCCGGTTTAACTAAATGCGGCACTGGCTAGTGGCTAGCGACACGTGCTAGTGCTCGGTGTTTACATATTGTGCGCTATCGTAGACGATATCACGATTATCAACCGCAAAACTAGACCAGATAATATTTTTTAATGTAAAAGACATATAAAATTAATTATAGACGGAAATAGTCTAGCAATTATAGATTAGTACATTTAAATATATACTTTCTGTACTATTTAATAATTTTAATCTCTTAATGAATTATTATAGGCGTTTCTAAATCTGAAAAGTATGGCAGAGGGTTTAATGAATTCACTGCTTGTCAATCGTTTAGAATATAATTAGTTCGCCTTGTAGTTTGTACTTCAAGTCAATTTCACCGTGCTTTTCGAAGAAATGGCTAATCGAGGCATCTCTAGTATGCACTGAATTATAAGCAATTGCTGAAATCTTCTCCTAGAGTATAAAACATAAACAAAATAACGGTAAGCTTTGTAGATTGCCATTGACGAAGTCCATCAGCGGTAGATACCACATACCGGTGGTTAAGGTTAAGCACTCGCAAAGCTGTATGAACGGCGAATATCCTTTTGCATTATCTGAGCGGGAAAATATAACGTATAAAAATATGTTATGAAAAAATATACAAAGTGATAACCCCTTTTATTTCAAATTAAATTGTCACTTATTTTTATTATACGTTTTGCAACAACAATAATTGGTAGAATATTGACCGCTGGCGAAATTTTCCCAGAGTCGCCGGATCATAAAATATATTGCAATAAATAATATATCTTTATAAATGTTTAGGTAAACATTGTTAATTGACAAAAATAATACTCGTAGTAAAGTATGTATAGCTACCTTAATCATGGGCTAATGACATTTTATATAATCCCACCCAGAGGTCGGCCATTAGTAAGGTCGTAATTGTCCTAGAGGATACATTACAAGTTCTTATTTAATCCACTTACTTTTAATCATCGAGTACCTAACGCACTTACGGTTTCCTAACGTATTGACATTTTAGTATTACTACGATATCTGTTTGCTAAGTCGAGTCGTCGATGTGTGAACTTGTAGATTAGTCTGTTTGTTAGCTTATTTACCCAACGGCTGCGAAGTAAACATTCCCATCTACCAGGACCGATAGCTTATGTCAATAAGTTCTAATCGATATATCAATATAAATTAAAAACACCGATATTGGTATTTCAAAACACGCGACTACTCCATGATCGGTATAAACAGCGATATTAGAATGCAACTGGAAACATCGTATTTTTATCATTGGTAAACTGTGAAATTTTATTAAATCTGTTCAGATGTTCAGGTACGTGTAGTGATAATGGTAGTTCTAGCATCGATGTCGAAATGTTAAACGGATATCGGCGAGACAGGCACACATTCTGAAAGCCGAAATGTTTTGGATTTAGAGTCCTCTGAAAAGTTGATTTCTGATGATTCATTTTCATATTGAGCTAGCAAACAAGCTATGATATTTTTTATTATATTATTAAATAATATCGGTCGTGCATATAAACTGTTTCACGCTGTGCACAGGCCTTTTCTCAGTGTGAGAGATGTTAGTCCAATGCACACCACGCTGGCCCATGTAGTAGACTTCACATATCTTCGAGAACATTATGGAGAATTCACAGATATGAAGGTTTCCTCACGATGACTATACCGCTAAAGTAAGCGATTATACTAATAATAAATGATCATTTTTGCAACTAAACTAAAGTTAAAAGTCATTTGACTCACCGTATATTAATTGGGCATCATAATCGCGCACATCGTTGTCACTAAAACTTGCCAAACTCACAAAAAATAAATCTTTGCCGTAGACCGTTGCACTAATGGCTATAAGAATATACTGGTACTCCTGCTGACGGCACAATGTCTCTTTGAAACAATATGAAGTCTTTGGTAGAAATTTTAATATAATTACTATAGAGTGGAGAGAACTTCGTTGAACAAGCTATAATAGAGTTGAGCGAATCCTCTATATTTCCTTGTCAACAAAAAAGCAAAATATACGACAATTCTTTCGTCTTTTTAAAAAAAAAATACTTAGGTGATATTTTTAGTAACGATGGAAAATTTGTTGCCAAGACAAGTAGTTCACCTTCACTGGAGGCGGTACATCAAATTCTTCGCTAGGGATATGCAGAACGAGTCCACGGTCCACGGTCGTCTTAACAATGCGATAACTACACGTGCCTGGATTAGTTCACAAGTGGGTTTGAGAGTGAAAGAACAGTAGGCTCTACATAAAAATATTTTTTCTAAATGCAATATATTTCTGAAACTAGAACAAGTGGCATAAATAAATGTTTGTTAGTAGATAGTACAGGTGCCTTTACCTGTTGGATCTAATCGTGACAAGTAAATAGTGCGATAGTCGGCAGCCCCTCGTGTAGACACGTTTACTACAATAACCCGCTTCCGTCAATTTTACCAGTACAGGAAGATAAGAATCGGAAGAGGGAAGACATATCTTCTATCTGTGTATAAACTGACTAGTAATATTTACGATTAAATATGGATAATTTCCTGTTATTCATTTTGAGTTTTAACATCGATATTTCTTACTAATTTGTTTGTCGGTTTGTCCATCAGTCGTTCTGCATCGGAGCAACATATAATTTTTACATAGACATATATATGTAAATTAAGTGTAATTTTCGACCAGTAAGCGCATGTCGAGAATTACATTTTATTCCTGAATGCGTGGTTCCTGTCGCTTGGACTGTTATAAAAACTATTCTTAAATCATATTGTGAAAGAAAAGCTTTTTCATTTATAGGCTGAGGGTAGGATTTATAGAGCCTTTACTGTTTTTATGGTGACTAACAGCGTCACGTTTGACGTTATGCAATTACTATAGACCTATAGATGTTTATGCCCCAAAGGCTGTCACAAACACCATATATTCTGCAAAAGATGAGGTTTACGCTATCAGCAAAATTGCATCAGAACACTGCTATCCTTGATCTGGGACCCTCTTTACTTGTTTCTAAAAAATTAGTTAACTAAACTTTAACTAGCATCGGCATAAAAAGCAATTACATTTGCAATAATGATACCTATTGAAATCAAATGCTACATAAGGTTAAAATAAATAAATTTCAGTTTTATTACAATTGCCAGAACAGCCACATCTGTAAAATAGTGAATTTAGTGTGAACTGCATTTTCCGAATTTTTTTTGATTTTTAATGTCTACATCTTGCGCTGTTGGAATAACTCCTGTGTGGCGGGGGTTTTACAAACAATCAAACAACGGACACAAAGAACACCCAGACTCGGGACAATCGTTTGTGGATCACACAAATTATTGTCCCGTGTGGGGATCGCACCCACGACATTCGGCGCGGCGGCAGTGGCGAGGCAATCACTTAAACCACTACGCCATCCGTGCAGTCGAATTAAAAACATCATACAGTTTTAGCCATCTTTAATTATTTAAGAAAATTTATTCCATAGTGTATGACTATTTGACTGGATTTGTATTTTAAATTATAAATATACGTATAACCAAAAGCAAATTATATTTAGGATGCAAAATATAAATAAAAAGATTTTTATTACCTACCTGAAAAAGTATTATTGCTGTAAGATATGATGGAATGGCAACCAAACTTGGCCATTGTGGTTAAAAATCAATCCTTCTAGATACGGAACAGTACCTATTTGTGCTAGTTACTTTACTTTTTGTTTATATTGTAACTTGTTGTTACCCACGTTTGCTTTTTTACAGCTATTCTGCAAAACGTAACAAATAGATACTTCAGTATTTATAATACTAGTATGAATTAATTGTGGTAATTATATATTATGCTATCATATTGCGGCAAGCGAAACGTAACAGATCTATAAAGAGTTTAGGTTATTTCAGTCTACTCGACACGAAACTATATTTCGTGTTGATTTATGGCGAACAAACATAAAGAAATCAAATATATTTCAAAATTCCCCGGTTTATCTGCGGCTGTGCATACCTCATTTCATAAGATAACAGAAAACTATATACCATAAAATTAATCATTTATAAATAGTGTAGAGATGCTTACCAATACAAAAGTTCTTTGAAATTATAAAATCTATATACAGTAAACTTAAGATAATATAATAAAAAAAGCTCCTTAAAAGGCAATTCCATATTAATTGTTGTTGTTCATTGAATTCAAAAACAATATACCTACTTATGCCAGACTACTGTAATATCTACCTGTGTTAATATTGTGTCTCATTTTAGCATCTACAGCTAAAGTAGTTCAATAGGCTGTATACACAGTACAAAACAACTATATCTTATTGCAAAGTTATTACTAACTTTATAAAGACGCAAAATGTATTTGTTAGGAAGTACTTTAAGAATGTTCGCAGAGGAGGAAATGCTGAAAATATTGCAATTGCTAAACTGCGCATACCGTATTGAATCAGTGGACACGTTTCATAGGCTTCCGTAACGGTTACGAAACTTTAATTTGGTCAATTTCCACGGTAAGCACACAATGGAGACGTCGCGACTAGTTCACAACACCAGTATAGTAGGCACAAACGTGATTCTCGAGCAAAGCACGTCTGTATTTATGCTTCGCCAGACACAGATTTTGACCAAAAAAGTCGCTTCCTTTATAAACGGTCGAATATCTATTATTTCTATAATTTAAATAAGAGATTGTTGCGGTTTTTATTGTTCTAGAATATGAAATGCCTAATATGAGTTGTTGTTGTCTTTTGGTATAGAGAATGCTAAATAGTAATTGTTATCATAAAGACGTGCTGTATCATATTGGTGATACTCGATCCACCAGAACAAATGAGGATTCACGGCAGATTTTGAGCTTTTGGCGTAGAGACAAATGACATAGACATACATGTACAATAGCGCTAATTGAGATTATGATAAAAGCAAGCGTCATTTTAGTTGTTTAATTTTTCACATTTTATATACGAGTAATGTAGAAGATAATGCAGAATACGTTAAGGGCTACAAAATATGCCTTTGAAGAGAAGAAAAACAATAGCAAATTTTCTAAGACATATGTAATTCTTTCATAATGTTAGGCTTGATGAGATAAGTAGCTTGACAGATAGATCCGGTTTCCAATAAAGTGGAGATGTTTTATAAACAACCATTAGGATATCGTTATTCTCACAATTATTATTGCTCTTCACTTAACGTCAACGGACGCGCTACAAACAAAGGGTTTTCTTTGGGAGCGAACACAACATCTACTTCTCGCAGTACCTACTTCCCACATATCCTCTCTACGTGAGAAACAGGTGGTGGCAACTTTAGCCAGAACAAATAGGTACACTTTGGTAAAATTATCTGCTAGCTACGTCTCATTATATCTTCTGTTGCCGACTTTTGCCACTTTGGTGGTTACTGGATCCTCCAAAGTGGGTTTCTTAATTGCCACAACGCGTTGTGGTCAAATCGCATGATTGCCACGATACGAATTATGCTATATGGTCTTTCTGTGTTTGTAACATAGTGTCACCTACACTCAGTCTCGGCTCGCATGTACATATATGTGTAAAAGCGACTAGAGGTCAATAGATATTATCAGGTAGTGAAAAGCATTAAGTTTCCCTAATTGCGAAGTTCTTTGATGAACGAAATACACCATGTATTGCGTGGTTCTTACTTTTTAAGAAGGTGTAGGAGTGTAAGATGATTGCGATGTTTTTATCAATGTTTAAGGAAGAGACTATTTTGAACTGTTTTCTTTGAATTAATTACCCACACAAATACCTGGACATTATCAAGATTTTACAGAATACCGTTTACCTGAAGATCAAAAAAATGCGTTTGTTTTTACATTAGCTGTCAAAATTGCCACTCATGTTTGCAGCGGATCGTAAGACCACGGATTTAATTCTAGAGTTGGTCAGTGTTAAGACTATTAGGAAGTAATTTCCATCAAGGAGGCGGCGGAGCGGGAGAGGGAGCGCTTAAACCCTCTCCCCAACCGCAGAACCAGGCGCCGGAGGGCGCGAGATGACCTCCAGCCACCCTGAGGTTTGACCTTGGGGTGGTTGGCTGCATGGGCCTGCTCGCCACCCGATCAGCACCAAGTCCGAAAGGCGGCGTGCGTGTTCCCACGTGCGCCTCTGTATCGTGTCTTTGTCCCTCCCAGGGGGACGGTGGAGGAATTATTTTTTTGTAGTGGCTTGCCGTTTTACACGGCGGGCCGAAACCATGGCGGGGTCACGATTGCATGTGAAAGCGATTAGCGCGGCCTCGCCATCTAGGGTTATGTCGAGGAACACCAGGGTAGATTTAGTCGGTATAACCGGAGTATCTTATGTGGGGGCCAGTCAGTGCAGACAGGCGACACTTCGACCTAGTGGGATACGTGCGGGAATGCTTTCAAAAAGATACCCCAGTATCTTTTCCCTGGTGATCCCGACATAACCTCTCCGTCGCCTCGCGGAGCGGTAGGCGTCAAAGCATTCCTGCACGTTAAAAAAAAAGTGTTAAGGCCTAAGTTTTATCACAGATAATATTATACTAGTAGTGTTATCAAGTTTTTCTGTTAAGAGTTTTTCAAGCAGCATGGAATGTGGTAACGTACCTGGAAGACGGCGATAGTCTATGCTTTTAAGTCCAACATTATACGGCCAAGTGACACTTAAGTCATAGCTGGTAAAATATAAGTATCGGTCATATTTGCAAAAATAAGAAAGTCGAAACACACACCCACATTTCTCTAGCTTTTGGTTAAATGTTGGTGTAAAATGTTGCTTGTAGCCGCCTATATAATATATACCTTTTGACTGCGCGTATGGCGAAGTGGTTTAAGTGGACACGAATTTGTTCGATCCACAAATAGTCATTACGAGTCTTTGTACCCTTTGTTTAAATTTTTGTATAGTCTGCGATGCAGAATTTATTGAAAGTTGTATTTTTTAAATCAACGTAATATCTATCTTCCCCCTCAGACATATACATATTTAAGTCTTCATGTCATATCGACATGTCAAAAATAAGCGATTTAGAATTGGTTGGAGTTATTACTTTAGATAAAAAGGACCATTGACTTGTCGTAATTGTCGCTTAGCCTTGTCTCGCTTTGCAATAAGAATAGTAAATGCAATAACGAGTATAGTGGCAGACCACAGAAATACCATGCTTATCGGAAAGAAATTGCGTTAGTAAACTGACAAACAAATTCTGTTTCAATGATTATGTGAAGATACATAGTGTGATGTCGTTCTAATTCTAACACAAAGGTAGGGTCCTCCGACCGGACTGGGTGACCGTGCCTGGCGGGCCACGCGTGGACAAACATCGACTGCGCAATCAAGTATTGTGCAGCGCCATCTCTTGTCGATTGTCGTAACTCCTTAGTTTATGTAGAGATAGATCGCTGAAATTACAATTAAGAAGAAATTGTAATTTTACTTTTCATCCAACCATAGATAAGACACTATATATGTATCCAACTTCACACTCAAAATATATACCAAATTTTCCACCTACATATTAAATTTATTTATTTTAAACTTTATGCATAAAACAATACATCGGCTTACATAATACAAGGGCATTCTCTACCAGTCCATCGTAGAGTGATGCAGAGATAAATTTAAGTAGGTGCATACAGTAGCATGGAACATACTTGTACATAATATATACATACCTACCAATAAACATATTATATCATCTAAATAAAATTTATTCTCATATATATATATACATATATGTATTCATATAAATATAGATACATGCATACATACATACGTGTTATATTAATGATGAGAAGAATCTGATAAACTGTCGAAAAGGAGAGCACGTACTTTTACCTTGAAAGTGTAACGGTTTGTGGACATCCTGACTTCATGAGGGAGCGCATTCCAAAGTACCTATAACAGACTGGACGAAGAAGAATGAAGAAACCAGAAGTATGAGAGGGACAAAGTAAGAGGAGGTTATTAGAATAACGAAGATTTCTGTCATCATTAGAAAGTAGGTATTGGAAAAGGCAGGTTAAATTTTGCCATTGCACTTGATGGTCAAAATAACACTGAGGTCAGGATCAAGTTAATTGACAAACGCGTTGACAACTAAATATATACTTACATAATGTTTGCGTTTTTAGTGATTTCCACCAGTTGAAAAACACAATGGCAGGAAATTGTCGAGGTTCCTGAGGCATCTCAGGGACAAAGCATTATACAAGCGATTATTTACGTATTTCAAATTGTTCAAAAATGGCTTTATGTGACGTACCTTTTTTTATAACTATTTCTAGTTATTGGGGTTACAAATTAGGTACTAATATTATTTTTAACCCCTTCAGCTAAGCTAAATGCTTTTATATGTACAATCTTCTAATATTTAATGCAGGTTGGACGATCATCGACACATCGTTTAATATTACCTTAATAATATCAGCCCTGATTTTGAATTCTGGCACTGCTGGGCACGAAGTTTTACTTAGCGTGAGGAGAGTAAGGCCATAGTCCACCAAACTGCCTCAGTGTGGGTTGGCAGACTTTACATATCTTTGAGAACATTATGGAAAATTCTCAGATAAGTAGGTTTTTACTCACGAGATTTTCTTTCACCGTCAAAGCAAGCGATAATTAGAGGCGTGCCTTGGGATTGAACTCGGACCTCTGCGTGGCAGTCCAACGGTGCACCACTTGGTTATCGGTGCTCATAATATTTCCTTTCTTGTTTTAAACTGCGTCGTTTGTTCCGAAGCATAGGTTATCATATGCAAACTTGTGTGCCATCGTGAGGCTGACTAGGCGTTGTTCGAGCCAATATTAGGACCAGAAAAGCCAGTGTTATTGAATTTTTATGTCTGAAATCTTTCAGCAGTAGCACATACGAGCACACACGAGCAGCACGAAGTTTGGATATGTGCCCGGTTTACCTAAGGCAATAGGCTTAGGGCCGACACAAAAGATCCCACTGGGTCGCAGTATCGCTGGTCTGCACTGACTGGCCCCGTATTTAAAATAAGGTAAGGCAATAGGATCGTACTGCATAACAAGCGCCCTAAAAATAAATTTGTTTGGATATGGATGTAATACATCCCTACTTACCCTTAGACAATATACAAGCATACCTATATTTCATAAGGGTAAGTCGGTGCCAAAAAATAACACAATATAATTTATTGGCAATTATTTTATTTTATATAATTTTACTTTTTTTAACTAGTTGGCAACGACCTCTATTGGTTAGATTCTATTCGTAGAAAAAGACTAAAAAGATATTATTTCTTTCTTTCCTTCTAAGGTTTTTGAAGACGCTTTATATTTTTTTAATATAGAGTTATTATCTATTAATACTGCAGTACAAATGTTTCATAAAGACATATAAATATTACTAGGTATTTTTAAGGAAATCTATGGGTAATATTTCGTTTGCTTCGTATTAAGTGTAATTAATTACAGTTAACAACAACATTGAACATACATTCGACATTCGCCGAATATGGCATAGCCATACGGAAGCTAAGAAGGTCATATTAAGTAAGTTGCTAATCTATAAAAAGCAAGTAGTGGGTGTGCTGCTAGACCTTTGAAGAATCTTTCGAAACCATACCTGCTTACCACAAGAATACAACTTCAGGCTGGCAATTGTCTATGATCATTTGTAGTGTGTCTATACATTTTAACAACTCCAGGATTCGCCCACTCAAAAACAGAGGAGGTAGATCTAAAATAAAATCTGGTATGCCACTGTGACCATAAAAAATCTTAAACTGCGATATTACGAATAATAAGCAATAACGTCCCAATTGAACAACAACTAAATAAATAACACACATTAACAATGTTTGTATTTGTATTATCATAAGAAATTTGTCATAAATTTATACTTAACATCTATTCACATATAGTTACTTAACCTATAACTGCATAGGAAT
This sequence comes from Catocala fraxini, assembly GCA_930367265.1. NCBI lineage: Eukaryota > Metazoa > Arthropoda > Insecta > Lepidoptera > Erebidae > Catocala > Catocala fraxini. The sequence continues at coordinate 19,125,771 of OV884029.1, forward strand.
CATCTTAACTAAATTATAACAGATCTGCACTCAGTATTATGCATATTTATAAACATAGATACCCTAATGAGTAAACTTAAAATAGCAAAAATGTTAACAGCAGATCATACTTAATAAAAAATATCAGATATAAGATCATAACTCCTTGAAATCTTCGGGTAGGCACATAAATAGTTTAGAGCAGGCTATATTGAACGCATCACAGGAAGACTGCATCCACTGGGGTTTGTGTTTCCACATGATGAATACGTAATAAACTGGTACGCCAAGAGCTATAAAAGCAATGCCGATTCCAACCTCCATAGGATGAGTAAAACAGGAGAATACTACAAGGAAGGTGCAGATAACGAGGAAGGCAACAGGGAGGAGGATGGTGACTCGTATAGGTCGTTGTAACTGCGGTCGAGTGTAGCGCATCCATAGCAGGCCAGCGACTGAAGCCAACGTGAACAGCGCCTCCACAGCGGTCACGTATACTATCAGAGACTCCACGTTGTTCGACAACAATAGCACCAGTGTCGCTATACACTGAAATGAGAAAAAAAACATTATTAGCGGTCGTATACTAATTTAACTACGTTTACTGCAGGTTGCTAAAATTGCCTGGCTGTGGTACACATGGAACACTGCGAGCTAAGGATAAGTCGGTATCGTCAGTAGATAATCACAAATACATGTCTGCGTCTCAATCGCGCACCGCCCGTGCCTTGTCAACCGGCCCTGGGCGACATTGAGCGTTAAATTCACGCTGTTCTTTAAGAGGATGTACGGGCATCAAAGCATTTAAAGATAAGTTTTTTAATAGATTATTGCTGTCGCGCTGGGCCTTAACGAAATGTTAATGTGCAAAAGAGATACATAGAGAGAGAGATACAGCTCGGACTGATTTTATCTCATTATCGTCATCTAGTATATTTCCTCCTCTAAAACTAAACAGATTTATTTTTCTTAAACCACATGAGAAAGATTTTGCCTATGTGTTTATTTATTTAAATAGGTTAATTAAATTTGTTTGCTGGATATCTGAAAACTATAGTTTAAACGAGGGAATTTTGTAACTATTAAACGTTCCAACCTTTTTTCTTCCGTATGAACGTTCGAATTACTACCCTATAATAACTTAATTACGGAAAAATAAAATCAAGTCATAGGAACACGGCAGTGGTAGATATAAATGTTTGTTGCCCTAAATCATCATTCGGCAAGTCAACAGTTCCCCTGCTGACTTTCCGGTTACGTTTTACGTTTGTATGGACTAAACGCTGCCCGCATTTCCTTTTAACACATTCATCGCCTTGGACCCACGTCGTGGACTCACTATTGCCGCATTTGAGAGCACACGAATCCACGTCGAGGGGTCATATTAAAAATAAATTTTTCTTTGCAAATACACAATAAAAAATTAAAATAAATACTAGAGTATATTTATTTAACAGATCTTCCTAGTGCTGGTGTTGGTTTTTAGATTTAAACATATTTGATTTATATATTTTTACTTTTTCCTAGATGCCAAAGACCCTCCGCGTGGATGTATGTCAGGGCTGGTAAACAATAATATTATGTAAACAACGTCAATGTTATTCACAAAATCAACTTAATTTAAGGACATTTTAACAATTATTAACTGAAATTTATATTCATTTAAATGTAATATCGATAATTTGAAGTTATACTAATTTTTATTCAAACTTATTTATTTTATACATAATTATTTCGTAGGATTTTCTAGAAGAACTTTTGATGTTATAAGTTCCTATAGTGAACTGACTAAATATAATTGTTAGCAGAAGAATTATTTTTAAGTGGTACTATTCTTCAAAATATCCAATATTGCCTTCATCTTATTATAACTTGTATTGCCGTGAAACTTTGACATCTCCAATGCTACCATTCTCCCAAAATATTCGTTACATTGAAATTGCTTTTCTGCACTCATGTTGCAACCTTCGTATTCCGTTATAGTACCAACTCTTGTTGCGATAGTTGTATTATTGTGGATATATTTATCAATTTATTTAGAATAGGATAAATCATCAAAAGGTTGAGAATCAGGTAATTCATCTTGCGAGACACAGGATTCCTGGCTGTCTGTTAATACCCTGGTTTTCTTTGGCTAAGATTCATATTCTGTACACATTCTGAGATTCGGAATTAACATTTTGCGTTTCGCTAATTAAGTTACTCCCACGTTTGGTAATCTTGTGCTGATCTGAAAAAAGAATAAGTAAAAAGAAATTAGTGAATAAAAGGATGTGAATAATGTAAGTTTAGAAATAGGTACTTTGAAAAATAAACAATTTTAATTGATCTTTCTAAAAAGGTTGACGGTTCATGTCTCATGATGACAGCGAATATAAAAAAATTGTTTACTTACCCATATCTTAGTGTATGTACATTCTAACTAGAAAACGACACTAGAATACTTCCAGGAATCCTATATCTAGAAGAACTATGACCATTTAACGCATTATCAGCCGGCGGGCATAAGCCAGATCCGTAGCTGGTAACCGTTAGGGTTGTAAATCAGCCGGCAGGCATAAGCCAGGTCCGTAGCTGGTAAAGAACTGCAGGCCGAGCTCCGGCTGTACCGTGCAGCCAAAAAGGAGCTGCAGCTGGCCATTGGCCAGGCCAAGTCCCGGGCCTGGGGTGAGGCCCTGGAGAGCCTGGATAGGGACCCCAGGGGGGCGTCCGTACAGGGCTGCCTGGAACAAGTGCCGGGCCCTGACGGCCCCCGTCGTGGAGACCCTGGAGCCGAATCTCCTGGGCAGGGTGCTGGTGGAGCTCTTTCCCGAACGGGACCCCCACCACACCCCTCCGACCATAGCACCGTCCTTCCTGGAGGAATTGGACCCAGCCACCATCCCGCTATCGTATCGGAGGCGGAGATGGAGGCGGCCGTCAGCCGCTTACGTGGCAAGAGGACGGCACCGAGAGTCCTGACGGGATCCCGGGGCGGGTCCTCCAGATCGCCCTCAGAGAGATGGGTGATCCGCTTCGGGAGCTGTTCGACTCGTACCTCACATCTGGATGGTTCCCGAAGCTGTGGAAGGACGGCCGATTGTGTCTGTTGCGGACGGAGGGGCGAGACACAACCTCACCTCCTACAGGCTCCGCATACAGGCTAATTGTGTTGCTGGATGACACGGGAAAGCTGCTAGAGAGAGTGGTGGCTTCCCGTGTCATCCAGCACTTGGAGGGGACTGGGCCAGCGCTATCGCAGGCCCAATATGGGTTCGGAGCGGAGCAGTCCACGACAGATGCCTTGCTCTGGCTCAAAGACTGGACGCAGGAAGCGGTCGGTGGGGGAAAAAAGGCGTTGGCTGTCTCGCTGGACATTGCCAACGCCTTCAACAGCCTCCCGCATGGAACAGTACAGGAGGCGCTCCGGTATCACGGAGTGCCCCTGTATTTGCGGAGGCTGTTGGCCGACTACCTCCAGAACCGCGAGGTCCTAGTGGAGGGACGCGACGGTGGACTGCGGGGTTCCACAGGGGTCGGTGCTGGGACCGCTCCTGTGAAACGTTGGCTACGACTGGGTGCTTCGGGGCACGCTTCCCGTGAGTATGCGGGTGGCCTGCTACGCCGATGACACCCTGGTCGTAGTCAAGGGGAGGGACCGCGGTGGGAGCTGCCCTAGTGGTCGACCGTATCCGCGCCCTGGGATTCGAGGTTGCCCTCTCCAAGACCGAGGCCCTATTGTTCCTTGGGCCTCGGGGGGACCTCCTTCAGGTACGCGAGTGGCACTGGACGGGGTCGTGGTCCGGGTTGGGACCCAAATGAGGTACTTGGATCTCATCCTGGACGGGAGGTGGACTTTTGGGGCACACTTCACCCAGCTGGCCACAAAAGTCCTGGGAGCGGCGGCCGCCCTGGGGAGGCTGCTGCCCAACGTGGAAGGTCCGAGCGCCACTTGTCGCCGACTGTACTCCGGAGTGATCCGGAGTATGGCCCTTTACGGGGCACCGGTTTGGGCGGACGCCCTCAGTCGCGATAATAAGACCCTGCTGCGATGTCCGCAGCGGGACGTTGCGACGAGGGCCATACGCGGTTACCGGACGGTATCCTGGACGGCGGCATGCGTGCTGGCCAGTGACCCCCCCTGGGAGCTACAATCGGAGATCCTTGCCGAAGTTTACCACTTCGTGGCGGCGAGGAGGTCCTGCGAGGAGCCCCCGGGAGAGAGGGTATCCATAAAGGAGTACACTGGGTCAACAAAAAAAAAATTATATTGATTAATATATTTACAATTTTTAAGCTTTCTTATGTATATCGTAACGCTAGCACTAATGTGTACAATATTTATTTACACCAATCAGCAACAAGTAAACACAATTCTACAATTTTACGATGAGTTCTTGAGCGTTTGTGCGTGCGGCGCAGCGACTATAAATACTGCCACGTATAAAAACAGAGACCAACTTCGCGCGTCGCTTAGTCCGTAGGTTGGATTCGTCGCGGCTAGAAGTATGATACTCCGTTCGATCGCCTTCGCGCGTCGCTTTGTTTCGGCGCGGCTAGACGTATGATGTTCTGTTCAATTCCAGGTTCCTCATAAACTTATATGTTGCTTGTGCGTATATATATACGCCACAACCATATTCCTAATAACGAGAGGGTTTTGTGTTACGAGTAATTGCTGTATACCACAGACCCACGTCGTGGGCTCACTCCAGCGCATCTGTATTACCGAGAACCCCGCTAGCGGGTTCACTAGTACGTGTAAAAGTCATGAGGATGCGAATGTGTTAAAGCCGGTAACTCGCATCTGTCATGATGGGATTTACAATGTTAGTGTTTATAGAATGTACGGGACGGGATGCCGGCAGCTGGACTGTAGTTTGCCCGCAGAGCATTAAAATACAAAGTAATAGCAAATATTTGCGATGGACCAACATATGTATGTTGCACGCTCCGACCCACTTTGAGAATTTAAACATATATATCCAAATAATACAACGCCAGCGTCTTGGTCGCAGTTGCTTTGCCGGGATTGTGCATTTTTACTGACTGTATTACAGTCGAGTAGATTAGAACATCCAGAGGTACAGTCGTCCAAGAAAGTGGCCTACCAATTTTGACAAAAGTTTCTGTGAGATCGAATTATCGTTAACATCGACTTTTTTAACTTGACACGTGGCATTACTTAAATATAATACATGATGAAGAGAGCAATGGTGACTGCCATAATATTATTGTAAGGGGAAAACGACCTTGTTGTTTTATGACGTTCAAATTAACCTCTACCGTAGAGTCGTAGACCACATTTTTTTAACTAAACTGAATGGTCTTTACATATCAGTTTAGTGTTTAGTTTCACGAATGAAATAATGTTTTAAGCATACCTTTGTATGCTTAAAACATTATTTCATTCGTGATTAGATAATTTTCGTAAAGCCATGATATTGAAATTTTACGAATTAAAAGTATCTTAACTAACCAGAATATAATAGTGTATAATATGATATATGTTTATATTAAAAATAGAAATGAATCTATCAACAAATAAAAATGCACCATAAGTGGAGATATGTATGTAGTATTTATGTATCGTAATTATGTATGTAGTAAAATAACCTCTTTTAATTGAGATGTTACTTTATTATCGGGTATATATATAATATTATATACTTATACTTTGTAAAACTGCATACATAAGGTACCGCCGCTTATTGTGGATTTTATTTGTAGATACCAATAACAAATTTTTATTTCAAATGTGAGAGTACCTACCTAATAATTTACTGTTTAATTTGCACATAATATGGATAATTCAGAGTGCATGCCGTGGGAAGGAACTCGAGACTTCTGCATAGCAGACTAAGTGACTTCATATTCTGATATTACTGCCATTATTTTTTATTTAATCGAATTCGGTAAATTTCTGTTATCGTTTTTGTTTTAACGGCAACGTGTTTCTGGTAACGTGATCAGGACCAGAACTGCCATTAAAGTAATTCTATATACGTATAGGCTAAATACATAAACCAATAAGATGGATTAATCAAAATAGTTAAATCAATCGAATCAAATTAATTCACGTTACGAGTTGGATTGATAAAAAAGGTAGTGATTTTAAAATCTGGTTTAATAGACTTATAAAAGTTTATCACACAAGAACTTTTACGACAGAGTCAACTTTTGTTGACAGTCAGCATACATCGAATCGATGCGATTCGAGACTCAGCCTTGTATTTCAAGGTTTCCTTTTAATTAAAATTCGATTGTTTTGCCCCCGATTCGAATCAAATCGAACATCGATTAAAAGGAAATAAAAATTAATCGACGATGGTCCACACTTATTATTTACTTAGGACAAAGAAATTAATGAAATTAAAAAAAAAGAAAGAAATGAGTGTAACGTAGGTAAAAACTACAAGATAGTTATTTACCTGTTTTGTAGTTTTTAACTATCAATAAATAGTAGGCAAAGCAATAACGGTTGTGTGAAATTGGTAAGGCTTATCTTTAGCAGTGGACTGCATGTTATGCAAGCTGATCAATCGATTGATAAAACAATAGCTAATTTTGTTACGTTTAATTACACACGTAACAAAATTAGCTATTGTTTGTAGATCTTTAATATCGTTGTCTATCTCGGCTATCGCTGCGTTAATTTGCTTTCTCTTATGAGTGGTCACAGTTATCATATCCATATCATCACGTGAATCAACTATAAAGAAAGAGAGAGTAATAAAATCTATGCATTGCTTCATGGTGTTAGTTACGAAGGTTAATAAGGCCGCGACGAGATAAATCTTGATGCTTGTGTGCGCTTGACTTGTAGTCTTGTATGTGGCGTGAAAACAGGAAAGGTGATTATATTGCACGACAGTGATTTCATTTATAATGGAGATTTAGGAACAAACAGAGAATATAAGCTTCTTCTCCCTCTTCTTATAATATTAGGTTTTTGGCTGTCCCGTTTGTGGCATTAGCTAGTGTTTATATTTGCAGCTGGTCTCAAGGTTTTCCCAGGTCGAGGAGAATATATGGTGGTGATGTAGAAAATCTTTAATAGCAATAAGTTTTTACGACACTTATACGCATTATAATATACATATTTTATAAATAAATATAAAATTATAATAAACTTTATGCCATCTAAGGCGAGGTTAGCACGAAAAAGTATCTTATTTTATAGAGAAGTAATAATTAAACAGATATTTTAACAATAGGATATTAACCCTCAGTTTCTAAAAGTCTAATTAATTATCACAAGAAATGGTTGAAAGACGATTAAATGCATGTCAACTACTGTGATCTGCTAACTAAATCAAATTATGTGTGTTTAACATTAGCATTTAGAAACCGCTGTTTGAGATTTTTTACCATACCAGGAATATCAACGAAGGCACCGGGGTCAGCCGCCTTAAATCAATCAACGATATCGCCAGAGGCAAATGTCCATTTCTGGCTCCAACGAAGAACAGACGTGATGACGCATAAATGGCTCCATTAAGTGAACCGAACGTGCACAGAGCGACAAAGAGGGGCATAGTCCAAGACATCATGCCAAGGATCTTCTCACTGAAGGTAACAGCAACAGCCTGGGAAGCGTGAATCTCGTCGTTTGATAGCACGGCGAAGTACGCCACATTGGTCAATGCGTAGACCAGTGTCACCACTGGCATGGATATGCAGATAGCGCGTGGCAAGTTCCTGGAATAATGGAAGATATATATTAGCACAGCACATAGTTGCTACCCACAGGGTTGAGCACGAACGGAGTTGTTTGGTCGTTTTGTCAAGTTTGGACACATTGTAAAACTTTTAACGAATTTGCGTTGTAAATTCCTCTGTGTTCGACAGAAAACCCTTTTAAAGTGCGGAGCGCACTAAACATCGAAAATTTATTTTGATATATGCGCCGCTAGGTTCACTATTGTGCAGACCCATCTTAATAGTATAAATATAAAAATTAAGGGGAACAATATATACTTTCTAAAAGATAATAAAATAAATCCTATAACATAATATTAATAGATTTATATTATTGTGTATGTTGTTGACTATTTATGGGGAAGGTATATTGTGTCGCTATGCCGCTGACCTTTATTACAGTAGGCACATTATTGTTACTCTAGCAACAGCTATGAAGTTTTGTCTTAGGTTATCTAGTTAATTACCAATATTATTTCGTCCACTACATTACTATTTCTGTGACGCATCAACGCGCAAAGTGTAGAATAATTGATTCCGATAAAATAATTTTTTTAGTAAGTAAGTATACAGTTATGATTATGAGACATCCATGAAACATATAACGCATTTTTGCATTAACACTGTTACTCCCTCCCTATCCAGTATCATTAATGTGATACTAAGTTGGCTATGGCAAAAGAAGCATGAGAGCAGAATAAATGCTGTAGAAATGAGAGCGCTGAAAAATATATGTGTTGTGACTCTGAAAGATAGAATAAGGAATAGTGTGATTAGAGAGAGATGCGGCATGAAAGTGGATATAGTGACAAGAATAGAAAAGGGTATGTTAAGCTGGTTTGGGCATGTAGAAAGAATGGACGAGAAAAGACTGACTAAGAAAGTTTATAAGGCTAGTGTGAATGGAACAGTCGCAAGAGGAAGACCTAGGCGAACGTTTCTTGATCAGATCGGAGGCGTTCTGGACAAAGGCCAGGTTAAGAGCACCTTGAACCGACGGGCGTGTATGAGGAATGTGATGAAAGTGAATAAAGCCAGAGAAGTGTGTCAGGATCGTAGCAAATGGAAATCCGTAGTCTCTGCCTACCCTCTGGGAAACAGGCGTGAATCTATGTATGTATGTATGTATGTTGCACTCTAATTTACACACAGGGACATCTGCCTTCCTCTAATTAGCGTCGCCGTCGTCTGAATCACGGTGGCCTTTTGTGCTCTAAATTTTATGTTTTTCATCGTATTTATCTTACAACTAGTTTCTGGCTTCGGCTTCGCCCGCTTAAATCCCATGAAACAATATTAAGGACCTAATGCATTTATCCAAATGCGTTTAATAGTGTATTGCCATTGAGTATCAAACGTCTTCACAAACTTTTCTCTTTTAATATCAGTCGGATTTGCAGCAGTGTCTTTGTACACGCAATAATTTCATTTGTATGCACCAAGCGGATGCAAAGAAACATAAACATGAACATTTACATGATTTTTGTTTTACCTATGTTAATTTTATTACCAAAATAACATAAAGATTTGAGCATTGCGCCTTAATTTCTATAATATCTACTTTTATGTAATAAGAGGTAAGGAATATGTTCGCCAACTTCGAGTCCAGGAATATGCAACGATGGGCAGCAGTGCTGAAGAACGCCGAAGAAATAATGTTAGTTCTCCACTACTTGATGAATTCAGTTTTCGATACGGGTTATTTGAACCGTCATGGTGGCCAATAATGCCAGTTGTCTTAGTATATTATATTACCTATCTATAAACACAGCTGTAAAAAATTTGACTTATATCCAGCCGTCTAATCACCAGGAAATTCACAATACAAATGTTATCTATTACTTACGAGCCAAGTGCGTAATCCTCCGTACGTTCAATAAGGAAAATCAATTTAATTTTAATTCGCTTATAAGTATTAGAATTATTGGGTTTTATGAACAACATCCTAATCAATGGGATTAGGATGACGTCTTATTTATGTATATTTTATCATTAGCTTGTCGTTAAATCAGCTGTCAGTAAAATGTATTATGAATGATTCAATATATCTGTTGTGATTTTGTAGGAATTAGCATGTTCGCAAAGTCAAAAATAATTTATTCATTTAGGTCACAAAGTGATACTTATGAACGTCAACGTTTATGAGTTAGTACAGATTTGTAATGAGTAGTTATTTTACTTAAATTATGTTAATGGGCATTTGGTCCAGATTAGATTAAGAAACAGATGTTGACTTATAAAAATAAACATACGCAGTAGGCGCCTCTCAGAGATTATTATTGTTTACAATATAAAGTAACTTAAATGTTTAGTTAATGTACTGTACTATAATAATTTTATTTAGAATATGTTTCATATTTGGTGAGAATGTTTATTGTTAAAGACTTCAAACGATTAAGACCAAATGACGTGTTACACAAAAAGGTTAACGCTACATTTAAAAACAATTACCCACAAAGTTATTTAGCTATTTATTTGTTTTAGAAGAAAGATAATTAACATAAGATAATAAACTAAATAATTACTATACAGTTGTAAGTGTTTTACCATTAAAATATCATAACAGAAGTAGGATTTTAAAATCTAGGTTGTTAGATAGTAAATCATAATGAGTAGTTAAATGTTTTAAAGTGCCTATGAAGTTTGCATTACATTGTGATTATTAGGGTTTACGACTTAAACTTCTCGAGTCATCGATACATTGGTACTATACTCCTTTCCTCTCCTACTAAATGCCAACCCTGATAGGTTTAACACCATCATTTTGTCTGCATAGTCATCATGCAGCTTTGCGCTCCCACTAAAGTACCGAAGGACAGAATAACTATTCCTGTTTCCGTTTTTTTATACGGTAGTCAGCGTCTTCTTTATGTAACATAGACATTGGTACTGCAATGCGAACAGAACACAGCCTCGTCTATTCAAGACAATTACTATTTCCAGTAGGTTAGGCTACAGCTCGCTTGTGATCAATGCAAGTAAAAAAAATTATCGATAAATGTAAGTTGACAAAATGTTACTCTTACTTGTAAGGTTCTTGCAACTCTTCAGTAACGAAGTTCAGGTAGTTCCACCCCGAGTAAGAGAAGAGTCCCGTGTAGAACGCAATGGCCAATTCACCAGGCTTAGTAATGGTCCCCTGCATCATGTTTTCCAAGTTCTCCGTATGCCCAGAGAATAAGTACCATAGACTGGCGAAGAACGTCACCAGTAAGGCAAGAATTTTCGCTGCAGTGAACGAGTCTTGAACTCGCGTCACCCATTTGACGTTATAGCAGTTGATAACCGTGAGAAAACCTGGAAGGATACAATTGAACAAATAAGATTATATTGTACGTACGCAGAATAATTTGTTCGATTTAGTCATTGCGTGAAGCAAAGATTGGGTACATTGTTCCAGAGTATGCGATGCAGAACGGGTTCCTTTACTGATTGAATATGAATAACATGTTTATAACATCGTTAGGTACGAAAAAAGAAACACAACATTGTAAAATTATGACGTTTAACTAAAACTCATATCGTTGAAAACTGGCAATAAACTAGAATATATAACTACAAAAATAATCTGTCCACCAACATTTAGATAAAGGAGTCTACCTGCTGAATCATTCATCAATTTATATACAAAATAAGCCGTATCAACACATCGTAAATTGCAAAATCGCGTCTTATGTACGCTGAGCGTGTTAATTCCACACAAGAGTGTGTGTCAGTACGATGCGGGAGGAAGCCCTCATTATCCTGTCAGGAGCAATCAGCACAGGCGGCCGCGCCACAGTACACCTATGTACCTACCGGGAATAAAGACGCGGACACAGTCGCCCTATTGGAGTGGCAGCCTGAGGCCTCAAGTACAATAAATCGCTTGTCCGCCATACACGGTCGTACACGTCTTGTTGTGCGATCTTCCGATACTTAAGGGCTGTCGTAACATGTGACCACTTACAACGATTCATGTGGCATTGATACCTTGTAGTACATACTTTATTATTTAGCTCTGAACGCCAACACGACGAAAGTAAATATTTTTGTGAATAGAGTATATCAATCCATTTTTAAATAAGGTGCAATGAACAATGGTTTAAAGTCATTTTGGAAAGTCAATGATCCAGAAATGTCAGATGAATGTTAGAGATAATGGCTTCGACCATTAAGTCTGTGAATACGTTTAGCGAGCCGTCTTGCTGTTCACAAGACAACCACAATTAAAAAAGGTGACCAGTTCCGCTCGTTCTGAGAACTTCATTTTGAAAAGTGTAAATCGCCAAAACATGATTGCATGGAACGAAACCTGTTCGCCGCATGGGGTGATGATAATGCGGCCCTGTGAGCGAAAAATGACTACTTATTTATAAGCATTGTATAAATTATGAGTAGTACTCGTACATTTCGTGAGAGAATTCTTTAAACTTTAAACAGGTTTCTTGGAAAATATATTTGTACACATACCTCTGTTGCAGTTTCTTAGATTAATTATAAGTAAGTTCTCAGAATACAATTTTTGACAATGGATTTAATGATGCTATCAATATATCATAAAGTATGTTTTATTAGATGTATGATTAGACCAAATTAATTCCTTCGACAAAATAATAAAAGTAGTAAAACTAACATAAAAACCGTCGATATGCCAATATGCCAGAGCTTGTCATCTCCGGACGACAGATTGCAATCTATTCTAGACTGGTCCTTTATCTCATTATTACACGAGTACATTAAATGTTCAAGTGGCAAAATTTATAATATTGATGATCTTTTAAATACGAAGAAGAAACTGGCCAAGAGCCAGTCGGACATGCGCTTTAAGCGTGGTTGTGTACCGTCGAACAACACGTGACACAAATCAAATCGTAATCACACATACTTTAACAATATTAAAACAACTTTCATCGTAGATTTAACAATCATGGGACGCGTGTTTGATTTTGAAATAGTTTTGAATAAGACTCAGCCAATCGAAACAATCCTTGTGTTAAAGGTACTTTACACATGTTTAGGCGGAATGCTGATCTATCATGGCGGATTATAATAAATATTATATACTATTTATTTTTATGATATTCCTAACAGTGTCAGTCGTAGCTTTTTTTGTGAACCGCATTTTTAATAGATTTAGTGTTTAATAAAAATATGTTTTGTATATAGTTATAATATACATTTAGCTTATAATATATATATATAGCATTTTTCGTTCATTTAGAATAAGAAGCTGTGGTGTTTGTTTTTCTGTTTCTAGATTTGTCTTTTATACGCTCCGAGAACTATGAATGTAATATTGATTTTGCTTTTTTTCTTTCTTCTTTCTTTCTTTCTTTGCATTAAATGTGTTATATTTAGTTAAAGGGGTTAAGAGATTTACCACGACATACGAATTTTATAACATTATGTCTAAATTATACATACAATAAATTAAAATTCTAGTCATGTGTAAGCCTCTAGAATATCGCGTCCTGTGGGCCATATATATGAATAAGATAATGACAAAAAATTATGACAGATACATGATCTGGAAGACAGATAACACGACCGCAAAGCGTTATAGGCGCCATTCTTCTCACAATATGTAAATGGTTGCACGAAATTAACTCACAGTTTTGGCAGACTGTGTGACGTGCGCTACTTGGGATTTCATTTAATCTTATCTTTACCTATCTCGTTAATCAAATTAAATCCTATTTAAGTTTGTGTAGTGAAAAACTAGGCCAAAAATGTACCGTGTAGGCGCTACCACATTAATTTAAGAAATACTTTTGCATATTTAGGTCAGAAGACTATTAATGAAAATTTTGTTCAGTATTGGCGCAAAAAAATAAGTAGACTAATACACTGTCAACTACAAACATTGCTAGCTTCGTAGCTAGCAATGTTTATGGTTGATAGCAATGTTCACGGTTGACAATGCTCGCAAAGGTCATAATCTATACTAATATTATAAAGCTGAAGAGTTTGTTTGTTTGTTTGGTTGAACGCGCTAATCTCAGAAACTACTGAACCGAATTGAAAAATTATTTTAGTGTTGGATAGTCTATTTACCGAGGAAGATTATAGGCTACATAACAGCACGCTACGACCCACGCGGGCGGCGCAGTAATCATAAACGCAGGTGAAAACGCGGGCATATCTATACTAATATTATAAAGCTGAAGAGTTTGTTTGTTTGGTTGAACGCGCTAATCTCAGGAACTACTGGTCCGAATTGAAAAATATTTTAGTGTTGGATAGCTTATTTATCGAGGTAGGCTATAGGCTATATAACATCACGCTACGACCCACGAGGACGGCGCAGTAATCATAAACGCAGGTGAAATCACGGGCACATCTAGTCTAGTTGAATATAAGAGTCGATACCTAATTATATAGTTTAAATGATAGGCATTGTATTGTTGTTGAAAGCGACGAATAACTAAACACATTACATTTATAATACCTGCCTTGTATATTAACTGACTCGCTGCTGCACACTCTTCTCAGTTTGAGAAAGGTAGTATCTTAGAGTCTCTAAGGGTAGTATAGTCTACCACACTGGCCCGGGTTAGCACACTTTACATATCTTCGAGAACGTTATGGAGAACTCTCAGACATGCAGGTTGTTTTCCTTAAGCGTTAGCAAATAATAAGTAACTAATTAAAACTCACATAACTTCAAAAAGTCAGGTGTGTCTTAGGATCGAACTTGAGACCTGTGCGTGCTAGTCTAAGGGTCTCCCACTGGGCTATAGCTGCTACTGGCTTTTTTAATTGATCATAAGTAATGCGATGTAACTTTGTTCATAAACAGAATTAGTATGGGAATACCTGAAGTCACTTAAAATGCACAGCAGCTACTTTATCTTAATGAATCAATTTATTCACCAGTAAGACCGATTAATAAAACATTAGTGCTTGCACTCACGCCTGTTTTCTATACAAATTATTGTACATCTCTTTCACTCTTTTAGATACGGCACACGACAGCAGATGGAATACTTAGATCGCAATGTAGTTACGACACCGAAAAGTCGGGCTCACGACAAAGGTTACTATGGATTTGGCTAAGTATTAATTTCTGTGTTAATGTAATGCAAATTATTGTGACACAAAGTTCAAGGATGGAATATTATTTTTATGTGTCAATCTAGCACAGATCGGACAAATTAGAAATGCTTTGTGATTTTTTTACGCGATATAAATTCCAACGACAGCGAGTGAAACGTCTAATAGCAGACACCACTACAACTTTCTCACGTAAGAAAAGAAAACAACATGTGACAAGACCAGTGTGTATATCAGTTACTAGTTTTTGTTTGAATGCCTCGTTAGTCCCGGGATGAAAGCGTGAACATGTGCGCAACTGCTGATGAAGCCCCAGATTTGATTTGAATATTTCGTTAACAAGAAGTTATACGATATATAGACGATATTAGGATGGGATATATACTCGTAAAGGGTGAGGCCAAAAATAATTTTAATGAATCAATATTTGAACGCAATGGAAAAAGCATTGTATCTGCACCCACCTAAAAGACAAAATACATAAAACTTGATATGCTGATATAATGATAAGGATGATTAAGTAAACAACTAGGTATATTAAATTACTTTTAACATATACGAGTAGATAATAAAGAAACAGTTATATTTGTCAAAGAACTGCCTGCTTTAAAATAATTACTGACCACCATATGTTAAAATCTTTTGCCTCTATACCAAAATAATTTGTACGTCTTCATGAGACTAGACTTGATATAGTTGAATGGTTAATTTCTTCTTGTAGAAGACAACTCTAACCAATTCGGAAGGGATTCCATAAGGTGAATGCATTTATAAAAAATAAAAAAGATACTTACATGTAATTATTGCAGCAATGAGACTGACTGCGCTGTCTGGCGGCGTACACGCTGGCCACAAAGGTTTCAGAATGTTTTGTGCAAAGGTTAACGCAGTGATTGCATTTCCAGTCGGCACTAGTATGAACAACGCCACCCAGAGGTACAAGAATGCGGGCAGTGGTCCAAATGCCTCTCCAATATAGGCGTAGTCGCCTCCTGATTTTGGTATCATAGTACCTGAAAATATATCAAATACCTATTGAAAATACATTAGAGTAAATGATTCTTAAATATATCATATTCATTCATGTACTGTTTTTTGACTGTCAAGGAAACCTTGCCGTTTCTGGCAGCTAGCTATCAGTAATATATTAACTCTCTCAACACAGAACCGTCTTTGTTTGGCTACAATCTTCTGTACGGTGAAGGTACTCTCTTAGTCAGGCTGTACCAGTTTTAGCAGATACTCTATGTTATGTCTCATATAAAATTCTGTCAAATTTGTATAATGTGCGCTATTCATGGGCCAAAATAGAAACGACATAACAAAAGCCTTAACTATTTGTAAAATAACGATTAGATCTTTGCATATAAAATCTGGGTTGGATAATAGACAAAGTGCTCAATATTCGGTATTTGTGAATAATTATATTATTAGTTATAGTTATTTGACATGTGCATATATTCTGCGCTCAGGGTTATGTCCAAGAAGATGCATTATATTTTATATTTTCGGCTTGACTGTGACATGAGCCACAGGACCAACTGGGGTGCAATAGCGGGTGATGGTGATGGCTGCGGTCGATCCCACGATCGACCGCAGCCAGCCATCACGGATCCCGGATTTTATTATTTAATGCTCTGTTAGGCAATTTTCAATAGTAGCATGGAGTCGGACAATGCATTCAATATAGGACAACATAGCTGACAAAATGTGAATATGATACATCCCTGTCTTACGCTTAGGGAATTGCAGACGTAATTACCTGCATGAATTTATACTTGACTGATATCTATCCCTGGTCGTTCCGTAGCGACAGTCGCAAGACAATCTTTCCGGGTATAGCGATTTGCGTCATTTCGCCGTTTACATAACCCTCGTTTTCAATGGAGAACCGGTTTACCGTAAGCCGAACGAGTTAGACGACGTTAAAAAAATGTGCATGTGTGCGATATCACTTTCGCGTCGCTGTCCTATTTTGATTATATTTGGCAGGACTTTATTTATTTATACAGCAACTCATTTGTTTGTACTACATTTTATTTATTTGTAACAAAATATGTGTACCTTCTATTACATATTGCAGTTTCAGCAGTCAAGACTTTGTAGTCAGTTATCGTTAAAAATACAAACTTTTAAACAAATGCAATCAATTTATAAAATTGTATAAGTATATGTTCTGATTTTAATAGCCAGCAGAAAACTAATTATTTCGTCACATAATTATGGGAGGATCAGGTTTCTTTAATTAAACAACGGCAAAAAAATAGATCAATCTTTAACCTAGATGAAGCAAGATATTGTGTCTAAAAAACCGATTGATACAAAAAAAACCATTTCTCCTAATATTATGTAAAACTTTATGACGATGGATATTTAATCTTTTATTAACAACACCGCGTACCTCGTAAAATAGATTTGAATGAAAAATGAGACACATCACACATCTCTCAACACATACTTAAATTGTTTTATTCTGGTGAGTACCTGGGATTCATGAGAGCGATATCGCGGACAGAAGCTAATTATTTATAAAAATATGTATATCCAAACATTTAACAACTGCACACGGTGTAAATTAATAAATAAAGTAAAATACCATAATTTAATAAATCTACATTAAAATTGGGCATACAGTTAAGATCTTGTGACTTTATTTAATTTTCACTTCCAATTCAATAAGTAGGTACACATTTAAACAATTTATTGCCACCGAATTTGTTCCTGATAATGAAGTGTATAAATGCAAACTAATAAAACCACAGATTTAAGCAAGCGTAAAACTAAGCCAAAGACAAGTCATATTCAGTAACTTATTGATACCAAACTTTGACAGCTTTAGGAGAACTGAATAATGCATGTTTAAAATTTCGACCACTGAGCGTTTGCTCAGTCGTCGAAATTCGACCATAATCATTATTGTATTATAAATCTCTGGCAAAAGTCGGGAAAAATGGTTGATATAAAAGTTTAAAAGTTGTGATTGATTAAACTCTTGTAGACATTACGATTAATTAAATAAGGTACTAGGTTATGGTAACACTTATAAAAAATTGTATCGGCTAATTGACTGACGTACGAAGATAGATACTGTTGCAATTTTCTGTTTTATAATATGTAGGCAGGTACACAAGCGGTACAGCACTTTCAATTATGAAAACACTTAAGCATTCTGTATATGGCTACTGTAACCTTCTGTTTTGTATAATATATGTACATATAATATACTAGCTGAGCTGTACAAGTGACTGCAAAAGTTGACTTGCCGCGGTATATTTGTTATTAATAGTCTCCTATGCATCTACGCCCTGCTCTCTCTTCTGCAGACATTACTTATAAGTATACAGACACATAGATATGTATACGGTTTATTTATACCAGTATTATAAAGAGAAAGTATTTGTATTTTGTAAATTTTTTGTAATAAACAAAATCATAAAGTAAAGTACCGATTTAAAAACATATTTTACCATTAGGTAAGCAAGGAAAGCTTATTTATCCAGGAGTAACACAGGCTATATAACATCTCGTTACGGGCCACGCGGCCGGAGCAGTGATCATGAACATGAGTGAAACCACGGCGGACAGCTAGTATTTATTTAATTATCATTATATATAATTTTGAATGGAAGAGAAGGTGGATGAATAAGATAAGATGGTGGAGAAAATATTTGATGAAAGTACGAATAAGCTGAGTAACCCATGAAGATATCTTACAAGAAACCGACGTAAGACTAGCAACACTGCATTTTGTTCGGTAAGTAAGAATTATGGAAGCTCTCATAAGTTCCATCCTTTCTTTTCATCTTTATTTCCCTCCACCTAAATTTAATAACACGCGAATGGCTCCCCTGAGAGAAATGAAACGGACGGCAATTTGTGTAGCAACGGTTATTAACTCAAAACATACGTGTGTCATAGGTAGCACAAGATTGCATATTTTAATTTATAGGTATAAAGGTATATGTATCTTTCTTTGACATTTTTAATTAAAGTAATCGTTCACAGATATTTGTGCAACGGTTTGGTCTAAAGAGATTATTTCTCAAAAAAGAACATTACATAGTTCATTTAAAATATGAGAAACTTTAAACAATTACAACATAGCAAGTACATTACTAACATTTTATATTCGATTAGTCGAGTCGTTATTCAGTGTAACGCCACTTTTGGCCTAAGTTGGATTATCGATAATAAAGCTTCAGTAAGTAACCTGTGAAATAAAGCAGCTACTTTATATATAAAATTCGACAAAATATAACACAGTCTACAAAACCGATATGAATCTATTCAATAATCAGTTATTTCGTAGCCGATTCTGAGCCCTTACTAAGGTACTGTAAATGCTTTTCCTTAGTCGGGCAGTATAGTAGATGGCCAACATAGTTGTTTATAAAATACTGGCTTTTGCGCGCGGCTCCGCCCACGTGGTACCTACATCAATAAAAAGTAGCCTATGTCCTTCTCCAGGTTTTAAACTATATATGTAGGTACCAAATTTCATCTAAATCGGTTGAGTGGTTTAGCTGTGAAAAGGTAACAGACAGACAGAGTTTCTTTCGAATTTATAATATTAGTAAGGATATAATGTCTCACTCTACTTTATAGGAGTAAAGTTAATTTGATTCAAAAAAATATAAAGTATATCTATTGAAATTAAACTACTATATACGGATTTTATCGCGTTGCTTACTTGACACTTTTTTACAAAATTTTAAAAATTGCCATGAAAAGCAACCGAAACGTCGGGGAAAGTGTAAAAATAAATTAAATCTAAATAGTTTTAATAATAATTTAATTAGCTTAAAAAATTGTAAAGTTTAATAGTAGTAGCAGTCAACCATTTTCAAAATTTTGTGAAAAAATTGTCCAGTATACAACGCGATAAAATCCGTATATAGCAGTTTAATTTCAATGAATAATATTCGCGTAAATAGAAAACAATATTATAAAGTATATCTAGTTAAAAGATACCTATTCTTCACGTCGACGACGACGACGACCTCGATGGAGTAGTGGTTAGTGTAACCGACTGCCACGCCTGAGGTCGCGGGTTCGATTCCCGCACAAGTCAAACATTTGTGTGCATGAACATGGATGTTTGTCTTGGTCTGGGTGTTTCTATGTATAATATGTATGTATTTACAAAAAAGAAAGTATATATGTATGTTTATCCATTGTCTAGTACCCATAGTACAAGCTCTGCTTAGTTTGGGCTAGATGGTGTTGTGTGTATGTGGTAGAATATTATTATTATTATACATTTTTGAATTAAGTTAAACATAATCAGTTATTTGCAAACAATACTTAAATGGACATAAAAATCGTGTTTATAGTTATTAATTTTATAATCAAATATATAATGGCGTACTTTATAATATTGTTGGTCGCTGAGTTATTGAATATAATTTTAAGTATGAGTAAAATATACTAAAAAACTCAAACGCAAACTTCAATGCTAACGAATTAATATATTGAAATATTTTAATTGCAGTGTATTTATTGCAAACAAATCGATCTACATATATCATCAAAATATGGAGCTATTTATTAACAGTATTATGGCTGAAATAAAGACAAAAGCCGATTTATATCTATTTCGTTCCTTTACAGGGTAATCTATACTAATATTATAAAGCTGAAGAGTTTGTTTGTTTGTTTGAACGCGCTAATCTCCGGAGCTACTGGTTCGAATTTAAAAAATATTTTTATTTAGGGTGGCCCATTTATCGAGGAAGGCTATAGGCTATATATAATATATATTATATATAGCCTATAAGTATATTTATTATTATTTTCTCATCTCTAATATTTATGTCTATTCTAGCTCTTTTTTAATAAACTTCAGACTTAAAATCGATACTATACAACTATCTACATAATGGCCGTGATATTAATCACTTTGAAAAATAATAATACATACTATAAATTTAAATTAAGCAATCTCCTTGGCGTGGCTATAGCTACGCTACTGAATCTTGTAATGTCATGGACTCGCAGTTAGTTGGTCTAGTTTTCATTCCAAGCAATATAATATTTGTAGAAAACTTTCACTATATGAGACGTCTGGGGTTCTCTTGCAGATATCAATCAATCGTATAGATTTGTTGATCAGGCACAGAGATTCATAGAAAACTGTCTTCATTTACAAACAAACCGAAAGCTAACTTGGTTCCGTGGTTGAATCTTAAATATTACTTTAAGCTCAAAAGAAAAAACATGGTTTCATGATCATAACCAGAATAATTTTTTTTATGACCGACAATTTGATGTTGATTGTATCGAACATATTTTTATTTGGGTATAATAAAAGTACAGCCCACCTACAGTTAGGTAGCCTGTAATTTTGCCATTTTTACGATTTCGATATGATATGATATTAGTACTAACCCTAAATAGGCTTGGAGGCCAATAGAAATAAGGTTATAGTTTTACAACAATAGTTACGTTTTGTTCATGATGCGATTCGAATTCGGTTCATAATATAAAACTTCGTATTATTTGTTGCCGTATAGCTTTTGCCCGCTACTCCGTAGGCGTGTAGTAGTTTAGAAGTAGGAACCAATATATCTATTTCTTTCTTTGAATGTAAGAATGAGCTATATTTTGATCTATAGACATTATACTGGACTTTTAGGCGGCGTTTCAAGATTAAACAAGCATCAGATTTTAAGTAAGACCACCAACAATAAACTGTGAATACCGCATTCAATTTCGTGCAGTAGTTTTTGCGTGATGCGCGTACAAACGTATAGACAAAAATTCTAAAAATAATTGTTTTTGCTTAAAAAGCCTCTATACATTATGGTATGGTAATTGGTATCCTACGGCATACCTTTTTCTAAATTTAATATGATCACTGATCAGTATCACATATTTTAGCATAATTATGTTGTTACTAGGGAAAAATTATTTATGAAAAATTATCTATTGTATACTACTGTGATAGCAAACAAGCATATTATGATTCGAGCCTAAACGATCACAGTAGGATTTATACCATTGCAAAAACCAAGATCTCGTTATCTATATATTATTTATCATACTTTTTATAATCTCATTTTTTGGCACTCGGGAATCTAAACTCATCGGTGGAACTCTGGTGAAGTGTAGACATATTTATGTCACTAGTCGACCGCTCTACGTTTCAACGGTACCACCATTTTAGAATCACTAAAACCTTATATCTAAAGTTAGTTAGATATTGATACAGAATGGTTCTGATACCAGTTAGGTAACAATGTTTGTTAATTTATAGACGTCGTCAGCATTGCGATGGTTTGAGATGGCGATAAGTTGATCACCTGGTAGACTTTTAATTAAAAACAAGTTGTATAAAAACCATTTCAAGAAATGCTTTCCTATGTTAATTAAAAGATAAAATGAAAGAGATGGTGGATGGATGAAAAAGTAAGCATTCTTCGGCAAAAAAACCGTATCAATCATCATTTTAATTAAATGTTCCAGGGATGCTTTGTATCAAACAAAACTTAGTTTAAACCATGTCACGGATATAGTTTTAGCTTGTGTATCATAATTATCATAAAGCTTAAACTTCAATACAAGATAATACCTTTATGTTAAATTTAACTGCCATCTAGACAGTTTCTGTAATATAATTTTTAAACCAATATATAGATTTTACAAGCATTAATATCGTGACGTAATAGGATAACAGAAATTCATATTTCTGAAGGCAGTAAAGTTTGACCGGATTAGCGGCTTACGAGCGACACACAAATAGGTCAAACAAGTAATAACAATGCCTTAAGACTGCGCCGAGCGAAATGTGCCAAAACAGGCGGTCACAGTTAAGTTGATAAAATCAACACTTTTTGTTTAATATAAATATAAAATATACATTTACGATAATAATGCATGTGTTTACAATTACTCCGTGTAAAAAACCTAAAATAATTAATATTTTCGCCCACAAAATTACGTAAATTTGGAAAAACGTAAGCTCGTGTTACGTTATTTTTAGATTACAACAGTAGAAATCTATCCTATTTTACAGGTTAAACGAAACATAAATAGTTATATTACAATTTGTCCGTCCCAAATATTTAAGTTATTGGTTGACAATAAAGATACATATTTATCAAAAAAGCACTTCAAATCCTCCATACAATTTTACTATGGCGGCCGAGCGACGATTTGAATGTCATTCAGTCCAACCGCGTCTTACGCTCGGCGCAGTCTTAATGCGTTTCTCGCTTATTTGGAACGAGAACCTAATACTCATTTTTATTATGTCACTTGTTACAATATTTTAGAAAACTACCTACGAGTATATGACATATAAAGCTACGGATATAATTATAGATACATAGATTTATGCAATCACTAGCTGTGCCCCGCGGCTTCGACCAAGTTTACGATTACTACTCCGCTATTGTGGCTCGTAGCATAATATTTTATAGACTAATAGTAGTTTAAAGTTGCAAAATTATGTAACAATAGTGTTTTATAAAAAATATACAACGCGATATAATCCGTATAAAGTTGTTTAATGTCAAAGTTTTGTGTTTATTAATTAATTTTAAATCGGTTTTTCATTTAGAATTGCATTTATAACAAACGAAAATACATTTAATTTTATATTAGTATAGATTTAGATTTACACTCCCAGTTACATAATATAAACATATGTATGTATATATGTAGGTATATCCTCCTCGTACAAGTAGTGTATGTGTGTATATGTGTAGACTTGCAGTAAGTACTCGCTAGCTTTCAGTCGATATGTCTGCAATGCGTCTCGGTGCTCTAGTTTATAATTATTTATTCAATAACTTTTGCAGTGTGCTTTGAATCGTAAATCTGTAACCAAGTGTGCGTGTCATTTGTACCGGATTAATTAAGCGTTTAACTATAATAAATATAGTTATTTATTATACTTATGGCATAACATACCACGGTACTCCCGAGTCCTATATTATGTCTATGTACGTATAAATGCAAATATCCTTACTATAATATTTTAAATTCGAAAGTAACTGTCTGTCTGTCTATCCATCTGTCTGTCTGTTACCTTTTCTAAGCTAAACCACTCAATCAATTTGGATGAAATTTGGTACAAAGATAGTCAAAAACCTGGGAAAGGACATAAGTTACTTTTTATTGATGTAGGTACCACGCGGGCAGAGCTGCGCGTAAAAGCTAGTTTTAAATAAGTAATACAAAGTCTTTCGCCTATATACCTGGATGGGTAGGAAAAGGCGTAGATACTACACTTATTTCGACAGCTATGTTTTCTAAGGTCCTAAATAAATGAGGCCACCGTAATTCTATTTAAACAGTTCCAAAACCCTCCCGTGCTTCTTACCTACTGAGAATTACTCGACAAAATTATGCCTGATCCAGGCATCCAACCGAGGCCCATGCACGGCAACCACATTCACCGCCGCAGTTATTTTTAGATATAAATAAATATTTGTTTATTGAAATAATAACATCCAAGTTATATTTTAAACGGTAAAATAAAAGCTTTGTATTCTTAAACTCCTTATCTCACATAATTCGCTTTTGTATTGTTACCATTTACGGTAAATGAACAATATAATGACCATTGCTGTGTTAATGTGTTCAATGAGTTCATGACCACGTGGCCTATGAAATTAAATTCAAAATGTTATTAGCAAATGTACACTTTACCTACTCACGTAGGTATTTTATACTTCGTCAATGTTGAATTTGTTTATATTATTATCAACAGAACAAGTGGATGTGGCTTTTTTATCATGTATACTAGTTTATAAACGAACCCACTCATCTAATATCGTAAATAGAGCATGCACCAATGTTTATGAGTTTAACTCTAAAACGATTCTAATTGGTTTCGGTAATATAAATAAAATTAATAAGCGGAACAGATATTACAAAGACAATGCGTTACTAATAAATATTGAAGAAAATACATGAAGCTATACATAACGAATAGCAACAGGATTCGTCACCCCGGCATCGTGATAGCATAATAATTAGTTCTGAATTCATTAACAGCTGGCGATTCACAATGCTACTACACGGAATACGTAACTCGATAATTAAATTACACTCACCTAACTCTGCATAGCACAAAGCTCCGATCATCGAGAGGAACCCGGAGAGCACCCAGACGATCAGCGCCATGCCCTTAGATCCAGCATACTTCAGGGCAAGACTTGGAGACACGAAGATCCCTGAACCAATAATCACTCCCACGATAATCGCCACTCCATTCATCAAACCCAGCTCCTTCTTCAATCGAACCCCTTCGCTCGATGCTTGATCACCACTTTCGTTACTTACTGAACCCATGTCCATCGCCTTCGGCGGCAATACATCGATATCACTCACTTTTGCCATGTTCGATGTATAAAAATATATTTTTTTAATTTATTAATTATTACAATATAATAACCTAATTACAAAATAAACTAGATTAAACACTTTCATACATTTTCTATTGAGATAAAGCTCCGTCACAGCCGAATTTTGAAACACCGTCGTGCAAATATTGCATCACACTGCGGACCGAGCTGCGGCGGGGAACACCACGTGTGGCGGCGAACACCATGGACCAGCCATGGACTGATAAAATATTATTTTATTTGCACTACTTATTATACAACCGCAGCTGATAACACAAACCTATTAAAAATAATACTACTACCGTAAAATTATTCCACATGTGAGAAACATTAGGTTAAACAATTCAGAAATAGAGGCGCACAGTATTTTGTATCTATTTTAAAAGACAATTCGTTTGAGATTTTATTTATGAAGGTGTAAAAATATATTTTGTTATTTATGTGGTGATTAAATAGTTCGAAACAAGTTTTCCGGCCACGATCGTATCCTTAAGCTCCGAGAACGTGTACGTTCCTCGTTACGTGCGTCTACTTTACTAGTCACTCCGCTACTTTGCAAGTTAACTACACGAGTACAGCCGTCTGCGCCCGTACGTATGACTCAGACCCAAAATGACATGGGTGTAACACCATATTGAGTCAATATCAACTTTACCTCTCAAGCAATTGAGTCTATTTTTATTTTCTGAATGGCGGCTAAAATTCACTGCCAAGTTCGTACAACTGGTTTTTTAGCTGTCTCGTTCTCACAGTCCTATGCGAACCACGTGTGCCATGGCACAGTTATTTTATAGAACCCTAATTTCCAAAACAGAGACCGTCAATAAAGTGCCACTTTAAGTGATGGGCACATTGACCGTCTATATGAGGAATAGGTTCTTCACATAAGCAGGATATGAGCAATTCATTTATAGCATGTTCGCTGCAAAGAGGTCAATGACAGTGTGGTGATACGAGATATCAATCTGTCTAAGCCTATGGTAAAAGTAAAAGCTATAAACATTTATAATACCTGTATGCCTCTAAGTGTCACTGTTCTTTAGATAAAAAAAGTTGTTAGCTAATAAAGTAATAACCTAACACTGCGTAATTGTTTTAATGTTTTGGACCAAGAAACATGGATAGGAAATAGTATATACCAAGTATAGCATTTTATTATATTTCCATGGAAATATCAAAAACTTGGTATATTGTAGGTATATTATTTTATACTAGCGGTCGCCTAGTGGGCAAAGTTCGACCATAATTGATTTAAATTTTAAGTTTAATCGTTATAAAGGTTTTATTGTCTATAACGTTACTCTTATAATCAGATTTCATTTAGATTTTGCCAAGGCTATACAAGTTAATTTACCTATCTTTTTCAAACAAATTATTATTGACGATATGCCTAAGCTTGCTAGTTTGTTTTCTTTTTTTTATTACATATAAATAAGGTATATGTAACCATAGTTACGAAGAATTGTACGACGTCAGACGAACAATGCCAAAATACAACGAACGCGATTCGACTGCGTGTCAAATGCATGTTTGTGTCATGTGTGCGTGTCAAATGCATGGTTGTGTGCGTATCGGATTTTTTAATTAATTTAATGTGTTTCTAATGCATATTTTATAAAAATATTAGGATTCGCCATTCCTTCTCGATATAAACTTTAACTGTGCCCAATTTCATACTCCTCCGTCCGCGCAATTTTCGTAAAAAGGGGTACACAGTTTTTGCTTCACGTATTAATATATAGATTATATACTTAGCTGATATTATTAACATATATAGGTACTAGCTGCCGCCAATGACATTTTGCCACTTTTAAATTTACAATAAACATGAGTTAAGTGAAATTATGTTTAGGTACGTATAGTAACAAAATAATATAGCAAGGAAAAAGCCGGGATAGACACAAGTGTGTGTGTGTGTGTGTTGTCTAACGATGTAGCATTCAAAAAGAAAGAATAACTAAGCGTTAAGCATCGATATATTTAAACAAATACTGACGTTATAAGAGTTTTACCTTGCTACCCCAAACATAGACCTTGTCGACGCTCAATCTGTAGGCTCAATGTCATTCGAATAATCCTAAATAATTCTGTCTGTCCCACTTGTCCCATTGTGTTGTACATAATCCTTGAATTACCATTAAGGGATCCTAAATTGGTATAAGTTTTAGAAATGTACCTCAGGGTTGCACCCTGTCCCCCATTCTTTTAATGTGTATCGAGCGAAGCGAGGGCGATCGGGTAATGACGTGTTTAACATGCGAGAATTGGAAAAGGGGAATCTGAAATCATCGTTACTCGCTAGCGACGCGGAAATGAGTGTTTTATTATTATAATCGAATAGAGTGCCTGTGCACTATTCAGTAGGGACTTGTATCTGGGTCTGAACTCTGAATAAAGTATCTAAGACAATGTTCATAATATCTTAGATAAAAATAAAATAATCAAGAGTTTGTAGTTTTATTGGATACTCGAGTTGATGACCCTAGTATCTATACTATAACAATAATGACTCTTTTCGTCGGATCTAGACCTTGTTTACTAATCTTAATTGCTTAATATCAGATATGGAAACTTATTTGAAATAACTAATAATTTTCAGTAATAGCTCTAGAACTTTTTAGATAATCAACGGCGATTAATTTAAAAAGTGCCTACTCAATAACGCGAGCAAGCAGCGTTATTGTTTACAATGCTTTTTTTTCGAATCCGATTGATCTACAAATGTAGAAAAACTTGTACGACCATGACATCAGCTGATTGCTGATGCATCTATGCGTATAAAATAAATATTTGTAAAAGATTCTCAAAATAACGCGGGCCGTACATTAGACGACGGCGACGGTGTCTACGCCCTGGTGGTAACACGACCTTTGCGGCATACTTCCCATTAAGAATCACCACAGAAACGTGTCGTATTATTCAAAAGAAAGAAAGATAAACGATGAACCTATTGAGTCCTAGTTGAAGACCGGTGGCCAGACACAATAGATTTTTAATTAAGTCTAGTATTTTTAGACTTGACAGATTAATAATATTATGGCCTTGAATAAAAGGAAAAAATATAAGGCAAATGCAGACTAAACACAGAAATAAACGAGACGTTAAGCTGCAAAATCAAGAAAAGTTAAATGAACTTATCTACTTATAAAGTAGCTATTTGCGAAAATATTATCAACGGATGTATCGCCTCGTTGCCTCTGAGATTAATAAAATAACTTCCTTCATGACTCATGAGTTAATTCTAATCAAAACTTGCAATTGTAGGTAGTTACCAGATATAACTTTCATAGAATAAAATACCTAACATGGTCTACCTTTTTACCATAGTGTTTTTATATAGGGTGCAACTACTTTCACAGTCATTTGACCCAGGTTTAAGTGGACATTCTGCTGTGTCCTGCCGCTCCTACAGATACACAGTATAAAAGTGCTGCATTATTCCAACTACTACTTATGATGGTCTCATTTTAAACCAACTTTAGTAACATCTCATGTCGGCTTCAGATACGGCGACGAATCTAATAAAATTATCTGTACTGAAAGTTATCTCTGCACTATATGTTCATGCGCAATGAAGATATATCTATCAGGGTTCTGTTAGGATAATTATAATCGGGCACGCCACGATCGTGGCGGTAAGTCTCGTGTTTGAGGAGTGGCTGGAGAGGCGGCATGGCGCCCTCACCTTCCGACTGACACAGGTAATGACTGGCCACGGTTGTTTTGGCCAGTTCCTGTGTCGTATACGCCGGCAAGAGACGCCCGGTTGTCACCACTGCGGCGACTGCCGCGACGTTGTTGTGAACACGGCGCTGCACACTTTGGCGGATTGCCCCGCCTGGGCATCGCAGCGCCGTAAGTTGATCGCGGCAGTCGGATTGGTTGCCCTCTCACTCCCGGCTGTAGTTCAGTCTATGGTCCGGAGTGAGAGGTCGTGGAACGCCGTCGCCTCCTTTTGTGAGGAAGTCATTTCCATCAAGGAAGCGGCGGAGCGGGAGAGGGGGCGTTTAAACCCTCTCCCCAACCGCAGAACCGGGCGCCGGAGGGCGCGAGATGACCTCCAGCCAGCCTGAGGATTGACCTGGGGGTGGCGGGCTTTGTGGGGGCCTGCCCGCCATCCGTTCAGCACCAGGTCCGAGAGGAGGCGTGCGTGTTCCCACGCGCGCCTTTGTGTCGAGTCCGTCTCCCCTCTAGGGGGGACAGTAGGGATAATTTGTGAGAAGTGCCTTTGGGTAGGTCTGTTCGTGTAGTGGCCTGCCGTTTCATACGGCGAGCCGAAACCTCGGCGGGGTCGCGACCGCATGTGCAAGTGATTCGCGCGGCCCCGTCGATAGTGGTTTTGTCGAGGAACACCGTGGTAGGTTTAGTCGGTATTCCGGGAGGTACATTATCTTCTTAACATCTTTCTGTTACCCCGGCGAGTCCGACATAACCCCTCCGCCCGCCCCCGCGGAGGGGTATGCATCAAGCATTACCACACGTAAAAGAAAAAAAAAAAGTATAATTATAATGATTGTTGATTTGTTTTTCGAATATTTCGTTTATTGAACCATACGCATCTATATTATTCTATTATTTGCTGTCTTGTACAGCAAGAAGAGATTATACTACGCCTCTTCAAGTTTTTTAACAACTTGATATATAAAACTGGCCACTTATTTTCACTTGCCGTTAAGAGGGTAGGTCAATAAAGTCTAATGTTATGACTTTAGCCTTCGCTGGATGCCTCTAAGTACAATACACATATTATCGGCGCATGTGACGTCGGTGACGAGATTGTAACTTTTGTGTACTCAATTAATCTAGGCGTGTTAAATTTATTACCGATAGTTCCGAAACGGTAAAGAATAACTATGCAGTTTGTTTAAAAGAATCCAATATTATGAGTCAGTTTATGTGCCCCAATCTTAAGAGTGCGCCGAGCGAAATGTTCTAAAACAGGCGATCGCAGTTAAGTGAATAAAATCAACACTTTTTGTTTAATACATATTTAAAATATACAATTACCATAACAATGAATGTGTTTACAATTACTTCGTGTAAAAAACTTAAAATAATTAATAGTTTCGCCTACAAAATTACGTAAATTTGCACCGAGAAACGCAAAAACTGAAGCTCGTGTTACGTGATTTTTAGATTATAACAGTAGAATTCTATCCTATTTTACAGCTTAAACGAAACATAAATAGTAATATTACAATTTGTCCGTCCCAAATATTTAAGTTATTGGTTGACAATAAAGATACATATTTATCAAAAAAGCACTTCAAATCCTCCATACAATTTTACTATGGCGGCCGCGCGACGATTTGAATATGCGCCGTACGAGCTCTGTCATTATCTGTCTTACGCTCGGCGCAGTCTTAAATATGTAATCTATTTGATTCGAATAATAGAGCTGCAGCATTCGATAGCTATCAGTCAGTTCCATTTTCCAGACCGCTACCCGATTTATCATTGCGCTGCAAGAAATCGCGATGATTGTGCTTGATGATTCAGCTGATGAGAAGAGTGCCTCTACAATTTTAGGGCACTATAGCCGTTAAAAGGTGGAGTGAAATCACTTTGCTTATATTGTACACGTACACACATACATGAGATTTAGCTGTTCTGAGAGATAATTGTAGATTTACCAGAGCTTGACCTACAAAATAGCTTCATTATGCTAAAGCTTAAAGACTTAGGAATTAGCATCTCTTTTTTTATACATCTATGTTGGCAAACAAGCATACGGTCCATCTGATGGTAAGTGGTCACCGTAGCCTATGGGACGCCTGCAATACCAGAGGTATCAATTGCACGTTGCCGACCCTTTAGAAAAAGAAGTGGGAAGGAGAAGAAGCGGGAAAGGGGATAGAGGGTGATTGGGCCGTCGGCACTCTCACTCAGCGATCGAAACACAACAGTAGGAATACTGCTATTTCACGTCGATATTCTGTGAGAGGGTAGTCCTTCCCAGTTCGAGCCGGCCCATTCATGCTGAAATCAGCGAGGCTCTACTACTCAAAGACTACTACTACTCTTTTTACATTAATGATATTACGAATTCGAACATGAAACAATTTAAGAACTTCTTTAAGTTGTTGCTTTTATAGTGACCTGGGTCTTTTATATCTATACTAATATTATACAGCTGATGAGCTTGTTTGTTTGTTTGAACGCGCTAATCTCAGGAACTACTGGTTCGAACGGGAAAATTTTTTTTAGCTTAGTTATCGAGGAAGGTTATAGGCTATATAACATCACGCTACGACCCACAGGGGCGGCGCAGTAATCATAAACGCGGGTAAAACTGCGGGCACATCTAGTAATAGATACAGTTGCTCCGGGGCAAAATGCAACCGCACCATGCATCAGAACTCTTAGTTTACCGAGATTAATCAGGGAGTAAGCTTCTTATTGGCATGCCGAATTGAGTATTAATTATACGCTCAAATCCTGTAGAGAACAGAGTTGATGAGATGGTCGATCATTGCCTAGGATGGTACGACTACCTTTTTTATGAATTCTTTGAACATACCACCTCTTAAAGCCTTTGGTACAACGCCTGAGAAGTAAGATAGGTGGTGCACGCGCGTGACTATGACATCTTCGTTGCGTGTGAGGAAAAACGTAGCGTGATGTCTTTCCAAAAGGGAGCATCCTCCAAACAGGTTAGGTGACCGTGCCTGGCGGACCGCGGCTTGACGTTTGATGTCGGGAACTTTCGGGAATTCATACATTTACATTTATTAATACAAACTCGTTGTGTGAATCTCACTTGCGTGATTCAGGATAATAGCGAAACGTATATTTTGTATAGCGCTATCTCTTGACATTTGTCATAACTTCTTCGACTGTGTGGAGTCGCTACACTACTTCCCCAAGACCGGAGATCGATATGGTAGTTGATGAGTCAACTATTGAAGAGCTTTGCCAGTGCCAGTAAAGGATGCCACTGGTTTTAGTGAGTCGGCGCTGTATGCCGCTAGGCCCAATGATTAGGGTCTTAGTGCTCACGAACTCACATTTACCACACACCGTGTGTGTGCCTCAGTGAGTCGGGATTATCGCGTTGCAGTGTGTCCCACGGTGAGTCAGGGTGAATGCTGCGTATTTGCTGCGTCGTGACTGGCTGCTGTGTTGACGATGAGAGAAGTTCTATGCTTACATGGACCATGGCACAACCCCCTGCACAAGTTAATTACGCCTTGAGGCTGGTGAGGTCGTAGGGATGACCACGCATACGCGTTCGCTGGAGGCGTATGGTAGTCCCTGTTGGGACCGAAGATGCTGGCTGACTGCGACTTGATTGCTACTAATTTGGAGAAGTGCTGTGTGAAGAAAGGTGAGGTTGATAGCGATGGTTACTGCTGCTGATCTGCTTCTGAACGCAGTACGTCGTTAGTATCTGTTCCACAACAGCATTGGCTCAATATTTGAACTAGGGACGAGTTTTTGTTTTTTTAAATGCAAATGTTATACCTAATCCATATCCAAAATCTACAGTAGCTTCAGAAGGACATTCCAATCAGGGCTCAGGGCATGGGACGGATGCGCATAATTTCACAAGGTTACTGGCAAGGCCTACTGACGAATAATGTCATGAACGTTGCTTTACCTTAACAGGTCATGGAACAGCAAGAAAAGTCATCTTAGTGCAGACCAGACTGTGATCGGAGGTACAATGGTAATGGTAGGTACTTGTAATTAGACAATCAAGAAAGAAGTGCACTTGCCCCAATTGGGTCAGGTCATGTCTACGAGCACATGTATTTGCAGCGCGTTCCGCATACGGAACGCCATAGCCAGTTTTGATCGATCCGAATCAGGTCTATTGGTGGTCCCATAAAGTCTGTCATGAATACAAGTTCTGTATTTAGAAACTGCTTCAACGCGTCATCTGCTGCATTTCTGGCATAGGGCCAGGTAACCGCACACGTGTAACCGAAGCATGGAGAAGGGTTAGTCATCCAGACAGCGCAGACAATAAACATGACGAATAGATTCCCAGGGTGATTAATCCCAGTTACTCCTCTGGTCTCCGCGGGCGCCAAGCGACAACACCATTTTTAAAGGTCTTCATATCCGTCGAGTCTGCTGTAAAAACCGCAACCCCGTTTTTATTCTAACCGGTTGCTGACTCCGACACGTGTAGGTACTAACCGAGATTAGTGCACTATGGCAGGTTGTTTGCCGTTGATTGACGGCAGCTACTAAGTCTACAATTTATTTGAAGATAGATATTAGTTGTAGATCTCCCTTACCCATTCGGATTTAAAAACTCAAATAACACTGCCCAGGAGGCGAATCCAGAACCTCACGCTAAGCAGTGCCACAAATAGCACTGGGCCAACGAATCAATCAAAATTATAATTTATTATGTCTTTGACCAAAATATATTTTTTTACAGCTAAGGTGGCAATCAAGTATACGGCCCATCTGATGGTAAGTGGTTACCGTAGCGTATGAACGCCTGCAACACCAGAGGCATCACTTGCGCGTTGGCCGTTCCGACCCTTTAGGAAAGGAAGGAGAGAAAAAGGAAGTGGGAAGGAGAAGGAGCGGGTAGGTGGAAAGAGGGTGATTGGGCCTCCGGCACTCACCGAACGAAGCACAACAGTAGGAATAGGTACTGCTATTTCACGTCGATATTCTATGGGAAGGAAGTCCTTCCCCGATTCAGCTGGCCCATTCATGCTGAAATCAGCAAGGCTCTATTATTTTATATTATTAATAATAATAATAATATTCTATGATTACGGTTAGAAGCCGACAAGTCAGCAGTCCACCTGGTGTAAGGCGGTAACCACCGCTCATAAATATGGTTAGAGAGGTTGTTAAATTTTTCTAACGTTTTAAATTTAATCCTTCACTTTTTAAAAGGAAGGTTGATCAAAATGGTTTTTGCACTGCCACGGTTAGCAAACAAAACCCAGTAGTACGAATACAGCGACTTAATGACAGAGCTCCGTTAGAGAAGAGTTTAAACTACAATAAAACAAAATATATTGACCTATTACGCCATTTTTGTCTGATAGGCGCATAATTGAAATTAAGTCTATGCTTCTAGAATCCAAAATCAAGCCGTAAGCTCGTCATTCGCTCCACGCATCGCATCACGTGAAATTAAAATCAAACCTCCCTCACGAGTTATAAGTACATAATCGATTAGGTAGGGTGGCTTGTTGAACAGTGAGCCATCCAGGTACAGTGAGCCACGGCTATATCCCAGTAAGTGCGACGTTGCCACACTTCTCAATCGTGTTGAAACTTGCGTTGCGGTGTCCCCGCCCCACCCATTCAGTTAGCAGGCGCACGCGGCGCGAGGCGACGGCGTGACGGGAGTGTGTCTGTTTTTGCTAACAATATTACGAAATTTTCATGTAAGTACTTTGATTTTAGTACTTTTTTCTATTCTACTTATATAAAAACTATTATCATGCACACTAAGGTAGTATATTTAGCATTTGTTAAACAAACTAGAAAGCCATACATTGGAATTGCTTTATTTTCATTTTTATTTTTGTCTGTGTGTGAGTGTGGGTAGTACACTCTGAACCAGTGATCTGCGGTACACGGTGAACCGGTTCACTGTGTACCGACTACCAACTACTTGTAAAGCACACAGTGAACCAACAAATTACTATGATCATCCTCATGTCCATAATTTAATTTTTTTAGGATGCCGCGTCAAAAGAAAGACCGTTCCATTGGAAAGCATACAGAAGAAGCCATGAAATCAGCACTACTTATGATTGATGGGGGCATGTCTATAAGAAAAGCTGCAAAGGACTGTCAAATCCCTTATCCTACACTCCGTCGCTATGCAGCGAGAAGAAAAGAAAGAGGCGAAGACATGTCATTAGTCCCTAGGTATGATATAAACAAAATATTTACTGAAGAACAAGAAGAAATACTATTAAAATATAAGGATTGCGCTCTTATGTTTTATGGCCTTTCAGTGAAAGAATGTAGGAAAGTAGCGTATGAGATGGCAAAGATAAATAACATTAAAAAACCTGATTCATGGGAAAGGGATAATTTAGCAGGATTGGAGTGGTTTCGTTTTTTTAAGAAACGGCACCCTAATGTTTCTGTAAGAAAACCCGAAGCTGTGAGCCTGGCACGAGCGACCTCTTTCAATGCAGAAAATGTAGGACATTTTTTCAAGAATTTGGAAACTGTGCTTAAAAGAGAACCGAAATTTGCAGATGGCACTCGCATATTCAACTTAGATGAGACAAGTACTACAACTGTACAAAAACCGCAAAAGATTGTAGCACCAAGAGGAACTAATGTGGGAAAAGTCACAAGCGGAGAAAAAGGCACGCTGGTGACTACATGTTGTATAGTGAGTGCGAGTGGTTATGCGTTACCACCTGCAATTATTTTTCCCAGAAAGAACTATAAAACTATTATGTGTCACGGGGCACCTGCAGGTAGTTTAGGCTTAGCTAATCCTTCTGGATGGATGACTTCGGAGCTATTCGTGCAAGTAATGAGACATTTCATCAAACATTCGTCAACTACACCTGAGAATCCTTCATTGCTCGTCATGGATAATCATGAGTCTCATTTATCTATTGAGGCTCTAAACTTAGCCAAAGCGTCTGGAATAACTGTCTTGACATTACATCCACACACAACAAATAAGCTACAGCCACTAGATGTGGGATTGATGAACCCTTTCAAGACTTACTATTACTCAGCACTGGAGGCATGGATGCTTCAAAATCCAGGGAAACCTGTCTCAATATACGAAATCGCTGGATTCGTTGGGCGTGCTTATCCTCGAGCTATGACGCCACTAAACATAGCTGCCGCATTTGCCAAATGTGGAATTTTCCCTTATAATAAGGACATATTTACAGAAGAAGATTACATGCCCAGTAGCATCACAGATCGTGCTAATCCATTTGAAAATCCTCCATTGATAATCCCAACCACCAGCTCACATCTTTTACCAGAATCGACAGCTCAAGTAAACAGTGTTGCAACAGTTGAACAACGCCCAGATTCAATAACCCCCACACTATTTGAATTATTAGAAAGTAATGATGATGATGCGGCCAGAGATAGTTCGTTAAGCCCATCAATACTCTCTCAAGAAAACATTGCACCTGAGTCCCAAGTTGTTGATATGTCTTTGATAATTGATAGACAATCCCCAAAATGTAATGAACATGCTCCAAGCTCCAGCCAACTGAATTCAGGTTACAGTCAACAGACTTCTGGCTCCAATCAAGTGGTTACGAGCCCTAATAAACAAGGAAGTTCAAAACCAATGATTATTACACCACAGATGTTTCGAGCACCTCTGAAAGCTGGACCGCGGTCTGATAAAAGGAAACGTAGGAAACTTGGCAAGAGTATGATAGCTACAGACACACCGGCAAAAGATACCATTGCTGCACAACGGGCTGCTGTAAAAATCAACAAAGAACCACATAAAAGAAAAATCCTTCAAGAATCTTCAAAACCTAACCTACCTTCATCTAGCAAACCTCGAAAACCAAAAAGGCCAAGTAAACAGGATAGTTCAGAAAGTGAAGATTCAGAAGATCAAATGGTTATTGGAAGTGATACAGATGCAGAATCATACTTGGAAGAAGATACAGGAGAAACTATGGTAAAGGAACCTTTTCCACCGTTGCCGCGTCTACCTAAGACTGATGACTTTGTTCTTGTATTATTTCAATGTAAGAAACGAGCAATTTACTACATAGCTAAAATTTTGGATGATTGTGACGAGGAAGAAGAATATTGTGTTTCATTTTTAAATCTGAAAAATAAAAATAGGCAAGAATTTATGTTTCCATTGGAACCTGATCTAGCAGCTGTTAAACAGGATTTTATAAAATATATTCTTCCTCCTCCACAAGTAACGGGTACAAAAAGACTGATAAGATATTTATTTAGCGTTAACTTGTCGTTATTAAACATTCGTTAAATATTATATTTTATTGTTTAAAGTTTCCTAAATATGCATCTAAGACTGTTGTAGTTTTAAAATTGTAATGTTGATTTTCCCCTAAGTGTTTTTTTTTTAATTATTACCTACCTCGAATAATAGGTATTACAACAAGTAAGATTTTAAGTTTTGTTCATAGAAAACATTATTTTGGAATGATGATTTTTTTTGTGATAATTTTTTGCTAAAATCTTTTTTAATTAAATATTGCCAAATGTTTAAAACCTTAGAACATTGCGTTGTTTTCATTCCTTTATGTAAGTATAAAAAAAGTTTATACCTACCTACTCTAAAATTCAATTATTGTAATGATTTTTAAAATGTATGGTTTATACTTCAGAGGTAACCGACCCTACACTTAAATAAAAATCTTAGTTCAAACTACGTTTTATTACTGATATTCTCTATATTTGATCAGAAGATATGTCTGGTTCACTGTTAAAATAAGCTAGGTTCACTGTGTACCATGAGTGGTACACAGTGAGTCAATTCACTTTTTTTTTAAAAACCGTTGTGTCTTTTTTGCTTAACAATTTGATTACATGTAGCTTAATTGAATAAAACTACATTAAATTATCTACCAGGTAACCAAAAATTAAAGTTCTGACTACATAACCCACGGAGATAGAAGGTTACAAAAAAAAGGTGGTTCACTGTTCAACAAGCCACCCTACTTTGCAGATAGTCTTAAGGTATTTGACAAGCTTACTTCAAATTATACTTAAGAGCATAAGCAGCATCTGAACACTGTATTTAGCATTGCGTATCCCAATACCTACATGCCGAACACTTTAGCCAGGTTGGTACGTTGCGATTAATAAAAGTCTGAAATAAAATAAACAATAATTACAAAAGTAAAAACTGACCGTCTGACTATCTGATTTGCCGGGGAGTAAAGACACCTAAATCCTGTTTAGTTATTTAATTTTTTTCTAGTTTATATGTAATTGTCTTATTACTCAAAATCTTGGCACAGAATAACCTGGCCTGGTAACACAGGATTTTTATAACAGTATATCTACGTTCCTGTCGGTCAGGTAGGCGAAATAGTGGACAGATGCAATGAAAATACCGTATACCTAAAAAACACAATACACAATCTTCTTTTTCTCTGCGTATCGTTGGCAAACACTTTTAAATTATATATTTGCCGCCCAGAAAGCAGCTACGCTAGCTGCGTTGTCAGAGGCAGCTATCAGATCCTGCTGCGTGCAAGTTGTCGGGCACGCAGGGCACGATTTCAGGTAGGACATCGTTTGTCTTGCACCACACGCGCAAGCCATCTGTCTTGCGCGTGTGGTGCAAGACAAACGGTACCGATCAGAATATCCCAGTTGATACAGTTAGTTCGGCATCAATTAATAAAAATATTATTTTCAGATAATAATAATAACCATCAAAGCATAAATATGTTAATTGCTAATTGTAAAGTTATAATTAGGACGTAATCTAAAAACTATTGCATTTAATTATATTACAGATGGACGTTTCAATTTTTGAAGAAGTTTTCTCCTTCTCCCTGAATTCTTTGTGTCGAGAAGGAGTTTACAACCAATCAAACAACGGACACTAAGAACACCTAGACTAGGAACAACTGTTTGTGGACCACACAATTTTTTGTTTTGTGTGACAGGACCCCAGAACAGTCGGCACAGTGGCAGTGATGAGACGACCACTACAACACCACTGCAGTTCAATTTAATAGTTAATGGTATCCTAAGGATTTGATATATATATATTGGGGGCTTAGGGGTCCCACCAACATCTACAGGGCCCAAGCCAACCTCATCTACGAGCACCTGTCGGACGACGGACGAGGTTCTTGCGCAGGCTTTCCCTTTTTAGGGAGGTCAGACAGCAGTCGCTTCCGTAATAACCAAATTAGCCAAACCAAAAATGGAAAGTTTAAGGAGAGACTCTGCCACAGATAGGGCGCCGCCGCAAAACGGTGCGTAGGAGCCCCGCCTGACTCCTGTGGCAAGTGGGCTAGGGCTACCTTGCCAGGGGCGGACACGGCTAAAGACGCGAGTCCCAACCCAAAAGCTCCGTTTCGCATCGTGGAACATTGGCACGCTTACCGGACGCGCGAGAGAACTGGCCGAAACACTTCACAGGCAGAGGGTGTCCGTGGCGTTCCTGCAGGAGACTCTGTGGAAAGGCAGCAGAGCCCGGTCTATTGGGAATGGCTACAAGCTGATCTATACGGGTGCACCTAGCGGAAAGAACGGGGTGGCCGTGGTGCTGTCTGACGAGTTGCAGGACGACGTCTTGGAGGTGAACCGTGATAGCGACCGGTTAATGTCGGTGCGGGTGCTTATCAATGGGGTTATAACCCACCTGATAAGTGCCTACGCCGGAACAAACCGGTTGTAGTGACGCCAAAAAGACGTCGTTCTGGAATTGGCTTGATGGACTGCTTCACGGTATCCCGTTGTCTCAGGGGATCGTTTTGGGTGGCGATTTTAACGGTCACGTGGGTGAAGAGAGTGAACTACATATTTGAATGTGTTCACGGTGGCTTTGGGTATGGACGCAACGAAGAAGGGGAATATATCCCTAGAACGTGTGCGGCTGCCGACCTTGCGTTCGTGAACACTTTCTATCACACTATCCTAAAGATTTGATATAAGCAAAATCCAATAACCTATCTATGAACCATTTTTATTTCAACTTTCTATCAGTGGACACCTGTTTTCCTTTTCTATTTATTTGTATAAAATGAATGAAAAATTTTTTGATTATATCAGTATTTTTACATGTATAAATAAATAATATATTGGGCATACAATTAAAAAAATATTGTAAATATTCCTTGCATTTTATACCAATGTATACCAACACTTACTACAAGATATAATTAACAAGCCGGTAACCTTATAACAATATTTAAATTTCAAATGTGTTTAATAAATACAATATAAAAAATAATGCTTAATCATTGTCTTTCTTTTCTTCATATTTAAATATTCTTGCAGTATGATCATCTGATGTTGATAGTATTACACTTTGTTTTACATTATAACAGATATCAAGGACTTCAGACCTATGGCCAGTCAACATATTAGTCATTTCACCAGACCTGCCTGAATACACTTTTAGTGAACCATCAAGACAGCCTGCGACTAGATGGTCTTTGATCCACATCATCCTAGTAATGCCTCCTTCAGCGGCGTTTGATTTGGCACACTGATGACGCAACATTTGCCTGGCTGTATCCCATATACTGACTGCACCAGTTAATGTGCCTGCAATGTTAAATATTGTTTATTTCATATTATCTGATATTATATTTATATAGATAAAAAGTGTAGATAACATAATAATCCTAACTAAAATAATAAATGCAAATGTGAGTTTGTTACGCTTTCACGACTTTACAACTTGATTGATTATGATGAAATTTCGCATATAAATTGTCAGGGGTACTGAAAAGAACAAAGATATCTTTCAGAAAGAAAAAATACTATTTGTGATGGAAGCCGTGGGCAAAAGCTAGTTTAACATAATTACAAAGCAACTGCCATATACTCATATTATTTATTTTTTGATCAACCTGAATGTCCCAATATATCTTTCAATAAAATTATTGCATAATACAATGTTAGTATTACGCAAGAATTCATGTTGAGTAATAATGTATACAGTCCATATATAATGATATTTTATAAGACAACAAAAAGTGACTGTTTTAGTGAACCTCCGATCATGTAATTTATTGAGACACAGCAACACACTGGTGGCCAGACACAATAGGTTTTTAATTATGTCAGACATTCCAAGACTTCACAGGTTAAAAAGAAAATTTTTAAGTGTTTGAATATAAATTATGCTTAAATTGTACTTTTTCAGTAGCTATGCTAACTGCATAATTTCAGAATATATTTACCTAAACCAAGAAATCCTAATTGTGGATCTGGTGCAAAGGCCACTGTTTCTAAATCCGTTCCTCCATCTAGCTGTCCTACTACTTTGCCATTATTTGATGTGGTGAGTACAGCTCTACCTGTAAATTGAACAAGGAATACATTATTTTATGTAAGTCAACAATTATTATAAAATATGAAGTTCCAATATCCACAAGGCTCAATGATTGATGCATAATTGCACATTTGTGGTACTGGATAATATCAAAATGGTTATATGAATGTAGTCTCCACAAGTTACTTAATTTTTGTTCTGTTTTATATATTAACATGTCAGGTGGCAGACATAAACTATTAGTACTGCTCTTTTTTGATGGGATGTAAAGCATAATTTGTTAAGCTTGTAATATTGTTATTATGAGAAATGATATGTAGCAAGATATACTTCTACTTATCCTTTCTAGTGTACAGTCACATCTGGGGTTCTGAAAATAAACCTCAAACCAAGCCTTACTGCTGGTACTTGCTCAATATTGTAGTGGTTTTATTTTATAATGCAATGATGACCTGCTTTAGCTTTATAATAGTCTTCTTAAAATTGCAATCTATCAATCTATCAATTTTATTAACATTGACTATTTAACCAGGCAACCATAAACAGAAAGTTGGTTTTGTAGACAAAATAATAAATAAATGAAACCTACCATTAGGTGATATAGAAACCATAAGATTACTTTCTGGGTGTGTGTCCACAGATGTGACCTTAAATTCATGGACTGTGGCTGGCAGTGTATGCAACACTGTTGATGTCTTTAAGTCCCAGATTTTAACCGTACCATCTTCATAGCCAGCTGATAATTTCACTCCATCATGGAATAACTGAAATATTATTACATGAAATATAACAAAATTAATTAATTGTACAGATAGCACAAAGGTTTGCTTTTGGTTTCAGCACAGAACACAAATTGTGTAGTATATGAATGTACAAAAACAATTTAAGGATTGTATCGATTTTGTTTGTAGGGCCCACTAACATGCAGGGGATACCTGCATCGTAGTAGGCGGCCAGCCAAGCAAAAGATATGACATTGAAAATATCTTTACTTATCCCTTCTCTTGGTTCATCAAATATATGACAATATTACATGTTAATGCTCACCTTGCCACATTCTACTTTGACATTATGACCTTGCAAGACTTTAGTCTCTCCTGAAGGCACTTTGAATACATAAATATCACCTGAAGCAGCCCCTACTATAAGTACTCTAGCTCCAAAGTGCCACTGGCCCCAAGTTAAGTCATCTGCTTCATATTCAAAGGCTAAGCTCCATGGAACTGGCTGGTAGTCATCAGTATTACATTTCCACACTTTGATTATCCCACACATGTCCACAGTAGCCAAATATGACCCATCATGACTGAAGCCAACAAAAATAACCGAGTCCTTATGCCCCGCACAGTT
Organism: Catocala fraxini; assembly: GCA_930367265.1. NCBI lineage: Eukaryota > Metazoa > Arthropoda > Insecta > Lepidoptera > Erebidae > Catocala > Catocala fraxini. The sequence continues at coordinate 19,168,098 of OV884029.1, forward strand.
CATGACTACCTCTCCTGTTTCGATGGACCATACGTATGCTTTGTCATCTTCACCGCCAGTTACAGCCAGCTTGCCATCAGGATGGAGATCACCACAAAACACAGAACCAGTATGATTTCGGAAAACAAGTGCTGCATGATCATCGGGCGGCTCCATTTCGGCATCTTCTTCTTCCTGATCTGTCACCTCTTCCATATTTTCATCATCAAAATCTATTTCTTCAACTTCCTCTAAATAAAATCCTTCTTCCTCCATGCCAGCAATATCATCACCGTTCACTGACGATGGTGGCGTGTCCCCTTGCACCTGCATTATCTATAATGATAAAACCAACATGTAATTGTTTAGTATAGCAGAACCGTAAAATTGTGAAACAATGGTGTAATAATGTAAACTAACCTCCTTCATGAGTTTTTCGGTGAAATATAAGTTGCAAGATTTTACAACCAATCTTTTTCGTAAAATTATTTAGTATTATATAAAATATCACTCACACTTAGCCGATTAAAAATTATACTAACAAAAACAAAGTAAAAAGATTTTCCAGACAGACTGGAAACACGTCGTCCAAGCCCAGCTGTTGTTGCTGTCAATTAAATACTTGTCAAAAACTGTCAACTGTTTTTTTTTATGTCAATGTTGTGCAGAGCACTATCTTTGAAGCAGAGTCTTCAAAGTTTGATTTCAAGCAAGCTCTTTTTGCTTTTCTAGTTTCTGGTATTGAACCCAATATTCATTTATTTCTTCATTATTGTTTTGGAAATGGCAGTGGTAGTCGCTTCAAAGTTTCAGCTAGATCTAACTGGTATACGGTTATGCGAAATCATTAGTCAATCCCAATTATTATTAAAATGAGAATAATAAAGCTAAGAAAACTCGGTGAAAGGTAATAAAGCTAAGAAAAGAAATATTCGGCGCAATGCATAAGCTTTGTTTCACTGAATAACAGTTAGTCATTTAATTTCTACATAATCTATGCTAAATAACAACGTTTAAAATAATAATATAATAATAATAATATTCTACCACATACACACAACACCATCTAGCCCAAACTAAGCAGAGCTTGTACTATGGGTACTAGACAATGGATAAAATGTCCTTCACACTGAATTACAGTTACGGCGCGGGAAGCCAATATTAATGGAGACTGGCCATCTGCGCAGGCGATATTATAGTGCGCAAGTACTCTCTGTACCCGTCCCTAAATCTTATTATCCGATGGGACGGCAATCGGACACAATCGGCGAGAGATCAGGCGCCAGACCAACGGCTTTGCATTCTTTCCGAGGCACGGGAGTGAATTACACCGCTAACTTCCTTACTCTGGGCTGCTATTGCGAGTTCCTAACAGAAATACCCGATAACTTTATGTTGGCCCGACCCAATATTCGAAGCCGCTGCGCCACGGAGGTCTTTATAGAGAAAGTGCGTAGGATAAATAAAAGATATTGTAGGGGTAAATAACAAATGACTTATATTCATAGATTATAAATACATAAAATAGTAGAGGATTGTCTTCGACTTAAATGAGAGACTGTCAATTGATTTTTAGGTTATTTGAATATACATAAATAGTTAAGATTTTCCAAATATTCCTGTACATTTCTTAAGTAATAACTAACTAGCTAAGGTTAAACTGATTATATAAATTGCCATAATGGCTACTTTTAACAAAGGTATGTATTTAAATATGTTAAAATAATATGATTAATTCTATTAGTATTATTTGTACATCAACAAGTTCTAAATTATTACCATTTTCAGCATTATTGTCAACTCAGACTCCAGTTTTGTTAGCTAAACGATTTCGTGGCAAGATTAATATCCAAAGACCGAGAAAACCGCACTTTGAGAGGCAACTTCTAATTGATTTTTCAAAGCCTGTGTATGGTATTCCTAAGTATAAGTTACCTGATGCTGTTCTATGTGACAAAGGTGAAAAGAAAACTGTGAATGACGTTGATAACCCTTTTGAAAGAATTTTAGCCAATGAGTGCCTCAATTGGTTTAATACATCTAAGATGGCTGTGTTTGTACATCTCAATTCTATAAGTATGGAAGATAAAACTCCTATATTTGCCGCTTTAGCCAAAAACAATATGCACATGAGGCGTTACGGTAAAAAAATTGTGAGCATGGCAACTAAAGGAACACGCTACGAAGCTGTAAACCATTTGTTCACATCACATCAAGAGATTATATTTGGACAGCCAGAGAATGCTGCCAAAATGTTTAAAATAATGAAGAAAGCACCACAACTTGTTGTCATGGGTAAGGAGTTTTATACCAATACATTTTCTATCATGTCTATAACTGTATGGTATTTATCTTGTTATACTATTTATGTTTTGAACTGCAAGATTTCGCTGGTGGCCAGACTCAATTGTTTTTAAATAATGCATCATCATGCTCATCCCAGCATTTAGTACTTGAGGCCCTGGCACAATGCTTATGTCATTGTATGGTTTCCTGGTGGTATTGAGAGTTAATCTGGCAAATAGGACGGTAGTACTCATTATGTAAGGCTGAGTAGACTTGTAGCCTGTAGAATCATACAGCTCCACAAGTATCACTTAGGAGTAATATAATTAGAGCTGCTGTCCTTCTTTTTTAGTTGTCCATACATCGTAAACAGTCATCCAAAAGCTGACATACATCATTTTAGCCAAGCTGAAAGTTTTACAGACATATATATTATAATAATATTGTAAAAACACTAAAAATAAAAATAGTTTTTGTAAATTGTGCCCTCACAAAACATTGCAGTTTCTGTATGTGAATTGCAGTCACAATTGAAATGCCACACGGTGGGCTGAAAATTGGCTTTCATAGACTCAGGGCATTATCAGAAAAAAGTGAATATAGTCCATAGTTAGCATTGTTGCACGATATTGCAAATCATTTAATCACCTATTCAGACTTATTTGAAGACTAAATCATTGTAATTACTTAATCACTTCTTTTCAGACTTATTAAAAGACTGAACAACCAAAATAATATTTATTATTTTGGTATCCTTAAGTTTTAAAACTCATTTTGCGTTGATAAATATCTAGCTCTAACATAGTTGTCTAAGTGTGGGTGTACTATAAACCTCTACCTACTCTTTCGGAGATATAGGGGTGATGCTATTTACCTATGTTACGTGTTGTTAAAAGTCTGTGTTCCTCAATTTAAACATTAAAAGCAACCGTTTCATATGTATAAATAAATAAATATATTGAGGATTTAAAAAAGAAAATGGCTTTGGTAACCATTATGTGGAATAGGACAAAAAATCATAAATAATAATTATTATAACCACCTGTAAGGATATTACGGTTTTCCTTGCCGTTTAAGAGATAAATAGATTTTTCATACCAGATGCATACAATTTTTGTGTAAAAAAATTATAATTCCATTGTTTGTGTGCAGAATTAACTCGGGTGTCAGTTTTGTATATAGTAATAACTAAAAGAAGCGATATCCAGCAAAAAAAATCAGCACTTGCGTATTGAAATCCCTGAGTCTATAAAAGCCGATTTTCAGCCCAGTGTGCCATAGTGCTTAACATGTTAGAAACTTCTCCAATGCAAATATTTGGATTGAACTGTATGATTCTAATTTAAAAATATTTATTATATTTTTAGCTGGAATTATTGAAGACAGATTAATGTCAAAGAATGAGTTAGTGGAGTTCAGTCAAATGCAGAACATTGATGTAGCCCGGAGTCAACTTTGTGCAGTTCTGGACAGTGCTGCCTCATGCCTGGTGGGACAACTAAATCAGAGTCAACAAACATTTGTGGGATACCTAGATAAACATGTAGAACTACAGTGTACTAATAGTGAAAAGCCTCAAGAGAGCAAGAAGGAACTTGAACCCTCAGCGTAGTGAACAAAATATTGTTTTATTGTAGTATAAGCTTTAGAAGATTATATTGTGTTTTATTTTCATTAAATGTTTGATGTTTGTTAGCTTTGTTAAAGCCTTAAACTTTGTCATTATTTAAAACTTATTGTTTTACAGTTGCCAGCATGTTAAAAGTGGAGATGAATAGGTTCTGACCATAGACTATTTATTATTATTAAACATAATATATGTTTACTTTTTTATGTTAAGTTGGGTTTCAAATTTTATAAGATTGGAACTTTACCTTATAGTCTGGCTTAACCAAAAGTACAGTAGGTATTTGCTAGAACTTATGTATTTTGAACAATTATTCTAAATGTTCATATCCCAGGCTATTTTGGGATGGTGTAATATATCTTTGTTAATTATCATTTAAAATTCACTCCCTCCTACACCCAGCCAACATACATCTTTTATTCAAAATATATATGCAAATTAGTACTTATCTACTTAATAAGCGCATGAAATTTTATGGCGCCATTTTGAAACTCCTAACTAAACCTCTTTACTGTAAAATGTTGCTTCTCACGATATACTGCGGCCACATATTGCAGTAAAAATAATGTTTGAAAGCTCTCACTACGCCACACCGATATCAGCATACACAATTCTATTGCGTGTTGTAGTCTCTTATCATTCATGACGGCCAACAAGCATGCGGCACCGTGTACTGGTTATAGGTACTAGCCTACTAGGTACAATAATTTAATAACTGGTAGATAAGTAGTTAATGGTTTATAAACCGAATAAACAAAAATCTGAACAAATAGTCTTTTAAAATATCGATATAACGAATGTAGAATTAGTAATAAATACCTAAATAGACTATTCTACTATAAATAAAAATACAACCTTAAAATTAACAAAATTTAATTCAATCTTGAAACACAATCTTTGGTTGGAGTTACAACTTATAACTACTTAGTCCAATAGAGATCAAAAATTAATGACTATATAAGCAGCAATGCTTGTATGAGAACCTTACTTTAATAATACTTGAGCAACGTTGATTTCATTAGCATTACGTAATAGTAAATTTTATTTACGTAGCAGACTAAACTTAATTACAAATACAAACAATATTGGCAGTTACTCTATTACAAAGAGTACTTCACATTCAAACATTTATATTTGACACTTAATCACATTTGCAATCCCGAACACATCACGGGGTTATAATTCTGCTAGTGGCGGTAGCTAGTGCCGTAAGGGCCACAGCTGCCTCTACTTCATCCCGATCATGGCGCGATAACGTGTTTATTGTAATCCGTTGAATCTTCGGCTCCGGCTTTCGGCGTTTTCCGTCTCCCCACCAAGAATAGTTGCACTCGCTTGGTTGAAATCTAGCCGCGCTTTCCAACCACTTGCTAAGTAACATCGGACTTGTGATAGTTTTAGTTTCCTCCAAACCATTCTCGTTCGACTCAGTTTTGTAGGAGTTATTGTTGAAATTCACAGATTTTTCTTTGTTTATTGAAGATTCATCAGAGTCGTCTTGATTGTATTCTGTGATAGATTCTGGGCTGCCGGTCAGTTCACCATCGTTGTCTAAATTTTCGCCGACGTTGGTGGGATCCGACTCGCTCCATATGCTATCGTCGGAACAGATACTAAATTGCTCCACGTTACCCTGTGCGCGGTCATTATATGTGCGTATGAGGTGTCCCCATGTTTGTTGATTTCTATCTATGTTAACGTTCTTCAGTTTTCTTCGCCAGTTGGCAAACCAATTGCAAATCTGGAAACGACAAACTATCTTAAGCATTCGCTCATAACACAGGACTGTTTGATTTCGTATGATATCTAAGTACCTGTATGTGATAGAGGTAAACAAGACAATGTTTTAATGTTTTAACTTTGGTAAATGTTTTTGATAAGTTCCTTATTTTCAATATTTATAAATTATAATCTATACAAATAGCTACATCTGTAGACGGAAAAGTAAGCGCTACTTATTGTAGCAGGGCTGATTCTATTACGATGTATTTAAGTAAGTAGAATTTTATTGCTTGTAATTATACAAACACACAATTAATACATAACCGTACCTATTGTACACATATAGGCAAATATAAAAAAAAAATATTCCACGAGTTCAATTGGCTAGCTCAGTTTATACTTAACGTTAAACGTTGCACACTAGTTAACAAAGCAGAGACAAAAATAGTGCCTATTTATGTACAAATAGCAATTTCTGGCATCGATCCAATTAGGTTGCTGTTAGGCACAAACATGATACCTACATGTAAAAATCGGAAAACAATGTCGTGATTCTAAAGTTATAATCGACAGTAAAAACTATTTAAACTTACTTGGATATAAGTGAGACCGGTTTCTCGAGATAAATATTTCTTTTCTTCTCTGTTTGGATATGGGTTATCTCTTCGTCGCACTAGCCAGTCTTTCAGATATCGTTTTATTTCTGGTGTGAATAGCCTCTTCTGCGGGCGCTGGCCCGCAACTAGACTTCGCCTGTAAATTAGAAAACTTTTATTTAATTTCAATAAAACATGAACAATTACAATTTAAATAAAAGGATTTCAGGTTTTGTAGATGATATGTGAGTGACGCACAAAGAAAATAATTCTGAATACTGAAAGTAATGACTCATGCATGTCAATCTTTGTAGCTAGTTAGGTACTAACCGAGTGTATCGTCTGTTTCTGACGGGCCTCGAAGATTTTCCAAGATCTTGTTTAGTTGTATTATCGTTCATGGTGGCTTCGTTACCCTCGCCACTTGTTTGAATGAGTGTCATCTGATCTTGTATGACTTGAGTTGAACTTAAAAATATTGTTCGAATTTTTGTAACCTTTTAGAGCGATACGTAATGAGTCGACAGCACGTGCAAGGGCACCACCGCTTGCGACACGACTCGTGTCTCGCAACACTGCCGCTGCGGGGGATGCTTAGTGATCTATTAAAAAAATAAGGACATGATGACATAAATAGATTGTCTTTCGAACAGTATACCGTTTAATTTTGATGAGCAGTTAGATAGGTAACAGTATGTTGTCGTAGTTGCGTCGATGTAACCGAAACATGACGGTCACATTCCTCGATTCACTTATAGATGTTATTTATCCGCGATACCCTCCTGAAGTTCCGATTGGACATTTTATACGGATTTATTTTAATCCGTCGAGCGCACTTTAATCGGGCTTTGTGTTTTAAGGTTTTTGAATTCAGTAATTACCACAATGAACAAAAAACATGTTAACTATTACGTGTGCTCGAGGGTCAATGTTCTTGTTTTTAAACGGCAGAATAAAATTTTGTGTTAATTAGATGAATACTAGAACGAGAGTGAACGCACCGATTCATACAAGTGATTTGTGTATATTTTCTATTATTTAACTAATAAGTTGTTGTCACCATAAAAAAATCGTGGTACGTACCTGTGTGCGGGAAAGCTCGGGGATTGTGTGAAAATGGCGTCGGATAAGCGCGCGACGGCAGCGCCGCGGCGCGGGCGCATCGCTGCTGCAAATACGTGTTATTTCAGGATGTCTCCCGCGATGTCTTCAAAAACATGATTACAATATATACTATACATTTATATAAACAGTAAGTATATAAATCTGTTCTCTGTGGTAGATTGTCGTTGGTTTATTATGTTGTTTTATATCCAGTGTTCAAAAACAAGTAAGTAATTACATTCTAATAATATCCAATCTGTCGTCTATGCGATGCATTGAGTGTACGCGGTGTAGATACGCAGGTTTTACCTTTCCTGAAAGTTACCATTGTAATTATAATTTTCCACAACCTGGTTTTGTCCTATAACTCATATTTAATATTATGTAATTAGGTACTGAAGTATCAATTGCATCTACCTACTATGTCGGTACAAATTTTAATAAGTGAAATTATACTCTATCACTTAGTACTTGATAGAGTTTTTTGAAACACTGGTTTGAAGAGGGAAAACAGCAATTATGTACATGTCAAATAACACCAGATACCATACCAATACGGTAATTACATTAGATGTCTGATCTGATAATTCTTCTTAATCGTTAGTTAACAAATAGGTTATTTTAGAGATAAGTAGGCAATGATTAAGTACCTAATTAGATAGGTACCGATATATTATGTATTTTATACACACGGGTGACGGGTGATTGTCGCTCGGTCGGCAGCCGGCCTTTACTATGAATTCATAAAAGATTTGTCTGAACAAGATATCTAAAGATCGGAGATTCGATATTGATACATTACTCGCTAGATTTAGAGGATTAGGAATGCCTAACATGGCCACCACGTGTTGATACAATTTTTTGTGAAGTATATTTTCAGTGGATCAATTAAAGTCAAAATATAAAAAGCACGGTGATTAATTTTAAATTACATTATTTATATTACGGTATAGGTTGAGAACGAATTAATGCTCACATTAATTGTCGTTGAACTGAAACAGAGAAAGCTTGTTATTATTAGGACTATATTATTCATGAACTATAGTTTATTTATCTGTGTCTGAGCACGCTACGATATTAAGAGGAGATGTGGGTAATGATTGTTAGTCTGCAATGAGATCTAGGATTAGAATCCTCGCCGGGGTACATACGCATCTTTAACGCTTCGAAGTGTCATCTTTTCTTCTTTTCGTGTGGTTAGTGGCCAACCTGTTGTTAAGCGTTGTTCAACCCGCCCGTAGGCCTCTCACATGGCTAAACATTGCTTATGACGACTGCTGTCAATTTGACAACAACTGGGACCGACTTTTTACGTGCCCTCCGAAGCACGGAGACGCTCAGATGAAGTGTCATAAAAGTACACTACATACACTGACTTGAATATTGACATGACATTGACTGTCCAATATGCATTGATTGCGACATGACCGAGACTTCAAAAATTCATTCAGAATTGCTTAACACTCTAACCCTACCTCGCTCTGTAAATCGGCACTTTATGAGCATGAGGCAGCTTTATCGCAACCATATTATACGTTAGTAACAGACAGCTGTGCTCTCTTAATTCTCTAAGCAACCCCGTATCTATTAGCGAAATAGTTAGTTATTTTTGGAATGGTCACCGTAGTAGATTGATTTTTTTAATCTCAACTATCATAGCAGCCTAAATAAATTTATGGTCATATAAAGGTTCAATGACATGCAATTTTCATTGAATAATAAGAACTAGCGGTCGCCTAGTGGTCAAAATTCGACCAAAATTCCTAAGCTTGCTACTTTATTTTCTTTTTCTTTATTACATATAAGTAAGGTATAGGTGCCCATAGTTACAAAGAATTGTACGACGTCAGATGAACAATGCCGAAATACAAGAATAACTATCGTATAATTGCAATGCTCCGAGACTTGGCCCGGATCAGTAGGTACTAACAATATTTGATATCGTTATCTTAAGGTCCTGATAATAAGAGGCTGTTAATCTGTTATGACTTCCGTGTGTTTTGCTTGCTTACCCCGAGTAAGAGTAAAAAAAGAGTAAGCAAATTATATTCATTTTATTTCTGACTGCAACACAAGAAATGCAAGCCTAATTTTATGTCTTAACTAAGCTCCTAATTGGATTGAACTCATTTTAACTCGGTGTTAAACAAACTTTTTACTGGCGCAAACTTCAGCGACATTTAGTCATTCGGGTCAAAAACTAGATGGGTGGACTACTGTGTCACTTGCATTATTGATTAACTTTTAACTAACCAGATCAAGTTACAAGCGTGTGTCAGAACGTTACCAATACCCTGCGGTCTCTACCGCCTAAAGAATTTCCTTCCTGCAAAGGCAACGATCGCTAAACTTTATTCTTACTTATTATCATCAACGGTTACCTGCCTGTGTAGCTTAATGCAACATCTGCATCTCAACAAACTGCCGTTCATATTGTTTTTATTTTGCTTATATTGTTATCTTAGAAATGCTTGGGATTATTAATCAATAGTAATTGCCCATTCATATGAGTTTTATTCACGGTTAGTGCAACACGTTTATCAATTTCGATTTTGGTTTCTATGTCGTATACATGTAAATAAAGTTATACAATGTACTGTCATGGTCAAAAATCAGATGCAACTTCTTTATAATATGTCGTCATGTAAAAACTGTAATACCATTTTATAGGGATATAAAAATATGCGAATACAGCTGACATAACTTTAACGTATAGGTAGGTACATATTTTCATATTCCGTAAAACAGAGTTTTTAAAACAAACTAGTGCTTCAAATATTACCGTCTGCATAATTTTGACACCGGCCTACTAAATAGATTGCCTGTCCTTGTCTAGATTGTAGGTAAAGTATGGCGGCGTCCCTGTCTTATGAGTGGTGCGCGTTCGTTCCGGTGCGCATGGTGCTCCATAAGTTCCGCTCGTCCCCACATGCGCGGAGGCGACTACTCCGAGTGGTCGGCGCGTTGTTAGTGCCGCGACTGACGTCACAATCACATCGTCTATTCTAGTTTTGCAGACCATAAAAAATGGTATCAGAAAGTGTTTCAGTCGCGTGAGATATTCGGTAGCGGTGAGTCGGTAGATGGTCGTGTGATAGCGTGGTATAGCGGTGGAGAGCGCGTATAGTCCCACGTGCGTTTCGTTTACCGGTGTACGCAATTGATTTTACGGAATGGGTGAAGAATCTCAGGCCAGCGATGGCAAAGTGGTATTAAAACGTAAAATAACATTGTTCAATGGAGTTGGAATAATTATCGGAACTATTATTGGTTCCGGAATTTTTATATCTCCGACAGGAGTTTTCCTATACACTCGGTAAGCAGTTTTGAAGTTTCCCGCCTTTACTTTGAAATTTTCTGCCACTTGTTAGCGTGAAATATTATACTTGCTCTTTTTATCGCACCACGATTATTGATAAATTCGAACTGCATGAATCATTCAGTTAGTTTAAAATAGTACTGCTAGATCTACCTACCTACTAGTCTCACAATATTAGCACTCATTACTCACATTTAGGTTGATTACAATTAAACATATTTTCGGACTCTCTTATAATATTTTTAAATTAAATTATTAGAGAGGGATAAAAGATTTTTCTAGATAAATTTATTTACGGACTGCAATTTTTTTATTGTATATATTAAGTATCTCAATTTAACTTTTGTTGCACTGCCAACTTCTGCGATAAGTTTATGTTTTCACTAATCCAATCTAGTTATGTTATTTATTTCAGTTAATCGTTTGTACTTGAATATGAGATAACCACAACGTATAGTTACTATTTAGACATAATTGTTTCCTACATTTTAAAGGACTATGTTTTAGAATACAAATTTGTACCTACCTAAAGGAGGCAAAAATGTGTAATTTTATAGCTGTTTTTAATTATTATATTTGTTTAATCGATATTTGGTATTTTTATGATTTTTACTGCCTTTGGCCAGTTTGATTGGTTGCCTCCAACTTGTTTTGCCACGAGGAGATTATGTTGCCGAATCATTGAATGTAAGGGGAGCTTTACGCTTGCTAGTAATTCTTACGAGAGAGGTACGGTGAACGGATCGTGTTTGTACTGGCAATACGGCCAAGGCTGCTGTGCTGGTGTCAGTTACATGCTCGTAATAAAATATATTCTATAAAACATACGACATACAACGATAGCCTAGTGTGAAACCGTTGGACTGCCACGCAGAGGTCTCGAGTTCGAACCAAGGCGCGCATCTCTGACTTTTCGAAGTTATATGCGTATTAAATAGTTATTTATCGCTTGCTTTAATGGTGAAGGAAAACATCGTGAGGAAACCTGCATATCTGAGAGTTCTCCATAATGTTCTCGAAGATATGTGAAGTCTGTCAACCCGCACTAGGCCAGCGTGGTGGACTATAGCCTAACGTGCCCAGCAGTGGGACAGTTTAATACAGAGCTGATATTATTATTATTTATTATTATTATAAAACATATATTCGCATTTCTAAAAACTCATTTCGTATAAGTACGTAGGTACTTACATAATCAAGCTATTAAGATTCTTATAATTACTTTTTCAAAGAACGTGCATGTCTAAGTGAATATTAATAATGATTTCATCGGCCTTAATATATTGTTTCTATTAAGCTTCTAGGTACCTGTAACAAGTAACTACGTAATTATTTGTTATACCTACTGAATCTACTCATGGTACCTAGCAGGTACGTTACCTAGATGTTTTGTTAGGACGTTGCCATGGTACGAGAGATGACAAACGAAGGAATGCTGCAATTGCCTTCATTCGATTTCGCATGTTTCAATTAAGTTTTCTACTTGGTATAAGTAATAAGTTATGACTATGAGAATACAAATATACCTAAAACATCTGGACTTGCAGTTATTCCGTTGACAAGAAATTTTGTTTAGTCTGTTGCAGACGCGATACGCCATAGGTACCTAGGTACCTACCTACCTACTTATAAAACTTAGTTTAACTTGATACACTGATGTCAGTAATAAATACATTCCACAATACATTGCCCTACGTAAGTTATGCTATTATAAATAGGTTTGCTTAGTCACTAATTGCCTCATTAATAGTCGTGATTTAAAAACCTGGAAATTTGTGGCAGCTACGTTAATGCTTAAATAACACATTTCCTAATGTTTAAGTCCCTTAATGTGAAAGACATTATTTTTGAGGCCATCATGTAATGTTCTGTGCGAAGATATCTTAACGAGTTTTATGCATATATGATAGAATTTTGAGGGCAACAAGAAAACACATGCGTTTGGGTTTATAGAAGTAGGTAATTTATGTCCTTTTTACAATTTACTATCTCTATACCAAATTTTATCATAAACCGTTTAGTAGTTTAGCTATGAACACGTAACAATCTGTCAGGCTCGATTTGTATTTTAAAACAATATCGCTGTCTCCGTTAGTCTGTTTGTCTGTACTTTGTTTTTATTTAATTACAGTTTTCACTAATAACATAGCATAGAACTTAGAATATAACATAGAAATCTTCATGAAGTTTTATATTACAAATTATTTCTAATATAATGTTTAAATAGTAGGTAGGTACCTACCTACAGATGACTTGATGTTTTTAAATTATTCAAGTCGTCCCCACTATATCAATCGCTTACGTGACTTATGCTGGCTAAACTTTATGAGATAGGGACATCAAAATAACGTACGGTTTCGTACGTCGTACGTCGTACCTATATAATTGAAAACAAAGGGCGTTAAAAAAACTCAAATCTGAACCCTGTCTCTTAGTATTGAAACTCACGGGAGACATTTGCCAACATATATGTTGGAAAAATGTTTACCGTAAAATTAAAAATGTTATATACAAAGTTAATTTGTACAAAATAGTATTAATCGTTACTAAGTTAGATATATTAGTTACCTTGGACATTTAACGTAAACTATCATCAGCATATTTAAGTGAATACCTACTAGAAAATATTGCAGATTTACCCGTTAATCGCTTGTCGATATATAATATTATGTAAATGATTATAAGTAACTACTAAGGACCTTTTATGTCAAAAACGATTTGATAATCCTTCTAATGTTCAATGATTCATTTACTGCTATAGGTACTTGGTATATAATAATATTATCGAAGTGTCCGTTTATAGCATAGATACGAAAACCTTTTAAAGCTCAGAGAGTTACTTGCATGCCAAACATAAACAATCAGGCTTAAAATGTTATATGTGGTGATCTATATGTTAGGAGTAATCTTGAATATTCCAATTGTAATGATATATCCCACATTTAAAATAACGTGAGAAGAATTTAATCATTTATCAAAGCTTAGTTTCACAAGAATCACAAACAAAAACTAGTAATTAATATAATTACGGAAAGATTCAGTTGATAGAGCGATTACTTATTACTTATGCAGTTATAAATTCTGTCTCTCAAGACTTGATCTCAAGATAGAGAGCTTCGATACATGTGAAGTGTGGATTCGTCTAGACCTACTAAAATTGTGATAATTTAAAATATTGTACTTATTATCGAATGCCAACTTACAGTTTTACTTCAAAATAATAACTCTAATAGTTCTTAGATGAATTTTAAGGCAACTATTGTCATGTTCAGTATTTTCTCACAGTACTTTTCAAGTCACGAGCCTCACGATTGACTCGATTGCCTAGTTTCATTCATAACTTAACTAGTAGACCGTGGCCCTGAGTCTGTGTACTGCACAAATAGGTTTTATTTATTAGCTTTAATAAATTACGTCATCTCTGTTAGGTATATTATGTAGTTATTACCTTATTGAATCGAATTAGGATTTGTTTAGCGACAATTCGTAGTGGAATAATCGTAAAGAGGACAGGAATATTTTTTGAAGGAGCGTACGTTCTATAAAATATTATTCTATCTACATTATAATAATTCTATCTACACTTTTTATTTAATTTTAATCGAAAGTATGTGTTATAAATACCTATTTAAGTCACAACAAAAATATTACATAATTATATTTTAATTATAATCGATAGTGTATCTGTTTCTAACCTGAATTGAACAATTGATTTTATGTGACATCAAAATTCAAGCGACTGCTGCATATCGCAATATTATGTATTACGTAATTACAACCAAAAGTACTTTTGTCCATAACTAAGTCGCAGCACAATATTTGTTTTGTCTGAGTCTTAGGCCGCGCCCGCGCCGTGGCAAGCGCAATTTTATAATGCAATAAAAAATCAATATGTTTTATACTTGTGCAACAGTATTATATAGTTTCATGGTATTTATTTATCTACAATACTAAGAGTGCTTTTTTTGTTTCAGGTCGGTCGCCGCCTCTCTAATAATATGGCTAGCGAGTGGCCTACTGTCAACACTTGGAGCTCTCTGTTACGCGGAATTGGGGACCTCCATCACGAGGTCTGGCGGCGATTATGCCTACATTTACACAGCCTTCGGTCCTCTACCAGGCTTCCTTCGGATGTGGATCGCGCTGCTTATCATCAGGCCGACAACTCAGGCCATTGTCGCATTGACATTCGGGCATTACGTGGTGAAGCCATTCTTCCCTGAATGTGACCCGCCCGAAGATGCTGTCAAACTTCTAGCTGCTGTTTGTTTATGTAAGTGAACATTTTTATACGTCACTTGATTTAGCCCGCAGCTCCGCTCGCGTAAGTGTAGATTATGCCAATTTTCTATCCCTCGGGAACAGTACTTTTTCTGAATGAAAGGTACCCTATGTCCTTTTCTGTACCCCTGACAACATGTATGCGAAATTTCATGATCATCGGTTGAGAAGTTAAAGCGTGAAAACGTAACAAACAAATTCATATTCGCATTTATAAAATTAGTTAGGATATTGTCCGATAATTGGCATAATAATGGCACGTTACTTAGATTGACCATCTCATCGCACAGGTCAGTTTGCTGTCTCATGATGTTCGGAAACACTAAAAACTCGAAACTGCGGGTGGTAGCTACAACAAGCTTACCTAATTGATGAATCTGCGTCCCACCTTATACTTGTTTTCGTCTAGCGATGCCACTAACAAATAAATTTGATCTTCACCAATGACTCCACACATTAAGTCAATCTTAATAAACGTAATCAAAACTGATTCCCTTTAACTCTCTGTAAGTGATGGAACATGTAATAATTGCAAATCAGAATTGAATTGACAACCTGAATTGGTTTAAATTGGAGCTTAAAGGGGCGATTTTAGAACAAAGGCACTTTCTAGAATACTACTGTACGTAATAATATACTTAAATGTGCTATCTCAACCCATCGGGGTTAAAGACTGTTTTGTTAAAAAGATTTAATACTTTCTCATTAATATTATAAGTGTGAAATTGTAACTATTGGGTTGACTACCTATATTTTCTGTTGACTGACTTGCATTTGACCACAACCTTACGTCTTGAGGTTTAGTGACTGTGTGGTTGACGATATAACACAATTGCATATACCTATTTACTCGAAACGAGATGATACCCAGATGATACTTACCAGGAAACATAGGCAAATAATTTTATTATTGGCGGTACCCATTATAAAAATGGCAACAACTTGTTTCTTGCATATAAATGGCATATCCACCATGTATCTGTGGCGCTGACCTGCTTGTCTGGTCGTCCCATCGTAGCATGGGAAGCAGGAATCAAAATGTATAACTGCTTTGCACACTCCCTGAAATATATTTTACTGAAAATCGAAAGACTGGCTATTTAATTATAATTAATTAAGCTTTTGGAGTCTTTCGTTGACCATTAGACACTTCGCCAATGTCACTCTTGGCCTTTCTCTTAAATGACTCCAGTACCTCTAGGTGGTATTTTTCAGAAATATTTTCGGAAATGGTCCAACGAATTTAGGTAACGGTTCAGCAAAATGGGGATGCTCAGATTTTTTACTACAAGTATTGATATAGGAGACAAAAATGAAAATAGGACTTGGGTAGATATAACTAAGGTTTAGTTGGTCACCTGGATAATCTCGGCAAATCAGACCAAGGTGGAATTCGTTCCGATTTGCAGAGAACAGACACACCGGGGTCTTAGATGCATTGAACCTGACCGAATTGACATCATGTGCTAGATCACAGCTACCCTGAATAACGTATCTGCATTCAACTGACTCTAGCATTAGACATGTATCTCTTTACAGCTGTGCTATCGTCTAGATTTCTAAAGTTACCGGGTTTTAGCAGATCGTTGATGCAAAAAGAGGGTTGCAGAGAGTACTGACCTCCGTGGCACCCCGCCATTAATAGCCAATTGGTTAGACGAGCAGTTGTCGACGACTACTTGCCGTACTTATTTCACGCAGCAACGGCGTTAATGGGCCGGCGAGAAACTTTTATAGTAGTAGAAATGTAGGGTTTCTGTGGCATAGCTCTTCTGAATGAAGAGATTTAAGCCACGTAAAAGTGACAAACAAATTCTGAAAGTCAGCAGTTACACTAGTTATGTTATACTATATTACATATTAATGACAAATAACTTTAGCCTAGTGAGGAGACCATTGCACTGCCACGCAGCGGTGTCAACTTCGGTCTCAGGGCACGGCCGTATTTAATAGCATAGGTATCTGACACTTCTCCAAAATGTTTGCAAAAAGCTATGGCAATTAATTGTCGATTACAGGTACGTTAGAAATTTACTGGTAACTTGTCCACGGCCCTTATATATAAATACAATAATATAAAGCGTCAATGAACAGAGGCTATACTTTGTAGAAAACATGTTTGTATCTGTAAATAATATATCTCTCTCCATAGTCATTTGTGGAAGTGGATAATTGTAAGTGGTAAAAATATAGAGCCAATACACATCTTGTTTCATCGTTCTGTAGAAACGTATTGATGTTTATAAAACTATTTGATTCGAAACTTCGAAAGTGCAATATAACAAAATAATACAATGTGACGTCGGAAAATCGTTCCAATTTCACTAACCTTACCTTCACTTTCTAAATTCTTAAATGGGCCATCAAACCGGTTATTTTTATAGAATACACGTGCAATTACTTTAAAAAAACAAGTTTACTATGTTAAATTATATTGATTACATAATTTGTTCACGTTTGCAACTATCTGACAACCAAAATGTATTTAAATGTATTGCAGCGGAACCTTAGCCGAATATTTTAGGTATTTTGAATTTCTAATGTCATTTGTTGCCACCATTTTCCATTTATAAAACGTTCCACCCTTCCATCGGTATCTCATGAACATCTATCATAGACTATATGTGAAGTCATTGCCCTCAAATATTCTAACATCTGGTCTAAACTTAGAATATAGTGATTCCTGAAATTAGTTAATAGCGGCTAGATTCAAGTCGTTGCGCGTCGAAATTATAGTACCTAATCAACTCTCCTTAACCTTTACTGTCCAATCATTTAATTCCATGTACCTATTTAACATTACCTTTACACGATTCTATATACAAATTCAAATTGAATTTCTTTACTGGCCTTGACATAGAATCTGCATCGACAATTTTAATTATGAGTGTTAATTGCTTAATGACTAACCATTATACTAAATTGTTTAATCTCAACGTCTGAATAGATAATATAATCAGCCCACAATCGTCTTAGCACGAAAAGAATAACTTATTAGCTCAGACTGAGAGCTGAAAGCAAATGCGGATCCTTGAGGCCATATTTCGTTTAGGCTATGCGGTAATAGCAGGGCGACTAATGACCTTTGTGCCATGCACTGGTAGCGCGAATTCGTTTTTACGGGTTCAAGAACTCGCGACTGATATTTTGTAAGTGTCCATAGATTTACCATCAAGATATGTGTATATATTTTACCACAAAAGTGTTAGGTTTATATGAATCTAAAATAAAATAATATAAAAATATAATATAAAAATATAGTATAAAAATATAGCTAATTTGTGGGCTATGACTTAATAGCCATAGCCCACAAACTAGGTATATTTTAGGAAGTAATTCATGCGGTTAATAAACTTTACCTGGTCTATTTTATAATTTGAAATAGAAGTGAAATGTAAGTATCGAGTGATTACACTCTTACTTACATTTCACTTCTATTGAAATTTACTACCTAATGATGACAGAAGTAGATGATGCGTTAAACCTCAGATAAATAACTAGTAAGCATAAAATTGTCTTCGCTTTACGCGAATGTTATTCATTGAAATTAAACTACTATATATATGGATTTTATCGCGTTGTTTATTTGACACTTTATTACATAATTTAGAAACTACTACTATTAAACTTTACTAATTTTTTAGCTAATTAATTTTAATTAATTATGTAATGTTAATTATGTAATAAAGTGTCAAACAAACAACGCTATAAAATCCGTATATAGTAGTTTAATTTCAATAGTAAGCATAAAACCCACTAAATACATAGGAAGGAATTAAAATGTGGCTGCGGTTTCGGCAAAATAGTGTATATAAGTATATACCTATGTTGTTTATAAGTTTGCGGTTAAAATGACTAGCTCGTTATAATTATGTAATATTTTAGGCCTTTCCGTCATGTATGTGAATCTCGCTAGTGCTTACTTAACACGAGGCTATGAAAATTGTATTTTGACTGCTCGTGATCGAAATGTATGTAAATATTAAGTACTGTTTCATCCATTCTATTTCTAAAGACTATCTAGTGCTTATTGTTCGTAATGTAATAGCTAAATATGCAAGGTCTGTAACCGCATTGACTTCTGACTTCGTCGCCCAGGCCCAGGCGCGCACAGTACTTTTACATATTCGCTGTTTATCAGAATACTATACAAGTTGTTTACTGTCCGCTGGGAATGCCTGAGATCCCCGTTCACATCTCAAGTGACAACATTGTTTGCACAAACAATGATTGGCTTGTCATAGTGAAATTTGATTAACACAGATTACGCGGACTTTACGAAGAGTCAATACCTACAAAAGCAATTCATTCACATCATCGCGGCGGTTTCTAACGAAAGGTCGTTAATGTTATCGTAAATAATTATACCTGTTGCTTTTTATTTTTATATGCGCTATTAATTTGTCGCAGATTAGATTGTGGTATTACGCATGTTTTTCTCATTTATATCTCTTCCAGACAGATAATTCTGAACGATTATAAAATACAGATAAAGTAAATTTAAACATGTACTACTTAAGCTTAGCTTTGTAAATATATTTATTTCTATGACAACTATCAATGAAATGTATATCTTCTGGAAGGTATTCATAATATGTTAGTACTGGCTGTGCCACTGGTCAGTTCATTGCGCGTGAAGTGAATGTATGTCAACGTAGAGTACCGAGCACTGACGCTGCTGCGATTAACGGAGTAGTTAGCACTTTATGGATTAGAACCAACGCTATACAGGTATACTTATCACGCTTTTGTATAAGTCTCGTGGGTCCACAAGCATCGCAGTCTTGATGGCTAGACGATGAACAATTAACTAAGTAAGAACTTACTTGGCAACTGTTCATCTATTGGTTTAAATTTAACCCATTGCATTATTGACATGAATCCATTCCGAACACTAAGCATATTTTGTAACTCAAATTGCAAAAAGATCTCTTTAAAAAAGCTATGCTAAATAATAATAATAATATTCTCTCACATACACACAACACTATCTAACTCAAACTAAGCAGAGCTTGTACTATGGGTACTAGACATTGGATGAACATACATATATATCCTTTTTTTTTTGGTAAATCCGTACATATTGTACATAGAAACACCCAGACCAAGACAAATATTCATGTTATGAATCAAATGTATTCAGTAGTTTAGCCACAGGACATTTTTTTGTTTTCATAATTTAGATCATCATGTGTCATATTAAAACAAAACAAACAAACGAAAAAATACACAAATAAACAAAAAAAAAACAAGAGAAATAAGGTCCTTTTTTATGTAAATACTTACATATTATACATAGAATGAAGAATTAAAATAATATTTGTCTCAGAAACAATTGATGACTAATGCGCTGGATAGCATTGGTATTCCCAACTATTTATCAGTTGGACATTACTGGTGTCCTATATCTCACCATAATTTACACTATATTTGTTTTCCACGTGACTATATATATATACTCTACCAATGCTTCGACGTAGCGAGTTCAATCCCACACGGGGTTTTGCCTATGTAGGTTTAAACTCACTACGGTCGACGTCTGTAATTTTCAATTAAGCTCTTTAATTGTAATTGTTCTTTATATCAATTAAAATTATAATTGTAAAGTTCCCCGCAAAACAGGAATGAAAAATCGTTAGAACGTCTTTGAAAAAAGGACAACATGAAGGAGTGTTTTTTTTTTAAATATGGCCTTTTTTATTTCTTGGACTCCTTGCACAAAATCTCAAACATTTCGGCACCTTTATCTGAAAACCTTCTCAAAGTGAATGCTTTGCTCGATGATTCGATAGGTGACATAAATTAAAACGAAAATATTTTTATCATAATTAATAATAATAATAATAATAATATTCTACCACATACACACAACACCATCTAGCCCAAACTAAGCAGAGCTTGTACTATGGATACTAGACAATGGATAAACATACATATATACTTTTTTTTTTTGTAAATACATACATATTATACATAGAAACACCCAGACCAAGACAAACATCCATGTTCATGCACACAAATGTTTGACTTGTGCGGGAATCGAACCCGCGACCTCAGGCGTGGCAGTCGGTTACACTAACCACTACGCCATCGAGGCCGACAAATATTTATTATACGTGTTATATATATATACGACAAACAATAATTATATGTGTTGTTTAGGTACCTACTTAAAAATGGAGATTGCTTTATCAGAAGTCTAGTTTCGGCATTCATTTTTGACCTTTCGCAATCACATGATTATATGATTTTAACACTTGCTTTCACAATATAAATAAATAAAAACTGCTTCTGCTAAATCTGCATACTGGAATGTCGACCACGTTTTCGAAAATGTATCAAGTCTGCCGTCGCGATTACATGCTAGCTATAAGCCCGCGGTACAAGTTTATAGAAACAATGTGTGAATACATAATTAATTTTATAAACAACAACGATCAATGCAATAAATCAGTAACGGAACTTTTAAACTGTAAATAAAATTACTGCCGATAACCCGTACATAATAACAAAATCAGAAAACATAACACAACATATCAACAGCTACGTAAACGACAATTCCTATTTATTATGTTTATACTTATCTACTGTTTATCTTGAAGATGAAAATACAAAGTTGCTAGTAATAAATTAATTACTTAGATACAACTTTGATTTTCTTATACTACGATAGTCACATATATTTGATCATCTCTAACGAGCGCTACCGGTTATCTAAGTACGCGTATAAATAATGGAATCTACCGCAGAAGTAACTACATCCTGATAATTTATTGGTGCTAGAAAACCTACACCAAGTGCATAATTATAATTATCATTCCATTTGTACACCTCGGTATGTAGGTAACCACTTAACTAGTATGTAAAGAATGTTAGGTACCGTGACATTTTCCTTAATTTATTCAGTTTATACTGTGTTCCTAATCGCATCGTGAGTCATGTCTTTAGAAAATAAAAATAACACGGTACAGGGATTAGGACCTTTAATAATAATGGATGTTTTTACCTTTCATTTTATTTCTGTTTTTATACTTGGTTGTTCCTTTAGTTATGCAGTTTATCATCAACATACATGATTACAAGGAAAATCATTACTTTTATACTTTTGCGTTGCATGATTTATTAAACGAAAACGAAGTCTGCTTGTGAAGAGGATTCCGGCGACTGGGACCGCAATTAACTCGGACCGCGGTCTCAGTTGCCGGATCCATTTAATTTTAATATTTTTTCCGGAAACTGGGACCACCCATAAAAAAAAATTAATACAAAAATCTATTGTTCAAGCCAAAAACAGTACAGTCCGACAAAAAAATATTAAAAATAATAAATAAAGAAACACTTCTGATTATTTTTAATATGATTTATGTGTATATTTTTATTATATTTTAACATCGATATGGCTGATTGTGAGATAGATAATTACTTAGGTACTTATCGTTAATTGTTCGTATATTGTTGATTATTGTTAGTGTGATTTACATAGGTGTATGCTTTTATTACGTAAATTTTAAATAGCAAGTATGGTAATTAAAGGGTGCTTTTGTATTATATTATACTAATAAATGATATTTTTGAATCAAGGAGTTTTTCTTTAATTATTACTTTAAACATTTTTTCGATTGACTGTACTGTTTTTGGCTTGAACAGTAGATTTTTGTATTTATTTATGGGTGGTCCCAGTTGCCGGAAGAAGAATATTAAAATTAAATGGATCCAGCAACTGGGACCGCAGTCCGAGTTAATTGCGGTCCCAGTCGCCGGAATCCTCCTTGTGCAAATACAATGTGGTGGAAACATCAAGCCATTCAAAAAGGTATGTAAATACCGAGCATGATCGCTTTAATCTCCGTTTGTCGTTATATTAATTATAAGGAAAATATTTTCTAAATGAGAACTTACCTATAACATCTTCGAATACGAGGCAAATGTATATTTGAATGGAATAATAAAGTGAACCTATTGGGCGAGGAAAATGTAATGAAAAGTCAATACAAAGACGTCGTTGATTGCGTTGCGTCTACAGCGTCTATGCCGGCGGAAACTTCACTTAACCTAATTACTTGTGACAGAGATGACTGAAAATGAACCGCCTTTCGATACCGAGAGATGTTGACTTACTAAGTTAATGTACATATATACTAGGTAAATATTCTAGCTTGTCACATAGTTAATATATATTGAGCAATAAATTATAGTATAAAAGCTAAAGACATTTGTATAGCAATAGCATAGCTGAGAAGAGGCCCGTGACTAGCAGTGGGACAGTTTTATACAGGACTGATATTATTATTATATTATATTATTTTAAACTATAAAATCTAGTGGTATTTGTAAGGTACAGTTGGCAAACAATTTGATCTGCAGAGCCTGTGGTGAACAGGACGAGTCCATATCCCATCTACTGTGTGAATGTGACGCGTTGGCTGGACTAAGGATGGGTCTGATGGGATCGGCATATCCGAACCCTGAAAATTTCAGGCTTCTCCCTCTGAAGTGTACGCTGCGACTGATTCAGTACATTCATAGGGAGATAGCTCAGGGATAGATCTCGGGGCCGACACAAAAGATCCCACTGGGTCGAGGTGTCGCCGATCTGCACTGATTGGCCCCCGAAATAAGATAAGATAAGATAAGGTACAGTAAGCTTAGCGTATGTTAATACCGTATCTAATTAACACCCGTGTTTGAATTTAATTATAAATAAATATTGGTGACCCTTCCATGTTTAATTTAGGCATAGTATAATAAAAGAGTATTGGTAAATTCCATTATTAAAACGTTTCGTTTTGGAACATTTATTTTATGTGCAAAATACTTAACAAGTACCTAATAATTGCTGTAAAACCTTCCTGGGTAGAAAAATCTGTTATTTAAACGGTTCTACTTATTGTTTAATATTATAACAATTTTTATGCTTTGTTGACAGGTGTAATCGAAAGCTTTCGAATATCTAATCCGGTTTTCACTTTGTAATAGATACTCTAAAATTTAATAGGCAATAAATATAATACATATAAATAATTTCAATATAGTAATTTATTTGAGAGGAGATCTTCTTTTATTTACGTTTTGTAGTCAAAAAATATTTTCGGAAATAGCTAACAGCTCATTATTGGTATATTTTTATTACGCACGCTTATTTTCAAAATGAACAAAGGTGCTTTACTTTTTCATAAGCAATCATTAATGTTTCTAGGTCTAGGTTCAAGAACTTGTAGAAGGAACTAAACTCGATTGTAACAACTGCGGGTATAACTGTAGGTTCACTTGGCTTTATAGTCCTGGTTCCAATACACACATTAAATTTATGTTTTAAGTAGATACCTAACAAAGCGGTTGAATTTTTTTTATTCTGCGGCTGCTTTGAGCCCTTAGATTATCTATTAAATGTAAAATTAATCGCTAGGTATATCAGTTTGATCGTATCTTTATTTAGTAACGTTATTAATCTATACTAATATTATAAAGCTGAAGAGTTTGTTTGTTTGTTTGTTTGAACGCGCTAATCTCAATAATAAAGGCTAGAATTAAAAAATTATTTTAGTGACGAATATCCCATTTATCGAGGAAGGCTATAGGCTATATAACATCACGCTACGACCAATAGGAGCGGAGTAGCAATGAAAAATGTTGCAAAAACGGGGCAATGTCTCTTATATGAAGCAGACGTTGCGCGGGTCAGCTAGTATTATAATATTAACTAACAGGTTTTTAAAGGCATATATTTAATTTCAAATCAAATCAAATATTTTAAATCAAATATTCTTTATTGTGAAACATAGGTATATATAAGATGTTTACAGTAATGGTGATGATCAACTATGTTCTGCCAATTAGGCTTACAATAATTTAATATTAATTTGGCAGATCACTAAAAACATGCAAAGATAATACTTTTGAATCACTTCTATTAAAACTATACAACATATTAAATTCACTTTAGCATAAAATAAAAATAAAAGAATGAAAACATGCAGAATTAATAGATGCCAATTACTTAATTATAAATACAGTAAATACAAATAAATTTAAGAATTAAATGTCAACGTAGCTAATTAGAAAATAAAATTCAATTAATAAGGATGTTGATGCAGCAATTACAATGTCAAATAAAATAAGCAAAAAAAATCTCAAAATTCATTACAGTTTAATTTATATATTATTCAACTCTTATTAACCGGCTAAAAAGTCTCTTATATCATAATAACACTTTTCAATGAGAAATTCCTGTAGATTTTTTTTAAATAGGATTATGTTTCGACATTATGCTATTTTTATTTTTATTATCCTGCATTAATTGGCAAGCTCCTCGATTCTGGCTTGTAAGAATAGTAGTCGTTATTTTATGAATAATATAACTTATACTAAGTGGTGAGCTATCATTATATAGATATAAATCAGATATTCTATATTTATCAAATCGTTCTTACAAATTTATCTTATCAAAAAGTATTAAAAATATTATATTATATATTATAAAATTACTATTATGGATATTGTAATTCATTATTTTGATGTTTAAAACATGTTCCAGCATCTCAATTCTCGCAATTGATTCTCTAATTTATGTTAATATAATAAACTTTTTAATAAAATATAGAATATCTATAATTGGAGCAACCGGCCAATTGGATGACGGTGTGATTCTCGAGACAATGATTTGAACATTTTAGACTTGAAATTTGCACACGATTTCTTTATACGAATGTATATTACGTGGGCATCCATAATAAAACGTTATTCGGAGAGGGTTTAAAGTGGGTACGAAGAAAAGAATGTTCACTTGGTACAAATACTTCAAAAAACAAAAATTAAATGCAACGCATAATAGATTCTACTACTGTTATCAACTAATCCCTCAGTAAGGTTTGGAAGTCCAAATTCTGTAATAATTTTAGCAAAATTAGCTTCTACCCACGTTTTCAATCGCGTGAATCTTTCGGGAGCACATAACGAGATAAACACTACTACTACTATCTGTGTTCTAAGTTTCATCTAATCCGTTCAAGAATATATAGGTACATACGTGATTGAGTATCTAACAAACATCCAATCCTTATTTTTAATTTTATTATTATTCTTTCAAATTTATTATATTAGTATGTAGTAATTGGAAGATTTATAGTGAAGGTATACGGATCTATTAATTGACATGGCATCGCTTGAAACTAGTTACATTAAAAATAAATATTGGACAGGTGGTTTTTTAGTTTTTGGATAGCACAGAAGGTAATTTCATCTCGCTCATACGCGGATGAAGACACGGATATACTTAAGCTAGTTTAAATGTATAGGTATATCGTTTGCTTAAACGTAATACATAGTTTGTCTATTCTAATATGTATTATAATGAATAAAGTAGGTTACGTAGTAAATAATTAATACTAACTAATATTATAAATGTGAATGTGAGTTTGTTTGTTTGTAACGCTTTCAAGCTTTAACCAATCGGCCGATCATTATTAAATTTCGCATACACTTTGTCGGTTTCAGTTTACCTTTCATAGAGAAAAAAAATGACTGTTCCCGAGGGATAGAAACTTGCAGACAAAATCTACATTAACACGAGCTAAGCTAAGGCAAAATGTAGTCTAATATATTTTTCCTGACATTGCAATGATTTTTGTTCGCTGTATAGGTACTTACTAATAATACCAAGTATGTATAAACAAATTAGTTCGTGCTATTTTGTTTATGTCATCGGTATTCTAATTATTGAGTTTTTTGCGTATTATAATCACCTGTTACACGTAATACCTTGATAAATAATGCATTGTAAATAAAAAAGTGCAGGCGAAGGAAATGGTTACAACTGTATGTACTAAATATTCAACAAAAGACAGACAGATTATTTTTGACACCTTTTTTGTGAGAAATATGTCAATATTTTACTGTCCGTAGCTAAAACGACTAATTTCTTGAATATTGTAGCTTGTCTTAACCTCTTCGATGGTATGATATAATTGGCAAATGAAATATTTGAAAGTATAGCTACTTCATACATAATTTACTGACTTGCACACTTTTTAAATATAAACAACTGGATCCAATATTGAAAAGCAGCATGAACAGGGAATTGTTTATATTTGATTAATATAGATATTATATCTATATCCCTTAGTTCCACGTAACGGCAGGCAAGCTCAATTCAATTATCGCCTGCAGGGTACACTTCAAGACGCCGCGCCGTGCTGCTTCTGAGAAACGCTTAACGGAATGAGCCAATAATACATTGCTCAACCAAGAACCATAGTCGACTCA
This sequence comes from Catocala fraxini, assembly GCA_930367265.1. Classification (NCBI taxonomy): domain Eukaryota; kingdom Metazoa; phylum Arthropoda; class Insecta; order Lepidoptera; family Erebidae; genus Catocala; species Catocala fraxini. Next base: position 19,195,273 of record OV884029.1, read on the forward strand.
AGACCTCACGATTAACCGCAGACTTTTTAAGGGTTGAAATTGTTGCAATTTTAAACCTATTTGACAACAATGATTTCTACTTATGAAGTAGAAGCTGTAGAAGCACTCTACCAGATTAGCCACACTATTTCGTAAGACTGAAATAATCCAAAACACGAATATGGCAGTATTCTTGCTCCGTTTTTCTTGCAAATCGCCTAAAATTTCGGATGTTAGTTCATCGAGTAGGTACCTTATTAATATAAGACTCTGTTGCTTATTAAAGTAGACTCTCTTTTATTCAAATTAAACTGCAATATACGGATTTTATCGCGTTATTTATTTGACACTTTATTACATAATTTTGAAAACTGTTACACTACTACTACTATTAAACTTTACTAATTTTTAAGCTAATTGAATTATTATTAAAACTATTTAGATTTAATTTAATTTTACACTTTCCCCGACGTTTCGGTTGCTTTTCAGCAGCCATGGTCACGGGGACCATGACGTGATAAAGTGTCAAATAAATAACGCGATAAAATCTGTATATAGTAGTTTAATTTTAATGAATAATATTCGCGTAAACAGAAGGCAATATTATAGACTCTCTTTTATTTGTAGAGTAGTATAATGGATTATCATATTTATTATTCTTGTTATACATAAACACATCTTGAATTTCAGTCAATTACTTTTCACGTGTAGTTGCAACTGCAAGTAATATAATCCCGTCTATGTTCTTAGAAATCATACAGTTGAGTCCGAAGGGTCAGGCAGAAATAATCACTTAGGTATATATTTTTCATGTTATGTTTATATGCGACTTAAGAGGGGGCGAGCAGGTGCTAAGAATACTTCTAATTTTGATTTTGATTCTGAATCGAAAAAATTGTGAAGGTATTTGGATGTCTGTTACTCCATCACGCGTAAAACATTCAGATGTTTGGATTAAATTTGGCTCATAGACGTACCATGTCCTAGATCAATAAATAGAATGCTTTTTATTCAATATGCGTTCTCGTACTGTTTTATTCTATAAGTGCTTCTCGACATCGTGGAACTTACAAATATTATGCGGACATAGTACTTGGGAATACGTGTCGGAATTGGAAATACAAAACCGAGACGCTTACAGAACCAAAGGGCAGACTATAGACAAAAAACTGGCGAATATTCACTAAACGGATAATCTCCCAGCAAATATTTATAGGCGCTGAAATATGATCTAGCACTGTCTGGAACTGAGGATAAGCCGTTAAACACACTTAATGACGCATTAAAAACCGAGACATTCGTTGCGAAGCACGTATTGACAATACTTTAAACACTGACCTCGGTTTTCAAGACGATAGAATATTTGGAGGGAACCTATAAAGTATCAAAAATTTTGAAATATTTAATGCACTATCTGTTCACTTCTTTCTTATCGTCGCGTCGCGTCGCGTCAAATCCCCGACGTTTCAAGTTTACATTATAATTTATAATTTGTCCCGTTACCCGCAAGCCATTACTGAGCAAAACATCTCAGATTGCTTCTTTTTCTATAGATTTCTATTTAACAACAACCCACATCACCCGTTTCCTCTAATTGGCTTTTATCTGATTTTTCATAAATGTCTGGAAGGCCTAAAGAAATGTCCTAACTGTAAATATGGTCCCGCGTATTCCTCCTAGTCTCCTGAATGGGGACGATGAAGAATGTCTAAAATGTTGCATAAGTGTAAATAATATGTTGTAAACATAATAAGCAGAAAAATTGTCTGCCGTCAATTTTTTTGAGGATGTAAATACATTTGCACTAGCCTTTCATTTTTGGGTCATCCGTTAGTAAACATTTTTCTGTGCTAAAGTTTCTTGTTGACCTTCTACTGATAACGAGAATAGAAAGATAATTTTAACAAAACACTAGCTGACGCTATATTACTTCGATCGTCTGTTTGGTGAGACATACAGCGCCATTTAGAATAGGCAGACAAACTCATCTAGTACTGTTATAAAATTAGTGTAACCAAATAGTCTGCACATTTATTTCAACAAGCTAGGTATTTCTAAAAAGGAATTGAAATTGATTATTTATTTCAATCTTTGTCTCCAAGGCGGAGACAAAGATTGATATAAAAAAAAGAAATTGTTCATAAATGTCTGTTCGTCTATCTATTTATTCCAGCGTTGCAGTCAAACCGCTGGATGAATTGTGATACGGCTTACACAGTTTGGTAGCTTGAGGTTCAACTTAATCTAAGCGTTCAATCTAAGCCATCATTTACCCGAATCAAACGAAGATATGTTTAGTCGTATGATACGCGTAATTTTATCTGCGGTTGAACTAGGTAGAGTCTACACAGATGAAGTAGTGAGCAAAGGTTAGATATGATAGGTGCCATATAGACGCCTATCATATCTAACCTTTGCTTACAAAATTATTTTTAATATTTTGCAGCGTATACGTTTCTGCAGTCTACGCTAAAAACAATTATTTACATCTTTAGGACGTGACAAAAATGGCAGCAATAAAAAAATACGGTTACACATATACAACACCTAAGTAGCCGGATATTTTAAATCAATTTGATTAAATCTTGTTTATCTGCGATCACGTACGGAAAGATTATTTTGCATAACGACTTATAATTTTCTGTATTAGGTATTTAAATGTCCTGTCTAACGGTCTAGACAGTTTCCTTAATTAATATTTGATGTAGTTATGACAAGGATATGATAACCGTTGTCAATGTTCGCAGGTGTATTGACGGCCATCAACTGCATCAGCGTGAGGTGGACCATGCGGATTCAAGACGTCTTCACCTCGTCGAAGTTGTTAGCGCTGGTCGTCATTATTATCTCCGGCATCTACTATATTTGCATCGGTAAGTAAAATAAAAGGGCATTATTTGGATTAACCTGTATATGATTGGAATGCGAGACATAATTACAAATCTGTTGTGTCTGGTCACCGGTGTGCCGCTGCTTCTCAACAGGTTAAGAATTTTTTAGCAGTTTCACAATGTCTTAGTGAAAATGCCGTACCAATAAATTGACTGTTCAAATTTATTAGTAATAATAGGGCTTATAGCTCTATTATAAAACTGTATCGAGGCTGTGTCTATACTCCTGAGTTCGGCTTTTGGTTTCTTTATACTTACTACTTTATAGGAACCACCGGCGATAATTCGTGGTCGTGTTGTCAGATGTTCAGAAGATGTAGATAATAGAGAATGTAGGTATAAAAGATATAGTCCTTTTGGTGGGAGCCTACTTATCTTTCGAGTGATGCGCGTAATTTAAGTCCTGTGATCACAAAGTTAATGGCGAATTCTGGTTGTAACTATAAAACCCGGTTTTGATGTCTACTGATAATAAACCTAACAAGTAGAGATACCGGTAGTTCTATTTTTATAAGCCAATATCGTTATTAAGATTGTACAATAAGTACATAAACTCGTATAAGCTATCATCGTTTAAATACAAGCCCTTGCTAGCTCAGCTGATGGAATGATTGATGGACGAAGGTTATGGATAATCGGCTCGTTGTATACTGACAGCGACAAGCCATTATGGGATAATTAATGTGCCGAGGAATTTGTGGATCATGCCCCTTTGAATTAAACATTATCATCTGATTTTATTCATACTCGTTGATATGGCGTTTATACATAAATACATATACGTACGGAACTATGTTATAGTCAGGACTATTGGATAATCGATAAAAAAATAATTACGCGTTGACATCATAGTCTAAATTTATCAATTTTATATAGGATACAATGCCTAAAATAATTTTAAATAAATACTAAGAGAATGGAAATAGGTACATATATTCATAGTAGTAGTACCTTGTATTATATTAATATATTATGTTTGTAGGTATTTTATATAATTCCTACCAATTATTTTATATTCCTTTATGTTTAAGCGAATGTTACACATAATAGGTAAACTCTCTCAAACGAATTTTATAGCGACTTTTTCACAATATTTTATGATAATTCATATTTACGCCTCAAAAAATAAGATGATTAAAACGTACCATGAACTTTGGACCCAGTTATCCATTTACTTAAACCCAAGAAGAAGAAAAACACAACTAGACTTCAAGATAGTAGGTCATGTTCTTCGTAAAAGGGATAAATTTATTTAAAGAGTATCGGCTATTTTAAAATAACTACGCTTTTAGACATAGCCACCATGTCTAAAAGCGGAGTTATTTAAAAAAAAAAAGCAAATGGAAAATCGCCAAAAGTGCAAATATTATAATCTTCTTGAAATTATATATAAAATACGTAGGTACTTTAATTTGAAAATGATTATTTATATTTTCAAAATACGCGTAAGTATAGCAAACGTGGACCTACTAATGCAAAGGAAGGGTGTAATGTTCATAAAGGATTTATATATAAACACTTCTTGAAAAATTACAGATGTCCTTATTAAACTATGTCATTTCAGTGTTAAAAAAAAGTAAACAATAAATGGAGTGTCTTTCTCCGTCATATAAAACATTTTAAAAAAATGTGTACCTGTAAATATTCAAACCACTTTTGACCTGTAATATTTTTGGCTCCATTTCAAAAAGTCAGAGGTGGCTTCTATTTTCGAATTCGAGACCTCTGACTTAACAGTACATCGGCATGACCTCACCTCTGGGTTATCTGCTTAAATATTATTTCTAACTAAATAACATTAATAACATTTATTTCAATATAATTTGGTGCTCCATCCAGTGCAAGGCTTATCAACTTGTAAAATAAAATATTTTTTTATTTAATGTAACCGTTAAAACTGGTATTGTAAACATTTCGTGTACAGTTCGACCATTGTAATCAGTAGGCTGTAGGCTTATGAGTCGTGCCACTACCTATAATACCCATCTACAGTCAGCATCAGATAGATTTGAGCTTTCCTAGTAGTCAAAATTATGTGAAGAACATAAATTCAATTTTATGTTCGCAGACATGTCATTCAAATTGTTGTAAGCAACCAGAGTGGTCAAAATATCTTAGCTATCTGTTGTCAATATTGTGTTAGCTGTCAGTGTCCATATTAATATTTTCGAATAGGTCGAACAATGGTATCTATGTATTTATACTAATCAAAAGTCATTGTCAAAGGCTGGCTTTAATCTTGGTTTGAGTAATGAGTCACAATTTTCCTTGATTCTCTACAATGTGACGAAATCTTGTTTGTAGCTATTAGTATTTATATCACGTATTAATAATAGACGCCGTGAGTAAGGTACAAGCTAGGTATAAATGTAAAATAAAATTAGTATTGTTTCTTTAACATAAAATAATAAAAACGAACTAGCCTTATTTTCCTTTTAAATTTTCGACGAAACTATGTATTTACAATAACACTTTTTTATGGTGTATGTAAGTGACGTTTCAATTGTTGATTGCACGAAGGAGAATTAGAAAAACTGAAATAAAAATATATATATTTTATATAATAGCCTTGTGTCCATAGATCTGTTCATAGTTTCGCAATATTTTTTAGTTCCAGGAAATAAAACGGTTGTTTTGGCATAAGTGCAAATTAGACACGTGTCGAATGTTTTAATGGGTGTAATGTGGGCGCCATGTGAGTAATCAAAATTCCGAATAGTTAATTGTTGTTATAATGCGTATAATGTTACATTATGTTACGAGCTTATTAATAATTCTCGATCGTAACTAAGGCAGAGTATTGTTTTTGCGTGTCACCGAAAAAACGCTGACGCAAACTCTATTAGACTTTGCTTGAATAGCCAGCTAAGCTAAAGTATTGCGTTTACGACAATCGCAACAACGACGTATGTTCCTATTGTGTCACACAACGTATACGTTCTTCTAGTTGGGGCTTTACTACATCATAAATTTCAGCTTGTTTTTGAGCTTACTAGTGCGTCACCAGTGAAAATAATGAGCTTACAGCGTAATCTAGACGTAAGATTAAACAACTGATACACGGTTATGCACTATATGGGATCCATATTATTCTAAATATGATGATATTATTAAAAGGATTCAGCGCAAAGTTTTAAAAACGTCGGAATACAAATGACACATGAAACATCTACCATACAGAGAATCATAAAAAATATATAATCTACTTACCTTAAAATCTAGACGCCTGTTACTACATGCAATGTTTCTCTATGTACTTATTCATAATAAATATGACTGTCCAGATATAGTTAGTAATATTTACTAGATAGTGCCCAGAACGGTTGTGCGACGAGAGGCGCGCGCTTTTTCGTTATTTGCTACGACTCGTAGTCGCACGAACGCGGGTGAGCGGGCGCCCCTCCAACGGTTCGTTAAAACGTATAACAAAGACTTTATTAAAACTGATATATTTGCCTTACCTCGACATGTATTTAAGAAAGCCATAGTAGATAACCTTAAATCTCTATAATACTAATAACAGAATTAGTACCTACTAACATAGCTCATAGATAGATAATGTTTAATAAGTTAGTGTACTAATAACTCACTGTATGTCTCCTTACTAAGTAATAATATGTGAAAACGTAGTGGATTGTACGTTTATCCATTGTTACACTTATGTTCCTGTTGGTAATAAAAATTGTACAATTGTTTGTTTTCCTATGAAATAAAATAAAATAAGAATTATTTGTGGATCTAACAAACTATTCTAAATTCTGTACTGTTAGAGACTACTTGAAGCATTGCACCGCCCGTGCTGTCAAATCGTTACAAACCTTTTTGTAGAAAGCATTTTAAATAAAAACAAATAAATAAAATTATTAATCAGCCTTGCAGTTGCCACTGCGCCGAGTATTTTGAATTCAATCTCTACCCGGGACGAACATTTGTGTGATCCACTTATACTTGTTCCCAGTCTGAGTATTCTTTGTGTCCATTGTTTAAATATTTGTAAAGTCCCCCGCGATACTGGATATATTCCAAACGCAAGAATTATCCTTAAAAAAAGAAATATAAAAAGAAGTTAAGGTAGTAACTTTCATGCTCATTTTCTGCTAATGACTTGTAATTGCATTAATAGTGTTTTTATTTTATTATTAGTAAAGGGATATCAAAAATACAGTAACACTTACTGATATTTTACTAATCTATACTAATATTATAAAGCTGAAGAGTTTGAGGTTGTTTGTTTATTTGTTTGGTTTAACCCGCTAATCTTAGAAAGCGAAATCTAAGAAAACAAAGATAATGCATTTCAGCCAGCGTAAGTTAACGTCTAAAGACATAAATTAAGTTTTAATGGGTAAATTACAAAACAAGTTGACATGACTAATTTTCTTGGGTTAATCATAGATCACAAACTGACTTGGAAACCGCATATCGATCAAAAATGTAAACGAATTAGTAAATACGCCTATGCACTACATGAACTTGCTCAAATTGTAAATGTTGATACACTAATTATGGCATATCATAGTTTGGTAGCATCGATAATTAGATTTGGTATAATCTTTTGGGGAAACTCATTTGATAAAGGCCTTATTTTTAAAGCCCAAAATCGCTCTATTAGAGCCATGTTTGGTTTACAGTCGACCGACAGCTGCGTACAATTTTTCCGTAAGCATAGCATACTAACACTACCTTCTCTATACATATTAGAAGTAGCTAACTCTGTAAAAACAAACCCTAACAATTTTGTGTTAGCATCTGAAGCTTCTGGTCGACAGCAAAGAGACACAACTCGACTATGTATACGGAAAACTAACACCGCCCTAATGCACAAAGCATTATGCACATGGCTGCTGTTATATATAACAAAGTACCAAACAGTATAATAGAATTAAATTTAAATTTATTTAAGGAAAAATTAAAAATGACTTTATGTTATAAATGTTATTACAATATCTCAGATTTTCTATTGGATAGGTTATGACATTGAAAAAGGCATAATAATTATTAATATTTTGTTTTCCTTTCTTTATTTAAATTTATAATTTTTACATAATTTTGACATTTATTATTAATATTTTGACATTTACAATTAATATTCTAACATATAAAATTTATTGCTACAACTAGAATAATTATAATTAATGCTATGAATTATAAAATACTTTAAAAAAATTAATCTATCTGTTTAATATTAATGTTTCAATTTATTAAGAATCTGTATGATAATTTCAATAGAATTGTATATAATATTTGCACGCCCTTTGTGGCAAAACTCAGCGCACTCGTGAAATTTTGTAACATCTCTGTAAACCTGTGTTTAGCACGGGGGCGGCGCAGTAACCATAAACGCAGGTGAAACCGTGGGCAGAGCTAGTTATACCAAAAGTTACATGTTAGGTACACACAGCGACACATCAACCTAGACTGTTTGGACTTTGAACTATTCGAAGTTGAACGCTGCGAATCGTGCGAGAGAGTGCGTTATATTTTTGTTATTTTGTCTCATTCGCGCAGAACGGGATGCGACGCTTTATCCTTACCATTACATCGACACCACTATGCACTGTCCCTTGCCGACAATTCTCTATTTTGTATGTAGCGTAGTTATGCGTATATAGGGTGTCTAATTTGATGTGTAGCCGTGTGTACTTATTTCCTGTTAAAATGTCAGCGCAATGGTGTTCTAGTTAATATTTATTCTTGACGCCGCGAAATAAATACATACAGCATATATCTACACTGACCCCGCGTCTTCATGATTTTAGAACGTTCAAAGAAGTCTGCGTTACGACAAGAGATAAAAACCGGTCACTTATTGATGCCATCAGCAAAATAGTCAACAAAGCTATCAATGGATGCTACCATTTAATCTTCCATTATTATAATTTATGTATCGTATAAACTCGCTTCTTGTCTAGGCAATACATTAAATATACTTCAATACTGACATTGATAGAAAATACTGGAAGTTTCGTATTCCATATTTATGACATTAACAAGTATAATTTCTTGATAAATGTTTATTATTATGACTTCGAGATACACACGTATACGTTAGACGAAGTAAGTCTGTTCGTGATTACTCGTTATGAATAATTTGGGTAGTTTATCGACTTAATTAAATTGTGAACAGTAGTTGATAATGTAAATCAATATGCATTTGATTCCGTTTTATTCTTTTTACTCATAAACTTTATCTCACTATTTGAAATTAAGTTTGTAATTTATAAATTTTATTATCTTCCTGATATAGAATCTGACGTAAGTATATTCTGATAAGAACTTTATGATGATGACAATATAAGTCGTCATTAGATTCTAAAACATCTCAAGATGCATTATGCCTAATAAAATAGTGATATGTAAATGAAAATATGAATTAATGATTACGAAAATAGTTAACACATACCTATTACTAAACCTATTTTTGTCAAAAGTATAACATTTAAAGTCAATGTATAATAATTATAATTATTTACTATAATTGCAAAGGATAACGTAAGTATTCAAGTAACAAATTGAATTTTTTTAATTATAGGACACACAGAAAACTTCGAGAATTCGTTTGCTGGAGAGTACGACGCAGGAAACATCGCTCTGGCTTTCTATTCTGGCCTCTTCGCGTTCGGAGGCTGGAACTACCTTAATTTCGTGACTGAAGAACTCCAGGATCCTTACAAGTAAGCTCCTATAAACCATTTTGGCAATATAAAATTCGTAATACATTACTGAAACCAACATACCTAAATATTAAGAAAATTTTGCGGTAGTAATAAACAAACGAATTTACTATTGTATATTCTGCGTATAAAGTGTTCTGAAGATTTTGCAATAGATATCAAGACAAAACGTTTCGTAACAAGCGTGATTTACCAGAAAACACGCGCGGGACTAACCTCATTAAACCTTCCTTCTTTTAACATGTCTCTGTAGTAAGACCTCTTGCAATTTCGAAGGACACAATTACTAACTACTTTTATTTGTTCTTACCAAGTTTGTGCAATCCACGAGCCGGTTGCGTCACATAAGTGGAGCAAATAAAAGGATTGGTGTCAAGATCGACTATTTGGTATTGTAATTGTGTAGATTTGCACGACGGATTTAGTCTAGGATCCTTCATAAGTGGTCCCCTAGAGTGTTGCTCAAACACCCTCATGTTTGATGAAAGAGGGTGGAAACAGAAACTTAAGATAAGGAATTCAATGTAGCATTTACTTATTCTAGTAAATTTAGTTTCGGAATTGAGATTAAAGATTAGAAATGGCGAAGAAATGTTTGCAGAGTTGGTTAGTATCATGTGTAGCAGCACTCTCCCTATTGCATGTGTTATTCATAGAACATTTATTTCACACCCGATAGTAGCGAGTGAGAAAACTATAGCCATTTGCCGTGTAGTTGTCTGTAACTTTGTTACCAAATATTTTACGCCAAAATATTCTAAAGTTTCTAGAATTGTAGTTGTTATTCATCAGGAAGCACATGCATTTACCGTCATCAATCGAATTATTATTACATTTTCAAGTTGATGCCACACAGTTTATTTTTCTGTAATGTATATTTTCTAACATTTTTAATAAATATTAGGCACCACGTTAAAGCTTGCTTATATAACTTTCTGTTAGGCTACTTATTTCGGTGATTATGCTGCTGGTTATTTCAAATAACTGTGAATGTAATATGAAATAATTTTAATAGATACTTTTACTTAATGTACAATACTAACAATAGTTAACGACCGCGTAGGCTCCGCTTTAGTTACTGTTGGATTACGGACATACGTATATCCTTCAGCAGTCTATTTCGTCGATTACAAGTTTAAACTTGTAGACGCGAACTTTGCTAATATGAGTTTATGACGTTTGGCATGCGGCCAATATCCGTCACCATGACTGCGTTGCATGCGTTTTATAATGTAATCTAAATCAATGGTAACTACTTGGGACATATATTTGTCAATGCTGACACTAGGATATAATAAACTTACAGCTAGTCATTGAAAATATATTAGATTATCTAATATAATTATTAGTTCATACATAGGTATAATACATTTGGTAATTTAATGGCCACGCAATCAAATATTTAGACTTGGCTCTAGACAGTATGATATGATGATACCTGATTTACCTAGAAACGTTATTTGTAGGGGTTGTTGTAGTTTTTAGTGCCGCAGTTTTTATAAACATTTATGTACTTATACTGAAACAGATAATACTATTACGTGCATATTTACGTGACCTACATATTTTTACGTAGATGTCACTTTACTATCATCATATTATATTTAAATCATGATAGTAAAGTGAAATGTATTTTATGTTATCGATAATAATTTTGGAATATTTTAAATTATTTATGTCAATAAGCGAATAAGTATTTTTAATATGAATAGGTATAGTATGATCGATTTTCGACTACATTTCTTGTGTTGTGCCTTTAGTAATAAATATTTAAAATATATTAGATTATCTAATATAATTATTAGTTCATACATAGGTATAATACATTTGGTAATTTAATGGCCACGCAATCAAATATTTAGACTTGGCTCTAGACAGTATGATATGATGATATCTGATTTACCTAGAAACGTTATTTGTAGGGGTTGTTGTAGTTTTTAGTGCCGCAGTTTTTATAAACATTTATGTACTTATACTGAAACAGATAATACTATTACGTGCATATTTACGTGACCTACATATTTTTACGTAGATGTCACTTTACTATCATCATATTATATTTAAATCATGATAGTAAAGTGAAATGTATTTTATGTTATCGATAATAATTTTAGAATATTTTAAATTATTTATGTCAATAAGCGAATAAGTATTTTTAATATGAATAGGTATAGGATGATCGATTTTCGACTACATTTCTTGTGTTGTGCCTTTGCAAAAGTTTAATAAATCATTATCTGTACTTCTCCAGGGGGCGCATACGAACAAAGCCGCTTTTTCCATATACCTACATATAATAAAAAATAATAGCTTAAATAATATATTTAATATTCGCAGCCTGTGTTCTTCATTATTGTCTACGTTATATTCTCACGTCATTGTGGGCAATAAAAATTTTATGCGTAACATGTTATCCGTGCTATTTCAGGAATCTGCCACGCGCGATATGGATCGCTATGCCGATGGTGACGATCATCTACGTGATGGCAAACTTGGCCTACTTCGCTGTGGTGACCAAGTTAGAAATGATCGCAAATCCAGCCGTTGCTGCGGTAAGTTCACTGTTTCTCTTGCGGTTTACCTGCGGTTCGCGATATAACCTAGAAAGCGGGTGAAGTATGGTAAACATGTTTTATTACCACTAAACAAGTGACCTCAATTAGTTTTATGATGAGTGTTGATGGGACAACTGAAATTTAATTTTATATATGTGTATATTACATATATACATAGTATCACGCCTATATCCTCGAAGTGAAAGGTAGAGGTGTATTACGACCACAGCGTTTAGCCAGGTATGGTTTTAATACGTCCCACATGACAGACAGCGAGATTATTGCCGTTTGTCAGACATACTTCCAGACTCCGTACCTACTACTACTGAGAACTTCTGACAGAAACACCCGATAACAATTTGCCCGACCAGGAAATTCATTAACAATCTAATATTCTAATAATCTAATAAAAATCGTCGGCCTCGATGGCGTAGTGGTTAGTGTAACCGACTGCCACGCCTGAGGTCGCGGGTTCGATTCCCGCACAAGTCAAACATTTGTGTGCATGAACATGGCTGTTTGTCTTGGTCTGGGTGTTTCTATGTATAATATGTATGTATTTACAAAAAAAATGTATATATGTATGTTTATCCATTGTCTAGTACCCATAGTACAAGCTCTGCTTAGTTTGGGCTAGATGGTGTTGTGTGTATGTGGTAGAATATTATTATTATTATTATAATACATTTATTACTGCTGTGCCTCCGAGACATGTCTAAATGTATGTTAGGATTACATACATTGACTTTAAACTGACTATAAAATACATATGTAACGTATTCGTCATCACAATATAATAATAATAGTGTAATATAATGTGTTACGAGTTACGGTATAGGCAACGTACATATAAAATATACTAGTATAATATTATTATTTCCTTATTTTTATCATAAATATTTACCAAAATTAAGTAAAATAATTACGAATGAACTGGTCATTCGTAATTTCTGCGTACTAGTTAAGAGTGAACCGGATTCGCTAAGGTCATGGTCATGAAAATTTTGTCATTGTTTAGATTTAATAAACGCTAATCAAGGTTATCGGTGCGGTGTTATCAACGGCATTGTGTGCGTACACATAAAAATGTCGGCTCTTCTAGAATGCTAATAGGTATAGGATACCTTGACAGTTGCAACATTGTAAACCTACTTTAAAACCTTGATACGCTTACCGATGCAAAGGTAGGGTTGAGTAATGTGGGCTTAACCCAAATTAAAGATAGGCGATTACTGAGCACATATTCGAATTTTTTAATCGAATTATTCAATACTTTAACAAATAAGTACCTATTCGAATGCGTGAAATTTTGATATCGATTAATTATTTAATTATCTACGCAAACATGAATAGCAATACATACCTACCGCAATTCAGATACGCACGTGACATGAGGTCATGTCATGTAAATATTAGAAATAGACCATCTTCTAATCAAGAGTTTTGTGTACTTATTTGATTATGGTTCGAATTACGTATAATTCGAATCATAATCTAATAAGTACAGTAACAATGAATCGATGAATATTCGGATCATACAAATTGCGAATTATTGAATTTCACTTTTCACAGCAATTATATCCATCACTATTCCAATCAAATCAAATCGAATAAAAATAGTTTAGTAACACTTATGAACGCCAAAGCTTATTAGTTAGAAAGTTTATTGAAGTTACATTTAAGAATCATTATTTTTTAAGATAAATTTCTTTCTCAAATAGGTACATAGGCGAAGGCATGCGTAAAAAAAATTAACAGATGAATGCAAATCGATCGCATAAAATGATCGCATAGATGAGAATAGTTAAAGTTTTCAAACAATTGATATATTGCCGTCAAACGATAACTACGATAAGTCAAGAATAAAGAATATTTAACTAAAATAATTTTACTAACCGACTTCAAAAAAGGAGATGGTTCTAAATTCGACTGTAGGTACATATTTATTATGTATGTTTGCGACTTGAATCCCGGTGCTGACAAATTATTCTTGATTTTTTTGCTAGGAAATGCTCAGCAGGGGTGTGGAACCGTGATTGATAAACGGCAAAAGACTCGTTCATATCATGCGGGACTTAAAACTATAGGTTTATAGTAATTACTAGATGTGCCCGCGATTTCACCCGCGTTTATGATTACTGCACCGTCCCCGTGGGTCGTAACGTAATGTTATATAGCCTTCCTCCATAAACGAGCTATCCAACACTAAAATAATTTTTCAATTCGGACCAGTAGTTTCAGAGATTAGCGCGTTCAAACAAACAAACAAACTCTTCAGCTTTATAATATTAGTATAGATAGGTACAAATTATGGGCATAATTCACCTCCGCTTACCCGATCGAAGATCGGCTTCGGATCGGGCTTTTCTGCTTATATTAAGGTACTGATAATTAGTATTATGATATTAGAGTCTAAAAACACGATTTGTTGACGACTCGGACATAATATATTCGGACACGGTGTCCGAATTGACACATTTTAATTTTAATATAATTATTTTAACTGTCCTTTCGGACACCATTAAATTATTGAAGCTATCTAGTACAGTCAGATAAAAAAGGTTTAAAATATAATATGTGGAAATAAAGCGATACCAAAGATAGCTTTGGTATCATAATGTACATATTACCATAGAGTAATATGTACATTTTCAATTCCTATGTCCTTTTCAGTACGTGGATGCGAAACTTTATGATAATTAGTCGAGTAGTTAAGGCGTGAAAGCGTAACAAACTAACAAACTCACATTCACATTTGTATCTAATATTAGTAAGGATATTAAAATGCGATGTTTTATGATATTAAACAATGTTTTCATAAAACTGGTAGCAATATAACGATACGTAATATTTTACTGGTAGGAATATTTTACCGGTTCAGTGTTAATTTGGCTTACTTAGATAATTTTGTTACAATGACAAGTAACCTGCTATATTGGTTTGTCTATTTGAAGTAGGTGTAAATTTTAAATGCCATAGTAATATGCAAGTTAAATAAAAACATTGTGTGCTTTAATATGCCTATATAACAGCAAGGTGAGATTTTTTGTGGCTCTCACAGAGCCAGCACACCTAACTTAAATACAATTAAAATCTTCAAAATCCATCTATAATAATCAATATTGAATATCGATACATACCTAAGCAATATTACGTTTCCTTTTTGTAAATAAAGAACTCTCGCACTACGAATAATTTCGGAATCGTGGGAGTCTTCAAAAAAATTCAAGAACATAAAAAACCTTGAATTACTTTAGATTGATGTCTAAAACCACGTACTTATATTAGTCGGCCTCGATGGCGTAGTGGTTAGTGTAACCGATTGCCACGCCCGAGGTCGCGGGTTCGATTCCCGCACAAGTCAAACATTTGTGTGCATGAACATGGATGTTTGTCTTGGTCTGGGTGTTTCTATGTATAATATGTATGTATTTACAAAAAAAAAAAAAAGTATATATATGTATGTTTATCCATTGTCTAGAACCCATAGTACAAGCTCTGCTTAGTTTGGGCTAGATGGTGTTGTGTGTATGTGGTAGAATATTATTATTATTATTATTATTATATATTTATCGGTTAGGCCTATAATATCTATTTTATTTTGAATGGCCGAAGAGAGTTAAGATCTACTTCTAAATGATAGTTACCAAGATTGACGTATTTTTAAAATGCAATAATAGAAGTAAGCTCTCTTGGAGACTAAACTGTAACCGATATATAATATTTAAAAGCAAATTTGTTAAAAGTTCAAAAAAAATCACACCCGTCTACACTAAACTCAAATGTTCCGTTGTTCGCTAAAAGTTAAATGCAGGTAGGTTATATCAGCAAGGCTTCATGGTAGGTAATGTTCTGTGCACAGTGTGAATTATTATTTCTGTATGGATTTTACTTATTGTAAGCGTCTAAACGTAGATACCCGTATGCATGTATTACGTAATACGTCCGTTCTGCGTCAGATGGACCTCCTGAAGCTTGGCTTTTTTTTAGACATTTCTGTATTGGAGTACGAGTTATTTAAATATAGCGTGATAGTCAAATTATATTCAAATTAATTGATAGAAATAGCTACTACCTACCTGAATTTCTATTTCTCATTTTTTGCTTCTGCGGGCGTCCTAACATCTCTCCGCCCTTTTAGGAGGCTTACAGGGGATAGACAGACAAACAGAACTCTTGTGTGAGTTAAACTTATTTTATTATTAAGTTTATTCTAATCTAATTTAAACTATCTACTACATTAGTGCCTATCATATTGTATCTTAAACTCTACTTACATAATCCGAATACATTGTAAGTACGTAATAATTCAATTTATGTTTTGTTTATAAATTATTAATAGCCGTGTCGGTAATAGAACATCATTGGCGTTATCAAGCCGTTAGGGACTGGAATGTTCCTGACATAAGTTCAGTAGGTCATCGTTTCTCCGGAAACAACAGATTATGTCATGTGTAAGGGTATCTGCCTATTCCTTTTATGTCCAATAAGTATCAAGATAGTTTCCTGAAAGGTTCAAGGGCAATACACAACAGGAGTATTATTCTGTAATATTTCACACACTAAATATCGCTTATAAAACTAAAACTAATTACGAGCTAGGAAATATCATAGCAAACCATAAAATGGAATAATATATAGAAATCAAATATGTCAATCAATTACATTTTTAATAATGTGTGTTGTGTTCGAACATAATAAATCTTTATTTGGTTTGCATTAGGTACCTACGCTTTACAGGCGTTTCAATTTTAAATGCTATAAACACATACTTAATGTGAATGTCTGAACAAAACAGCAACGAGTTTCGACCTTTTTATTGCAGTAAGCGTTTTGTTAAACGAAACCTACCTTTATTTAGTCATAAGGAATATTATGTTAGCCCACATGGGACAATTTGTGTGTTCCACAAACAGTTCTTCCGACTCTGGGAGTGTTCTCTATGTTCGTTGTTTAAGCGTTTATAAAGTCCCCGCAAAAATAAATTAAAACTGAAGCCTATTTTTGAATTCAGCTTGTGTACAGAACTTACTACTGTACTCTACCGTGAATTTTCACAGCTAAGTACTTCTCAATACGTTTGATCGTTGGCATATTGTCTTATACATTTTCTAATAACGTCCATAGTGGAAACTTCGGTGTATTAATTATAATATAGCTACGTCAAAATATTCCGATCATCACATATTATGTCGAGTTGGGCAAGAGCTATGACGACTTATGGCGGAGCTCCTGGCAACTTTTTGTTAATATCGTCTTACATTTAGGCAACTATAAATGTATAATACTTACATTGAAATTGTTACTTTATTAGGATTTTATCGCGGTTTTATTTTTTAAATGATTTAGTGAAATATTGTTCGCCTTTTGACTGTATGTTCTGGTACTAAAGGTATACTGATTAAAGTAAAACTAATTTTTTCAGACTTTTGGTGACCGTCTATTCGGTGGATGGAGTTGGTTAATACCGGTGTTTGTGGCGCTGTCAACATTCGGTGGAGTCAATGGAGTGCTCTTTACGTCTGCACGTCTCTTTGCCTCTGGTGCTCAGGAGGGACATATGCCTCAATTCTTTTCGCTCTACCACATTGAGAAGCAGACACCGATACCTTCGCTTATATTTACTGTAAGTTAATTCATAATTCTTAAATCATTACGAGTCTTAACTACCTATACAATCGTTTCGTTACGAATTGTATGAAATATTTTATGATAAGATTTTATAAAATTCATGATTGTGTGACGCTAGTTACATTTTGAATGAGTTTCAACAAGTGTTCAGTAAAGTAATAGGATTATAAGATTGCAAAAACTGAACTGAACAATATTAAATGAGAAACGAGCTTGTAGTATACAGGTGCTGATTTAATTACCTGCAATGCTTCAGTGAGCTCTCCATTATGTTCTCAAAGATATGTGGCGTCAACTATGGTCGCCGCATAGCAGCTCGCACTGACTATGGTCTAAAGCCTCTCATAATGAGAAAATGCCCGTACCCAGTAATGGGAAAATTTATATATGGGGCTGACATTATTATATAAGTACTACAGTATGGTATAGTACGGGTTTAAATAATATATATTAAACTGTTTTCATAACTGTATCGCTAAAAATATACGTGATAATTTAATAAATATTTATCCGAAACATCCTAAATATATAACCTCACTAACGCGCTGTTGGTATTATTTAAACTTTACCATTATTTTTTACTTTACAGTGTCTCTTCTCACTTCTGATGTTGACAACAAGCAACGTATTTGAACTCATCAACTACTTCTCTCAAACGTTGTGGCTGTCTGTGGGAGCTTCAGTAGTAGGCATGCTGTGGCTGCGTCGCGCGAAGCCCGACATCCCGCGTCCCATCAAGGTCAACATCATCATTCCTTACTTGTTCCTCATAGCTATTGGCTGCTTAGTCATCATTCCTGCCATCTACCGCCCAAAAGACACCGCGATTGGTATTGCCATTCTGCTATCCGGCATTCCAGTTTACTATCTCTGCGTCAAATGGAAGAGCAAGCCAGAAATGTACCACACATTCTCTGGCAAAATTCTAAGGTTCCTACAAAAACTATGCTCTTGCATTTACGTGGATTCTACTGAGAAAATATCGAATTGAATGTAATATTTGTAAGATCTTAATAAAGATTATGTGGCTCGAAGTTTTAAATAAGATGTGTATTGACTATTTATTCAAAATGATCTTGTTATCTAAAGGACCAATGTATACATATATCTCATTGGGACCGAACGTTTATTAGACCTCTGTTTATATAATAAATATTTAATATAAATTATGTTATAGATTCTCGAGAGCAAAAATAACGCAATGCTGGTCGAATACTTAAATACATTGCACGATATATTTAACAAGATGACTGTCACAAAGCTAAATAATATTGAATGAAATTAATACCAGTTCAGTATTAATAGACGATCTTACTGTGCTTAATCAAAAACTATATCTGCTTAAATAGGTGATATTTTATACATTGGTAATCTGTTAAACTAAGACGAAACGCATTGAAACGTACAATTTTATTGTTCTTACAAAACCTGATAATCGCGAAAAGAAATGTTATATTGTTCTATACGAATGTCTAAAGTCGACACTAATACAATAATATCGACACGAATACACTGGAGAGACGAACTTATATAATTTTAGCACGGAGCCCTAAAATATGACTTAGTCGATAATAAACACTGAGCAACAGGGAAAAGAAAAAGTGTTGTTGTGTTGGAAAAGTGTTATTAAGTTAATGTTAATACATGACTACTTTACTCCTATAAAGTTTTATCGTCATGATTCTATGGGGCACATAATTATAATGTTCTGGTAGGGAAATAACATGGTAAGAGAGATGACATGTTGTCATGACTGTTAACGCATTGCCGGTGATGTATTTGGTTTTTCATTGGTCAGGCAATTAATTGTCTCGATGTCGGTGGGCCTGTGCCCGTACCATGTCGTTATTTTGTCAGCCAATGAGAACACACTGGTTTTAAAACCACCGGTCATAAAATGTAAAGATTGTGATTATTTGGGTTGAAAGATTGCCAATAATATAATGGTCACTCAGTAAATGATAGGTGTAGAACCAAATATAGAAAAAGGAATTCTAACTAACAAGCAATTTGGTTTGGCTAAGTGACAATAAACTTAGTTATTATTAAGCTATTTATCATCTAACATACCTACATATTTATCTAACTGTACTAAGTGTGTAGAGTCATCATGCGGATAATTGTATTCGAATAATTTTCGAATGCAAGGCGTGCACAACATACTTATGTATACCTAGTGTTGTCAACATTCGATTTCAATTGTGCACATCGCTAGAGTAGAGAGTGTAGAGACACTCATAGGTATATAGACTGCTCATCTATACTCAAATCGTTTATATACCTAAGATGTGTAAATAATGTAAACGTCCACACATATTAGTGTGACGGGTACTTCGTGATTGCTCTCTAAATAATATGTAATTTATTTACACATTTAGACATAAGCCTCTTTTATTGATAAATTATGACAAGTGAACAGAGTGCGGATTCAACCAGAGGATTTTGTTTCGTTCTATATTGTGAAAACCTGCGGAGTAGGGATGCGACAAAATCCTCGACTGATCTTTGTAAATGTAGGGGTTGATTTTGTACATAATCAGCTCCGTCAATCCGTACCTAAAATAAACATTCCTAGCAAGCATTGTTTTCATAGATCTAACATTAAGGTGATATTTGTTAGTTTTGCTACATTGTTTTTTAATTTTATAATTATTTATACAAATATTTCGAGATTATATTCAGACTTTGTGTAGTTACAGAGTAATTTATACGATTTACACTATTTGTATTCAGCTTTACAAATTTTTATTTATTTATGTATGAAGAAGATACCTATATCAACAAAGGTATCTATTTAGTTATAGGATAAATAATAATTAATGTGACTGAGAGTGTCTTAATGTTATATCAATACAAAATATGTTATCAAAATTATTGTCTATTTACAAATACACGAGATTCGAATAAAAAAGTTAAATATAAATTAAAATTGGCATGTTATACTTGTATGTATCTATTGTAACGTACCTATAGACAAAAGTGTAACTACAAAATATTCCTAGTAAAATTCAGCATAAAATAAAAATATTTGAATTGAATCTTCTGCGTTTTTATATATTAACACACATAACATTTTACAGAGAAATACGATTTTCCATAGTTACTTACCTTAAGTTTCGTCCCATATAAAATTGAAATGCAAAACTCTATGGTATAAAAATAGCGAATAATTGATTGGTCACCCACTCTGCCATCCACTGACTAAAAAGCCGTTATCTGATATGGAACGCATTTGGCTGAACATCTCTTCAGTAAGCAGACGGCAGCACTATTTTTTTTAACTTTCTAACCATACTTTACTTTGTTGTGCTATTTTATTTAAAACAGTTAATACTTTTTTTTTAATTGGGTGAATCCATTAACCCGTTTCTCTGCGGAAAAAGAGGAGCGGACAAGTTTTGTCGGGCTCACCCGGGAAAAGATAGAACGTCCTGGACACTACCGACTAAACCATCTCGCAGCCTTATATGGGTGGGCCGCTGGAACTGAAACATACAACTGTTAATACCTAAAGTAAGGTAGGTATGTAAGTACCTACCCTACTATTTTATAAAAATTGGTCTTAAGGCGGTATAGAATACCGTACACAGTACAGCTACTATATCAATACAGAACAGGTTCAGAACCTTCAACCTTGACAGGTACCTATATTTAACCGTTTTCAAATTTTAGTAGGTACTCCAATTATCGAATAAATCGTAAGTTGGATAGAGTGAGGTGTGGTACTAGCGGCGGCGTATTGGCCAGTCATCCGTGCTATATTTTTTTTTTATTATTATATGTATATTATATTACAGTTAAATAGTTTCAACATGCATCCCTATAATTGTGTTCTTACGAACTAATTGTAACATTGATATAAGTTACAGAATTCATTTACATTTGATACAATAATTGTTTTTATAAATAGCTGTATACTGCTACTACATAAGGAAAAAGACGTAGCTGCGAAAAAATAGAATTCTTAGTATACTTTCAGATGCGTCTTTTTCCTTATGATGGCAGTAGATATACCAAATTGCAAAAAAGAAAAGTAGTCATTGCTTTTCGACAACATCCAAATAGCATTTATCTATAAGATAAAAGTCTCGCCATTTCTCTTCCTGACAAGAGTGAGACAGCATGCGATTTATATTTCAGTTAACTTTTACTTGATAGTTGTGAAATTGTCCATTAGCATTTTTTTATTTTTTAGTTTAATAGTAGTAGTATTGTAACAGTTTTCAAAATTATGTAATAAAGTGTCAAATAAACAACGCGATAAAATCCGTATATAGTAGTTTATCTTGATGACTTCTGTCTTTCATTTTCCGCAGTTTAGCATTACCGCTCAAACTTTGAGCAACCCAGCTAGGAAATAACTAAATAAAGTTTCAGCTGCATTGATGTCTTGCCTTTTTTTTTTTTTTTTTTACGTGGGGGATTGCATGACGCAAACCCCTCCGCGGGGGCGGGCGGAGGGGTTATGTCAGACTCGCCGGGGTAAAAGAAAGATGTTAAGAAGAAAATGTACCTCCCGGAATACCGACTAAACCTACCACGGTGTTCCTCGACAAAACCACTATCGACGGGGCCGCGCGAATCACTTTCGCATGCGGTCGCGACCCCGCCGAGGTTTCGGCCCCGCCGTATGAAACGGCAGGCCACTACACAAAAGACCTACCCAGAGACACTTCTAACACTCCCTACTGTCCCCCCTAGGGGGGAGACGGACTCGAAACAGAGGCGCGCGTGGGAACACGCACGCCGCCTCTCGGACCTGGTGCTGAACGGATGGCGGGCAGGCCCACAAAGCCCGCCACCCCCAGATCAAACCTCAGGGTGGCTGGAGGTCGTCCCGCGCCCTCCGGCGCCCGGCTCTGCTGTTGGGGAGAGGGTTTAAACGCTCCCTCTCCCGCTCCGCCGCCTCCTTGATAGAAATTACTTCCTCACAAAAGGAGGCGACGGCGTTCCACGACCTCTCACTCCGGACCATAGACTGAACTACGGCCGGGAGCGAGAGGGATGTCTTGCCTACCTTAACTTAACGCCATTCCATATCTACTATATGTATTCTCAATTTGTTAAGTCTCTAGCTCTCTAGTCTATAGCTTGAAGGAAAACTCTACTTACTTAGTACTTGACTCAAACCTCGGTCAAACAATTCATTATTTAAACTTTCAATTAATATATATTATAATATATGAAGCCTATTTTGTCTACTGTGTTCATAAATATATAAAGAGGTCCATTGACCTCTTTATATATTCATGTCATTCAAGTAACATTTTTTTTTTTGTAAAGTGACAGCGCATTTGCTATTACTTTACAAAAAAAATGTTACTTACTATTTAATGTCAAAGTATTAAGGCACGCTTAAATGTTCAAAAGTTACGCAAGAATGCTACAATTTAAGCAGAAATCGTTTTTTATTGCCATGAATCAAGTGCGGCAGTTTAGAGTACAGAGCCCGTTGTGTGGTAATCGATGGTATCCAGACGCGGAGTACGTGAAGCAATTTACTGGTGTGGCCATGTATCCTACACCGGAAGCTAATAAATATTTTAGATTAATATATCATTCAAGACTGAAGCCTGTTGAACGTAAGCTACAGAATATGTGGATTAATTTTGGTCCGCAGCACCCAGCCGCTCACGGTGTTCTGCGCCTTATATTGGAACTAGACGGCGAGACAGTAGTTCGAGCAGATCCACACGTAGGTTTCTTGCACAGGGCTACCGAGAAGCTGATGGAACACAAACATTATAACCAAAGTCTACCATTCATGGATCGTCTCGATTATGTCTCGACGTTAGCAAATGAACAGGCATTTTGTATAGCTGTTGAAAAGCTTCTCAATATAGAAGTTCCACCTCGAGCTAAAGCGATACGTGTCCTGTGTTCTGAACTGTGTCGCCTAGCAAATCATTTACTTAACGTGGCAGGGACTGTACTTGACGCAGGTGGAATTACCCCTTTCTTTTGGATGTGTGAGGAACGTGAAAAGCTGTATGAGATGTTTGAGAGGCTTTGCGGTGCCAGGGTGCATTGCGCCTATTTGCGTCCTGGCGGTGTGTCACAAGATTTACCAATCGGTTATCTCGATGATATTCATGAGCTTTGTAGCAAATTAAGAGATAGATTCGATGAAACAGAGGAGCTTGCAACCGCTAACAGATTATTTTATGCTCGATGCGCAGGCATCGGTGTAGTTAGCGCACATGAAGGTATGAGTCTAGGATTCAGTGGACCCATGTTACGTGCTACTGGAGTAAAATGGGATATAAGAATTTGTCTACCGTACGATGGCTACGATTTATATGATTTTGATGGAGTTGTCGGTACCTTTGGTGATACCTATGACCGATATCTGGTGCGTTTTGAAGAAATGCGTCAGACTTTACGAATAATCGACCAAGTGATAAATACAATGCCTGAAGGCGAGTATAAGACAGACGATTCAAAAATTAGTTTACCTACTAGAAAAGAAATGAAAACATCAATGGAATCGTTAATTCACCATTTTAAGTTATGTAGTGAGGGTTATCCCGTACCACCTGGATCTACATATACCTGTATCGAATGTCCGAAGGGTGAATTAGGGTTGTACATGGTGTCTGATGGCACTTCGAAACCATATCGAGTCCACATACGGCCTTGTTCATTAACTCATCTTATGAGTCTTTCTGTGTTAGGTCCACGTCTAATGCTAGCTGACATTACGATGCTTATTGCGTCTATAGACGTTGTGTTTGGAGATGTTGATCGTTGAATCTATTTAATTATTTATATTAAATAATTTCTGATTAAATAAATATTTATTGATTTATGATTTAAACTCGTGCGTTTTTTTTTATCACTAGATTATAAAGCACGTAATTTGTGAGAGTGAGATTCACAAAAAATAAATATATAAGAGTGTTTAATTCCCAAAATTACAGCATATTATACCTATATACAGTGAAGGAGGTCCAATTAAGTACGTCATAAGTCATAACATAAACAACCCCTTCAGGCATCATTACATATCATATTATTACTGCTGCTGACATTCTTGTAGGTTGTACTCATCATTACACATTTAGTCCTTTTCATAAGAATCTAAATAATACAAATAAAAGGTATCTCCCTCCGACTTCATACGTTTATTTTACCTCACTATACGAGTTCATACGTACGTATATTCAAGCCTATGCATTTGATTTGAAACAATTCCAACTGTATGAATCTAAATTGATAGGTAATTGTAATTTTATTATCTATTGTTCTTATTATAATTAAGCTGAGTAATAAACTTAACTATTATAGTTATTAGTTCACAGTATGAAAAAAAATGACATTTATTATAGGTAGATATCAACTTTTATTGGTTCTCATTACAAAGCGAGAATATACCGGCAATCTTGGGCTCGGGATTCTTATGAGTATAAGTAGGGTTAAGCCATAGTCAACTATAGTCACTACCTAGTCACCAGGGGCGTGCACAAAGATTTCTGGTAGGGTATGCACGCCCTACCCGAAACCTCTGCTAGGGCACTATATTTCATTTATAAATGTTTTTGTGTGTATATGTATATATCTGTGTACAATAAATAAATAAAATACCTTACCAAAATCAATTCAGCGACTTTTCAACATGGCACCATTCATGATTGTGTGTGTGGCTACCATGAATATCCAAATAAGTGACTGATAGTGACTCACTAGTGAGAACAAGTCACCTAAATGATATCCATTGTGGCCTTGTAGGTATTACAAGGCCGTGAGATGTTAAGAGTGTTTTTTGCGCAAATGAACAAAAATAAATGAACGAAATTACTAACATACTTGACTGTAGGTATTTTATACTTTTTATAAATCAAATCAACGCGCCTATCGTTTTTTAAATAATTCTGTAAAACGTCGTCATAAAAATTACAAGATCGTTTTAAAATCAAATAAACTGTGTATTCAAACTAGACTCTATTCTACCTTTTCCAAACATTTGGAACTTTAAACAAGAATATATATGTTTTTCCGACGGATTGTGTTTAGAAGCAGCTTTGTGAAAATTATTTAAATCCGAATATCCATTATACGTCCGAACATTATTTTTATCTTGTTTTGAAAATAATATACACGGAAAACAAAATAGTTTACTTGTGTGTACACAGCTCGCTAGCCAGCTATAAATATCATAATACTTTTTATTAAAATAACGTGTCGTGTTACCTTTCTGTAGTTTTAGATATAAATCGCGAATACAGCGTCCCAGAGAAATTATTTTATTTTTGTCATCAAAAGACAACGTCGAGAAAACACCAGTTTTAATTTATTTAAACACACATCACCAACACAGATCTCACAGGTATAATTTTCCATAATTTACAGTAATTCCGGTAATTTCACTAATTATTTAGTTATCAATTACAAAGCGCTCAAAATCCCCTCAACAGCTCTGTGAAATAATTAATAATGGCGTACAATGCTATATTGCTAAAATAATAGGCCTATAATAAACTACAATTATGACGTCTTTGACAACTGTTTAAACTAGTTGGATTATCGTGGAAGCAGAGCTTATAGTCGGCGAGCACACACGTGCATTTTACACACACAAGCAAAATATTTGTCTTAAAGACAGCGTAATCGATTGACGTTTAAATGTGTAGCGAATAAGCACAATTAGTTCTGCTTCCAGACACCTCAGTGGTATAGCGCGTTGATCGATAGCAACACTCATTAATCTCTATTTGTTTAGTAGTTCGCTCAAGGACCAAAAGATGGCAGTGGCACAAGCTCTTATTGTTATTCAGCTTGTAGTATTTAATCAATAGATTTCGATTATATAGATTTACATAGGCCAGCGGACTAGGGTATGCAGTGCTTATTTGCTTGTATGAAGCGCACGCGCCTGCTAGTCACCACCCTAATTGGCAGATATCTTACATCATCGAGAACTTTCAAATGGCTGCAACACTTATTGATAACTGATAAGTAAAATACTGAAATTATATTTAATTGGCGATTAAAAAAGTGGTCGTGACTTTCATGCAGTTTTTTCCTCATAGGCTCAACCCTTTGCGTGACTAGCAACTAACCTAAATGTAGCTTCAGTAACTTAGTAAACTCAACTAGTTAAGAAGTGTTACTTTGTAATCTAAATGGATAAATGATTTTTGACTTTGACAAATATGCAAGATTTCCCGTATCGTTTCCCTCACAGTTTCCCCCTTCACCATTAAAGCTAAAGATAATAAGCTAAACCTAAGTATAATAGTTGAAAATAATAGAGCCATATACAAAAAGAATATTATTATAATACTGTATTAAAAACAACGGTCTTAATCGCGTCGGTAAGAATTTACAGATATAAATTTGTTTTTACCTTTTGTCTAAGCATTAATGTATGTTTTTACGTTATTTTAAACTATAATGTACAATATTAATTCCTAAGTCGAAGTTTAGAAATAGGCGCCAGACTTATTGCTATTTATTTTTCTATGGCTCGTTGTTATAATAACAGTACATAATAAGAAGGAGGAGGTTCTTTTCCCTAGGCTTTGTTATTCCCAAGTCACTTGGGGTCGGCTTTTCTAGTCTAACCGGATTTGATTGGATATCAGTTTTTACAATAACAAATAACAATACAGTACCCGGCGATAAACATTGCACATCGACCTTTGGAAAGAGACAATCGGCTAATTTCGGCTTCGTAGAGCGTTATCTCTGTCGCACGAAATACAAACAGTCCGGTTTCTATTAGGAGCTGTTAAAACAATTATGATTTGCTTCTTTTGATAATTCTTTTTATTCTTTGTATAAAATACACCAATTTTTCTATAAGTGATGGCTTTAGGTTGAGGTAAAATAAAATAAAAATATCATGTTCGCATTATGTTTACGTATTTAATTATTTTAGAAAATTACAGCTGTAGTGTACATAATAAACACTATTATACCTATTGTTAAAATGAGACATTGTAATAAAAATAATAATAATTCTAATTCTAACTTACTTCCATTTCACTATCTGTGCTCTCAAAGAGGTCGATATTACTGTCACTGTCAGCCGTATTTATCACTAGTCTATCAGTGTAATTGTCTAAACCGTGTTGAATGCTTCTATATTCATTCTCACATTTGATTGCATGATCGCAAACCATTTTCCACTCTTCAGCCCCGATCATGTTTACTTTTTTAGTCAATAATGTTTTTATTGTAGTTAAATTCATACCCACATTTCTAGAGGCTACATAGCCTTTCAGTTGAGACCATATATTTTCAATTGGATTAAAATCCGGATGATATGGTGGCAATCGCAACACAATGTGCCCATGTTCGGCAAGTACTTTGTCCACGGAAAACTGTGTATACCTCTCCTTGTGCTGACATATAATAGCGTAAATCTGGGTTATTGTTAATTTTGGATCAACTGGAATTTCGTGTCTGTTTAACCAGTTGATCATTTCCTGTTTAATGGTGTTTGAGTTGTGTCTT
This sequence comes from Catocala fraxini, assembly GCA_930367265.1. Classification (NCBI taxonomy): domain Eukaryota; kingdom Metazoa; phylum Arthropoda; class Insecta; order Lepidoptera; family Erebidae; genus Catocala; species Catocala fraxini. The sequence goes on from OV884029.1 coordinate 19,223,461, forward strand.
TGTGTCTTTCAACATATTTGTTGTGATAGGGAGCGTTGTCGATAACTAGAACAGAATCACTGGGTATATTTGGGATTAATTGATTAACCAGCCATTTTTCGTAGTTATCGTTATTCATTTCATTGTGATAGTTACCTGTAGTGTCCGTGGATTTATACGTTAAAAAGGCACCGGGTACAAAGCCTTTTTCATTTCCCGCATGAACTATTATCAAACGTTGACCTTTTGAAATTGGATTTTTTACTCCTTTTTTCTTATCATCACTCCAAGATTTCCCTTTAGTGTGGGATGTATGTATGTAAGACTCATCCATGTAGACGATATTTTTTCCTGATTCGCGAAATTTGCGTATTTTATCGAGGTATTCCATTCGTTTGAGACTTACATCGTGCTTTTACATTAGAACTTTTCGATTATCTTCCATTGTAGTAAACCGAAATCCCATCTCGAGAAGTATTTTTCTCAACGTCTTTTCAGACCCATTGTAATTAATAGCTTCAGATAATTTAACTTTTAATGATTTTGTTGTCGGCAGTTCATAAAATCGTAAGTGAAAATCATACACCATTCTTCGAACAACATCATAATCAAAATCGTCCATCGTCCATATCCAAACGAAAATGCTTTTTTGGTCTCCCTTTTTTTGGAGTGCTGAACTTAATTCCAGTAGAATGTGTTTCAGTACTGACTTCGTTTAATATATTGTTCAAAGTTCTTCTTGAAATTCCAGTGGCATTTGCAACTCGCTCTTGAACCTTCTTAAAATAACAACTTACATTATCATCTTCATTTTTTTTTAATCTGTCAGCTTCGGTACAAAATATTTATAAACTCCCTCTTTTTCCTAAAGATGCCATAGTACAACTTTAAATTATTTAAATTTGGGGGTGTTAACAACTCTAAATATATAATTTGAACTGGACGCGACCGCACTTGAACAACGACTGACAAACGTCACATAGGTAGTGTGCGACAGAGATAACGCTCTACGAAGCCGAAATTAGCCGATTGTCTCTTTCCAAAGGTCGATGTGCAATGTTTATCGCCGGGTACTGTACATACCTAACGATTTATATTCATCGTTATAACAAATAACAGTGATAAGCTGTTCAGGTACCATCTCTATTTTCGTAGCTGTCAATGTCATTAGTTACTGTCATTGTCACAATATTAAAAATAGTCAATTCAATTTGTACGTATATTCATTGTCAATTTTGTGTAAATAACAAGTACCTAGTCATCAAAACAAAGGTTTCTTTGTAATGTACATATTATAAAATAACAGAGATCATGGTGAAATTTGAAATTGTGTCATCACGGACTGTCGAGGGTGTTGAAAAGGAGAAGAAGTATGTGGCTTACATGTTGCAAATCAGACAGGATTCTACAGAATCGACAGTGTTTGATCGAGAGCCAGCTAATGTTGAGAGAAGATATACTCATTTCCTTGATCTATACAACGGTTTGAAAAAAGAATTCCCAGCCTTATTAAACAATATTCAATTTCCAAGAAAGGTACGTAAACTTTACGTTCAATATTAGTTAATCTTTGTTAAATGATGATTATATGAGTCATTACGTACTAATTTGGTAGCTCCTTTCGATAAATAGGTAGGCGTATTACATACATTGCATAGCTATAGGTTTGTGATAAGGGTCACATGACTTGTGTAGACTAGAAATAGGCTAAATTGTTGTCAGATTTAATTAGCATATTGTTGTGAAACACATATTTTCTATAGCTTTTTGTCTTATCTTCTATTTATGTTTTAATAAGTATTGCTTATTTAGAGGCTGTTTAAAATAAACAGTACTACAATCTTATATTCATTTAATTTATCACCTTTTACTTTCCAAACTAACATGTTTTCAGCATCCATAGTCTTGGAGAGGCATTGACATCTTGATTGTGTTTGACTGTAAGTTGTGCTTGTTGTCACAAGCACAAACTGTTAACGCAATGTCTCCATTGAGTTAACAAAATAAATAATAATCAGGACACTCATAGTTATAATGTTTATATACATACAAAAAGCAAAGATAACTTGTGACATTACAAGTCTAAAACAATTTAATATGTGGATAAACCTGAAACAATAATCTAGTTTAACTCCCAAAGATAAAGTAAATTGCTATGACATGGTTATTTCAAATTTACATCTCATAACCATGAAACATGAATGATAATCCTTTGTCTGTGTCATTAATAGTCACAATGGAAAATTCATTATGTGACGTATTTGTGATTACATAGATTAGATTTTGCTTGTATTTCTAGCATTAATATGTATAGAGAGTACATATTTAAACTTCAATGTCTTAGGTGGCATATAAATTGACATGAAGACTATTTCAGAATAAATATTATACTTGTTTATTTATATATTTCATATGAACTTAAAAACTCACACACAAAAGAAACATATTATTTAAGTACTAAACAAAGGTTTTAAATTAATGGCAGTATTAGTAATACATTGAATTTTGCATGAGAATATTGTCTGAAAGCCGAATTCACCTTTCCCAATCTATACTAATATTATAAAGCTGATGAGTTTGTTTGTTTGGTTGCACTATGTTGAAATTGCACTAATCTTAGGATTTACTGGTTCGTATTGAAAAATTATTTTAGTGTTATATAGCCTATTTATCGGGGCTGGCTATAGTTTATATAACATCACGCTACGACCTACGGAGGCAGTGCAGCAACCATAAACTCAGCTAGTAAAGTATATAGTTAAGTGACATTATGATAGATTACCAACAAGTAGTTAGTACCTACTCAGCCAAATAATGTGCTATGTGTTGATTACTTCTTTTTTTTTATACAACTATGGTGGCAAACAAGCATACCACCGACCTTATGGTAAGTGGTCACCGTAGCCTATGGATGCCTGCAACACCAGCGGCATCACGTGCGCGTTGCCGACCCGAACTCCCTGAACGAAAACCAACAGTAGGAATACTGCTATTTCACGTCGATATTCTGTGAGAGGGTAGTCCTCTGGTCGAGCTGGCCCATTCATGCTGAAATCAGCGAGGCTCTTCTACTACACAAAAAAGTCACATGCTATTCTGTCTGGTGGCCTGTGTGCTGCTGTAACTCAAAGGACAACATGTTACAAATTTTGATTTATTTAAATTTATATTTACCTGATATTTCAACTGTTTTTTATCAGTCATGGATACATATACTATATAATATATATATATATCATCCTCATATATGTAAGACAGGTTCAGATAATGTTGGTTAACTTGAAATCAAATAAAATGAAATGATTGATTGATTATTGTAAAGAAAGTAATTAAATTATATATTGAAGTTTGACATTAAGTTGTTTAGTTGTTTAGCAACAACTTAAATAATTATAATCCATACTACTATGTATGTTACTCACTAGCGTAAGTAACAGAAAAATTAAAGCACATTATATATAATTTTAAGTTATTAATTTATAAGTTACAAAGACTCACAAATTAAAGAAAAAGAAATTCTGATTCTAAATGTTCCTTAAACAAATTGTTATTATTGTTGTAGGCAACATGCAAGCCACTGCAAAGTGTAATTAACGGACAGTCAAGTCTGTTCACTATTATAGCCAGGATGCTGTTTGTGCTGACATGTGGGTATGCGTCAGCACAAACAGCAGGCGAGCAGGGTTGCTTACCAACGACGCGCATTGCTTTCGCATTGTTGCATAAAAACAATCGACAAGCGCCTCTGTAAATATCAATAAATGATGATCATTGTAAGAAACAGCATAGATCAGGCATTGACTTAGCTACCTTCGTTGCATTCTGATGATGTAGCATTATTAGATGGAAAACTTTTAAAATGTTTAAAACATCAATTTGTTCCCTATAGAAGAGTGATGTAATGTATGTACAGTCATGACGTTATATCAACCTTCTATTCTAAGCTGCAATGTGATTAATAAAATAACTTAATTTACATTTCGCAAAATGTCTACAAACGTCATGCTAATAAGTACATACATAATACAATATTTTTTACATATTCTAGATAGTGGTGGGTAATTTTGATCCGAATCTAATAACAACCAGATGTACGGCATTTGAGTCACTGCTGGCGCTCATAGCGAATGAGTCACGTCTTCGGGACTCCCCAGCCGCTATCACGTTCTTCCAGGACATTGAACTGAATGAAGCGAGGAAACTTATCAGCGAGGGGAAATACGACCAAGCATTATCAATTTTAGAAACAAGCTTTAAGCTATTGAATAAGGTTTGTAGGCATATTGTTCAAGTTAAGTTTGACTGCAGCGGTAGTGTATGAGACTGCTGTACTTGAGGTCTCGGGTTCGAATCCCGATTTGGGCCGGCAAAAAGTTATTGGGTTTTCCTTACAAATTCTTAGTAGCAGCCCAGAGTTAGTAATTTGGACGTTTTACACAACCATAAAGGAACCGATCTTTGTCTTGTCTTGCAACTGATCTCCGGCATCTCGGATGCGAACCCGAGGCCTCAAGCTCACCAGTCGCATATAATACCGCTGCGCCATCGAGGTGATATGATAATAATTGTATAATAATTATCGTAATAACTTGAGCCTTGTTTATAAACTGATTATCTACTGGACACAAAGCCTCTTAGCATGAGAAAGGTTAAGCCATATTCATATTACATTATTTTTAATTTAAAAAAGGGTACTAGAATCTCGTTGTTAAGAGTTATTGTTTTGTGGTAACAGCGATACATAATATACAAAAAAAGTCAAGCGATAAAGATGTTTTGAATATTTCGCCTTGAAAACAAACATGTTTGCTAATGTGCTTCACCTTGATAAGAACCTTCTAGACTAATTGATTAAGTAATTTTTACTTACTTGTATTAATAATCGGTGTCGCTTTGCTGACAGTGCATAGGACAAAAGCCAGTTGTTTCTTTTGACAGCATAATATGGAAAACCTTTGGTAGTTCTAAAAATTACGTTATTTGCTTTTTAGAATGTTTGTAAAAGTTCTCAAACCACGACTCACTCAGCGACATTAGCCAAAGTGCGCCATCAATCCTAGGAAACAGGCGTATTACTATAATTATAACAAAATTAAAACTCAGGTACATAGGGCAAGCTGTGTTTTTAACTTCTACGTAATAAGGGCTAGCGTACTACCGTCAGCAAACAATTTTACCAGAACCCCGAGCAGTTACTGAGAAAGTATTAAGTATTCAAATTTTCACAGCCAGTCTGAGAATCAAGCCTGATATACCTTGCATCAAACTTCTATTGCGCTCTGAAGTTGCAATAGTCTGCGTAGTACCGCCCCTCCAGCTTCCTGCGATAACCCGATACTCGTCTGTTTTGTCATTGCGACGCTATTGCAAGCAACTTCATAGGGCACTTTGACTGCTTGGTTGCTTTGACTGGCACCTCTAAACCACGTCGTCTCGTCACTGCCACTGCGCTGAGTGTTGTGGGTTCGAATCCCACTCGGGACAAATAATAGTGTGATCCACAAATGGTTGTCCCGAGTCTGGGTGTTCTTTGTGTCTCTTGTTTAAATGTTTGCGATACAGGAATTAATTAGGATTAATTCCTCTATCGCAGGTGAAATTATTTATTATTATTTTTTTTTTTTAAAAGAACTGGGGTGCGTGACTTCTGTTTTTAACAAAAAATAAGAAATAAAGGCTTCGCGCAAAGTATAACTCACGACAGGCCGATTAACCCTCGGGAACAAAGTCGCTGTCCTTGAAACTGATGTCTCTTTGGAAATTGTGTTTCAGGTATATACAGACAGATCTCGGGTTGTTCTGAGCGTTCTTTGTCGCATCGTAGCTTGTGCCGGCGCCAGTGATGGCGCACTAGCGGGCCCTGTCGAACGCTGGGCACAACTAGCTCTCAAACGTTATGAAGCTGTGAGCGATTCCGATCTGCTGCTCATATACATACCGCTGTTGCATACTTGCATTTCTATATGGTAAGATCTTAATGTTTCTAATATGAAGCACAGGTTTTATTAGTTATTTTATGGTTCTACGTCCTTGCGCTGCAGAACGTGGCAACAGGTAGATGTAAAATCATAAAATTATTTTGTGTAACCTTGACTTTCATGCAAGTGTTATTTTGTATCATAATATTTTGATTTGATTAGAAAGACAAGTGAAATCTTTTTATTCGATTAAAATGCTTCAATATTATTAAACAAATGAGCAGCAAAAAATTAGAAATATCTATAACTGAAGGATGCTGAAATACGTTGTTCAATGTATGTGGTTCAGAAGTACCAAACAAAAGTTTTCTGCACTTCACTTTTCAAGCGTCAAATTAAGATCATAATCTTCTTCAATACAATAATTATCAAAATATTTTTATTGAATGGCATATTTTTGTCGTAAGGTTTGTGGGTAATATACAACCTTAAACTTTAATACATTCTATGCTATAAAATATGAGGTGTTGCACATTGAACCATATTGTAGTTCTATTTATTATAAGCATTGTTATTGAAATTACCTTATACTCGTGACTGCATTTGCGCGCTGGTAAAAAAGTAGGTACTATATGTCTGGCGCTGGTAATTATCTCTGCACCATACATGGTGAAATTTGCATCTTCGATTCTTGCAATTCATTAAGAGGTGTGTGAATACGTGACAAACAGGCAAAGTTACTGCGTTTATAATATATAAGTACTTTATTACTTACTTTTTTATTACATACTTTAGTGTCATGTTTATAATTTATTTATTATAAATAATCAAATACATAATTTAAAGTGAATGTTTCTATATACAGGATGATTTTGAAATCGTGTATTTCCTTTTAACCAAGCCACCAACTGGTGATATAAAATAACCCTGACCATATTATTTTAAAATTAGAATTCTGTTTTTGGAGAAATTAATGTATGCATTTTTCTTGAAATGGTCTCAGATAGTCATATGTTAACCACCCGACACAATCTTTATATTTTACTAATTTAAAAAAAATAAAACAATAACTGATGTCGTAAATAATAAGGGGCAATAAAAAGGACCGACCGTTATTATTTACGACATTAATTATTGTTTTTCTTTTAATTAGTTAAAAATTAAAATTGTCTCGGTTGGTTAACATAATTATGACTATCTGAAACCAATTCATAAAAAAACAGTACATTAATTATGCCAAAAAAATAATTCATGTTATAAAAACAATTGTCAGGGTTATTCTATACCTCCAGTAGAATGCGTTGTTAAAAGGAATTACACGATTTCAAAATCACCCTGTATTTCTTGCTCTGGCCGCCTCTTTACCTAGCCAAATAATCTAAAACCAATAATTGGCTCACTGATTACCCGTAATATAGTGTTATTTAATGAGATAATTATATTATTAGCCAAATGTAATTTTATGATGATTTGGGCGAAACAAAACTTTATACTAACTATCGACTACTGATAATTCAAATGGTTGATGTGTTATTATAACATTATTTATTAAGTATATGAGTCAAATTAGTGAATTGTACTTTTATTAATGCTATTTCACTATAGCAGTTCATAAATTATTGTAAACATATGAATACCTACTAATTTCATCTTAGGTATTTTAATCGGCGGGAACCTGTTGAGTTGAACAAAGCATAGCACTATAATAAATTTTGCCTGTATGAAGCTTCTGGAAAAATCCTGGAGATTGCAGATGACATGGTCGAAATTAATAACTAAAAAACTTTATATTTTGACTGTATCGAAAAGGCGACGACCACGTTTTAAATCTATAGATTCTGACTAGAATAATCATTAAGTTCTTGAAATTAATAACAAAAAAATCTCTACATTTTGACTTTATTTATGCGACGAACAAATTTTTTCTTGGTGGGTAGCCACAGGGGCGTTATGGAAAATAAAGTTTATACTTGTACCTCTTGTAAGAGAAACGCTAGAAATAGTTATCGTTGCCTGCTGTTTATTGTCATATGATAAACGGATTCGTGCCCTCTTTGTTCCACTCTCCAACGCGTTTATAGCAGCATAACATTTATTTACTTACACAATTTTATAAGCGACTATTTTTAACATTTGGTTAATACATTTTCAGGGAGGCGTTAGGCAGAGACAAGTCGAAATTGGTCGAAGAACTAAACGATCTCCGCAAACGTGGAATGAAAGTAGACTCGGTGCCCAGCCTCATGGAGGCTGTCGATGAGCTCACTACCAATTAACGAGGTGAACATCTCGTCACCACGCATTTGTACCTACTGCTATTTATTTGACTGTACAATTGGTTTGTATATTTTGCGAGTTTCGAACCTAAAATATTGTATTCCTGTTAAAAGATCTTTAGGCCTCTCTCACACCTTCTCACCTTAAAACTTTGACATTTTAAAAAATAGCTATCTCATTTGAGTAAAGTATTCGAAAACAAAAATATATTTCAAGGCTTTGAATATGATTTTGTTTTTAAATTGAACAGGAACAGTTTTATCAGCATGTTGCGTAAGCTTACGCGACTAGAAAGTCGCCTAAATTTATTATTATTTAAAACACATTTCTGTATTACCACCATTAGCAACTTAGGTGATATATATTCACTTTGATTTAATTCTTTGGTATAAACATATTAAAGCTTATCGATCTTTAGTCCCTATCTTGTATGGATATGATATTATTATGTGTTAGCTATTGTCTCAATTGTGTTTCTGTAGTAAGATTCTTTTATGATTAATTTTATTGAACACGAGTTTGCTACAATATTACTACTTTATTAGTATTGGTATGTATCTCATTAGAATATAAGTTTACTCATTTGATAACTATGTGATTTTTTTGGCGTTGTATATGTATATTGTGTAAATGTTAATAATTAATTGAGAAAAAAATATGGGAATATTGTAATTTATTTTAGGTGTAATGTGAAACATACTGGTAGAGAAGCAATTCGATTGTGCCTCATATATTTGATTATGAGTTTGATTTATTTAGATCTTGTTCCTATCCATAGGAGATTTAAACTAGGAAAAAGTATGAATTTATTGGGTAGTTGACTTTGTCAAATTTCGAAATTATGATCAAGATAAATTGTAAACGATACTTAAAAAAATAACGTGTTTTAAAAGTAATGATCTAATGTTATAATACAATAATAACTGGTCAATTTTATAACTGTAGTGAGAATAGATAAAGCTAGATATGTCTCAAAACTTTTTAAAACGCTCCTAAGCTCATTGTAGTTTCAATATGGGCCAGCGCAGACTGTTTCATTTTGTTCGCGATTATAGGAAGCACACTTTATTAGGCAATCGCAACCTATTGAATATAGGTATATTGATACAGAACGCGCAGCTAAAGACAGAATAGAAAAACATATCGAAGGGAGGTACAGCATTATGACTTGGTTATCATTTTTTTGCGATTCAGTTGTGAATAACGATTACAGATTGTAAAATAATTATAACTTTAAAAAAAAAATGTATGAATCAGTTTATGATTTAATGTATGACATTTTCTCAAAGTTTATAGTTGTAATGTCATGTCATTTGCTGTTATCGTTAAGCTGCTAAAGACGAACATTAACACTTATATTGATAATGTTGGAGATATTTCTTTTATTATCAGCGGTATATCACTGTTTTGAGTTTTGGGTATCCATTTTCTCGGCACCTATGATCGTTAACGAGCTGGCTACAGCGCACGATTGGTTGCAATGGTGTTCCAATTTGTAAAATGGATAAATATTTTAGCATAATATTTATAGTGGTCTACTAATACTGCTTTATATACGAAAATATCAAAATGTAATAGTCTGCGCGAACGCCATCTATCTAGTCCTTACAAAATGTTAGAACTTAAATCTTATGAAAGTGACATCTATGAATTAGCTTTAGCACTGCGTACACATTATTAAAATTATTGCTTTTTATAATAATCCGATATTCTATTTTATATAGCGGGCATTAGTCAGGTGTAGTTTTATACCTTATGTGATAGTTTGGTGGAAGTTTAGATTGGCGAGGTGCAATATGAGAATTAAATAATAATGCGTATAGAAAATCCAACTAACCATTGCATTGTAATGCTAACATAGATATGTAGACTTTCTTTTGATGGTACCGCGTAACACTTTTAATCAAGAGCTTTGGATATTTTCTATGATATTGTTTATAAATATTGCTAACATTAAGATGACTGATATTTTATACATTTGTAGCTATTATAGCGTGTAATAAAATGATATACCTACTTATTACGCATTGTTGTTTTATTTATCATGTAATGTTATGAAAACCATACCCTTATCTATCTTAATAAGTAATAATGTCCCCCTAACTGAATATTTGCCACAGCGGCGAATATTAACGCACGAGTACCCAACTGCATTGAAGATATTATAGTGTGAGCGATTACACAAGTGCATTCTCTTTTGATCTATTCCCTTATTGTCAGTCCGATGAGACGATAATTCGACACGACCAGAAAGAGATTAGGCGCAGGACCAACGCCTTTAGGTGCTCTTCGGCGCACAAGGATGCCACACTGCCAGTTTCCCTACTACGTTTGTTACTGAAAATTTTTTAACGGAGAAGCTTATTAATTTTTGGTTGGCCAGTCCATAGTTTTGAACCCAGGACAGACCAGGCAGACAATCTAGTACGTAGGCAATTAGGTACAAATAACGCAACAAATTGAAATAAAAAGTAAGGCTTTCCTTTTTAAATTTATGCCGCACTAAAATTTGCTCTGCGTTGCCAGAAGCTGAGAAATATTAAAAAGAAACGAATAATACCTCAACATGAACAACTAGGTACATATCTGTGGTTAACATGATATTTTTTCATGAGGAATCGTCAGGCGCATTAATAGCGGCGACACCTTAGGTCTAAGGTCCCCGATAGTATTAGGATGAAATGAATTATCAATTATAATGACACTAGATGTGCCCGTGGTTTCATGTTACGTGGTGGTTATGATTACTGCGCCGCCCCCGTAGGTCGTAGCGTGATGTTATATAGCCTATAGCCTTCCTCGATAAATGGACTAACACTAAAAAAATTTTTCATTTCGAACCAGTAGTTCCTGAGATTAGCGCGTTCAACCAAACAAACAAACAAATTCTTCAGCTTTATAATAGTATATATTTTAATCCTAATACTTTGGGGTATAAATTATACAAAAAATATTCTGTTGATATAATAGTCTGTCGGTTAACCACTGCGGCATCCATGCCCACTACCACTTGAACTTGGGTCGACTTGTCTAGTTTCGCTTTTATACAGCGTAAAGGTGTGGTCATATAAGAATCTAATGAATAGTATAGTTCAAGTTGGCACGTTACAACTATTCACTATATGATAACTATACATTACGAACGTAATGTATATCTGATAATTAAGCCATGTGCCCTATCCACGAAATATTTATTTTACGACAATTTTAATCATTTCTTTATTTAAACATCGAAACAAACGCTTTACGTCACTATCAAAATGGCGCCTGGTAATTTTCGGGTTCACTGGTAAGGTAAATGCTGAAGAAATCGATAAATAGAAAATGCTGTATCTTAGAGAAAATAATGAATAGGTACGGCTTTAGTTATCGCGTTTTCAATTGTAGGTACAAGCGCAAGTTCGGTAGGTGACAAAAAAAATAGTCATCGCAATCAATCTTATAATCTCGAGTTAGTAATTGTTGTTGTCCTGATTATAACTTGCTCGTTTGCAATATGTGTGATTTGGTTATGCGACCGTGGTCTGTGACTTCCTCAGCAGTTGACTTTTTCCCTCTTTCTTTTAAGAGGCTGTTACTTCTTTTCGACTGATCGTTTGATATGGTCCCTATCTTCAGAACCCGAGTGGATAGGGACGTATAGAACTACGGGTCGCCCCCTTAGGATCAGGTTACTACGGGGTCAGGCCAACCCACTGCACCTCGAAAGGCCTGTTCTATCGGCCGTTGATTAGAGTGCGCGCTGCCTGACATTGAGGTTGGACTCGTAGTGGCTATGTGGGTAGCCGACTAGCCGCGGAGGACGGCATGTTTGTTGCTCGGCAAGCACGTGGCGTTCGAGCGTCAGACTCATGCGCGGCTAGTGCGAACCAGTCGGTCACGCGAGGCACGGAGTTGTCTTTAGCGAAGTGGCAGTGTGGTTTCACTGCCACAACGCATCTCGAGCGCTTGCCTGCTCAGCAAGTTAGAGTCATAGCTAGGTGACTTGGGCAATACTCGGCTTGTAGGCCAGAAAGGGCAGACGTATGGATGTACGTCGGGAAGTGAGCGTGCCTTACAGCTCCGGCACCATACTGGAAATATGGTAGGAGGCTTCTCCGTCGGCCTCGGCAAGGACATCGTTAGCAACTCTCAGAGTTCGCGAGTGGTGAGCGGCTTTATTGCTCCAGCACCTATCTGGACAATAGGTAGTGCCACTTGGGCACGAGGTAGCTCGCTTACGAGAACCGGAACCACTCAGGATTTGGGATTTTGGATTGGGGACAAGGTCTCAGATACTTTTTGGATTTGGGGAATTTCCGCCTAAAGCAGGTTCCTTGTGGCATGGTTTCACCTTCGTTTTACCATTCTATTGCAGCGACTCCATGCAGACGAAGAAGTTTCGACGACAGACAACAGATGGCACCGTACCTACACAATATGCGCTTATAATCTCGTTCGCCATACAATCCTGAATCACGCAAGTGAAGTTTAGATAACTTCTTCTTCGTCCTCGCCACCTCCAGCTACACGGGGTCGGCTTTCCTAATTCTGAGGCGCCACTTGTTGCGGTTGTTAGTATCGTCCGTATTTGGACAGTTGTTAGCCATGTTGATGTTGGTCTTCCTTTTGTCTCTTTTTTCTATTGCGACGCATAGGCACTTTTTCACTACGAAGTCTTAGAGTCGGCGCATCACATCCCGTACCATCTCAGCCTCGATTCTACCTCATTGTGAGCACGGCGATTTAGTTTGTGACTGCTCAAATAGCATAAGGGCTTTAAAAGTCGTCTTCCGCTGCCGCTGCGCCGCCGCCGTGTTGAGGGTTCGATCCCCACACGGGACAAAAAATTGTGTGATCCACAAGTAGGTAGTTGTTGTTTGTGTGTGTTGTTCAGTGTTCGTTGTTTGAATGTTTGTCACGTTTACCGCTACACACAGTTATTTCTAGCGCTAAAGTTGTCTTTCATAAAACAATGAGTACCTACCTAATGTTAGACAATTTAATTGAAAATTCAATTTCTTTACATTATGTGTATATTTAATGTTATTTTTAAAGTGTACATGAAATATCCAAACAATAAAAACTATTTATAAATGAAAGAAATATGTATATCATAATGCAAATTATAACCATCGAATTTGTTATAAAACCAAAATAGAAATTTTACATTATAAAATGAAATAAAGGAAGACAATCGAAGGTAATTGTTACTTCTTTTGTAAATAACGAATGTAAGATAAACCACGCAAGAATGATAATAAATCCATCGTCTCCTTTTCTTATAAATGATTTTAATTTGCTCTTTCTTAAAATCATGTTGTTTTTGCTCCTTTTGGGTCCAGGTGCTTGCGTGCGTGCTTCTTGATTTTGACTTTCTATAGTGTCACTTGTAGTTTTAAATACAAATATACAGGCGGTATAATAAAAGAAACTCATTTGTATATTAAAATAACATATCGAATTGGCAATTTCAATCTATTAGAATCGCCGTACATACTTATGTACGGCGAATGCAGTAAAGTATGCAAATAATTTTGTTAACCGCTATTTTTCTTTGCTTATTATTAGGTAATACATTTTCAGATAATATTGAGCCTTCAGTGTCGCACTAGAGTGATGTCGAGCTTCAGTGATTCGCACGAGCGTGCATTCTAACTATAGTGAGTCGCAGTACAATTTTGTCGCACTAGCGTTAGCGTTAATCGCACTTCAGTTTGTCGCACTCACATAGTGCATTCGTCGCTACAGTACTCCCCCCATTTCATTCAGTAATATTTGTGCTTAGAGTGTTCCAATTGCAAGGTAAAATAGCTTGGTCCACCTTACTTTACAGTAGGTAGCAGCTCGCCTGTGTTTACATGGTATTACTATATTGATTGTTAATGCCGAACAAATGAAATTGCGTCCAAGAGCAGCGGTTATCTTTTTTTTTTGCAGTTGGATAGCTGCTTAGTTCGCCATCATGACCAAAAAATATTATGAACGGCTTAAGGCTATACCATTAATAAAACATGTACCTAAATATACATTACATGATCATTTTCATTGGTAATTTTAAAATCTACAGTTTTAGAAATAAGAAATAGAAATAAAGAGGGATATTTATTCGCTTGAGACATGGCATACAATTTGCCCTTCCTCTACAGACGGTTTTAGTACACGAATGGTACCAAACGTTGGTTAAATTGATGGAGTCATGTGCGACAAGCACAGTCTCTATGTTTGGCCTTCTTTGACTATTAATGGATGTAACAATGATGATACTAAAGATGGCATCTGACGAATACTATAACACCATAAAATAAGAGAAATGCTGTATGCATTTCTCTTTTTACTTACGCTTATCTTAAATAATTTGGGGTAAGGGAAGAAAATGACGACTACTTACTTAGTGATGAGTGCTGATTAAGTACCCTCCTAAAACGGTTGTATAAAAATATAGCGTAATTTGAGCCCTGAGTAATAATAATGCACGACGCCGCTTTGTCATGTTACAGTAATATACCTAATCAATTTAGTAAATTGATTGGGGATTCACCAAAACAATTTGCCCTTCATAAAAGTAAATTAATACCGTTCCAATTATTGGACGTACCTACCCTCGATTGCGGTGAAGCGATTTGTTCATATTGGCTGGTAGTTACATTCACTGTTTATTTATTTATTTATTTATTTAAGGATTTCCAACAAAGGAATATACAACAACATACAAGTACATTATAAAGAAATAATTAAATTCTTAACGTGTATAGTCCCTCAATTACAGGAAACCACAGCTTGCAAATTATAATTACAACTAAACTAACAACTTAATTAAAGAAATAAACATGGAAAACATAAAACATAAAAATTATAAACATAAAATTCTGCCTCTAGGGTAAACTTTTGAGTAAAACAATAATAGCTTATTAGATAATAGAGTTCGATAAAATATGTACAAATTTAATTAAGAATAAAAAAAATAAGTGTATCTAAAACTAAGATAACAATTTGCGAAGACACTTTTTAAATTGTATTAAATTGTTACTTATGTCTAGGTCGGTGTTAACAGAAAGTGCATTGTATTGCCTACAGAGCCTGGAGACAGCTGCATAGTGTCCAAGATTTGTTCTTGAGCGAGGAATATGGAAAAGCTTGTATGTGTTAGGTCTTGGAATACGAGTCGGAATATTAATTTTGAATCTATTTAAGAGAGGTTTGCAGTCAGTAGTTCCGTTTATTATTTTATGTAGGAAGACAACGTCAGACATTTTACGGCGGTTAGATAGAGTGTTCATGCGGAAGTGTTTCAGGCGACCTTCATAATTATTTACGTTTTGCAGTGAGTGGTCCCAGTAAGCGAGATGGTAGAGAAACCGCTTCTGGACCCGTTCAAGATGCTTGATGTAGATGTCATAATGAGGGTTCCACACGACAGAGTTGTATTCTAGTATTGGGCGAACTAGTGTGCTGTAGAGCAATGTTTTAGTTGTTGTTTTTTTAAATTCTTTACAGTTACGCAGAACAAATCCTAGTATTTTAAATCCCTTAGTGGTGACGTCAAGAATATGTGCATCAAATTTTAGTTGGCTGTCTAAAATAACGCCCAGGTCACGTAGTTTGTTCACGTTTGTGAGAGGAACATCGTCAATGTGGTAAGTGTTTGGGACTGCGGTTTTATTTCGGGTGAATTGTATGTACTGACATTTATTGATATTTAAGACCATGTTATTTTCTTGACACCAGTGCGTTAATCTGTTCAAGTCTTCTTGTAGCAAAGCTTGGTCTCGTAAATTTTTGATGAAATTCTGTTTGCCGTATGGCTAATGTTCCCATGCCATTCCAGTTATTCTGATATTTTATAGGTAGCCATATCAATAATGTGAGTTCATACTAGACTATTTCAACATACAGCAATACATACATTAAATACTTACACGATTATTGTATAGTAATGAGTTTATTGTGTAACTAGCTGCCTACTAGCTTTGCCTGCGATGGCATACACATGAACATGAATCAGCTACGTATATACCACGGAGAACCATATCATTCAGCAAAACAAGAACATGTTTACAATATTTGTATTGTATATCACACTGTTAAACTAGTTATTTATTCTAATCTGTGTGGGAAAACACTACCTACTATTTAAAAACTTATACGAAAGTAACTGGCGACACGTAAATATGATACACTAGGTACTGCTAAAGACTGTTCAGTTTCTGACCAAAGCAGCATTCTTGTGTCAATTTCTTTCTGATGTATTTTTGGTAAACGCATTATACCACAACACAGAGCCCATTGCGCGTTTGTGGTGCGGTATGAATCAATATCCTGATTAAGAAGTACCATCAGTAGTGCTCAGACATACGTGGTTTTGATTTGTATACGATTAGGGTCACAAGATCTACTATTTACCATGCAGACTCTGTGTCATATACCTATAAAAATTGTACTTAACAGATTTTTGAGTGGATGAGCCTGTTTGTTGCCAAGTATTTGGTGACGGTACAAATAAGTCAGCTGAATACAAACTTAAAACATAATATCGAACAAGAACATTACGTTATCTTTTTTAATACGTTTGTAAATATAGGTATATTAGATTATTTCGTTTTGAAATTAATTATGTAAATATATTGTAAATAAAATTATAAAAAAATGTAATAATAAAAAGTTATAGAACATTACTATTTACTAGTAAGGTTTCAGTCACGCAAAGCCACAACCCTCAAATCACCTAATTGATTCGCGTGGCTCGTCTCCATAGACATGGCGGGCACTTGGTACTCCGCGGGGAGTTGTTTGCGATCCTGTCAGTCCCAAGCTTGTTAATTCTATGACGAAGTTTTTACTGACACGCAATCACAAACTACATTCTCATTTTGTTATTAGATAGATACCTATTTATTAACCCCTCGATTCGCGTAAGGGCCGTGTAATTACAGAACAATTGCATGTTTTCGCCAGTGGTAAAAGCTTGACAAGCACATTAAGTAAAATATACTACTTAAAAAAATTTTAAATACGAAGTTGGTAAACAGTTACTGTAGTCTATGACCGCTTGTAATATTATCTTATATATGTCACGGCGGCCAATCTTAGCGGAGACTGGCCATCTGCGCAGGAGATATTATAGTGCACAAGCGTGTACGCAAATACAAGTGCACTCTCTATTCCCTGACTCTCATGATCCGAAGGGACGGTAATCTGACACGACCACAGAGATATCAGACGCAGGACCAAAGGCTTTACGTGTTTTTCGAGGAATTTATAATTTAATACCTACTAGAAAAAGTGGGGCTGTAGTAAGAATACTACTAATACTAAAGATGGGTATATCTCCCTCAGTCAGCTACATTTAAATACCGGTACGTCACAGTTTGTATCGTGCATCCTTTTTCTGTTATTTAATATATTATATCTTTAGTACCAGGTTTGAAACGATTCCATCTTATTTATTTTCCAGTAGATTAAAAATTATGTTTATTAAGTATAGTGTTTCGGAAATGTAACGATATGACTAAAATAATAAAAAAATGGGCGTCTACTATATACCCTATTATTCGGTGAAGGTACGTCGTCACAAATAATCGACAATCACAGGCTTTTCCACTGAAACGGTTATCGATAAGACAGGCTGTATTGAATTCTAGTTATTTAAATTTGCTTAGCACCGTCGTAGGTAGTTTAAGAAGGATATTTAAGATATCAAAGTACAACGTATAACTCTTCAAGAAATAACATGTCCTTTCTTGCAGTCAAGTGCCCAGTTACTTATACAAAACCTGTCTGCCTGTTACTTCTAATACAGTACCTTTTCAATTGTATACAATGACCCGTAGTTTTTGAGTTTATTTCTTACAAACAAAAATATTGAACAATATTAGTGTATAATAATATTCACTAATATTGTTCAATATTTAGTGCCAATTTTTAGCTGACCAAACAGTGAACAATCAATTTTACTCTATCTTTCATTGTGTACATTTTGTTATGATAATGTCACCTTATGTTTTGCGCAATAGTTGACGTTTATGGATTTATAATAGGTGTAGATACTGAAACCAAGGAAACAATGAATACCCATTCCGAACAACTATAATTAGCAGAAAATATAAATTCATTGTCTCGCAATACTCATTGCATGGGTATAGGTATAATTATGTACCTTATTACGAAATTCTGTAACAGAACCTCTCCCCGCTGGTGAGCTGACCATGAAAACCACTGTGTGTGCCATTTATAACTAGTGACATCTTTTCTGTTTTCATACAGAATACAGTTCAGAAGGATCTTCATATGGGACAGATAGAGTTTTTACAGGTACTGATGAAAATGGGAAATCGTGACTTATTATTATAAATGCGAGAGTGAGTTTGTTTGTTACGCTTTGACGTTTTGACTTCCCAACCGATCATTATGCAATTTCGATACACGTTGTCAGACTGAATGCGTACTGTGGACTAAATAGGACATACCTTTAATCCAGAAAAAACTATTGTTCCCGGGGGATAAAAAATTATTAACAAATTTTAAATAATTGCGAGCTAAGGCATGGCAAAATCTAGTCTAATTATAAAATAAAAATGATGACAATCTTATATCTATTTTACTTGTCTCGTTCGACTTTCTCAGCAATCTCCACGCATTAGTAGGCAGGTGTGTTTGTTAGTAGATTGTATGGATTAGTTTTATATATAGAAAACTTCTACAAAATAATAAAAGAAAGTATAACGAATTTTAAAATAAATAGTATCAAATGTAGTAAGTTCATAGTTTAGCCAAAGCGTAATTTTATATTAAATTGGTTTTTATCAAGGCCTGATATCTGTAAGTCTCAAACTCTAGTTTGAGAGACAATGCTCACAGACTAAGTAAGACCTTGTATTATATTATTAAAATTTCCCATTCTTTGTCCTTAAAGATAGACATAATCAGGTTGTCAACAATCCAATCTGCTCATCCACGGCGGATCAGACGGCGATTACCATCCCCTTTGGTTAATAGGAGGCCAAATCCAAGGGTCAAAAATGCCTGCAGTTCAGCAAAACGTAAGTTCAGTACATGACCGTTAAAATTTTATTATCCAGCGATTTTGATAATAGTACCTCTATATTTAGTATATGGCCATATGTATAGTTTATGCCCTATGCTCTTATTCCAGCTATTATACGTTGTAGGAGAACTCATCCTTTTCAAAATGAACCTGAGAAAGCTTACTCTGACCTATTCTGCTGTATTCTACTTATAACGATTGAACATCAATACCATGATCTACTCGAATCCTCATTGCTTTGAAATTGCTGCCTATAGATTACACATTAGAGAAGATAAGGAGTAGTGAGTACATTAAAAGTCTAAATATCGAATTGAATCATTTGTAACAATATATGGAAACGCATGTGCCTTATCTAAGAAAGCATAAGTTTGTTGTGTTTTTGCCATATGCAAAAGATTTTCATTACAGGTTGGTATAAGGAAGCAATGGATAGGTAAAGAAGTCCTTTAAGAAGCAACTTTGTTTTAAACGCGGCTTGTAACCGCTATAAATCAGCCGTTCAGAATTTACGAGGGCCCTCCGCAAATCGGTTTATATTTTCGATAAATAAAATTGGCGCGGGTTTTGCGAGGTAAGCAGAGGCCGTTAGGAGCGCGTCGCCGCCCGGCGCCGGTGCCGCCAGCTGCCGCGTGCACATAAACCCGACTACCCTCGCGTTTTCTTGCTGACAATTTTTTCCTGCTCCGGTCATTACGCAGCTGGGCCCCGAGACAAAATGGCGAATCGTTTAAGCCCTCTCCGGAGACCGTCCAATTTTATTGTGTGTACCTAGTCGAAATTGATATGCCGCGCGAGCGGCGCGTCGTCGGCTCGCTCCATATGACGGACACAGGTTTCGCGCGGTGCCATTTGCTGCCTCGCAAGTTTTGGGCTGTAAACATTACAAATGACCATTGCTCCTTTCATGCTCTTTCGTAACGTGTATAAAATGTTTGCGTCAATAATACCAACAACATGTTATATAAGTTCTCCATTAAGACTAATACTAATAAATTATCGGTACTAAATTCAAAACATTATTTTAGAAATGTCTTGCCATAATAATATAAAACTCAAAGTATTTGATGTTATTTTCTCAGTAACTAAAAAGGAAAAATCGTTTTAACGAGAGTCTTATCTATGGCAAAAGAGAATGTCCTAAATACTTATAAAGAATAGAATTATTTGGTGTATTAATTTAAATAAATTTGTATTAAATTTTATTTGGTGTACCTAAATATCTATAAAATATAGTAATATGATGGGCGTAATGATTTAAGTCCTTACATACCATTGTCAACGCGACGAGGGTTAACAATTCTTACTCCTGTTTGGGGATATGGGACTAAGAATTGTGAAAGATTGATAATCTCCATTGCAGTAGTTGTCGTTCTTAACAAACTTGCAATAAAGCGCTATAATAAAGGGTCTTAATATTTTGCTAGTTTAGCTTAGTATTAGAATCTCTATTTCTAATGGAGCAGATTAATATCTAGAGATTTACCACGGGACCTTTGCTAGAATCACACAAAAGCTGGTAGCCACAAATATCTATATTAAATAGAATAGGGATTAGTGTTGGGTTAGGTCTAGCTCAAAAAACAATAAGATAAGCATAAATAGCTAATTGAAATTAAACTACTATATACGGATTTTATCGCGTTATTTATTATACACTTTATTACAAAATTTTGAAACTGTTACACTACTACTAGATACTATTAAACTTTACTAATTTTTAAGCTAATTAAATTATTAAAACTATTAAAACTATTTATATTTAAGTTTACACTTTCCCCGACGTTTCGGTTGCTTTTCAGCAGCCATGGTCACGGGGAGGGTCTCCCCGAAACGTTGGGGAAAGTGTAAACTTAAATATAAATAGTTTTAATAATTTAATTAGCTTAAAAATTAGTAAAGTATAATTATATAAATAGCTAAATTATCCTAAATCACGGCATTCTACACATGCCCATGAATTTAAAATAGTATAAGTCTTTGGTCTAGCCTTAATGGCTGATATTTGTACACATATTCGTCTATAGATTAAATATAATATGTAAATTTGCGTAGACAATTTTATTTATTGGCGTGATTGTACCTTTATTATATCGACATAATATGTCTCCGTAATTACTTAATAATTCCATGCCTATAATATATTCTGAAACCTATAGATAAAATTGGCATGAATACCAGACGATACAATAATCCTCTATATCATAGTCTAATTGCATTATCTATGCTCCAATCAAAACAACATTGTGAACGTTCAGGGCACACGTCAAACTATCCAAAATTTCGACAGTTTTAAAATGTTTGTATCGTAATGTCTGAGATAAATGACTGGGACTGGACGGTGGTGGTAGGGACAGTGATCGTGTTCTCACTGCCGCTGACACTGTTGGTACCGGGGTTTTCTGTGTGGCAAGTGGTGCCGAAGGTGCATGTGGAGCGCTTTCACCTCATCGGACAGGAGCTTTCTTGGTCTCAACTCAACGCCGCCATCGTAACATTACTGGTGTTTTTCTTCAGCCTCTACCTCGAAATTCGCAAGAGAAAGTAAGAGTGTATGTTGGCTGCTACTATTATTTGGTGTACCTAAATATTTTGTAGATCCTTAGTTTCGTTATATATATTCACTTTTTTTGGAAATTGATACGAGAAATGTTTATTAAGTGAGTAAAGAAAGATTTCATGAAGTGAATGAACGTTCTAGACATTTACTTATAGATATTAGTTATTAAATGTGCTAAAATACCAAATCTCTAAAATATAATTGCTAGATTTAGCGAAGGAAGGCTGAAGAATTTTCATAATTTTTCAGTTCTTGCTCTAGATAGTACAAAGGCACAAAGGTGAAATGACAAAAAAGGGAAAACTTTATTCTCCTAATAAAGCGGGAACTTTTTTTTATTCGGTGAAAATCATTGTCGCTTTTTGTCGTCCACTTCTGTATTTGGCATTTGTCATGGTATTTTAGTAGTCATCAAGCATGATATTGCAACTACTTTTTCGAAGTTGTAGCGGGCTAGGTTAGTATGTATATAGTTATATATATAGTTATGAGTAGTCTTCTGAAGTCAGTCGTAAGCGGTGGCGGGCTGTTGAAAATGTCTAAGAAGCAGATGAACATCACGTACTTAAATAAATCAAGGACGAAACCGCGCATGCTTATTTTGTACACTTTATACGCTGCTTTTTAGCACAAAGGTGTTCTAGCTTATCTTGGTAGGAAAATTATTGATGCAAGTATATTTAAATATTCTGTCTTTGCAAATCTGAGAACATTACTAAAGCTTCCCTCGTTTAACACATCCAGCAATGTGGCTGTGGTTATGAGGCTTATAATCTTACTAAATCTAGTCTGCTGACTAGTTTCCCTTGGCAATGCACATAACGTCTCATATTTGACTGATGTACATACATGTAACGAAGTGATGAGCCTAATTAATCTAATCAGTTGTTCCACCGTTATTAATTAGTATTTTAATAGGAGTTTATGGGTTGTTGATGATTCTTCGGACCCTCTTATTTATTCATACCTGACTATAACCCTTAGTGGAAAAAAAAAATATAACGTGGTATATTGCTTTTAGGTTAGACGACATGTTGGAAAAAGTGCTAACTGTCAGTCAAGCGACGGATGCTACCATGGAGGTGGAACGTGATCGGCAATCAACTGCAGTGCGGGCATGCGTGGAACTGTTGGACGCTTCAGCCGAACATTACGAGAACTTAGTGCTACTGCGTGATGAGCTTCGTAAAAGAGAAAAGCTAAAGATTCAACATCCACCCGCGATAGAATTTTCTTCCGCGACAATGTAGTGTGTATCTTTTATGTTGCAATCGTGCTTATATTTGTTCTTGAAAATTGTTAAGTTACCGGTATCATTTAGATCTGGTATGATATCTACGTACGAACGAACAGCTTGTTGCAAACAAGCCGTTCGTTCTTTGATTTTATTATAGCAGTGACTACTCGGCGTAAATATCCATGTTTGCACTTATGGTACATAAAAATCTTTCAGTGTAGTGTAAAGCTTTTGAGTTCAAAAGGATGTAGTACATGATGCGTTCATAAAGGATTTATTCGTAGAGTGTGATGTTAAATATTATAGAAACATATTTTTTATTCCTTTGACGTGATTGGTTCCAAATTATCTTTAAATATTTATTATGTAAATTAACTATGTAAAGTATAATTATTACATGTTTTTAAAAATTCATTTATATTGTTTATTAAAAGGGTTGACAACAATCTACAAATTGACATTTTCTGACTCTTCGTTGTCCCAAAAATTAAGCGCAGTCTTTTAAGAACATTTATTACTACAGGTAAAACGGACATACTTTTTTTATTTGCCATTAGAAGAAATATGAATGCTTTACTTGTTGGCAAATTCTATTAGTTACTCCAAGCTAATTTTAATACGCCATTAAATATTATATCGAAAGGTGCATTAATCCAGTGTGAAGATTAACATGCGCAGCCATACAGGAGAGTAAGCAAAAGTGCTATTTAGGATTTTAATAACATTTTGCATAGACTGTGTGTGTAAAAGGATACAGGCAATCGTTATTTTGTGAGGAAGACGGTATTTTCTAATTATTTAGTGACAGTGCGAATGAGCCGGCCCGACTGTGGTATTACCACTCTCTTAGAGAAACCCAGCATAAGAGATGAGACATTGTTACAGCTTGCCGCCCACTCTGTAAAAGTACCGGAGGTTTTTATCCCGAGTGGGTCCGTGAGTTCGATCTACAACCTTTGGCGCAGAGGCACCGGCGAGACGTTTTATTCAATTGTTAAATTATTTTCCGTAGAATCAGCAATGCGTGAGTGAAACGTCTGGTGTTGCAAGCGAACATTGTACCTTGTTTACTCTTGTTGTAAAAAAAAAGAAAAGAACGTATGGTATGTTATTTTCTTTTTTAAAACCAATATTTCGCCTCTAGGAATAATATCTGTGTCGCAGTTTACAAACATTCGAACAACTATTTGTGGATCGCATTATTCTTTGTCCCGTGTGGGTATCATACCCCGAAGACCCGGCGTACTAGCGGTGGCAAAGCGATCACTAAAACCAATATGCGATTTATGTAGGCATTTCACCTGCTATGAAAACGTTGCGTAGCCTGACATACCTGGCTGACCCGTTCATTCTCTTTTATTCCTCCATTAATTCGTTTTCCATAGCATTAGCAACACGTAAGATTTTGCAAACGAACTTAGAGATGGGTAACCGATTACCAGCAGAGGGCCTTGTTTCTTGCATTTTTGGGATAAAACTAGCGGAATCGTAAACAAAAGCTAAGAAATCTCACACTACCATTAGTTAACGATGGGTCCTGAAGGTAAATTAATTGGCTGTGTAAGATAAGGGCGAGGTGGACTTATTGTGTGTCTAGACGTTTATAGCTTACTAAACTTGTTGGTGAGATTGTTGAACTTATTTAGAGAAACTTGATTCATAATATCATAACATAACACTACTTTAGTGTGTCCATTTTATTTTTATTTATTTATTGGCTTTGGAGGAAGGCTGACAGACTAATAACAGTTTAAATATTGCTAAATATATACGTAATAATGTTGCTAATGACAAGCCTACACAATTAGCTACCCAATTGGATTATTTAATACACACACATATTGTACGTCATTAGTCAAATAAAATTCAAAGTCAACTCTATATTGCCATGAAGTCTAAATGCTTCTAATAGATGGCGATAGGATGATAAAAAAATAGTAATAGTAATAATAAGTTTATTTGCAACCAAACATGTATCATAGGTACATTATACATCACAATGTGGTACTGATCCCTGGACTAAGTAACAACCTGAATTCCACTGAACAGTGCCTTCTCCATATCTTAGTTCTAAGTTTAACATTTATGTTATATATAGAAAATTTTATGTAGGTAGGCATAGAACTAAATGTAAGAACCTCTGATTCCTAAACTAGGTAAGACCTGTATCTTAGGCATCAGTAGCTTCTACCGTACATTGTGGCTAAGATTCAGTAAACAATTAATTACATTTGCATATAAGAAAAAACGGTATTTAGCGTAGATAGGATAAAGTACGTAGCATATATAAAAAAAATATAGATTCACAAAATAAAGAATTAAATAGAAAATAAAGAAATATGGACATTACACTTTTTACAGAATGATCTCACGTATTACGGTAATACATGAGATTAAAACCATAGTTGGCGATATGTACGACAATATTTGTACAATGAGTCAAATTGTTCAGGGATGTACATACCACCTTCTCGTTTCCGAATAATAGGCAATGTTCTTTTACTTAACATGTCTCGTCTTGTTAGTTTTCATGTGAAATATACATACGTATATACGAATGGTAAAGTTCGAAGGATGCCATGGACAAAGGACAATAATAATACTCATTCATAGATCAACTGTAAGTGGTACTAAATGAGGATTGAACCGTAACACATTGGTAAAGAAGAATATCAGGGTTGAAATAATAATATTTAAACCATCAAATCCGTATGGTAAATTTAAATAACCATAAATTATATTGCGGCCTAGTGATGAGAATTTTAGATTGCTACACAGAGGTCTCAAGTTCAATCCGACGTACCTTATAACTTTTCGAAAGTTTTATTACGCACATAATAACAATATAACTATTTAAAAAGTAATTTATCACCTCTTTTAACGGCGACGGCAAAATCGTTAAAAAGCGTACCTTTGCTTGAGATTTGTTGAAGATGTGTGACTTCTGTACTGTGGTGTCAATGTAAGTGGCAATAACACACTGGTCTTCTGCTAATTGCATAGCGCTTTTTTAAGGAGCTCAGAAACTGTACTCATCGCAGGAACACAAAACACTGTTTGGCTACGATCTTCTCTAGTATCTGCATTCAAATTAAACTACTTTATACGTCTGGGTTCTGTTGTGCCAAGCTAAGATCAAGCACTAAACGCAATATAGTAAGTACATATGTCTACATACGGAATTTAAATATAATCAGAGTGAGATGAAAAACAACATAAAACAACAATTCATATTTAAGAATTGAAGGTAGATTTTATGACCTTTACTGATGCGTTGACCTCTGCCTAGCCTTTAAAATAGTACGAGCGTAACGACAATAAATATGATCGGAATAAATGACACTAGTTAGTCTAAGTACATTTACATTTAAGCGTTTTGGTCAATAGCACAAATTAGCTATTTACAAAAGAAAACTACGATGACCGTTGTGAAAATAAGATTTTTATTCAAGTGTCTCCGTGCTAGAAGTGTTCATTAAAGCAAGGCAATGTCCTGAGGCTCTCGCGGGACGTTGCCGACGCGAAAAAACCAATCTGGAGCTAGCAATTATGGCAAATGACCTAATTAGACCCCGCCGGTGCGCCTGGTCTGTCTCGGCACCGCAAGATTTTTCACCTCCCCGTTGTTTGCGGTCTCCCGGAGAATTGGCTTTTAATAAGTGTCGAATACATTGTTTTGTATGATAAGTGTGATAACCCATTCAAACGAAACAAATTGCACGTTTAACAATTGGTATTTTATAATTTGTTGGGACTTAACTTAACTAACTTAGAAAATATGAAATTAATTACGACTTTTCTTTACATACATAAAATATTTATATTGATTAACTATATCTTCAGCTAAAATGACTAAGACATACGCTATATATAGCTTTTGTCGTAGTCATTTTCAATTCAAAGTTATAATTTTTAAGGTACTCACTACATTATATTTACACGCGATAATTAGTATAGTCATAATTTGATACCTGAAGCTTCGATATAAGTATTTTGTGTAGGCGAGAGAGGGGCTTGTTGTAACGGGGGTAAGTAGTAACAAGGCTTTTTCGCTAAGAACTTAAACTTTATTAACGTATTTCTTTGACTCAATCTTACCGTTATACCGCGCCGCGCCATGTCATCACAGATAGTGTCCCGCCAGGTCGGCGCAGTGAGTGAATGTGCACAAGCGCATCATTGTCGCCAGGTAACGTATAATTTTACTTTCGTCAACTTTTGATTGCCTTCACTATTTTCGACTTATTACACTTATCTGTTTGATATTTGGTGTTATGTAAAATGTATCTATTTATGACGTCATGTAACAGTTTTTGAGATTACTATGTTGATTAAATAGTTATCGTGATAGATATTAATAACTATACCTTGGGGTTAGTTGTAACAAAATGTTGGGGATTGTTGTAACATATTATTACAACTTGCCCCCATATTGTTGTATGTTACTTTTATTATTTATAATGTAATTTACCTAATTTGTTTTCTTTTAAAATGAGAGACCATAAATGTGCTGTGCAACTTGATGCTAAAAATACCCCTTTATGCTGGTATAATACATTGCAACTGCCAACTCCTAGTTACTCTAGTTTTAAAAATCAATTTTCCCCATCGAAGATTATACCATTAGCGAACCACCACCACGTAAAACAAATACAGTTAGCAGACGCAAAAGGAAATTTATTGTTTTGACGGACACGCCTGAAAAAGAAGCTTTGAGAATGCAATATAAAGCAAAAATTAAGAAAATAAGATGATAAAGATAAGACAAAGGGACAGAGAAAGACAAAGGCAAAGGTGAAAACAGAAAACAATTAGAGTTAAAAAAGGATTTTATGTTCAGATTCAGAATCTGAAGAGTAGTATTGTGTAGTTTGCAGCGAAACGTATAGTCATTCAAAAGATGATGTAGGATATGTCACAGGAGATACTATTTATTTTATTTATAACAACTAGAACTTAGATGAAGACTAAATTAATTAATAAGGTAATTATTGAAAGGCTGAATGTTGTAAGATGTAAAGTAGAAGTTAGAGATAATTACGAGACTTAATTTGGATAAACCTCCAAATTAAGTCTCGTAATTATCTCTATAATTTAACTTACTGTGATTTCAAAGTGCCATATAAGTAAACATTTAATAAAATTAAAATCTTAAAATTTTTAAACATTAAAAGTATGTCTAGGTTAATAAAATGATAATAAATACATGTTATAGAAACACCTAATTCTTTTTTGTTGAAAACAGCCAAATGATACAAGGAGTGAAAAAAAAAAATGATTGAAGGTGTGTCTCGTATTTTACTAATGTTACTACTTGCCCCAATACATGTTACAACTAACCCCAAGCAGAAGCTAGAAGATCGGTTAGAGTAGCAAGTAATTTATCCAATACATCTCAAGATAGACGGTATTTTTTTTAAACTGTTACCTCAAGCCCCTCTTGCCCCTACATCTCCAGGCTGCACTGGATTGGCGCATTATTACGCCACCTACATATTATTATGTAACATTATCATGACATACGTTGCTGAACAAAGGCTGACGCCAATTTCCACGACGATTAATGCCATAAATAGTACAGCAACATTAGTATGGCAAAATGATTTCATGGGGATACTTACAGTCACACAGTCATTTATTTATCTAGAAATGTTTAGTTAACTTCTGATTTGCAGGGCTGCACTGCCTACCCACTGCTACTACAACTCATGTTAGGTCGGCGTAATAGATGTGATGCTGTCTGCTCGGTACCGTCCAAGACTCCGTGCTGTTAATTAGAACTTTCTGACTCAAAAGCCACTACCTTAAACCTTGCCTCATATGGAGATAGATACGAGGACCTTGCTGACGATAGAATTTATATCTGCCTAAACTACTGCACACTGGATTGACGCAATAGTCTACAATTGATAATTTCATGGTAGAGTATTATGTTGTTTTATTTAAAAGAATTATTGTTCATTTTGCAATCAATATTTGATGAACCCGTTTTTATATTTATTTAATTACAGTTATTTTTCATTCGCTCGTGTGTACAAGTCGCAATATGTTTTGGTTTACGACACAAGAACCCCGGTTTACGAGAGTTGTGGTCTTTAATCGCGACTAAATAAACTCGCGTGTCTTGTCTTTGAGCAACTTTGTCGCAATTTTGCAACTGTTTGCTTTAAGAGAACATTAACAAAAAGTTTTGCATGACGAATTGTCTCAAATCCGAGCTTCAAACAAAATTTAGAGACGCTGCCAAGCACTTTTGTCAAGTCATGGGAGAATGAAGTAATTAATTATTAGTAATATTGAGGAGGTAGGAAGAGCGCGAGCGAGTGCTATGTAAACAATCCTCGTTCGAGGAGACATTTGTCTGAAGCGCGTCGGCGTCCCCGCTGCGGCGTTAGCGGGCCTGAGCGCGTCTTCCTCTATTTTCATTAGACGGATCCGCCGGGAGCGGATCAGCCGCTCGCAAAAATAAATAAAACTGTTATTGAGATAAGCATCTGCGCGGCGAGGCTTTTCGCTAAGTCCCGTTGTGTCGCGCTGAGCAATGTACCGAGATATGTTCGGATTACGGCGCGCCGCAGCTCCGTGCGCTTTTCTTCATATCTACCGCTTTTCTTCGGTGTTTTGCAGCTGGAACCTATTTACAAAAAAAATACGTTTTCGTGTTTTAGCTACTTTGTATTACTGTTAACTTGGTAACTTATTATTAAAAAATATAAACGTACTCTGCACCTGGGATACGTCTTGTTTACTAAAAAATAAAAGCAATTAGAAAAATGTGGCGTTCTTGAAGACTACTTAGGTAAGGATACTGAAAATATAAAGCGATGTAGTTTATGAGGCGTATGCGTGGAGACGTAGACGCACGGATTAGTTGTTGTTGGGCTTGCTCTCACGATGGCGATGGCGCTCGGCGAGGCGCGGGCGGCTTATTGCTGCGGCAAATTGGCCGCGCACCGCACCTGCGGCTACACCTGCCCACCCCCGGATTAATTTCTCATCACACCGCCCGTCTTCTTGGGAAATAATGAACACGACATCCGCCGAGAAAAATGCCACTAAGCCCAGAGATGTCGCTCTACTTGATTAATAAACCCTGTATAGCCGTGCCCTGTTATGGCTTATATTTTTAAGACGCTTTTGTGTCGAAATTGGACAAAAATGTATATAAACTCGATTTAAAATGTATTAAAGGATTGTATTTATTAAAAAGACTTGAAAAGAGATTACAGGGTATCGCGAATAGGTGACACTCCGTAGCTTCCCACTTAACAGTGTTCGCGACACAGATGGCAATTTCACGGTTCACAACTTCTTGCCTTGTATCCCATATTGTTTTTTTATAACTCTTATAAAGTATTTGTTATCTACAAATTTATACGTATGTCAAATGGGTTAGGGGAATCACTGACATAGGCGGCAGAAATGAATAACGATGTTGATAAATTTATTTAGTTTATTTATTTCATCAATTGCTACGATATAACATGATAGTAAATATATTATAAAGTTGTTAAATTTGTTTAAATTCTTTATTCCGTTATTAGTAGATATGATTTAGGATATCAGGTTTCTGAAGTGAAAACTTATATTAGTACGTAATAATAATTTTTGTTTCTCCACGTTACGCAAATGCTACAGATGTATTCAAAATGTCAGAATTATTAAATGCTGCCATAATAGCACTAGGTATATAAGTATATGTATTATGTCTTCTTGAGTATATCTCGTTTGTCATAAAGAAATACTGATGTACTTTTAGGGCATACATTTTATCTTTATATAATTCTTTGGGAAAATACATAAACTATCATATCTTGTATTTTTCCTCTTATTATATACAGCTAGTCGTTTTTACAATTATAGATATATATAGTACTTATGTAATTACGAAAGACAACTGAAAAAAGATAATTATAATGTTTCGTTGTATAAAAGGAACTTCATTTTAATTTTAATATAATTTCAATTTAATTTATGTCGTATTATTCTGTACTTACTGTTTAAGATGTTACTATAATTATTATAATAATATCAGGGCTGTTTATAAATTGTCCTACTGATGGACACAAGCATAATTATTCTCAGTATGAGAAGGGCTCGGTCATAGTCCACTATGCTAGACCAAAACGGGGTGGGTAAATTTCACAACTTAGAAAATGTTAAAGAACCATCAGAAATGCAGATAAAGCGAGCGATAATTAACTATTTAATACGAACATTATTTTATAAAGTCAGAGGTTTAGCCATGGGATCGAACTTGGGAGCTCTACTTAGTAGACCAACGGTCTGCCATTAGGGTAGTGCTTAATTATTATCAGTTTCAAAATGTTTTTCTACATCGAAATCATTTCTTCTAAACATCTCTCATACGTAGGCGACAAGCCCTGTATCGCGAAGACAATCATTGTCCAGTGTGGGACTTGAACTCAAAACACTTAGTGCGACGGCAGCGGCCAAGCGACAGCTTAAAAATCAGTCTGGAAGTGTGACTGTACTGACAAGAGTCAATAGTACAATTACATTTTTAAGCTGATTATAGCAAATCAATTAAAGCATTACACCTCGACTATACAAAACTGGAGTCTGTAACTGAGATCTTATATAAGTTATAGACGTGCATACATAAAAGCTGTGATAAAATTACAATTTTATCAGAACCTAGGTTTAAAAAGAAATCAGATCTAATAAAGGTATCCATTTCATCGCAAAAATGCGATTAGCGTGACTTTCTTTGCATTGTAAAATTCAAATAGAAGTAAACATTGTCGCGGAGACGTTAACAATTAAGGGTCTGGACAGGCCACTACAACTGTACTTAATTCGAATCTACACCTTTGTACACAACAAACATTATTTAGAGAGCACTGGCAGGTTTCAGTTGTTAGGCACAATTTGGGCGACATTATATTGCCGAAATTTGATTTTAAACGACGACACTGTGACCGCAGTGTCACGAACGCGTCATGCGAGACTTTTGTCGCAGCCGCAGGATGGCCGCGAGCATCTGTCGGTTTGTCGCTCTTTCCTTACAAATAACCGTTTTCTTGATACAATTATAGCCATGTTGTTATTATTGCGGTTCACTACGTTCATACGAACACTTATGTAATTTAAAACTGAAGAGAATAAACAATGTTTTTAATATAACTGACACTGTTGTAATAATAAAACTTTCCTGTTGATTATAAGTTTGTTGTTATTATTCATTGTCATTGCAACAGTTGTTACAACTATGTATTTATGCGAGGTATGTAAAAGGTTTTTTAAATTAACGGCTCCTATGAGTAGACGGCGATAATTCCACCTAATTCTACTTTTCATTGGTACAATTATTAGCGTATCTTTTTATTATATTTGGCATGGCCAAGAATAGTAGAGGTCATTGTAAAATAATAATGTTCATAATATGTAGTGAAGAAGTTGGTTTAGGTGTAACAAAGCGTCTGTGAGCATGGCAATTCTTGCAGATACGCAGTGTTCAGATACGACCTAATCAAATTCACATCTGAGGTTTTGGGCAGGCGTTGTAGATTTTATATACTACTTAGTTTAAGTACCTACTCAATTTCTGTTATCTGCAAAAATAGCCAATTGTTTATCGGCTCTATGATTTATACTTACTTGTAGAGCATTACGTCTATAAGAAAATGTTGTATAATAAAAACGAAGTTTAATAATAATAATAATAATAATTTATTTGCATAAAACATGGTATTTGGTGGTGTTACAATATTATATATAGTACAAGCATGTTTTGCTAGAATATAGCAAACAAAACTTTAATTATGGGTACAAAACCATTACATTTTTTATCCAAAAATTCATTTACGTCGTAAAAGTTGGATAACATTAGACAAGTATAGAACCTTTTCTTAAAAATCCGAAGTCTAGCTGCTTAAAGTGATTCGGTAGTTTATTATAGATACGCACACACATAGCAAGGCAGCTTTTGTTGTACTTGGTTAGTCTCGGTATGTCACTTAAGACCAATTTAAAATGATCTCGTCTATTTCTAGAATGTACCTCATCTGCTGTTGTAAACAACTCTTTGTTCTTATATACAAACATACATATTTCGTAAATATATAAAGACGGTAAAGGTAACAATCCAAGCTTTTGAAATATTGGCTTATATGACTCGTCCGGCAGAAGGCCTTTTATTGCTCGTATGCACTTTTTTGGGCAACAAATGCTCTATTGAAGTTTAGTATGTACCTATACACAATACTTCGTTTTTAGGTATCGATAAACGTGTTCGGTTAAGAGTATTCTAATTTGATGGTCCTGGTTCGAAATTGTGATAAGAGTAAGTAAGTAAAGTAACAAAGTATTTTATTTTTCAAAACATATGTACTACATACACATTATTATAACAAATATTATAACATAGGAAAACAAAAAAGTACATACATAATAAAAAATGAGGTTGCCACTCAGGTTTGTTGTTGCTTTGCGGTTTATACTTCAAACCAACCCTGATATTATTTGGTACTCCCAAGTGACGCCCGGACGTACATCAGTTACACTTGTAATATTTTACAAACACAATATATATATATATATATATATATATATATATATATATATATATATATATATATATATATATATATATATATATAAATTAAAATAGGTATAACATGTATAATAAATAAATAAAGAGCGAACTAGACACAAGTTTACGAAGAGATAGAGAGACATTTTCACATAAGCCCGGAGTAATCCGACTGTGACAATACTTTCGCTCTACAGAAGATCGTAGCTATACCTATTGTTTTGTTGTATTGCTGCTATGACTGGCGTTTTCAGAACTCCTCAAGTTGTTGCTCTACTGCCAACAGAGGACCAGTCCCTTTGTACTTTATGTTGGCATAGCAGTGGCAATTATATTTAACGTTTGAAAATATAACCAACTCTATTTGCAAGCGGCTATAGGCGACGGCAAAGGCTTACAACCAGGTGCACCGAATGATTGCCATTTCGTAGTAAAAAGAAGTTGCACGGGTCCGAAGTTGCTGAATAATTATAATCGTAAGATGTTTGTTACACTGTGCTTTAATAAAACTGCTAACCTCACTGTTACACTTTAAACTTATCTTTTTCGGTTATAAACATCGCACTAAAGATTTGTTACCTAATCTTCTGATCGAATAACTTTTTAATGATGAAAGATCTACAGCATTACGTATGCTTTAGTGATATAAGCGCAGCCGTTCATAAAGATTTATTTCATTACACTCAAACCATTTTCGTTAATATAAAATATAATAAGTTCCGTGAGTTTTAAATGCACAAATCATTCAATTTGAATGGCTGCTTGCTCCTTCAAAGACAGTAGAGTGTATCTAAGTACATAAATTTAAATTGTCTTCTGTGGCTCCTCCTGGGATATTTATGTCAGTATTTATTGTATTAACATAAATTGGACATGAGTTATTTTATTGGCCCGAATGCGTCGAGAAGTCGCTGGATAGAGGTTATGATTGTATTTCAGATTTGTCATAGCTCGTAAATGCAACGTTTGTTTATTTTATACTCGATAGTAATGACTTGTGTCTTATAATTCGAGTGCTATACCTACTAGAGTTTTATGTTTGTTTATGTACCGAGTCAAGCCTGACCTTTCTTATCGCATGCAGTTTAAGTGTTTATCTTTGATACCTTTTAAGTAAATATCTACCAAATTATATTAAAGACAAGACCAGGAAAGATTGTTGAATGATAAAAAACAAGTTTGAACTTGTTCCTTGTAGGTTTTTATAAGTTCTGTACATTTCAAAAGTTAGATTTTATCACGTTAGGCAAAGGGCATTATTATGAAAAAGCCTGTCTAGATGTATGAAGTCTTCTAGGTCGTACTTGACCGGGCAACGTTGTAACCCAAGATATATCCAGCTGCAAGCCCGACTCTTCTTTTCTTATCTATGACGAGTTTTTTGTTAAGCGTGAGCTTGGTAACTTAGTTTACTAAGGTGCGATGTTTCTTACTAAAAATAGTACATAAATACATACATATTAGTGTGGGATTACTTGCAGCTTCCAGCCTTCTATGTGAATTACAACCACATTTCGTTTACATCAGTTATTATGTTAAATCTTGAAGATAGTCACAATCATTCTTAAGATAAAGTTAAAACTGTGTGTGAACATGTGCAACAGGGGACCAACCACTACCTGAGATTTGACAAACCACAGATTCTCGCTAAAGAACACCGATTCCTACTAAGGATGCTTCGCGAGGCTATTGAAATCAAAAAACATCCTAATTTTAATAGAGAAGATGGTTGGAATGTACCTCCAGCTTGGGATCCAGTAATACAAATAGTCAAACCCAAGAAGATGCAAACCACAGCTAGACTTTATGATACTTTGAGCTCATTCGCGCGCTTTGCGTAAATAGTAACACCAATGATTAAATTATGTTCGGGTACTTTGAAATAACTACACTGGAACATTGAGACAGCTACCATCTTAGTCTCCCCGTGACCATGGCTGCTGAAAAGCAACCGAAACGTCGGGAAAGTGTAAAATTAAATTAAATCTAAATAGTTTTAATAGTTTTAATAATAATTTAATTAGCTTAAAAATTTGTAAAGTTTAATAGTAGTAGTAGTGTAACAGTTTTCAAAATTATGTAATAAAGTGCCAAAAAAACAACGCGATAAAATCCGTATATAGTAGTTTAATTTCAACAAAGTTAAGACATAACTTAAGTTTAGGTACCTTTAAGTTTTAACACATACCATTTTGTTTAATAAATCGTTTTGCAAGCACATGTATATGCGGTAGTTGCTAAATTTTAGTGCTAGATTGCCTCAGCGACGCAGCGATAGTGAATGCGACTGTTGTACATGTGGTCTTGGATCATGGATCGAGCAAGGTGTTAATGGATTATTCTGACAATAGTAAATGCAAATACAGTGCATGATATTTCGAGTTCGATTCCCAAGCCGTGTACAGTGTTATCGAGGTTTCCATTAAGAAAATATCAGTAGAAACAGTTGCATGTACGACCGTTGCGTCACCATGGCGGCGTTTCATAACAGTCGATGGATATAAATCCATCTACTTTACTCTTTATTGTTCAATTTTATTCTATACGATCTGATCAAATCACAATAAAGGCATGTTAGTGCTTGATTGAATATAATAAACTATTATATTATGGATAGAGCTGATATTAAGGCAAGTCAGGTTATTGAATTTATTTGATGGCACCGCCGATAGCAATTTGCATAGTAGAATAGTGTAAAATATGCGGAAACTGGATTTTAGTATGAAATTTTCTCGTGTGAATCTAAAGAGCATCCCAAAAGTCTTTATTGTTACAAGTGTCTGTCAAAATATTACGCGGAGTTAAAAATGTAAACGATCTCTTGATAAATATCGGTAGCGTTACGTTTATTGAAGTAATTAATTAAATAACCTACAAATATGGCATCACTAGCTATATACTACGTGAACAGTTTTTCTGGTTGAAAGGTGTACTTCTCTGTTCCCCTGACAACGTGTATTCAAAATTTCATGACAATTGGTCGAGTAGTAAATGCATGAAAGCGCAACAAACAAACTCTTATTCACATTAATAAAATTAGTTAGGATTTGACGATATTCACCTAAATATTTAGGATACAGGTTCATCATTGGTGTAGTTGGTGGAGATGCAGTAGTAAGGTAGTAATATTCGTCATTTCGTATATCCGTCGGTATGTAGCAGCTTATTTCAGAGATTATCAAATAATCTATGTGTAGATAAATGCAACGCAAAACCGACATAGGTAATATAAATAATTAATTGCAATAGATATAATTATAAATTGGTTATGATAAAGAGAATTCTAAAGCAAATCCTATTTGCTAAATGCCCGAATGGTGTAGTGGTTTAAGTGATTGCCTTGCCACTGATACTTAGTGCGCAGAGGTAGTGGGCTCGAACCCCGAAAAAGTTTATGAGAACCACAAATAGTTGTCTCGAGTCTAGGTGTTGTTTGTGTCCGTCCGTCCGAATATTTTTTAAGTCTCTCGACACAGAAATTATACCTAGTGTACTAAATAGAACACCGCATTAAGCTTGGCGCCTATGACGTAGAGCCTTAAACCAAAACTGGCGAAATGGAGGTATGATATACCTCTTGGGAGATATAGCCGTGAGATATATAGCTATGTATGTGTTTATCATTGGTAAACACGAATACAACACAATAAAGTACGTACTTCTGATGAGGATGTTTATGATTGATATTTACAATCTAGACGTATATGCTGTTGGATACACGCCTAGTATGCTGTTGTCGAGTGTGTATCGTAAGGACGAGACAACAGCCAAGTCAAGAACGAGGGTCCTTACGATTTAATCTTAAGGAGTAACTTAGATAGCGCAGGTACTAACTGCCCAAGTCAAGTTGGTATACCTGCTGGATGTACTGAATTTTGTAGTTTTAGAGCTAGTGAGCGATATGATAATGCCTTATAGGTTTAATAATCAACTTAATTGCATCCTTACGGACGCAAATGCTTGGGAAAAGTGGAGACACTTATTCGGACGGCTGACTCTGATATTGTAATACATGCTGATATTGAAAATAGAACTCGTTGTACCGATACATATGATGAACAAATTGTCAGTCGCAGTTAGTAGGTAAACCACGCATACTTTTTGTGCCGCGACTTAATCGCTCAAAATATTGGTCATCTGCACAAGGCCTTAATTTAACACACTATATACATATATACATTACATTAACAGACAATCTATAGATATTGCAGAGGTCCTCATATTGATGACGAATCATTATAGTACCCATATAACTTTAATCAATAAGATACTACTACTACTGGTACTAAATATTCTGCAGTTGTATGCAATAATAAATAATGTAAAGTATTTTAACACATATTATTTGATTCTTAAAAATATATGTGCATCCATTGCTCGCAATAAAAATATTGCTCGCAATTGCTGTTAATGAACCGAAAAGTTTATCTTATATCTTGCGCGATATGTTTCCATTTTGTCAATATATAATTAACGGTTATATTTTCTTGTAGTATATTGATAAAGAATCGTAGTCTTTAGATACAATTGTAGATATGTGCTAATGATAATGTCGGCTAAATGTCTGGTTAATAATATTAATGATATGAAATTAATAGTAGAAGGAATAAAGATTACTAACTACGTATACTTTAAAAAAATATGTTTATAATATTTTGAGTCACTTCACCGTAAGTCTACACAATGGGCGTGCCGACCCTTTCGCTGTTTCCGTGCGGTGTTAACTTTTGAAACGAACATATTTTAATATAATTTAGTTTACATTTTTGAAACATATTTTTAAAGAGTATACTTAAAAACTAATCTTAATAATTCTAAAGCTAATATATGATAGGGAAAACACTTTTGTTTCAACAATATTTGCTCAAGTGTCTTCTCTGGTTGTTTTACAATGGGAGCGTCTCGGCCGGGGCGTTGCGGCATAACAAATTTTTCACTGTGGGTGCATCCCGGCTGGGGGCGTACCGGAATGGAACCCTAACGGCCGGACCCAAAATGTTGTCATTGTCTCCGATTTAGGTAAGCTGGTATCTTGATACCAATAAAATTTACAATAAGCATACACTTTGTTAACACTAGAAATAACTAAATACAATGGACCGCAAAGAAAAAGGGTCAGTTAGAAAATCTTCAATATCTTCAAAAGTTCCTGACCTAGCTTTATGAAATAAAGACTAAATTAAAGAATATTTTAATGTGCTTAAATGAAAATAAAAAAAATAATTCAAGCTTTTTATTTTTAATAAATGTAAAATAAATAAAAATGCGTAGATTTTCCAGTATTTTCGTAAATGTAGATTAGTTACAGATTTTTCAAGCATTTTAGTACTTTGTGTTGCCTCCGCGAACTCGCAATACTGCTGTTATGCGATTTGGCATACTTTCTACTAGGTTTTTGAGGCGATGTTGCGGAATATTCTGCCATTCCTCTATTAGAGCTTCTTTCATTTCACGTAGCGTGATTGGCGGCGGATTCCGCTGACGTACACGTCGTCCCAGTTCGTCCCATGTATGCTCAATGGGGTTTAAGTCGGGCTGCATGCTGGCCACTCCATGTGTGTGATACAGAGTTTTTGAAAATAGGCAAATACTATCTGAGCTGTATGCGGGCGGGCATTGTCTTGGATAAAAACGGCATTCTCACTCAACGTAGTCATTTAGAATTTCAGTGACATATCTTTCTGTGGTTAAAGTTCCATTTTCTATCGTGCGGCTTTCAGAAGAAATCCCAGCCCACACGTGAACAGAGCCTACGCCGTAGGGAATTTTTTCTTCTATACCTACAGGCTTGGTTATAGCGGTCTCACGGTCTTCTGTACACTCTTTTCCACCCGTCATGCTTGTATAAACAGAATCTAGACTCGTCTGAAAACATAACTCTTGACCAGTCATTCAGAGTTCAATTCTCGTGTTCTCTACCATAACTCAACCTTGAACTTCTGTGGTGTCTTTCTAGTTTTGGGCCATCTGCAGGTCTAAATGGCTTTAAATTTGCTTCAGCCAGACGCCGCCTTACTGCATCCGTACTCAGATTGTTTCCTCCAGTTCGTGAATGATGATTCTTTACTTCAACAGCCGTAAGAAAGCGATTTCTCAAAATTGTTGACACCATATAACGATCCTCCCGCGTCGTCGTGCAATTTGTTCGGCCTGTTCCTGGTCTTCGAAGAATGGATCCAGTTTCATGGGAGCGCTAGAGTACTCGCTGAACTGTAGAAAGAGTCACACCAACAGTTTTCGCTGTATTTCGCCATTTTCAAGCATTGTCAGGATCCAGGTACATTCTTCAGGAGTTAACGACATGATGACTTCAGAATAATAATAAAGTAATTAATAAATAAAATATTTATATCTCAACTTTACAGATACATTTATACTACAATACAAAGTAAGTGTTAATATAATACGGTGAAATTGGTTAAAGTTGTAGATAACAAATGGGACATGCATTTATTTTAATTTCGAACTACTTTCGAATTACAAGCTAAAAATAAATAATGCAGATATAATTCAGAGAATAAAATTTATAAGGCAGAGACACCATATTTATAACTTTTTAATTGCAAAACTAAAACAAGCGCGTAACAATTGATTTGAATTTTTTGGTACTAAATTCAAAAACGACCACTATTTTATATTTTCAGTTTTTTATACAATTATCAAAAATAAATAAAAAGGTTTTATATATTATTTTACGTGACATTAAATATAAATTTAGTCTTTATTTCATAAAGCTAGGTCAGGTACTTTTGCAGATATTGAAGATTTTCTAACCAACCCTTTGTCTTTGCGGTCCAGTGTAGTATGAAAGTATATTAAAAGATATAATGTCAAATAAGAATATAAATTAAATGAAATTAAACTATTTAAACATATTTTCTAACCATTTGTGAAATAACTTAAAGATATTTACAGTAAATTTTTTTTTATATAAACTGCGTTATATTGTATACAGCAATGAGTTTAATTGCAATGTATACATACGCGTAAACGTAAAACAATGTTAGTTAAATGAGATATTCTAATTTTATTGGGGTGAATTAACTTTTGTGTGAGTATATGATTATTTATTTGTGTAGGTGAGTGTCAGAGCGTATAATTATATGATACCTGGTTTTCTAAGAGTTGAATTTAGGTATAGATTTTATAAGAAACTCAATGCAATGTTTTAAAATATAAATCACTGACGTAAGCAAATCAGCAATTGATTTCATTAGCAGGCTCAATAATGTCTGTCGTCATATATGCTAAAGTAGCGGTAATCTTCAATCGTACTAAGATCGTCGATTGAAAGAGAAGAAAGAAACAAATATTTATTGCTTAGAAAAACAGTAAAAAACAAACCAATTATAATACAAGTTGCTAATCAATTAACGTAAGATAAAATAATTTAATTTTATAAAAAAATAAGTATAATTATGTGTTGTTGCAAAAGGCAGATGAAGCGATATTTGTTAGGCCCAGAAAGAAAGGGCTAGATAATTATGGGCATCGAAAGTACTTGCCTCAAATTGTTAAACACAGTAAAATACAATACAATAGGAAGTAGAATTATGAATTTAGATACTGCAAACTACGGTTTGAAAATACAGGTAGAGCTTCTCATGGTGCCATTGCATAAAATTCAATCAAAATAATATTAAATTGTCGTTAAGCAGAGATTGCTGATTATTTTTTAGTCGCAATATGGTACATTGTACTTCGTATGTAAGAGTGTGTGCCACTCGATCATGGCTGTCCAAACACAGAATATCGAGAGCATTATATGCTCGTATAAAACCGTAGCATCGTTGTGTGTTGCGCTCCACAGGGGGCCGGTATTCAACACCAGCCCTTACTTTAATTCAATAATCGCGTATGACACGGTTACAACAGACAAATAGCTTGAGTTCACTAAAGACCTTACCACAGATTACTAAGCCATAGTTAATACATATTTGAATCTATATTAATATTATAAAGAGGAAAGATTAGATTTTTCGTTTATAAGGATATATAAGGATTTAACTCGAAAACTACACAACCGATTTAAAAAAATCTTTCGAGTAACATATGTTGTATTTTATTTAAAAAGTAGTACTTTTACTGATATAACCTAATCTACTTTTATGCGAGTGAAGCCGCGGTTAAAAGCTAGTATAGAATATGTTTGTAGGAACCGAGAGTAAACGCTTAGGTGTGTAATTTTTTTCTTTATGTTCAGGATGAACAGAACAGAATGACTTGACCTCAATAATTAGTCGTTGGTACTAATTTAAATGTTGCACAAATGTATTAAGCTTTGAATGAGGTTAATATTTGAAATAGTAGTAATTAATTAAGTATTAAATAAATCTGCAAGGATATGAATGGCGGTTGGAAGTGGCAATGACATCTGAATTCAATACTTGCATTTCGTAATTTGATAATTGAATTCATGCAGCTTTGCCAGCTCTTTTAAGACTTTACATCTTTTTAAATATTACGAGGAATTTGGGTTGCAAATTACCTACTAGTTTTTTTGTTAACCTTTTTAATTAAGATGAATTCCTTGTGCGAAGAATCGGTAGTGCAATTGTTGGGATTAAAGCCCATAACGTCTCAATCGAATCAAAATACCGCCTCTATATCTATAAAGCAGAAAAATGTAGCAAATATTTCCTTGACCTATATTGGTAAGTAAGGTATGGTGTAGATAAAGCTAAGATGTAATGAATATTTCACAACCACATCTGACTTTAACAGGAGACAATTCCACTTCCTCGATGTTATCGCATTTCGAAATAGTTGGTCAGTTTACTCAGTGAATAGTTTAGCGTAATGGGGTATTGTTAGAGCGGCTGGCGCCGCCGGTTGCCGGTCGGCCCGCACCAGGCGCGGACGCACTAACGTCTTTCAGACACATTACTGTAATGTCCTCCCACTCAGTGACGTCCGAGCAGCCGCTCCCTGCTGCTACGACATCCATCGATATATGTACAGACATCACCAATATACCTACACAACTATTTTGAATTCCAACTATCACATGAGAGAGCAACGAAACTAAACAAAGGACTTTAAAACTGTAATGCCGTTACTTTTATACGATACTGCCATCACTACAATGTTATATTCAAGCAATAAAAGTCGTCACACAACGTCAAACTGACCAATGACCATAAACAGAAAAAGAACGTTAATCATATCCAAATATCTATATGGAGTACCCTCATTTTATTTGATATGTTAACGATATAGCACCAACAATCTCGCATTAAGCCTTTTCATCTGTCAAGTCTTAACAACCATGGAATTGGGCTGTAATTTACGATTTTATCTCGGCCGGCACCCCGCATAGGGGCAGCGGTCAGTGTGGCCGGCGAAAAAAAACTTGCAGCAGGGTAACACCGGGATAATGGTCATCGGGTCCGGCCGCCACGCCCGTCCTGTTGTGACTTGCCAAAATAGAGTCGTAATAATGAAAGATGGCCCGCGTAAGTTGCGCGTAATTTAGTGCGATCTGGTAACGAGCGCTGGGGGCCGCTTGTAGCTGTTTGTCCGGTGCGCGCCTCTCTTGTTGTATTAAGTGGTCGGGGGTGATTCAGTTTCACTTTTGTTGGTCACTTTATGTCCGTTTTGTATTTATTGCCGGCATCGGCGGTAGATAACGTTTTCACTGTTAATAATAGTGGGCCAATCGAATATTACGGCACTCAGTGTCGGGATGATAAATGGGATCCGTAGCCGAGTCGTCAAGGATCGAGGTCGCGTTAAGCCAGTACTTGAGATTGATGCTGGTCGGCCGCTGCTCCCTGACAAATAGTTCGTCCAACGGAGGCATCGCAAGGCGTCTTGCCATAAATAAGGATTACGTTGGTGACCACGCAGTCTTGCGGAGTGGACGTAGGACACCCTCTGTGACGGCTGCTGGCGCCGCACAGAACTTATGTCAAACGTCTCTGCGTCCACATCGTTTGTTACTCAAGCTCCTTGAAACCCGCCAGCTATCGAATAAATTGTATCGCCTTAATTTACAAAGTCTTTTCGTGTTTGAGTTGCGAATTTGCCTTACTTCGGCGTCTAAGTCCCGAATCACAAGTTAGAAGACGGGTATCAAGTTTGGCGCGAGAAGCGCTAAGCCTCGGTGTTTTAGGCTCGACGAAGATGTTTCAATCGTAAGTGCGCCGCGGCTTAGGAGCTCAGGCCGACGTCGAGATGCGTCAAAACGCGCGTCAAACCTCCATTTCGTTTATCCCGATTTTACCGTCTTTACAGCCTATTTTACTCAAACATCAGAAGTTGCTATGTGCTGATTAAAATATTCCAGATTGCTTGCGATTGCATGGTGTTCGTTGTTTCGACTTTTGTGTAAATATTTCACGCAACATTGTTAATTATCGTCTCAATGGTAACCCTTCACATTGATTGTTGCTACTGTGTAGTTGTTAAGTAGATAGTAAAGTAACACGCTCGATAGATTTGAATAGTCGGAGTTTCGAGAAAGGGCTTAAGCTGGTAATGATAATCTCTTTGATAGCTAAGGGTTAGTGTGATCGTTGTCTTACCTACCTCGAATTATTTATTGTAACTTATTTAATTATATCGGTTTGAATTTATTCATTTAAATTGCAAAAGTATAAAGTATAAAGACTTTATTGAAGACTGTGACGTACAGTGCCTAAAGCAAAGAATA
Organism: Catocala fraxini; assembly: GCA_930367265.1. NCBI lineage: Eukaryota > Metazoa > Arthropoda > Insecta > Lepidoptera > Erebidae > Catocala > Catocala fraxini. Next base: position 19,267,664 of record OV884029.1, read on the forward strand.
AGTAACTTTCGAAGGTTTACTTGTAATGGCACTGTGACTAAGTGGGTAAAGTGACATGTATTAAGTAGCATTGTACTACAGTAGATAACAGGAAGTCGTAACATTTCATCTTAGCTCCGGTACGTGTGCACCCCATTTCATAATTAGGGGTCATAGTGTTATCTCGTGAAATCTCCAATTACATAGATGTGTATGGGCAGCGGGCGGCCGGCAGGCGGACAAGGTCCGGCCTCCGAGGATTAGCCGATGGTTAGTCTTCTCACGTCGTGGCCGAACGGGGGTTTCAATTAGTGCGAGCCGCCGGCCGCGCGGCCTCCGCCCGACGCCCGTCGCCCGCACAAATGACAATATTGGTTTATTATAGCCTCCCATGAATATGTAACATAACTTTGTTATGAGTCAATATCGTAAACGTGTACGTACGTAACAAACCTTTGAAATAATACCCCTTTATATGACGCAAGTATAAAAAAGTTAACGGCGTAGGTCATAGATGGGCGAGTGGTAAGTCATGACCCACGATCCACCTTTTACGTATGACATTACTACGCGTTAAATTAAAGGGTTGTTGCGGCACGTCCTCGTACACTGTCTGCGTATGTTTTAACATTTTAATCACGGATCTACATAATAATGTGGAACGGGACTTCCTGTCCATCTGACAACTTGATTGATGTGCCTTCCTAGATTTATACGGCCGAAAAGTAACACGCTACACGTCCGCAAAGCTTTTACCACACAAATATGGCATCCGTAATACCTTTGTTTTATTTTTAAATACGACCCTTTCATAATTAGCGTAATAAATTATAAAATGATAATAATACGAGGGCCATCTTGTGAAACGCTTTAATACTGCGCGTCGGGGGGCGCCGCCGGCGACCGCATGTCAATCACTCTCCCGAATGTAGAACAATTCTTATTTCGAAAAAGAATAAAAAATGGGTATCACTTTTATTTTGTGTCCCGCTCGGTCGAAGCGGTTTGCCGTTAGTGTGAGAGGAATATCGTATGAAATCGGTCTTGTGGTAACATCTGTGCTTTATAATAGACGCTTACGTAGGCTTCTTTTCGGGGATCGGTGCGAGCCCGGTGGGATCGCTTTAACATGATTGATCTGTTTATTTTACATTTTAAAGGAGCATTTTTACGGTTGCTTGTCAACTTAATAACAAAGTGTTTTATTCGGGATACGTTAACTTCAGTTTTATTGATAGGTTTCTTTTAACATTATTCATTATACCTCGCGACGTATCGCGATAACTTTTTTTGTCTATTAGCATTGATTTAGTTGATTTTGAGGGATTACGATACGGCAACAGATATATTTTAATGTAGTTTGTATAAATGTATTAAATGTATTAGAAAGTGGCGCTTAAAAAAGTAGTTAATATTTTTTAGATGTGAAGTGTGACGGTGTGCGCCTGGGGTTAAAGAGAGTGCTACTGTGTAGAGATACTTAACTTTTTAACAGAGTAAGAGGTCGTAGAGTGTGCTCTTGACGTCGCCATTTGCGTCGCCGTCGGCGTCTGCCTACACCGAGTCGTCACTACACAGAGACCGCTATCAGGACCCTAGAACGACAGGTGCCGATCTACTTAATACGTGTTTTGAGAATTACCAATGACTGTATTAAAGTGGTACCGCAACTTGGTTTCAAAATAACTCGTAGATCCATTACGAACTTGTAATACTTCGAGTTGTTTTGCGGTTGATACGAGGAAAAATATTTGGAGAACAAGATTTGAAATTTGTGAGTACCTACTTGTGACCTCAATATTGCAATATTTGTCTTGCTGTATTGCGTTGTTAAGTACTTTATATTACTTGTAACTAATTTATAATATACTTACCACAGTTCCATAAAAGTTGATTAACTGACAACCAATCCAAATTAATTAATAGTATAAATGTGTGTGAGTTAGTTTGTTTATCTGTTTGTTACGCTTCCACGTCTAAACTATTAGACCGATCATCATGAAATTTCGCACGCATGTTGTCAGGGGCACAGAAAACGACATAGGGTAGGTTCACCTTTCATCCAGAAAAACTGATCCCCAGCGAACGAAGCCGCGGGGCAAAGCTAGACTAGCTTTGCACCGAGGATTCGTTCGCTCATTATATAAAATAGCTCTTTAATCTACATGCATATTATATCTTAAACTAGAGTTTAACGCTTTGTACTTCGTTTGAGCATACTCCATATCAGACTACGTTAAAATGGGTTCAGCAGTTTAATAGTGATAACGAGACGTACAGACGGCCTTGCTATCACATTTACAATAGGTATATTATTTATAATAATACGTTTAGGTACGATAATAGAATCACATTAAGTCACCTATCAATTAATACTACATAATTATCTATTTGGTTGAGACACAAATAAAACGAACAACATCATAAATATTAGTCAAAATCAATATAATTTAATGTAACAAAAACTTATAAATTAAATGGTGGAAACGTTTAAGACACGGTGTTTGTATTGTGCGCGGCTCGTTAAAGGGGCAAAAAACATCGGTGCGCGGGCGCAGGCGAGCCGCCTTATCGGAAGCAATTACACGTTGTTCACTTTATTAATTTCCATAACTACCCTCGCGACATCAAAGCGAGCCGACTGCTCGCGTGCACCGCCCTCGCGCTACGGCGCAAGCTACAAGAGGTATATACGTCTCATTTCATCTTCTCCTTGTTTGGAAACGTGTTCTATTAAGTATTTTGAGTCAGGTTTCAGTATTTAGAAAAGTTGTAGGAAGTGATGTAGGTATATGAAAATTACAGAGTGTTCACGGATTATGTAATGATTTAAAAGAAAAACAATGCGCTTCTGGAGCACTAATCTAGAGGCATACTCTATTGGAATGCAAAGAAAAAAGACAGTCTACTATATACTCTTATAGTTAGTAGGTGAAAGTAAAACAAGAGTTTGTACTCAAAAACAATAGTCCAATCATATAAATTGTATACATTTTTACTAATTATTTAGTATCGACGCTCTCTGTATTAACTTGCGCCGGCGCATGTGCTACTGTGCGCGGCGCTGAAACTCTTGAAGACGTTTTAACAACGCTCTCGGCCTGGCACATACACGCTTTGATGTTAAGCGACACTTAAAATTAAAATGTTACGTTCTCTTCAAAACATGCTCGTCCTTTGAAAATTTGTACTACGTACTGATCTAGAGCCCATAATATAGACGCTACCAATATTTTATTCAGTACAAAGTCCAATATGTAAAGTAGCTAAAATAAAAGACAGACGAATCACTGGATACAATAAATCAGTATTCCAAAACAAACAAAATTTACATGCATCGCGAGAGGTGAACAGTGGAACAGAGGAGAGACTTATCTCGCTAAAACGATTCCCACATAAATAAAGCTCATCGGATATGAAACCGTATTTACATAAGAAAAATATAAAGAGGCCTAAACGATAGGTCCATAAGGGCGTCGTATCGGGCGGACCGCTCGGGACGCTGCTCACGTCTGCGGGGAGAGCTGCGCCTTTAATAACAATACGAAATATCAGTTCGTTCCTTCAATCGCAAATCTATGTCAATAACATATCCAATAGTAGCGCTCAATTTATTTCGACATAATCTAATATAGCGGGGCACGTTTCCCGCCTAAATCTCCCGCCACATGTCGCCAAGATGGCCGCCCGGGCGAAACGCGAAACTAAACAAAAAGGAGATCACGAATCGGTAATATCTTTCGAGTCCATAAAGTTAAACGTTTATTTGCAGCGATATTTTGTTCTTTTGTGGATATTGCTTTACTATGTAAGTATTGGACGTGGGTCCGCTCCTGTTGATATTTGTGGAAAATTGACCAGAAAGAATTAAAACCATCCCCTAGGTACCATACTTTTCCTTGTAAGTTAAATAAACAAATTCAGTTGGTATTTAAAGGGATATTGCAGTTTGTTTAACGAAATTACTGCCAATTTCCTTCAAAGAGGTATTTTGTAATGACTTAGATTGGTTAATTGAACCACTTTGCGGTAGTTAACCGAAACCTAGGATTAACTTAAATGGCTAAATCAGATCCATTTATCATTCGCCTCTAATAGGTCTATTTTATTAAAATCTTTCGTAGAAATGTTCTTAAGTCGTCAAAACATACAGACATAGATAGTAAAAATGTGAAAGGTAAAGTTATATTTGTGTCATAACGAATATCTATGACACAAATAAGCTGAAATTTACATCAATAAAAATTATATTCAAAGTAATTTTGTTTCCAATATTTATATATCATATTATGCCAATAATTTATTTTTATTACCTTATTTTACCTACAAGTAAGAAAGATTATTTGGTGGAAAACGGACTCTAGAAAAGTAACATTTGCATTGTTGGTTATGGAAATTTTAGAACATTCACATGTGATAAAATATTAATAAATGTGTCGTTTACATAAAACTATGCATTATTTTACAAACTAAATGGAAATAAAACAAGTTGTGCCCTTTGTACTAACAAAGATAAATAATTTCCAAAGAGCCGCTGTAAAGCATGCATTAGCGTAATTCCCCGTCGGTCGCCAGTACAAACAGAGGTCGAAATAGCTGCAATTAAGCTGGCCTTTCTAATGCATTGATTGATCAATCATCGAACGACAATCGAAGGAAGTGCTGCTTTGTCTGCGGGCGGCATTGTGCGGACGTGCCACCCGAATTGCTCTGTAGACTACGCATCACTAAAAGGGTTTTGATGCCTACTTTTATACGGACCATTTATTCTTATAATATTGAATTAATTAAACATTATTTAGGAAGCGATTTATCAAAAAACCAAACAAATATAGTAAATTATATGCAACCTTAGTATTATTTGTATAAATATCCCCTAAAGTTTCTTTGTTTAGATTTATGAGATTCTTCTTGAATTTTAATTTTGTAACAAACTAACTGTAAAGAGTGGAGAGACCAATGGCTGGAAAATATTACATTTATTAAGTGGAAAACAGTATTTATGAGATCTTTGAGAGATAACCAGCACTTATCATAAATAGTACTATCTCTAGAGAGTATGTTTTCATATAAATAAGGTGGTATACAAATATTTTGGTACATGCTTCTCTGAAGCAAGCGGTCTTCGAAAATTAGCTTCATCGCCCTTATAGAATATTAGCGAATTTTGGTTGGATGCTAGTTACAGAGAGTAAAAAAAGTTATTGGGTTGCCAGCCCAAGAAACAAATACCAGTCCTCCATGCTGAGAGGATAACACCTCGTTTAGGAGCATTAAGAAATCCACAATATGTTACTTAACTGTTATAATAGAATTACTTTTCAATAATTTCAATACTTATGATTATTTAATGTTACTTTATCTTTTTACATTATATTTAACCCTTTCACTGTTACGTGATAAACGCAATAGAAAATCTATTGTTATGTATTATATATGATTAATCGGGCAGAGAACCTAATTTAAATTTATTAATTCAGCACTGATGCATATCAAATATATAATTCGCATTATACCGTTTTAGAGATGTTTATTTTATTAAATATATATAGTAATGAAGTACAGACCAATACATACCTATACAGTAATAATTCTGTAATAAGTATAACATGACTAAATCTGGAATCCAATTATAACTACAGACATAATTTATTTAGTAGAGAGCGTATGTGCGTGGAAGCCCAGAAACAAATATAAACAATGAAAATAATGAAAAAAAAATTGCGTAAGCTATCGTTAAATGAGGTCTATTAGCTTATTTTGTGATGCTGATGATTTTTATCTATTATTCTTTACTATTGTAACGTACGTTCTTTAAGTAAGTAATATATTTCTGGATTCACTTCTTCATATTAAAGATAATTCTTGTCTTGTATTTTGTCTAATATACACACATCAAAACTGTCTGGGGATCAAGTACATTTTAAGTATAAAAAACTATCAAATTAATATTTGCCAAATCTAGTCTGCCAGACTAACTTTTTACTTTAATTCCTATGTATAAATGATATTAAATTAACCTAAATTTTGAAAAATTAAGCAAATTTGAAATTTTTGCATATTGTGAAAAATTAACCCAATTTGATGTCTTCAAGTAAATGGAAAAATTGGAAAAAATGAGGATCTTTAATAATTTTTATTTTAAAGATTAAATAATTAATAGTCTGTTTCTGCCATTGACACGAATAACAATCACAGCGATTTGGCATGCTTAAAATCACTTTGAGGAATGGCCGCCCACGTTCTTTCTAACTAGTCAAAAAGTTGTTGTGGGGTATGTACGGCATCCATACTCAGCAAAGCTTTTCTTTGGAGTATATCCCATGCATGTTCAATTGGGTTGAGGTCTGGAGATTGAGCAGGCCACGGCAGGACGTTGATACGAGCATCGGCAGGAGTACGTGTTACGACTTTAGCCGTGTGCATTGTCATGCATTAGTTGAAATGAATTATCTAACGAGTTCCGCAAAGGGATGATCACGCCTGAAACAATCCTCTCCGCAGAAATCTGAGCATTGAGGTTGCCCCTGATCCAAGTGAGGTCGGTTCTTCCACCGATCCAAATACCGGCTCAAACCATTATTGTTCCATATCTATATGATTAAACTTCCTGACAAAATTTCAAACGTTCTTGACGCCCAGAAGTCCTCCAAATCTGAGTACGTCTTGTATCTGGTTTCACACCGAAACGAGATTCATCGGAAAAGCAAACAACGCCAGTCTTCTTCCTCCCAATTTCTGTGTTTGCGAGCCCATTGCATACGGGACGTACGATTGTAAGGTGCTATAGGTGGAACCCTCAGCGGCCTTCGGGAAGGCAGACCCACTTCACGTAAACGATTTCAGATGGTTGTGTCGCTTATCAGCAAGCCTGAAGAGCTGTGGAGCCTCGTAGCTAACATCATGGCGGTAATGTTACGATTCCGTCGAGCAGTATTTTGGATGTACCGGTCCTGTCTGCGAGTGGTAATGCGAGATCGTCCTCCATGTCGCTCGGCCACGCTGCCCGTGATACGATAGCGTGTCCAGAGACGACTTATAACGCTCTATGTAGTGCCAAGAGCGACAGCCACAGTATGTTGCCTGGAATCAGCTTGCAACATTCCGACGGCACTCATCATCTCTTCTCGTGTTAAATGATGTCTTCGCTCCATATTGATGCAGTTTTTTTCAGTTCCGATGCAGAAATTGTAATGGTTTTATAAAAACGCTTTAACACACTTTTATAGAAATCCTGATTGACAGTTGATTTTCTATTTTTTATCGAAAACGTAAAGAGTTTTTTTTTCAAATAGTGATAATCACTAAAAAGGACTAATTACAATAAAAAAATGTTAAAATAATAATCCTCAATTGCGGTGAGCCACTAAAACGTATTTGATCCCTAGACTCTTTTGATGTGTGTATTTTGAGTCACATCTGTTAGTTACTTAGTCTATGGCGGTAATCGCAGGCCACGATTGATCCGTCATTGTGTCTGGGAGCAGTGATTTCAGCAGGAATTGTTCTGCCGGACTCCTGTGGTACCTACCAACGTACGCCTACACGAACCATGCTACGTGTATATCAAATTTTGATTGTTTATTAGGTGCCAGTAATAATACGTGAGTGCCAGAGCTTTCAGTTCAGGTTATGTACAGGTTAGGTTTCGTGGGTAAATAAATCTAAAATTATGGATTATAAAAGTTTTATAAAAACACTGGTTAATCCAGTATATGGTAGTATTATCCGTACGTTACGCGAATAAAAACATGGACAGAAACAAGATTTTAGTAAACACGGACAATACCAGAACTACTCGTTTTATAAAATCAACTAAGTATCTAATTAAGTTTAAAATAATACTTTATATTTCTTCAAATAGATATAATATGACTGTTCGCCAAATTTTCATATACCACACAGTACTAAAACAGCACACATTGCTTACCTATCACGTAGATGTTACTAACAAACGACGAAAAGATATAGTCTTTTCCAGGTACATTTCTATATAATAGATTAAATAGTGAGTTAAGTATTTATAAATTAAATTATGTTAGCTGTAAGAACATATTACTTAATTATTAACAAATTTTGTCGTATGAGCGAACTGAGCAGTTACTTCAAGTAAATAAATAAAAATTTTGCTGATCTGTCTTAGCGCATCATTATTATTGACCCACTTATTACAGGTACTGCTAGTTGCTTATGCAGGTTATTAAATTGTTATTATTGAATTGTAGTTATGTAAATTTATATTGGTCCAATAATTTGTAAGCACTTCTTCGCCCTAGCCACAGGTTCAATAATGTTCGGACAAACAAAAAAAATATATATTTGCCGCATTGCACTATTGCTACAGCATCTCAGGTTTGATATCTGCAAGAAAATTTTGTGCAAGGAATCCGTCGTTCTTAATCTATTTTAGTATTTGTGATTCTATAGATCACCGGTGAATTTACTAATAAAAATAATCGTTAGAATACACATCCGAAAATAAAGCCAAAGAAAGGCTTACATATAATGAGGATAAACCAAAAATGATGTGTTAAATCGAAACTTGAGGATCTACCATCAGTTCCTAGCTCTTAACTCATCTTAACGAACGACGAACGATTGTCGATGAACTGATCAACTCGTGTATATGTGACTTAGATGTGTATCGGGCGCAATAAAATGTCATGACGCACCCTTTGATGAATTAAAGTATAATATTTTCAGCTATTACATTTTTAAGGTAGCTAGAAAATAATTAAAATACTAATAGTTACAGGTTTCCTTGTAGGTGAACAGTGACCTTATCTTTCGCTACGTACTATACGTGTATATACAATTAAGTTAGTAAGTATTAAGTTTTTCATTGCTGGTTACTTCGTTAGTCTTATGGCATAAGTTTGTGGGTAGAGGGTTAGATTCTTGAATTGTGTCAGTGTCATTAGGTTTTGTTGTTTGAAAATTTAGTAGCAGCTCCATGTTACTACTGGAAAAATGCCCATAGGTTGCAATAAGCTATTTCGTAGAACTTCAAACTTAGCTGGCTAACCGTAACTATAATATACCTCTGTGCATACGAGGATTTGCAAGCGCCTATGCTATGAGTAAGAGTTCATCTTTATAAGGCTTGCTTCAGTTATTATGGTTTTAAATCCACCGTAGGGATGAGTGGCACACGTGATCTCCAAAGTCAAAGCACACGACGACACGAATATCGTCCGACGCTTGGAGCACGAGGCGAGTGTCGTGCAACCCGTGCATTTTCTATTAAGAACATGATCTGTCACGAACTATATACTACATTGTTCGGAGTGATGTCGGCTGTCGGCGAGATGTAAGGGTCGTCGGTCACGTGCGGCGATTGCTATTGATTTCCATTTAATTCGGCGCGTGCTCCCACTGGCCTGCCTACTGAGGCCATCAACGACAAATTGCTGCTCCTACCTCAGCTGCCTTCATTTCCACTGATTGAAAGATCCATGCTGTTGGTTTCCAACTCGCGCGTTTTGTTTTCTTGTACGTGTTGGTTTTAGTTGCCGTAAAACGGTACGACTTAGGTTTAGTAAAAGCTTAGAAGGATTGCAGAAAATGTAGAATCTGAAAATTGTTTTATAAAGGTAATATGGAAATCTTTTCTTACTTAATTACTTTGATGCTGTAGCACATCTTGATTAGATTAAACTTTATTTTCGAAGTGATGTTAGCATGTAGGTACCAGTAATGTCGTAAGAAATAACAACTCGGTAGTTTAGTAGTTAATTCAGTAGTAAGTAGTAATTGTATGTACAAATTATTGTATTAGATGAAATAGTCTGTCCTCGGTGTCTTAGACAATAGCGCGCGTGACTCCATTTCAATGCGTCCGCGCATCTCCGTCCCGCCCGCACCGTGCCTACGCGCGCAACACACCGCCGCCACTGATTGCATATATTTTCTATAAACAATTGTATTCTATTAGATAACCTACACCTTGATTGCCTGAATATTTTCCAGCTACCCAGAAAATTGTATAACAACCATACAAAATCACGTAAATTGAAAAAGTTTGCTAAATGTAAACCTTTATTTGATCAATTACTTTTTGATACCCTTTTTTGGAAGAAATTGTTTTTTTATTGAGGCCAGTAAATTTCGAGATGGCTCGCGCCGCCCAAAAATTAATTGATCGGATCTCGTTTCTCAGAGGAAACAGCGCGGAAGAGTTTTAATTAGCGAGAAAAAAAAGCACCACAAAAGTTCCGACGTAAAAAAGCGGGAGACAAGGGTGGGCGTAGCGAGGAATAAAAATCTCCCGCTCGTAATGCGGGCAACATTTGTGTGAGGAAGACGCTCAGTAATGGAAGACAAATTTCAATATAATTTGCAATACATAAGCGTGTTACTTTAATAGCCCAGAACCACCCTTCAAATTAAACGGGGCTTAAGTTTTATTTTATTTTTTCCTCCTCTGTTCGATCGTGTTGCGGGCGCGTAAGCAAGCTCGGCACGGGGAGCGTCGCGCGACGCGCTCAGGCCGCCCCGAGAAAAAAATATAATCCGACCAAATTAATTGCTCCTACAGGCAATAGTGGCGCGGCCGCGATGCCGCCAAATCAAATTAAGGACGCGCTATAAAAACCAAATTAGTGCCCGCTTTAACCGTGAGAGAGTATTTAGTTACAAGACGTTAGTTCAAATCCCGCCATTTTCATTAACAATAAATATCCCCTTGCAGCCGCACAGAATCCTTATTGTTTTACTTTTTACACCCTTGTGTCCCGAGTGGGATATAGCGCGAGGACGACGCAGACGTCTTGTACTGAGGCCGGCTAATTTGTTCTTTTTGTTTACTTACCGGGCAAAGGTAATAAAAATTTGTGTTGCGCGAATTGTATGGACTTTAAATTTTATATAGCCGCCGGTGCCGGGCGAGTTTTGCATTTAATTGGGAAAAATTTAGGGTCGGCGAAGCGCTTCTGTGCGGATTCTTAAACTAATTGGATGGCCGTTACAACTTTTTTTTCTTAAACTTTTACGCAATTGAAGTAGGGGTGAAAAAGGACATTAGAAAGAAAACCTTTTACTTTCCCTTAATATTAACATAACCTACAAATGCTCACAGCTAAGGCGGCTTCTCTATAGATATACTGAAAACAACACACAGATTTTCACGGGCATTTGCATTAAAAAAGCCCGCTGTTGGCAATGGGTAGCCGAATGTAAAAGCGGGCTTGACCGGGAATATACCATCCTCTTACAATACACCCGTGTAAGATTTTAGTAAAATTGTTAGTGTGTTTTAGCTAAGTAGTAAGAGTGCCGGGTCTCAAATACCTTACCATTTACCCTATCTTAAACTTTTTCTCCCTCTGGTCAGCATATCAGAAATAATTCCTCTAGATTTACCATTACGTGGTAACCTGTGTGTTTGTTTGCCATTTTAGTAGTATATAATAATAATAACTTTATTGAAGTAATAACCGTTGATATAATATTAGCCTTGTATTAAACTGTCCCACTGCCTAGGCACGGACCTCTTCTCACTGTTAGAAGGGTGAGGCCATAGTCCATCATGCTTGCTCAGTGCGGGTTGACTGACTTCACATATTTTCGAGGACATTGTGGAAAACTCTTAGATATGCAGATTTCTTCAAAATTTTATTCTTCACCGTTAAAGCAAGCAATCATTTTATTAAGAATTTAATACGCACGTAACTTATAAGTACATTTATCATAATATATTTAATTTACATGTGGCTCAAATAATAATACACTGCCTCCTAAGCTATGGGAAAATATTGGGATACGCCCCAAGGCTATGGCGATAGTTTCTTGAGACCATAAACTACTAAGCATTGCATATGGTGTTGCAGGAGTATTCGCGCGTTCCCCACTTCTCAAACTAAGTTTCACTTCGCTACAACGCAAAAGATAAAGGTTATTAATCCTTTACTGACAGCACATTGCACTCTTAAAGAACTTTGACACTCTATTCATCGTAGTAGCACAACACAGAGTTGTTTAGATGCGACCTTATTTTGTAGCAGTACTTCACCAACTATGCTGTCCTAGTTTTAATGAAATGTCAGGTATAAGCAAGACACCTTAGTCCGCTACCCCTCATAAATTATAAGGTAAACGATTGCTAATTGGATACAGTCTATATAAATTAGGATACAATATGTATCTAAGACTCTGAATGAGACCGATAATGCTATCTATGTATAGTTTGGTAGGTATATATTTCGGTAGACATTAATTTAATGAGAAGGCCTATTCACGGATTGCATACGGCATAATCACGCCCTATAATCTACACTAATGTGGACACCTAAACACATTCCGAAGGACCGTTATTTCGGTCGCCCTATATTTCATACAGATGCGATTATCACAAAGGGGTGAATTCGTATTTTTTGTAGTTCGGCCTAAGCTTAATTATAGGCGATATAGTGAATTAGAGGGCGGTAGTGATCTAAAACAATAAGCTTACACCATCATTAACGTGAACCGTTGGAGATTGCAGCACCGCCCTAATGTGACGACATTTATTTTCTTCGTAATAATTTCATATTAATATGTTCGGACACCTACCTGGGTACCGTAATTGTGTTATTAATTTGAAGGAGAAACTCGATTTTTACTGCAATTTATCCCTCCGTTTTTAATGCTTAATATTTTCCATCTTTAGGTATTGTATCTTTACGATACTTTATGCAGACAAGAAACAAGCACTTATGAAACATAGCTCGTAAATTTTTGATAACTGTTAATTGGAAATTTTCCATTGATAAAATTCGAGTCAATGTCAAATCAAGGGCATTACTAAAATAGTTAAATGGCAATGACAAAGTTGTCGTTATCAAATTATACGATAAAACTGAGAAAACATTGAATAATAATAAATTATCCTTCAAGTCTGTTTTTCTCGTAATGCACTGTTGACTGTGGACGCAGATGCTGAAAGAGAAAATTTCAGAATAATATTATTATTTCACTTTATTATATTTACAAAGCCCATGGCAGCTGAATTGATAAACTTCAATCAGTACCTACCTAGTGTTGTTTGTTATTGTAATCAGTACCATGACCACTGCATTAGGCGTTTTATATGGTACTAGATAAGTAGATTAGGTTAGGTTGTGTTAGTAACAATACTTTTTTATAAAGAAAATATAGCCTATGTGACTTGGTGATAATATAGCTTTCTAATAGTTAAAGAAATTTTTAAATCGGTTTGTTTCTTTTTGTGTTTAATACTTACAAACAAACAAGCAAAAATCAAATCTTTCTTCTTTATAATATAAAGGTAGTTACATACATACATAGATTCACGCCTGTTTCCCAGAGGGGTAGGCAGAGACTACGGATTTCCATTTGCTACGATCCTGACACACTTCTCTGGCTTCATTCACTTTCATCACATTCCTCATACACGCCCGTCGGTTCAAGGTGCTCTTAACCTGGCCTTTATCCAGAACGCTTCCGATCTGATCAAGAAACGTTCGCCTAGGTCTTCCTCTTGCGACTGTTCCATTCACACTAGCCTTATAAACTTTCTTAGTCAGTCTTTCCTCGTCCATTCTTTCTTTATGTTAACAATCCTAGAGAACTAAAACTACTATCTTGTTTCATATTTTACTTTTATTAAAATTTAAGAAAGCAGCGTGTTGTAAAAAAAACCTCAAATAAATGTTATAGACTAGATTTTATAATATATAATTTAACGCTAAAATCGTAAAGCCTCAACCTTATGTAATAATTAATAGTTTAAGTTTAAAATTTATATTGTTGTTAATGTTGTTATGTTATTTCCGTAACAAATTATGCGTTAGATAGATGCGTGTAGGAAATTAAAAACTGTATTAATTGCAGTCATTAAGCAAATCTGTTTAGTGGGAACTTAACAAATGTTGGATGGTGCAAATGACGCTGTAATTTATAGCTTATAACGTGATATGAAACTTATGAGGGTATAAGATCATGATTTATTTTCTTAGTATTGTTTATTTTTGTTTTTAGTATTGTACTAACATAAAATATGACTCTGTATTTTACCTAAAGATTAATCTAGGAATGTATTATTAATAATTCGCTAGTTATGATAAACGTAGCAATGAACTTTTTGTCAAGTACCTAATTGTTTCTACTTTGTGTTTCATAAATTAATAGGTTTCTTTTCACTTTGCTCAACTCTGGTCTCAAAATCAGTACCTCACAAAGAGCTATCGTGCATATATGCCACAGTACTAACGAGAACTTTTTAATGTTCCGATATTAAAAACATAAAATAACAAAATATGACGGCCGAATATGAATTTCAGTGTATTCAATCGTAATTGCCGTACACTCATTTATTTGACCAATACTACTATAATATACATACATTTTCTATACAATGACATACACATATAATACAACAACGTCAAAACCATTACAATCAATTGTGGCCCCGGGCTTTATTCCAGACGGTTCTAAAACACCCAAAACATTTATTAACTACCCAAATTACACGATCAGTGTACATACAATGTTTAAAGCATAATAACAGATCGGTGTGATGTACTTTAAATACACTGTGTTGTATCATTACAGGGTTGAAAAGCCGACATACGAATATCGTAATTATATTATCAAAATTACTACGACGATTGCAGGAAACATGTTATTTAACGTTGAACCGATAACATCTTATCGCGGCCTGATCCTAATACCCAACGTGTGGATATTATCGTGCTACCTGACGAAATCGGCCGGATATTCAGTGGATATTCGACACATGGCCCGATGTATTTTGTATACAGGCTGTCATATATTATATCTCTTATTTAGGTAAAATGTAATTGAGTTAATTACTTTTCCAGCTGTAAGCTGTGAGCTGAATTACTACATTATTGTGTATAGAGATAGTGTGTAGACTCTGCGCTACATAACGAATTAGTTGATGTTTATTATATACATATACTAGATGTGCCCGCAGTTTCACCCGCGTTTATCGTTACTGCGCCACCCCCGTCGGTCGTAGTGTGATATTATATAGCCTTCCTCGACAAATAGACTATCCAACACAAAAATTATAAATAATTCGAATTAGTAGTTTCTGAGATTAGCGCGTTCAAACAAACAAACTCTTCAGCTTTATAATATAAGTATAGATACTGTTCTTAAAACGGTCTGAATATTAATTTTGTAAGTAAGATTAGGATAATATCTATGGCCTAAAGATTGAGATTAGGTACGACGATATTGATTGGAAAACCTATTTTATTCCTTCTGCCTTTCCTATTAACTAATAAAATCTTCTAGATTTCTTAGATTGTTTAGAGCAACCTTTTAACCAATTTAATGTTAAAACATGATTATATAATGCCGCTATGCTTCTCTATGATATATTTAGATAGTTGTTTTTCTTGGCTGGCTATACTACCAATTATGCATTCTTTTATTGATATTTTCTTGCCGTATTTAAGAGTCAAGCTCTTAAATAGCAAAATAATCTCTCTCTATCTCTCTCTCTCTCTCCAAAATATTAGTTTCTATCTTTTAAATTTGGGTAAATTTCATTGGTTAAGATTATAAGCACGATACTTTGGTTTATTTAATAGCCCTAAAAAGCTTACAGCCTACTTGATGTTGAGAAGTATCTGTAGCCTACGGATGCTAATGGTACCGGGGACGTAATTAGAGTATTTATAGGTTTGTTAATATGCTATTAATACGATAAAGCTGTACTACCAGTACAAAGAGTCTTCTTGACCTATTAATAGGGTTAATAAAACAAATAAGAAAACTGTACTACTAGTCGGTATCAACAAGAAAATCTTCTAGATCTGTTTATAAGGTTGGTTTATTACCTTTAAATAAAAAGAGGCAGTTTTTCTAGTACAAGTGACAAAGATTTCTGAACCAGAGGTAATTGTTTGGTACCTTCTGTAAAGTTAGAACGACCATTTTATTCCGCAGTATTCGCTCCTATAGTCTTCAGCTGTATCTCAGTTTGCCAGTGCACGTTTCTTTTACTTTCATCTCTCTATAACTCTATCGAAAGGTAAATTACCAACTAACAACCGCCATTGCCTACTATTCACAATTATTTATTTCTTTTGCTACGGATTGCTTAATCATTCCTTACGTTATTGTTGCAATCAGCACTTAAGTTTAACAACTTCCGGAGCACAAAACGCAGATGGACACATATGTAGTTCTTAGTGTTCCCAGACTATCATACAAAGTTTTGTTAATGTTCGCGTGATAGGTTGATTACGCTAAAATGTCCAAGTAAAACTTTTTGTAGGTAATGGGACCCGAACATTGGGAAATGTTAAACTCTGTCACGCATCGCCTTTTGATATAAAACGGCGGTATAGTTTATGTATATTGAGAAAGATGAGTGCTAAGGACAGAAACCGAAAACATAACAGAATACCTACTTGTTGAACATATACCTCGGCGTAGGTAAGAAAGGAATGCTTAAAAAGAGGCAATCAATAATTTCACCCTGTGTAGAGTTTATTATTTCTCACCAAAGCAATTGTTTTGTCTATGACTAAATCTATTAGCAATTTTCTTGTAAAAAACGTTTCGAATAAAAAAAATATCATGCCTCTTAATATTCTTGCCTAACAACTATAATGTAGACATATATTGGCACTCTATAGTACCCTATTTTGAAACGAGCTTTAGAAATTAGTCGGTAAGGTAAATTTTACGTTTATAAGACTAAAACTGCATTTCAAGAAAACTAAAACGAGACAATCTCGATGCTCATTACAATGCCTGATGAAAAGCCAAAGCCATAATACGGTAAGTAGTGACTTAGGAACCACATACATTGTCGTATT
The DNA here is from genome assembly GCA_930367265.1 of Catocala fraxini. Classification (NCBI taxonomy): domain Eukaryota; kingdom Metazoa; phylum Arthropoda; class Insecta; order Lepidoptera; family Erebidae; genus Catocala; species Catocala fraxini. Next base: position 19,284,439 of record OV884029.1, read on the forward strand.
ATACTTATAGACTGAAAACAAACTATAACCACTAGTCAGCCAGCTATGTACGTAGTAGATGTTCTCTCTTAGCCTTTATTATTCCCAAGTCACTTGGGGTCGGCTTTTCTGGTCTAACCGGATTTGACTGGATATCAGTTTTTACACGGAGCGGCTGCCACCTCACCTCCACAACCCGAAGGCTAGACCAGTGTACGTATGTACGTAGTAGATATAGAATTTTAAATGAAAATTCCAAACATGTCTTTGTAGAATCATTGTTGATGAAAATACGGTTCTTCTAGAGGGATGAAAACGTTACAGAATAATATCTTAAACAGTTTACAACTAGCCAAAACCAGCCTTTTCAGCCTGTTCGTCTACTGGCCAAGTAATTTGTACTTAATAAAAAGTACGGTTCTTCTAGAGGGATGAAAACGTTACAGAATAATATCTTAAACAGTTTACAACTAGCCAAAACCAGCCTTTTCAGCCTGTTCGTCTACTGGCCAAGTAATTTGTACTTAATAAAAAGTACGGTTCTTCTAGAGGGATGAAAACGTTACAGAATAATATCTTAAACAGTTTACAACTAGCCAAAACCAGCCTTTTCAGCCTGTTCGTCTACTGGCCAAGTAATTTGTACTTAATAAAAAGTACGGTTCTTCTAGAGGGATGAAAACGTTACAGAATAATATCTTAAACAGTTTACAACTAGCCAAAACCAGCCTTTTCAGCCTGTTCGTCTACTGGCCAAGTAATTTGTACTTAATAAAAAGTATTGCAGTATTTCTATTAACAAATAAGAGTATTGTTAATCATTTCCCCGCAGCTTTTCATGTCGATGTCATGTTATTTTCATTATATTATAACATGTATTGTAAGTACTTGAGCACTAGTAGAGCACGCCGTATAAGGTGTTATTACGAGACAATGCAGTCAGTTTGTCTATCACGATAATCTGTGGACTACTCATTTCAATTCCGTGTTGTGTAAACGCCCTAATGGACTCTGGTAATGTGACACGCTTGACGATTTTACTCACAAATTGTTGTACGAAACTCTATTACAATCTAATGACAGCCACCGTCTAATTGCAAGGTTATTATGTTTTGTTGTGCACGCGGCTTAATGATAGCACTAGGTAATTATTGGGCGAGGTGAAACCCTGAAGATGTGTCGAATTGAATCGTTGGGCGCGTAATGATGGGGCTCACAGCGGCGCAGCCCGGCAGCATTACTCCGGATGCTCGCCGTCCTATTAACCAACTACCATTGGCCGCATAAGATTAATTTTTAATTGTCTTTACCTCCGGGCTACGTTTAAACTCTATATTCCGTTGTTCATAAACACAAATTGCAGTATATGTTGTATATTTAATAAGCATCTCGGTGATTGATATTTATTTGCGACTGTGTATCCTGTAGCATATAATTATTTAGTGAATAAAGCCTCCAAGGTATCAATTACTACACAGAAGTATTGATTGATTGATACATTTAGTGACCATGTTGAATATATTAAACGTATTATTCTTTAATACATTCGAGGACATTAATTTTATTATCATATTAATAGAGGATATTAATTTTATTTCCATAAATATTACGTTTTCAGAATTTAAATTTACTATTTTGTTGTAATATATCTGTGTTTGTGTATGTCAGTTTATTTAAAAACATATAAACTGTAGTATTTATGTTTATTTCTGAAACGTAAAGCGCGATCATTAAGCGCGTGTAAGTGGAACAAAAAGTCGATATAGGGCTGTCACGACTGTCATCAGTCCGCCTCGCCGCCATGAAATATGGAAACGTATGTAATTCACCATATCGGTACAATCTCGCCCAAGATCTGGAGCGACGAATAGATTTCGTGAATAATTTACCAGACAATGGGCTGTCAACTCTTTTATTCTATTATTTCGGTATTGTCGTGTTCACCGTCACGAGAAAGTGGCATTTGGCCGGTAATAACGTTTAAATACGTTTGCGTAAGCTTTGTGAAAGCGTAATGACTGGCAAAAATAATAGCTGTTCTGTTCCGAACGACGGATGCTTTTGGAGGACAAACTAAATGCGCGACAGTTCAACATTAAGTATCACTTTTTGTATTCGATTACAAACGAAATATTAAATATAAAGATAAATAGATTTGATTACACTATTCATACAGCCTAAAACTAGCATATTTGGCGGCTTAAATAGTTAATACATATAAAAATGAACTTTGGCATGAAAGCCAGTACAAATCAACCTAAAGATTTAGAGAAATTTAGTTTGTGGTTAAATCAAACTATCGTCTTTATGATGTTTACAGAGAATCTGTTGTATTAGAATCTTATTAAAAGCTTAAGCTGTTTCTATCAAGATTGCATTGGCGAGGCATAAAATGGAAAGTAAAACATGTAGGGAGCGGATTTGTTTGTCGCGTGGTGCGGTGAGCAGAACCCGGGCGACCTCTTATTTTTGCCGCGTCGCCTGAGACGGACCCGGATTGATTTATCGTACGAAGTGAGTCGCCCCAACCCGACCCCGGCTTACTCCTAACTAAGCTTTATTCCGGGATTACGCAAAACACACGCCACCGATCGCTGTGACGTGTACCGAATTGAGAACAGCCCGCTTCCCAGAGAGGATAATATACTATTGATAATGTATAACTGTACGAGACCATTCTCCAGAAATATGTTTGAAGCTTTCAAACATTATAGCTAAGTACCGAATAAACCTATTTGTATTTTATATTTAACAACATCATAAAACTTTACATTCTTGTTATAACTCCGTTAATGGCGAACGTTTTATTTCACACACTTAACGAAACGGCAAAGAAATGAATATTTATAAAGACAACATAAATTCATTTATGGCATAATTCAAGTCACATTCAAAAACACATCGATTGGTCAGATCGGGCGGAACTTTAATAAATCCCGATTTTCTGTTTAAGTTATTACACCTATTAAAGGCGAAGTAAGAAGACACGTTTCGCCATTAAGGCAGTCTCAAGCTTGCGGGCCGGCTGAAGCACAGGATATTATCGCGCCGCTTGTTGCCCGCGTAAAATAATAATGGCCGAACTTCCGGTGCCGGCGGCGCGGAAAACTTAAGCGAAAAAGGCGGGAAACGCCCCCGGCCGTCGCCGCTAACTTTGTTAACCGCTTGGATGTGACGTCACTTAATTTATTAACACATCTCTACCTCCGCCGAGGGGTAATTCTTGGTTTTTACGACACTTTTCCACTTCTCACTCAACGTGCTACAATTTCGTAGAGCCGCCGCAGATGAATAGTTTTTGATGACATTAATGTTTTTAAACACATCAGTTTTATTTTATTTGGACTGTGTATCTGAACTTGGCTTGGCTTCACTGCATTGCTAATATAGTGTGAATTACGTAGCATGGCGTCTACGGTGAGGTGCTACGAATAGATAACGTGACAGTATTAATTACTACGTCATTATTGAGAGCCAGTTCTTTCACTAAATGCCAGTCGTTCTATCTTTACCTAACTTATAATTATTTTCTTTCTGGTAGCTCTACAACGTCAATAATTATATCATCGTCGTTTTATCGTCATATTACATACCTATCATGATGGACCAACATTTTAATTATACTCTTACTTACTACGCATAATAGGCTGAACTTGAGGTGAAGGTAATTTATAAAAATAAATCTTTTTTAAACATGTTGCTTTATGTATTACTGCCTAATGGTAGATATATTTTACATACATATTAAAAGACACAAGGAACACCCTGGCTTGGAGCTACAATTAGAGGCCTATATATATATATATATATATCTAATGTATTTATATTCCTATAAGTGAATCGACCTAACAGTACTTGGTATATCAGTAGTGGTAAAGCGATCACTTAACCAATTACGCTATAAGTTCAGATAACAAACATTTACATAAATGTGTTCTAAAATAAAATAGAATTGTTTCTAACTGTCGCATTCGATTGTCTGAATGGTACATTTCGAGTCCACTACGATAACGACAAGAGAAACTTAAAACAGCGTTTTGGCAAAACAAACGCAAGCCGACGGAAAATCAATAATCGAAACCGCACAGAGAGCACACGAATAAATATACACCGACTATCCAATAAAACACGTGAATCGTTTACAATTAAAGCTTTAAATCGGCAATAGGTGTTGCCATAAATCGGACGAGAAAACAATCAGCGAGCGCGCGTCGCTCGCAATTAGCGCTGCGCGGCTCGATAAATTTGCATTAATGCTCTCGAAAAATCCGAGCGGCAATAATTTTTACGTGCCATGTGTTGTATAGTGCGCCCGGCTCCGTGTATGCCGCCCTCGCGACTACCTACGCTGCCTACTTTTTCAGGACGACCGGTGCCAAACGGTCCTACTTTTTTCTGCGAACAGATTTACTTCATACACCTTTAAGTACTGGTTCGAATGAAGTTCGATTCTGATAGACACCTGTCTCTAATCTCCTCATCATCATCATGTTTATTTGTATAACAGGTAAAAGTTTTCTTTGACACTTAGATTTCATACCGAACACCGAGCCGAACACCAACTTAACTATTATGTCTAACCAAACTTTTAGACGGTTGACATTTTAAAAGAAGTTACACCTACCCGTATTGTTTAGCACGTCAAATCGTTTGGTCTGACATGTCATAAACGTTTACAACAGCCGATATAGAAAGTTAGTACTTTCAAATGTTCTGACAATTGGTCTTAAATAGAGATCTTGTTACTTTTTTGTGTAGCAGAGGAAAGATGACTGTCGCTCAGCTAAGAAATTTAATACCTAATCGTACCTAGTTCGGCTAGCAGCCAAAGTTTACAAATGGAAATAATCACGCTAGGACATATTACTGTAATGTGTAAGTTGTAAAGGATGTCTCCTTCTTTGTATTTCGTTATAAGAGAAGCTAATTAGTCAGCGATGGTAAGCTATAATTATAATAAATAAAATAATTATATAGTATGCCACTTGATTAGAATGTATTAACATTCTAATTAAGTGGCATACCACATATTTATGTTCTTGAAGTATGAGATTCAGTGATTAAAAAGGCATGAATGCATTTCAGTCCATTGCTCTACATCGCTATAAAGTGAATGAGCGTGTTATATACGAGCCGGCGTCAAATTCTCGGATGGACATATTTTCACGTTGGCAATTCACGCGTATCCGCGCTTGATTTACGCAACGCCCCCCGCCTCACTGCATTTTACACTTTTGCAGCTCCGCGCGCACCAATGCCTATTAATTGATATTCGCCGCGACACTCCACACATTTTTATACCGCTTTTCCGACACAACATTTTAGCTCGGACCACTAGACTAAGCCAACGGGTTGAACCAGTTTCGGCTACTCTTTGACATACATAGAACACATTAATGTATGCTAATGAAGTTTCCAAGAGTGTTACTACCGCCACAATTAGTACATTTTAAGTAAGTCATTATAATAAACGACGTTTTTATCGGTGTGTTTGTTTCTTTATGAACAACCGAAACTATTGGATTTGTGGCGTTCGATGTTACGTAGGCGGCAAAATCAATTTAGCATACTAATAAGCGCGTCCCCCGGCGAGATAATGAGTGTTGTAAGTCTCTCGCGCCCACCTCTCCCTGCGCACATCACTCGAGAAGTTAACCGGTTTGTCAATAATCACCGTCCGCTGATAAATACTCTATGAATCTAACGCGAAACTCACGGGTTATATAAAACCGGCGATTGCTACGTCTAGTGCTGTACTTTATGTCTTTTTAATAGTGTATTTATTTAAAGTGGGTTTTTTTTATAGATTTGTTTCAACTTAATGACCGAGCGAGAGATGCAGGAGCGTGGCTGTCACGCTGCGCGCTAGGTGCGATATATCTCAATGTTTATATCTTATATTCTAAAACCTCTATGTGGGCTGTTAGGCTATGAAAAACAATCGATTCCGATTGAATTGTTCGAGTGTTTTATAGAAAAAAACGATGAAACGGTAGGGCATTGGCTTGTATGGTTTCTTATTGATAGCTACACCCACCATTACACTGAGTTCGTTACCGTGGCCGCTGATGTAAGTGATGCGATGTACGCCATCCGAATGGAAATGTGAATCTATTTGTCGACTTCATTTGAATACAAGATTAATTCGTTGACCAAATTATCGTCAGATTTTATAGAGCTGTATCGCGTTTTCGATGTGTTGTATGAATGCCGTTTCATCATTGCAGCGATAAAAACTTTCGATCTCTCTTATGCTCACTTTACGTCCGGTGTAGCACTTGTGTTTATGTTCTGTTTGTTATTTATTGAATATTTATACCACACAATAAACTCGAATGACAACCGTGCACTATAGCACTTGTAGCAGGAAAGTATTAAAAACATTTTTCAAATTTTGTGGAGACGTTAACAGCGTCATTAAATAACATCTCTATTCACAATAAAACGTGCCATAAAAATGTTTAGGTTGGATAGACAGGACGACGACCAGCGAGCGGAAGAGTCGCGCCACAGGGGTAGGCAGCTCTTCTACCTAATATATGAAAATATTCAATTTTATAACATTCTGTAGCGATAACATCTTCCTGTCGATTTGATATTTTCGGCGGTAAGGTAATATTATACGTTGGCCAGTGAATGGAGAACGGAGCCACGCTGCGCGCGCGCCTGCCAACATCGTAACTTAACACTTAATCATTTATACGGACACTTTATAGTCTCGTCCAGGGCTGGTGCTCGCGCGTTTCACTCCGGCCACAATCACACTTCACCTGAAGTATCGAGAGGACCGCTTACTAACGACCTAAGCTGTTATGTATTGCTACTCATTTGAATATAATATTGTCGCGGCACTCGGTTAAAACAATTGTATTTTATGTTTCTTGTTCAATATTAAATGTTAGGTTAATATACATTACTTTTTATTATCAATCGATTACTTCACAAGCTTTGCAACATGCTAATCAGGGAATAGATTAAGTGCAAGTGACATCTGTTGACCAGTCACCAAAAATATGCTATCTGTGAAACAAAATACTGCTTCGACTTTTAATTGTGCCTGGATTATTGGCCACTGGTGGCTTTTAGCTCCATTTACGTGGTTGAACATATAAGGGCAGAGAGCGGAGACGTCATAAGTCAGGCGCGAGGTGGGACAATAACTTAGCGGTCGTACTGCCTCCGCGGTATCACGTTCAACGTCCAGGCGAGGCGTGGGCGGCGTTAGCCGACGCCACTGCTTTTTCCGTATCGTGTTACAGTTTTGCATACTACACGTCATTTTATACATTTCTATGATGAGGTTACCACAAAAGCTGTGATCTAAAAATATTAGGTGTTTATTTCAAATTTATCTATCTAAGAATTCTTAACAATAAATATTGTTTCCTAGTAGTATCTCAATAGAAGCATAACATTAAATTAATCGTATGTAAATAACATCAGTTTATTATGCAGTCCTATAGTAATTTAAAGACAGGACGAAAACTAATAAAATACAGACACTCAAACGTATAAATGTCGTTTGTAAATAAGTTTATTTTTATTCAAGCTGCGTCCAAATGAATATATCTTGGAGTGGATCGATATCAATGAGTGAGTCAGGGGCTGCGGGCGCGCAGAGCCTGGTGCCAAACCTCGCGAACAATAACAAACAAGCGAGGTGCAACAGTTGCGCGCAGTAACTCCGAGTTATGTGTGCGAGCACAAAACGATCGTTAGTCAACGGCGCGCTACCTACCACACCAGCCCATAACACAGTTCATTATTTATATTAACAGTTTAGCAGTCAGTGGCCAGCTCTCTCGATCCCGACTTATAGCCGCGTGAATACGCGTGGGCATTATTTGTACCCTTGTTAAGCGCTGAGGATATTATAAAAATGATTCCTTTATCCGCGCTGTGACACTCGCTGGAAATTGGTCGTTTAATTTATGATCATCATAAAAAAGGATTCGAACCCGTGCAGTTGGAATTTCATTCATAAGAACGCAGAGGCGTTTGGGTCTTTATGGATGGATGTTTTCATTAATTTAACGCGGATCCGGGGATGCCACCGAGGTGTCGGGTGTCAGGTGACGGTGACACCAGATCCTGCGATAGCCAGGCTCGTGCTGCGACTACCGTTCATCCCTGTACGACATTTGTCACGTCGTGCGCCTCTGACTTCATCAACATAAATATCGTATTTGGATCATTACGTACCTATTTCTACCTTCAAGATACGATTGCTCAGTATAACTAAGCACCGATATATCTTTGATACGAAGAAGTGCAACTCATGGTCAAGTCGTGTTATGGTTATTTACATATTAAATCTCGCATTCCTTGGGAGTCGAGCGCATGACTTAATTTATTGCCGCGATCAATGTAGAATAATTCTTAGACATCATAGAAGATCTGTCATTAGTCACTACGGCACGGTGGGTGATGGCGCTGGGGAGCGAGCCATAAGTTTCCTAAGTGACGTATGACACAACGTTGACACTCTGAGGCCGCGGTGTATCAGTGCCAGTGGGGAGGCGATGCGCGCGGGCACATCATCAGATAAGCGACAATAACTCGATACGCGTTCCAAATAAGCTCAGGAGCGCATTAGTTACCGAGTTGACCGACACCGACAGTTCGCCTAATCCACTCAAAACATTCGGAGACATTTGTCGGCTCGCGGCAGGGATCGGGTGATCGATAGCGCGACTCGCCACAAAACGGTAGATAAAAGCCGATAAGTCAGAAGAAATATGACGCGAACAAAATCGGGAGATGTACGTAATAAGATAAAAGTCAAACAATGATTCGACCGCGGATTCGCCGCGGCATAATTTATGTGACAACGCGTGATGGACGAGCGGCGACTTTCGGTAAACTATTTACATACGGCGGCGGCCGCGCTGTCGGATTGGGTTCTGCTTGTGACAGAGGGTGGGGCTTAGTACCGAAAACAAATGTCACTGTTATTTATTAGGTTACGCTACTATTAAGCCTAAGACAGGAATTATGGTTTAAGGATAGCCGTGACGGTTCGGTAGACCCTAATCTGGTTGAAAATATTTCCGGGAAATTACTTATTGTTTTGTTAAAGAACGGCTGAAATAAAAGACTGCCACTGACTATCTATCTAACTATTATACAACAAAGATGTCTAAGACAAAACGTTGCAAGTCCGTAGAATGACTTGTCAGGTGAAGTGCATCGCGGTGGATCTCGGCTACATTTGGTCCCGTGGCGATCTCTCTAATTGAATCAAAAGCTCGCGGCCTCGCGCTTGCGACGGAAACTCCCTTAGCACGTCGCCTTAGATTACTTCCACCTTCACCTTATCTATATATAATACAAGGAAGGGTGTATATGAGTACTGTTATGCGTAATCAAAATACACTATTATGCTATATAATGTTTTGCTTGAATGTTAGAGCATTGAGAAGTATATGTTGTGTCTTTAAATGATTGAATGAGAAGATCAGAGCGCTGTGGCAAGAAAAATGGAAAAATTGGACTTGGATAGTTCGGGAATTTAAAAATATTGGACAAGAAGCTATTGATAAAGGAATATAGGCATAAGGTGAATGGGACTGTTGACCTAGGCAAACGTTCTACCTGACCGTAGGTACCCTCAGGCAATGAGAGTGTGTGAAAAAATAATAAGAGCATTGAAGCAAGACAAATATGCCAAGATCGTATTTTATAACAAATTGCGTTGACATTTACAGCATTTCTACGTATGTGTGAGTCAATAAATGTTTGGCAGGCGTGATATTGTGTCGGGTTGCAAATTAAGTTGGTAGCCACAAAGCAGAGGGCAGAGGAAGGTTGTAGGTGAAAACGTTAGGCGAGCGACAATCCCGCGCGGAGGCAGCGCCGCGTTTTTATCTCGCAGCTCTTCGGCACGGTGGCGCTCGGCGCTCGGCGCGCTCGCTCGACCGTGTAATTGGATGAGAACGGCGCGATCCCAATAGCGCGCCCTTATCTGTTCGCGGCAAATCCACCCCCACCCCGCCCTCACCCGCTCTGCACCCCCGCGATGCTCTGACAATAAGTTTTTAGTGAGTAATTCAAGATAACCCCTTGATGTTGTTCATTTTCACACTTCCTTTCGCGAGAACAGCTCTTTATTGCGTAATATGTAACTGTCTCGTCGCCGACGGGTGTCCCGGGGGCGCGTACACAAACTTCGCCCCTTTTATGATGTTAATGCGATCGCCTCCGACCCTCCTATCTGGATAATGATAATTGCTTTTTCCGAAATTATTGTTTGATGTTGTCGCTCGATGTAATTTCTAAAAGTCTTTCTAAATGGAGTCTTGACTTTTGACGTTAACAGATAATTTGTAGACAATACTTTAAATAATTCATTTGTATTTGGATCATTATATAAATTACGTATAGCGTTATTAAAAGTCCATCTTCAGTTATATCTACAGTATACGCTAACAATATCTTAATGTTATCTAGTCACCACCTGAAGCGATTTTACTGTTGTTTTTAAAGAAGTTTAATATAAGTAAGCGTATTTCTCATCACGTAAATATAGGTCTTAAATATTTTGAAAGCATATCATAAAGCATTCTGAAATAATTAAAAATTTCAAAGATTGTAATATTGGTAATATTTTTGCATGCAAGATTGTATCGTTGAATGAAGATATCGCATATTAGTTACAATTTTTTTAATATATTCATGTGAGCTTATCATATCTTAGAGCCAACCTTATTTTCTGTTATCAGAATAAAACAGTTCTGTTTTCCAGGTTATTAGGTTTAATAATATATTATAACCATTGGATTTAAGGTTCATTTATGTGCTAAGTGGTTTATAAACATGTAAGTTGGCACACAATGAATATTTTAAATTCAATAGGTATATTACTTTCTATATCCATGCACATTGCTATGTACAACTCAGAGTAGTATATGAATATACTCTGCATTGCTTTTAAATGTGTGGATAGTTGAATATTTCTACAACTCATTTAAAGTTTCTAATTATTAAGCACGTTTAGCTTCTTATTGTGGTTTGGTTTTGTTTTGAATATTGCTACAGACTTCCCAAATTTTGAAATAATGTACTCAAAGAATATCTAGCTTGGAATAGCGATCTGTGTACTTAATTATCTTATGCAAGATTCGAACTTGTAACTTTCAGTGCGATGGTATTAGAGATTTAACTACTTTAGCCAATGCAAACTGCCACATATAGAAACGCAACGAAACGAAAATAGTTTTTCTTTTGTAAAAAGTCCCGGTTTAGAATAATTCTTGTATCGCAGGGGGAACAACGGACACTAAGAACACCCAGATTCAGAATAATGCTTTGTGTATCAGTTTTTGTTTCGTGTGGGATTCGAATCTAAACCACTCGGTGTAGTGTCAATAGAGCGACGACTCCACATACAACTGCACCACCCGTGCAGACAGAAAATGTTTTCTTTGTTTTGTACTTCTTTTAGTTACACCTCACGATAATAAATGCTGAAATGTATTCAAACTGTTAACCAGTATATGTATTGGGTGGGCGTATGTGGCGTAAGTGTGACATACCTTTTAACTGAACCGGTGAGTAAAAAGAAAGAAAGAAGAAAGAAAAATAATTTATTCAGCAAGGTAACAAAGGATGTATTGCTGAAAAGGTTACCAGCTCAGCATGTGCTAGGCGTCAAAGACCCAGCGCTGGTTTTCAGCTGGCAGTTGTGCAGTGCTACACGGACGGTGGTAGGCATACAATATATAAATAAAATAATAAATGGAGAAAATACAACCACATTTTATGTATAAATAAGATATTAACAGTGGTAAGTATATAAAGATACATAGTTCAGAGTAGTCGCTTTGACATATGTATAATACCGGCTTGTAAGCTTAAATGTTTCATTGTGTATGAAGAGTCAACAAAAAAAATGTGTGTCGGAAGTCTACGTAACAATGATTGTACATATCAATTGTTCTATTAGTACTCCTTTTATTTATAATGGACTTTAATAAGATAAGGTTTCTCACTTTTGAAATTACAAAATACTAGTTTCCATTGTAGGTAATTGTTTGATTATTTCCAATTCTTGTAAGGTGTTACAGTTTCGACGTGATATAATTGCTAGTTGCTGACATTTATAATTAATACCTTGTTGCTTCTCCTCGTCTCGGAACGACCCGGATAGTCACGCAGTACTAAACGATTGGCCGAAAATATAAGCAGAAGTGACGACAAGGCAGTCAAAAATATTTGGACAACTTTGTTCAAAGTTGGTAAAAGCTATGGTAAAAGTAATTATATTAATAAAGTAATTATTTGATCACTGGTCTAGGCTATTGCATTGTCAAAATAGTTTGGTTTATTATATAGTCAATGTCTTTTTCACGGGAAGATAAGCCATGTTTTTTATGGCTTGGGAACTGATACTAGATTTCAACTAGAAAATGTTTAATGTGAAATCAAAGTAAATGACCGCTCCGTTAAAACAAGGTTGTAAGCGAAGAATAAATGAGGTTCTATAAATTTTTGACTCTCGCTAATGAATTAACAAAAATTGAAATAACTCTACCAAACAATACTCAGTACCTCTATTTATGGATTATGTGATCCACAGCTGTTAACCTGGATTCTTGTTGTTTCAATTTTAATAATATTTCTAGTAATGTAGAGACTAATATTTGTTCGACACTCAACACATTGACAATGTCAAGTCGTAGTTTTAAGTCAAATTATACACAACATTTAAAAAAATACTTGAGCTTGTCAGCCAAATGGAACAATACAGTACTACAAAACTTTTATTTTAGTTCAAAATAATAACCTAAGCTTATTAATAACGCATTATTCAGTTTTTAGAAATTAGATGTATGTATGTTTCTTATGTGGGGGCCAGTCAGTGCAGACCGGCGACACTTCGACCCAGTGGGATCTTTTGTGTCGACACTCTCCCAATAACGGCTTAACGTGCTCTCCGAGGCACGGAGCAGGCGATAATTGTCCATCAATACGCACATAATTTCGAAAAGTCATATTACTTCCAAAAGTCAGAGGTGCGCGACGTGGGTTCGACCCCGAGACCCTCTGCATTGCAGTCTGTTGGTCTCCCCACTGAGCTATCGCTGCTCTGAAATTAGATGTAAATAACGTATTCTATGAGAATTAAAACGAAAATATCAAAACAAACGAAACATGTTGTCGCGCGGTTTACATCTAATTGAAAGAAAAGATATGTGTATATAAACATAAACATAAAACATAATTTATTAACATAAAATTGTTTACACATTTCTTATGAAGCCCTGATTCCTGTGCTAGGTACGAAACCTGTGTTACAGGAGTTCAGTGTCTTCTCCCATATCATTTACACAAAGGATTTTATGGTTACAAAAGCAATTCATATGTTAGAACGTAAGTGAAAATGAAGTGTGTGTGTGTGTGTGTGCGTGTGTGTGTGTGTGTGTGTGTGTGTTTTTTGAGTATGTATGTGATTAATAAAATAAAATAAAATATTGCGAAACATAATTATTACTACTACAAGCTATCATTCTGTTATTAGTAATAACTTCTCAGTTTGATCATAGTCTAATTCTGATAACCAGTGTTTGATAATAGTTTTGGATTTATAGAAGCTCAATGGATGTATGTTTTTAATTTTATTTATTTTATTGTATATATAAGGAGCTCTGAAACCTAGCTGACGCCTAGCAAAAGTTGTACGACATCGAAACGGGGTGCAAACGTTGGGTATGACACGCTTTTTGTTGTACTCTTCTGCGTTGTATGGAGTGGCTTTATGCTGCTTGGTTACCAACTGAAGAATATATAACTGCCTAATTGTTAGCACTTGGCATTTTGCGTACAGTAATTTTGTAGAGTGTCTATACGGGCTAAAGGTCATAACTTTTAGCAGTGACCTTTGAGTCCTTTCAAGATGTATTAGAAAGGTCTTACAGGCACCGCCCCATATTTCAATACAGTAGCTGATGATCGACTGTGCTAACGCAAAATATATCTTTTTCAAAAGCGCAAGGTCGGCAACGTGTCTTAAATTTTTAAAAACCCAAACTAGTTTCCTAGCCCGAGAGATTGTTTCTTTTATATGTGGACTCCAGCTGAGTTTATCATCTACTATAACGCCTAAATATTTTATAACTGAAGTTTTGGTAACAGCAGTACAGGAGCAATTGGATGCACGAGAATAGACACATGAATGAAACCTGAGGTCAATTTCATTCGGCTTAGATCCAGTTATAGAAAATTGGAGATATTTGGTTTTATTCATGTTTAGGGTTAGAAGATTTTTATCAAGCCAGTAGCAGATTTTTTGAAGTCCCAGGTTTGCGCAGTTTTGTGCGTCTTCCCAAGTCTCTCCATGGAAGATTAGGGCAGTATCATCGGCGTATGTGAAAATTTTCCCATTTTGGAGTACCTGTTGACATAAGTCATTGATATATACTAAGAAGAGACTAGAAGAAAGGATGCTTCCTTGTGGGATGCCACAGACAACCGGCGCACAAGAGCTTGTAAGCTCACCAATCTTAGTCTGTTGTGTCCGATCTGATAGGAAGTCTGCAAGTATCATCTGAGCATTACCGCGGATACCGACACGTTCTAATTTGTTCACAAGTGCTGGGATCGAGACGGTGTCAAACGCTTTGGCCAGGTCGAGAAATAAATGAAATATATAATAAATAAATAAAATAATATGTATATACTTACATATAAAATGTTTGTAGTTTGTCTTACCGATCCGGTATTACTTGCCTAGGGAAGTAGGAAGCTAAGCTGTGGTTATGTAATTATGGAACAGGGATTAAATTTTTTATCCCGTGAAGTAATTCTAAAAAGCAGTAGTTACATCAGTTACAACAGACAAACAAAGTATAGATATGCTTAACACTTCACTAGGTTACGCTAAGGTACTTATAGATGAGAAATAATATTGACTTGTGCCTATCATAAACAACATACATATATAATAGGTAAGCCTAAACCCATAGAGCCCATTCCGTAAATCGAATCCGATACCTCGTCCACATCGGTCGCATTTAACTAACGCTGTTGCGCTGCGCCATCGCGAATAATTTATATAAATAAATATTACAATACGCATTACCTCGCATAGAACTAACTGAAACGACATCGTTACGCGGGGTTAATAATTATAATTTGGCAAGAGATACCGTACGTACAAAGCATACGTCCATAGGTGTTATTACATAACTCCACTCATAAAAGTTGACAAAACCCAGCACATTTCGCCTAATGCAGCACGGTGCTGTGTTTATCTGTATCATTTACGTGTGATACGAGTCTATGAGTGGGTCTCTGAGGCCGGGAGCTCGCGAACTGTCGTCGTATACTGCGCTATCTGATCGTCTCTCTCGGGACCCGCTATCTCTCAGCCCAACCGCACCCACATAACAACTGCTCTACAACTACCTACCACATGTTTATATTTTTAAATTGTACATTAGTTTATGTTACTTTATTCTGCTTTTGGATTTCTACATGTTGTAACATGTAGGTACATGTACATGTTGTTGTCTAGGCCAGGCTAGAGAAAATAATCACACATTTTCTATTTCAATGTATTGTAACATTTTAAGGATTCGTTTTCTAATATGTATTCACGGATTTCATTTGGCGTAAAGTATAAATGTATGCAAATATTATTTGTAAAATAATTTTAATTGGTTACTTTCGGCTGGTATGTATTTGAAGTGCTGTAAGTTGGTATTGTTTAAACCTGAAAAATGTTGTTATAGTAATGACGTATTTATTTATTATCGTATATAGGTTTTTCCTCACAAAGAATAATTTTTGTGTTGCGGAGAACTTTAGAAGCATTCAAACAACGGACAGATAAGTTTTTTTAATTTCACAATGACCTCTATAACGTCTAAAATATTTACTTTCAAACATGATGACTTGTTCAGGAGCCGAAAATACTACGTTTTGCACGATTATAAGCATATTACTTACATGTAATGATCGACTAACTTCGATCTTATGTGGTCCATTCAGTAACGTAAAAGCAATTTGGAAGTTCGTAGAACAATTTCGTCAGATCAAAACACGAATGAAGCTCATTTTCACGGGGATCAATACAAGGGGCACGGAGTCGCATCTCACGTCGCCAGCTCTCATTTAAGGATCCGCCGAAAACTTATTTTTTACTGTGTTCATTATTTTGAGTGAAATTGCGAGAGCATTAAGTTGAGTATAGGGTGGGACGCGACGGGCCTATT
This sequence comes from Catocala fraxini, assembly GCA_930367265.1. Taxonomy (NCBI): domain Eukaryota; kingdom Metazoa; phylum Arthropoda; class Insecta; order Lepidoptera; family Erebidae; genus Catocala; species Catocala fraxini. Next base: position 19,300,632 of record OV884029.1, read on the forward strand.
ACCGGCCGCCTTGTAATCAGAGCTGCGGCTCGAGGCGCACGGCGTCCGCTCCGCGCCAACACAACACTCGATACACATATCATTAATTTATTAGCAATTTCTTGGATTGTTCCTCGAATTGCTAAAAAGTGACACATCACGTCACTGTCAAAACATTTTACTCAAAGATATTGTGGTATTACCATTGACTTATATAGGTATTATAATATATCTTTTACAACATACCAGTTCATGCACCTCAAATATACATTATGTGTAGCATATGCATGAAGTGCTCTAAAATGTTTCGGCAGTAAAAGCTTCAGTCAAACATTATCTTGTAACTTTCGACCCAACAGCGTAATCTTTTTATTGAGGTTGCGTTAATAAAATCGAGGATATCCATATATCATACGTGTAGTTAATATTTTTCGCATAATTTTACACTTGGATTTTACAATTTAGCATAGAGTCGGTATCGGCTCGGCGGCGCGGCGGACAGACAGCGCGGCCCGTGGCAACGCATCATAAACGTGCCATCGGCGCGCCAGCCCTATAATTTCCTCCCTAATTTTCCCATTTTAAACCTGTGATCCAAATTAGGATTTGCATAAAATTGTTAATGACAGTTAACGCAATATTCGACGTGTCAAAATTGGCGTCTACCTATTCCAATTTTATGATGGACTATATTAACGCCGAGATCGGCTCAAATTAGCTTTCGAGCGGGTAATTTGGCTTAAACATTTGGTTGAGCAGAAGCTAAAAAAGTTAATGTGGACGATATTAGAATCGCCTTTTATAATACCGTGCACGTAAACTTTATAATGTCTGCTAAGTGTCCCTCACAATGGGAACTTTGTCCGAATTACGGCCATGGAACAGATAACGCAACGCTGACCGCAGATTACCAGTGTTCCGGCACCGTGGTATCTTGGGTGGCAATAATTACTTATTCTAACACTTTATTATGGCTAAATAATGATTATAAGTGAGTGAGAGAGCTCTGCCGGTGGCGTGTCTCCTGTGGTCTGTAATCTCGAGCCGGCCCACAATCACGCATTTCTCACCCAGGCGCGTTGAAAAAATAATACCTCAAGAGATTTGTCTATAATTTGTCGGATGCCGCACGTCCGCCGCCCGCGTACTGAACCGGGCACACCCGAAACGTAGCAGCTGAATCGTTTTCCATTCCATTGTTATTTTATTTAGACAGTAGCTTTCTAATATATCTACACTATAATTTTCGGTAGATAACACAGTAGTGTAATTGACTTCTGTGGGGATTTAATATAACACTTTGAAGTAGACACAGATTAAAATTATTCTTGCTTTTGTGCTATAATATGTCTGCGGCACAAATAAACCTTGTAATTCATATCAAACGTTATTTTTTCGTTTACAAAGTATATTGAAATTATCGGTATTATGTGTATAACACAAAAGCATTTATCCTGTCAAACGTTGTCTATTCATTCGACACGTGTGATGTTGTGACCGCACCAAAATTCGCCATGTTATGGGAAATTAGCCAACAAACTTACATTCTATGGTGATATTTGGACAGTTGACTGACAGTTGCTTTCGTTGAAGAATTATCTGGAACCGACAAGTGACGTAAGAGCGAGATAATATAATAAAAGTGTTTTTATTTTCACGGCAGTCTGTCAAAACATTTAGCGGCGTCGTAAAAATAAGAACTTGATATCACAAAAAATCATGTTTTCTGAACAAGCTTATGAACAACATAAATGATTGAATATTTGAATGGTCAATATTATAATCAATACTAGTTTAACTAATGCGTTGGTTCGTATCGAATAGAATTAAGGAAAAGCTTTTCCAAAATATACTTCCCAAATTTATAGAAGCTTTTGGTTGCTACTGATATCTTTACTATATTTATTTAGAACTAGATTTGCCAGCGGCTTTGCTCGCATTAACGTAGATTTTGTCAATAAATTTATTTTCTTTGGGGACGTACTGTTTTATGGATGAAAGGTACTCTATGTCCTATTCTGTACCTGTGACAACGTGTATGCGAAATTTCATGACAATCGGTCGAATAGTTAAGGCGTAAAAACGTAACAAACAAATTAACAAACTTATCTTTGCATTTATAATATGAGTTAGGATTTCAAATCAGTTTTATTGAAAACAAATCAATACAGAAATGTTGGAGGTTCCTCTCGTCAAGAAAAACAACTCATTCTGGGAAGTTCGATATAATCGAGAGCAGAACGTTTGGCCACACTGACTGTCACTTTGACCACACAGCTTGTCTGTCAGCCGACTTGAACGATTGCTTTTTGAACGCTACCTACAGTTGTTACCCTGTCCCGTGCCGCAACTCATCCATACAATGTCCATCCATGTAAGACAAGTTCGTGTTGTGATGTCACAAAATCAATGTTTATCTTATTTTATATCTTTGCGCATACCTATTATATTTGCGACTATGGATATGACCTTTATTATACGCTTACCTATAAACGCATATGTCGGCAGAGAATATAGTTTTGGATATGTTGAAAACTGAATTAACTTTAGGAATATAAATATTTCATCCGACATATTTTCAGGTATTTAGGATAAACTTCTTTACATAAAGAATCTAAACGAATGCTATGGTTCTCGCCCAGCTTTTAAGTTATCTCTATACTAAATTTTATGATATTAAAAATTGCCATTTGTTGTTTGAAATGAAATAACAAACAGACTAAATTCGTATTCATTTCTAACTTTAATATGAATTTTATATACAGCCGGTACGGATTGTCAAATCGTTTGTATAATATACTGTGGTCATTGTATATATATAGCAATAAATATAAACAAATACGAGGTGATTTTCGTAATATTTTTTCGTTAGTAGAGTGATCGACAAGCAGTGGTGGCAGGTGAGAGGGCGATCGACTTCGATAAATTGGATTGACAGCTGGTGTGTGAGTTGCGCAAGAGTTGCCGCCGTGCGCGCGCGCCGCCACTCTTATACTTGTTTGCGTTTCTCAACTTTCAGATAATCGCATACAATCTTCTACATTTAACCTATTGTGTTACTAATTTACTAACAGTTTATTGTAATAGTTGTTTCGCTTCGCAACAGCTGTACGGTATTAAGGAAAAGAAAACGAAAATAATTATGAGCAAATAATACTCCGACGCCGACGGCTAAAGGCGTTGACTGAAACGTTGTTGATCGACAGAAGCTCACTTTGAGACACCATAGACCACCAGGTCAGTTACATATATTAGCATCTGGTGGATTTAGTATCACTACGGTGGCCATCGGTTATGTTGTATCTACCTTGGAGTCTTCCTTTTGTTTAACTTGAAACTTGGGTAGTACCAAATTGCTACGATCTATGATTTGTTCGATTATGATCTAATATATTATGCCCAAGGCTTCGCTCGCATAAACGTAGGTTAGGTAAGATTAGATTAGTAACAATTTGTTTTCGGGATGAAATGTAGTTAGCCTGTATCCTTTTCTGCTTCCTTGACAACGTGCATGCTGATATCATGATGATCGGTCGAGTAGTTAAGGCGTGAAAGCGTACTTAACAAACAAACAAACTCACACTCGCATTTATAATATTAAGCAAGGATTCTACTGCATTGTATAGCCCAAAAATATTAAGCGGGCTTGTCTTTTGCTATCTACTGATGTCAACGTTGAAAATTGTGTGCTGCGTTGCTACTGAACTATAGAGTGAGGGCTAAAGAAACAAGAACAACAAATTAATCACAGATAAAAATTAAATACTAACATTATATCTACTAGTAGTAGTCTTAGCGGTAGTGGTATACTTCGTATATTCAACATTGTAGATTCGTATACTGGCATCACACACAAAGAAAAATCTCATACATAATTATATATTTTAAGACTTTATATTCTATGTTACTTAAATACTCTTCATGATGCACAAATCCATTGAAACTTTCAACTTAAATGAGAATCGAACCTCACACTCCTCAGACTTCGTACTACCACTTACGCCGTCGCCACAACTCCAACGAGACAGTCTATTATTAATACGTAGTAAATAATGTCCAGTCTATTATGGAACTACAAAGTTAAAATAAAATCCTCGAACATACACATGATGCGTCGGTACATGCATGTCCCGGCTCGCCCGTAATGTCCCATTGTGCGGCGGCCCGGTGTCGCTTAGTGACGGATTACCAAGCTCTTTAGCCGCTTATTGATACATGTGGCTTTGTATCCATTACCTTTGCTTGTGACCGACGCTTTGTACCACTGATATTGGCTGTAAGAAATAATAGTTTGCTTTGGGGTATGATTTTTTTGGGTTTGGAGACAAAATATGATTTGAATAAAGTGTTTTCCTTAGTTTTCACGGTTGTGCATATGACGTTTTTTTAAATACAGTTATTGTGCTAGTAATAATTGCATGTTGACCTAAAGAATCTGATATATTGTTCATCCAGAATAACAAATCTTTATATATATAAATCTTCTGTGTGTGTGTTTGTAATTAAACTCCTCCTAAACGGCTGGACCGATTTTGATGAAATTTTTTGTGTTTTTTTTCATGTGGATTCGAGAATGGTTTATACTTGGTATTTTTTTCGTATGTACTGGACGACGTCTATCGTGACAGCTAGTACTATCTATATATTATGTGAATTTTAAATACATCATAGTCTCTATAAACATGATATTCGCTTAAACGGTATTGCACGAAGTATCATAGATGACAGTTGTTATGAATATCATAACAACTGTCATCTATGATACACCATATTGTCTGCACGGATGGCGTAGTGGTTTAAGTGGTCGCCTCGCAACTGCCACTGTGCCAAGTGTTGTGAGTTCGATCCTCACACGGTACAAAAATGTTTGTGATCCACAAATAGTTGTTCCGAGTCTGGGCGTTCTTTGTGTACGTTTTTTGAATGTTTGTAAAGTCCCCTGGGACACAGGAATTACTATTAGAGCGGGAACGTCTGCCTTAAAATAAAAAGGTAAAAGAACAATATAATGGTCTGCTATATATTTGATAACTAATGCTTATTAAGAACAGCGATAGTTTAGTGGTGATCATTAGAGTATTACGCAGATACCTCAAGATCCAGGGTATAAAGGGCTGAAACTAAAACAAACATGATATCTACATGAAATCTCAGTATAGCAATAGCATATAATAAATGAGGATTACCTATATAAGTATATAAATGGATTATCGCTTGACACGTTTTTAAGGACACTCTGTATACGCCACAATCGTTGTAAGTGGAAACCCATAGAAATTAAACTGCTATATACGGATTTTATCGCGTTGTTTATTTGACACTTTATTACAAAAATTTGAAAATTGTTACACTACTACTACTATTAAACTTTACTAATTTGTATTTGTAATGTACCACCAGCTTGGGATCCAGTAATAAAAATAGTCAAACCCAAGAAGAAGCAAACCACAGCTAGACTTCATGATACTTTGAGCTCATTCTGCGTAAATAGAAACACCAATGATTAAATTATGTTCGGGTACTTTGAAATAACTACACTGGAACATTGAGACAACTGCCATCTTAGTTTCCCCGTGACCATGGCTGCTGAAAAGCAACCGAAACGTCGGGGAAAGTGTAAAAATAAATTAAATCTAAATAGTTTTAATAATAATTTAATTAGCTTAAAAAATTAGTAAAGTTTAATAGTAGTAGTAGAGTAACAATTTTCAAAATTTTGTAATAAAGTGTCAAATAAACAACGCGATAAAATCCGTATATAGCAGTTTAATTTCAATGAATAATATTCGCGTAAATAGAAGACAATATTATGGAAACCCATAGTTACTATGCAATATGCATAATTTCTAATACATATATTACGGATCACGCCTGTTTTCCTTGACAATTAAGGGGAAATAAAAGAACATGTGCCTATTTCATTTATAAATATTTTATATATTTATGTCTTCTTTTATCTTACGTTTGCCAAGGCCTGCTGTTACAACTTACTAAATATACATACATACCTCTATATATTAGATGTGGCAAGAACTATCAAGTTTTATTTGTCACAAATCTGTTGTACATTTTTTGCTACGTTCACTTTTATCTCTTTATGCTCACACCGTGCATAAATTCATGCGTCAATTCGTTTATTTAATATTTGTCCAAAAATACTTATAAAGACAAAGAGCATTCACCGATAGTATAGATAGATAGGTGTATGAACCTTTATATCATCTACGGTTAACATGACACGTACCGAAATATCAATTTTACTCAGATTACACGAACACAGCGACATCTTAGAGTGCACATAATCAAAGGAAGTCACGTATCATTTAAGCGTAGATTAAGGGTGTACTCCAATGACCCTTGCGATTAGTAGCCTAGCTAGGAGCCGCGGGCTGCGGAACGCAAAGCCGGCGGTAATTGCGGCTTCGACGCCGGCCTCGGCAATCCCTAACTTATCCCCGAGGATGTTCGTTAGTGATGCCCACTCACTCACCCGTGCGCGAAACACTTTCGAAACAATTTCCAACTGATTCTGTTCAACGAAATAAACTATCTTTTCAGTAGAACTTGGTATAAACAGTTCGTAGGATCAGAAGTAATTAGTTTAAACGTTTTTAGAATTCATTAGAACTATTAGTAATATCTTTATATATGTATCTGTCTATAGAGTCTTTCGCAATAATTTACGCATATGATCAGCTGAATCAGTTTAAAACAATTTTTATGCTATTCTTCTTGGTACTAGTATAAGTGGATCTATTAATATTTGTCTACTCATCGAGTTAGCAGCCAGTTCGAGTTCGATGCCTACTTGGCACATTTTTCACATTCTAAAGATCAATGACGTAAACAATCACACTGATAAATTACCGTCGGAGTTAACTAACTGAAGGCAAATGTTAGTGATTTCTTTCACCGCTGCTGCCGCCCGCGCGGCAGCATACGCAAGTCATCCAGGCATCTCGGCGGCGATCACAAATTACAAACAAAAAGCTAGGAGCGTCCTAATCTGACGTCGCATCACGTTCGATCATCGACTGATCATGATTTACGAACACGCTGAACGGTGATAGGTGATCAGCTCTCTAACAATTGATTCTCGTTTGTTGAACTTGTGCGCACACACCATCTATTTCTGTTTATTCTATTTAGTCAGTGAATATTATCGAAGCTGTATGTACTCGGCGAATCGGCACAATAGATATTCTGTAAAAGCGTAACACGCTTTTAGTTAATGCTTGTATCGCAAAACGAGTCAGTTTCGTAATAGGTCACTGGGCTTACTAAGCCTCTAATGAATTGTGATTTATGAGTGCGGTTACAAGGCTTTGTTCACTTTTTCGTATTTGGTAAGTGGGTTGACATTATCGATGATGTTGAGCTGTACTTGCATAGCCAATGTTGGGATCCTTGAACCACAAATGGTGAACCAATACGTGAATTTGTGTAAGTGGTACACAAGATATTGATTCACCTGTTAAGTATTTTAAAATGTATCAACGTGTAAAATTTAAGGTATCGATCGATCACAACACGAGCTTTGTTTAGCGCGATGTGGCGCGGCAGAGCGACGGAGCTGAGCGCTGAGCCCGGGCGCGAGACGCGGCCCACGTCAGCCCACCTGTCCGATTAGCATCACCTCCTTTATACGGGTCACTCACTGACGGCATACCGCGCCACGAATTGAAATCTGTTTCGTTATGCCGTGTCAAAGGATCTAGCTGACGCGGAGAAATGCCGCTGGATTAGATGATGACTAATAGCGAGAGCATCGCATTCCCTAACTTTATGGCTGTTGCGTGTTTCTAAATCCAATCAACGTTATGTCGGCACTCAACGATATCAAAGTTCCATTACCGTGCAATATCAATAGACTAACAATCGTCTGGTTAATTGATTACAAAAACAATATTGAGCGGGCGGATACGTTGGTTTACTTCCTCGCCCGTTGCATATATTAATCCGAATTAAAAGCAGCGACGGGTACCAAATGCCGAGCATTAACCGTCCGGCCCTAGAGACTCCATTACGGGCAATAAAATGCCTATTATTATCGAGGGCCGAAAAGCTGATGCACGCGATGCAATTACTTGATTGGCGGTGTTCTGGCCTGCTCCGGCTGAGCCGTGATTGATGGTGTACATAATTAGAAAACACTTCAGCGTGTGTCTTCATCGGCGCAATCTTAATTGCGGGCAGCACTTACCTCGCTGACTCAAACAGCACGTGCCACAGAATCACTGCGCTTTACCGCCACGCACTCGATAATAATTTGATACTGTCTGAAAAACATTCACGTTTGATGTACGGCACCGGGCACGGCTGCCACGATAGCGATTTAAAGTTGCTTTATGTGCCACTGATATCGCCACAAAACACATTACAAAAGATCTGAAAGAAATTCCTTGAACCACTATCGCAGTTGTTGTTTGCTTATCGAATCGCATTTTTTTTGTATTTATATAATTGCAATTCGTTTTTGAAAGCTTTATATAGCTTACGATATCTTTGAATCTGTCATAATTGTTATAATCGCCGATTTGAAGCAGAATTTTAGATAAATTGTTTTATCACCATTGCAAATGACAGTCTCCATAGAAAACGTACATTCGTTATTTGCGTTTAATACATGTATAGCGCTTTTTATTGTCAAAATAAGCTACCTGGTATACAAAGTCAGGTAGCGTTTGTACCAAATGGAAACATTAAATTAATTTCAGTTTGTTTTCTGTGCATGTAAGACGCAGGTACTCAAAATACTTCCTAAGCTGCTTTGCAAATGATACAAACCATCAGGCGGAGAGTGAGCGGCCGATAGTGGCCGACACCTCGCAGATTTATGGCCGAGCAGATATCGATGCTATTTCCGGACTATATTGATATTTTCAACTCGCTACGAGGCTATTAGCTCCCGACGCGCTAAAGTACTTCGCCAAGTGAAATCACCGTATCTCAATGAACGCCAGGATGAATTTCACATTGAAATAAAAATAACCATAAAAATTGTGATGCAGAACAAAGTATCCAGTTCAGATTGCCGCTTCACTCTAAAGGCTGGCGCACTACATTTTATTATTTACCATGGCTTTGTTGGAATTGCATGCAATTGAAACTACTTTAGAGTCGCAAAGCTTTTCTTAGGTCGGTTGCATAAGTCGAGATCTGTGAGGCGGATGCAGATCGGCGGCCGCGCCCGCTCGGTCCGCAAGTAATCAACCTATTAATAAGGGGCTCAGCTCTAATGCGACCAATTAAAACGGTGACTCCCGTCTTGAGACGCCCACAGTTTTTGGGCTCGTTCCAGCCGGATTAGGATTGCTTCGACGAACTTACTGTGTGTTTTATGTGTTCCGCCGCCGTCCGTGTTTCGCGCGATTGTGTTTTATATCGCTTTCATGAGAATTTTATGTTAATTCGTGATATTAATATTCAATTGTCGATAGCACTCATCGCCCGTAATTTTAGCCGGGGGCGAGCATTACGGATGGACCGTGACCGCGTTGACAGGGCGGGAGGAGGGCGGCGGCGGCGTCTTTGTCGGCGTCGTTCTTTGATCGGTGCGCGGGCGCCAGTAGCGACGGGATCGAGTGCCAGTTTACGACCACCGACGCATTTTATTGCCGGCTGCCTGCTTCAATCAATAAGCGCGAACTGCCATTAGCCAACCTACGAGATGCCAATGTTGCAGTGCGCAACTGAGTTTCGCACGCTTGCTTACATCGTTATACATAGTATTTAATTTCCACGAAATGCTATTTTATTTTCATTCATAAAACAAATAAACCATACTTATTTATTAGCATATGTCTGAACCTAAAGTTCCTTAGTATAGGTACATTAAAACCGCCTGGGAGACTACAAATGAAAATAAAGTGCGATATAATCAGCTAAGTATTTATCTCGGTACGCGAGTTATAAGAATTACTTGGTGTCGTAAATGGAAACTTGTTACAACTTATGAAAATTATGCGGTGAGACTCCACGAGGTATTAGCACATTATTGTTTTGTTTTGCTAATCTTCAGTGATAAATTAAAAAAGAAACTCATCTTGCGTCTATCTATAATCAGTTACAAATGTTATTTAGCACTAAGGGTCTAAGATTATTATAGCATCCATTAGATACCGTTATATGTCATCACAGAAATTAATAAAATGGCCGTAAATTTGCATGTAAAGTTATTAATTTAAATAACTGAACCCGTTATAATTCAGCCTATATTTTAATATAAAGAGACTAACCGCTCTTGTTAAAGTATTTTTGTCGACAAACGACAAGGTAAACGACTAGAATTTTATAACTATCGCATCATTAGAAATCTGGAATATTGTAAAATGAGCCTTGTTTTATCCATTTCCTATAAGCTGTATATTCTAAACGCAGACTTCTAGGCCAATTATGATAATGTTGATTTGAGAACCAATTCTTTCTTAGCGTGAGTGTCTAGGGCTAGGTAAATTTATTATTTTTGCCTTTACCCGCAGAACGCAAAGCCTCGATTTCCAGCCCTACCAATTGTTATCAAACAGTCTGTCCAATACCGCCATCTTCTAAACCATTTTTCGCCATCAACGACGACCATAGTCACTCACACGAGGGTTTCTTTCTACTATGAAAATGAGACTGGGATACATCTCTCGTATGCCCATACGACAGATGTAACCCAGTCTCATATTGTCATTGCTTAAAGGAAATTATAACTATTATAAATGAATGATACATACTATTTAACACCACCAACCTCCATGTCGTCATGTTAGCGTGGTAGTAATTGCTCGGATCGTTTAAAACAATTACTCTGTATCTCGATGCGTGCTACCGTTTGACTACCGAGCGGAGCTTTTCTCGCGACCAATATATTTAGCATCATTAAGTAGTGATACGATACGTTTATGCGCTATTAGGCGAGTACCGCGAATCTCGTACAAAAACCTTGTTTCATCAACACCAGCTCAGTATCCGACGGTAATTAACTTCGATCACCAATAAAAAAGGTTTTATGCAACATCAAGTAATTTTTATCTTAATTTTTTGTTTGTTATAGATTCTACATTATTTCACTATTAATATTTAAAGAATATTGCTCTTATTTATGTGGCGTAACGAGCGGGTATGACGCCGACGTAAATGGAGATTTGGCTGATCTTGTCTGGCGGACTCACAGCTTTTGAACAAGATTTTTTTTAATACTTTTCCGTAGTCGCGACTGTTCAAAGGTAAGAACTATCGTTTATATTATAACTATAAAGTAGGAGTTGGTACATATGTAACCGTGTAAGATAAGCGCAATAAAATAAAAAAATATCTGTGCATTAAGGTCATCATAATTCCTACTACTGTGACCTACGTTGGTAATGTCTTTGTTTGCTGTGGTCAAACATACATGAATATTTACGTGTTTTATGGATTAAATCGCGGTTTGATGTTTTTACTCGAACTGTCGATTATGACATGTGGGCTGATAAATTATATATAAAAATACCAGCCCTGTATGAAACTCTTTTCAGTGTGAGAGAAAATTCGGGCAGCGTATATCCAAACAGAACGAAACAGCACAAGCTCAGTATATAGTATAAATATGTATATCATTGCCATGTTCCTATACCGTGATTTTTTTAAATATATTTATTTTAAGCACTTTTTCAGACTTTCAATAAACAATCAAACAAAGCGAATAATATATTTTGATACCTAAATTTACTCATAAACAGAGTATTTTTTTTTATTTATTTAAAAACAGCAATAAGTTGCGTATACAGATATTGTAAGTAGCAGACAATATTGTAGAACGTAATATAATGTAGAATCAATCTTTAACGTGCACTCTGGTACAATCGAACATTGTGGATGCCTACGCTAGGAATACCTGTGTTGTAGGTCATCTACCACTTTGTATTGCAATTACAGAGACGTGTACACTTTTATGGTAGCCGGTTAGCAAACTATGTATATGGCATATTAGCAACAGATTACAAAAAATTACTTAAAATAGTTTACTTATTAAATACTTAAGAAATAAGGGAAAATAAGTTATGATTACTGGTAGATTGTGTACGCGTACATAAGTGTGTGTATGTGTTTGCGTGTGTGTGTTTGTGGGTATATATCAATTTAATTTATTAATTTACAATTATGAGCAGTTTTCCGGTTTCTGTATAATTTAGAGTCATTAGCCAGTCGGTAATACCAGATTTGAAGGTAAAATGATTAAGTGCGTACATGTTGTTTTTCATCTTACAAAGTTTATTATATAGGTATGGAGCCAGAAAACATTTAAACCGTTGTGCAAAAGAGGTAAGAAACCGTTTTTTTTAAATGTGGATTAATTTGCGAGTTCTAGATGCCAGGCTTTGAATTTGAGCGCGCCAGTCGAGGCTGTCATCCAACATTACACCAAGGTATTGCAGATTTGATGTTCGTTCTAATTCCAGGCATTGGCATGCTGAAGGATTGCAATTGGTATGAGCACGAATTGACAGATTAGTTTTCGGCAATGATAATTTTGATGAAACGAATGTAATGAATTTAGTTTTTGACACATTTAAAGAAAGGAGATTTTCCTGGAGCCAATTTGTTACGCACCCAAGTCCTGTTTCAGCAAAACGTCGAGTCCCTTCCCAGTCATTACCACAGAAAACCAACGCAGTATCATCAGCAAAGGTGGTTATTTGACCACCCTTTAATGTTAGTTTGCATAAGTCATTGATATAGACAAGAAAGAGGCTCGGGCCCAAGATACTTCCTTGTGGAACACTGTACGCCTTTGACGCTACTACCTGACTATCGTTGTTTCCTATTTTGATCATTTGTGTTCGTTCTGACAAGTAGTCTCGGAAAAGCTGCAAAGGTAAGCCACGTTTACCTATGTTCTCAAGTTTTTGTAAGAGGATTGGGATAGAGACCGTATCAAAAGCCTTTGCTAAGTCTTAGAAGATACCAAGAATTTTCTTCTTTTTGTCAATATTACGAACTATACTATATTGTCAACTAGTTCACCTACAGCTAATTCGGTCGAGTTATTAGTTCGAAAGCCGAATTGATTTTTAGCCAGGATGCTATTTTTTCGAAATAATTAATATGTCGCCTATTTATTACTTTTTCTATTATCTTAGACAAAGCAGTAAGGACCGAGATCGGTCTATAATTATTGATACTGTCTCTATCGCCACCTTTATGGATAGGATGGATGATAGCTTTTTTAAAAGCTTTAGGAAAAACGCCAGTGCGAATACATAAATTACATATGCGAATATTCGATTTGAATACATGTGTTGGTATTTCATCACTACTAGTAGAACAGTCATTCCTTAAGGCATTAATAATATTTAAAATTTCGGTGGCATCTGTTTCCAATAAAACAAAAGAGTTAAGTGGTCCATGAACGGTTGACTTGGATTGTTTGTGTAGTTACAATGGAGTCCGCTAGCAATTTTCCGACATTAGCATAGTAATTATTTATAAAGTTTAATGAATATTGTGCAGAGCTTTTAATCTTAAGGAGGTTCTCGCTATCAGACTTTACTTTAGTGAGGTGTGTTATCCTTTTTATAATTTGCCACGTTTTCTTAGAATTTTTGCTGTGTTGTTGTAGCTCCCACTGCTCGTATTGGTGCTTTAAGTTTTTAATTAGGTTTGTTAAAAAATTTCGTTTTGTAGGTCATTTTGAGTATTACATTATCTGGGTCATTGGATGTTTGTTTGTGTAGATGGTCTCTATTACGGATGCATTTTACTATACCTGGTGTTATCCAAGGCTTTATTGTTTTATGCTTGCTAGGAATTTAATTAGATTTAGTATTTTGAGATATTATGGTTGATATACTTCTTACAAGTAGGTCTGCTGCTCTAGTATATATCACGAAAAGGGAAAATCATTTATGTTTACGCTAAATAAAAAATCTAATGAATTGAATTGAAAATATGTATAACTAGCTGTTACTCGCGACTTCGTCCGCGTGGATTATAACTAAAAAGTGTTAGTTCAGTTCGGAAAATTTACGAAAATTTAATATTTCTGTATTCCTCGTATAGAAAAACCCACGTTTAAATTAATGTCATTCTTCTACTTTATGAGTCGGTTTTATTTATTATATAAAGGTTTATATTGGATGTATGTATATATATTATTATTATTTTATATGCACTTCCCTATTTGAATCGGATATTGTTCACTATTTCAATAGTTATAATTTAAGTCTTATTCTTTTCCTAAAATAAAAGTAGCCTAAGTTACGCCTACTATCAGCTGCCAGTAAACAGTCAATTTTTAATTATTTTTTAATTTAAATTTCAACCGTATATACGTTTATATGTATATTTAGTAAAAATCTGTTATTTTGACAGTACACACATTTCAATTTTATTTATTTGTATAGATTAGCATTAGGCCTTTGCATAGGCAGCATGGTGACTCTTTTTGTGAAACCTTCATAACTTGTAACACTTTGATTGTATACCTACCTACTATGTTTCAAGCGAATAAAATTTCCATTCTATCCTATTCTAAGCTGTGCGATACGTCTTGTTTTGTAAAAGTCCATAATCTATGATCAATACGTAGATACCAACAGATTGGTCACAATTGTTTTTTGCTTTATAGTGCAAGAAATAAATAATTATTTTAATTTTGATTAGGTAATTATATAATCTAATTAAATTTTTACGAACACTAGTTCGTCGATATTATTCTTGGCTTTGTTAATTGTTGATGGTTCCGTATTGTATAAGGTTGTTCAAGCAATAAAATGATATCGTTACAGCATAAGGGCCGCGGTAATAGGCGATGCCGATCGAGCGGAGCCCGAATTTGCAAAAACGCGTCTCACAGTAAACTGTGATGTACTTGCATATGGTACAGTTGGAAGATTACAAAAAGCAAAATGGTGGTAACGATTATTACAATAATAACTTAAAGTTTACTTATTGGCTGAAAGATTTCATTTAATGGAAATATTCTGCGCCAATGTCGTCTTTCGTTTGTATATTTATTTGTGTTAAACTTTCTTGGAACAGTAAGTTAAGGCTGTGGACGCACGTTTAGAGAAGACTACTAGCGACACAGTGGATGATATTAGAACTAACAATAGAATAATAGACAACTAATGACGGCGAATGTTCTACAAAGTAATTATTCTACAACAGCCGTCAAATCGTGTCACAGTAGGGCTATCAGCTTTTATCTTTATACACGATGAAGACCCCGATAGTTTTAAAGGCACGCTCTAATTTTCAGAGAAAATAACTACACGGGGGAAAATAACTACTATCTAAAAATATAGGTAGAAGGCAACTCATCAAATGTAATAAAAATCTTGGTTATTGTGTAGTAAAATAAAGAAACACTCTCATCTCTCTCTACCCGTATTTTCCATTGTTAATGTGATAAATACGTCTATTGTACTCAGACCTCTTCAAAGAATAGGTTCAGCTGGAAGTATTTTAGTTTTTTATAAATCCTCTTTATTACTTATAACGTCATCAATACCATTCGATCATTAATTATAGCATATAAAATACTCACGGTATTTATTGCGGTAGATATGGAGATGATCGTAATTTATTTGAATTTGTTACAGTGTAGCGGTTCTTAGAAACTATTTTAACTAAATTTGTAAGACAGCTACTTCGTGAATATGATGTGACTCATGATTCTATTGTGTAATCGTGTCATGCGCAATGTGCAATATTACATACCTACATGTAGATACAAACATAGTCTAATGCCTATATCCCCGAAGAGATAGGCATAGAGGTGTATTACACCTAAATTTTGCTAGCTTTCAAGTCCAACGTGATAGAGCTCACGCCTATTCTCGTCTACGGAGCACAACGCCGGACTCCGTGCAACTATTGGAAATTTCTTGACACGCAAAATCTAATAACACTGCTCGACCGGGTTACCTACTCTTGCCGCTGAAGTAACGTGACTGATAAATAATGGTCAAAATAACTGATTGTATACATGGTGCTAGCTACGTAATTATGAAGCTTTAAGCTAAGGTAACAAAAGAACTCTATCCAAAGCTGACGTCTCTGCAACGTCATTCAATTAATATTATGTTCATATTATTCAAAAGTAAAAATATCTGTAGGTATACTTTTCGTTTCTTCAGCCATCCTTACAATAGCAAGTTAATTTTTCTATTTTGATGTATCAAATTCACTTCTACGCAGTGATCCGTAGTTGCCTCTCTGCTACTAATGGGTAACTTGTTTTTGTCTAGATCCTCATACAATTCTGTGTCAATTAATGAGAGGCACTGCCACAATAACATACCAATATTGGTTTGTATTTGTTTGCTGACGCTACGGGTGAGAGAGCGGGCGGCACAAAGAGGCAGCTTCGCCCAGCTTACAGGTGCTTAAATCGCGATCAAACATAATCGAGACGAGCAGCTTTCTACCTCACTGCCGCGCATAAATAATCAACCCTTCCACACATGATAATTTATAGGAAACGTATAGTGTATAAGTGCGACGTAGGAAACTTAAACAGGTACTTGTTGTGAGAATATTGTATGGCAGCAGCGGTGGTATCCTTGGGTTTAGTTCAGATTAAGCAATCGTAAGAACATGAAAGAACTGTTACGATCGACGGGTTGTAAGTTCAAATACTAACCATTGCTCTTGTTTTGTTAACACTTAACATAATTATTGCTTACCACAATACGTTTATTAGTAGTTAGTTATTTTGATAAGAAAATAATTGTAGTTAATTGTTACGTTTTTGTTGCTAACGAAAACGATGTCAAAGGATATTTTTAAAGACTAGATCAATAATTAATTAAACATTTTCTCGTAAGTCTACTGAAGACTACGTCACATCTAGGCGTTGTCTCTGACATGTAATGTGAAGTCATGCAAACCGAACAAAATGTTATTGGATGCATTATTCTAAAATTCTCATTCGCAGTTACGGATCTTGGACTGTGTCCATTAGACGTGATAGGTTAGATCCGTACTGCTAGGGATTAACATATGCCTCGATGTGGCCAAACAAGATTTCAAGTCTCTTGATGGTGAGCTGATACTGCCTATGAAAAATTTTAGGACCGTTCAGAACCGTTCTAAACGGTCGTGCTGCCACCGAAAGAAGTAAGTATCATTAGTCGTCTATGAACAGTATCTACAGTGTTTGATTAAAGAGCCTGGAAACTCTACTCACATCAGAATACAACCCAATGTTGGAGGTATTTTCCCAATTGCTGCCCAGTTTGAGAAAAATATCATGTTAAAGTGGAAATCCTACGGTTGTCATAAAAATGTGTTTGAGAAGTATTACAAACACAAGCCGAGTTGAGAGCCGAGAGATTTAATAATAAACACGCAAGCATTAAGTCGTTTGCGGGTTTGTTACTCTTGTGAATTTTTGTTAAGAGAAACCTTAACAATTTAATATTAGTACAATTGATATCCGCTCAGAAAATAAAGAAAAGTAAAAATCTCGCGAGATTACCTACTGCCTATAAAAACTTGACTCTCAGTTGGTAAGCATATCTGCAACTCATTTTACTTAATTACTAGTAATATTATAACCACAGCAACACATACGTGAAATCTGATTTCTAACTTGTGTGATGGTAACAGTATTAAATAGTATCCTTATAATAGAAAAAGAAAGTAAATATATCTAAGCGACACCATTCTTACAAACAACAATTATAATTTATAACACACGGGTCTAAAAATGTACCAGTAGACGGTTAAAGTTTCGCTTGCTGTCACGTGAGTAAAATATAATCAGCAAAATGTTCATTGGTCGTAAGTGTGACAAAAGGAAACTGATCGTAAACAAAAAGTTGTTAACATAATGAACTCCAGACTGAATTTCGGTTATGGCGGCCAATCTTAACGGAGACTGGCCATCTGCGCAGGAGATATTATAGTGCACAAGTGCAAACACAAGTACACTCTCTGTTCCCTAACCGTCATGGTCCGATTGGACGTATAATCTGACACGACCGGAGAGAGAGGCTTTACGCGCTTTCCGAGGCACGGGGGTGTCTAACACCGCCAACTTCCTAACTCCGGGCTCGTATTGAGATTTATTAACAGAAATATCCAATACCATTTTATTAGCCCGAGCCGGGATTCGAACCCAAGAGCTCATGCACAGCAGTCGCATTCAATACCGCTGCGCCACATAGGCAGTTAAAAAAATAGATCGGAATAAAAGACAATTATATAATTCCAAAACAAACAAATTAAAAAAAGCAGGTTGACGCGATATTAGATTCCATTTTTGTTTTAGTGTAATGCTGCTCTATTAACTTGCATACAAGTGACTAATACAGTGATTAAAACATCTGTTATTTTTATTTCAGCGTTAAAAACAAAATACTAGCTTTGCCCGCGGCTTCGCACCGGAACAGTAGTTTATTTTGAATGAAAGGTACCTTATGTAGGTAATGATCAGTCAAGTAGTTAAACCGTGAATGCATAACAAACAAGCAAAGGTGCATTTACATATTTTATAATATTTGTTAACATGTTAACAAGGATCACTAAACTTATTCAAAAATGAACTTGATACCTTCAGTAGCAATAGAAAGTCGTTATAAAAACTCGAAGCAGTTTGAACAATTCTACAAAGAGTTCTTAAGAGCAGTAGCTCGTATCAAATGTCTGGCGCCAGGACTCTCCAAGTATACGTGCCATACGTGGTTAATCTCTTAGTGAGCCGCCGAATCCATCACTCTTGAACATCTATAAATAGGCGAGGAGAAAAAAATGCATGTGCCCCAGTTATCTGCATCGCCGTGTACTTGTTGCTATCTGTCTAATGGAACTTTTTATGCGTCTCTTGTTGGTGCACCTTACATTTATACTTTGTGTTGAAGCCGATATCTAGGAGTAGAAGCAAGATCCAGAAGGTCTTATTCTTCTAGATAGAACGCTTAATAGCAGATATCTTTACTGCACATATTTTATTCGTTTTAATTATTTTATATTATTTGTGTTTAATCTAAGTAAGTTTGTACAGCTACTTACACATACCTTACTATGTAGACTGTGATTAACGTGAATATATACGCAGTAGTTAGTTTAAGATTACTTCTATGTGTTCTCTAGTATGTAGTTGTTTGCTGTTCCAAATAAAGAAAATAAATAATTAAATATCGTTTCAGTGACTATTATATACCAGTATGCTGTATTAGACGTAGTGTGTATAGCGTGTCAAAACGCATACATTTACATATATTTAAGTGAGCTGTTATTAGATTTCATGAAACAGTGGACAGATCATTGCCATTTACTGGTCATAGTTTCGACCTTGGTGGCGTACTACTAAGAACTTTCTAACTGTATCCTGTAACAGTCGCCATTGTATCAAGGTTGTAGATAAAAAATGAATAGGAAATGAACTCTGTTTTTTACTTAAGCCTAGCTGTCCCCTGTGGTTTCATCCACGTTTGTGATTACTGTCCCACTCTCATGGTTCTCAGCGTGATGTTATGTATCGTATCCTATGTTACTTCAGAGTATAGTAGCTTTCTAAATCAGAAAGAAATTTCAAAACAGTCATTGTCCAGTAGTTATCGAGTATATGTAGGTACCTATTTTATTTTACTTTACTCTTTTCTCTTTATAATTTTTTAATGTGTATGCCGTGCACTTGGCAAATCGACGTCCATAAACAAATCAATTTCAGATTTTAAAAAACTACTAAAGTTGGGTACTTTAATTAATGATAGGAGAATGCTGTTATAATTATTAGTCAAAACTACTGATATTTTTTGTAGCATCTAAACCTTGTAATGCTCCGTTTCTCTTGCTTAGTTCGAAAACACTAACCCAACTGGTACACTTTCACACCTACAGTAAACTTTTTAAATTCAAAACACGTTTTTTTGAATAGTTTGTTTATTCCCTCAACGTTATTAAGACATCTGTTAGGAAAACATCTCTCTTCACCCGAATGGCCGAAGATCACAATTGTCGCCAACTAACAGGGTGTGTGGGATGCAAAAAAGCGACCACCATGGTGGAAACACCTTGGCTAATGTGCCAGTTGACAAACCCAGACAGAGGGCTTGAAAAAAATATACTCTTGCGAAACAGCAGGGGTGTCGACTTAGCGGACGAGTTGTCCAAACACGGACCTACGTCAGCGAAGCTTTTGATATGATTTTAATGAACTTGCCCTAGTAATTGTATAGGAGTAAATTTTATGACTCTATTTTGTATCGAATTTAATGCCTAGGTGGCCTGTCAGTTTTTGTCGCATTTTAGGTGGTCTGCGGTAATTGAAATGTTTCTTATGTAAGTGAGTGGCAGTTAATGGAAATCTTACATGTCTATCTCTTTGCATAATCAAAGAGTAAAGTCTCTTTGATTATGCAAAGAGATAGACATGATGCTGATGTTTTATTTGTGCTAGGAATCATTTCTTTGTGTCAAGGTCTTCACAAAATGATTTAAACTAAAACAATGTACGTCAAGAACACGGCAATTCAGAATAACTACATGTGTGAATCGCGTGAGTATCGAACCTATAATGCTCGGCAGAGCTACATACACCTAGGCCTCGGTGAACTGTCAGCTTATGTTGCTATAGAAGTACCCACTATCATCACTCCAATCACGATGACTACTGCTGAACGCAAACGCGCCTCCACCAAACATACAATTAGACTAATAGCTATAATAAATTCAGTGGCCGCAGAATTCGAACACGTAACTAGTTTATCTCAATACAACAAAAAAAAGTATCACCAAAATCATTCACCTATAATAAAGTCCTTGAACTCGTACAAAAAGAGGTAATTTTTCACAAGTCATTGGACGGGGCCACACGGCGAGTGACCGCAAATATGGCGTTCATTGTGGATAACCGAAGCGTTTAGTTTATACTAGTAGACGCCCACTATAACTCACGAGTACAATAGAGGTATTCTGAAAATGTCTTAATATTGTTAATAATGCCGTGAGTGAGTATCGAATGAGTTTCCTTGATGAATGGCGCAGTGGGAGCTAACGAGCGTTGTATGACGCCACAGATGTCTTCCTATATTTGTGGTTAAGGTATTTTATAAGGGTACGTTGTATGTGGATATTTATTATGACTCTAATAATACTGTCAGTTAGGAAAGTAAAGTGTATCGTCATTGTTATATTTATACAATTCACGATAGAAATCTGTTTGCTATGGTTACATCATTTGGATTGGCTAAATTAAAAAGCATCGATAGCTTTACGCCGAATGGCATTAGATGACATTTGGCATGAACATTAATATTATATTATTATCCTATTAATACAAAACTATATCGTGGCAAAGTTTCAGACCCTTAATACGAGAGACGAAATTGATTTACAAATGAATACCGATTAATCAACTTTATAAATACCAACAATATTAATTCACAATATACGATCAAGATAGACCTGCGGTTGTATTTATTTTCTTAAATTTTGTCGCTACCTTCGGGCATAAACATTGTTACTTAAACAACCGTTTGTTCAAAAAGGGGCACTTCACATCTTTTGAATGAGCGTCATAGTAAGTAAATCAATGATATACAATAGTCATCTAGATGACAAAGTGTCACCTGGTGACACATGCTGTGGTATTGGTTAAATAGAGTTGTAGTTTAACGGTGCTTGAAGTCAATATTTTGAACATTTGTGGTATTGTTGAGCATGTAAATGATAATACCTCACACAACCTTAGCTTTCAGAACAGCACTACATATTATAATAATAATTGTACGGCAGTACAGGCCAGGAAAATGAGGTGCGTAAATCAGGTACTGCGACTTCGATATCTACATAAGGCAAATAAAGAAAAATAAAGTATGTTTCCAAATGATCACAAATATCCCAGTGACACTTTGGCTTTTCCAGGATAGATAGAGCAAAGTGTTATTGGTATTTTTAGGCAATTTCTCAGCAGCAGCACGGAGTTTGCAAACATTCGGTAGTCGGCAAATCACACACTCTGCATAGGTATATTATGTAAGACATTAGCTAAATGCGACTTAAATAGACCTCTGATTATTCATATATAAGCGTGACTCTATGTTTATAAATTCTACGAAATCCAGGACACATTAATAAGTATGCATATGATGGCATTTAGAACTAACTAGATAAGTATATGGTGCTTCAGATTTTCAACAAAAATGCCTCGCAAATAACAAGGCAAAATGTCAGTGCTTGGACACGCATCCATAGAACTTATTGAGGGAAACAGCCAATTTAATGGTCATGAGCAAACAAACTGTACCAATTCGTAGCAATTTCTAATATTATAGAGCCTGACATTTCCTTTGTAGCGCACTGTGTTTGTGTCAACAGTCGCCACTGCTTTGCATTGTCATACATTGTATCATATTACTAGGTAATATTGTAGCACTTTCCACTGACTAATCATATACCTACGTAGCCATTAAGGATGGAATTGCCTGTTTAGTGAGATTGAAAAAGCTGTCCATATTTTTAAACTTGCTTGTCTATTATTGTCCTTTATACGTATCGTAAATATGACTAAATGAGTAATAGGTATTCGGAGGCCTTTCATTTCATTGACAAGTACAAGAATACAGTAAGTAAGTACCTACATACTTACGGGTTCTCAATCCTTACTTTACGTTACTCGTAGTCGTAGAAGTCATTGACTCTTATGGATTTTTACCAATTAATTTGTTCAATACCTAAATCATTCCAAATATAAAGCGTTAAAGTGTTGATAGAGTTCTTTATGACTATTATATAGTATGAAGTGTAGCTTGTTTTAGAGGATTATTCGCTCGACGTAGTAGCCATATTACCTACTGTAAATCAAAGTGTAACACTTTGTAATATTGATTATCTACTTGTTACTTACAAAATCATATTAAAAATGCCGGAATGCGCGTCGTGTCGAGTGAAGGCAGCGACCGACCGAGCTAGATATGTCTTCGTCACAATTTACATAAATGATGTATGTGATCCGCCTAATACTACGCATTGGTCATTTATTAAGCAGTTACGAGTATGAGGCGCTCAGCCGAGCCGCATAGCGCGCGTGCCGGCCGCGCGCGCCGACAGCGTCTCGACGATGGACCACACTGAACACGATCCGGACCACAGCACAGCATACCGTGATCGGTTCTAGGTCAACCTCGTTGACGTATGTAAATGAGCTGATTGTTATCTACCATATAAGAAACGTTAGACAACACTTGTATATCGACAGAAAGCACTGGATAACACCCGCACAGACTGTTCATATTTGTTTGCGAAAATGTCATTTGTAGTTAGAAAAAGGCACAAAATAGTTAAAACTATTTGTGTTCATCGACGTGTGAGCGCATACGCCCTCCGGCGGGCGGTGGTCGAGCGCGGGTGGTCTGCGCGCGCGCCGCCCGCCGCTCCACCACACGCGGCACCTTCACACATCTACTACGCACGTTTCTACTGCGTGCCATGCACTACACTCAAATAGTCCTACAGCTTACATCACAAGACACAATTTCCATCAGTTGTAAAAATGCGCGATGTTCCATTTTGTAGATCACCGGTGCACGTAGTAACTCATTAAACATGATAGTGGGTCTACCGAAAGTAAAGATTTGGATGTAATAACAGATGGGTGTTAATTGCTATCATGAGGCGTCAATAATTGTTTTTTTAGCCACTAATGGCAATGGAAGTTCCGGGTTATGAAAGTTTTTGTAGGGTATAATCAAGTCGTAATCAGCGGTTTGGCTAGAGCGTGTGAGCTACTCTGCGGCCTCACCTCTGGGTGCGAGGAAATTATAACTTTGGTGGATGAGTTCCAGCGCTCTTGTCGTGTTGAGGCGCTTGTGAGGGCCGTATGAAGACATTAGAGCGATCTTCACGGTCGGTTGCGTGTAGTACGTACGTCCGTCTCTCATGGTGCAATCACATCCTCTGTCTCTGCAATTTGTGACTAAACGTCGGCTTGTAACACTATCAAACATTGGCCACGCAAGATTATGCTAATTAATTTTTTGCTGTCAGAGTGCTACAGAGCTGTTATTATACGGAACTCTACCACGTCATTAACCAGAGGTAATAAATAAGACAAACATCGGTTTTGGAAAACAATTTGTAACGCCTTAGTGTGATCATAAATCAAAGTTGTGCATCTTGTTTCACAGAAAAGGTACATTGCCGAAATATTTGGAATCGCTTCTGTCATCTCACGGGTTAGTTTTTGTGGAGATTGGTTTTTGTGCCGCAACCGCCGCGTGCTAATGAGATGAGACCGATGAAATAATGCTACCCTGCGCACACATCTCCACTAAGGTCAGGTCGTAAATCCGTTAATTTCAACGAATATCTAATTTATGACGGCTTAGAAAAAACTACAAGTATAATGCATACAGAATCATTATTTGAATAAGTTAACTTCTTTTTTACACTTCTTTATATTATCATAATTAGGTATGATTATTTTATTGTTATTTCAACAGCTATCAAATTTAACGCAGTGCTGTATCTAAAAGTTGTCACAACATAATATTACTTTACCTTGAACATTGTTTGTTAATCGTCTCTATATTATTATAGTATATATTGAATCTCATACTAATTAACTTATAACTTTTCAATAATTAACTAGTTGGGTTTAATGCAGAGAAAGGCGGTCGTGAACCTAGGGCCACCCACGCGCCTGACGCTCAAACGGCACAAACTAGAAGCACGGAAATCGTCCGTGACGCAGCTTGTACAATGTCATGCCTCTGTGACTACCTCGCTATTTACAAAATCACAACAGTATAGCAGGCACGGTAACTAAACCGATTCTTATCTCCTTCTATCCCAAATTGTCATCTTATAAAAACAAATGTTCTGGTACAACGTTCGCATGTTAGGGTGACATTTTCATGGTTTGTTTATCATGTAAAAAATACAATCAGCGAAACATAAAACAGGACTGACAAGAAAACTATCTTGCAAATAAAATTTGGTACAACGAGAGCGGATCCAACAGATCCTATCGCAAAACCCACTATTTTCCATCGGAGGCGGCCATATTTTTGTCAATTTTTCGTCTGACGTATCCCATTTCCTATTCAGAAAAAAACATGGAGCAGACGTGAAGTTGGAAAACAAGGGAACGGAAAAAAGAGCGTCTCGTTTGAAACGACAGATAATCGTGTTAGCCGGCCGCACCGGCGAATAACTGATGCGAGCCGCCCGCGCCCGGTGCACCCGACACAATGAGATTGCGGTGTTTTTTCCGCCGACGCTCCACTGAGACAAACAAGGGATGCAAATTCGTGTTGACACCGCGATCCATCTTGTTCGCCTCTCCCGAGACCAGTTCCTGAATAAATAGTACCGTGATTGAGACGTCCCAGCGGTTTATTTGTACGTAACACGATTTCAGATGTTTTTCTTTGGCGTCATACCGAAAAATAAGTCGATTTCGCAGTGCACGAGCAATAAATAAGCGTGAGGTCAGTGAGTAGTGGATGCCAGCAGTTTAGTTTCGCTTAATCTTGGAAACAAAACTGGCGGTGTATCGTAAAACAAGAGCAGCGCGACAGCGCGGCCGCACTACAAACTGTGACCTTACTCGAATGAAGAACGACGCCCGCCCCGCGCACCGACACAGACTAACGCCCTACACTGAATATTTAAACCAGCTTTGCTACTTTTATCTTTCACCATACCTACTTACTCACAATGCACATTTTTGTATTTTCATATACACTTTCTTAATAAACAATAGAATGTACATATGTTTACGATTACCTAATATGTAAAAGATCTTATCTACTTAGTGCAATTATCTTACTGTGTTCTAAAGCATGTCAACATAATGAATGTTTTACTAACTAAACACATAATTTAAAGTACATAGATAGCAATTGGCTCCATTATGTTAGATATTTACATGTGTCGTGTGTTCCAAGTGGCCGGTAGCGAAGTGTGGCAACGTAAGGGCACAGTCGCATAGTGAATAGATCATCCGCCGGATCGGGCCGTGCCGCGCACTGTCCAATAAATATATTGTTTCGCGCTCAGCCAGCGCAGATAAAGCAAGCTCGCGCCTCGCTCTGCCTCGCTGCCTTCGGGTACAGCTCTACTTACAACGGGTATCTTAGTAGATATGCTTATTTTAGATTTTAAACCTACTCGATGAAGGGAAAATAATATAGGTTATTCAAAAGGATATAATGTTTTTACTTGTTATACAAACGTGTAAATATAAGTATTAAATAAAGGGAGAACCGATTAGCAAAATTAAAAAAAAAATACGAAGTATAAATCTTCAATAGAACTGTATATTTAGCTGTATGCATTTATGTATCGTTAACAGTTTCTTACATCTACTGGTAGGAGCAATTATTAAAAAAGTATACTAAATATTTATTTACGATTAAGTGCTATAATGCGTCGAATCGACTTTTTACAAAAACGAATGAAATTAAACCGAATTTTTAATCTGATTAGCTACGTGCTAGTATGTATTATGTATATCATGTCCAATAAAATGCGTGCTTAACATACATCCTCATAATTGTATTATGCAATGAAATTATCATTATCGCCGCTTACAATAGCCCCACACCCGATCTTCTATGCCCGGAACAGTGTCAGCCAAACGCGGAGAGCTTGGCGTTTGCACATTATGACTAGCCGAGGGTGTGTTATATTATCCTTATTTATCATTTCACTGTTTTAGTACCAAAATAGAGCAACTTAGGTACAAAATGCATAATAGATTTGCTACAGAAACGTATTACTTACAAATAATTGTGTGAAGTACTTATATATACTTATCATGCATTTCATCATCAAAATACTACAAAATACCTGTTCTATAGCTTTAAATCCATTGCAATAAAAATTATATAAATATGAAAAAAGAAAGCGAAGGGACAATTAATCTGATTATTTTTATGATTACTTATATTTAATGCCTTGACATGTAGTGGTCCGCCGGTGGCCAACACAATTGTTTGTCAGCAATAGACAAAATAATTGAAAAGCTTAATTCATCTGTTGTAACGTTTTCTGATATTTGTATCGATTCCTGAGTTTTATTAACCCACAATTTAATAGGCAATATACAGTTAACAACCTATTTCCCCAGAAAATTTCACAGGCGGATGATTCAAGAGTGCTATCACATCGAGCTGTGCGCTGCCACCGGTACAAAAGAAAACGGAGCAAATAAACAAAAGTGGAGAGAAACCAATACGATTTAGCGAGTCCCGGGAGACGCCCGCGTGTCCGCCGACCGGCGCACATTGTCACTGAACGTACGAAGATACTATGTAACACACCGCATTTAGGATTTATACGGAGGTGTCGCTTAAGATGCAAATTCAATTGTCACTCGTCATGCTTTGGAATTCGCATCCCTGTCTTTATAAGTTTATATCCTAATTATATACTATATCATTAATGTGAATGTGAGTTTGTTTGTTAGTTTGTTACGATTTCACGTCTTAACTTACTTGCCCGATCATCATGAAATTTTGCATACACGTTGTCAGGGTACAGAAAAGATACATAAATCGCGCGTAAAGCGTGTATTAGTTAGGATAAGATGCTGAGTTCGTTATTAATTTATTAATGTATAAATTGATTGACAGATAAATAAACCTAGTTACGAAGTGTTTAAAATTCATTGATCAAACAACGACTAACTTGTTGGTATGGTGGTGCTGATGTTGGCGTGCGATCGTGCGATCCTGAGTTTGATGGTCGGGTCGGCAAAGTGTTATTGGACTTTTGTATAGGCAATTATCAATATCAACATGGAGACTTCTCTCGCAGGTATGTACCTAAAATAATAGTTGGCAAAGTGTAAGTGTAATATACCTATCTCTACTTAAACCTTCGGGAATCAAAAGATATAGATATTGCCACACCAGTTTTTGATGTGTAAGCTTCAGAATTAAGGAAAAGAGAAATCACACTTTACAGAAAGCTAATATACCTTTACTTATTTATTTGCTTTTAAAAACATGATGAATTCCGCATTAAGACTAAATCCTATGTCACGGAAGACTTGTCAAAGATTTAAGCAACGGATACAAGCAACAGACAGACTCCGTTTTTACTTGCACCAGTGAGGCAACCATTCAAACCACTGTGCCATCTTCGCCATCTGCCACTTATAGTATGCACTATAAAAAGGAATATTATTAGTGAAATTCAGGCACATTTATAATATCAATTGTGGTTTCGAAATGTGTGATTTCCGAATTCATATTGAAGACAGTAGCCAGCGAGGGAAATAAACTATTAAAATAACCCAATAATTTCTTCTTCTTTCTATCGTTTAGTTTATAATAATCGAAGGGTGTAAAATATCAATAGTGAATTCTGGAATGGCCTACATTAGTATTCTTCCTACTTACACCTTAATCTTTAAGAATGAATATTTCACACGAAGACACCAATCTAGCGTCCATAAACAGCCAATTTATAGCGAAAACCTACTTAAACATCACAAGGGAGGCTCTTAATCACGATAAAAGTAGTAGTAGCATGTGTCGCACATTAATTAAGATCGGACCTTCCTAATTTATTCAGGTGACAGGGAGCGACGCGGAGCGACGTTTTGTTGCTGTCGCTGTGTCGTGTCGTGGCGCCCGCTACGATCGCCGCGTCGTGGTCATTGTACAACTTAGTTAGTACGTTGTGATGAATAGTCCTTAGTTACTTAGTCCGTGCCTTTTACGTACGACTTTGATAGCATAGTTCTTAAATAAGTTGTTTGTTTGTTTACGCTTTTTTTATGTACTTGCCTAATGAAATATAATTTAGTTGAATTATTTATTGCCCAAAAGATGTTCTGTAGAGTACATTTTCTGTTTTTTGAGATTACATAGGAGCAAAGTTTGATTAATGTATTTTAGTTACATTTTCTTCAGGCAAGGTTTACTGTAGTTTGTGATACATACATCCATAGTCTCACGTGTATATAGAAGTTTATTAGGGGATATCCCCTAGATACTGAATTATTAGATCCACATTTCGCCAATTAAGGTTTTAAGTCACGTATAATAGGGGGCGAGTCTATAGCAGTTTTGTTATTTGCGGTCACTGTTGCAGCCCCCGTATTGCTACTGAGAATTTCTTAACAGAATAACTCAATTAAACTTTGCTGCACCCGGGAATTGAGTACCATACACTCCGGCTATGTCATGGACGCCAAATATATGGCGTTGTAGTTTGGAGCAAATCTTGGCTTACATCGGGTTCTTCCATTTCACCAGTTATGTTTTTTAGGGGCGATTCTACTATTTACAACTACCGGGTACATTTCCAGAGACTGAAAATTTATTTACAGAGAGGTACCTACAATAGCATCAAATGACCTGAATATCGAATCTGAGACTTTACGATCGGTTGCAATCATAAGCGCGAAATTATGCAAGCGTAAGGATTCTCTATAAATGATTAAAGACAATGTGGCTAACATAATCAAGTATCAGGCCATATGACACAGATTTATTCCGAGTTCCTAAAAGGCTAATCAACGATGTGAAAAATCAAACTCATGTCAAGTGATTTGATTAGACGTTGCTTACCTAGTAAGCCAGACCCAGAAGTTGACATGTGACCGCTTGTTTAAAATTTCTGTGTTGATTTCCTTGCCAGAAATTAGTTTATTAATAAAATTGAGAAAGAAAAAAAGTGTAAAGGACAGAATTTAAAAATAAACCTTTGTCTGTTCTATTTTATGTCAACTCGGCTTGTTAAGAGGAACAAATAAAAGCGCTCGAAGATGGATCGTATGTACTTCGACTCTGTTAGTGGTCGCACGACTCGCACATTACACCTTTTTTTTTTGTTTTTTTTTTTTTAACGCGGGGGAATGCATTACGCATACCCCTCCGCGGGGGCGGGCGGAGGGGTTATGTCGGACTCGCCGGGGTAAAAGAAAGATGTTGAAAAGATGAAGTACCTCCCGGAATACCGACTAAACCTACCACGGTGTTCCTCGACAAAACCACTATCGACGGGGCCGCGCGAATCACTTTCGCATGCGGTCGCGACCCCGCTGAGGTTTCGGCCCGGCGTATGAAACGGCAGGCCACTACACGATAAGACCTACCCTATGGTCACTTCTCACTTATTCCCTACTGACCCCCCCTGGAGGGGAGACGGACTCAACACAGAGGCGCGCGTGGGAACACGCACGCCGCCTCTCGGACATGGTGCTGAACGGGTGGTGGACAGGCCCACGAAGCCCACCACCCCCAGGTCAAACCTCAGAGTGGCTGGAGGTCGTCTCGCGCTCTCCGGCGCCCGGCTCTGCGGTTGGGGAGAGGGTTCAAAAGCTCCCGCTCCCGCTCCGCCGCTTCCTTGATGGAAATGACTTCCTCACAGAAGGAGGCGACGGCGTTCCACGACCTCCCACTCCGGACCATAGACTGAACTACGGCCGGGAGTGAGAGGGCAACCAATCCGACTGCCGCGATCAACTTACGGCGCTGCGATGCCCAGGCGGGGCAAACCGCCAAGGTGTGCAGCGCCGTGTCCTCAACAACGTCGCGGCAGTCGCCGCAGTGGTGACAACCGGGCGTCTCTTGCCGGCGTATACGACACAGGAACTGGCCAAAACAACCGTGGCCAGTCATTACCTGTGTCAGCCGGAAGGTGAGGGCGCCATGGCGCCTCTCCAGCCACTCCTCAAACACGGGACTTACCGCCACGATCGTGGCGTGCCCGATCGCACATTACACCTACACAAGCTTTATGCAACAACTGACATCTACTTTTAAGTATGTAAACATTTTGCGTACTGGTTACCAGGTTAATAATATTAAATAAGTATTTAACATACCTATATTTCTTTATCGAATTTATGATAATAGAAATTCCATTGTGTGTTTATGTTAGCAGTGGGCAGAATTGCATTCCAGTGATAATATATAATAATATCAGACATGTATTAAACTGTCCCATTACTGGGCACGGTCCTCTTTTCAGTGTAAGAAGGGTTAGGCCATAGTCCACCATGCTGGCCCAGTGCGGGTTGGCAGACTTTACATATATTCGAAAAATCAAGGAGAGCTTTTAGACATGCCTTTTTGTATTTCATTGATATTCAGCAATAATTGAGCGCAACTCCACTTTGCGTGGTAAGAAACACAACCAATGAATTATGTGTAGAAGTATTGATATAATCAAATATTATTCGAATGTTATTATACGTATCGGTAATTTGCACCCAGATAGTTGTTTTATTCTGAAGGAAAGATCAAATCATAGAAAAATTTTACTTGCTTAAAGCTACATAGAAATTATTACAAAAAGAAAAACAAAAATCACATCTTTCGGACCCCAAAATTAATAACCAATAGGAATTTAAATAATTTTATCGGAAAACATTGTACAGTTTTATTTCAATTGTAATGACCGTCTCATTATATAATTGTAAGACGCAGATAGTATTTACTGTAATTACACAACATAATCGACCTTAATTATATTGATTGGGAATATATAGGACTATGTAGATACCTACTCTCTAGGTAATTAAGTCGCTGAAAAGAGTTTGTCAAACGGTTTGTTTAGACGTGACGTACAATAAACTTATTACATGTAAATACCTACATTTATTTCAGTACAACTTCTAATAAGACTGTAATTTGTGATTGATAAATATTAAGTAAGGAATTTATTTAGAGTCTAGTAGTACGAAATAATGTGGTGGATATTTTTAGGTTCAGGTAAATGTTTTTTAAATTTTGTTGTGGTCTGTCCGACGCTTTTGAATTGTATGGACATATTCAGATAAGAAATTTTAGGAAATATGGATACGTACGGTAGCTCTGTATATGTTTGATTTTAAGGTTCTAGGGCTTTTCCATTTCGATCTTTCATCTTAATTTTCTCTTATGGCCATTACTACAGATTTCATGTCACAGAGACTTACACTTACCGACAAACAACCAATTTATACAGACAAAGAAGAACATAGAATAGGAAAAAGCATCTTCTTAACATACAAAGAACAACCTAGACTAGTAGTACCTTCTTAACCGTGAATTAAACGAGTAAGTATCTTCATTTAAACTAGTGTGTGACATCCTTCGACGTATGACTGATGATGAATTCTGGCAACTAGCTCTTTACCGCTGTGGTGGAATATAGCATTATTTCCTTATTCTGCATCACTAGTGGGTGACAGTTATAGGTATAGAATAACTAGATCTTAAATACGCCGCTCTTATGAAACGTAACCTGTATGTAATGAAACAATTGTGGTTGATCTCTCACAATAATGTAATCTATACTAATATTATAAAGCTGAAGAGTTTGTTTGTTTGTTTGAACGCGCTAATCTCGGGAACCATGGTTCGAATTGAAAAATTATTTTAGTGTTGGATAGCCTATTTAACGAGGAAGGCTATATAACATCACGCTACGACCCACGGGAGCGGCGCAGTAACTAAAAACGCGGGTGAAACCGCGGGCTCATTTAGTAATATAATAATAATAATATTCTATCACATACACAACACCATCTAGCCCAAACTAAGCAGAGCTTGGATTATGGGTACTAGACAATGGATAAACATACATACATATATACTTTTATTTTGTAAATTCATACATATTATACATAAAAGCACCCAGACCAAGACAAACATCCATGTCCACGCATTCAAATGTTTGACTTGTGCGGGAATCGAACCCGCGACCTCAGGCGTGGCAGTCGGTTATACTAACCACTACGCCATCGAGGCCGTTTGACTTTAAACATAAGAGATTGGTAACCCAAGTTACAATGTTTTATTTTTGTCTGTCTTAATAACTCCACTTTGTCTGATGGTTGCCAGTTAGTCCGGTATTAAAGACTACTTTAATATCTGACATTGGTAAAGGCGCATGGTAGTCCTTAATTTATCGGTAAGCAGGTAATTGATATAATATACATATTTATAAAAAGATAAATACTGATGGCAGACATGTTTGGCTGCACGCACAGAGCGTTGTAGTATAATTGTTCTCTCACCACCAGTAATTCACCAATACGCTGCATGTAGCCAGTAGCTGTAGGTACTTACATATTATAAGCCTAGCCTTCATATAAGCTTGTCTTATTAAAATATCCGCAGAATATACAATAGTTATAATAATAATATTAATTATTGTCAGGAAAAATAAGATACATCCTTACACTACATCATACATAATCAAAAGTGTTAAAGCATACCTGCCTTAAATTATTTAAGCTTAAATTAAAATTAATTTTTAAACTATGTTACTTTATAGTGTATTCAAAATAAATGAAGTTCAAAAGGTTATGTTTAAGCCCGCCTGAATTAGGATAAACCTGTGTTTCAGAACATCAGTTGACAATTTTATTTTACTCTAACGCATTACAGTCTAAAGTACATTTACAATTAAAGCTATTTAGGAAGTAATATACAACTCTAAATTTACATTCAATATCATTTTAAGACTGCCAGCAAATTTTCTGTGTTCGTATAATTAAATTTTCCTAGGTATTCCATTAGCATGATACTATATTTTTTATAACTAACATTATATATATTTAATATTTTATTTAACTTGTTATATAAATACAGTCCTAAGAATACGTAGAATTTCATGTCTGGTTTGAGACTTTGTACAAACTAAGTCTTTTCTTCTCTTATCTAAGAATGGGGTAAACAGGACTTCATTGTGCTGCTTAAGTATAGTGTGCATAATAAATAATTATTGACGAATGGTTAGTACCTACCTTGCAAGCGGTGTAAAGCTGATGTGTGGGAAACAAGAATGGCCGACATGTGGCTACCTTAAGAACAGCTCTTTGAGCTCGCTCTAGGGGCAGGAGAATTAATTTGGCTGCTTCACCCAAAGATGTTATGCAGTATGTGAGAATAGACTGACACAATGCTAAATAAAAATGTTTTATCAATTGTAGTCGGCTATGTTTCGCAAGTATTTGAATATGTAAATCAATTTACGTAATCTCGTGCATAACAAAACATGCGCAAACACTCGATGTGTTTGAGGAAGTTTAGATTTGAATTTGTGAAGTTTATTGTATTTAATCTAGAACTACCTGTGCTAAACAATTTTATCCAAATAGGTACAAGCAAAATTTATAAATAAGGAGGATCAGGATGGATCTCTCTTTATTAAATGATAATGGAATATATAAAGATCGCTTGATTAAGCAGACGCGTTTATTGATTACGACAAAATGTATTTAATCAAATACAACTGATATAATTATTCCGAGACGTAAGTAATTTTCGATAAGTGTGTCGCGAGTGCATCGTACTTATTGTTGATAAACTACAAGTATGAACTAATTACAAATACTTTGAGTGACTAATAGTGCAAATCTGTGTTAGTATGCCTAATGCAGGATTTAGTCCGTTTAACCGTAGTCAGTTATTACGGCGTAGTCCTCCACCGACGCCAACACAACAATGCCATCCTGCAGTGGAAAACCCACCTTTGTCCAAGGACAACGAAATATCCCTCGAAGCGGTATCTACGCCGGAGATCCAGAAATGGATTACGACCATTGACACCCTATTAACTGAGGTCTGCTCTATAGTCGCAGAGATTAAAATGAACTCGGACCAGAAGCTACGCGTTACAAATAATTGCCTAAGGTTATGTCCGAGACATCTCAAATGGCTGTTTTATACCAGTCTCTGAAGCAGAAGGCTTTTGATGCTCACACCACCATAGAGCATCTACAGGCACAGTCAGAAATGTTGAACTCGCTCCAGCAATTCAAAGACGATGTAGTCGATAAGCTGAAGCCACAACAGAATACCTCATTTGCTGACATGGTAAAAAAAGGTGCCGATAAGTTTGTCCGTCCGAGTAACTTGAGTTCGCTTGCTATTTACCCCTGCGACAAGATAAAACTAGCGACGATACTAAGTCCCTCGTCCAAAAAATGATTTCCGCAGAACTAAAACTTCGTGTTCATGGACTTAGAAAAGTAAAAAATGGACGTGTTATTATTAGTACCGAAGCTAAAGAGGACATCGAGAAGCTAAGACAGTCAGGAAAACTAACATCATCAGGCCTTACTATCGAAGAACCGATCAAACGTCGTCCTAGGATCACTGTCGTTGATGTACCAGTAGCTCTTAGTGAGAATGAGGTTTACTCTGTGTATGAGCAGAATCTGGCCGACAAGTATCCGAACTCTACTCGCGAGTCCCTTTTGGGTACACTTAAGCTCAGTCACAAATTGGGTAAGAAAGATCTTTCTACATGTAACTATGTCCTGGGGGTACCCGCTAACATGGAATCAAATCAGGAAAGTTCTAATTATCTAAGGTCGATTTTTTATAAACTGGACGTCCTGTCCAGTCAGAGACCTTACACTGGTGACTAGGTGCTTTAATTGCCAACAATATAGACATGCAGCCAAATTCTGTCGAGAAAGCAGCCCTTCTTGCAACCATTGTGGAGAAGTTGGTCATTCCTTTAAGGAATGTAACAAAAAATCCTCTTCACCCATCTGTGCGACGTGCAAACGTTTTAAGAGAAAATGTGATCACCAAACTGGTGATGCAACTTGTGCGGCACGCAAATACGGAGAAGCCAGGTACATTAATTCTGTCGATTATGGAGGCGCCTAAGAGCGCCAGCTATTGTATTATATTAGCACGTAAACATTAGTTTATCTTTTATATATATTTGTTAGTTTTAATAGTCATATCTCATCAATTACTCTGTGACTTAGATAGTTTTTCTGTATCTGAAGTAAAAAATTGTAACGTTGAAGCATAAGCATATTTAACCGGCTACTGGGAATTCAATGACAATACTCACTCAAAATATTCGCAGTATAAACAGAAACATGAATGGTTTTGAAGTTTTTTTACATAGACCTAAACTGTGACATTATTGTCCTGACTGAATGTTGGTTGTCGGACCAAACAATACACTTACCGTCTTTTGATGCGTATTCGCTCCATAAAACAAATATATCCTTGAACCAAAATGATGGTTAAGTAATATATACAAAACTCAATTTAAATATAACTATAGAAGAACCTAGTTTTCACGCTTGTAATTGCTTAATAATTCGTATAAATTCAGATACAGTAGTTCTAGCTATTTATCAATCACCCTCTCAGAGCATTGACATGTTTTTGGAATCCCTTGACATCCAACTAAAAACTATTTCGTCATATAAAAACATTATATTATTATTAACGGGCGATATAAACATCAACATTGCTGCTGGGAGGGCCAATATACACGCACATACCTATCATAATATTTGCTTATTCCATGGACTTTTACCAGCCCATAATCACCCTACACATCAAAGCTGTTCATGCTTAGATCATTTCATTATAAAAACAAATAAACCTACCATAACATTAGTCACTAACTCTACTCTTACCGATCATCAAACTGTTATACTTTACCATTATTGATACCTAGAAAAAATTGCTTGCTCAGCTACACTAAAGTCAATATAAAAACATTTTGACCCCGTTTTTAATTCAAACGATGCAAATGTTCCTTTAAACTATTTTATTAATTCGATGCAATATGCAATACAAAAAAATACCTACACAGTAAACCTGCCTAGAAAATATAAGAACATCAAATCATGGGTTACGCCCGGTCTTGTTCGCTGCATAAGACACAGAGACAAACTGCATCAAATGTCTAAACTCTCTCCTGATAATACAATACTTTCGATATCAAATAAAAGGCTTTCTGCAATAATCTTCTAAAAAAATTGAAAACTGAACATGAAATAAACGAACTACAAAAGGCAGGTAAAAATAGTGAACTGGTTTGGAAATTTATAAAATCAACTATAATCCAGACAAAATCTGCTGAACCGCCATTTGAATTACTTCTTACGGAACCAAGCCCATCCGAAGCAATTAATAAACTCAATAACCATTTTGCAAACGGTGGTAAAAACCTGGCAGGGAAAACCCTACACTCTAGGAGCTCTTCTGCTCTGAATTTGATAAGGTCTTCCTCTACATTAAATGCCTTTATTTTGTTAGATACCGATGTCAATTAAGTATTAAATATTATATTGGGGTTACGAGACGTTTGTGCCGTTGGGTGGGATAACATATCCAATAACATACTTAAAAGATTTAAACATCAACTTGCTCCTCTATTAACACACATTTTTCAATTATGCTTACGAAAAGGAGTATTACGTAATCTGCTAAAAAAATCTGTGTTTATCCCTATATTTAAATCTGGGGACAAACAAAGTATAAATAATAGGCCTATCTCAATTTTATCAGGCCTGTCCAAAGTTCTAGAAAAATCATAAACTCTAGATTAATAAGATACCTTGAAGGTAACAATTTGCTATCGGAACATCAATTTGGTTTTGGACCTAAAAAATCAAATAACCAAGCAGTACATCAATTAACTAACTATGTAACTAGCAATTTGGATAATGGTTTGCACTACATTGGTATCTTTCTAGACCTTGCTAAAGATTTTGAAACTATTTCTTGCTCTGTACTATTGCACAAACTTGAAACACTTGGATTAAGGGGAACCCAACTTAAATTATTTGCTGACTATCTTAGTGATCGCCATCAGTTCGTGAAAGTTGGTCAGTTCACAAGCTCTGAATTAAGAAATAGTGCTTACGGAATTCCTCAAGGTAGTATTTTAGGCCCTACTCTATTCCTTATCTATATGAATGACCTCTGCAGCTTGAAACTTCAAAATGGTATCATAATGTCATACGCGGATGACACAGCGTTACTCTTCTCAGCGAAATCAGTTATTGATGTTTATGAACTCGCTCAGACTGGCTTTACCATAGTAAATAACTGGCTTCATAATAATTTACTAACATTAAATACAGATAAAACTAAATACATTTTATTTACCATGCGAAACACAAACATGCCAACCACTAGTCCAAACATATACACACATAACTGTAGATTCAATGCTGACTTTGCATGCTCTTGTCTCACTTTAGCGTTATCAAATGATATTAAATATCACTATTGACAGAAATCTAAATTTCTGTAAACACATCGACTTATTATGTACAAGAGTACATAAATTAATATATATATATATATATATATATATACACATTAATAAAACAGGTATGTTTAGCTTTGTGTCAATCCATACTAACATACTGCATTACTTCTTGGGGTGGGGCTGCAGAGTCAATTTTACTCCCTCTAGAACGTGCTCAAAGAGCAATTTAAAGGTAGCCACATTTCGCCCTTTCATATTTCCATCACATCAGCTTTACACGACATGTAAGGTACTAACTGTTCCACAATTATTTATTTTGCACACAATACTGAAACAGCACACTGAACTTCCTTTTATCCCTATATCTTCAGATAAGAGAAAGAAATACCTGGTTTGTAACAAATCTCAAACTATTTGTTAACAGATTTTATATATTCTTGGGTCCATTTTTGTATAATAAGTTTAATAAGTTGCTAAGTATACACAGCGGCAGTAATAAAATAAAATTGTTATGATTATCATTATGATAACGGAGTATTTAGGTAAACTCAATAATGCAGACAGAGAATTTGTTACAAATTTAAAATAATGTAATTTAAATACTTTAGGTACCTAAGCATTTTAGCGTATGACACAGTTGCTTGTACGTGTACAGGCAGTTTTAGCTTAAGTTTATATGTTCCAAGAGATTACTTAAATAAATGTCCACTTTTAAAATAGATAGTCAAGTGATCGCCTGAAACACAGGTCTAACCTAGTTCAGGCAAGTAGCTTATAATAATGTAAAGGTGTTCAACTACCTATCCTTTCTTGCCATAATTATAGCTATTATTTTGGTTGTAAACTAATTTTTTAAGACATTAATTTATTGTTAGATATTAAGATTTAATTTAAATTTGATTTAAGCCCAACATTGTACTTCTTTTAGCCGAATCAATTTTATTTATTTATTATTTATTATAATAATAACACTTTATTTTGGTATGGCTCGATATGTAGTAACATTTATTATCGTATGGAATAATTGATCCACACATTTAGGAATTTGTAAAGTCGCTTGTGTGTTTTGATGCTGTGTAGACAGAAGTAATCTCTCAGCAGGTTCAAGACATTTAATCGATTGTTAAAAGAATAAGATAAATAAGTATAACTATTAAACGAAGCGTTGGTAGTCGCTACTATTATTTTCTTAATTCATATTTATATTCAAGATACGTTTTAATTTTACTCTTACACACATCTATACTTAAAATAGCCCGGGCTGAACAATAGAAGTATCGAACACAAAATCATAATAGACTGAACGACTAATACGCACATTTTTATCCCGAGGCACAAACCCACAACACTCGGTGCGTGCCCGACTCAGTGAAACCACTGCGTCATCTAGCAATCTAAGTTTATCATTTAGGATTAGTTATACAGCAGCATATCTGGCGAATAATATAACGTTACTTATGTATAAAGCGAGTGGGTGTGTGCATTATGCGACTGGATATTGCAGTGTATGATTTAACTGTTTCAATAAGGCAACGGTGCTAAAATTTTATCGTTCTTGAAAGCGGGGCATAACAGCTGCGTAGTCATCTATTGGGTGGACTTGTGCATAGTACACTGAAGTAGTTTTAGCGCAGCTAGTGTAATATATTGCACTTATTATGTTGTGGGACTTTGGGGTACGGTTTTAGGGTTCGTTATATTTATCCATATTAGCTTCATATACTTCATCTATACAAAAAAACAAATGAAATGTTCACATACATTTCAATTCTTAACCTTTTGAACGCCACGCCATAACGGCACCTCCATGTCCTGTACGCCAAGCCCGAAAATCGATATATTATATATTGTTTTTTATGATCAAATATTTCAATAACTAATAACAATTTTGTTTGCTGTATACAATTAAGTAATAATTGGGGATTCAATTTTTAAGTTGTATCACTAAAACACAAAAAACTAATGATTTAATATGTTTATTTTGTATTTTTCTGTGAACCGACAAAAAACAGTTTTGTCGAGTATAGTTGACGTTGGCGCACAGGGCACGCTTGCGCATGTCGAGTATAGACGACGTTGGCGTTCAAAAGGTTAAAGAAAATTATTAAGAGTAAACACTAGAGATTGTCTTATTTCGGACAAAAGGCATAATAAGATACTCTTTAAAATAAATGTTATACTCTATTTGGATATACATATACCTAAGCCTAGCATATTTCGGCAATTTTTTAAATATTCATAATTAATTATTTATGTATATTATTTTAGATTAATTGGGTACGTCGAAATAACGTTTTATATTTGGTTTTCGAGTTTTATTACCTAATTTAATTAAATTAACCCAGCGGCAATAAAATATTCTTGCATGGTACTAAAGACCTTTGAAAAGATACTTTTTGAAATCATGTTTTTGAATTCGGCTTGGTTTCGTTAAATATCCCAAGAAAACTCGAGACATATGAATGTGCATATGGATGGTTCTTGTTTTAAAAACCTTTTATAAACTTTTGCCTAAGTAGGTACATTGGAAAATATGTAAACTTGACCAGTTGGTATAGGAACGCTAGCACATGTCCTAAAACTATTAGGATTAATTTGAATAAGGCAGCACATTGAGAGAAAAGTGCATTAGATTAACAAAGCTAAAAATATTGATTGGTATCGCTGTTTTTTCAATGTGCTTAATAAATAAATGATTTTACGTTCTGAAAAGTGGGCAAGTGGTATTTACTCATTTTAGGCAAAGCCACGCTATATTGTATCATGGAAGAACTCTGCAGTTTTTTTTGTCGCATCTATCAACAACATAAGCGCCTCTTTAACAAATTTTCTACAAAAATAAACTAAATTTGCAGTTAATAAACCGAACATACAGCTCATCGTAGTGATAATGAACTCTTAGGGGCTGAGATTGTACAAGATTTTGGCCATTTTTATTAATAAGTGAGAGAGGTTTGAAATGTGATGCTTCAAGTGTTGATGATATCTTGAACTGCAAAACTTACCAACCCATCAGGTTTTCTTCATTTTCTTTAGATTGGGCTCATAAAATTACATTTTTATGCCACGTGGTGTGGATAGAGATAGAGATGGAGAATATTGTATAAGTACATTATGTTTTGTTGCCAACAAAAAGACAAATCAAGACGTGATTCTTATACCCAGCTGCGACCGAATTATCTATTTGTTTACGATGTAAGTATGTTATATTTGATAGATTTTATATTTTAGTAACTATGAACTGAACTAATATTGAATTACAATGGTATTAAAAAAAATTATACGTAATATGATAATAATCATGATTTTAGTTTAAGCGTCGTAAAACGTAATTATCATCTTGAGTAAACATATACCATTATCTATATTTGTGTGTGAGATCCAAGCCATTTAGGCTCACCAAATACAGCCTTGCAAACTTCACT
Organism: Catocala fraxini; assembly: GCA_930367265.1. NCBI lineage: Eukaryota > Metazoa > Arthropoda > Insecta > Lepidoptera > Erebidae > Catocala > Catocala fraxini. Next base: position 19,341,944 of record OV884029.1, read on the forward strand.
CACCTACATACCTTTCAACATTTTTATACTATATATATATGTCTGATGATGCTGATCTAAGCGGTTGTTACAGTAGCTTGTATGAGTTTACAACATATGTAGTACATGCATAACGTTACAACTACATCCCTAAAGGTGTTTACACCCAAATCCCACCAGCTAAGTTATTTTACCCAAACTTGTAGTTGTACTAAATCTGGAACTGTGTGTTCCAGATTTAGTACAACTACAGAACATTTCTTTATAGAAGAACCCAATAACACTGCCCGACCTTAATCGAACCCGAGGCCTCATGCACAGCAGTCACATATACTCCTGTCGCGCCACCGACTCTAGATTTACCTTATAATGTTATTTTTTGCCTGAGGTATCAGTTTACCATATACCCTTTGAAAAAAGAATCGTTGAGTTGCTAGTGCATGAGGCTAATATCACACTGGCTACTCAGCTAGCGACACTACATTCCTCAAGGACCCTGGCAACTTACCCACTACTAGAACACAACAGTTTGGATGTTTGATTCCAATTTTCTGAAGGGTGGGTGGTTTGTCTATCCAAGTTGCTAAGTCACCCTAACTTATCAATTGTTAATTGTGATGTGTGAGATTCTGTAATCTCTCAGTTGAAAACACACGCTCGGAGACTGTAGTATCCTAATTGTGCGTTGCCTTGTTTGTATAGGCAACAGAAAAGTTGGATTCATAATAAAGCCTCTGATTGACAAAGTTAATTCATTTTAAATTGTAGATATTTTAAAGTTAGTTAGTCAAGTATTTAGAGCAAATTAATGTCTTTCGCTTTGCAAGTGTTTTTTAACGGAACCAATATTTGTAGGTAATAAGCCCTTTAGCAGATAGTCTGTATTAAGCGCTGTAAATAACAGTTTAATTTAATCTTATATTTAAAGATTTGAGAAAATCGGCTAGGTAGTTAGATAAATAAATATACATAATATTTTATAATAGCTACAACCTACTTACCAGCAAGCTTTTATTAAAAAGTTGTACAAATACTTTATTTATTTTAATTGACAATCAATTCATATAATAATTTGAATTGACTGTCAAATATGTAAGTATAGGAACCTACACTTACTTATTTATAGATAATTATTATAATTTGCATAAAATATTTTGTGACACCTACCATATAGATCCAGATGTAACGATACAATTTATTCATTCAAGTCTTGATTAATCAAAAGCTGTTTTCCAGAACTATATTCTCAAACTATCCTGAGAGTTGGCGACGAAAAAAGCGAAGCATGTCGCGTACTCGGACGATACTTAGCGAAGAATTGCCTTACTCCCACACCAACTTGCACTGGATGCACACCACGAACACCAACGCAAAAATATACCGTATAAATGAAGTAATAAGGTTCAATTTAGCTTGTAGTGTAGACGTCCCGCCTCCAAGGGGCGTCTGTTCCCCCTCTTTAGTCGTCGAAGCCGAGTGCGTTCACACGAGTGACTACTTTTAAATTTTAATCACAACTTGCTCGTTGATTTGGACAAAAAGTGAAATGGACGTCCCGTGACAACAAGAATGTTTGCACTGTGCCATTTGTATGTACTGCAATCATACATTCACCGTACCGTACTACGTACGATCACTGAATATTTTATAGCGCTATGATTCACTGGTTTTACTGAAGAGTGCCTACTACATAGGTAATTATTGCAAATTTTCCTTTAGAAACTAAATAAAAACATTATTTGTATAAAAAAATATTACATGGATAAAACACCTCACCAATATCTTGAGATTTAGGATGTTGATTGTCACACGATAAAAAATTGTGTTATCGATTGAGGGCTGCCCAGATTTAAGTCTGCCTTGTGCATATTTTGAAAATAGAATTTATTACATTAAAATTTATTTACAATAAAAATAAACAATATCCATTCCAGTAGGTAGGTATCCAGTAGGTACCTACACCTATACACATAAAATATATTAATTATTTTTGTTGGCAATGTATTTTATATGCATACCTAACTTACACAGACAAGTTATGCATTTATTGAAAAATAATAGCTTGTACTTGCCCTGTAGTAATACGTAATTACAATTTATAATATGTATCTAATTATTATTACAATCTCTACTGAAGCGTAATACATTTTTTAAGGTTTTATGAATGTGTTAAAATTGTACAACCTGCCATTTTATAGAATTTAATATATTCATGAAGTTTAAAAAAGAAGTGTTACTATTTACTTCTTTTCGTTAACAATGCCAGACAGACTGACGCATGTTCTGCTTTGTTTTAAGTTGAAATATATTTATAAAATATATAATCTGTGTTTATGACTTTGAAACTGGTTTGACATGAATCGTCTTGATATTTAGCCAATTAGTTACTCAAAACTGGTAGGGCCCTATATTGATCTTGTCAGCTCTTAAAACAAAGAAGACAAGAAAATGAGAACATACGAATGTATATTCTTATTTTCTAGCGTAATTATTAAAACCTTAGACATCAAGTCAAGAGTGCCAGAAAAATCTATTAAGATAAAATAAACATATTACAAATGATGAACTTTAGAAATAAGTATTAAGGTAACTTTGAACGTTTGAGTCGATTGACAATTACAAAAACTAACAGAAATAATACACGCGTCAACACCCAAACAGTAAATTAGAGCAATATTTATCCCAAGATTTTTTATTTTTAAGGGCATGTTTTCCATTTCTCACTTAACTTTTATCTGGAGCATCTGTTTGACGTTTTGTAAGCTCTTGTATAGAAAATATGTCATACCGCCCTCTTTATTTCTCAGATAAAAGTTATCTGACGATTGGAAAATGTCGGTCGTAAGACCATTGAAAGGATAAGAGAATTTCATACCTAATGCATCTTCATGGTCAATGGTCTTAATCTAACCAATAGCTATCTGCTTACGTCTTCATTAGTCTAGTCTTTATCGTAAGTAATTTCTCAATATAGAGTATCTTGAAAGATAACAGAAATAGATTTACACATACCTATAGAAAATGACAAATTTAGTTCACATCATATTTTATCGTAGCTGCCCTGAACTATCTACCTAAATAAATACATAGCCGAAATGAGAAGTTTTTTCTATTCGATATCGATAACAAATGTACAAAAATGGACTTGGATTATAATCATTCTTTAGTAAATATTAGGTACCAATTTTACACAAATGGCATATAAATGTTATTAAAATGCATTTGATATATCATTATTTGATAGTAATTGATTGATGTATAATGTACATATATTTTTGTTTGTTTTATATTGCATTATATTAAAAATACAAAGGCAGGCATAGACTTGCATTTACCACATATACATATTAGTCGCCCCGTTCATCTTCATTTAAAAACGTATAATCAATTTCACGAGAAAGTATCAAAGGCTATTCAAAATTAACGAATAATAACAGTTATTATCGTTGGCTTACATGGAAATCAACAAAATAATTAATGCGATTCGTCACAATTCGCGTATCGGCGGCCATTTGTGCCGCTATTACCGACTCAACTTCGATAAGCTTTATTGCCTAACGACATGGTTAGTTTGAGTTCCTCGCACGTAATAAATTATTATAAATACAAAACTAGGAGAAAGTCTGTGAGTTTAATTTTCCGCAAATTTGATCTAACGCTATAAAGGTGGGCGCAATCTCGCGCGATCGACGTCGACTTCATTACGCATTACCACTGTTTATTCAGCCTCGACCTGCCTTCGTTCTCTCCACCTAATGAAGTTTATAAAGTTGCTCTAATTGAGCGGTTACTGTTGATTTTCAACGAGGTAAGGTTACAATAACATTTTCTTAGCAATAGACTTATAGAAACTGGAAACTGGCGTCCGATCGCTTAAGAGTTTTTAGATAGACTAAAGTGATTCTCCTCTTAACTTAAAACTTAAGTAAATTGATTCACTTGTGATGTGATATTCTTGGACATACATGTCTTATTTTTGTATACCTACGTTTCGGGCAAAAGGAATAAATGCTAACTAATTCAAATTACTTTTTCAATTAAAGGTTTTCGTTTTGTCCCTGTACCTACTTTTGTTCAATTGTTTCCAATAAGCTTTGTTGGTAGAAGAGAACAACTCTACTATTCTAAAACCTAATTCAGACAATGCCTTTGTATTTAGCTAATCGGGGTTTAATTAAATTCAATATTTTTCCGTGTTCGTTTATACCAAACCAACTTACATTTATTTACGTCGTTCAATAATAATGAATGTCACTGAAAGTGGTGTGCAAATTATTGCTTTAAGTGACGCTTCATGGCGCTCATAAAGAATTGGGAGGCGTGTACCCACACTTATTAAAAGCTATGTAAATGTGCATAAAGCGCCCATCTGCTTGTGAGCTATTTGCGTCATGTAATAAAGTAAGGGCTTATTTATTCACGATATAACCGCGAATATTGTGACGCCGTAATCGGCGCACGGGCACAGCCCCATCGATGGCAGCGAGTCTCGCAGTGCATAAATAGTGATGCAAAGCGTCGGCGCACCGAGTAATTCGAATAAATACCTCGCTACGATCGGCTCACCGTTTAACGAGAGAGCCTTTTCCGCGTCGCGTTGAGCCGTTTAGCGAATTTCAATAGTTATCACGCGGAGAAAAACTCGCTCGCTGAGAGGGACGGGCGCGAGCGGCGAGGCCAGCGCGAGCGGGACGGACTTAATAAGAAAGAAGTAATAAAAAAGCGGTTGTGTGTGCGTGGTCGGAGTGTGGTGGCATAGGGCGGCGATGCAGGCCCCTCCCTGTGGCGCGCCGCCTCGCGCCTGCCGCCGCCTCAGTCGAGTCGACAACGCGCCGAGCCGCACCGGTCCGCTCTGCCCGCGTCCCGAGCGCGCGTAAAAAGTTTCTGCCACAACACGAAACTTGCTCGCCGTGGTTACGATACCGACACTCGTTTCGATCATCAATCCGAGCGTAGTTCTGTAAAAGACTTTCTGAAAAGTTCGTGTTTCTGTTTTTACAGTAAATGGTGATATTTACGATACCTCTTATTTAAAAAATAAACTATTATTTATCAAGTATAAATAAAGATAGTTTAGTTTTATTTGTCGTCCGTAAGTCAGAAAGACAGTAGAGCCTAGAAGTCTGTATTAAAGTGTAAAACAGCGGGTTCTTCATATTCGAGGTTGCAAAGATTATGTTGTGCAACATCGATGGGATGTTCGGACGGTGACGGTGCGTGGTCAGCAGCCGGCAGGCTGGGCTCGCAAGCGGTCAACTTGATGCTGCTACAGGGCGAAGGTCGGGAGAGGCAGGGGCCTGCCATGGAGGAGGACTGCTCCGCGCGCCCCTGTGCCACCGACTTCTCTATCGCCGCTATCATGGCTAGAGACAGGCAAGAGAGACGAGAGAGGCGAAGGCACAGAGATCCTAGGGAAGACACGTTAATGCCTTTAGGTAAGCTTTAGTTTATTATTTAAATATCTGTCAAAATAAATTAAGATGTAATTTTAAAAGCGGCTAATCAAACATCACAAGAACAAGATGTAATTGCTGGTTTATCATGACTGGTTCTAATATGAGCCTTTAACTTCCAATCAGATCACAATACCTCATATAAAAGTATCTCAACAAAGTTATCAAACAGTTTGTAACTACATTTAAACAAAGCCTTACAGATGAAGTGCCAACAAAAGTATATTACCTTAATAAAAAGTTCATCAGCTGTAAGTAGATATCGGTAGGCGCGATAAACATTGTTTGACAAGTTCTTGCTTACAAGGTTAAGGTCGCTATGAAATACAGACGTTCGAATCGTATATTCATGAACGATGACAATAATATTGTCGGTAATAAATTCTGAATATTATCTAACTATATTAAGATGAAGCTCATAAATACGTGTGATAATTATAATAAAGTAAAACAGTTTTAGTATGATGCCGATAAGAACAGCCAAGTATAATGAAAATACTTAAATTATCTTGTAATGATAACAAGCAAAGTTGTTTAAATAGCATTAGAATAATATTTGCACACCATTAATTGTGCAATTATTCATCTACTTTATCGCCTCTAACTTGTGTATTATAAGTCATTATGTGCCCAAAGATTGTATACAAATGAATTACTTAGGCCTAATCGCATAATTTATCAGCTGTAGGTATATAATATTTGGCCGATTAGCGATACGAAAAAGGTGTCAATTAATAAAAACTCCTTAGAAACAATCATTTTGACAGCGGCTATAATATTATATTTAATAAAAAGGCAGTTAATTAAGACAATTTTATCAGTAATTTCAAATAACGTATTTTAATTTTATATACGTACCAGAATGCTCAAACAAAAAAATTTATTAAGCAAACATTTATGTATGAAAATGTAAAGAATAAATTTCCCTAATCTATAGGTATTGATTCGTTACGGCTGGCGAAATGAAAACATTCCAGTCATTTATTGCCATGGCTTCTTATCGCAAATAATGTTAATGCAACCTATCAGCAATGTATTCGATACAAAATTTACGTTTATATAATTACCCAACAAGTATTATATATTTTATGTTATAAAAATAAATAGCAAAGATACCTAAAACTCAAATTAAAAAAAGAACATTTATTTTCTGGTTATGAAAAATAAAACTAGAAGTTTAGATGTTGTTTAGACAAACATTGTTTTTACACCTACAATAAAATATTTGACCTTTATGTAAAGGCAAAGGTAATTTACGGCACTGCCTTTTAGTTACAGTAACTTTGATAGTGTCATAAAATTAAAAATGGAAACTAAGTTTTATATTTTTAGCAAGAAAACGTTTTGAATCGAAACTGCATCATATATTTTGACGATTATTTATCAGGTGCCTAAAGTATTTTTTATTTATGTTATTATTGGGATACTTTATAAAATAAAATCGTGAAGTACGTATATGGAGTCAAAGAGTAACATGATGTATTAGGCATTAACCTAAGAATGTATAAGCTATACTCTGTCCCAATAGAATTAATATTTTATGTAAACAATCGTAACATGCCTAATTAAATATAAAGTCATTTAGAAAAATTAAACTCTCATTGTAAAGTAGTTAATGAATAGAATAAGCCGTATCTTTTTCTCAAATTCTATTGAGATAGACTATTACATCATAAATCAATAATATTAGTTATGTTGTCAAAGAATAAGTGTTTAATCTCATGTAAATTGTTCCTTAACAATTGTATAATCTTCATCTCAGGTTTAATCAGTTAGGTAGGTCTTAAAAAGTTCAATTTAATGGTGTGATGGGAATATTTCGATGACATCATGGCCTTCACGCAATAAATTGTTCCATAGACAATTTTACAGTCATTCCATTGTTAATGATTATAAACGAACAAAAAGTATATACCAGCGCACATGCGTTTACCATCGCTATGGCTCTACGGTAGTCTTAGTTTGTGATATAAGAAAAACAAAAAAGCAATTGACTATTCCTGATCCATATATTATATACGATGATATTCGATTGCCATGTGACATTACATGAGGCAAAATTTTGGTTGAAGTGTATGAATTATAATTAATATTATTACATCAAATTATCATTTAACGTCAGCCTTAGTCTGATTGATGATTTGATGTTAATTAAGGATCAAATGTAGCTACCGATTATGCCCAAAACATTTGTATTAGAAGCATCTGAAATTCATATTTCTTGATGCTTCTAAAACCTACAAACGTTTTGGGCTTGGGAATATATACAGTACAGACTATTACCATTACTATTGACATGAGGTAATGAAAAGTACGTTTATACCGTCTGTACAGGCATTGGCACAATATCGCAAGTCAAGTCAAGCGCTATGTCAAACTATTTCTATATTATCAGTTAAGAATTTAATGAAGTAGAGATTCTTCTTTCAAACGCCACTCGTGTATAAGACAGTATTCTTAAATGTTTAGTTGGCAACTAAAAGTTAATGCTTGTAGAATAAATAATGTGGGTCTTACAAGACTTACCACTCTTGCTTACTTAATTCTGCTTTATGAACTACATACCTAGTTGATATCTAACCATATAGATCACCAGCAAATTACTCTTTGATGACATATATTGATATCACTCCGAGTATCTTCACGCTTTCAGATTTAAATGAATGAACTTTTTGCCACTGTCTAAACATCAATGGCCGCGTTCATTAATATTTATTTCTTAAATTTATAGGCACCAGTATAGAATTCGATACCAGTCAAAACATTTAAATAAAGTGTGACTATTTTAGAACATAATATTATACCTAATTTGCTTTATTCTTATCTATAAAATGATTTATTAAAATGTATGCGAGAACGTGTTCGTTTATACTTTTTCACACGGTAAATAGAATACGCTATGAAACATTCCTCTAACTAAAACGTCATAAATACAGGACTGTTTGTTTTAAACAGCAATATAGTCAAAGGAATAAAGAGTAACATTTACATGCTCGGAGGAATTATATTTTTGGCTACGCGGTTGATGACAGAAACGGCAGCTAGCATCTGGATAAGAATTAAGTTATGAATTTATTTTTCAACTGTCCTGTTTTAATGTTGTTTGATGTTTGTAAAATGATACCCAAATTTAATATCAAGCGATTTATTAACTTGACTTGACCGGCCGAACACCACCTTATTTGAATTTAGTCAAACCTAACACATTTTAAACATCAGTATAAATCCAACCTAATAATACGTTGTTATTTTCGCAAACACCGAAGTACCTACTAGACAGAATGACGCGCGGCTCAAAGAATTTTAGCAGGTATCTGAAGATACACGTGCTAGTTAATTAATTCAACTAATGAAATAGGTAATGAATAGTATTTTTAATTTGCTGATAAAAAATAATTAAAGATATTTTACCTAAATTATGGAAACTGCTCTGACTATAATTATCAATCCTGAAAAATACAAAATCCTCTAAAGGAAAAACACAAATTGGCCCCTGAGTTAAATTATTTATTATTTTGTATGTAATAAGTATTATATTGTTATAGTAGGGAATTAAAAACATTTAAAACCTTCATCAAAGTTTCATTTTAGTACCGAATGAAAGTTTTATCGTTGGCAGTGGCCAATCTGTCATTTTATAGGGTGCGAGATTGAGGACGAGAAAATAAATTATAGAAATATTTGTTAAAACTATGTGATAAAGAAATTAGAGATGAGTCAAATAATGTTCGTGGCGTCATTACTAAAATCTAGACTCCAAATTACCTCATAACGTTGACAGGTTTCAGCTCATCAAAGTGGAATGGTTTTGATTAGTAGCTTGTTAACTAAATATACACTCTAAAGACTAGAGTTGTACAATTTCTTAAGACTCAATGGCTGGCTGCTGCTGTATTTATTAAGTTTTTATGGCTGATGTTGTATTTATTAGGTTTTTACAGTGGTAATAATTTATTTTGCAGAAAAATTCGTGGATGCGACAGCGTCAGCGTCGGGTTCTCCGTCGCCACCTCTCGCTGAATATGAGCGAGACTCACCCGTAGATGTATCTTCAACGTCAGAGGCAGGCTCAGCAAGCGGAGCCCCCAGTGGGTCCAGGCCTATGTCGCCACCTCCTAGAAACCCTCAGCTCGTGGAGCGATGGTCCAGTGAGGAGATGCGACACATACAGTGTCACCTCGAAACTAAAGAGTTGTGGGACAAGTTTAACGAATTAGGAACAGAAATGATCATTACCAAGACTGGAAGGTGAGTCTTTAATTCTTTACAACTATTTATTTTTAAATATTTCACTATATATGAAATAGCAATCTCGCTCTACGTGACTATTACAGTTTAATTGATACGTGTAATGTAATAACGGATGTATCCGGCCAATAATTTCCGGCATTCTACAACGCAGTCATGATAAATGTTTAGAACAATTTACGGCCCAAAACAGTACTCGTTCGGTCGTAATTAATATTTCATTAATACTAACAAGATTCTGATTCATAGCAAACAGAGGGCACTGACGTAAGACACGCGTTATTAACCATATAAATGACGAAACGAATTGCTTTTAGGCTCTCGTCTTGAACTTGACGAGAAATTAAAAACTCTGTGGTAGGTGGGTAATCGAATCGCGATTGTTGGTTAACGAGATCAAGGCAATATCGACGGCGCGTTTCAGAGGCGATAAGGTAGGTGGCACAGTGTACAGGAGCGGCGGAGCGAGGCGTGTCGGTCGCGCCGCGCTGTCGAACAATGGGCAATCGACCGCCGCTGCACCGCCGCGCCGCCGAGCGCTGCCGCCGCGCCGCGTCCCACTGCCTGCGCCCGAGCGCTACTTGCACGCAAAACAATCAATGCATTCCAAATCAAAATGTTACACGACAAAATCACAACGCTCTATCAAGGTAATCGGAACCGAATTGCCTGTACTGACGCCACAGTGGTTACTATGAGCTACCTTCTTAGTTGATACTAGGAAGATGAACTGATGTTCGCCGCAGTGGATTCGATTGTCACACAAAAGATATAAGTCTGTCATAATTTATATGATAATGTTCCACAGCCGCGTCAGCGTAATTGTGTCTGTAATTTAATGATAATTACAATGATAATTAATTAGCAGAGGACATTTCAGAAATACCCCTATAGCATCCGTGAGCTTAAAGTTGAAATTTGACAAAGCATAAAGATCAGCATTAATTATTACTTATTAAAAAGACTAACAAACTAATTGAACAACTAAACTGTTTAGGTATAGCTTTATTCAGCTAGTGTGTGCAGGTAAACATGATTTGTGTATTAGTGTTATCGAGGAACAACACTACGTAGCTAGCCGCGCGGCGCGGCGTCGCGCACCGCCGACGCTTATCGACGCCAGCGTAAATCAACGCGCGACAGCTCACCGATCGTGACAAATTCGCAAACCTAATCTTTTGATAACGCTCCTAGCTTACTCAGACGAACCACAATACCCGAGCGCGTTTTAACTACCACGTTCACTATTCCGTCAGTGTTGTAAGTAAACAGATATTTGAACACAAAACACTAAAACAAAACAAGTTCAAAGTTCCCGGCTGCCCGATACCTGAACCTAATTAGGGCATCTAACCTATTTCACAGCTTTGCCTTGGCATTTATTTAATGCTAAATACGTCGTCTCTGTACAAATAAATGCGAACAAAGGCCGGGTATAATGCACAAAACAATGAAGGCTTTTTCACGGACTATAAAGCTGTATTAATACCTCACTTATTTATTCCTTATAATGTTCTCGAGTTAACGACGCTTCGAGCGTCCAGTTTTTCTACCACGCACCATAAAATACGACATCTGGAAATATATTCAAGTCGCATTCGTTTCCGAATTTAGTAACACCGAACACAATAATAACAGTGTTGATTTGTTATAATAACCGTTCGCAGAATATCGTGGCCGTGTTTCGTTTTTATGACGTTGTTTCAACGTGATAGATCCTCATAATTAGGGTGCGTTATCTCTTTTCCCCATAATCGATGCTTTTTGCTAACGTATCGCGGCAATAAAAGATTTAATGCGATAGCAACCGTTACAAAGAGATTTAGGAAGTCGCAATGGAAGACAATTTGCCACACACCGTCACGCGAGCTTATCCGAGTCGGCCCCGTCGATTAGCATAAATCTCGCCAACTAACCGTCACAAATGAACAGAGGGCGCGGGGCGCGGGCAACAGCTAAACAAAGTGACGCGAGCGACGTTGCGATCGCGCGACATTCGCATGTCGTGGCGACGATGCGCGACGAATCGCGACCATCGGCCGCCCGCATAAATCAGCATTATCTCGCGAGATAGCCGCGCGCCTGGACCCACCCCGCCGTATCACGCGGAGCCCCGTGTCGTTCGAAAAAATTAATGACTTGGAAAAACGATTCGCTTATGAGGGATCTTTCACTGTAATTGAATTGCTCCGCAGAGATCGGCCGAATTGTCACGTGATATGTGACTAAGTGTTGCCGAATCAGGTGCACCGTTCCCGAAATCGATCGTTTTGTTAGCTTTTTTAAATCCATACCACAAAGTAGTGCGCCGCTGTGCAAATATAATAAGCTTCAAATTGTTTTAATCGAGACCGCATTAGATTAATATTTCACGTGCCATAAAGAATGAAAGACAAATCTGCAACAAAATTAAATCCCCGCACATTATCTGCGTCCACCCCTAAAGATAATGACGGCACGCGTAATAGAATAATGTAAATATGGCTGGGTGTCCGTCGCTAGTTGCCATGCTAATCGCGTTCAGTTAACTCGGTAAGCTCCATTTTAAAACCTGCCGCTTTGTGAGCCGGCTCTTTTAGTTTATTCAACGGGGACCCATTTTTCATCCGCTCGCCAAATATTTTGATGTTTGTCGATTACACAGCTTTGTATTCACGAGATTTCATACACACTGAGTCCATCTGCTGCCTTGCTTTATTACATTGGACAAATTAGGAATTTATGATTTATTTGTTGATAATATCGGAAATGACAACTTCTATCAATTAAATTAATCGATACCATTAGTTATTTGTTTGCTGAGGTTATTTGTGTGGGCTTTCCCTAAAACAAATAAATTACTGTGACATTTAGTGATGACATACATACATCTTCAGGTTGTTTTACATTTTAATTTAGATACAGTCGGAATAACTGAGGAAGTGTTGTGTACATAATGTAGAAGCTCTAACAAAATATCTACAAGGTAGATCGATTAAGTTGTAAAGGTTTACGACAACATGTTTTATATTCAACAACAAAATGACTATTATTATATCCACATATCCATGGCGTTATACCCCATTTCCCTGAAATGGGGTGTATGGTCCCTATTAGCTGAAAATTATCTAAAGAAAATCATTTTACAGGATTTCTCGACCTATCCAACATTTAGTTGTAAGCCTAAACACAACGCTTATATCACCAAACCAACAAAGCTCTATACCAGGTTTTACATAGATTTTACAACGTTTAATACTATTTTATCAGTAATCTCGCGGGTGCGATGCACTATCAAATATAACGTGTGATAAAAGTAGCTTACGATAATTAATCAGATCGCTAATTTAGTGTGGACCGTTAACAAACAAACATTTGTATAATACGACTACATTTACACATTGTATGATCGCGAAATCCGCTAACAGATTTAAATTAGCATGTTTTACTAATACACAATACGATCTATCGTCGATAGCACAGAGTCCGCTGAAGACGTTTTCGGCGAGCGTCGGTCGTTGCCAACACTCTAATCGTTAGAGCTCACAGTTGGCAGCCGCAGAGCTCTTTGATTTACTTCTCACCAGCATCTAACTATCGTAAATCTTCCACATATCATATATATAAATACTTTTGTCTAGCATGCATGTATTCAGAGTTATTTAAACTTAACAAAACATCACATAACATCTAAATCAAGATTGCTCTCCTTTATAAATTACTCGTCGACTCTTTTTGAAGTCATATTGTGGAAACTGTAGTGTGTAGTCAAATATATTACATGTTTCTCTTTGTACGCGCTCATAGCTCATGCGATTCTTTTTCATTTCATTAATTTTTCAATATTTTCTTATTGGATGTTATTAATTATGTATATAGCAGCCGGATCAAACTCATTTTCAACAAATATTATTGTCAATTGGCTACAAAAATATGCGTTAACAAATGTTCTTGCGAATTATTTATATCTTTTATACCATATCATATATATGTACGTACCATCTCCTGTTTTAAAGAAATATTGAGACAAATTAAAAAATGAAATCAATTTGTTAACTTAAATGGTTCTACCTAAGATCGTTATATAATTAGTTCCAATGGATTTTGCCTGGGTCTCAATGCTTTGAAGTACCACGGTGCAACAAAACAAAATAGGTGTAGATTTATAATAAAACATTTTTATAGTCTAAAAAGAAACCAGTCCTTTTATTTTGAGGGATACAGCACATAGCAGAATCTCCAAAAAACTATAATCAGTCCAAACAGTCCTGTGGAAGCATCTCCGCTCTATACAAGTTCAGATAAAAAATGGCGGTATCCGCACATGATTATTATGATATTGCTTATCATAACAGTGTGTATATTAACTATCATTCGCTGTCTTGTTACACTGCTGTAAGCATAACCGTTGCTGTTTAAAGTGTATTCTGTGACACTGTCGAATGGCCGAAGTAATCGGGTTTTATCTAGCTAATTACCACGATTTTGGCCATTGATCTAACGGAACAAAATTACAAGATATAGTTTTGATATCAACTACTTCGATTAGGCTTTCAGAGGGCTACAATCGTTGTTGGAAGCTTTATTAAAAAATCTCTTTGAGCGTTCGCTTGTCTCATATAACAGGTATTGCTTAGCATTAAGCATGACTTCGAATAATACCTGCGATGTAAATATGAAAACGAATTTTAATGTTTAATTATTTTAGTATTTGCTTCCATCGTTGCACGAGTATCTAAGTGAAGTGGTTAGGTAAATTCTCTTTGGCACAAGTGGCTCTACATTTCAGAGTTTACATTTCACACCCAGAAGCTAGAGATTGTATTAATAACTTTGGTTTTACCGCTTGATTTTCTTTGTTTTCCCGTACGACATTGTGCCATAATTATAATTTACCATTTATTAAATCAAACTATATTTTAATGTTAAGATTATGAGTCAATCTGACTAATTCAACACAAATGTTCAGCTAAATTATTATTATTTATTGACGTGGCTTCCGAAATGTAAAAAGGACTTCCTAATTTAACAAGATATTATATTCAGTATATACTCTCGGACTAGGATTTTGTTATTTATTAGTTTAAACTCAAGATCAAACAAAACAATAATAACTGACGCTTGAATAAATTTGGTCATTCTATTTCATCGTTAATACAGAAGAATGTACATGAAGAATGCTTTATCTTCCATTATCTAAAACATCAGACTCATCATCAGACATATTATACGTGCAAAAACAAATAGCTTTAGGTGGTGGTTTCGTCAGTTAGTTTCATATCACACATAATATTTGTCCTCTCCTATATTTTCTTAAAAAGCTCACGATTGTATCAATATAGCACTTACAATTTCGGGATAGCTGTATTTCTTCTTCTTCTTTAATTTAAAAGCGTAGCTCTTATAGGTAGAATAACTGTCATAAATGTCTGTCTTCTGCTTCTTTTTCAACTCGACCCCACTTTTACCTTTCCCTGTTGGACAAAGGTATGCTTCGGTCTTTTCTTTACTCTCCTTTCTGCAATCTTTCCATCTAAGATTATTGTAAATACATTCATCGCATCATATCAACTAGCCAATAAACTTTCCGCTGCTGTTACTTATGGTTTTCCACAACTGTATATAAAACGTTTTAAATGTGTAATATTTCTAATTTAGACGTGTTTTAATATTCTCACACTCATATTGTATGATAATAGTATACACTTAAAAACAGTTCGCTTATATAAAATACAAGGAAGGTTTGTCAAAGTGGCAGTGTATATTTTTCCGGTAACAGGGCATCGCGTAACGAATTCCCACAACTAGGTCCGCGGCGATTTATCGAACAATATTGTAGCCGGCCCCGCGCGTGTACCTATGTAGGCACTAGCCATGTTTGTTAAAAGTAACGAAGAGGATCAAATGGATGCGTTAGTTTTCTACTTTTAACTTCCGTTTGGTACAGCAGCTTTCCCTTCTACTTTCGTGTCGATAACTTGTCTGTTTATTAGGTTATATTGTATTTACCTATGATATGCTGCCACACTAATTAATGGTATACTTACTCTGGAGTAGAGAAGCCATGCTAAACACAATATCAAATATATTGTAGTCTGTTTAGCGACTCTACCTTCAATGGGTACCAAATTTTAATCTATTAGTGTCTCCTGACTTAACACATTGTGTACCGTACAGCAAATGAAATAGGAACTCTGTTTTCTGAAGTCATAAGAACCAATGTGCCTTTCGTACAGATTAGCAATAATAAATTTTCTAAACAACTATCTTTTATCAAATTTTAATCATACTATATCAAATTTAAAGACTAATTACAAAAATATATAGAGATGTCTGTAATTCTTGTTTGGGTGCTCAAAATAAAATGAAAGAATATCTAAATGCAGGGTCATATAAGCGAACTGAACATCTTAAGAAATTAATTATTATAAGCTGTGGGAGTACGAAACTCATTTGCTTCTGCTATCTCACAAAAGATGGCGTTGGGAGTATTTCAACTTGATACGATTGTTTGTCCATATAGATACAAAATATTGTTTGAGTATCATGACAATTATAATTTAAAAGCTTATACTGTTTTACATTAATCAAATGCATCAAACGTTGTAAAAACTGTTTAACAAAATTCACAAGCTATGAAAATAGTTTTATGGAAAGCAAGTAAACAAGAAGACATGTTAAAGATACCTCATCTTCAATATGCTTTCTTGCAATACTGATGAATTTATCGGTATCATTTAGACGCATCCAAAGTGTGTAAATATTTGTAGTGTTGAGATAACGACGTGCGCACACCGCGCTTACACGTGCACGAGGCTGGCTCGCCATTTGTCGCACTCGCGCGATAATTGTTGATATACGATCGCGATCCGACACCGTAATTGTCAACGCTTAATCTTCTAATTGGCTCGCATTTACCAATGCCAACGTGTCGCCGACCCGCGCGCATCGATACACCGTCCGCTCACAAAAATGCACAAATTATTCGTTACAATCGTTAAACATAACCGACTCCTATAAAAACGTGGATCGAGCGGAGTTGGAAAACAATTCGCAACGCCAATTTCAAGAACAGTAAAAAGTGCGATTCACAAGTGCAACTTGAAACGGCGTTTAAGAGCGAACCGAGGGCGGCGCCCACCGGGGGCGAGAAAACAATTTGGAATTTTATCGGCGCGAGGTGGGGGCGCGGGTGGCGCGTTACCTCTGATTTATGTGCGACATTAGACGCGAGGTGGGCACCAGCACGATGCGCGAAATGCACACGCGCCGCGTCGACCATTGCCACTCACTCGCCGTCTTCAAGACTAGGTCCTGCCATATGACGCTGTTTACCCGACACACACCTGCTTCGGAATAACATTTCGGTATAAACAACAAAAATTTGAAGGCGCAACCTTCTTAATTTAAATTAATCAAGTAAAATCTTCAGTACCTACGGACCCCAGAAAGCTTTCCACATTCAAAATATCATTGAAAAGGCAGGATTAATGTAACCTTAATACAGCTTACACTTTACCAACTGATACCGTGGATATTTCAGTGTCATTCGAATTCAAAAGCTAATTTCACTAAAACCTTAAATGAATCGAGTTGGTCGGAGCTCGCACATTATTTAACTTGTTCCAAGTTTAAATTGAAAACGCCACCAAACTCTTTGCGGAGTCAAAGTCAAATTTTGAACTTTGCCGCTGAATCGGAAATTTCTTTATAAATATCTTATTAAGCTTAAATTCAGTTGGTGTCACGCTGCCGACACTAATTTTATTCGTGAAAGACGGCGACTGAGCGACGGCGAGAAGCGCTCGCGTAGGGAGCAGTGAAAATGTATGCAAACGGGAAACGCGATATTTGACGGAGCTGAAAACGTCAAAAGAATTAAGGAGGATGCGCCCAACGCCCCTCGCCTCAGCCGCGCGGTCCCGTGCGACAGCCACGCGGCGACGACACCGCCCGCGCCACCCCGCGCCTGTGCCCTCTACTTTGTCACATTGCGAATTCACTTTACTTTGTGTCTTATTAGGAGATTAGCTGTCGTTTCAGCGCGATCAACCCTTTCATTTGAAAACACTGTATCTAGCTATAATAGCCATTTCTAACAACCACATCATCTATAATGAACGGTTGACTATCACGTATTGAAGTATGTCACGAAAACGATTGATAAGTACTTTGTCATAATTAAAATACGAACCGATATGCCTACTAATTTTTCTATCATTCTAAAGAAACAAAATGGAAAATTTTAATTATAGAGCATAATTAATTCATAGCATTCAACCCTATCTGTTATTATTGAGGTTATGTGAAGTGAACACATGCAGCCTATTTAAATACACGTGTAATAGATGTGTGATTCATGTAAATGTACCCTTAGCAAGTGTATCGCGGCTAATCTGCCCCCGCGCGGCGGGCTGCCGCGGCAATATGCCGCGCGGCCGGGAGTGGCGGGGCACCCGAGAAAACGTGTAAACTAATTATGTACATTTTCGTAGCCACTTATTTACATAAGCACGGCCTGAGCCCCGCTTTCACCGTAAATATTTCATTCGTAATCTTTACTTTGACGGTTTAATATGACAGCTGTTGTTTTGTTTTGGAGGAAACTTTTAATTTTTGTCGTTTTCTTCCGGTGCCACCACCCTTTGTGTGCGCCTTCGGCCGACGCCTCCCGTAATGATAGGTGATTGTCGAACAACTTTTTTTTAATACTGGCAAACGTTTGGGAAAGTTCGTGAGGTGTAATTTGAAATTTTCACCGAGTCACGTCGCTTGTTGCCTGACAATGGGGAAGGTGCTTATTATTTAGACGAGCTTCGCCTACCGCACATGGGGTTCACTGTATGGCTAGTTGTAAGTATTGTTGTCGATAGCTATTGTGGGGGTTATCAAGTAAGCGAATCGCGGAATAGGTACAATAATGATTCATGAGTCGTCAACAGGCTGAGTTGTTGTGAAGTGTACAGGAAGCCGATAAGTAAAACTATTAGTAGGTAATGAGCGAGTGGTGCGGCGTTTCGCGGGTATTTATACCGCGCCTTCGCGGGAACTAATTTATGGAAGTAAGTACGCGGAAAATGTTTATGTACGTACTTCAGTCCTCCCGCCCTACGCCGTTGACATCCGGTACCTTCGCTACTTGCTTCTACCAGCCATAAAGCATACAATCATAAGTTGCTTAAATAGCTATATAAGATATGATGTAATGTCACCTTACGCGGGCTTTCGTGGAAAGTATAGATGTTTGATATGCTTGAAATGTCGTTAGGGTTTGCTTAACAGAGGAGGGACTCTTTAAGTTTTGGGATGCAGGTCAGCATCCTAGTTTCTTAGAAATAGTGATGTTAGTCGGCTACAAAACGGATTGAGCAGACCACCGTGTCTGCAAAACGGTAGCCTTTGATGGCTCGTGCGCAGTACAAGTGGCGATGGATGCGTTTCATGTGGCCATTAATGACGGCTGTGACTTTGTCTCACTGACTTACTAACGAGTCTTCCTAGAATTTAGTACAATCTATGCTGTACAGTTTTATGTTACGTGATCATGCCAAAGCTACAAGGAAACAACTTGTATTTAGGCTGAAATATATAATTTAACAATTTGTAGTAATATTTTTATTTGTATCTGTTTATAT
This sequence comes from Catocala fraxini, assembly GCA_930367265.1. Classification (NCBI taxonomy): domain Eukaryota; kingdom Metazoa; phylum Arthropoda; class Insecta; order Lepidoptera; family Erebidae; genus Catocala; species Catocala fraxini. The sequence continues at coordinate 19,361,238 of OV884029.1, forward strand.
AATGAAGCCAAATTTCTTGCGATATTATTACTGTAAACTGACAAATCAGTTTCAAATCCAGCTGCTATTATAATTCTTATACATACCTTTTTATTTAGGGCTACATGAAAAAAATGGATTACCTATTTAATTAATATTCCTATTTTACCTATGTAATTATAAACTGCTTACCTTCTTAATTTAATAATTCTAAAGCTTTATTTTATTTTTCTCATTAACAAAGATATTGTGAAAATTATATCCAATTGATGAGATTTATCATTGAATCAATACATAAAAAGAACTCTATTTGGTTATTAGATTATTACATTTAAGTTTTATTTGATCGACAGCAAAACGGTAAGGATGCTACTAAACGTTCAATTCCTAAAGTAACAAGATATAGATACCTATTATCAGTAATTATAGACAACTAACTTAACTATGATACAAGTGCTAGTGAATAATTACATTTAGTAAAGTGCATGTTAGATTCAATTATACTTATAAATAATTGTTAAAAAATGTACAATTGGCTTACGACGTGGTTGTTTAAACTATGGCTTATGAATTTAGCCAAAACAAACATATATGTGGGAGAAAATAAAAATGAATATTTAATTATAAATTTGAATACAAACGACACCTGTTTATTCTTTTTCCTTTAAAAAGGAATAATTATCTTTTGTTTTCCTCCTTTTCGATGCACAGATGATCTTTAACTTTTGTGTAAGCAGTGACAATATTAGTATATCAAAAATATTACAAGATAATAAACAATTAAAACGTTGCCTCAATATTTTCCTAAAACATATTTGTTTTAGTGTATGTAAAACTGCAGCTTGTTAACAATGGATACTTTTACTTTAAGATAAACAGATAATTTTATAGTGTTCGGTCAAAGCCAATTTTCTGATCGGTGAAGAGACGAACCCACAACTCTACGTATTCGTAGTGGCGAGTTAGCTACTTGAGCACAGCACCAACTGTGCAATTTCATCCATAATTTTAATAATCCTCTAGTTTAATTAATATCATAGCACTAAGCGCAAATTCAAGCACGGTCTTAAGAGCATCCAATTTTATCTGTCTACCCGCAAAGGTCCCGAGAAGGAGAAAAGTAATTTCGAACAACTTGTAACACTTGATTCCACTCGAAGTAACATTAAAACAAATCTAGCGTTTATAGCTACGAACTTACTAATATAGTGAAGCGACTGACAACTATTTGTGAGCTCACAAGTAGTCACTAGCTATCATATAGGTCACGACATTATCGTGGTGCCTCCATCGTAGCGATTACAGGCTGAGACGAGGCTCCGCCCGCTCCCCGTTGACATGTCGCGTTTTAACAGTCAGTACGTGCTTCGACCCCCTTCCACCTCACCCCTCGCCTCCCACCACCCGCAACCCCTGGAACTGACGACATTAGCAGCCGCAGACATAGGGCACGTCCCGGCCAGACGTTGACATACGTACCTAAAGTTAAATTTGCTTTGAGCTTTACGTAACGTTTTTGAGCTACGACTTATTGTATATAATATCTTTTATCGCTCTTATTGTTTTGTTTATATGTTCGACTTCAGTTGTTGAACATATTCTTTAAGATTGTTAAATAGGTATTTTTAAGACAATTTTGCTGCTAATAGGTACATACATTAGCAGAATTTACAGAATCTGGCATTGCTGTAGGCAGTAGCTTACCCAAGGAAAAGCTGTACAGATATATAGGATGTAATAGGGGTTAAAGTATGAAGTCGCCGTTGTATATTAATAGATACTTTGAATTGACATAAAATCTTCATGGTGTGAGATTTTCGAGTGAAACTTTTTTCACAAGACATATAAGATTCTTCTTTTAAAAAATGTGCAACATTCGATTTTCGACTTCAATTGGTTCTTTTATTCAGCTTAGACGGGAAAGATGAATACTTCAAAAATCCGAGTCATTTTTTAATACGAGTGCCGACTCGGAGCTAACGCGGCAAAAACGGCAGGCAATATCAACGCTGCGATTGGAGAGGAGATCGCTAATGAACGCACCGTGCGTTTTTGGTTTAAACGCTTTCGTAATGGAACCTTCGACTTGAAGAACGAACCACGTGGAGGACTGCCCACATAGGTGAATAACGCTGAATTTAAGGATATGATGGAAGCCGATCCGAGTCAAACTACCAAGGTATGAACGGCATGGTTTAACATTACCCTACCTACAATATTGGCTTATTTGCATCAAATCAATAAGATAAAAAATTAATATGAAAATAATAAAAATAAATGAGGCACCTCATGATTTGACTGATCTGCAGAAAGAAAAGCGTGTTAAAACTTGTGTTGACTAGTTGAATCGTTGAAAAAGTTAAGGAATATTAGATCTAATTGTGACATGTGACGAAAAGTGAATTCTTTACGATAACCGTAAGCGAAAAATGCAATGGCTGACCCCAGGTCAAACGCCGCAACAGTGCCCTAAAGCAAAGCTTACCAATAAACAGTTAATGGTAACTGTTTGTTTGGTGGTTTCTTCATGGTGTTATTCACTATAGCTTTCTCAGGTCTGGTCAAGCAATAACAGCAGATGTTTACTGTGCCGAACTTCGAACAATGATGGCGAAACTGACAGTGAAACAGCCTCGACTCGTGAATCGATCTTCACCATTATTGCTCCATGATTACGCAAGACCTCACTCTGCACGAGAAACCGTTATAACTCTACAGGAGCTGCAGTTAGAAACCATACGTCATCTTTCGTACTCGCCAGACCTTGCTCCAACGGACTACCATTTTTTTCGTGATTTGGTCAATTGTTTACGTGATAAAAAAATTCTTTCCAGGAGGCAGTACAAAATGCTTTCACACAGTTTGTCGAATCTAGATCCCCGGAGGTCTATCGTAAAGACATAAATGAACTTCCGTTTAGATGGCAGCAATGTATAGATAATGAGGGTAAATATTTCGATTAAATAAATATGGTACATCTTAGAAAAAAACGAGTTTCAATTTTTCAGTACAAATTGGCAATTTCATACTTAAACCCCTAATATTTACAAACATAAAAAGTAAGAATCCAATTATTGTAAAATAATAACAAATATAATTAAAACTTTCAATATGTAGTTCAGATGGATTTTTGCCTTGGCATCTAAATTATGTGAAAATAAGATTTTTTTATATAGTTACTTATTTACATAGTCTTTATATCTTAGAGAGGGTAGGCAGAAGTACTTTATGTACACCAAGATTTCACCAGCTATGATTTAGATTTCTCAAGCGTTTACCTACTCAGCTCGATTCGGCACGAACCCAAGACCTCACGATCGAATGCAAGTGGTATGGCCCAACAAATATGGCAGTGCATTACTAATACATCTATGAAAATATTGTGATATACATATTTCCCTTTTTGGAATAAGATTACTATAGGTTATGTATGTATATTGTGTGTTACTGCAAATTCGTTTATAAAGGTAATTAAGCTGCTTACTTTATTCACTTTGCTGTGAAGCCCATTTTTGTATTTACCCAGAAGAGATCTTGTTTTTCTGTTTAACATTGTTTATCAATTTTATTGTGTACATAAATTCAAACAAGAAGTAATATATTGTTATGTTTGTTTAATGTTATTCAAGCTTATAAACAACAACGTGTAAGAACCTTAGCAACTAGATAGCTACAATCACATTAATACTAAGTAAAGCAATTTACACTAAATAATCGCTTCTTTATACCTTAAAAGTTCTCATTTATCTTTCCCCCCTTTATAATCAGTAAATGCCTGTGTAAACATAAAAATATACGACTCTAACCACAATCGCATGTCATCAATGCATATACAAATTATTTTACGCAATTTTAGACAATGCTACGTTAGATTTAAAGACTATAGTGGTGTGTTCATGTGTTAGATGACATAACAAACTGGCAACGGTATAGTGAGTTTACGCTCCCGTCGCAATGGCTCCCTCTTTATGGAAATGAAAACAACCTAACTATAGCATTCCCTACCCTAGTGTTTCTAACTAAGAACGTACCTAGCTGTACGCGCTTCATATAATGGTTAAGTTATGCTTTCAAATTATAGTAGAAATAGTATGTGTTAAATAAAATAAAATTTAAGATAAGCGAAAATAATGAGCTTTCATTCTTTTTATTTCTGTACTATTTTTGTAATGACTTATATTGTTTGTATTATAGAATAATATCCATTCGAAATACTATAATATGAACCTTGTTCATAAACTCCCTCAATGGTGTATGGATATTTCTTTGCATGAAAAATGTGAGCTTATACGCTACAATGTGGGCTCGGAAAGTTTGGTAGATTTCATATATCTTCAAGAACATTATGATTTACTCCCAGACAAGCTAATAGCCACATGAGATTATCTTTCACCTTAAACGCAAGCTTTGATTAAGCTACATCAAATGTAAGAAAAGCGTGACATGTGATCAAATTCAAACCTCTTCGTGGCAGTTCGTTCTTCAGGCTTCGTCTAAAAAACCATAATTATCCAATCTCTTTGTTTCGTAGTAACCCTACTAGCCTATCACAGTTATAAAATCTAATTAATCATACACTAATTAATCAATAAAAATACATTTTCGTATTTACTTTTTTTACGCGCCAAAAAGTAAAAATGTCATCACAACATCGTTAACCAATAAAGCCGAGAAATGCAGAGTAATAAAGAGTAGTTTTAGCCACAGGATCTATAAAATATTAACGACAAAATAATGATGACGCTGTACCTACAGGCGTTGCATTTATTTTAATATCCTCTTTTTCGATACACATTAAACTATGTATTATACACGACCCGTGTAATTATTACGGCTTCTGTGCAATTTGGCCGTAACTTGCAATGCGCAAGTTGTTTTAAGAATTACAAGTAGTAAAGAAAATGTTTTATATAGGTAGATACTTATGAATCAATGAACTAAAAATGTCATCACGTACTCATGAATATCATGGTACAAGGACGGTTTAGTTAATTTCATTAGATGCCAGAGGTTGAACACTATATATTGCATAGTTCATGTAGCGTAATATTATAATAATTAGAAAGCAGCAGCAGTTATAATGACTGATGATGATTATTAATGTCTTATTAGAAAAGTCAATAAAAATATTTTACGCGTTTGTAATCCGATCTTTGTTGAAAATTCCCAAGTGGATCTTTGCTAAAGTACAACAAAGTCTTAATTGTAATGTGGTGCATGCACAAGATACGCTAAACATGCAACAATAACGAACAAGGGAGGCAGACAGTGCGGCCGCGCGCGGCACGCGGGGTGTTCAGGCGACAGTTTTCGCAATATTGTCGCCAAACTTCCCAATTTCGGTGTCGACTTGCGAAACTCCTCGCGTTTTGTGAACCTCACAGGTGTGAGTACCTACAGCTGTATGTAGCGTGCCATGAACGTGACTCCAAATTGTGGGCTTTGCGGGAATTAGCGGCGGATTTACAAGGAATAATTCCAACCAGCTCTACGCTTAGTTACGTGGAATGGTTCTGTTTAGCGTTCGTGCATCTAGTAACAAATTTGGCGTGAGGATCTTTATTTAAAACTGAAGACATTTTATATATACAAGTATAATCGCTGTTCTCAAATGCTAAGTAATTATTGTTGTATATTAAAATTCTAAAAGTTTGTGACTTAAACAAGAAACAAAAATATGACAGGTAGGAAAGTGCGTGTCATAGTTTTGTTTGTTGCTTGTGGTCCTCCGCTCCTCCCACTGTCTCTAGTCGACATTATTATTCATTCTCTAAAAATTCACTAACGACCGAAATAAGCGGGCAACAAGAGGAGAACGAGCGTGTTCTGACATCGTTCGGTGTGCAATGTGACACCATTAGCGAAGCAAAACGCGCAAACAATAGAAACAAAACGAGGTGTTGGAATTTCGCGCGGCGGCGGCGCGGATACCGAACGCGCCGTCTCCGCCTCCAGTTTCTCTCCTATACTGAAACACGCAGCTTTTATATAACTATATTACACCACAATATATTCATCTAACTATTAATCGCAAACTGCGTTTAACTCAATATTCTCTCCTGTCAACAACATCATGCATCTTACAGATAGGTAAACTAAGATATGGAACTGTAACTGTTATGAAAAATATCTTTTAATCTAAATAAAATAAAGTCATGACAGTTTCTTAGCAGATATAATTCTTCCAGAGCAGCCTACACATCTCGATGTATTTCGCCACTCTCTCATAATATAAAATGAATTGATAATGGCCGGATAGAGCGACGTTAGTGGACAGAGCTACTTGTCTTGTACTTCCTTCACAACATGACATATTGTGCGCGTAGGTGCACCATGCGTCTCTACGAGTGACACATTCCACGCTGAATTCCACGCACTCTAAGAGCCGTACGGTCCGCCTCCACACGGTCCTAGCATTTCATTGCAAACCAACGATCTCGAGGAATGTTAACTACTTTCGGATTAGTTTTGTCAAAACCACGTCTGTCGTCTAATTAATATTATTAGTTATGGCTTAATACATGTGTTTGTGTTACGTGAAAAAGTGTAAAGACAAAAAGGTTGTGTATCCGGGGCGAGAGCAGACCGCAACACGCGCGTGGCACAATGGACGCAGGTAATACACCGGTGTGTCATTACCTCGGTGCGCCGCAATTAAAATTGTACGCATAAGTAATATTTGTTTAAATTCACTAATTATGTTGCCGCTAATAAATACTTACACGCAACATCTGCTGCGCACTAATGGCCGACGTAGTGTATTGTAGAAATGTTTTATTTGCCACTCGCACCGCCCGCGCCGCCGCCGCTGCGTCGGCCGACCGTGTATGTCAAACCTTGTAATTTTCTGTTTGTGTGAACATGACTTTACGTCAATATTTAGAATAGGGCATGACATCAAAAGTCGTGTCACTTAATGACACTAGAATACACGTAATTATTCAATATCGCTACATTTTAATTATAGATAATTTAATTGTTTGGCCATGTCGTGAGCGTTTATGATCTACCTAAAAGTTTCGTTAGTCCAATAATTTAGTCCCTGGTAAGACTGTTGATCAGATAGAATTTCACTATGTAGTATTTATTTTTCAAACAACTAAGTCATTCTATCAGCACTCATTCGGCAGCTACACAAGAAATATTACAATAGATTCGCATCTTGATATGACATGGCAACTGCATTAGCAAAACCCACTCCCAAATACACGATAGCTTAAACATCTAAGAGAAACGATATGCGATAGTATGTTAACATCGTAAAACTGCCACTTTCCAAATAATTATTTATACAACACATGACATGTTCAGTAGAACTAACAAATCCATCAAAGGCCTCGAGAGTAAGAAAGACAGATGATTTATTTCATACATATTTTGATACGGCAATTGAAGCTTATTAATAAATGAACCGTTTCAAATATTTTTACGGGTATTAAGTTCAGCAAGTCGCGGGCGCGCTGTGACGGCACCACACTGCGCGCCTCACTTATCTGACATCTCGCCGCGTCTATGCTCGCCGGAGATATTAATCAATGGGATTGACAAAATCGTGCGAGTGTAGAAAATTTGACGCGGATTCGTACCCGGACCTCCCAGGACGAACGATATATCACGTGGTGCGCCACTGCTGTCGCCCAACCCCGCCTCTCTGCTCATTAACTGTCTAATGTGCATCAATCTCATACTATCTGCCTCTGAAAAATCCCCTTAGATTTTTTCGTTGAGTAACGCCTTAACACGACTACATGTGTACATCAGAGTTCATAGAACAGTTTGATGCCACACATGCTGACAAACAGCGGCATCTTAATATGATATTGATGATAGCCTCGTCAAATAACCTATTCTAATGTTGTTGATATAAGCGGACAGGCTGATGGACATAATAATTAATTAGCACCGAGGAAAAAACTGTGTAGCGTAATGAGATCTTGGATGGGTACGAACGTTCCTTGCCTCATGTAATGATCCCGGCCTGACGCGTGGTCATTTGTCATTGAGTCACTCGTCAGCGCCGCTGATACGCCCTTTTCCTCTGTAATCGCAAATTGAGATTGTATTAAAGTTTCATATATACTATGTTAACGTGAAAGGCTATATGAGGTATCACTCAACAGACTTGTACAACATAATAGGTTTGTTAAGTTGAAAATAATGTAAAATTTTTCATCGAATGTGGTTAGTATATATTTTAAATGGGCTAAATTATTACAATATTTTATAGTATCATATATTCGCGATGTGTCAGATATATGTATATGACACTTAGTTTTGTACGTTTAGTTTAGGTCACATCGAACAGAATACTTGCAGACGGCATACTAATAAATTTAGAAGTGCCTAACTGAAAATCTCAATAACACTGTCACTGTGTGTGACAAACGGCATTTGCAAACACACTAATCTTAGTCTAGGAAGTCGCGACAAATCAATTAAATGTTCATTATAAATACAAAATAAACAGACAGTACAATAAAAATAAAATGAAACCATTACACGAACGATTCTTTAAGTAATGTGGGTACAAATCAGTATTCAATAGCAAAGCGAGGCTGTCTGTTCTCATGCCCTACAAGGAGGTTACAACTAAATGTCATGGCTCCGTCTAATAGTTCAGCACGTGAGCAGCAGATTTATCTCACTGATAACGTAAGAGTTACTTATGAAGCTTTGATTAATATTGAAACCGAACCTGATGACTAATGTGTAATAGATTTTATATTGACATTTCGGTACAGCACGGCTCTGTGATATGACATCACAGCGTTTGTAATCCACGGGCAGTAGTTTTGTGACTGACTAGCAAGGTGGTGTTTCAATTTTTGAAATTCACTCATTGTGTTTTCACTACAACTGTTGTACTGCGTTATATACTGCAGACAGGGATACTAGACGATATTATTTAGGATAAGAAAGACTATATGTATAAAGTAATTATCTAAGTAGAATATACACGTATTTTATTGTTAACGCAATGATAGACTTGAGTAGGCATAAGTCGTCAAAACATATTTGAAATGCCTTTTAGAAAAGGTGGTACATTTACAAGTTCGTTTCGTCGTCCAATTTATAACATAACAATTTGAATAGACTAAAATCTATTAAAATAAAAGTATTCATCCCTTTTTTGTTATTGTCTTAATGTTTAGGATGCTCCAAGCGACCTTAATACGTAGAGATATTACATCTGTAAGACAAAATAAAATATTTCAAAAGCCCTTTTAATTCTGTGTTACGTTCGTTCTATGTATTACATTCGCATCATCCTAATAGATTAAAATAAAATTTATTCAGACGTGCAGGTAGATTGTTTTTATATTAAAAGTAAGCGTGGTTTGCCTGCTGTGTAATTGCCCGCCGGCCTTATAATTACTCTAATATTCTCCATAGAGACATACTACTACATTATGTCTTTTCAATAAGACAACATTTTTCTTATAATAGATGAGTGTACTATATCAAAAAGATGTCGGATAGAGGCGACGAGTCGTGACCACGTCAAAGTTGTCGGGTTCGTCAGTGCGTCAGCACACGACACCGCGTATCAATCCGTCATGACTTGACGGCCATGACGAACACTACACTTGACGGACTGTTACGCAGTATGTGGACCGTGAACACAAGTACTAGGTTGTATTCGTATTCGCAAATCGTAATGACATTGTTCAAACTAGCTTTTACCTGCGACTTCAATTGGGTTCACTATATATTCGGTTCTACTGAATGATGTTAGTTGCAACATAGTCTGAACTATAATTTTACTGCAAGCTATGAATTTGTAAAATGTTATACATATAATATACTAACATTATAAATGTGAGAGTTTGTGAGGATGGATGGATGAATATTTGTTACTCTTTCACGCAAAAACCACTAAAGATTTCGATGAAACTTTACAGTATTATTGTTTATACATCAGAATAATATATAGTATAGGCTATTAAAAATCTAGCGAGCGAAGCCGCGAGCAAAATCTAGTCATTTTATATATACGTTTCGCATAATACCATATAACATACATACATAGACTAACGACTGTTTTCCGGACGGGCAGGCAGAAACTACGCATTTCCACTTACATTTGCTCTCTAGCTTCATTTACTTGCATATATTTTCCATGCACGCTCGACCAAACCATACCAAGTAAAAGTAAAAGCCATTGTATTGTATTCAAAATAGATAAGTCCAATTAGTATTTAAACATTTGCTTTGCCTATTACACTATAATAGCACATAATTATCGCCTGTGATACAGGTTAACCTATTACGGGCGTCCAAAGTAATGTATCCTATTTTAAGCATTTTTAAGATTTTTTGTTCTTCATATTTGTGCCAACTTAAACTTAATAAATACTTATTACTAATATCGTGAATGTACAGACGCAGCTCCATTACGAAGAAAATTGTTTTAGTAGCGCTTGTTGCTTAAGATTTTTTATTTCAATTTGTTGCAATTATACACTCCACATTAATTTGTATCAGTATTACATCAGAGCAATAAGATAAAAAAAATTAATTATTAAATAAGACAACTCCCGCGCTAGGAATAATTCCTGTATCGCGGGGGACTCTGTACAACCATTTGTGGATTACACAAGTTTTTGATACGTGTGGGATTTGAACTTACAACACTCGGCGTACCTACAGCGGCAAGGCGACTACTTAAACCACTACAAACAATAACCAAAAATATAATTAATTTGTGTATTTTAAATGTTATTGCTATTTCAAATTTAATGTGTAATATGCAACGCAGACAAAGGTGCGGTTGACAGGTAGTATTAAATACTGCCCACACGAACATGTGATCCATATTGAATATATTTTTGGATGTGCTAATTATCTATGTGCAAGATGAATCTAACTAGTTTGAAATTCTTATTAGCATTCCGTTATATGATATTCGCTACTAGCTTAAATGAACATTTCCTAAAAATACAACGAACTAATTATTGAAATATAACAGTTAAAGATGTTTGGTAATCACGTGTAAATAGATCAACGGTTTGTGGAAATGGATGGGACTTGACACTAACACATACCACGTATTGGACTAGCACAGACAATTGTTTATCCTGGTCGTGCGTTTTCGAGGGATAGTATAATTATTAACAACAATTTAGTTCTGAACTTAGCAATAGATAGCGATGTTTTAGAACGTCACCACTTTATATTTATATACAACATTTTACACATAATATGAAAACAGTGTAATATGCGGTTTTAACGGATTTCACGCGGATAAAATTGCGGGCAGTAGCCTGAAAGTGTGATAATAATTACATGGGTATTTATCTACCAAACTTATTAGTTTATGTTTTACCCTCTCGAATCATAATGGTATATTCAAACTGCTAATTAATAATACGGGTTTTAAATATGAAGTAAGCGCTTTGCATGAAGAAAATTGGTAACGTTTTGCTTTCCATACTAACTATTTTATAAATATTTTTTGAATAGCCAATTCGTGTCATATGTTTGTTTATGTACAGTTTAATTATTTTTTATTTAGATGACTATGGTTCACTTTAAATTAATAAAACAAATACGGGCAGACACTAAGCCATAAACTTTAAATAGAAATTGTATAAAAGTTATTGATATTTATTATTAGTAATACATGTATAAATAAAATATATATAGTCTCTTTTCGAAACATTAATGATTTTTTAAATATCCTTATTTTTGTACAGGAACCACGAAATTAGATGTAGGACATAAACGGCAATGACTAGTCAAAGACCTAATATAAGCTCACAAAGCAATACTAAACACGATGACTTCTAGTTCGCGTATTTCGAAGAACCACGATGGGGCGAAGAGTCATGTGATAATGAACCTGAAAAGAGATGTCGTTATACCAAACCTCGTTCAACGTCATAATATCTATGTAGCTCTGGACAATCATACGAACGCTTTGACGAGATTATCCGAAGTTATGTGTAGAGTGCTCGCGGCGTTGTTTATCATCACTTAACTGCACAATCGGCTATAAGTAGGCCTATTATCCGACATGAAATATTCATTGGCCACCGACACAGATTGTTGTCACTGGTATTATACGACAGAAATCACTTAAGGCTCACTATACAGAGCACTATTAGCGGTAATTCGCGGTAATGGCTGCCGAGAGCGTGTTGACCGTGTACGGCAGAACATGCTACTGCCTATATTATACGTGAAACTACTACTAGTTTATAGACATGACAATCGCTGAAAATGATAATCAAATGATATCTACAGTAGAACAATTGGACATGAAAACGTGAAGAGTAAATTTATATATTTATGACTGTGAGGCGAGTGTGCAAATGTCCATCTTTATTGTTTCTCGTTTTAATTATTTTTTTTGGTATTCTTACGATTGATGGAGAACAATTGGAGCAAGTGAAAGAGTTTGTATATTTGGGTACTTTGTTTACAAGGGACGGTAAACATGAGGGAGATATTGAAAGGAGAACGATTGCTGGCAATAAAGCGAATCGCGCTCTACGCGCTTTTATGAACAGTCGAAATGTGTCCGAAAAGGCACGTTTGGCTGTTCATAGAGGGCTATTAGTGCTTACACTTATGCATGGAAGTAAAAGTTACGTATGGCAAAAGAAGTATGAGAGCAGAATAAATGCTGTAGAAATGAGAGCACTGAGAAACATATGTGGTGTGACTCTGAAAGATAGAATAAGGAATAGTGTGAGATGCGGCCTGAAAGTGGATATAGTGACGAGAATAGAAAAGGGTATGTTAAGCTGGTTTGGGCATGTAGAAAGAATGGAAGAGAAAAGACTGATTAAGAAGGTTTATAAAGCTAGTGTGAATGGAACAGTCGCAAGGGAAAGACCTAGGCGAACGTTTCTTGATCAGATCGGAGACGTTCTGGATAAAGGCCAGGTTAAGAGCACCTTAAACCGGCGAGCGTGTATGAGGAATGTTATGAAAGTGAATGAAGCCAGAGAAGTGTGTCAGAATCGTAGCAAATGGAAATCCGTAGTCTCTGCCTACCCCTCCGGGAAACAGGCGTGAATCTATGTATGTATGTATTTTCATATATACTTCCATTAATTAGTGAAATTGGTATACTTACCGAATACGTACCTCATGTCAAAGTAAACCCCAAATGTAATGTCAAAATAAGTATAAATATTTGGTTGCTTATGAAGTTGCAGCTGTAACTCTACATCTTATGATGATAGATGCATATACAAAATTTAATTATTGTTCTTTAAATAAAAAAACATGTTTTATTTTGAGAATGGGCTATATAGATATATTATTAATAATCTAAATCAATTATTATTTTATGCAATCTGTGTTTAAAGTTGGGTAATTTACTAATTTCTGTCTTCATAATTTTATTTTTAGTAAAACATTGCATGTTTAGAAACATGTTTGAATTTAATTACAACCAATTAATTTATTTATTTATTCATAAGGCACTTCAACGACTTATTCACTACATACATTCAATACTCGATTAGAACATGTTCTAAGATTTAGCGAATTTGTCACTTACAGAAGTACACAACACTTGCAGTTATATGCTAGGTAAGACTAAGAGTAAACATTTAATTGTTTATATTAAGTATGTAATACAATTGGAATGTCAAAGAGAGGTTTATCAAGTAAGAGGAACAGGTTTATTATTAGTGAGTGCAATATTCTTGTAATTTGTTTAATAAGTTCTTACGAAACTGAGGAAATGCACTTGAAAGTATGTCGATGCTTTGGTTGAAGTTGCTGACATTATTATAGCTGGTCATTAATCGGTTCATGGGAGCTGTATGACCGAGATTGCTTCGAAATGGAGATGTTACAGAAGTATTAAGTTTTCTTTTTGATCTCTTTGTGGCACGGCTAGGTACACCTATATATATTAATAAAATCCCAGCGAGATAATTTTTCACGTATGCATTAAGGGAATCATGGGAAACTTAAAGTAACTACGTGTGTATTTAATATAGCAGCACTGTACAACAAGCTACTGTGCAGGCAAACATCTCAATAATTCTTGATATGGTTCTTAACTTAGACAACAAATACACATTGACCAGTTTGCACTTATTACGCTACGTCTATTAGTTTTTACCCTGTAGACTTGGACAGAAAATAGCATTACGGTGTATCTTGCTAGTCGTAAAAAAGGTTTAAGCGTGTTTCATGTGACCAGAAGCGGGTATTCTGGTTGTCCATATACCAGTGGCACCCATAAGAGATGGCAAAGAGAAGTCGATACTGTTTGTTGGGCAGCGGGTAAGCTATTCGGACGAGACTCAGCTTAGCTAGTTCCTTAGGATGTCCCGTTTTTCTCCGTTGACACACTGGGGACGAACACCCAGATGGTTTCAGTAGTAAAATTTCACATAACCTAATCTCTACTCTTAGGAAATTGAGTATTTTATAAAGGTTTTCCCCAATTAAGAAAAAAAGGTATGTTAGTTTGTAGCGATTTTTGAGACAGCTGAAGACAAGAAATCAATTTAATAATTTTAATGTAGTCCAGTAGAACTGCTGTGTGACAAAATGATAATAAATCCACATTTTCGAGTTGTCATTTTATTTTTTGCTCTACCGATCTACGGCCCTTTTCTCTGTAACGTCTTGGTAGTCAATGCAACTATTGTGCATGAGGTCATTGGGTTAATTTCCCGGGATGGCAAAAGTGGTTCTTGGCCTTTTTTGTCAAAAAATGTGTTACTAAATAACACCGTAGCTGGTGCAATGTGGGTGTATAATATTTCTGATTATCCAAACAGGGATACACGAGACTTGTGTGCATGTATTAACTATAATGTTGTTGAGGATGTGTGAAGGGTGCCAATTAATAGGCACTTGGGCGGCGTTTAAATTTTCTTGGCCTATTCTGAGATAAGGCATACCACCGCATAGGTCTGCATAAAATAGAATTATTTTGATCAACCAAAGAGATTTTACGTAAATTTATGTAAAGTTATTTACATCCGTAAATGTCGATATCGATATTATCAATTAACTAAGAAAAACATGTTAATGTATGTGCGTAATATTCTCGCATTAATGATCAAATTAATCATAATATTGTTAGTTATTTCAATATGTAGAGCATTTAATACTGGTTCATGTGTTTGTATTATGCCCGCATTTGGTCTTAATAACGTTTATACATATTTATTGATAGCAGTTATGTTAAATTTATACTTTAGGAGAATAAAATATTTATCATTGCATAGTTTAATTACTTACTTCGCTTTTGCTAATGTGCTTTAACATTTCTTTGATGTTTTTAAATACCTAAATTTTTTTTAATTCTGTCGGATGCTGAGACTGATTATAGTTTAATCTGTTTTTTAATGGTTGACGGCTTAATACTAAACGACTACTACAATAATTCACTTTAATAACTTATTGAGTCACAGTGGCACACGAGTGGCCAAACGCAGCTTTAATTAATTATGTCTAGTATTACAACAATAATTAATATATAATAATCTACCGCATACACACAACACCATCTAGCCCAAACTAAGCAGAGCTTGTACTACGGGCACTAGATAATGGATAAACATACATACATACATACATTTTTTTTAATAATTAAAATTAATTAAAAATTAAGCCCTAAGGCCCTAGAGATTCTCCAGAAAGCTACCGCCCTATTTCGTTACTTAATGCTTTTTCTAAAATACTGGAGAAACTAGTTAATAATAGGTTGATGAAATATATTGAAACCCATAATTTCATTTCTCCTAGGCAGTTCGGGTTTAGGAGATGTAAATCAACAGAGGAAGCCGTAACATTACTTACCTCAACGGTGTCATCTCATCTTGACAGAAGCAGGTTTAGCATAGGTGTATTTTTAGACTTGTCTAAAGCCTTTGATACCGTCTCAATACCGATACTACTGAAGAAGTTAGAATGCCAATTTGGAATACGTGGTATTGCATTGGAATGGTTCAAAAGTTATTTGACTGATAGAAGGCAGTGTGTCAAAGTGGGCAATGACAAAAGTGAACTACACACAATAAACTTTGGCGTCCCACAAGGGAGTGTGCTCGGACCTACACTCTTTATAATGTATACGAACGACATACATGAATCCATCCAATCAGACATAATATGCTATGCTGATGATACGGTTATCATCTTTGACGGTTCTACTTGGTCTGAAGCGTTTTCTAGGGCGGAACTGGGTATGAGTCGAATACTAACGTGGCTAAGCTATAATCTGTTAACACTAAACGCTGGCAAAACTAGATATATATGTTTTCATAAAACAGCAGCATCAGCTCCCAGCACGTCACTTCACATCAAATTACATGACTGTAAAGATCAAAAAGATTGTAAATGCGAATCAATGCAAAAAGCAGATAATATTAAGTACCTTGGCGTGATAATCGACACTAACTTAAGCTTTAAAGCGCATATAAATACTCTATCGAATCGTGTTAGGAAGACGGCAAATATTATGAAACTGCTCCGTTCCACGGCATCAAAAGATGTCTTAAAGACTGTATACTATGCCTTGAGTCAGTCACTCATAACATATTGCATAGGTAGTTGGGGTGGTGCTGCGAAAACGTTTATGATACAATTGGAGAGAGCCCAACGTTCAGTACTAAAAACTATGCTCAAAAAACCCTTTAGGTATCCCACTACACAATTATATAACGATTGCAAGTTACTTAATGTGCGTCAGTTGTTTATATTAACAACATTCGTAAGAGTACACCAAAATGTTATTCACTCTAAAGAGTATAAACATCTCCTTAATCGCCGAGTATATAGAATCGTGGTACCTAGAGTTTTTACATCATTTGCGAGACGTTTCGGCCCACACAAAGATAAATACATCTACAATAAAGTAGCTAAATATTGTGATATAAAAGAGTGCTCAGTAAAAGAGGCAAAAATAAAAGTATCCAAATGGCTCAATACAATGACATATGACAGCACTGAAAATCTTCTTTTGCACTTTAGTTAAACACTATATAATATATAAATAATACATAGATATATAAGTATTAAATATATAATATACATTCATATATACATACAAATATTCATAATTACACATACATCACCCGCGGTTATCGTAAATTATATTACTTACACTTTATATATTCCCCGTAAATATGTATAATGAATAAGTGTTAAATTTTAGTTTTATAGTATAAAATTTTCTCATAAACGTTAACTTCAAAAGATGTCGACCGAGCAATGTGCCTCAACGTAAATTGTAATCGTCACGGTACCCACAGGACAGGCTTGCCTAGTGTGGGACCAATGGATAAGACCTTACATTGTAACATTTTTGGTAATAAATATTTTTTAATTTAATTTAATACATACATTTTTTTTAATAAATATACACATATTATACATAGAAACACCCAAAGCAAGACAAACATCCATGTTCATGCACACAAAATGTTTGACTTGTGCGGGAATCGAACCCGTGACCTCAGGCATGGCAGTCGGTTACACTAACCACTACGACATCGAGGCTGAAAAATTATCCGGTTAAATTATTTTTTTAATAGAGAAAATTACATTCACATTCAAACTAGCCTAGTATGTATACTACGAGTTCGGACAGTGTGCAACCAGGCTTAGTAGATCTACGCTTAATATAAGCAGCAAGCGCTTGAAATAGGCTACTACATTCTCTGTTACGTAGGCTCGGTAAAGCGCAGATAAAGCTAGTTAAACACGTACTGTAAACACAGACACAGCTCCACCAACAAATTAACAACTATTACCATTAATAATATTAGTAGAGTTATCGAGTGGTCGAAACTGCGCTAATGAGTGTTCAGCATTCGCAATCTCGCGCCATCTGTCTCTAATCAACGAATCGAGTTAATTAAAACGCTTGGCAATATGGCGTCGGGGTGTAATTGCTATTAATAAAGCGCTTTCCTGTATAATTAGACGGCTGCGCGCGCGGATTGGCTGCTCGGCGGGCCCTAATCACGACGTGATAACATAGCGCTAATGGTGTGCATAGCTTTCTATTGCATAATCAACCCGCGAATGCTGTTCACCTACCAGCTCCACTTGCTTTATATGCTATGTGTCAACATTTGTTTATATCACTTTATACCTTCACTTCTTGCATCAACATAACCTTTAAAGTTAATAATAACTTTATTATTATCTTGTAATTAGTAAGATATTTACAAGAATAACAATGATCTAAATTAAAAGAACCACACTGGATTCACGGTAGATAAAATACCAATAGTCCATAGAGATGAAGGAAACAATGATTGATGACTTCGCACCTCGCCTTGTGCCTTTCTAATTAAGACGACATGCGTGCGCGCACTGTTGCAACTCTTCGCGCTCGTTTAACTCACTACGCACTCGTCTCATCCCGCGTCTCTGCTCAAATTAATTGTTCCATTAACATAAACACTCATATTCAGTAAATGTCCACATCATTGACTTCAAAACCGCTGTTAAATAAATTGCAATCAACGTGACGTGTAGCGTAACATTACCGAATGCCATATAAATTATTTTAATTCTAGTACCATTTATAGTTGAAGACTTTCGTCCGAATGATACTAATCTATAGCTGGGGATAATTTACGATGCACGTGTAAATTTCAATCATAGAAATGTATTTTAACAATGTCATAACGATAAAAGCGCGCTGTAAACGGGCGCCTCTTATTTCTGTCTTCAGTACATGCTCATTAAAGCGCCTCATGCGCGCAGCTCGACGTTCTTTTGCTCTCGCTCGCTTTTCCGCTAACTTTTGGGTGGTAGGATGATGGACGACGTCGGTGCTCATATATCATTGCGGTAATATATCGCGCGGTGCGCCGAGTGTCGCCATTAACGCATGCGCGCAATTGCCCGTACTCAAGCGCTTGCAAACCCATGAACCATCGCGACTGCTATAAGAAGAATCTTACAAATCGACGCGCGCGACCACGGCTAAACGTGCATAAATCTTATTAATGGCATTCTTATTTTTGTCCTCTCTCGATCTTGTAAAATCATTAGAACGCGTAGAACGACTCTAACGTCGTATCGTCTTTGTTATGTTTCTCCAACGTTATGGACACTAGTCATATTTCTTGTAGAGGAACGACCTAATCAAAAATTATATTATAAATCATAATCGTGTGCACAATGATGACGAGCTGGGTGGTCGATACTCATCAGTTATGAATGTTCTTGTAGTTGGCGGGTCAAAAGCCGCATACCGTTTGCGCAAGTCCGATGGCAAATTGTCAAACGGCTCTCGCGCATCGCTGAGCCCGCGCTCCTCGCATTGTCGACAAAAAGTGAGAGGCCGATAGACGAAATCGTATCTGAGCTTCAACTAAAGATTTGTTGTTTCCGTTCTCGCCGCCTCAATGACTACCATTTTATGTCGATAAAGAGATAGTGTTTCACGCGCCCGCTACCGACACCAGTTTTTGTGACACTTCTTTCTGCTTACAACGAGTTTATTATCGTTGATCAGTTGCTGTCGGTTGTTTTTTGTTATTTCAACTTCAACGTTTCGTTGTTCCATTTTATATTTTTTATTATGTTCGTGCTAAATATTACATGAAGTTCCCCTCTTCAAGTTAGGAATGACAACAGGAAACCGCAGTGACATAAGAGAATGCAATAGGAGCTATTACGTCGACCAACCGCAAGCAATTCCACTCAGTGAACAAAAACATACACCTTTACAAAAATGTCTACCCATTCATCTTTCTCCGACGGAGACATTAAAGAATGTCTCCGTTAAGGAGGGGAAGGGGACGACAGCCTAGTATCAAAGTCGTATGAAACGATTCACAAGGAACCTTTATTTTACCTTACGGTACCGTGAAGCGGTATTCGAATTTGAACGCTATGGCTGTTACGCACTAGGATTTTTTATATTTTTTATTGTAGGTAAATATTTATTATTGCTGACAATGTATCTGCGGTGGGGAGAAGGAACCTAAATATAGACAGCTCGACCCTCTTAACTAGGGACTACATTTATCGAGGGACACACTGCAGTGATGCGCCATTTGGGCAATGTGAACTGGATTTTCCTTCGCCTACCCTTTCTAATAAACGTTTAACATTAATTACCCTTTATTGATACAGTACTCATATTTTTGATAAACTGCTGCTACGAGCAAAGTTCACAACGATGAGAAGTATTAAATTAACTGCTGTCATATTAACAATTATGCCACTTTTATATGAATAATATAATATTTTGGTGGTGTACCGAGGTGGAGTAACAATTACATGCGATAATTTGCGATACGATAACGCCAGCTTTTAATGAGCGAAAGTAGATTTGTGTCGGTCTCAGCGAGCGATAATTTCTGTTCAACCGAGTAATTGTCGAATAATTGCGCTAATGTGAAAATATACGGTTTAACATAACAATGGGACGAGGAAGTCGATAATATACAAATATGTATTGTTATACAGTTAGTTTTGTTTTCTGAAGTGCAATATTGCTGTGCAATTTATTTTTAATGATCATAAAATATGCAGTCTTATTTATTTTCTAATAAGACATACTTTAAGATGTACTTTTTAACAGCTGCATCATTTTCGGTATAAGACATTTTCATACATTTGTAGATCAAGAAGATTTTCGTTTTAATATCGTAGCTGTATAAATATGTTGCTCATTCAGCTGAGTGAGAAAGTTTTACCAAATTATAAGTAAGCTTTTTCTTTTCTTTTGTAGACGAATGTTCCCGACGGTGCGCGTGTCGTTCGCGGGGTGCCGCGCGGAGGCGCGCTACGCCGTGCTGCTGGACGTGGTGCCGGTGGACGGCAAGCGCTACCGCTACGCGTACCACCGCAGCTCGTGGCTGGTGGCTGGCAAGGCGGACCCGCCCGCGCCTGCGCGCCTCTACCCGCACCCTGACTCGCCCTTCTCCGGCGACCAGCTGCGCAAGCAGGTCGTCTCCTTCGAGAAGGTCAAGCTCACCAACAACGAGATGGACAAGAACGGACAGGTCTGTTATCATGAACATACTCCAAACGTCCTCAGTATAACGAAAGAAGTTCTTTGACGTTTAGAAAACAACACGAAGTTTGAACTTTTATTTTGTTTGTTGTCATAGTTGGTCCTGAACTCAATGCACAAATACCAACCGCGCATTCACCTGGTGTTGCGACGAGAAGGCGCCATCAACGCTCCAATCACGGACCTCGAACAAGAGGAGTTCAAGACGTTTATATTCCCCGAGTGCGTGTTCACAGCCGTCACCGCATATCAGAATCAACTCGTAAGTACCACACTGTAACCAATTTGGCTCACCTTATTACTATTGATATCCATTTGCCACGTATGCCGTTTATTTGGCATCAGATATCCTGATCTTATTGTGATCATTTGATTTCTAAAATAGATCAGAGAGACAAGCGTTTGAAATCGCATAGCGCCGAACGACTGAGTATCGACGAATGCTATTTGAGTCGCACTAATTGCATCTCGCTGAAAGGTATGTCCAGCCTGAACAAAGGGAGGTGGCACATCATTTTTTGTGTATCGGCGGCCACACGCGTGCGACATCGACGACGGACGGATAGTGCGGCTGACGCGTGCGTGACGGTGACGATTAAAGTTTTCACCCGAGCTAAATATAAAGTCCTAGCCGATGCCCGCGTCGATTGTGTCCAGCGACATCTTGGCTATTATTCCTTCTTCTTCTATCTTGGCTTTTGTCATGTATAATTTGCACGACGAAGATTTCGGAGAACTGTCCGCTAAATAATGTCAACTTTCGAGTTAAACGTTCTCTGAAACACGCGTGCCAATTTCGATCACCAACGGTAAAGCATTCATGACTCATGTGGTTGTGGTGAAAATAAGTTTCACCAAAGTTTCTCGCACGTTTCGTACTTGGTGATAATTTGTGGTGTTGCTAATGACATACGGGTTAGCCACAAATCCTTTTTAGATATATTTAAATAGAGTTAGATTTAGTGATGGAGTATAAGATTAAGTGGTTGTGTGTCCCGCTCCGCTCGTCGCGCCTCGCGAGCGGCGGCGGCTCACCCTCAGCCGGCAGCGCATATGTCGCCACGCGCAATTAATTCTCTGTCACAAGAGCGTTTGGGCGTCTCCGAGTTCCTCGTTTTGTATCATCCCGTGTAGTAAAATAATTAGGACGTTTTGAGGTTCATAAAGGAAGCGTTACTTTATATCGACAACGCGCCACATAAATCTTCATTCGTTCGTTAATTAGCTGTTACGTGGTTTAGTATTACCATTTGTACACATTTTGAGTAAAACACATTATTGTTTTGTCTTATCAATGATTCTTTAGTTTATTTTTTCGGTAGATTCAAGGCCTACATAATTAAAATATAAGTCATTTTATTTTAAGCATAAAATATGAAATTTTAGATTTCATATTAATTATGCTATTCATAATACTAGTAGAATAATGCACGATAGAGTCAAGCATCAAGTATCGTCGGCGCACGGAGGCTATACCTTCGCAGTAGGCCTCGAACGACTCCCCAGGGTCGTGGATTATTGATTTTCATTGATTCTAACGCGTTCCTAGATTTACTGCCAACGCATAGTGACAGTGCCATCGATTACAAACGCGATGTAGTTATAGCCACCTACAGTAGATAAATTGTAAGATAAGTGCGCAGAAGAAGCAAATAAATCATTTATCTACAAAGTAACTAGCAAGAATTATATTTTTGATAGTGATATGTACCTAATAAGAAATGAAAGTGACATTTATAACATTCACATTGAGTCTTAAAATAACATAAGTAGTAGATAAACTGCTTCACGAGGTAAAAAAGCACTATCAACGCGTTCGATCGCGAGTGTCCAGGCAGGCGGCGCGGGCGCAGCGCTGTCTCGATTTGGCTGACGTCACAGCTCTGACAGCTAAAACATTTGTCGAACAGCGGAGATAGTGTCATTGATAACTCAATCCCTTACAACAATAAGAACACACTTAGCATGTTTGCACCTGCACACCGGCCAAGATCGATCGTGGCCCGCATAATTTTATATCATACAAAAAACGTTATAGACGTAATAAAAATAGTTAATCCTAACTCTAATAAGATAAGGGCAGTGAATATTTTAACGCTATGTATGTATGTTCAAGAAAAAAGTGTCACCGAAATTTAAAACGCGCGATGTTTTGTTAGATCGTTTCGAAATGAAACATCATTATTGGTGCTTTATCATATTGGAACGTTGATATAACAGGAGATAAAGCTTAGTACAAAAAATGTGAGCTGAGTTTTTTGTGTGTGTATCGCGGTGTGAGACTGAGCGTCGCCGGAGCTCGCTCGGCGCGCACGCCGCGGGGCGGTTTCCCGGGAAAGCGCCGAGGGCCCGACCCGCTTCAATATTTAACATTTTTACACCCACTACACCATTGTCATGGTGCTCGTTTTCTGTAGAATCCTTTGTCTGGAATTGGACTCGCATCGAGGTGACAATGTTTGTTAGACTTTACGCGTCTTCAATGCACACAATGCATTTTTTTATTTGTCGATGACTTGTGAATTTGTTATGATCGATTGCCTCTAGAGGATATCCCACAAGCAAAAACTTGCGGATAGCAACCTGTGTGTATATTTTGAGCGTTTTTAAACAACTTTATTATATTTTTGTAAAGGGGCATCAATATTTTGTATACTAACCTTTTTTGAGCACTTAACGGTGTTTAGCTATTGAAAATAAGCGGTACAATAAGTAGTATTGTTAGGACATAAACACGTCCTACATACTGACTATTGCTAACTAATAAGTAACTTCCTTGTCCATCGTACGTAGGTATGCATTTAACTCGCTAATAATTATTCACATTCACAAACAAGTGTATCACTTATAATGTAACAAATACTTTGTCGGTCGTTTGACAAATACAAAACGCGTAACAAGATAAACTATTAGAGAAATCGTGTCACTAGTTGTGTTGGTCATGCAACATCACACTATTACAACGCTTGAGGAGATAATCACGAAAATAACTGCGCCCGCTCTCTCACATGTAGATGCAAACACGCTCAATACACGCTTAATTGAAATTTATATCTCATTTCTCAGTATCAACAATCAATATTCTAAAATCTCCGAAGCTATTCTTACATTGAGTATCCACAAACGAGTTCTACGCTAGTATAATCGAACAATATAATGAAGGAGTAAAAGCAAACACAATTTCAATAACAAAGGGCAACCATGACAAATAAACATATTTCACGGGCCAAAATGGCTGCGGTCAGGTGTCACGAGATGTCCCCTCTCCCTCCTCGCTCCTCCGTGGCCTCCTCCCCCGCATACCGAGTTCTTTTTCTTCACCAATAATCGATTCATTCTTTTCAATGTGATCCTTTTATATTAACTTATTGCCCGTTTGTACCCATCGTTTTATTAAAATAAACTTTATCCTGTCATTAGTTTCCTGTATCTATAAACAAGTCATTATAAATATTTATATTTTGTGGTGGATATCCAAGACTTTCCTACTTATTGAATTATTTGCCACTATTTGTATATCTTCAAATAGCACCTGCTGATTCACATACTGCAAATCTATACCAATTTATCTATTATTAAACAAGAATCATAATATCTCACTGTTTGGCAAATAAAACAACACACGTTATTCGAAGTTCAAATTGCGAAATTATGATGAATGGAATTGAGGTCATAATATGCCACATTTTACAAAATAAAAGATATAAAGCTAGGCTTACAAAAAAAATTGTAGTGTGTTGCCATATATCGACTAGACGGCAACGATATTTATTTATCGTCATTAAAAAAACAAAATAAAAGAAATTTAAATAATTATCATAAAAACATCAATGTCGCTGCATCAGTTCAGTATTCAATAAATAATATGGCTCGATAACACGAAACGCACATAAGTCAAAAATACAAGAAGTCAACGTACTTGCTTAAGAGTGGATTTAAAATAATTTAAGATGAAATTATTTATTGGGCTTCTGTCTCTTTCTGACACAGTGGAAGTTACCAGTTGAGTTATATGGTGTTCTCCGTCGCTCCTACCATCGATCACCCGAGGTGTGACGTCACGCAGAGCCGTCGTGTGCGGCCCGACTGAATTTATTGCGTCTGCGCACCAAGCCGCTATAGAAAAACTAAATATTTGTTTGTATTCCAGGTCTTTAATTAATTTTACAAATAATATACTGCTATATTCATAGGTACTGACATTAACGTGTCCAAACAAAGGTTAATTGTGCGGTTCAAAATAATATGTTATTTTAATTTTTTATACGGCTATATTGGTATTTTGTATGCTAATTTGGAAATTTTATAGCATAAATTAATACAACATAGATCGATGTTCTCAAGTGATTTTTGCCTACTGTAAGAGCAGTGTTGAAGAAAAAGTTATGGACGGGTAAGATTGGTATCCCAATGGGAAAGCAAGTGACTGGATTCGAAACCCACACATTGCACTACTGACGAGAGAATCAATTTTGAATCAATTTTTTGCTTACCTTTTAATTAATTTGCTGGTCCTACAATCTCATAATAAATATTAAATTTTGTGAATATGTTTATATAGGTATACATGTTTTGTTACTCAATTATGCGTTACCCCTTATTAGGATTAGATAAAACTCTGCACATAGATGGACCATGTCCTAACATAGCCATAAACATGACCATGACTATAACCATGAACATATAGAATACTTTTTATACCGGTATGCATGAAACTTACGCGGGCGAAGCCGCGGACATAATATATCTATAAAAAAACTGTTCTCTCTTCCAATCAAACACTTATTTTGTTTCTGAATTCGTTTGTACAAATGCAAACAAACTCTGAGCTCATGCGTTCCTCATAAAATAATAATCACTGTTTTAAATACTAAAATATTAATATCGCTTACTCTTTTTGATACGTGATATTTTCCATTTACTAATATAATCTGATAATAAGGTACCAAATACATTAAAGTATAAATAAAAGTGCCAAAACATTGCAGATACGAATTCAATTTCATCGCACATTGCCGGCTTTAAAAGCATGCTAATGATAAAACTTAATAAAATATCAACTATTAAATTAGATTACTATTAAAAGTATTTTTCTTATAGCTATTAGCTTTTTATATGACTGGCATTTCGAAATATGATTCTTAAAAGTGTCAAATGAATTAATTTTTTGTTTGACAGAACGTCGTTAGCGTGGAAAGCTCCTTGATTTAGTGTTTTCGCTGTCCAACTTGCTGGCATCAACTATTCAACTAAGATCTGACCTATTTGCTACGTCTGTTAAGTCCAGGTATACAACCTCGTTTGAACTGACGTTAAAGTATAATCCTGTTTGACGTAAGTCAAATTCACTCCGGTAATATTTTTACAACTAATTGATGTTTCAAACAAATTAATTGCGCTCTGCAATGTGGCAGATTGCCTATTCGTTGATATTTCGTATTTACAGCGGTAACTACGGGCACGAGTGTAAAGTGGACCTGATACTTACCGTAGGTCCCATACAAGATTTGCTTACTCGACTGAACAGAGAACCGGTCGACAGGTTACCATACTAATCGTTTCTATACCCACAGTCCATGCTATAATGAAAATTTATATGGTAAATCTAAAGTTAAGACGTCGCCAGTTGAAATGTGGATGTGTAGAATGCTGATCAAAGTAGTGACAGAGATCGCAGACGATCTGTATAATCTTCACACTGTGTCGTTTGTGTTGTCGGTGGGAACAATCACAGAGAGTCTGCAGCTTATAGAAGTATTGGACGAAGACGAAGGATTTGGAAACTGAAACATTGTGCCTTTATATTTTTTATTAAAGCGTCACATATTTTTACACTGCAGCCATTTTTTCATTCTGTGTCTAAGAACCTAATTCTAACTAAGTCTGCCGGTTCTATCTACCTTTGTTGGTAAAGTATTCCAAACTATTTACAAAAGAAGAGACAAACTCATTTTAAATAAAATAGGTACTTGCTCATAATTTGTTTTCAGATTGTTGTTGATTGTATAAAAGAAATGTACGTTTAAACATTTTGTACCTACATACATATCATAAACAAGTCTGTAAATGCAGTTAATGCCGAGCATGCAGAACATTTTCGGGAAGTATTATCACACATATTGGTCCGGTTATAAGTGTATGCCACATGCAGTGTTCATTATTTTTGTGTATTCGCGAATTACTGTCAATAAAGCATCGGTTTCTGGAAAGCGCCGTTACAGTGCACAGCTGTGGCCCGAACGCGATACGTTCTCATACTGTCGATACCACCACGCTTTGTGGAACCCTTATTAATGGTTTTACATAACTACGTCCATTAAACGACCATATTATTTAGAGGCTCATGACCTTCACGAATTAACGAACAAGTAAAATTAAGAGGAACAGCTGTTGTACCGTGGTACTCATGACTTAGCACTAAAATTTTAAACGGTTATAAATTTGTTTCAAGACGCTTTAGACATGTTTTATTCCCTAACAAACGTAGTAATTTCACTCGAACAATAGAATATAATCATACACTTGAAACAAATCCTTCACAATATTATAGAAACCGTATGGTTTTATGGTTTGTTAAAACTATAAAATATAAAATAAGCAAGCTTATGAGTTTCCCATAGGCATGTCAGGTGGACGCGAGACGTTTGTGTCTAAATATGCCGTTGAACTGACTAGTAATATATCAGTAGCAGATCGCTGAGTCGTCGTTCGTCGCTGCACTGCATCAATCAATGAGATATGTAGGCAGAAGGAGCGCGCGCGCACGCTAACGTGACATTTATTTATTCTTCACAATGTTCCTGTCGTGTCCCGATCGTCGCTCACGTCTCGCTTTACACGTTCTTATGAACTATGACTATACACGCTGAATATACATGCCTCCTCACCGCGCCGGCTCTACGCATATTTTACTTAAATTAATCTAACAACACTCAAACAAATGTCTTATATCAGTCTCCGTATGTATGTAAATGTTAAATGCCTAAGTAAGACATAAATTCTCCTTTAGTCGGCAGTTTCATTTATTAGCGCACGTGCAAGACATCTGTGGACAAGCTTTACGTTCAAATCGGAGTACGATTGGTGGAGTATGAGACTGGTACTTCCACAAACAATACGTCACCACCCTAATAATTAGAGCATCGTTTGCAGCGGGTATAGGAGCGCGCAGTGCGCGCGCGGCGGGCCCGAAGCGCGACGGCGACGCGACGCTCGTTCTTCTCTCCTTGACGCCTTTTTGTGAGATTTTTTGTTTCCCGCCCGGGAATAATGTCATTATGGCGCCTTTAATGTTGTCAGTGAACGGGAGCGCGCCGCCACCGCCCAAGGCGAACGTTTGTTGATACTTAAATTAGGTTGTTTTGACAAGCCTCGTTCTTATGTTTGTACTAAATCTAATAAACGTCAGTAGCGAGAAAGCGTCTCATTCATTATTCCGGTGTTCTCTCTTGGCGATAATATATTTTAAGTAGTTTTGTATAATTGAATTCCGCGGTGGTTTCTACGGAGTGCCCGTCCACCAATGGCCGGGGGCCTGGTGTCGTTAAGTAAACGCAATTCAAAAAACAAACACGAGGCATCGGAAACAATTACTGGTGGTGGGACAGCGGCGCATACATAATGTATAATACGTCAATATTGTCAGCTACTACTCGCATTGTGAGCGCACTCATTACGTCAGGCGCAGGCGCGACGAGCGAGCACGGCCATTGTAGTCAATGGCGCTCGCCAGGTGGGTGTGCAAGCGTAAGTAGGCACCGCGACATACCGGTGACCCTAGGCACTCGCGCTCCCCTCCGACGTACGACGCGTGCACCCAGCTAGTCCATCAATACGTGCTAGCACTACGATACACCCGCGGCCCGGCCAACGAAACGTTCAATACTTGGCCCTGTCATGGTGACAGTTCTGCGTGGATGCTTTCTAGCTATTAGTATTTACCATTTCCTTTATCTAAAAGGTCACCATTCATTACGTAAATATTTCAAAAGCATTTATTGTTCGTGTCATGTTTACGGAAACCCCAGGGCATCTTTGTATAATCACTTATTCGAAATCAGAAACAGATGAGATAACGCTAAAGAGAAGAAGACTAACGCGCATATTTTAGAATAGATAATGTTAAATGGGCCACGAGTGGTAACAAATGTTCTTTGTCTAGTTTCCCTGTAACTATTTTCGAAATCATTAGTCTCTGAGTGACACGCCGCTTGTGGAATTACTCACCGCAAAACCGAACACTTGACGTGGAGCGGTCAATATTTTGTACTGTTTATTATTTTCTTTTGATCCGGAACAATGAGAGACAGACGTTTATCAAGACGCTTTATAGATTCTCGCGCCTCTGATGGAATACATCAAACAGATGCATATACAAAAATTAAAACGTTAATTGTCGCTACAGTGGAATGTCCGACAACAATAAACTAAGCGTTTTATAATGTATCATACTAACCATTAAATTACGCTCTAGCACTGTGTTTTTTAGATTTAGTTTGTAGTCACTGAATTCAAAGAAACGAATTAATTACAGCAGTTTTTGATATATTAAGACTGTCCCAGAATTTCACTCCATCGCATCTAGGTATGTAATTACAACACGCAAAGCAAACAAGATAAATTCATTTTCACATTTTCGTCAATTTAACACTTGTCTCGTCGCGCAGTGTCACAATGCTGTCTCATTTAGTGGAGGTGGTCGCGCCAAAATACTAGTGAGTGCGAACATGAGAGAACAATGTACAATTAGGCGTCGCGTGGGCGTGTCAGCAGCGACACTGGCAGCGCGCGGCAGGTATGCGACGGCGGCTCAGCACTGACCGGCGCGGTTCGGCCAGATCGCGAGCGGCTCAATCGCCAGATAATTACCGTCGCCGACTGGACACGCTGAAAGATTGACACCGCCACGCCGACTTTCGATGACTTGTTTATTGCTTGCCATTACAAAATACTACATTTTTTCTCACCTCGACGTCATAAAAATGCCAAGAATATGCTAAAATTAGTAACGATATTGGTTTAATCCGCTCAGATATTAGGCGAGCAGCCGCTATTTAATGGTAACAGGTTTCCGTGGAAGGTTTAATCGTAAATATTATTCACAAATTGTGTGGAGCCACAGCGGGAGCGCCACTCAGCGAGGGGGCGATTTTTCATCGACGTGCCTCTGCTCTGCCAAACACATTTTTAAACACCTTGCACCGAACTTAAATCAAACACTTGCTTTATGAATCCTTTGACTTAATCCACTTAGTGCATTATAACAATTAACCTTTTGTGCTAATTATTTCTGATACGTAAAAACAAATTAAAAGACATTTATATCTTAACCAAATTTACTATGGCATGATGTAATCTAAGCTTCAGAATAACCATATTTGAGTATATTATCTGGAGAAATATGAGGTCATAGATGCCAGGATATTACTAAGCTAGCCATATAAGCACACTATGAAACTTACATTACGCAGCACATTTAAAATGCACACAGTATTGTAATACCGTGGAAGTCAACTAAAGTGATAAACCGATGTGGAATGTCATCAATAAGTTAACCTTATTAGTTGGTGTTTGCTGAACGCCGCGGGTGGTGGCCGGGCGTTCACGTTCGCACTGAGATATTGAGGACCTTTACTGACCCATTATAATATAAACAACTGCATAATGAAACCAACTCGCTCTGTCTGAACACATCCTTATAATAATCATAGACCCTTGTCTTGGTTACGGGCTTGTAATTGATACTATGATTATTGAAATATGTTAACTAGTTCACATTATTTGGTATAATCAACAAGATATACACGTACCCTTCGCTCAGAGGAATCATTGTGTCTCTTTTGTTTCAGATCACGAAACTGAAAATCGACAGTAATCCATTTGCAAAGGGATTTCGTGACTCTTCACGCCTTACTGAATTCGAAAGGTAACTATCATAACAACATATTTTGTTGATAAAATAAGAAAATCAGTGTGTTTTTTATGTCGATACGATACTTATTTGCGAAAGACAGTTCTGATTACGACATTTAATCATCATTTTAGATAGTCAAAATATTAGCTATTATACAAAAGTGTCCATCAAGTCTCATTACGCATACTTACTAGATTCGGTAGCTCTACCATCGGTCAAACATTAGATTCGCTCTCAGAAACAAACATAACTGTCTGATGCTGATTGATATCTCCACACGAGCAATTAAGTTCCGTATTTATTGCATCTTACTCAATCGAATGTATTTAATCACAGGGTAAACCGATATAAAGTTTCCATCCGTGGAATTTATAATCTAACAATTTATCTTACTACATTCGCTTTGCAAATTTTGTCTGATAATACGCTTTCGCATTTCTAATACTGTTCTACATTCTCCTGATTATCGGGTGTTTTATTTTCTTTTTTGTTTGTCTGTTGAGATACTATATCACGGGGGAGCACGAAAGAACGTCAGTCTTCCCTGATGACGCGCGCTTCAGCGCCGCCAGTCATAGGTAGATACGATCATACAATCATATAACATATCTGCTTCTGTTTTGTAACCAACCTTCACGTACTAAAATGCGGTTTTGTACCGTTTCAGGGAGACGATGGAATCGATGTTGGCAGAGCAGCATTTCCTGAGGTCACCGTTACGGCCATTTGATTTGGATCAGCACAATAATAATCTAACGCTCGAGGAGAAGGCGATACTAGCGGCGCGGTCGCAACTGTTTCTGCGTGCGGCGTATCCTCTGTACGGTGTGCCCGCGGCGGCGCTGTGGGGCCAGTGGGCCTGCCTGGCGCCGCAGCTGCTGGCGCAGCAACACCTCGCGGCGTCGGCATCAGGTTCGGGGCTGCAGTTACCGCGTCCCGTATACCCAGGTGCGCTGGGCCCGGCTGGCGTGGGCGGTGCGCCGGCGCTGGCGCAGCATCGGTTCTCGCCGTACCCGCCTAGGCGCGCGTCACCCGGCTCTTCGCCAGACTCGCTCCGCGACGCGTCGCCGCACCCCACGCCGCTGCCACCGCATACCCCTCACACCCCGCATACCCCGCACCCGCCCCACAGCCCCACTTAGTGATAAAACTCTGAATAAAAACCTCTCCGAGATCTCCCTGTAATAATATGCGATATTGTATGAGAGTCTTTATATGGAATTTTTTCTGGAACACAAAAGGAAAATTTGAAGTGCGTCGGTGTATCGTTGCGAAACGGGACGCGGCGTGCGTCGTGAGCTTCGATAATTTTATGCGTCGAGAAGTGAATAAACTGAGTGCTATTGTATGCCAGAACATTTTTAAGTGCGTTTTGAACCGTGAGATGTCTGAACATGCAGTAACTCTATCGTTATTTACACAGTGAGAAATTTGTATTATATTGTAAAATATTATTTAATTGTATTTTAATATTATAATTATTGTTATATGTTCCTAATAGTTTTGTCTAGTAGTGATGGTTTCTGCTAAAATCATGTTATAGCGAGGTAGACTTTATTGCAATAAGTGAATGCATTTCATTGCTGTGTACCTATATTATTTTGGTATCTTTCAGATTAGTAAACATAATATTGGACTATTGAGAACATTAAAAACTTACAAAGCAAATCGTTGTGAAAAACGTCGGTGACATAGAAATTGTTGAATTTGGCATTCTAAATTTCCGAATGATTTCACCTCGTTTAGGCAAAATGTGCAATATAACAGAAGATAATGTTTTAGTGAAACTTAGAAGTTTAGTAAGATAGAAGTATTGATAATTAAAGAGTAGAAATTATATTGCTGTCTATGTTTACGATTAATTCGCACATCCGAGCACACGCGGATGATAGATGTACCTATATGGTTACTTTGTAGTTAAATTATAGTTATTACAAATAATATATTGCTAAAGAATAAAAAATTAAATGTTTGTTAACATATACCGCATTTGTTTTTCTGAACCCGTCCCTCATATAATTATGTGCGCTGCCTAGCTAAAGGTAAAGGTGTAAAGGTTTCTGATGACGCCAATATAGGCTGAATCACGTATGCAATATACCAGATCTCTAGCCATTTTTATCTATTATATTACCTATATCATCTCATTACTAGGTAGAGCTGCATAAAGTCCATATTTCGCCAGCAATGATTTTAGGTTCAACGTAGGAGGCGGCCTATTACTATCCACCGGCCACAATTCCAGTCTCCGTGCTGCTACTGAAAACACCCAATAACACTTTGTCCGACCAGGAAATAAAACCTGTGACGTCATGCATAGCAGTCGCAAGCACTACCACCATTGCCATCGAGACAATTGTATTTCGTATTTATTTAATACGGAAATAAACACTTACAGGCGGTTTTTATTTATCTTTCCCTTTTATCCTTTCTTTGTGAGCTGATCACGACCAGGTCAAACTAGTTGAAACACCATGTAATTTAAACCATCAAAAACTATATCAGCAAACTATTTACGGAGTCTTTATATATAATGGCAAAAGCTATTTATTGAATATGAGCTGAGTTTATATAAAAAGTAGATTTACACGCCATATTTAATAGTGATTACCGATGCACATTAGCAGAATTGTGTGTATAATTTCCGTAATTTCGAATTGTTAAATTGCTGCGCTTTTATAAAATATTGAAAATTATACTTCAATTATAAATTAATATTAAGTATATCTACGTGTTAACTGGCTCTGTAGAAAGAAGACGTGAGTAAGTATCTACTTGTATTTAAGGTAATTTTAGTATTAATCATAGTTTTTATAATTATAATTAGTGTATAGTTTTTACCTTGGAATATTAAAAATCCCTAGTCTTTTTGGAAATAAATAAGCAGAATATATTTTTTATAGAGGTTTTCTTTTTTTTGGGCCTTCAATAGCTCCAAATGTTTCGAAATTATCAATTTGTAGGTCAGCCTGTATATGAAGGTCTAAGAACTTATTCCAGTTTGACTACATATTGGAGTTTAGATATATCATAAAGCCAATTACAGTTCCTCACGTTTAGCAATAAATTAAGTAGTTACATTCAATAAGCGTTTAGCAGTTGAAACAAACAAAGCAATGTGCAAATCGGGAGGACAAAGCTGCTGCTAGTAAAATAACAATTTTAGGTAAATAACTGTTCACTGATACTCCGTCTCGCTACTAAGATATGCAGTAAATATTATTATTAAAGTTGCTAGCTTTGGCTAGGCAAAGAACATATTTGACTTTTTCTATTGGCAGACAACTATAAATTATTCCTGTATCACAGGCGACTTTACTTACATTCAAACAACAAACTCATAGATTCAACGATTCTAGACTTGGAACAAAACATTTTTTGATCACACAATTTTTGCCCGATGCGGAATTCGAATCCACGATACTTGGTATAATACAAGTAGCGATACGACCGCTTATGCCACTACGCCATCTGTGCTCAGCATGCCAAATATGGCCAAGAATATCAAATATTATTAGGAATGTGATGGCAGCGAGTGAAACAAAAGATATATCAAGATCGTGGCGTCCGAAAATACGCAGTCTGCCAATACCTTCCGCAAAACAGTTGTCAGACTACGCATGTATACGTATACGTACATCAGACTATTTAAGTACGAACTTCGTATGAGTGTATATATTTTATATTTACCACACTTTTGCTATATTGTGATATTTGCAGGCAAAAACATGCAAACTTTATCTCTCATGGATCTTACCAATAGTCAACGACCTAATTATTTCAAACCTTCTTTCTCTAAAAAATATTATGTAATGCATAAAAAATGAATTATACCTAATGGGTATAATTCATTTTTTGCGGACTACATAAATATTTCCATAACGGACAAAATATCACGAAGACTTGACACAAATATTTGTGAACCACATAATTTGTTGTCCCGATATCGCAATCAGATCGCACTTATAGCAATCGGCGTAGTGGGAGAACTATTTAAATTATTACACCATCTCTACAGTCGATACCATCTTATGGTACATATACTAAATTGCTAAAATCCTATTCTCTATCTTTATAATATGTGACAAATTCCAATTTTATTTTATTGGCACCCGCAACTGTGTTCGTGTTGATGACCATTGAAACAAGCTATCTCCACGTCGATTTTATTTAACATCGGTTTAGTGTGGGATAGAACAAACAAGAAGAGTTCCCTTCTAATTTATGATATTGGTATGGATTCTAAAAGGTACATTAGACGCATACAGGCAACAAGTGTAACTAAACATTGGCTTGTTAAATAATGTGTGAATTGTACCCATTTTTGTATAACCACAACTGTAGGTGTATACTTGCACATCAAACGATGTGGTTGGCTCTTAGGAATTTAATAAACATATGGTACAGACGATTTTCCTACATATTTTATATGTAGAAAAATCGTATGACTTAATATATTTTCTTCTGCCGTTTATTCCAAAGATCTACTTCGGTATACACGGTTGGCATCGTGATTTAAATGCTCACCTCACCATAATCAAAGCGTAAATCATGCGAGTCTGATATCCATCAGGTAGAAAAAGCAACAATGTTCTTCTTCCGAGTCAGAATGTTCTTTGTACTTGTTTCTCCGTGGCTCGAACGTTTGCGACGCCGATATTATCATAAATAAAACTATTTTTTAATTGAAGTATTTTAAATCTGCTATCAGCGCACTAACTTCAAACGAAGACTAAAATGAGCTAATATGTCGAATGTTGGAAACCTTTACTTACATCCTGTAGGTGATATTGCGTCATTTTTACAAAAGGCTGGCTACCAAGTTCATGGCGATTTGTTTGTAATTTCCTACACAACCGTTAGATGGCGGTACGTGCTATGTTACTTTCATATCGTTACGCATGCTTGGTAGAAGTGCACACTTTTGTTGCCAACAGTATTTTAGCCGGGATTTAGGTATATTGCAATAGCTTTGTCTTTACTGGTTGAGTGCAATATTTAACACGTGGGCTTAATGTATTTTAAATTATTTATTAAAAAAGTAAGAACCTTAAAACGCATAAAGATTAATAAAATATCTTAGTTTCAGTTCATAACGAAGTAAACTAATTATTAAAACAAAAAATCTTATAGGTACTCGTAGATATACTATTTTAAATGTCATTTTTAAGGTTAGTTTTATTACATATTTGATTTTGCTTGCAGCTTGGCTCGCGTAAATGGAAGTTAGATTAAGATAGATTAGTAACAGTATTTTTCCTGGATAAAAGGTACTCTGTGTCTTTATCTGTTTCCCTGACAACGTGTATGCGAAATTTAATGATGATCAGTCGAGTCTTTAAGGTGTGAAAGCGTAAGAAACAAATGAATAAACAAACAAACTTACATTTCGCATTTATAATAGGTATAAGTTAGGATAAGTTGCTTTTTTAGAAGCCTTTCGTTGCTAGCTCAGATATTAGGTATCTGCCAAGACAGATACTTTCCTTCAAGTATTAATATCAGGAACATACATTTGCTATTTTTACATACTTAAAATATAACTCTCATAATTATTACCTATAATATGATCGAAGTGATTATAAATTTAGCTATTCATTTAGGCACCGTCATACTTCCGACATGTTTGCGACATTTTCTAATGAGTTTGTGTCGAAGTCATAGTACTCTGTATTTTATCGACCTAGGTATATAATCTAATCCAAATAACCAATTTAATTGTATCTAGATATTAGGCAAGTCCTTATAGTGGCAATTCTAAATGAAACACACAATAAATCATCATATGAATATACAATACTATTCCATTCGTCACTATGACAAGACAACATCTTTATTCTGAGAATTCGCACAAAACATTTCTTTAGCCAACAATTCCTTTATTTCAATTAGCACCGTTTGTCTCTCGCATTGTACTAAAGTGTGACAGATTGCGTTATTGTTACAAATTAGAGCTACGGCGGGCAATTATGCAAAGCGGCTATAAAGTTATCTTTAGGAAAACAACGGCGTCACCCT
The DNA here is from genome assembly GCA_930367265.1 of Catocala fraxini. Taxonomy (NCBI): domain Eukaryota; kingdom Metazoa; phylum Arthropoda; class Insecta; order Lepidoptera; family Erebidae; genus Catocala; species Catocala fraxini. The sequence continues at coordinate 19,398,113 of OV884029.1, forward strand.
CGCAACTATTCAATTAAAATGAAGCAGTGTTGTGAGGCATTCGAGTCACATAGAGCAAGGGTCGACTACATCGAATTAGTTCCGCGCGTGGCTACATTACTGGGACAAATTCCTCGTCCCCAGGGCCGTCGTCATCGCGCCGGCCTGAAGGGTCGGGATGCAACGCTAATCTAATCAGGATTGTAGCTAATAAATGTTGTAGCCGACGCCACCAACAATTTATTGCTTGTAAAAGTGTTTCCAATCGCAGATATTGTTCGGCTGACGCTCGTCTTTTGATAAGCTACGATTGAATTTAACGTTTGACTGAATATTTCATTGGTTTTTATGTGATATAATGTTCTTTGTTCTCAATTAAATAAAAAGGGTCTGGTAAGGCAATTTGTCTGGCAAGAAAAAATATTTATTGTGTAATCTACAATATCATATTTAACAACATCTTAGTCCCTATTCTGATTACTATTCCGTCGTTTATCTCTTTATGTAATGTTGGAATCAGATTTTATTTAATGTTTGAACCTTTTGCATACCTTATAAATATGGCTAAATAAGTTTATATTTTTATTTAACACCACTGTACGTAGATACAGATAAATATATTTTAATTCGCAAATATGAGTATATTTGCGCATTAAAATATCTTTATCGTAGTTTTTGTGTCATTCATAAGTTTTTATAATTTTATTGAAAAGTTCGCACAATTATTTTAAAACCAGTATTACTTATGACACTTTATTCAGCATTTGGCCTTCTTATACTTAGACAGATGATATTATATCCTATAAGAATTTCATAGCCCGAATAAAGACCACCTAGTCCGAAGTATCATTTAGTCTGACATATCTATAGACGTAGGTAAGTAGAGACAAAGCCTTATTCAGTGTGGATTATCGGCAGGGCCGGGGCAGGCGTAATGCCTTGTTATTGGCCACTCGGCTCATAATCCGCTTTTAACTGCGGAGCGGGAGCCGCGCGGACGTGCTTAGAATCATCATGAACAGTTTCTTCTGTTCGTGAACATTCGCACTTCTTAGCTTTGATGTCGACGGATTACGTATTTTGTTTGTCGTGACCATAGATTTAATATAATACTACAGTATGTCTTGCCTTTGTTATATAGAATCACAAAGGCATGACCAAAAACATATTGCATTAGTGTCTAATGTATATTGCAAGATAGGTAGTGCTACGCCGTGCACCGATTATCGACAATTATATTGCAATAGCTTAGTAATGCCTAAATAATTGGCTACGTCTTTATAGCGAGTGCAATTATTTATTAGCAATGTTGGATTATACATGCCTCCAATAGAGCGCTTATTTATTAATAAACATGTCTAAGGCTTCCCTTGGGAGTATTTATATTTCAATCAAAATGCTTGCTGATTGTTTTTGTTTATTTTATTGGAAGCCCTTTTGTAATTTTATATCAAACAATATAGGTACAATAATAATAATATATATATGTATATGTATATTTTCGACAAACGCTAATATCTGAGAATAGGTTATGACTAATGTAACACGATATTAAGTTTCGACCGTTTCAAGGATGCTATAAGATTTATATATAAATTTTATACTATACTGGATTTCACAATATTAATATGATAATTATTAGATATATTTATAATGAGTATCACTTTAAAGGTATAATTTATAATTTAATTCATTTTTTGTATTCATATAATAAAGTGAAATTTTTTTTTCACTTTATTTTATGAATTTTAATACAAATTCGCAGCATTCCACTCATTTTAAAACAAAATATTCTGTGGTTCTAAAACATTATTTTTATACACATATAATGAAATGTATATTTTGTGTTAGTTTCTTTCTTTGACGAGTTACATCTGGTTACTGCACACATTAAGATTATTGCTCGTTTTACACAACCTGCCACTACACCGAGATTTTGCAACATCGAAATATCGAACTAGTCTGCTAAGACGCACAGTCGCAAGAGCTATGCAAAATCATTTGCAAAGCTCCTTAGATATATCAAAAATGTTATCTGTTGGCATGTTTCCTATATATTTTGATTAGTAACCCAAGACATTTCTATTTGAGATACTTTAAAGAATATATTAAAAACGATGACGACTTCAAAAATTGACAAGCTGCGTCGAGATCCCTAAAAGCTCACTGTAGATCCTTTGAACTTCAGATACTTAAGTAGAAATTTACTCAGATAATTGATTTAATGGTCTAGCTAGAAGAATAAAGAACATATACCTAAGCACTAGAATATAAGCATATTTTTCAAAAACGTGTTTAAACCAAACTATCACTAGTGTTGATAGTACACCACCTCGTGAAGGGGCTCTTTGTTAGCAACGTGCGATACCTTGTTGCGATGTCTGTAGGGTGGAGACACTTGCCAATACTTTCTGTTCTACTCTAGGGGGAATCACACACTATCCTTCTACTTATAAAATTTCTTATGGTCTATAATATTACAGAGTGCCAGGGGCAGGCTGTTATGGAGGTGACGCGTGGTAAACCTTGGTAATACTAACTTATTCCTAGTTTTACACTTCTGAATAAAAAACACAACAAGGATATTGCGATAATATTCAAAAGTCTAAACTCGTAACAAAATGCCTTAATCAAACACCGTACAAGTTTGATGTGTCTACAACAGACATACCTTCTGTTCCAACATTTGGTTGTAAAGAACAATGTTCTATAATTTACATAAAGCTTGATTTAATACACGAACAAAGGCGCGTAGATGGGGAGGAGCAGCCGGCGCTAATGTCGTGCCCACACATCTCCACATTTCAGTAAAACTGCAAACGTAACGGGCTAATAAATTCACCTTTATTACCGCAAATATATGTAGGACTGTAGGTAGGTACTCCTACCTTGGCAGTCGCTGCCGGAACAAATCGTGGGTCCGCCGTTTACGCGGAATACGCGAAACGTGCGTTATGAAATATTAACGTAAACGCACTCGTTTGCTGAAACAATGCATATAGAGTAGGCGAATGGGCGCTCATCGCTAAGGTGGGCACATTATCAGAATGGTGCGCTAATGGAATTGAGCGTTTTTATTTATTGCTGTGAGCTCATTGGTGTGTAGCGTTTATGTGTTCTCTACCATAACTCACTATTTATGATTATTTTATGAAGTTTTTATGTTTCAGTATCTACCAAACAACTGTAATTTCCCTATCTTCAATTTCTGAAAAATGATTACGGCTTATTTAATAGCTACGTAAGTTGTGTTATTGTTTTAAGAAAATTACTTATTTCCTTTTAGTTGTTTATTAAATACACTTATATAACAAACATGCATATGTTTGAAGTATAAAATATTTTTATTCTTGGTTATGTAACGTGTATGTTCATTGTTTTACGTACACATGCTTTATATTATAGCTCTACTAGGCAACGGACTATCCTATTTGGATAGTACATTTTTATTTGAAATACATAGTTCCATTGTGGTCATATATTAATATAACTAAGACCTGATAATGGGTTTCATATATTTTCATATATTCTCCTTAAGAATTAACAGCAAATCAGCAAAGCTACTGGTACTATTACGCCTGCTTATAAGCATTTAATAGTCGCATATTATTAAATTGATAAACTAAGCAATAATTTTATATTAGTGGCTAGTTAATGGTTAAACTTTGAACAGTACTAAAAGTCAATAAAATTGTAGAATAAAACTATTTAGCTAAAAAAAGCGACTTTAATATCTCTCTTTAATATTTGAAGAGCAGCGGCTTTCAAATCAGTATATTTTTTGTTAAAAACTTTATAATAATATAGTAATGTCAAAAGCAACAATATAACGATTACATAATCATTGCGGTTGCTTGTCTTGTCATAAGTCATAAACAATCGAACCGTTTTTACATAAAATATAGGTACGGGTGTCAAGGGCACTGTTTTTCAGTGTTGTTGAAGTCGGTCTTCATTTGACATATACATTTTATTATCTTAACTACTCACTATAAATAAATGAATAAATTGCAGTTTAAATTGCGATACTGTCTACTTATATATAAGGATGATTCATATTTTTGTTTCTTACCTATGTGTTACTGATACTATCCACCATTAGTTACAATTTTTTGTAAGTTGTTGTACGCTTGGAATATCTGCCAAAAGACAATAATTGAAGATGGATAACAATGTCGGCATACACTGCATTTAGCTAGTTCCTTATAATATAAAGTTACATTCACGTAGTTATAAAAATATGGTTAGAATTCTAACACAGCGATCTTCCAAAGTATAATGCATTTAACCAGCTCGCAGCGCATATTGCAACTCGATAAAGTTATTCGCGTTCAATAATGCGAATGATCTGACTTTTCCCGTTTTTCCTCTACGACTGGCTACTCCCTCCTCCCTTGCTCATTCCTATAACGCCCAACCTCCCCTTGCGGTGCAAAGTTGAGGGCATTAGCGTGTTATCGGCGGCAGCCGCGTAAAGAAGGCGCCCACCTGAACCCATACCACTACGCTTCGAACGACAACTACAATTACGGCTGAGTCGGCTATTTATTCGCACATTGCCGGCTGCAAGCTCTGTTAAAAGGAAAGCTTGCTAGAAACCTTAGCAATGTAATGAAAACTCGGTGGTACGCGGTGAAGTTATAACATCCCTAATAGGTGTAACAGATAGTATCTATAAGCGTTGAGATGTGGGGATAGGTGGGAAGCGTGAACGTGTTTTGCAAACCAGCCGAGGAAATAAGGTGTCCCCAATTTTACTTTGTCGACCGCCACTGATAGGAGATAATGTAGTGTTACGAGGGAACTTTGTAAATGGAACCTTTTTCGTTATGTTTTATTCCACGAATGTTATGGTAATTTTGCGAGCAGACCTTTGAGTGGAAGAGTAAAAATATTTTTAGTAAGTACTGTAGGTATTGCATATCTAAGTGTACCTAGTCTATGTGACATTACTTAACCGTAGAGTACTTTATTTGTATGTGAATATTTTGTTGGTCTCTCTCAATATAGCACTGCTTGTCTATTTAAATATGCGTCTAATAAAAATACAAACTTATTAAAACGTGTAACGTAAACGTAAACGTGTAAACGAGATACGAGATTTTCGGTATATATCAAATAGTCGCAAATAAAATAAACTACTAACTACTAAAAATACATCTTACTAAAAATAAAAATAAATCAATTGACTACTTAGGATTAACACCTTCGAAAACAAATGTTTTGTGACGATGATAATAAGTAACAAACATTTTGTTAAAAATATATGTAAGTTTACACGTAAAGTAGAATCTTTTACATACATTGTAAATTTTTTAAGTATCCAATAAGTAAATTGCTGACAGGAAATTTATAACAGAAAGCATTAGTTTGCATCAAAATTTCGCACGCTTATCGTAATGTATTTCTAATCAAATTGATGCGGTCACCTACATACGCAAGCATCAAGTGTACGGGGGCCGAGGTCCCCGCGGGCCGCGAAACCATTGACAGGTTATTGATACAAATAGTCCTTTCCCTCCCTCCCCGCTTGGCCTCGCACACCTCCCTCCCCGCCCGCGCACCCGCACCGCCCCGACAACACCAATAAAACCTGATTGATATTGTGTAAGTGCGCCCGGAAAATGTGGGAACTCGATTGATGTTACAGCCAAATTCGATTGGAGGAAAATTGAAAAGAACCACAGTTACAAAGAAACTTTTGTTTTATCAGAAGGAGTTAGAGTCGAAAATTGTTTAGGTGGATTTTAAACTAATGGTGTTTTACTATTGAGAGAGGAGTATTGATAGTAGTCGGAGGCGTGAATAGTGTTGTCTAATGGTGGAGCTACACGTGCTACTTCACTTATTATACTCGGGTCGGTGGTGAGCCCACCTATTTGTAATTATTGGTTTCGATAATTTGACATTACATCTTCTGTTTGTTGTCATACATCTACCCAATACCAATACTTTGACCTTAATACACACTTATAAATAGATGTGTGTGTGTGTAAAAGTTGAGCTGATGGATGTATTGGATTCGTTCAAAATACAACGAATAATTTACTTGTATGGTTAGCTCCAAATACATACATACATACATAGATTCACGCCTGTTTCCCAGAGGGGTAGGCAGAGACTACGGATTTCCATTTGCTACGATCCTGACACACTTCTCTGGCTTCATTCACTTTTATCACATTCCTCATACACGCCCGTCGGTTCAAGGTGCTCTTAACCTGGCCTTTGTCCAGAACGCCTCCGATCTGATCAAGAAACGTTCGCCTGGGTCTTCCTCCAAATATCGGAAATAAATAACATTAGGCCTGTTTCTTAAGCTTAATAGCTGGATATGGAGACGTTTTTTAGTAGATATGAGAGGGGATTGCCCGTAGTGAACCACAATTGCCTAGTGCGGGTTTGCAGATTTTACACATCTATAAGAACATTGTGGAGTATTCTCAGACATGCAAGTATGCCCACACGTTTAAGGCCTCATAACCGGTATCAGCCTTTTTTCGTCCACAAAGCACAGATGAAGAAGAGAAACAGCTTCTAAGATTTGTTTAAATATTTTTTTATAATTTGTTTTAAAATTCAAAATAAATGACGCCTCACATGAAAAACTGTTTCCTCCCAATCGGCAGTAAACGAAAACATTACATATAAATCACACCGCTGGACTAACTAACCAGTCAATCGAACAATTATTTTAATTTTAAACAACGAAGTAAATCACAATTCTTTATACCTTCCACTTTATTATCAATGTGCACATAGCCTAACATATCACATCGAAGACATATAGAATAGTCCAACGTGGGCGTTATTGATATCGATAGTCGATAATTTATTTAAAATGGTAGCCACGACATGTTCATGCAAATATCTTAACATGACAGCGGCGACCTCTGGCGGGCGTGGGTAGCAATTAACAGTTGATAGGCGTTTCTGCTAAGACAAGTTGACATATAGAGGCAAACAAACGGTTTTTATCGACAAGGCTATCACATAAACAGGTAGGTATATCCATAATTTTTGACAGTTATTTTCTATTGACGAGGTACCAAGGTGATTGTAATATGTAATTTTTGAAACTGAATATGACATGAGCTGTGTTATTTAAATAGTTTTTAATGTTATATATATCTAAGTGACAGAAATGTCGTATTTATTTTTATTAGATGCTTATTCGCCAACCGCACTTGGGATTAATATATATATTATAAACATTACAAATACTAACTAAATTAAATGGATATTTTGTTCGAACTCACAGCTTGGTGTAATGCGGCAAACAAGGCAAGAACCGTTGCGCAATCTGTGTAATCAGTTATTCCTATAATAAATTATCATCCTTGTGTAATGAGTAATGACTTAGAAGAAAATCAAAGTTTTATTTATCCTTTATCGCTTCACGTTTGCACGAAGTTCTTTCTGTTGTTATGCAATAGACAATGTTTTTATTTAAACATCTTCTTTTGATATTTACAATAAAGTCATACTACGATTAGACACTGTTATCTCAAACTAACGGTATGCGTATATATATTTAAATTGTAAGCAAATAAAAACATAAGTGTAAGAAAGGTACAAACAATTGTAGAAACAATTGTGTAAATTCGACAATATCACTTAGTTTTCTGTTACAAAAAAAAACACAACTACCATAAATCATATGACGAAGCGATTGAAAATGCACCAATAATTGAGACAAGCAAATATTTTTGCTTAGTAAGCTCTCAAAGGACCGGCCAAATGGAATTTATGCTATTCCGATCAGTACCGTTTTTACAACACACTTGAGGGTTAACGGGTGTGAATGGCCACCCCATTGTGGGAAAATATCTATTAAATATTTATGAACGTTATATTGAGCTCTGAATATTACTTGTATCGGCAAAACGTAATGTTTATAGTAATGTGCTGTGGGAGTGTTTTTATAGCTCATAACAGTTGAGCAAAAATTGATACTTAGCTCGTAACGTTCAAAAATGTAGTACATAAGGTTATGGAGCGTTAGTAAAGGCTTGGGACGAATTACGTGAAAGTGTACTACCTACAATGTTTGCCGAATGGACCGCTTAAAAATTCATAAAGACCTATCTTCTTCTAAACAATTTGCCGAATTATTATGAAACTGTAACGAGACTATGTCTGTATATTGTATATATTTTTTGTCGAGCTTTCTTTTTGCTAAGGCTTTACTCCTCTGCTCAGTAAATCAGGATATTATGATTTATGATGCATGTACATATACCACGAGGCTTTGATTTAAAATTATAGTACTTACAGAGCTAGATGCAGATAACACTTAGTAAAGATAAAAAAATTCAAGTTCGCATGGTGGTTAAGCAGAATAATATTACAGCCACATTTTGCCCGTTTACCTATGTCTTATTTTCTTGTGATAAAAGGCACATATCGAAGAACATTTCTCGCCGCCACTAACAGCATTAAATATAATTTACTTAACCTGGCCCAAGATTCCCAACTGGACTTTGCGATTAAAAGGTCTGCTTACGACCTCTGAACTATGTGACGACCACGAAAGTCATTATGATTAAGAGTTAAAACGGGTCTCATAGATTTCAACATCATACTGTAATAGTAACCGAAAAACCAATTACATGATCAATAAAATCCAATGTAATAAAGATCACAAACCATAACTATCGGTGCGCAATTTGCCAAAATTCCCCTATCAGACTATTGTAGGACAAGAATAGTGCGGGACGCATTACAAGCATGGAATAAATCAATTATCGACACCCGCCGCGACAATTACACTTGTAAACTTGTTTCGTGGTGATTTACCCACCCACACACTCCCGCACTCGTCGGTACACACGCACACACGCACCGCTGACCCCTGACGTTTCGGTAATAAGAGTATCAGTGTCGCTGTCTGTTTCAAACTACACTCACAAGCTTATGATACCCCAATCAGGGGACCCTCTGATTTGAGAGAACGATACCCCGTAGGTTTCAACCGAAATTACACTCTAAACCTGTAGATTTAGAATATATTTTTGATGAATATATTTCTAAAGGAAGAGTTTTCACAAATAAAGCAACGGATTCAGCTGTACAGCAATTTTATTATTATGAAATGAGTGAGTGTAGAGGCGTAAAATTAACTTGTCGGCATCGGGCTGAGGGAACCTTTACGTTGCGAAATGTTCCCGCCGAGATGTTATAGACCGGATAAATGAAACTTTATACGTACCTACAGCTGTTTGTTCTTATGGATTATTACAAATGTTATAAATTAAATATTAATATAACTATTGTAATATTTCGCAACATTATTTTTATCGTTGTGTGCCAAGTGACACATTTTAAAAGGTAAAGAGTGCTTTTCTACCAGAGATGAGCGCGAGGGAGGTATGCGATATCCTTAGCATTTAGAATAACTTTTTTTAGAGGTACTGGCTATTTGGCTTACAAATCGCTAGTATTATTTTTAACCTTCACGTCGATGGCGCAATGAGTAATGATCGAAGATATACCTTCTCGCTCTCAAACTTGCCTTTACCATACTTTTGTTTAAGTTACCTCTGGTGGCAAAGATCTTAAAAGAAGTACATATTTGCTAATTGTCTGTATAACCCGTTTAAAGGGGCATTCGGACTGTGTGATATGTAAGAGAGGTGCAAGTGACATGCCATTCAAAGTTTGGAGCAAAAAGTGGGTAGACGATGCAGTTAGCTCTGTTATACATCTTCTCTGTACACTGTTATCTCGCACCAAGACTTCCAACACACTTCCTTTCTTTCAAACTCGTAGCTTTGAAAGAAATAATTATTTATTTCTTTTAAGGACAATTCCCGCACTAGAAATAATTTCTGTATCGCGGGGGATTTTACAAACATTCAAACAACAGACACAAAGAACACACAGACTTGAACAACTATTTGTGGATTACACAATTTTTGTCCCGTGTGATGATCGAACCCACAACACTCGGCGCAGCGACAGTGGCGAGGAGACCACCTGAACCACTACCCCAGCCGAAATTAAAAGGAAATTCGTATACATACAGCTTCGTAGTTTAGTTTCGGCTTAACCCTTAGCTTGCTCCGAACAGGTACACAACTTAAGTGGCAAGGTATGCTAAGACATTTACTATTAGAGTGAAAACACAAAAGGGGAGGCACGAGAAAAAATTTGTTACGGTTTTCGCTTTTTTTTAATACGCTTGAGCCTATACATGTATCTATAATCTCACGCGTATATTGCCGCAGTATAGCTTGCATAGCAGCATAGTGTTCATAGCAGCATAGTATGCATAGCAGCATAGTATGTATAGCAGCATAGCAGCATAACATGTATGGCAGCATAGCATGCATAGCAGCATAGCATGCATAGTATGGATAGCTTGCAGGAAAGGCAGAGGTGTATAACACTCACAGTTCACCGGTTATGGTTATAGGTCCCACGTAATAAAGGGCGAGCATACGTTTCTAGACTCTGTGCTTTTAAGAATTTATTGGCAAAGTACCCCACTTCGTCCCATCCAGGTGGAATCCAAAACTCAATGCAGCAGTCAAAGACGACGCTGCGCCATAAATTCAAATTCAAATTCAAATTCAAATATTTATTTCAGATTTACATCCATATATTATTAGTAGTTGTACAACTTAGCCTAGGGTTAGTATTAAATTAAATTTACAAAAATAAATAATCAGTGTGCCATTTAAATGTTCTATTTATTTGGATAAGTGTGTCTGAACACTTATCCACCTTCGCAAAAGGGAAGAGTCCCACCGGTCCACAAAAACATTCAGGATACCATTGGAGGTGGAGCGCAAGCGCGCCATCATGGAAGCGCATCGCTTTCGCATGATCGCGGCGAACCCGTCGACACACGCTTCCGCGAACATCCCTGACGCGCTGCATCGCCACGGCAATCCCAGAAGCACCCTGAATGCGTTATTGTACTGTACGCTCAGGTCGCTGTATGCCCGCTGAGTAAACTTGGTCCAAAGGCTGCACGTGTAAAACGACTGGCAGAAGGCCTTAAAAAGCGTTATCTTTACCGATTGCGTACAGCATGCAAACCTGCGGGCCAGCATGTTGCAACGGACAGCCAGCGACCTGCGCTCCCGGTCAATGTCTACATTGTCTTTTAAGTCATCAGTGACCCAGTGGCCCAAATACTTAAACCTCGCAACCCGACCTAAAGGAGACCCAGAGATTGAGAGTTCAGGCAGTTGTTCATAAGTTAAATTACCCGATTTAAAAACCAACCATTCACTCTTATCGGTATTATATTTGAGCCCGTGAGCCACTGCATAACTTTCACAAATTTTAAGAAGCCTTCTCATTGCACCGATAGATGGGCTCAGCAGCACCATATCATCAGCATAACTGATGTTGTTCACGCAAACACCGTCTACGTGACAACCGATTTTGGTGCTGCAGAGCCCACCTATCAGTTTGTTTATGTATAGGTTAAAGAGACGGGGGGAGCTCAGCCCCCCCTGCCGCACCCCACAATCCAACCCATACATATCCGAATATGAGCCTGCCCACTTAACTGTATTCTTTTGACTACTGTACCAATATCTAAACAGTGATATCACATCAGTCGGAACAGTGGTGTCGTGAGTGAGCTTATGCCAGAGCAGGTCATAATTGACCAGGTCGAAAGCCTTCGATAAATCCAGGAAACATGCCATTACAGGAGTCTTTCTGTCTGTATAATATTGGACAGTCTGCTTAAGGCATAAAATTGCACTATCCGTTGACAGATTCGGTCTAAAACCAAACTGACCATCCTCGAGAACAATATGCTTAGCTAGAATTTTATCAAGCAGTACACCTTCGCACATACAGTGGCGAGCGATATCGGCCTATAGTTGGAGATATCGGAGGCGTCACCAGTTTTATTTTTTATTACTGGCACGACTATCGTGTTGCTAAGTTCTACAGGTAAATAACTATGACTTAGACATAGGTTAAAAATCATAGCAAGTACTCGCGGTAAGTGTACCCCAGCTTATTTAAGATGTTCGACACTGAGGCTGTCATGACCGGGGGACTTTCCCCTCACCATGTTCTGTATACTACTCGCGACTTCTTTAGCGGAGAACCTGACAGGAGGAACCCCAGCCATGGCCAACCCCGCGCCGCTATTTGACGGTTCACTGTAGCCACTCAACCGCGAGTTTACAGTAAAATGTTTTTGAAAAGCATTAGCTATATCCTTGGGGTCACTCACGCCCGCGACGCTCACCGGTATCCCCGATCTATGTTTTAATGTATTCGTTGATTTCCAAAACTTATTAAATTGTTTACTTTCATGACAAGATGCTAATATATCCATTTTAATTTTCTCTTGATTGTTTTGACAATATTTTAATTTACTTTTAAAAAGATTTCTCGATGTACACATATTTTCATAAATAGATCCAGAAGTAGGTTTGTTGTATAACAGCCACGTTTGATAATACAGTCGGGCATTACGGTGAGCCTCTCGAACGTGTTTGTTCCACCCCACTACATACTTTCCTTTATGACGCTTTTTAACAGAACCAGCATGAGTAACTTCGGATCCCCTTTTTAAAATAGAAATTAACTTATTATATAACCTATCTATCCCCACCCGATGCTCAGGTTTGTGACACATATTATCAGCACATTTACAAAATTCTGAGGGAAAATTTATTTGTTTTAGGTTGCTATTACAGTAACCAAAATACTCATTTATCTGTTCTAAATCCCTCTCACCCCATACAACTTAGTTATAAGAAATGTTAGATCCAATAACTTTAGGTTTAATTAGATGAATGTTACACTCTATTAATAATGGAATATGGTCCGACATGTAAACGCCGTACAAGATAGACGCATTATTCACCAAATGTCTAAGGCAGTCGATACGTAAACACCGAGTGCGCTAATACCATTCACTTACATACTCACGCCTGTTCCCCTGAGGGGTAAGTAGTAACTATATATCTCCACTAGCTACGATCCTGACATCTTCTTCTCTTGCTTCATTCACTCTCATTATATTCTTCATGCACGATCAGTGATTTAGGATACCTACTCTTAAACTGGTCTTTCTCCAGAATGTCTTCGATATAGTTTGGTTTTTACCCCATGAACATTTACATTATCAAACGGACGTGCAGAGATAAAGCACCTTAAGGTATTTCAATTAAAAACCCATATGGTTAAAGACCAGAAACATATTTACTGGTCATTTGCAAAACTGACTGCCTTCTTGCATATTATAACCCACATCTGCACCATATATTTATCTTCTGACTGCTTCCCTACATCACTTAAAAAGGCTATTGTCTTCCCAATCCTCAAGGATGGAGACAGATACAGTGTTGATTATAGGCCAATATTATTCCTGCCTGCCATCTCTAAAATACTAGCAATATTATTAACCAACGTTTGATAAGTTTCTTAGAATCCAATAGACTCTTGGCACCTAATCAATACGGATTTAGAAGGGGAAAATCGATTGAAGATGCCGTTGCCACACTAATAGACCATGTAGTCTCGAAACTAGACGACAACTCAAAATGTCTAGGTATCTTTTTGGATCTCTCGAAGGCGTTTGACACTGTGTCTGTTCCTCATTTCTTGAACAAGTTGGAATCAATTGGGATTCGTGGTCATACACACGAACTGTTCAAAGATCGTATCGTATCGAATCGTACTCAATGTGTCAAAATAGATGATGTCATTAGTGACACTGAATCACTGAATTTTGGAGTGCCCCAAGGCTCAATTCTTGGCCCGACTTTTTTCTTAATCTGTTCTTAATTTACATTAACAACCTCTGCAACTTACCCCTCAAAAACTGCTCTATTTACTCCTATGCAGATGACACGGCACTAGTGGTACACGGTAAGAACTGGTCTGAGAACTTTGACAGCGCGGAAGGGAGTCTTAGAACAATGATGGGTTGGCTTTCTAATAATGTCCTTACATTGAATCTTAAAAAAGTGTTTGTATGCCTTTTTATTCTAAAGCTCCCTCTTCGCATATCTTTGACTCTCTCGTTCTTAAGGCTCATACCTGCAATGTCAACCACTTCTATTCATTGTGTTTCTGTCCCCAAATTTTGAGAACTGGAAACAGTAAAATACCTTGGAGTTTTATTTGATAACTCACTAAAGTGGAAGCCCCAACTGGAGAATCTGACTGCCCGGGCTCGTAAGCTCATATTTATTTCTTTTTATTAGATATTCGGCGGATACCGACACTCTTAGGACTATGTGTTTTGCGCTGTGTCAATCCTTACTCACATACTGTATTACAGTCTGGGGTGGGGCTCATAAGACGCATCTACTACAAGTCGAGCGTGGACAAAGAGCTGTCCTAAAAGTCATGATGTCCAAACCTTTCAGATATCCCACACAAATCCTTTACGCAGAGTGTAATTTCTTACAGTTAGATAGCTCTTTGTACTTCAAACCATATTACGCAAGCACTGTTCTATAGTATATGACGTAAATGCCCTTCAAACCCGTATACAATATAAAATATGTGACACTCATAACTCAAGAACATTCCTTGCTCAACACCATTATCACGTCATCAGTAGTCACTTGTATAACCAAATTAATAAACTTTGCAATATTTACCCACTCATTAGGCAAGAGTGTAAAAGGAAGGTGTATAATTTGTTACAAGTGTTAAATTATGATGACGCTGAAAAACTATTAAAAATGTCTATTCTATAATAAAAATGCTCACAAAGATCCAAACACTAAGTTACACTTAAACACACAAACACTCCTCACTTACATACACACACGCGTGTCTGCGTGTGTGTACACGCACACACGCACACACGCACACAATATAACATATTATATATTTATTCATATGAGGCTGATCGAATTATGTCAAAAGATCAAATAGGGTTCTACATAAATATTAATATTGGGCACATCATGTATAATCGCTCCTTAATTTAATTTAGTAATTACGTGGAAGGGCACTTGTACCCATAACACAAGTTAAATCTTACCATGGATACCAGAGTTCAACATAACACTTTTTAGTTCATGTAATTCTCTTTATTGTTTAAGGATACAATGTTCATAATCAAAGTGTAAATATTGTAAAACCTTTTGCAAATAAACATTATATTATATTATGCATATAGCGTTCCTCTGCCTTAATTGTTATTAATTTGGTTCACCATTTAATCAACAGTCTCGATCCTTAGCTACAGGTTGTAAGTTATAATATGAAGGGACACAAAAATAAAAATTGAAATATCCCGTATGTATGAGTCAAATTGCCTCGGTTTCATAGAATCACCGAGAGTTTATTTCGCTCTTGACTTATAAGTATAACGCACTACGCAAATATACTATAACTCGCTAGTTAACTAATTGTACACCTCAACATTCCTCATGGATAACTCTGTCTATTGGTGAAAACCGCATGAAAATCTGTTCAGTAGTTTTGAGTTTATGACGAACAGACAGACTGACAGACAGGCGGGGGACTTTATTCTTTAATATGTAGTAATAGTGATAGTGAAATTGCAACAAATAAAGGTATCATACATATTCAAGCCAAAACTGCCTTATGCCCATATATAATATATATAATATAATATCAGCCCTGTATTAAACTGTCCCACTGCTGGGCACGGGCCTCTTCTCAGTTTGAGAAGGGTTAGGCTGTATGGACCACGCTGGCCCAGTGCGGGTTGGTAGACTTCATATATTATCTTCGAGAACATTATTGACAACTCTTAGACATGACAGGTTTCCTCGCGATGTTTTCCTTCACCGTTAAAGCGAGCGATAATTAACTATTTAATACGCATATAACTTCGAAAAGTCAGATATGCGCGCCTTGGTATCGAACTTGAGACCTCTGCGTGGCAGTACAACGGTTATGATTACTTAAAGGGTTACCTCGGCTACCCAGGTAGCAGTTGAAGTGAACACGACTGCTATACATAAGGTCTCAAGTTTGATTCTCGGGTAGGGTAGGAAAGTCTGTGTTGTATTTTCTGAGTAGCAGCATCGAGGCTGGAAATGTCGGGCACATTTCCAGCCTCGATGCTGCTACTTAGGAAATACAATGCAATACAGCAGACGGCAATGAGTTTGCTTCTATTACGTGGGACCTAAAATTATAATTAACGAAATGAAAGTGTAATACATGTATCTCTATATACCCCTTCACGGATGGTCATGTATCTATGTATGTAGGTATATACATATAAATGGCTTTTGTAAATATTCATACGATAATTCTCACCGCCGACGTTTATCAATTTTGTAATTTTTATTTAAGTGATAAGTCAATTTTTATGATGAAATGGCTAAGACACAAAACGCCCATTAAAATAACTAAAATGTATAAAGAGAGAAATAATGTTTTTTATACTTGTTATGAAATTCTACGACAGTCTTTGAGGAATAGATACCCTCAAATATTCTAATAACTTAGTTAGAGAATGATCATTTAAGTAACAGCGGCTATTTGGCAGTCTATATATTCTTATTTGTGGGTTAATCTTTATAATTATCAAATTTAATACGAATTACTTATGTGGCATTGCAGTGTAAAAGTAACAAATAGACACCTACTTTCACAGGTAATATTAGAATAAATATTTGATCATACACCAATATTAAATTGGTAATTTTAAGTTTAAGTTAAAGTTGATATTTTTAGGCAAGCAAAAATCCAGCAGTGCGTAATTACTAGTATCATTATATTAAATTTTTTAAGTTTATTTTAATATAATCTACTTGATGCCCCTGGTCACAATTAATGTTATTTATGTATTACTAACAATTTGTGTATTTTTATATTATCTATTTAATGCCTATGTAACTTTCTAGTTTAATATTTTTTTTATTTAATCTTTTAATTTTATTATAATTCTGTACGTACGTTCGTGAATCGCTCGTATGCCTCAGCTGAACATCAGCGCTGCGGTGATCCGCAGCATAGGCTGAGCTGCAGCCTTTTAGACACACTATTTGTTTAAAATGTTGATATGTGAAATCATAAATATGCTTGAGAAATATTTATGATTTCAAATATAGAACAGAAAGAGATAACCATCGCCATTTAAAAATAGCGGCGTAACAATGCATCATGTTATTTAGCGAAGTGTTAAATCAACTTGTCATTATAACCACGATCAGATATGTAATTACGTGACCACAGAAATATTGATGACACTTCCATTTTACACGTTTATTAACAGTGATCTATGTTATCAGATGAACTTTATAGACCCACATTGGACCATAAAGGTTAAAAGATACCTGTTGGCGATGGGTTTGTTAAAGTTCCTAGAATAGACACGGTACTAAAAGCTAAGACAAAGTGCGCAATACAACAACACATTGTTGCCTTCGCATTTTTATTGTATTTCATTATGTATCATGTTTCGTTATATCACCGAACGTGGCGCTTTAAACATTTACATCAGATAAGTTAGCGAAGGATGGAGTAGGAGATTTATTTTGTTTATTTATGAATCCACTCGTTAGTAATTAAAAATATTGTCGTGTGGATGAGCTCTGTTTTGTTAATTATTCGGTGACGATAAGCTAACTCACCCGGAAAACTACTAACCCCTTAAAATCATTTGTTCTATGTATTCATACGGAGAGCCGGAAACTAACTTAACAAACTCTTTCATGCCATCTATTAAAACAAAGTACTTTTATTTTTGTGAGGGTACAACGTGTTCTTCGTTTGAATTCGGGATAAAAGCAATAAATAAATTAACCCTGAAACTGGGTTAGCCCAGCTAGGCCTATAAAATAGGTACCACAGCAAAACAAGCTTGTATTATATTTCTGTGGTCAGTAGCGTTTCCAGGCTCCTTAAGAAGACGCTGTCTTGTTAATGAGGACTAATCTTTATCACTTGCGCTATTAGCATAGTGACATATTTTTATAGGCTGGCAACACGCTGACTGTATTTCTAGCGTTGCAAATATGTAAGTAAGTAGTAGTGAGTATATCCTACGGTATCCGCTTTGCATCGGGCGAATCATGTTCTTGACCCTCACTTTAGAAGATAGTAATACACTTACTTTTTTTATTATTTCTATTAACTAAGGTAAAGCTCAGTTTTCATATAAATAACTAGAAAGTATTGTGATTGTCGCCTGCCTTTGTTTGCGTACGATTATGAGATACCGGATCCGGCAAGGCGTTACCGAGCTTTTCTGTCAGACAATTCCCAATAGTTAATGTACCTCGTAGATGGTTAAGAGGAAATTTGGTTGTCATTCACCTCTACCTCTGTCTTTCAGGAATATATATACAAGCATTTAAGTATATATAAAGTATTTAAGTGATAATCTATATTAAAAATCACGTAGAACGTACAAAATAAAATGTAAGTACAAGATGTTCCACGAAGTGCCATGATCGTCCCGCGACATTGCAATGCGCTCGTAAAATCTGATCCAGCGCTAGAATGTGTTGAGAATCTACTGCCGATGTGTTGGAATAGTAAGGTCTTTTACTTTATAGTCTCATAGATCACTTACGGGCTTAGTGTAAAAATTTAGGCGGCATGTTTATGAGCTAGTAAAAAGCCTAAAGCCTAGATATGCAAAAAGATAGAAAGAGATTATTTATCTTCACAGTACTTACATTTACGTATAATTGAGTTTAAAGACGATTATCTCATCGAATAATGATAAAAATATCGTAAAAATAAAGTTTTTATTTACAGAAATGGCACAGATCCTACTTTAAAGACTGCCGACTGATCATAAAAAGTAAATTATTACATAATGACATATCTTTTTTATTAATGTTTACCGTAACTATCTTTATTGTTCGCATTAATTCACATTTAATAGAGCGGAACAGCTTAAATGCATTTTGTAAAAGTAAGGTGCGGTCCTAAAATTAATGGTAAAAATATACCCAAAGAATAGGCACGTACGCACGCATGTAGTTCTCCCAACGAACTTTACGAAAGAACTAATTACGTTTATAATTAAACGAATGTCATTGTTAATTGGAATGAAGCGATAAAAAAGTGGGTGCTAGCGTGTTGATAAATTAAATGCAAATATTTGATTGCGTTCCTCTACCATTGCAAATTAAGTAATATATTACGTTCATTCGCAACCGACTCATTGCAACTTCCGATCGAGTAGTTAATAATCATAAGGTTATGTTGCATATGTATACAAATGGATATAAATTACAGCTGTAGTATTAAATTATAAAACATAAAATTTGCTAAAGAGTTAATGTGTAGAACTTTCTATAGATATTTGTTGGCAGTATTAACCCTCAAAAACCCAGACGCTACGTACAAGCTTTGCTAGAAACACTGGATTTCTGTTAATTACAATAGAATAGACGACTAAAGGTTAAGTTATAAACATGTTTGCTTTGTACTAAAAGCTAAGCGGGTAAACTGAAATCGAGAGACTGATATAACAATAATGACAAAACCGTATATAGCTCGTAGAGTCTTATTAAAGCTTTAAAGTAATTGTATAGTCGTCTTCAAATAAATAAGTAAGAATTTGATGCCAATTCCCAATACAATTCCGAAGGGATTAAACTCAAATTAACATTTGAAAAAGGAATCGCGCCGATCAACGATACATCATCATAGAAAAAACTGTTTGGAATTCCGTGTCATATCGAAATGTTTCGTAATTCCGATTGTGAACTCAGGTTTACTTTGTGGGTTTTCTTCGAGGCGGCTTCGTGTGGAGGATTTGTACGTGATGGATGGGTGGAAGCCGTCGTGGGAGTCGTCACAATGGTACTTATGGTGTTAGTAGATCGTCGACTGATAGGTTTCGGCAAACGAGCGACGTCACCGCGCGGAGATACTATCACACAAGCCACGTAATGTCACAAGTCACTACGGATCGATCGGTGATATTTTGGAGAATATATTGTGTATAATTCCGAATATTGTAGGGATTTAGGTTTTACCAATTATACATTGGTAAGAAAGTGTCTCGTCATGATTAATATGGGTTATCTGACTATGTTATACAGATAAATTGAATTGGTATCAATTGATTGTAAGCAGAATTTCTCTTTACAGTAACAGCGAATGTTGCAAAGCCATTTCTTCCTCACATTACAAGATGAAATCAGTACTTAGACTGAAAGGCCAAAGTATTACAATACCTCAACGACTGCTGTTATTCATACATAGATAATTTTATCGTTTTCACATCGGAATTATATACTGTTTATGCAGTTATACGTCTTTGTAGGTTTATAAACCAGTGCTCAGTAACTGGTATCATAGTATGTAGGGTAGGTATTGAGGTGCATAATTTAATCGGGTATCGTACAAAGTAATCTTTGTGCCATATCCGTACTCTCAGCCATCTATTCCTGTAACTTCCTCTCCATTGTTAGATAGATCTTGACAATTAGTACCTACGTTATATAATTTATTTATTGGGTAGATTTGAGATTAAGCTTATTGCCCCTCTAGCTCGATAAGTTACGTTGTAAGCATCATGTTTGTGGCTTGGGCCTGGTCAGTGCTATCTTCAAAAGTTTATCTATATACCAAAAACGAGGTGCGTGTATGTTGAACTTACTGGACATTTCAGATCATAGTATTAGTACCTATTTTTCTACCGGATATAGTATCAAACCCCTCGTGCAGAATTTATTTCCGTTAAAGCAAAATCGCTGTGCCCAATCAAGGAAGCCGCTACATAACGCATAGTCGACAATTTTCTGCAAGCATTTACGGTTACAGTAAACAGTCCTTGTTAGTTATTGGATTCATACTTTTAAATAATCGAACATTCGAGATGGTGAGATCTGAAACTAGAAATTCGACGCTTAATGTAGTTATCTAAATAATCTATAATTATAAAACGCAATCGACCGACACCAAATCATTTATTGTACAACACAACAGTTATACAAAACGAGTAGTTTACCAACGAATTTTTAACTAATTGTCTCATTAGTTTAGGTACATTACACACGAACTTATCAAAATATGTTGTCAATGTATCCGAGGCGCTGTTGATCGCCACATCAAAGGCTCGTAAGTAAAGCCGGCTCTACACTAGCACCGGATGCGCCAATTAAACTATCACATCATTCATTATTTTATTATAGGAGGTCCCCCTCATCGCACCTCAATTAAATGATCGTAAAATTACAACATACCTACTTAGTATACGTTGTGTGAGCTTTCTAGAAGACTCGTTTACAGACATAGGTTTAATATATTACTAATAACTACTCTAGCTGTTTACGGTACATACTCGTAAGTACACATGATTGATTACCAAGTAACTTAAATTATTAAGAAAAATTTACATTCGTTGATTTGATGGTAAGCGTGACAGTAAAAGGTGTAAAGGTTAGGTTGCCTATAAAATATTACTTTCATCAACAAACCCGCAAGCCGTGATCATATTGTATGTTGTCATTAAGCTTCTCCTATTGTTGTTTTGGATTATTAGTACTACATTAGTATGTAGTACTATTAATCCAAAACAACAATTTTATGATAAAGTATGAAAGTATCTTTGATATCAATCAAAATACACATATATTCATGTACTTAATAATAAAACCTGATTCTGGATTTCTACTCGGGAAATGTGTTATTAGAGGTTACACAAAAACCACCCATTTAATTCATCCCCGAAGGAATAAATATTCAATAAAGGGAATGCTCATAGCATCTACCGAACGCAGAACTTTCCTAACAGATAAGCCTATTTCAAAAATCGAACATAGGTAGTCACGATCGGCAATGGCGACACATTACACTATACACTACCGAACCAACTTGACACTGACACACAACATACTCAATTATTTATGTGCAATGTCCGTTTAGTAAATAAATAGAAACTAAATGGTATTGCTAAATAACATATTTCTACACCAACAATGTAAGTAATTAGACGTTGTACTTAGTTAACTAGCAACATGCAACTTGCATATCTGTTATGATTGTGTTGTATGAGAAATAGAAAATTATAGTGAATGCAATATAAAGGTCTGACCATAGGGTTCATGTATCTTGGGCCACAAAGTGTAAGCTAAGTTTGTTTAAAGCTCAATAATTTCTCGAAGTTCACTTCACTTCAGTGATCGCGAATGTAACTATGACTGATGGTGTACACGTGTGATGTTTTCATTTTCTCTCTCTATCTCTATCTAAATCTCTTTACTCTTTTATAGCTTTAGCTCGCGGCTTCGCGTAAAAGTACATTAGATCAGGTTTTGTTAGTAAAAATACTTTTTTTAAATAAAATAGGTAAAGCCTATGTTACTCGGTGATAAATGATAATATAGTTTTCTAATGCTGAAAGAATTATTAAAATCGATTGAGTAGTCTTTGAGTTAAATCGTTACAAACAAACACACAAAAAAACGAATCTTCCCTCTTTATAATATCATATATATGAAATCGATAATTAAGAGAAATCATAGAATATCGTGTATCGTGCGCCTGAGTTTTAGGCTGCCTTGTGCGTGTCACGAAATATTATATTTAACATTAAACAGATTCAAAACATTGTGCCGTCTCAGTCATTTTCAAACGAATTTCAGCGACAGCATTATATATTAAATGTATTTATCGCTAAACATAAATAATATAAACCTTGTCGTATACGTGGCCCTCAGTCTTGGACTTGGGCCTTACTGCATATTTATATAATCGTACTAAAAAGATTGGAATATTTTTATTTTATGTTAGTAGTTGAGTTTAATAGAATGGCAAATGCCTCCAGTGCGCCTCATGTTGACTCTATTAATGTTAGACATCATGATGACGCATTGCAATTTATTATGTACATGTTTTATTAACTACTAGAAGTGCCCGCGGTTTCACCCGCGTTTATGATTACTGTGCCGCCCCCGTGGGTCGTAGCGTGATGTTATATAGCCTATAGCCTTGCTCGATAAATGAGCTATCGGCATGAGATTAGCGCGTTCAACCAAACAAACAAACAAACTCTTCAGTTTTATAATATTAGTATAGATATAGCAGAAAACTGATGAGACTTGTCAGGACAATAGCAAATGCGATGCACGATAGCGTTTATTTTATAAAAAGACCGCTACCGCACTGGTTATTATTTCTGTGTCGCGGTGAAGTTAAAACAAAAAGGTTACGCAGAATCGGCAATAACTATTTATAGATCACACAAATGTAAGTGGTATTTCCATGGTTTAAGTGGTTACCTCGCTTTTGCCACAGAGCCAAGTGTTGTAGGTTCGATGATCTTCGATCTTTTGTCATGAGAAAGCTACTATCCTGAAGTAATATAGGCTATATAACATAAAGCTAAGAGCGATGCAAGCGGAGCAGTAATCTTCAACGTGGCTAAAACCATGGCCGACAACTATTGTCTAAATACAGTCACCTATCACTATTAAAACGGGCAAACTGGAAAATTATATACCTACGTAAAATAGCAAGCAGGCAATGATGATTGAAATGCTATAGAATGTCTTATTTTGGTGAGTTAATAAAATGTGCAGTCTATACTAAATTCTGCATTTTGCTAGCTATGATTGAGAGCCAAATATCGTTGTTCACTATCTCCAGGCGTAGCAGGATTAGTTCAGAACATTGTGATATTGATAATTTGGTTTCAGAACGATCGAATAACACATCGTTCAACTTGGCAATCGAACCAGGCACCTTAATATTCAAGCGCAATCTTACACCAGTGGAGGCAGAAGACACTAACTAATATAGTGTTTAATTAAACATCAATAAACACATTTAGATAAGTGCAGAACCTAAAAAAGGAGCAGAATACGATGTACAGAATTACGATCAGAACGGTTCGTTTTAATATTTTCACTCCACGGTTCGTAAATCGCGTACAATTAACAACAATGTTGTCGAGTTACGCTGATCCGTCGATGGACTTGTAATGGTCGCAATAATTATTCTAATACGTGAATAATTTGCTGACTTTAATTTGTTACTGATTAGAAATTCAACACACAAGTCAAGAAACTATAATTTTGGTAGTACAATTATATCTAATTATTATTTTGCAGGCTTCTGTGCTATTATGCTATTTATACAAAGTAGCGAAAGTATTTGTAATAGGGGCGAGAGTATCAATGTTGCAGTGATTTGTGTTTACCTTATTATAACTCGTATGTTGGTTGTTATAGAGTGATATATACGTACATCAATAGGTTTATGCCTATTACGCAGCAGAGCAGGCAGTGACTATAGATTCCAACTTGTTACGATGCAGGTATACAGAGTTTCGATCCCGCTTTCATGCTTTGATGGAAAAGACGATCATGAATAACTAAAAAGGCCCACAACAAAGAAATTATCTCTAGTACAGGAAAACCCATATACAATATGAAAGAGATCGTCGTTTTTTTGGTCCAGACAATCGTTTTGGTCAAACATCTCTGAGACTATCGATCGTCAGGTGCATATTGGATTTTCTTTAGATGACTTCTTAGTGGGAGTACATAGCTTCAAGGCGCTGCTTGAAATACCGCAATAGCCTTACAATATGTTACGTGGACTTAAATATAACCGCTGCAATTAGACGTTACAAAATTTAAATTTAACCGTCGAGGATATGTTCGTGCGATTTCAAAGTTATGTCATAGATAAATAAAATTTGTTAGGTATAAGAGAACAATTTGGTGAACTGGAGATTGATATGACAATCCTAAGTGTGTTGTACTAGATAATATTTTATAATCATAATATTCTACTAAGCAGAGCTTGTACTATGGGTACTAGACAATGGATAAACATACATATATCTCTTTTTTTTGTAAATATATTCATATTATACATAGAAACACCCACACCAAGACAAACATCCATGTTCATGCACACAAATGTTTGACTTGTGCGGGAATCGAACCCGCGACCTCAGGCGTGGCAGTCGGTTACACTAAACACTACGTCATCGAGGCCGACTGACGATATACTAAACTAGGATAGAAGACTGGAAAAATGAACGTAGTCTGAGGTAGTCATATTTAAGAAATAAACTATTTTGAATGATTTTTTGTTACTAAGACTATGTACAAAATACAGTCAGTCAACAGTCACTTACAATAACTATTACAGCGCCTGAATATAACATATGCATATGTTTTTATGATTGCTAGTCCCGTACCAAGTCGTGCTGTTTACAAACATACCTACGAACACACGTATATAGACACGCACCAACGAATTTAATTTTTATGATCTTTATACATCTCTTACTTAGTTAACTAGCTTATTATACATTATTTAAGCGTGCTTTTAGCCGTATAGTAGGTAAGTACATCTAACTTAACCTTTTTTTGAGAACGTCTCTGATCCTGTCAAAGAATCCTTCAGTGAAATAAATGTATATAAAATAATGACTATTTTGATATATCCAATATATGCCTCTGAAGCTAAAAGCTGTGTGATGTAACATTATAAACCTTGCCCTACCAGACACTACACTGTCTATGGAGATAACAAATATTAAGCAAAGCGCAAGGGCGGCTGACTCGCTACTTAAACCAGTGCGTAATCCGTATAGTCACTTCTTATCTGGCTGTCGATGACTTAAAAATTACCCAGCAGAAAAGATCTTAACATAGGTATACATAATTTTTTGTAATAAAGTATAGTTGAACAGCAAAAACGGTTGTACGTTCAACCACGTACTTGAAAATACGACTATAAACAGAAATCGTGGCATGTTTTCGTGTTCACTCACTCAAACGCAATCAAGTCGTAAATTAAATATTCTTACATATAATTGCGGCAAAAAAATGTAAAGTCTAAGAGAACGTGATACAATCGACAATAAAGCGTTAACGCAACACTTTATCGTTATAATAGTTGAGTGAGATGTTATTTAAAACGAACGTAGGCATGCTCGTCATGCCCAGAAATATTATTGTGGTGGTTTTTGCCAAAAAACGCAATAGTGAGAATAATCAAATATGCGCATATTCTAATTACCTATATTCAAATTATCTATATCCCAATCAGATTTATACAAGGATACATATGTATATAATTCGTAACGGTTGGTGTACCCTGGTTAAAGCGTCAAGCATCAAAGAAAGTATGATTGTGCATGATCGAGTTATTTATTACACGTTATGATATATGTATATCTATATCTTGCCACGCAAAAGGTTGAAAATTGTATAAAATTACTAGCTGACCAGGCAAAAATTGTTCTGCCATAGGTATAAATTAGGGACACCCTAATCACCTAGCGGTATGAAATATACTTTACGACCTATTCTAATACCTACCAAATATACATAAAAATTTTATAAAAATCGGTATATAGATATTTACACGCGTCGTAACACAGATGAAGTATAAAAATATCAGCCCTGTATATAATATATAATATGATAAATGCTGTCTCACTGCTGGATACGGGCGTCTTCTCTGTGTGTGTCAAGCCATAGTCCACCACTGGCTAAGTGCGGGTTGGTAGACTCCATATATCTTCGAGAAATTATGAAGAGAACTGTCAGATATGTAGGTCTCCTCATGATGTTTTCCTTCACTGTTAAAGAAAGCAAGAATTAACTAATTAATACGTATATAAATTCAAAAAGTCATAGGTGCGTGTCTTGTGATCGAACCCGAGACCTCTGCGTAGCCGTCCAACGATTTCCCACTAGGCTATCGGTGCTATTGAAGTATATATTCATGTATTTTTTTACAATGGCTGGTGCGTTTTTCAGAAAAATAATACGTTAACACTTTCTTCATTTTCACAGATCTTCACATGACTTTAACCTACAGGTTGCCATTATTCTTATACTCTTTAGTACAACAATGCTTTCTCTTTATATTCAAAGCAAATGTGTATTCACGTAATCAAATTATAGACGATAATCATAATGTAGCATTTCTTTTATATCGAAATTGTAAATGATGAAACCATTCAAAATTTGATAACAATCTGATGATAACGAGTGAAAAATACACAATTTAGGGAAACGAATAAGTTATCTATTCTAATTTTGATTAAGGTTTTTCTTTTTTATCTTATTTACGAGTACATATTATGATCGAATCGTAATCAGCCGTGCTATCCCTATAAAAGTTTTCATACCTATGTAATTTCGACAATAACCATATTATAACCCTAATAATAAAACAGTAGTGCAGTACGAATTCAGAAGTGACTACGATAATGAGTCCATACAGAATAGTATTGCTGTTTTACAATGTAAGTCTGACTCCGTTTATTTACATATAGCTACAGTAGACAATATTATTATAAAATAATTAATATTATTGACAGAGAGTGGTGAAGAAATGTCAAAATATTTTTTAATTTATCTCCTTATTTCAAATATTACAGGTTGAAAAACGTTAATAAAAAAGCAATAAATTAATCAGTCGAGTACCAATTTCAGTAACAAAGATAAGTTCAATATATAATTGGAATCTACGTATGTAAGTTCAGCATAAGTTTGATACTGTGTATTAAGATCACAACGACCAAGAATTCTCGTGTAACATGTAATGTCAACTGAGTGCTATACCTACGTGTTTCTGTAATGACTGCAACGTCATATATAATTATTTAAACTTAAGATCTCTGTTATGTACAGCATGATTTACACACGAGGCGCACACACGGTTCTCAATGAATTCGATGCCAACAGATTTGAGTGTTTATGAGCAACTCGCATTTGTTGTACCGTCAGTGTAATCTCCACAAGTCGCGTCCGAGGCGTGGTCGCGAGATGTTATCGCTCCCATTAGCGAGCGCCGCGCCCAGCCACTATCTGGCTCATCGCGCGCACCACCACCGCTATCAAACATCATAATTCACGCACACAGTACACCAAACTTAACTCAAATAACACCCTACATGGTCTATATTCGTAAATCATGAACGGCAGGTTATTATAATCCCGACAAACGAGACTCATCTTTTTCTATTTTATAATATTACTTACTAGCAGTGATTTTTTCCGCGTTAGAATTTTGTTAATTTTGATGTGTATCACATTCGTATTTGCGTGATTCGACTGTTTTTGACGATGATAGCTTTATGGCCTTCGTCAAACGTCATTTTGTTAGATATGACAGGTATTCGGAGAATGTCTCACCCACGCACACAGACCGGTAGGTGCCTAATGCGTTTAGTATTGAACACTGTCTGATACTGATCTCCTTCGGAGAATTTTGATGGTGTTGCCTCAAGAAAATTAATGTCATAAATAATACTTAAACAGCCTGTCAGTAAAACGTCGTAGGGCAGCCTCTATTATCTATTTGATGCGATATTATTATGGCCGTAATGCAGTGTATTAGAAAATATGAACAGGCACATCTGCCTACAGTACAAAATAAATAAATTACACAAGTATTTTTAATAGAACGGTTTATCTCATTCTTTTATAAGGGATTATGCTCATATGGGTAAATATTAGACCTACATAGGTATACCATTGTACTATTTGATTTAGAACAAGAACCAATATTCATCATAATTATCTGTGACAACACCCGTATCAGCCGTGCAAACGATAAAACAATAGCGCTGTTTGTGTAGTTACTACTGCATTCGATGGTACCTACTGGTGCTTATAATGAATAATATAATATTACCCGACGATGGTCTATCGTATAGTAATTCAAGTTTTTTTCGTAAGTTCCTAATTGCTGTTTCATAATTTGCTTATTTTCTTTTTTGTTCTGGGCACAAATATTTAACTACAAACATTTACAAACTCTCATCATATTATGCACCGCACTAGTTAGACGCCAATAAATTGGTTAAAGTGCAGAAATATGCGAGCTTTTCTTATTACAGAACATAATACAGTGTTGCTAGATAGTTTCATAATAAGCACTTGTTACATAGAGGCGAGCAAGCGTGTTAATTGTCGGCTGATCATCGGCCGAAACATCTGCGCTACTCGATTGCACTCATCGCCTGTTTAACATGCACCATGCTATTTTTTTAAATTTTAATTACTTTATAATGCATTACGGAAACCGCAAGACAATTACTTATAATTATCGATGTAATCGAAATTAAGTACGATTTTATGTTTATTTCATTGGGGATATAATGCAATGTAAATCAGAGGTATCGTAACGAATACGTTGAGGAATTAAGTAGGTACATGCTGGCAAGGGAACCGCAACGGGCTTGATTGTAGAGCTGTAATGTGTAAGGAAATATAAACTATCGCGTTGCATGATATGACGGGGGAATTGACGCTTTATGTATAATACATAAGTCTACGTTTATGTGTGCCCAGTGTGCAGAGGCGTATTTAAATATATACCTTACTTACGATTGCAACTTCGCTTGTCTGCATAGCTTGTGATGCAAGTACTCTAATTGCTATCACCTTAGAAAACACTGTTCAATATGCTAATTTAAAAATTTTATGTGGTCGTTAAGACGTCATCTGGTTTAATGTTACAAAATGTTTACTATACTAGTCACTTTGGACTCCCTTTTTACCACCTTAAGGGTGGATATAGATATATATGTATAACATTAATATATGTGTATGTTTACTTTGTCGTTGAGGTATCTCCCTAACAAGATAATGTTTTTTTTATGCCTACTTTAGGTACTTGCAATCGACAATTTCACAATGAATTGTAAAACCTATTATTTAATGGGTGTCGTTCCATTAAATAATAGTGCCCGATCAAGTGTTTCGATCATGTAGTTTTGGCTGTACCTCGTGTACGTGGTGGCAAACTATGGCTAGTACAATGGTATGACTATTTTATTTTCTACCTTTTAATTTTTGATTCATTATAAAATCAATCATACACATTAGGCATAATCTGAATGTGGCCTACTGAAACGTCATCCTAAAATAGCTATATAATTTATACAGGCAGAGATACGATAAATAATTCAGTTTTATATGAAACTCTGCTTGTGCTTCAGGATTAAGAGCTATCTGCCTATGTGTGTAGCCACCTTACGGTTATTGTAAAGTGGATTAAAAAGGACGGAGGGATTTTTAAACTATAAATAGGTTTGAGGATCATTTGCATCATATGCTTGTATTGTAAGAATCCGGCATAATTTATGATGCTATTGCACTTCCTTCCTACGTAGCGATATCATTGAACAAAGATCGATATCACCAATACCGGCTACGTCAAATAGCAACAATTTATGATTCGCGTAGCATACTCGGAGCTGCGCAGGCGTCGTGACCGGCCGCGGGCGAGCGGCCGCGGGCGGCCCGGGAGGGGGGAGTGTTGTCGGCGAGAACAAAGAGCGGCAGTTCAAACGTGCCGCCGCGATGCCCGCTAATAAGCAATAAACAAGGGGGCGGAGTCGGGGGGCGCACCTGAGGGATCACCTCGCCGCGCGATACCAGCGCCGCGCGCTGCGCTCGCGCAGCCACAACCACACGCTCGATACTGATTTGATATGAGCTTTATCATCTAGCATTTATCATTATGATGTATTGACTATTTATTAGGACTTAGCACGATAGCAAGCTTAGCACTAAATTCGATTATTTTGCCTGTGCTTCTAATACTTTTGCCGATTGCTTTCTATAAAGTTACCTCATAGTAATTTACAGACTAATTATTAATTAATATAGACGGGTCATGCTTTGGTTGCCTTTCGCTCGTTGTCATGTTTGCAAAACTAATTAAAAACTCCACCTTAACTCAAGTGCCCAGGTCTACAGAATATGTTATTTCATTTAGATTATAAACAACTGCGATTTAATAAACATCAACAATATAATATATGATCGTTAGTGATTCAAAAAATAAGTAAGACCGTGGATTTTTAGTATCCTGACGTTTACCTACCGTTTTCGATAACATGTAACAAAGTAATTGAAAAATGATGTGGCCTTGTAGAAGTACAGGCATACGCTCAATAAAGTTTAATTTGTTACCTAATTTACACTAAAATAATATAAAACAATCAAGCCAGTATCTATATCCAAAAGGGATGCAAAAACAGGGCTCTAATACACATACACACACATGTCACTAGCTTATTTTCAGATCCCATGTAAGATTGTGTACTTTGATACAATGCAAGAAGGCTCGCACTAGAAAACCTTGATAATTTACTTTAGCTGGAAATTGAACTTAGAACCTCGGTATGAATAATATGTGGGAGCAAACTTATGCCACGGCACCAAAGAACCAGTCTTAAGACATACAATTAATAAAACTTGAGTTTACGGACAAGCTCATCGAACCGTCACTATGCAGTTTTCATTGCAATTAGATGGCGATAAAACAGAAATACCAACGCAGATTGTTGACGCTACTCTGTCATTACGATTCTTGCAAAAAATCTCACGCTTCGTATAGTCGATATTAATAGATTATATTCCCAGATTGTGATGCACCTAGCTGTAAACACTGAATCTCTTATTCAATAGCTAGAACAAAGTAGTATGACGGGCGACGCGCGACTTCGCATAATAATTTTTAATTTGTTTTTATTATAATGAAAATAAATCGTTGAATATATTCAGACACAATGGTGCCTAATAACTAACTTAAAAGTAGAATATGCCACATTTTTTATCATTTATAAACAAAAGATTTTATCAGTAAAGACTACAGGTTTGATGAATTTAAAAAAGCGTTTAGTCATTTGGTTGGGTGCTTGTTTAGTGCAGTTAGACTGTTGCGGAATATTATTTATTATTTTACATTTTATTAAATCTTCCAGCTATAATAAAGTTGTATTCAGAACAATATGAAAAGGAAGATAGATTAGATAATAAACAAAAACAAGATATGATAATAAAATAATGTGTCTAGTCTCTATTAACTTCGACTTCGGAGTCAGTTCTTTTGGTGGTAAGAACTGACTCCGAAGTACCAATTGCACAGTACCTTTTTCAATTTAGATATTCTAGTATTAAAAATGGCTCGCTGCATTGTATGTGCATACGTTTGACATGACTCTAATTGAAAATACTAATGACCTATATGATGTCCTAACCAAGGGAGTGTACAGCAGGTGTTATCTGCGAATTGGGTCATTTTGCGTAAGCGATCACGGCTCATGTGTTAATTAGCTGCCATCGCAGACCACCTCAGTCCCAATAACGCCCGTAATATTCTGTTCAAGTCGTATGGCTGCAGTGGCAGCTTCTTGCTGTATAATGTGATGCAGAGGTCTGAGCTTAACTATAGTTAAAAGTAAGATAAGAGGCTATAGTTTCGCACTCTTTTAGGTATGTGGAATTTAAAAGCATAGCTGCAGAAATGTGGGCGTAATATGTCTCTACCTACCGCTATGGGGACTATATATACTGTAGTCTTTTTATATAGGTAAAAAGTAAAACGCGCGTGCAGGCTACCTCCCTCAAAATCGAGTTCAGCCGTATCTGTAGTAATGATAGTCCAAAACTTTTCTGATAGCCGACGTAAATCTTAAGGCACTCAGGTCAAATCCCAGTTTAATTAAATGGATTTTTGGACATTCACTGTTATTGGTTTGGATATATTATTGCATTTTTAATCCATGACTCGTTGTATAGAGATATAGCTCGTAGGGATACAGGGACAGACACAAGATACAGGGATGCAGTCCTTATTAAATGAGTTGTTGCCGAGCTTAAATCATAGACACACACTCACATCCTACAGCCTAAGGGAATGTCTTATATCGAATCTTTAACCAACATTCTCTATCCTATTCCAATTGGATGGCGATCGATATCTAGACTCAATTAGTTACAACAATCTGGATAAAAATACAGACCATAACAATAAACAGATTTATTTTCAAGAAATCAACGTACAATTTTATATATGGGTATCTTAGGATTTCTTTATCCATCAAGATTTTTTAAGGTTATGGCTAATTGTTCATAATACCTCCTAAACCTTAGATTACGCTTTGCATGACTGCATGTACGTGCTAAGGTTTTTAATATATTTCGTACACTTGTAAATGTTCTTTATTGATTGCCCAGTGTAGGCAAATAACGACAAATGGCCTTTGCATTACTTGATAGATACACGAGGTATGTGATCTTCGTCACGATTCTAAACTTCATACATACTGACATTAGGCACATTATCACTGAGTAACGTAGGCTGATTAGTAACAAAGATAACACAGGGATGGTAATACGAAAGCGGGGGCGGCAACTAGTATCTAAATAAATGGTTTCCTTAACAGCATCATATGTTCGTTTTCTTATTAAAATATTGCATAAATAACATCACATTTACTGACAAAATTAAGAAGAGGTGTAGTAAGCCCAACGTTTGTATTAATATATGCATTAACATAGTTATCACTCTAGGTAAATAGATACATATTTACAATCCAAAAACCCATAGATATATCTATGTGTTAAGTTTTGACATATAGCTGGTAATGAATGGGATAAACATGACGATTTTATTGGTCAACGCAAAGAAACTATTTTCTCAAGGAACTCCAGTAACTGCAAGAACGTAATACAAAGCTACCATTTTCTATAGGTAGAGGTAGCACGCCAGTCAAGGTGGTAGCGATAGAGGCTTGAGAAAAATTTTATTACTCTAAAAAATTACGGTTATGATAAGTTTGTCAAAAAAGTTTTCTAGAGGCCATTTAATCGTTTGATAAAGGCTATTGAATATTTTATTATTATTCCAAAATTAGTGCTTGCCTATTCTAGTTCAAAAACAAGATATGCGTTACTTAACCACCATATTTTAGTATGCTGATTTCCTATGTTGACCAACGTTTGGTCAGAGTTCGTGTCATTACTGAAAACGCAACAAAATTTTGTGTGTATCTAGCTTCCAATCACGCTTTATAATTTCAATGACAATATCAATATGAAAATAAGAAAATTAACAGCATTCTTTAAAATAAATTGGTAGGTGTGCTATATAAGTTGGTT
This sequence comes from Catocala fraxini, assembly GCA_930367265.1. NCBI lineage: Eukaryota > Metazoa > Arthropoda > Insecta > Lepidoptera > Erebidae > Catocala > Catocala fraxini. The sequence goes on from OV884029.1 coordinate 19,431,910, forward strand.
GGATGAACCCTCAGCTCGGCGCGGTGCTCAACAGTCCAGTGCAGTGAAATGGGCCGTGATGGCCACGTTCCCGCCATTATCGTTATTATCGAGCGCCCGCTCAACTCTGTCTGTCTGAATCTTGCGATCGCCTTGAGCGCCTTCTATTCGCAGCTACGTTAATACGACTATGTTAGAATTTACTTAGCTCTCTAATATTTGTTCTGCTAAGGAAAGAGATGGCAATTATTTGTATAAATAAGCTATAATTATGCATTCTCTTTACTGCATTGAGGAAAAAGCTAGGCTTGTCTGCTTGTGTAGCAGCCTGCTATACTATAAATGTAGCATATGAGATCATCCATCAAGTCAGCTAGACCACCGAGAAATAAGGACTAAGAAGAGACGTGTCGCAAGAATAAAATTTAAAGTAATGTCTTACCATTAAAATTTAAAATAACATAGTGATATACCTATCGTGGAATACTAACTAATGATTTATTAATTGGTTAGTATTGTACTATTAGAAACAATATTGAGTTTCTCCAGTAAAATTATTTGGGTGTAATGGACGGAAACAATATAACATAATGAACCTATTAAAATACTGAGTCAAATACAACTTCATAACCGATAACCATATGATGATCAATCAATCTACAACCGAATCGATTTCTATGATAAGAATACGTCGAGAAGCTTACCGTACCTACTTGCCTTGGTTAAGTAGGTATCTAAATTATTTTAATTAGCTTGCTGGCTATGCAATTTGAAGAAACAGTTATAAAATTACAGAATAACCTAAATAATACATACACACTGTCTTGACAGTGTAATGTAGGAAATGGTATCTATTAATATTGCGTATATCAAAGTTCGCACGTAGTTATCAGAAGTAACAACACAGTTACCTAACCCTATGGCTGTCGGCTGTTAAGCTGTCTGCTGTCGATCACAGCGCACTTAACGACGTCTCCTCTCCGCGCCTCGCCGTGCCCGGTGCCACTCACGACAACACACCTTTATAATCATGCTACTTTGCACCAACTACGCTGTCAATCAATACTCTAACTGCGTCAGCCTTCTAAACCTACTAACCAATGCAAATTATTTATGTTACTCTCAACAACAAAAACTTATCACATTTTACGATTTGCACAGGTGCCACGTCGTATCAATCACTGTGATCGAGGGGATTTCTATCGCCAATAACAAAGCAATTGTTGGGAACACCGTGACGGAGTAATTCGTCGTTTCCCTTGCTGGACGCGACGATTAGCCCACCTCTATTTACTTGTCTATCGTATCGCTAGAGCTGGCAGCTGACGCCGGACGCGGCCGACAGACGGACACCGTTACAACATTGACTTAGAAAAACGTTTGCCACGGACAACCGTTGTGCCAGCCCGAACGAGCGACACAAACATCTGAACCGTTTCCCGATTGATAGGTGCGGTGCCTCGGTAATAGTTCGTGAATTGTCTCACCTGATGTTTACTTGTCTTTCTATTCCCAATTGATCGCATTAGATTAAACGCGGCGTGCTCGAGGTTTCTAAACCGTAAGCAGAGTCGTATTATCTACAACTTTAGGCTAATCTTATACTTAAATATTCCCACAGGCGCATTATGAGCAGATCGCGATCTTGCACGGGCCACGACCGGGCACAGGGCCCGCACGTGGGTGCCCAGAACGTCTATCGTGCTAAATCACTGATAAATCTGCCTTACCGCGGGAACAATGCCACTACGGCGCCAGACAAATGAGCGCAATTAATGCCAATAATTTCAAACGTTCCGCCGAGCATAAAACTTGCCTCATATAGTACAGTACGTTCATATCTCGCTTTAGTATGTCGGCGTTCCGATTCCTTTTAATTCATGTCAGAATCTAAAATTAGTTTCCTTTCTGTGCATTTTGCACGAACATCTTTTCTGTTAACAATGCCCATTGGAGCATTTCTCTGACAGGACATTAAATCCTCAAGACCTTTCTTCGAACTAGTGTTTCCCTTGAAAACTAATCAGCGCCCGCCATTATGGGATTAAATTCCGTCTTTACGTACGCCAATATATCTCGCACGCTCCTCGGGCGAAGAGAGCGCTCGTCCCCGAGGAATTAGCTCCGACACCGCCACAATAGACCATAATTATGAAATGTGTTGTGATTCCGAAAGGATATGCAATTTTTCTCAGGCACCGAACAATGCGAGACGGTAATGAAAGGAGTCAATCAGTCGATGTCTGCAAAATACGCCCTTGCTAATTTATGCATCGGTCGGCGCAGGCACGGCCGGCGCGGCCGGCCCCGCAGTTGTTCTGCGTTTCTCATAATGTATCTCAGGCAGACAAAAGGCGACGAAACCAGTGTGACGCACGCTGAAACTAATGCAAGTACGCGTGCAGCTTACTACCATTGTGCCGATTCAAGTAATAAAACATGTAACGACGCGAAAGGTATCATGGTCATGTGTGTCGTCCACGCACGCCACGTGAGACGTATACTTATATCCTAGCCTGCTATGAATTTATAGCGAACGGTGTATTATTTACTAGCATTATACGCACAATTTGCGAAGCTGTCGCAAGGGCCAGCTATAATTTCCCGATGGCAGCAGATCCATCAATACACGCCTCAGGCCGCGGCCGCTTTCAATTTGTAGGCCGCTTACATCGCCGGCAATTACCGTCCGGACGGAAGGCCGATCATCATCGATATACGCGCTTAATAATGCCTAATGACACTTAATAAAGACAGAAAATAAAAGTGTGACGATTATTTATTATCGTTCTCGTAAATACTAACGGTTTTATGTTGGCCAGGAAATATACCGTCTATAGTAAACTGTGTATTATAACTTTAAATATTATTTTAAATTTATGACTTTAAACCACGCTGCGCTCTAAAACGGGTATAGTGGACGTAGGCAAAAAGGCTGCTAGGCTGAAGTGGGATTGGGCGGGTCATGTCATCCGTATGCATCCTGACCGCTGGGCAAAGATCACTACAGAATGGGAACCTGAAGATGGACGGCGTCGCCGGGGCCGGCCTCGAAAGCGATGGCGTGACGATTTGAGCACATACCAGGCGGGCTGGCAACAGGTGGCGCTGGATCGAGAGGCATGGAAGAGTTTGGGGGAGGCCTTTGCCCAGCAGTGGGACAGCCTAGGCTATTTATAATATAATAATTTATAATTTATTTTTGTATTTAATTGCGTAAAAAATATCATAATAATTATTTTTGTGTACGTGCAGTACTTTTGTAATTAGATAGTGTACTTTTGATGTCTCGATTCACTTCGTGCCTTCGTACATATACATACATGTATATAATTATACATAGCTGTAACCCTGAAGCATAGGCAGAGGTGTTATACAAACATATTAAAGTGTCAGTGCCAGCTAGGGGTTTAGGTCCCACGTGACATAGCATAGTGAGACAGGTTCAGACAGACTACATAATGCTCCCGCGAATTGACAGGGTAATCCAAAAATACTTTGTCGACCCGGAATTGAACCCGAGATATATGCACATCAGTCGCACTCACTACTACTGCGCAATATGTAGTAACACTAGTAAACTATAAAATTGTGTCGTATAAGGCATGTTGTAGGACGAAAATTTATTTAAATTCGATCGCTCCAAAAAACAAAAGGCTAACTGTTTATCCAAACAGTGTCAACGCTTCAAAGGCGTAGGCATAACTGCAAGCCGAATTACCGTTGATGTGGTTTGAATTGCGATTCCTGAGCCTCGCAAATTTGGGTTTTCCCGTCAAGTAACATTTAGTGACAACATGGAGTCTGGGAAAAGGCAAAACGATCTCCTATATGACAAGAGGCCATGACTACGACCATATAAGCCTAGTTTTACCATGCTATAGATGCACTACCAAAATGAGGGTGCTTATTAACCGCTATAAACGGTATTGTCACATCAGCAATCTGTGTAATAAAACTCAATTTAGGAACATTTGAAGTCGTGTAAATGGGTATTCTACAGATATACACTTCTATTTTGAACTGTCAGCGTTCATTTTATGCTTAATCGAGTGGAACAAAGCGGGCGATGGAGCAAGCTATGAGTGTGTTAGATACCTTCTTATAGAATTTCTGTATTGGATATACTCTGTCCAAGTATTGGTTAAGTACTTACATCGTTTGAAATCTATAACTTTTTATTTAACTGCTTCCGTGGCGTATTGGTGTTGAATGCGACTGCTGTGCTTTTCCTGCTAATAAATTCTCAATAGCGGCTCGGATTTAGGAAGTTAGTAGACGGTAGAGAACAGAGAGTAGGTACACTTGAGTTTGTGCACTATAATATCTCCTGCAAAGGGCCAGTCTCCGTTAAGATTGGCCTCTCGAAATTTGGTCTGGACGAGATTATTATTACTTTGGTAGTTAGTATTTTGACTCTTAACCCTTATACAAGAACAAAATCAGAAGTTCAATAGGTACTCGTAATAAAATAAGCAATAAAATAAGCGTCTAATAAGCATGCAATGTGAACAGAAATACAATTTTAGTTCACGTTTGGATTTTATTTTATTTAGGAGAATACTTACTATATGTGATAATTGATGAAGCCGACTGAATCGGCACAAATTACTTTACGAAAATTGGTCGTCTGATATCCCTTTTTAGGATCAAATTACATGATCATAAAAAGATTTAGAGTAGTAGAGCCTCGCTGATTTCCGCATGAATGGTCCGGCTCGACCGGGGAAGGACTACCGTCTCACAGAATATCGACGTGAAATAGCAGTATTCCTACTGTTGTGTTTCGTTCGGTGAGTGAGAGTGCCGGAGGCTCAACCATCCTCTTTTCCCCCTTTCCGTTCCTTCTCCTTCCCACTTCCTTTTATTTCTAAAGGGTCGGCAACGCGTAAGTGATGCCTCTGGTGTTGCAGGCGTCCATAGGCTACGGTGACCACTTACCATCAGGTGGGTCGTATGCTTGTTTGCCACCTTAGTAGTATAAAAAAAACATGGCATAGGTGATTTTATACTTAGACGTTGGTTTGCTATAATCATTTTGTATTGGCTATATAACATTTTAGTTGAAGTACACTATCTTTAAACAAGGTTTTATTGTAGGTTGTAAATCAAACATACGCTTATATCCTCGAAGGATAGGTGCAGGTGTATTACACCCACATTTCGCCAACTATACTATTAGGTCCCACGGAAGCGGCGAGTCTATTGCGGGTGCAGTCTTAGACTCCGTGCTGCAACTGAGAATTACCTACTTGAAAAAGAAACACAATCCAATGCCATTGCGGACCCGGGAATCGAACTCGTGACCTCATGTGTATTAGGTTTCGACCTGCGACACCAGTCGCATACACTGCCGTTATGCCACCAAGGCAGTCTCTACAACTGATTATAATATAACACTACACTAAAATAAATAAAAATATGATCGGTAAACGATCATATTTTGACGTATAAGGGACCTTCATTGCTTATGCTTGAATTATTGTATTCGATGCCATTCCTTATTAATTGCATTAGAATATCTATTTCAGTACATAACTGAACGTATGGCGCTTAAAAATTGATACCTTGCCACTACCGATGTGCATTCGCTGCGTGCTCGATCCCCGCGCGGTATAAAGATATTATGAAATCCACTCAAAGATCTGTCTGATTGTGTGTGACATAGTTCTCATGTGGGGATCGAACCCACCCGGCACACTACAAGTTGCAAAAGGCCCTCTTAAACCACTGCTCTATCTTTGCATTCTGTCGTTGTTCCGTTTCTATTTGGTTTTGATTTCAATAATACCGAGATACTGACATCGAAAACTGGTAGTGAGTAGATTATTTATAGAAGACAATCAGATTGTCTTTTGAAAATAAAATACCATATCTTAAAACCTTTTCTTTGTTTTTTTGATACATTTTCTCTCACAATGCGTTTTGTACTCAGTTCGAAGCTAACTCAATATAAAAATAAAACAACACTTTAGTTTCATTTCGGTTTATTAACACTTAGGGCCGAACCCTGATATGTGTCGCTACTCTCGCGTCCCGCTCACTTTCCGTACAAATATATTACACCACAAAACAATACTATCTTAGTATACGATAACTAGTATACTTCATAGTTAGTGCATATATATGTAAGATTGCAGTTAACCAATCGCACGTGTTTAGAATAAATTCACAGAGGTAATTATACTTTAGACCTTGCTGATATTTTTATTACAGGATTTAGATTAATTGCTGAAGGTTAGCTTTGATGTATGTTTCCATTTCATATTGGCTAAAATACTTATTTATTACCAAACAATGCATCAACAATATAGGATCCTTCAAATAATATAAGATGTCACTGTTGCTGTAAAGTAAACACAGATTTCATTTGATATCGTTCTGCAAAAATTCGGGTATAGTAAGCACGGAAATGATGTCACTGTGACTTACTTTATGACTTTAATATCTATGGTGTGTGTTTGTCATTTGCAATACCATGGCGGTACATACAACTGAAACCTGCTAGTATTACCACTATAACAAACTACACATGTTTTTTGTTACTTTATAGGCAAATTAAACTGTGATATTCTTTATACATATTTAGTTAGGTAGATATTTGAATTAAATAAACATTTTCAAATGATATTTGTATTAAGGTGATTATAAGAAAACATATTATACATCTTTGATACATTCCATCTAAATAATGTGTTCGCCGCCCTCTTTTTAAGTGACTGCGATCATTTTATACACATAGGGAAAGAGAATGCGGAGCAATTTATTGTTTGCAGCAAATGTAACGTGAAATTAAAGTGTTCCAAATATGTGACACTATTAAAACGTAAAGTATTTTAATATTTTAGTGTTATTACTCATATTAAAAAGAGCACAACATAGACAAAGAAGCAATGAACTTATAGCATTCGGTACACTCTTTTGTGCATATAAATATGTAGAATAAAACTCAAATATTAAAATTATTTTATAATTATTTAATTCTTGACAAATGAGAGATATCAAATATTAAATTCTATACCTACAAGCCTAGGGCTTTATGTCATTAAAAATTTATGAGCTTTAAGTATATGACATTGCCATTTAGACTTTTAAACGAACAGTGTAAATACAAAGTACGAGAAGGTGAGCATGTATCGCGACATAATTCTCTACTAAGACATTACTTCTTCAAAACCTCTTATTTGATATAAACATCTAGGTGACCCACTATTTACAGTGCTTATCCTACAAAAATAATTTAGTCAACCACTATACAGTACATACATTTTGATATATCTTACGTCTACAAGTAGAATATAAATAGACTTAACTAGTAAGAATGTACACACAAATCCACGTAAGTACATTATATGTAGAAAAATCACTTATTTTGGAATACGTCATTAAAGACGTCACTATTGACGAGCTAAGGAAGTCCACTCACAGTAAATGTTTAAGTAAAATAAAGGATCTCTTACATCTACTAGTTGAAACAGTACGCCATGTTGCAACTGTCGCTAAGCGATCGCCGCTGTCTGAGACTACGAATCGCGATCATGACTCATCCCACTGGGACTGCTGAGTGTCGGCTGCGCAGTGGCGCTGAGCCCTTACCATCAACTCTTGTACGCATGACTTTATAATTTATGCATCTCTGTGTAGTAAGGTACACTTTACGGAATGTTAATCACCAGGTTGTTGAATATTAAACATATTTTTTTATTTTCATGCATTTTCTTTGGTTTCTATAATTCAATTATAGTAAAGCAGTTCAGCAGACATATTTCTTAGAAGAATGGAAAAACTAATATGTGCAGGTAACTATTGTTAATTTATATTCCTTTCATTCTACATTAATATTATTTCAATATTATACTTTTGGGTAGGAACCTTGAAATTATGTTTTAAAATACACAATATACCTATCGACAATCTCTTAAATTCTACTCAGTTACATACATTCGTCTACTAAGGTACTAATTTGAACCTCACTCCGAATAAAATAGTCTCTATGCAGGCGTGGTTTCACAAGCGGGCTCTCGCCTGGTCGATCGACTAACGCGCTCGGGCACATTGAGAGTAACGCCCGCGCCGCGCCGGTCCTGCGCTCTCGTACAGTAGAGCCCAGTAATGTTACATTTCGGCCGCACATTGAGCTGTAAGTTTATCACGCTTAACGGAGCGAGATTTCACTGCGGGTCAAACTGGAAGAGCTGGCACAGCATGATTTCGTTGAAACTTTCCCTTCAGGGGAAATAGTCCAGGCCGCAGTAGCCGTCGGTTCACAGCGGGTGCCTCGGCGCGGAGTCGTGGTCGGTGCGCGAGTGTGGCGGTGCGGCGTGCGGCGGCGGGTAGGGGCAGTAGCGGAGCGGTGCCGCTGGTTTCTGCAGCCACAGGTCTGGCGGCAGCGCTAGTGGCTGCGGCCACGCTCCCCACGCGCCGCGCCCCCCGAGCGCCAGCAGCTGCAGCGCGGGTGGTGTGCGCGCCCACGCCGCGCGCTTCTCTGCCTCCTCCTCAGCTGCGTTCGCGCCAACTGCGCCCACCGCACCACCCGCGTACAGCCGCAGCGGCGAGCGCAGCAGCTGCTGCTCCATCAGCATCAGCTCCATCGGGTCTCTGCGGAAAACGACAAGTAATCTATTACATGATCTGCAGGCAGAGTTGCATTGGTACTTTCACGAGACTAAGGGTGATGTTGCGCCAGCGGATACAAAATATTATAACGAAATAATTAAAATACTATTATCGACATTCGTGAAACCTCCAGCTCGAGAACGTGAAGTGTATTATTTTAAAATTATTATTCGTATTAAGCCGGGGCGGCGCGGCGAGTCCTATTTCGGTAGAGCTGGCGTGTGCGGAGCGCGATCGTGGCGAATTCCGCGAACCTGGGCGTTTTGCGAGTGGAACTGTTCGTTGGGTTTCATCGGTCCGTAGTCAATAAAACTGAGTTCGGGGAACGACACCGGCCACCGGTGGCCACGTGGCGATTTCAAATCTCATAAAACGTTACGAACGTCACACTAGAAGCTGTTATGTAAAATTCAGCCTCGATGAAATACGACGTGGTCAGATATGTTTACGACTTGTACGCTTAGCTTTGATTTACGGTGCCTCTATAAGTTGGACTCCGACATTTGCAATAAGCGGGATCTTTAAATAAAATTCCTTGTGTGTGTGTGAGTGGAATTTTTAACACGTTTCACATTGAAAAGTGTTAAGCTATGAGTGTATCGTTGACAATTGTTTCGTCGAAGCGTCTTTACGAGTGGTGTCGCGGTTAACGAGGCGCGCAGCTCGCTCGGCGCGTCCCTTAAGTGCGCGCGAGTGCACGATGCCCTTTATCGGTTCCTGGAGGTTGTCGCGACCGCCACCGATCACGCTTCCCGTTAACTCGCTATTTTCGCATCTCTACGAAACTATCGACACTTATATGTGCGCAATAATGCGTCTTTCACGCCTGCTCAATAGAAATCTAGTTAGTGCCCGGCTCCTTCCCGGTCGCGTCGCTATTAACTAGTGTAGGTTTGTTGAGTGCGTAAATCTGAGATGTTTATTAATAATGGGCCAACACTTGAGATACGAGCGTTAGTATGAGAGCGGCAAATGAGCGTGACGACACGGCTTGCTCGAGGTAAGCCTCAAAATTGGCATGACATCACGAGATGCCGTGTCGAATTTAATCTATCACCGGCGCGGCGGCCCCGGGCGCCGGCATGCTCTCCCGTGAATTAAAACAGGTAGTGCCCACACACGCTACACATATTATAGATTTTTTTATTGAACTCCCTAATTTCTATAAAAACGAATAATAACTGGTATTTTCGTTATAATATAATCACACGTTAACCGCGACATACAACGATTTCACACAATTTTAACACGCGATATATATCGATATCCTGATTTGATGTCACAAAATAACTTTTTCTTCACACGATTCATTTATTTTAGTCTCTAATTTACTAAAACATGTTGTTGGGCACTATTATATTTATTACAATCATTACTTTAAATATACAATGCACTTTGAATATCACCTTACATTACAGATTTTAGATAGTTATATATTTTTTAAACTTAGGATATATTTAGTATATTTTAGATTATTTTGTGATTTTAATAAAAAACCTATCCATCTTCATATATTTAAGCTTTCTGCCATGTAATGACTAGAAAAATGAACTAATCAGATACCTAGAGCATGTCGCCCCTAACTATCATCAATAATTACAACAGATCTACTGCTATAATTATGAGTTTAGTACATGCTGGTATTAGTCGCTAGAAAATACAAGAGAATGTACGTGACATCTGTTACTGAATTGTATCTGGTACGGTCCTAAGAAGGTAGGTTATAAGGTAGGGTCTGCTATACCGACGACTACCTTCTGCCTGTAGCTTCGCCCGCGCGAATCTTACGGGAACACACACATAGCGGGATTAAACGATCTATCTCATAGCCAAATTTTAGGACGTGAAAAAGTAATAGACAAACAGAGTCATTTTCGCATTTATCTTATGGATAATAATATATTTTATGCAAAAATAAAATGTTGCCAATAATATTTGAACATTCTGTAGTCAGACAATATTTTTAATCGCGTAATAAGTTCAATTATCTACGTTTTTCTAAAACGAATTCCTCTGAATCAACGCTTGAACATGAGTTAATTTTGAGTATTAAACATTATACGCGCATAATTATAGTCAATCAAAACTGAATGTTAAATTTTGAACTAACACATTCCACAGCACTAATATCTTAAATTTACACGTAGAGCATAAATGAACAGAAGGCAGTAAGCGACGGTGTGTTGTGCCTGTTCCACGGGTGGTTATGTCGTTTCGGGTGCTATGGGGGCGTTAATGGCGTATTTATTATGATCTCGGTATCAGCAGTAATAGCCAACACTCTCCGCCGGCAAATTACAGGGCGGCGGCTCTTAGAGCCCGCGCCGATAGGCCCGGCCGTGCTCGCCACACTCTTATCGATGTCTTGCCGCCGACCGCTTATCGATATTTGCCCGCAAATGCATAATGTGTCTATCTGATAAAAATGAAATATTATTTCCTCTACTCGTTTTATTCTAGTTAATGCGCATTATATTGTGCACGAATTTATGACGCTTCCTTTGAATTCAAACGCGTTCAAACATTTTATTCTCATAGTTTTACAACTTGCTAGTTATTTATGTCGCTCATAAACTTGTTTTGAAGATTGTCAATTTCGTATGAGTACTGAAAGATAACCCAGTGCTCACATTCGCCGCGCAGTAAATCACTCACGTAACTGACTCATTAGGTATAAATAGAACTACTTCCCTAGCGGTTTTCATTGTCTACTCACATAACGTGCCAGTGATAGATGTCTGATATTTAAAAAATAGTTAACGTAACGTAACTGTGAAACACGCACCGGCCGGAGGGCAGCACGCGGTTGTCGTTAAAGTTATTTCTAGCTCGTAAGTGAATCGCATGCAATTAACGAAGAGGTGCGTCCGAGCATAAATATAACTTCTCGCCCGCTAAATATCGGCTCTGATTGAGCGAGGGGCGTATCTTATTAATTAATGGATGAAAAGCCGCCTCGACCACCACGCCAAATAACTCCACCGCCTGATTCTCACACAATGGCAATTCATCATACTTATTGTCTGACGATTTCAGACGTCAGCAAAGGAAGTCATTAAGGCTGAATGCCGTTAGGCGTTGTTTTAAATATTTATATTTATGACGGTGTGAATTCGGCAATCAGAATAGAAAGTAAGTATCTTAAATGACTGAGTACACTGCAGAGAACAATGTAGACGGAAGTACTTAGACAGCTTTTAAAATTGAGCCACACTTGTCAAATGGAATGGTACGAGTGACAGCGAAGTGGCAATTCGCATTGAGATTTTATCGATACACCTACGCGTTGAACTGAATTAACCGCTGGAGCAGTGGAGCGGCGGCGGCGGCGCGACAGAGCTATGAGCCGCGCGGGCGCACAGTAGCGGCGCAGCGCGCCGGCTGACACCAATCAACGGAGCACGCGATATGCGAAACCTCTAATTATTCAGCCTTTCATTCCGTTATGCGAACCGAATTTACAGCCGAGTGAGAGCGACAGGAAAAGTCACAAACTATTAACATGTAACACGTTACTTCTCAGTTTGTAGAGCATGAATTACGAGTTAAAGGTGTGAAAGAATTTTGATGAGGCCTGGTTCTTTTTAAAAATAATAATAACCAAGCAGAACTTTTCAAAAGTTGTAAATCTTAATTACGACTGCAGTATTTTATCTTGCTTTATATTTTCAGCAGCATTACAATTATGTTTTGCGTGCTAAAGCCTTAGTATACGGTAAGTTTATTTCATCTGATGCTCAGTTAAATCAGTACCACAAGTTTAATTAAAAATGTGTTACCTTCATTAGAAAGACAGTGTCATGCTGCATCATATCAAGCATTGCAACACATGTACTGAATATACCGGTTTCAGGTGGCCGTAGTAATGGTTAATCGGTTAAATGAAGCCAGTAGCGGTGTCGAAGAGTCAGCTCGAATGCGCGGGCGCGGCTGAGGAAGCGCGGTAATTGCGTCGATAAGATCTCGAATCAGCCGTCAATCACTAGTGGTGAACTATCATCGCACCGATGCTGTATCAATTAATACAAATCGGTAGCTGCGCAGCGACGCGTACATCGATTAGATTATTAATAGGTCCGATAATTCTGCCTGTCATGTTACTACTGTTCGATAAAAACTTAAGAGCTAATGCGTGAGTTTTTAAGTAACTATTTAAAAGTAAACAATTTCTTACATCAACGCCGAGGGGTGTAGTGAAAACTTGAGAACATGCTCATTATAATTTTTCTCATGACTTTTTTCTAAGTTTACCTTTTGATTGAGGTAATATTGGTTAACGACTTAAAGCGGTACATAAATCATAAAATAATATGTAGCTATCTTACAACCGGATCAACCTTGTGTTATGTCTGGTGAGCGAACGTCAAATTGCTTTCAGTAAACTTTAAAGGTGAATCGGTAATTGTTTATGCATAGTCAATTCAGCAGGTTGTTGCTAAAGCGTATAAACACATGAGGCGCGAGAAGTCGGGCCAGACGGCCGCGGGTGAACCGGTCTGGGCATCATACCGATGGTCGATGGAGGGATAATAGAAATGCGCTTTAATTTGTCGTTTAGGGCATAATGAGGAGCGAGCCCTGTGATTACCGCCGCCGCCGCCGCTGGCTCGGCCGCCGTTGACGTGAGCTGTTTCCACACCGCACCCCGCCTTCTCGCTCGCAACCACGCAACCTCGAATGTGTTAACACGAATCTTAAGACACGTTTCTACTGATAGACTGAACTTTAAAGAACTCAATTTATTCATATAACCACCATTTCTGTGATTCGAGGACTAATTTAAATCTGAAAATCATAATAATCTTTAACAGCATTTAGACTTAAACTATATCGTTTCGATCGATAGTTCGAAATACATCTTTGAAACTTCCAAATATCGACCAATTGACTACGACATGACTCTAGTCTACTGTGGGGTAAATCTGTCTATTAACAATCAAATTATCTCAAACAATAATGACTTATAAATCATCATAGTCACTTTAGATAATAGTAATTACTATAATTTCATATGCTAATTTGTATCTGTAATAGCTTTCTATTTGTGGTGTTACTTGCATAAGTGGTACATATTAAATATTGGCTTGGGTGACGGCGCGGATAACATGCTAAAGTTGTGGCGCTTGTGAGAGTTGTATGCATGATATAAACAATTGACGCTCGATCGGCGCAAATAACCCAATATTTTATTGCATGCCATAATGTTATACAAAGGTAGACTTAGATCATAAACGAGTTAGATCATTATGGACCCTGTTGGGTGCATGAATTTGTGCATGAAGCTTGCGCAAATAGCTAGCGCATATAGTCTGCGTTTGCACACATCATACACACATGGTTTAACAGCACCTTGTTAATCCTTCGTCAACAGAAAGGAGAAAGACACAATCATTGTTCTTTAAAAGTCCCTAATTATTTCTACTTAGTAATATTGAGGAGATGATTAATGAATAATAATATTAATATTACTAAGTAATTTTATTGTTATTATTTTTTACCAAATAACATTCGCATTTACCTATAATATCAGTATTAACATAAAGAAAACAACAATCATAATTTACAACTTAACTAATATTAACAAAACTAACCACTTATAAATAGAACAAAATGAAGAGTAACAAAATATGGGATTGTAAAATTTAATAAAAAGGGATGGCTGGTTTAGGCAGCGTCGTAAAATTCCTCAGCATCGCTGTCGACCGGGAGTGTGCCCAGAAGACTGGCAGCATTGCCACGCTGAATGGCAATGCTGATTCCAGATTCTGAGTCCAGCCTTCTGGTCACGCGAAGCGTCGATTAGCCGCTTAGATATATCTCTAAAAAGCAGGAGCGTCCGGACCCCTTGAACCTAGCGTCTCTACCCCAAACGGCTCGAAAACGTAATTACCAATTAAATTACTGTATTTGCACCGTTTGAGGTTTTCCGCCGCTACAGCAGTAGCACTGGCACAGCTCACCGTGCTTGGAAGATGTGATGGCGCAAGGGTGTTGACGCATATGGCGTCCCACACCAAAGGCCTACCCATTTTCCAAGGTAACAAAGACATACCATCGGGTCTCTTCCTATCGTCACGTACTAAGCCTATGGGTTCTAATACTGCTGGTACGCCGGCAGTGATAAGAACACGACGAATAATGTCATTTAGATGAGCGTGTCGGGAAATACGGCCAGCGCTTCTGCTGCAGGACAGCCCATGGTGTCCGAGGCTGTCGACGGCTTCTCCGCAATGACAGCGATATGGAGAAACAGAAGGGGCACCTAAACGAAGACAGGTGGCGAGGCGGAATGTTGTATCGTCCAACGTTGTACCTGCGTTGGACGATGAAAGTGCCTGAAGCCATAAACCAGATTCCCACTCTCCCACAGCCAGCAAACGTGCGCGCTCTGCAACATTTACAGATGTAGTAAAAAGATTTTCTCTTACCGTGTTGCATAGCGGCCCATCTGCCCACTGCCTTTGGGAGAATAGGTTGGTAGGCAAATCAGTATTTGGACAAGCCATTTTCCAGGCGTTCATGGCGTCGGTCTTACATAACACTTTTGAACTAACCAGTGTGGGTGCTAGAATGTACCTGGTTAATTCTTCCGTGCTATGAACTGAGACCAGGAATGCCGGTAAACTGACATCTGAAATTTTGCGAACGCCGAGCCCGCCTAAACGACCGAGCTTGAAGCCAAGCTCGGTCGTTCAAGGCCACATTTAAAATTTGCCTTAATGTATTCTGTATGATTTTGTCAATTTTGACTAATGGGGTTAAATTTTTTCGAAACTGAGATGACCTTAGAGAATGAGTAAATTTAGGGACGAAAAGGCAGTATCGCATTATAGTAAAAGCTAAATGTATATTAATTTTGAAAGGCGGTCTGATATTTCACAAAAATTTTGAACTTTCTCTTCTAAGAAAGAATCAAAAGCTTGATGTCTGTCTACGTTATTAATATTGTTTACAAATATTTCACAATTATTTGTATTTAAATCTAGGCCAAGATATGCAAATTTATTTTTCAAAAATGCCATATCTTGTAGTACTGTTTCTACTACGCCTCCAAGCGTCCCATCATCTAAATACCAGGTGTTAAATTTTGAATTTATCTGCTGAATAATAGGATGTATAGCTAAACTGAAAATGACTGGTCCAAGAGGGTCACCTTGTTGACAACCAACTGAAGATTCTAAAAGGTAGTGTTTATAAAGTAATTTACTTGAAAATCTATTATTATTTTAGATTTTTATAGTCATTAATACATCGTGTAATGTCTGCAATACCTTATTGATATGAGTTTACAACTCATACTGAAATTATATTTAATCGATGATTTAAAAAAGTGGCCATGAGTTTCATGTAGGTTTCTTCTCATAAGCACCTTTTTCTGAACCTAGCAAGTAACCTAAATGTAGCTTCAGTAACTTAGTACTCACTAATCTAAATATTTTGACATTCATAAGTATTTTGCGACCTAAATGAATTAAAGTTTAAAGTTTATTTTTTTTAAATGATTAAAGGAAAGTAACTTAAAATCCCATTTATATGATTAGCAAATATAAACATGGTATTATACTGCGGTAGAGTATATGGTAGTAGTACTAGTAAAGTGACCCTAACCCACGTCAGTGTGGTGATCGTGAGTCAAGAGTAGTGGTCGGCTCATGGGAACGCCCGCGCGTTCCTCGAGGCGCATTCACGCAGACCTCGCACCGGCACTCAACCAACACCTCACACTTAATGAGTCAAACACGTTTGCCGATGTTCATATATACCTAACTTCAATTTATGATTACGTAACTGGATCTAAGCTTCGACAGCTAAATGCCTACATTTCGCCAGCTATGGTTTTAGGACCTACGTAGCGGGGTCGAGCCGAACCAATATCAGCTTTAGGAATTTAAAAAGAAATAAATTATATCTGTATTCCATTCTTATAGTGTCTGGAACATAATATGTCTAATATACCTATTTATGGCGTAGGGCGTTTATAGCAGAGTCAGTTGTTAACTTTGATAAATATCAAAGTTTCCATTGAAAAATGCTGTAAAAGTAACTCACTGAAGTCCAATTTTGAAGTACAGTCAGCAACATAAGTCGATAATAGTTAATAAAATCACAGTTCGAGAATATAAAAACACAAATAAACTTCATTAGACATAAAATTATTTAAAATTGTTTAAATGTAAGTTACTTATTTTGCTGACTGTACATGTGTGATTCCCGGGTCGTGCTAATTGGTAATAAGGTTTGTTTGTGTCCGGTAATTACAAAATCTGTTTATATCGGCTATCAAGATGAATGTCATATAACTACATAAAAATGTGAAATAATATCTTCTCATATTTACCGTACAAGCATCATTTACAAAATTTTATGTCTACTATTTTTTATATACGTAGATAATAATCATAGGACTGCAAATAACAAGGTTTAGTATACGTTAAAGGACAGAGTTATTAGAGTACAATGACTATTATTAAAGTTTAACAATCACAATAAATACAAGTGATGTCAACTGTAGTTGTGCCATTACCATTATGTGCAGTGCAGGACACGCCCACCGAGGATTACCTACCGACTAATACCTTCTTACAACGCGACAACAACATGCAAGTTAACGGACACTGCTTACGTATAACTCACATGGCTTCGTGTGTAACCTATAAATAGATAACCGAGTTATTACTATGCAGTTTCTTTTTTTTATTTAGACTTTTTTATAACTAAATTTTGCTCACCTTTGCTCAAGTTAATGTGGGTTATGTCAATGAATTTCTTTTTATAAATGAAAGGTATTCTATGTCCTTTTCTGTTCACCTGACAACGTGTATACGAAATTTCATGATGAACGGTCGTGTGGTTAAGGCGTGATAGCGTAACAAACAAACAAACACACATTCGCATCTATAATATTAGTTAGGAAGTTACGATAGGATTACTATTGTAACGTGAATCCTACAATTGTTGTGATGTCTTGATGGCGTAGTGGTAGTCAATGGGACTGCTGTGTATAAGGACTCGGGTTCAATTTCTGAGTCGTGCCAAGAAATTCTCAGTAGCAGCACGAAGTCTGCAACTGTCCTGGTGTATGCCAATATAGCCTTATTACGTAGAACCTAATACATAGTTAGTGAAATATGTTATTTTATTGAAAAACTACTATATACGGATTTTTTGCGTCAATATCCGTATAAATTGTTTAATTTCAATGTATAACATTCGCGTAAACATAATACAATATGATATGTTATTTTAGTCAATTCCTTTAAGGATTAACATGTGACAATTTTATTGTCTCACGCGTTTATCGTAATAAATTAATGTATTAAAATTTCAATAGCAAAACGTGCGTTTAATGACAAAGGATAGCGTCCCGGTTGCAGTAGGTACTATACTTCAAACTAAAGAAACCACGGTAATATTTTCTAACTCGGACACCAAAACCGCAATCAAAAATTACCATCAGAGTCTAGACTAACGAAAGGGACTGAATATTAGATGTTCACATTTTAATTAATGTCTATACTTACTTGTTCCCCTATATATTATTTATTGATAAAGTGTTTGTACAATTAACGCTACAGAGTTACACAATTGTTACTAATTAATCAAGTTTATTATACTATTTATTAGTATACAGACGCCCTTCATATTTACTACAATTAACACATCTACACATAAAATATACTTATACCTATTTATTATTACTGCCAATTTGTTTTTTTTTATTCGTCTAAGGTGGCAAACAAACACCCACCTGATGGTAAGTGGTCACCGTAGCCTATGGACGCCTGCAACACCAGAGACATCACTTGCGCGTTGCCGACCCTTTAGGAAAAGAAGTGGGAAGGAGTGGGCAGGGTGAAAGAGGGTGATTAGGCCTCCGGCACTCTCACTCACCGAACGAAACACAACAGTAGGAATACTGCTATTTCACGTCGATATACTGTGAGAAGGTAGTCCTTCCCCGGTCGAGCCGGGGCCCATTCATGCTGAAATCAGCGAGGCTCTACTACTCATAAACATTTACATTTTTTTATGATATTACCGCATTAGGGTAATTCTTGTATAGCGGAGAACTCTTAGACATGCATGTTTCCTCATGATGTTCTCCTTCACTGTTAAAATGTACACATCGTTTGCTAATAAATATTTTATTTATTTTAATAGAATATTTCCACAAATAGATGCTAGCAAACGCACGATGAAAGCCTTTATTTAAGAAGTATTGTCAAAACTTTTGCTCTTGCCAGACTTAGCGAGGTTGTTCACTTAACTTGTGAGTTTAATGCTCTCAAACATGTACATTTGTTTAGTCCAGACGAACGGATAAAGTTAGTGTTATTACTTTCCCACGTCTATCGTAAAACGCCTGTGTCTTGTGGCGTGTAGTGAAATCTTTCCATGCATCGGTATTGCTAACAAAAAATATGTGCCAATGTTTTAAAAGAAAAGTTGGCCTTAATTCACACAATAAATAAATGAAATATCAATTTATACGTATATTTATATTATAGATTAAGTACTTAATGGGCTTCGGCGTGTTATAAATATGTTTAATTGATTTTTATCCCTTCAGATTGATATGCTTTTTACAGTACACGCCTGTTTCCCAGAGGGGTAGGCCTCTGCCCACGGATTTCCATTTGCTACGATCCTAACACACTTCTCTGGCTTCATTGATTTCCATCACATTCCTCATGCACGCTTGCCGGTTTAAGGTGCTTTTAACCTGCCCTTTATCCAGAACGTCTCCAATCTGAGAAACCTTCGCCTAGGCGAAGACCTAGGTATTTCCCTTGCGACTGTTCCATTCACATCTTATAAACTTTCTTAGTCAGTCTTTTCTCGTCCATTATTTTTATATGCCCAAACCAGCTTAACATACCTTTTTCTATTCTTGTCACTATATCCACTTTCATGCCGAATCTCTCTCTAATCACATTATTCCTTATTCTATCTTTCAGATTTATTACTTTTTATAGCCCACGCCTGTTACCAGGTATTAAGCATATGACAAATACTTTAGATATCCTCATATTACATACATAGTCTCTAGCCTATTACCTCGAAGGTTCCACAAAGGCGTAGAAATGAATACCCACATTTCGCCAACTATCGCTTTTAGGATTCACGTAATAGGTAGCGAGCCTAGCAGGCACAGCTTTAAATTTCATGCTGGTACTAACAAATCGCTTGGCAAATAACATTAGATACTTTGCTCGACACGGTATAAAAACCCAACAATCCTGAAATATCACTTTCGATCGATTTAGGATAGGTACTCCTAATCTGTTTTTTTTACCAGAATGTCTTTAATCTGATCCGAAAACGTATACCAAGATTTTTCAACTGTGCCTTTCAAGTATTTTTTATATATTTGAAACACAATATTAAAGAAAAATAGGATAACGACGATTTCATGAGTGTAAATTGTATAATACGA
Source organism: Catocala fraxini (assembly GCA_930367265.1). Lineage (NCBI taxonomy): Eukaryota > Metazoa > Arthropoda > Insecta > Lepidoptera > Erebidae > Catocala > Catocala fraxini. The sequence goes on from OV884029.1 coordinate 19,451,942, forward strand.
TTTACTAAAGGCTTATTAATGAAACGGTCATAGAGTAGCATAATATTTCCGTGTCATGAAACTTGTAAACAATTTACCTAGTCACCGCATAGAAAGTAATGTTGCACGAACGGATTTTATGGCTTTTGTTAATAACGTCGCATAAAACTTTATACTCTAGCTGACAATAAAAGTGATCGGTATCATGACATCACTATTTTACACGAACGTCGCTACATCTATTAATATTGTTCAAGACCTACCATAGCTATTAATAACCCAGATTATTTATGTATTTGTCCCGTTGCTTTATGTATAATTGAAAAATAGGTACTTGCGAAGTAATAAGTAAAGATTGGATTGATGTCTATATAAAATAAGTGTTGCAATTCTGTGACAATAGAATCGTATAATAAAATTTACATCCTTTAAAGTATTTTTTTAAAGCAATTACTGCGGCAGCCGTTATCTAGTGGGAGACCGTTGGACTACCACCCAGAGGTCTCAAGTTCCATCCCAAGGCACGGAACTCTGCCTTTTCGACGTTATGTGCGTAATAATTGGTTGATTATCGCTCGTTTCAACGGTGAAGACAAATATCATGAGGAAACCTGCATCTGAGAGTTCTCCATAATGTTCTAGGAAAACCTGGAGCGGCTTAACACTTCAATATCACTGTCAAATAACTTTGTGACGTGTTTCTTTAGCACAGTAATCTCAGCAGTGGCTTTTGTCCCTTGTTCTGTTCAGCGCAGTGAATTGTTCTTGATAGACAGTCTGAGTAGTCAACACCCGAGTCATGTCTCTGCTTTTACAACTGGCCAGCCTGATAGTAGACGATTGCCATAAACTTTTGACACTTATAAATTGTAACTACTAGCAACAGGGTGGGTAGTAAGCTTCTTTGCCACATTAGTGGATCATACCTACTTTCGTTTAGCCTTTCTTGAGTTTACCTCATTAGTATTCGTGTGTTCGCTAACGATACACTCGTGAGCACGTCCTCAATACAGCCTTAATATTATTTTTATTACCATAATCTCATTCGCGAAGTCGATTAAGCCGATAAGGTGGATAACAACAGGCCTCCTGCCTAAATCTGGGTTGCGATCAGCATTCACCCGATATCGGCGCAATCAGCCGGAGAGCGCGTTTTTAATCTTTTATTAATATAAAACCGATCGTGCAAATTGCAGGGCGGCAAACCTAATGCCTTTCAACTGTTGCTAATAACCTGTCAATTTATCAAAATTCGCTCGCCGTGTTTCGTCCAGGACCACTTTAGCACAAATAAACTAAATGTGTCGATATCTTCTTTTTCATCGCGGCATTTTATAACTGAGAATTTAATGACATGGATTATTTTTATTGATTCGAACGATTTCGGTTATATGTTTGATATGAGACTATTTTCTATTTAAAGTTTAGAATAACACTTTATAGTTTAACCAATAATATAGTGTCTAATGCTTACAACAAATTTAACCAATGACGTAAGATTCCCAGGTCAGATTAAACTATTAGACAGTGAGTTGTTTTTTTTCTATAAGAGTATTTTTTCAATATTAGGGTAAAAACTAGAAAGTTCACTAATAGATTAAATAAGGTGGCTTGGCTATGTAAAACAAAGCAAACTGTGGATATGATACATTTCAGCGTAATTGTTGTGTGTTTTGGGGCATTTAGACGTGATTTTTAGGTAATGTTAATTTCAGCTGCATATTTTTCATGATCTCAATAGAAAAAGAAAATACTAGGTGTATTTTGCTTATCCTCTGCCTAGGCTTCTCAATATCTATATCATTTTTTCAACAGTGTGTATTTCCATTTTTATATGAATTTTATACTAACACTATCATTATATCTTTCGCTATCCCGATACCGGTTCCTCGTTGAAGCCGCTACATGATGAGCATATAATTCTATCACATAAAATTACGTTGACGCTGGGCCAGCTTTAATTATTACCAGCCTATAATTACAAAAATTTAGATGTATTCATGACTACGAGCACATTGTCATCTTCATAATTAAGGCTTTGGCTTAACGAGCTTTTATAGAAATTAACACATTGCATGGCGGTCACTAACGAGCGCGAATTATGGATTTTCTACAGTGCGACGTTGAATATGGTAAGAATAATGATAACTTATCTTCTAGACACTTTTTAATTAGTCGAGATCGATTTTTTTTATTTTATTGCCTCCATTAGTAGACGAGCTAGCCGTCCTGATGGTAAGTGTCAATAGCCGCTCATGGATTTTGTCTATATCAAGGGTACACACAGCCAAACCGCCGCCTACTGTGATACCTTACATCGTGAAGGTCTAATAGACCCAAATTTTTTAATCTCATTCACAGGTAGCATATATATATCTAGTCAACTTACCTATCGAAATCTGTCAATCGCGAAGAATCTCTGAATCCTTTAGCGAAGGGGTTTGAGTCGATCTTGAGCTTGGTAATCAGTTGGTTTTGGTAAGCGGTGACTGCAGTGAACACCGTTTCTGGGAAGACGAAGGTTCGGTGCTGTTCCCGGGAGAGGTCAGTTATGGGACCCCCGCCCTCACGCACTTTTACGAGATGGATGCGCGGCTGATACCGGTGCATTGAGTTCAGGACGATCTGCGGGAAACAAAAGTAGGCTAGTTAGTTGCGATTAAATACAAAATTTTTGAAGACACCTAGGTATAAATTTAATAATTGATATCGTACAACACAAACTTCATATATTAAATTTCATTAAATTATAAACAGATATGAGATTGTATTTGATTATATGAATTCTTAACTAGTTTCTGGTATCCCAAAAGTAAGTTTAAATTCACAACGACTCCAAGTGATGTGTATGTGTCATTCAAAAAGTAGCAAGTGTAACATCATAATAATTACGTATAATAGGATCTAAGCACAACAGTGTAGGCACAGCGTTTAAGTGATTTTGATTGTTAATCAAAATCAAAATCAAATCAAATCTTGTTTTTTATTAACAGAAAATGTCGGCGAATACATCATCGTTGTGAAAAATAGTACCAACGCATTATGAATGTAAATCTGAAATTAGCACCCAAAGCAACTAGCCGGCGGAGTAAGTAATCCCATTAATTTTAATAACTAGTTTTAACATAAGTTCAACCCAGGTTTTCCCAATGTTTAAAATATAATATGTAATTTACTGAGTCTTCAGAATAATTACTTTCGTAATTATATTTATATATTATTATAGTCGTAAGACCGCGCTATAACTAACATATAAACGATGTTAGTATATGCACGATATAAAAGATAAATGGGCAAAGTAATACGTTTATAAATTACTCGACTCGTTTAAGAAATTAACTGATACTTCTTGCATACCGGCATGAATGTGTCTTGGTGCCACCAATCGCGGGGATCCGAATATGATTTACAGATCATCAAATATATATTTATTGATATTTGATACAGAAACTCTCAATAGAACATAGGTCTAGAACTGTATAACTTAACTCATATCTATATTTGAATGCATGAATGGATGGGATATCAAGATAATGTTGTAAAATTTAATTTTTGCGTATTTTCAAAGTCACTATTAAATTAGCCAGTTGCCAATTAATGGCTATCTAGCCATTTATTATTATGCTACGTAACGATTTCACGTGGAGCAACTTATTTTAGTTTTTATTCATGTAACCTATTTCAGTAATACCTATAGATTTCTTTATATCCGAGCAAGTAGGTACAAGTTGGTTCACACATATCTAAGAAAACACCATGATGAGCTCTCAGGCATGTATGCAGGATAAATGCACATTATTTTAATTGGAAATACACCACATTATTTTCAGTCGAAGGTATGTGATCTAGTGTGTTGTACAACCATTACCTAGATTTTGGCGAAAAAACATATACCGATGACTTTTTAATGACTTGTATAAGCAGCCTATAAATTTTTTAAATTGATTTATGTTACCATGCATGTATTAGTTTAGTTTTAGGTGACTGTCGTCTTTATCTAGTAGTGTAAAATTACGCTCACTGTACATCGTAAAGTCACAGGCTTCTTTCTACTTAGAGCACATAGATAATAACAACGGTCTAGACTCTCTCAATGATCAATAACTGTCTAGACTGCCCAAAACTTAAACTTTAAATTGTTAAAGTTATATTAAGACGTCAATAATAATTTTAAGCGATATGTTATCGTGGCACTCAAATCTAATAAAATCAAATCAAAATATGTTTATTCATGTAGGTCACAAAGTAACACTTATGAACGTTAAAGTTACACTTATTAATGTGAATTTACATTTACATTTACCTGTTGTCATGTTCAGCAAAGCAAGGCCGTAGAACCAATGAGAAAAACTATCAAGAAACTCCCGACCACTATTTTCAATCGCCAAGTTTACATTATTGTATATTTTACAAGTCTCTTCTGTAAGCAGCTGCGCAACCATTCAATCCATTCTGCCATTCATTAAGAGAATTAAACGTGAGTGAACTATATACATATATGTGTATATATTACGCCCCTCCAATAAACACTAAAAGGACAACAATAGCTTTCATGTATAGTTATATATTTAACGGGCAGCCACTCAAAGATCCCCAGTAAGACATTAATTAGTAAACATTACGTTATCTATTCCATAATAACAATGTCGGTGATTTCTCATAACGCAACGTAGCATCATAATTAATTGGGCTATGTCTCGGCGCGATGTGACGAGCCGATAACGCCGCTGCCGCAAACTGCCCACGCTTTTACTACCATGATGAGATAATTAAACTCTGTAAATTAATTAATTTCACTGGCTAGTTATTTTTATTGCGGCATCGTGTTAATTGTGAACGCAAAGGCGCCGATCCGTTTTGAATGTTACGTTATTAACGTGACTGTTCTTTCTTTATGATTCGTATAATTACTATATTATCTATCCCAGTTTGCTTGAACATACGTTCGTTTCTTAATATTGTTGAAATTTTGACTTACATTGTGGACTTAATGGTATTTATGGAGAGAGCAAATAGCGATGTAAGTTGCAACGATCGATAGCATTTTGTTCAGACAGGAATCGTTTATTAGAATTTACTTAGTCGTAAAAGAGGCTGTCTTAATTCTTAGACTTGATTTAATTTTCGATACATATCGCTGTTTTATTTGTAATATTAATAAAACTCTAGTATTTATGTGCTTTATTTAAATTTGGTATAGTATACAACCCCGAGCTTAGCTCAGGTGAATGTCAATTATTATAAAAAAAGTAAAGAAAAAAATTGCATCTAGTGTAACACCTTTATACTTTTATGTCTAATATTTACTGTCTAGAAACTACCTGAAGTGGTACCGGACTCGGTATGCTTATTTATCTGATAAACCATTTTATGAGTTTTTTTTTATAATAAACAACTCCCGCACTGGGAATGATTCAGTAATCATTCCCAGCCGCCGCAAAGGCCGCCGCAATACAGTTATTGCGGCGGCCTTTACAAACATTTAAACACCGGACACAAAGAATGCCAAGACTCTAAACAACCATTTGTCGATCTCACAAAGTTTTGTCTCATGTGGGATTCGAACCCACAATACTCAGAGGAGTGGCAGTGGCGATACGACCACTTAAATCTATCCGTGCAAACATTTAATTTAAAGGCTTGTATTATTTATATCACCCCTACTAAACTCTCTCTCTCCCTCACTCTCCTTTGGAGATTCAAAGATAAGAGTCACATGCATTGGAGACACAAAGGAAAGATGCGAACAAAGACGACGCAATTCAAACAAACATATTATTGTAATAACCTATAAGCTTACGCCTGGTACAATACGAGTAAAACTAGTAACATTTCTAAAGCTTTATTTTAAAAGTGCCTACTACCTAACTAGACACATAAATAATTGTATAGCCCTGCTAATTCTTACTGTACAACTTAAATACCAAGAACCTAGATCATTAATATTTCACTTAAGTAAAATATTTCCTTGTTCCGTAAAGTATTCATTGTCTGTGAGTCCATCAACGTGAAATGCTGAATATTTATTCTCTAGATAAGTACATACTTAAATCTATTTTCTAATAATGCCCTAGTCTCTACCATGCGCTATTCTAGGGTTAACTCTCATTATAAGTGATCTTTGATGGTGGTATGTTAAAATCAAATCAAGGCATTATCTAATATTCTTTACTTGGGTTGCACCAATGAATAAAGCATCGGACTTGCGATCGAGAGGTCGCGGGTTTTCATACCACGTGAACCCACTCCTAACACAATAATTTAAGGTTAGCTGGAGGAGTTAACAAGAATATTAGTCATTTGTATCATTAAAACCATAAATAAATTATTCATTTAGGTCACAAAGTAACACTTATGATCGTAAAGCGATAAACCTATTGAGTTGCAGTGGCACTCCGGCGGCCAGACACAATAGGTTTTTAATTATGTCTGTCATTCAATCAGTTAAATTGAATCAATGAGATAAATTTGGTACATTACGTACATATCTACTACGATTAAAAGTTTCCATTTCTACAATACTGTGCCCAACTCTAACTCACATATAAAACGTCACACAGTCACACCGTCATCATTACCAAAAACCTTGTACCAAGTGTTAGCTAATGTAACAAAAAGTGTCGGTGTGATAGGTAGAGGGCGTGATGGCCATCATTACTGCACCTTTAATTTGCTACACGCTTAATGAATTATAGCCCCCGCCCCACATCAGCCACAACATTCGCTTAAACTTATAATTACTGGGATCTATGGATGATCAGTCTCGCACTCCATTATCACTTTGAGAAACATTAATTAATTATAGGTAATACTACGAATTAATTATAGATCACGTGCAAAGTGTATAAGATCTTTTCCTCTGCCAGTTTTAAAGTTGTCAGTTACTAATAATATCAGCCCTGGATATAAACTGTCCCACTGCTGGAAACGCGCTTCTCAGTGTGAGGAAGGTTAGGCCATAGTCCACCACTCAGGTCCAGTGCGAGTTGGCAGACTTCACATATCTTATCTCTATATCTATCTCTCAGACATGCAGGATTCCTCCCGATTTTTTGCTTCACCGTTAAAGCAAGCGATACTTATACGCGCATAACTACGACAAGTCAGAGGTGCATGCCTTGGGTTAAACTCAAGACCGACTTGCGTGGCAGTATAACGGTCTTTTGAGGCGCTCATAGCCAGTTGCACTCACTGATCGGTAAACGGTTAGCGAAGTTAAGCAACGTTGGGTGCGGTCAGTCTGTAGATGGGTGACCGCTTAGTGGTATTTCATCTGAACGTCTCCGTGCTTCGGAGGGCACGTAAAAAAGTTGGTCCCGGTTGTTGCCAAATTGACAGCAGTCGTTAAGCCGTGCCAGAGGCCTACGGGCGGCTTGAACAACTCTTGACAAAAGGTTGGCCACTAACCACACGAAAAAAGAAAAAAAGGAAAATAAAAGTCTCCTACTCGGCTATCGCTGCTCATTCACTGCAGATTTGTTACTAATCTCTACAATTCCAGAATCAATATGAATGTGATTTTCAGTGACGTATTAAATTTGTAAAGGCTAACATTTGTGGTCCGTTTCAAAAGGAACAAGCAAACGTTATTTGAGATTTTATTCGCATGATGTCTGTGTCACGTTATATTAGATAAAAGTGACCGCGTGACATTTATAGCTAAATGCTCCGTATTTATGCTGTTGACAAATAAAACAATGCTATGTAAAATTTAAATTGCGCAAGGTATCTACGTAGATTATACATCTCGCATACCTATATGGGCATACAGGCGTACTTACTAGTAGTAATAAGTACAATGAATGGCTTCAGGAGTAGTTAGAATGGTAAATAAATGTTATTATAAAATCAATGAATTCCTGGAAGGCAATTAATTATGTATTATTATCTATGGTACCTACAATGTTATTTTATTTTGACATCATATTATTTTAGATTTATATACCTGCTTGACATAACTATCCAAATATAACATTGACTATTATTTAATATTGTCTTCTACTTACGCGAATATTATTCATTGAAATTAAACTGCTATATACGGATTTTATCGCGTTGTTTCAGAGAGCCCATGGGATCTGTGACAAGAAACACCTGGACGCCGAGTTTCAACATGTCAAGCAAGTACTGCAAGACAACAAGCTCCAACAGCCGCGCCGCTGTCACAGATCCCGAGAAAAGCCAGCCACAGTCGAGCGCCAGCCTGCTATACTGCCTTATGTAAGGGGTGTCACTGACAAGATTGGCTACATCTTGAAGCGAGCTTCAATCAACACATACTTCAAGCCGCCAACGAAGATAAGTCAATTTTTACCATCCGTCAAGTGCCAACTACCTTTACAAGATGCAGGGGTCTATAAAATAGATTGTGACTGCGGACTCTTATACATTGGTCAAACCAAGAGAAACATAGGCACCCGCATAAAATAACACAAAGCTGATGTAAAACACCAACGCTCGTTGAAGTCTGCTGTGTGTGAATATGTGCAACAGGGGACCAACCACTACCTGAGATTTGACAAACCACAGATTCTCGCTAAAGAACACCGATTGCTACCACGGATGCTTCGCGAGGCTATTGAAATCAAAAAACATCCTAATTTTAATAGAGAAGATGGTTGGAATGTACCACCAGCTTGGGATCCAGTAATAAAAATAGTCAAACCCAAGAAGAAGCAAACCACAGCTAGACTTCATGATACTTTGAGCTCATTCTGCGTAAATAGAAACACCAATGATTAAATTATGTTCGGGTACTTTGAAATAACTACATACACTGGAACATTGAGACAACTGCCATCTTAGTCTCCCCGTGATGGCTGCTGAAAAGCAACCGAAACATCGGGGAAAGTGTAAAAATAAATTAAATCTAAATAGTTTTAATAATAATTTAATTAGCTTAAAAATTAGTAAAGTTTAATAGTAGTAGTAGTGTAACAATTTTCATTTTTTTTTAATAAAGTGTCAAATAAACAACGCGATAAAATCCGTATATAGCAGTTTAAGTGACTATTATTATTATTGACATATTATATTCTGACATTGAAAATACCTACTATTAAAAATAATGATTATGTTACATTATTAATATTGAGACATTGTTATTATTGTATTGTATAAAGAATCTTTAATATTGCATGCCTAATGGGTAGAATAACGAGGACTGTATTAATATAAAGCAAACTTTTTGTATAATACCTTTATAAACCTTAATCCAGCAAAATAAATGAATTTGAATAAAAATAAAAAACTACTTACTTACCGGCTTAAACGTATTGAGAAATAGTGACAAAAGGCAAGAGGACACCGGCGTCTGTACACCGATGGAGAAATTAAATCGTAGTACAAATAAAGTCTAATGATAATCAAATGACGAGATAACTTGGATGCTTTATTACAACCGTCATTAATGGCCATAAACGCCAATTTTGTTTTTGTAAGTTCTTGCACCGTACTAGGAATAATTCCTGTATCGGGGGTTTACAAATAATCAAACAACGGACACAAAGAACATCCATCCATTAGCACGCAACAGCATCAAAGAAATCTTTATCCAGCTATGGGTTAATATCTAGAGTTTAAAACAGATTGGATAAGCCTGTACTCGAAAGTGAATCGACTGTAACTATAAGATACCTATTGATCTGATCACGATAAAATCTTTTAATCATCTAAGAAATAGATTGTATTGTACCTATAAATTGTTGCAACGAATTAATTGTTCATAAACTTAAATACGAAATAGAAAACCTTAAGGTTTCTATGTTCAATTGATTTGATTCGTACAACATTCTATCTATTGAATCGCATTTAGAAATAACATAATAACAAGGCAGGTATCTAATGTTGGAATGCTACTTAGTTAATTTTTTGCCTTTTTTCTAGCAGTATTCACTTGTTATCTATACCTGTAAATAAATAAAATTGAAGTATCTGTTTGTAATGTCAAAATATCAGCTTTTTACTAAATGCATATGAAAATATATATGGAATTTATTTCAATAAATCAATTTTAATATGTTTGTCTTTCTGTCTGTTTATTACGGCTAATTTCTGAAACGGATGCACCGATTTTGACAGGACTTTCACTGGCAGTTGATGTTATAAGGAGTAACTTAGGCTTCTTTTACGTTAGTTTTTTTTTTGTTAAATTCCACGCAGACGAAGACGCGGATTACACCTAGTTATTAATAAAATTCACAAGTATTAATTAAACTACTCTTGACTATTCCCTCGATAATTAAAAAGGGACATAAAACATAATTATGAAGTAACTGAATCTATATTGTGTATAATAGATAATTTTATTAAGTACCTATAAGAGTAGGTATCTCTACCTTCTTAATACGGTAACTAAGTACTACAACAATTTATTCATTCAATAAAATGGCAGGGAGAGCTGCCGATATGAAGGCATTACAATAATTATACAACACGATGATATCACGTAGTATGTAGGCGACGACACGGCTCGCACTGAAGGGATGCGGCACACCCACTGTGCTCCCCTGTCTTTGTCTGCTAAGGAATATTAATCTTTATTACTTAGAGCGTAAGATGCGGTTTGTGTTGGCAACGGTCGTGGCGGCTGGCTGTAATTGCGGTGGGAGGCGTTGGGAGGGTCACAGGGAGGAGTGGAACATGGCCGACGGTGGGGGACAGATGGCTGCAGACCGTCGGGCGCGCTGCTTGTGTCCGCGATAACGTCTCGTTATAGGTTATATGAAAATTATGATAATATAAATATTTCTGTTATATAACTATTTTTTTTAAAGTTTCAATTGTTCGTACATACCACATTAATAAATACCTAGGTATTAATAAAATTATTCTAATGATGTAAATATATCTACCTACTTCTTACACGAAATTAAAAATCCATGTCCATTTTATAGATTATAATAATTCATTTTTAAAAATTATTTATAAACGTAATTTCATAAATAGAAAATAATGTTTACTAATAGTTAAAAGCGCTACACGGTAATTGCAGTAAACCTTTTTACTCTCAATTCGGTAGGTTCAATTAGTTATGTTGACATTAATATTTAATAAAAAGTTTCGTAAGCCTCTACGTAATTGATCCAATCAACAGTAAAATGTGCGCGAATTAATATCTATTAATTAAATTCAGTTATTCGGGTTGGGAGTCAGCTCATCGCGGGGCGCGCCGGGTCGCCGGGCGCCGGTCGGCGGGCCCGCCTGGCGACGCCCGACTCGTCAATAAGCGGTGCGTCGATATTTCGATTAGCGCGCGAGCCCGCGGATTACGTCGGATTTTCGCCTCCGCACTGGCAACGCCGACAAATGGCCCCATTTGTACCTTACGCCGAGCACTCGTGACATAGCCTACATAACGAGCCGCTACTTCTAAATAAATCCAGTGTTATTACCACGTATCGGTTCTAAACATAAAACATTATATCTACGTGGGACAAAATACCAAACATTTTCACTAATGGCCAATATTTTGTAATAGAAGACGAAAAAACATACAGTAGTTACATAAATAATGGTAATTCAAATTGATTTGCAATCGATTGATACGTAATTTCGTAAGCACCTGCGTGGTTTTTTCTCAATTAATTTGTTAATTAACTTTACTAATTAAAACATAATCTTATAATAACACCTCGACGTGTTTCCAATAATTGTTAATTAGGTAACGTAGGTAACAAATAAAGTTATTAAAATTATAAATAGGCATCAGGCTCATTAGGTATGTATTAAAACATAACTTGGGTAGTTTAATCTTTCTGTGTGAAAGTACACTTTAAATAACGAATTTATTTTAAACAAACAGCACGTGTTCATTCAATATGAGATGTCAACAGATTGAATCGAGACGGGCTCGTGGGCGGGCACACTCCCGCACTCAAATCTAAACATAGTTTTTATGAATATTCGAAATATACGAGCGAAGACAGATAACCCGTTTAACGGCAGGCAAACTGCCTGCTGCAACTATAGAAATATTCAAAAAAATAATCTTGAATGGAAGTCGTCCCTAATAAATTGTAAGCACAATGAAGTAATATGACTTTTTATGATCGTAACCCCGCCATAACTTTAGGCTAAGAATTTGAACTCCTAGGTGAGTAAAATTATTAATACGTAGAAATAAAATCTTTTAAAAATATATGTAACGTAAAATAATAATAACGAAATGAAGAATTAGTACGCGATTGTCCGCATAAGTCATTAAAAAGATTAAGTCAACAGCGATGGTAAGCGATGAGAAACGACACTCAAAAGTGGCGAAATACGTGAAGCTTGCATTCCAATGGTACCCCATATATGTATATCACGATCCTACTAGTCCCAAAAATAGTAGCTATGTAGGTACACCTATAATTAATTAAAAGCTGGCTAATTAGTCTTTTCCTCAAATCGAAATGTTTGCCATCTGATCGCCTCAGCTTTAAGGGATAACGATATTTTAAGGCTAGGTAATTAGTATCTACGTAGTTCAGGGTATTTATTTCTAGTCAACACGTACGAATAGATGAATTTAGTTTAATCGAGTCCTAGGGACTTAGTCAACGTTTTGGATGTGTAATCTATTTATAAAAGTCATGACTTTTATTACCCATCTAAAACTTTACTTTAGCAATCTTGTTTAACAATGTTTATAGTATTTACAATTTTTGTTATATAAGTCATAATATGAGCCGTTTATATTACAAAATCGAGAACTTTTCACAACGTTGTCATTGCTCAACTCTAAAATACACTATTAAAATAAATTTAAATACTATTAAAATAATGAATAAATACGAGTGCTCAGTTTAGTCCATGACAGATGAATAGACTATTAGAGACGTGGAATTAGTTAATTAGCTAACACCTGCCATCGGAACACAAAAGTACGGAAACAATTTGTATACTGAGACACTATTGTTACCAGTGTACGCTGAGTATACTTCATATCGCAAACAGGACATAAAATACTTACACTTACGTTTAAATTTTATTATCGAATGGTGTAAAATGTTCATGTAAAAACGTAAGGTAAGTACCAACAATCAAACAAATACGTACAATAATGTTTAAACTTTATACCTTAATCAATTTCATCTTTTATTGGTCGTAGCGTCTCAAGTTCACAAATTCATATGGAACATTAAAATAACTCAAAGGTACGTAAACGTTCATCATAACATCGGTGGCAGTAAAATATCTCCAAATAAAATACTCGCTCGTAAAGAGACTGACATCGGGAGTCGAATGAAAAACTGGTAAATCGTCATTTAACTAGAGGCGCGTCGCGTCGCCGTCACCCGGGGAGTCACGATAAACGTCACCTCGGAATGAAAAAAATATAAAAGTAATATTAAAAAACGACTCCGATTGAAATGAAGTGAGACGATGGAAACAGAAAAACAAGCAAGACCACAAATTGAAGTGAGAAATGTTATGTCGCTGCGGGCGCCCCCCGCGAGGCAGATCCACGCGCGTTAGGATACCGAGGCTTCTTGAAGCTATCGTTACAATGTGTGATTAATACCACGAACCCTATCAATGACACAATGTCATTTAACTGTTTGACGGCCATAACTCTGCTAAATGAGAGCAGCTCCTCGCGGTGGCGCCGACGTTATTTGCATACAATGCTTGGTAAACCTGCCCCTCGCTCAGGTAACATTCCATCATATTGGGTATGACATATCATCGCACAGAAATACACATAATTTACTGATTTATATTTCATGAACATTACTTGTAGATATCGATAGAGGAAAAATAGTGCAACAGTCAAGTCCAACATCGCTATGATTTAGAAATTAGCTTATTTTATAATCTAATATGCATATAAATGTGTGCTTTCTATGTTAAAAATATAACAACAAACCGCCAAATGTGGACTAAACAGATTTTATATATCTTTTATAAGTACTATGAGAAACTTTTAGATATCTATAATCTATTTCAATTTATTCTTTACCGTTCTTATCGTTCCGTTCCGTTCTTTACCGTTGGAATGGGTGATAATTAACTTATAATATACAAACGATAATAAAAAAATAAATTCGCTATTCCTAGAGGTTGAACCTGACATGTTAGTATATAATATTATTGTTACTTTGTTTTAAAATAGCATCGACGATAGACTTTTATAGTACCTAATATTAAAATGTACACATAAATACACATAGTCACTCGTTTGTAGGATACAAGCGTGAAATATACATACCTATGATAAGCGCTTATGGGATAAAAGAGTATGCAGAGGAGTATTACATCTACATTTCGTCAGCTATCGTTTTAAATCGTTAATAATAGACGGCAAGTCTGGGGTTACCCTAATGCTGTCTACCAGGTTGTAGACTCCAAGGAAATATTGAAAAGTCGTCATAAAATACACAAAACTCCTTTTTCTGACCCGGGAATTAGGCTCGTGACCTCATGCATAGCAGCTGCATACATTACCACTGCGCCACCAAAGCAGTAACTTAATACGTTTCCTTGACAATACATTCCATCGGTAATAATAACGTAAGAGTGATTTATATATCAGGCTTTGGTTGCTAAATAGCGAAACAAAACGATTCCCCCGAGTGCCAATAAAGAGCGAAGTTTAGTGGACGCGTGCTGACAACGGAGGTGACAACATACTGGATCGTAAACATGCAGACTCTCCACACAAAACAAACATACAAACAAGAAATAAATCAACCAGCAACAATGTACAAACATCACACAAACAACTATTAAATATTTAAACTGTTAAAACATTCATAGTCATGTAATAAATACATTTATTTATATGTAAGTTATATTCAACTATTAAATAGTTTACATTGTTGATGAAAGAAACATTGTTATTAATGATATTGTTTTGAATATGAATACGGCATCGCTATTAATAAATGTCATTGTATAATAACACCAAGCTCTAGTTATGGGTTGACAAATTTGTGTATACTAATTGTACCTATACTCTGTCCCAATAGAATTAATATTTTATGTAAACAATCGTTTCATGCCTAATTAAATATAAAGTCATTTAGAACATTCAAACTCTCTTTGAAAAGTAGTTAATGAATACAATAAGCCGTATGAAAGTTCTTCTTTTGATAAATAACCATAAGTTTATTTTACAGAATAATATTTTATGGTAAAGGTCACTAAAAGTTGTTTACCTTTTTCTTCGATTCTATTGGGATAGACTATACATATGGTCTATTTATTACTTTTCTGATTTACTTAATAAATATGGCGTACTGGCAGCTAATGAGTAATGACAATTCATAGAAACCAGCTAGTATAAATATACTAGTTGGATTTCTATGATTTCTGTTTTTAGATTATATGTATTTGATCTCTAATAAATATTAGAGATCAAATATAATCTAAAAACAGTAACTTAATAATATTATAATGAGTTTGTTTGGCATAAAAAAGGATTGTCCATGTCAATTATTCTTATAGATAAATCAATTTGGTTGCCTTTCTCACCTCTTTACATCGATGTCAGTCAGGCATTTGGTTCTTTTACTTAATTTGAGTTTTATTTTAAAAATATCATAAATATCTAGAGCTGTATTAATAAATTTAAAAATAACAAAAGCTTCGTTTTTAAATTTGCTGCTATGTATGCCACCAGTTGTAAATTTGATACTTTAGAGGTTATACATTTGAACATAAAATTCTTTATGTTAGAAGTTGACGAAACCCATTCTAACATAAAACTGTCATTTTTACGAACGTATATACTTAATGTGCTTACATGGCAACATTAACAATATACGGACGTAAATCTTAAATCATTTATTACTTATTTTAGAGTTTGTATAAGTATTAACAGCGGCTGTGTTAAGTTCAGCCAGATCTGGTTGCAAATAAACGGTTGCATTGTAAGTAAAGATTTTACTGCTTATAATTCGATCGTTCGGGAGAAATAAACTGCGTGCAAATATGTTGGCCAGTACGAAGCTCGGAGGCAATAGCAACCGCTTCCGGCGTCTCGCCTACACCCACCTCTTTATTCCAATTGCCCTTATTATGACATAAAAATAATTCACAATACCCCCGGTTAACATCACCACAAAGTATATTATTAACCGTTAACCATATTTGAGTTAACATTGTATGGTTATAGTGCTCTTCATCTGATAAAATACTCGTTTTATTATTATAACGGGTGAAGGCTTAACTGTTTACTTGCGCAAAGATTAATTTTGCGTTACATAGATAGGTTATTTTTCCTATGTAGGTATAGAGTTGCTATGTATAGGGTCGCATGTCTGAGGCGGTTATAAGGCCTGTCGTACTGTATGGAGCTGAGTGTTGGGCTAAGAAGATGGATGAGAAACGATTGCATGTAGCAGAGATGAGAATGTTACGATGGATGTGTGGAGTGACGAGAATGGACAGAATTAGGAATGAATACGTAAGAGGTAGCCCGAAAGTGGTGCCCATAGACGAGAAGGTGAAAGGAAAACGTTTGGCTTGGTATGGACAAATTATGCGAAGAGATGATACGTATGTAGGTAAGCAAGTGATGAATATGAGGGAAGAGGGACGAAAAGGGAGAGGAAGGCGAAGGAAAAGATGGATGGACTGTGTGAGGATGGATAAGAAAGGGAAAGGGGCAAATGATCAGGTGACGGGTGACAGAGAACTATGGAAGCGAAGGACATACTGCGCTGATCCCAAATAAATTCGGACCAGGGCAAGAGGATGATGTATAAAGTTTTGCCTCGTCCAATTCTTGGTACGGAGATTGCATGTGATTGCACAAACAATAAAAGTGCTCGTTCTTCGGTACTTACCTAATAATTGTTCACGGCAGATATGTTATATTTTCATGCCGTGAGAATAATTACAGATATCCGCGTAACTACCTCGTTCAAAATAATATTTAATACTAACAGAAATTTATAAATATAACATCAAATAGCAACACAATTTCAATAGATATTACATGGCCTTTCGATCGATTGATTGATCTGAATTAAAATCCCATCATAGCAATGTACGTACGTACACCTTCAGCGCCATACACCGTAGATAACTTAAGTAAATCGACAGGTCAACATAATAACATGCAACTTACAATGTTAGAATGATTAAATAACACGTTAACTTTCTATGGAAATAGCAAACAGTGAAACTAATACAAATCAATCGTAAGCAAATTACAATCCAGGATCTGTAGATCATATAAAAATAAAGAACTACATTTTTCTATGATTTACAGATCCTACAGTCTTGTTTGACACTCGCCAATCCTACAAGAAAACGCATGTCCATGGCCGGCTTTGCAACGCGCTACATTTGCGATCGGCGTTAAAATGATAAAGCATACTTTAAACGACCAAAAATAACTCACTTCACATAAATAAGCTGACAAAACAATCAATCGAAATCCCTTTTCTTCTTATTATAAATTGTTTCAAGTGAATAAGTAAATGGTTCTTTTATCTACGAGTTGAAAGTTGAGCATTATTAAAATAAATAAAAATAATCCATAAAAGTGATCGTTATTTACGTAAGATCTAATAGAAACGATTTGTAACTATTTTAGTAGTGCCTGTCAATGTCACTAGATGTCATAATTTGATAAAGCGCGTCAATATTTTTATGATAGCGAAGGGACGCTCTCGAACAAATAATTTAAGTCACAATTATAACTGGAAGTTAAGGTTCACAAAACGCTTTATATCTTACGCCTAATTATGATGTGTTTAATTAGGTACATTACCAAATGCCGGTTATGTGTAGATGGAATGTGATTAAAATATTAATATTTGTTAGAATAAAATTACTCGCAGTGTTTAATGAGTGAGTGCGGTTGCAGAGACGGTTAGTGGGCCCAAGGTGTATAATAATTACCGGTGCAAGGGTATACACAGGTTGGAGCGCGCGCCGCGCCGCGGGAGTCCCACCGACGCCGAATAACTTATTAATTTATATTACACCTAAACTCATATTCACTGCCTACTCGAGTCACCTGTCTAGCTTGTTTGTTTTATAATAGCCTTATTTCAAAATACGTTAACGACGTGAAAATATCAACAATAATTAAAAAACGCAAATGATCGTCGAGAATTGATGTTTGTCGTTGTTCATTAAGACGAGCGGTCGGATGGCGTGGTGAGCGTTTTATTAAATTTTATTGGTTTGTATATTCATGCAACGGCTCGGACGCTGCTATAAATTAAACAGGGATTATTAATGAAAGTATTTCGCGACTATCGGTGTGATACGCGTAGGTTAGCGGTGTATCGGACGCAGTACCGGTGCCGCGGTGTCCGGCGCGCGCCATCCCCGGCGATCGTAAAGCACGGCGACAACCCTGTTAATGACGCCGGCTTTTTGGCTAATGACGGCTATTAAAGTCTCACTGTCTCTAGCTGAAAAGTGAAATAAAACGCCCACCGCTGTCGATACTCGTAATCACATCGTTTTGTATGAAAAAGTAAATAATAAACGAGATAAACGTTGTTATACACACCTTAATTACGTAATAATTGTTTGACCTAGTTTCGTCAAAAATTACATAAAATAAATACTGCGACAGCGGAGCTAACAACATAATTCTGAGTAGGTATAATAAATGGAATAAATTGTCAGAGATTATGTGAGCATGATGCATAAGGCCTGCGGCCAGGAGCGGAGCGGAGCGGAGCGGTGCGGTGCGGCGCGGCTGCAGCAGGGCGACATGGTGCAGTGGCCCGCTCGTACAGATCGTAGCTTGAGTGCCGCGGGCGCTGACACTGGCAGCCGATACAGCATTAGCATGTCATAAACTACGCTCGAAGTTAACTTTGACATTTCATGTTTCATTAGCGCATAGACAAATTACTCAATATGATCTGGTTCTATTTATGCAATCAACAGTACCATAAACTGTTTAAAATTTAGCGACTTCAACTAAGTCGTTTTATCTAAGCTTCGCCGTCGTAGTAAAATATATTTTATCGCAACAAGACTTTTGCACCAACTTAAATTTTAATACCTATTTATTACTGCGACGCTGATTACTGTGGAATATTACGTATCTATGCAAATAATAAAATTATAAATGAATGTTGTTGTGTAGTATAAATATATTGAGTTTTGAGTACATATAGTTGTTATATGAAATTGATTACTACCATAGTAGTGAGGGACATGGGTTTTTCGCTGATTGACATACATAGATACCCATCAAGCATTAGCCTAAAATATATATGTATATATATATATATATAAAGTCATCTATCGCATTAGAGATTCCTTTCTTGTTTCTCCACTGAAAATAAATTACCATAGACACAACACTGAGAACTATCTGTAAATCACAATTTCGTGCCGCGTTGAATCTACAATAGGTGGTAAATATTACTAGCAATTTGGGTTTCAATTTACTAGTACTCCTGTTAACTCCTTTAGCTAATCTAGAATGCTTCTATTAGGAGTGGGTTCACGTCAGTAGTGCAATGAGTGAAAATCGAAAAATTTTATCGTTGTCATCAATGAATGTTCATTTAGAATTTTAGATTTTTTAATAATAATGAAACTGATATGTAATCTCATTATTTAAATAAACGCCTAAAAAGCCAATCATTAATCATGGCAGTCACGTTTAGTCGAATCAAGGAAAAACAACTAACGATTTGCATATTTTCATTAATTACAAGTTTGTTTGCCACAATCAGCCTTGAATTTCTTAAATTACATTACACTAACATACATGGTCTCTTGTTTATATCCCTCAGGGGGTAGGCAGAGGTGTATCGCAGTCACACTTTGCTAACTACAGAGCTAAATCTATAATCTATACTAATATTATACAGCTGAAGGGTTTCTTTGTTTGTTTGGTCGAACGCGCTAATCTCAGAAACTACTGATTCGAATTGAATTTATTTTAGTGTTGGATAGCCCATTTATCGAGGAAAGCTATAGGCTATATAACATTACGCTACGACCAATAGGGGCGAAGCATCAATGAAAAATGTTGCAAAATCGGCGAAATTTCTTATGTGAAGTAGACGAAGTTGCGCGGGTCTACTAGTAGAAAATAAAGCTGAGATTTAGAACATAATACTTGACATCCTACGTATCCCACAATATGCATCCATCGTTCAGGCATAGTAGGCACCAGATTGCTTGTTACTATTGATAATTTCTGTACAGAAAAGCACAATAATACTTTGCGTGACTAATGAATCGAACCTCAAATACAGCTGTCGCATTCACCTCCGCTGATGCCACAAAGCAGACGTTAAGCTCAAGTATTATTAAGCTTCAGATCAGACCAGGCATGAAAAAATATCTAGCAGCTGATCCGTCCCGGGAAAATTACTTTCAAAACAGAATTCTAGATTTATGTTAAACGATATTCACTATAACTTGCCTGTTAAGGTCTAACTTGAGAATTAGCTTGGAAGTAATGTGCAAAATGAGAATGTATACATTTTAGCTCCCTTCGTATCATTAATTCTAGTCCTTTGAACTTAGTATTGTCAGCACTATAAGTAAAAATGCCTGACCGTAGTAACTAAATTAATAAATTATATATTTTATATAATATCAGCCCTGTGTTAAGATCTCTTCTCAGTGTGAGAAGGGTTAGGCCATAGTCCAACACGCTGGCCCAGTGCGGGTTGGCAGACTTTACATATCTTCGAGAACATTATGGAGAACTCTCAGATATGCTGGTTTCCTCACGATGTTTTCCTTCACCGTTGACTACTACATTATCTTAAAATAATAGTTCTATACCGATAATTGGTCTTAAATTAATTTAAATTTAATGTGGTAATGAGGGTGCATGTATCTGATCGGACTCTAAGGCGTTCAAAAAAGCGTACGTCCAGCAGTAAATTCCAATCGCCTGATTTTGATGATTCTGCTGAGTTAAGATAACGAGTGTCAGCCGCAAAATACCTTGTTGGTTTTTTTATGAAATAGCACTAGCACTATGTATAATGCCTGTATGACGAGGGAGTTTATAAACACAGATAACACTATGCCAATTACTGTGCAGTCGATATTATTGACTCATATTGTAACTTAGAAACATCTTATATCCCACATAAAAGTGCAATAGGATATCATTTTATAATGTGTATAGTTTAAAAACACATTTTGGCGAAGTTCTGGTAAAAGAAAGTGTTTTGAGGTGTCTTAATAAAATACCTAATACAGAAACTAACCAAAGAAAAATAAAGGGCGAAAATTGGAAGCAAAATCTAATTTCAATGCGTCTGTATTCAATAATAGTTATATTGTTTACAAACCTAAGTATTTTTTTTTTTTTCGGGATAGACATTTCGTATGATTTTTAATGCAAATGGAATAAGACTTATCGTCTCACACCACTAAGGTTTCCTAGGGATTTATTGGATTTAGGTAAACCGAAAAGTAAACTATACCTTATGCTTTTTCTTTATAGTATAAGTAATATGTAATACGTATAAGTCTAAACAAAATATGAGCAAGAGAAACTAAATACACTACATCAAGATTTACGGATTTAACCCGCCACTGTCGTTGGGAGGTCTTTGTGACCGGAGGCATATCGGCTCAGGCAAGTCTCGTACTTGTACAATCGCGATCCGTCATCGCCACGCTTTCGTGTGACCGTTCTCATGAATTCTAATAATCTGACCTCAATTCCGACACACGATTACATTAAAGCTTTTAAATAAACGCTTCTAAACTTAACAATAACTTCTTTCATTTAATACAGTAATATTAAAATAATTATACAAATGTATTTTTCGAACAAATATGATTACAATATAAAGGTCAGCCGTGGCTGCGCTTATACAAACGCAGTAATATTTATTTTCTACAACGGAAATATTTTTTAAACAAAAACTATTTATTTCGCAGAACAAATTCTTACATACCGAAAGAATGTCCAAGGTTGTGGTATTACAAGCGGCTTGAATGCAGTAGTTATTTTATTATTTCGAATACAGTAGTTAAGTGGCGGTGCGATGATTAATTCGTCGGTTTCATGGAGTTTTTGTTCCACAATTAGGCGGCGGCGCGCGGCGTGGGCTGCGAGGCTGCGGGTGACACGCGCGCTCGCGCCGTGCCACGCCGCGGTGTCGAGTTGCGTGGACTATACATTGTTACTAATGTTAACGACTCACCAATTCCAGTTCCGTTTTTGATAATATATTGCTAATTAGAAGTTATATTTATAAATATTTTCGTTTATTTAACCGTTTCATGAAGCGGAATAATTCGTGACTAGATTTATTGAGGTAGAAATGTTGTTTTGTGTAACGCCAGTTGCTAGAGCCCATTAATATTTATGTGTCTAGGTTACGTATATCATGTATAACACAATAATATTTATGAGCACAATCTATGTATGTACAGCGTTATTAAATTTAATAGTTTTATTATACCACAGATACCGCGAACGGTTATCAGACTTAGTATTAATCTATGAAGTGAGTGCTGCAAGGCTGTCCTGCACATCCTTAGCGTAAGCTTAATGGATGCTGTTTCGAACTTCTGTAACGTGTAAACTCTTCGACGAGATTTCAACTATCTCTCGTACTTGTATATAAAAGTTATACGTAACTAGCAAAATGAATATAGGTAGATGTGGTAAACCTTTACCTAAACCTTGATGTTGAGATAACTATATCACAAAGTAATCTAAAATTTCAAATAAACAAAATTGGTGAGTGATGTAAATAATTGATTAGTTTTCTGCATCCAAACTCTAATTCTTGCCAGTAAATACATTTAATAGAATATCAGTTTTACTCGAATAGAAGAAACAACCACTCAGTGAAGAGGGAGCTGTAACAAAATGGCCTTAGTGTAGTTACATTCATCTATCAGAGTGATAATCTAATATCTATGTTTAAAATAACACAATATTAATTAATTAAGGCTACACAATGAACACGATATCGGTCTACTAGGTGCTCGAAGGTATGAGAAAGCCAATTAGGTGAGTTTTGGAGAGAGTCGGCTCCATCCATCACTCCGCCACGCCCTCAACGTTCCGTTCCGTTGAACTACACTACAAACCGCGTGTGCGTAACTTAACACTGTTATATTACAAACTTATTTTATTATATTATGGTAATTTTAATATTAAGAAGGTTAAACAAACAACAGCGGCTGGTGCTGGATTAAAAATGTTGAGCAACATTAATTACAAAACATAGTAGATATAATCTACAGATCTTAAACGGCATTAGCTTATGCTCGTATTGGCGTTTAATATACGTTAATCAGTTAAAACTTCGCATCTAGAAGATGTTCGTGAACCGGTAATACTGTATTTTTAATATTATTTTCGATCCCCGCTCCAGCAATGAATCGTAAAGTTTTTTGCGTCCTCAAAATCACCTCTGAAAATATTGACATGTTAGACACAATTCTACACAATAAAAATGAAGTCATTTGTAGAATGTAGAAATGTGCTAGACTTAACAAATTTTATTAATTACAGAAGTCGACTTAGAAAGATCTCTAATAAATACCTAAAACGCCATTTGTAAATAGTGCAAAACTATTTGATAAAACGTTAGGTGTCCACCTGCTTGCGAATACCATTACAAGGCATAAATTAAAAAACACATTTTGTTATAACTTATTCATAACAAACAACGAATTTAAAGTTCACTCTCATCAGTTGAAAATCAATTTACAATCGCGATAATATCAGCATGTATCGCGTTCTTCATAACTGTCATATTCTCGAATAACCTATGTTGAATAAACATTTTATCCAAGAAACAAAACCTAGCGCTTTTTAAGCTGCCCATGGTTATGTGGGTCTTGTGAAGCTGGTCGTTTTGCGTGACATTTGCCTTGGTGAGGCTAGCACCTGCGACGCGGAGGTAAGTAGCCGTGAGGTGCCGGCTGACGCGGCACGACATGTGCGGCTAATTTGTTGCCGGCAACGCACTCATTACACTCTCCCCGGCGACGCCCGACGCCCGAGGTGTCGCCGACACTAGCAATTTTGCTGTAATTCTATAAATTTCCGCATTCATCAGGAAGTGGTCCACGTGACACCAACTTATGTTCAAAAGCGTGCGTGAAAACATCTTTAGTGTATAAATATAGATATTTAATTATACGTTTACCACATAGTTTTTGTTTCAAACATTATATCATGTACATCATTAAAGTCAGCCTATTTTAATGTTTTATATTCATCGCATTAATCATTCTGATTTCATATTAATTAATATGACCGAAATGTACACATACAGTTTGAACGAGTATATCGTAAAAGGAATCTTTACATTGAGTGGCAAAGGTGGTCAATGTATAATTAAATGTTGACGGATAATTTATAAATGTCGATTTGCAGAGCACGCACTCAACCCGCAGTCGTAGCCACGTCTAGGTACGACCATCTACTATTATGTATTTTCTAGAGCAGAACCAAGTCGAGTCTACGCGTACAGCTATTATTGTAGTAGGTATGTACTACAAGATTAGTGTAGTAAGAATGTATTTGCTCGTATTTATTCGAGTAGTCAAACATTGATCGTAGGTAGAGTCTGTGGCGCTCGTTAGCCACCAGCGACACCCGGAGCGAACCGTAAATCAACTGTTTTACGTCAACACTTTATAGCTCATACAGGCTCGGCCGCTTTATCACCTTGTTCTTAGCGCTGCAATAACCTCCTCGCTACTCACACACAACATACACCCTACACTTTGTTGCTTATTTGTTCTTTTATACCGGTGTACGTATTGATCCAAAACATTATAATGACCAGTAGCACAGTAATCTCATTATTAATAATTCATTTTTTAAAGCAACGTATCCATTTGTCCTTGTAACTGTTGACAGTAACATTTGGAAGCATTAATAATTAGCTGGCACTTGAACTGACCTGTCCGTTCTTGTCCATCTCGTTGTTGGTGAGCTTGACCTTCTCAAAGGAGACGACCTGCTTGCGCAGCTGGTCACCGGAGAAGGGCGAGTCGGGGTGTGGGTAGAGGCGCGCGGGCGCGGGCGGGTCCGCCTTGCCGGCCACCAGCCACGAGCTGCGGTGGTACGCGTAGCGGTAGCGCTTGCCATCCACCGGCACCACGTCCAGCAGCACGGCGTAGCGCGCCTCCGCGCGGCACCCCGCGAACGACACGCGCACCGTCGGGAACATTCGTCTACAACACAAAAATAACCTTCACTGTAATTAAGCACCAACATTTCCATTCATTATGCAAGTCGTAAAATTTTATAAAGTTTCGGACAAATTTTGACCCTACTGCGACAAATTATAACGACATTAAAATATCAACTTTCAACTATAAATTTTATGGTCAGTCCTGACGAAACGGACCTCACCGCGCTAATGACCTCATAAGAACCGATCGAGAACTAAATTAGAACATTAAGAGTACAAAAAGCTTATAATCCCCAAAAGTGTTTTACGAGACCAAAACACATGCTTGCAATAAAAAAAGATGATTAATGCATCTTAACAAAAACCACCAAAGATCCGGCCACGGACGGTGACTTGTATAATTATAGGGTGAAACGCGAACTAGGAAATCAAACAAATATGATGTATTCGATTTTAATGCACCCCTAAATGGGCCGAAGCGCTTCCTGCCGGCCAAGGACCGATAACATCTCAACATCGTTTATTTATGATGTAGGCTTTCTTATATTTTTTATAAATTTTAAACGGCACTTTTGTAATTTCGATGCTTAACAAGTAGTCAAGGGCCTGTCAGATTACATAACCGTCAAATTACAATTTGCTTGTCACACAGGAGACATACCAACATTGAACGTGGTACGCGTTGGTGTCTTTACTATTAAGAAATTGTAAAATGATTTCTAGCTGGTCAGATTGTTTGGAATGCGAGCAATAAAATCCAGGAGTGTAGCAATGAATTAATAGCGTCCATAAAACAGATATGCTGTGTTAAGCATATCTTTGAGAAGAGAATTAGATACAGTTAACGACCAAAAACTGCAGTTGATAAAATTCTCAGCGGTAGAGTCGATAAAATGTAGAATGATTGGAGTCGGTCGCGAGTCATAAATAAATTGTATTAAAGCGTTTTGTATGCGAGTATGATATCGGAGGCGAGTGATCAGTGAGTTCGACAATGACTGGATGCGAGGGCAACGACGCGCGACGTTGCGACGACAGCGCGACATCGGAGCCACCCAGCGCGCCGCAGTAATGAGTCACATCCATCACGGATAACAATCGATCCCGGCCAACAATTGCTTCACTTGCGCCAACAAAGCTTATCGATTTATTTACCTTCACAACTTACTAACCAATATAAGTACCTTCATATCGACTAAATGTATTTGCACGCAAATATTTATGTAGGTACCATTCTATAAATATAAATGAATGAACCTATAAAAATAACGTTTTAATTTGATTAGCTAGTTGTAGGTAACCTTCAGTTAGTTTTATAGCTACTATTAGTTAAACCTGGTAATTAATTATGTTACTAAGTTAGATAATTGCACTTACTTTATAATTTTATAACAAATGTGCTAGAATTTAAATCAACTACATAGTTGCACAAAAACTACAAAAGTAAATGACGTAACAAGTACAAAATACATATTATTAATTTTAAATATAGAGAACAATTAAGGAGGTCTGCAGAAACGGAGGTAACGATCTATATTAATGGCGCATTTCGCGAGTAATAAAGTTGGTAGAGTCGTCTGCGAACGTCGGTCGGTCTCATTTACATAATTCATTAATAAACGTCGGGCCGCGATGCCCTCGGATAAGCTTAACAAAATACCAATTGAATGTATGTATACAGACAAATGCGAGAACTTTTAACAATTGCCACGTATTTAGATAGCAGTTAGATCATCTCGCGTGTAGAAATATCAAATATGTATAGCAATAAATATTATTAACTGCAATACCAAGTTCTCTGTTATGAGCCTATCTGCATTTGTGTTTACATTGTAGTCGATCTTTAGCATATTTATTTTTACTTTTTGGCAATTAGTTATCCTTTTTCGTTCAAGGTAAAAATCTGTCAGTCTAGAACAGTCAAATTAATCTGTAGTCTTTGTTATTGACGTAAAATTATAGATATTAAAAAATCTCTTCTCTCTCGCTTTCACTCACACATCTTTCGAATGCATGCATTTTCCTCAGAACGGAATTCCTAAATGAGGGATGCATAGTTCAAGCGAAACTTATATGGTTTATAAGAGCGTTGTTTACTTAAGACTTATACAAAATGCATAACCTAGAATAACAAAACTATAATTCAGAAATAACACGTGTTGTGTTTTTCAGTGACGCCTCAATCTAAACATAAAAACACTTGAAGAATAACGTAGAACAGGAGTTGTAATGTTGCGTTACGTACTTTTAATGTCAAGTATTTTGAAATTATATTTATTTGCGGTAAGAAACCGCAGTCTGCGACAAGTTCACAATATATATGAAAGGAACCTAATTTAAGTTTATAAAGTGCTACAATTACGAACTACCGCATCCGGCCCGAGGCGCGAAATGTCCTCCTTCCGAACCCTTGCCATCATTGTTTGTTTGGTAAAATATAAATTCAAACAATGTGTGTTTACAATCGCACACGAAGGTCATTTTTTAAATTATTGTACGAGTTGTATTATAAGAACATACATTCACAGTTAACATCATGCATTTAGACGAGTAATATCAGTCATAGTTATATTTTGCACAGATGTATATTACTCACGCATTTAACCTGCTATGTTTTAAATCCTAGGTAATAGAGGAGAGCCTTTTGACACACACCGGGTATTTTCTTCGTGATGAACTTTCTGCTATTAGGAATCACCTAATAAAATAAACCATAATACTGCTCGTCCCAGTTATAGAATACGGGAGCTTACTAACAGTCGCAATCATAAGCGCAAAATGTACTACTAGGATGTTCATAGTTTATACCGCAAAACAGATCCTGTCACCAATGTTTAAAATTTGTCAATCTTCAAATTTTTCATCTTTATCATTTATTTACAAAATTCCAGTAATTTATTTGTGAACAAACGAACTTACTTTCACTTTTATAATACTCTGTTTTAGATTAAAAATAAAACGACGTCGTAAAGTAAATGTTTAATCTATTTTTAATTTCTAAATTAACCGTTGATATGCATTTTAAGTAGCAATAAAACAGTTACTCTATACTTATAATATAAATAGAAAACATTTGTTTGTTTTTGTCAAAGGGAATAATCACTGGCACTACAGAATTCGTTCAAAAACACTTTTACTAATACAATAGAAAACAAGACTATCTTTGAGTATAGGCTACATTTAATCGACATTTTACGGGGACCAAGTCACAGGTGAAATCTAGTCTTTACATAATATTATGAGTGCCTGTTAGTCTGCATGTATGTTCGTTTTTTTCGCTTATAAGTTAAGGATCAATTTACATTATGCTTTCTTTAGTTAACACAGTTTTGGTATTCACCTGATCAGTATTAGGGTAATCATTTGGTTACAATAGCTGACTAAGGGAGTCTGCAATAACTTTAGTGCACTATTGTCGGGAAAAAAAGCGTTTTGCAGCACGGCACGTTACGAGTCCATACAAACGGAGCCAAGGGCAAAACTAGTCTTTTAAAAATTATCACATCGTACATTGTGATTAATCCACAGTTATTACGTGGAACTCTAGCAATGAAGTTGTAGAGACACACTGTGTTATTATAACTTACAAACTATGTAATTAATAATCAGATTAATACGTAAGTTATAATGTGCGTGACCTTTGTGCAATTGTCGAGTATATAAATACTATTTATTGTTCGTGGCATCCGTTTTTAATAAGCATTCTCCTTTAATTGTCCGTGTTTATTTCATATTAATTCGTTCAATGTATTTCCGATTGCGTGATCATTAATTTGAGTTTAATCTTAGATCATCTGTCTTCTGAACAATTTTATATTTAGCATTTTGTTGATATTTTTATTTTAATGCAATACTCGTGAAAGAATCTAAGAGTTATTTACAGCCGCATCGAAGAATACTCGATAACAGAATCGATATTTTCATCCGATTAATAACGAATGAAAATAGCTATAAGCTAATGCTTATGTGGCAACTCATGAGCAGAGTGACTATAAAATATCGATTCATCTTTTCCTTAAACAAGACTAAACATTGTATTATATGCAAATGGGTATCCTTGGAATCATTGCTATTAATCTTAAGCTCAATTATATAGCATTCTGAATACCTCTTGAATTGTTTGTATTGTTTCATATTCATATCTTTACTAGTTTTCGTAATAAGCAGCGATAGCTCAGTGGGGAGACCAACAGACTACAATGCAGAGGGTCTTGGGTTCGAACCAACGTCGCGCACCTCTGACTTTCGGAAGTTATATGACTTTTCGAAATTATGTGCGTATAGAATGACAATTATCGCCTGCTCCGTGCCTCGGATCGTCCGTCCGTCGGTCCCGGCTGCCATGAACATCTATGGCAGTCGTTATTGGGAGAGTGTCGACACAAAAGATCCCACTGGGTCGAAGTGTCGCCGGTTTGCACTGACTGGCCCCTACATAAGATAGATAGATAGATACTAGTTTCGTACTAATATTTATTTAAAGGCTTTATATTTATTCATAGGCTTTTTTAAGATATCGTAAATCGGTACCGTGTTATTTAATAATATTTACCAATACAGAACTGCCGCTCTATTTTTATTAACTATTTCTCTAGTTTCTGCTCACGGCTTTACCCACGTGGATATAGGAAAAAAAAACTATTTAATAACATCATTAATTTTAGTCAATCAGTCACTATGAATTTTCAAGGAAACTTTTTAAATATCACATTGTTAGAAGGCAAATTTCAATTTGTGTTGTAATTGTTCAATAGTTCAATTAATAAGCTGGCGTTACGGTCCAAGATCACAAGTTCACGTACAACTTCATCGATGACGCTTCCCAATATCTATACCTATTAATATTATAAAGCTGAAGAGTTTCTTTGTTTGTTTGGTTGAACGCGCTAAACTCAGGAACAAATGATTCGATTTGAAAAATTCTTTTAGTGTTGGATAGCCTATTTACCGAGGAAGGATGGGCTACATAACATCACGCTATGACCCACGGGGGCGGCGCAGTAATCATAAACGCGGGTGAAACCGCGGGCACATCTAGTATAATTATAAAATGTAAGCACATTTAACTCCAATTATACATATTATTTTACTAGATTTTGCCTGCGGCTTCGCTTGCGTTTATCTAGACTTTATCAATCAATTTCTATCCCTCAGGAATAGTACTTTTTCCTGGATAAAATATAACCTATGCTATGTCCTATTTGGTACTCTTGACAATATGTATGCGAAATTTCATGATGATCGGTCTAGTAGTTAAGGCGTAAAGTCGTAACAAACAAACATACTTACATTCGCATTTAGGTATAATATCAGTTATGATACAACTATTATCCTTAATACTAGAAACGGACTAGAATTTTTATTGCATACCCGCATGCCTAATACGTACATTTATATGTGTTGACCTCCCTACGTTAGCATACAATATACACACGCAGAATAAACATATCCAGTAAAAAATAGCTTGTAGGTGCCTATTAGAAGAGAATGAAAATAAAGTAGTTAATTAGTAGAAAATTGCATTATCATTACATGGTATGTTAATTTCATATTAATCTGCTCATTTTTGCTACAATAAACGCGTTCATCTGTCCATTTTAGCACTGTATTAGTTGATGTTCAATGATTGCATATAAAAAGTAATGGCGTCGGTTCTCGTCACTTATAGCATTGGTCATGCAAATACATAGTGTGAAGCTACGAGCTAATCTTATTCACGTTTAGATTGAACCATTATTTATTTATTAACGATATTTCAAATCGATATAGTTTCGTCCTCATTTGTATGCTAGTTTTATGTGGTGCGACCACCTGACATGTTATTACAAAAATGAATATATTTTGTCACGGTCCGGAGATACGAACGTTTGTTATATTTTTTTAAATACAGTTTATAAATTAAGTGTATTTGGTTTTCAATTATTATTACTAGTATTTTTTATTAACATCTTCACCAAAGCTTGTCTTTCACATTGGTTTTTCACGTCGGTAGTGCAGTAGGATTTCACGATCTCTGAACGCCCTATCTATGCTACCGCCACTTCCATCTTTTTCTGAGACGCTAGTGTGTTTTAGTACAAAACACGTGATATATGATGCTAGATATTTACTAGAAGCCGCAAATTATGAACTTGACTATCTAAGATAATTACTCAAACCTTAAATTTTAGGTAATATCATTATTAAGCATACAGCATAGGTAGGCAGCTTCGTGTAATATTTATTCATTCGTTGACTAGCCTATGCATATCCATTGATTTGTGAGAAGGTTGCAGGTCCACACAATAAAAATAAATATAATGAATTCAATGACGAAATTTGAATATTTGTTTAGCTATAAAATTACCAGAAATTATGTGACGCTTTATGGTTATTGCTTACCTTTACGAATTCTACTTTCACTATCACAGAGCTCTCGTTGAGCTTTACATATTTTATGAATAAATATGTATTTCATACGAATGTGTCATATTTGGTTGCTCGAGTCTACAATAACTTTATCAATATAGAAAGTTTAAAAATGATATTTGACAAATCAGCAGAGCTTTTTATTTGTTCAAGACTTTAATTAAATTGAATATCGGAAATAAATTACCAACAAATTCGCATTATGTTATAAATATTAAAACTTAAAACCAACTCCTCTCTGTCCACGTATTTTATATTTTATAACTATCCCGGTAATGGCAAGCATTCTTTGACAAACACGAATGATAGTGCACTTAAAAGATCGTTTCAAAGCATAAGATAAAATAACTAGATCTATAAATCTCGATATTTACTACGGCTCCTGTGTTATTTAAACCAGGAAATTCTTCATAAATACTTATTTAAATTAAAGATCACCACGTACGAAGGTAAAGTGAAATTCCGATCAAATATCACGTTTCTGTGCCATCGAGATAACATTTCTTTTATTTATAGAAATCAATGGTTCCGTTACGAACACCTATCATATGGTGGATATACCACTATAAGACGTTTTTCGGTACTTAAGCGTAGCAGTGGGTGGTATATCATATACAACGGTGGACAATCTTGTGAATTTTAAGAATCATTTTAATTTCTTCAATATTCAAATTTCGAATAGGTGACAAAATTTACAATATTCAAAAATAAATTCTTTAATTTATTCCTTTCTCATTAGTAATGAATTTGTTATCATAAAAGTCTGAAGCTAAAACTACCGAATAAACGAAACTTACCGCATCTATCTCGATGCCGAATAATTATTGACGAAGAAGTTTAATTGACAATGACGAATGTGTATGACAGTATACAAATTCGCATAATAAATATAAATTCTTTTGTACATGCAGCCATTACCTTACAATCTTAACAAGAGTACGTGTAAAAACATAGATAGACACATGACACTTTAGCATTTATAAAAGATTAGGCATTTAAATAATACCTGATTATAACATTATATTTTTGAGTCCCATGTATTTAAAATATCTACATGAGAAGGAAGCGAAACAGTGCTATTATCTTTTGCAAATTATTCATGATGGACTATTGCGCAACTCTTCTCACATTAAAAAGAAGTCTGTGCCCAGCAGTGGGCTTGTTTATAAACAGGGTTGATATTGTTATTATTTAAACTAGAATATTATGTCAGGAAACCTCATGTTTAGCATACAATCCACGATAATGACACGGCGAGAACGAACAGAGAGAGCAGTCTCGAACAGAAATCTTACATGGAATAATCTGTAACCAACACACTTGTTAGCCCGTAATAAGTATACTTAAGTATTACTAGGGACTCCAGATCTAGACAATTAACCAGTTTAAATAGAAGACTTGCAGTTGAGCAATCCGTCTTCTTATTTACAACAGTTTTATCTTTAACTAGCCTATTCATAGACCTTTCAGTGTTACCTAAGAAAAGTAATAGCGCGCGTATTATTAACGTTTACATAATAAAAAATATTTTTATTTACTTAAATGCCACGTTGATCCCATGATATAAGTTTGACCTCACATCATCAAGTCCAAGGAAGATTAAAATATTATTAATATTTATGTTATTCACAGTAGCAATACGGAGAAATTGCGCAATATGCCTAATACTTGAGACCTAAAACAGCTGACGGAATATGGGTATTGTACCTCTGTCTTACGTTTCGAGGATATATAGATGTGCGTAGACGTCATGTATATATGATATTGTCAAAAAGAGAAAGTATTTTAATTAGTTTCGTGTAAACAAGTAGGTAGGTATTTCGTATCTATAAAAAAGGAATGTTATTTTTCAAAATTAGTTTTCTAAAGCTGCAAATGTTATCTTTTATTTGTAAAACAGGCTGCAAAATATTTTACAAGAGATATAAGTCGTTAATTGCACAACTTGTTAGTAGATGTATGATTAATAATTATGAAGGCAAAACGGTCTACAGATCGATAATTAATAATATGTCTACTTCAAATTATTTCACAATGTTACCAACGCGAATGTTGAATATAATATCGATATCTGTTCTGAGTGAATAAACAATCACCATTGTGGGAAATTAGATAATAATGAGATATGCGACATCATTTATAAGCGTCATATTCAATCAAGTAAACTATTAATATGGCATGAATACTAGTATCGAACAAGCAACAAATATCTAATAGATCTTATTTACGAACGGCGGCGTAGGCAATGCGTAGGTAATTTATATCTATCCAATATCTAATTATTTACAATAAGTTGTAAGATACGTAAGTATTTATGAGTTGAATAGAAACATGACTGGTTTTCATGAAATGTCATCCACTCACACAGAGCGCGTTTGCACGCAACAAAGGTCATCGACATCGTATTATATGTGTTTATTCCAACTTTCAATATGTACATAAAATTATGCATGATTCTTATAGCGATGCAATTAAAACAAAAAATAATGTACTAACTCTTTACCTGACTACAGTGAAGCCAAGGGAACGGTAATGTTTTTACGCAGATGTCAGATGTACTTGTAAGACATGTTCGCACCTAGGAACTAATGGGCCGACCGATGAGAACATATTATGAACTCCCTATTCGTGTGGTGAGAATCTATAATACCGTATAATAATAAGTTACATGGCGTGATTATAAATCCAATCATATAAGATACTTCCTTCTTAATGCCAAGTTCGATGTTACAGCTTCCTTATTAAGTGGGATATCATTTAACAGATTTTTTTAAAGACTTCTCTCGCTTTTGCATTAATTACTGCATCACGGGGGTCCGTGATGCAGTCTTATAACATTATGACTCAAAAATACTAATAATTAATCAAATAATTCTTGTACCGTAACTAACCCACATTGTTCAACGTGACATAGGGGCAAGAGAGAAACCGCCTAAACCATTGCAACATCTAAAAATCTGTCATTTATTATTATTAGGGTTTTTATGCTGCATTTCAATTAGGCTATATTTTCTAAACTTTATATATTTCACCACGAACCAGTAATTATGTAATAAATTTCCTTAATTCATTAAATATCGAAAAAATACGTAGGTATTATATCCATAGTTGAAGTACAGTATACTCTTTAAGAAATAAATCATTTACGATTGTGTAATGTACTGTAACATAAAACCTAAAAGCAATTTTAATAGTGTATTACAACGGTATGGTATGTCGGATTGTCGGCAATGTGGAGTGAGGCGCGCGTGCCGCGTGTCAGCTGTCTGTCGTTTACGCGTCTCGTTACGTCGCGCGTCGTCACCGCCACGCCACGCGACCCGTCCCAGCGCTAATCTCGCTATTCAAAACAAAATATCCAGTTACTAAAGACGGATTCGTGTGAAAATTAATAAAATAAAATGTAAAAATTCAACAGGTCTACTGGGACCTTGCGAAGCGTCGCCACCGATCGAGCGAGGTCGAGAGAAGTGCCAGGCGAACTGTCATCTGTCACTCCGCCATTTTAATTCTTGTGTAAATTATACAAATTGACACTTGACATGTTTTGTCGTCTCCTGGGTAATCGTGCGAAATGGAACTCTCATTTTATTACTTCTGTAAAGTGGCAGCCATCTCTCAAGCCGCTTACTTGATATGCAATCTTGTATTATATTCATCTCATATTTGTAAGCAACTAAAGCTATAATTAAAATTGTTTTCTAACACATATTTACGCATGAAACATAAACATTATGCAGAAAACATTCCATTTGTACAAATTTGTAAATATCTGATGACATAGATAGTCTATTTATAACTTTGTTAATACATATGTAAAATTTAAATTGCATTTTCGATTCAATGTATTGACATTGAATCAAAAATGCAATTTAAATTTATTTAAATTCAATGATTGCAATATCATCATTAGTTATGATGTATTCAAATAAAATCATCACACACAGCCTAGATAGGCATAAACAGCGTACGAAAACCTAAACACCTCAGAATTATTTATAACAATTTTGCTTATACTGTCAAGTTAGTCTGGAAGACCATGTTATGATCTATTTATGCCTACTAGATACTAATGATATCTAGAACTAACTGAGAACACCGCATTTGACTTTAAGTCTTCTTAAGATTGAAGTTAACATTGACAGATTAAGAAAGTTTCATCGGTGAAGTTTTAAATTTTACGATTTCGTTGTACATGAAAAATAATGGAGACATAAATATTGTGAAAAGTGACGTTTTGTTAACGAGCACAAAGCAATGTGTATAAAGTAGCCGCGCGGCGGGGCGCCGCACTACAGGGAAACGCTTTGCTAATTAAAAATTCTTCTTTGTTTTTGCGTCGAGATTGTAGTTATGCGAGAAATGTTTTATTGTTTAACACACGATAATTTACAATAAGTAACATTAACGTGTAAGCGTGAAATTCTTAACTAAACTGGAATAACATGTGTAAATCAGTTCACGCTGTGCGTACCAATTTTTATTCTCGTCACGTAATTCATACGTAGAAAGTAGATTTATAGCCTCTATATTCAAACATTGGATTGATTGCTAAGTACACATAAGGTTTGAACATTCATTAAACGTTACTACTCGTAGTATGTATGGTTGCGAGAGCTGACAAATATTCACTTACACATATGTTTAATCAATTATAAGTATAAAATTATTTTATAAATAAAGAGAATGCAAGGTGCTAAGGTGTATGTAGGCTATGATTTAAGAGTCTACCTATTAAAGTTTTATTACTCTATAGCCGTCCAGCCGGCTACGCGTTATTTTATTAACGGACCCCTAAATAAAACTACTGATGCAACCGAGTTTAAATTTGGAAAATAAATATTGTTTAACTAACATGTTGGTTATGTTTTATAGTTAATACCGTTATGTTGAATGTTTCGTATATTTAAAATAAATAGATAGCATATAAAAAGATGATTAATCGTCTCCTATAACTAAGAAGCCATAGCTCTTATTTAGGTATACCCTAAATAAATATTATGCGATATATATGTTTATTTACAGGTGTCAAGTCAAAAAGGTGTGACCTGTTTTTATTTACAGCATCTTCAAAGAAGTGGTCCTTGTAACTCATCGTGAGTTGAATACTATTTCTGACCAACAACTGAAAATAAATAATGAGATAAACAACAGTGCGTATTAAAATAATACATATTAGTGTCATTCGATAGCCGCGGGCAACAGCTAGTAAAAAATATGACGTCTATAAAGTGGTGTGACATAAGGCAGGCATGCACGATCCCAGTGACGTTGTAAGTCATGTGCCAATATAAAACTAATTAATATCAGGCGGCAATTATAGACCAGTTAACATTAACAAGGTGCCCTTTAATTATTATCGTTGGAATCTGACTATGATGTCGGTTTTACGACACTTCCGGCGGAACACCCGACTCGCCATAAAGCTGACCACACAATCGTCGATGTGCAACATTCGCCCTCGTAAACAACGCCACTCGTGTACAAATCCACTGGTGTGACTCCCGACAAAATATTAAAACACCGAATGACCCTATATAACTTTATAGCTTCCATAAAAACTTGAAATAGGTTAGTGTTATTTCGTATGCAACAACACTTAACAAACCATAGATTTATGCTTTTATAACAGTGTAAAGATCAGATTATCCATTACTCCATAAACCGATCTCAACCTAGTCGTAACGACACGGTGTATGATAAACGATGCAATAAGCAATTTCTAAGGCACATGAAATGAATTTCACATCAGCAAAAACGTGAAATTACAATCAAGACATATAAGCAATGGGAATTCGTTGAGATGAACTAACTATTGTGGATACGGCGATAAATCAGCGTTTAATGTACAATTAAACAATTTCTCATGCTTAACACGATCTTCTTGCGTGTCACGTAGTTACGTACATATATGTACATGTATGAAGTATGTAACTCTCAGGTGTGTTCATATGTTCGTTTTATAGAACATTTTATGCCAATTATTATAAATAGGTGGTTGATGGCTGGAAGTGTGCGTACGACAGACACTACGTCGTTGCCTCGTCGCTACCACTCATCCGATGCCAAAGCAATTATATATTATGCGAGTGCACCAACCTAACTAACCCTTGGATACGTGATAGGTCGATAGTCATTACGTAGTATTATTACAACATTTACTGAATATAACACCTTTTTAAAATGTAGCACAGTGAGGAATGGAAATGAACTTAAAAAACTTTTTGTAGACTCTCTAATTTTTTATAAATGTATTGTATTATCATATGATTAATATTTTATTCACGCTATGTATGTGGTATCTATGTGTGTATATAAAAGTTGAGTGCGGCCTAACCCTCACCTCAATGCATCTGATCCTCAAAATGATTCTAAAAGTAGGTACTTTAGTGAAACCGTTGATATATGGTGGATCGTTACAATATATAATATGGAAACACTATAGAATTAATAAATTCTCACGTACACGTAGATACTTATTATTTTCATGAGAAAGACACACCAACGATGTAATGCGTCGAAGTACGTCTATAGTTATGAACACTCTTTGCAGTCCATCAGTTAAATTGCATTTTTCGGTATCTAACATATTTATTATTAACGTATGGGTGAAGTTGATTCAACGTCTACTATCGAACCTATGCGGGACCGTCATATAGGTTAGCGAGCCAGCTTTACCATATAGCTGGTATGCTTGCCTATGTTGAACAGTAAACAGTTATGACTAGGTACATATTCTAAAGGACAAAATCATTTACCTTTTCTTGTCAATTAAAAGAGTTCATGATTTAATAAAAAATTTAAACAGAGCGAAACAATTCGAAGCCTGCAGATGAGTCCGTCATTAGTGTGGAAGGCAAGGGGGGCAGACGTTCTGTCATTATCCGTGTTCATTATAATCTACGGGAAGTATCTCGCGCCACCTCGCCACTCCTCGACTCAGCTCGGGTCGAGATTACGCCTCGTAATTAACTGTTTTACACGCTCCTAATGGCTTCATTTCGCTAATGACCGCCTCGACTCGTCCTTATTCCTATCTACGAACACTACAAGCTAATTTATACCTTTCATTAAAGCTTCTAAATTATATTTTTGATTGCCCACTATTATCATTTATTGAGGAAATTTGCCGTCTGTTTATTTGCAATAGTAAAATAAAGTTTCACTTAGATTTTACAACTATAGCTAATGAAGCTATAACTTTATTTAAATCAATCGTTCATGATTTAATAGTTTATTGGTGGCCATTAATATAATGTCGTTCGCTTTGGACAAAAATTTCAATTTATTGCTTAAGCGTGTTTACTTATCAGATTAAAATAATATTTTATTGATTTTAATAGATCTTTTAAAAATGACGTCTAAAATATAGTATAACGTTTTTCTTCTACCGTTGCCTTCGTTGAAGAAAATACCTTATTATGTAAATTTAAACTAAAAATGTAAATGTGTCACTGAGTTTCTTTGTATTTGCAATTATATTTCAAGATTAAATATCAAATACATAGTATACTACCCCCAATACATTAAAACGTAAACTACATTTTGAATAAAAGAAAACATCGTATCTTGTTAACAGAACATATTTTATCATAGGATGCCGTATCGCGTGTAATTACCATAAATATATACCAATGAGTGCACCTTACCTTACTTATTGGATGTGTAATTTGTGAATACTTGGCCAATTCAAATGTGCTTATGAGTACATGATAGCAGTCGCAACTCGCAGGGGCAAAGTGGCCTTCTGGCTGTCAACAGGGGTTCAATTATCTCATCACAGTAATGGACTCGCTGATATCTTGCACAATCATTAACACATTAAATGTGCCATGATTCAACTAACTTGTTCAACTTATTCCTTCCACACTAGTTAGGATTATTTAATAATATTAATGAAATTAATAACTCAAAACTAACCTTTAATCAAGAAATTTTTGCACGTGTATTTTACGTATCATGATTGCTAATTAAAGTTTAAGAGATAACGATCCCGATTAATATCTGACGGCCTTCACCAAAAGGCAAGAACAAAAAATCTTCATAATACAACATACATTAATTTGTTAATTATGTTAATAGGTGTAAATTTAAATGTTGGTTACAACGACGTCAGTAACAACAATTCACAATACATTATCCACTATCAGTAAGCTAATCGACAAATTGCCATGCAAACAACACGTCGGCCAGTGTCCCCTCACTATCATACAGATAAAACTAACTATTTACATTATACGAGTATTTTTATTATAATATCAACTCGGTATCGATAAAAATGGATTTAACATAACTAATAACTTAATAATGGTATTCATATAAACGGCTAATCTGTTGGTTTTCTGTACCGTAAACTATAAACGCGTCTAGACACATTTGAATATGAACGAGATCATAATTTCGATTGAATCACAGTTCAACACGTAGCCACATTACACACGGCATTCTTTTACGATGTTACTATAACGACTTTTCGCTTGGAGGAGTTTTACTGCACTTATTATAAACCTAACATTGAACGGATACCGGCTGTTTTTTGCTTAATTCTCATTCTTGAGTTATTAATAATTTATTAACGATAAGGTACTAAATACTGATATATTTATTATTATATTGCTCGGCTGTGTGATATCTGAAAAAAGGTTAAGTGAATTAACGCTTTCTTTTAAAGTTAATTAGCCGTACACACCGTTCGTTACTGGAATGTGCTGAGTCCAAAAGTGCAAGAAGGATATGCTAGGTGTTAATAACATAAATTACACTGGGCCATCACGGTGTAATGTATAACATGTGTAATTGGACGCACCTACTGCGTATCTGCTCTTATTAAGTGTATGCCAAGGCAGTTTTATACGTACACACTACACAGGCTCAAGTGCCAATTAACAAGTTATATCTCGTCATAACCGTTTCCCGGCAAAACTACTTTTCGACTACAGGTTAATATTAATTTTAGTTTGCAGTGTAAATGCTGTGTCATTTGATAACGGTTCTTGTTCTATGACTTCCATTATAATTTAGATTACCAATTTGCTATATTATACGTTTATTATTTACTAGACAGAAAATTATATGACCATTAAAAAAGAATCTTAGAATCAACAATTTACTTAGACTACCAAAATCACCAAATAAACATAAGAATATAGTAACTAATAAGTTACTATATTATTAAAAAAATAAAATGTTGTTGTTAATAAACAACAATATTTTCTCATACAAGAACTATTTAGAAACCTACTTTGAACATTTAATGTTACATATTCGTTATATTTACATATCAATAACTTAATCATATTAGGTACCCACAGATCATGAAATTTTTTACCACAGTTATAAAATATTACTATTCATTTTAATGACAAATTCCTATCATTATACTCATCTTCATCTGCTAAACTTAATCGTGGTTATTAGACTGGCTTCGGTAGTATAAACGTTGGGGTTCAAACCCACGACCTTTCGATAGCAAAACCTATAACTTAAATATGCCGCTAGCACCGTTCTAATTATAATTAACATGATCGTAACTTCAACAGGCGGCTTCAAAGTGTAACATGTATTAAACAGTATTGTAAGTAGCTGCAGTAGTGTAGGAGACGAGGTCACACTGACAGACGCTACCGCATCAGCGTTAAATGAACCGTTGAACGCCTATAAAGGCCAATAAAGCGTAACGCAGGTGCCGCTGAGCCACTCACAGACCGGTACAAATATATCTCTAGATTAATATCCACCGAGAGCCATTCTGTTAGTCTACACCTAATAACATTTACCTATCTGTAATGTGATTACATAAGTGCCGTGTTATCGCTTACAAAACTTTTTATACCACTATTTAGATAACTTGAGTAATAATTATCACCATCTTGAATTCCTATTAGAATAGTAATGAGAGTGAGCATATTCAAAAGAAATAACATAGAAATTTCATTTTAAAAATACTAGATATACGTTTCAACAAAATTTAAAGATGTACACAATATTTAAAGATTATATAAGCAGTCATATTTTAATCAAAATGTGACAGCTTAGATGATGTGTGCTTAAAATTTATGAAATGTTATAAGTTCAAGTGTGAGACCAAAATGACTAAATAAAAATAATTGTTAAGAGTTGTTAATTTTAAATAACATACGTGGTTAATAACATAATATTAATGATACGATTGCATTGTATGCGGTCTCGAATCTTTCCGCCAATTACATGTATAAAACGAGTATTTTGTTCAAGCAGTGTAACATGTTCCCACATGTGCTCAGTTCAAGATTGATATCGGCACTTAACCGAAGTCAGCTGCTGATGTAATTAGCGATGCGACTGGAGACCCACTCCACGAATTTATCTTGCACTCCTTATATCTCAACAGGCTGGTTTAACTCGCCTTAACTAATTGAAACTGGTGAAAAATTGCGACCACATACCGCGCAATTTAATGTCATTGCCTCCAGGTACTTGTGTAATTCAAACGTTGCAATGTTTACTTTTAATCGTTAATGCTCAGCAGACCCTTAATAACCATAACTTGGCGAGCCACAGTAAACTAGTCTTTTAAACAACATTCGTAATAAACGAGACGTCCTTATTGATGTTATATGAAGATATATAAATACAACAAGCAGTTAATTGTGTTGAGATCATTACGCAAGTTACTTGACTACATAAAGTTTGTATTAGAGCCTAGTGCATAAATATGGTTAGATTTAGTTCCTTAAGGTATTTGCAAAATAGAAGATAGACGAGCTACTTCAAAGATTAATGCGAGGTGTCAATTGGCAGTGAATGGTGTACGAGTGTAGTACTAGCTTGATGTGTTGTACAGGGTCGCGGTATCGGTGCCGGCGTGACGGACAGAGGGCACGGTCGTTAGTGTGACCGCACCATTATCGATGATGGATGACCACCGCCGGCGCCATCGCGCCGTACCGACACCCGACAAATTTAATTTAGACCACTAATGTTGTGTGTTGTTACTTATAGATAAAGCGATTATAGCATTAAAG
This sequence comes from Catocala fraxini, assembly GCA_930367265.1. Lineage (NCBI taxonomy): Eukaryota > Metazoa > Arthropoda > Insecta > Lepidoptera > Erebidae > Catocala > Catocala fraxini. Next base: position 19,494,387 of record OV884029.1, read on the forward strand.
GAAACCATCTAGATAACTATATCAAAATCATTCCCACCAAACTAATTTTATATGCGATATAGACATCGATGATAATTATAATAGCCCAAATGTATTTCGCAGTCATATAAAATAGTTATTAAGGAATGTTGAATGCATAATTAATTAATTATTCACAAACTAATACTTCTCGTCCGCGTTCACGTCAATGTAGACTTTTACAAAGTTTGTACGATTTCTCGAGCACCTAAACGTGGCTTCAACGTACGCACATAAATTTTATAACGTAATTCAGTTTTAATGAGCACAAAATAACATTTACAGGTCGCTTGCGAAGAGATGTAAACTGCTTTAATTACGCCTTTAGCGATCGAGCATCTTAGTCGACACGAGCATCGAATCAACACATTCAAATTGCTACATAAATACGACACAATAAAGCGAGACTTTATAGTAGTTTTAAGTTTATTGAAAAAATAATGAAAACGGTGTACGCTGGCAATTGCCAAAACATGGAGATGTTGAGTGTAGCAGCAGACAGCGACAGTAGACAGGTACGTCGTGGAGTATGTATGTGTATGACGGGGAGGCGGGTGGTAAATGCAGTCGGTCGGGGCGCTAACGCGCGAGGGGCTGCGGCGCGAGGTGCGCGGGGCGCGGCAGGGGTGCTGGGGAGCAGACGTCGTCGAGGAGCGTCGGAGGCTGCGATCGATGAAGCGCGGACACGCCTCGCGCACACCGCAGCCCGCAACCTACACTCATTGTTGATTCAACCGCCGCTCCTTCGTCTACTATTAAACGTACAACCCTCGTACACGTTATGGAGACTTCACCCGAAACGCTCATAGATAAACATTCATCATCTCTAAACGTTTGACCTTTTGGACTCACTCGGACAGTCCTAACCCAAAAGAACGCATCTCAAAATGTCTGGAATGAATCGAATATGGTTTTATAGTTAATGCATGTGAGCTGTCAAGAGATCTTCCAAAAGCGATGAGCGTGTTAAACGACTGTATTGTGATGTGCTGTCACTGCGGAGGCCGGTGCCTTTGCCTGAACCCTTACCACTTCGATATTGTCTCGCCTCACGGGCTAGGAAGCCATTTGCCTGCTCAAACATCCAAGGCGGTTACAAAAAGTAAAGCTATTAATCTGATATCAACCTATTTTTAATTCATTTGAAATTTTTTTGGTTTTATTGTTTATCTAATGAAATATAGGCATTTTACTTAAAATAAGCTATTACATGTCAAAAACTCATACATTATATGCTATGATACAAACAAAATAAAATGGCCTAATGGAATTTGACAAAGTAATGTGACACTGATATTGATTTACCATCTACAAAACTAAAGAAACATCTTGACTCATATTTTCAAGTGATCGGTAAAATCTAGCAATTTTATTAGGTACGTAACTAGAGTTATATGAAACTAATTTCAACATTTACCAAAAGCAAAAAGACATAAAGAATTACATAAATTGATCAATTACTTACTTATTTTCAGTACGAATACCCTATCTTGAAAAAAAGACAAGAAGACAGCGCCTTATCTAAAATCTTGTCAAAACGGTTAGTTAAGCGCGGGATCAGTACAAAACGAGTGACACGTCGATGTGGAGGCAGACCGCCGCCGCGAGCGACGCGAGACGACACCCGCCGCCACCGCGACTCACACACAAACAATCTTAAATATCACACGTTATAAGGTCCCTTTTCTTTAACACTAATCAAACCCAAGAGTAAGATTACCATTTTGTGAGTGACGATCAATTTGAATTCCTCAGGACACTGATCCGTCACCGATAAAACACTCCAACACCATTTGGTGACAAGTCAGTTGTGGACTTGTAATCTCGGAGATTAAAGACATCTCCATTAATAGTCGATCCAACTGAGCGCTTCGAACCGACGACTGATGAAACCGACTCGAGTTTTTTAATTGTGCTTTACATGCAGCTAATTGCTTTATATGCCCACTAATACGACGTTAATTTCGCCATAATGGCGCTGACGGAGGCAAATTATGAATATAATATCTATAAATTCTTTTATCTGCGAACCGCTCCTCCATAATTTACAATCATAAAATAATAACCACGAGAGTTAAGCAGGTTTAATGAGGCATCGGTCAAAATTACCACGCTTTGTAGAACGCTACCAATGTTAGCGTGAATAGCCGCTCGAAATGGACAAATATGAGCACCTATATAATACTTACATTTATTAACCCTATGTAAGGTTCCAGTCGAGTTGGCAACAAGGGCTGTTTGGAGCGAGGGAGTGGGCTCGAATGTGTTTGTGACGTTGCTGTAAGTACGCCCCGTACTCTTGCGTGTGTGTGACAACAGGTATAAGAATGACTAGGCTCCCGCATCCTGGTCGTGTTTACTTACGAACTCGGTAGCATATATATCTAGACACGCATACTATAAGCGGGAGTAGCTAGTGTAGCTACGCATTCATAGTTATACGGGTGTTGAGGACATGACCGGATTTGCGCACAAACTATAGTAAGTCACGCGACATCGAGACAATAAAAACTTATCAAGCCTCTTATAGCTAATTAGGCCTACACTTATTGTTATTTATACGCTACACGATAGGCATTTACAAGTCAACGGTGTCACAGAGTTCATGACAGCACGAAAATTCTACAAAATAATGTATTCATAGGCTTCGGGCCTATTAGCATTGTTGGATGTAATCGACTACGTATACGACTTCATACCTATTTCTAAACCTTGACTTGACGTTAAATATTGAAATCTACTCGTTTGAAAGTTTGTAAGAAACGGTTTACAAATGCTTAGAGCAGTTATTAGCAAGTAAACGGCGTGATTACTCATAAGATAATGTCAGGGTGTAGTCGACGGGCGCTTGACGAGACGGCTTGCACCTGTAGGTCGGTGATCTAATTCGTCCGAATGTTAATGTCGGTGGCGAGTCGACCGCGTGCCCGAGAACGCCTGCGACCAGTGCCAGCGTAACCCGACGCTACACCTGTCCCGATATGAAATAATTTTTATTTACAGAGCCCTCCGGAGATTATGAATATTTCGTTGTGCTATCGCGCCCGACATCGAACAGCATATTATGTTACATCGCGGAGTAACCTATGACGATCCATAATTTACATGTCAGGCGCTCGCGTCGTCTCTCTCCGTTTCGGTCGATAATATTTTTACTTGACGCCTTCCCTAGTAGTCATTTTACAGTTTCATTTTATTGTGACAACATTTATAAATTGAAACATAGACGCTCGTAAAATTATTTTATTGAGTTAATAAAATAGTTTAATTAAGTATAAATACGCAGATTCGTGGTCATATAATTATGATAAGGACTTTCAATGTCTATAAAATAAAGATATTTTAGAAGTAAAAGATTATAAATAAGCCTTTGGGCCTGACTGATGGTTAGCGATTACAGTAGCTCAAGGAGGCATGTGCCGAAATATAACTTACTCTCTTCAAAAAATGAGTCACGGAACTGCTAGTGTAAGAGACGAATTTCACTGATGACTCACACTGGTGACTTGCGATGCCCAAAGAAGCCTGGAAGTTATCAATCTGATCCAGTAATTTTTTTGGTGCAATTCATGTGAGGGTAGGCTAGTAGGGAGGGTAGGTATGTTCCCATCATTTTTAGGTAACAACCATATTATATAACTTAGCTACGGGTTTTATATACAAGAATAAAGGTACATCATCACATTGTATTGTACTGCAACGAATTAAGCATTTCACAAAAAAAAATAAGGCCACTCTGTTTTGATTAAGTCATTTACTGTTACGTTATTAATCGTGCCAATTAATAATGATATCATAATATAATAGTTGGGCTTTTTTATTTATTACACAGTACGTGAAACGATAATAATTTAACAATTAAGCTCATCGTCATCATATATATTATACAATTATATCACAAAACGATATACATATACAAACGACTGCAGACCTTTTATCATGCGCTATTTATCCAAGTCATTACAAGTGGTACCTACTATTTATACTTTAAAATGTTGCAAAAAGTGCATAATGATGTTCGCTCGTACAGAGCAGGTTGTATAGTAGGTAGGTGCATGTCATCAATCATGAGCCGGGACGCCCTGTGACGAATGCCAACCCAAACACCATTGTGACCGATGCCACCCACAGGCAAACCGCGAGCGGATTCACAGCGCTCCTGCACTTGTGACGTCATACACATAACCTGCGTGAGGTTCCGTAATATTTTTGAACTTGTTAATTTTATTATGCTTGACTCTCCATTTCACTAACTCGATGACATAAGGTGTAATTTCAAACAGTATTTTGTGCGTTGCAGATTAATATGACGAACGCGTTGTAGCATCTAAAAACATAATATTAGCACTGTTGTTCCAAGTGCCTAACGTGAAATAAAATTGCTTTTAAAAGTCACGATATTCTCTATAATCTTTTACAGATTTTTTATTCAAATTAGGCGTAACTTGGCGGAAATCTTTAGTAATAAAATAATTGGGATCCGCTTCAAACACAAAACGTGCGTCGACACGTGTTTTGCTTCAGCTTGTGGCATCTTCAAGATACTCTGGCAACGAATGAGCTCAATTATTATATTACCTTTTTATGTACATATCTACCTATTTATAAAGTATTTTTATAGTGGAAAATATAAAGTGATTAAGTAGTAAGTTAGACGACGTAGTCAAAGATAATAAAAATTAGTAACACGAAACTTGACGAAGAATGAAATAACACGGCAATGACGCTGTTGCTTCGCACCTAATATTTGGTATAAGTTTAGGTTAGCACTGTTGTTCCACATACCAAATGTGAATTACAATTGTTTTTAAAAGACGCGATATTCACTATAAACTTCTACAGATTTTTGTTTAGTATAAACAGCTTATCCTAAAAGGCACATTAAAAGATAATCATTACTAAGTAAAAATATCCTAGGCACTATTTCGGATTATATAAATAATATAACGCCAAGATAAAATGGGTCAATTAATTCTACATATTGCCAGTCTTTAATAGCGACATGTTGGCGATAACGGTGAACATAATTTCTATAATAGGGAATGTAATAGATTGCTGGCCTATAAAAATAAATCATTCTATAAAATTTACATGCTATAAGAAGCGCTCAATTAAATATCAGACTATTTTATTTAGTTGGGCAAGCGCTGTCGATACCTGCATCGAAATTTTAATAGTATCACCTGATATAAATTATAAGTTATTGCAAAATAGGGTATTGTGAATTCATTGACACAATCTTTTCATCGACTTTAACTAAATGCATTGCTTAGTAATTAATGGCACACCTCACGTAGAAAAGCCTTACTAGAAACTCCCCCGTAGCGAACTACTATCAGCTATGTTGTAAATGGTCGATATTATCCATTCGATGTTTACCACACACGATGAATATATTTAACATGCTTAAAGGTTTACACCAAGAAAAAAAATGTTGTAACACCGATTGTATCCGTTCTGTGCGAAAAAACACACGTCCGACGGACGTAATAAATAATAACTGGACTGACTGAAAAAGAAATTTCAACGAATCTATCAAAGCCGTTTTATGGATAAGTATGCTAGCTAGTGTCAACGGCTGCCGTCGTGTGTAATATAGCCTGGTCGGGTTGAATTATGAGAAACCCATGTGTGATTTTTCTATGCGTTAGATATCTTACATATGTTTTTATTCGATCATATTGAATTGTATAACATAGCTTTCGATTTCTATATCGACTATTTTTTAAATTTACACATCTATTGTACTAGTAGGTAGGTCGGTACAATTTCAGCTAGGCAGGCATATATTCATAACGTCCGATTTAATCGGCACAGTTCACCTCGGGGAATGTATCGGCCGCATGTGCAATTAATTGGCTTATCGTGAGTTTATTGATTCGGTAAGGCGATCCGTTTTAATTACCGCCATCGCTCATTTGCCGCTGATTGGCTCCCAACATACCTCTATATAGTACCAACTCCTAATTAAACCCGACCAATTTCAAGATCTCTCTCCAGTAAGAAAGAACTCACAGTCGTTCACAGCTGTACAATTTATTCGGTTAACCGTGTTAATTAAGCAGACTTTTAACGTCATTGCGTATAAATCAATAATGACAAGAATTGAAATCCAATTCGCCAGGAGGTAGGTCTCTAAGTAATTATGTAAACGGATACTCCATACAAAGTAAACGGAATATAAACTTGTTTTACTCATAATTTGCATATGCTATTTATTTTATTGAACTGTAGTAAAAATGTTTAGTGCTCAGTAACAAGACAGATGATGTATTCAACTTTCTAGTGGAATGGTTCAAAAACACAGCTTTGGGCTCTATTGCATTGTATAATTTTGTATCGTAAAAAGGGTAACAAATATAAAAGTTGGTCGTTGAGCACATGTCGCGGCGCGTGGAGTCTGCTATTACAGCTAATTGACAGTCCGCACACGAACTGTACGACTACTATATTTGTCACTTCCCCTCAGTTAATGACACGTTACACCTACGACAGAAGGAAACTTTTAAAATAAACAAATGCTTGAATGTCTGTCGCGAGTACCTACTGCCGCATAACCACATGACATGCTGAGCATCAATCTAGGAATAAAGGCATTTAAACACACTGTATACACACACATTGCGGTTTGCTTTCAAATTTACACGCTAACTGGTGCTAAACAATTTATGGGCCACAACTTTTTCTATAGTATTTTATTAAAAGGAGCAAAGTTAATAATGACACACTTAATGTTACCGTCAGCCCTCTCAGTGTAGTGTTGCAGCAAACAAAGTTATCAATAATCACGATTTGGTTAATGGCCCGGGGAGGACGGCGAGTTTCAGTACAACGGACTCATAATAAAGATATAATATCACCGGCGGCGAACTCTCCCGAGGGTGACGAATTGCTCGTACGATTAACTCTTAAACGACAAATAGAGGAACTCCCTTCCCGCAATCCTCCCGCTTGGGGGTAAACTAAGCCACGACTTCCGCTAATTATTCGGGGGAGCGGCTTCGCGAACATCGCCGTCCCCCTCGCACTCTGCAAGCCGATGCACATCTCCGCAAAAACTCTCTGAAAACCAAAATTTTCCCTTCTCCCGACGGGCGGTCATATTTCTTCCCTCTCGCTCCCATTAAACACGCCGTAAACGCTTTCCTTTTTTCACGCCCTCGCTCTAATAGAAAGGCAAATTACGAGCTTACGGGCGCGGACGGGTGGCGATGTACGAAACCGCCGCGGCCGTGCCTCCTGCGTCCCGTTTTCACCCGCAGACACACATATTTCCGTGCTCCTCGGGAAAACAGGGGTCGACTACGTGAACTTTCACGTCATATGTTTATACCCGTATCTATCATGATACCACAACACAACACACATGTATACCGCGTATTGTTTCTAAATATTTATACTGTAACTTTGCTGTAACTCTACAAATAGATTTTGATCGGAATGTCTCAAACATCTTGAACTATAAAACATGACCTATTGAATCCTACGTCGACATGTTGTGATCGTAATCTTAATTTATTGGCACACAAATAAATACCTACTTGTGCAACATTCCTTAGCCAGAACTGTCATTTATATTTAAGTTTTCATCCTGTATTATGTAATACTTAATACAGTATCGGCGGTACTTAAAATGTTAGTAAATTATTAAAGTAAATAGACTTTTATCTTTATTCCAAACAAGTACAAGATTTTCAAATTTAACTTAGTGCGGTCTTTTTACAAATATTTTAACTAAAACACGTACCTAAAGTACTAACACTGCTCTATAAACATACTAAACATCACTCCATAAAAGTATTGAACCAAGGCAGAGGTCGTGAAAAGGTAACTATAAAAACTGGGTCATCCATAGACGTAGAATAATTTTTATTACTAAAAAAAATTAAACGTCAGTGGCTTTAATAGAATCATCTATAATAAATGACAACAATAGGCATCAAGACAGGGAACAATAACAGCGATTATAATTTTCCCGTAGGAGCCTCAATGTCAACCTAGAGTGAGTTGTCGCAATGTAACATTGCCACGACAAAGCTGACGAGCGGCTCGCGTGACGTCACACATACATTGTCAACGCTACCCACGCAACCCTGCAACTCTTCACCCCACATACTGACATGTTCCAACTATTTCCTACAACTCGATTTTTTTAAGCTTAGTCGATTTTCTCCTCTGAATAACATTAAATTCATCTTGTAAATTCTTATCAATCACTATATTCTACATTTACTAATCCTAACTAATATTATAAAATAAGAATATGAGTTTCTGTAATTGTTTGTTACGCTTTCACGCCTTAACTACTCGACCGATCACCAAGAAATTTGGCATACACGTTGTCAGGGATACAGAAAAATACATAGAGTACCTTTTATCCAGAAAAAAAGTACGGTTCCCGAGGTAAAGAAATTGACATAGCCTACATTTACACGAGCAAAGCCGCGGTCAAAATCTAGTTTACTAATGATATCTTAAACACAGCGCTTCATATTTAAAATTGTCTATAACCTACTGCCTGAAATGAATAAAGGTATGCCAGCATATCGATGTTTATATTATTTATGTTCTAAGTTACAAATCAAACAACGTCGACGGCAACCTTCAGTTCCATGATTCGGTAATGAGCAGGTGCCATCAGATTGTAGGCTTGTTCGTACAAATGGCAGTCATTTTCGAGTTATCGACTTAACACCGCCACGGAAATGGAAAATAATAACTTCATCGCTGGGCGGCGACACGTACGGATATAATTTGGACGCATTAGACGTCATTTGTAGGAAAACTTGCGCCATAGTGCGCGACCAACTCATTATATTGTTCTATTTTCACCCCTCGGTAACATGACAATGTTTTCAATCTCTAATGATTCTCACAATTCTATACACTTACACAATAAATAAGTGTCTGTTTATAATATCGAGATGAATGTATTTAATTAAGTTCAAGCGATTTTTATTCTAATCCAAACTAATATTATAAATGCGAACGTGAGTTTGTTTGTTTGTTACGCTTTCACGTCTTAACTACTCGAGCGAACATCATAAAAATCCGCACGTACGTTGTCAAGAGTACAGAAAAGGACATAGAGGACCATTTCATCCAGAAAAAAGTATCGTTTGCCGAGGCAGTGGAATTTGATGACAAAATTTAGATAAACGCTTGCGCGCCGCGGGCAAAATCTAGTAGTATACAAGTAAATTTGAGGAATTTAAGAGAACACTGTGGTTTAAACGAATATATAATGACTAGAATTGAGAACAGCCTGCTAAGATGGTAGAGGCGTGTAAAAAGAATAGACGACGTAAGACTGACGAAGAAAGAAGGTATATGAAACAAATGTGAATGCAACAGCCGGAACTTGAAGACTTAGACGAATGTTCTCTAAACACATTTTACTCACAAACTGATAAGCGTGCGTGAAGAATATAATAAAAGCGAATGAAGCAATAGAGATATGTCAGGATCGTAGTACGTGTAAATCCGTGGACTCCGTCTACCTCTCTGGAAAACCAGCGTAAGTCCATAAATATATGAATGTGCACAAAAATATAAATACGAGCGTGTATGAGGAATGTGATGAAAGTGAATGAAGCCAGAGAAGTATGTCAGGATCGTAGCAAATGGAAATCCGTAGTCTCTGCCTACCCCTCGGGGTAACAGGCGTGAATCTATGTATGTATGTATGTACATACACAAATATTACTAATATTTAAAAGAAATGAGCCTTTCCATATTGTTAGTAGAAGTCGCGGGTAAAGGCTAGTGCAAGATATTTTTGATAGTCGATTTTATTAAGGTTATAATAGTGGAAATTGCCAACATTACAACTATAGATAACTTAAGTCATTCTATCAGAGATCAGTAAGCTCTATAAATATATGACAGGAATTGTATCAATTGCATCTAAGAACTATTTTAACCACAATATTGCATTTTTATAATGCCACTATACTTATCCAATGTACGTGACTGACGAAGCTTTTAAAATCTTACGGAGCATCTGTATCATAGTCAACGACACCGATACCGTTGGAACCAACCCTTACTTCCGCGACATGAGCTACGATTACGTTTTTGTTACACCACCGGCCCCGGCCACCCCGAATCCACATAAAAATAATTTATTCCTACCGAGGGGTAGCTGTGAAAATTTAACGCTCTACTTGAAAAAAGTGACACCACATGACGATGTCAAATACAACATCTATCCTTTACTTTCTAGTAATGTGTGAGAGTGACAAATAGCTACCCGGTTTTTTAAGCTTACAGCCTGAAGCCGTGTTTATGATTAAAAAGTTCACGGTGCAACTGGCGCATAAATCGTATAGCTTCCGTATGTCGAGTGCTGATCAAGCCGACTAACTTACTTAATTAGTAACTCGACAGATGACACAGAACGCTCTGCCACTTTTTTCACATTAGTTACCAGTTAACAACCTGGGTAAATGTTGACAAGTACTGAAAGTCCAGCAACATAATCGACTTGGACGCGACAAAATGATTTGATAGATGAAGCTGTAAACTTGACATTGAAGTGATTTAAATCAACGTGATGATCGAAGACAGCGATGTGAGTCGATCACTGAGCTGTCACTGTAGTGCGATAACAAGCCCACTTTACTGTAAGCAAGTAAAAAAGAGTACAGTCAGTTACGAAGTGGACCAGTAAGGTCGCTATGGCAGTGGTAACGAGAAGCGGGTCGGGGGTCGCAGTCGCGGTCGCCGATGGCTCACAATGGCTCGTTTGGAAGCACAATGCCGCCCCCTCGCGGCCCACTTCATTACGCGCGTATTGTGCCACACACAGGCACGCGCACCTAGACCTGTGTGACTCTCGTGACCCACCAACGCCGGTGGCCTACCAAGCCATTCCACATTAAGCACACCTTTGTTTCCAATACCAAGCAAATAAAACTCACATACCTACAAGTTTATTACCGACAATCAAACAAATATGATATCTAATAAACGAACTTTATAATTCAATGCGCAAAAATCTCATCAACCTAACAGTAAAATATTACATATCATAATTCAAAGATTAATTTGTGAAGAAGCTTCTGGCGTTACGTCGGTTTTAATAAGCAAATTAAAGCTATCAATCACAATGAATCGACGAGTAATACGCCATAGCGACGGAATATTTAATCATTATCTATTTAAGCATCGAATGTTCGGCTAATAATAGCCGAGATAATATCTCATTGAGCAGAGTGAGTGGAATGGCAATGCGCGCGCGATTGAAGCGATCACAATGGGCGTAGGAGTAAAACCAACACGCGCCCGCGCCTGCGCACACCGCACAATACCGATCTTACAATGGAGGGCTAATTGTGCGTCGACAGCCAGATACCACCTCATTGTTACTTGCGCTGAGACTGAGACTCGATGTTGTTATTATGTTAAAACTAGTTTTTAGGCCGCTTCCGTATAATCAAACCAGCTTTCCAAATATGAAACACCTCTATTGACCTCTGGCAGCGTTAATCGACGCGTAAAATTAACTTCGAAATTCGATTATGAGGGTACAGTCAAAAACTCACATCAAGAACAACTTCAATGTAACGTCAACGAGCCGTGAGATGAATGATGATTACTCTCTATGAGATTCCCAAAATCGCCGGCCGTTGTCCATGATTACGTAATCAATCTCCGTCGGTGTCTGCCGTCGGCCTTTCATCGAGCAACGCGGGCGCATTACTCTCACCTGTATTCAAGCGCTTTTTACACCTTTTTTCGTAATTATTTAAACTCGCTTATTATGTTTTAGGCGTTAATGTCTGTTAAATGACCACCCTCCTAATGATGTTCGTCCTCCGGTTCGATATCGTTTTAAGTAACACTCTTGAAACTTTATGGTCAAATCGAGTTTTAAGATGGTTGTTATGAAGAAAAATTGCTAAGTTTTCGTCGAAACGGTTAATCAAACTGTGTGATATAAATCATTTTAGGATTTACTTGAAGTTGTAAATTTTGGAAGATAAATATATGACGAGACATTTAAATAATGCGTATGTGCGTGGTTGTACGAGTCGGGCGCGGGCCGCACGGTAGCTGACAGTTCACAGCACCGCTGCAGTGCAGCGACGCGAATCGCAAGGAGCGTGGGCGAGCGCTCATTGTGTGCACATCTCATTTTCTCGTATTGAAGTCACTGCAACCAGTAGCTAACACTTTCAACATTAATCATTGTGAATTCGCAATACGCTTATTGTTATATGTTCATAATATTTTATAAAAGATTTTTTTATTTATGAAACAAGAGTCTTGAATTATTAAAGATATATCTAATACCACTTTACTTGATCACATGTTAAATAGGCAAACGAACTTACAATTCTGCTAAAATATGAAATACGATGTTTAACGTATTTCGATGAACCAATTATGAGCAGTGTAATTAATTCATGTGATGAACATAATTGCGTTTTATTGCAACACGTTGGCGGCGCGACTTGATCGAGTTATCGAACGATCGCAGCGCGTGCGCCACTCGAACCGCGCCGTCTCATCACCTTACCAATTAGGTACCAACTACCAGCTACATTGATGAAAGCACGACAACTTTACGTGACAGCAGCCAATACAATCTTCTTTAGCTGATTCTGAATACCGTTTGTAACGTAATAAACTTTATTATGAGTGCCGTTTTCATAGTAACAATCAACTGCTTATCTTTACGGACGATATTTTCGAAATTAAAACAACCCTTTCTTATTCAGCTTTTCTATTATGCTTTAAACCCACATACTATTATTATATTGCATAAGAAATTGATTATATAGCAAATTATTGGCCATTGTTTCCGAACAAATAGTTATCCAAATCAATTTTATAAAAAAGACATGCGTCCGTTGAACTCCTTTCCTCGTCGGCGTACATGCGGGAGTGTGCGAACGTCTCAAATTGAAAGGTGCATTAGTGCAAAATAACATGTAGCCACGAAAATTTCAATTAAGTTTAATGCACATGTCGGTATACTTCTCGCCCCTCACCCCACACCCTCTGCCCCTCACTCGATTTATTAAAAGCGATTACGAAGCGAGCTGAACCGACGTCCGATTGACTTTGCACTTGCTTTATCGTTGCCAATACATTTTGATCCCCTAAATTATGATAACGATAACCCATCCATGACTTTATTGCATGAAACAGGTGATTTAATGTTAATATTATTTCAATGCGTTGCAAATGTTTAAGGGGGCTTTAGCTTAAATACAATTATCGTGCAATAAAATCTATACTCTCATATCCTGTAAATGTTTCAGTGTAATAAATATAAATAAACTCTGCAGCATATTACACTGCAAGATTTCTTTATAAATTGAAAGAAAACCTATCTCTATAATATTCATATGTCTCTTTTGTTTAAACCTTTGCCATCATATAAGAATATATTTACTTATATTGTACTGGCTTACGTCTTAAATAACTCCTATATAAGCAGTCCAACATAAAATCCCGAGGGTGAGTTAAGCAAAGAAATTAGAAATTAAGAATATTTTCTTACTTCTTTCCATTTGTAACTTCATTCTCGTTCAAATCTAGTATTTCATATTGAGAAATAATAAATAGCAACCCATGTGATGTGCACCTTACACAAAATCAAATTGCATGCAACGATTCTTTGAAGCACGCCGACAAGCGTCGCTGGGCTACAATAGCAAAGAGTACATCGTACTGCGCATGCGCAGCGGTTTCCTTACGTACTATATAAAATCATTCTTTGAAAATGTAGGTATTAAATGAATGTAGTCAGTAAAATTATTTTTGTATGATTAAAATTATGTGCCTCTTACTGTTCTCAAAACTTTGTGAGATTGCAAATTTACTCGTTGTATTCTGCCCGACATAAAGTATTTTATTCTTAGCTTAATTATGGTTTCTAATAAAGTCATAAAGCGGATACAATCTCAAAAGAGTATCAGAAACCCCAAAACAAGATCTATATCAGTTGCCCATCAAACCCCAAAATATCCAGTCGAATAAGTCTTTAATTTCAACTGAAAGCGGGCACCTGTTCTGCCAGGCAAAAACTGTATTATAACCACTTATAATCAACAATAATTATTGCCTACAATAACTGTCAAAACGGCACTAAATATCGTTAGTTAAATGCCATAAGTTTCTTTTTTTCAACGATCCACACCTTTGGTGCCACACAAAGGAGTAGGTGCTGATCGAAAGGTGTACCAGGTGCTAAACGCTGACTGACATTAAATATGCCGCATGTGTAATATAAAAATAAATATTAATTAGTGCCAATGAATCAAGACTTATTATTTATCTAATAACATTAACCACTAGATACTTGAAAAATCATCATAACAATATGGCGGGCTAAAGATATGATTACGGTACTTGGTAACTTATGTTTGTCTTATAAATTATAACTAGCCTAGGTTTATTTTTTTTTATTCTTTTTTTGTTTATTTATTTATTCAGGTCTTCCCACAGCTTGTGCATACAATGTACTTTAATTTTTATATAACTTAAAGGTTACAGGCTTACACACTAGCCAATTACGAGCTAACCAACATTCATCAAGTAACATTAGGTACTATTTAGAAATTAAAACTAACATAATTAAATATCCAACAGGTTAAACAATATTGTGATGTGTTACAATTTACGTAAATTAAAAACTTAATATAATAATATAGGTAAAGACTACAAGAGGTATCAGTGGTTAAGTGGTTACATTTTCTGTCCGGGATTCCAGGATTTTGGATTTAAATGAGTTTATAGAATCGTGATGTATATCTGCATTAGGCACTAGTTTTATAAACGAGTTCATTTCTCTACACATTCTATTTAGTGGTGAATTTGCTCCTATATTAGTGTTACAATGCTGAATATGATATGGTTTGACTATAGGGTATCTGGGTATTTTACTAGGGATGTTTAAAGATATGCGTGCAAGTAGCTCACTACAGTCGAATTTATCGTTCACCAAAAAGTTTAATAGCTTAGTTTATTAACGCGTAAAATGATCTTTTATAAAGTATAGCAGTATTATTTTTTATATTCGATCTTAGAGGTAATCGTATTTAGATTATAAAAGTTATTAATTTTACCTTATATAATTTAATACTTAACATAGCCCTTTTGTCGGCCTCGATGGCGTAGTGGTTAGTGTAACCGACTGCCACGCCTGAGGTCGCGGGTTCGATCCCTGCACAAGTCAAACATTTGTGTGCATGAACATGGATGTTTGTCTTGGCCCAGACCAAGACAAACATCCATGTTCATGCATCTGCATCTGGGTGTTTCTATGTATAATATGTATGTATTAATAAAAAAAAAGTATATATGTATGTTTGTCCATTGTCTAGTACCCATAGTACAAGCTCTGCTTAGTTTGGGCTAGATGGTGTTGTGGGTATGTGGTAGAATATTATATTATTATATTATTTAAATAGCTCCTTAGAGAAAATATGTACTTTAACATATTAAAAAAAAACGTTCTCTTGTACTAATAATACGACGATTCTTCAAAATAATCGAAAATATAAAAAATAAAAATACTTTATAACGTGTTATTTCTGGATGGAGCTGAACTGGAGAGTGAAATTGCAAATAGGTCTAATTTAAGTTGGAAAGGTCATGATAGTTTCAATCAGTATAAAACACAGCCGCCCTGGTTTAGACACGCACATCTCATGAATATGTTCGTCACGTCCGCCGACACCATTGCCCGTTGGATAGATAATTGTCGATGTACTAAAAGCCGATAAAAACCATTAATATGACGGGCGATCGCTCAAATTGCGGATACCGATAATTTACGTAGCACGTATAGCTCCTCCTTGCTCCGTGCCTCAGCCCGAGCATCCGCGCGCTATCACCCGCGTCATGTGCGCGTTGCAAGATAATTTAATGCACTACAAGCACTGCGCCAGGTAATAAATTAAATATATGTTCCGACGAACACTAAATTGTTACTTCGAATTGTTTGTCTGTTACGTCTGCCTGTTATACAAATTGTTTCTTTTCTATAACCTATCCATCTAGTAGCTGTAACTATGAAAATAATCTTGTTTATACTGGAAAACTATTTAGTTTTTACAGACACACACAGAACAATAGAAGATAAATATTATGTACAGGTGAAATAATCAAAAACCGTTTATACAGGTACATATAGTAAGGCTTACCGAGTTAAGCTGCAATAAAGAACCAATAATTATGAATTTATTTGTAAGCAGAACGTTGTCTGCACATTTTTAATTTCGCGGTAGAGCGCTCAGACGTTGCAATTTCAACACTGTTTTATTGTTCGGGTTTACCGATGACTTACGATGTTGAACTCGACCGCAAACAGATATTGCAATAACGTTGTTAACGTATAAACCGTCAGACATAAAAAGGGCACGTTATGACCTAAAATTCAAATATTTTGGACAAACTCATTGTCAGGAGAGGTCCAGCGAACATAAATCGTCCACCAGTTAGGTCTCCCTAACAAAGTCCACTCGGCAGTAAAGTGGCCGCTTGTAAATCAAAACGACGAATCGAAAAAAGAAAAAGTAAATAAATCGAGACAGAGCGACGTTTCTTGTGAGCCACGCAACACTAGTGATGTGCCCCTTATTTGTATAAAAAATTATCGATAAAGTATTATAAGCTGTTAAAGTCTTAAGTATTAACTACCTATAAGAATATTAAAAGAAATGATATACAAACAATTCTATACACATAAATATTTTTGTCAACGGATATTACTAACTCATTCTACTTCGAAATAAAATAAAGTTAAATTACATTATTTATATTATCATAACATGTATTATTTATAAGCTGGTAAACGTAGGGTAGAGACTTAGGAAAAGATCGATAATAAAGAACCTACAATATTTGGTGGTCCCGGGCGGGCCGTATCGATGTAGAAAGAAACGGATTGTGCAGCGCAATAAAAAAAGATAAAGCGTATTACGGGATGTCCGGAGATAAGGGCCACTTTATGTTTTCATATTAAGTTTGACATAAAAATGAACGCAGTAACACATTTTACTGCTATTGGTGGCCTTTGTTAGTTTAACACTCGTGTCGCCGTACAGTTCCACTACTGGTTTACTTAATAATAGTATTTCGTGATTTCAATTATATTTAAACTACAATAATAGCAATAATTATTAGTTTAAACTTTGGCATTATACATGCGTGTAGTGCATCTATCAACGTGTAAAAATAGCAGAAAATGTAATCCCGAGCAATAATTTTATAAATGTAATACGTCAATAAATAATGTGCGTAGTACTGACTTTACATTTTTTTATACAAGGCATAAAGTCAAGATAACAGAATAACACCCAAAGAAATTAATAGAAAAGGCATTGTAAAGCAATTTGAAAACACGCTTCGCCACCCTCCCCTTGTAAAATTTGTCCACGATATCCCGTTTTGATTGGATGGGTTGATTTATCTCTTGTTTAGGCGTATATTTGAAGATTACGTAATCTTGATACTTCATAATTCTAAGAAAAAGTAAAAACAATAATATCTAAAAATAATTAAATAGATAAAAAGCATTAATTGCATTTTACTTTACGTTGGATCGAACGTGTCAATGCACTATATCGTTATAATATTTTCTGCATTTATATAACATACCAAATAAAAATGTAAGTTGTAAGTATAATCAATTTATACCTATTAAAGTAATAAATAAAGAACTAAGTATCAAAACTAGGTAGTCGCGTTCTATCGCGTAGAATGTGAGTGTAACAATAGGATTCTCTCCCCTGAGATTGAAACGCTCTCCGGGCTATTGCCGGGTACAGTGATTTAGACTAACTGCACTTGTTGCGATACGGGGGTACGTCCCTATTGCAGATAACATATGACAGGCGGCTAATACGAGGATTATACTCATTCCGTACACTTGTACCGACGAGATATTTACCGTAATCATTCTAGAGCGTGGAATAGCAATGGCCACACTCTATCATCAAGTAATAACACAAACACACTAGTGTCTATGCATTTTATTTTGACGTAATGCTTTGTGACATAAATAAAATATATAATTGACGCTTACGATCGTAAGTGTCAATTATATATTTTTTCCAATCTGCGATTTTACTTCACAGTTAATAAATTCAGTCGTCAATTAGTCAGAACAGCGATTAATTAAATATATGACATAAACGTGGTAAAAATGTGGAGCGGTGAAATGTTATTTTTATATGTCGTTTGACGTGTCATTATTGCGCACGCGCCTCTCCGGAGAGCAGTATGTCAGAGCGCGACAGTGTTCCCGGGACGAGGGACGAGCGAAGCACGGAGCGCCGTACACAATGCCAATTTTCCGCTCACCGCCACCGACTACGCAATTATTTAGATAAACCTCTCGGCGTGACTATAAAAACATCTTCCCCTCCCCCACGCAACGTTGTTTGTTGTCTTTGGGGCTTTGTGAATTTATAGCCCAGCATTACGCCGACGGTTAGGAAAAAATGTACTTTTAATTTATCTCGTTAAAGGGTTGAAGGACGGCCGGGTTCGCGAAGTAATTATTCCGGAATTGGCCACTTTAGCTGATGAATCCATTCCGTTGTACCCTTTATTGGGGGGTGATTGTGGAGTGAATTAATTTATTTTTGACTCCGATCCCAACGAAGTGAAAGATTACATTATGTTGATGAGTGAAGCAATTAAATCATTTGAATATTTTTGTTAGTATGATGTAAACACAGTGTTCACGGTAAAAATGTAAGTCAGTCAATACAAATGAGATGAACAGTTACGGATCGTAAAGAGCGTTGAGACGCACTACATAAGGTGTAAGTAGCCCACTATCTATTTTTATCTTTGTTTATATCTTCACTCGCTATTCTTGAATTAACTAATGTTTAGATTTTATGTGCCTTTTACTGTTACTACTGTTACAGATCTGCATTTAATGGAATTCGATTTTGAATCTTCCTCAGAGTCATATTTCGGATAAATAAATCGTAACTAATAAGACTCATCGCGTGACGTCGGATCTAGACACTGGTAAAATATAGTTACAATCCCAAGAACTTGTATTGTTATCTTGCACAATTTATGAAAGGAATAGAAATATTATAAACCTACTAATATTATAAGGGTGCAAGTTTGTGAAGACGTTCGGATGCCTGTTACTTAATTACGCGTGAATCGTTGAATGATCTAAAATAATACATAGAATTTTTATCCAGACATGCCATTCCGTAGAATTAAAGCGGGTAAAACTATCAGCCGAAGCTAGATTTTAATATATTGATAAATAATATGTGATTTCAGTTAACAAAAAACCATTTCCTTCATAAGATGTCAAATTATGCAAGACATTGGATCGTATTATGAAACGTGGCACTATTGGTAGCATGATTATGAGTACCCATTTATATCTCGGTAACAAAAAGAGAATTAGAGTCTTTATATAATAACATCAAAGAAGCACAACATGCTCTTACCTGCCACTCTTCGTGATGATCATCTCGGTGCCTAGGTCATGGAACTTGTCCCACAGCTCCTTGGTCTCTAGCTGGCAGTCGACGGAGAGCAACTCCTCACAGTTGCAGGAGGTTGCAGGAAGTGGCCGCGCTGGCGACGGAGTGTCCCGCTCGCCTAGTTCTGTTATATATGAATCCTTTTAAAAGATTGCATTATATGTGGACTTGCATAATAACATAGAGATGCTATAGAGGTTAGAAGTTCCTTTGGAGCCCCAATTTCTATTTTTAAGAACACCCAACACTTGTACCTCTACAAGAGCAGTTAATGGATCTTCCAAATGTTTTGCTCCATAAGAAAACTGATTTATAACATCCTAGAGGTAATACAGTAGGCTTAAATAGTATTGTGACACTATTCAAGATTTACACACTCACACGTATTGTGATACATATCGGTTAAACAAGATAATAATTTTTTAAAGTATTTAGGTGTGCAGATTCGACTTTAGCAGATGGCTTTCTAGCAATTATTGACTTAAAAAAAAAGGTTTTGTAAGTACTATATAATTTATGGCTCGCACGCTTTTGTATACCTAGTAGATTTTTATAATACCTCAATTTAATAGTTCCATTGGGTACATAGTTTTCATGTCACTTGTTTATAAAATCAGTTAAATATCATTTCGAACATTTACATAAAATATATGTACATATATGGCAATAAACTGTTGGTTAATTTCTTTATTGAGTATTACTAGCATATTGTTTTGCAAATGTTATAATCTCTCCAGCTTAATTAAATGATAGTGTGAGAAGTAGGTTTAAGGCCGTAGTGCAATGGGTGGGAATTGAACCCACGAACTCTTGTTCGCAAGTCTACTGCCATAGCAATTACGCTATCGACCCTTCATTAACTGATTGTGATAAAGAGACATACAGATGTACCTACAAGACATTATAAGGTTGCTGTTGTAGGCTACTGGTCCCTAATGTTATATCAATAATGTTGACTTATTTTCACTTTCTTTTCCCGAAGCGCAGCTAGTTTTAATAGTATCACCCAACATTTAGATATTGATATGTTTCATACTCAAACTAGGACCCTACGACATACTGAGCAAAGAGTTATTTGGTAGTAATAGAAGCACAAATAATAACGATTGACAATGTTTATAAAACATGTATTTTTGTCCCAAACTAAAATATTGTCTTTATTATGGTACCGACTTACAGCAGATGTCATATTTGTGGAAGCTTGTAAATAGCAATTGTTACTACACATTTTATCTTATATATCTATGTATATTAGTCTGTAGGCTTTCTAAATAAATAAATAAATTATATATTATTATTTTACAAGTCAACTTATGCTAAAATAGTAATTGCCCAATGTCTTAAGAACAGACTGGAAGTGTATTTATTAAATTTTGCTACCGTTACACGTGATATAAAAACATAATTAATATAGGTATTTTGTCAAATTAATAATTTATAAAGAATGCAAATATTTAAACAATATTTTATTTAAATTTATTTAATATTAACTGCCAGCTTAAAATAGTTTTAGCAGCCTGTTTTTTGAACCTGTTAATTTAATTTTACAAATTAATATGTAAACAATTTTAGAACAGCTGGATATTTTATCGTAGATCCCATGGCATTTGCGTGCGTGCTTACGCAATTATAAAATTAAGCATGTGGATTCCGTCTTCGATTCTTAGGTCAGTAAAAACATCATTATTTTCTTGCTTTAATTTTCAGGAGCAGTTAGGTTCCAGAAGAGCCTTTTAGAAGCAAATAGGCGTGATACACTCCTTCATGACGCTGTCATGTCAATCATCAGGATAAAAGAAAACATACAATTTATAGACATTCGGAGAATATATTATTATAAATTTGAGCATATATTATTTAGAGCAGTGATAGCTCAGTGGGAAGACCAACAGACTGCAATGCAGAGGGTCTCGGGTTCGAAACCACGTCGCGCACCAATGACTTTCGGAAGTTATATGACTTTTCGAAATGATGTGCGTATTGATTGACAATTATCGCCTGCTCCGTGCCTCGGAGAGCATGTTAAGCCGTCGGTCTTGGCTGCCATAAACATCTATGGCAGTCGTTATTGGGAGAGTGTCGACACAAAAGATCCCACTGGGTCGAAGTGTTGCCGGTCTGCACTGACTGGCCCCCACATAAGATACATACATTATAAATTTACTACTACTTACATTTTTTCATAGTTAATGCTATAACAATAAGCACTAATTAGTAAAAATAAATACTATACTAACGAGTATTTACGCTGTTATGAGACTTTAATATAACTATACCATTCTGGGCCACGCCAAACCAGCAAGTAAAATTAACAGCTAGAAGTTTTCTCGCATTTTAAAATGCTAACAAACATAAACGTGTGATATTACATATAAATAACGTTGGTGCAAGTCGAATCTCGTTACGAAGCTAACCTGTGCCTACATTAGTTTTCCACACGCATTAAATCATGGCTGCTGCCTGACTCCAAGTGTGAGAACCGAATTGTACCACTATGAGAAAGTTTGTTTATAGTTAATAACACTTGTCTAATAACAACTTCTATTACTTTTTGTTATAGGCACAATGACGGCGTCGAGGTGCACTAAATTGTTCTCAGTTTTCACGATAGTAACACATTGGATTATTACCATAATCACTATTGGAGACATATTATAACAGGTTATAATAATTTTATGAATTCCCATTAAACGATTAATATTAAATAGTGACAGTCATAAAAATATATATGCATTATACATATCCAAATCAGACGGTCCATGAGATTTTGATAGCTATCGACGCACAACGAAATGTTTGTACGTACATTACACAGCGTAATTACTTTATAAAAATTGTTATAATAATAAAGCGCCTACAACGAGAATATATGCGGACTTATCATAATGCATGGAAAACCATGATAGCAAACAAACGTTTAAGATAAGTCAAGAGCTACGAACACGTATGCTAGGCTCTTTGGTAACTAACGAACAGATAATGTTCTTATACCATTGATCAATTTTAAGTACAAACAACTTTTCTTTTGTACCTAATTTTGTAGCTAAAATTTCAATAAATATAATTTAAGATTAAACAATCAAAGTGAAATACAAAGTGACATATCATTTAATTCGAATTGTCAACTGATGAAATAGTTTGTGTAAAAAATACGGCCTATGTTCAAACCAATTTTCTGTATATAAAACGTCAATTCTATAGTTTGAGAACTAAAAAGCAGCCATTACATCGATATCGCTTATACGGTGCTAAACCATTCCTTAGATAATATATTTCTTGCAGGTGTAGACTCAGTTTAAGGCATTTCACCAAACTTTAATAAAATTAAAGTCAAACTTAAAATAATTACCCCTTTTTATTTCATATTATCTTCATATTATTATTAGTAAATTTCACTACTGCATTATCAGGCTTTATATTAGGTATACTTGGATAATATTATGCTATATTTAAAAAATATATTAGGTGCTATATTTTATTTTATTAAGTCTTACAATAAATATAACTAGTGTATCGAAATACAGATCTTAAAATTATACTGCGCTACCAATATACCATTATTATTCTGAAGTACTCTACTGCTTTTGTGTAAGTTTTTTATATAGCCGTGGGGTATGTGATAACAATATAACTTATATATTATTTTTCTTTATTATAGGAATCAGAAATAATAGGTACAAGCTGCTCGATGGTAAACCATTATCGTAGCATATTCTTACAACGCCCAGGACGGCTTTGTGTGATGCCTACTCTGACAAAGTCGGTGCAGTGCCAAGAACAAGCAAAGAATAAGCTCCACTAACTGGCAGTACAGAGGCTTTATTACCATCTCTTATATAAGCATTATCATTGCATAGTGTCAGCCTCGATGACGTAGTGGTTGGTGTAACCGACTGCCACGCCTCAGGTTGCGGGTTAGATTCCCGCACAAGTCAAACATTTGTGTGCATTAACATGGATGTTTGTCTTGGTCTGGGTGTTTCTATGTATAATATGTATGTATTAAAAAAACTATAAATGTATGTTTATCCATTGTCTAGTACCCATAGTACAAGCTTTGCTTAGTTTGGGCTAGATGTTGTTGTGTGTATGTGATAGAATATATTATATTATACGCGAGAGCAAGACAGGTATTCACTCTCTAAAATGCTGGCTCATTCTCGTGCTTGCCATGATATTGCTTTAAGATGTGGCAGTTAGTAAGCCTCAGCACTTGTTAAAAATTCTAGCATCGCTACTGATTGCAAAAACACAACACGAGACTATTCGTCTGCAATTAAGTTATCAACGGCCTACCTTAGGTATATAATCATAGAAAATATCGAATACGGAAAGACATAACCGTACAGACATACTGTAGTACCTGTATTAATAAATAAGTATGAGCCTGATAACATGTTACATTCATTTTTATAAGCAAGGTTTATTTTCCACTTGTATATTTTACACCTTGTACAGTCAACCACTTAAGTCGCTAGACATGAAATAAACTTCTAACATTTCTTTCAATAATTATATTTTAATAAATATAAATATAAATAATAACTACCGCACTTAACCCTTTATCGCGGGGGACTTTACAAAGATACAAGTAAGGCACGCAAAGTACAACGAAACTGAGAATAACCATTTGTGGACTGCAAAAACAGAATTACCTCATGTAGGACTCTCGAAACACTACTACTACAACACTCGGCGCATAGGCAACGGCGACCATTTACCAGTTTTAACAGCGTCATCTGCGCAGACCCACTATTAACTGCTGTAAAAATATCTGATCAATAATTTTTCTAATACAAAACTGAGAACACATTAAAAATTTAACAAATGTTTAGTTTTAGACTCTCGTTGCAAAATTATGATTTCCCAATGCCGGCTTTCATACTAAAACTTGCATTGTAATATTTGTAAAAGCAGTTTCAATGTCGGCCGGTGTAAACTGTCCACTATAATCATCTACATTGGACATAAGAAGACATTGAATAATGTACAGTTACAATGTAGAAAATACAATAAAAATAGCCGTATTATTGTGATATTAACGTGGGAACGTGACAGTGCTATATATTGTGTATAGCTCTATATCTTTCTATGTCGTCTAGATAATAATACTCATAAACAGTTTACACCTGGAATAGTTTATACAACCAGTCCCTACTTTTTTATGATATCTAATAATATTCACACTCTTTATAAATTGTCTCTTTACAACCAGTCGCCAATGAGACAATTTATAAAAAGCACGCTCCTGTTTTTAGTGTCAGAATAGTAAGGCTAGTCCTGTGACTACAGTCCACTACGTTGCCCAAGTACGGGCTGGCAAAATTCACACATCTATTAAAACATTATGACGAACTTAGACATGCAGGTTGCCTCACAACGTTTATCATTACTGTTAAATGACCGATAATTAACTATTTAATACGCACATAACATCGAAAAGTCAAAGGTGCGTGTCGTGGGATCGAACTTAAGACCACTGTGTAGTGCAACGGTTTCGTCATTAAGCTATATCTGCTCGTAAAATGTTTTATTCCGGTACTTATTATTTAAGTTGTCATGACAGTTTATCATGGAATCTACTCAAATATGAGCAAAGATAACTGTTGGACGCTACATTTGTTATAGACAATAACACATTTAATATTTAATAAATACTCTCGTCGGTGCGTGTGCGCTGACGTTTGCGGCCGATCAATTTCAGAGTCGAGTAAAGTAGGATTCGGTTTTTCTGTTAAACAATGTCTGACATAAAAATAGCTGGCAAAATGTAGATGTGTAAATAAACTCTGCCTGCCCCTTTGAGGAAACGCCGTCAGTCTGTATAATATATGTATACGTATAATAATAATGAATAGCCAAAGGGTAATAAGCAGCTACTAGTGTAGCTCTTTGCAGTAGGTTCAGTTAGAATTAAATTCAACTTGATAAAACTAGGTGTGACTGGTTGCAAATGGTTTAAGCTTAAAACGTTGTTTTAGCTGACTTACTCCTAATAAATAAAATAGCGTCATTTATTATGTAAGACGTCAATTTAAATTAATTATGTTCGCGAAAATTTAAGCGATTAAAATCTTTGTATCGGATTTAAATTGATTTTAATTAGACTTACTCGGCATGAACTAAGTGTAGGCATATATGTAAGACTTGTATTTAGCTGACTAACAATAATTTCTGGAAGGCTAATACACATGTCATATTCGAATTCATGTCAAGTGATTTGATTGGCTGTTAACAAATTTGTTAATTGATCTGCCCTTTAAATCTGGTTGCAGGCGGTTTGCTGTGTGATATAGTTAAAGTTCATATAAAGATGGAGAGTGATATAAATTAATTAAAACTATATATTTTAATTATATTAAAATTTAAAGTTTTAATTAATAAGAAGACCACTATTGCATTTAATACTGCAAACCATATTCATTAAAATATAATATTAATTAAAAATCGACGTCACTACTGTTTATATATAAAACTATAATGCAACTTTTTATTGCCTCACAGTAGTGATAGATACTGACCGGAGGAAGGTGCAGGTGAAGGCGCCGCGTGGTCTGACGCGTCTCGCTCGCCGTCAGAGCACTGCTCAACGTCGACCTCCACGTCTTCGTCGGGCAGTGGGGACCGACAGCTGGACGCCGGCGAACTGAGCGACGCCGGCGAACTCTGCCGCGACACCGACCCTGTCACATCAATCATAACATTATAATAAGGATAGTTGTGCCTTTTTTTGATTTTGTCCCTTACACAAAAGCAAAGAGCAATCAAAAGATATATTTTGTGATAACAGTATCAAAATTGATTGCTAAATAAGGTAGTATTTAATACTTTAATTTGGATATGGAACAAAGTGAGGTCGTAGTAGGGATGTCTAACTATCTCCCTCCCACAAGTGCGATTAAATAGCGGTTACGTCATTGTTTGTATCGTGCATCCATTTACTCTCATTTGACGATTACCCCTACTTTAAACGCTTGTATCTTATTTATTTTTTGAGTAGTTTCAACAAAATCTTTCTACAATAGTGTTTAGGCAATGTAACTAATCGGCTGAAATAATAAAAAAATTGGGGGTCAACTACCCTAGTGCCTGCTGTTTTTAGTGTTAGATACAAAATATAAATATAAATACTCTGAAGAAAGACGCACAATTAGCATGGAACACTTATTGCCCTTTCTTAGCTTTTCTCCCCTTTTTCTTAATGTCTTCTTAACCGTATTATGGTCCAAGCAGCCAATTTTAACGGAGACTAGCCTTCTGCGCTGGAGACATTACTAATGCTCAAGCGAGGTGCGCGAATAAAATTGCACTCTCTATTTCCTCTCTATCATGTACCGGTGGGGCGGCTTAACTTGCCAAGACACGGAACTTTGCAACACCGGCAATTTCTTTACTCAAGGCAGCTATTGAGAACTTCTTGTATAAGAATCTCATGATCATGTAGTACTTTAAGATAAGTGAGATTAACGTAGTAATGTTCAATACACAATCATATTATGGTATCGTCAAATAAAACTAACACTAAATTAATTAAGCTAAAAACATAGACGATTAAATTGGTTTTATTCGTCGTTTGTTACGAATTTCTAATGATTTGTTTTAACAATAAATTTTACGTTTAACTAATTATATTAATATTGTTGATTTGAAGTTATTCATAACCGAGAGTGTTTTGTTTTTAGAAATTTGCAAATATTTAGATTACCTGCCTACTTATTTAATTAACTGTAACAATATAAGCAATTTAAAAAGCGTTATTTTTTTGTAGTTTGCTTAATATTTATACATATTTATAATATAGTCTATTCTTCGGTTTATGTAAACAATACTTCTTGGATATGGTATAATTGTAAATATAATAGATATATTATATATGCATCAAATTCATTTCTTTCTTATACATTTATCGATTATCTATATTGGTCTCATAAATGTTAACTGCAATTACACTTTTATGTAAGCCAATATTTGTCGACAAACTTTGTCGTTCTACAAGGACAACTAAGTTAAACGTAGACCGTTTATAGATAAATTAAGGCTATTAATAACTGTTCCATTTTATGGTATATCAACATAATAATTCCACAACATTAAGAACTTTTTATTTGGTTTTTAAACAAACAGCTCATGGACTGCACCAACAATCATTTATTAACCCTGAAACAACAAACACAAATAACACCCAAAGTTGAAACAAGCGTTGTTAAGTGGGGTGTGAAAAAGCACCTTCTCAGGCCGTCAAAGTAGAGACCTCAAGATCGCCTCGGCCGCTATGAGGACGGTATGGAGGCCACTCCTCTTACACCACACGACTGCTTACTATCAGGCGGAGTGGGGTCATTTTGAAAAGGAAAAAGAAAGCAAAGAAAAATGAATTATTTATGGAACACACTATTTTTTGTGGGAATCATCGCACCCACAACCCTTGGCGTGCTGAGGTGACACTTAAACTACTACCCCATCCTTGCAGTCCACCTAGTATTCGATAATAGAAACAGAAATTATTTATTTAATACAACAGATTTTCAATAAACTCAAGAACATGGTATTTGTTATGGCGTTGATGGACGCCGCCCGAAAAAGCCTGTATAAACTACGGTGACCGCCCACCATCAGACAGACTTTAATCCGGATTGCCATCTGAGCTGTATATAATAATGATTTATAATATATAATATAAGCCGTGAATGTAAACTGTTCGGCACGGGCTGCTTCTCAGTGTGAGAAAGGTCAGGAGCATAGTCCACTGCGCTGGACCAGTGCAGGTTGGCAGATATCGCTTCATCGTCAAGAAGAACTCTTAGAAGTTGCATGTCATTGTTTTCTCACAATTTGTCCTTCACTGTTAAATTGAATGATAATGAACTATTTAAAACGCACATAACTTCAAAAGGTCAAAGGTGCGTGCCTTGGGATCAAACTCAAGACCTCTGCCTGCCAGTCTAACTGTCTATTGCATAGTACTTAGCTCATGCAATGCACTAACTACTAGACAATAACTGTATCGTAACTTCGACATACGATCATCAACTTTTCCAGTTTTTTATTAGTACGACTTTTTGAAGAAATGAGAAGTTTAATGCGTAAAGACACAAGCACTACAAGACAAACAGACAATGTATAATTCAAACCGTCGCGTCGATATCTACCACAACTGTGCACCGCAAAAAAAATCCCACCTGATTCGAAATAAAAATTTTTAATCGCGGCATATTTGCGAAAAATTGCAAGGTTATGACGTAATGTTAATATCTTTTTTGTTTTAAGTGAAGTCACATAACAGTAGACCGCCCACCTTCAAGTTTCGGGCACGCCACGATCGTGGCGGTAAGTTCCGTGTTTGAGGAGTGGCTGGAGAGGCGGCATGGCGCCCTCACTTTCCGGCTGACACAGGTAATGACTGGCCACGGTTGTTTTGGCCAGTTCCTGTGTCGTATACGCCGGCAAGAGACGCCCGGTTGTCACCACTGCGGCGACTGCCGCGACGTTGTTGAGGACACGGCGCTGCACACTTTGGCGGTTTGCCCCGCCTGGGCATCGCAGCGCCGTGAGTTGATCGCGGTAGTCGGATTGGTTGCCCTCTCGCTCCCGGCCGTAGTTCAGTCTATGGTCTGGAGTGAGAGGTCGTGGAACGCCGTCGCCTCCTTCTGTGAGGAAGTCATTTCCATCAAGGAGGCGGCGGAGCGGGAGAGGGAGCGTTTAAACCCTCTCCCCAACCGCAGAGCCGGGTGCTGGAGGACGCGGGACGACCTCCAGCCACCCTGAGGTTTGACCTGGGGGTGGCGGGCTTTGTGGGCCTGCCCGCCATCCGTTCAGCACCAGGTCCGAGAGGCGGCGTGCGTGTTCTTACGCGCGCCTCTATTTCGAGTCCGTCTCCCCTCTAGGGGGGACAGTACGGATAATTTGTGAGGAGTGCCTTTGGGTAGGTCTTTCGTGTAGTGGCCTGCCGTTTCATACGGCGGGCCGAAACCTCGGCGGGGTCGCGACCGCATGCGGAAGTGATTCGCGCGGCCCCGTCGATAGTGGTTTTGTCGAGGAACACCGTGGTAGGTTTAGTCGGTATTCCGGGAGGTCCTTTATCTTTTCAACATCTTATTTTACCCCGGCGAGTCCGACAGAACCCCTCCGCCCGCCCCCGCGGAGGGGTATGCGTCATGCATTCACCCAAGTAAAAAAAAAAAAAAACAAACCTTCATATTTATTGCTTTTTAATTGTTGAGAAATAGTAAAAGCTACATTTGTACTAAAAATAATTTACTCTTACTTTTGCTTCGTATAGTTATTTTTTTTCTTATGAGTGTTAATCATTAATTACAGCCAGTTTCTGTGCAATCCAGGTATTGAAATAGATATCTTTTACTGCGGCAGGTAACAACGCCACTAATTAACAAAATAATTTTCTGAAATAAAAACCACTTCTATGACTTAGTCATTTCTTCGAAATATCATAACCGGGAAATTAAATAACTTTCCTAACTATTAAATGTTGTCTGTGTCGTAAAACTTTGCTAAAGAAACCGTGAGTTGTTTGATGCATCATTTATATATTAGTGGCAAAAACTGCAGGCATTGTCACTCAAACAAGAACTTGTAGCAATACAAGATAATATAGAATTTTTAAAGGGTAAATTGTGCATATCCACAAATAGGTACTTTCTAATAGACTATATACAAATGTAAGTATAGTCCATTTTTTCTAATTTGTTTTATTTGGTAAAGAATCGTTTTGGTAGGTACTGTTGATTGTTTAAATAGAGATGACAAAAAAACATAGAGACATCGCTATGTTTATCTTTTTGCCATAGAGAATCATGTGTCGTGTAATACCTACTTATTTTCTAAATAAGACGAGTACGAATCAATGGCATATCTTAAGCAGTTTCTTAATTATTTATAAGTATATTTAGTAAATTTAACAACTATATATAGCATCTTGTATAGTTGGTAGTGTCTAGCAAATTTAAATATTATTAGTATTGAAAATAAACTACTTTATACAGATTTTGTCGCGTTATTTATTTTAAAACACTTTTATTACATAATTTTGAAACTCTAACACTACTATTATTAAACTTTAAGGAATTTAAAAAAAAAACTTAAAAAAAAACAATTAAATCTATTTATATTTAAGTTTACACATTGCCTCGACGTTTCGGTTGCTTTACAGCAGCCATGTTCACGGGGAGACTAAGATGGTAGTTGTCTCAATGTCATAATATATGTATTATCTATATTTTTTATATATAAATGTTTAGATATTATCTAAACGTGTAACTATAATGGTTTTAAACTGTAGAAATACAGCTCTTATTATGTTGATATACCAATAAATGGAACAGTTATGAATAGCCTTAATTTGTCTATAAACATTCTACATTAAACTTAGTTGTCCTTGTAGAACTACAAAGTTAGTCGACAAATATTGGCTCAAGTGTAATTGCAGTTAACATTTATAAGATCATTAAAGATAATAGACATATTATGTAGAAGAAGTAATTTAAAACGACGCATATCTATTTTATTTGCCATTATATCATATCTAAGGCATACCACAACTAAAAATGTACTCGTAGATACCAACATTTTGAGTTATATATAAATGTTCAATTTTATTCAGGATATTACTTCCAATTTCATTTTTAGCCAAATTCTCTTTAAGTTTAACAATCATAGTCATTATTAAATTATACGTGGATATATGTAGGTATCTAGTTTCTATACTAAAGAATATTTAATATAACTTTTTTTATAAATCTTAAAACATTAATAATATATTAAAATAATACCTTCATTCTATTTTATAGTAACACGTTAAATTAATAATAATATTAAGTTACGCTTTTTGAATTGCGTAGGTTGTTACAGTAAAATAAATAAGTAGGTAGTTAACCTAAATATATTTAAATGGCTAACGCTATACGAATTCTTTTTCTACGAATAATTTGAACAAATTTTATAAAATAGGCTCCATATAAAATTTAAAATTAAAACCTTATTCGTTCGAAATTTCAAATATGACGCAGATTATTACAACTTTAATTAATGATTCATTTTATCTTATTCAGACGAGTTAGTTTTATTTGACGGTCATAAAATAATTATGTTTAAATATAATTATGTTAGTCTCACTTGTGTAAAATATAATATGATTATGAGACTCTTATTGAGTATAAGATTAAACACGGCCTCGGTGGCGTAGTAGTATTAAATGCGATTGCTAAATGTGATATATCGAGTTCGATACCCGGTTGGAAAAACAAAAAATAATTTTATTATAGATACTGTCAGCAATTATTTTTAACAGTGAACTCCGAAAATTTACAAACTGACAATTACCTGACATAAGATATACCCAAACTCAGAATAATCATATGTGGAGTTCTGAAATAATTCTTCCGTGTGGGATTCGAACCCACAAAACCTAGCACTGCAGCAGCGGCGAGCGTGCTTTACTGTATCTATATCACAGTCTATATATAAAATTTGACAGTGATTCATTTCGTAGTAGCGATTCTTTCTCGGTCTTCTTGTAACATATAATATTTTATTGTATGCTAGCTTCTTCGTTTTTATTCTAGCTGTTACTACAGCTTAGTGTGCGACTTTTATAATTAAGGATATTGCGTCGCTCAAACCTTACAAAAACACGCTCGGTTTAAATAAGTTTGTAGACGAATCCTTTTATGCATTTACCATTAAAAAAAAATACAAGTTAACTAGATTATATGGAGAAAACATCGTACTGATTAAAATTTTAATTAAGTTGTCCAAATGTTACCAAAAAAATTGAGAGAGTAGGTCGTTTTAAAACTGAATATTAAATTTTCTATATAACAGCTGAGATATTCTGTATGAAATTTATACTAAAAAAACATGTAATACCCTATTTAACAATGTGTATTGTTAATTTTCACTTATTTGTTTAAAAATTTTGTAATAATCGACAATAACCCGAATATTTATAAAAGTCCCCGGCAAGCAGCCCCGCTACACCCGTGACGCTTACTCGAGACTGCAAAGCCCAGATATTTAAGGTCATTGGGCAAAGTAATGCCAAAAATGCTTAACAGAGCTTAGTTTCTTAAAAAAGTAGACGCCTGCTGCCAAAGTAATGGAACACAACATGACTGTATGTATGGCGTAGTGGTTGAAGAGGTCGCCTCGCCATTGCCACCGCACCGAGTGCTGTGGGTTCGAATTCCACACGAGACAAAAATGTCTATGATCTATAAATGGTTGTCTGGAGTCTGGATGCTGTTTGTGTCCGTTATTTGAATGCTTGTATAACCCGTGATAGAGAAAATTCCTAGTGCGGGTGTCTTTAAAAAAAATCATTAGCACTTCGCAGAGCTAGGTACTTTTGTATTTGGAATAGTGAGTAATAACGTGTAGCAGTATGAATACAAAATATATATGAATATCTGAAATTTGACAGCGATTAATTTCGTAGTAGCCGACAGATTGCTACAAAACGACTCGTCAGCCACTTTAACCGATCCCGTTTTACAGCTGTGACTCAAGTTTATACGAGCAACTTTGTAGTACATCTAGTGTTACAGTCGCTATACCCGGACCTGCATACATACGTATTATTTACGTAGGCACGATACTTCAGTGAGTCATTTCAACTGACAAAGTTGGATCATATACACTGGTAGTCTGTCATTAACGCGTCAATTCTTGGAATGCCAAACATAATTGAAAACCTGTTATGTCTGGCCGCTGGTGTACTGTTGCGATTCAATAACCAAGATCGTAGCTAGAAAATCCTAAATTTCCCTGTCTAAGAGAAAAGTAGTTCTTTATTTATAAAAGTAAGTACTGTACAAAGATGTTAACATTGATATGTTTGACACATGGATGTTAATTGGAGATACACATGTTGTTAAAGTTCTGCTCTTAGCGATTTATGTCGTATAACTACTGTTTGCAAGCTAATATTCAAGATGCTCACGAATTATTCTTGGTAACTATATACTTTTTTATACAACTAAGGTGACAAACAAGCCTAAGCCCACCTAATGGTAAATGGTTACCGTAGCCTATGGACGCCTGCAACACCAGAGACATCATTTGCGCGTTGCCGACCCTTTAGGAAAGAAAGAAGGGAAGTGAGAAAGAGAAGGATCGAGCAGCGGTAAAGAGGGTAATTGGGCCTCCGGCACTCTCACTCACCGAACGAAACACAACAGTAGGTATACTGCTATTTCATGTCAATATTCTGTGAGAGGGTAGTCCTTCCTCGGTCGAGCCGGCCCATTCATGCTAAAATCAGCAAGGCTCTACTATTGTGAAACATCCCTTCCTTACCATCAAATGCCATTGGTTATTTGTTCTATGAGTAATTGTATACATCAATATGGCTATGATATTTTACTGTTTGTAATTAAAACGTTACTTTAATGCCCCGTGGCATGTATGTCCTGCTTTAGGGTTAAGTTTACTGCACGCCAAATTTTATCAACATTGATTAAGCGATGTAAGCCTTGAAAACGCTATGAACACAGAGAATTAATTTCGCATTATTTTAATATACGTATGGAGTATAAATCATATGGAACACCATTTCATTTACGCTCGCCTAAGGGGAATCGGTTTCTTGCATAATTAGAAAAGCCTATTTACTTAATGTCACTGAATATTGTTAATATACAAGGTAATTTTGTAATCGTGTAATTCCTTTTACCACGCATTTTACTGGTGATATAGAATAACCCTGACCATATTTTTTTTAAATTAGAATTATATTTTTGTAGAAATTAATGTACGATTTTTTTTCGTGAAATCCTTTCAGATAGTCATATGTTAACCACCCGAGGCAATTTTAGTTTTTTACTAATTAGAAAAATATTTATCAATTGTAATTAATGTCGTAAATGACGTAAATAGTAACGGGCGGTCTTTTTTATTGCCCCTTATTATTTACAACATCAGTTACAGATGTAATTTTTTTTTTATTTGTAAAATGTTAAGATTGTGTCGGGTGGTTAACATAAGACTATCTGAAACGATTTCTCGAAAAAAAATCGTGCATTAATTTCTACAAAAATATAATTCTAATTTAAAAAAAATATGGTCAGGGTTATTCTATATCACCAGTAAAATGCGTGGTAAAAGGAATTACACGATTACCAAATCAACCTGTATATTGTTGGATTATCTAGATAACCGATTACCGTGCAAAAGCCATTCGGCGTACCCGTAGGCGTATATCTGTCATCAATTTAACATTGTAAATACCAACACTACTACTCAACAGGAGGGTAGAAGACATGAATATATGTAAGTGTCCAAAAAATTGTGTGGACGAAAGAAAAATGGCCAAATATTTATATTCGCAGAGATGAGGTTTCTCAGTCTAGTTATTAACTGTAAATATTTTAATTATGTAGGATGTAAGACTTTTTGACAATGATAGATACGAAATTTGGCGTTAGAGTTACTAGATCGTAAAATAGATACCTATGTAGAATATGCTTTCTATTTTAAAATTCAGAATTAAATATATTCAAAATTTCTTAAATGGTAACGGACTTCTTACTGAGATTAAGAGTTGCGAAATAAACCTATCTACTTATTATATATTTACTACATTATAATTTAATAGTTCAGTTTTTATGTGCAAAGTCTTAAAGGCATTATCTATGATACGTCTTAGTCTCTTACTTAACGTAGTCTATATTTCCATCGACACACCAAAGTCGACGGTACCCATTTAAAAAAAAAGATGTCATAGTTAAATCCACTTACCGAGAAAACCCAACATATATTTAGTGCTTATTTTACTTTAAAGAATAAAAATTTATTTATAAAAAAAAGATATTGGATTGGTTCTTAGTATTAAATAATAGTGTTACCACCTGCACTTGAAGTTGATGAGACATAAAAACCAAATAGCTGCGTTTATGCAGGCAATTGTTTATCTTTTTGTTTTTTTACGTGGGGGTATGCATTGTCTCATACCTCCTCGCGGGGCGACGGAGAGGTTATGTCGGGCTCACCGGGGGAAAGATACCCCGGTAATACCGACTAAACCTACCACGGTGTTCCTCGACATAACCATAGTCGGCGGGGCCGCGCGAATCGCTTTCACATGCAATCGGGACCCCGCCGAGGCTTCGGCCCGCCGTGTGAAACGGTAGGCCACTACATGAGACACTTCCTCTACTGTCCCCATTGTGGGGGAACAAAAACACGATTAAGAGGCGCGCGTGGGAACACGCACGCCGCTTCTCGGACCTGGTGCTGATCGGGTGGCGAGCAGGCCCACGCAGCCCACCAACCCCAGGTCAAACCTCAGGGTGGCTGGAGGTCATCTCGCGCCCTCCGGCGCCCGGTTCTGCGGTTGGGGAGAGGGTTTAAGCGGTCCCTCTCCCGCTCCGCCGCCTCCTTGATGGAAATTACTTTCTCACAAAAGGAGGCGACGGCGTTCCACGATCTCTCACTCCGGACCATAGACTGAACTACGGCCGGAAGTGAGAGGGCAATCAGTCCGACTGCCGCGATCAACTCATGGCGCTGCGATGCCCAGGCGGAGCAGTACGCCAAAGTGTGCAGCGCCGTGTCCTCAACAACGTCGCGGCAGTCGCCGCAGTGGTGATTACTGGGCGTCTCTTGCCGGCCTATTCGACACAGGAACTGGCCAAAGCAACCATGGCCAGTCATTAGCTGAGTCAGCCGGAAGGTGAGGGCGCCATCCCGCCTCTCCAGCCACTCCTCAAAGACGGGATTAACCGCCACTATCGTGGCGTGCCCGGCACTAGGGTGCACAAGTCGTTCCTTCCATTTCTCCACTAGGATCTGGCGGAGCTCGGACCTTGCCGCCTCGAGAGCGGGAAGAGCAGGTCCTTCGCCCCGTAGGCAATTGTTTATCTAGCTAATCCAACAATAAATTATATAATCAATATTCAGTGATATTAGGTAAATAAGCCATTTTAGTTATGCGAGAAACTGATTCTCCTAAGGCGAGCCTGAATGGAATGGTGTTTTGTATTCTGTCAATACTCGGTGCTGATTCATACTCCATATCAATACTTATCATTACAATACAAATTTTAGATAT
This sequence comes from Catocala fraxini, assembly GCA_930367265.1. Lineage (NCBI taxonomy): Eukaryota > Metazoa > Arthropoda > Insecta > Lepidoptera > Erebidae > Catocala > Catocala fraxini. The sequence goes on from OV884029.1 coordinate 19,530,948, forward strand.
CTGTGTTTGCATTACCACTGTTAAATTGCTAAACCGATTTTCATAAATTCTGAGGTAGATTATAGGCTATCTACATTAAAAAGTACAAACAAAAGCCGCGAGACATAATAGTAACGATTTAATTACGAACAATATATGAGTAATTGTATACAATGTATACAATTAGGTCATAGAACAAATAGCTAATGGCTACAACATTTTACTGAAATGTAATTGATAGTTACCAGGAATAATTCGTAAGCATCTTGGCTATTCGCCCTTAAGCAAACAGTAGGTAAGTGTATAATATAAATATTTAAAGATAACATTTTAACAACCTGTGTATTTCCAGTTAGACCAACAATATAATTGACCAACCAACACTTTTATTAAAAAACTAAAGTTTGCCCGCGGCTTCGCTCGCGTAAATGTAGGTTATGTCAGTTGTCTATACCTCGGGAATAGTACTTTTTTCTTAATGAAAGCTACCTTACATCCTTTTCTTAACCCCTGACAACGTATGTCATATATAATATTAATTAGGATTATAATGTTGTTTGACCATAGCCAAATGAATCTAGAATTCTCCATCCAAGATCTTCGCTATTGATGACGAACTACTAGTGTATATGATTCATATGTTAAACAAAAGCGGTACAGACTGAAGCTCTATCCGTAACTATAAAAATGTTTTGTAAGTCTTACTTATCTCGAAGCTATCTTGAAGCTATCCAACTTTGTCAGTTGAAACGACTCACTGAAGTATCGTACCCACGTAAATAATACGTATGTATGCAGGTCCGGGTATAGCGACTGCAACACTAGATGTACTACAAAGTTGCTCGTATAAACTTGAGTCACAGCTGTAAAACGGGATCGGTTAAAGTGGCTGACGAGTCGTTTTGTAGCAATCTGTCGGCTACTACGAAATTAATCGCTGTCAAATTTTATATATATAGTGATATAGGCACAGTAACAACATTTATTCATATTGCTACACATTACTGCTCACTATTCCAAATACAAAAGTACCTTGCCATCCAAAGCTATAGTGTTTTTTTATTTCGAGAGACAACTTCCACTCTACAGAACAGTCGCAAGAGGAAGACCTAGGCGAACGTTTCTTGATCAGATCGGAGGCGTTCTGGACAAAGGCCAGGTTAAGAGCACCTTGAACCGACGGGCGTGTATGAGGAATGTGATGAAAGTGAATGAAGCCAGAGAAGTGTGTCAGGATCGTAGCAAATGGAAATCCGTAATCTCTGCCTACCCCTCTGGGAAACAGGCATGAATCTATGTATGTATGTACTTCCGCTCTAGGTTCAATTACTGTATCATGGGCTATACAAAGATTCAAATAACGGACACAAAGATCATCCAGACTCCGTACAACTATATAATACAAATATTTGTCTCGTGTGGGATTCGAATCCACAACACTTAGCGCGGTGACAGTGGCGAGGCGACCTTTTAAACCACTACGCCATACGTACAGTCATGTTGTGTTCCATTATAGTTCGCAGGCAGTCTACTTTTTGAAGAAACTTAGCTCTTTCAACTATAAAAGTCGCACACTAAGCTGTGGTAACAGCTAGCATACAATAAAATATTATATTATATATGTTACAAGAAGACCGAGAAAGAACCGAAAGAACAGATTTTTGTAAAAGGTTACTTACAATTTGGGTTGCAAGTAACTAGTATTCTTGTTTACTTCTCCAGCTCAGCTTGTATTAGGAATAGGTTTTTTATAGTGTAATAATAGTAAGTGAAATATGACCTTTCGATCGCAATTCCAATGCCTTACTCATTGAACAACCGTTCAGAAGCTATTTTTGGATTATACTAATGAGACAGGGTTTCATTGCATTAAAAAACGTATTCCATCCGGCTATTGCTACAGTAAATGTCTATAGACACGCCTCCCATTACGGGGACCTTCACCTACCGAGCCTTAGGCGGTAAGAAATCCTAACTATAATATTATAAATACGAATGTGAGTTTGTTTATTACACTTTCACGCTTTAACTACTGAAGATGTGACTGATCATCATAAAATTTTGCATACACATTGTCAGGGGTCAAAAGGACATATGCTAACGTTCGTCTAAGAAAAAGTACTACGCCCAAGGGAAATAATTTTACTAACAAAATCTACATAAACGCAAGCAAAGCTGCAGTCCAAAACTAGTATTTTAAAATGTAAGTACTTTTTTACCGCAGCGCCTCTACCGCGCGATCACTACATGATAAGAATAAAAAATCTATGTCACCCTCCGATCATAGGTAGGTAAACCATGTCCATGTAAAAAATATGTCGGTACTTTTCTATGATACTACGTTTAAGAAAGAAACCAACAAATACTTTCGCATTTATACCTAATATTAGTAAGGAAGAAAGGTTAGGATGTATATTCTAACCGCGTAAGGTTTGGTAATAAAACCATAATTCAAGAAATGGCCTTCCTGGCTTGTATGTTCATATTTAATTCGTGACTATAATATGCCATAAAGTAACTTATTTAGTTTAATATCAGCTACTTACCTACACCTATAAAATAACTAACTACATAACATTCTTCGAAATTAAACTTCGACATTTCGCTAATTAAATGTTGATAAGAATTTTACCACCTACATGCCGGAGTTATTCTAGAAATTTCTACTAATAGTGAAAGTACTTTTTATACGAATAGCTATTTTAGTAGCAGTAAGCACGCTTTTAAAGGCTTATATCCAATTTAAATTTTATATAAGTATTACATCCCAGCTAATATTATAAATGCGAATGTGAGTGTGTTTATTTTTTACGATTTCACGTCTCAACTATTTGACCGATCATCATGAAATTATTGCATACTAGCTGTTGTCAAGGATACAGGGATATGTTTCCGAGCAAGCGAAGCCGCGAGCAAAATCTAGTACGCTAATAAATAAAGGACAAGGCGAATAATCCCAACAATGCAGAAGAAAGTGGTTGAAACGCAGTCATATTTACCTAATCTGGTAACCACTAGTATTATCTAATTGCATGTCTAGTGAACTGAAATAATTACTTCAGTTCACTCTATAGTAAACAGATTATAATCTGTTTACTATAGAGTTTTAAGCAAAGATAAAATATTTAAAGCTTCCATGGACGGCCTCCTCTTTTTACCTAATATAAAATAAAGACCTCTCAATGCCGTGTATTGATTATTTGTAGGGTATATACCTAACTGAATAATGTTGGCATACAAATGACACCTCATTATAGAGACAGCCTATAAATGTTGTGTACATAAATATATGTAGATAAAAGAATATGGTTGAGTAAGTCTATCGATAAACGGTTAAAACTCTCCTGACAAAGATTCTTCTTTGAATGGAAACTGCGAATGTGCAAACGAGGCATGGGACAGATTCAAGAGTTACAAAAGGCAGTCCGATATAAAAACTAGAGAGTCTTTTGAACCAATAAGGATAACCTCATGTCCGGCGTTGGAAATCTAGAGCAGACAAATAAATCCTGTTTTTTACTCTACTGTATACTGACCCGTAGTCCTTGTAAGATTTATTAAAAAGGGTAGTAAATACTACCCTCAATATGAGATAAGGATACAAGAATATCTTTTGTACAATCCTCATCAGTAACAAACAAACGTACGGGGTGTCCACATGTAGATTTATGTGTAAATAAAAATAATAATCGTAATATTTGTGTAAAGTTGCGTGTCCAACTGAGGTGGCCGTGGTCGGGCGTAGTCGGGCAATGTCGGCCGCGTTCAGTTCCACACAATTAATCTGAAATAACGAACTGACCCGTAACACGACGCCTGCGCATGCCTCCACAACACCAATTAGCATTAAACCCTTTTTTAAATATGGCTCAGGGTTTATAGGTTTTGAGCTAATGTTCGTTTGTGAGTGTCGCGTTCGACCAGCAATAATACCAGAGCAATTACCATAAATAATAAATAGTTTTAGTTGCTTCAAACTATTCGTTATTGCAACGTTGGTAATAGCATGTTATATCATTGTATATTCTTTTAATTACGAATGAAAATAGAAAATACGTATCTACTCCACACTAAGCATCATTCTTCATGAAGAATTAAATACATTATTGTTTCATAATCCAATTAAAAATAATACTAAATGTTTCCTGAAAAATACCAGCATGTTACAAATAGCGTTGGTCTTTTTGTACTAAAGATAACGCGCAAGTATGAGCAACGAGTTGGATTGTTAGTAATTCTATATTAGACTTAATTAAGTATCTGAATCTTATTTTATTTGGATCGTTTTAATGGTAAATTAATGCTCTAAAAAACGTGTGTTAATAATTTGATATATATAATTAATAGGAGACTACATATGATTTCAAATAATTTATTAGCTCCGGACCACGGTATGTTGCTACGAAATCGTGCGGCTACTATCTACCTATTTATTTTTAATTTTAGTATCCGTGTTATACGTTATTTATGCTAATATAATAAAATTAATATAAATACTATTGATATAAGCAGTATCAAATATTTTATTTTTTAATATAGTGTCATTTTAAATAAAATAAAATTGAATTTTTATACTCCGTATAAATAAGGTTATAAAATTAAATGAAAAGCCTGATAAAATCAGCCAGCCAGGCCTGTAGCCAGTTATTTATCTATGACAGCAATTTTAATTGCATTTAACGAGTAGGTACGTAACTATTATATTATATGTCAAGTCACACGTTTAACGAAACTTCATCATCTCAGCCGAAAGACGTCCACTGCTGAACATAGGCCTCCACTAACGAAACGAAACTTACATTAAAAAAATATTATATAAGTTAGTTCTGTTATTTAATATAAAAACAATAAAACCTACCCGTACCGAGCCTCTATGCATTCCTATAGCTACCCTCTTCTATTAGAATAACCACGGCAAACCTTGCTCTACATTTTCACGTTTTGTTTACGAAGGCAAAATGTCATAAAACTATAAAGGCTGCTAATTCAATACAACTTATTTTACTACAAACACACTGTACACCTTATTCTTTAAATATAATGTAGTTTTGAATAGAATTAGATGTATTAATTAGGCCTAATATACCGGTGAGTGGCGGGGATCTTGCGACGGGGCTGCGCGGTTCTGCGGCGCGCGCCATGATCGCCGCGATCGAGAAGTCCGTGGCCCTCGTCTTGCCCTCCTCGGCCACCATCCTGTCCCTCCCAGCCCAGCACTCCGCGCTTTCCACATCCATCAAACGACTCTCAGTACTTCAGTCCACACAAACCACCCATCTCACCGACAACGTCCCAAACATTGTTTCCGTTTATGCATTTTCATTCACAATTTTCGCCGTTATAAAATTATACTCATTTTCCGATTTACCTAATTATTTGGTATAACAAACAAACACTGTTTAATTAAAACGCGAGGTACACAATAACAAATGGTTGAACTGGTGTGGGTTATGTCGAACGCGTATTTAAATAGCGGTTGGAGGAGTGAGTGGTACGCAGACAACAGCGGCTCGGCGGCTGAGCGCGGACTGAGCGCGCGGGAGCGGCGGCGCGCGGGGCGGGGCGGGCAGGCGTGCCGCCTCCCCATCCAACCACTGGCCGCTCTACCCGCTGTCACACATACCTCCCCTCCTCTATACCTCTCTACCCCCTATGCTAAGCTTTTCAATAACAATCAAAATAATAATAATTATTCAAATCTTATGCTATATATGTATATTCACATTTATCGTAATTCGTCGTCATACGTGAAATAAACTTTACCTTTTATAGTCGACTATCAATCGATAAAAAAGTTAATTACCGTCCTACGCCTGAATGTTTTATGAACCGACTATAAATCCTCGTATCAAACAATAAGGTTATTACCGTTGAACGATTTCAAAAACTAACCGTTTTGCAATAAAATGATTTTCACGAAAATGGTGTCAGTGAAAACGCGCGCGCAATCACCGAGCGAATGCGCCGCCCATAAAAACAGATCAGTAGATTAGAGCAAGACGGCGATAGACGACAGCGGGCGTGCGCATGCGTTAGAAAGAGCCGAAAGTATATATAGCATGCAACTCTAACTATATTGAAAGACGTAACTTTATCAATATTCAACACCAACTTCACTACGTACTAAATATTTTTTGGATATTTTTCAAATAGTATATTTGTCTTATCTAAAGTTTAGACGATACTTACACTTTAGATACAAATTTATTATTTATCTCGGACATATTTGAATAACAACTGAATCAAGATAATAAAGGTCACCCTTTCAATTTTCATTCATCAACATTTCTTACATAGGATTGTGATTAAAGTCATTGGCTAGCCTGAACTTAATACCTATTTATATATTTATTATTATTATGTTGGAAGCAATGGCTAAAATTGAATCGAAAGCAAAAAAAAATTGTATTGTGGGTTTGATCTGTAAACTACGTAAACATTTGTATGTGCACAGATGGCTGACTCTGATATATTTAATATAAATTATTGTATAATTAACTGCCTACTATTTACCCAATAGTAGGTACCTACTTTTGGTTTAACTAAAACTATGGCAAACAAACCGCTTCTACTTATTTACATGTTATGTTATGACTTAATAAAGTTTCAAATTGTGAGATTTCGATTAACCTAGTAAAACTTAATTGGAGAAATACCTATAACTAGCAGAAGATTGTGACCAAAAAAACCAGGCACTTGTTGTGTTTCTGCGTTTTAAGGTTTAAGCAGGTACCTATAGAGGAAATTTATTAAAAGGCAAGGATCTTTAAAAAATGCTTAGCTAATTTTAAATGTAGGTACCCATATTTACAACGTTTACTTTTAATGTGTTGTCATTTAATATATAAATGAAAATAAAACGAAATCTTATTATTATTACCTTAACCATTTATCCACAAACACAGCCTTTAGTTTATGAGCTATCTTTTTCTTTTAATGACTAACTAGAATCAGTATTTATTTTGACATTTATATTTAGTCATATATCCCTCTAGTGGCACAAAGCGTGTATTACACCCAAATTTTGTTCGTTTTAAACATACATTAATCAACGCAAGGTGAGGCCCACTTTGCAAACCAGGGTTCAAGATTGTCTTCTATTCTAGCTTTGGCTATAGTAAGATTTCCACTAAATCATCACAAAAGTCACGCAAACTCTACCACAGACTCTACCAACAACTATAATTCAATTGACAGTCTCACGCCTATATCCCTAAAGAAGCACGCAAAGGTGTATAAAACTTACATTTTAGAAACATAAGGAACCAAGTAAATTTTTTCAAACTGATCGTATCGGTAAAGCATTATATACTATCTATGCAAACCACGGTTTAAAATTGTCTACTGTTCTAAGTCTATAATTAGATTTCTATTCAATTATCACTACCGTCACTCAAACAATTCAACTAAAGACTCTTCCAACATCTATAATTCGACTGAGACTCACGCCTTTATTCCTGAAGAGGCACGCAGAGGTGTAGTAGGTATATCTATATTTTACAAACGTAAGATGCCACGTAACATTTCTTAAATAAATTAAACCTATAACATTCGATGAGATTTGAGCACTTAAACTATTATACCCTATCAATGCAATCCAAATGCAATCCAAACTAAATCTATATTTCGATTTCTATTTAATTATCACTAAGTCACTCAAAGGACTCTACCACAGGTGTATGTGGTAGAGTCGTTTAAGTATGTTGGTAGTGTTACGATACTGTTGCTATCATTCTCACGCCTATAGCCTTAAAGAGTGCAGTTTTCGCAAGCTTTAGGTCCCATGTAAAATTGATCCAATAAATTGAATCTATAATACTCGATGCAATGTGAGCACTCAAACTATAATAACCTATCTATGCAATTCAAGATGCAAGGTTGTTTACTGTTCTAGCCTAGGCTATAGTTCGATGTTCCTGCAATCATCACAAACGACACTCAAATGACTGTTACACAGACTCTACCGACAATTATAATTTGACTGACAGTCTCAATCCTTAATAGGCACGCAGTAGTGTATTAGCTACACCTATTTTTCGCAAGCTTAAATTTCACAAAACATTTCTTAAATAAATTTTACCTACTCATTGCGATGTAAACAATAAAACCATTATACCCTATCTATATAATCCACGGTGCAAGATTGTTTACTGTTCTAGCTTAGGCTATAGTTAGATTTTCCTTCAATCATCACAAAGGTCACGCAAACTCTAACACAGATTCTACCAACAACTATAATTCAACTGTCAAACTACAAACAGATCCGATAATTGTAATCAACTCTACTGACCTACTTACAAACAATCAATTAACAGTAACTCTACCTATCTCTACAAAGCATAACACGGTACATTTGATAGGTGTACCCTATAACAGGGGCTTAATAATTCAAATCGTTTATGCGAGATGAGAGGTCCTTACGGGGATGTTCCCGGAAAATGTACGTAACAGTGATATACAGCGTTTCTCATCGCGTCAAGTTAGAAAGGTAGATCTCACCTTTCATGCCAAGTCGGGTTTGCAGGGCTGCCGAAATTGTATAACATCTAATTGCGGCTGAATATTTAAATCGCCTATTCACGGGGGATTGGCAGATGATGATTTCGCAACTATGACTTTAAGGCACACGTTATAGAGACCGAGCCTATTGTCGAGATATTGATACTGGCTGGATATTTCTTATTCCAACAATCATTTCCTACTTTGTGAGGCAGATTTCGGGCATTACTACTTTAACCTTTTGAGGCGCAGTGGCACACCGGCGACCAGGCACAACAGGTTTTTAATAATGTCTGGGATTTCAAGACTCGACAGGTTGACAGTTCTCGTTTTGAAAGTCATGCCAAAAAATAATGTTCCGATACTATTTTTGAAAAACAGCATGCTGAATTTATTGGCGCGTTAGACTTGTTAGGACATAAGCATAACTATGAAGATATATATGTGGGTGATAGTATACATATATTAGCAGCGATAGCTCAGTGGGGAGACCAACAGACTGCAATGCAGAGGGTCTCGGGTTCGAACCCACGTCGCGCACCTCTGACTTTCGGAAGTAATATGACTTTTCGAAATTATGTGCGTATTGATTGACAATTATCGCCTGCTCCGTGCCTCGGAGAGCACGTTAAGCCGTCGGTCCCGACTGCCATGAACATCTATGGCAGTCGTTATTGGAGAGTGTCGACTCAAAAGATCCCACTGGGTCGAAGTGTCGCCGGTCTGCACTGACTGGCCCCCACATAAGATACATACATATATTATTGCCATGAACTGCTGACATAATTACCTACATTCGCATTAATGCAAAAGTTCCCTGCACGTCACGAATAGATATAACAATCGACAGTTCTGCACGCAGATATCACATGCAAACTTACATACATGTAATCTTCAAACATTGTAGTTTGTAGTTAGTCTTGTTAGCACGAATAATTAGATGAGTATTGAGTATTTGTGCTCGTACGATTTAATCAATAAGCTAGGTTAATTAATATTGAGTGTACCATGTAATCATGAAACTAAAAAGTGTGTGAATGGCTACCCTTTAAAAAAAGCGTACGTTACGCATCTGCTTGTTTTTAAGGCTTGCCATTGCTTCATTCGCTTTGTCAAATTAGGCATAAAATCTTTTTTGTTTAAAATAATCTTAACCTGGCTTATTCAATAATAATTAATCCTTAGACCACTGTATGTAAAATACAGACCTCTAGCTGACCCGCTCAACTTCGTCTGCTTCGCATAAAAGAATTTTGCCCCGTTTGGCAACATGTTTCATTGATACTCCTCTCCTATTGGTCGTAGCGTGATGTTATGTATTCTATAGCCTTCCTCAATAAATGGGCTATCCAACTCTAAAATAATTTTTCTATTCGAACCAGTATTTCTGAGCGATTAGCGCGTTCAACCAACCAAACAAACAAATAAACTCTTCATTTTTATAATATTAGTATAGATATGCATAATTTAATATATTACCTTTAAAAGCTATCAACTTTTGAATATATGCATCCTATTACCCAGTTCAGAAATCACGTGGTTATTAAGTACTTTTTCGATATGAAGAAATCACGAACATAAAGACACTCTGTCACAGAATAGCAATCCGTAGATCTTTTAAATACTTGTTAATCGTAGGTCTTGAATTGGTATTATATAGTAGTTATGTATTATTATGTTATATTATTTAAGTATATATTTACAAGACAACCAGGCAGCACCTAAAAATCTATATAATTACGATTAGATGTTTATAAACATACCTATCTTATGGTAGGTATGTTTAGGTGCATAAATACTTAAGACTACCTGGTTGGTGAAATATTAGTGTGAGACTGCCAATCTCAGGTTCGATTTCCAGGGCTAACAAATGTTATTACATTTTTCAGTCAAGAAATTCTTAGTAATTTTATTTATTTAGGTTAATAACAAAAGGCTTGCCTATTATTCCGTGAAATCAAAAAAATGTTTGGTGAAATGTTCATGCTTCATGGGTACACATATTATGTACATGCTCTATTGGTGTAGCGGTTTAATACGTCGCCTTACCACTGCCACTCCGCTGAATATTGTAAGTTCGATCCCCATACGAGACATATATACATTTGTATGAGATAGATAAACCTAGTGGTTTAGAGTCTGGGTCTGTTCTTTTTGTCCGTTATTTGAATTTTAATAAAGTTCTCCGCGGCACAGGAGCTGCGTGAGATAATAATAATAACATAATATAATATAATATTCTATCACATATACACAACACCATCTAGCCTAAATTAAGCAGAGCTTATACTATGGGAAGTAGACAATGGATAAACATACATATATACTTACTTTTTTTGTAAATACATACATATTATACATAGAAAGTCAAACATCCATATTCATGCACACAAACGTTTCATTTATGCGGGAATCGAACCCGCGACCTCAGGCGTGGCAGTCAATTATACTAACCACTACGCCATCGAGGCCGACGAACTATGCATGTATGTATAAAAGCTTAGGTACATTAGAATTACAGGTAGTCTCATTCTCTATAGAGCTCTTTTATTTCGTAACGTGCATTTAAACATTTAAATACTTCCTGCTTCACCGCTGGGATGGAGCGTCAACTAAGCGCGTCACTTTACTGTGCGTAACAGGGTTGGCAGTTTGCTTCAATAACGTATTCAAGTTTTTATAGTACGGTAATACTATTACTGCCTATGAACGTAGGTATAAAGGAGCAATAAAGCTATTACTAGTTATGGACGTAGGTATGTGAGATATACCCTCAGCCGTCAACAGATATCTGAATCGTATTATAACTTTGAGCCTGATAGGAGAATATACTAAACTTAATGCTGTTTCCTAATTGTGTTCAAAGAATATTGCTTTAATCAAGGCACACTGCACCGAATTCTAGTTACAGAAAATCTATGTGATTTAAAAGTATAATAAATGCCTACACATGTATGTGTCTCGACTAAGAAGATGTTACCAGGCAAATCGAAATACCTATATTAGGTATAAGCACTGGGTAGTTACCTAAATATTTTCCTTTAATCTTTCTTCTTTCTTGAATCTGACTACACGCTAAACCCTAAATGACAAGATTGCCTTGTCTGGCGCCTCAAAATAAAAGAACCTAGTGACTTCTTAATAAAAAAAAAATATTTTTTCTTCCAGCCATCTGCGATATTGCCTTTTCAATCAAACTTGTTTGTTAAGTTGCCCTTTTTAGAAATACATTTTTAGCTATTCAATAGTGGAATATACCGTGGAATATACATACATACTGTCACACCTACGTACTCCTTTGGGGATACCCAAAGGAGTAGATAGAGGAATGTATTTCTACATTTTGCTAGCTTTTGAGGTTTTAAGACCTATGTAATATGGGTGACTCTATTATCTATAGACCCTAGATAATAATCATTAAATCAATAATACTATACAAAGTAGCTATGAATTTGTTATTAGAAACATCATAGTTGTGTTTAAAACTGATATATTTATAAACATTTTAAAGTTCTAACATTCAAGGTTAAATAGGTCTGTAATTAATAACTTAATGATCCAAATGACTCCTAACTAATATAATAAACGTGAATGTGAGTTTGTTTGCTTGTTACACTTGAACGCCTTAATTAGTCGACGAATCACCATGAAATGTCACATACATTTGTCACATATGTACGTTGTCATAGATATAGAAAAAGCAAAAATGAAAATTTTAGGTACAGTACATTTTTAAAAATCTACATTAACGCGAGTGAAGCCTCGGGCAAAACCTAGTTTCTTATATATCTTTACATATCACTTTCAAGGATTGTAACTATACGTGGTAAAGAACTCTGCAAGCAATATTAAACATGAGCTTGCCAACCCTTACAGCAGAAGGAACAAAACATAGCACTTACAAGTAAAAATAAAACGCGTTCGCATAGTACTCGCCGCGAACACTCGCGCTATTTATGAAAATATGAAAAATACTGCATACTTAAGGGGCTATAACTCTCTCCTTGAGGCATTAAGACGCATTATGAGCCACTCGGATGTTTTTCAATTTGGTAGAATGGGTGCGGTGTTCATCTTTATGACGATATGTGACTAAGTTGAATACTTCGACAGGCTTCAGGCTCGCCGTAATGGCGCCGGCTTTTGTTTATACGTGCTCCGTACGACTTGGCACGTTCATACTAATATCAGAAGTTTTCTATCTTAACTAATTCTTGGATATTTTACGTAGAGAATGCACACTGAGGGAATAATTTTGTCTATAGTGCTGACATAAGGAATATTACGAAACAACTCTCGCAATAGTATACATTCCTGCATCACGAAATATTTTACAAACGTCAGACACAATAAGCAGCCTACTTGGCAAATAATATTATTTGCTCCGTTTGGTTATCAAACCCACAACACTCGGTGCGGTGTAGCAGCAAGGTGACCACGTAAACCATTCACGCCGTCCATGCAGTCAGTCAAATTATTATGTATTGTAGGTTTGGTGAGGTCGACACAGTATTGGACTTTTGAGTCACTATAAATTATCATAACCTGTAGTTATCTGGCCAAATGAGTGTCATACAAATCTAGCCAACCTTTAGAAATATAGGTGCTGCTGTTTCATGAAACAAAGATACACTGGTGTAACATAAAATAGCATGCGCAGTCAGCATGTCTTTAAGAAGCCCAGTCAACTTGCTGAATGCGAAGAAGTCCCTATACAACACAAAGTTTGTTCATTGCAAACTTCTGTTGGCTTTCTCAGGCGAAAACGTACAGATATAACCGGACATTCAACTACTTAACTTCTTCAAATCAAAGTAAATTTATCTACACATATTTTCTATACCTACTGCATAAATTGTTTATACTAATGTCACGGTATATTTCACTGTATAATGCTCCTCTAATCTAGTATTCAAACATAAAAAAAAATACAGATGGGTTCTTGTAGCTCTATGATTTTAGGTCCCACGTTTTAAAGATGTTTACTTATTGGCGACTTACTACTGAGAAATTCTTGGCAGAAAAATCCCAATAACTTCCAGGATCATAGGAACCCAAGACCTCAAGCACAGCAATCGCGTTTACTACCGCTGCGCCACTGAAGCAGGTATGTACATACGTATGTACGTGCCAATTTATTAATACCTTGAATATCGTACAGTTTTGGTTAATGCGTTATAGCTTTACCTTATGAAGGTTTTAGGATGTTTGATTAGCAGTCATGAATTTGGGAGCTGTTGCTAAGCTGTTCGATGGCCTAACTCTATCGTTCTGTTTGCTCCGCCGAGCGAACATACATATGTATACATTAATATAAATCATAACTAACATTATAATATCTGGTCTGGATTATTTTTATACTTTTAACTCACCTGTGTTAGACGGTTACCTTAACCTATAATCGCTTACAGTACCAGGAATATCACTAGCGTGCTATACATTAGGGAAAAGATATTAAAGATAGACTTAAAGGTGAGGACTAAAAGCGGAAGATGTGTCCTTCGGAATCCTTTTACGCTGGGTGCAACGTAGTAACCAAATTCATACTCTTACGCAGGTTTCTTTTACTGCCTAGGTTAGTTGATTACTGATCTCAAATTAGTGGGAACAGTGTGGATTAGTAAGAAGATATTGCGTATCACACCATTTAAAAGCACTATGCACTCATATTGCCTTTCTTAGCGTAAGCTCGTATTGGAGCCTGGTCTGTAACTTAGGCCTAAGGAGATAATGATGAAAGGAATCTATTTCTCAATATATATGAGACATTTATGATTATAGAGACTGATCTAATTAGCTAATTAACTTCTAATTACTACATTATGTTACATTGCTTTGTAAGGTAACATTTATAAGTACCTTGTATATATTTATTTACTTATACTTAAATATCGAATGGTAGCACCATTGGTATTTTATATCCGAACAAAATAATCCTCCAAAACCAGTCACAGCACAACATTGTTCCGTAGAAACTCATAATTCATTCTGAAAGTCAACACCATTGACAAGTTGATACGAAAAAAATAGGAAATAGTGTAAAAATAAGCTGTGTGGAGAGAAACACAATGCAGACCATTGTGTTATATTGCGTAAAACGAAACTGCGAGGTACAAGACCGCTCTCGGCGCCCGTTTTTTTTCAATTCGAAAATCGAATGTCAAAACGTCAGGGCTATGAAAGCAACCAAATATTTGGTTGTCGGATTCGATCGGAACACACACGCGGCACTGGCCACACAGGAAGCCAGATTGCAAACATTAGAAAACGAGAAGTTATGAGATTCGCGTAAAAAGTTAACGCAATCAAATCAACGACATGTCGGTCACACATCAACCGTGAAATGAAATGTTCAGCCAGAGAACGCACGTTGGGAAATTGATTTTGAATGCGTGTTGAAATAATAATCAGTTTAGTACATTGTTTCTATCAGCTTGTTAAACTCTTCACAATTCTTAGATACAATACTCATTATTTACAAAAAGCGACTGAATGAATTCCACCGTCATTGAAATTAAATTTTCTCGTAAATTAATTAAGGCTGTGTTATCTTTTGGTACAGTGCTCTTAAGAGTGACTGCTGTTACAAACGTGCCAAGTCCAACGTATTATTTAATATTAACGACAATAAATTCTCAATAAGTCTGAAGTCTTAAACTATTTCTCACAGATGTCAATGAACCCGGCTTCTCTTTAAAAATTACCTACTATAATTATAATTGCGGTAGTTAGTATGTATAGTTAAAGGGCATAGGGTAGTTATATATTCAACTAGCTGTGACCTGCGACATCGTTTACGACTAATAGCTCACATTAATATAAGCGTAATCTACTATTAGGAAAGGTAGAGCACTACAGAATCTCATACTCTAAACTAGAAACCGACTGGGCATATACCTCCCTCCCTATTATAGTTATAGAAGCTCACGATCAAATAAAACGATGTTGTTTTTCTGCAATACGTTAAACTGGCTGTGATGAACGAAATGGTCTTGCGTCTGAATCAGGCTACACAGGGATTGTTTTTGCATGATTGGAACAGGCGAGTAATGTTTTTGGGATTGCAAGCCTCCATTGGTTACCTAACCAATGTGCGTGTCTTGTTTTTTAAAATAAAACTAGCTTGCTTGCTTATTAATTTATTATGTTTATTGTCAGGTAAATAGCCATTCCATCATGCAAATACACTTGGTGTCACTTTGTAGAGCTGTTACAGCAAGATTGTTGGTATTATACAACATTGATATACGGCTGTTGTCAGCTTGATATATTGCGTAATGAAACATGCAATACTTTCATATCATCTCGCAAAATAAACTGAAGATTCACCCCGTGACACGACAAACTGATGCCATAAAATGTCATAAAAAATATTGCGCACCTCGGTTTAAATATTTAAATAAAGAATAAGTGAACATAAAAACGTTGCGTAGTGAGGAGGTATGAGGGGGTAGCGGAGGGGAGGGTGCATTCGAGGTGAGGAGCAACAAATCGCGCGCATTATAAATGACAAATGTAAGCTGCGCGCACGCGGTGTCGGGTTGCGCCCACCCGCGCGCCGGATTAGTTTCAGCTTACTTTCCGCTCCGCTCCCTGTGCCCTGCACCGAAATAGCATTTGCCCTCTGCCCTTGACGCCTCACGATGATATCAATACTAGTAAAACCAATCTTACGATCATTAGAATTCGAAATAGAAATCACGAATCATTAGTTTGTACATAGTACATGTAGTTTTTTTATATTTTTGTGTAACTAACCGATTACCTACTGTTTTTTTATAACTGATCAATATCTAATTAGCGGCAAAACTTTTACAACATAAAGAAGTCTAAGATTAATTAATCAATTAATAGTTACAGTCCACTGCTCAATTAGAGTTTACTAATCGTAAAACTTATGCAAAACTAATTATAATTAGTACTTAAATTACTTTTCATAGCTATTAAACTGAAACTGTATGAGCATCAGTATAAACGTTATTATTTAAGAATGGTATAAATAATAATAATAAATAATATATATTTAAAAATCAAATTATATTGTAATTATACACACAGTCTTATTGCTTTACACGATGACAGTATACGTTAACTACAATAATGGTGGGTGGAGTACTGTTCTCCTAGATAGGCTACTGAGCAGCCTGCGTTAAGGAGGTACAGTGCCGGTCCCCTACTGGTTGTCGAATTTTATCGGTGCACATCATACATGCCTACATTTGTACATAGTTCAAAATATATGGTCCACACAAAGGCATTTCTTTTATTTAAATTAGTGTGCAGTCTTGTGTGTTAATTGGTGCGTGAGAATTGGTGTGTGTGTGTGTGTGTATGTGTTTGTGTATTTGTGTATTTGTAAATGTGTTGTCACTTTATTACCAGGATTTCAGTTTTAAAATAATTCAAGGCTAATAGGTATTTCATAACAGTTTTTTTGCAAGTGAAATAAGGTAAACCGTAGACAGGACAAATTGCATTAATTTTGTTATATAAAAATGGTCCAAGATAGATGGCAAATTTCTTAATAAACGAGGTATGTGCGTGTGGAATAGTGCAAATTTTATCTTTTCTTCGTTTAATAATTACCTTAAATGGCGTTCGGCGGTGTTAGAGCATAACTATCTGTGCTATAAATACATATATGCTATAAATTAAACAGTAAAAGCTAGTTGAAGTAAGTAAATTCACTAATGAGCATGCGCACCGCGAGAGGCGCACGAGAGAGCGTGAATGCGCCTGCGGTTGCTGGCGCTGTCGAGGCGAGCGCGCTACCTTCACAATGAGTGCTCTACACTCGCAACTAAACCTATTGAATAATTCTCACTTGAGAGTATTTAAGCTTTTATCGAGGAGCAGCCATAAATCGGTGCGCAGACGCGCATAATCCCCGCCCCCGCTGCGCCCGCGCCCCGCCGCTAGCTATAAACAGAAGTCAACGTGTTGGACTTATAAATCGTGCTCTTAACTATTGTATCTCACGCCACAATAATGAAGTTAGCTCGTTCAGGAAGAAATACGAGCACCACGTGGGTGGCCGAGCGGTAGGAATAAATCCCCTCAGATTATTGCATACGAATGCGTTTAATTTTTTGTGTGTAAGGTGGTGTTGCGTCGCCACCAAAAGCTCTGCAATGGGTGAAAGGGCCCCTGAAAAAACAAACGCTGACCGCGTTCGTCGCCACAACGATAACGTGTCGAAGTCACGACGAACCGTGCGCCAGCTTCTTTGAGTTTAACGACGCCACCAATAATCGTAAAACAGAGACTAATGACTCTATTCTCCAAATTATTAGATACAAAGAATTGTGCATCGTCAATACAGTATTTTTTAAAACTTACTCTCAGTTTCATATACCATATATTTTCATATACCTAGTGGTGGTTTGAAAACTTTGATGTGCAGTCTTAAGTGATAATTATGTGTTACATAATAGTAACACATAATTATCTTATTGGATATCAGGTCAGTACCTATATGGTTACGCTTACGGTGTAACAAATTGTCTTATATTCTATAACTTCCTAACGCTTAACTTGGGATATTTGTGGCATTTACAATATTTTTTGTATATGTCTCCCTTCCTGTTAACCAAATACTAAATTGGAGTGTGCCAAGTGAACACATGTTTGGGCTAATCGTTAATATGCCGGCGAGGAACGCAAGCACGGTCTGACGTGAGAAAGGTCGTGACGAATGCTCCTCATTGATCGCCAAGCAGAATGCGCGTGAAAAGGCGTGCGTAATCGCCCTTATAAACAAACACTCGCGCTCAACACTAAAACTGATATATTTCACCAAACTTTTATATTCGTTCGCTCCAACTTAAAATATATTACTTTTTCTTTAGCACCTTTTGTATCTTTAAGTGCGTTGTGTCCCCGCTTTTATGGGTGCAGGCGGTTCGTAAATCATTGTAGTAGAAGTGGTACACTCGTAAACAATATCGCTTCCCGCGGGGCGACCGCTCGCTCCGGACGCACTGGCTCGCCCGCCGCCAGCCGCCCGCCACAGGCGACGAAAACAACCCTACTATTGTATAAGATTGCTCATTTTCATCTTAATATACTGCTATGTTTCATCACGACAACAATTCCAACTTAACTGCATATATTCAGCCACACACGTTCAAAAGAATATCGTTGGTACTTAAGCTTAATAAAAATACTTTAAACGCACTTAAAAAATATTAAGCAATTTAATATTTTAACAAATAAAAACATTTTCACATTGAATTCATTTCAATATGGACATTACATTCCCAATAACCGTTAATCCGAGACGTGGCACTGTTGTAAATTAAACTTTATATCATTTTTAATGACCGCCCCGAATGGTGTTTTGATTGCGGCCGGCTGGAGGCGTCGACAACTCGACACGATGATAAGACGACAGTTAACGCGACACACAAAAAACGCACATTTAATGGCCAAAGTCTCAGGCTCAGTGCAAGTGCAAGCCTACCTGCCCGCCTCCGCGGCTACGTAGCCACACTTTTATGTGGATTCTTACACCGCGACACACTTCACTTTTATGAGTATCAATAAAGCTAAACTTGACATTAGAAAACGTTAATAATATTTCTAATAGGTAGTTGTTTTGTAGCGCATTATGGATTAAACTCGCACCAGTGACACAACCGCGCATTAAAATAAGAGAACTTTTTTCAGCAGTAAACAGCAATTAAATTTACGAAACGCGGTTTTTGTTTGACTTTAGTGTGCATATCGTTGTAATTTAACGCTTATTGGTGTTTAAACAGCTAAATAAACCGTGAAACGAGGCCACAAAACGCGTAAAGACCATCGAACGATAACAAAAAGAGCGCCATTAATCTCTCATTGTGTGACGTCGGTGAAACGTCTCGTTTTGTTTGCGGACTCGTCCCGATTTATACTAACATCACTCTTTTACAGTTCGCCATTGTCCTTAAACCGACTGGGTGTGATCACACACAATGATCTTTACAAATAGGGCGAAAATAACTGTCTATACGTCATAACTGTGTACACAAGTCGTAAATTAAATGATGTGATGCAATATACGCACAATGCGTGTTATTACCATTTTTTATTGACCAAGCCAATTTATCATAGGCGACTGAGGCAGGTGAAGGCATCATGATGATGAAGTAGGATATAGACTCGTAGCTTACGGCTAAAGCCGTATATCCACTTGCTATCTTGAGTTGATTACAGAAAACTGCATGCTAGATAGATACTAAGCTTTAAACTTGTATTCGCCACAAAGCGTCAAAATTTCTACATTTTTATAACATGTCGCTGCTTAGCTTGTCACGAAGAAATAAATACAATAGAGCAGTCACATACAGGCGCGCGTTTAATTGACGTCGACTAAAGGCATCACCTACTCAGAAAAATGTCGGCAGTACAAATTACAGTCTGCAAACATTTCATCTTATTACCAAATGTATTGCACCGAGGGACCGTTTGCTCATCCGCTAAACAACGAAAGGAATTTGTAACTATGTGAATATTCTTTTGTACGTATGGGTCCCACGAGGTGGTGTGTCCCCGGGGCCTACCGCCCGCTTCTCATGCTTCGATTGACAGCGCTCGACATGTGACGGCTATTGTCACGCTGACATGTTGACACTGTCAAACTTGACTTCTGTCCGGATTCCGCATGTAAATCGTAAATACGGAAACTCTACCCGCTTGACTCGACGCACAATGAAACGACAAATTAAATAATAGAATAATGTTGTGGATTTCGTCGCGCACAGCTGCTGTTCGCCGCTAACATTTGATGATTATTGACGTCAACGCACACGAATGAAGAGTAACTCGACATAATATAATATATGTTACAAATAGACGAAATGTCAATAATCGCTGCATAGCGCTCATTTTTATAGTCCGAAAAAGTTGAACATTGATAGACTCACTCAAAACTGCAATATTATGTTGAGAGTAAAAATCGATATACCTACTACAAGTGTTTTTAACGTTAAATGGTAAACCAAATTACTAGTATTTTTTAAATCACTTTAGCTAATATGATGAAGAAGTTCGTCATCAATGTGTCATCAACAGTAATGCAATGTTTGGGGTTGGAAGCCATGATTTCTAAATCGCAAGTCCTATCTTTAACCTACTGGGCTATAATTATACATAACTAGCGGCCTGTTCCGACCTTGCCCAAGTTGAACATAATATATAGCCTATATCCACCTGAGATGTGCCTTTCAAATAGTAAAATAATACTCCTGATTTCCGCAAAGCTTCTGGCGAATATCCTCCACATACACAAATAAAATTCGTACATTTCTTTTTAATATTAAGTATAAATACACCTAAAGAAACATAGATTACATGTTTATTCAAACTTTACTCCATCAGCACTAGAATTAAT
This sequence comes from Catocala fraxini, assembly GCA_930367265.1. Lineage (NCBI taxonomy): Eukaryota > Metazoa > Arthropoda > Insecta > Lepidoptera > Erebidae > Catocala > Catocala fraxini. Next base: position 19,551,799 of record OV884029.1, read on the forward strand.
AATAATCCACGTGTAGTAAGGTAGTAGCGGTAACACAAAACACACACACCAACATTTACGATACTCAGTACATTGGCAGCAACGCGATAAACATTTAAATCACGGCACTATATGCTCACTTAAAGTATATTATAATACGTAATATTGTCTTCTGTTTACGCGAATATTATTCATTGAAATTAAACTACTAAAGTGTAAAATTAAATTAAATCTAAATAGTTTTAATAATAATTTAATTAGCTTAAAAATTAGTAAAGTTTAATAGTAGTAGTAGTGTAACAATTTTCAAAATTATGTAATAAAGTGTCAAATAAACAACGAGATAAAATCCGTTTATAGTACTTTAATTTCAATATTATAATACGGTTAAACCATTTACTTGATACTGTTCAACACACAGAGCCCTCTGTACAAAATGAGTGCAATTACACCATATTGAAGCCAGATAAAATGCGTGTGGGCAGACGTCAAATACTTCAGGAACTTCATGTTCTCTGAAGTGAAAGCGAGCGATAATAGCTTCAGAATAACAATACTGGAACTCGCTCTTGCACTTAACTTTTTGCCCTAAGGCAGTTTACGTAGAATTATATAAATATAGAACCAACGGCATTGCACACGGACATGATACATGCGTATACCGGATACTCCACCGTTAAGTTAGTCACGGTATCAGATAAATAATTATATTAAATGCAATTAACTTTTTTACTCGCTGACATTTAAAATAAAAGAAACATCATTCCTAACTGCACTTTTGGTTAAAAAGCTTGTGTTGTAACGTTATATTAATAATAATTTATTAATTTAGTTAACAATACTATTCTCGTAATCCTAGCTTGTATAGCAAATTTGCTTCTAATGGAAATCTTACAGAGACAATATTTTCAAAAAAATATACCATGTTATTAAAAAGTATTTAATTATAAGCTTATTTGGATTTATAATACATGTTTTATTAAGTGATTACCTCAGAATACAGAACATGATTACCTTATAACAATAGTCGCACCTAAAGTATGATATTAATTAACTTGGCAAACAACGCTCGAACCTCGAGGTATCGAGAGATGCTTCCTTTATTGTGTTTGGATGCCGAGGTGTTTGGTAATTTAAAATATAGGCCCTTTCGATTAGAAGCTTATATTGTTTTACAAACAGTTTTCCACTAAAAACTGCATTGCAAAAGTCTCTACAAATTACTTGTCTAAATGAAAACTAAAACATTTAACACATATTAAATATATACCAATGTGAGATCTCTCATTACCTTTTTCTACAACTTTTAATATCTTGACCGAATCAAAATTTCTTAAGGATTATAAGCAACTAGGATCCCAAATTACTAGAAGGTGTTTTTAAGGAAGGTTGGAAATCGTAATCACGACCTTTGAACGCAAGATATATCCGTTAGGCTACCGAGCCGTTTAAAAAAAAGCCTATTTTGTCATCTACGATTAAACATATTTAACAAGTATTTAACTTATTATATCTATCCGAATATGCGCAGACCTACTAATAATAATAGGACAGTAATACCAAGTTCGTTCAACACAACGTTAAAGAAATTCTAAACTACAGTTTGAAAGAAAACATACTATATGTTTTAAAATGAGCAAATGAGTGTTCGCCCCCCGCGGTCACCACGGCCGGCACGTCTCCTGCCGCGCGCCATTCTCCAGGCCCTGGTGACAAACAGACAATTTAACTATTCACCTCTAATGTTATTTAGGGAATATTCAATGGCCAAACAATCCGTTTTATTTATGGCCGTGTTGTGCGCCCACAATACAACGCTCGCCTTAAATTATTTTAAGCTGTTTCATTTCCGGACACAAAAACTAATCAGGTTCGATGTTTCGCTCATTCTTTTTGTTTAAGTTTTGCGTGTTTGTGTTGTGGTTCACAGTTTATTTGATGCATGACTTGTGAAGTTTTCAATTTGGCTTTAGGCACTTGTAAGTACGATCAGGTTTTACATATTTACGACTCACGAGTTCGTACCTAAAGATCGAATAAACAGAAACTTGCAATGAAAAAGTAGAGTTGTTACATTTACAATTCCAATATACTACGTGTATGTTTATTGGAAACTAACGTAAGTTTTTTGCCCGCAAAATGAAGTAAGATCTCTACGATCCTGACATACCGATTTCTACTGGTTTTCTTTTATTCGCTCTCTAAACTAACGAGTATGGATAAAGAATGTGATGATATTATTTATCGCATGCTCGTCGGCTTAGCGTACTTAATTAGTTTACACAAATGACAGATAGGAGTACATAATTAATTAATAACGAGTAAATGTGAATATTGTGTCAAAAAGCTTTGGTTACTACATAATATAAATGTTTTTTAGACGTGAGATGAAAGCAATAAATAATTGATAAAGAAGTTGTCTCGTTATAATTAGCTTAAGAAGTTTTATGACTTTAAACTGTTATAACATGAGCAGCTTTCATGGATAATCTGTTATATAAGAAATGCATCAAATACTTAATCTCTACCTTCATAACATTAGATAAACTGTGACAAATCACAGGCACTTCAACTAAAACATAATCATATCGCCAAAAATCAAAACAAGCAATCATTCAACAGACTTCCGAAAACCTTTATCTATAGTAATCTGCGTGTAGTTACACAAAGATTGCGCAGCTATGTATGTCTATTGGGGAGAGCGAGCCCGCCCCTCCTATTAGCCTCACTTTATCTATTCCAATTCTCCCCTCGTCTTTGTCCGCCGCTAATCCGCCAGGGAAGTGGCTAAATATCTTGTGCAAATAAACATTTCGCCTGTTCCATTGTCAAGGGATGAGCATTGAGCGTAGCTGTAACAAATCGGATTATGCGGCGTAAGGTGACGGTATCATACTACTGTAATTAGTTCCAACTTAAAGCTGGATTTATTGTTCGTGGGTGTTGTTGTTGTATTACTACAATATTATGATATTCATATAACAGCTACACTTCACTAGCTGAGTGTTGGTCCGACGCAGAATCAGATCGAGTCTGCTACCGTTACTACCAAATACATAGTTTTACACTCGTGCTGCTGTTGTATATTGCCTAACAGAAAACCCACTACACAAGTACTGGGTTGAGTTGGGTTGTTAGTTTCTGTTATACTATACCTATATAGCACTGGGCTATGAAGTCCAGTCGTATATATAGTTTACTGGAAATAAAAACTGCTAATACTATTCCGAGCATTTGTTTGTTCCTGTTACACTTACCTAAGCAACTGGATCAACAAAAAAGACAGTTTTAACAACTTGTTTGTTTCAAAGTAACAACGTGTACTACTAACGATATTACCAATTGATACCAAGAATTATTTGGTTTTCAAATAAATATAAAGAAATCTGTTCAAGTGCCTTGTATATAGTCTCACGCCTTAACCCCAAAGTGATTAGCAGAGTTTTACCTATTACACCAACATTCCTCCAATGTTTTAAGTCCTACCAAATAAGAGGCAAGTTACAGACGCCGTGCTGCAAACTAAGAATGTCTTGATGGAAAACCCCAATAAAACTGACCAGGGAATAGAACTCGAGACCTCAAGCACAGCTGTCGCATACTAACACTGCGCCACGAGTCTAAACTATAAACTACAGCTTGTTAACTACTTTAACACAAATGTTTTATTATCCTACTATAAATATAAAACTTTGTTAATATACACTGGACCGCAAAGAAAAAGTTCGGTTAGAAAATCTTCAATATCTGCAAAAGTACCTGACCTAGCTTTATGAAATAAAGGCTAAATTAATATTTAATGTCACGTAAAATAATATATAAAACCTTTTTATTTATTTTTGATAATTGTATAAAAAACTGAAAATATAAAATAGTGATCGTTTTTGAATTTAGTACCAAAAAATTCAAATCAATTGTTACGCGCTTGTTTTAGTTTTGCCATAAAAAAGTTATAAATATGGTGTCTCTGACTTATAAATTTTATTATTCTGAAGTCATCATGTCATTAATCCCTGAAGAATGTACCAGGATCCTGACAATGCTTGAACATGGGCACAGTCAGCGAAATACAGCGAGAACTGTTGGTGTGACTCTTTCTACAGTTCAGCGAGTACTGTAGCGTTTTCAAGAAACTGAATCCAATCTTCGAAGACCAGGAACAAGACGAACAAGGTGCACGACAGCGCGGGAGGATTGCTATATGGTGTCAACAATTGTGAGAAATCGCTTTCTTAATGCTGTTGAAGTAAAGAATCATAATTTAAGAGCTGGAGGAAACAATCTGAGTACGGATACAGTAAGGCGGCGTCTGGCTGAAGCAAATTTAAAGCCATTAAAACCTGCAAATGGCCCAAAACTAGAAAGACACCACAGAAACTCAAGATTGAGTTATGGTAGAGAACACGAGAATTGGACTCTGAATGACTGGTCAAGAGTTATGTTTTCAGACGAGTAGATTCTGTTTATACAAGCACGACGGGAGAAACAGAGTGTACTGAAGACCGGGAGAGCGCAATAACCAAGCCTGTGTAGAAGAAAAAGTACCATACGGCGGAAGCACTGTTCACGTGTGGATTTGGATGAATTGGATTTCTTCCGAAAGCCGCACTGAGCAAGTGGTGATAGAAAATGGAACTTTAACTGCAGAAAGATACGTCACTGAAATTCTGAATGACTACGTTGGTCCATTTTTAGTGGACATGGGGGAGAATGCCGTTTTTATGCAAGAGAATGCACGCCCGCATAATGCTCAGATAGTATTTGCCTATTTCCAAGAAGTCGGTATCACACACATGGAATGGCCAGCACGTAGCTTAACCGGTCGTATACCGCCGGCTCGCATACCAGCCGGCAGATTTGTACCCGTCGTAGGCCGGTGGCTCGCATGCGAGCCACCGGCCTACGACGGGTACAAATCTGCCGGCTGGTATGCGAGCCGGCGGTATACGACCGGTTAAACCCCATTGAGCATGCATGGGATGAAATGGGACGACGTGTACGTCAGCAAAATTCGCCGCCAATCACGCTGCGTGAAATTAAAGAAGCTCTAATAGAGGAATGGCAGAATATTCCGCAGCATCGCCTCAAAAACCTAGTAGAAAGTATGCCAAATCGCATAACAGCAGTATTGCGAACTCGCAGAGGCAACACAAAGTACTAAAATGCGTGAATACGGCACATCTGTAACCAATCTACATTTACGAAAATACTGGAAAACCTACGCATTTTTATTTATTTTACATTTATTAAAAATAAAAAGAGCAGCGATAGCTCAGTGGGGAGACCAACAAACTGCAATGCACAGGGTCTCGGGTTCGAACCCACGTCGCGCACCTCTGACTTTCGGCAGTTATATGACTTTTCGAAATTATGTGCGTATTGATTGATGATTATCGCCTGCTCCGTGCCTCGGAGAGCACGTTAAGCCGTTGGTCCCGGCTGCCATGAACATCTATGGCAGTCGTTATTGGGAATGTCAGTACCCTCTAATATCCTGACACTGGTCTAGCCTTAGGGTATCGTTAGCCTTCGGGTTGCGGAGGTCAGGAGGCAGCCGCTCCGTGTAAAAACTGATATCCAGTCAAATCCGGTAAGACCAGAAAAGCCGACCCCAAGTGACTTGTGAATAATAAAGGGTAAGAGAGAAGAAGACATTTATTAAAAATAAAAAGATTGAATCCATTTTTTTATTATTTTAATCTAAGCACATTAAAATATTCTTTAATTTAGTCTTTATTTCATAAAGCTAGGTTAGGTACTTTTGAAGATATTGAAGATTTTCTAACCCACCCCTTTTTCTTTGCGGTCCATTGTATTTGGATGTTAGTTACACAATCACGCGTAAATTTTTAAACGGATTTCGATAAAACTTGGTACACTGATAGACCATGTCCTGCATTAACATAATTATATGTTTATCCCTGCCCGCGGCTTCGCCTGTGTAAATTCTATGCAAACGTATACTGGGATGAAAAGTAAAACAGCCTATATACTTATATAATACAGGACAAATATATGCACCGAGTTCCAGCCGGATCAGTCACTTGTAACAGTCATCCAAAGATCGATACAAATTTTTACATTTTTAATATCAGCAAGATAACTAAGGCCCGACAGACAGACACATCAAAGTAAGTCAATTTTCATTTTCATTTAGGTCACAATGTAACACTTATGAACATAAAAGCTTTTTTGCTAACCTACTGAATTTTCTGATTTTACATTACTGTTAGTCGCTAATAGTAGCCTATGAAATGAAACGGGCAAGAAACTCACAGCCACCGAACTGTAATGCCACTCATAGAACACAACAAATCAAAATTAACTAATAGAAACTACTACCGAAAACAAACACGGTGAGATTGCTAACACTTGACGTAGTAACAATGGTAAAGGTTTATCATATGTAGCAGCGAGGAGACACGAGACAGGTCTCCGCCCAGTGCGTCGCTCGCTCCGCCAGCCCAGCCATCAATATGTAAATATTGACAGAATAACTTTACTAACGCCTAAAACACTACTCACAAATAGCTGTCTCATTACAGGTGTCGTTTACATCAGTGATATTTACAATAATGCTTGTTGCTTTAACTCGTTTTGGCTACATATTCCCAAGAAAATTTTCTCCGTCGTTTAGTATTTGAATAGTCATCACTCAATGTGTATACATAGATACACATAGGTACACGTGTGTCCTACAAAAATTATGTAGTTGGAGCCAAGCTCATTGTCATTTACCAGGCACATGCCCGTATTACTAATAGAGATATCCTAAGCTCAATAACATTGGCCGAACTGACACAGAAATCCAAGAATTCACTCTTATACTATTGTACCTATCAAAGAGATGACTCTGATATTGGATATGTTTTCGAAATGCAGCAGTTTGTTATTGGATACGATTTCGAAATGAGGCAGTCTGATATTGAATACGTTATCAAAAATATTTGTTACCAAGAACACCCTTCACAATAATTCATAAGCTGAATTAAGTGGAAATGCTCGAACTTCTCAAATGGCAAATTCTTATCATATTTAAAAGTGTTAAATGGGAATTTTACAAAGTAAAAGATGTGTTTGTAACATTGCTCGATGTTCAGAGGAAAGGTGTCTGTCTGAGCATTAATTTTGCATAATATATCGCACCGAAGCTAATCTAACTTTAGTGTAGCGTCGGGGCGATGACGCTGCACATAGCGAGGAAGGCCGGGGCAGAGCGCGCGCCGCATGCCTATTCATGAACAGCGACGGCTGCGCTCCCACCCGCTCGCCTCCAGCTCGCTCCCTACCGCATTTGAATAAATACAATTAACTTGTTTGTTTTATTTGGCCCGTTACGCCCCTGCTCGGTGACCTGACCTTCCAGCGACCGTCGCATTCTTCACCCTCACACCCCAAACGAAGCTTCTTTATTCGATTTGAAGTGATCTCAACGATGGCGGTCGTTGGTGAAATTGAAAACTATTTCGCTCAGGGATAATATTCAAATTGCCACTAATGGTGATATTCGGCAGCGGGCGACTCAAAGGCGAGTGTCGGCCGCGGCGCCCTGCACTGTTATTATCTCAACACCATCGCGCTCTCACCTAACCCATTCCTTTTTTAACAGACGCCTCCATCTTCTTCGTTCCCTCGCGAAACGAGAGAGACTTCCAGTCGTTTATACTAAACTCGAATCGGGGGCGTACCTCTGACAATTTATCATTTAGCGTTGCCTACAGACATTATTTGAAACGCATTAAAATCGCGGTTGTGGAAAATTTGTCGGCATCAAAATTAGTACTCCTCTCGAAGTGCATAATTTATCGCTTAAGCCGTATCCGGCGCGAGCTGCGATATTTCTAATTAGAAATTCATTGACGTTGATGATCTCCGACTCTAAAGTAATAGCGGAACCCACTACATTTGGCTCGTTCATTTAATTTATTAAATAACATATTGACGCTTTCAACCAATATGCAATTATGTAGTCAACACCTATGATAATTCGTAATTTACGATATCTTTTGAGTTATCGAGATAATTCATAAATTAATTACCAGCGACCTTTTAATTATATTTTCGTCATTAGTTGGTACGGTCTCCATGGGTTTTTAATGATCCACACATTTTGGTATTTCATTTATTAATTTAGCATTTTATGGTTAAGATATTATGTTACAAAATAATAGTCCCCATTTTAGCATCAAAGACGAAACATCCACATCAGTTTTAAACGGCACACGGATCCATGTTAGGTGGTCATATTATGCACCTGGGAGCCTAAAATGTGTGCTCGTTTTTACTCAAAACGAAAATCCGGGTTTGATTGAAGTAAAACACTTTTTGTTCGTGCTCAGTATGGAAAGTAAGAGATAGTTGGTCTGGATCGGTCTACGACGTGCCGGCCGCTGCCCTGAGGAAGCTGTCACGCGCGGCGCGAACACGTGATGAATATGTATCGGCAGGCTGTAGCGGCGCCTTGTAATTTGAGACTCGCCGGTAATTATTTACGTGAGAATGGGCCCGGGCCGGCCCGCGCCCCGCGCAACTCTGCCCCTCTCACCGGAACGAATCGTTGATTGCGCGCGAGTTGAGATGCCGCCGCCAGATTGCTGCTCACGCTCCGATGCTCAACGCCGCGCGCCGCGCAGACACACTGACTACTCTAAACTCCGACAGTGCTCGACACCTATTGCCATATTTTATATGTAATCCATTTATAGGTGCAACTATCCTCGTCTCAAAAATACGCTAATGCTAAATGTACTACACAGAATTAAGAAGTAAAGCACGCTAGGATTACTTTATCCTGGCGTGCATCATGAAAATTCAAAAAGATATTATAATTAAAATTAAAATACCATTCTTAAATTACTCAGATAAGTAGGACTAAAAGAAAACGTCGCCGATATGGTCTCAAAAATGTCTCATTCAAAACTGATAAATCACTTCACATTAGCGCGGTGATTTAACATGAGACGACAAAATATAAGCGGAACGGCGATCTCATAAACATTATTCTTTTTACTTTTTAAAAATCCTCTGTCGGAGTGATGACGGTTGTTTTGACTGGTCCTGACGTTTGCGTGTTCCTCGCAGCGGTATAGTATTCGCCGAGGCTCAGCCGACCGACAAAATGTAACCTAAATTAATTGGCGAAACGACTACCTGTGTTGATAACCTGAATCTGCAACAATGTTCTTATTGCACCGGTACTACTCGCATTACACCGAGAGATCAAGAGCGAATAAACAGTTAAACGAATGTGTTGTAGCTATTAGTTTCAATAGATTCGATTACACTCCTATAAGTTCATTAGCAACTATGGCTGTGCCAGGTGGCGTGGCAAATTTTAAAAGGCCTGTGTTCAGCATTGGAGACAAGATAAATGGGCCCCTGTAATTAGCTCTATATTATCCCTTATAGCTTTAATTAGGTAATTAAGCGTATCTTTAATTGACTAAGTTCTATGTCATACACAGGCCTTCGTAATTTGAGCAACGACACCTGTCATGGCTGATTTGTAACTGCAACTATATAAAAAAAAGAGGTACCTAAGTAGCTAATGAGTCGAGATTATGTGCAATTTTAATATGGTTTTGATAGGACGACGTGTTAGTGAATTTGTACCAATATTATCTTTATAAGTTGACTGTATAACATATATCATTTTTGTAACAGATTTACAGAAATCGCAAATGATTTAAAATGTTTATATAAAAACCGAAGCATATGCAAATATATTTGTGCACTGCAGTCTGGGTAGATTAGTTGAAGTAAGTGAAATAGTTCATCAAATGGCCAAATCTAAAACCAAAATTATGGACATATTGTCGCCCCTTCATTGAAAATACTTTATAATTGTTTAAAATGAATAAATTGACAAGCTCACTTAGACCGACTGGGTTTGTTTAAACAACAAAATGTTAAATTGACTGCTTTCAATAAGTGTGGTGTGCTCGGAGCTCGGCGGCGCGGCGCGGCGGCGCCCCGTCGCGCGGCCCCTAAACACACACAGACCGCGGGGCGCCGCACCCTGCCCGCGGAGCCCGCGCCCTGCTCACTAATAACACCGTCTTTCCCTCTGTCATGCCTTATTTCATCCGACCATCTCTTGGTTTTTCCATACTGTCGTTTTTTCGAACTGTGAGCCCACTTGGAATATTAACAATAAAACGAGTTCGTGATGATAGTAATCCTTCATCCTCATTGTCTTTTGGCAGTTTCGTGGAATAATATATGTTGTGCTCTCGCGACTTGATATCTGTACGTCATGTTATAAATGGCGTCGTTTAAAATATTTTAATACCCTCTACATCACGGCGATATTAATTTAGTACGCTTGAGTTGAGCGGCCGTGGTGCCACCGCTGGAATGTTAAATGACGGATTACTTACCATCGAGATTGGAAGATAACCAACCCAGCTCGAAATGTTCGAGATTCTATCATTGCTACATCTCTTAAGCCTTATTTTTTAATTTACAGTACTCCAGAACCTTTTCATTTCTATAGTAGTAACCATACTACACAGCATAAGCCGTTGTGTTGTCTGCTACAGATCGAAACTAAAATCATCACTGATGTATATATATAATAGATAATGTAATAGAGGCAGTAAGTAATCTCACTGCCTCTATCAGAGAGCATTATAATTATAAACAGCTATAGGCTCGCCCTTTATGATGTACCTTTTTTTTAAATTTATATAATAAGTACCTACTATGTAAAAATACACACAGTCCTTTTCATGTTATGGTTTCTTTCTTTGCCTGTGCCTGAGCCACCAATTTGTTTATTTGTAGTTACTGTTAACTACAAATAAACAAATTGCTGGCAACCTTCTGGCAGCAATTAATTAACCATAGATAATTCTTGTAACTAGGCAACGGTTGCCATGATCCCAGTTACACATTGTTTTGCGTGTAATAGCAATAAATGTTGTAAATTCTAATAATTGTGCAAGAGTATTTAAAACCATGGTGCGAATAACTGTGGAAATGGTGCGTAATAAAGCTGAACACCACGATCGCTTGCTAGCACCTCTGGAGGAGATATCACTTCATCAGGAAAACATAGAAAAAATAGAACATATACAAGACTGGTGCCCAAAACTGAAGATACTTCTTATGCAAAACAACCTCATAGCTAAGATTGAAAATTTAAACAAATTAAAACATCTCGTTTATCTCAACTTAGCAATAAACAATATAGAAGTTATCGAAAACTTGGAGAGATGTGAATCATTACAAAAATTAGACCTTACACTTAATTTTATTGGTGAAATAGTAAGTGTAGAAAGCCTAATCAACAACTACAATTTAGAAAGATTGTACTTAACTGGTAATCCCTGCGCCGACTACGATAATTATCGAGATTTCGTTATTGGGACCCTGCCACAACTTAATTATCTAGATGGAAGTGATATTGAAAGATCTGATCGAATCAAAGCACTTCAAAATCTTCCTATTATTCGATCTGATATATTATTTGAACAACAAAATTATAGAGGTGCAAGAATGAAGCAAAAAACGCGTCTAGAAAGAGATATACAGGATAAATGGGAAAACAAATATAAAGATATGGATCCAGATGAGCGGAACGACGTATTTTGGAAAGAACCATGTGAACATTCGCCTGAAGTTCGGTACGAAATCGAGAAAATGCGTCAACTGAGACAGAAAAGTTATGAGTCTAAAGAGAAGAAAGATGATAAACGAGTATACCAGTTTTTTGCTGCAGACGGAAGGCCTTTTAATATTAATCAAGCAAAAATAGACTTTATTTTCAATAGTGATGATCCTGAAATGTACACTTTAGATTTAGCGGTATATAAGCACTTGGATACAAGTCTTGTTGATGTAGATGTACAACCTAACTACGTTAGGGTTACTATAAGAGACAAGTTATTTCAGCTCCATCTACCGGAGGAAGTTGACACTACTAACTCCACTGCACATCGATCTCAAATCACAGGCCATCTAGTGATAACGATGCCAAAAACAAACGCCACAATTAAAATGCCCGCCAATTCCACCAAGGATAAGAAGAAAACAGTTCAGTTATATACAGAACACAAAGCAGATCAGTGTCACCAGCGTACAGGACAAAGTACGCGAGAGTATTTGGAAATTGGTCCCGCTGATGATACGAGCATATTAGATTTTACTAAAATTACTCAACCAAAGTCGAAGCCTGACTATATAGACCCAAGAATGAAAATAGGTGCAAAAACTCCACCACCTGATTTTGTAGATAACCCAGAGGTGCCTGATCTTATTTAGTGCTGTAGGAACTAAATCGAGATCAAGTAATTAACTGTACCTACGTATTTGCTTTCTATCTGCTTGATTCTCTTTCTATATAGGTAGGTAACTAGGTACCTAGTCATACTAAAATAAAACACAATGTAGCAGTTCATTCTTGTTTCTTATTACATTAATAGTAGCTAGTACTTATAAAACTAATATGAATAGGTACAAATAAAGTTAGCAGATCTTGAACTTATGATTCTCTTATTACTAGTTGACTTTATACTCTATATTACAATAAATAAATTAACATTTAAATATTAAATTGAGACACATAAACGATACAATAGCTTGAATAAGTAGATACTAGCAAAGAGCATGCTTCTCGCTTCATCTACGCATTTTCTCATGTTACATACCTAGTTTACGCACCAATTTCGTCACAATATTGTCAATTATCTGAAATTGTCTAACAGTACTAACACTAAAGTAGGTATACACAACTAAATCTGATGGCTTTCAACAGCGTCAGGTGGTATTCCATTGGTGCCATTAACCTCAGAAGGCATGGCGACCATAAACGATAAGAAACCGTCGACGTCTAGCATCTCCTTAGATGTGAACTTAGCTGAAATCTGGTGTTTGCCGGCCCATGGTGGTGTCAGCTTGAATTGTGCAGTCGCAAATTCACCCGGTGCAACATTCTGTGGATAAAATTAAATTATATATTTAAAAGTACAATATCTAGGCGCGCACAAATTTTCCGTCCAGTAGTTCTGCTATAACCAAATAGATGGCGTACAGTATACAATAATATTGCTTTCGATAAATAATTTATTACAACTGTATTTCTAACCAGCTACTTTTATTTATATTATTATATTTACAATACTTATGTCTCTTTAGACTTCACGTAAATTGAATTATTACTATTTACCCAAAAACATAAAATAACCTCATCCATTTATGACCGCCAAGCATCGCGACGACTTTATCTATACTAATATTATAAAACTGGAGAGTTTGTTTGGTTGAACGCGCTAATCTCAGCAACTACAGGTTCGAATTAAAAAATATTTTTAGTGTTGGATAGCCCATTTATTGAGAAAGGCTATGGGCTATATAACATAACGCTACGACCAATAGGAGCGAAGCATTACTGAAAACTGTTACAACACCGGGAAAAATTCTCTTATATGAAGCAGGCGAAGTTGCGCGGGTTAGCTAGTGTTCAATATAATTGCTCTTTCTAATGAAAAACACATTGTCAACACTCTCTAACTTAAAAATTAAGTTGTAATTAAGCACTCACCTCATTTAACTGAATCTTAAGTTGTTTATCAAGTCCGGGACCTTGAATGTAGAACTTGCCCTTCGTCAGCGGGATCGGCAATGGATTCTCCACCTTGATATTAACAGTGAATTCTTGCCGAGAAACAGGTTTACCGTCGATACTAATTTTGATGTCAGGATTTCGTACTCTGAAGTCGTCTTGTGCAAAGTAATCGAAATCTCTATCCACTATCGTTGCAAGACAGGCGATATTGAAGGAAGCCTGAGAAGGATAAATAAATAAGGTTAGTATTTGTCAAGCGTGCCTTTCTTGAAACGAGTTACTAACGAATGGTTTTGTCTACATTCAGATTGAGACAGAACATGTCCAGCTGTAATATCTTGAATCAGCTTTTGCCCATGACTTTGCTCGGGAACAATATTTTTTACTGGATGAAAGGTGTATGTCCTTTTCTGTACGCCTGACAACGTATACCTATGCGAATAATAATGATCGGTCGAGTAGTTACGGCGTAAAAGCGTAACAAACAAACATTATTGATGATAAACTTTACAACGATTGTTTGCATTAATACTGGCACTTATTATACATCGGTGTTATTTCTGCGTGGCATATACATATATATGTATACCTGAATATACACCTTTACAATTTTATTTATTTATTGATCAGTTATTAAAATAAATTACTTATAATATCTTCCTGTTTATTGTTCATAATTTATTGTGTAATTTGCTCCTGAGCGTATATACGCAGATATATACGCTCCTGAGCATATATGGTTATATAACCATCGATAGCAATAATATAGAACTAATATTATTCATAATATCTTTCTTATTCAAAAGAAAAACAGTATCTATCACAGGAAACAATATGAACATTAAAACAACGCCTACAACAATTTATTTAATTCAGAACCAGACGTTTTGAGTCTCCACGAGTTTTGTCCCGTTTGAAGGAACTTAAACCTCCGTGCCATAGATTTTTTAAACGTTATTTTTAGCAACACGCACTGATCTAGAATTGTATTAGTACCAAAATCAATGCAAATACCTGATCAATTAATTTCTTATAATAATCGTCGAAAGTAACCATCATCTTGACAACTTCTTTAGCCTCGGGACCAAGGTTTATGTCGAACTCTGATCTCTTCACTCCGTCTCCAGTTACGCCTGTGTACGTCACCGTATCGACACGTAAGATGCCCTTTACATGATGCGATTCTGATAGAGAACGGTTCCTAATATGAACAACCTGAAACAAAAAGAGTAGACTGGTTAGATTTCGCAAAAGATCGCACTTAACTGCTTCCTTGGCAATATTTGACAGGCGGTTATAGCTTCCCCTATGTAAAAAGTACTTATATAGTTATAGTTATAGCTTGCACTAGAGATAGCTGAAGAAAGTCCTATCGATTAATTAATATGCATATAGACTTTTATTGTTTGTGACACAGCTGACTACGGGCCTACTCTTAAATAGCGAGAGCCAGCTGCTCTCCAAGCACTGATTGGGAGACATAAGAAGAACTCCGAAGCAGGTCACATGTTTTCACGTAGTGATTGAAACATAAAACTTAATAATTATATATAAAACATTAACACTAACTTAATAAATTATTAAAATGTTCAAATATAATATTATGTCTTAAGCTTTCTGATGTCGCAGTCTCATTGTCTCCCTAATAGAATAATATTTATATTAGACTGTTCAATTAATAAGAAAAATTAATATATATAAATATACAAAAAATTCAAGTACTATCTGTTAAGTACGGCAGCTGTTCATTATTTGTAAGACACGTAGTGAAAACCACTATAAAATCACTAAAGTCATTATTTGCAGTTAATTAATATACATACCACACTAAAGTCCTGTCCAATTTTGATGTTATCCCGAAGCTCGAAGTCGAACGTGACGTCATTGAAAGCATCATTCAAGTAGTACCGCGCGAAGATGCTCTCAGATTTTCGCAGTGCCTTTTCCATAGTCATGCGCTCCTCGCGTGAACGTTCTGGGTACTTGTATGTGTTCGTGATATCCTGAAATAAAGAGATTCTAATATAAGACATGATATTTCTTACTGTTACCTACATTAGAAAGAATAAAGATGATTTTGGTATTAACGTACTTTATTGAAGATAAAAATTCTCTATAATAATTTCTACGTTATATGAGTAGTAGTAACGTTGTTGCTATGATTACTGCTATGTTTTAAATGCTGGGGTTTGTTAATTTAATAAAGCTACTAAAGTCTCTTAAAATACTTATACATATGTTTCGAACTGCTAAGAAAAGCCAGCAGTAGTTTATTTATTTAAAATTAGTAACCTATGTCATCTTTGGGTAAAAGAGTAGTCGTTGTCATGCATGCAGTGCAGTGCAGTTACTTACATAATTGCAAATATAACCTAAGTATTAATTAATAAGTACTTATATAAATAACTCTGCGTTCAGTATAAAGGTAAAACTGAGCTAAATAGAGAATTTTAAATAATCACATAACATACCTCTCGCTCCATTGTGCCGATAGCTTTCGTTGAAATATTTTGTCCGATAGAAACTGAATCACGCGCAATTAGTTTAAGAGGTTGAATTTCGCCTGAATATTTCCACATAACCTGAAAATACATAACAAAACATAAATTACCAGCGTACTATTTTTATAGATGTTGTTTTTGGAAAGTATGCTATTCCATCTCGCTCGGCTCAACAGGGTCGACACCAAAGAGACGCCGTCGTCAGGGTAGGCCAAAAAAACGCTGGACACATTTTTTAACGACTACCGAACCAAAACTGTGTATTGTAGGGATCGTTTAAAAAATGTAAGGGAGACCTTTACCCAACAATGGGACACAATATATTAGGAATAAATAATAGTTTCAAAACTTTTTATTTTCTACTTTTTAAAGCGTGTTTTTTAGTTTCCGTAAACTATTTTTTTAATTTTTTTTTATGTTTTTTCTATATTATTGTATTGTCATCGGTCCTCGATAAGTGTGCAAAGTTTCAAATCAATCCGTCTCCTTCACTTCGTTCACACCTTCAATTACGTTCAAAGAATCCGTTACATAGATTCATAGATACATACCAAGCTAATAAAAGCGTGTTAAAATACTATTAATTACAGCTAAGCTAGAATGCTTGTGTTATTATAGGGTTCAATAAATCAAACCGGTAGTGCAATAAATCAAACCGTATTCCACTCATAATCTATCAACTGCAATGCCAATACTTTATTGGTTGAGCTATCTCTAAATTCTCTAAGATAAAGTAAAGGTGATATAGGATATAACACCCGCCATATACTAAAAACAAATCACATGTTACGAAAGGCAGGGGTTTATTCATACACCAATTAGATTGACCCGTGACAGGCCCAAAAAATCATAAACATGATTACCTGTATGTATTTGTCGGCAGCTCAGCTTCCGCAAAATATTTTTATTTATTATGTAAACATCCTTAAGCTTACCTTATCAGCATTGACTTGAGCAAAAACGTAAGTTACATCGTATGGCCTCTGTAATTCTCCGTCCCTTACAGCTCTCAGAGAGGCCGGGCCACACCTGTACATGTCTTCAGAGACCTCCTGCGGTGTCGAATCTAGAGCTTGCCAGCCGCCGTACTCTGGGCCCAGGTCTGGACGCTCCATCCATACCTACGGATGAATATAAATATTAAATAGAACAGAATTTCTGACAGTGTAATAGGCTAAGTAAACGCCTCGCAACTGCCACTGCGCTGAATGCTGTGGGTTCAATCCCCACAAGGTACAAAAATTTGTGTGGTCCACAAATAGTTGTTCCAAGTCTGAGTGTTCCTTGTGTCCGTTATTTGAATGGCTGCTTAGATACAGATCTACACAGTGCACAATTATTGTATACCAGGTAAAAATGACAAAATTATGGTTGCTTTCTTCTGTAGACTAAAAGATAATTCCCCGCGGTGCTACAAGCTATAGAGAATTGGCCCTACTTCTCACAGATGTGGACTCATAAATTTATAGTTGGAATTCTAAAATAACGTTTCAGCTGACGCATGACGGCATAAATGGTATCAGTATTTACTAAACGCATTCAAGGCTTATTTTCGACTTAAATGGAAAACACATCATAGTGATGAAATACAATTTCTGATTGCAACGTTAATTGCTTTGGATTTTATTCTTAGGTGAGAGGTTAGGTAATCTGGGTTAAGTTATTTATACCTAATACAAAGTGAATCAGCTATCGGTCTGGTTTTGCGTAGGAAGCAGACACATTATAGTCTATATTTAGGACCGATAATATGAATGAACAAATCTTGTACCATTGTAACAAAGTATTGGTTAATCGTAACATTCTTAGGAAAGTATTTCATGTGTTTTATACCAAAGAAATCAAATTTTATTGAATTATTGTAGAAAGTAAAATGCCACAAAAACACACTACATTCTTTAAACTCAAGATCATCATCATCATCATCATGATGATATCTCGACAGCAGACTACAATTATTGTAACATGTTAGTGCTGAAATCGAGGCTTAAGCACTCGGCACACTGAAAATAGTAAAGTGATCTCTTAAATCACTGAACTTTCTCCACCGTGGATACTGTATGGATCTAGGCCTTTATAAATAGAATTTATAGACTGCAAATAAAAAAGCCAGGGCCTTGTGGTTTAGACGTTTGATGACCGAAATACAGCACTACTAGAACACACACGCACAGCCTCTTACCACATCCGATTACTGGGCCAATATATTCTTAGCCGATACCACAGGGCTATTAAGATTGTTTCGCGCCAGTAATTAAGAAATTAAGTGTGTTGTAAAGTTGAAAATAACTTCCTTACCTCATTCCAGACGTGGTAGTTCCACACGGAGTCCCTTGTGTACTCTTCGAGTGTGTTGCCTTCGTCATCCTTAATGATGTCGATGGTTAAACTACCTTGGCTGTCGTGAGCTGCGTCGTATCCTGTCACTGGACGACAGGGAATGCCGAGTGCTCGACAAACTAAAAAAGAATCAGAATTTAAGTTTCATTATCTGACTTACTTATGTGTTAATTTATAACATTAAGGGATCTACTTAGACTGAAATATTCATGTTAAGATGGAATTTATTAAGTCTTATTTTAATATGCACAGGCTACAATGATTTTGACATCTATTAATCTAAATAAATCTAAATCTCATCGTATTATTTTAGGTGTTTTTTTAGGTCTCAGAGAGAAGAAACAGATTGGAAATAAAAAGAAGAATGAGATACCTCACCCTTAATATATTGTAAAATCTTAATCCTAAGAAAATACTTACTTGTGGTCAAAACTCCAGCATACACCCAACACTGTCCATATTTGACTGGCTTCTTCTTCTCGTAATATTTCTGGATGATGGCCATCGATCCAACCCACTTGAGTGGGTGTGTGCCACCGCTGTAGTCTCGCGGGTCAGACGCCCAGTTACCGAATACTACTCCGTTGTCATCCTGTACGTTGACTGCTGCAGACAAAGCACGTGCTATTCTGATAGGATCACCCCTAGCGCGTCCTTTTACCTAAGAAACGAAACATAAATGAATCTTGTATTTAAAACTTGTATTTAAAATAAGTTTCCTATCGATTCAAAAATGGAATACCTAGGGCAAATTCTATCTTTACTCAGTATTTACTGATAAACAATCGAATCCAATTAACTGGACGTAATATATTGAATTGAAGTGAATTTCATTGTTTTAAAAAACAACCACACACCAGAAGTACTATGCGTCACATAGCTTTTGTTCATTTGAATACAACTAAACCGCCACAGGTCCCATTCATGTAAATTAACTGATGCCAATCAAATAATGTATATTAATTATACAGTAAATATTGAATAAGGCAGGAGGACTCAATGACAAATCTCACGGACAAAAATATAAAAATAAAATTTAAATTAAATATAATTAGAACTATGGCAATATTACAGCATTTCAACGTTGGAAAGATTGCAACAAAACCTAGAAAGGTTAATGTCTTGTATTATATGTAGTTGATGGCCAATGCTGACTAGGAAGCTACTTGCATCTTCCCACTGGCTGTTTTAATTGATGGGTATTGTACCTTGTACGGAATAAACTGTTATTTAGATATAGATAGTAGATCTGCTCACATATCGCATGGCAAGTTTTAGTGAACGATTAAGTACCTACGTCTTAATATTTAGCTAATTATTTTTATAGGGTTCATTTGTATAACGTTTTATGTCTGTATTCCATCACGGATTAAGTGACGATCAATCCCAAAATATACAGTAAGTTGTTAACAATGCATAAGTTAATAATTTTTGTGTATTTTGTAATTTTTGTGATATTCTTCCATGACAATCTCAAAAATGTTGATTAATTTGTCAAAATCTCTCCTCTACTCTATTACTAAATAACTCAACGAATTATATTAAAATTAGTAGCTACCTTGTTTTATATTAGGGCTTACATGAACCAGGCTTACCTTGCCGACTTCTCTGACTAGATATAGCGCACAATCTAAGATGTCTTTTTCGTACTGCGCGTAGTTCCATGGTGAGGGTTTGATACGATTGTATACTCCTCTGAATATCAACCCTCCATCTTCCAACACATACTCATCACGATGACTCTGACCTGAAGTCATATACAGCTGATTACGTAACATACATTTAAAATTATATCAATGTGCATCAACTTTTTCAGCTTATCAAGGTCTCGACGATGTACTGCCAGTATTATTTATATTTAGATATTATGAAAGAAAGAAAAAGAAAGAAAGAAAGATTTTGCTACTTATATTATGCTATTTTAAATGCATCCAGATTCTTACGTTACGTATAAATAAATGAGCTGTTGCAATTGATGGCCTTATAATACATTACGCTTTATCTAAATAGTTGTCTGCATTTCGTATATAAAGTAAAACACATATGTTTGGCATCCACGGAATAGACAAAATAAGGTTTATTATCTATTCCGTGTTGGCATCATACACAAACATCAGGAATGTGAAAAATGCTGTTAGGATGGACACCATCTGGATTAATTCGAATCAATTTATTTTATCAGTATCAATATAGATGATATAAATTAATTACCTGGCATATATACGCTATCATTCAAACACCACGGATTGAAGAGCACGTAAATAGGCAGAGCATGTCTATAACTGAGCGAGCTGCCTCCACTAAGTTTTGTGTCCACTTCTAATTTCCATGAAGCCACGATGCAGTCTGCTGACGGCGTCACGGCCACCATCAAGTGATTATCCATCTGGCTTTCGAATGTAGCGCTCCATAATCCGAAAGTTTCTGAGCCTTTCTCTAATAAAGGAACTGCAGCCGATGTTTCATCTGAAGGTCCTCGAGTTTCCACATCTGAATATAAAAAGTGTATAGGTAAGTATAAGTGCGTGTAATAAGTGAACTTAAATTTCAAGGCCTATTTAAACCATAACTGCTTATCTATAGTGAACATTAAACGAGATACATGCGAACAAAAAATATCCTGCTATACACTTATTCACTTCTAATCGGTATAACTATCTATAAACACAGAGTACTACAATAGTAGATACATCAGTTACGTCAACGACAACAAACACTTTATGTAGAAGAATACAATGGGTATTAAAATGTAAGGTAGCAGTTATACATACCTGAAACGTAAAATATGAAGGAGATAGCGTCTTTGCTGGCGTCGTACGGTCTGTTCAGTAGCAGGTCGAGTTTGAAAGGCTGTCCACGTCTCACGACCAGACACCTGTCTACGCTCCTAGTCATCACGTTGAACTTGCTCGTATGATGGCTCTCGCCATTCGTGTCGATGCAGAAGTCAATTCCCTGCACACCCAGCACGCCTTGCCGAGTGCCGTCGATGACATCTGAATAAATTGAAAGGAAATTAGGTTACGTATACACATTCTGAGACATGGTCATTGAGTTACATCGTAATGAATTAGCATGTTAACTCTGCGTACAAAGTACTTTGGTACGTGTATGCACTAAACTTTACTATAAATCTCAGTAGTTACAGTAAATTTAATGATGACAACAATCGTAAAATAGTTTACAATATTAAAATATGTAAATAAAAATGACCTTATAATGTTTGTGCCGGTTTCGTCTGTATTGGATTCACTTAGCATTATTTGTCATTGACTCATATTTATACCGCATCATAATGAATGAACATCGTATCTTCGCAACGAATACGTCATCATCAAAAATGCTGTTTTAACATTGGCTATTAGCCAAAGTGTCAATCGTACTATCTTAGAGATCCCTATAATAATATAATCGTAGTAGGGTATTACTCAGTGTCTATAAATGAAGTTTATTTACATTTGAATATCATTTAATTCACTATAATATTTATTAATCAATAAATTTACTACCTCATTAAGTAAATCTAATTGGCTCTTAGAGCCATACGATAAATTATTATTAAAACACTTTGTAAAACATATAAATTAATTTTATTAATTTGTTTTAACCTATTACTTTCGCTTTCCTTTTGATAAACAACGGCGCGTAAGAAAACTTCAAGTAGTTACTTTGGAACTTTAAACATAGAAACACGAGTTAGAACATATTTTTTATGCTTTACTAATGGCTAGATTTGGTACATAAATAAATACCTGGCTGGAATGGTACAATAATATATTTGTGCCGTCTCCCAAACAAACGTTGCCACACACTTTTAATATACTCCATACTGGTACTACACATTTATAGGAACTATTAACATTAAAGAATCACTATGTAACACGGTCACTAAATGTTAACGTTCATGGAGTTCGGTGGAATTTAACGAATAGTTCGTAAGCTGCTAATTATTTGTACAAACGTGTGGTTCTTTTTGCATGCCGTCATTGACTGAGAGACTGAGCTCCAGCGAAAATCTCAAGACTATACTCCTACAGCGAAGTCGCTCGGTGATGTCATAGTCAATAAGAATTCAAAAGCTTCAGTGAGTTACTAAGAAACTGATTCTGTCAATGATAAAATAAGTGATAATCTACATTACTCATGTCTACAAAAGGTTATCCTAGGTTTGGTGATATCATGACAACTATAATACGACCTTGACCTACCTTCATTATTAAGCGTAGAGCAATTCTATTACAAGCGTTAAATTAATCAATTAACTAGACTGGAGACTTGAAGATAATGTTAGTAATCATGTTGGTATTTCTAATGAAATGATCATTCTTATCGTGAACTAATGTCCTATGAAGTCATCAATGAATTTCAATATGACAATGTAAATAATTAAGAATTTAAATAGATCACAAGTGCTAGTCACGACTTCAAGGTAAACTTATGAGCAGTTTATTTTAAAACATTTCTTACAACCAGACACAGCATTATAAAACTGTTGTAAATTAAACCAACTTTAGGTGGTATAATTCTTTATGATTTAATCTCATAGGAGTATTGTTCGTAAACATGAATAAACAAAACAATAAGTTTGCTATTTATATCTTTACATATATTCCACAAATCATATTAACTAACGCGAACTCTCGATCCTTTGCGACCATTAATGAGGGTCAATTGAAGTCACGGGTCTCTTATATCTCTATTATTGCCTTAGATGCCTGGAGCAAATCAAAATAAAATTACCCACATCGGTAATAGGTAGGTTAGGTGTGAACAGTAATGTACATATAAGTAATTATATAGACTTATATAAAAAAAAATAAGATGGTGGGTTTTTTGTTTGAATGCGCTTATCTCTGGAACTGGAACTACCAGTCGGATTAGACATTTTTCTTTTGATAGCTCGATTTATGAAGTAGTTTATAGGGTACCTACGGTACATCACGCTATGAGTGACACAGTGGAGACACCTAGTGTTAAATATATATGCTACCTGTTTAAGTAGTTAGCATCAATTCACGTTGAACAAGTTTTGTTCAAGTTCCATATTATATAGAGCTACTTCTTTTCTACCGAGGGTTGTTGGATATTACTATAACCTGCAAGTTTCTTAACAGGCAATCATACCCATCAGACTAGGGAATGAAACCATAACGGGTATCATTAGCTATGATCGTTGGTCTGTTAAGCACAACCTAATATGCGAAGTAAACAGTCTAAACACGGCAAGGCCGGTCTCTTTCACCGGTTGTCACATAAATTACTTATTTGGTATTAATTGCTAGTGTAGGAGGCTGGACCTTTTATACAGGGATTTACTGGCCTTGGAATAATCAGCGTGCATTAGATGTTCCCACACACACCGCACACGGACATCGCGTAGGCACCTGCTATAGCTGATTGTGAGGCAATGAGATGCGTTTAATTTTATTTACATTTATGTTATTGTCTAAACTAGCGAACCGCCCCTGTTTCGCACGGGTACACCCAAACCTTCCTCATGCAACACTCTGTCTATTGGTGAAAACTATATGAAAATCCGTTCAGTAGTCTTTGAGTTTATCGCGAACAGACAGACAGAAACGGCGGAGGACTTTGTCTTATAATATGTAGTGATGAAGAAGAATGAAGCAAGAAAATAAATATTAAGAAACCGTAAACAGTATCTACGACACTGAGGCACTAGTGACTTCGTTCCAATTGTAAGTATTTAAATAGCTAGAAAAAGGTAATCGTTCCGAGGGTCATTTTCAAGATATATGTACAATTGGCCAAAACTCCGCTGTTCCACCTCTAGGTCGAAAATCGCTTGTACACGACACTGGCGCACAGAGCAAGCGCCGCCCCTTAAAACTCGTTTCATGCAACTTTAACTATATATATTTAGCAAAAGTGGGTATCGTTGTGGCGTCAGTTCGTTTATTGAATATTGTTTTACTTTTCGGTGCCTCGTATTAGCAACATGTAGCTAATTATGGCTAAGTATGAAATAGGTAGTCTCTGTGCATTAAATTATAACTGTTATATTTCTATTACAAGTAAATTCAGTATTAGACTCACTCATGTGTATGGATTTATAAATTATTTAAATAACGTATTTTGATATATTGTTTAATAAATAAAATATTTCTTTAATTCAATAATATATTATTTTGCTAAGATACAAAATGAAATTAAAAACAATTACTTTTATTTTTGGGCCAAAATCAAAATCCGAAAATAAATTTTCTGAATAAATTAATACTTTTTAAGATTTCGTAAAAGTTGTTGTTAGTCAGTAGCGTTTTTTAGTTCATTTTAAGTTAATTAAAGCTAAAGATAGGCCTATTTTTGTTAAAGTATTATAAATAAAAATATATCATTTAGCTGACTATTTTAGAAATAATATCGGTAACCAGCTGTCTCATTAACAGGCAAGATACGTACCTATTGTGTTCTCAGCGGCTTAGGTTTACATTGACCATAAAATATTAGTAGCGCCCATATGACTTATTCTGCATATTTGTTGTAAATGTGATCGTGTAGATAAACAATAGGTTTAAAATTAAACGCCCTATTGTGCAAAAAAGAACGACTGGCTACTTTGTTTCTTTAGAATTATGCCGATAAGTCGAGTTCCATACCAGTTGTTTTAGAAGCTAATCCTTTTATTTACATTTAGCCTCTCGCATGTATTCAAACGAGACACATTTGATTTTGTATTGTGTCTCGGCACCGGCGAGAGAGCGCCAGGTGTCGCGTTAAAGAATAAAATAGTACCTTTTTGTGGGCAAAACTTAAGACGTTCATAAAAAATTTTAAGCGCTGAGACGCGTGGACATTAGCCGAAATACAAATTTCAAATAAAATAAAAAATAAAAATTGTGTCTTCTTTCTCACTTGTAAGGGATGTTTTGATTGGTTAAGGTGAAATATGGGCGGGGTTACATTTCTTAAGCTTGTTCAAACGATTCGGTTTGCAAATTGGCACAGCGCGGATTTGGCCGATAGTACGTCAGGGGCATCGCATATCGAAATCTATGCCGTCTGTTTGACAAAACCAGCATAAAATGTATATATCCAATATTCGAATTTTACATCCTTTACATTTACAACTTCAATGTGCCATTGCGACATAATAATACTTATATGATACATATAGTACACCAAACTACAAGTTTACGCATGAATAACACAAAAGAATCTCCAGCCATCTACTTTTGTACGACAAACAAAATTTTATCGCCTACTGTTTTTTTTATTTCGACAATAAATTAGATGAGAACTTCAAAGTGGACTGGTTTTAGCAAACTGAGAAATGTAGAGTGTTTGGGTTTATTAGGTTAATGTCACTTATAAACCTCTCGAAAAATGGTCCTACAGTACTTAATCTCATAATAGATTCCACTCATAGTATTTTTTAATTTATAAATGTACTTTTTAAATCCATGTTCTTCTGAATGTATACTCTTTTTTTGGATTCGATAATTAGTATACAAGAATCAATATATGTATATGTATGTATGTTACTTAACATTAAAATCTTAACAGATTCATAGAGTACCTAAAATACTATTTGTTGCAAAATAAAAGTTGTTCCTGTTAATAATTTATAACTTTACGACAGAATATTAGGAAGAGCCTTTACTGTTTGTATTATACTCATTAACTCCGTACGCGATATTAGTAGCATAGCGTAGCGTGCTGAGTAAATGTACATATAATCTAAATGTTTAATGAAAAAAGTAATAAAAATGTTCTAAAATTAACATAGGCACTAATATATCATCGTTTAACATCAACACGTGCCAACAATAGCTCTATTACGAGTGTGAATTACGATCGCGTTGTGAAACAGGTATTGCATGAACTTTTTTAATTATTTCCTTTGTCATTGCGACACCTACCGAATGTTAGCTACGTTGATGACTCACTCGCTAGATCCTTATTAGTTACATGTTAGAGCAATCTGTAAGTAATCCGGAAGATGACGGTACGGTTATATTTGTTAATATGTTTGCGTTGCCTTAAATTTTCGTCGTCCTGTTTGCGTGGAAACGAGATATTGACAATTGACATTGACCGATGTGTGAAACTTATGCGTTACGCAATACGTACATACATATGTGCCTGATGAATGACTCTTGAATAAAGATGGGCGTAGCTGTGTTCTTTTATTTTTTGTAGTATTTAACGATGCAGGTCCATGCAGCTTCGTTTAATTACAACATAGTTATGTAACTATGTTGTAATTAAACGAAGCTGCATGGACTCATATGTATGAGTTAAAGTAAGATAGAATAATACCAATTGTGCTACTCACAATGTCCGATTCATATAAATTAAATATATTAACAAGTACGTGAAACGTGATAAGCTTCTTTATTACAAACAGTTTCAATTAAAGAATGAGTCTCTTGGTTGATTATAATTTAATTTTGGATATCAGTTACCTCTAGTATCAGTACCTAGGTACCTACAGTAATATGTAAGCTAGTATAACATGATTGCATGACGAGCGGTATTAACAGTTCAACGTTATCAACAATTTTAGATACATGATGTACCTAGTATATTATATTTAGACATCCATTTGCTGAGATTCTTCTCATTACAAACACGAGTTAGAACGAAATGTATTTGTTGCCTCTTGTATAATCTAAAGGCATTTAAGCCAACATTTGACTCATAAAATACTGAAGATACATCTTACTGTTAAAATCAACTTATATAAATAATAGTAACTCTACTTTAAGACCTAAACAATAACAGTTAATATTATTTATATAAAAATGTTTAATAAAAATATTAGCTTTTATTATAAATTAGATAGACTTTGGCATTTAGAAAAGATTAATAATTGAAAATAAATATTTGTTTAAAAATGAACGTAAATTTAATATTTATACACATTTTTCTAGAATATTAATTACTGCAATATATCAATGGCCGTTCCATTAATAAATTGTCGCCATATCGATATCATTACTTCATCAATCAATTTAGACTCAAGCCAGATTTTCTGATATTAATATTAATAAAACCAATCTGACGCACATGTTTCCATGTGTTAACTTTGCATAAATAGGTACCTACATTACTTAGTATTGTAAGAAGCCCCAGTATTTATCTAAATGGAGACACATACCTAACTATTGCGTTTCATTTCAACATAACATACAATTATTTTATTATATGAATTTATATCTATAGTATATGGTAACAAATCAATAGGTAGGTAGCTAATTATCTTAAGCACCGTAAGCCATAACATAATAGCTACAACTTGTTCTAAGACATGCTCTATCCATAGTTGTGTTATAGCTGTCAGTATTACATTTTTTCGTATACTCGTCGACGCAGCAAAATTGTAGGGCCTTCGCCAGTTCACCTTGGAATTGCTTGACATGACATAAGCGTGCAGTATCCGTTTTGTATCTTAACTAACCAGAGGAAAATAAACAAAAATATTCGATTATCCAGTGCATGTAATGCAGTACTAGTTTTTCTGTATAAGTTCCATATAAGGAAACAAGTACTTTGTGGCAAGGTTATACTTTAACTGAAGATCTAGACAAATTGCACTACCATATTTTATTTTAAAACAACCACATATCTTAGTTGCACAGATTGCAAAATGCAAGCTAACGAGTAGAATACTAAAGGTATGTAAATAGTTTTCTTTTATTTTTAGCTAAAGGTTTTAAGCTATATGAGATTCTGGTGGATAATGTAACAATAAATGTATTTTCTTATTTATTACATTATTCCTATAAGTCAAAGCTTGATTTTTAAATCATTGTTGAGAATGACTATTTCTTGTATTATTTATTCTTGTATTATTTCCATGTATTCCTTATTTTATGTGGAATTTTAAAATATTCATACATGAAGTCAATTTAGGTATGAATCACAAATAGGTGCTTTAAAACAAACATCAAGATTCCTGCGCCCGAATTCCCTGAATGTGTGTAAACAATTATTACACATATTAGCTACACACATAAAACCGTTATGACTGTATTGAGACTTCGATCACGTTTACATATATTTACGGGTTAGTACTTAAAGAGCACGCCTGTGCACTGTTATAAACTTAGCGCATAATATGTGTTTCTTTATAAACACTGATGTATGTATGTATGTATTTAAATTTAAAACCCCTTTAGTTCTATTTCTTTCTATTCTAGCAAACATTCATATAAAATAAGGACGTTATTTCTTGTTGAAATACATCGTTAATAACAAGTTATTACTCAATGATTAATGTATATCTATATGATGGAAAATAGGCGCCGTTGGCAATGGCGCAACTATTTATGTTATTGACTTCGATTAGATTCCTAGTCACTTCATATTGTTGATAGAAATTGTTTGGAACGTATGACGAACCAAAGCATGTTTGCCTGCAGATTCCTCATAGTATCTACACAATAAAATACAAAGTACCTACAAGTGCTGTAGCATAAACTCAACTTTTAAATCAATCAGACTACATGATAGATAAGCGAGGTGTGAACAAGTTTACAAACAGTACTGTTTAGTTAGACCTCGAAGGACCGAACAGGTTAGGCGGAAACTGTTAATTAATAAAACACACAGATACGAACTATAGGATAAATCCTCGCACGGTATTGCAACCAGCTGTGCTGAATTCAAGGCATTCATTTTATTTTTAACTCAACAAGAAAACAGAGAAACGCAATAAATAATACTGAGTTTCTCTGTCTTGTTTATGTTTCTGTCATATTTAAATTTCGAACGTGACTGACAATTATTAAAAATAAAGTATGAAACGCATTGTGCCATTGTGATTTAATGTCGTTTCGTTCGTCGTTTATTTTAGTTAAAAAGTTGGTGAAAGGATTGGCTGTAGCACACTAGGGTATACTCGATACTTTTAAAATAGGACTAGAATATTATGATTGAAATTCATATTTGTAACAATCTAAATACGGCAGCGAGGCAATTGCATTGTCCAACAAGTCAGAGGTCTCGAGTACAAATGCACAAAAGGTGATTTTATATATATATATATATATATATATATATATATATATATATATATATATATATTATGATAACTAAAGTATCCGTGCCAAAATTATGTCGAAAATTGTATTATACTAATCCAGATTAAAACTATCATATTGAAAACGGTTCCCACTTCATTTACTGACATTATAATATCATTTAAATTTTAACAGACAGTGAAAGCATTCTAACGCTTAATTTTAAAGTTATTTTATAACTTAACAGTAATATTTCAATTAAATATTGGTTTCACAAAGGTTGATTATCGTAAAAAATATGAGCAACTGTTAAAGTTCATTTTTATACTACAAGTAAAAGGGCCTATTTGAGTTCATAACCTTAATTTTCTGATGTAGGTACGTAGTTTATTTAATGCAGTCGTCGGAATGCCATACGTTAAACCGGTTTTAAAACCACTTTTTAAAAAGCTATGGAGTAGTTCACACACGCATAGACAAGTAAAACTATGTGAAACATATAGTATTGATTACACGGCTGGCTTAGTAGTTGCTTTTGCGTGTGAGGTGTAAGTTCGATCCCCACACAGGACAAAAAATTGTGAAATCTACAAAAAAAAATGTTTTCCCGAAACTGGGTGTTTTTTGAGGCCGTTGTTTGAATGTTTGTAAAGTCCCCCGCGACACGGGAATAATAACCAGTGGAGAAATGGTATGTTAAAAAAAAATGTCCGTATGTAAAAAATAATCATAAACGTAAATATGTAGTAGAGTAGTGCTAGAGTAGCTAGCGTGTGTTTACCTGTCGAATGGCACTTGCACTTTTATTCACACGTGTTGGCGTATGATACATGAATGATAATTTGTCTCCATAAAGACAAAACATATACAAAATACGCTCTATCCTGCACTACATTAGGTTCATTTTCAATTATACCGTAATTTTAAAGATCAATGGCATTTGCATATAACTATGGATAGTTCATTTGTGTCTGCGGTGTTCCCATATTTAGTTTTCATATAAAATGTGAAACGCCATCTTCGCAGATGCTCACCCTATACAAAAAGATTTATTTTCAAATAAACTCAAATCTATATGGGATAGATATGGCAAAACATTCAATGAATGAGTGTTAACAAAACTCTGCTCAGCTGGCAGTTATAACTGATGTTGCATTTACTCCATGCCATAACAATGTCCGCATGTTTAAACAACTGCTTTCTCAGAACGTAGAAAGCTACTTGACAATTAAAATTACTATTCGGTACCTAGTACCTACATACATACGTTCTACAGAAGACAGTGTACGGATCCTTATTTATTACCAGTAAAATTCTTAAATATATATCATCAAACTTAGTTACGTTGATAAATACCTAAATCTTTTAAGTATTTTAGGTAATATTTTTTAAATATGAGTAAGTAATCGAAATCAAGAAATCAATTATTAAAATAAAAACGGAATATACATAGGACTTACGCCAGTATACTACCGAGGTGGTAGGTGGGGCATATTACACCCATATTACCTAAACTATGGATCGTCGCTATAGTTTTTTTTATGAAAGAATGGCACCGCATTTTATTAACAATTTATGTT
This sequence comes from Catocala fraxini, assembly GCA_930367265.1. NCBI lineage: Eukaryota > Metazoa > Arthropoda > Insecta > Lepidoptera > Erebidae > Catocala > Catocala fraxini. The sequence goes on from OV884029.1 coordinate 19,582,754, forward strand.
AATGATAATCTCGTCATAACATCTATTATAAAACATGAGATATCACGAACAAAAATTTGCATAATAGAGTCTGTTTACGTATAAAGATACAATCATTATCTTCGAATGTCAACAACAAGATTTTATCAGCTGTTTTTAATCATGACATCATTTATACTTCGCTTTTAAACTTAATATTTGCGGTGACCTTGACCTACCTGTACTGCTGCCAAGCGTCGGTGGTCGAGGAAGCTCCTTTAAATCATAAGAATCTGACTTGCGAAGACCACAGCAAGTCAAGCACTGTTCGGGGCAACAATGCGTCAGTTTACTCGTCACAGTACCCATTTCACAATCAACAAACACTATTAACAGCCACTTAAAATTTATAATCTCCTCAAAGGTTTTAAATTCACTTTAATATCGATTAGCACAAAAAACACGATTAGATCACAGTCGGTTCAAAACCTTTCTACACAAGTGTACACAGCTGCCACAAAGTAAACAAATCAACTTTTGTACTAAACAGTCGATAGATATTTTTGTTCTAATATACAGGCACCTTGGCGATACTCGTATAAATTTACTATAGTATAAAAATGCTTTTGTATTTAGAAGAGCGAGGTTGTTACGCGTGTGCACCTCTACGCAGATTGAATTCGTCTGAGCTTTGTCTCTGCTGAGCATCCTCACTATAATACTCGCGTGACCTCTTATCAGTACGCTTAGTCAAAACCACATGCTTACGAGGAATGTACGTTCGTACGCACTAAGGATCGTCACAGTAAGTAATATTCATACTCATGAATCAAGGAATTGTAACCCAAATTAATCATCCTGACGTAAAATAAGCTTGGATTTTACCCTAACAATAAACAAAATAGGGAAATTACATTTGGTAAATACTATACGCTTATAAAGATAAATACGGGGTTTTGTTTTTACATTCCACTACCATAATATATGTAAAATTAATTCCCGTTACTAATAAAAATTTGGACTCAATTAGCTAGAAACAGCAGCAGGCAAAAATTTATACAGGCTAAAAAATCTACCTTTTTATTTCGTTCATTATTTTCTCAATACTAGAAGTAACGCTGTAATGAGGTCCTTTCATAATTATCCGGCTTGCCAACAAAGTAGCAAATGCCAACGATATGCCTACACTTGGAACTGTAGAGCTAGTAAGCTGTAAACTTGGGGCTTGACTGGTATATAAGACCTAACTATGGTGTTCAGTTCTAATTACATTGGTGATACCTACTTAAAATTGCTTTTATATCACTCAACGGCTTTCTTACTGCCTTTATTTCGCTCACATAACCTATTTAAATAAAAGCATTTTGAACAAAAATGATAACATAAATTCAATTTATCCTACGTCATATCAATGTAAGAACGAGTCAACAAACTTAGGAGGTGTTTTACGAATGGTAAGAATGTGTATGAAGTCTTGGCCAAGACGCTTAAAACAGCTCATATGTTTGTAATTTTGTTCAGTCTGTAATATTTATTTAACACATGCGAACGTGGTACAAATACCATAATCGTGCCACACAAATTATGGCAAGAAAAACTTACTCAACTTAAGAATTATTAGAAATGTATACAACGAATGAAATGTCATGTGTTAGATACCTATGCCGAAATTGCTCATAAAATAGCATATGTTTAGCAATAATTTATTATTTGTATTATATTGTACTAGAAAGTTTTATATGCGCTACTTTGCATCCCGTCCAAATCCCGGATCGGTTAAAGTGTTTTTGAGTTGTCCTTAAAAATATCTTATCTCTACTAGCAGTAACTGGTCCACTGGTCAAAATTCTACCATAATTTATTTAAATTTTATGTTGTATCGTTATTAAGGTTTTATTGTCTATAAGTTTACCCTTATAATCACATTTCGTTTGGATTTTACCAATTTACCTATGTTTTTCAAACAATTTATTATTTACTTAACTATACTCTTTCATTGACGATATTCCTATGCTTGCTATTTTGTTTTCTTTTTTCCTTTATTACATATAAATAAGGTATACATAACTATAGTTACGAAGTATTGTACGACATCAGACGAACAATGCCGAAATACTACGAACGCGATTCGACTGCTTGTGTCAAATGCTGGTTGTGTGCGTGTAGTGTTTTTTTATTAATTTAATGTATTTCTAATGAATATTTTATAAAAATATTAGGATTCGCCACTCCTTCTCTATATAAACTTTAACTGTGCCAAATTTCATACTCCTCAGTCCGCGCAATTTTTGTCGTATATTATCTGTCACCTTTTTTTAATGGTTTTGTGATGTGACTCGTCAAGAACCAAAAACCAAAATTAAATTTTACTTTTCTAGCATTTTTGTATGAAAATTCTCTGATAAGACTGGCAAAATCTAGATTTTCTGCAACTTGATTTTTAATAGATAGCACGGCCAAACTAGTCATTCTTGTTTGAAACATTGTAGACCGCAAATAAGGAAATAAAAAAGCATGTGGTGCTTTCTAAGATATTTTGATAAGTAGCGTCATTATCAAAATATCATAGAAAGCAACCCACGCTTTTTTACATTAACAACTCTATCCTTATTTTGAATTATTAAAATAAATATTCTCTAGTTTTTAGTTTGGTTTCTTAAATAAAGCGTGTTCTTTTAGATTTTCTAAACTATTATTTATTTTTAAGTTTTTAGTTCGGCTAATGCAGACCACGCGCTTGCTCTATCTCTCTCACTCTCACGCAAAGGATCCGTGTAATGATCACGCAAAGGAAATTATTAATCCTGACGATCCTAATCAGGATAATGAGATAATCTTATCAAATTATTGTATTGTCATCGGTCCACGATAAGTCTACAACGTTTAAATGAAATCTCACCGTTTGAAGTGGGTGAAAATCAAGTCCAAAGGAGTCGTTTACAAACAAATTAACAAACAAACATACAGGTGAAGCTAATAAAAGCGTGTTAAAAAGAGCTACAAAGTTTTACCTTCACAATAATATACAGACTCTTCCGTAAAGAATGGGTTATCCTGAAATACCTCATATTAAAGCTATTGGGTCCATAATCAAATACAAAAATATACGTTCCAGGTTAAAAAAGAAAGCAAGTACATACATATCTTAGGAACCAACCAATAAAAAGATATGTAGGTACTTTTTTAAATTACTATTTATTCGCAATGCTTTGCTCTCCGTATACCATGAATGCTACAAATGAATGAAAACCATCTGTTTTTTATTGTGCTAATATTCTTCATAGACTATACCAGTAGATGTGCAGTATATCTTATGAGAAGCAGATGTAATTTTTTATTATTATACCTATTCTATCACATTTACTTCGTGAGTAAACCATACTTCCATTCTCATATTATAAACGCGACAGTAACTATGTGTTTTAATATTAATTTTTTAAGACTTCTGGCATTTGGGGTCTGATAGTAAATAAAATCAATTGCCAGTAGTCTTTGCGTAGTGTGAGTAGATTAGCGGGAGACTACTAGCAAGAACCCTCCCGCTAAACTACTTGCAGAATGCTTGTGTTCACGGTATGGACCAGAATCATTATTACATCTAGAAAACTAAACCCACATTCATATAATTTGTCATAGAGATTGCTAAAAACACAGAAAAGAACATAGGTACGTATAGACGCAAAAGGTTCCAAGTTATTAAATGGCATTAAATTCTAAAAAGCATGCTGTGGTTGATCCACAATTGCAATATATTTAATTAACGTAGGTACGTTTACACCGCCTTGCATTCATTATATGACAAGTCTAATTGAACTATCATAGAACGCAACAAACCACAAGCAGTCATTGAGGTATTATGTACTAACTTAGTACATAATACCTCAATATAAGCAGTACTCTTTGTTTGTCCATATATCAAAATCATTCTATAACATGGACTCACACCTATACAGGTGGGTCCATGTCATGTCATATCATGTCTCCTTCGGGAATGTATATTCCCGGCCTACCTATAGCAGGCAGAGGTGTATAATACCCACATGTTGGCAGCCATGTTTTAGGTTCTACGTAATAGAGGGCGATGCTATTGCTGTCTACTAGTAACATTTGCAATAACAGCACAGATGCTATTACTGAAACATTTCCTAAAACAAAACTCCATCACGCATTGACTCGACATTCGAACCCACAACTTGGCCATAACGTAAACGACGAATACGAGAACCAATGAGGCAGTATATTAAAACCAAACAAATATATTAGATTATAAATATTGAGCAATATAAAGTTACACGCGATTATGTTAACTGTAGTATCGGTGACATCATCTCAGTCATTCGCAATCTTTCTTACAGTGTGCGAAGGTCAGAATCAGTATCCCTTTATTCTGTTTATGAATGGAATCACACAATCTTCAGTAATGTAACTCACTTTCCGAGAAATACAATTATGACTGCATATTTGCGGTTGTAGGTCCTCTTGACGTAAACTCAATGTGACTACGACCTAAATTCTTGTGGAAAAAATGAGTATATTTATTACAAAGAACACTATGATTAAGCTTTACTAACAATGGATGAGTGGGACAACGGCCAACATTATAAATCAAACTAATATTAATGACATTAGTGAGATAGATTAACACTGATTTAATATGAACGGTAGGTGAATCGTATAGATAAGGCTCCGCGTAACCTTGTCGAGTGTGTATCTACATCACCTATTAATAAGACGCAAATTATGTTGGTACTTTGTCTCTTAGCGTGCGCGTGCATTCTCTTAATATAATAGGATCATGCTATGTTGATAGACATAATTGTTCAGTGCATGAATTATACGTTTGGGTTTATAGTATTTAATACAGTCTTAACGTAATAATAATAATAACATTTATTTCTCCTCTACAAAGGCATCTTATATCTAACAAATATACATATTACAAAATATAAGCTGATCCTTTGTGGTAGACTGGTATCTGCAAACCGTGTCACGCAGATTACCAGGCCCCTCTTATAATAGAATATATATAGAAGCATATGTATAACAATGACATAAGCTAGGTAAAATAAAACCTCTGCTGTAAGAATGTTAATAAGGATTATCCAATAGTAATTAATTGTTACTAACATAACTATTCTTTAACTATTACTGTGGTAGAAGACAAGAAATTACCACTAATATAATTTATGTCGCTGACTGTACATACATGTGACGCTAAAATCAATATATTATTTCATACATATCATCCACCTATGAGAAATCTCTTTTCATATAGCTAAAAATACTACTTTGATCGTGTAGTATAATTGAGTAGATTTATGTGTCAGAAAATTCTCCGAAGCAGTACGCAATCAATCTACACTCCGTAAGATGATGATGGCCTCATAATATGGGATCGTCCCTATTTCTCGTGACTGAGCCATAGCTGACGAAATGTGAGTGTGCTTCATCTCTCTTCAAAACAACAAGCGGTACCCATCTATATACACTCGGCGTCACAAAAATCGCACCCTTTTAAAATTCAATATTAAAGTACTTTTTCTCAAACTTTGTCAATAATGAGAATATGATTGTAGGATATCATTGGAAAGGTTATTAAATTGCCTTTTAGAAATTATAAAGCGCGAATGGTTATTTTTATGTTTTAATAATAAAAAAATCACAAACTTAGAAAATAATAAATTTAATAAAAAAACAAATTTAAAAAAATACAATTTCGTCCTTAAAATCTAGTGTTTCCGCCCCTAGCCTTGATGACAGCTTCCATCCTATCCTTCATGGACCTCATGAGAGTTACTACTCTCTCTTGAGGTATGTTATCCCATTCTTCGATCACGGCATCCTGGAGCTCTTGGAGAGTTGTGGGAGCAGGATTTCGTGCTCGTACATGCCTCTTTACATCATCCCAGAGGTGCTCGTTAGGGTTAAGGTCCGGGCTTCGTGCTGGCCACTGCATAACAGAAATCTCGACTTCTTCCAAGTAATCACGCACACTGGCCGCGGTGTGGCAACGGGCGTTATCATGCATTAGTATGAACCCATCGCCAACAAAACCAGCATACGGGACCACATGGTCTTGCAAGATCTCCGTTATGTACTGAGCAGCATTCAGCGAACCTTGCCCTCGACCACCGCCAGTCCGAGAGACGCACACAAGTTCCGTTTTCCCGTCCACGGATATCCCACCCCAGAACATACAGGAACCACCCCCGTATTCTGTTGTTTCTTCGATGCAAGCTTGAGCAAAGCGCTCTCCTTTTCTTCTGTAAACTCTTCTGCGTCTGTCATTACAGAAAAGACAAACTCTTGTCTCATCGGTAAACAGAACGGCTCTCCAATGGTCAAGCGTCCAAGTGACGTGCTCCTGAGCAAATTGTAGACGGTCTCTTCTGTGCTGCGTGGTCAATTTGGGACCTTTCGCAGGTCTGTGGGCAGTGATTTTCTATTCTTTAAGTCTTCTTCTAATCGTAGAGACACTCACAGCCGTTCTACGAGCTAATCGGAGCTGCTGTTGCACCTCAACAGCATTACTGAAGCGGTTGCGCAACGATGTGGAGACAATGAAGCGGTCGTCTCTCTCTGATGTACAGCGTTTTCTTCCTGATCCACGTCTTCGGATAAAGCCACCAGTCTCTTGGAACCGTTGATACACTCGTCGAACAGAGAAACGACTCAGATTTAATTGTCGAGCAACATAAACCTGACGTACTCCTTCTTGCAATAGTGCAATGACTTGAGCGGCTTCTTCAGAGGGGGTATCCATCTTCAGGTATTTTTTTCTTGAGTATGCTGTTCCGATGTGTACACTTTAAAGTCTGAGCAATGATTGACCCATTTTTTACCTGGACATGACCTTTTATACCCTATTCGGGTAGCTCAACTAGCGCTCTAATGGATGAGCATTTTTTCACCATTATGTTAAATGTTCCCTAATAATAAATTTTATTTTGGTTTTTAATTCTACCGACTAATAATGTAAAGGTATTGAAATGCTCTTAAAAATGATATATTTTTTTATCCAGTAGAATCAATGCGCTAAATTTTGGGAGGTGTTTATTGAAAAAAACAAAAAGGTGCGATTTTTGTGACGCCGAGTGTATATTATAAAGCTGAAGAGTTTGTTTGATTGTTTGGTTGAACGCGCTAATATCAGGAACTACTGGTTCGAATTGAAAAATTATTTTAGTGTTAGATAGTCCATTTACCGAGGAAGGCTATAGGCTATATAACATCTCGCTACGACCAATAGGAGCGGTGCAGCAATGAAAAATGTAGCAAAAACGTTGATCATTCTCTTATATGAAGCAGACGAAGTTGCGCGGGTCAGCTAGTACATAATAATGTCACACCTATGTATTTCCCCAAATGAGTAGGCAGAGATTCCACGCACATTTTGCCTGCTTGAGTTTAAGTCACACGTAATAGTAGGTAAACTTATTGCCGTCTACCGAGCACGGTTTAGACTTACACAAACAGCCTTGTACTGATAATATTATGCCAGGAAAAACCAATAATTCTGCTCGGTCTGGAGATCAAACCCAAGACCTTACATTAACGACCGCAGCGCTACCAAGTGTTATTAATACTTTTTAAGCACTGTCAGAAAATTATACTTAGCCAAACTATTTTGATTAAGGCTACGGTCAGTAAGGACACGGCGCAGCACACGCTCGAGCAATGTTCTGCTTGGGCGATGCAGCGCCGTACTCCAGGACATTGTGGGAGAAGACCTCTCGCTGCCGACCGTGATCAAAGCCATGGTCAGCAGCGAGAGGAAGTGGGTAGCGGTCGCATACTTTCCTCACAGATCCGCTCCGCCGCCTCCTTCTGCGCGATGACGTCCTCGCAGAAGGAGGCGCGGAGCGGATCCGTGAGGAAAGTATCCTTGCGGATCCAAGCCGCCACCAGCAAACCGGGCGGCGAAGGCGCGTATATGCGCGCCTTATGCCGCCGTAGTGAAGGAGGCCGTAGGTGGGAGAACGGGGATCTCCCACCCGCCAGCCGTTGAATCGGAGCGACACCTTCTGTTGTGCCAGGGCGTTGTCCAGGAGTCGTCGCCCGTAGACACTACATCTCTGCATTGGGCACTGCTGGATGGGTCGCTGATGTAGTACAGTTCCAGCGACCCACCCACCACACAAAGCAGCGAGCTGGCACACCGTGGTGGTTTTAGTCGGTAGGTTTGAAATCTCGGGAAAGCCCGACATAACCCTCTCGCCTCCCCTTGTGGCGAGGGGGTATGCATAAGGAGAATATCCACACGTCAAATAAAATAAAAATGCTACAGTCAGTAAGACGATGATGACCCACCCGGGGTCGCCCCATTTTCACAGGACTTAACCGTAGCTAATAAAATATGAGTGCGCTTCACCTCAAGCACTTATAATCGTCACATTTTAAAATTAAATCAACCTAATCGAACATAATATTTAACTTCTTACTAGCCACAACTTACATAGACCATGCTGCATGCTCTAATATAATTTTATTTTACGAGAAAGCGAGATAGAATGTATAACTCTGTCTCGCTTTGGCTATGGCCTCTGCTCACCTCTATTTTTGCTATCTACTAGTACATTACTTACATCTGAAATTAATCCCCTAATGTTTGTTACCATAAAACAAAAGGCAAAACAATTTTCACGTTATTACAACATTTATTGGAATCGATGTGAGTGATGTTAGCCAAAGCACGTTCCAGCAATACTATGTATCGTATAGCGACAGTTAAAAAATAGAAACTCAGATTACCGGATAGTGACGAATCAAATTCACTTCGTTTAAAGATAAACATTCGATCAATCAGTATATTTGGCACAGTATCATACTTTTTAGATTCGACTTCTCACACAGAGGCACCTTCACAAAAATATTTGGTCCCACCTTATATAAGGTGAGCCTGTTGCCGTCTATAAGCCACAATCCCGCACTGCTGCTTAACAGAAAAATGTTATACCACTTCTCATGATTACAGCGACCATTCACGACGCAAGATTTAATACGCATAATTATGTGATATAGGTATATCTTTTTTTACTTGGACCTATGGCCAATTCCTTTAGTTTCGGCTTTCTACTCCTAGTATTAGATAGGGCAAATAATATGTGTTTTCCTCAGAGTGATACAATCGGCTTCGAGAACCAAATAGGAAAGCAATATCTAATAATATAGATGACGGAATATTTAATTGCATAGTTACTAATCTCCATAGCTATAGTTATTCATTAAAACCGGGACTACGCCTTACGTGCTTTAATTTTTCCGTCTTGCCTTATATGGTTAGAACGTCGGTAGTGTTATTGTCCCTCGTTGTGTGATGTTGATGTCGATGTATGTACCGTACCTACTTATTAAAATTTCAAACAAATTCGAATCACTGAAAGATCTGAATGATATGTTAATTTAATTGTCAATTAAAAATTGCTTAAACAAAAATATGGTGCTGATATACAACGCAAGTACTTACGAAACCAAATTATATCATATCCATTGTACATGGATGTCATGTCATACATGGATGTGCCTGTATTTACCTGTTCATTTATGCCTCTGATAAGATAAAAGACTAAGATCTCGTGCTAATTACTATTAGTTTCCTTATTATTGTCACGCAATATCACAGTAACATAAAAGTTCATGGTAACAAATAATTATCTAGTGATTAAAGGTAATAAAAAATCTCAATTCTATAGAGCCCTCGTGGGAATTTATTTACTATCTAGTAATATGTGTAATGTAATTAAACAATGTTTGCAATGCACAATGTTTGCGGTCAATTTCCTTTCCTTAATATCTATATATACTAAGTACTATCTAGACTATAAAGGAAGGATAAAATCTAACTTTTATTGGATACTTATTTTAAATACTTCGCACGTATAGTACAAAACCTTAACAAATTATAAACCTAAACTTTCCTCATTAATCACTATGACTATTGGTGAAAACCGCATGAAAATCCGTTCAGTAATTTTTGAGTTTATCGCGAACAGACAGATATACGCGGTGGGGGACTTTGTTTTATAATATGTAGTGATGATAGTGATAGTAAAGTAGTAAACACAATACTTTGTAATAAAGTTAAAGGAATATATCATTTACAGAAATACTAGTAATGTGGAATAGAAATAGCTAATAGTAATCTTTCAAGCAGATGATAACCTAGTGGAAGATCGGTGGACTGCCACGCAGCGGTTCCAAGGATCGCCTCTAACGTTTCGAAGTTACATATTATGTATGGGTATTAAGTAGTCAATTATGGCTCTCTTTTACGGTGAACGGAAAACATCGTGACAAGAGAGTGAGAGACAGAAAGTTCAATGTTAATGTTTTCGAAGATGATCGAAGTCACATCTCCGAAAACATTATGTTGAACTTTCTGTCCAGCGTGGTCGATTATGGCCGTACCTACTCATATTACACTTAAAAGGGACCTATTACCAGCAATGGGAAAGTTTATAAAACATGACTGACACTATTACTAAACAAGCTGAAACACAAAATTACCATAATCAGAAAACATTATTATTTTCTATCCCTTTGGCATAAAGAAACATCTAGTTTATTTAGCAGTAATTACATTTTGAGAAAAAATGTGATTCAATTTGATTCACGCATTAAAAATACGAAGTTTAACCTGATACCTTGAATCGGGGTAATGCCTGTAACCATCTTATTGCATTTTCTGCGTAATATTTTGTTAACCACGTCTAGTCACGAATTGCCTTCATATTAGTCATAAATTGTAAACATGTTACCATTTAAATAATATTATTACACTCTAACATATGTATATATGTATATACAGACACACGAGTTATACGCGTAGAGGTAGGCAATAGTGTCTTATATCCACATTTGTCTTCAGGCCCCCATGATAAGAAGCGAACCTATTGCCGTCTACAGAAGACATTTCCAGCCTACTACAACTACTATTGAGAATATTTTAACAAGAAACCAATTAATCCAAAATGGGATCTGACAAACGCATGCAAACAAATTATCCTATTATTATCAGGACCTACAAGATAGTCCATTAATCAAGCAGACTCAGAATTCAAACCATTATAATTAGGACCAATACGACCTCCAACACTTCAAGTAAAAAGCATACTCCTTTTTAATAGGTCGGCAACGCACTTGTAACTCCTCTAGTGTTGCAGGTGTCCATGGGTGCGGGTAATCGCTTACCATCAGGCGATCCGTCTGCTCGTTTGCCCCCAAATCCATAAAAAATATATATATATATATATATATATTTTTCGAGTCCTAGGGTGATGATGGATTTAAACCATATAAATAAATTATTAAAAAACGACAATATTAACTTATTGCCATTGTAATATGGGGTAGTCTTTTAGATGGTAAAATATTTTTTTACCATCTAAAAATTGTGTCTGGAATGCACTGAATACGAAAACAGGTGGACTGATTGTTGTGGCGCAATTGGGAAATGCCCGTGTCCTAAGAAAGCCAGACTAATTTATTGACACTAACGTTTATAAGTGTTAGGTATTTGTGGCATAATAAGACTAAGTTTGAATTTGTATTATACATAAGGTTACACTACACGCGGTAAGTAGAAATACCGGAGGCTCAGTGACCGTTGCTGTCCTATCATCTCATCTCCTATAATTTTTTCACAGGATTGGCAATCGGTAGAAATACTCCTGATATTGCAAGCCAAAGATATCAAAGGCACGGTAATGATATCTATACAGTATTCTATCTTCATACAAACGGTCAGAACTCGAGTCATACCTACGCGCCTCGGCGGGCGTTGGTATTGGATGCGGACGGTGTGATTGTTTTGTAAGCAGTAAGTGTGCGATTTGTGATGATTTTATTTTATTGTACACTTTTTATTTCATTCACTACGAATTTCATTTTTATAATATAATGTATTAAAGTGGCGCAAAACTTATCACATTAAATGATATACTGCCTTAAGTTGGTTGATATAAGACGGTTAACATAGACAAAAACCTATTTTCATTCATTTTTTTTAACTAAATTAATAAAATTAGATACAAATTGGAACACCATTGAAATAAGCACACAGTAACCTATTTCTTTTCGTCACAAGATTATGGACCTTATTTCTTTTGTTTTTTCTTTTTGTTTCTTTTTGTGATTTTTTTCGTTTGTTTGTTTTGTATTAATATCGCTGCTTGAGGTCTTTGACATTTATCTCTGCATTACACATGGTGTTCTAAATTATAAAAACACAAAAAATGTCTTGTGGCTAAACTACTGAATACATTTGGTTGATAATTTGTAAATCGTCAAAGAATACCATGTAGTATATGTGGTATCAATTAATGTGACAACATTTGCGCCACTTTGTATAATATTTACAATCACTAAACTAGAAAGAAACTCAAGTAGGTAGATAAAATTAAAATACTGTAGGCGGGCAGCCCTAACGCGTGTCTACGAACCGCGCTTTTGTAGGTAATTATTTCAAGGACAGGGCCGAGTTACAATAGTGTATAGATATCATTACCGTGTCAAAGGCTACGCTATCTTCTCATAAAGCGGGCTCTATGCTTGTTTGACCGTTCTTGATTGCATCGTTTGTTGTATAAATAATAACAGCTGCTTTAATTTTGTACTTTTACCAAGAGCAGGATGACAGATTTTAACAACAATGGAAACGAAACATATTCATTAAAGCTGCGGTTTGGCAATAATGTTAAATAGAACATACTAAAATAGAAGAATAACCAAAAAGACTTCGCCTGCCAAATCTATCATTAGATCAGTGTCGTCATTGTAACAAACCTGAATATTTGAGTGAATTTTCAAATTATAACTTAATTTATCTTGAGCTACAATAAACTCAAAGTATTTCAGGTGCAATTTCGGCTCTTGCAATAACGAATTACAAATTTTTTATGCCATGTGGGATACTTAGCCAGGAAAAGAGAGAGCGAACTACAACATTTTTATTGCGTAGATGTCGGTGTGGTTCAAATGCTTAAGTAATGCTTAATCGATATATCATCGAGCTCCGAATATAAAGCTATTTCAGAACATCAACAAATTTATTCACATCAAAGACAATTTAAACTACGATGACTCATTGTTATTCTGCACAGTAATCTTTTATTTGAATACCATACCGATCATACCGTAAATAAAGTAGCAGAAGCACTAATTTTGTTATAGAGATCTGTTTTTGATATTTTGCCCGTTTTTGCGGTACTGAACCTGCATATGTGTAAGCCTAATGGGATTCCGTTGGACTGCCACGCAGATGTCTCGAATTCTATGGCAAGGCACTCATCTCTGAGCTTTCGAAGCTATGAACGTATTAAATTGTTAAATATCGCTAAGTTTAACGGTGAAGGAAACCATTCTTTATTTATTTATTTATTTATTTTAAGGAAACTCAAACAGAAAAGGTGAAGGTGCTAGAATTAACCAGGTACATTCTAGCACCCACACTGGTTAGTTCAGAAGTGTTATGTAAGACCGACGCCGTGAACGCCTGGAAAATGGCTTGCCCAAATACTGATTTGCCTACCAACCCATTCTCCCAAAGGCAGTGGGATAGGCCGCTATGCAACACGGTAAGAGAAAATCTTTTTACTACATCTGTAAGTGTTGCAGAGCGCGCACGTTTGCTGGCTGTGGGAGAATGGGAATCTGGTTTATGGCTTCAAGCACTTCCATCGTCCAACACAGGTACAATTTTGGACGATACAACATTCCGCCTCGCCACCTGTCTTCGTTTAGGTACCCCTTGTGTTTCTCCACATCGCTGTCATTGCGGAGAAGCCGTCGACAGCTTCGGACACCATGGGCTGTCTTGCAGCAGAAGCGCTGGTCGTATTTCACGACACGCTCAGCTAAATGACATTATCCGTCGTGCTCTTATCACCGCCGGCGTACCAGCAGTATTAGAACCCATAGGCTTGGTACGTGACGATGGGAAGAGACCTGATGGTATGTCTTTGTTACCTTGGAAAATGGGTAGGCCTTTGGTGTGGGATGCCACATGCGTCGACACCCTTGCGCCATCACATCTTCCGAGCACGGTGAGCTGTGCCAGTGCTGCTGCTGTAGCGGCGGAAAACCTCAAACGGCGTAAATACAGTAATTTAATTGGTAATTACGTTTTCGAGCCGTTTGGGGTAGAGACGCTGGGTTCATGGGGTCCGGGCGCTCGTGCGCTTTTTAGAGATATATCTAAGCGGCTAATCGACGCTTCGCGTGACCAGAAAGCTGGACTTTTTTTGGCTCAAAGAATCAGCATTGCCATTCAGCGTGGCAATGCTGCCAGTCTTCTGGGCACACTCCCGGTCGACAGCGATGCTGAGGAATTTTACGACGCTGCCTAAACCGGCCATCCTTTTTTATTAATTTTTACAGTGCCATATTTTGTTACTCTTCATTTTGTTCTATTTATAAGTGGTTAGTTTTGTTAATATTAGTTAAGTTGTAAATTATGATTGTTGCTTTTAAGGAAACTCTACAGCTTTTTTACACAGATACATTACAAATTTTCTTAAGACTAACTCTAAGCCTATTACAGAGTTCCACGACAATCAAATATGAGGTAGAAAATTGTGATTTCTAAATTACACTCTAAGTTATAAGTTTTACATAATAAGAGTACTTATCAAAGAGACAAAAAGTATCAGTAACAGGAGTTTACGATCAAGTCACGAATAATGCTGTTTTTAAATCTATTTTTAGACAAAAAGAATATATCAATTTCGCTGCATCTATTGTTGTAAGTTCGAAGCAATCGCGCTACAATTGAGTTGCTGCCATAATTTGTGCGGTGATGAGGTACCGAGAATAGTGTAGTATTCCTAGTACGTCTTTTGGGTGTATTGAACTGAATGGTGGATAAGAGCGTAGAACTGTCAAAGCCACCGCGCAATACATCAAATAGGAAACACAAATCCAGCATAACGCGCCTATCAACAAGAGGCAAAAGTCGATAGTGCCTGCAGTCGTCTACATAATCGTCGTGGCGCTTACGGGTTTTGAAGTTCAAGTGCTTAATAAAACGTTTTTGAACGCGTTCAATTTGTTCAATATAGATTTTATACTGAGGGGACCAGACAGGGCTGCTGTATTCTAAGATGCTACGAACGTAAGCATAAAAAATTGACTTTAAGGTATTAATTTTTTTTTTTTCAACAACAACATTATTCTTCATAATGTTGTCAATGATATGTATAGTCTGCCAACCCGCACTCAGTCGCTGTGGACTGGTGGATTTTGGCCACTGTGGTGGACACTGGTGGACTTTGGCGTAACCCTTCTACGTACGTATACAGAGCTGATATAATTATTAACCTGTTTTTGTTACAAAAACTGTTAGAATAAAGCTGAATAATATTTATTTAAATTAAACTGCTATATACGGATTTTATCGCGTTGTTTATTTGACACTTTATTACAAAATTTTGAAAATTGTTACACTACTACTACTATTAAACTTTACTAATTTTTAACCTAATTAAATTATTATTAAAACTATTTAGATTTAATTTATTTTTACACTTTCCCCGACGTTTCGGTTGCTTTTCAGCAGCCATGGTCACGGGGAGACTAAGATGGCAGTTGTCTCAATGTTCCAGTGTCAGAAGAAGACAATATTATGAATAATATTTATTCCCTTCAAGCGTACTTTATATCTTAGTTGGTTGTACCACTAGATAAACACATACGGGATGTATAAGCCAGTAGTTTGATCCAATATTAAGCCACTCAGGATACTTAATATGCTATACCAATATATCTGATGAACGTAAAAATGTATTATAGACATATTCCGTCAGCTATGTTTTTAGGACCAGCCTTATAGAGAGTATCTATTATCGGTTACAGGGCAATTTGCAACCTATATACCATTAATGAGTATTTCCCAATACTTAACCTAACAACACGTTGTTTTACCCAAGAATCGAAACCACCTCCTGACGATTGACGGATCCAATGCTCTACACGTATTTTGATGTGACGGTCGGTCATTTAGAATATTGCAACGTAGTCGTATTATCTATGCTATGGTAAGTATTAAGCATTTCAATACTTCTTCATAAAAAAAAAATCGTCTCTGCCTACCCCTCTGGGAAACAGGCTTGAATCTATGTATATATATGTATGTAAAAAAAAATTATTATGAGTATATTTTAGATTCGATACAAATCATAATGTTTCTCAATGACACCGTTATATTATACCGCAATACCTTTTCGATTTTTAATCTTTTTGATATAGAGTTCAGCACTGATCATTTTTAAATTTTGAGCTGGCTGCCTGACTCCTTCAGAATAACAAACGTGAGCCCTTTCGCTGGCATCGCTACAGTAATATCTGAGCTACAGTAATATCTGATGAGGCGACAATTATTTGTCAATTTAATTAAACCCAAAAGCAAGTCCTTGAGTAAAATTTAGCACTATGAATTGAAGTTGACTTAACTCAGTTAGCTCAATTATTATACTTGTAAAACTTTCAAGTTTCTGGAACAAAATAAATTAAGATACCAATGACTTAGTAAGCGGTACATAATATGTACATACTGCGTACTAGAGGAGCCATCTCAACTAGATTGTTTGTAATATGCGTTAAAGTGCATGCACTCTAACTCACTTAGTCGGAGCCACGCGATTACTAGAAGAACAGCACGTTTAAGTAAAACATAAATTAAGCATTAGTGTAATACACATGATGACATTTTTAAATATTAAAACTTTGCATTTAAATCTGTCGTTACATTAATCGGCTAAGTGAGCATGCACTTTGGCGCGTGTTACAAATCATCTATTTGCGTATGTAGTATAGGTATATTAAAATAATACCAGCCCTGTATTAATCTGTCCCACTGCTGGGCACATGCATCTTCTCAGTGCGAGAAGGGTTAGGCCATATTAGACCACGCTGTATATATTAACTCAATGAAAAATACAAGTTTTTCAGTTATTTCAAATATTATACTAACTGAACCCCCCGGTTTCACCCACATTAAGTAACGTTTATATTAACTGCTCCGCTCCAACGCGAAGTTTTACACCACAATAAACTGTCTGTTTAACCGTCAAACGGAAAATAAATTCTCAAATTGAACTTATTAAGTACAGAGATAAGTGTGGTTAAATATAAACGCTATAAAGAGCAAACCACAATTAGTTGTTCAGTTATATTGTAATTCCATTCACATTTAATATCCTCTTAGAACTGTACTAGTTTGTTAATATCCAGTTTCAAGCCGCACCTTGACTTGCGTCATGTCATTAAAACATACAGCTTCTATTAATACAATTACCAGTATTAAAAAAAAGAAACAAATATATTTAGAAGTTTCGGAGATTACAACATAACGAGTTAGAAGATAGCATGACGATTAGAGAAGTCTACAATAGTTATTTTGTGCGTAGGCTAGTATTGATATCAAGTGATGTGAAATTAGTTACTGACAAGTGTTTATCGAAAACTATTATCTTACTCTCATCACTATTATATTTAGGGGAAACACCTTCTCCAATGCAGAAACATACATCATGTATTCTAGTATAAGAATTGATGTTTTAAATTCTAAGAAAACCCTTTACGTAACAGATTGCCATCATTTGCGTAATATGCATCATCGATGGGTATTTAACCATTCATTTTATAAGAAAACAACATATATAAAGTCTCATAGGTTATATGGAATTATGACTAATAAATAATATAAATGTCCTTTCAAAGTTTTCAAAGTAGTTTCACAACATTTAATGTATGTATGTATCTTATGTGGGGGCCAGTCAGTGCAGACCGGCGACACTTCGGCCCAGTGGGATCTTTTGTGTCGACCCTCTCCCAATAACGACTGCCATAGATTAGAGTTCATGGCAGCCGAGACCGACGGCTTAACGTGCTCTCCGAGGTACGGAGCAGGCGATAATTGTCAATCAATCCGCACATAATTTCGAAAAGTCGTATAACTTCCGAAAGTCAGAGGTGCGCGACGAACATTTAATGTAAATAGACGAGTGAGTAATATTAACACAGATATAGCAAATAATACTTGCATTTTTATAATATGTGTACTCAACTATTTATATAGTAGGTATGCTTGATATTTTCTTTGTTAATTCTTATTTAGAATGAAAATATCAAATATCAAGCAGACAGATGTATTTTGCTGTCTGCACGGATGTCGTAGTGATTTTTAAGTAATCGTCTCGCCATTGCCATGGTTCCGTGTGTTGTGGTTCACTAATAGCAGTTATTCCGAGTATGGGTGTTCATGGCGTTCGTCGTTTAAAAACGTACGAAACGAGTGTGGAACGAAACGAGTGTGGAATAAGTTTAAAAAATAAATCTTCCTGCCCGTTCTGTGATTTTCACAGCCTTCTTCTTAGTGCAACAAGCGTTTTGCTACAAATTATATTGTTGCAGCCTAGAACGCGGCTAAATTGACTGTATGGTCACTGACGCTGGCAGCCATCAAGTCCTTCTGCATGTGGGTATTGTGTGATGCATAAAACTAGTAGATACTTTGATTATATTTAGTTATGAGGACCATAAGGCCGCGACGCTGTTGATACTTGTCGCATCTTATTTATTTTGACAATTTGTAGTTTTTAAGATATATATAGCTCAACCCAAACTTCAATTTTTTTTATACAATTTAGATTTAATTTTATTATATTTATTTTTTTATTTTTCACTAAGAGCCAGATGGGTTCGAACCATCTTAACTCCCGTCGATTGTATATCATGTCTTAAGCGAATAAAGTTTCTATTTTATCTTTAACGTAAAGTGCGCAGAATTTTGCTAAGACCAGCAAGTATGAAGAGACGTGTTTATAGTGCTAACGCCTGAGAATATGCTAACAACTAACTAACAACAACAGTTTGGTTATTCGAAAGGCATTAGCACGCAAGATGCAATACATACTTTAGTTAATGATTTAGTGAATAGACTGAACAACAAACAAAAAGTAGCGGCTCTCTTTTTAGATTTAAGTTCTGCGTTTGACACAGTGGATCATAAAGTTCTATTAGCGAAATTAGAACACTATGGTGTAAGAGGAAAATCTTTGGAACTTATCGCTTCATACTTAACAAATAGGAAAATGTTCGTAGAATTGAAATACACAGAGAGAAATGATGAGACAACTAATAGTAATACTCTTCATGAAGAAACTTATAGGTCAAAATTGTATCCTGTTCTCACTGGCGTCCCACAGGGCTCCATTCTGGGACCTATCTTTTTTATAACTTTTATAAATGACCTAATTGAACACATGCATGCAAGTGCCCCAGGGTCTATTCAGTTGGTAGTGTTTGCCGACGATACAAATGCAGTTGTATCTGCTGATAACCTAAATGACCTTAATCACGTGATTAATCAAAGTTTGGACATCTTTTACAGTTGGTTTTCACTAAATGGTCTTAAGGTTAATGCTAGCAAAACCAATGTTATGCTTTTTCGGCAAACTTCAAAGAAAGTTGCTAACATTGTTTGCAGAATAAATGGTGAAACTGTGACTCCAGTCTCATTTGTTAAATTTTTAGGAGTCTATATAGACGACCAATTAAATTGGAAACAGGAACTCGCTCATCTTGATAAAGCAATTAGCTCAGCTTGTTATGTGCTTAAGAGTCTCAGAAATGAGATCAGCTTAGTATACCAAAAATTAGTTTATTATGCATTGGTTGAGGCGAGGTTAAGGTACAGCATTCTCTTTTGGGGGGGCAGCTATGAGTATAATTTACTAAAAGCTTTTGTGCTACAAAAAAGAGCAATCAGGACAATAGTTAGAATCAGGCAACAGGAATCATGCAAACCACACTTCAAAGAAATGGGCATATTGACTGTTCCAAGTTTGTACATTCTTGTTCTACTTAGTAGTTTTAAAAAACATGTCCATGTTTATGAGTCTGAAAATGACCTTTCATTTTCAGACTCATAAACATAGACAAGGATAAGGATAAGGATAAGGAGAGAGAAAACAAGGAGAAAAGATTTCCAATCAAAATGTTTACCTAAGCTTGATATTGTTAAACATAGTGCAGGTTTCAAATCAATAAATATATTTAATAAATTGCCCTCAGAAATTAAGACATTATTATATACTAAAGAATTTTATACCAGACTAAAGCATTTTTTGTTGAATGAATGCTTTTATAGCATACCTTAAAGTTGTAAAATATTTGAAATGACATTTAAATAAGAGTTTCAGTAACAAATTGCAAAATGGAATTATTTTTACTAATGGATTATTGTTTTTAATTTTATTTAATTTGATTATTATTTAAATTGTTATTTTTATTTTTTATATTATGTGAATGAATTATCAGTTATCACCTTAACATTATCATTTTTGTATTATTTAATCTACTCTGTTGACATCTTTACGAATAATGTTTATATTGTTGTTAATTTAGTGTTCCATTAAGTGCCATTTTGTAAAATCAATTTCTGTTATGTATAGTGCAAAATTCAAATACGATGTAAATATTGTTCCTGAATAAATGAAATGAAATGAAATGAAACTCGAGAAAATGCAATATAATATGTATCTGCTTATTTCAGTTTAGTGGAAACAAATGTGTGAAGCTATTTTAACGGCACCGACCGTAGTAAGCTTCTAAAATATTTATATTATCACAACTGGCAAATCGCGTGTATGAAACAATACAGATCTACAACAAATACAAAGCATAATATTAAATAATTCTCAAATTTATATAGAACCGACCTTTATTGATAAGAAGACAAAGCTCTCTGCTGTCGACGATGAAATGTTTCCGTTAGTATTACCCGTTGCTGCGTTCTATCAAAACCAATGTAGGTACACAGATTTTTATCTGACTATTTATTTATTATATTATTAGTGTAATATATACCTAATTGAAACAATACTTCCTTAAACAATTTGCACCACGTTTTATTTTATATGTACCTACCAAAATGTATCAGTTATTACGAAAATCTCAGACTTCTATAATGATTGTAGGAACGTTATAATATATTATTTGTTCAATATTCTGCTACATAAGTTGCTGCCTGTACAATGCAAGATACCGTTTAGAATAAAATCCGTTCTGCCCCAATGAACACGTTTATTTATATGTACCATGCAGCACACATAATAAAAGAGAAACGTCTTAAATTGATTATGTTCACCTTCTTCCTCTTTGTCGTTCCCTCACTAATGAGGATCGTAACTATATACGATTTGCTCCTATCCTGCGCCAGTTCAATAGATCGTTGTAGAGTTTCTCCTGTTGCCTCTACATTAGTTTTACACCATCGTGTTGGAATTCGGCCCCGGCCCTGGAGAGATTCCCTTGCATCTGCCCCATGATCAACTGCTTCTCTAACTCATGCATATGTGATCGCATTATATGTCCAAAGAAGCTTAGTTGACGTACTCGATAAAGAGCGGTATGTAAGTTGTTTTTGATGTGGAGCTCTTGTAAAATCGATTCATTTGCTATGCTCACTGGTTAGCGGTTACTCAGAAAGTGTCCAATGTGTTAATCGCAGCTTGGAGCGCATAATCATCATTGTAGGCATCAACTTGGCTGTACCCCGAAGGCCGACTGATGGTAACCACTACCGCTAAAGGACAATGGATTGGATTACCATTGTACCATTGTCCTTTAGCCGTAGCACAGGTAATATTATACTTTAGGTACTAATAGCTGTATATGTACTGGGCGTGGCAAATAAGACACTGAAATGATTCATAAAATGTCCTGCAACATTATCTTTCTCTTTTCCATGGTTGCGATGGAATTGTCTATCAGTAGAAACAAATTAGAAGAATGGCTTACGCCTAAATGATTCAAATTCAAATGATTATGTTATATTTACGTAGACACGCGACTACTGTGAGTAACCTTTATTTTAATTTATTAGGTAAATAATATTATTCTAATATTATAAGCAGGAAAGATTTGTTTTTTGACGTTCATAAGTGTTACTTTGTGACCTAAATCAATAAATGATTTTTGACTTTACTTTGACATTTTTGTTTGTAATAAATAAGCTCATAAACATTTGAACCGATTCAAAAATATATTTTCCCTTTAGAAAGCTTCTTTATCCAGAAGTAATATAACATCACGCCACGAGCCATAGGGGCGAAGCAGTAATTATAAACGTAGGTAAAGAAACACACTGGGGGACGCAAGGCGCCAAAAGCGATTCAATTATCAGTGATGGTTGTTTAATTATATGTTTCGTCAAAATTAAATTAGAATACTTTTGTTAATAGGTAAAACAATTAAATAATGGCTTGTCACCGCTGGCTATAGCTGATAACTACACGACCGATAACTGAACATTTCTTTATGCTTAAAAATAACTCTGCCCCTTAAATAGACAACTCAACGATTATCAAAGACTGTTGCTAATAGATATGCCATGCCTCTATCTAAAAACCAAACTTCAATACAAATTGTAAAATAATGTTGCTTTTGTTTAATAAGTTATGCAATAAGGTAAACTTTTAGCCGTTTCTTCGTTACGTCATTCTTAACAAATTTTGTTCAACCAAAGTCAACAAAACAAAAAAAAAACCCAAAATATATTTACAATAGCTACTACACCTCCCCATCCACGTTGAGCTGTTTGATTACGCCACTGCTTTCTTGTCCAAACGCGTGTAGTTAAAGTCGAATAATAAATTATGAAAGGTGGTAGAATAAAATATGGTTAGTAAGGTATAAGTAAGTCAGGGGTTTACATAACGTTCTTGTTATACCTACTGATAAAGTGCTGCTTTTAATTTGTTCACGTAGTAGGTACCTACTACGTAAAACAAATTAAACGCAGTATTAGACATTGTGTCCAAGCAAGTAAGTTGTACCTATAAAAACAGGTAGACACATTTAATTCTTGGAAAGACGCCTATCAAGATGCATCATACCTACCATCATAACAATAGGCATTCTGTCTAGTGACTAAATCTAGCCCTGTAGGCATTGGCCTACCCACTTGTAGCTTTAGATACAAGTTGCAGTTGTGATGATAAATAACATTGCTTTTATTTCTACGAATGACGCACTACAATTAGTCACTACATGCATTTCTTACAAAGTACAATCTCAAAACATATTTTATAGAACCTAGATCATTTTAGCATTAATGAATCCTTTCTACATATTTGACTTATTTATGCAATTATTTATATTTTATTTTGTTTTAAAAATACATACAACCAAAACATTCAACTAAAGGGTATAGAGCTTAAAACACAGGGTTTATTTTAAGCATAACACCTGTTTTAGCTTTCTGCGTTGATTTTAAAGAGACTCCAGACATTTTTACGAAATTTACATATTAGGCTTATTCTTTGATTCTAGAACTTACTTTTATACATAATATTGTCTTCTATTTACGCGAATATTATTCATTGAAATTAAACTGCTATATACGGATTTTATCGCGTTGTTTACGCGGAGACACAGACACAGTCTCCCCGTGACCATGGCTGCTGAAAAGCAACCGAAACGTCGGGGAAAGTGTAAAAATAAATTAAATCTAAATAGTTTAATAATAATTTAATTAGCTTAAAAATTAGTAAAGTTTAATAGTAGTACTTAGTAGTGTAAAAATTTTCAAAATTTTGTAATAAAGTGTCAAATAAACAACGCGATAAAATCCGTATATAGCAGTTTAATTTCAATTACTTTTATACTGTAATAAATCTTGTTTTTTATACAGGTCGGTTGCTTGAGCCTCATTAAACGGTTTTTATTATGTTTTAAATGATTATTTATAAAGTTTCATTGAAATAACTGACTTGAACCTTAAGAGCATGGCAGAACAGTAGGTAGTTATTGTTGATTGCAATGGTACAATCATCAGTAATTAATCAATAATATAACTGCATAAAGGCAAATCCAGTGTCAATGAACCTTGTTTATTACCTACCTATGTTATTTAATACATCATTTAATTCATGATTTTAATTCATTCATCAATTAATTTCTGTACCTACACTGAAAATTTTAGAGTGTTTTTCTTAAACAGAAACGTAACCAATTGCCATAAAAACAGGAAGGTATTGTTCTTAATATTAATAAAATTACGCATTAATGAGTACACTCTCATCAATACTTAGTAGGTAGGTACTAAGTAACTACATTTGAGTACTAATGCACCATCAAGAGGTAGAGAGACACTTTCTTTCTAAGAAAGCTATTAATGTTTTATTCAATCATCATCGCAGATTCTTTATTCAGTTGGAATCTTAATGAAAACCTTCATATTGTATAAGAAGTAACAAATGAGACTCTAGAATAATGATAAACATCTACATAATATTGTCTTCTATTTACGCGAATATGATTCATAACATCTACATTTTATTTATAAGAAGAAATCAAGTAATGAAAGGTTGTTAATGCGTAGAAATAATAAACAAACATGCAGTGAATGCTCTTTATTTTTGAGATCCCAAAAACACACAAACACAGTGCAAAATAACATATTTTAGTGTAAGTATTTCGTAAAGTTTTTGTTATAATGATTACAGTAGTAAATAAAATCTTACTAAAAATATTCAATAAGCAGTATAATATATAAAAAGTTAAACTTAAAATCATTTAATTGCTTAATACTAGACTCTTTCGCAAAGAGCAACTCAACATATCAAAACAATGGCACTTGAAGCATCGGTTTCCTTAAAGTTAACAAATACAATTAAGTAAATAACATTTATTAACACACAGTGAAAAACGTGAATGAATATGAAGTTTTTTTATATTTTTCTATTATCAATGTGCTGGTGAAACAAACGATATAAGTACATACATCAATTAATAATATGTCTTCGATTAAATCCGTTGGAAATCGCAATGTCGTCGTTATTGTCACGTTGTACGTTAGTATACAAAGTATATAAGTCTATATTCAACAATCGTACATTCAACAAGAAAACTCACGAAAAATAGTTTAGTCATAAATAAAGGATAACTATAATAGCCAAGTGTGCACATGGCGCAGAGGACGTTTAGGAGGTGGTCTTTATAATGACGACCTCCTCTTCTTGAACATACAGATGTTGTTCCGGCGCCACGTATGACACATACGATCGATCCATCTGCAGCGCGGGAGGAGACGACGGCCCCGGCGAGGTGCGCGGGGAGGGCGCTCGGGGCCCGGGGCCTAGCTAGCCGCGCACATTCACCGTGGTGCAGCCGAAGATCTCGTCGAGCTGCCGCGACGAGAACGTCACCACGATGCGTCGCTCGCCATGTCGTCGCGGCACGAACTTGTCCTGGTAGTTTACGAACTCACCCGGCTTCACGTCGCGGAATCTTATCTGTAACAAACATTCATTGGTATAAGTCCGCTCTTAAACGGTAATACATACTGGATACTTTTGAGGCATGAAGTTGATTTTTTTATACTTGTCTTGGTCGCTGTACTCCAGGACCTTCAAAGGTGAAGTAGCAATCAGTCAGGTGTACGTTCAGCGGGTTCTGGAAACTGAATGTCACGGCGCATTCTTGTCCTATGCAGGGCTGGCTCCTCACCTACCATAAATGGTAAAAGTTAGAAATGTGTAAAATTTGGTAATAATATTGTATGTTGGAAGCTGTAACTACCTGGACTTGCATCCTTGGCTTGTGTAGAGGGAAATCATCCTCATCCGACCAGGCTTGGCGGGTCTGCTTCACGTAGGCCATAGCATGTACTTTGACCATTGAATGGTCAACCAACTTGTCCATGTATTCCTGTGGTGTAACGTGCAATTTAAGCACTTCACGCTGTCCCGCGCGCACGATGAATTCTCCTTGGGCCCTTCGGAGTCGCGAAGCTATGGCGCCGGTGTAATAGCAGGATGAAGCCGTAAGGACGCACCAGATGGTACGGTCTTCGTGCGATTTGTTCTGTTGAATTAATTAAATGTTAATAGTATGTAACTTACATCATCATTTATATATTCATATGTTGCATGGCTATTTCAATGCCCAATTACCTGGATATTCATCGTGCAATCAAATGGTTGACCGTATGGGACAAGATCAATGTCCATAAGATCGAAGTATACGTCTTCGAAGTTGCGATCAGGGTATTCATAATACTGTTGCAGGCGTTGGTAGCCGCGGCAAGAAGCGATAACAGCAAGGCGTTCGGGTGACGAGCTGTCCACCGTTTTATACTCGTGGGTAATCTCCAGCATGTCACTATCGCCTTCATCGTCGTCGCGATTCGGATTTTTGGTAAGAATCTTACGGCCAACCCTGTAAAGCAAAACCAAACATGACTGCTAAGCTCCAAGAACTACAAATAATTGTAAACACTGTAAGTTACTATAATGAACTCACTGATACTGGTTAGAAGCCATCCTAATGAAGCCCCATTCAGAGTTCTCCTCTTCTTGGAAGTGGCAAAGTTCAGCATTAAGCTGACAATACATGAATGGCGTGTCATACTGGAAGCCGACCTCGCCTCGGCGTACAGCTTCGACGCTAGCGGGTCCACAGTGGTATACAGCCTCGGCTTCCTCTTGGGGTGTGGCATCAATAATCTGCCAGCCACTGTAGCCTGAAATATATTTTAATGTATCATACACATCTACGACTAAGATCTATAAACTGTATGTAACTTTATCACAAATTAAATAGGTACCTTGAGGTAAATCAGGTCGTTGCATCCATACGTCATTCCACACGTGGAAGTTCCAGCAGGAGTCATAGCAATCTTCATCGGGTCCATTAGGTACCTCATTGCCATCGCGATCAAAGTATTTGTCCACAGTAAATGTACGATTTGTATCGTGCGCTGATACGTAATTCGTAACAGATCGGCAGGGTATACCTAAAAGCATAAAATTTTTAGACAACTATCTGTATTTTAAGTTACCGTATTTCGTGTATTTTGAAATATTTCAGAAATATACCGAGAGCTCTGCAAATTGTGACAACAAGCCCAGAGTATACCCAGCATTGTCCATATTCCACGGGTCTGCCACCATCAGTGAGGTAACGTTCCATGATAGCAACAGAACCGGTCCAAGCGTGAGGTGCAACACCGTCCTTGTATTCGCCATCATAGCGGCCTACCATCAGGCCATCGTCGTCATGGTTCGCGTTAATCTAAGTGCAAACATATCATATAAATATAGGTTACTTTGTTTACAGTAAGTAGTTCTTAAACATGAATAATACAATTTATATACTCACCATAGATGAAATAGCTCGGCAAACACGAATCGGATTACCGCGTTCTGAATGCTCGATGCCACTGCGCTCCAACATGTACATGCATGCTGGCAAAACCACATCGTCAAACTGTCCGTAGATCCACTTGCGGCCTTTAGGTTGGCGCCAAGTGCCACACCAGATTTTGCCCTGCTCATTAAGAACGTATTCCTTCCTAGATGACTCATTATCCATGTATACAGGGTCCTCACGACACCAAGGGTTGAACAGAATGTAAATGTCTTCGTCGCATTTGTAGTCGTGGCGATTGTCGCGCTGGCCAAATCGGTTGGTCTGCACCCAACAGTTCCATACTCCGACGGGAGCAGTAGTTGGCACATGGACTTGGAACGTGATAGTGTTCCCATCTTGACGCTGGATACTAATGTCCCATCTATCCATATCATGAGCCAGGGAGGCCAAGTTCTGCATGGATCCATGGCGCGAACCGTACCCACGCCCGAATGTAGAGTGTTGTGTTGTGCCACCGTAACGGTCCATCATTGGGCGATCCATAGGGCCATGGGGGCTTAGAGGACTGTGCTGCAAAGGCAACGGCTCGTTGCTGAACGAGCTTCGTCGGACACCATATGTTGTAGTCTCGCGCATGCCACTCATCGGACCCATCGAACTCATTGTACCCATTGTGCCCATCGTTCCCATGGTTCCCATAGTTCCCATAGTTCCCATAGTACCCATAGTACCCATAGTACCCATTGACCCCATTGTAGCCATACCAGTCCCGGTGTCTTGCATGCGTGACATTCCCATTCCCATACCCATTCCCATCATGTCACGGGAATGTTGGAAGACGCCTTGCTGTGTGCTCCAGTTTACGGGCAACACTACACGAGTTCCCTTTGTGACGCTGGGCTTAGGACCTGTGCAATAAGATAATTATTAGTAATACATTTCTCACAATTTTAAGTACATTAAATTAATGAGTTTTCTTACCGAAGCAGAAAACGATGCGAATCATATCCTGTTGCTTATCGTAAGTCCTATCGAAACGTACAGCAAAGAAGAAGTTCTGACCGCGCCTAAGGACAGGGTTGGGTAGGATGTTATCATTTACCAAATCGTATTGCTCAGTGTGGTGGTCTTTGGAATTATCACGGGAGTAGAATTCAGTCAGCTCTACCTTCAACGGCTGCTGAGAGTAATAGCTTTGTGGTATCATTTCCATGGTATCTTGGCGACGACGGCGTTCGTTCTGATCCGCCATTTTACAAATCATGTTGTGAGTATATTGGGTGTTGGGACTGTTCCTCATGGAATATTTCATTCGGTGAAGTGACCCGGTGCTATGAGACCGGCCAGGGCGATGCTGAGCTGTAGGCCCAGCGCGCTGCATCGGCCAACGGCGAGTTTGTCCAGGGCGCTGGCAGAAGCTAGAGATGTTGTAATAGGCAGACAGCCCCGGAACATAGTTCGAAGGCATGCCGCCAATTGTCATCTGCTGCTCCCTCATGCAACTCAGCGTGCTCATTCCCGATGTTAGCCCAGTTATTCCACCCAAACCCATTCCAGTCATGCTGGACGTCATGCTCGAGGACATTCTGTCCATACTAGATCTTCTGACCATAGACATTATTGCGTAGTCGCTATACTTGTAACTGATTAATCCAAGTCCCGATGTAGGACCCCACTGTGCTCCGGGATGACACCCGAGCGAATGATATCGTTGGGAAGATTTGGGACCATTATATACGGCCGCAGAGTACAAAGGATCGTTCAGTGCCCTTAGGTGTCAGTTGTCACTGCAGGCGCCAGAGTCACTAGCTTCTGTGAGGACTATTGTTTATGTTCACTGACTCGTAGTTAAAACAAGTACACCACTCTTGAATGGAACTAGTTACTAAACACTAGTGTTAGGCCGTACAATCGTGTACAAAACAATAATCAGCTTGTTAAATATTTTAACTGTAATTTTACATATTATCAGATGTTGTATATAGCACACACAGTTATTATAATTATTCTACTTTAACAATATTCAATTGTTTCCTGGAATGAGAAAGCCACATAGATTTTTAGGAGAGAGCCTGTGGCATAAATACATAGTGTTTTAGATCGCTGACAATGTTACCTACCGTAGTACCGTATTTCTAAGCCTAGCATCTTACATTTAAAATAACTCAGGAAATATAGATAGAATAGAAAAAGAACATGTAAATATAAATAAAGAAAATAACGCCTTTTTTTAAACGTCTATCAAGCATGCTTCCTAGTCGTTTGGCCTGTACAGGAACCCACTTTATATAAGAATATAATCTTAATACTTAGCCACTCTCCTAGGCTGCCTACCTAATATTTATACCTAGCTTACTACTTGATTACTTATACCTAGGTATGCAATAAGAAATCCCTAAAATAAATACACACTTCAATTAGTGAATGTACTCAATCCTCTGTGATTTAATACAGCTATAACTACTAGTGTTTCTAAAATACATAATGAACTCTACGTTGCGCGTAGCTGCCGTATCCTCATTGTTAAACACAAAACACGGTAACGGAGACTGCTACTAAGTGCACACGTGAATTCTTTTTTGTCTGACATTCTGGGTCAGTTGTAGTTACCCAGCTCACAAAAAAATTAAATACGTGTCAATAATCATACGGGTCCTCAGAATTGCATGTGACTTGACCCACCAATTGGATTAAAAAATGCAATAGTATATTTAAATCGTAATTAACCATCAATAATAATCGCGGGTTCATTGATAGCCTAGGTGGTAGACAGTTAGACTGCCACGCAAAGGCCTCCAGTTGGAAAGCGAGGCACACATCTCTGATTTTTCGAAGTTATGTGCTTATAAATTAGTTTATTACTGCTCAATTTAACGGTATAGTTAGGAAAACTTTGACATCTGCATCTCTCAGACTCCATACTGCATGTCTGACAGTTCTCCATAATGTTATTAAAGATATGTGAAGTCTACCAACCCGCACGGGGCCAGCCTGGTGGACTATAACCCTTCTCAGACTGAGAAGAAGCCCGCGCCCGTGCCATTATTATTATTATAATCGCGGGATCCCTTTAAATCATATAGACAAAGACTAACTTATTGCATTTAGGCGCCTCAAACATACTAGATAACAAATAACAATCCGGGCAACGGGTGCCGTTGTCGTATTGGAATTCTCAAAATTTCAAATATATGTATCATATTTTTGATATATTTGCTTATGATATAGATAAATAACCTTAATTTATACGATAAATTTATATTATATCTCACATATAACCGTTTTGCCCATTCCATAACGACATAAATATTAAAACAGCTCCTTATAAATGTTAAACTGTTTCAACAATTATTTTAGGCTATCTCAGCATCCAACTAAATCCTAGAATATATAAAACACAATAGCGCACTACATTAACTTCGGTACGTTACTTAATCAAGTATTTGTGTGACTTATATGTTGTATATAAAATCTTACTGTAGTACAACGTTGTATATAGACAGACATCTCTCCCAATCAGCCTACATTACCTATTTGTCAGTAGAAAGAAATCCATGATATTAATATCTTTAATTTAATGAAACCAGAAGGAAATATAAGGTGCTTCCTTGGCAATTAGTTCTGCAGTGGCCTACCGTAAAAGAAGAAGAAAGATTGAAACCAGCCAACGAGAGGTTACAATACATATGTTATGAATTGAGAAACATATCTATAAAATAATATTATGCTGATTTGTAATTATGAGTGAACCATCTATAACATAGGTACAATGACGGACTCATAAACTGCATCAATGTTCAAGACGCCTTTGAAATAAACATTTTAACCAAGTACTCAAATTTTATATACAAATTTAAATTGAAACCTATATATAACTTCATACAGCGTAGTATCATATCCTTAAGTGTATATTTGTATAATGAAAAGGACCATTCAATTTTTTTAACAAAAACTATAAATGTAACAAAAATTGGTTCTGGTTGATTTATTGAAAATTGGTATTCACAATAAAAAAAATTTTGAATCCCAGTTTTTTTTCTTTTATTAGGTATATTGCCTTCACGTGCCCTTATTACAGATTCTAATCGGTTCCGCATAGATCTGATTAGGTTTATTAAACGGTCTTGCGGAATATTGTTCCATTCTTGTGAAATCGCTGTTCTTAGTGCTGCCACTGTTGTGGGCACAGAATTCCTTGCATATACAGCTTTTTTGAAACTATCCTAAATATGCTCAATGGAATTAAGATCCGGGCTGCGTGCTGGCCAATTCATGGTACGTATCCCAACCTCTTCGCAATATTGTCGAACTTGTGCAGCGGCGTGGGGTCGGGCATTATCTTGCATTAGAGTAAAATTTTCGCCCATTAATCCCATGTAAGGTACCACTTGAGCTTCTAAAACCTCTTTTATATAGCGTTGTGTCGTCAAACCACCTCTTCTACCATTTTGACGAACCATGTCGATGAACACAAATTCCGTTCGCCCGATCATCGAAATGCCACCCCACACCATACACGAACCGCCTCCAAAAGAAACACGCTCCTCAATGCAACTTTGAGCATATCTCTCCCCACGTCGACGATAGACTCTTCTGCGACCGTCTGCACCATTTAAACATGTCCTACACTCATCGGTAAACAATATGGAGGCCCCTTGCTCCTCATTCTAATTAAGATGTCCACGCGCAAATCTTAAACGAGTTTGTCTGTGAGCTGCAGACAACTTTGGACCATTTGCTGATCTAAAAGGGGTGATTGTCGCTTAATTAAGCGTCCTTCTTATTGTTCGTGCACTCACGTTTACTCCACGCCCTTCATTCACCTCTGTTTTGATGTTTACTGACGTAAGGAAACGATTTCGTAGGAAAATTGAAACAATAAATAGGTCGTCACGACGGGTGGTTGCTCGAATTCTGCCGGTACAGGGTCTCCTTCTGTAAGAACCTGTCTCTACAAACCTTCGGTATACTCTAGAAACCGTAGACTGATTTAAATTTCTAGCAATCTTTCGTTGATCCAAGCCTTCCCGCACCAATGCCACAATTTGAGCGGCTTGTTCGGACGAAGTATCCAAATTTATGGTTACGAAACTTTTGTTGAGTTTAAAAGACTAATAATCTACTATACTATACTATTGGTAACAATAATTTAAATCGCAAATAAAAAAAAAAGAATTAATTTTAAACTTTACTCTAATAACACACGAATTTGAGACTGCATTAATTTTATTTTCCCGGCTATAATTTTATCTTTTGCTGCAGTTCTATTTTTATTAAATTTTGTTTTTTTTATGATTTATTTTATTTATTTATTTATTTATTCATCACCAACAATTTTTACATTGTGTTTGATTTACATTGGCATTACATGGAAAAATAATAATAATAATAATAATATAATACAACAAAACTATTCAATCAAAATAAAAACAAAGCAAAACAAAAAACAAAAATCAATACACACAAACTGCAATATTACCACTAATCAATTAATATCAAGAAAATAATGTCAGTACTAGGATACATAACAACAACTACTACAAATTCCAATCATGTCAATAAAATAAATTCAATCTGTCATAAAGTCCAAGCACAAAATTAATAAATCACATCACACCACATTTCAATTCAAATAAAAATAATAATATGTCATACAAAATTAAACATAAAAATTCATTAATGAATCAAAAATACCAACTAAGTACAAGTCAAACCAATAAAAAGTCATTCACACTATAGAAACACCTTTCTATCAGAAAATGCTTTAATTTAGTTAGGAATTGACTTTTATATAGGAGCAGTTTAAGCTCGACTGGCAATTTATTAAAAAGTTTAACCGACATGTGGGAGGTTCCATGTTTAATGATATTTAGACGGGGAATTGTATTTGTGTGGAAGTCTTTTCTTCTCGTACTCTCCCTAGCAAGTCGCTCCTCCTCTGTTTCGTATTCATATACATATTTCTTAAAGTTTGTCAATAAAACTAGCACGTAAAGACTTGGGACTGTAAGAATACGGAGATCTTTAAAATATTGTCTACATGACTCTTGCTGTTTAATACGAACAATAGTGCGAATTGCCCTTTTTTGTAAAACGAAAGCTTTTTGTAGGTTATACTCATAACTTCCTCCCCAGAACAAGATGCTATACCTTAGCTTCGATTCTACAAGTGCATAATAAACTGTTGTTAATTGTTTAACAGTCTCGACATTTTTATTAAGTTTAATATAAAAAGTTTGGATACTTATCAAAAATATTAATTCAAAAGTAATCTTGAACTTTGAGGCAGTTTATGAGTCCGTCAGTGTACATATAGGTACTTCACTATATTTACCTAGGATATATAGATAGCTATAATATCTCTATGAAAAAAACTGTTTGTGTGTGAGGGCATTCGTTCTGAGGATTTGTTTAATATGAATTGTCATAACTCTTGACGCACCTCGGCACGTTTCATCGTTACATTGTCTTTCCATAAAGTTAATAAAACGACTACAAAATTAGAAAGTTACACCATCTATCAAATATGTGTTGATACGCAGATTAATATTTTATCTTATATAATTAGGTACTTAGTAGGTAAATATTAGGTAGTAGATAGAGGTAGAGATTATCTAATAGCTAGGTCATATTGTGTCTTCTTATAATAACAATGTTACAGTTTGTAAATATATTGGAATATTTGAATAATTGTTACCTAACCATGTGTAAACTGTCAAGCAGATTTGGATGAATCTTGGCGAGCTTATAGACCATGCCCTGAATTTACGCATAGATTGGTTATATGTGGGCAAAACTGCAAGCAGAAATTATATCTAATACAAGTACGTAGATTATATGTATAATACGTTAGCAATGTACAATTCCAACGCAAAAGGTAATATCAAACTTCATTTTTTATGTTTGACCTCTTATATTCGTAATCCTCTAAACCTTCAATAGCCTGACAGTATTTGCGGCATAATCGATCAATATTAAAGATGCATACTTTCATTCAAATAAAAATGAATCGAATATTTTGATTAGTCTAAATATTCTAATATTTTGAAGTTTTATCGCTATACAGGCTAAGCTCTTATTACTATAATCTAAATCTGCTGTAAGTATATAATTAAATATTAGAATATTTGATTTAATTATCATGTGGCAAATATGATCTATGTGTTTTACTAAGACGATAATCGTTTAACGAGTTTCAAAACGCTGATTATAGAAATATAATACTTTTACAACTAACTGGATTTATAAACTAACTGGATAGACTGAGATAGAAATATCACAGGTTTAAAAGTGATGTATGGAATATGGAGCTACTACGCATATAAGAAAAATTGCTAAGTACTGCTTCTGCATAATTAGAGCGTTATCATTAAATGGTAGGTCAGGCTCTTTAACAGAAGAAATAGATATTCACGCATAGATACATCTCTATTAGCAGGCTCAGGTTATGTCAGACTCTTAGTGACGTCTTTCGAACTGCCACTTCGGAGACCAGAGAATTGCAACTCAATACGAAAGCCTTGCAAATGCACATACAGTATATATTATTAACCCTGTATGATGTTTTTAAATGGATTTATTGATTAAGCCGGCGTTTGTTTCTATGATGGGACTTTGGACTTTGACTTTGGAACTTTCACTCCCTGTCCTTTCACTCCCTGTCTACTACTTACCTGAGTTGTATACAATCACGCACACGTAAGATTTCAACTGTCCCTCCAAGGCGTCTATACCGAAGCTGCTGATCGTTCTGTTATCTCTCTCAATACTTGTTATAATCCGGGTACATGTGACTCCTATTAAAAATCATAACGCAAGTTTCCTTCCGACAAAATATGTCCTTTATTTTTAGAGACATTAAAACCATTTTTCTGTCAACTCTGCTGATATCAAAAAATTACGCTATGTAGCCTAGACATATTTAAGTTATTAAATGTCAATTACATACATACATAGAGAGCGGCGATAGCTCAGTGGGGAGACCAACAGACTGCAATTCAGAGGGTCTCGGGTTCGAACCCACGTCGCGCACCTCTGACTTTCGGAAGTATATGACTTTTCGAAATTGTGTGCGTATTGATTAATAATTATTGCCTGCTCCGTGCCTCGGAGAGCACGTTAAGCCGTCGGTCCCGGCTGCCATGAACATCTATGGCAGTCGTTATTGGGAGAGTGTCGACACAAAAGATCCCACTGGGTCGAAGTGTCGACGGTCTGCACTGACTGGCCCCCACATAAGATACATACATAGTCTCACACCTATTTCTCAGAAGAGGTAAGCAGATATGTATCACATCCACATTTCGCCTGTTATGATTTTCGGTTTCACGTAATAGAAAGAGAGCCTATTGCGCTTTACTGAGCACAGATCCAAACTCCATGTTGCTACTCAGATTTTTTTTACAGAAAAGCTCAGTAATACTTTTCTTTTAATGATATATCCTAGGTAACAAAGAAAGTAGTTGTTTGCCCAGAGAAAATTTTTATTCAATTGAAAAATAGTGACACACGTCATTATAAAAAAATACAACATGTTCACTATTTGAAAATGGTATTGTTCAAAGAGTTTCAAACTTCCCCTCAAACAACGTCCATCATCAGATAATATATCCTCACATCACACCACACCAGACACACCCAAACTCAGAACGCGCACACATTTATTAAATGCCACACGACCTAAAGGTTTTGTTAGCACATCTGCTGGGTTATCTTCCGTACACACATAGTCCAGACGTACAACATTCTTAGTAATGCAATCTCTGACATAGTGCGTCCTTATGTCTATATGTTTCGTCCTTCTATGCGCTACGGGATTGTACGCAAGTTTAATAGCACTCTGATTATCTACAAAAATGCAAATAAGCCCAAGAGTTTCACCTCTTATAAATGCATTCAGCTGCCGCAAGTGAACTGCCTCCTTGGTTGCCTCTGAAAGAGCAATATACTCAGCTTCCGTTGACGACAGTGCTACGCAAGTTTGTTTCCGGCATTCCCAGTTAATCAACTAGTTTCCGCATCTAAAAATAAACCCAGAATAAGATTTCCTATCTTTGATGTTCCCTCCCCAGTCAGCATCTACGAATCCCGTGATGTTGTACACCGACGATTTGGGAAATATCAAACATAGTTCCCTTGTACCCTTAAGGTATCTCAAGATATGTTTACAAGCTTTCCAATGGCGTTCCTCACAACATGAGTTATATTGCGCCAAGAAATTGACCGCAGCTGCAATATCCGGGCGTGTGGTGCAGGCCAAATAGTTCAGCGACCCTATGAGCGCCTGATAACTACGAGAGTCTTGGCAGGATAAGAGCTTACCTCCTTCCCCTTCCGCCAAGGCTTTATGGAAATCCATTTTCATCGGAGTTTTCACTGGTTTGCAGTCGGACATACCATATTCATCCAAGATCTTCGAAATAAGCGTCTCTTGATTCAAATATATTCCGGTATCCGTCCTAGACAAAAGCATATCCAAAACTTGTCTCGCTTCCCCTAAATCCTTTATCTTGAAATGTTTACAAAAATTGTCCTGTCCAAAACCTAAGAATTGAACACGAGAGGTCACGTACAGTCATCACATATACTACTGCTGTGCTGCACTACTGTATCAGTCTTAATGTCAAATACGTTAGTTATTTCCTACTTAAGTATCTACCTATATGTTCTACTTCTAATCATGAATGCAGGTTCTGAGAGATTTAAAATAACTGAATGTTTTTAGACTATCGCGATTTGTACACATACTTAATATAATGCTAGGTAACTGGTCTTACTCTAAAGTAGTAAGCTATCTAAGCATTCCAAAGGACGTTATCCCTTTTCAAAAACCTGGCGTGTACGTGGTAGATTGCAGTTGTGGTAGTTCTTATATCGGACAGACCAAACGTAGAATCGCTGAAAGGGTCAAGGAACGTATCACAGCTCTCAAGAACCGGTTAATAAACAAATCTGCTGTAGCCGGGCATTTGCTGGAATCTGGACCAAACCACTGGATTGAATTAGATATAAGCCACAGGTTTTATCCATTGATCGTTACTATTACACCAGGAAAGCACGTAATGCGGTTGAAATTTAAAAAAATCACAATTTCTAAATGTCTTCATCTTGGAATCCAGTGATCAGCAAATGTAAACGTCGCCGCAGTGAGTTAGATCGTGAGTGTGTAGACGTCCTTAGTGTTATGTGTCGAAATACCGACAGTGCTAACATAAATAATAGAGACCAAGTGAGGGTAATTGCCGAAACCCGACACACTCACACCAGACAACCCGAGACCACGATGGATGCAAGTCGGTCGAAACGTCGGGCAATCAATAGGTATTTATTATCTTTTAAATACTTTACCGCGAGTAAGACCAACGAGTCTTAATCGCGGTAAAGTATTTTACTGTATTAGTATTTTACTGTATTAGTATTTTAGTATATTAGTATTTTAGTATATTAGTATTTTAGTATTTACTGGGAATCGAATCTGGACCGAGGCAATGTAGTTATTTTAATATAACTACATTGCCTCGGTCCAGATTCGATTCCCAGAGCAGACAAACTGTTATTGAGTTGTTCTGCCAAGTGTAGGTTTATAGGTTGCTAATGCTACAATAACTGTCCTCCAGACTGATAATTAAATTCGACATTAACTAATAATGTACTTAGGATCCGAAGAAACAATGTTAAAATGTAATAGTAACTCGTACTTTAGATGATACTGATGATATATGATGATATCCGACCAAAGATATTGTGTCCAAGCATAATTATATTTATGTAGCAACACTGGTTGCTAAGCAACGTAGTGT
Organism: Catocala fraxini; assembly: GCA_930367265.1. Classification (NCBI taxonomy): domain Eukaryota; kingdom Metazoa; phylum Arthropoda; class Insecta; order Lepidoptera; family Erebidae; genus Catocala; species Catocala fraxini. The sequence goes on from OV884029.1 coordinate 19,620,664, forward strand.
TGTAAGTTGTTGATTTGTTGTTAACTAAAATGTCAGTTATTTTAAGTAATAACAATTCATAAAAATCGTTAATCTCCTCATTGATTCCAAACATTTCATAAATAGCTTCTTTGACATTTAGGGGTCCTATGGATAAAGAATGGGTCTTTATAAGCTGTTTAGTTATAATGTGGAAGTTCAATACAAGGGTTGTCTTCTGTCGAAAGCCATGTTGTTTACGGTGATTACTACAGTATTAAATTTAGTTTTACCTTTTTTCATTGCGTACAGGAGTAGAGGTTAGTATTTCTATTGTTTATTTACAATGTATAATATAAGTAAACCTACTTCAATATTATAAAAATTAAAATGTTTTCTATCACAGGATTTTGGTTAAGATCCCATAGTTTTTACGAACAGCCTGTAGTTCACTTTACATATGAATATATTCTCGTAGCGGAAACGGACGATCCTAGTCAACCCATTGTGTGTGGTGAAGCCAATGGATTAAATGAAAATAGTTTAAGGAATGAACAGCATTGTGTACAGTTTCAAGTAAGCCTCTATAGAATTACTTCAGTATTGTTAATATACCCTTATTTCTCACTACCCTACTGTCTATTAATCTCATCTATGTTAATTTATTATTTCTTAACATTTTCTAGGTTCAAGAACTTGATTACAATGGTGATGGTAAAAATGATATTTTAGATTTCAAGATGTATCTCAACATACCAAATAAAAGGACATTAACATCTGTGATGTTAATCTTAATGCTGGACTTTCAATTGAAGGTAATAGAACCAAACCCAATTAGCTACACTTTTATGAATGGACACTAAAGTCTCTCTCTTTTATTACTAATCCCTCCCCTACTTCTATCAATGTAACACTTGTGTAACCAGCTACAGCAATGCTGACCATGGAACCGCTGAGTTTAAACACTTATGTTGTCCCAGGGAAAGTTATACTGTCTTGGAACCAACAACAATTTTAACCAGAAGTATATGTATGAAGGAGTTGCAAAAAGATATTCCAATTCCATGTCTTAATTATTAGCATTTATTATTTAATTAATAATGTATAATAATATCAGTCCTGTATTAAACTAGGCACAGGGCTCTTCTCAGTGTGAGAAGGCTTAGGCCATAGGCCAGCATGGTGGACTATGCCCTAACCAGTGCAGGTTGGCAGACTTCACATATCTTCGAGAAATTATGGAGAACTCTCAGACATGCAGATTTCATTCACAATGTTGCCCTTCACCGCTGAAACAAGCAATAATTAACTATTTAATGCGCATATAACTTCGAAAATTCAGAGATGCGCTCCTTGGGTTCAAACTTGAGAGCTCTGCATGATAGTCCAATGGTTTCCCACTAGGCTATCATATAATAAAAATTGTAGAATTTGCTGCAAACTATATTCTGAAATTAACTAGCTACAATATTGTAATACTTTCCAGACTGTGTGCCCTCTGCATATGCAAAGTTTGGCTGTGATCAACAAAGACTTACCAATGCCACCTTCAGGATTCAAGTATTATGGTGATCTCCAATTTTATCAAACTTCACACTTGCCTTGTAAACAGAATGTCATAGATACTAGATACAACAGTTCCTCATTTGATAATGTGAAGCCAAATTATGATAACCTTATCGATTATGTATTAGGAAATTATTTTATGAGAGAAAGTAAGTAAAATGGGTATCATATTATATAAATATAATTTACTATGTCTATTCTATTTCCCTACATAACACAATTGTAATTTTGATTTCAGTAGCTACTCATACTAGAACAATATATTCAAGAAGCCAGAATGGACATACAGGTTCCATGGAAATACAAGCTCTCCTCAGAGTTCCTCAAATGGAAATAATATATGTTCCAAGTTTTATGCAAGAACTCAAGTGGGCCTGGCCTCAGTATCTCTCGTTGATAATTGTCTTCTACTGGATATTTAACAAAATTAAAAGATTTGTATTTAACCATCGACTGCTTATGGCCTGGGAGGTAGTCCCATGGAAAAAACAAAATTAGTAAAAATATAATAATTAACAGAATACTACTTTGTTAGTCCAGTACAACTTGCAAAGTGGTGAAATTGCTTGTTGCTTATTGATAAAAATAGGTTCATCCACAATAACAGGATGTAACTATAGCTATACTCCATTTGGTTAGGTACTTATCTAAAGGTAAACAATCATGATGTGACTTTTTACATTAACACATATTAAACAAATAAACTACTGCTTAAACTAATGATTAAATTGACCTATTGAAATTAAACTGCTATATACGGATTTTATCGCGTTGTTTATTTGACACTTTATTACAAAATTTTGAAAATTGTTTCACTACTACTACTATTAAACTTTACTAATTTTTAAGCTAATTAAATTATTATTAAACTATTTAGATTTAATTTATTTTTACTTTTACACTTTCCCCGACGTTTCGGTTGCTTTTCAGCAGCCATGGTCACGGGGAGACTAAGATGGCAGTTGTCTCAATGTTCCAGTGTAGTTATTTCAAAGTACCCGAACATAATTTAATCATTGGTGTTTCTATTTACGCAGAATGAGCTCAAAGTATCATGAAGTCTAGCTGTGGTTTGCTTCTTCTTGGGTTTGACTATTTTTATTACTGGATCCCAAGCTGGTGGTACATTCCAACCATCTTCTCTATTAAAATTAGGATGTTTTTTGATTTCAATAGCCTCGCGAAGCATCCTTGGTAGGAATCGGTGTTCTTTAGCGAGAATCTGTGGTTTGTCAAATCTCAGGTAGTGGTTGGTCCCCTGTTGCACATGTTCACACACAGCAGACCTCAACGAGCGTTGGTGTTTTACATCAGCTATGTGTTCTTTTATGCGGGTGCCTATGTTTCTCTTGGTTTGACCAATGTATGAGAGTCCGCAGTCACAATCTATTTTATAGACCCCTGCATCTTGTAAAGGTAGTTGGCACTTGACGGATGGTAAAAATTGACTTATCTTCGTTGGCGGCTTGAAGTATGTGTTGATTGAAGCTCGCTTCAAGATGTAGCCAATCTTGCCAATCTTGTCAGTGACACCCCTTACATAAGGCAGTATAGCAGGCTGGCGCTCGACTGTGGCTGGCTTTTCTCGGGATCTGTGACAGCGGCGCGGCTGTTGGAGCTTGTTGTCTTGCAGTACTTGCTTGACATGTTGAAGCTCGGCGTCCAGGTGTTTCTTGTCACAGATCCCATGGGCTCTCTGAAACAAAGACATTCCCACGGTAGCTAACTGTTTAGGATGGTGGTGAGATTCACCGTTTAAGTACCTATTTGTATGGGTCTTTTTCCTATATACAGTGTGGCTCAAAGTATGATCAGGATTCCTGATGACAAGTACATCTAAGAAAGCTAATGAATTATTTGCCTCTAATTCCATAGTAAATTGGATGTTATTATTAATGGAATTAAGATGTTCTAGGAATACACTTGCACTATCTGTTGGTAATATTGTAAAAGTATCATCTACAAACCTCTTATAAATCCTGGGTGTGATGGGGGCAGTATGTAAAGCTCGAGCCTCGAAGTCCTCCATATATATGTCAGCAACGACAGGCGATACTGGGGAGCCCATTGCGACACCATCGACTTGTATGTAGAATTTATTGTCCCACAACATGAACACAACCCCTTATGTAAGGGGTGTCACTGACAAGATTGGCAAGATTGGCTACATCTTGAAGCGAGCTTCAATCAACACATACTTCAAGCCGCCAACGAAGATAAGTCAATTTTTACCATCCGTCAAGTGCCAACTACCTTTACAAGATGCAGGGGTCTATAAAATAGATTGTGACTGCGGACTCTCATACATTGGTCAAACCAAGATAAACATAGGCACCCGCATAAAAGAACACATAGCTGATGTAAAACACCAACGCTCGTTGAAGTCTGCTGTGTGTGAACATGTGCAACAGGGGACCAACCACTACCTGAGATTTGACAAACCACAGATTCTCGCTAAAGAACACCGATTCCTACCAAGAATGCTTCGCGAGGCTATTGAAATCAAAAAACATCCTAATTTTAATAGAGAAGATGGTTGGAATGTACCACCAGCTTGGGATCCAGTAATAAAAATAGTCAAACCCAAGAAGAAGCAAACCACAGCTAGACTTCATGATACTTTGAGCTCATTCTGCATAAATAGAAACACCAATGATTAAATTATGTTCGGGTACTTTGAAATAACTACACTGGAACATTGAGACAACTGCCATCTTAGTCTCCCCGTGACCATGGCTGCTGAAAAGCAACCGAAACGTCGGGGAAAGTGTAAAAGTAAAAATAAATTAAATCTAAATAGTTTAATAATAATTTAATTAGCTTAAAAATTAGTAAAGTTTAATAGTAGTAGTAGTGAAACAATTTTCAAAATTTTGTAATAAAGTGTCAAATAAACAACGCGATAAAATCCGTATATAGCAGTTTAATTTCAATGAATAATATTCGCGTAAATAGAAGACAATATTATGTAAATTGACCTAGTAATCATTATTGTTGTATTTACAATGATCTTTAGCAGCATTTTATTTTAAACTGAGTTTTTAGATAAAAATATAAAAAGACACATCAAGATTGTTTACCTTTAGTTAAGTACCTAACCAAATGGAGTATAGTGATAAATATAAAACTGTCCTGCCTCCATGAATATACTTATGCATTATGGTAATGTTTTGAATATCATCTTGTGACTATTCCCTCAGTATTTTTGTCATAATTAAAATTATAAATAATATTTAGCATTATTACCAGTTGATATTAAAGTAACTATAAGTCTTTCTGGAATGTTTCTGGTGCTTATGATGATATAAAATTTATCCTATTTCAATACCTATATTGACCAGGAATCAGTAAAAATAAAATAAATGATGTAATATAGGCAACAGTCAAAATAAAATATAAGTATTATTAATTCTAGGATAGGACAAGTACAGTATTAGAAAATAAAACAATTATTTTGGCAACTTTTATTTAATTTAATTTTTAACAATGACTACTTAGGTAACTACTTAACATTACCTATTAGATAAATATATATATATATAATTACTTACATTATTTTTTTCAAATTATTTATTGTCTTTATTCATTGGGTTAGCTGCAGTGTTGGCAACTGTCCAAATTCATGTCCTTTCTTGTCCAATTCTGCTCTGTTATCTTCAATAATGAAAGTCTTGCCAGTGTAGTCATCTAACTGAACTAGCAAATAGCGGCATAGATAATTACCATATTCATTCTGTAAAAATCAATGTTTGCTTTGTTATAAACCAAGTTAATAAAGATGATTAAATCATAAGCCATCCATAGTGTATTTGTTACATAAAAAAAATACCAATGAGATTGGACATCTGTCCTTTGCCTCATCATCAAGATCATCATCAAGTATTAACATTTGCACTACAATTTTTTATTGGTTATTCCCAGCACCATCAATATAAGGAAATATACCATCAACATAGCATATATCTTATGCTGACTATGAATACTCTACTAATATAAATAAAGGACTGCATGAATGGCACAGTGATCTCCTTGCAACTGTCAATGTGCTGAGTATTATAGATTTGATACCCAACATAAAGATTCTCCCATATCTGGGCATTATTTTATTATAATAATTATCATAACACAGACATTATCCTGCAAAAAGCTATGGCAAAAACATACCAATAGCAACAGTATCTTTCTATTGGTAAATCTTTAGTATGTCCCTTTGAGCATAAAAATGAATAGCTCATGTGATAATAGCTATCTTTTTAGTAATGTTTATCCATTCAGATACATCAATGCTATTATATCATTTAAAATTACAAAGGCTCTGATTATTCTCGGTAACTATTACATGCTAGTTTGGTCAATAAATGTCTTAGTAATGTAACATTGCAGCATAAACAAAGGTTACTCATTCAGATACCAGTGTCTAGACAATACTTTTATCATTTTCTTAAGTTAAGCTTAGCTTTGTGTTAGCCTATTAAGGCTAACACTAAGCTAGTCTATACATTTACATGTATTTTAAAGAGGTAAAAGTCTTAGTTGCTATGTACATGCAGTCATCACAAGAACTACTAAAGAGGCTATATGTTAATGACACACTATGAGTGTAAAGAGACATATTCTATAGTATTCTTCAGAAAGCTTACATTTTAATCAAGAGTTTTTCAATATCAGTACAAAAATATTTAAAATTCACCTGTTTCATGTCTAACTCCACAACACCCTTGTTTCTAATTCCCTTAATATAAAATCTCATTCTCATATGCTTAATGCCATCCTTCTCATACACAGCATGGCTGACATGTGTACGCCTTCTACGGGTTGTTTCTTCACCATAACCTTTAATTGGAGCACCTAGAGCATCTTCAACTCTTGGATCCTGGAATAATAAAAGTTATATGAAACAACATATATTTTTATCCTTCTATATACTTAATAGACACAGTGACATGTTTATTTGATGAGATACATAAATTACCCAATAATAAACATGTACTTTATATTTATTTTTTGCAATGCACCTACTGACAGTAATGATTGCCTTATCAGTTTGCCAAAATTGCTATATTCGTAAATAATGATCAATTTACTTATTAATTTGTTAAACTGATGTAATGAGCTACTCACATTCTTACATTTTTCTAGGGCTTCTGAGTATATGCTGTTGGCGCTGTTACTGGAAAACAATTCTCTAAATACGTAGAAAAAGATAACGCCGGTTACACCAACACCCAGCAAAATGACTCCTGTATACGATGCGGTCTTTGTCGTTTCTTTAATTTTCTCTGTCAAGGGACGAACATCAGTAGACACTTCAGATTTTTCTTGACTTCTAGCCAAACCACTTTCTTTTTGAGTTGAATAATGGCGGGCGTTGATTGGTTTCGAAGATTGTATGAGTGCCGCTCGACATTGTATTTTACTGCTTGTGCGTAGAACTGTAGATAGTTTAGAGATAATACTCATAATTTTCACTGTAAGACTAAAGCTTTGTAGATTTTGTAAAATAATCGGCAATGTTCAGTAAGGTTATGATTAGGTTATTTATATTTCCAAATGTCAAACTGTAACCTTTCTCTTGATGTTTACAAACGTCATGAACAGCTGATAAGTTTGTTGATTTTATCTGATTTCCGTTAAAATTTATGCATAATAAAAACCTATTATAATTATGGTGATTATTGATATCAGTTTTATTCACCATAGAACAACTAAGTTTATGATAATATATAACATAAAATGATGTGAAAATGATGAACGAAACATTTTACGCCTCTTTGACATATTTGACAATAATTACAATCTGGCTGCTGCCACTTCAGTCAAACCTTGCATTCCGCCGCCTTCCTAAGCTTGGAAGATATTTGTAGCATCCAATTTATGTCTGGTTCTGTCTAAATCATTGAATAAAAACGTCCATAGTCTGATGCTGACATTAGTACGTTTGCTGGGTATTGTTTCATTCTTATCGACGTACGATCGATGTGCGTTGTAGGCGCTAACTTATAACTCGCTTTTTTATTCGTATTTATTAGTCGAAATAAAATAATGTAAAATTATCATAAATATGAAGTTTGTAATTCATATTGTGCATTATACCCTACAGTATATTGACATTATAGTTTGATAGTTCGTAGTTCAAATAAATAATTCAGCCTAATCATGGATTGGATAATTTCGGATGAGTTGGGTTTGACTGTGGGCCATCTGGTGGGCTGGGGAGCAGCTGGTGCTATGATAGTAGGTGGGGTGGCCCCATACATTCCACAGTACAAGCAAATCAAAAGGACCCAAGATGCTGAAGGCTTTTCTTTATATGTTTGTTTAGCTCTTCTCATAGCAAATACTCTTAGGATTCTGTTTTGGTATGTATGAGAATAAAAGTAAAATTGCAAAGTTCTAATCCTCCCAAAAGTGAATTTAATATATTCCTGGAAGTCATTAATTTAACCTCTATGTGTATGAATATTAACAAATTCTGTGCAGGTAGCTAAGTTTTATTGAATTGAACAATAAACATACATAAATTTTCTTGATTTTATACTTTAAATTACTCTTAAATATTAAAAAATGTTATCACTAAGTGTTTTAGGGCATTTGTAATTTTTTTATTAAGGTTACTGAAAATCTTATTTATACAATGATTTGAACATATGGTACTGTAAATTAAGTACAGCTAGGGTCAGTTCCATAGCCAACACTTATTGTCAATATTATATAACATGGTATTCTTTTAAATGTTTACATTCAGTGTACATACATACATTTTAAGTACAGATATATCTAAACTATATATTTTTACAGGTTTGGAAAACGCTATGAATTACCCTTATTAATCCAAAGCATCGTTATGAATATCACAATGTTTGTCATGATACATCTATGTGTTACTGTCCGAAAAAAGAATCAGATAATAAGAGCAAGGGAAAGAATATTTACAGGTTGGTAACCATGACCCTAAATATGTAATAATCTGATCCCCTCTTTTATTTATCATTGTTTTCCATTAAATACAGCACTGTATAACCATGCACTGCTATTATTTAATGCCTTTTATAATTATGTTATATGCTATGTACCCTATTAATTAAGTTTACATTTTTCACAAAAATATAATGCACTTATGTTTGTATGATTTGCTTTGTATTTATTTTTCGTCAATCTTGTCAACTGTGACAAGATTGATAATTTAATACACTAACTTTTCCAAATTATTTCTGTGGTAAATTTTTTTTTTAACCTTATTTTATGTTCTGTTTGGTGGTTGGTGTGATTGATGGTGCGATTAGGTGCAATATTCATGTTATATATACTATTGTGTTGTGTAAATGGCTCAGCCCAGCCAGATGAAACTGCACGCTGGCTGGATCAGCAAAGCGGCATCGCCGGCAGTGAGAAGCCCCATCGCTTCTATGGTGAGTGCCAGCTCTCATTGAAACTTTATGAGGTTTGCTGCAATTTGTGCCACATACAAGTCATCATTATTGTTTTTGTTTCAGCAATTCCATTGTTTGACATATAATTTGGAGTGTACAGTGTATTTTACATTATGTGGGATATTAAACTTTCTATTTCATTGCCATCTTGCTTTTATTTATTGTCCACCGCATGGCTGTTGTGTATTGTGTAATGAATGAACCTTGTATAGTATTACATATTTAACAAATATATTTGGTAGTCTGATTGATAGTTTATTTTTATCATGAGGTCAAATGTGCTCATACGACATCAACATCATATTGTATATATTTTATACAATATATAGGGATGTAAGTAACTCGGTTCAATGCTCTAATAATTACACAAGTCAATTGGTATCAAAAGGAGTCATGACTGGGTCAAATTTAAGTCAGATAATGTTATCTGTCTGTCATTTACTTTGACATGATTTCCTACTTCATTGTAAGATATTGTGGTATTTATATATGTATTAACAATTCTAACAGCATCTGTCTTTGTGCATTATTAATATGGTCTGAGTACGGTAATATAGATAATTATGTTAGTTATTATGTACTTAGGTACTGTAATATTAAGCTTTGTTTATTTCAGATATGGAAAAGAAGTACTTCTGGGCTTGGACTGACTTCCAAAGCTATGTAGACTGTATGCTGGTGTTCTCGGTGCTGGGCGCTGCGATCACTTACCTATTGATCGAGTTCTCGCCTTTCGTAGAACTGATCGGCTTCCTTGCCTTATTCACTGAGGCCATGTTAGGTGCGCCTCAGATAGCCAAAAATCATCAAAATAAAAGCACCGAGGGAATGAGGTAAATCTCGATTATCCAAATACTTTTAAAACATGCATTAAAACAAATATTTCACCATCTTAAATGGTGCTAAGTTACCTAAATGAATAGATAATTTGATTTAAATATCAGCCTATTTGTAACCTTTCGACTTTGTCTGATGGGTAGCAGTTATCATTGCCTTGAGATACTTGCGAAACCAAGGATATGAAAACTCTGCTGCCGGCCAAGCAAAATATACATCGCCTCCATAAGCTGCTCCTTAAAACCGTACCTACTTAAGATCAAGATTCTCAAATCGCCAAAATTGCGATGTTTATTTAAGAAAGAATCTCCACATATCTAGTCAAAGTACTCCAAGTATGTTTAAACGAAGAAGGGACAATAGAAGTAAGTAGTCTACAGTCTTCGCCCCAGTGTGAGATTCTCAAATAAAAATTATTTTCAATTCGTCACTTTAAAAAGCAGATATAAAAAAATAAAATAGTAATAAAAGAGCTAAAAAGGTTTCTTACTACAATAATGTTATTTCAGTGTGAGCATGGTGATAATGTGGACGTGTGGTGACTTATTCAAGACTGCTTACTTCGTATTAAGAGAAGCGCCGCCGCAGTTCTGGGTATGTGGCAGCCTGCAAGTCTCCTTAGATTTTGTAATTCTCATTCAAGTAAGTAATCCCTTTAAACTTTATTTTTTATTAAAAATGGTACCTAATACGGCTAGTCGAAAATAATAAACAAAATCCAACACAAAGCCTTTTTGAATAAATGCTCTTTACGATCATCCAAAATAATTAAATAGGTATAGTAACTTCACACCTGCTCTATATCAATACCGTAATACTGATTGTCTCACTACTGCAAAATTAGGTTTTAGGGATTCAAACCAAATAAATAAAAACGGAATCCTTATGCTGCGACTTTATCGTGATTCTGTCTTATCTGTACTTGCAAATACTACAGCTGTGTATATATTAGCAATTACTAATATTATGAACAGTCAGCATCATAAGTAGATAACCATATCCGTATTTCCAAAACCCTTAGACACCGTAGCAAACATAACACGCATAACAAGACTAGCCTGAGAACTATAGGGGAATTGTGCTTGAGATGACATATACATAGTACATAATACATACTCATTTCAATATTCGCGCTAAATGTGCATTTGTGACATTTAAGTACTAGTCGGCAGATGTCGCTACTACTGAAATTTAATATGGCGGACAGTTGACACGAATTTCAATGTTTGGTGAATGTTTTCCTAATGTTGAAGTTAAAAAAGTTTGGTTACGTTTTTAATTAGTGCTACAATTACAAATAAGGTAAGAATTGTTCAGTACAAATATTTATTTTGTGATCCTTGATATTTCTTCTTCTCCCTAGCCTTTATTATTCCCAAGTCACTTGAGGTCGGCTTTTCTAGTCTAACCGGATTTGACTGGATATTAGTTTTTACACGGAGCGGCTGCCACCTGACCTCCGCAACCCGAAGGCTAACGATACCCTAAGGCTAGACCAGTGTCAGGATATTATAGGGTACTGACTTCCCAATAACGACTGCCATAGATGTTCATGGCAGCCGGGACCGACGGCTTAACGTGCTCTCCGAGCCACGGAGCACGCGATAATTGTCAATCAATACGCACATAATTTCGAAAAGTCATAACTTCCGAAAGTCAGAGGTGCGCGACGTGGGTTCGAACCCGAGACCCTCTGCATTGCAGTCTATTGGTCTTCCCACTGAGCTATCGCTATAGCTATTGGATGCCGGTCAGGTGCGGAGGTCAACACAGAGTGTTAGTTTACGAGCTTTGGCTTGCCTGCAAGCAAATTGAGGACATTTTGAAAATGTAATTAGTTGTAAAATAATTAAAATTACAATAAACTGTTACTTTTTAATGATGCACGTTTCATTTTTCATCATTCTAATGACAATTTAGATGCCAGATAGTTAAGCCTGACACAGTCAAATAGTTTATTTAACTAAAAAGTATGCGTAACCCATCGGGGTTTGCGTTCAACCGGTTTTTACCTGCGAACAGGGGACGCTATTGTTTATGCTATTTTTTGCTATCGAAAAAAGGGCACTTTTGCAAGCCTTTGAACATTTAAACTGTTAGAGATACAAAAACACAATGTTTGAAGAGTATTTAAGAAATGTCCTGTAGAGTAATAAAATAACCTAAGTCAGAGGAAGGTTTTAGAGCTTTGTCGGGTTAAATAAAAAAAAAGATGTTTTTTATGCGAAAATTCTGGGTTATACTTACTTTATTTTAGTTATTGGATGCAAATTACTTCTAAATTGCTTCAGTTCTGTTAGAGTATATAGCTATTAAATAAAATCAAAAAGGACAAGATCAGTCGATGTTTGCCACAGATGTCGTCCAAATAGGACAAAGGATGAATTTAAAAAAAAGGTAAAATTCGATTTAATAAAAATAATATACTACTCAGACCTCCCCCTCCTTTTAGCGTTTTTCCTCGATAATTTTACGTATATTTTTATATTTTTTCGGCCGGTCACTTATCGGTGGAATACTTTGTATAGTATAAGATGACATACTATGTCATCATACACTATAAATATCGCACTCTTAATAAAACAGCGACTTAACTCGAAATTTGAAAGTAAGGCAATTTGAACTCTAATTGTATATGTTAAATTCTAATATTATATTTGTGTTAAATCTTTGCAATAGAGTTCAAATTTGTTTAATCCAAAATATTGAGATAAGTCTCTGTTTTATTAAGGGTGCGATATGTCATCAGTTTACACTCGTCGACCCAAGAGTAATTAGTGTTAGTTATTTTTTTTTTATGATTATTGTTCCAAGACTGAAATAATTTAATTATTAACAAATCTATAATTAATAAATGCTCGATTCTTATCTCACATTACTTATTTTATTTAAAATATTTGTCTTAGAAAAGACAGTATGTTATCGCACATTTCCCCTATGAAGATAATAAAAGTAAAAAATTATATAACAGCGGAACTATTTTTCGAAACGATGGGCTTTCTGATGCAGACAATGCCCAATATATACAGAGTGTCCCAGAATATGTGAATTAAATTGTAATGGGAGATTCCTTAGGTAAGGACCATTCAAATATGGTAAAAAATAAATTATGACATTTGTGTAAAAATAAGAAAATCTAAGTTTTGAAAAAAGTACGTCGTCAGTCTTTCAACTACAGATACTTCGTTTATGGCTAATTTTAATTTTTTCACTATTATTATTTGTGAAGGATTGATAAGTCAAAGTTAAAACGATTTTTTTAAAAAAGCAGACCTTTCGAAATCGCAGCATTATTTTGGTGTATTATGTTTTTACACTGAAACCTAGATTTTTTTATATTTACACAAGTGCCGCAATTTTTATTATTTTTATTTTGCACATTTGAAAGGCCCTTACCTAAGGAATCTCCTGTTACAATTTGATTCACATATTCTGGGACAACCTGTATAACTAGCCTCGGTTTAGTTTAGGTTCATTCGTTTCAGAGAATACATTATGGCCCACACACACATAGGTACAAAACAAAAAAAACACATCAAATTTTACCTTTTTATAATAATATAGTAAATACTAAGCCTGTGATTAAAACCGTCACAAGATTTAATTACTCATTGAATCAAATTTTGTGGCTTTTATTTTTGTGCTATTTAGTGAGTCAGTACACTAGTTTATAGTGCAAAACGGCCGCTGCGACCATAATACATAGTCAATGAACATGGATATTGTAGCTTGTTCTCATAATCTATGGTGAATATATTATTGTCCTTTTATTTATTTCCTTGTTTTTATTAGTTATGTTTTTCTAGGATTCTTGGGGATAGGATTCCTAGGTTCCGTATCCAATGAAAAAATTCTTCAATACACAAATTGAACGCTCACAGATGCAAGAAAGAAGTAAAAAACATTTTTACTTACCTTAGATTACGATGAAACTGGAGCACTAGTTACACCCCCATAAATATAAGTACAGTCGTATACATACATACACATATAAAAACATACGTACAGACTTACACACAGAGACAGAAACACACATACACACACACCCTTACACACACACACACGCACACACACGCACGCACGCACGCACACACACACACACACGCACACACACACACACACGCACACACACGCACACATACACACGCACACACACGCACGCACGCACGCACACACACACACGCACACACACGCACACACACACACAAACACACACACACACACACATATATATATATAAATTATAAACACATACAGAGTATAAAACAGAGACTAATTGATTTGCTAATTAAACTACATGAACCGTTTTGTTAAGTCCTTAGTTCAACAAAGTTTGTAACATAATTTCGGCCGAAAGGATGACCCTGATAAGTGATAACACAGGATTTACCTAGCTTCACGGTCATTATTCATATAAACAAACAATGGAACTATGTAACTTCAAAATATTTTATTTTATACTGTGTCAGATATTATGTATTGTTTGGGCAAATAAATTTTATTATTATTATTAATAAGAATAAGCCGCTCCACTTACTCTGTTTAATATTTATTACTTAAGAATCTAAAGGGTAAAATCAATACACGTTTGGTTTGTTTTAATGTTTATTTTTAAAGTAACAATTTGTAGAATTATTTATTGGACCTGTACAAAGGTACTAGTAATTTGTATTTTTTGGTAGTAATAAACATTGGCTTAAATGATTCATCTTAACCTATAGACGCATCCGAACGCACCTCGGCACTAGCGCAAATGCCCGCGCTTTTTCAAAGTATCTTACGTAAGAACTATCAAGACTCGCTCCCACACCCTTGTAAAAAAAAATAAGACATGGTCGATCCCCTTACCCCCTAAATCGTCTTACGTAATAAATGAATGGCGCCTTATAAGAGTACCTAGCTGAATTTTCAATATTTTCTTTATCTAATCTATAAAAGAATTAACATAATAAAACCAATATTAGTTGGTGTATTAATCATGGATTCGAATATTACTCATTGAATTTAGTTCAAATTGATAGATTACGATTGACTCACTGCTGGTAAAAGGTTACAGAAAATAGTTTGAGCAATTTTCAAAGGCAACGACATACGATATTTCTTAACAAGCGGAAAACGAACCTACATATTAGTTAAAATATTACATTGAAGTCGATTGTAAGACGACTTTATTAAACTCTGAGTCTTCTTCGAAGAGATTAATGAAAACACTGTCTGTGGAGTCTGTGTGTCTGTCTGTTAGTGACCAAAAGACCCCGAGATATAGGGGTCACAAGGTCACATGTATTTTAAATGGAAGAATATTGACTTGTAACATGATGTGCAGACACCTTGGTTGGGGTCATACCTCGATCGAGTTTGAATATGGGCCCTGTGGGTCCAAAGACCCCCGAGATATAGCGGTCATTTCTTTTACATTTAAGACGAAGAGGTTTAATCGATGTCTACGATTGATTCCCAATTCTTAATTTCCCACGTGTGTAATTTTTCAAATTATTATCGAGACGAATTCTTCTTTATTCAAATTCTTAATTTCACCAATTCTTAATTTTCCGAATGCCTCATTTTCTTAATTATAGATAGTACAAATTCTGAATATTTCTAATAAGTACAGTCACAAGCATAAATATGAATTTTACAAAAAAAAGCCTTTCAAACTCAAACTCAAATTCATTCATTTAGATCAAATACATGATACTTATCAACGTCAAAGAAATGATAAAAAGTCAGCAAATTCTTCTGAGTGGACCAATTTTTTTTGTGTTTGAAAGCTGCTGCTTCCCGTTTGGTCCCATTTTAATTTGGTCCAGATTTGACAGTGACATACGTGAGAAAAACCATAAACAAGTTGAAGTCGGTTGTTTTTTTGGTATATTATTTTTATATATAGATATTTACTTAAATCGACATAAATTTCGCAAGCATTTTTCAGGTGTGACTTTCCCAATTAGTAGGTCTTCTATAATTTTGCAAATTTTAGCGTCTTTGATAATAAATTTTGATCGTCTTTTCCGCGGCTTAGTATATACTTTATTTTGTTTAATCTTTCTTTCAAAATAAGTTGCTTCTTTTTTCAAAAAATGTATATATGAGAAAAGATCTGTCTTCCCAATCTTTTTGTTTAGGCGGAAGTGCCATCCTTCTAGGGCGTTCGTGGTCCTGTGGCGCTCATGAGAGCAACACCAGGTATTTGAACATAATTTTGTCATCCACTGTTTTTCGAAATATGACACAAAATTTTCTGTTATGGTATCGTTCAAAGCCTCGTTCAAAATAAACAACCAAGCTTCTGGAACAAATTGAACAGGTAGAAGAGCTAAATTAGCTGTCAGTCTTACTATCCTTCTGTGCTGTTTATCGATTACCATACCTATTTTGTCTGCATTTTTCCAAATCGCCTTCGTAAAATGGTAAAAACAACCTTTTATACGCACCAAAGGATACACAGTTTTGACTGCATTCATAATGGCAGTTTCCCAGTCACTTTTGAAAAAAGTTATTGTCACATGAAACTTTTCTTTCAAAACCCGAAACACTTCAGTATAAGTCGATACCTTTTTGTTAGGTAATAAGCAAAAAAATATTGGTATTATTGTAGTCACTTCTCTTGTACTGCCAATGTCTACATGAATCGTAAACAATTGTTCGAAAGGTTTTGGTACGCTTCGAAATGTCCCATCAGCTAAATACAAATCTGTTTTACTAATTAACTTCATGCACCCTGGACTACCAAAAATAAAAAAATTGTCATCTCCTTCTCCTTCATGTAAAAGAAAATTCTTACGAAGTAGATCCGGAATCTTGACTTCCTGAACACTTCCGAACCTCAATTTGGAAATATCTAAAGCAGCCTTACGTGCGGAGTAGCATGCGTCTTTTATTGAACTGAATGGCGGTGGTTCCAAGTTTTCGCTTGAATCCGAATCGCTATCTAAACCCTTCATAGACTCTTCGTATAATTCTGAAATTGGCTTCGATTCTGTGCGGCAACGGTTTTTTAATTTATTAACAGCAAATGTTACTTTATTTTTCGAAAAGTCTGGTTTGCACGTATGGCTACTTTCTCTTAATACTGAATTCATTGCAGAGTTCAGGGTTACAGACGCATTGCACCGTATTCCTTTGTTAGAACAACGCCAAATCTGTGTTCCGTTTTTATTTTTTGCTTGAAAATAATATTGATAGCCACCACGTACTAACTTTTTTTTTTCCTTTTTCTCCTACGCTAACGAAATTTAAATCGACGACTACCGCACTCGAGGAAGCCATAGTTATTTAGTTTAAATCACAGGTTTATAATTATTATGCAACTATTCACGCATAGGACGGGAGATCTTGAATTGATAATTTTATTGACGTTTATACTTGACATTTTAATCTCTTTGATTGATTACGTAATGAGTTTCTTAGTAAATAGGTGATAGGTTCCTTCATAGATTAAATTTAATTGCTACTTAATATATGTATTATATAAATATAATTTCACTATGCCTAACTGTACTGTTTTCTGTAAAAAGCAGAATTCGTACTATCTATAATTAAGAAAATGAGGCATTCGGAAAATTAAGAATTGGTGAAATTAAGAATTTGAATAAAGAAGAATTCGTCTCGATAATAATTTGAAAAATTACACACGTGGGAAATTAAGAATTGGGAATCAATCGTAGACATCGTTTAATCCTGGGTTTTTACACCCATCTCGTTTCTTTTTGACGTTTTGAAATGTGTGATATAACATTAGTTTTGTTGCATTGATTCTAGCTTTTGATCCACGGTCCTACTCCCAGTGGCCTTTAATAATTAAGGTATTATTAAGTTAATGATGCACACATACCTAAATTAAATAACGAAGCACTCATGATTATAATAAATGATGCTTAATTTTAATTAAAATTAGCAAAGAAGCAAAATTATAGATTTTGCTATAATTAAACGTTTTTGTGTGTAAATGCTTCAGAATCATTCGGTATTGGGCAATAAATTACATAATTTAAAAGAACTTATTAATTAAAGGACTTGAACGACATTAATTGTGTTGATCGTTGTTTGTGTTCAAGGTTTGGTTGTACCGACACAATACGGCTGCAGCGAGGAGGATGCGTCGCGGCGACTAGCAATGGACTGAAACTGACTTATAGCACCCGCCCCGGGACCATCGCGTGATGCGCGCCATCTGCGCTTCGATCGCTGCGTGCGCACCCTACTCGGTACACTTACTTTGCCTCCCTTACATTTTATGACAATATTTTCTTCAAGATTTAATTGGATTGTGTGAAAAACATAACGAAAATATGATAATTATACTAGCCATTGAATTTTGTTCACATGGACGTGACAAAATTCCGTCACAAATTATTTATCTACGTTATTATTATTTACTATTTACGCCTGAAATATCCAGTTATTAAAACTTTGTAGTGGTTGCAATAACTGCTTAGGATGACGGTGCTATAGGTTTGTGCCTAAATGAAAATCAACGAGGTTCATGAGAGTATCTAGTGATGACATTTGAGCTATTGTTATTAAAACGTTTAATGAAAATAATCAAATTTGTAAAAATAGTGACCAAAAAGTTTTCCTCTCTTTTTATGATTTTTGCTAGTCTTAATGTTTAGAAGCATTATGTATATGTACGTAGAGAACAATGCTTGGTAGCTATATTATATAAAGAATATTTTACACGCTGTTGTAAGTTGTACGTGGATAGTATAAAAATATGTTTGATTTTAAATATTTATGAACTGTGAAGAAGCGATATGCTAGTACAATGTTTAGCTTTGTAGTCGAGGTTGTAAAGAACAGCAATAATTCTTCACTCGTTGCTGTATAGGAAGTACAATTGGTGTATTTATAAAAACGTATATGCTTATTGTGAATTGTTTATTGAAATAAGTACATAGATAATTATAATAAAATATTATACATATAAATTATGCCCCAAAGTTATAAATGGGTTTTAACGTATTGTGGTCTTTGTGAACATATATTACGTACTGTATACATAATAATGCTATTTTTGTAAATATTAAATACATACTGCGAATGGTTTATTCCAAGACTAATAGCTGTGAAATGCATTCATATTTATTGATTTGACAGTAATAAATTATTAATAATGCCTTTTTCGGTGAAAAGTATATCATAAAGTAGGTATTTATTTTTAACTTCAAAGAACCAAGTTTGAATCGATTTAAATTTGAAATATCCATTTTACCTGTCTTGAACAGTTTTCACGAAATCTTTTTCTACTTTTAATAAATAAAAACGTTCTCTAGTTTTATTAGCAAATAATACATTCCTAATACTATTATATAATAAAGCACAGACGTACATACATATTTAGATATGAAGCACGTAACATATCTAGCTTATACATTCGAACATAGAACAAAATGCGGGTTTTGATGGACTGTAACAGCAGCAAATCAAAGACAAAAATATCTAATGCACCTTCCATTATACTGTCTATCGATTACCTATATCAAATTATAACAGTCTCGTCAAATTGCCATGACTGAATATTACGAACAAATCTTACTAATGTGTGTGTAGTCTTTTAATATTATATTTTCTAGTAAACAGCTTTTCATTTATACAATCTAATTGGGGCAGTAGAAACTAATCATGGACCAAGGAGATTTAACTGAAATATATTTTCTTAGTTTTACTGAATGTTAAGTACCTACATTTTTAGCATATTATTATAAAAATGTGTAGTTTAAGTAGTGATGTTAAATATGTTAACAATCATCAATAATATTCTTCACAAACATACTATAATGTATATGCAGACAAATAAAAACAGTATTCACATTGTTAAATACATATATTAAATCTTAAAATAATAATATTTATCTAAATAAGTACATAAATATAATAACTAATAACATATATAATCTAGTGCCAAAACCTATTGCCATACCACAAAATATTGTAACCGTATTTATTTATAGAAAAATAGTAATAAACATCACGTGGACTCTTTGGATTTAAGACTTATTTATACTGCCCCAGTAAAAAACCATCGATATAGAATACTTTAAAATATTTATGTAACAAAGTAATACAGTGAAATGTTGTGTATGTAATTATTATTAAAAAAAAACAGTGATTTATCTGGCTTCTTTAAGATAGGAATCCAAAATAATAGTATTTTTAGGTTTTGTTATTAAAACATCGATACAACATCTCTCTACTACTAAATCGAATAAGATCGTAAACTAAAAGCATGATGTATATAAATGTGAATTTGTGTTCATAAAATACATAAAAATTAAATAGTTACTGCTTCACTGCTCGTCTGCTATTTGCATGTTATATTTGAAAATATATTAGTATTGGTATATTACGGAACTACACAAATATTTAGGTATATAAATAAAGAGAATAAAATAAAATATTTAGGTATTTTTATAGATCTGTAGTATCACAATGAGCAAAGAAATGGTACTATATTGCGTAAGTAAACCATGCTACCTGATTTAGGATATTATTCGATTCTTGTATGGATATCATATTATAAAATAAAATGTAAAGTATTACCGCCAATGAATACCAGCTTAGTTATTTATGTCACCGTTGTGTACAAATAAGTATATTATTTTAATAGCATAATTAATTATTATAGGATATATATACAAGGTTAATTGGGAAAGAGGCTTTAAGCCAATAGAGTAGACTTGTAAGACTTTTGTTTTACAAATATTACATAACGTAAATTATGGTTTTGATTATCTCCTTTATGCACATTGGTTATTCTGACTAAACGAATAACCTATTAGTGCAAAAAATGGGTCTTAAATGAGCTAAGGAGGATCTCTATTACAGCTACCGTAATCGTTACAGACAGAAAATGTTTTACTCGTACCAAACCGAAATATGGTATTTCAATGGTAGTTAAGCAGCAGTGTAACCATTACGATAATAGTTGGAAAACTTTAAATCTTTAAAGTGCAATTAGCCGCGGTAGCTCAATGGACAAGATGTCGGGCTTGCGATCAGTAAGTCGTTGGTTCCTACTCGTTGCATAACCACACAGCTTCCTGTGTGGTTTCGCGCTAGTACTTAGCTAGCTACTAATACAAGAATACTAGTCATTTGTAACCCAATTGCTAATAATCTTTAAATCTTTTTTCCTCTTTAGGAAACGTTAAAAGATATTAGGAAAAATAAAATAATAGACACATTTAGTGTCTTTAGCGGTTGAGGTCACTGACATAGACATCCTTTAAAAGTCCCTTCATCTGTATACGTATAGCAAACAGGTGTGATCATAATATATATAAGACTTTCTCCTCAGTTTAAGTTATATCTATTTAAGTACATTTTAGAAAATTTATCTTTGGTCCAACACCATATTTCTTAGATTGTCTCTGATTACACCTTCAGTGATTAGTGATTACTGTTCAGAACCTTCACCAATATTTCATATTCTGAAATTATTCAAATAAAAAGTATTTAGTTGGTCGTTAATCTTTGTCACTCCGCAGATAGCAGTATCAGCGTAGTAACAAATCGATACTATCAAACAATAATTGCTTTTTAATGTTTGAGACAAATAATTTTATTTACTATCAATGTAAACTGATATTTAAATACGCCGGCGCAGTTTTGTCTGATACTGTATATTATGTTATGGGATAAAATTATGTGTTTTTATATTTTTATAAAAAAAGGATTTTAAGACATTACTTGCATACTATTTTTACATAGAAACACACCTGTTGTTATTCCATAAATTATGTCATATGTGACATTACAGTATAGTTTAAATTGTAAGATATATGTATATGTATTATTATTCTACGTTTAATTTTAAGTTCTCTTCTTAATAGTAAATAATTGCGATATCTTTACCGAATTGCTTATTCAACAGACATATTGCCGTATTATTTAAAATATATATAGTTTGATTTCCTTATACGGTATTTGACACCATATTTTTGTTTGAGGCCATTGAAAATGTATCCTCTGTCCCAATAGAATTAATATTTTATGTAAACAATCGTTTCATGCCTAAATAAATATAAAGTCATTTAGAAAATTGAAGCTCTCTTTGAAAAGTAGTTAATGAATACAATATGCTGTATGAAAGTCCTTCTTTTGATAAATAACCATAAATTTATTTCACAGATTTTTTTTTTATGATAAATGTCACTAAAAGTTGTTTACCTTTTTCTCCAATTTATTGGGATAGACTATAGTCATTTTCAACGTCAATGTCAAATCAAAGTGTGCTGTATTAATTAGTACCTATATAGTACAGCACACTAATGCTATTAATGCAAAAAGGCGATGACAAGCTTTAGTTCTAAAGGGAGTAAACTGTATGTTTTTTATTAATCGTTAAACAGAGCCTGTAGAAACATCTCTTATAGCATTAAGAATTATAGCGTACGATAGAACGAGATAACGCGCTTTTTAGTGTATAGCTTTGTCTTGTTTTCTCGCGTGCAGTAGTAATGCTATAACAGATGGTAGTGCGCCTAAGGTTGTACTTATACATGGAATAACAATAATTTTATAAGCTTGTTACGTCACAAGTCAACAGCGCTGTCTATATCTAAAGTTCTATATAAGAGATTCTGTTTTGTCTACATTAATGTTATTGAAAAGCAATAAGTCAAATACCCTATAAATATCTAATAAGAGCTAATAATTAGTTTATAAAGATTTTTGGTTATATGCTGTAATTATAATATTTGCAATATACATATAACCAAAAATTTATATGTTCAACATTGAGTTAAAATGTACTACGTACTAGAAGAGGCAATATAACATGCGTACTCTAAAGCGTGTTGCAAACAATCGAATTGTCTCTTCTTGTCCATAATACATATTAACCCCATGTTGTCGAACGATTTAATCTTATGTTTACGTAAATGATATCCGTGACTTGTACTGGATGTAAATTCTGAGTACACAATATTGTAAGTCTGATACATGATACTTCCACACGCACTAATGTATTCAGTTATTATACCTACGCCACAGTCACACAGCGCTTCTCGTCACATAACCGATGCGCTACGAGTGCATCGTTCAGTACATAAAACATTGTAAATATAGTAATTGTATTCACATTATTGAACATTTATTCGCTTCCGTTTAATTGTTATTTGAAACTGTATTTATTAAATGTATTCGTATTTAGTATTTGTGTTATGTCTTCCTGATAATTGTACCTATTAGGAGATTGATTTTTTTTAAAGATAAAAGTCAGTAAGTTATGATTATGATACATGAAATCGAGAGATAAACTATATATATAAACGTGATGGAACATATCATATTTATAATGATATATGTATACATATAATATTTTTTTTGTGAAATATGAACATATTTTGTCAATTAATATTAGGTAGTTAATGTAAATGAATAAAATATAGAGTAACCAACGTATGTTGTGATGAGAAATGTACATTATATGTTGTGATTTTATGAGTTAAACATTTTTCTTAAACGAAATAAAGTTATATTATTTGTTATAAATGTCTTTTAATCATGTGTGGTCGCAATCTTAAACGCATTATTATTTCAATATTATTTATTACTATAATAATGATTTATTATATGTTGCTAACACCAACATTAATTAAGAATAAATTAAAATAGAGATAAATAGTTTTTAAGTAATCAGACAGCTCGAGATATAGAGCTGATATTAAAAGCACAGGCAATAAACCCGGCTACTTTTCGCAATCGCATATTGTTTACAATTATTCTCAAGAGTCAATCAACGTTTTATTTATACATTCACGTCAAAAATACAACTTCACAAGTTACACATAGTCTTACTTAGATACCTATCGACAAAAACAACCTTACATAACGAGAAAATTTAAAAGAATATTCGTTAAGTAACAAATGAGTCACAAGTTTTAATTAATTAAAAGTCAAACGTGACAGTCCAAACAACGAACGAGTTGAATAAGTAATCCGGTAGCTCGTCTCGCTATCAAATGCTTTGTTAAAAATAAAATAAATAAAGCTGTGTAAACATCATAACAGCGATTACACACGTCATCGAATGGTACGAGCATAATTGCGGGTCATTTGAAACTGTATATCGCAGGAGATAGAGGCACATTACGTGGGGTTGCGTCGGTGTGATGAAGGGTGGATCGATGGGAGCGGGAGGTGAGCCTCGGTGCGTACAGCGTGCGCCCTCTGGTGGCGTGGGCACCGGCTCGGTTAGTTCGCGAGGCTGGCGGCCAGCGCTCGGGCGTGTCGCCTCTCCGCACCCGCTCCCTGCAGCCTCTGTCCGAGGTGAGTGATTACGAGTCTGCACACACGATTCTTTCACTGCAAAGTTCATGTTTATCTTTTCTAAAACATTGATCACGTAATCGTTAACTAGTATTTAAATTTTTTATTTATAATAGTTTGTAATATTTATAGTTTTAATTTACCAATAGATATATATTTTTTTCGTTATCACTTTACCCTATTTTTGTTACAAAGAGGATTTATTCCCAACGAGTGCTCATAATTTAAATTAAGTTGCCAACGATGTCTAACTTTCTTAATATTGAAAGCGCTCGGGAGCAGTTTATAACGAGCCGAGACTCTCAACTAATTCAGAGAAAGGTTCTATTACACGACGAACAAAGTGCGTACCCAACAATTAGATGAGTGAACTATCTCCACGGTCCTTTAAATAGCACTACAATATTACAGGTACTGGCAAAAATAGTCTTTTGTTTAATAATAATGATACTGCTTGAACCACATTCTTAAACATAATTATTTCACTATTAACATAAGTAATTATTTGTTCAGACTGAACAGTTTTAACGTACAATAGCCTAGAAAGTCGATTTACTTCGTTTCCACTCATTCAATTTATTGTTATTGTAACTATGGGGATTTTATGAGCTCTACTTATTTGTTTGCTTCCTGTGAATTTGATAAGGCAAATAGCTAGTAATGCATTTTATACTGTGTACGCATTGGTTTTGAATTCATTGTAAAGGATATTCTGGTAAGATTATACTTATTTTTATATAAGTAACTTAATAATAATACACACCGTAAGGTATACCTGCCTGTCTAATAACTGTTATGGAGTTTACTTCAATTTGTTGTTAAACGATTGACTAGTTACTCCTAGGTATCAAAACAAACCAATCTAGCTATAGTCAAGTGAGGTGATAAGTTCTAAAGTAAAATGATTCAAGTTTACTTTAACACTATTTTTCTGATTGAACTATTTGGACATAAGCACACTTATCTATCGAAACTCGACACTATCTTGACAGTTATAAAGCTTATCTATATTATGTTTACTATCATATTTAGTTGTTTGTATAACTTATCTAGGAACCTATCAACTGGTAAAAGGAAATAATAGTCAAAATATCAATAAAATGTAAATTTTGATAGACGGTTATTTACATAGATGTTCCACAAATGTTACCTTTACATGCAACGATAATTGTTACCACAATCAAGCTATAAGGGCTCACTCGGTGTACGTAGCCTGCATTCTCCTGGCAGTCATTGTTATTTACAAATACTTATTTAATATTTTAAACATTTAATGATGTAGCGATTCAGCCATTAGGTACTTATCTACATAAACTATTACGTATGGGGCTCATAGGTATACCTGTAAGGAAACAGGATAACTCAAAGGAGCATTACTCGACTAGGAATATCAGATAAGCAGGTACCAATTCGGACCCGAGACAATTCAATTTGATATTTTTGTAAGCGGCTACTCCAGCACTAGGAGTGATTCCGATGTCGCGGGTGACTTTAAAAACATACAAACTACGGACACAAAGTGTTCTTTGTGTCCGTAGTTTGTAGTCTGGGTGTTCCCAAACTCGGCTTATTTGTGTGGATCAAACCCAAAAAAATTGCAGCGCAATGGCCAGGCGACTACTTGAGGGGTATAAAAGCAAAAATGCCACTGTCCACAGTGTTAGTATGTTTCAACAGGATGATATTTTGTTGCTCTTCGTGGTTCATAATTACCAAAGTTACCACAATTTTTTGGCTTTCTATGATGTTTTGAATATGAAAATCGGTTATGGAATAAATACGCAGGCAGTAATGTAATGTAATATAATTGGACTCCCTTTTCCGCATTTGAACTCTAAGTTGGTCCATTATGCATACGCAGGCAGTATTTTTGCCTCAATTGAACTAAAACACGGTGGACAGTGGCGACTTTGCATCTCAATAATAGACTTAAACCATTACGCCATCCCTGAAAGTCCTATGGAAAAGCATCCATTTCGAATCATTTGGGATAAGATTTGTACCAATTTATCTTACGCCATAGGTACCTACGCAAAAATAGCCTTTATTGATAAACATAACTTGTCATTGAGAAATGAGAACGATTTATAGGAATGCCGTGTTTAAAACAAGTAGTCTCTCAGAAGACAACATGTCAATCTTGATTCTTGTTATTCCGTATTACCGTGCGCTACCGTACGCCATTCAATACCAATGTATTTATGGGTAAATATTCAATAATTAAAAAAGTACTATTAGTTTCTCCATATGAGGCAGGACCCGGTTGATTTATGGATATGTACGAGTTGTTGGGGTCGGAAGCACGGTTTGTCAACTTGCGTACGAACACGATGCGAAATGCGACAACCCACTCAAGGTGAATGCGACACGTACATCGAAATTATTGAAAAACTTCCTTTGTTTAACTTTTATGACGTTTATTTGTAAACTTAGCGACGACGCCACATTGGTATTCAAATAATTTCCAACAGATAATGATACAGGTATTTTAGTTAGTAGATAACTATTATACTTACCCATTTATATCTTAAAACGCTTTTTAACCTATCGTATGTTTATATTTTAGTAATATTTTATGATGTGATGATATGTCCTTCGCCCAAAAAATCCATTTGTTCCTAACAATCAATTTTAGGCGTTAAGGTTTAAAGTGGCGCGCACTTGGTGGCTTGTATCCGAGCCGGTAACAAATACAGGGTACAAATTAGACATGGAACATTTCACTTTTAACAGTGAAAAATCATATGAAATGATTTTTCATCAGTCACACTTGCTAACATTATAAGGCTCGCTTTTCTCTGCAGTAAAAAGTAGCAGGTCGCAATTTCGCAGTGTTTGTTTATATTATGATTCTATAAGAAATTAAATTTTACAGCAGGTGTTACTGCTACTTGAACACGACGTTCGTTAGGTTTTCTAATTGAAGTTAGAATTACTGTTAGTTACTCGTACGTAAAAGAGATTATTATTAGTTCAAATAAATCTTCATGTTAGTTTAAAATTATATTAAGTGTATATAAGTTAGGTAGTGATAATTATTCTCTAAATATTATTTAAATTAGAACAATGAGTGCATTGATTTGGAACTACTAGGTACTTAAGAGAAACGAGCATTGCACTGTAAGGTACGAATGTAAAGCAAGCTTTCATTATATTTAATTTAATATATTGTAGTCTTATGCTATAATACATATTTCATACTAAAGCAAATTGTAGAAAATGTGAAGTTACTGTGACTGAGAATATAAAAATCATTGACTGTGAAATTTCACCTGTGAGTCACTGTGAAAAATACGTCATTTCATTGAATGAAAATGAATGAAATGTAGCAATGATTTCCATGCCTAGTACAAATGTAGCGGCTCGTATGCGAACCTCTGTCAAAGAGGAGGTTAATAGGTGAATGTAGGTACCCAAAACGCGTAAACAAATATATTACTAGCTGTCGCTCGTGGCTTTGCTCACATAATATGAGATAAACATTGCCTTTTATTTTACTTATAGAATGCATTCTATTAGTTTAGGTAGAAGACGACTATGTTGTATAGCAATAGGTACCCAATAAAGTATAGCTTCCTATTAGTAAACAAGCATTTAGAATCAATTCAGTAGGCAGTGCCGGTGAACACTACACACGTAAACACTTGTACTTATTTGCCCTTACCAAGTTATATTGACAAAGCTACTTATATCATCAACTCATACATAAATGTATCTACGTGAGGCTTTGTATGGCTTATATTAAATTATAATTTATAAGCAAGAGCAAAGTCAAGCAAAGTCAATCTAACGGGCTCAGAACCCACTGGGCCCCTATTATTCGTCCCCCGGAATAAAACTTGTGGATTCCTATATATTTTGGCCATTGGTCCCCCATTATGAGACCAGTTAATATTAATTTATTTTTAAGGTACCAACTTGTCCCCTGGAATAAAAGTTATTGATGCGGCACCCGCTCAGGTGCCTTTTAGTTCCCTAATAGAAAACCAGCCATATTTTTACATAAAAAGCGTTGACATAGTACATTTGTGAACAGTACTGTAACGAAATTAATTTAAAACAATTATATTATTAAAGTTATATTAGATCGTTGCAAATAAAAATGCTATTCACGCGTTGCAACATTACAGCATTTCTAATTGGCTGTGAATCTATAGATTTGCACGTTCTTTAATTAGTTAATAATCTTTATAGATAAGTTTCAAAAGTACAAAACACCTAATCGTTTGTTTTATAGAAGTCTGATTGTTACTAAAACTTATGTTTTGAGCTAATTATCTGTGATTTGAAATACATATGATATCTACCTTATTTACTATATTTATTTTTTACTCATTGTACGCGACTGTCCTGTGACCGAAAGGAAATATCTAAATTAGTAGAGTGAATGGGAAATATAAATGATTTTAAAATAAATAATAGGGGACGAGTGGGAACTTCAAACATTTGAGGGGACGAGTGCGCACAGGGTACGAATTTCAGGGGACCAGTGGGTACTGACTCTACTAACGTGATATAGGTACATTAAAGTAGCTATGGATCTACTAGGTGAGGCTTCTTCAAGGGTGAGAGCTATTTACCGAGAGACGATTATCTGACTACAACTAATGCAATTGGGTTAAGTCATCGAGATAACAACAGATATCGCACGATTAAGTGACGATTTATCTATAAGTGACGGTTTGCTATCATTATCACTGAATAATAAACTGCTTGCCTTCATGACATCATTTTATATCGTCCTACACTAGCTGAGCTTGTTAGGTTGACTGTTAGCTAAAACTAATTCATACAGTCTGCTAACAAACCCAATAGCCCATTCGTGCAGGGCTGCTGGATAAGACTGGCGTGTAAAGTAGGTACAAGAACAATTGATTAGCCGGTATCTACTATCTATCACTCGTAAATGGAACTTGACAACTAAAGTCAAGCAAAGAGTCGTTTTAGGTACGGACAGTAAAATTTTGACATATTTTTCATAGAATATATGAAAATTAACTGTCCGTAGGCAAAACGACTCGTTTCTTGAATGAAGGAATTAAGCCTTAACGGACTGCATGAGTTTTAAGCATTAATATTAGCTATACTGTATTAACCACATGACACACATAACGCTCGCGTAATAGCGGTACGTAAAGTTTGTAGTTTCATGTTTTGTAGTGATAACAGATGGGTATATGGGTATACCTACTCTGTACAAAGTATCATGGTCTACATAAAGATGCATTGTCAAGTGCACGTGTTCTGAGTTTCATATAAAATCGAAACTAATGCTCCGTAGTCGAAAACCATAGCATTACATGTCTACATATTAGGATAATAAGTAGGTAATGTTACCAAATATCCTACTAGTTATCATTAACTATCATGATGAAACTGTACCTACTGGGCATGTTACATAATAATTATATACTTTTGTAATTTTTATGTTGCACAATATAACAAAATTATAACTTTGAAGGCTTAGTAATTTATTAATATAATCACTTCTTTTGGTCCTTCTATATCTTTCTCGATCAATCTACTTTCAATGTTACTATTTTATTTAAATTATAATTAAATACTTAGATAGGTACCTACTTAAATACCCACTGAGTGTACTTACACAAGTAATATTTTGTTAGAATCGATAAAAGAGTCTGTTATGCAACTAAGGAAAAAAAACTCATAATATCTAATTGCCAACGTACGTAATATTAATAGGCAATGTAAATAGATAATCATTTAGGGCGGGTAAAACTGAATAGTTAGTTAATATCATAACTAATATATACGAATATAAATATGTAGTTACCTTTCTACTTTTGTAGCGTCATTTAGCTGGTTATATTCTATTTATCTTTCGTGCCAAGATAAATGTAAAATATAAGAAAGTGAGTATGTATTGGGTAAACAGTTTCCGGGACACCTCATGAGAATGTCTTTGTAACGAAATGACTAAGTGCTTAAGAAATGTTTGGCACTCAGTTAATTGCGACAACGGATCGTTTCCAACGAAATGTACCTTTATCTGGAGCCGGACATTTCACATGATTCATCTTTAATTATTTGAGGAAACTCACATGACCGCTTATTTGTAAAACAGGGATCACATACTTAATACGTCATATAATTATTCTGTTACTTATTTTCGGACGTCGGTATATTTAGGATTTATTAGTATGAAACATTATTGATTGTTCAAGTTGTAAGGCAGCAGCGATAGCCTAATGGGAAACCGTTGGAATGCCACGCAGAGGTCTGGAGTTCGATCCCAAGGCGCGCATCCCTAATTTTCGAAGTTATGTGCATATTAAATAGTTCATTATCGTTTGCTTTAACGGTGATGGAAAACATCGTAAGGAAACCTGCATTTCTAAGAGTTCTCAATAATGTTCTCGAAGATATGTGAAGTCTGCCAACCCGCACTAGGCCAGCGTGGTAGACTATGGCCTACCGCCTAACCCTTCTCACACTGAGAAGAGGCCCGTGCCCAGCAGTGGGACAGTTTAATATAGGGCTGATATTATTATTAATTGTTCATCTATAAGTTGAAAGTTAATGATTACCTTTAACATATCGGTCATCCCGACCTTAATTTCTAATATTGTTACTACCAATGAGCACTTGGTTACGGAATTAAATTGTGTGTTATTCAGATAGTCGTGTCGAATAACTAGGTATATACATATTACACTGCGAGAACGGACACAATGAATATTCAGCAGATATCGATTGTATTCCTTGTTTTAGTAGATGAAACTGCTGTAATACCAGAAATTTTTTTGGTGCAAGTGACTTCTTTATTTAAATTAATAGACATACCCTTACATTCTGCAATAGAAAACTCTAAATTGTAACATATAGCCACTGTAACATGTCGTCGTCAGTCCGTCGAAAGCACATTACGGGGCGCAGTTCTGTCAGCACAGATAGGTATTTACCAACAAAATTGTTTTTGGTTGTGGTTTACTCCTTTCGTTGCGTTTTTTTTTTGTATGCCCTGTTCTATCTTCTATCTTCTATATATATAAAAATCAATTGCTGTTCGTTTGTCTCGCTAAAACTCGAGAATGGCTGGGCCGATTTAGCTGATTTTGGTTTTGAAATGTTTGTCGTAGTCCAGGGAAGGTTTAAACGGTGAGAAAATATAGAAAATTCGTTAGGATAGGTGATACGAAGTACACCGGGTCATCTAGTTATTGATATATATCTACTTTATACCTTTATGTAGTGAGACACACCAGTATGAATATCCTAACTTATTATATTATATTATAAATGAGACTGTGAGTTTCTTTGTTTGTTACACTTTCACGCCTGAACTTCTCGACCAATCATCATAAAATATACATATTATATACGCATACACGTTGTCAGGGGAACA
The DNA here is from genome assembly GCA_930367265.1 of Catocala fraxini. Classification (NCBI taxonomy): domain Eukaryota; kingdom Metazoa; phylum Arthropoda; class Insecta; order Lepidoptera; family Erebidae; genus Catocala; species Catocala fraxini. The sequence continues at coordinate 19,652,095 of OV884029.1, forward strand.
GAAAAGGACATAGTGTACCTTTCATCCAGGAAAAAATCTGGCAACAAATATATCTAAATCTAGAATATCTAATAAAATATAATAACGCGCACCACCTGGGGCAGTGCACACGCCAGAATTGTCTGGTTGCCCACCCAGGATTTAAGGTATTAGCTTAAAACTCTAAAGCGGTATTTAGGCCACCGCTTAGGGACCAAAGACCTCCTGCAAAATAATCCTAGATATGTTAACCGCTTATAAGTAATGGAGAGCGCTATTTTGTGAAGGTAATCAAATTAAATAAAAATAATAGCAAATTTTTATTCAATAAAATTGGCTTGATATTTTAAATTTGATGTCCTCATAATTATTATATTAACTAGTACTATGTTTTTATGTTCCTACCAGTTATATTAACTTACCAACCGATTTATATTTAATATTCATACAGCGTTGGGAATTGCCGACTATTGGAAGATTTTTCTTTCATCGATGTCTCCCAGCTATTTCAACAATTTGAGATTTAGTTATTATTTAGTTTTATTATATTTGCAGTAGGTCGAAAATGTAATCTAATAGACCTTTTAAACATCTCACCGTTCATTTAAAAGGACAATATAGCCATGTCTCGCCTTTTTGCAAGCATTGTCAAATTCGTCCCAGGTCTATGCCAATTAATCTAAGAACTTGTTTAATATTTCGTTAATTTTTAAGATTATTGACTGTCTGTATCGACTGTCATGACCAGACGTTACCTACGATTGAATTTACATGTTCACCTAAAACGGGCTGGATTAATTGCGACAAGAGCCACTTACCGCGTAAAATCCATTCCCTTATCCAATTATTGCAATAGAAATAAGTTGAGGATACCAAACTTCTCTGGTAGTCGACCACCGCGTCATGAGATCCAGATGCACTCCAACTTGCAGTATTCCGCTTGTAACACAAAATATGCGACGATACGAGTTTTGGAGAATCAGCGCATCGCACAGCTCATAAGCATGACAGTTTGGCACCGAATAAGAGTTCGATAAAATACGCAGGTGGAATGTCAATCCTCTGTCTTGCGTCCTCAAGTATTGAGAATGCCCTAATAGCAGCCCTTGTAATTCTTACATGTACATAGATATTAAGCTTCAGTATGTTTGTGTCCGCAGGAATCGCATAGGAGACGACGAATAGACTTAAAAAAAATTTATCCCGAATTTCCTACGAAACGTGGCCAGGTTTAACTAGTTGTTGATAAAATACTAGATGCCTGCGACTTCGCGTCGCGTTAATCTAGATTTTGTCAATAAACTTATATTCACGGAAGCAGTACTATTCTGTATCCCTGACAACATATATGCGAAATTTTATGATGATCGTTTGAGTAGTTACGGTGTAAAAGCTTAAATAACAAACAAAAAAAACTAACATTCGTATTTATAAAATTAGTTGGGATGTTAGTGTCTTTTTACTAAGTTCCGTATTTTGCTCATGCAGCCAAAAAACTCTAGCACGTCACGTAATTTTTTTAACAATTCTGTATAACAACTGCATCCAAAAAGTTAAGCAGCCATTACCAATTTGAAATGAATGCGTCACGGTTGCGAATGCACACATCCTGGATTATTATTACGTCGAGTAGGTATGTGGCGTCTTCTTCCATTTAAAATCCATATTTGCGAAATACTTCTACATACTGAAAAAGCTATCAACCAAATACGCGCCATGTAGAATTCGTAAGCAAGCCTTAATATTTATTTCCTTTTATGAGGGTCGTAAAAATAGCTAAGTCTGCCTATTTGATAAGAACACATTTTTATCTAAAGAAAAAGACTTTCATTTTTAATGTACAGTAAGATTATACACATATATTAACGTATTGATCTTTAGACTAACAACTAGGTAAGTACGTTTGTTTAAATATGCCATTTTAGCTCTGTTAAATACATAGGCTTTTTCCTTTAGCTGCAATAGGTATGCAGACGGACGGTCCGTCCAAACAAACATTAAGGCATCCTTATATTATGTAGTAATAGATTCTGCACGCGGCTTTGCTTGCATTAATGTAGGTTATGTCAATAAATTTCTATCCCTCCGGAACAGTACTTTTTCTAGATGAAAGGTAACCCTATGTCCTTTTTTCTACTACTGACAACGCGTATGCGATGATGATTGCACGAATAGGTAAGGCGTAAAAGCTTAACAAACTCACTTTGGTATTTACAATATTAGTTTAGATTTGGCTTAGGATATGCATACGTAAATGATGTAAGTCTATTCCCGAAGAGGTAGACAGAGGAAGTTCTAAGTAGTTTTAGGCGTGAAAGCATAACAAATAAACAAACGCACATTCGCAATTATAATATTAGTTAGGATAGGTATTTCACGGATATGACGGGCCTATAAGATCTCCGTCATATCCATGTCTAAACTCTAATATTTCCGTGTTTGACTACGCAAGCCTAAACGGTACTGACGCAAGCAGTACTTACGCAAGCATTTACATGTATTGCGTATACTGCGATTATAAGTTATTACTTATTACAATTTTTGTAGAACACGTCCTAACGAAGGTCGGCGGACATGCCAAGTGAATAGTAAATAGTAATTGCTTATTAGGCACATGCTTATGGCAATATGACGTACGTTGTTTGCGAACCAAACAAAGGGCAACATTTTATTAAAGGTTAAAAGATTTTAATTATTACTGTAGGTAATTCTATATTCATTATAAAGACATTAACTGGCAGCATAGTTATAAAAATGGTGATCTATTTTATGTGCATAGTTTCAGTAAATGTTTTTGTAATGCCCTTTTACGATAAGTATGACACTTATTAAGGACTAAATTTTGACCGCATATTCGCTTGCGTAATCATAGGTTAGGTTAGTAAAAGTACTTTTTCCTAGATAGGTTCCCTATGTCCCATTCTGTATTCCTGACAATGTGTATGCGAAATTTTACAAGAATCGATTAAGTAGTTAGGGCGCGAAAGCGTTACATACAAACCCATATTCGCATTAATAATGTTAGTTAGGATACGGTCCACTTCATGTTTAGCGATTATCGTAGCGTTTGTCGAGAAATGCAACCAGTGCCAGTGACAAAAAAAGAAACCGCTGTGACACAGATGATCTCCCTACTGATAGCATACCACCTCTATATGTAAACTTATGATCTTATGATTTTCTTTTCTGACTTAACTGCACAGTTGACGCAGTGGGCAAGTGGTTGCCTCGCCGCCGCGCCGCACTGAGCGTCGTTGTGGCTTCATATCAAAAGCGGGACCAATAATTACATGATCTACAAGTATGCTGAGAATAGGTATCCGTTAATGGTATAGTAGTTCCCTGCGACATAGAGCTCGATAATTAGTGTGGGCTTTGTCTTATTAATTAAAAGAAAAAAAAAATGCCTTAATAAACAAAGTTCGTAGCGAGTTCTTCGACTGCGCCTGCGAATTAGATGCTTTATTCTTATTTTCGACTATTAATAGGTATATCTTGAACTATCCTATTCTTAGTCATAACAATAAAATCAAATAGTACAGACACAATACGCCATAAGTATATCTATTCCATGCTATTGACGTTTGGCCAAACAAGGTCGTGATGTAGACTACCCTTACCTTTGATTTATCTACTTGTCTGTTGCGTGTTGTAGGTGACCTTCTAAAATGATTTATATAGCAAGTACCTGCGCAATAGAAAATAAAATGTACCAGGAACTAGAATAAAAATAAAAAAACTAGTATACACTTGGCTATAACGAAAATTTATCATAAATAAACGACCTATTGGATTTTGACAATTTATGTACTTTACAGCATATTACTCGATTTTGCCCGCGGCTTCGTTCGCGTAAATGTAGTATAGATTAAGAACAGTACTTTTTCTCTACGAAAGGTATCCTTTGTCCTTTTCGGTACCCTGACAACGCGTATGTGAAATTTCATGATGATCGGTCAAGAAGTTAAGGCATAAAAGCGTAACAAACAAACTCACATTCGCCTTTTAATATTAGTTAGGATATATTGTAATGATAATTGTAATTGATATATTGTAAATCAACTATCTCATTCGCTTTCGATTTTCGATTTCTAATTTATACTCTGTCGCAACAGAATTAATATTTTATGTAACCAATCATTTCATGCCTAATTAAATATAAAGTCATTTACAAAATTCAAACTCTATTTGAAAAGTAGTTACGAATACAATAAGCCGTATGAAAGTCCTTCTTTTGATAAATATCCATAAATTTATATAACAGAAAAATATTTTATGATAAGTCACTAAAAGTTATTTACCTTTTTCTCAAAGTCAATTGGGATAGACTATACATTACAGTATACTATATCCACATATATATGTAATTGCAACAAAGTAGCTAAATTACACCAGATTAGTAGACGTGATGAATCACAAAATTACCCGCTAATTAAACCAAACTTATGTACTTAGGCATCAAATGTAGTGTAATCTTTTGTTACATATAGGTAAATGACCTTCTACATCACAAAGACGTGAAACACGCAAAATAGAAATCATCTTGCTTTGTATTACTGCAATAAATAGGTAAACAGCGTATCTAATCATCGCCTTGTGTACAAGCTTCAACATACTGGATTCAAACAATAAATCGACTAAGAGCTCTTTGTGTATTCATAATAAATATCATTAAGCGGAACAGCCATGTTATGTTAGAAAGTCCCATTTTGCTGAGCCAATGTCAGGTGCGGCAAAGAGAGTCAAAATGATATCTGCTCAACGCCCTTTCAAATCATTGTCGACTCTAGTACGTGGCTTACGAAAATAAGGTAGAAATACCTAAAAATAGATGACAATTTTATTAAGAAAATCCAATTCTGTAATCGTTTTAAAATTAGTTTTTGTACCACCACATTTAAACGCGAAATATAACGATTATTCTTAAAAATAAGTGAATACATACATATATGTAAGTATACAATTTGCTAATTACATTATATTTGGTCTCAGGATATGTATTACGGTCTATGTTTAAACCTAGACCGTAATACACAGCTGTAGACCGCGTAGACGTTGCCGATAAGAGCTAGGGTACCTACCTATACCTTTAGTCTTTAGATAACCTAGCTACCTAATCCTCGCCAAACGGCACAGACTATAACGTTACGGTTACATAAAATGCCAAGTAAAAAGTTCACAAATACTTATGACTACATCAAAACACTAGGTACATAGGTAGGTATTCCTACGCAAAATCTTGGCGTATCTAATAAGAATAACTAATAAGCCTTTTATATTGCTTTTTCTTTATTATCAGATTTATGCCTTTCTTGCTACTGATATGTTCTATTTATAGATAAACATATTCGAATCTATCTACTTATTTCATTTATTGGGTTTAACATGGTCTGACTGTTTAGATTCATGGACTGGACAAATGTTTAGGTGGCGAAGCACACAGCAGCATAGTGATTCGAAATAAAAATAATTAAGAAGAGATAGTTATATTTTCACAAAAATGATAGTATGAACGTCTAGTTTAAGGTACGTACCTACAAGCTTTTAGTTTATCCTTATCTGGAGAGTGGGTAGATGTATTATAGTGTGTATCTCTACTACTTTACATTTTACGTGTAATTAAAAGTTGAGGAGGTCCATTTCAAATATAACATCATAATCACCCACAGGGGTTATCATTTGGCTAATGCAGATCTTATTGAATCCCTAGATTCTCATATAGATATACACATATACACGTAGCCATAGGGTCGAGTTACATCTTTTATCGCGCTCAGTATGTAGACGGGTAACCTCTGTCACGTTTATATGAAAATCACGTACAATATTCCATTTATAATTTATATTATAAAAACGAGAGATACATATCGTGAGGTATATCTAATAATAATCAAGATAAGAATGATAAAGTTAGCTCACACATCGTTATAATGGAAAACGTAGACCTTAATTTTATCATAGGTAATAAAAAAAAATGAACACAGATTTTTAATAAATTTTGCTTAAAAATCTCGACTATATGGCGTGTGGTAACTAATATTTTGTATTATAATCATGTATTATATACGTCTCAAATCAGATTAATTCGTTAACGCGTCTCTGTTTTTGGACTTTGCTCCCAGTAAAGTATTCGGTAGATTACCTCTTCAAGGAACCAATTAATATGCAAATGAACAGAACGACACGTTGTTAATGTAAATATAGAGCCGTATCTCATTCTGTCTGCGTTGTGGAACGATATAAGTGCTATCAGAGGGTGGTGGCGACACTCGTCCCGAGAGCTCCCCGGGCCATAACTTCACGTAGCGCTCACTCCGCCCCCTCCACGCCATTTGCCGGACCACATTTCGAAAGGATTTCCCAACCAACGCATATTTTTTATTTCCGCAGTCACCGTTCCGTTTATGGCAGATAGACAACAACGATGGCTGAAAAATCTATCTTTTCGCTCAGTAAATATTCCCCTAATCATTATATCACAATATATACATTATACCTAATTTAAAAACGGATTTCCACAATAAAAGAGCATTTTTTAAAGACAGCGCCCTTCTTAGGATTAATTCCTGTGTCGCAGTGAACTTTACAAACGTTGAAACAACAGATACAAATAACACCCAAACTCAGAACAACCATTTCTGGATCACACAATTTGTTGTCCTTTGCGGGGATCGAACTCCCAACACACAGCGCGGCGGTGGTGAAGCGACCTCTTAAACCACTAGGCATCCGTACAGTCGAATACATTTTAACATGGTTTTCATGAAAAACTGATAGAAATTTGTATGCTAATAATATTACTACAGAAATTCATTACTTTGAAGCAAGCACCAATTGATAAGATTCAACTTGTTCATTTATATTGCCGTACAGAATAGGATAACTTGACAGGATCTTAAAAGTTGTTTAGCACCCACGCTTTGCGCCGAATATCTTAAAGCCCGAAAGGCTCAGCATCGTACTATAAACAGTACAACATAGAGCTTTGCTCTAAGCCCGGCTTGAGATCTTGTCGGTGACGCGTTGACGTAAATTTTCCTCTATAGTCGCGCGACGGACAGCATGACGTTTATCCGGTTTCTAGCGCTCGAAGCGACACAAAGCCTTATTTTAGTCACAAACGCGTATGAGAACATAAAGCCGTCTACATTGCAAATATTTTTCCGTGCATGGTATTGATTATGTCTGGCATAAAGTTTATTATATAGTTCATCTTATTTTAGAAATGTATCGACTGTCTTTTTGGGTTTGAGGATAAAGGATGGTTTAGGACAGAGTTGCTTCAATTAATTAAAATTAGTTACTATTAACACGTTAGATTGGGGTTTAAATCAACAAAAAACACTTATTGCGTTTCGCTTTTAAGTGTCGTTTACGACTTACGACCGCATCGCTTTTGTTTTGTGGAAAACAAGCTTGTTTTTCATGAAACCTCATAAGTTGTAAAAAGCCTCGTTTATTCCTAGCGTCATCGCATATCTGTTGGCGACCATGCTGACAAAAAAGAACATATTTTATTTAGTACTTGTAGTATATTAACAACTGTTATAAAGCATTCGTTTCGATCGTACAGATATTCACTTGATTTTATTTATATGTAATGAAAATATTAGATAATAAATAATCAGTTCCAAAATCATTCAATGTGTCTAGCTTATATTGTGTGTAATGGGAGCCTTCTTCCCAAACATGAATGGTTATTATAATATATTCCCTTTCAACCTTTTCATTTCGAGATAACTAGTAACAACTCTCGCATATGTATGCATATGTGACACTACTTGCATTTTAAGCTCATACCACCTTGTTATCCTCAAAACATATACATATATAAACCAAGTGGTGTTATATACGCATTGGAGCTATGACGTCATTCACGGAGGCGGAGGTCGCATTTTCCCCCCTCTACTAGAGTTCACCCCTGCGAACTCCCTCTCACATCTCTAGAACGTACTGCTGTTATCGGAGTCCCCTTAATGAATTCACATTAATTGCTGCTCCTGTTACCCGTTATTAAAAACGCTTTGACATTCAACGGTTCGATATGATAAGGGTTATTATAAAATCAAGAAACTGGCCGTATTATTTTGAAATATATTAGGTACGTTTCAAAGAATAATAACTAAAGCCTACCTTTAGTTATTCTACCTCAGAATAATAACAAAAGCGATAAATAATCGCCAATTTAGCTTCCTTATCGATTATTAATTGCTATTATATAATGTAAAACTTTTGTTATTATTCTGAGGTAAGTATTTATATTTCTTCTTTCACTGGTCGTCAGTTCATCACATTGGCTTAATTTATCCGAGAGCTTCAAGGTCGACTCCCCAACTTGATTAAAATTGGGGTGATCCGCATATAGTTGATCCAAATTCGGCTGTCTCTGTGTCCTTTGGTTCAAGGCCTGTCAAGTACCCCGTGTCACAGAAAATATACGCAGAGAGCGAACCGTCTTTAAACAATAAAACTACATCAGCTTTTGCACCACAATTTCGTATTCTCTGAGCAGCATAAAGTAATGTAAAGCAATAACGTGTTGGGCATAGGATATTATATCGAGTTCATAAGCTGTGACCAGCATTCCTTAGTAGCGACATACACTGAGAATCCTCATAAAATTATATTAAAGTCTGAGGACGCTTTCGCAAAATAACTCCTTCAATATCCTCCTACAAAGGCGCATACAGCCTTTAAAGTCGCTAGATATTATTAGGTTTACTACACTTACTACAGTAACCACTGAACTTTGTCGGTTATATATAAGTAAAACTTGAGAACTTATTGAATAAATTATTATATATCTGATTATTTTTATTTATACAAGCGAGATTGTTAGTCGATATGACCGATAGGTAAACGCATTATATTTTATTAAGATTTCTTTAAAATCATGTGTCGTGGTCAGGATATTCGTAGTAGCAATGATAGTAAATTATTTATAATACTTAATTTAAAGTCAAGGCGAGTCGTAAGGCTCGATAAGATCTTGGATCAGATCATCGCTTTTGATTACTTTCACTGCCGTAATCTTGACATTTAATAGTGATTTATGTTTCGCAACAACGATTTATTACAAATATATATTTAATATTAAAGTCTTTAGGTTTTTAGTTTTTAGAAATATGGAATTCTACCGACCCATAAACAATTTTTGGACATTCAAATTAAACTACCTTATATGGATCCTTTTAGGATTATTTTAAAAAGCACTTCTTTTGAGAACTACGGCCAGCCTGCCATGCTGTTATATGTAAGAGCAGTTTCTGTTAATTTTAATAATAGGTGCATATTGAAGCGAGCTTCAACTAACACATACTACAAGCCCTCAACGAATATAAGTATTTTTTTACTACCTATCTGTAAGTCTCTGACATACACGTTAGACAATATTATATTTTCGATACGTTGCAATGGGCATACTTAATCTAATCAGTCTTATATTTCAAATGCGTACAAACAGTCCTTTTTCATGGAACTCACTTAACGAATGGTAGTCGATTTACAACCCAAAGTTTTCTTTAATAATAATTCAAAGCATAACCGATTACCTCGAAATTGTTAACGACTCTGCAATCATTTACGAGTATCGAGATGCTTAAATTCGATTTCCCTTTTCTTTTGTAAAGGTAGAGCTTCCCTCGAACACAATATCATTGTAAGTTATTAAACCTTAATAAAACTTGATTCACTTCGAATTGCTCTTTAATTTCTTTCGATCAGAAGTTAAATCCGGTTTTATCGAATCTCATTCATTTTTATAAGGTTGATTTTTGACTTTTTGTATTATGTTTTGTGTTGACTCAATGCTCGAATTACGTGATTTGGAGTAGGTATATCTGTAATCGGAAATATCGGAACAGCGCAAGGGTCATGTTTGGGTTGAATGTAGGCTGCAGTGGAGCAGGAGGGCAGAGATATATCTACTAAGTAACATTTCTGCGAAGGGTGGCACGCTTGAGGAGCTGCCTAATCGGATGATTTTATTGAGATTCATTAGAGAGGGTCGCGTCTACTTGACTTGTCGCTAATATAAGCACTGGAAGGTCACTTCCATACAAGAATGCCTTTTGTTATCCTTGAATAGTTAAACTTCGTTAACAATGCTCCATAATATTATGAATCCTCACGACGGTCTATTTCGTGTCTATATTTAGTTAACATGATAAAACCAGATTTGTTGGGCGTAAACTTTATATTTATAGTGCGATAAAAACACGGTAATGTATTTGTGGAAGTACTTGTTAAGTCGCTTTTAAACACGTTCTTTCGTAAGTTGGTCACTGCCGCATTCATGTCTTATTTAATTTTGAAGAAAGTTGTCATTTTAAGAACGATAATTACATCGACACAAGTTCGGCTTGTTTTACTAAGTCAGGTACCTATATATAATCACTTTTTGTGTCTTGTGTACCGCTAAGATTCAAGCATTTAGCGCTGAGTCCGGCGTTTTTTTATAGATAAGTAAATGCTTATACGGTAATACCTATGAGCATTAAAATCTTGCCATAATTAGGTACCGTTATAGCGTTTGAACTCTTTAGTTATAGTTATTAATTACTTATTTTTGTTTAAGTATTCTAACTATTGGGTCGAATATTAGATTATTGCTGATATTATATTCTGGTTAGTTACCAATAGAGTGGTTTATTTCAAATAAACTGGATATTAATACATTATATTGCCTCTTAGTTTATCAGTATTTTGCAGCTAAACTGCAGGAGACGTACATGAATTTAAATGATAAGATATTTTGTACTAATATACAGGCTGTCCCAGAATATGTCAATCAAATTGTAACGGGAGATTCTTTTTCAGACGTTCAACTACAGGTACTTCGATTATGGCTAATTTTCATTTTCTTTTCACTATTATTATTTGTGAAGGATTGATTCGTCAAACTAAAAGCGATTCTTTTTTAAACTGCCCTTGTTTTGAAATCGCAGCATTATTTTGGTGTATTTATTGCATCAAAACTTAGTTTTTTTTTTTTTACACTTATGCCATATTTTTTTTATTTTTTGTTTTGCCTATTTGAGAGGTCCTTACCTAAGGAATCTCCCGTTACAATTTGATTCACATATTCTGGGACAACCTGAATGTGTGCTTTATAAAAACGATGAGACTACTTTTGTTGTTTTTACAAACAACTTTGTATGGTTTTATAATACAGATAGTTTATTTATGCTGGTCTAGTCTAATATAGAAATATGTTTCATTTAAATTACTTGTATACTTGATTACATTCAATCTCTATCTAGTGGAACATTGGGTCGAGTACTTGCTTATTATCCATAACGAGCCAAAAATATAAGTGCATTGAGTCTGGACACCGGCCTCCGTATGATCATGGTAATGTTATCTAACAGTATTGTAACTCGGCCCTGTCCTTGAAATAATTACCTACAGCCGAGCGATTCGCGAATACGCGAAAGGGCTGCCCACCTACAGTATTTAATTTCATCTACCTACTTGAGTTTCTTTCTAGTTTAGTGATTGTAAATATAATATTTTAATTTAAAAAATGTAATTTGTTGTGAACAATTCAATAAAAAGCATGTTATGTTATTTGATTAATAGATTTAATAAAAAAACAGCCTTATGTAATTGAGGCTGAAAAATATTTGCGCCTCGACTAAGACATACGAAAAGCTTTATTGATAAATTTAATAGTAAGTATAGTAGTATTATACAGGCATATAATTTTTGTAAGTAGAGAAATAGCCTGAAACACACCTCTAGTTCAGGCAATCACTTAATAAAACCTAGAGCTTGAAATTAAATTAGAATGCACAATGTCGGCCGATTAAAGTATCTATAAGTAAAACATGTACCAGATTAAGGATAATTATAATTTATTGTAGTATAATATTATTTTAGACTAATGACAAAAATGTATACTCAAGTATTATTATTTAATAAATTATTATTAACATTATTATAGTATAAAAAATCCGCATTCAGATAAAAACTTTAATTAAAATACTTTTGTTCACAATTGTACTTTGCCATAATTATTATGTAAGTACTTGTACTTATTTCAATCAAATATTAACAAGTCGCACGCTTACTGCTTGCAAAACCATCACACCGTTCGTTCATCGCTGCGGCGCATTTGCGACTGGTTGCGAACAATGCGAACCAAGTGCCTACTGAGTACCGACCTCGACGCGCGTAGATATGACTCGCGTGCCGACCGTTTGTATGAAGATAGAATACTGTTAGATAACATTACAGTGGTATGATGGTTAATGAGTGTCCAAGAAAGCCAACCACTTAACTTGAGCTCTGATGTGAGCGTTATGAAAAACTACTCGGGCACCGAATTAAACCATTATGCCTATTGGTTTAATTCGGTGCCCGAGTAGTTGTTACAACAGAAATAGTAGAGCCTCGCTGATTTCAGCATGAATGGGCCGGCTCGACCGGAGAAGGACTAGCCTCTCACAGAATATCGACATGAAATAACAGTATTCCTACTGTTGTGTTTCGTTCGGTAAGCGAGAGTGCCGGAGAACCAATCACCCTCTTTCATCCTTCCCGCTCCTTCTCCTTCCCAATTCCTTTCCTAAAGGGCCGGCAACACGCAAGTGATGCCTCTGGTGTTGCAGGCGTCCATAAGCTACGGTGACCACTTACAATTAGGCCGTATGCTTGTTTGCCACCAAAAAAGAGCACTAGCTAGCACTAGCAACTAGCACAAAAAAGAAGAAATAAATATACATACCATATACTTTATTTGTATTCCGGTTTCTCATCTATTTATAAGTACACACTTTGAGTAAACTGATGAGACTGCTGACAGTATTCGCGTGCGTTACAAATACACATAATTATGTTTACTTAGAGGTTATAAACTAATAATAGACATTACATTCATCACACATCACATCTTATAATATTACGTGTCCCATGTTCTTTTGTTTCTTCTGGTTATGCGTAGGTAATTAAAAACCTTTGTATTCATTTCTTTCTAAAAATGGATAATATTTTACGCAATTCTATCTAAAGATTGTCTCTCTAACACGATATTGCAGAAGGCACGTATTGATCGAGCGGATTTATTTGCCACCTCCATCCACAATGAGCCTTTTAGTCCTACGGGACATAATCATATCGGGCAACTTGCCAATATCTTCGTGGGCTCCGGTTATTGGACGTCCTCACCCGATGCCAAGGGCGAGACAAGGACACCACAGCCTGGCAATTCGCCGCAAACAATGCTTATTCTATAAAGACATGTTGCCTTGACAAGTATCTTTTCTATTTATTAATAGTATTTTTGGAATATAATAAAGGAGTAACCGTGGGCGGATTTGCGTGTCCACAGAATGTATTTTAGAAAATAGTTTAACATGTCGCGTCGCAGAAACTTAAAGAAGCTATTTTATTTAAACGATTACCTGTTATAGCAACGACCCGAAGCAGGTTTTTCAGGTCAAGCTGGATGTACGATCACATTCAAGCATATTTGAACTTTAAGTTTAAAATGAATATCTAGGTACTTAAATTGAATTTTGGAAAAGAGAGCAATTATTTCGATTTAGATTTTTCTTGGAAAAGTACCCTAGTACTTTATGACCTATATTTCACCGATTTGTATTTGCTAAATAAGTGTTTTTTATACTAAATTTATTTATAGATATTTAGAATAACCAGCTTGCTCTTGAGGTCTACATGAGTTACAATTTTAATTTAGTTATTTGTACTGTGTAGTACATAGTGTAGTATGTAGGTATAGTACTTACCTAAATTGTATCATGCAGGATCTTGATCCTTGAGCCCAGTGTAGGAGCTTTTTTGCCGACTTAGGTACGTTTTATAAATAGTCTCAACAAAAACAGGTTTCATTCAAATGAGATTCCATTGCGTCTATGTCAACTATGTCTATAGGTCTAATGTGTAACGTTACCTCTTTATAATATTAGTTAAAATGAATGTTATCTAACCGAGTTATTGCAGGCGATATAAAAAATAGGACTAACTTGTTCACTTATACACCAACAATCGATTTAGCAATTCACGGCTCTGGTACATTAAAATTACCAGTCTTTATTCTAGATCAAAGTCAATCAAATCAACTCATTAATTAGGCGTAATAAATCATATCATATCGTGTTAGACGTGCTAAATAAATAATTTATGTAAGATATTGTCGACACCTACACAATTCATTTTCTGGTCGAATAGTTAGTACAACAAACGTGCAGTTTGTACTTATATTCGCTTCTATAGTCTGCTAAATCTCGATTACAAAAGATTTCAAACAAATTATTCATATAAAGACTGCGTATTGGTTGGGCTGGATCATGTTATTATAATTTTTAGAAGTAAGGGGTATAATTTTGGGGTATTAAAGTCTTGGCGTATCAAATGTGACTCAGATCGATCTTCGAGATTTTAGGATTCTTGACACTGATATTCTGTTACTAAAAATTCACCGATAGAAGCACTACTGTTAAAATCGTCTGAGTACTTCCATCAATTAATCTCATTCGAGACACCGATCAAGAGCACTGTACTCGGGCAGTATATAAATTACTATATCTGTTAAGCCAGTCTCTTTGTACGGATAGACTTCGTATTTACTATCAGGCAATAGCGGAATATGTAAAGCATTTTGCTTGTTTTAGAGTTGAATTTAAAACTGGTTTCTCTTAATAAAAAATTATAAACTAAAGATTTTTAAAAATAATAATAAACTAATCAGTAATTTTAAAATACAACGACTGTCACAAATTGAGCGTCAGCAGTAACAAGACCAAAGCGTCGTACACGATTGCACCTCCTAGAAGCGAAAGTGTGCAGCCGCAATTACAACGAATGATTAGAATTATTCAATTGTGTACTTAGCACGTTTAAGCAATAACAAACCATTATGATTGCAGCTGACATAGCCACCGAGATAAACACATTTTTATCTACCGAGTCGTTCACTTGTCAACTTGTTTTCTCTTTTTACAGTGAGTAACGTGCTGTGATGACGAGCTTTTGAGGAATTACGAGGTGGGGCAACTGGATCAGCGCACTGTCGACAATCAGTTGGAGTACAAAGTTGTTGTTGCGCGCGGCATTGCTAGTGGCGAGTGCGGCGGCGACCAAGTTCGTTCACTCCGCGTGCGCAGCGTCGATCGGCCGGTCGTGCGTGACATGCGCCAACGCACTGTGACACACTTGCGGCTGCTTAAACACGCATCCGCCGAGGTGCGATAACCGACCTCCTCCTGCGTGCCAAGATTCGATTTAATCGGCGCGCTCGTATAGTCGCACGTGTGCTGCGAGACGCCCCACATCACGGACCCTCGCCGCGCCAGACGCGAGATGCCACGATTGATGTAACACATGCAAAACACTTGAACGATCGCTGCCTGCATACTTCGACACAACGTACGATATTCGAACAATAATTTGACGTTTTCGTGACATGTCGTGTAGACGTGCGCTAGACGTGCGAATATAAAATAAACATTTTTGTGAAAGTTGAATAAATCGATCGAGTCGAGTTCAGTGCAGCATAGAAAGTGTAGTTTGATAAGTGCAATATGACGTCGCGATCTAAGGAGAAGGTGGCAGCCGCCTTCCGCAAACTGTTTCGGTCACCGGAGAAGTTGGATAACGACGGTGCCGGGCCGAGCGGCTCACCAGCAAGGCGAGGGATTCTCCGCAGACACAGGTGAGAGAGAATTGTCAGATCCCTTCCCAAGTACAGACCGAATAACAAAAAATATGGGCTCTATAATAAACATTGCGTGTGGTACGTATAGCATGCCCTAACCCTAGGAAGTAATGTTTCGTCATAAACAAGCAAGAAACACACAATGGCCAAATGAGTCAGGTGGACGATGCAGACTGTTGTAACATCGATCAGAGGTAGATGTTTGATAACATAAGTGCGACGAGCGGTCACGTAGCCTGTTGCCATCGCCATCGCCACTCGTTCACTGCATCTATCTTCACGGCTCTCGAACTGCTATTATAATTCACAATCAAACTGGCATCAAACGCAGGCTTACATGTGTATATCTTGAAACATGCATAATTGATAAATTACGCCTATCGTTCGAGGAATAAAATTATGCTCATTATATAGGTATAACGTATTAAGGAAATGTTCACTCAACAGTTCTACCTAATCGTTTATTTACTGCGTTAGATTACTTTGTATATGAAATAACTACTTATAAGTTATAAATAACATTGCATCCCGTTATAATTATTTAATCTTGAATTATAAATCTTTGTGTATGTAACGATGTAACGCTTGCTTTAAGGTATCATATTTATTTATCTGAAGCTGATATTTGCCATACATAGTATTGTAATTAAGCGCAGTTAATCAGAAGTAGGTCACATCAACTAATAACAACCTGACCAAGCGAGTATCGGATATACGCGTAGGATTCCGTACACTTGATCAAATCACTTACACAACACAACGAATCGAGAGCACTTAACAAAATGTGTCCTCTACTAGAAACATTTTGTGAATGGTGCCTCCATCTCTCTCTACTGTGACTAGGATCATCGTGTTTCGTTATCGAGTTGTAGACGTAACCTTTTTTATTATATTGTAGGTAACTATATTGTCTATTGAAAACGATGACTGACAAAGCGTTCATTCATTGTCGTTTACGCTGAAACTTTCCTTTCAACTTATAGGTAGGTACCTATATCGTATCTGGATTTTAAAAGCAATGTACTCAATCAGATTTATACATGTAGTTATAAAAATGATGCTTATGACAATAGAAACTGACCAGAATCTGTGCGAGAGTAATATTATTCTGTTGGACCCCACGGAATCTTAAATATATTTAGACTGATATGTCGACCTACTTTACATTACAGTACTAAGTAATTACAAACATCGTTATCTCAAGAACACTATAAAAGAAATATTTTAATTCTCATATACTAACGCATGACCAGATAAAACCGTTATAAGGTTCCCGTAAATTACAAACGGTTTTAAGATCAAGGTACTCGTTTGTGGCACGCGAACGTTACACATTTCAGTTAAGGTCAATACTGACTGCGCAGGTACCTATCTACACGGCTGACTGACGACCAAATGTTAAAACAAATATAACACGCGCCAATGCCGCATAAACTTGGCAACTGCACTTGTTCGATGAATATTTGAAAGGTCTGCATAGGAGAAGGTTACGAATAATGCCTATCATAACATCTAGCTGTCATAACCAAACTTAAAACCATGTGTTAAATCTGCTGGAATTACGCAAACAATGCCGGCGCATATTTCGCTTTCAGTTTCATTGAAGTAACAATAGATAATAACGTGAACGTCTCTGGGAAGTGCGAAATCGACTCGTCATATCTTGTCTCGTGTGGCCGACAAACAAAGGCATTGTTTACATAAAGAAGCTCACGGGTGTTGCTAGTGTTGGGCCGGTTATCGGCTACAATGAGTGAGTGACGTATCGATGCGGAATATTGCAACAAAGAAAATCCATGCAAAACTAAGTGCAGCGTAATGTATGAATCTAGCATAGAGTTATGAATAGGCCGACATATTCAAATATTGACTTAACACCGCGGTGGCGCGATACGAGTTCATGATCGCGAATACTATTGATCTTTAAATAGATAACTATCCACTGTACTAATAGTCATGTGTTGTGGTATTGATGTTGTCATAGTTATTGTTAGGGACAACAAAAATATAATTGCGTCCATCAATACTTCATTACATGTTCAGTGTACTGAATTAAGCAAAGGGTTGTTTTCAATGTCACGAACATAGAATAAAAATGCATTTAATCGAATATTATTGTAAAATTATACATCAACTACAAGCTAACGTTTGTACCTATAACTAGTTGGTTAGGATTGCTACACCAATAAGCTATAGGATTACAAAAAAAGCAACTATTTATTATTGGTTATAACAAAATATTTTCGAAAGCAATCTCCAGACTAAAAAAATACCTCTGATTGGAATCGATTTAGCCGTTAGAGCGATGCCGTCATAGTAGACTGTGAATTAGTAGCTCATCTTTACGATTTCCTTCCGTTATGAGGACGACAAATAAAAATGCAGCAATATGCACAATGTCAGACTTTTTACTTTTTACAACTGTGCTAATCCAATTTATGCCTATTAACCTATATTCCGATTTTATCCTTTCAAGATGATAATGCCCTTCTAGTTAGCTAATCTATTTTTAATTGTGTTTATAAATAACATCGTCGAATTTTATGAATATAACATTTGTGTCGCGGTCGTCCAGTCTTTTATTAAATGCTGCATTCAGTCCATTGAAATATTAATATAGTTACTCTACTTTTCATGTTAAATGTAAACCAGCAATTACTAAAAAAAGCTGTAAATAATAAATTCTGTTCACATTTCAGTTTTGTTTTCATAGTCAAGGGTATTTTTATTATTATGTCATGGGCTAGCCACTGACTTTGAATCTCTAAGTAGGTATATACATATTTGAACTGTACTTATCTCAAAAAGTGGGCTTAAGGAGTAAACAATTCAAAAGACAATGACGAGAATGGTAAATAAGACTTAGACGGAAATTATTAAAATGCCGTTTACAACGACACGAAATAAAGTAAAATAACATAATTACTGAATAAACTAAGTGAGCTGGCTGATAAAATATGTTTCATTCATAAATCTACATTTTTGTTTACGGGTTTCATGACTCACGTAGTTATGTCATTGTTGGATGTAGCTTTTATATAGTAAATAAACGATCGTCGATAAATATATTACTACGATGTTTGCCTGCGGCTAAGCTCTTATTTTCTGAGGAAAATAGCTGTCTTGCAAAAACAATGCATTTTTGGTAGTAAAATTTAGCTTATATTACCCTCCGGCCTATGGGTATGCCTCAACTAAAAGATCATAATATCGATTCGTCGTTGACTTGTTGCGTAAAAGGAGGATAACCCAACAAACACATTATAGCATTTAGAACAGAGGTTCTCAGACTTTTTTCTCATAGACTACTTTCAAAATTTAGCTCAGTGGACTCCCTGCATCTACATTTCTACCATATTCCCAAAACTCGACAAAAAATGTGAAGATTAGATCTAACTATGGAAATTAGCGTTGCGGCTGAGTTCCAATTCCGAATGAATAAATTTCGAATAGAAAAAGTGAGTATTGATTGGTTAATTAATTAATTGATTGTGCTGTGAGTGGATGTCAAAAAAGTAAAGTTGGCCAATCAAAAAGTGATTCCATCCAACTTTATCTACTCACAGCACAAGAAGCCAATCAATTCTCACTTATTACATTTAGAAAACTCTCCATTCGGAGTGGTAAAAATAAAATAAAAATTGTGTTGTATTTATTCTATTATGTAATTATTACACTATTTATTATTATTGTTATTATATTACATTGTAATATGATAACAGTCGTATCTAATATAATTAAAATTAAACATTAAGAACGTAACGTAACTTCTACAATGACAATCACAAAATAGTCATAATTTTAATGGGAGGTATGTACTTGGTGGATTGACACCAAATAATTAATATTTGGCTTCAGTTTTGTTAGGAATAACCGCAAATCTCCCCGTTCCGTGATATTCAATCTGCTCCTTTTTTTTGTTAAAAGGTTTGTAACGACACTAAAACCTTTTTCGTCAAGATATGACGAGGGAAACGCTATCAAAAGCTTTCTCGCAATTCCCCATAGTCCAGGATATTATTAGGGTATTTCTGCCTGCAGCCACAATGTTTGATACTCTCTTTTAAATTTCACCTTCACCTCCTCATTAGTGCTAAGCTCGAGTAGCTCCTCTTGTAATATCACATTCTCCACTTCCGATTCATCAAATGGATTTATGATCCATGGTGGTATTTCCATCG
Source organism: Catocala fraxini (assembly GCA_930367265.1). Taxonomy (NCBI): domain Eukaryota; kingdom Metazoa; phylum Arthropoda; class Insecta; order Lepidoptera; family Erebidae; genus Catocala; species Catocala fraxini. The sequence continues at coordinate 19,671,931 of OV884029.1, forward strand.
TCAGAATATTTTCAAATCTGATTTTGAAGTCATCATGCAATTAAATGTTGAACGCATATCTGAATATCCTCATCAAGACATTCTACCTGTGACAAGTTTGAAAACTGGGAAAATTCGCGCTGGCTAATATTTTGCTTCATAAATTTCAATTTTCCAAGAAAAGCTGAAATTACACCCTATGTTTTTATTGAATTGAGGCTGTCTCCTTGTAATTGTAAGATAATTTCATTGAATTTTTTTAACAAATCTGTCAAATACGCGATATCTGCTTTCAAATTGATCAGGTTTTCTTTTAAATCTAGATCTTTACTTTCCAGAAACTCTAAAACGAATTCAAAAAAGTGAGTAAAATCTTGTTAAACATGCACCTTTCAACAACCAGCGTACTTTAGTATTTAAGAGCAATAGTTGGAAGTCTTCATCATTTTCATCGCACAATTGTGCAAATAAACGTGTATTCAACGCATTGCTTCTTATTTTGTTAATTTTAATTAATTATTAATCATAAATTGAAGTGATTGGTGCAGTCTATCACTCAAATTTTTCGCTATTAGATGTTGTCGGTGGATGACACAGTGAATTGCAGTTACCTCTGGTATAATTCTTTTAAGATGGCTTATAAACCCACGATATCTCCCGACCATGACAGGAGCTCCATGTTCATCAGTTGCCACCGAAATAAAGTTTGTAAATGGAATAGATTTTTCCTTAAAAAAATCGCTCAAGTCATTAAATATTGATTCACCTTTAGTGTCCGTCTCCAAAGTTTTCGCAAATAGTAGCTCTTCATAAATTTCTTCGTCCATAAAAAATCGAACATATGCCAATAATAATGCTTCATTACCAGGTATAATTGTTTCGTCCAGTTGAATAGAATATAATAATAATATAATATTCTACCACATACACACAACACCATCTAGCCCAAACTAAGCAGAGTTTGTACTATGGTTACTAGACAATGGATAAACATACTTTTTTTTTTGTACATACATACATATTATACATAGAAACTTGGTCTGGGCCAAGACAAACATCCATGTTCATGCACACAAATGTTTGACTTGTGTTTGAAGCCGCATGAAAATGAGTTGTTTGCAGATAATTAGGTACACAAGAAACTTTCAATATCAGAGCTCATTTCATCAATGTCTTTGTACAGTGTTGTTACTCAAAGAAATTCTTTTGAGTATGTCAAATGGAGAATTGTGCATAACAGTTCTTAAAACCTCTTCAACAGCGGGTAAAATTAACTGTTCTCCTATGGTGTGCGGTTTTCCAGATTTCGCTATAAGTAATGAGATATTGTAAAATGATTGCAAGCCATCATCGTTACTTTCAGATGTTAAAGCGAACATACTGTGCACGGTGGTTTTCTTTTTATATTTTTCCCTTCAATGCTTTAAACTATTTCAAATGTTTACCTATTTTATCAGGATGACACCTTCTTAGATGATCTTCGAGCTTCGATGGTTTCATAGAGTCATTATGCTTAAAACTTTGTTGCATAAAAGGCATATGGGCAATCGCTTGTCTGCCTTTGATGGAAGAAAACTAAATTTTAAATAATCAACACTATACTGTCGACATTTCTTCTTAGATTCAGCCATGTTTCGTCTCAGTTACCTACCTGTAAATAAAAAAAACTTCGTTTTAGTATTCATAAGGCGGTCTTACTCAACAAGATATGGCTATTTTAACATAATAGGATTACCTAATTAATTATTGCAATGAAGTAAACAAAGTACCGACGGCAAACTGATTCTAATAATTAAAAGCAATAAATCGCTTTATAAAACTCTATTATGGAGTTTTATGAATACGGCTAAACCGATTTTAATGTAATGTAAAACATACAACAACATTTCATATATATTTTGATTTATTTCTGTAAATTCGATAGAAAATACTTTTAAATAATATTTTGATATCAGAACTTCGCGATTTTATTTATTTATTTATTACTTTGATGCACGTTACGGGTACGTAAAGACATGTACATTTATGAAAATATATTTAATTAAGTCATTTAGCATTAGGAACCTGAAATATTTACAATCATGCAGGTCAATCATATTATATCTTAGTGAACCACCACTCGTCGGGTAAAAAAAGTTACTAATGAAGTAGGGACAAAAAGTTCAACCTTTCTCGGCTGTCTGTTCTTTTATGGAAGTATCTAATAATGACTCTGTTCAGTATTTAATTTTTAATACGTACCTACCACACGCAAACATTACAAATATACTTATTACAACATAAAATAAAAGTATGTATAACAAATAAGCAGGTAAATACTTACTTTTTTCCGACACTGGCAAACACTAACAATTCACTTTACTTTACTTTTCTTTTCGAAATTTCTGAAAAAAATGAGTTTCGTTTATTCTTGGCATTCGTATTTATATTGGTGAAGAATCAAACAAGTTGCAAGATTGCAAGCACACACACCACAAGTCGTATTTCGTCCCTTTGCACGTCTGAACAAGCGTTGCGGACGGCGGCGGCGGCAGCGGCGGCGCTTTGCAAGTCTACACGCTTTACTGAATATGGAATATGCAAGTTTTTACGAGTAACAGTCACTGAGTTTCTTAAAATATTATCTGCCTACATTGATAGATGAAGTCAAGCCAACATTTTAGTTCTTCACTATCGAAATCAAATAAATTTTCGTGGACCCCTGGGGGTCCACCTGGACCACTTTGGGAACTAAGGATTTAGAATATTAGTAAGAATAAGGCTGGAAGCTTGTTCGAGGTTGGTTCGAGCCTATTCTTACCCTAATACGTGCTTCAAACCGCAATTTTAGATGTAATTTGTACATAACGCAAAGAAGTTGCCAATTTCAACTATATTAAATACATATTAACTATGAACTAATTACGCTCATTATTGCAGCAAACAAGTTAAACCGTTACACGTAAATGTAATATAACGATTTACCGTTTATGTGTATTCACTAATTGCTTACAACAATCTTATTATATATACCAAAGCGTATAAAAGTCGTCTATTAATTTATCAGAATATTATGGTTGAATTTCAGTTTTACCATAGAGTGTCTGCTCTCTGACCTCCGCAACCTAAAAAGATAACATTTTATCTTTTTAGGTTGCGGTAAAAGATACTGCTTATTGTTCTCTTCAAGACATGACCTTTTTATATAGTCACCCATCTCAGGCTTAATTTACTTTATTGCTTAATCTCGCCAATCATTCTATCTGTGAGGTCTCCGCCGTGCATGGATGGAAGCTGCAACCGTTTAATATACTTCTAAATCAATTATGAATGGTAAACAACTTACAGTAATTGCGAAAAAAGGTCAACAATATTGTGACGGTGACTTCGAAACAGTCTTATCGCCTCAACAGTCCTTGTAATAAGAATTATGTTTATTTTTAGAATAAATAAAATGTGTTGCTAGAAACCTTATCGGTGGTCAGTAACGGTACCAACTACTCCGCAGCTCCGGTGCGGTGTAACAAGACTAACAGGGCCTTACGTGGGTTCACTTTCTTTTCTAAGATTAACACATCTAAGTATCCACTTAAAGAGATACACTTGGACAAACAGGGTAAATGAAATGCTTAATAGAAATTTCTCAGAAAAGAGAAAATTCATTAGCCTCTATTTTTTGATACTGTGTGTATGTATTTAAAAAAGAAACATATAGATATATACTACTCAACAAATATGTCAAAATAGAAATACACAGACATTAAGGTGTCACTAGGGAAACATCTAAAATGAATTGAGGGAATTGTGCTAAATAAACGTGGCATCGTTTTAGTGTTTCATGGAATCCAGCATATTGTCTGTGCGCGTCTTGTTTCAACTCAGACTGAACCCAACCTACTCTATCAGTCAGCCAGAAAATTTTTGAGAAAATTTTTAGCCATAGAAATCATCTAGCAGTATTAATTTCCCAGCTTCTGACTCCAAGTTCTCCGGAGGGTAAGGTAGAGTCTATGGATTCTCATTTGCTACGATCTTGGTATATCTTTTGCTTCCTTGTCCTTATGTTCCTGTCATTACATTCTTCATGTGCCCTCATCGGTTTAGACTACCAGTAATCTGAAGTTTCCTCAGGATGTTCCGTTCTGGCCAGGGATCGTTCGCCAGGATCTTCGACTACCGACTATTCGTAATATTTAATAACTAAAATAATAAGTCTATAAGCATTAAGCACTTGATACAATTACCTGCACGCTGTTTTCTACGCATAGCTAATAGTTTAATTATAAAGTGGGTTATTAGGAACGTCGATAAAATCTCTATTAAGCTGTCCAAGTTGTCTGTACAAAAATAAACACAACGATTTCTGAACTTTGTGTAGCACAAGGTTGTTTTGCTGTCATTAACTAAGTACTCTGCAGCCGTAATTATCAGTGCTAGTGTTTAATATTTTGCTTAGTCACGAACACCATGAATAATATGGTTTAATATGGGTTATAGATATACGCTAGTAATATGTGTATTATAAAATAAAATATATAATTACATCCATTTAACAGCACAATTTAAAAAGCGGCGATTGGCTAGTCAAGAGATTATTCGACTGCCGCGTAAAGATCTCGAGTTCGGGGCCATAAGACGCATCTATGACTTTTCGAAATTATATTATCACTCACAAACCTCATGAGGAGACCTGATTGTCTTAGAGTACCTCATAAATTTCTCGCAGATGTGTGAAGTCTACCAACCGCACTAGGCTAGCGTAGTGGACTATGACCTAACCCTTCTCATACTGATATGAGTTCCGTGCGAGACTGTTAGACAGCTTGTAAACACGACAAATATAATATTATTTTCATAAGAACGCAGTATGAATGAGCACTAAAGTTATGTAGGTAAAATAAGCGGCATTGATAAATTTGTTAGTAAACAAATAACGTTACAAGTCATTAGAGTATATGCGAATAATATGTTAATGCCGACGTAATGCTCGCAAGCTGTCCGTTACGAGTAATAAACGGATGGCATAATTAATAAGCCCACGTAGTAATGATGTAAATCAAACTGCGCATAAAACATAGGTACCATAGCAATAAACGGTACCCGCATGAGGTATTTTTAGTTTTAAAACACGGCTTTCTTATCTTTCGGCTGGAAATTGTTTACGTAATGTGCCACAATTATTTGCATAAAACTCAGAAAGTGAACGACCTGCCTGGAGTGCATTACACTTAACACCAAATATTTCATTGCATTATATCCAAAGTTGAGGGGTAGATATTATATATTATTTGAACACGGCGTTTACATTTCCAAATGCGCTTGTTGAAAACCTCGGCTATTAATCAAAATCAGCGATGGTATGCGTCCGCCCCAGTTTCAATATAAATCTTACTTTGTTTTATTTGCTTGCTTATCCAATCGCGAACATGATTAAAGGATTTTCTTTAAATAGGTTACCTTTTTGGCAAGTTTGTAAATAGGTTACAAGTTTTAATTTAATGACATCCGACTAATGACTGATGTGAACTAGATGAACTCATTAGTGGAAGGAAACCACAAGTGGAGCAAAAATAATTGTTTCACATAGTTTTTAAATAACATCAACAGAAAAACAGAAGTCACTATTTGTAATGGATCAGCTTACATGAATCAGTTCTTCGAATTATAAGAGTACAAGTAAATACATAAATATTTACGATTGAACCGGACACGTGACAGGATCTCGCATGAGAATTGCAGACCGGCTGCATTCCATACACGAACAGATTACTGCGTGAACTACCTTACTCATTCACTCACACAGACACACACCACGCTTATTATAACTAACTAGGGCATTCAATGAATTGAATTTACATGATTCCCTAAGCTCTTTGTTGTAATGAGATAAACATAAAGGTTTTCTGAGCGTCATGATGTGCTTTGAGTGCGTGATTACGATTGCTAAATTCATTTGAATCGTAAATCCTGCTTAAGGAATCAGCTATATTTTATTCATTTACCTTAGCTTCGAAGCTGCTTGGATTACAATAATATTATTTCAGTTACTTCGAAGGACGCTTTGAAAAATGTAATTACTCCAAACTTCTCTAATAAATCTACCTTCTTCATCAATTATATATAAATTTTACTTGAGGCAATGGATATCGTATAGAAAACACGTTTCCAATATTGACATTTGGGATCAACTTCATTGATCCTTGGTTATTGTGTCAAGAGCTTGCCAACAATTCCGTCATTGTCATTATGTCATCAGCTAATGACATGAGTAATGCGTTTTCCATACATGGTTATGGACGATCTTTTCTAGAAACATCTCCTCCGTGAAGGCAATGAGACGGCAAAACTACCTTTATCTACCTAAATAACTTTCTACAACAAAATTGATTTTATGCTGTCCTTGAATCGTCAACCTTAAACCTTCTGATTCCAGCACATCGATAAATCGATAATGGATTTGGCACCGCAACTGCTACCACGACCGTGGCGAAATCTTGATGATATAATATATACAGAGGCGTTTTACCATTCCGAAAATGGACTGTTCTTATATAGCTCTGTGTTTTGTATAGTTATTAGCGGTAACATAATGTACTTTACTAGGTTTTGTCCACGGCTTCGGTCGCCTAAATTTAAATTATGTTAATTTTGTATTCCCTTAAAACAGTACTTTTCCTGGATAAACGGTACCCTATGTTCTTATCTATACTCCTGACAAAGTGAATGCGAAATTTCGTATAAATTGCCCGCGACTTCGCTTGCGAAAATGTAGGTTACGTTAGGTTAGATTAGTAATAGAACTTTTTTCTGGATGGAAGGTACCCTATGACCTTTTCTGTTGCCCTGGTAACGTGTATGCTAAGTTGCATAATGATCGGTCGAGTAGTTAAGACGTGAAAGCGTAACAAACAAACAAACTCACTCACATTCGCATTTATAATATTAGTTAACATTCAAGCTATAAATATATATTGAATGTTTTAAGTCTTGGCTCTTGAATTGCAAATCACAATCGCGCGAGTCAATTTAAAAAGGAACTCTATTTACCATAACGTTTTAGTCTCTCTCATCCACCGAATTTAAACAATATACCTACTCAAAGTTGTCTGTGGGAACCTGAAGACAATAGATAAACAAAAGTGTCGATGGGATACAATCTGCAGTTGTGTTTTACAGCATGTGTTTTAAAAAACATTAATGTTTAAGCATACAAACAATTATCTAATATTTTTTAAACGTATCTGCAATGATATATTTACATAAATAAAGTTAGCGTAGAAATACAAGCGTTACTAAATACAATAATTATCATTACATTATGTCTTAATGTATATTGTTATTTTAACAAACCAATATAATATAATAGGTTAGGTAATAAAAATGTCGTCGGAATATTGAGGGCTACAACGGATCATAACGTTTTATTTCTTTTCAACATGATAAATAAGAAAAGGAACCCGCTTTATCTATTTATATTTTTACTGCAATAATATAAAGGTAAATTAACAATGGTAGCGTTGATAAATAGCTCGCACTTTCTTAATATTTATTTAATTTACGTTGAGACGACGAAGATGTGATTACTGATCACAGACTACGTCCTTACTTTTTAACTAACGTTTCAAACTTGGTTACTGCTGAAAGTACAGTGTTAAACAAAATTATAATTATAATAATCTTTATTGATTCAAAAAGTTACAGATTCACATTATGTTTATAGGTACCTAAATCCTAGAGGAGTTACAACAAAATGGATTAACATAACAGTTTTGAAGATCATTATATGTAGCAGAAATCTGTATTTTCTCATATAATAGTGTCACTTTAGATCATCAGTAACAAAACAAGGCAACCGCAGCTACAAACAACTAAGTACGAAAATACTAAGTAACAACTTCATTCTAAAGATCACAAAATTTAACTCCTCGCGTACTTATTCCTGTCTACAACGAGTATATTGGTAACGATAAGCTTACAGAGTGCTCATTTGTCTATCAATGGATTGAGCAAATATGTAGGTAGGTATGTAAAGCATCTCAAACATACATATATAGAGAGTGTATGTAGGTCAATGATATAAATAAACCAGAACACTATACGATGCTGAGTGATTATTTTCATGCTTGACCACAATCGCTCATTTGTTTATGCGTGCGTGAATCTCTTGAAACTATTTTTATTTGCGGATATAGCTAGTGAAATTGTAGACACATTAACACGTAAAGGTCATTGTCCGTCTATTTGTTGGTTGATAATAAATCTTGATAACCTTACCTTGATTAGCTTACCTAATAGAATTATAACACACTAGCTGACCCGCGCAACTTCGTCTGCTTGACATAAGAGAATTTACCCCGTACGTGCAACATTTTTCATTAATGCTTCGCTCCTATTGGTCGTAGCGTGATGTTTTTTATAGCCTTCCTCGATAAATAGGTTATCCAACACTAAAATATTTTTTTAATTCATACCATTAGTTCCTGTGATTAGCGCGTTCAACCAAACAAACAAACAAATTCTTCAGCTTTATAATATTGGTATAGATAATATGAATTATTTGCTCGTTTGTTGCAAAAGACTATAAATCCAACATATAAAAATTGAAAGTACACTCATTTTATAGCCAGAAAATATTAAAGATCGTCACTTATATTCTATCATTTACAACTGGTTTTTGTAAGTCCGGCCTAAGACTGTATGTAAGAACATGCTGTTGCCGACGATACCTCAATACCTATTAGCGATACGTTCACTCTTTAATGATTTCGTATAATAATTTATTTTGATATAAATATATACTTTATTTGTTACAACAAAGAGTATTCTATCTATGTAATATTTTTACAGGGACGGTGTGAGTCCAGCAGAGGCAGCGGCTGCGAGTCTGCCAGCCAGCCCTGCGGCCACAACCCTCGTCAAGAAAAAAGCAGGAGGAGCCAATGAAGTGCGAGAACGGGCAGCGGCTGTGCGGACACGCAGGCTGATGAAAGAATTAAAAGAAATACAGCGGCTGCAAAACAGTCGGCCCGATCCCGTCTTCACGGTGAGAATTGACTTACTACTAAACTCTTAACAAAGTAACTGTACCATACGGTTCCATCTACGTTTATGATTACTACTTCGCTCCTATTTATTGTAACGTCATGTTATTGTTACTTCTAGATAAAGTAGCGTCCTAATGGTGAAAGAACTATTAAAAATCGGTTTAGTAGTTTTGGAGTTTATCAAAGACAAACAATAATTTTTTTATATATTTTATTGTACAATAACTTGTTCGTTCCTATTCGTCAAAAAGCTTGTGATACAGAAATAGTTGTTGCGAGTCTAGGTGTTCTTTGTGTCTATGTTTTAATATTTGAAATCTCATCCCGCGTCATAAGGATAAGCCTTAGAGTAAAAGTTCTCTTATAAATAAAATGTATCATCTATGTAATACTAAAGCATGTTAGAATTGACATATCGTTTTGATTTCTCATTCGATTAAAATTAAACAAACATTATAACCCAAGATTATCTCAATACAGCGTTCCGAGTAGTAATTGGGTAAGTTGTTCAACCTTTACGTATAGGTACTTTCTGAAGGAATGGCTTCTACATAAATAGCTGTGATAGAGTGAGTACCAATTATTTAAACTAGCTGATGGTACAAATTAACCAAAAAATTTATATTTTGACTGCACGGATGGTCCAACAGTTTAATGGTTAGGTACCTCGAAATTACGTCCCGCTGAATGTCGTGGGCATGAAGTCTATATGGAAAAATCTTGTTTGGTCTAGTTATACTTGTGTCTGATTTGGGTAGTTCTTTGTGTCCGTTATTTCAATGTTCTAATAACGCCTGTTTTGGGGAATTTACAATCCTCCCAAAATAAGAATAAAATAAAGTACGAGAGACGTCGTTTAAAAAAAGGTCGTGAATCCCCTGTACTGAATTTGTACAGATAGTACTGGCTGCCTTACCTATTCGATTACTTATTTATTTTATTTTACCATTTCAGGTGGAACTTGTTAACGACAACCTATTTGAATGGCACGTTCGTCTGCACCAAATAGACCCAGAAAGCGAGTTGGCGAGTGACCTGCGCGAGCTTCACATTCCTCACATACTCTTGCATCTCGTTTTCCCGGAGAATTTCCCCTTCGCACCACCTTTCATGCGGGTCATTGAACCTAGAATAGAGAAAGGATTCGTAATGGAAGGTGAGTAAACTATTATTTATAAATAAACTATAGCACTTACTCGTAATTTCGAACAAGTTTTATAGTTGAAGAGGTCTAGTCATCGACTCTTGGTAACTACAACTTTACAAAATTAGGTTTGCTCATAGTCAACCACATGAGCACAGAAAGTTTTGCACATCTAAAAACATTGCCGAGACAATCTTAAAAACGCTTGTCATTGTTTATTGTACTTTCGAATGCCCTGCGGCTCCGTAGAGATCGACTACCATTTCGCCCCCTGTTTCGGCAGGATGCTGCTCTAGGGACCAGTTGTCGTTTATTTAACTACATTACTACAGTCCCTAACAGCAGCGAAAGTAGGGCAGCAAAGAACAATCAATAGCAAGCAAAGCATTTGCTCGAAGTTATCAATTTAAGTAAACTGGCAAATAGATACTAGCAAATACTGATTATGAGCATGACTGCCTTGGCGGCTAACAGTAGGGAACATTAGTGTTGTGCATAAGGTATTGGTCCGTTTCCGAGTAAAGTGTTATGCTATAAGAGTATGTGGATGTGGCCAATATAAACTTTAAATCTCGGGACTACCTTGCAGGGCAACATCGCAGTCTAGTTCATTGTATCGTCATTTATTTTCGTTTTACATGTATGAGAGGTGACAAGGTAGTCTATTGTAGTTTATTCTTAGCCGAGATCAAAATGACTTGTTATGTATTAGACATGTACCTACTATTCGTATTTACGTTTACCTTGAAAGGAGTATCAAATTGTTATAGATACCTACCTAATTTTGGCATTGGTCAGACGCTAACAAATCAAAATTGGATATATATGCCTTGCATAATAGTATAATATATAAATATAGTATATTATCAGACCAGTATTAAACTGTTCCACTGCTAGGCATGCACCTCTTCTAAGTGTGAAAAGGCTTAGGATATAGTCCAGCACGCTGGCCCAATGCGTGTCAGCAGACTGCCCATATCTTTAACTACATCATGGAGACCTCTCAAACGTGCAGGTTTCTTCACGAACCTTTTACCTACCGTTAAAGCGAACGATAATTAACTATTTAATACGCACGTTACTTCGACAATTTAACTCAATGCCTCGGCGTGGCTTCGTCCAACGGTCTCCCACTATGCTATCACTACTTTTCATAATGTAGTAACTTCCTTTTATTTTAGGTAAACCAATCCTAATCATTTATTCTGTCAACAGCCCTGTCTTTTCAATACTCGTGAAATACCTATCGGTGATACTGAACGCATGAGCAAAACAGTTTAGTAGGTTAAGCTATACTTAAATTGATCCCGATATATATCATTCGAAATAGAATTTAGTCTATTTAAAGACAAGATTCTGCCTCACCAAACTTTGTCTGCAGACCAAATCAGGCCACGAGTAGGTAAGGCTAACAGACGAAACTAAAACCTATCATTTCAATCCTAAATCTTTAAATTGTATTTTCGTCAAATAAAATATTAATCTTTAATCTAGATATTTTAGATAAGTTACCTACAAACTGCCATCGGTATTTTACTTTGTGTATCTAGCTATCCTAAACAAGCATGGCTAAATCTTAAAATCGTGGCATGAGAAAAGCAGGAGAATGCCTACATTACTACGAAATGGGAGCACGCTTAGAAAGTCCTGTCAAGTCTTAGAAAACCAAACTTAATTAAAAACCTATTGTGTCTGGCTGCTGGTATACCGCTGCGAATGAAAAGGGTAATTGCCGATTGCAATTTTTTATCTTAACTCAGGTGGTGCGATTTGCATGGAACTGCTGACACCGCGCGGCTGGGCTTCCGCGTACACAGTCGAGGCTGTGGTGATGCAGTTCGCGGCGTCTGTAGTGAAGGGTCAGGGCCGGGTGGCGCGGGCGCCGCCGCGGCCTTCCTGCGAGTTCACCAGGCGACGCGCCGAGGAAGCATTCCGTTCCGTTGTCAAAACACATGACAAATACGGTTGGGTCACGCCGGCACTCTCCGATGGTTGAGGTAATTAATGTACTACTTGCAAAATCCTATTGGATCATTTATATATGACTAACCTGTCGATTGTTGGAATACCAGACATAATTGCAAAACTATTATGTCTGGCCGCCGGGGTGCCGCTGACACATTTACATTTACATTTAAAAAAATATTCATCTTCTTGCCTATGTGCCTAGCATCATACACGACTCTTCGTCAATAAGTATTATTGCAGCGATGCACGCAATGCTTCGTAACATTGACCGAAATGCCAGATATCCTAACGACTTACTACGAGATAAATTTCGTAAGAGCATCATTTATCAATTTAGACGAAGAAGTCGGCCAATTGGAAGACGCTCACTAGCTTAACTACACAAATATAACATGTAGTATAATACATTAATTGTTTATTTTCCAGTATCTGCTGTTCAACTTTAAAACAGAAAGGATCTCCTTTAGTTATTCTTCAAGAACAATTTTTAGTCGTAACTAGTGCAAATTTTGATAATGCTCTGCTCTGTGTAATTAGTTTATATAAACTTGTCTAAGGTCAGTGGAGTGTATTATTGGAAAATCGAAAAAATAGAAATTACATTAAATGTATAAGTTTAGGATGTAATAGGGGTGATGCAATTTATAAAGACCATACGACGCCGACTAACGCTATGTTAGTGCAAAGTTTTTGGTTACACAAACACGAAGATTAAAACTGCACGAAACATCTTCGATATTCTCGAATAGTATGGTGATTAAGCAATTTTATTCGGCGTGGAAACAAGGTCACGGCTACTCCATAGATCATGACGCACCGGCTTCACCTGACAGGCTAGGATGTCAATAAAGCGCAAGGAACTAACGTGCGATACATATACGGCAGAAATTATAATGCAATCTATTTCATTATCTTCAGATAGTTAATGTAATGCAATTCTTCTAATGTGTGTCAAATGTTCTGACGTCTTACTTATTTTAATCATATCATATTATCTGGAAATTTGGGATAAGATTCACTATTAATTTCGGCCGATACTTATTGCTTAATAAAAGATCTATAGATTAATAAATTAATGTTTATTAAGTATAATGTGGTCTCTCCATGCATTCTCCATCGATGTGTAACTAATTATGTTGTGCCAAACTCGAATGCTCATCGCCTACCATTGTAAAGCTCAATTTTTTCGAAAATTTCCGTGATTATTTGAAAGATTAAATAAAACCTAATTCCAAAGTGCTCGATAAAAAAATAAATACAAATGGATAAAGAAAATAATTGACGTATATTTTGCAGATTAAAAATATTGATGTTTTAAAGGAAATTATTCCGTCCCAAAGTCATTTAATCATTTTGATGATGTTATAGATTCGTAGTTTTAAAAAAATCCACCGAAATGATTCTAAAGTAGTTTGTCATTTCATCTTTGATCTATTCTTTGTATTTGTACCTATACAATATGTGAGATAAGTGTAATTTTATGTAATACATATTGAAACAATCTAGACTCTGCAATCTGCATGCTTTGTGTAAAACTGTAGTGACAATACCCACTGCAGTTGTTTTATGAGTAGTGAAATGCTCAAATTAGTTAATAATTTTAAATTGTGAAATGAAAGGCTTGTGGTAAATTAATGTAAATTAGGAAAATAATAGAAAATTGATGTTGTTAATTTGTGTGGTGAACCAAAGATGTTTTATTTTTATGTAAACTTCATTCAGCGCAAATGTGTATAAATTTGACTATATGTACAATGTTGAAGGTGTAATAATAAATACCTGCTCAAACGAGAATTTGTTTGTCTAATTTATCTGATCCTATTACTTGCAGCACTACACACTATCTTCTATTGAACAATACAAGAATGAAGGAAATGTAATAAAATATATGAATACTAACAGCCAATTTAAAAACGAAACAAGGATACCCAGGTCGTCAAGGGTCTTGATTCAAGACTCAATACTATAGACTAATTCAGATGACTCTGCCATGTACGGGCGTGTTTGCCTGTCTGTCAACTATCAACTTCAAATCAGAAAATGAAACTAATTAATTGGGTACCAGTATTGACCGAGTTATCACACGATGTGCAAACAAGCATACACTGCCTCGTTTGTTCGGTACACCAATATCTGATGCTATCGCCTGTTCGGGCAATCTATTACCGAATCGGGTAGAGTATAGCGATTTTTAGTAGTAGAACGGACAACAAAAGCGGCAATTGGCTCACTTCATATACCATAGTTGTAGCCGGTGGAGGATATACAGAAATAAACAATATAACATATTAATATATTAATATATATATTAATAAAAATTAAAAGGAGTTTCTATAGACTTCGCAGCATAGTGCCTACTATAGCCATTTGTAGACTCTTTAATAGTTTCATGTCGGTCGGTAGTGTGTAATCGATTGCTCATAAGTTTGGAAGGTGCGATCAAATATAAATTTTATAACGCATACATATACACAAAAGGCTAAATATAATAGAAATAAACTATAGTTAGACAGTATTATATAGTCGATAGTTTCCTCCATAATATGTACTGGGCCAGCGCACTGAAAATATGCTCGTGTCCAGCTGTGAGACACTTTACAGGCTGATATTTCGTTGTTATTACTATGAGTCTATGTCAAGACGTACATTAGACATTATTATTATATAAACTTATGATGTATGGTAGGCGTAGACGTTAGACCAAGAACCCTTAAACCTTAAGGTTTAGGTTCTTCGTTTTAGATAGTAGGTTTCGGTGACGGATTGGCGACCAATGTTGCCATTGTCACGTACCTATATATTGTGAAGGAACAGGGTGTGATATCCCTCCAATCCAAAAGGAGGATCCTCCGACCAGGCTGGGTGATCGTGCCTGGCGGGCCGCAGCCCCACGGTTGATGTCCGGAGCTTGTATATAGACATTCGCTGTGTAAATGTTACATGTGCGATTCAAGATTGTATGATATCATTTTAAGCGCTTATTGTACATAGTGCCATCTGTTGAAAGACAGCTGAACTTCTTCATCTGTGAGTAGTCGCCAGAATAAATATGTTCTTTTTCTTCAATTGAAGACTCTTCGCAGAGGTCTTAACGGCAGTCACGCCACATAGGTATCTGACTTCTGCTTTTCTCTTAAGACTGCGCTGAGCGAAATGTGCCAAAACAGGCGGTCACAGATATGTGAATAACATCAACACTTTTTGTTTAATACAAATATAAAATATACATTCACCATAACAATGAATGGTACAAACATTACAACTTCAAATAATGAATATTTTCGCCTACAAAATTACGTACATTTGCACCAAAAATACAAAACGTAAGCTCGTGTTACGTGATTTTTAGATTATAACAGTAGAAATGTATATAAACATAAATAGTTATATTACAATTTGTCCGTCCCAAATATTTAAGTTATTGGTTGACAATAAAGATACATATTTTATCAAAAAAGCACTTCAAATCGTCTATACAATTTTACTATGGCGGCCACGCGCCGATTTGAATAATATGCGCCACACGAGCTCTGTCATTATCTGTCTTACACTCGGCGCAATCTTAACCTCTTGATACAAGAAAACTCCCACTTTCCTTCGCTTATTGGATATAGGAACGACCAGATCTTAACAGCCCTTTAATTTTTCCTTTCGGAAATTGTTAAGTCGTCATTTCGTCTCATATGGCTATTTTACTTTCCTCTCCTGTTATTTATAGTCCTCCGCAACTGTCTTCATTAACCATAAGTAATGTTTCTTTCAAAAGTTATTAAAAATAATGATATCAACTAAAACTAATATTATAAAGCTGAAAGAGTTTGTTGGTTTGTTTGGTTGAACGCGCTAATCTCAGGAACTACTGGTCCGAATCGAAAACTTATTTTAATGTTGGATAGCCCATTTATCGAGGAAGGCTATAGGCTATATAACATCACGCTACCACCAATACGAACGGAGAATCAATGAAAAATTTTGCAAAAACAGGGCAAGTTATCTTATGTGAAGCAGACGAAGTTGCGCGGGTCAGCTAGTTAGACTATAAGTTCGATAGGATAGACCTCAATACAGTAGAATAATAATTATAAGCAAGTCAAGTAATTCGCTAGAAAGGCTAGTTTTACGTCAGAGTTGTTTACTGAAGGCGCTCATGGTGTTACAACCAACCAACACGCACGGTGTTAACGAGGCTCTAATCGACTCTCTAAGGCATTGCAGATAGCAGAAACAACACTCACATTCACTTGATTGACTTATTCCTTTTATTACAAATCATATCAATTAATTAAAAATATTAATATCAGCCATGTTTACTATACCGACTAATATTATAAAGAGGAAAGATTTGATTTTTTGTTTGATTGCTTATAAGGATTTCATTCAAAAAATATTTTTTTTTTAATTATAATTTAATTTTTTTACCAGTAGAAAGCTAACATAGGCTATATTTTATGTCTAAGTTGGATTGGTCACTATAATCATACTTTAAATGACAGAGCATATCATTTTAGTATTAACATAATAATCAAATGAACATTATATACAATAATTTTAAATGTAATAAGTTTTTAAGCAAATTTATATTTTGTGTATTCAAATTACGTATATCAGCAGTTGGTATATCTGATGTTTTATATTATGAACATTTTAAAAAGTAAATATACCAAATAGGGAAGTGTATAGTGTAGTAGTGATCTCTTTATGGCATTCTGTACAATACATAGGTATTTTCAATACCTAATTACTATTTAATAAAAGAAATCAGGCAACATATGTTATATATTGCCTAAACTAGCAATTATTAGAATGACTAGGTACTATAGGTACAATTACTGAAATATATAGTCTACCAATAACAGCTGCATATTTAAGGTTTAATTTATTGAAACTGATGTGTCTTGCATTGTCCTACTGTGTTAATTTTCATGCTAATCATGGAATGTCAAAGGCTTTTCATTCAACTTTAAAAAAGTTATGTTTACTAATAACAGATGTTGCAATGTTGCACAGTACTAATGTAAGTGATGAGATGAGGTAACTGAAAATTTTATTATGTTTGAGATAATGAATTACCACAAAATAAGTTCCTAAGTCACAGCTTTTGATGCAGATGTCAATCAACAAGAACTACTAGTAACTTGGTCAGTTTAAATTCTTAATGTGTTTTCTCGCATAAATGTGTCATAAACAACAAAACCAAAACTAGACTAAGGGATAACTCAACTGAAAGAAATGTAATACATTGTAATCACTTTATACAAGAAATGAAAAATAAAATTAATGTTATAAATATAAGTGGAAACTATCACAAGCCAGATCAGTGTCCCCCTCTCAGCGCCAGCACCAAGTGGAGTACCGACCCTCCTTGAACTTTGTAATCTTGTGCTGTCTTCTCATCATTCCTGGAAAATAGAATAATCACATTAGTGAGCCACACATAGCAACTATTAGTGATATGATGTTTACATAAATATAAAACTATATAGTGCACATGAAGAAATAACATGATCACAGAGTACACATAGTAGTTTCTTTTGCCCGAGTTTTCTTTTGTTCTGAACGGATAGTACAACTGTGCAAAACACAGTATAACAGGCCTATTTTAGAATAGTTGTTTTTGTAAGCAACTTTTTATTGATTTCGTTACATATTGCATATTAATTCAAATAACGGTGCAATAGTAATTAAGTAATAGATTATTAAAGAACACATACATTTGTTTTCCAGAAAATATAAGACGCTGTTGCTGTGGTGGAATGCCTTCTTTCTCTTCAACTCTTTCTTTGATTCTTTCTACTTTATCTGTAGGCTCTATATCAATTTCAATCTCCTTGCCTGTAAGTGTCTAAAAAAGAACGAGGTTAATAAAACACAAAATATTTCATACTATTCAACGTAGTCATCTATTCAATTTTACATTACCTTTACTTTAATCAACATTTTGTCAAATTTACTTAAGAATTATCCGTAACTAAACTACAATCACTACTTTCTGCAAATAATGCTTTTCGAGTATGTACGGTAAAATATTTGAGTCACTCACTTCTTCTACCTGTCAATTTTTGACAATACAGATAATTGTCATTTTTTGACAGATTATGGCTTGTAAATTCCAATCGATTTGATGGTCTCCATAGATTTTTTATTGTGAGATAAACGTATACATATTTATTAACATATTAGTAGCTTAATTTATTTGATATAAATACAGCGTATTTTAAATAAAAACATAAGACAATGCCAGTAAGTAGTAAATACTATGTCAACTGGCATGTTAGAGAACATGTATGTAAGTAGCTATATTTTAGTCATACACGAAAACATGATTTTAAACGTAACATTAAATGTCATAAACTGCGATTCTGTGAACTATGATCAATAAAGTTTATACAGCTATAAACAATAAAGGATTTTTTGCATTTGCGTTTATATTCGACAAAATACCTTTATGAAGTTAACTAACAATGGCACAAATTAATTCAATCTTCGATCGTATTGAAAATCTTACAAAAACAGGTACCGTACTTATCCTTTATTATTTTGTCAATATTATATATTGATTTACTTATTCCACTCTTTTTGTATATTTTAGAGGGCCAGTGTGAATTCGCAACTATCCTCAAATATGTAATAGGAAGTGAAGAACTAAACCTTGCAAGTGAAACATTCGATTCACTTCAACAATTCTTGGAAAAAATAACCGATGCTGTTGATGAACTGGCCGCTATAGTAAAAAATAACGATACAATACTTATCAGTGTAAAGAATCAGAAATTACTTCGATCATGTTTTGAATTAATTACATCACTTGGTATTTCACCATCTTTGCTCCCGGGTCTGGGAATTGATCTAGCTAAGAGATCCATAAATGCTGCTAAATTACCACGCCTATTGTTTACTGATATACAGAAGCATCGCATGCTTACGTTCTGTACAGATTTCTTCACCAGAAGCTACAGTGTTCCTGTACTCAAAAAGATTATTATGACTTTACATTTATCAGATTATTTAGCATCTCTTATACAACTATGTTATACCCAATTTAAAAAGCCTGGCATTTATAATGACTTTGATATGACACAAGAAATGTTTGACAAACTGTGTTCAGATAGAGCAAAATATGTTAAAGAATATAAACACCTTACAACTAATTGTTTTCAACCATCACTTATGAAGGAACTGATGGTATTGCTAAGTGTTCAAGATCCGCTACCACCTAGGTTTGCCAGAAAAATTATAGCTAATGAGTTGAGTGAAAGACTCATTGCATCGGGTGGTGTGCTCAGTCTCATTAGATGTTTGACGGAAGGAGATACAGAATGTGAATGGGGGAAAATTGATTTGATTGCTAGATTGGTTGCTACTAAGCATGGCGATATGTCAGATACTGTATACTTGACTAATATCTGTACACAATTGAAAAATTTATTATGCGTAAATATCGTGCATAACATATCAATTTCAGTAGGTTGCATCTTGCATTTATATGAAAAGAATCCAGAATCAGAACTTGTTGTAGACTTACTAGAGAAAATTTTCGAAGCCTTTAATTATGACTTTTTAATGGCAAATTTTAATTTACCTTGTACACTTATCTGGTCAGTGCCAGAGGTTTATCACAAGGTTAATGTTTTACATGCGTGTGTGTGCACCACAAAGTTTGATTGGCCTATATCACTATTGATCCCTAATCTGTACCTAATATATATGGCAGGATCAAAATGTACTAAAAATGATAATTTTAAAACCAAGTTAACAGATATTATTGTAACAGGTTTGGAAAAGTTGAAGAAAGAGA
The DNA here is from genome assembly GCA_930367265.1 of Catocala fraxini. Taxonomy (NCBI): domain Eukaryota; kingdom Metazoa; phylum Arthropoda; class Insecta; order Lepidoptera; family Erebidae; genus Catocala; species Catocala fraxini. Next base: position 19,691,840 of record OV884029.1, read on the forward strand.
AATTATGTGATATATTAAAGGAGTTGCTATTTGGTAAGAATCATTCTAGTTCTTCAGAAATAGTTGCTGAACAATATGAAAATGGAATTATAATAAAATGTCTTGCCCCTATCGAAATTTATTCAAAAGATGAGGCATTGACATATTTCTTGCATTTATTGAAATCAATAACAGATAAGAACCTGATTCTAAACATCTTTGAAGCATCTTTAAACATATTAATAGAACTTAGTAGCAAAAGGGAAAAGAGAGCAAATAGAAACATGCTTATAACTGAGGATGATCCCGAATTGATTGATGACACTGACCAAGAATATGCAGTTATTCTACAAGTACTTACAGAATTATCCACAGCAAAAGAAATCATAACTTCTCTTAGGAATAATCCATTAATTGTGTCTGATTTCATAGAACATTTTATTTGGAAGCAAGATTATTCATTGAGTGATGAAGGCACAATTGCTCTTGTTCTGCTTAATACAATTCTATCTAATCCGTTCAAGTCTGCTGACGTTCAGAGAAGGTTCCGTAAATTGGTACCAAAGTTAAAAAATATGTGTAGTAATACTAATTTGAACACTTTCCTTTGTGAAGAGGCGATTGCTTTGATAACTTCAGGGAACCATCAGAGGACAGAGGTTTCAGCTTGCGAGCAAGCTATTTCTGAGATATTTGATGAATTGTTACCTGTTAGAGCTCATGGAGTGCAACAGCTAACAAAGCTTATTGATCAAGGCGATACTGAGACTTTATCTAAAAATCCATATATATTTTGTATCCTCCAGGTAAATCTGTTCTTATTTTTTATTATGCATGTTATATTATTTTATTCTTAATTTGCAATATAAATTATCTAAATTAAATTATCATGATGTTGTAGGAACAACTAAAAGACAATGATTCATACCTCTATCTAGCTGCTATAAATGGACTTGCCGCGTTGTGTTCACATTCTGCAGAAGATGTATTGCACGTTTTATGTAGGGAGTACCTACAAATGTCTCATCAGCAACCAGATGTTGAGACAAGACATACCCAAAATGAGAATGCAGAGATAAGAATGAAAATCGGCGATGTTATTGTGAAGGTTACTAAACGATTAGGTGAGACATTATAATTGTGTTATGCTGTAGAACTTGTTCAATCCTGAGATGCCTAACACCTTATACTCTGGTCTGGCTAACTTTTAGAAGGGAGGTTCTATATTCGTTGTGTGTATGTCTTTTTATGTTTTATTACATAAACTAAGCGGTACTTCACACCAGCTCAATGACTCGTACTTTATGAGGCACAGATCTGATAAATTACGGAATACCGCTACCATCTTTAGACAGGAGGTGCTGTTCAAATAGTCAGTGATCCCAATCTTTTAGAGAGACCATAGTTCGCTCTGCATACTCTAACCTTTACTGCCGATTACTGTGCGTAACTATTTAACTTTATACCATCGTCACCTTTCTATGATCGTATCACTATACAGCGCAAATGGATTTAGGCATTCACGTGACGAGACTTGGCCATATTTCGTCCAGACTACTTGCCTCGGGAATACCTGAGCGCTATGACTTCGCGTTTTCAAGAGAATATATACCACCCTCTTATGCAGAGGCTTAGCTATGTATTGCCCAGACATTGTTTAAGACCATGAGCAGCTGCTAGCAACAATGTCTGCCACAAGACGCATTCAAAAACATGCTGTGCTAATACAGCTACCCATATTCAATTATTTTTTAAGATTTCTTCCATATTCGGTTACAAATTATTAGTATTTTTATTAACTCCTCCAGCTAAGCTAATAAAGTGGGCTTAAGTCAGTAGTGCAATTGGTGGGATTTATGACCTCTCGGTTGCAAGTCCAATGCCTTAACCATTGTACATGTGTGGCTAACATGCATATAAACCATTATAAGTTTTATATTCAAACTCTATACAATATTGCAGGCGAAATGGCAGTTGTCCACAAGACAGTTTTACTGAACACTATGCTCTGCGCATGTAGAGATGACGATCCTCTGATTCGTACTTCAGCGTTATCCAATTTGGCTGAAATCGCTTTGGTGCTGAACTACAAAATGGGAACTATTCTACATGAGGTAAGCTTTTTACATTGGCTAACAAAAATATCTCCCGAAACAGTAATACTAGATACTTACAAATATAATTTTTAAAATAAGCAGCTTCGTAGAATTGGCGATTAAAAGGAGTGGTCGTTTCTTGCTCGTTCTTCTCATTGATTCTACGCCCTTGCTTTGCTGAACGTGGCAACAGGTTAATGTAAATTCATAAAATACATTAGTTGTTAACGTTCAAAAGTGTTACTTTGTGTCTTAATAAATGGGAATATTTTGATTGAGATTGTTTTCAATACAACGTATTTTATAATTCAATTTCGTAATTCAAAACAACGTATGTACAAATCTACAGCTCTCTATGAACGTATTTTATATGAAATCTAGCAAATGGCCAAATGTCGCAGCGGTAACTTGAATATCTTCGCAGTTTAATGACACACTAATTTCATTTAGACATACACAATTAGCTCGCGTCATACATTAATTTTGGAATCTATTTTTTTCTTTTACGTCCATGGGATAAGAGAAATTCCGCTGGGACAACGTTGTTGTAGCAGAAACGGTTTTGATGAATAACTCCCCAATGATTGGATACACAAATTTTTACTTACCATACACAATTACACGACGTCATACACTGAAAATCTATTCAACTCAAATTATGAAGTTCAAACTTTTTCCGCTGGAGCAACGCACACAGTGAGATGTGCTTTGCTAGAAATAGCAATGCGAAGAACAACCATCTCTTATCACATACTCGTACATCCCCTGCCAAGCATGCTCGCATATCTCTCGGGTAAAAGTAGCATCAGGTATAGCAGAACTTAGGCAAGAGTGTATTATCACAGCTTAGTTGACAAAATGTGGATGTAAACATTTTGGCATACTTATTTATTTGCGGCAGCTCGACATAGTACTGTATATATTTTGTAGAATTATTCATAGTCCTGTTAGTTTTTAGCTAAGTATTATAATAATAATAATAATAATATTCTACCACATACACACAACACCATCTAGCCCAAACTAAGCAGAGCTTGTACTATTGTCATGTAAATGTGGTTTACATTTGTACTCTTGTGTTTAAACATACTAATGCATTTCAAGTTTGTATTATATTTAATACAGTATCGTATTGACTTTTAAATAGATCGTAATGGCGATGAAGTTTAATAAATATGAGTTAAACTTGAAGTCCAATATTTTGTATAGCCAGTTTTGTATAACCAGAGCAGCGATAGCTCAGTGGGGAGACCAACAGACTGCAATGCAGAAGGTCTCGGTTTCCAACCCACGTCGCGCACCTCTGACTTTCGGAAGTTATATGACTTTTCGAAATTATGTGCCTATTGATTGACAATTATCGCCAGCTCCGTGCCTCGGAGAGCACGTTAAGTCGTCGGTACCGGCTGCCATGAACATCTATGACAGTCGTTATTGGGAAAGTCAGTACCCTCTAATATCCTGACACTGGTCTAGCCTTAGGGTATCGTTAGCCTTCGAGTTGCGAAGGTCAGGTGGCAGCCGCTCCGTGTAAAAACTGATATCCAGTCAAATCCGGTTAGACCAGAAAAGCCGACTCCAAGAGAATTGGGAATAATAAAGGCTAAGAGAGAAGGAGTCCAATATTTTGTATAATATTAAAAAAAAATTTGGGTTTAAGCAATGATATTAGATACAGAAATAAAGCTGATATATTACTAGCGCACGAAAAGGGAAGCTCCGTAAGCGATCTAATTGGGTTAATTAAGACGTTTTCTGATGTTTTCAAAACAAAATCGGTTGAACAAAGTCTGTTGCAGAACCGTTAAGCTCAATTATTCGAATTATAGTTATCTCTTTCACGTAACCTTTATTCATGTTTGTTGCGCTACTTATTAGTTTAAATTGTTACTTACCTTAGTTGTGTACTTATTAGTAACACAAGTGCTGTCCTTAATAATAAAATAGTCTGGATCAGATTTTCAAAGTCCATTACTATGAAAATGATATATCTAGTATATACTATCATCGGGTCTAACCTTTAAAAATACCTCGCGTGTCCTTTACTACAGAGTAGATAGGTATCGCAGTTTTTACTGTAATGACTTTATGAATCAAACTATAATTCGTATGTAACACTGTTTTCAACTTCCCTTATCCTCATTATATAATAATATCAGCCCTGTATTTAATTGTCCCACTGCTGAGAACGGGCCTCTTCTCAGTGTGAGAAGGGTTCCAAGGGCATGACAATTATTTTATTAAAATAAACTATTTTATTACAGTTACTTCTTTGCATTGGGAGTATAATAGAAACCGATAAAGCACCGGAGTGCCGCAGAGCGGCAGTCATGGTCATCGCAAATTTAATCAAAGGGTTAGGTAAAGAAACTTTAGTTGAACTAAAGGACTATTTGCTGCCAGTATACAGAACGCTAAAACGCGTCTACAGTAATGATAATGAGGACTCTGCTGTGAAGCTTCACGCTCAACTGGCGTTAGAAGAACTAAACGACGTTGTCAAACAGTTCCTGACTCCCGAGATAAAGATGGAAAAACAAATACTATTGGAGTAATCCCAAGATGTATTCAAATAAAAGGTACTCGATTTTATATTCCATTTAATCACACTCATTGTTTTGTGTTTACTTACAATTAGGTTCGGCTCAAGCGGTCATACAAGCAAACATGATATAACATTACCTACTTATACTTTATATTATACTGTCACACACTAGTTTTAGAACAGTCAAGACATCGTTTAGATGATGGCAGACTTAAAATTTTGAAATTATTTACTGTGCGTGTAAAATTTCGACCAGTTGTCTGACAAAATTTAAAAAGCCTTGATGAGATTTTAACCTGTAGTCTGATTAACCAGCGCACTACAATAAAGTAAGTATCCAGTCTGATTTGATAGGTTTGACTACTATTTTACATGTCATTACATTTACAATTCATATATTTAAACGTTTGTGTCATTCTTATTAGTAATAAATTATTTTGCTTAGTACAGCGACATAAGGCGTGCACTGAACAAAGTTCTAAAAGTTAGAGGATTTCCATTTTTTGTTACGTGTTTAAACATTGGTACAGTTTTTTTTTATGACTATAATAGTCATAAAAAAAAACAATAATTGATAACTAATTTGTTATCATAATGATAACAAATTAGTTATCAATTATTATTTTTTGCGATATAATAATATAAAATTTTGCAAATGTTTGTCACCTTGTGTCCTCGAATGTACCGCTACTACGCACTACTGTGCCAACTTATCGAATTAGTGAAGATTATATAAATGAATAAATAAAAATATAAAACAATAAAAATGTCACATTACATTAGTTCATAAGCAGTAGTTTGACTCCACCATGTTTTAGAAATAAATGTCTACTTTTGGTTGGCGCGTATGAAGAAAATGCATCTTACTAGTAATCAATAACTTATATGTGGTGTTTGTGTTTTGTAAGTTATTGATTACTAATTATGATTACTAACGAAACGTATTATCGACCTGCATACATTATTACTATACTATCGCACACAAGTTTTGTAATAGCATTCAACACATTAAAGAATTTATTTAAATTGCATATACAGTCTGCAACATAAGTAGCTTAACATTAATAAAAATTGTAAAAGCATTTTATGTATTTACAATCCTAAATATTATTCTGTATTTTTGAACTATGATTAAATTAACAATCTTTATTACCACTATAAAATCTACATTCGCTTTATATTTGAAAGATAGAGACAAGCGTAATCTCGCAAGTGTGTATAGACTTACGTTGCTAACTGTTCACTTTTGACAGTACTAATTTATCAAAATGTGACAAGCCCTAATGAGAGTTTAACTTGCGGTCTAATTAACCAGCGTACTACATTTACAGAAGTAGCCATTCAGTATAATTAAATAGATCGTAGTTGAAAACTAGCGTCAGCCATATGTCTCGACACATGCTGAACTAGGTCCTAGTTTGATCGTGTCCTTAGATTTAAGTCTTAGTATTTTTCATGTTTGTATGTTGTTCACTGTGTGTTTTTAGTGTGTGTGTTTAGTGTTCTCGATGTGAACCATACTTAACTCTTTTTCCCTTACCTTTTTATAGATTACACTACTACTTTATGCTACATTTAAAATACTTATTTTCTCATTATTCTGTCATTCAATTTAGTAACAAGTTACAACGCTAAGTAAGTACAGACAGCGACATAAGCAGAATGCTGATTAGAGGTCTAAAAGGATTTTGTTACTTTAATTAATTATTCCGAATTTAAAATTGGCAATTATTACTTTTCTTTACTGCTAAAGCAAATTTATTTTATGTAAATAAAAAGCCAGGTTCCGCAAATTATTATCACCTTATGTCGTCGACTGTACCGATACTACGCACTCTTGTGCCAACTTATCTATGCGACAGTACATTATATTAAGTTCCCAAAGGCGATAGAACTAACTTATTTTAATTTTTTGCATTAGGTATAAGGTTAATGTAATCAACGTATGCATACTCGCTAGTTTAAAAAATGAGGCTAATTTCTTCTTTTTCTCCGTGGTAATAAGTTTTTCGGATCAATCTTTCCGCTTGCAAATAAACTTAAAATAGCCACCTAAACAATACATATAAAATGCAGACTTATAACTATATCGTAAGTGTAGTTATTTAGGTACAAAATTTAAACTTTTCCTTTAGTATAACTTAGCGTACGTTATAGCTATAAGTATTTTAGTTTTATATATTATTATTTAGGTGTATATTCTAAGTCTATGTGTATGTGCCCAGATCGAACTTAAAGGCCTATCAAATTTAAGGGAAAAAGAAAATAACATTGGCCGCCATTGAATCTAGCAAGTATGCAAACGTCGTTTATCTAGGTATATATTACACATTTACTGTAAAAGAATCAGCCGTCTTGAAATAACGTAGTCTGTTGGTTCTAGGATCTGAGTCTTATTAAACTACTAATAATTTGAGCCCACCCTTATTTAAAATGTATGTCAACTTTTGGTGGGCGCGTTCGAGTTACTAAGTACATATAAGTCATACTACATAATCATTTTTTAAGATAATATTGTCTTCTACTCTTATTTACTTGTTTATTGTAACGCTTTACTTAATAACCTCATTTATCATAATTATATTGTAGGATTCCTTTAATAAATGCTGATTACCAAATATAAATATTTTTTTAATATCGCCTCTACACGTACACGGCATCTGTTTGCTATCAAATAGTAATCGCTTTGCATCAGCCAGTAACCATCTAACATAATGAGGTGCCCGCGGGATGAGAAGATGCTTAGCACGATCGACCTTGGCTTTACATAACTTTAAACAGGAACGATTTGAATAAATAACTTATCAATGACAAGTTACATTACCCAAAATATAAAATACAAAGTTTTTTTAATCCACTGAAGTAAATAAGATTGGAAGTTTTTTAATCTGTTAGTAAGGGTAATTGTTAATGAACGGGAAAAGGACGCTCGATACTAAATTTTATACGATACCACATTTGTTTAAATACACGATTTCATTCATCTCCGACAACTATCTTAAAAGTATAGCTACAAAATATTTGTACCATATTTTAAAGATTTGGAGATTTTGTGTTTAGGCATTGAGTGAATGAGTAAAATTTCGCCTACCGTCTGATAGCAAGCGGTAATAATTTACCATTTTATGGCAACACTGACCATCAGTCGGTATTCGTCTCGTATCGTCTTTCCATCTAGCTTTTTCAGTTTGGCTTTTGAAATGTAAGAAACATTTAAAATTCACTGAATAGTTTACCATTTCTAATAACTATTGCGGGAGCAAAAACACTTGCAAATTCTATAGCGCGCTTAAAGTAGCTGCCAAGTGCCAACAGATAGCTCATTGCAAGGAACGCAATGGTGATTACTCTGAATCGCCACTTTAAGATGTCGACGAATAGGAATCTGGACAAATACATAATCAAAGCTTACGACGAATCACAATGATAGTGACGTGACACTCGACGCTTTTACTTCGCTCAGCTTGGCTTGGAGGGTTTGTAAAGTAGGTACGCGTGTATTTGTCAACTTACTGCTTGTCTTTATGTGTAGGTTCTGTGCCCATGTTGATCTAAGTGCGCTTTCTTATGACCACTCGACACAAGACTTAAACTAAAATATCATCGTTAATAATCTATGGCAATTACAGCGTTGGTGTTAGTGATCCAAGTCCATACAAATACTGGCCACATTACATTTTAGAATATGCCAATGTTATAAGGAGCCTTATTTAAATAATTAATATTCTTACTATCTAGAAAGTCAGTACATAAGTATATCTAGTATCTTCTTAAAATTTTTATAGTTTGTTTCTTTATATTATTTACATTGGTCAATTCGTCTGACTTTCTTCTTCAGTTCGATTAATGTCAATTTGTCGTACAACCGCGTGACAAAATGTGCATTTATACGTATAATTAAATTATTCAATCACAATTGTATTCAAGATTCACGCTTCGGAAGTATTGTCGCCTTCATTCGGTTTTTTTACCGTACTTTCATCTTTTTCTGATAATGTTATAGAATATACTGAACTTTGGTCTGAAAATTTATCTCTATTTCGCCTGCTGAAGATTCCACTGCGAGCCAGGGAGGAGACAGTTGCGATAGAAATATTGTCTCTTTCAGCTTGCGGTACCACCTTCCATATTAATAGCGCGATGCCACCAAATGCGGCCACTACCAAAAACATCACAAGTGTGACTTCACCGAACACGTCTGGAACAATAGGTTCGTCATCTATAAGTAGGTCGATATTGACACAAGAATTAAATCAAAATGCATTTATACAAACTTTGTTGAGTTTCCTCCTTCCTAGCTTCAAGCCGGGCAGGCTGTAGTTCATTGTAATCCATATCCTGGTTTTCGTACGGCTCAACAGAACCACTGGAAGGTTTACTCTGATGAAGCACGTCTCCTGGATTGGACTTGGGCAGGTTTATTCCGGCTCTGACTGTTAATGTCTCTGGCTTGTAAGTACACAATACCAAGAATCTGAAAGAAACGTGTGTAACGTGACTAATTTTCGAAGTAGGTGAGTGAATTAGTACCTGAACTGTTCTTTGGTATACATTACTAACCGACGAGTACTATGTGTTAGTATGGGTAAGTTCTCTTGTACAATAACGTAAGTAGCAACTGTAGTATCATTAACTTCGGAGCCGCATTCGTCATGGTGTATTCGTAGAATATATGCATCTTGGGCACTATTTGGGTTGCCCTGTATAGAACATCGTTCCGGACCACCGTCAGCCGCCTCTACCGCGATTCGACCACCAAAGAAGGGACCGGTTGAAACTTCAACCTCACTCGCATGTGGTAAACATTGTGTAGCACGTGCTGAAACTGAAAACATTAAAACGTTATTGATTGCTTAATTGCCGCTTATTAAAATGATAAAGCAGGAATTGCTTACATCCTTTTGTTGGAACGATGATAATTTTTGACCCGATAGACTGTGGATCAGCAAGATCCCGAGCGTCTCGTCGAACTGGGCGTACTTCGAATGAGTAGGTAGTAGCCATACGCAGCCCAATAATCCTTGTACTATACATGCGCCCACGCCGGATGCCTGTAGGCTGACTGGTTGTAGTAGATGCTTCAGTCGTACTAAATGTTCTACTAATCTTATCTTCGACAGTATCTATCACCTAAAATCACATTGTATTGTTAATATTATAATTATAAGTATTTTTGTAGTCGGTAGGTACAAATAGAAGCGGCGGTGCCATATTAAAACGTAAATACAGTAATGACTGGCGGGCATGTTCCATGTCGCAGTCACGCTCGACGCGCAAACCCCGGGCCATTATCTCCCGTTTCGGAGAAACACTTATTGCCGATATAAAACGTCGTGGGTTGTCATTGCTTAATTATAATACTGAGAGCTATAATACAACAGCTTCGTCTGATATCAAGTCGTGTATTCGAACCGAAGTATTTAGCAGAACAAGCTATACCTACGCGCTGTGTTGTTCTGACGCATGATATAACAATACCTTAAGAGGTGGTACATTTCAGTCGCCAGGTCCGTCAGCTCACGTGCACGCAATTGAGTGTATATTATTCTAACACATTTAATGACACGCCGGTCATAAATTACCGCAAGCAATAGATACTTACATTTTCTTTTGTGACTGTTACATGGCAGTCAATATGTTAAGCAATCAAAGGGCAAAAATCAGTGAAATCTTATTTATATTAGATTTTTAATTTATAGTCAGTTGAGTTACTCTTTAATAATTAATAAGTACCTATCTACCTACCTAGTTACCTACTTAATTGTTTTGCTAAAGAGGTAGACATTATTTATCATCACTACCTACGTCCTTTTGCCCTAGCTAGGATAATTTTAAGTACTAATTTTAAATTATATTCGGCCAAAAATGATTCTTATTAGGTACTCCTTGAAGCAGTCGCCATAGACGAAGAACGAACTTTTTTGTGTTCCAGAAATAGTTAATTACTCCGAGAATGGATGGTTTTTATCTAAATGTTTGTATGGTTTTCGCGATACAGGAATTACACAAACTGCGTGACTGCATATATTTAAAAATAATACTCGTTTTGCTAACGATCTCACTCAAATGTGAAGGGGCAGGTGTCCACCCCAGAATAAATGCTGGCACCCTATTTCGTGAGATTGAAAATCATTATTATTATTGGCCAAACGTTGATGTAAAACACACACATCTGCCTAGCCCTTTGAGGATAGAGGCATCAGCTGTGAGAGTACGTAGGTACATATAATATATTATTATGTAAGTATGTATATTTTGTTTGGTATTTTATTTATTTTGTATTTTATTTTGACTGCCTCAGTGGCGCAGCGGTAGTGAATGTGACTGCTGTGCATGAGGTCATGGGTTCGAATCCCGGGTCGGGCCAACAAAAAAGTTATTGAAATTTCTGTTAAGAAATCTCAGTAGCAGCCCGGAGTTATTCCTAATTCCGGGCTGCTACTGAGATTCTTCCGTTGGCGGTATTAGACAACCCCGGAAAGCACGTAAAGCCGTTGGCTCTGCGCCTTATCTCTCTCCGGTCGTGTCGGATTACCGTCCCATCGGATCATGTGAGTTAGGAAACAGAGAGTGCACTTGTGTTTGCGCACACGCTTGTGCTCTATAATATCTGCGCAGATGACCAGTCTCCGTTAAGGTTGGCCGCCGTGACCGAAATTCGGTCTGGAGGATATTATTATACTTATTTTATTTATAATCATTTACACATATTTACATAAACAATTTTCTTATTTCATAATACTTACGAGTACCTAAGTACTTAATATGCTTTGTTGTTCATTATGATTAACTATGTTATAAGCAGCCCGCCCCGAGTTCGCAAGGCCTCAGACTTAACACGCAAACACCTTACCTATTACTTGTGTTACACGTCATTTTAAATCTGGGATTTAATTAAACTATATGATGTAAAACGTAATTTTAATTTACGTTAAATATCCAAGATAGTTACATATTTAAATGGATTAGGAATTCTTAGGTACCTACTTATATATTTATATTATACATTCGAAAGTAACTCCGTCTGTCTGTCTGTTACCTTTCCACGGCTAAACCACTCAATCGATATCGATTAAATTAAGTACAGATATAGTTTTAAATCTGGGGAAGGACATAGGCTACTTTTTATTGATGTAGGTACCACGCGGGCGGAGCCGCACACAATAGCTAGTATGATAATAAAAGAGATAAATTAAAATGTTTATAGTCGCGTAACACTATTTTATTCTTTAAGTATTCAATACTATTTGGAGCAAAATGGACTGTGTTATTTATAGTATGTAAGTACATACATACATACATAGATTCACGCCTGTTTCCCAGAGGGGTAGGCAGAGACTACGGATTTCCATTTGCTACGATCCTGACACACTTCTCTCGCTTCATTCACTTTCATCACATTCCTCATACACGCCCGTCGGTTCAAGGTACTCTTAACCTGGCCTTTGTCCAGAACGCCTCCGATCTGATCAAGAAACGTTCGCCTAGGTCTTCCTCTTGCGACTGTTCCATTCACACTAGCCTTATAAACTTTCTTAGTCAGTCTTTCCTCGTCCATTCTTTCTACATGCCCAAACCAGCTTAACATACCCTTTTCTATTCTTGTCACTATATCAACTTTCATGCCGCATCTCTCTCTAATCACACTATTCCTTATTCTATCTTTCAGAGTCACACCACATATATTTCTCAGCGCTCTCATTTCTACAGCATTTATTCTGCTCTCATGCTTCTTTTGCCATACCCAACTTTCACTTCCATACATAAGTGTGGGCACTAATAGTCCTCTATGAACAGCCAAACGTGCCTTTTCGGAAACATTTCGACTGTTCATAAAAGCGCGTAGAGCTCCATTCACTTTGTTTCCCGCAATCGTTCTCCTTTCAATATCTCCCTCATGTTTACCATCCCTTGTAAACAAAGTACCCAAATATACAAACTCTTTCACTTGCTCCACTTTTTCTCCATCAATCATAATATTACACATCGTCACGCACTCTTCCTTTTCAAATACCATTACTTTCGTCTTGCTTACATTTATTTTCATTCCTTTACTCTCAAAAGCACCATGCATAATAGTTACCATCGCCTGCAACTCTTCTGCCGATGACGCAAGTATTACTTGGTCATCGGCATAAAGAAGACATTTGACAAGTAACTCATTCATTCTTAATCCCCATTCACAATCTTTTAAATCTTTTAAACAATTGTCCATGTATAGGTTAAACAGCCAAGGCGACGCTACACATCCTTGTCTAACACCTTTTTCGATGCTAAACCATTCTGTGTAGGTCCCATTTATCCTAACACAAGCTCTGGAATCATCATAAAGAGATTTCAGAGCTCGCGTGAGGGTGCTATTCACTCCATACATGGACAATACCGACCAAAGTTCATTCCTCACCACTTTATCATAAGCCTTTTCCAGATCCACGAATGCGCAATAGACCTTTTGACCTTTGGCCAAAACTCTCTCGGCTATGCACCGTAAGGAAAAGACCTGATCCGTACATCCCATACCCTTTCGAAATCCCGTTTGTGCATCCCATATTTTCTCGTCTACTATATTAGATCTACTATATTAGTATGTAAGTAATTTGTCATTATAATAGATAGTATAAAACGAAGTCGCAATCCGCGTCTGTCTGTCAGTGTGTTTCACTGACAGACAGACGCGGATTGCGACTTCGTTTGATATTGACTACTTAAAGAATAAAATAGTGTTATGTGACTATAAACATTTTAATTTATCTCTTTTATGAGCATACGAGTATATTGGCTATTTACCTACACATGTTTCTATAGGGGCTTCTAAACGCATTTTTCTACAAAGTAACTTCTACTTACCTAAGCATCCTTCCCTAAGTTCCTATCATGGAATGGATGTACCTAAATATACCAACTATACTTAGGTTCATCCACTGAATGATATAGACTGCGGCCTACGGCCTACCTACGGCTTCAAAGTAAGGTAAGCCTGATATATATTTATAGACAATTCAAGACAAAGTACAACAAGACTCAGAACAATAATTACTGGATCACACAAATGATTGTCCTGGGTGGAATTAGCACCTATTACACCGCACGCACTAACGGCAAACTCTTATGTTAGATTAGCTTTTGCACGCGGCTTCGCCTGCGTGGTACCTACATCAATAAAAAGTAGCCTATGTCCTTCCCCAGGCTTTAAACTATATCTGTACCAAATTTCATCTAAATCCGTTGAGTGGTTTAGCCGTGAAAAGGTAACAGACAGACAGAGTTACTTTCGAATGTATAATATTAGTAAGAATTAAATATAATTAACTATGCCTATACATTAAGATTGATTTTATACGCATTTTCCATGCTTAAGTTTCGAATCATTTTTCTCTATTATAATTTACCTATTTCCTAATGTACCTAAATTAGTAAGTATAACAGAGAAAAAGGTTACCAATAAAACAGAACTTGAACCTGAGACCTGGACAAACCGAATAGTTAGAATTGAATATAGCTACTTTACCTTTGTCCTGCAACGATATTGTCCCCATGCCTGTAGTTCGCAATAATGCACTTGAAATGCCAACAACTTTGGACGATCTTCTTCATCAGGTTTACCATATTCCCATCGTAGTCTTACGTCACGAAAATCTGGCTCTCCAATAAGATGCAGTACCTCTGAAAACCGCAAAAGAAAATATAAAAAAATGCGTTTCAAAATCAAATTAATTCGGGGGTGTCGGGCGTCACGCTCGGGTGCATAAGCAATGCAACGATCCGGGCGTGCCATTAACCCAATGACTTGCTCACTGAGCCGTTGTTGCTTCCAATAATTATAGTATCATCGATGTAATAGGATCTCGGTTGCGCTCGTTTGCGGGCTGCCTGGCAACCTGTGCGTAGATTGCAAGGTACCTCACATTACGGTCAACACGGTAATATTTAGGCCCGAGGCGTGGTCGCGCATTACGTATGGAAGTGGTCCATCTGGTAGATGACACCTGACGAGGCTAGACAGTGCTTGGCAACAAAATAAACAATTTCCACAGTCCACAGTAATAACATAGCAAAATGTACACGAGACCACTTGAATACAATCAGGTACCTACTCGTTGTGCAAATATTTGTGCACTTACTCTTTTTTGCGCAAAAACGAAGCCTTTTTTACAATCTGTAATGTAGAAAGCGCAAACATTATATCTATGTCACTCAATATCGACATGATGGATCAAAATTACATTGATAATATTTCATCAAATCGTTTATGCGCAGGCAATTAATTACGTTTTGAATAAATTACGAGCTATTAGTAGGTTAACGTTTTTATGACCGCCTACCGTCTACCCACAGCTTAATGCGCCGATTATGCTTTATAAGCATACGCGTACCTACGCGGCTGTTTATAAATATGATTATGATTTAGTTTAGTTATTAATATGTGTTATTGAATGATTTTAATCTGACAAGTTTAAAGAGAAGACTCTATTATGGAAGTTATATCTACAGTACTTACCCATCGTGTGACGATCATTTAACATTTTCTATGACTTTGTCTTTTTGAGACAAAAACCAACTTCCAGACAACCAATAACCAGACCTACGGGTTGTCTGATGTTTGGTGCACTATTGCTGTCGGAGGAGGACAAGGACTAATTAGTCGCTATTCAGCTTACTGCAATAAGCACCGCTGGTCCTGGTCATATCTCCATTCAAAACCCTAAACTTATTTGTGTAGAGTTTTCTGAATAGTAGCTCTATTTCCGCAGTTGGTGGCCATTACGTTTAATATTCAGCAAATATTTCGCTGTGTCATAACTCATAAGGGAATAAACCAGTTAAATAAAAAAGATTCCATTTCTCCAAACGCTATAAATTCCCTTATAACAAATATCCTTATGAAAAGAGATTACTTTCATCTTTATAGCATCAGCACAGTTACAAGTAAAAGTTGTTCGAAAGTGTTATGTACTTATCATTAATTTAGGTAGGTACCTACGTATATGCTACAAATTTATAAATGAGTAGGTAACTAGATACCTATTATGGCCAACTGTATAGTTCTTTAGAGCGACGCATTATAGAAACGGGCTGAGCGTGTGACGAGTGCAGTAACATTAGCTATCGTTGTATGACTCACGATTTATCAAACTAGGTACTTGTGAGTATAACACACACAAGTTTCGTAGGGCTAAGTAAGACTCGTTCCCGCGGTCGACGGTCGCCGATTGCCCGCTATAAAGTCCTGACCTATAGAATCTCATAAAACTGAATGTAGGTTCACCGCTACATTTTTTATATTTTGTATAAAATGCAGCAACAATATGTTAGCATAAAATGTTAACATTCTGCTAACGGCGCGCTGTTTATGATCGCGCATAAAATCATAAATTGCATATTTATTGGATGTGTTCTATTTAAGGAATATCTTAATATGTAGCCTATTGCTACTATATCTAACCTAGGTATAGGTACGTATTGCAAACTGTAAAGGATATATGATTCACTAAAAATAAATCCTAATTGTTAAAACCTACGTATTAAATCAATGATGATGTCGTTTTTGTAATAGGACAAATACAAAAAAATCACATTTTATTGGCTTATCCCAACAAAATGATGCATAATACTTCTGTTTGCAGTTTTTGACAAAGAAGGTCAAAGCCAATCGTTTATTCCTTTTGCTGACTAAAACTTTTTATCAGTATCATCGAAAGCCGCATTTATGTACCTACCAATAAGGAAACGAGATTTGCCGCACAAAGCAGAGTGATAAAAATTTATGAGTAATATAATTTTATTTACATAAATTTAGAGCCGCGTCCTCGATATGAGTAACAAAACCAGAAATTGCTCGAACCTCGAAATGGAATTGCAATCTCATTAACATTTTTATACACCACAGTACGCACTGGACGTTTGAAAACGGATGTGGCCTCGCGCGACGCTCTGAGAGGAAGCGCGCAGTAGCTACCTCTGTAACACATCTGATTATGTAGATACAAACTATTCATCGGACCTGCAATGTACGATTCCCATAGGGCCGGTACCTGTCTAAATTATGTACGTTGTTCGTATTATAAAAGAATACGATATTTAGGTACAGCAATTCTCGCCGATCCAACATTATATTATTTTGTCTTAATACCATAAAGATTCAAGCTCTTAGTCAATTGATATTACGTTACGTGTAGTTACTTAATAATAATTTTGTCATTGATATCCTATCTACGCCACATTTAAATAGAAAGATTTTGTTTAACGACGATCCTGTTGCCGCTGGTAAAACCTGGTATCTGTGCTACCGACAATTGATAAGCCCTCGTTTGCGTATATGGATATTGAAATTTTTCTCAAAATGCTTACCCTCTTAATGGATGCAGAATATCGTGTCTGAAGCCAAGAATTTTAGCAACAATTATCGATTTTTTAATCGATGAAGTCATCAAGCAAATCATAAATTAAATGTAGCAAAAGTATGTCATACATACGTATACAATTAATGTACTCTTGTGTTTTTTCCATTTCACGCTACAAATGTTTGTATGTATATTAACACGTTTTCGAAATCTAGACACAATTCAAAATTCTAATAAGTACGTTAAATTCGACATAGCCGACATAAAAAAAATTATTAAAGGATATTTTTTGTTTTACTACTTAGTCTCTACTGCAATTCCACTACTGAATCGCAGTTTTAGCCAAGTTTAGCAAGGGTGACTATGGAAAACATCTAGATATGAGTTTCGTAAAATTCCGTAGTAAGACTAACTGCTTTAGGACCCACAACCAATATTAACCGGAGTACATAATCGGATTTTAGAATTGAGTTCCATTTAGCAAGGCGGAAGACGATATTAAGAATATTTATAAAGGTGTGTACCTAAGTCTATAGGAAAAGTAGGTAGGTACTTACTACAGACGTGACTATAAGAGGTTTAACTTTTACGTAAGTATGTATATTAAATCAACGCGTAATTTATTGCCACATTACGCGACATAAGCGTCGTTATGTCCACAATAATCTATATAGGATATACCATTATATAAAAAATTGTAATGTGTCGAGTTTAGTGGCATAGATTTGAGGTATGACGGAAGCGCAGGCATTACCTGACGACTCGACCATATCGTCCATTGTTCCTCTACAATACATATCTATCTATCTACAACAACGTAAACACTGATCTGTTTTTATACAATCATTGTTTTCGTTCAAATCTGGCTGATCTGTTAGCGGAAAGTGAACAGGGCGAGAAAATTGGTTACCGTCATCTATATATATATACGTGAAGCGAAAACTGTACCCCTTTCTACGAAAGTTGCTCGGACGGAGCTATATAAAATTTGGCACAGTTCAAGTTTATATGGAGAAGGAGTGGCGAATCCAAATATTTTTATAAAATATGCATTAGAAATACATTAAATTAATGAAAAATCACGACACGCACACAACCATGCATATGACACACGCAATCGAATCGCGTTCGTAGTATTTCGGCATTGTTCGTCTGACGTTGTACAATTCTTGGTAACTATGGTTACATATACCTTATTTATATGTAATAAAGGAAAAAGAAAACAAAGTAGCAAGCATAGGAATATCAATGAAAAATATAGATAAATTAACCTGTATAGCCTTGGCGAAATCTAAATGAAATGTGATTATAAGGGTGAAGTTATGGACAATAAAACCTTAATAACGATCAAACTTAAAATTTAAATAAATTATAGTCGAATTTTGACCACTAGGCGACTAGTATTTGTAAATAGTTCATTGGATTTAGGTATTTCATAATTTCGGTTTTAAGCCTATATAAACACATAAATTGCTTACAATCACGGAGCATTTAAAGTTAAACAAGGTGAGCCACGTCACATCGAGGTAATATGTAAATAAGCATGTCAGTAACCAAAGCATAACCTACACATGTCATCACCTAAACCTCGCGCTTATAACATATTATGCTCGTAGACGAAGGCAGAAGGGTATTACACCCACATATTGCAGGTAATGTTTTGGACCCACGTAATGGAGGGCGAAACTATTGACGTCTCAGGTACCTACCTACTTTTCTGGATTCCGTGCTGTTGTTAAGAATTTTCTTAAGAAATACAAAATAACACTTTGATTGACCGAGGAACCGAACCCAGGATCTGACGTTCGCCCACAAACATAAGCGCAAACATACATATGTATGTTACGGGACCATCAAGAATCTGGGCTATGACACTCCCCACAGATAGATACTATTAAATATACTATACTTTTAACCTATTGACAGACACAATAGATACCATTGATTATGTCTGGTATTCTGAGTTGACAGATTAATCGCATTTTTAGATAAGTAGGTAGATACCTAGAACCAATTTATTGTGGTACTAGTTTATTTTGTTATATAAATGACAAATATCATACATTTGCTAAAATAACTAGCCAGTGTATCATACACTTCCTAGTTATTTTTAGATTTTAACACAACAGTTAGATATTAAAATTCAAAAATGGCGGTTGTCCTAAATCTATTATGGACGATTATGGCAGTCATACCATAAAGCTGCGTGACTCAGATTATTAAAGAAATAAACAATAAAACTAACTACTATTTTTATATGTTAAAATTATACCGATCGACTCCATTTACGGATCTACCTCGACTTATATAATGTATATATTTATTAGTTTACCCACAATTAACATAACAATAAATCCTATTTACCGAGCTCGACCCAACAAAACTGTTATAGCCTAACCTAATCAATAACATTGATAGTGAAAAAACGAAAGTAAGATGCTGTTTAATTAGCGAAACACCTCGGCTTTCTACCGAAAGCGGTTGTAATTATCATACTGCTCTTTTTGCTTTATCTATTCAATGTATATTAAGCACTCGGTTGATTACATATTGCCCATCGATACATCGCGACGCGACGTTGCGCGTTGCCTCAATGCTCTCACGATACAGAATTACCTATACAGATTGTTCATCTGTGTCTAGTGATGTTTTTACGCGTGGCTGCATAGGAAGTGCGTGAAACATGTTCATTATGTAAGTCCTTAAGGTTGACGTAACTCGAACAACAATGGTATGATTCTAATTTCCCTTACGTGCTTTCCGTTAGGTACACTAACGTAACTTCTATAGGTGGGAAGACAAACGTTTCGACTGTCGTGCGTGTTTTCCATTTGTATCTACTATGAATTATTATTCATTTTAAAAATCTACAGTAGTTTTTTATGCTGATGAATTCGTAACAGCTTCATTGTAACAAGCGACTGGCGCGAAACGGCACTAGCCAAACAATACGCATTTCACGCGCGATGCTCTTCCTGTCAATGTTTATGAGGCCAACTAATTCCATAGTGTCAAAGCAGCAGCTACCGTTCACTGTAACCATTGAATGAACTATAACTTTGCTATATTTTATTCAAACTTGTCTATTATACCAAAATCCCAGTTGTCCCTTATAAGCATAACAGTACTTACCCGATAGTGCCTACTTTATTATATGCAATAAAAATACATCATGGTCAATGATATGCATCAACGCGCGCACGTTCAAGAATTCCAAGATCCGATTGTTTTTAGTTCGCAATGCATCGCTGCAGCATTACGACTATTCGCGATTTAGCTGTCCTCAATTGAAGAAAACTCCATATATTGCGATATTTCTAAATATTTTACGCATTAAACTTATACCTAACTTTAAGTGGAGTAAATAAATCAGATAGGTAAGTAGTTCTGCGATTTTATAATTTCAAAATACAGATTATTAAGTTACTTCGATTACGTATCTTAAAAGTACACCTCCACTTAGATTCCAGCCGCTAGGCGTCATTTTAAGACGCTTGTAAATATGCTAGAAATTTGAAGGATCTCTGGCATTAACCGTTTTGTGTTCCATTCGCAGTAAGTACATAAGGGTATAATTTAAAATTCTTAGTGATTGCTTTATGTTGCGGCACAGAAAGGTTTACCTAGTATGTTTAAAAATAGAACACAGTTTATGTGATACATGCACGATGGTGTATGGTCTATCGACACTTTTAACGATGGAAATATATATTCCATTGTTGGCCGTGCGTGTATAATCTCCGTTTTTACCGAATTCAATTAAAAGTGACCCACTGCCGAAGTCTCGCGTACAGAACAAAACAGGCTATGTACTTTGGTACTTCACAGACAAAACACAACAAACCCGAAACTTTGTCACAACGGTGTTTAGTTACTGATAAAATTGAGGGCAAACGCAACAGAGACACACGTTAAGAAATATTATTTTTGGGTAACAATTACCTAACTGTAATAGTATTAAGTGGTTTCTTGTAACTTGTAAGTAGTAGTAACCACCGAAACACTTTTTGCTTTTAATTGTAATGCTTGCGTTATTTAAGTAGCCCGAAAACGAGGCGACGAAGTCTTTTACAATATCGTCACTAAGAAATTCAGACCGACATAAGTAGTGCACGTTGGTTTCTCTTTATTCCAACCATCTAATTACTTGTTTGCTCAGAATAATGCTTTTATAATTTTTAATAGTGGCCACATTAAAACGAGAACGGGCGTGAAGAGTTGTGGAATTTGTTGCCGACAAATAAGATGTTTAGGTCTGGTGAGCAGTTGTTGTGTTGTAGCCTGTAGGTATTCGCATTCTTTATTCAGTGAACATTGTGCAGCGTAGCAAGGGGTCGTCGGTTGACAGTTGGCATTTCAACAGCAGTGTCCGTTATATTTGCTCAATTACTGAATGTGACTACTGAGTTTCGTGCCCTGTGCTGAACCGGCGTAATACCAATAATCCACTTTTAAGATAAAACGTGTCAACACATGCCTTTGCCTAGTTGAAAGCCTGTTTAGCGAATACCTTTGCTTTACTGTTCATACTAATATTATAAGTAACTTTGACAGTTTGTTGCATGTTTGCGGCTAAAATGCTGACCCAACTTTCATTATATTTCACGTAGAGGTGCCATAGCATAGGAGACATAGTGTAGGTATTTAAAAAATTGCGATCATGGTCTCGTGTATCAGCTAGTTCATAATAAACGCAAATTATCTCTTTACGATTTATACGAACAAGCACTTATACGTTCAAGGAATGGCTATAAATAGAGATGCTTAATAGTTATTTATTAAATAAAATAAACAACAAAACGTAAACACGAAGTATAAACCTTTAATCTCCAGCCGAGTTGCGAGAATTATTTGCTCCTATAAGTTATTAACTGAATTATGTGTCGGCGCCACCGAGAAATGGCTACGGGTAACGGCCACTCGATCGCCAATAAAATGAATAACCGTTTATGGTTGTGCAACTGGAAGTCGTGAAATGTTCGCCTCTCGTTCCCAACAACTTTTATGGATAACCACTGTTTTACTGAAGCTGTACTTAAATCCCTGTGGTAATGAAAAGCTGCAACACAGTAACGGATCTACTGTGAACGTGTAAAATCTCGTTTGAGTTTTTGTACATCGACTAAATATCTAATTAGTAAGATCTAAACGTTGACTCACAATCCGCTTTAAAAGGCAATTTAAGTGGGTAAGGTAATCGAAAATGGCAAACTTAAATAAGGCCAAAGAGCCGTTATAGATCGTAAATCGGTATTCCACATGATGACGAGTAGGAACCTAAATTAACTTAATGTGGCAGATGTATGTGGGTGGTGATCTGTTTTAGATGAATTGAAAATCTGCAGCAGGCTTGTTAGGCAACATTGTGGTCCGGAGCCAGGACTCATGCTTGTAGTATAACCTTAGACTGACGCGACTTATGCTAGCAACATCTATGCATCCGCGTGCAATGGGACCTACACGTATTTATAGGTATTAAGTAAAACGAACGATAGCTGAGATAATGACCAGTATTTAGTACCGAAGAGAATAAAATTAAACATAAAAAAATAAAAACAAATATAATATACATACCCACGCGGAGTGCGATTTCTGCTCTAAAGTTCTAAAGAAATTCCTTTGTTAAATTGTACCGTCTTAAAAATACACTGTTTAAGAAAATATTTTCGTTGTATAAAGGCTTCTCGGATAGTGCCTTAGGCAATCGCTCGCTATGAGTTGGAAATTTATCCGTGGATCAGTCTGCATACACGTAGGAATATTATTGTACATTCTAATAATGACCGGATTCTATTGATAGTGAGACTGTAGTGTATAATTATTTATTGTTACCTTTATTTTCTGTTCATAGCGGTTAGTAGTTTAAAATTAAGACACTTATTACTTACATATTTGATGAATTAGCACTTTCATTTATATAGTTGAGTGCCTTATGTATTTATTTAGATATTATTGCGTAAAGACTACAGTTCCAATACAGAAACGTGTTCCTAGGCCATTGCCTTGAGGAAAATAGATATTGTCGCTCACGATTTTATTAAATTGACTAACTGGAAAAGTCTTTGTGCAGGTACAGTGCAGACCAACATATTAATAACCAAACTAATACGAAGAAAAAGCAAGATGTCAATCATTTGAGTAATTGGAAAACAACACTTTACAGGTACCTAGTAAATTTGTTAGTATAGTTACATTATTTAGTCGACATGCGACATTTAACAATAACTGAAACGGCACGTTGTTGCGCGATTCGGCACAACTATCATTTTGATGTCTTATAGTTAGGTATGACACAACTTATAGAGTGATCTAAAGAAATTATCAGCTAATTAGCGTGACGTGCGGCCAGACACGCATAGTGAAAGCAGTTTTACACATGGCCCATTTAGCGGCTCACAAAACAAGAGCACAGCTATCATGAGTTTCGGCGCGACATTTCACTCATTAGTTTATATTGATCTAAAAAGTTGAATTACGAATGTTGAGAGGTTATTAGAGCGGCTTCTCGGGTCGGGGTTGGCGCCGCCGGTCGCACACTACCGTTATCGTATGCTAATGCCGACCGCGAAATATTCCGCCAATGTAATGACATGCACAATATGGTTCCGCCGCGCGTCGTCCGCACTTCTCACCCAAAACATTCATGTGTAGCGTTACCATACCATGACGGTACGCCATAATCGATTGACCGGGAAGAATTGTTCTGGCAAATTTTGATG
Organism: Catocala fraxini; assembly: GCA_930367265.1. NCBI lineage: Eukaryota > Metazoa > Arthropoda > Insecta > Lepidoptera > Erebidae > Catocala > Catocala fraxini. The sequence goes on from OV884029.1 coordinate 19,715,520, forward strand.
ACTATCGTCATAAATGCGAAAGAGTATGTTGTAGATCAAAATCTTCAGTGTTAAAATCATACCATATACCGTTTAATTTTTATAGACTTGCTCCAAAGATCAGACCGTTCAGACGCTTTATTATTATATTGAAAGTATGTCTACTTCGCATTCAGCTTTGCAAATTACATAACGGATGTTTAGCTATGTAGTAGCTACAAATTAACCAAAGGCTATGGCCTTTGGTTAATTTGTAGCTAATAATTATATTTGGATCATAAGATCCAAAGTTATGTTTAAGTACATTGTCCGACTAGGCATATAAGAAAAACGATGGAAATCATAACTAGATGTGCATCGTTTTTGCTGTAGTTTGCACTGGACACGGGTAATCCATCACGGCGTAAGTTTAAGACCACTTGCTGACTACGTCCTGACGGTACCTGTGATTTGGCTCAATGCGATTGCTGAGTCCGAGGCGATTGTCTTTTGATATCGTAAAGTATCAGTCTGTTGCTCGTCAAAATGCAACATAACTCCTAACTAGGTAGCTATCTTTCTCTTCCATATCGTACCTTATTATTAAACGAAAAAATTTTTAAAGGCTTCGGATTTGTTACAAGTCACTGTCATTGTCGGCGACCCAGATTCGACTGTTCGATGATTTGGTAACTATCAAAGGAATCGATCCATGTCATGTAAACAATGGAATAATATAAGTAGATAGATGATAAGAGCGTCATAATCAGAACTAGGTACAACAATATTTAGCTGGAACCGATTGTTCTGTAGCGCAGTTAATTTGAGCGAAGCAATCTCTGCGATGGTAAGATAAGCTCTGCAGATGGGCCCGCGTTCCCGCTGCGGCTGCGATCTGTGACATAGATAACATTAGACGAACATTTCCTGCCAGGTTTGAATATGTCGCAGCCACACTTGGGTACGGTTACAATGTAATGTACGTATAGAGTTGATAAAACCGTTATTGCAACCATAAACCCTTTGCATTTCGAGCTTCAGAATATACAATAGTCACTTAGGTAAGTATACAGTTATGTGTATTCACAAAGAATATCGGCGGAGGGTATTCCGTATCACACGTTCATCTCCGTGGCTGACGTGAATTACATGAGTGCCGTTAAGGTTATGGCTGCAATAATGTGGGAAAAGTGTGAAACATCGACACTTTGTGGTAAGTGAACATCGTTGTAGCTGTATCGGACCCATGTTGCGTAAACCCAAGCATGCGACAGATGCTATGACTATAATAAGATGAATAAGCATTTAGCTTCGTCTCGCCAACAAAAGATTCAGTTCTTTCGTTCGTGTAAAACTATTACATCGAGAAGAAAGTTGCCTGTTTGGCAATTATTCATTATTGTCATCATTCTTTTCGGTTATTACATTTTGCCACCATGTTTGGTTTAACTATGTGTTACATAATTGTGAAGGGGCGAATTATATGAAAATAATAAAAGACGATTTACCATTTGTTACGTATTCCAAAATTGTTAGCATATATTTGAAAAAAAATATTTTAAAAAATGGCTATTGCTATCGCTACGGACACCCCTCATAGATTTCGTAGGTGGCCGGTGATAAACAGTAAAATTGATTCAAAAGTAATATTTAGGATCTGGATAACTTGTTAGGAATTGTATTACAGTATCTACAACTAAACTTAACAATATCGCTATAGTAAATGATTATCAGCTCACGTGACATCTTTTCAGCTTTTACAAAAGCAAGGCAAGACAACACAGAACCATTTAATCCACCACAGAGAGAAGAATAATAACAGATCGGAATAATCTGCCAATTTTAATGTATTGAATAGTGAATCGTCGTCGTCCAAGGTAAGTTATATTCTAGTTGTATAGCCACTTCTATACTCACTTGAATGTGTGGTTCAATGTTCACAGAGTCAAGTAGGTTGGTATATCTATTTTTAAAGATAATTTATAAATTATAATAGCCGATGACATAGCAGTATTTAACGAGCAAAATAAACATTTACACGTGTGATCAGCCGAACTTTTAGATTATTCTCGCTGGCATTTTTATTTCTTACATTCTAACGACTATTTTCTATTCAAAATTATCTAAATGGAGTGTGATGAAATGAGAATGGAAATTAAAAGTAGGTAGGTAGGTTGTACCTGCTCTAGACACGCAAACTTAAATTTCTAGAAGTTTATTTTAACGTGAGTTTAGCAAATTCAGTTACTGGGTCGACTTTATTGATCAAAATGTATTAGATTATATTAGATTTTAATGACTTACATGATAAATTAAGTATGATAGTTAAGCTTATTTTATACATAATATTCTATTCTATCTAACATTATAAATGCGAATGTGAGTTTATTTGTTTGTTACGCTTCCATGTCTAAACTCCGCGACCGATCATCATGAAATTCCGCATACAAGTTGTCAGGGGAACAGAAAAGGATATAGGGTTATCTAAAAAAAACTACTGTTACTAATCTAACCTAACCTACTTAGATTTACGCAAGCGAAGCTGTGGGCAAAATCTAGTTATTTTATAAACAGTATTAAATTCTACACGATTCTACATAACATGAATGGAATGTTTGCCACATTATGCAGCTGTGCTATTGTTTTTTTATGCGAAATTTTACGCTTTCGAACCTCTTTGTGAGATCTAGATTTTTTCCTTGTGTAAGTCTTTATAGTACTGAAATAGTTCAGTACGATTCTAGACTGTTAACTGCGCAGTAAAAGGAGTCTAAATATTTAGTTGCCGATTTGTAAAAATAAAATGGGCAGCATTGTGGATTTCATATAAAAAAATTTTGAATGACCTATAACAATTTTATATTTTTTATGTGTGTATGCTTGTATTTAGGGCACTATGTTTTGTCTTAAATCAAACATACATCAACCATCATGTAATTATGGCGAACCGAAACAACTAATACGGGCAGAAAGTAAGCGACATAACTTTAAATACAAATTGTATACAATTTTATTGATGTTATAATTAATACAGGTAATACATGTTACAATATAAAATCAGTTTTCGAAATTCAAATGAATTTTTAATAGAACAATTGCGCTGTGTACAAAAGCTACGAAGTTAGATGTAGGACATAAACGGCAATGTTATATTAAGTCGGTATTAATTTTATAATTAAATACCTACTTAATATTAAAGTCCATTATTTGATACTGCGTCTTTGATCCCGTGGCAGTAGGTCGGTCAGTGTTATTGGGATTTACTGTTAGATGTTCAATAGCAGCAAGGAGGCTGAAATTGTGTCCGATTGACAACACTAGGCTCGCCCTCTATTACGTTGGATCAAAAGACACGACCGGCGAAATGTGAGACCATTAAGTATCTTCATATAGTACTTAATTTCTCTTACTAATATTATAGGTAAGCAACTCATTATAAAATCACTTACTTAGTTACCTACTACTCTCAGTCTCTATTTGTTCTCTTATAAATACTAAAAGATGGGTCTCTTTTCGTCTTTAGCGACAAGTAAGAAAAATATAATAATATAGAGTGGATGCCCCGAAAATGATTCGCTACTGACGCCGACAGATTTATGCCAGCATTGCTAAATTTGATATATAGTTCATTTAAAATCTTATTAGCAAAGGAAAAAGTCGAAAAGGTATTAGGTCGGTATTAGGGGCAGAGCCGGTATTCGGGGCAACCTCCCTACTAAAATTCTTATGGTAAGACATCTCTGCTAATCCATTCAGAGATTTGTCTTTGTATGTATGCATTATCTGATAAGTATGTATATCCGTGCTTATTAATATTTTATATGTTGGCCTTCAAATTCCGAGAATGCACCAGCTAATTAATAATTAAAAAGTAACGTCTAACGAGTACAAAATAACTAAGATTGTAATTTAAACTGATCATAATGTTATGGCTACATTGGAAACTTTCTTAATTGAAATTTCTTGAATAGCTGAGAGAATTTTATAGTAATGAGTTATATTTCTATAATACCTATTTAGACTATGTATCATTTAAAATTATTTTCAGAACTATAAACATAGTAAATTGAAATGTCTTTCTGTGTAATTGTAAACTACCTATAAGTACAGTCTAGGTAAAGATCATAGGCACCTAAAATAAATGTTAGATACGTTCTATATGAGACTTAGACAATATATTTTTTAAGCAAACAAGTATAGATGCGACTTGTTGGTAAGCAGTAACCACAACCTATGAGCAATTGCAGGCCTTCAACCAAAGAGTCGCTATGCTGTCTCTGCAGGGAGTATACTCATCTTTACGAATATACACAATCCATTCATCTGAAGTATATAGGTCAAGAAAAATCTGCAAGGAATCCCGTGGCCCCAGAACGTAAAGGGCAAGAAAAGAATACGTGTGTGGTTTCAGTATGTAGGAGTCTGCCATACACCGTCGTCCAGCCCAGAGCGGATTATTAGATGACTAGGTTATGTACACGGCTTCAGTCGCGTTAAAGTTGTTAATTTTGTCAGTAAAATTCTATTCGTCGGAGACAGTACTTTTGGGGTCAAAGATACCATAATATGTCCTTTTCTCTACCCGTGACGTGTATGCAAAATTTCAGGCTGCTCGTCTAGTAGTTAAGGCGCGAAAGTGTAACAAACAAAAACCAACAAACTAACATTTGCTTTTATAATATTAGCTAGGATTTACTACCCAAAAAGGTAAAACTCCTAATTATTTGGTACTAGTGCGAATTCATCGGTTTGACTTCACGACAACCGAAGTATTTCGTTTTTAAAAACTGCCGCAAGAGTCCTGGGTACTGGTAAGCAGTTATCGTTGTATATAATTGGTAGCAATACCAAAAATACTTGTAGATAAGATGTAAGGTAAGGAATGGAAGAGATAGTTATGTGAACCTGCGGAACCTAATCCTTACTGGTTAAAACGCATTAATATTAAGAGAGTAGTTCTTTGGGTAAGCTGGTAAATTCGTAATGTACCTACCAAATAATTTGGCTGTTTCGTTCAAGTCAACCCAACACAAGCGTTACGAAATTTTCCATGATTAGAATTCCAAATTAGGATACTCGGTGTGAAACTGCATATTTGTTTTTAGGCAATTTAAATATATATAGGTACTGGAGGAGACATCTCTAGTTTTTTTGTAACAGGTGTTTAGTCCTTGTTCTCTAACTTACTTACTCGAATATTAAAAACAAGCCATTATTTGTTTTACGATACTGCTTTATTAATATTGTACTCAAACGCTCGGCATTCTAGTAATAGTAAATAAAAAATAACTAGTCATTGAGTTATTAAGAACTACGTACTAGAGGAGACCCTCTAGTACGTTGTTCTTAATAACTCAATGACTAGACCATAGTTACATAGGTAATGGCGAAGAGAATTTGGTCTCGAGATGAGAAGAGATTTTCACAACAGATATGATGTTACTAGGTCCGTTAGCGTGAAAGTTTGTTTGATCTATTTTATTCTACGATATTAAAATCGTTTTATTGGTTTAGTGGTAGCGAGAGTTCTAACCGCTAATATCTCTGGTACCTAGTATTAGCCCGGGTCAGCCTACAATAACATAATTTCTATAAATTATGTTTTTAGCCATTCTATGTGATTCTGATATGATTGCACCAGATCTAGCACGAGTTTATATGTATAGCTCTATTTGTAAATAGACCTACACATATAAACAAATGCTAGCTCTTCGAGGTGTACCTCGATGTATGTGTTTGGTCGTCGACATGTATGGCTTTCCTTAAATGTTGAATACTAAGTTTAATAGCGCTTTCAATAGAAACACTATTTGACTTTATGGAAAGATGTATGTACATATCTATATCAACGCTTATACGTAATCAGATGCTTCGGGTATTAAGAAAACTAATTAAATAAGTAGCTATTTTTATTAGTTGAAAACCAGCGCCAGGCTTTCTAAGACGGCTATGCTGAACTAGGTGCCATTAGGCAAAATTTATTTATTTTATATTGTATTTAACTTGATAATAGTGTTTTCCTCAATATTTCGCTTCCTATGATCCCATGTCTAGCGGCATAATTTAAATTTCTCAAGAAAACTCAAAATCGCTTTGATCAGCCCTGGAATCAAAGCCGAGATCTAATGCACAGCAGTCGTATTCATTACCACTGCGCCACCGAGGCAGTCAAAATTCTAATGATAATCATTATAAGGCATACGTTGTACTTATCTAAGTACCAACTATGTGGTATGAGCCGGTACGGGCATTATCTAATTTTACAATGACTTTAACTCTATTTATTTATTCAATCCACCATATTATTCAGTCTGCTATGCATTTATTTATGTTATTTTATTCATACCTTAGCCGACTGCACGAGTAGATATCATAAAGTACAGCCGAAACAATTACGTTTGGCGAGTTTAAAATATGTACCTAATATATCTGAGTTACTAAAATAAAGGAAAACAAATTTAATAAAAAAAATACGGAACTACCTAAAATAAAATGGATGTGACAACTATTGGCAGTTTTGAATCTAGTAAAATACAAGTTTCTTTTACAAATTGTCATAAATATATTTTCTCTTATCTGTCCGTAACCACCTGCTTGTATGTATGAGTATATATATGGCTTTCCACGCAATGCAATGGGCGGATAGCCGACGCAGATTTCTTAACGTGTTGACTGCCAAGCAACTTATCTCGGCTCGTATAAAAATATACTAAAAGTGAATACGCAACAATGTTTTTTGTAATTTTCGGGTTTTAATCTGATTTATACTTATGTATATGGAACTAAATTTAGTAACCACTACTAGCACGTAATGATGATCCTATCGAATAGGTATGAATATTCGAAGTTAAATAATCTATTGCCGGATATCGTGAAGATACGTAGAAATATTTTCGGAAACGTTAGGTTTTGTACGTAAATCGGTTACTTTAAGATTCATATTTCAGAAGTTAAGGTAAAAGTGAGGCATAGGATTAATAAAATTAATTGATTAATTAATTATTTTAATTGATTGACCTTCTCTTAAGATTGGTAAAATTCGGGTAGTTTGTAATGGTTTTTAATTTATGTTCTGTTCTATTATGCTAATTCGTGCCGTGCGATTAGTTGACCCTGGAGGTTTATTGGCTCGATGACTAAATTATCCCATCTTGAAAATATACTCCAAATATATTACTCAGTAAGTAGTCAATCTGTGTGACCTCTGACTGGTTTTTTAGCAGGTGGCCACAAACAGACTGCGAAAGAAAATCCGCTTTCCTCCAAAACTTTACAAACGGTTTTCTTATATATTTAACGTTACTATATAGAACTATTCGTAAGTATTACTATTACTTATTCTTGGTACCTATTAAATATTCGTATTCGTCGAATAATTAAAATAATATGACGATGATATAAATGGCATGCTTAAAAAATGTATTCGGTAAAACCCAAATATTATTCGTTGTATGAAACTGGTGAATAAAATAGTTTTAGTAATGAAATAATAAACCGATTACCAAACAGAAAGTTACAAAAATATGAGATGTGTAGTCGTTTATTGTTATTAGGTACCTACCTATCGAAATGCTTTCATAGTCGCAAGTGGCACTATACTTTTGAAGTTTGTTTGAAGTTTGTCATCGGGTAAGTAGTCGTTTACGTGTATTATCGCAGCAAAATGTAATAAAATGTTGTGCTTTAGAGAGTTGAGAGTATAACAAATAATTAGTTCATCGTGAAGAGTAATTTGTTCACTGATAGCAAAATTTGTTCAAGTTGTAGTTGTAAAGTTATTCGAGAAAACAGATTTTGCTGTAGTAACGTTTCAAACATTACCCTGGCAAAACTTTTTTTACAAAATCGTTCATCCCGGAAATAAATGCATGAATGAGCTTTTGTTGCGTATTAAATGTTTGTGAACAGCAAAATTTGTGTGTGTTGTGGTTCTAAAGTTATTTAAGATTTTTCTGCGGTAACGTTTTGGGATTGCCCAAATCTCAAAAACGGCTCAACGTAGAAGTTTGAAAATAATACCAATTAGACCTTAATTAGTTCAAATTTTTCAAACATTAGTTTTTAATTTGTTTGATGAACACCAATGTAATTAAATGGAGCTGAAATTCAGAAAGAAACGGATTTGCAAGTAAACCAGTACACTTACAATCAAATAAAAAGCTGTATCATGTACACTTGGTACACCTTTATAAATACAGTAAATTTAGATTATTGGACTCTACGCAATATGAAGATACAAAGAAATTTAATTACATTTTATATGGTCTGATTTAAATGATCGAATACGCAGTTCCCATAAAACAAGGAAACATGGAATACTATAAATTAATTAAAATGTTCTATCAATAAACAATCCTGTTAATTTCAGCTTTAAATTACGACTACTATGAAAGCTATATCAACAAAAATAATGTGTCAGCAATTCTTCTTTAAGCCTACCAAATTATAAAGGCTACGTAAAAGCGACCGCACCATATGCAAGGCTAACCATCTTAAATGAGCAGTATAATATGTTTCTTTCGTTAGTACAGTCGCGAACAAAGGAGCTGTGATTGGTAAATAATGAAATGAGCATAATTAAAAATTATTATTTCAAAAATCTTACACAAATTATATTATTACCTTACCTAATTATTTAAATCTCTAGGATAAAATCACAGATAAGTTGAGTATTTTTTTATGTCTAGCTAGATAATATCGCATATAAGTACATATATTTTAGCAAAGCAAATATACATTTTTTTTTGTTTTCTACAATGGTAAAAATACACTGTTTAATAATAATATTTCGTTATACAATATTTCGTAGTAGGTAGATAGGTAGGAACCTAATAATTTCAAATCACAGATTAAGTTTAGCTACGAAAAAAAAAAAGTAAAATATATAGGTACCGTCAGCCATAAATTACTTTTAAAGAAATTAGAGGTCATAGGCTAACGCCTATAAATAAACTATCCTAACTAACTATCCTATAAACGAACATTTGTAGTGCTTTGGCAGTAACCTGCCAAAGCACTACAAATGTTCGAATCCTACCTAACAAAAATAACTCAAAGAGTTAAGATAGATAATAATTGCTATAGTCACCCATTGCAAATTCAGTTTTCTGATTGTGCAACAAACTATTTGTAAATGTTATATTTTTTTAAATTATACTAAATATTACTTACTGAGAAAATTACATTCTTAATGTTACTTTGGACTTACATGACAATCATGTTTATAAAATACAAAACTAGTAGAAATATTTATCGAATATTTATAAAATTGACTGCACGAATTACGATATTCTACTTGACTGTACAAAACATCGGATACTAACCTGCTAATTTGCGAAGTTTACCCGTATGTATGGTGCGGTCGCTTTTACGTAGCGTTTATAATTTGGTCGGCTTATAGAAGAATTGCTGACACATTATTTTTGTTGATATAGCGTTCATCAAACAAATTAAAAACTAATGTTTGAACAAATTAGAACTAATTAAGGTCTATTATTGGTATTTATTTTTTCAAACTTCTACGTAGAGCCGTTATTGAGATCTGGGCAATCCCAAAACGTTACCGCAGCAAAATCTTAAATAACTTTAGAACCACAACACACACAAATTTTGCTGTTCCCAAACATTTAATACGCAACAAAAGCTATCTATTCATACACTTACTTCCGGGATGAAAGGATTTTATAAAAAAATTATGCTAGTGTAATGTTTCAAACGTTATTGCAGCAAAATTTGTTTTTCCCGAATAACTTTACAACTAAAACTTGAACAAATTTTACTATTAGTGAACAAATGACTCTTCGCGATGAAATAATATGTTATACTCTTAACTCTCTAAAGCACAACATTTTATTACATTTTGCTGCGGTAACGCACACGTCGCTTACCGCGCCGCGCCGGCACTAGCTTGTACTTACAAGGGAAAAGTCACTTAGCAGTATGTACCAGCCACTGCCAAACTGGACGAGTGTATTAAATTTTAATGTGTTATTTTTATAGCGGTTCCAAATAGTTTAATATCAATTAAAATATTTATATTTTTATCTTCTCTTTGTATGAAAATGTTAACACAGTTTACAGTAATAATGTAAATTGGCGCCAAACGGAATAAAAATTCAAAGACAATATCTACGTTTTTAATGTAGTAGTACAGCATGATAAAATGTGTTCGGTGCCTAAAGGTACTCATTGAATTAATACCTATTCTTATATTGAAAACATGACATAAAATATATTTCATGACTATATTATTCCTATGTTCTTATTTGTAGTTAAGGTTTTCCTATAAATATAACGTACTTATTGAAATAGTTACCCAGGTGTAGGTAATAGATAATAATTATAGTTATATAAATGAGTACTCATTATAAATTACAAACCTACCGAGATTAATTAATTAATCGAGACATTTGACTTCGTACTCTAAATCTGTAGTTATCAATTGATCAATGAATACAATACTTAATTATTTTATTTCCTTATATATAATAATCTCACCTTCATTGGCGTCAATTTCAGCAATGGGAGTCACAGAAGAAATTTGGAAAATAATAAATGTTATCAGAAAGAAATAAATATGGTACACCATCATGTCCCAAAAAATTTAGTGAAGCACATTAATTATTTATTTTAAAGTTAACAATGTCTACGTTATGTATTTTCCGTGCGCGTTTTACGTATTAGATATCGCAATGAGCGGCCGTCAACTCTGAGAGTTCTAACATGCGCTTGCGCAGCAGCGGGCACCAAGCGACTAACCAATAATATAGTCGAGACCAGCTACGCTCTTTTGGATACTACACAGTTAGACGCGACCTCCGTGCTTGAAAGGATTTGAAGTTCAAAATAAAATGTATGACACGACAAGTACCTATGTTACAGAAATAACTACGTTTGTAAATTTATTAATTTACTTACACTGTTATGTAATTAGTTACTAAGTAAATAAAAATATAGAACAATATGCTTAGATATTGCTAACAGTTTGCCTTAACTAGGGCCATATCTATACTATCTATCTAACTATAATAGATATTATAAATGCGAATGTGAGTTTGTTTGTTACGTTTCCACGCCTTAACTACGTAACCGATCGTTATGAAACTACGCATACACGTTGTCGGGGGAATAAAAAAGGACATAGACCTTATATCCAGAAAAGCTTTTTTTTAACATGGGGATTCCCCCATGTTAAAAAAAAGCTTTTCTGGATATAAGGCATTCGCTTTGACTACGTATACCTCTCCGCGGGGCGACGCGACGGAGAAGTTATGTCGGACTCACCGGGGAAAGATAGTGAGCGACATCCCGGTAATACCGACATCCAGAAAAAGCTATTGTTACTAATCTAAGTTAACCTACATTCACACGAGCGCAACCGCGGGCATTTAGTAATCTAATAAAGCTGAAGAGTTTGTTCTTTGTGAACACGCTAAACTCTGGAACTACGAGGCGGATTTAAAAAATATTTTTTTATTTGGTTTGAGGCTATACAACACGTCTCTACGATACACAGAAGCGGAGCAGTAATCATAAAAGTGGGTGAAACCGCTGGGAACAGCTAGTTTATTAATTAAGCATCAGATAAATGCCAATCTACGAGTTCCAAGACCTTTCTTTAAAAACAATTCAATTCTTATAATAATATTAAGTATATTACTATTAGCAATGCGCCGTGTTAGATTGCTGGGAACAAAAGCCAAGACACACAGTTCTCATGCCTTTCGCATTCCTAATCCCTTTCATCACGTAATCTTATACAACCTGGTATTCGTACAATATATTTACAAACAAAGCAAGACGCCAATTTTATTGCGCATGCGTCAAGATATCCCACCCCTGGGGCAGTCACCGATCTGTAGTGTTCTTGGCAACATACGGTTCCCAAAAACAATATCGTTGGTATAAATAAAATGGTCAATTTCAATTAAAACAACATGGGTAATCAATTCAAAAACGTGGCGGTGATTGCCTGCCTCAAAACCTTCCTTTTCGTTTTCAATATCGTCTTTTGGGTAAGTTGCATTTTCATTTCGCTACATACGCTACGTACATTATAGGCTACGTGTATTATCTATTATATCTAAGATAAATTTAAAAATTTAATGTGTACCAGGTAGAAGATGCCATTCCGACCAATCTCAACCTGTAATAAGACAGATAGTAAGGTATATAATCAAGAAACTCTTAAGAGTTAATTATTTTTTTGCGAGAGTGATTAGCTGCATGCACTGTAATGCAAATGGACTTAAATATACCCGTAATATATAATGTACCTACCCAACAAATCAGTACAGGAAAGCGATTAATGGTAGTTACTTTTAGAATTCACTTCTGTCCCATGGAAACTAAAGTGAAAACGGTACGTGCGTAAAATATTGAACCGTGCATACTTTGCGTCCAAATATTTTAAACTAAATGTTGATGTTATAGTTAACAGGTTTGCTGCTACTGCTAGTGGGATTATGGGCTGAATTTGACCTGCACAAGTATATGGAACTCTCACCTGAGTTCTCAGGGACTGCCCCTCATGTTATGATAGGCATTGCTTGTCTCATAGTCCTCGTGACTTCAATCGCGTTTTCCTGCATCATCAAGGGACAACCGGTGCTTCTTTACATCGTAAGCATATTCCTGTATTTATATAAAGCATATCTAGTTCACGTGATTTTAAATCTCAGCTCATTTTAAATATTTCTTTGTCTAGGAAGAGAAATAATGATAATATTTATTGTTGTATTACAATTAGATGTAATTACAGCGTTTTCCTACCATATTTAACTACACCTACCTAAAATTACCCAGATTAAGATCTTTTTGTGGATGTAAGATCGAAGATATTATTGTCATGTTCGGCTGTTTGCAAAAAAGATACCTACATCATGTTTTCGATTATCAAGCAACATTTGTCTTTAATTACTACATGTAATAAGTACATCGCTGTAGCTTCGAAAAATAAAATGGCTGATAACACAATCATCGCAATCATCTTAGGTTTTTGTAAAGATCTGAAGTCGATTTAGAATATTGAAAATAAAAATGCTGATTGGCTAACATAAAGATTAACGTACCTAGCCATAACCTAACATCATCTCTCCGGTTTGGTATTTTTTAACGTGATCGTATCTGATTGTTCTAAATGCGAAGATCTGAAGAACGATTATAATGATTGCTTTTTTATTATGTAATAATTCAATTTGGCAATCGTTTTAAAATTGCCGCAAATAACCGTTTTGTTATTCACACAGGATATAAACAAGTCAATCTCCACCAGCAGATTTCTAAGAGAATTTCTTTGTGTTTCAGTATGGCGGGTTCTTGGCGTGTATTTTCATGATGGATGCTGGCGTGGGAGCCGCGGTGTCATGTTACCGTGACACTTTTGCCAAGAGTCTCCGCGATGGCCTCACGCAGACTATCTCCTCCAACAACGTGCGCAGAACCAACTTTGACTTCACACAAGAAACTGTAAGTAACTACTCTCATTCGATTATCTAATATTATCTGACATGTAGTAAGACCACTTGCGATTCAAATACAGGCACAAATCACCAACAAGCTTGATTCTATGTATATATTTCAAAGAAGTCTACAAAGCGATTATTGTCATGAGAAAGGTGGTAGTTTTAACATCACTAATATAGCGCCTTCGCACTCTTACGTTTTACATTGGCCTGTATAAGGGAGCCCTAGGTGGGTCAAGCCAACCCCACGATGTTAGGTTTCAACTCAAAATTCCGGGGTTGTATACATAAAATCTTGGCCATCGATGTTTACGAGCCGGGCTTCTCTTAGGATATTACCCTAAATGGAGTATGTTCCAGAGGAGCACGGCTTGATATGGTTTTGTTGTATACAAAAATAATAGTGTATTTTATTTTTACGTGGGCATGTAGTTAAAGTGTGAACTTGCATATAGTTTCACACTCTACAGAAAAAGCACCATCTCATGGTATGCCATAAACCAAAAGGAGTAAAATAAAATGAACAAAATAGTTATTTAATAGGTAGGTAGCTAACCTACCTACAGCTACAGAAAGTTATTTATTCCATTATCTTAATTGGATTTAAAACTTAATATTGTCTTCTATTTACGCGAATATTATTCATTGAAATTAAACTGCTATATACGGATTTTACAACAACAACAACGCGATAAAATCCGTATATAGCAGTTTAATTTCAATGGATTTAAAACTACTTTCGGCCACAATACTGACAATGACAGTGGACTTTACAATTTGTAATAAAAATCGTTCCTGAATATCATGTAACAACACTCGGCAGTCAGCACATTAATAACAGTGAGGTGACCAATCATAACATCGCACCATCCGTGCCTACAGTTAAACACTATTACAACTAAACTTACAAAAATGTGTATCTTCATCCTCGGTTGTTAATTTTGTTCGCGTGTTTAACAGTTGCACTGCTGTGGCGTATCTAACTACACGGACTGGATACGGCTGTCGCCACAGAAGGTGATTCCTCCCTCATGCTGCCTCGACCTGCAGAAGTGCGTCACGGCCAATTACAGCGAAGTGTACCAACGCGTAAGTTTGACGATTCTGTGTGCTCAGATTTAAATAACGGAGATATACTTTAAAAAGCTACACTTAGTAGTGTAGCTGTAAGCGCTGCAGTAGTCTGCAGCGCTTTTTACTCATTGGCGTAGCGGTAGCGAATGCAACATGCATGAGGTCTTGGATCAGATTTCTGGTCGGCAAAGTGTTATTGCGATTCTTGCAAAACTTTTTCTGTAGCAATACGGATGCTATATAGATGTAGCATCTGCAACGGTGTCCGAAAGGCGGTAATAGGCTGGCCTCTTATTACGTGGGATCTTAAACCATAGCTGACATAATGTGGGTTGGTTGTTGACTATGATTGTTGATACACATTGTTGTATAGTTGTGATGTTAACGGTAGTACATATCTCTTAAAGTACTCGAGGTGCATGTAACGCCGCCAGTCTTACAACAGATCTCTCTCTGACGATGGTTTTTATGAATACAGTGGCGTAGCGTGGGTGACAGCCGCCCGGGGTGGATGAAAATTTTGCCGATCTCTTAATTAAGAGGGCGGCAAAATTACCTAATTAGGTATTTCAATTTAAAAGACTGTAATATACAGAAATTCTAAAGAACTTTTCGGCAAGCACAGTCATCATTATTGTGTATTGTACATTTGCCCATTCCTCTTGTTTGTCATGAAATGGTTTAAACATTTACAAGATATTAGTATTATCTATTGTGAAAATTTGCCGTCACTAAAAATGCCGCCCGGGGCGGGCCGCCCCTGCCGCCCCCACTACGCTACGCCACTGCATGGACACTTTTAATGTGAATATTTAAAATTATATTTCTTTATAGAATGTTTGATGCCCGAATCAATATTCTTTGTTTCTATATATATGTTACGGCTGATACCCGAAGTGCGGCTACACCTAGTTTTAGCCGGCTACAACTCAAAAGTTACCTAACATAACCTAACCGCATGTGGCCGGCTGCACCTAGTTGTAGCCGGCTAAAACTAGGTATAGCCACACTTCGACTATTAGCCGTAACATATACATAATCTGTTTCTAACAGATTCCGAAATGAGTGCGTCAATCATCTCTGCCACACACTTGCCAGAAGGGTGTGATAATAATTGACGGTAGGTATGGTAACATTACCATACCATCAATTGTTAACAGTGTGCATGTATATGCATGCTATTAGCCACAAACTTAAAAATAATAAACTGAAACCACTTTAAATGATACAGATTTATAATTAGATAATGTTTTTTCACAGGGATGCTACGAGGTAATTTCCGAGTTATTGGAGAACAATTTCGACATTCTCGTGGGAATTGCGATTGGCACCGCGTTTCTCCCGCTCATCGGCACAATCCTCTCGTGCTTCCTCGCCAGTTACATCAAGAAATCCAAATACGACGCTGTCAACTAACGACTGAACCATTGTTATCTACTTCAATCTCAATATTTCTATAACTATCAATCGACTGACGCTATCCATATTGGACATTTGCATTTGATGTTTACATTATTAAAATATATCTAATTATTAGAATTTATGTAGAAATTTTATCAATGTATTACTAGGTATTCCTTGAAAAAATATTATATCCCTATTTTTAATGTTATTAAACTTGAAGCAAGATAGTGGGTTATTTTTTTTAAATTTGAAACTATATATTTTACGGGTCACCTGTGATTTCTTTTACATTACTGACACAACTGGCGATATGGTACCTCTGTCACCAGTTAAACTGGGCGGAATCAGATGAAACACAGCTTTAATTAACATATACCAAGTTACCGAACTGTGATAAAAAATATTTTTTTCCTTAAAACCAATTGTGTCGCAGTATGCCAGTCAGGAAGCTTGTTTCCTGGACCTAAGTCGCGCTTTTGATTCAATTAATCACGATTTGTTATGGAAAAACTGGACAACAGTAATGTACTGCCTGGCGTTGCTGGGCTGATTCGATATTGGTATTCTAATCAGTCTAGCAATGTCAGGTGGGGTACAGCTGTGTCAGAGAGCTATAAGCTGTCTTGTGGAGTTAGGCAGAGTGGCTTAACGTCTCCTGACCTCTTTAACCTTTATATGAATGACTTGATCTAGGAGTTGAGCAGGGTAGGGCTTGGTGACAGATATGTCAACAATCTAAGTTATGCTGATGACATGGTCCTGCTCAGCTCCTCGATCAAGGGGTTAAGACTACTAATATATATTTTCGAGAGGTATGCATGAGACCATAATTTAGTATATAAAGCTAAAAAGACTGAAATGATAGGGAAACAAAAGCACACTTGTTTAAAACATACTGTCAGAATTTTACACGTGCCAACTCTGGACTAGATATACGAAGAGGTCTTTGGATGGCATTCGTGTCCAGTACAATAACATCTAAAGACCTCATGGGTTTAGCACCATATTGTAGTGCCCCGGGCATGTTTACAGAGGCATCCAAAGAAGCTGAATCGTTGGGTTCATGCCTCAGGTCGGTTTGTGTAGTAATACGATAATTAAGGATATTTCTGACAGATTGTGTAGTAATTCCATGTATGAAAAATGGCTACAAATAGCTGCTTATGTTATTTAAGTTTATGTGATTGAAAGTTACATTTGTTTGTTCTCTATGGAAACCAACATTTCTGAAATAAAGATTTATTATTATTATTCGGTCGATATATCGGCCTCGATGGCGTAGTGGTTAGTGTAACCGACTGCCACGCCCGAGGTCGCGGGTTCGATTCCCGCACAAGTCAAACATTTGTGTGCATAAACATGGATGTTTGTCTTGGTCTGGGTGTGTCTATATATAATATGTATGTATTTACAAAAAAAAAACGTATGTATGTATGTTTATCCATTGTCTAGAACACATAGTACAAGCTCTGCTTAGTTTGGGCTAGATGGTGTTGTGTGTATGTGGTAGAATATTATTATTATTAAATTCACATTTATTTATTACTAATCAATAAAAATTACATTTTAAATATATTTATAAAAATAAACATGTATTAATTAATTTGTTATTATTATTATATTTTATTGGTTTTATTCTCGCCCATTACTGGGGAAATTCGTCAGAATTGCGGGCTTTTGGCCAAAACAATTCTGGTGGAATGATAATTAATCGATAGATAAAAACTTTCTGACAATTCTGCATGTATTTAAGATAACTGCTTTCTGTAGTAGTGTGTATGTGAGAGGATGGATGTTTAGTGTTTTTAAGCTTGTATGGAGTGTTTTAGGTATGACGCCTGTGCTGGATATGATTATGGGGATGGTGTGGACCGTACGAACTTGCCACTGGGTTTTGAGTTCAATAGTCAAATCTGTGTACTTGGAAAGTTTGTTGATATGAGTGGAACTTAAGTTGTGTGTGTCGTTGACGTAACCATACCCAGGCTACGTCAATGAGATCTATACAACTTTATTTTGCTTGTCGTGTAGTGTGACGTCCGGTCTATTATGATGTATTGTTTTCTCGGTGAGTATAGTTCTGTCCCAGTATATTTTGAAGTTTGGTGAGTCTAATATAATTTGAGGTGTGTATTTGTAATATGGTGTTTCTTCGGATAGTAGTTTATGTTTGTAGGCAAGTGTTTGGAGTATGATAGCTGCTATCTGGTCGTGTCTGTGCTTATAGTCTGTTTGTGTGATTGATGAGCATGCGCCTGTGATGTGTTGAATTGTTTCAGGTAGTTTGTGACAATGCCGACAATAATCGCTAGTTAAACTGCTGTCTCGAATGATGTACCTACTTCCTGTAATTTTTTATGTCTATAACCTGGTCTTGGATCCCTAGCATAAAGCCTTCTGTTTCAGGAAACAGCTCGCCTCGCTTTAGCCATGCGTTTGAGGCTATCTTGTCAACATTAGTGCTATTTAAGTCGAGACGATGTGGGCCATGTAGAGATTTTTGAGTCCACATATCTATTTGTTGTTGTTTAGTTATTGTGTTCATTTGTTTAGTCTGATCAGTGAGAGAGAGTGGTGTGAATGTATCTGCCTGACATATTATAGCGCTGTGTAGTTGTGAATGGGGTGAACTGTTGTGGAAGAATGTTCTGAGTAATGTGATCTGTTTGTTGTGAAGGTTTGTGATGTCGATGAGGCCTCGACCACCCTCACTTTTAGGCAAAGTTAATCTTTGAATACAGGCTCTGAGGTGATTATTATTATAAAATCCTTGCAGTCGTTTTTGCATGATGCCGAAACATACAGACAAACATTCTAAATTATTTTCTTTTTTATGACTTGCCTTGGTATAAATCCTGTGACCGAGCGCGATGACCTCCAACCACCCTGAGGTTTGACCTGGGGGTGGTGGGCTTCGTGGGCCTGCTCACCACCCGATCACCACCAGTCCGAGAGGCGGCGTGCGTGTTCCCACGTGCGACTCTGTGTCGTGTCCTTGTCCACCCCAGGGGGACGGTGGAGGAAGTATTTTTGTGTAGTGGCCTGAAGTTTCACACGGCGGCGGGCCGAAATCACGGCGGGGTCGCGATTGTATGTGAAAGCGATTCACGCGGCCTCGCCGTCTATGGTTATGTCGAGGAACACCGTGGTAGGTTTAGTTGGTATTACCGGGGTATCTTTTCCCTGGTGAGCCCGACATAACCTCTTCATCGCCCCGCGAAAAGGTAAGCGACAAAGCATTACCGTACGTAAAAAAAAGCCTATAGATCCTGTGTGGCGGGGGACTTTACGAAAATTCCAACAACGGACACAAAGGACACCCACATACAGCTTTATTAGTTTCGTTATACTCGTAACTGTGAAAGCTGGCCACAATAAATAGTTTACTGTTGCCCAAGCTGTAGCGCTTTGTGTATGATAAATTGATAATATATTATAAGCACTACATACCTACATATACTGTTTTATTGGGCAGACTGTGCCATGTACATAAGTGTACCTACCTACTACTGTACTGTACAGCCTTGGCCAAAAGTATTAGGCACCCTATAAATTACTGCATATTTCAGGCTTAGAGAGAAATAAAACTAATTATAATGATTAAAGTACTTTATTTCCATTAGAAAATTGTAAAAACATCAATATTTTGTTGGGCCACCCTTTGATTTTATGACAGCAGCAACTCTGTGGGGCATACTACGTACAAGTTTCGCACATTCCTCTGGAGAAATCGCATCCCATTCTTGCACTAACGCGTTTTTTAAAGCAGTTTTTGATGTTATCGAGTGCTCTTTTATTTTTCTCTTCAAAATACTCCACAAATGTTCAATAGGATTTAGATCCGGGGACTGGGCAGGCCAATCTAACAGATCAATACAATTTTCAGTAAACCAGCGCATCGTAGTAGCTGACTTGTGACACGGAGCATTGTCTTGTTGGAATTTCACACCATTTAAGTTAGTGTCACCAAAAATACACGAAAGCGAAGGTACGAGAGCAGTTTCCAGTACATTAATGTATTTTTCACTGTTCATGCGACCTTCGCAAACAAACATTTTGCCGACTCCATCCGCAGCCATGCAACCCCAAATCATTACACTGCCTCCACCGTGTTTTATGGTTGGTACTACGCAATCTGGGTGATATTCTTCGCCTTTGCGTCGCCTCACAAACGTCACACCTGGTGTTCCAAATACCTGTAGATTCCAAAAAAAAGCACACATTACAAACTTTTATAACATTTGAGTTTGAAGACAAACACAACAATGATCGTTGTAATTGTGGTATAGACTTCACTAAAAAAACTTACCTCAAAGTTTGATTCGTCAGACCACAGCACATTAGACCAATCCTCTTCTGTGAAATGTTGGTGTCTCAGAGCCCAATCAAGTCGTTTTCTTTTATTGTCTGCGGATAGCCACGGCTTCTTCCTAGCTTTGCAACCTTTTAAGCCGGCTTCTACTAGCCTTCTTCTTGCAGTTCGTGCGCTTATGGGATGTCCAGTCTCTTCAGTTAAAGCCACAGCAAGCTCCGAAGAAGTTTTTTTCTATCTTTCACAAACTCTCGGATAAGTTTTCTGTCCTGACGGCTAGTAGTCACGCGTTTTCTGCCTGTTCTTGGTTTATTTGCATGAGAGCTAGTCTCAACAAAACGTTTGATAGCAGATTGAACGGCGCATCGCGAACATTTCACCAACTTCGCGATTTCTTTTTGAGTCTTGCCTTGCTCATGTAAAAGTTGAATTTTTACACGATTTTCAATACCTACTAATTTCGTTTCGTTTTGGCATTTTCAAATGAATTTCTTCTCAATTAATTCACAAAACCACAAATGCACTGTCTTTACACTAAGACTTCCAAATGGTAACTGACGAAACATTAAAAATAAATTTTGGAAAAAATAAAATTTTATTATTGACGCACCAGATGTTTTACGACTGCTTAAAAAATGCCGCCTATTGTCTTAAATAGTGTTTTATGACACCGGTATCGCAGTTCTATAGAATATTGTTTAATTGTTCAAATAGCACAGGTGTGTGATTACTATATTGGGGGTGCCTAATACTTTTGGCCAAGGCTGTATGTATCACTAACTTGGGTATCTACCCAAGATATACGAAGACGTCTGTCTTCGTTACTTATAATCCACTTGACTGCACTCATAAGTCATAACACAAGGGAACAAGGGTTTGACAACCAGAACAGTAATCATTTATTTTCGTTGCGCAGTGCGCTACCTTCACCTTTTACACATCAAGGCATCATTGTTGTAGGTAACAGGTCTAATATCAGTTTTATTTAAAGTTTCATAATTTTGCTAGAATTAGCCTACTGTACACATGTCTTCACAATAGGTTATTCAAAATATAACGAATCAACAAGTTTTTTTGTGTTAGATATTACCTATATAGGTACAGACGTTTAATGCCTCAAAATATGGGTAGTGATCAAAGACGTTGTAAAATTCCATCAAATAAATTTGGTTACGTGTTATGTAGAAACAAGTCTAAAAAAATATGTACGGAAGAGATAAAAGAAGCTTACTGCTCGTATTTAGGATTTAGGATTGGAGATCTTGAAAAGTCGTGGACACCTCAAATGTGTTGTTTTTCTTGTTGCAAGAGACGTGCGAAGTGGATGAAAGGTAAACAAAAGAAAATGCCTATTGTAGTTCCTATGTTGTGGCGTGAGCTTCCAATCATGTAAACGATTGCTATTTTTGCGCGATTAGTGTCTCCGGATACTCGAAGAAGGATAAACAAAAAATAAAAACTCCAAATTCGCCATCAGCATCGCGACGTATCCTCCAAGGAGAAAATCCATTTTCTACACTCTCAATTACTTCTGATTATTTTGGTGCGATGAGTGATGAACATGAGAGAGGTTTCATCAAGATGTGCGAACAATAGAAATAAGATATCAAGGACGGCGGGATCCAGCCATGATGGCAGATTGATTTTTGTTGGTTCCTCAAAAAAGAAGATTCAATGTTGCACAAAAGGCAAAAATGTTACTAACCAAATTAGACCCGTTTCTTTTACCTCAAAATACTCTTTAATAGTGGACAATTTAAAATGAATGAATGCCATTATGTTAAAATTTGTTATGCTTTTAATTTATATAAATCGTATAAATAAATTACAATGTTCTTTTTGAAAAGAAAATGGTAGCTGTATTTGTAAATTTAGATCTGTTACAATAAATTCAATTTCAGTTTCTAGTTATGTCAGTCAATTGTAATCCAGGACAAGTAAAATTTTTTAATTTGTATAAATACGTTTAAAATTTATTCCCTTGTGTAATTGATAACTCCTTATAGGTGAAGCACAATAACCGACCTATTTGTGATTTATCTTACACCAGTAATAAGAATTTGAGATAATTTGTCTTGCTGTCTTTTGATTTCTAGTAAGGGCAACCGCATACTTATTAGGATATATAGTAACTCTATTGTTTAAGATGAACAAGGCATATTAGAAAGATTCAGGGCAGATGGTAGAAGTAGTATTATCATTAGTTAATTTATCAAAAGGCATCATAGACTACATCTATAATTTATAGGTACCTATTTTACTTAGCAGTGTTTATTACCTGAAATAAAATTATAAATAAAAATCAAAGCACTTGTTAAAATATTTATTTCCTGATAATTCTATAACATCAGAGTATACAGTCTTATATACAATTAAGGATATTGCCTAAATAGAAAACTTGAACTTATATTGGAGACAATATAAGGAACACCATGGTTGCCTTTAACTTAATAAATTATGTACAATTTACAGTCAAAACAATTTGGTAATTTCTAATTAAATTAATTTCTTCAGTCACTGTCAGAACTGTTCTTGTCTTCCTTGGCTTCAACCGTCTCTTGTTTGTAATGTCTGTACTCTGGTTTCAATTCCCACATGTTTTTGTGTGGGTTTTTTAAGTTGTAATTACATACTTCTTTCAATATTTCCTTTAAATACACAATAGGCTGCCTGGTGATCTGTAACAAAGAATAGAGTATTTAAAGTATTCTGTTCTTTAAACAGGCATCTTATATATAGTATTGTCACGTTTATATGATTTGAGGTTTTGTGTACTACGCAGCAATAGCAGCAGAAACAAAGAACACTAGAGCCACTACTCTTGTCTATAAATCTCACAAATTTAATTCTTGTATAGGGCTTGACCCAAAAACACTCAATACAAAATGATAAGATTTGCAATATGAAGATCTTCATTGGGAATATTTTACATTCTTCAATAAAAACTATTACTTTTTGAAGGTCTTTGATGTTATAATACTGATGTTTCTCAAATGCAGCAAACAGCATGTTGAGCACAGCATCCTTGTCATCTCTGGCTTTCTTGCCTTCAGCAGTCTTCTTCTTCAAATAATCAATCTGTAACATAATAAATAGGCCATCATTACTAGGAAAACAAGGATCACATAGTTTAAACATACAACATGGTCATAGTATTCATACAATTTAAGGTGGATGGGGAATCACTTTAGAAAAGTGGAGGTAAAGCTGAGTAAAACAATATCCTACTCATAGGAAAGTAACTTTTTGAAAGTCATATTTTCTGCACATTTTTTATAATGTGGAAGCTGGTTAGTAGCTTTATGAAAATTTTATATTTCACACATAAGTACACAGTATCAGTTTAAGTACCTAGTCTAATGAAAAGTGTTTTTTTATTTCCTTTCTTGGCCATGCTAACTAGTATTATTCTTTATTTAATTTTAACTAGTATTATTATAGTAACTGGGTCCAAATGTACTTCACATACACAATTGACCGATTTAATAGTAAACATTCGAGTATTATTGTGCAGTAAGCAATAAGTGGTTGACATACATGTCATTTAATTATATTTTGTTAAAACACTTACATTATACTTATGATCAGACACAGGTTTGAAGTTTTGGACAATTCTGTCTAGCTGTTGCACTTGTCTTTGTGGCATAGAAGCTTTTCTTATTGACTCTGACTTTAACTTGTAGTATGTTGTGTCTGCATATGGCCTACATTCTAGTTTCTGTACAATTCTACCCTCCATATACAACTTCTCAGATTCTGGCACCACAGCATCTGTATTAGAAGCTGAAAAGCAAGATTGATATACATCAGCATTATTTTTGTCATGTGCACATAAACATGAAACATGATAACCTGCATAGAATCCAATTATTAAACAATGACATGACATGACTGACATGTCAGGCATAATATGAAGACTAAGAAACCATCTTCCATAATAAAACCTTGACACTTGCATCCAAAAAAATGTATTGCATATACTTTGTTACAAATAGATTTTGAGTGCTTACAATGTAGATAGGTACAATTACTTATTACCATGTTGTGTTATTAAAGGAACTTACGGATCATATGTGAGAATACTCCCAAAGATTGTCTCGTAACATTGGACACGTCAAGACGGTGTTCTTTGGGTATATTCTGTTCTCCAGCTTCTTTGAGACAAAGCACAGCCTCCGACAGCGATAATTGCACTTGAGCACGTTGTCCCGGCACTCTTGATATCTTCAACTTGCCCACTTCGATGTTTCCCGGTGCCTTCTCCCATTTATTGGCTATATATTTAGGAACTTTTACGAGCCAGACTCCCCTGCCAGTATTCGATAAATCCAACTCTCGGTCAATATGTGGAGCTGGATTATTAGATGTACTCATTTTAATAAATTGGAATTGGTCGAGTAATTACTAATTTCGTTTTAATATACAAATCATAAATTAAATGATTACTAATCTTGTTGTTTTTATAACGAATTGCAAATTGCACTTCCAGATATGTTTGACAAAATTGACAATAATGACAGATTGACACGAGGATTAAGGATATGACACTGGCATTTAGTTAGTGAGTCATTTCAATATTTTCAACGATTTTCAATCAGATCTTAGTTAGCAAATAGCAATATACGAATTATTTATAATCCGCAAACGATTGCATTTAAACAATCAGTGAGAGCTCCGGGATTAGGGTATCAGACGGGTAGACTAATTTCTATTACCTACATTGTTTCTGAGGTTTTATCCAGATGGATAACACCTCAGAACAATAAAAAAAGCAGATAGAATTAACGACTGTAATCAAAGGCAAAGCTTTATCCTTATCTTAGCATTAAGTTTTAACTACACTACAGCTGAGCTGTGCTGTGTGTTTGGTCGCAGCAATACGATTCACGAAGATCATCTTTATAAAAATTATCAAACAACTTCATAACTCTAAAATCAATATCTTTGAATCAAAAACAAATGATATTTTTATTCTATATTTCTCCAGTAGACAAGAAGAAGGCTGACGGCTACTTGCCCATAACCATTGTTATAAAAAAAATAGATGTCAATAGCGTAAATGGCAAATGCCACTCTTGTCAAATTTGTCGATGCGTTGAGTTTTTATAGGAAAGTGTTAGTTTAGATTTATTATGTTCTGTCTTTTGTCCAAGATGTTTAATAACTATTATTGCATTTCATAACTAAGTTCTTCACATATGGCAACAAAGTAATGTGAAATCATGTTCGGTTACAGTAAAGAGGCAGTTAGAGTGAAAGTCAAGGTTTGTATTGTGTTGGTCAATTATGTTTCTCATATTAACTTGAAACATCTGTTAGAATAAAGATTTTTAAGATCATTGACTTAATGACTTTAGCTATAATACTAATATAATAGACTATACAGTTTCTGTTACCTTCAGTATTTGTAATCAATTATTTGTAAATTTTAGTAAGAATATGTAAGTATGTCAGAAAAGCTCAGTGTTTGGAACATAATTACGAAAGTTTATATGTAGATTAGACTATAACAGAATTTTATTTTACACTAACAGTAAATGAAAGAAATCCAAATGAAATTATCATACAAACACAGCTTGATTTATTATTTTAAGTATTTTTTTATTTCCTAAACAGAAATGTGAAGGTAAGCTGCAACCAGAATTGAGGAAGTTTTCAGTTGATCCTCAAATAACATCTCTGGAAGTGTTACAAAGCATTTTAGTAAAGGCATTTGATATCAAGTCTGATTTCACACTATCATACAGAACTGCTGATGACTATGGACAAGAGATATTTTTACCACTTCTATCTGATTGGGACTTGGATGCTGCTTTTCTCAAGTGAGTTTCTTTATTAAATATCTTGGCTTGTAATTTATAAATTTACTTTGACCTTGAGTAATTACAAGTTTGATGTGCAGAATGGAAATTCTGTAGATTGTATAAATATTCAAGGTTCATTCATGTCTGATTGAGATTAAATGTACTAATTGTAACACTTCTATTAATCAGTTAAATATGTTAATTATATATATGTTATTCAATTTAATTTTGTTTTGCATAGAGAAGACTATTTGCAAAAAAACTACTTTAAGTTGAATCTATCTAGAAATATTTATAATAATGAGATGTAGGCTTTTTATATATGGAAAAAGATGTAGTCCTTGAAAAAGGTATCCTACTAATTACATCAGCAATATTTTTTATATGTACGAGGGTGCGTTTTTAAGTTCGCGGAATGGAATAGAAGGGGATGAAATAATATTACAAAATTATTTTTCCTTTTCAATATATTCACCTGAAACCCTAATACATTTCTCAGATCTATGAATTAACTTATGAATACCTTCATAAAAAAATGTTTTGTCTTTCTCTGAAAAATACGCCGAAACTGCATCCTTCACTTCTTCATCGGTTGAAAATTTCTTTCCTCGAAGCTCTTTTTTCAGATTTGGAAAGAGATAATAGTCGCTGGGAGCCAAGTCTGGGCTATAAGGTGGGTGATCAATGATATCGAAGCCCACCTTGTGCAAAGCAGCCAACGCAACCCGACTCTTGTGAACAGGAGCATTGTCGTGCAAGAGCAGGACACCTTTGGTCAATTTTCCTCTTCTTTTTTCTCTGATTGCCTCTTTTAACTGCTCTAAAATTGAAGCGTAGTGTTCTCCGGTTATGGAAACACCTTTTTCTTTGTAATCAACCAACAAAATTCCTTCTGTGTCCCAAAAAACTGTCGCCATGAGCTTTCCCGCCGATTGCGACACCTTGAATTTCTTAGGCGGTGGTGTACCCTTTTTATGCCACTGCATGGAATCTTGTTTAGACTCAGGTTCATAGTGATGAACCCAAGTTTCATCCCCAGTAACAATTCGCTCCAAAAAACCATCCTTGTCTTCATTACACTGGCTCAAAAACGCACGCGAACACTCGACGCGCTTCTGTTTTTGAGGCGGTGTGAGCATTCTAGGCACCCATCTTGCACTGACTTTTGTCATGCCGAGATGATCATGGAGAACCTTGAAAATGGTCGTTTCAGATACTCCAACCATCTCTGCGATTTGTTTTTTCTTCAAACGTGCATCCTCCAATATTAATTTTTCGATTTTTTCGATAAGATCTGGAGTGGTGACCTCAACAGACCGCCCAGGCCGGGAATCGTCTTCAATTGATTCCCTGCCTTGCTTAAAGAGGTTGTGCCACTTGTATACCATGGTTTTTCCTGGACAAGAGTCCCCGTATACAGATGACATCTCTTCCAAAATGGTTTGAACATTTTTTCCTTGCTTGGTAAGGAACTTTATAACGGCGCGGAACTCGATTTTCTCCATACTTCACAATTTCTTCCAGATTGAGTTGCTTGAGGGACGATAGTTCAAAGACTAATGACCTCATTATGATAATACTCGGTATATATACTAATTATTAGTTGCTAAACACGTTAGTGACTAAACAAGCACCCCCACCACCTTCCATACCCTCCATTCCGCGAACTTAAAAACGCACCCTCGTACCTTAGACATCCTTTAGGTGTCCACTGAGCTGCTTCATATGGTATACCACCATAATAAAACAGCTCAGTCAGGTCACAAAAAAATATCTTTAATGTATTTAACATAGTTTAACAGCACATTCAAATTTCAGGGCACATAATATAGCCCTTACTCAAAGATCAGAGCCATGTGTGCAGTTAAAAGTAGACATGAAACCGTTTGCTGAGGCATCGGAGGATTGGGAACCACCAAGTGTGAGTCCTTCTACTCCATTGATCAATCAGAATTATAAAGAGCAACCAACAGTTGCTCCTGCCCAGCAACAGACTGAAAAGCAAGAAACACAGTCTGGGATCCAGGGAATGATCATGAATCAGGTATGTGTACCAAGAAAGTTAGTATAATATTGTCTGCAAGGTTAACTACTCTTGTAAGGTTTAGGATGTTTTGGTCAACCCAGTGATTTAACCTGGCAACTCAAAACATATAGTAAACATATAGTATACTCCATTTATTCTTACTTTTAGTAAACAAACCATTATAAAACCATCCAGTTACTGCCTTAAAGATGGATAGAGATCCATCTTTGTAATATATAATCATACTATTTGTTATTTCTTTGAAAATAAATGTAGTTTGAAGGCAGTAACTAGATGGTTTTATAATGGTTTGCATTGTTTCTGGCTACCAGTATGCCATATTTGTTTACTTAATAAAACTGTATTATCTATGCAAAGTAGCTGTTGGTAAAGAGAAAATTCAATTACCATGACCCAAATAATCATTAACATTGTAATGAGTGAAATTGCTCTAGAAAATCAGTCTAATGATGAGCTAAAGGTGTGCAATATGGGTTGTTTATTTTAATATTTAATCTAAGTTCATTTTGTTTGATATACTTATTGTTTATTTTATTTTAAATGAGAACCTATCCATTTTAATCTGTACCTGCTAGAGTACATAGCAAAACCACTAAATGGCTTCTGATAAAATGTTGTATAGACTTAGCTTAATTAATACAAAAGTATCAATACAGTTGATAGATACTTTTGCCCTGGTCATGACATAGTCAGGCAATTAGTAGTGTATATAAACACTGACTACGTATTATAATTGATAGGTACTTAAAATAAATGAGTGATATGGATGATGACATTTAATACACTTTCCTGTTTGATAATTATTTGTGCTTGTATTATTGTTTATATGAATAAACTGTGAATGGCCTTTATTGACATTTATGAATAAATTGATAAGAATACAAAAATGTTTTAGGTTGAAAAAACATTTAACATGGTATCAAGAGCATTGAACCTTTATGAGGATCCTAACACTCCACCACGACCTCCATTGAGTGACATTGAGTTTAGAGCATTCCTGGACACTGTTGGACAAATTACAAACACATCCAAGCTTAGAGAAGTTATCTATTGTGGAGGAATTGACCCTAGCCTGAGGTTTGTATAATGGATTTAAGACTGTTGTGTAGTAATTTAAGGCTCGGCATACCAGTCGCTAGCGACATGTAGCTCATAGCTCTCTAGTAGGAACACAAAATGTAGTGGTAGCCCCTTACTACAGCCAAAGAATATCAACTACGTAAAGAAGTGACCCTCACTCACGCAGCAGTATGACTGGCAGTACTACAGTGCCAGTGTCATTCCATTGTCACCGCTCGCACGCTAACGAGAAGTACTTATATATACTACTACTTTCGTATTTATATATACTATTGTAGTACATATATTATGTATAATGTTTTCCTTGTTGATGATGAGCTCAGCCCTACGGTGATTAGCTCAGTGCTTCCGTTATGAAGTGTGCAGCAGTAACCGCGACACGCGACTTATGGGCTATTCAAAACATGCATAAATATCTTTTGATTTTAATAAAAAAGGGGACCGACCATACGTAGAAAATAATGATCACCCATGACTTGTCTTTTACCTGTTTTCAAGTTATTCGATGGAAGTATAGTAATGTGACTAAGACCAGCGATAGCCTAGTGGAAAACCGTTGGATTGCCACGCAGAGGTCTCGAGTTCGAACCCAAGGCGTGCATCTCTGACTTTTCGAAGTTATATGCGTATTAAATAGTTAATTATTGCTTTCTTTAACGGTAAAGGAAAACATCGTGATGAAACCTGTATGTCTGAGAGTTCTTCATAATGTTCTCGAAGATATGTGAAGTCTGCCAAACCGCACTAGGCTAACATGGTGGACTATGGCCTAACCCCTTCTCAAAGTGAGAAGAGGCCCGTGCCCAACAGTGAGACAGTTTAATACAGGGCTGATATTATTATTTACCTCCGAGTCTTCGAAGAGGTTGATCAAAACACTTTGTGGGTCTGTGTGTCTGTCTGTTAGTGACAGTTTGTTAGTGACAGGCATAGCTCCGGAACCACTGGACCGATTGACTTGTAACTTAGTGTGCAGACACAATGGGGTCATCCCTCGGTCGAGTTTGAATATGGGCCTTGGGGGTCAAAAGATCCCCGAGATATAAGGGTCACATATTTTAAATGGAATAATATTGACTTGTAACTTAGTGTGCAGACACTTTGGGGTCATACCTCGGTCGAGTTTGAATATGGGCCCTGTGGGGCAAAAGATCCCCGAGATATAGGGGTCACATATTTGAAATGGAAAAATATTGACTTGTAATTTGGTGTGCAGACACCTTAGCGCCATACCTCGGTCGAGTTTGAATATGGGCCCTGGGGTCAAAAGTCCCTTGAAATACAGGGGTCACATTTTAAATGGAAAAATATAGACTTGTAACTTGGTGTGCAGACACATTGGGTCATACCTCGGTCGAGTTTGAATATAGGCCCTGTGAGTCAAAAGACCCCCGAGATATAGGGGTCACAAGGTCACATGTATTTTAAATGCTTTTACATTTAAGACGAAGAGGTTGAATCTTGGGTTCTTTACACCCATCTCGTTTTTATAGTAATGTATAAAGGTTCTCATACCGCCATGGGACATATTATTGTGTTATCGATTAATAATCATGTCTAACATTTCAACAGTTGACAATATGTTAAGTGCAAATATTGAATCTAATGGAACATTGCAGGATATAGGCGTTTATTGATCGTCATGCGTCTGCGTGTCTGAGAATTAATTATAATTAGTTCCTAATATTTTCCTATTTGCAAAGTCCTCTGCGGCATAGGCAATCCCAAAAGCAGTAATGCCTTTTATGAAGACAGCCTTTTGGACGAATGGTGTAGTGGTTTAAGTGGTCGCCTTGCTACTATTGCTGAGTGTTGTGGGTTCGATGCCTACGCGGGAAAATTATTTTATGATCCACATATATCTTATCTTAACTTTGTAAAATAAAGCCTGCTCTTTCATAAATAAAGCTTGTTCACAAACGGTGCGGGTGAAGTCACTTAAAAATAAATCAAATATTTGTATATATTTATTTTAGAAAAGTTGTTTGGAAACATATCCTCAATGTATATCCAGATGGTATGACGGGCAAGGAAAGGATGGACTACATTAAGAGGAAAGCAAACGAATATTATGCACTCCGAGATCGATGGAAAGATTGTATTCAAAAAGGAATGGTAATAATCTTTGGTTACTATATACCCACATACAAAATGTGTTTATAGATATATGATATACTTACCGATTTTAGAGACACTATACGAAGACTCTTTGTGTCTGTGGTTATCTAAAAGCAACCAAAATGTCCCGAGGTTTAGCTTGTAAAATTGAAAGTATAGTTCTGAATAGTCGTAATCAAATTAGACATCGATAAAATCCGTATAGTACTTAAATGTGAATGTGTGTCATTCGCTTAAACGTAAGACAGAAACACTATGTAGACTGTGTTTAGTTTGTACTAATGAATAGGTATTATGATTATAATGTTTTTTTTTGTAGGTAAACGCTGACTTAGCTTATGTGACTGGTATGGTTCGTAAGGATGTTTTAAGAACAGACAGACATCACAATTTCTACGCCGGCAGCGATGATAATCAGAATATCGCTTCACTCTTCAATATACTAACAACGTAAGTTTTATATTTTTTGTAACCTGTACTGAAAATGTTGATCGAGCATTACGTCACGTCTAGCTTATTTATACAGTTTAACAACAACTCAGTTTTACAACTGTCAACGATCGTTGACAGACAGTTAGCCGATAGGCTAGTAAGACGGTTAGCCGATAGTCGTCGTTGGCCGCTTTCCACCGCAATCCCTTACACAAGTGCTTTAATGCGAACGTTGGCATTCTGATAAATTACAACGACTCGTCGACTTCGTGACGAAATGCTTAGGGTGGTGGTATAGTTGTTCATCCAGATTTTTCTGGTCCACGTAAATTCCATCTATACGACAGTTACTTTACATATTGCCTATTTATAGAACACTAGATATTGCATGCCGCTTCGTTTGCGTAACTGTAGGTTAGGTTAGTAACAGTAGTTTTTTCTGGATGAAAGGTACCCTATGCCCTTTTCTGTTCCCCTGATACCGTGTATGCGAAATTACATGATAATCGGTCAAGTAGTTAATGTGTGAAAGCGTAAAAAACAAAATGTTATTTTCAACAATATATAATATGTGTTTTCTTTGTTCAGGTATGCACTGAATCATCCTACTGTAAGCTATTGTCAAGGTATGTCGGACTTAGCATCGCCACTACTCGTGACTATGGGTGACGAGGCGCACGCGTACATCTGTCTGTGTGCGCTTATGACGCGTTTATATCCTAACTTCTTGCTAGACGGAGAAGCTATGACACTTAAATTTACACATCTGACTGAATCTCTCCAAGTTTACGACCCCGACTTCTATAACTATTTGAAATCACAACAAGCTGACGATTTGCTTTTTTGTTACCGATGGTTATTGTTAGAAATGAAACGCGAATTCGCTTTTGATGACGCCCTTAGAATGCTTGAAGTATTGTGGGCGTCGTTGCCCCAAAAAACTCCCACAATAGAGTTGACGTTAAAGGAAAAAGAATTTAATCCCTCGCTCGAAGTAGACGATGATCCACCGCCATTGAGTCCTTTGATAAAAGCACCTAGAGAAAATGCGTATACTAAAGTTTGTGCAATGAGAAGACAAAGCTCAAGCTTCAGCCTTGCACACGTAAAAGCGCCAAAGCTTGGTACCGGTAAACCTATGAATCATAGCTTGGACGAAAACGCTACTCGCAAAGTAGTCACAAACCCGTCTCTTCGACATTCCAAAGAATTCCAGAGCTTAGATGATGCTGCTCTACAAGTTCAAAAGCTAGATAGGTATGAAACCGATAAAAATAAAGAAAATAGTATTTCACCAAAAGATTCCAAATTTCATCGAGGTAGAAGTATGAAAAGTGTTCCGGAACATGAGAAACCACCTCAATCGCAGGACACACACGGGGCTTGGTCAAGTACTGGCAATTTAGTCAATGGAACATCACATACCGACGCTAAAGATACGCCTCTTGGAAATCAAATAAGACTATTGCGGGACAGGATTTCCGTACACAATAATAAATTCTTTTCCTCTCTGGATAAACTTGACGACTCAATTAGCATAGAATCTTCCAGCAAACCAAAGGTAAAAATGATTAAAAATCTGAATGAGTTTTTAAATTTTGCAACTGGAAGTAAAGTTGGAGCTGTCACCCAAGAAAAACTGCAGAGAACCCATTCCGTTATAGAAAGAACGTCTCCTAAGGAATGCCCAAGAATAACTCTTACTAAAACATCTTTAGACGACGTCAGAATGCAAAACTCGAAGGCGGATAAAACAAACAAGAATATTAAGAGTATTTATACGGATACAAACGATGGTAGTAGCCCTGATGACTCACAGGAATACTATCCCATGACGACATCTATGACGAGAGAGTTAAGACTTGAATTAGAGCATTTGGATCGCCAAGTCTTTGGCCCGTCGTATATAAACCGGTGCAGCATGATGTGTGACTCCCCTTCAGACTCAACGAGCACCGATGACAAACCAACACATGATTGCACTGAAATCAGACAAGTTACTACGGAAGTACGCCCAGAGATTCCAGAGTTTTTGGAAATGATGAAAAAGTCGCCGCTTCTTGAAACTGGCAGGTCGAATGCGAGAAGCGCTGAGGATATTTATTTATGGGAAAATCCATTGCATAGAAATACTCCAACAACGCGCACTACCGCAAGCTGTCCGCAAACACCTGATGAACAGGCTGAGTTAGATTTTGACGGAGACACCGGCGAAATATTTGAAGAACATTCTGGTAAAAAGTCAGTCACACCCATTAGATTATTAAGAAAAAATCAATCTCTAGAACCACAAGAAACATTCAGAGATCCTAAACATTCTAGTACACATTCCAGTGAATCAGACTCGTCTGAAAAAGATATGGTAGAATCTAATTTGGAAAATATAAAAAATAATCAGGGACAAAATAATAACACTACTAGATCGCAAAAGTTTTTCTCCAGCATGTCGCAAGAATTAGAAAACGCAAAAAGGAATTGCGAATCTCTTCTGAATGCCAAACAACCGAATTTACACAGCGTTGCTTCTACCATAAATAGTTTTCAGAAAAAATACGAGGCATTTAAACCGCCAGTACAAAAAACTGCTAGTGTCACTTCGGTGACCAGCGACGGTTCGGGCAAGAGCAGCGTCAGCAGCCTGCCGCCGCCCACTGTGTTCGGTGGCGGTAATCCCTTCTTGATGTTCCTATGTTTGACTGTACTACTACAACACAGAGACTACATTATGAGGAATCGTATGGATTATAACGAACTAGCGATGCATTTCGACAAAATGGTTCGCAAACACAACGTGAACAGGGTATTGAACCAGGCGCGACAAATGTATGCTATGTACTTAAAACAGCAAGCACATAAGACTGGCGATGTAACTACTTAATTCTAGGACGGGATGATCTCTCTTATAATAATTTTATTGCTCATAAGTTATAATTTTGGTCCCTTTAATTAATATGTATTAAAACACCAGTAGAATAAGTATTACTATGTTAGTAACAAGGTATCTAATCCCAATTTTCTGTAAGATATGTTGATAAATAAATTATTCTTGTGTCCAGCTGCGTCGAGTAGAAAATACATATATCACAGTTGGATAGAGTTAACTGATGCAATAATATCAACATAAAGTCAACAGGCCCATTGTATCTATGTAAATTATTAACAAAAGAACTACTTTCTTTTATGCTTTCTGTGCTGCACTGTATTTATTAACTTAAATGCAAAATTGGAGCACTATGTACTCGTATATTTATCGTTCATATTCCTTCTACAATGACGTAAAGTCTTCTTAATGTTATAATATTATATCTGTAGTTCTTAGCAATGTATATTTCAATGATAATTCCAAAGAGCCTTTATTTTATAAATAATTGTGATATTTTATTTATCTTACTACTTGTTTTATGACAATAAATTTAATATTTACGTTGTGAACATTCTATTTAAATTGGATTTTACAAAAATATACTTGCTTATGATTTATTTTCCTAACAGTATTATAATAATTATCAAATTGGGTGTTTAATGGATTTCTAGTCTTTTTCAATAAAAATAGTAATTTCAGAAGTTGCTTGCTGGCCTATGCATTTATACTTGTCTTGTACTTATTATTGTTATAATCAATTAATATGACTTCATATTCCATTTTAAATGAATACAGATTGTGAAATGCTAGTTTAGTCTTGTAAATAAACAATATTTCCAGACAGAACGCCTAATGTCGTTATTTTAATCTGATTCCCGTATTTAATAAATATTAAATTATTGGTAGGATATTTTAATGCTATCGTCTCACAAGGCTCTTTTTTCTCGCCAATGATGTTCTTCCTTCGTTTTTTTTATATAACCAAGGTGACAAACCATCTCCTGTCGTATGGCGGGTAAAGCAACAACGGCAAGAAGGAAAAGCCTGGTTTTAGCTTTTTATAAAAGATATCGCCACTGGTATTAGTGTAACAACCGCATAGCACGCGTATACTTGGAATACTAGTATCTTTCGCGGAATATACTCCGTTCCCTGCTAACAGTATAGCGCATTCTGGAATCTTAATCACCCCAGAAACTTCAAAGTTTATTGACTGCGATTGTCTGCAAAGTGCAAGGTATATGAAAAGCGGGCTAGTCGGATTGGATGTAATTTTCTTTTGGGTTCGCTAGGGAATTCTTGAAATATAACTAGTTTTTTTTATGTGGTAGCAGGGAAACAAGCAAACGGATTGCCTGATGGTAAGCGATTACCGCCGCCCATTGGACACCCGCAACACCAGAGGAGTTACAAGTGCGCTGCCGGCCTTCTAAAAAGGAGTACGCTCTTTTCTTGAAAGTTTGTAGGTCATATAGGTCCGGAGATACCGCAGGCGATAGTTCATTCCACAGTTTAGTTGTGTGAGGCAGAAAATTTCTAGAAAAACGCACAGTAGTGGACTGCCAACCATCTAAATGATGGGAATGGAAATGTAGGACGATGGCAAAAAGAGGAAGGCGACAGGGATCAGTCCGAACAATTCCTCGGAGCACTCCCCATAGTAACAGCGATAGAAGATGCATAGCGAGGCTGCATCACTACGCAGCGCCAAGGGGTCTAGACGATTTGAAACAACCTGGCAGTCAACGATTCGAGTCGCTCCCCGCTGAATGCGGTCTAGAGGGAGAAGCTGGTACTGGGTTGCCGCTGCCCAAAGATGAGAACAGTATTCCATGTGAGGTCGAACCTGCGCCTTGTAAAGTAGTAAGCGGTGGGCCGGCCTCAAATACTATCTCGACCTGTTGAGCACACCAAGCTTTGTGTGGATGGCTTGCAGAAATTTACTTCGATAGCTTTAGCAAGATACCAAAATGCACGAGATCCCGAAGGAAGACGCTCAAGCCTCTCGCCAATTCTACCGATGTGCTTCGACTTCGCCCTTACAATGTCTCTTTTGAGGGACCTGGAAGCAAAGTTATACTCATTTTTAGTGCGCTGTTATTTACATCACATGCCGTCACCGCTTCAGCCCAGGCTTGGTAAGCTTCCTGATTCCTGCGAGAAGCGTTTTTGGAAGATGACCAAACAAAGGCCGAAATTTGCCACCAATGGGAACCACATAGGACGGGATAAAAAGCTCCATACCCTG
The DNA here is from genome assembly GCA_930367265.1 of Catocala fraxini. NCBI lineage: Eukaryota > Metazoa > Arthropoda > Insecta > Lepidoptera > Erebidae > Catocala > Catocala fraxini. The sequence goes on from OV884029.1 coordinate 19,752,323, forward strand.
TAGCACAACATCAGCAATAGAATCAGCAACGGCATTGGAATCATCCGGCGAGAAGCATACTTGCCCCCAAGGGTAGGACGCAAAGAAGGACCGCATCCCATGCCAATCTGCTGACTTGTAGTGCCACATACGGCGGCCGCGTGCGACACGCGATTGCAGCGAGCAGGTGAGAGGCACTGTACTCCGGACAAGGCCGTTATCTGAGGAACCAAGTGGGGCGCCAACAGATACGTGGTAGCCATCCGGGTGTGAAGTCAGCAGAAGGTCCAACAGTGAAGAATTATAGCTCTCCATATCTGGGATTCGCGTGGGCGTGGTTACTAGTTGTGTCAGGCCATATGCCAGGGTGAAGTCGTGAACAGATCTCCCCGCAGTCGGCATGGTAGGCGTTAAAATCGCCTAGTAAAACTATCTCTGCGGACGAGATCTGCTGCTGCACAAAGTCTGAAGCCATCTGAATGTGCTCAATGAGTCGGTCAGTTTCGATGTCACCGCTATGGGACCTATAGAGGTACGCATAGATGCGGGGATGGTCATCGCTGTCTAAACGGAGCCATAAGATGGAGAGTAATCATCGTTCGGTAATTCGAAGAGTGGCTCTCCCACGAAAAAAATTATTTTGTTTTTTATTGTTATCTATTAATCATTCATAGTGTGTACCTAAGCATGGTTGATGCGCAATATGAACGATCAGCAAAATCGCCCGCGCAACCTATTTCAGCAATAAAATAACTTGTTTAAAGTCAAATTTCTAATCATCTTCCGAATGAATACCGTAATAATGAAATGAATGAAACCTAGACTCATTCAACCTTGCTAAGGCAAATGCACCAACCTAGATTCATTCAACCTTGCTAAGGCAAATGCACCAATTAAGTTGTTTGACAACTTAGTCGGTGCATTTACGATCGATAGCGAACTGGTTTAAGTGTGTTTTAATGCTATTAAAAATATTGTAGATAACATTTTAACACAAATTATTTGTGTGATTCGGAAATGGTCGACTAGTACTATGAGAAGGGTACAACGTAAAATCTGCGTAATCGATGATGATGCATAAAATAATCGTTGCATATATTAGCTTATTAGCTGGAAAATCACCTCTTATAGGTACCAACTGCAGTCATGCTGTGTAGACAATCGCTATCTGAGTATGTATATATTAAATTGATGAGTTCTAAACTACTAATGCGTATTCTGTGGCACAAGTTGTGACACTAGTATTCTTTACGCCACAGGATACACAATAGTACTAAGTACTTCCTATATCGAGGACAGTTAAATTGTGACGTAATTTTCATGGAATGTGTATCAAAATTAATTATTATTGATCGTAGGTAAAACGACTCGTTTCTTGAATATAGGAACCGAGCCTTTACGAACTAGTATATGGTACGACGGGCAGCAATAAATTCGCGGCTATTTATTTATTACTAGTGTTCGCCCAGTAACCGATATTCGACCATAATCATTATTCAAAATGTTTCAATAATAATATTCTAGTCTCACATTCGGCCATACAGCTACTAAACAAAAATAAATTAGATTAATTTACTGCACGGATGGCGTAATGGTTAAGCCTCGCCGTTGCCACTGCGCCGAGTGTTGCGAGTTCGAATCCCACGCAGTACAAAACTATGTGTGATCCGCAAATGGTTGTTCAGAGGTCCCGAAGAGGTCCCAAAGGTGCGATTTGTAAAATCCCCCGCAACACATAAATTATTCCTAGTGCGGATGTTGTCTTAAAATGTCAAATAAGAGGAAAAGAGGTAAAGAAATGTTTATTTTATCTATCTGTATAAAAAAAAACTAACTGTTTCCAAATTGTTTTATTGATAACACTAAAGCGTCAATAGCTACTAAGCATAATAAAGAAAAATTGTTGACAATAGCCGAGAAAAAGGTACGGTATTGTTTTGCTATAATTAGATTGATTCAAGTACATATTTGATTGTATACTCTGTCCCAATAGAATTAATATTTTATGTAAACAATCGTTTCATGCCTTATTAAATACAAAGTAATTTAGAAAATTCAAACTCTCTTTGAAAAGTAGTGAATGAATACAACAAGCCGTATAAAAGTCCTTCTTTTGATAAAAATCCATAAATTTATTTTACAGAAAATATTTTATGATAAAATCACCAAAAGTTGTTTACCTTTTTCTCAAATAATATTGGGATAGACTACAGAACATTTCAACATATATCCAACCTACCGTTATAGAGGAAAGTTATAGTCCTACTGCGCACTTCCTTATTCAACTATGAAAATACATGATAATAATTATTAATGACTTTAATATGCATCGCCTGACCGGAATAAGCCGAGAAAACTAAACTACTTATGAGTTATAAATAATAGTCATTTTGTGTCTAATATCACTTGATAATTTATTAACTCCTTAACCTTACATCTCACTATCTCCTTGACTAAATAACAATACTTATCACATATAGAGTCACTATTTTAATTGAAAGATCGTTATTTCTCGTAGTGTTTACATAAACACATTTTCAATTTTGTTGGATTACTTCCTCTTGTTGCCTCCTCCTCCAGACATGATCATAGCAATGCGCATGAAGATATTTAAGATGTCCAAGTATACCGAAATAGCTCTGAAACAAAAAAAAAACAATTGTTTAGGTTATAAGAGAATGCCCTCTGCACGGATGGCGTAGTGTAAATATGTGCGTGTAGTGTGAGGGCCACTTTGTTAAAACTCTTTGAAAATGTGCTTAGAATTTAGTGAACAATCCCAAAGAATTGTGAAAGTTGGAATCAGATTTTGTGAAAGTCAAATAAGTGAGTTATGGACTGTAAAGTTGGGCCCTCAGTTCCCACATAGAGGATTGAGGGCCCACCTGTACCGGATAAACTATGGACACTACAGAAAAAGTCTTAATGCCAAAATCTAAGCTAATGCCTAACAAAATTTGTGAAAACAAGATATTATCGCAAAACACTGTCCAACTCTGTATATCTTCGTTCAAAATGGGCCCTCAATTCTCATACACGTAAAAGATTATTCCGCAAATAAAATGAAACTAATAACTTACAGCTGCTGTTTAAAATCCTATATGCTACTAAATAAATTGTGAAAATTTGTGAAAGCAAAAACAGGTTGTTTAAAAGTTATGACCATGGTAAACTTCGGGCCCTCAGTCCTTCATTTTCTTTTGTTTTCGTTTTATTACGCATAACGTATGAAAGATAAGACAAGCACAAAATTGACTTAATTTGTGAAAAAAGTTGTGCAACAAATTCGATACCAGAAAGAAATTAAAAGACCCTTTATTGTGTAAGAAAATCGAGATTAATTTTTATTCTCTGAATTAGGAGATAGGGTGACCATAATTTATTTTAGATTGCAGCAATGATTTGTAAATGTAGTGTAATAGCATTTGCAATCACTCTAAATCAATACATGACCTTGTAATGACCAATACTGTCTGCGAAAGGTGGAGAAACAAATTAAATTGCTCCGATAAGTTCGAACACCTTTGATTTTATTCTTAATGTGTGCGGTATATCCTGCAGGCAATACTGACCAATACCGTTTAAATCAAATGCAATGACAAAATGTAATTCGTAGTTGACTGCTACGTTAGAACCACAAGTTAGGCGCAACTTAAATGATTCGTCAAAACAAATTGCGTCTTGCACTACTATTAAATCCTCTGTCGCGGGAGACTTTGCTACCAATTAAAACAACGGACACGAAGAACACCCGGACTTGGAACAACCATCGCGTGTGGGATTCCAACCCACAACACTTGGCGCAGTGGCAGTGGCGAGGCGACCACTTAAACCACTACGCCATCCGAGCAGTTGTTAAATATTTTCTGTGACAATATGCTTAAATCCCAGTAGGTGTAAGCTGATGTATACAAGGTGGCGCAAATGTTATCACAATAAATGATATACTGCCTTAAGCTGGTTGATAAAAAACGGTTAACATAAACAAAAAACCTATTTTCGCAGAAATTAAGAAATAATTTTTTTGATCACGGTAAATAAAATAAAATTGAACAGAAATTGGAACACCATTGTGCGCTGTTCCCAGCTCGCTAACGGTCATAGGTTCCGAGAAATCGTCTTTGTCAACTCGCTAAAACCGGAAATTCTCGGACCCGAATACAATACGACGGTTTGTTTAACCGGTCGTATACCGCCGGCTCGCATACCAGCCGGCAGATTTGTACCCGTCGTAGGCCGGTGGCTCGCATGCGAGCCACCAAATTGGTTTTACGTTAGCTTAAGCTAAAGCGAAGGCGGCGCGCGGCGTTTTGGCGCCAATTTGGTGGCTCGCATGCGAGCCACCGGCCTACGACGGGTACAAATCTGCCGGCTGGTATGCGAGCCGGCGGTATACGACCGGTTAATATCGCTGGTTATCTTCTTTGACACCTAAGTAGTTTATCTCTGCATTACATGATGTTCTAAAATTTCTTAATTATGAAAACCACTAAAATGTTCTGTGGCTAAACTACTAAATACATTTGATTCATAATTTGTAAATCGTCAGAGAATACCATGTAGTATATGTGGTATCAATTAATGTGATAACATTTGCGCCAATTTGTATAATACGTACATTTCGCTAGACTCCGTACATTTAATAAGAATTTAAAAACACTCAATACTTTGCCAAACCCAAGACTCAAATGGCATAAACAGACGAATAAATGTAAAATAGATACGAAGAATACTTACGAGTCAATCGGATCATAAGGTCGTGCAGCGAAAGTAGGATGCATCTCAGCGCGTCTGATGATAGACTGTGTGTCGTAGAGAAGGAAACCGCCGAATACTATTAGACCACCGTACAGACTGAATGAATATAATCCTGAAATGCAACATAAAAAGATTATAATGATAAGTTATTTGTATAGACAAATAAATAGCGTTAATGGTTTAAAACACAAAATTTTGATAAGCTGTGTTAGAAATATCAATACAACAAATATTCTTATATAACTTATTGGGTCGCAGCGACACACAATAGCCAAGCCAGGCAATAGGTTTTTAATTATGACAGGATAAATTAAAAAAGTTAATGCTGTAGTAGTCTAATGTGAAGTTCATTTGAAAAGATGCTATTAGCCAAACAGACTAGGAGTAAATGGCCCATTGCCATCTTAACCAATTTTGTTCTATGCAGCTCAACTCGCCAAGATTTAATACGTTACGTACGTACACTTTGAGTGTAGACCCGAGCGCATGAGAGATTAATTTGATGCTTGCTTGCTGCAGTTTTTGATTTGCATGATATATATTTATGTATACATGGACTAAATATTTACTGGCTGTGACGATCATATGTAGTTGTAACTTGCAGTATAAGTGTAATATTACCTGCTCCGAGTGCTGTGGTAGGGGGCAGGAACATGCCGGCTAGTGACGCGGCGAACACGGCACCTAGACCCATCGCCAGCGGAGCGCGCATGTTCAAGAATTCACCCGACGGAGCACAGACAGCGATCGTGCTCAGACCTCCCACGATACCCGCAGTGTACCTGGCGAAGTGGAACATTCAATCAATGTACCTTCAGAATAAGTCTATGAATACAATAAATAAAAAACGTAAAACAGTTCGAAATTATTTTTAGCAGATCTGTGTAATAAATTATGTACAATAAATTATATACATTGTCTCACTGGTGGGTATATAGTCCAGTCTAATAAGCAGAAAAAAGGGATCAACCTCGGAATGAGAAATAATAAGCTGTAAACTCGTATACGCCTTCATTTTGGTGTTCTAAAAGTTGTCTTAAAAGTCTCTTAAAGTCTCGTGTCTGCGCCGTAAGTTATTCAAGGTCCAAAGTCACAAAAATCAGTTTGCCGCAATTATCTCGGTATCTATAGCTCCAATGATATTAACATTTATTATAAAATTGTAGAGAATAAATTAGCAAAAATAATTTCATACGTCCAACCGTTTTTGCGATAGAGGGCGGAGAGTCCGCAGCGCTCAGCCATACTCACTGTAATGCAAGGTCAACTATGAATCTGAGTGAATAATACCTTATATAAAGTTATCAAATTATTGAAATATCATTATCAATAAATAATTTGTATTATTTATTAGTTAATACATTATATTTAATAACATTTTGCATATAATTTTATATTTTTATTTATAATATATACCTACTTTCGAACAAACGTTTCGCGATCAGATCGGAGACGTCCTGACAAAGGCCAGGTTAAGAGCACCTTAAACCAGCGAGCGTGTATGAGGGATGTGATGAAAGTTAATGAAACCAGAGAAGTGTGTCAGGATCGTAGCAACTGGAAATCCGTAGTCTCTGCCTACCCCTTTGGGACACAGGCATAAATCTAAGTATGTATGTACATTGTACGTAATACCTACTTTGTATAATTAAAAACTCATTAGATAAAATACTTATTGTGTATCTTAAATTGATGTAAAGTAGATTTTAAGTAGAAAAATAATTAAGTATTATGTCTTTAAAATGTATCTTCAATACTTTATTTTCTATTAATAAAATAACTCGAAAGCCCCCTATAATAATACGAAAATGGATTATGCATCTTACTAGCGATATATAATGCTCCTAAACCTGAGGACAATATCGATCATCTTCGATATACTCAGTTCATAAAGTCTACAAAGCTTCATAAACATGTAAGTAGTGCGGCAGCCCACCAGCATATAAATCGTGTTTATTACCAGGTTCAAAAATGGTTAGGGCATGATTTAGAATCCCAGGACTGGGGTTGGTTGCTATTACCACTAGCTCCTGTGGAATTACTTAATACACTATTTTGTAATTGTAAGAATGGATGTGGTGTACGCTGTGGGTGCAGAAAATCGGGATTGCAATGCACTATAGCTTGTGTAATGGACAAACTTACCTCAATGCCGCTTCATCATAAAGCGACTCTGAGAAAGCGAGTGATTTTAACTCAGTTCTGGAAGGCCTGGAAACAACGATTCAGGACAACGAAGATGATGACAATGAAACAGACATTTTTACATGCCCGGAAGATGACGACGATAAAGAAGAAGAAGAAAATTAATACTTTTGTTCTTTATATAATTAAATATTTATATATTTTCACTTCACTCAATTCAAATTGGAAGAAATATATAGATACTGAATGAAGATAAAATTACAACATATTTCCTCGTTATATTTCTACTTAAAATCTACTTTAAATAATTTAATATAAATTTAAGTTATACAATAAGTATTTCAACTAAAGAATGAGTTTTTAATTACACAAAGTGGGTATTATTAAATAAAAATATAAGATATATGCAAAATGTTATTAAATATAAAAATGTTCTCCAGACCGAATTTCGACCACGGCGGCCAATCTTAACAAAGACTGGCCATCTGCACAGGAGATATTATAGAGCACAAGTATGTGCGCAAACACAAGTGCACTCTCTGTTCCCTAACCCTCATGATCCGATGGGACGGTGATCCGACACGACCAGAGAGAGATCAGGCGCAGGACCAAGGGCTTTACGTGCTTTTCAAGGCACGGGGGTGTCTAACACCGCCAACTTCCTAACTCCGGGCTCGTATTGAGATTACTAAACAGAAAAACGCAACATCTTTTTGTTGGCCCGACCCGGGATTCGAACCCGAGACCTCATGCACAGCAGTCACATTCACTACCGCTGCGCCACGAAGGCAGTTAATGTATTAACTAATAAGTGATACAAATTATTTATTGTCTATGATATTTTAATAATTTAATAACTTTATACAAGGTATTATTCACTGAAATTCACGGTTGACCTTGAATTACAGTGCGTATGGCTGAGCGCTGCGGACTCTCCGCCCTCTATCTCAAAAACGGTTGGAAGTATGAACATTTTTTTAAACGCAGTTTGTTGCAAAATACAGTGCCAGGCATCGTATAGAACTTTGTCCTACTAATTATAAGCGGTTTTCAAGCATACCAGATGTGTCTATAACTAAAAAACAAAATTAAATACCTTTAGAACTTGCGGTTTTTAATTAAATCTAAGATGAATCACATGACATTTATAGGTTAGAGTAACAAATAATTGTAAAAATAAATTGTTGATAAGTTAGTATGACAGGAATTATACATGCAGGATTAGGGACAATACCTTATTATTATTGAACAGTTATTGGCAAGTGCTAACGCAATCGGCGATTAGCAAATTCAGTAGGAGAACGACAATAATTTATTTTGTCAAACACGATTTGATATAATTTTTATTCGCTCAGTTTCCTTCTGGAAAAGTGAGCAGGCAAAGGTAAGTCAGACCATACAGCCTCGTCTTGAGTACAATCTGATATAATTAGCGCGTCAACAACGTTTCGTTAAACGAAATCGTTAAATATGAAACAAAGATGGTATGTAACGTAAAATGACATACCTAATATATTTTATTTTCAATATCATTTTATCACTTTCTTGAGTGCTTTTAACAACATTTATTTCTATTTTGTAAACGGTTTTATTTCTATCTTCAAATCATATTATTTTCACGTAAAATGCGTCGCCTTTTAAGTCTTCTAACTGACTCGTGTCTCACGCGTTTATTATAGTAACGGCACGTAGGTAGACGCCGCCAAATAAAAAGGATTTGAGGGATTCATTTACTTTTATAATTTATTTGCAATCCGCAAGTTCCAGAAACAAGTGATTCATTATGAAAATAATCTATTTATAATTGCGTTATTTTTATAAATATACACTTGTTGTTAAATCTTAAATGTCCCAGGGCAGGATCTGGCGTTGTAATTTTGTGCTCTACAATTTCATAATAAATGTTAACATCATTAGAGCTATAAAAAACCGAGATAATCGCGAAAAACTGTTTATGTGACCTCAGACAATCACGAAAAACAGTTTTTTGTGAATTTTGACCCAGCTTATTATCTCTCATTCCTAGATGAAACCACTAATATGACTGGGCTAATAGGCTTCTTCTCAATACAAAATCGCTAAGACCATATTTCACACTAAGTAAAGCATACATAGATTTTATTTACAATACATATAATTATGTGTGATCAGTCACTGATCTGTTAGTGGCATAAACCAGAAAAGGTTGTTACTGTAAGTTTATATGAACAATTTAGGATTAACACATATTTTGTCACCCTGCTGAACATAAAAAAGGTTTTATTTCTAGAAATATTATACATCATACCATGCGGCACGTGTCAATGCGGGGCCGCCAAGGAAGCATATAGGCGCTATTACAGCGCCCATAATACCGGTGTGTACGATCCATGCCAGTTGTTTAGCTCCAAAACCAGGTCTGTATTCCATGCCACGAACCACCATGCCCGAACCGATCATTAGACCTAGTGTCATGAGGATAGACTGTAAAAAGAAATTTATTACAGTGAAATATATGTTTTATTGTTGTAGTCTGTTGTGATATCTATTTGAGAATATGCTATTAGCTAGGCATACTAAGATTAAATAGGCCATTAGCAACAATTTGTTCAAGTCCATCTCAACCAGGCAAGATTTAATACTGTTTATTCTGAGTGCAGATCCGAGGGACAAGAGGGAGCAGTATTAAATACTGACCAGCAAAGATATCATAATTTTATATCTAACCTTTGAATGCTTGAGCAATTTTTGGTCAATATACACGAGGTCATTCTGCCCAAGTTAAATTTTTATAGCGTCAAGTAGGATCGTGTCGTTCGTTCATTCACAAAGATCGATTTCAATCATGAACTGTTATGAAAATGAAGCGGGTCATATGACCCGATCATTCGAATGATTGGATTTTCGCAAAAGATTGTGAGACTCCCGTAATAAATCATAGATAATTGATAGGTCACGACCTGAGCACAGAGTACATTTGTATATAGAAGGACCTCAGTTGAGATTACTTGAGATACTTGTATCATTCCTCACCTCTATCCACCGCTCGCACCCGCTGCACAGCACAGAGGCGACAGAGACCAAGACAGACCGATCAAAATTCGGTGCGCAATTTATTTTATTCATGATTGATTAGCCGTGCGAGATTGAGTCTTTGCGCCGTTATTGACCGAATCATTTATGCGCGGCTCGCGACTCCATTCATATGACCCGTTCGTTCATGATCGACACAATCCTAGCCTCAACCCTTTACCGGAACCTAGCAACTAACTTAAATATAAATTTAGTAAACTCACTAGCCATTACTTAAACTTAAACTTTAACATTCATAAATGTTACTTTGTGACTTAAAGTAATAAATGATTTTCGATGTAATTTCCTTTACTCTGGCAGAAAAAGTTACATTAATTTTAAATGCGTCAATACAAATTATCTCTCATTAGTCCATTGCGTTGCGTCGTCGCAGCGCAATAGGGTGATGCACGCTTAATTTCAGTCTACACTCCACAATGAATCGGAACACTGTCCGTCGTCGCACCACAGCTTCGACGAAGCAGCGCATCACCCTACCCCCGCTTCGTCTATCGTCCGTATATCCGTTGAAACGTCGCGTGCGAGGACGCAACGCATTAATGTGCCATGTTACAAAAAATATATGGATAACGACGCAGCGACGATGCTGCGACGACGCAACGCAACGCACTAATGAGGCACCTTCCTTAGAGTCACAAGCAATACTACACTTACCATCCATCCATTACTAGCGACTAGGCGAAGAAGGGCAGGGGTTCTGAATATTGTAATGGCACTGCCTGCAGTTATGACTAGGGATCCTGCTATGTATGCATATGTTGTTTTGATGCGATCCTTCACATATTGTGGCCACATACTGTAATATAAAAGGCAGCTTATGTAAAATATGTAGAAAAAGAGTTGCAGGTATTATGTTATTTTAACCATCCACCACACCTACACCACTATAGGAAATGCAGCTGTGTTGTGTTAACACAATATTTGTGCCATTAAGTGAGAGAGATGATAAAATGATTACTTACTGAGCTTCTGCCAATGTGCCAGGTTTTGCTGAAGTGCCATAGTAGCAGAGTGCAGCAAGTCCCACGGCAGAAGCCCCTGCTAGTGCACCTTTGCCTAAACTGAAAGCTGAAACAAAATTACATTAGAAATGAGTATTCATATAATATAAAATGGATTTTTAAAATCAATAAACTCTAAATAAAGAAGTCGTCCAAACTGATATTATAATATCAGCTCTGTACATAAACTGTTCCTCTTCTTAGTTTGAGAAGATATATACATATTCAAGATCATTATGGAGTGTTCTCCATGAGACATGCAGACATGCAAAATGTCTCATAATGTTTACCTTCACGGTTAAAGCAGGCAATAATTAATTATTTAAAACACACATAACTTTGAAAGTCAGAGGTGCATGCTTTGAGACAGGATCTCATATGCTAGCTTAAATATAGTAATAAAATAAATAATTAAAATTATAATAATTCTTTATTGTAACAAAAAATTGGTAACAATTAATGTGTGAGCCCTGATGCCAAAACTAGCATGCATAAGCTGTGTGTTGGGCATCAGTTCTTTCCCAGAAATAATTCTACAAAGTAATTACAATGCAGTTTGTAGGTAAGTAGGTACATAAAATATTATAAATTATTTAAGATCTATGCTGTACATATTACAGTAATATTTATGTGTATCTATAAAAAAAAAAAAAAAAAAAAATACTATATGATGTATGAGTATAATTAAATAAGGTTAAATTAGGGTAGGTTATGATCCCGCTCTCGAGGCGGCAAGGTCCGAGCTCCGCCAGGTCGTAGTGGAGAAATGGAAGGAACGACTTGTGCACCCTAGTGCCGGGCACGCCACGATAGTGGCGGTTAGTCCCGTCTTTGAGGAGTGGCTGAAGAGGCGGCATGGCGCCCTCACCTTCCGGCTGACACAGGTAATGACTGGCCACGGTTGCTTTGGCCAGTTCCTGTGTCGAATAGGCCGGCAAGAGACGCCCGGTTGTTACCACTGCGGCGACTGCCGCGACGTTGTTGAGGACACGGCGCTGCACACTTTGGCGTACTGCCCTGCCTGGGCATCGCAGCGCCGTGAGTTGATCGCGGCAGTCGGACTGATTGCCCTCTCACTTCCGGCCGTAGTTCAGTCTATGGTCCGGAGTGAGAGGTCGTGGAACGCCGTCGCCTCCTTTTGTGAGGAAGTCATTTCCATCAAGGAGGCGGCGGAGCGGGAGAGGGAGCGTTTAAACCCTCTCCCCAACCGCAGAACCGGGCGCCGGAGGGCGCGAGATGACCTCCAGCCACCCTGAGGATTACCCTGGGGATGGCGGGCTTTGTGGGTCTGCCCGCCATCCGTTCAGCACCAGGTCCGAGAGGCGGCGTGCGTGTTCCCACGTGCGCCTCTGTGTCGTGTCTTTGTCCTCCCCAGGGGGACAGTGGAGGAAGTATTTTTTGTGAAGTGGCCTGCCGTTTCACACGGCGGGCCGAAACCTCGGCGGGGTCGCGATTGCATGTGAAAGCGATTCGCGCGGCCCCGCCGTCTATGGTTATGTCGAGGAACACCGTGGTAGGTTTAGTCGGTATTACCGGGGTATCTTTCCCCCGGTGAGCCCGACATAGCCTCTCCGTCGCCCCGCGGAGAGGTATGCGACAATGCATTCCCCCAAGTAAAAAAATAAAAAATAAAGGGGTAGGTTATGATGGCCCTATACGGAGCGCCCATTTGGGCTGACGCCCTCGATCGCCAAAACGTAGCCCTCCTGAGGAGACTGCAAAGGGCGATGGCGATCAGGGTGTCGCGGGCGTACCGCACCATCTCCTTTGAGGCGGCGTGCGTTCTGGCGGCATCGCCGCCTCGGGATTTGGAGGCGGAGGTCCAAGCGTAGGTATATATTACTGGCGCGCGGACCTCCGTCTCCATGGCGAGGAACCCTCGCATTGTGCGGTGGAGACGCGAAGGTCCCAGGCTCGACTGGTCCTTGAGGAGAAGTGGGAGGACAGAATAGCTTAGCCCCGCTACGGGGTGAGGACCGTCGAGGCTGTCCGTCCGGTACTAAGGCAGTGGACGGACAGGCTCGCTCAGGTGCTCTCCGGACACGGCTGTTTCGGAGAGTACCTCTGCAAGATAGCCGGTAGGGAGCCGACAACCAGGTGTAACCATTGTGAGGAGTGTGACCGGGACACGGCGCAGCACACGCTGGAGGAGTATCCGGCGTGGGCCGCGGAGCGCTGCGCCCTGGTCGCCGTGATTGGCCCCGACTTCTCGTTGCCGACCGTCGTATCCAGGATGGTCTGCGACGACAGGTGCTGGGGCGCAACGAGGTTCTTCTGCGAAACTGTCATCTCGCAGAAGGAGGCGGCGGAACGGGGGCGTGAGGAAGATCCTTACGGGGAGGAGACGCGCCTGTCGCTCTCCTGCCCCCCACCTAAGGTTTCCGGGTGGGAAGGCCTCAGGGGACCCTGCCACCCGTAAATTAGGAACTCCGAGAGGGCGCGCACGGTGTACCTGCGCGCCTCCTTACGTCGAAAGGGGAGAGCGGTGAGGCTCTCCCTTGGGGACGAGAGGTGGTCGGGTCCGTTTGACCCGGCCAACATCCACATGGGGGGCCTGCTATGGATGAATCCTTCAAGAGCTCCCAACTGGCCCCCCCTATTGGATGAGAGAGGGAACACCCCAGGTTTTTTAGTGGGTATACCAGCACGTCTTGCTGGGAGTCCTACACTCCCCCGCCGGTGCCGTCCCCTAGCCGGCGGGCAGTGCATGAAGCATTTTTCCTGGGTAAGGAAGGAGGCAAGGAGGTACATTATTCTAATTCCATCTTTCTTTTACCCCGGCGAGTCCGACATAACCCCTCTGCCCGCCCCCGCGGAGAGGTATGCGTCATGCATACTCCAGGCACAAAAAAAAAAATAAAAAGGCTTAGGTTATGATCAAAATGATGCCACTAAGTTACTAGACTTAAAGTGAATCATCACTTGGCAATACTTTATTTATTTATACACTACACTACATTCTTAAGAAAAGTGTGTTTAGATTAACTTAGTTAGTGCATAAAAGATTTATCAATAAGTAAATATTATTTACTTATTGATAAATCTTCAATTAATTGCCGTTCCCAGCAGTGGGACAGTTTAATACAGGGCTGATATTATTATTATTATTATAAATATTATTTATTGATTGGCTTTTGATAATGCAGTGATACTACATAATACCTTATAAAAGAATATGTCAATATGACAAGATAATATACCAATACCTATATAATATATATTTTATTTCTATGAAAGCTTATAGAAAGCTCATTATATGTCAAGCTGACCTAATGATGCTTTATGTAATAGTCAAGTGAAGTACTGAATATTGCATTTAAATTACTGTTTAAAATAGAAGGAGTTTATCCTTTTCTATTCCAATAGTGCTTGCAAGCTTGAAAACTATGCCATAATGATATTCTCAAACATTCTATTTGAATGACATCAAAAATGTAAAATCAGATTTATTTCATTACCAAGAATAGCTTTTATAATAAATAAAACAATTGACATATGTAAGCTCACACCCATTACCTGGAGGAGAAGGCAGAGATTATCGATTGCCATGAGCTATCATCCTAAGCAAAATAATGCCTATTATAGGTAACTGATGCAACTGTTTCAATACATAAAAACCAAAGTGAATTGGTTTATATGACCAGGTGTGCCATGCCCAACCCTAGATTGTTTGGTTCCCACCCCCAGATCTTAGATTCCAACTCAAAATCGAGGGTTGTATGTAGGACATCACTGTTTAAGAGCCCGGCCATTTTATTTGTATACTGCAAATATTTTAACAATGTTATTGCTAACCCAACGTAATATAACACTAAAACAACAATAACATTAGTAAGAAGCAACCAACGTTAAAAACAAGACTATAATTCATTCAAACATATTGTTTTTATAAGTAATGTAAGGTTACCGCTATTGTAATGAAATGCCAAATTACCAATATTGCGTTAGAGAGTACACAAAACATAATTATTATATAAATGGTGCAACTTACCATTCGGTCCAGCGGGAGCCATCAATTTTTCCCATATTGTAGGCGCAGGGCGAGTGCCAACGCGCGAGCGAGGTTCACGGGCGTAGTTTCTGATGGCATAATTTTTTGGTACGAATCTTTGCGGCACCGGTGTCCTGAGGGTCTGTGTAACGTTGCACACAGAACGAGCTACGCACATACGGGACAACATGATGCAATCTAAAACAATGTTATGAAATAATAAGGATTTCGGAAATTATAATATAAATTCAATAGCTAGAAACAAATATGTGAATAAACAATAAAAGCAATGAAAATACAAGAATTAAAACGTTACAGGTGAATTCAGGTTTGATGTAGCAATCGGTGAATATAAACTAGAATTTTAATGACAAATAAGTAGTATTTGTAGGGAAGAGGTAGTGCACTATGTTCTCAATAATCACCAGATAAAAATCAACACAAAGATGACCCAATGAAAACTCTGTTGAGTTTTCTACAATCTTCTCGAAAAACAGTTTTTAGCCTGTGGCGCATTTACATCAGTGTTACCAGAAGTCATACTAGTTATTGCCAGATTACAAAATTATAAGTGCTTTTAGTAATTATTCATCTCTTTATAAAAATAATCAAATGACTAATAATTTTACTACTGACTATAGAAACTAATAGAAACAATATAATATTAGTTACTATAATTATGAATCTCTGAGCTCTGAGATTATATCATTCAATTGACTGCAATTGTCTTAACATGTCCTATTTTAGTATGTACACACGGCTACACATCAAGTTAGACACCTAAATAGATATACGCATAAATATTAAATAGAGAATAGTCGGAAAGGGACAGTGCATAGTGGTGTCGATGTAATGGTAAGGATAGAGCGTAACAAAAACTAAATATAACGCACTCTCTCGCACGATTCGCAGCGTTCAACTTCTAATATGTAGTTCAAAGTCCAAACAGTCTAGGTTGATGTGTCGCTGTGTGTACTTGTTATTTCAATTCAACGAAAATTTTGAGAATGCAAATTTAAAGGGAGTAATATTAAGGTAGCTATACCTATATTTTTTTATGCGTTGGGAGAAAATATATTGATACCGCATAACCAGGTGAATTATTTTATACCAATTGTTCGTTTTACGATTTTATTTGGCACATTAACAAGTGGCGAAAACTAAATTCTGGGCCTTAAACAGCAATGTCTTACATACATGCCTTACATTCTGGGTCCAGACAAATGTGGTCTAGGCACGGTATACTCGTGACACAGGAATTATACTTAGTGTGAGAACGAGTATCAAAGTGTACCAGTCTGACACATTGGTTTATTACAGAGAATTTAAATAAATTATTTTTTTATACTTTTACGTTACTTAATCTTTAGGTAGGTTCTGTAGGCTGGTCAAACTTTAATTTTTGTTGAATAGAACGGTTTCCACTTAGACATTTAAATTATATTTAATTGGCGATTTAAAAGAGTGGCCGTGAGTTTCTTCTCATAGGCTCAACCCTCTGTCTGAACCTGGCAACTAACCTAAATGTAGCTTCAGTAACTTAGTAAACTCACTATAATAACCTATATATTTTGAGATTCATAAGACAGTGTAACTTTGATACCTAAATGAATAAATGATTTTTGACTTTAACTTATAACACTAAACACGGCCTCTTTTTCATTTGACGTAGAATCTGAGAGCAGTTCTCCAGCTATTTTTAGGATACCGTAACAAATTGGTTAAAACGGAACCCTTATGCCCTGCCTAACCGATGGGACTTTGTCTGTTTATCCTTTTATTTATTACAGTAAAAAATTGAAATAAAGGAAATATATAAGTATTTCCAACTTTATTGCAAACGAAAATATCTCATTATGTAGATATAAAATTATTAAAAAATTGACACCGTGTGTATTAGAGTTTAAGTAAGATAACTAGGTTATTAAATTAGTAATCCTATGAAACTGCTTTATTTGGCTTTTTAGAGTTCGAAAAAACTGTTATACAACAGCTTTGTCCGTCCGTCTGTTATACAACTTATAACTCAAAACCGTAAGAGCTAGAGACTCGCGGTCAACGCCATTCGACTCAGCATAGTCGATATAGCACCGATATTACTATGACCTTTGACCTCAAGGTCACGTGGTATTAAGTGACCTTTGCATATTACTTGAACTATTTTTCGAACTCTAAGATTGACAGCAATTCATTGCCGTTTCTCACTTGTTTTATGCTGCGTTGTTTTCGAATTCAGATTAATAAATAATCTCAAAAAAATGCTATTCCTCTTTTATGTATGTTAGTGAGGCCAAAAATCTAAGATATTATATAAGCTTTGTGGCTATTTCCCACGGAACCCATAGTGAGCGAGTCCAAACTCCAAACACTTAAATTGTGTTTATAACAATACTTACAAAATTATTTGTGGGTCAAAGCCTAGAAGCATACAACAGATAGGCCCATCCGACAACACGTTTCGCCTTGCGAAATCGGACTCAAAGAAAGAATTGTAGGTAAAAAGAAAAATAACAACACAGGTAATAATAACAATTAGTCGAAACATTTATTGCTAGGAAGTGGCGCGGTTTAGAGGCGGCCAGGGAAGGTCGACATCGGCCACGTCCAGCGCCAGGATATCGACGGGTGCTCCCAGGGCGGCGCCCAGCGACGGGCGCGTGCGGCGCAGTTCACCGTGCGCCCACTCCTTGATGTAAGTACCCGCCTCTGTGCGCACGCGCACCACGAACAGCGCGGGGTGCGCGGGCACGGCGCGCGCGCTCAGCGTGTAGATGCGGCGCGTGCGCGTCAGCAGCGGCCGCCGGTGCAGCACGCGCACGGGAGTGCGCTGGGACAGGACTATACGTGCGGGGTCGTCATTCTCCGTGTTGCGGTATGCGTTGATTTTAACGATATCTTGTGTCGTTACCGCCGGCGTTCCTGGCACTGACCCGTTCATCTGCGATGGAGATAAAATTAAAATAATCTTTTTTATGACGCAAACTAGCGTGCGTGGAATTCAAGTTCACTTAAACGCACAGACTTATCGCAGAGAGGCTAGAATTTTTTAATATATTTTTCACTAGGTGTGCACTGCGCCTTTATTTAAATTATATGGACGGGGAGTTAACAAGTTATAGTGTGTACATGTACAAGCGATAAATTAATCGAGTTCATGATTACCGCAGTTGTGTCATCTTCGGTGTGCGCCAGCTTGATGCAGAGCGCCTCGTATGTCTTACATTTCGATTCCTCACCCTGTTTTAGCTGCATCAGATCCTCTCTGCGATAAAATAGCATCTTTTAGTCTTGTTATTTATAGTAGTACCTATAACACCATGATTACAAGGTCACGTAGACTCTATTATACATATATATATATATTATATATTATACATTTTCCTTAAGTATGAATAGCCTAAGATAAAATAATGACATATTATGTCAATTAAAATAAAGACATAATAATTATGTCTCAACTGCCTTCTTAGATTATTTGATGATTACAATGACATGCTTGTCACTACAAGCTTGTGGCACCCTAAATAGATTAAAAGCCTTAAAACATGACGAATGCTACTTTTAAAGTAAATTAATGTGCCTAGTATCTAATTCCCTTGACAAAATTCATCAATTATTTCAAATACTACAAATATGGAAAACAGCTAAAGTAATACAGGTTTTTGAAGATTTCGGTGAGTTAAAAATTACAGACCAATTTCCATCTTGGACATAAATATTTCCACTAGGTATATAGAAAAGTGTATAATAGTATAAAACGATACCTGATACACATAACTGTCCCTTATTAATTTTCTATATTATGTTAGTGACTTTGCAGTTGTTACGACAACATAAGGTTATTTATTAGTATACTGTAACTTAAGAGTTCTTATGAATAAGTGCGAGGTTCAGGAATACTCGACCAGAATGTGCCATGACGATAATTACCTGGTGACTGGTACGAGGCTGTTTACTAGGACTTTTCCTCCAGCGCTAATATCCGTACAGGCGCGCTGTAGTTCGGCTGTGGTAGGCTGGCGCCGAGGGTCCGTAATCTACAGACAGAGAAGTTAAACACAGTTAATATGCATTGGGCACTGCTGGGTGGATCGCTGAAGTATTTTCAGTTCTAGCTATCCACACACCATTCAAGGCAGCGAGTTGTCACAACGTGGTAGGTTTAGCCGGACATATACTCTCCGCTCCCCTTTTCCGCGGAGAGGGGCAAACGGAATTAGAGGCGAAGGTAAACCTGTACAGTCAGCGCCATAGTAGATACACACTTGCAATATTCTAATTGCCTCTTTCTATCCAAATTATAACTAATTATATTTTATAATGCAGTAATAGTAAAGAGATAGTTGATAAAATCATAGTTCAGAAATACAGAATAATATTTAGCATTTTAATTAATAAAATACTTTTACAAGTATTAACGTTCAGCTGCTTATGTCGCTGTTGAAAATTGGTAAGGCGACGTACCTCGAGAGCGAAGGGTCGTCCAGTACCGAGACAGCGTACGTCGACGTCCTCACGGCCCGCAGACATGAACTTCAGCTTCTGTTCAGCCTCCTCTGCGGATAACCTGACACATGCTTCTATATTAGAACATTTATAGTTCAATCAAACGTATTGCCATTTGTAATATTGTTTATTTTATAACGAGGAACTTATTTTTCTTATAATATTAGCTACATATTAATTTAAATTAAAGATTTTGAGTATAATGCTACCAGTCTTAGTTAGTTTTTAGAAACTTTACATTGGTTTTCGATAAACATATGTATACGATACACAAAGATGTTGGGATCTGGAAAATTCGAATGATTGAATTTTAGATACGATATAATTAGTAAATAATTTGAAGTTGCAGTTACTTAGGTACATGGCAGATATCAAATTGTATTAATATACATTATAAGAAATTTTTGAAATAGAATATCGTTGGTAATGACGTAATACAAAACAATATCAAAATATCTAGCAGAAAGTAGATATGGAATGGTACAAACCCATAAGCCGCTGCGACTGGCTCGAAGATGAGTTCCTGCACTGAGGAGTGTAGCATTCGTCGTCCAGCCACTAGCCATGGCGTCTGTGGTAGCACCCGACTTAGCTTGATATACCTGTTCAGACGTGCTTTACTTATACTGAGGACATCGCGTAGGTATGTACAATGTATAGGTATACTCTGAGTCAAACGTCTAGTTCGCTCTAAAGTTGTAATATTAGTTCTACGCTTCTCGCTGCCCGCGTTCTCCACGGACGACTATTTTTGGCATTTCGATGATACTCGCAACTTCATTGGGAGCTAAAAGGTTGGCGCAAGGTATAATATAATGGAGGTGTGCAATTGCGCTTGTTACGCCGATGCCTCTTATTAGTAAAGCGGAGAGCAAGTAGGTACCTAGTATACTTAGTCTGGCCATAAATACTGTTACAATAAAAAAATACATAATATTACATTTGAATTTCAAATCTGTTAAATTTATTTGAATATTCATGTGTTTTCTCATTTTCACGGCCAATCGGTGTTAAATATTTGTGTGATATTAAAATGGAGTTGGGTGATAAAGAGAACCGAATTGCTGTGCAAAGTGCAAAATGCAGTTTTTGAAAATCTTCATCCGCTCGGTATAAGTCGAATGTTTGTTCGGGCTTATATTTTTATTATATTTTTCCTTGTACCTAATAATATTTATGGCAAGACTAGGTATACATCATATATAGGTACGTAAATAAATAGTTTCTGGATGATCCGCAGTGACTGTGGATGGTACAATTTGTTCTTGTAAATAATATTTACGACACATGTATAATATTCACCTTCCTGCAAGGTACAGCGGCGCATGCGCGGCGAGCACGCTGACGGCGCGGGCGGGCGCGCGCGCGCCGGGCGGGCCGCCGCGCCACGCGGGCAGCGCGCTCAGCGCGGCGTGCGTGACGGCGTCCAGCGCCTGCTCCACCGAGCGCCGCGTGAACTCCACGGCGAAGCGCCGCCGCTGCTTACTGCGGGACTCGAATAGCGCCGGTGACAGCGTCTTCAGTATCTCTAATTCCTGTGCAAAATCTCCGATATTAAGTGTTACAGCGCAAGCAACTCATTTACAGTGTATGAGAGCAAGTGGTAATTTCATTAATGGATAAAACATGCATAGAAGTAACGTAAATAAATGTAGCTATTGCTGGAAAACGCGTTTTTCTAGTCCATAGTACTTTACTAGTATTACCATAATAAGTCAAAGATTTTCTATACCTATATAATTTTTAAGCATCATTAAATTACTTTTTTAAACTTAAAAATTACCTAACTTTTATATAATAATAATAATAAAGACTACCAGACCGAATTTCAGTCCCGGCGGACAATCTTAATCTCAAAATATTATAGTGCACAAGTGTGTGCGAAAACATAAGTGCACTCTCTGTTCCTATTTGTCATGATCCGTTGGGGCAGTAATCTGACACGACCGATCAGATGCCGGACCAACGGCTTAACGTGCTTTTCGAGGCACGGGAGTGTCTAACACCGCTCACTTTCTTACTCCGTAATTGCTATTGAGTTTCTTAACAGAAAAACCGAATAACATTTGTCGGCCCGACTCGGCATTCGAACCCGAGACCTCAAGCACAGCAGTCGAATTCACTACCGCTGCGCCACGGTATATATTATAATTAAATTTAAACTTCAAAAGGTTATGCTTATAATCATGTACGGACCTGTAGATCTTCCTGATACTCTATGGTAAGTGTCACGAGCAGTGGCGCGACGGCGCCAGAGTCCAGTTGCTTGTTGACGCGCACCGCTAGCTGACGTCCGAACAGCCACTTCCACGCTTCCTTCAGCGGCATCAACGTCTCTATACACATCAATTTTTATTTATCATTATCATAGGATTAAAAACCAATACAAACTTACAAAATGAGCATTGCAATTTCAATTTTACTTCAATGGTTATGTTAACAACGCAATCGAACAAGATTATATTCGAATTATTCGAATACGATCGAATAACAATTGGTGTTCAATAGTTGATTGATCTGGCAATGCCAAGCAGTGATAAAGAAAAATAAAAATAAAATTACTGACTAGGGTCATAGCTTGGGAAGGTGTGCTGCAAACGCAGCGTGATTGCTCGTTCGCGCAATATGGCGGCTATAGGTGACGACAGTGCGCAGGCGATTGTGTCACACTCATAGCTGGAATAAAATGGAAAATAATTACTATAGCAATTATTATTAGAAGTATCTTTTTATATGAGAGTTACAATCACATGCCTATATTTGCTGGTATGTTTTTATTAAAACATGCATACTATACATACTACCATGCAAGCCCTTGAATGACATATTATACAATCAAATTTTAAATCATTGGTATTAAGTGTTAAGAATTATAGTTATTCTTAAAACACTTCATAGAAATATTTATAATACAAAATTACTAGTTAATAATAATTCTATTATTGTTTTTCATAAGATTATATTATTACTAGTAACATTTATAACAATAGTCTTTAACTTATATATATATTTTTTTTTATGAATAATATTATTAAATACAAACCATTTCTTGTCCAGCACCTCCTGCACCATAGAGAAGCCCTCAGACCATGTTTCCTCCTGCAGTACTCCGAGGCAGCTAACACACACATTGTCCAGTTTAATTCTCTTAGTTGGAGGTGCATCTGTTGTGTTATCTTCCAAGGCATCTGTATTACGTGCTGGTACACTCTCTGTTACATCCTTATTTTTTTCTTCTAGTAGCTTGTCCTTAGATTCTTTTTTTATTTCTGAATCTGTTGGGATTTTGCTTGTGTCTAAGTACTGAAAATAGTTTTATGAGATATAACACAAAATAATATGCTAGGCACTAGACTTCTACACTTATTCATTGTATTAGGCCATGTCTCCAATTCAGAGTCAAATACAGTAATATTATAAATAACTTAGTAAATAGAGCCTGATAGCTAAATTCATTTGGTATGGTTAAACTTACTGCAATTTATTGCAGTTTGGTCTGTTGCGTCTTCTTTATAAACCTAAGTACTACAAAAATTATTTTTTTATTAGAAATACCCGTTGTTTTTAAGTATGTATATAAATTATTACAATTCTATATATTTTTTTACTAATTGTAAAGGTTATGAAATATTTATGGCCTTTTATAATATAGGTTCCTTTTAAAACTTTATAATGTATATTGGCAAGTTATTCCTATGGTATTTATATGGGCAGTTAAAGGAACACAATTTTAGTTAAAGTAATACAGTAATTTTGTTTACTAACTTTGAGAATAAACTGGTGAACATTTTCGTATGAACTTGGACTTTTTAATCCTAGGTACCGAATGCAACACGCATCACAACAACCGAGATCTTTGCAAAGTTTCACTATATCGTTTTGATTCATTTTGAGACCTATTCATTAAATCTTTTTTATTTAAAACACATGTAGCACGGCGAACATGAAAATGTAAACAAATCACAAACGTCATGAAATGTCACTGTCATCATACAGATGTCTCTGTTCAGGATTGTATCAGTGCAAACTGCAAAGTTTGGCTAACTGCCTGATTAAAACGAGGTTTCCTACGAAGTTCGCAAGAGAGGAAGTTTCATAATAGTTTAATTAAATGAACATAATTATGATACATTAGTCTTATACCTATATTGCCAAAGGAGTAGCAAGGATGTACAATGTGTATTATACCCACATTTTGCCAGCTATGTTTTAGCTTTTAGTGTATAAGTATCTTGATAAAATAAACAACTTGACTTAAATTATTTATATTATCATGATATTTGTAATTACTTTCAGTGGCACTGAACAGGATCATCAGTAATTTTGAATAATTACTATAATACTTTTAGTTTCATTTCTGACGTAAAACTAATGTTATATTCTGTTGCTGACAGCGTCAAACGAAGAATGACGAATGACATTTTGACAATATTGACATTGGTGATTGTACTGAGTTGAGAGATTACTTATAAATTCTGGATAAATTACTTCTTTGTGTTTATAACGTACATAAAAACAGCAAGAACTATAATTTTGTGTTTGATTGAGTTTGGTGATTTTTAAACTAACTAGTGACCGACGAAATACATCATTGTTTTCAAATATTTGATGGGTATTTTTATTAAGTAATTATGGGTATTTTCGGCAATTCTTCACCATTTGATCAAGATGTCGGTAAGTGAACTTAGATATACCATATTAGCATAGCCTTATTTGTTATTGCGTATCAGGTAGACGTGTCAGTTTGTATTAGGATTAGATATAACGTTTGAACTGGTGAGTCTGATGACAAACAGAGTTTGCAGACGTATTGTTTATGTATGAGTCACGCCAATATTCAATTATTATTAAGAAATAAGTAGGTAGATATCAATATAAACCGATACAGTAATTTCTACATTATCATACATTGACATTTGAGTCAATAATTTTGACCACAGTTGTAGATGTTTATGTTCTTTGTTGTCTGAAATGGAATATAAGGCAAAAGTAAGAAGAATTCTTTTGTGAATTGATAACTTTCTTGTTTAAGAAAATATCTTCTGTGTATGCATAACTGTCTTACTTGATTGTGTAGGTAGAATCTTAAAATCACAACTTTGTAGGTGCTCACATAGCAATTGCATCTTTATCAGAAAATGTTATTTTTTATTGCTGTTGGTGGTGGTTCAGGAAGCTCCCCACTAGCTGTTGTTGTGTGACAACTGCTACAAATGGGCATGACTGTGTTTTTTCTGCATTTTAGAAGAATAGCAGTGGCTTTTTTGGATTTGATATGGCAACTAAATTTCCTAGCCAGTAAAATAGGTATTAATAACAAATTTAGGGCCAGGTATGGACAATTCCAATAAATACACAATCATACTTTTTACTACTTTGTCTTTACCATTTATGTAAGAGGTTGTAAGTAGTAAGACTTATAACAAGAAGGGGTTATGCTGGTTACAACTGGACACATTATGAACAGGATACCTTCTGGCTATTAACTCATTATCTGTCTTTTAAATGTCACCAATGAGACACTATGCATTTATCTTTGTCTTTATATGATTAAGCAAACAGCTTTAATGTTCTTTTAGGTCTATAAATTTAGTTCACGAAGTCTCTAGTTCATAATTTTAGATAAATTACAAATAGCTATAAGACTCTAGTGACCCAGTCTTAAGATTATGTGCTTATCTAATTTTTAAATACCAAAGTGGTATAATATTTTGAGTAAAGCATTTATTACATTTAATTTGTTAATATTTTGAGTAAAGCATTTAATTTCTTGTGATATAAAATATTCAGATGAACAATTTTTATGAAGCAAATAATACATTAGGTTGTAAAATATGATATTCGCATCTATATATAATTCATAATAATGTGATAATAATAAATAGTCATATTTGAGAGTACAAAGTTTTCATTAAATAATGTGCAAAGGCCTGCTACTACTTACTAGTTAGTATATGATATATTATGCTGCCTAAAAAGATATGTGTCTAGATTCACAGATTCACTGTTTATTTGCTAAGTACAATTTTGTTTTAAGAATATATAAATTTACTCATTCAGCACAAGCAACAACCAGGATAGGATGGTTCAGGTAGATTTGAGTATTTAAGTCATGCAGATCCCTTTTGTGTTGTGTTTGTGTAATTAAGTGTAGTTTTGGAGAGGTAATAAATATCATAAATTTTTCCGTGATTCATTTAAGAAATGCAGGAAAATGGTTGTTTGTATTTTTTGTTTTGTTAGTAATTTGATAGATATAGCTATATAGCAACCAGTATTAATGATAACCCATATTTTTTAAGAAGTAGAAGATTGGTTGTGCCCGGTTATATAAATTTTGAGTCAGCTGTCCCCACCTAGATAAACTGTAAGGACTCTAGCCATTTAGAGGCAGAAGATTTTGATGACACATTTACTGTGGAACTAAACAAATATGAAACGGATTCCAACAGTGACTCAAAACTTGAAGAACAAGTTGAGCAAGTATTCTTCGATGCAGTTCTATTGTTATTATTACAGTTTTTTTGCTTCTAGTTTGGTGCATTTTTTATTCAATGTGTAGTAAGAAAAACTTTAGAAAGTGTATTAGGGTTCTAAAATATAAGTTATGTAGAGTAGGGATGTTGCGGATGCAGATATTTTGACATCGGCGGATGCGGATACGAGTATTTGAAGGGTCACATCCGCGGATGCGAACCGGGATCTCAAGTATAGCGTTAGGTTTACCATTTTCTGGAGTTTCTTGCTTCTCGTCTTCACTTAAAGAATCCTCGCGTCATTCATCGGCCCATCTATTTCTTTTCTTATCGCAACATGCGCTATATCTGTATCCTCATAAATATCAACGTTGTTTATTGTGGATGCGGATGCAGACGTCCAAATCGATGCGAAAGCTCGGCAATTGCGGATGCGAATGCGAATATTCGCAACATCTCTAATGTAGATGTTGATGAAAATTTATAGTAAATACTAAATCGTTTCTGTATTCACGAAAAATATGTTAGTTGTACTTTCAATTTAATAAATAAGTCTTGACAAAATAAAATTATGTTTGAGTTATTTAGAAATATTATTTTCTTTAAAATATATTTTTTAAATTATATATTTATATCTACGAGGCTGCATATGAGGTTGCTGATAATATTATCGGCCTGACAAGCCACACCAGGGCCCACATTAAATTGTATAAAGTCAGTAGCTAAAGATTGAAAAAGATAGAATCTAGGTATCAACTACATTGGTCAGCGACCACTAATAAAACTACAGGTTTCATGGAAGTAAACTATTTATTATTTTAAACACACAGAAAGAGCGACCAGCGAGAATAATACAAGTGAGGAATGGGGACTGATCATGGAGATCTGCGACCGCGCTGGGGCGTCGGCGCAGAGCGCTAAGGACTGCCTTCGTGCAGTAATGCGGCGCCTCGCGCATCCTGACCCACACGTGCAGGTACATGCTGCCACACTGCTGGACGCATGCGTGGCCAACTGTGGCCGCGCCTTCCACCTAGAAGTTGCATCGCGCGACTTCGAGCAAGAGTTCCGTCGTTTGCTGACGCGAGCCCAGCCCGCTGTGGCAGCGCGTTTACGGGCATTACTTCGAAAGTGGGCAGAGGGCGAGTTTCGCGATGACTCGCAACTCGACCTCATACCCTCGCTGCACGCTAAGCTGCGACAGGAGGCGGGTGAGGTGAGCGCAACACCTCGCGCTCATGACGCAGCCGCTGCCGCCGTGGCCGCGCGTGAACAGGAAGACTTAGCGCGCGCCATCTCGCTGTCGCTACGCGAGGCGGGAGCTGGTGCGGGGGCGACAGCTGCGCCCGCGCCTACTTCTGCTTCTACCCTCTATCCACGTGTCGACGCACCGGACGCAGCGCCTCCGCGCAAGGTGCGCGCGCTTTACGACTTTGAGGCGGCTGAGGATAACGAACTCACTTTTATGGCTGGAGAAATAGGTATGACGCCTTTGTACTTTAAAATGAAAATGAAGCATGACTATGTATGTCCTCTATTCTTATTTAAAGACATGTTATTATATTTAGGTAATTTTATTGTGGTGTGCAATATGGAGTACCTAATTCAGTAGTTCCCAAAGTGGTGCAGGTGGACGGGAGACTCGACGGGGGTCTACGCTGGCGTGACAAAAAAATAGAGGTTCACAATTCGCAAGCACGAAAATGTATTGCTTTAGATAGTGAAGAACTAAAATATTGGCTTGACTTTACCTATAAACGTCGATCGACGGATAGTTTAAGGAATACCACTAGCTAAAAAACCTGACTACTAAAAAAAAAGGTAGACCGCCTACCGTGTAACGTTCAGTCCCGAGAATTTCTAAAAAAGAAAATGTCAGCCCGTAGAGATTTGATCAAATTTTTAAATTTTAGCTATGGAATATGGTAAAATGTAAAATGTAGCTGTAGGGGGTCCACCGGAACCAGCTAAATTTTGAAAGTGGTCTATGATATGGGAACCTCTGATCTAATTATTGTCTATGAAACTTATTCTAATGAAATGGGGATTTATATATTTATTGCCTTGAATTATCTTGGTCTAAACAGCGAACTAGAATTAAATATATGTATGTATAAAACATTCGTTTCTGCTCGCTGTATAACTTTTACCTTTTTTGTTTATTTGGTGTATTCTTTGGCGCATAACCTTCCGCAAGGACGGCGGAGGGGTGGTTATGTCGGGCTCACCCGGGCAAAGATGGCGACATCCCGGTCCTACCGACTAAACCTACCACGGTGTTCCTTCTGGCAATCTGTGGTCGGGGCGCAGGGATCACTCACGCATTCATCCTGCAGCCCCGGCAGATTTGGGCCGCCACTTGGTCGTGGCTGTTTCGTCACATTTTTAGTTCGACTTCATTAAGAGGCGCGCGCGGAACACTACGCGCCGCCGTCTCGGGCCTGCCTATGCACGGACGTTAGACTGCCCTAGTCTGTCGCCCCAGGCCAGCGTTCATAGGGGCCGGAGATCGTTTAGCGCCTTTCGACGCCCGGTACGTCGGCTGGTGTTCGCCTCCCTTTCCCTTTCCGCCACCTCCTTAGCGAATATTACTACTTAGTAGTAGGAGGCGGCTGCTACCCATGTGCTCTCGCTCGCGACAATAGACTCAACTATGGCCGGTAGCGAGAGACGTTCCACGCCGACTGCCGCGATGAGGTCACGGCGCTCTTCCGCCCAGGCTGGGCACTCGTCTAGTGTATGCTGCGCTGTGTCCTTTAGGTACTTCCCGAAGCACCCGTGCCCCGAGAATACCTTTGTCAGCCGATATGATGGGCACCATGTCGTCTCCCTAGCCACTCCTCCATGATAGACTATACTGCCGCTATCGCGGCGTGCTCTGCCCGCTGTATAGCCTGAGTCAAGCTCACGGGGA
Source organism: Catocala fraxini (assembly GCA_930367265.1). Classification (NCBI taxonomy): domain Eukaryota; kingdom Metazoa; phylum Arthropoda; class Insecta; order Lepidoptera; family Erebidae; genus Catocala; species Catocala fraxini. Next base: position 19,781,165 of record OV884029.1, read on the forward strand.
CGCATATAGAGATTAATATCCTATTTGTTTATCTAGTATATGATCTATCTGTGTGCCAAGATTCGTCTTAGTCAATTCAACGGTTTACGCGATGGTTGTAAATATTGATTAACAAAATCCATAAACTTTATAAAGTATCATATTTATAAAATTAGAAAGTAGGACCTTTATATAGACAGATAGATTAGATATACAGAGTCAAATAATATGTAATTTGATGACTGTACGATAAACCTACTTTTCTAGTTCACGTGACTGACTCAAGCGATCCGAACTGGTGGAAAGGGTACAACGAGCGAGGCGAGGGCTTGTTCCCTGCTAACTTCGTGACGGGTGATCTCGCCGAGCCACGTTCCGAGTCTCACGGCGCGGTGAGCTCTACGGGTCCGGTGGCGACGGCTGGCGCCAGCGCTTCTGTAGCTGTGGAGGACGTGCCGCCCGCGCGTATTGACGAGTCGACGATGGACGCGGCGCTGGCGTTGTTACACGAGGCGGATCCGCGCGAGGCGGGCGCGCCCGAGGCGGAGGTAGCGCTGGCGCGGCTCGAGGCGCGCGCGCATGCCATGGGCGCGCTGGTAGACGCCGCGTTGGAGCGAGCTGACGGCCGCCACGCGCGTCTTACCCAGCTCAGCGCCGAGTTGGTGGATGCCCTCAATCTATACCACTCGCTCATGCGCGACCCACTCAAGCCGCCCTACGCGGCGATGGGAGGTCCCCCGCCGCCCGCACCCCCGCACGGCCACCCCGCGGGGCCCTACCCGCCGCACGCATACGCGCCACCGCCGCCCGCCATGCACCCGCAACCGCCTAGGTAAGTCTATCTGCACCTCACCGTGACGAGGTTTTTGTTTCAAAACAGTATATAATATGTTTATGCACGTAACTCAGGAAGCAAGTTATTTAATAAAACTATTTGGACTGTTAACAATTTGGTGTAATGACGAGTTTAAAAGGTACCTACAATATAAAATTTTAAAGTTAACGCAGTATCGCCGTCGTGGTAAGATGTGTAGTGTCGGCGCCCGCAGCCACGCTGCCGAGCTCGACGTACCGCCCGCGCGCCCCTCTCGCTCCCCGCGGGCCCTCCGCCCGCGCATACCTCCTCAGCTACCACTGACTCCCGCACCTGTCGCGTCTACAAAGCGTAGACAAATATCAGTGATAGAAGACTGAATTCGAGTAATTTTTTTATAACTGTTACGATACTAGCAATTTATGCAATACCTACACCAGTCCAAGACAGATTTTAAATTGTATTATGACATAAAATCTTATATAATCGTTTTCGAACTGATCAATGGCATTGGTCAAATAAAAGAAACATATAGAATACGTCCAAGGTTCTGCCCTTCGGTACCTACACCGCCGTGGCATATAGCCTGTCAATAATTAAGTTCTTTCATTTTAACATTTTATTTAAGTAATTGTATGTTGATATAAATTGATCTGATAGCCTTTTAGACTCTGTTAATTAGAAAACTTAAACATAATGTCTCGATTTTCGACATAGAGTTGACTGAATGGATGACATAAGGATATAAGTGGTCAGCTCGCAAGTAAGCACTGCCGCACGGGTGAAAATGACAATTTGTTAGTTGTATATACAAGGTGCGGCGGACAACTAGTTGGCGTGCATATATGTGATACTTGAGACGTTTTGTAAATTTATTCAAGACGCCTAGGTTCATGTGTACTGCGGTATTTGTCTATTATAAAAGAATCAGTTATAAGCTTAAATTTATGTTTTCCTACATCATAAAGTCCTAGGCAGTGCCTGGATAGGGCAAGTGTTATAGGGATTTTCTGTTAAAACATTTTCGGTAGCTAATGGGAGCAATAAGCAGAGTAGAGTGCAAGAGCAGAGTAAAGTGACTGGTAGACGGCATCATCCGCAATTACGTAGGATCTTTGACCTATTCGTTTACTGAGAAACGTAATTTTATACAACTAGATTGAAACATGAAATCGTTATCGTGAGGTAAAGCCATCAAGTATAGGATAAACTATTTTCTTTTAATTCTTTTTAAAATATGCCTTCTGCGCTAGTAATAAATCCTGTGTCGCAGGAGGCTTGATGAATTTGCGGATCACATAATTTTTGTCTCATGGGCAAACGTACAGTCACAGTAATCGACACAGAGGAAATGTCGAAGCGACTACTTAAACTGCGCCATCCGTGCAGTAAAAGTTAATGTGTTCTTCTCGTATTGCAGGTGCTGATTTGTGCGAGGGGCTCACGGTGACGCCAACATTCCGCCACAACACGAGCGCGCCTGACCGTCGGACTGCAGCGCCCACACATCACACCATACACTATAGAACGTATCAATAATTTTGTTCCTTTATAACAATTACACCAATACTAAATAATATGGCATTTTAAATTGTTATTTACTGCATGATTAGGTTAGTATCAATATATTTAATGAGATTAGCTCCAGTTATTATTTATTTTATGTAGATACTGCAGATGTTACAATTACTGCTAGGATTGAGTGCCAACAAAGATAAACAATCGATTTCCGGAGCCTTTGATTTAGATTTGGTGGACTCCGGTAGGTACGACGCAGGAAGTATATTGATTGTTATTGGAGATTTATTATACCAAGAGTGTATAAACAATTCGGTATTTTATAAGTCTGAAGAGTGTTTACATCATGTGGTCCGTTACGTGTGACAACGTCGCAAATATCTGTCATATTCTGTTGTTTTTAAATTGTATTAATTCATTTGGGATGTTTTCTTAAATGTTTTTAATATATATAGACAACTGATAAATATGTTTGTTGTTTCTACTATGCATATTACGTATCTAAAATATCGTCTCATTATTTAAATAGTAAAATAACTACAAATATAATTATATTTCATCTATAATACACTTTCACTTCAGTCTATAGGGAGTATTCAATTTTTTTGAATAAAGCTCAAATAAATTAACGATGCTAAAAACCTTAAAAGTTTGACACTAATTTGCGACGTTACCACTCGGTCAAAAGGCAATTCGGTATTGTTGTTAAACGCTTTTAAAGGCTAATTAAAAAGTTGTGGAGCCGATGCTACGGCGTTTAAGATGAGGCTATCCGCAGGCGTAAGTGCTATAGTGGAACAGCGCACATACGCGCTGTAGGATGACTTAGTACTTGATAATTATTATAATGTTAATTCTTTTAAATATTGTATTTAAATTCTAACTTGCTGTAGAAAGTAATGAATAAATTATATTTGTTTGATCAAGCGTGTAGTTTTGTGGTACCACCTGTCACCTTTGGCCTGTAATTATTTATGATGAATGACGCAACAGCTACATCAGGTATGCTATTTAATAATATACCATAGTTATTAAGTTCGTTTCCAACTGCTTTGTATTTTTACACACGGAGAAATATAGAATCGGGCATAAACTTACTAGACTTTACTATAATGTATCGTCTAGTTAGTCTCTATAGTGCGTTTCAAATACGAAGTTCCATTGGACAGATGATCGTTGAACAGCGATAGTGAAGAGACAGTTTTAATCGACACATTACGAAATCGATTACCGATTACCTTTCCAAACAAACTGTAATCGTGGGTTTAGAAATGACGCAAACAGAAAAAACAAAAAAGGAGTCCATCTAAGTTTGACATATCGAAAGAATAGAAAAGTCACAGCTGTATAAAACGAGAATAATAGTAAAAAAAAAATCTGGACTTATCCTTGATTAATTCCTAGTTTCACATACTTACTCCATATCCGTATCCATACTTAGTATGAAGGTAAAATAAATGTTGTATAACAGATTTTGATTTTCAAGACGACTACTCTTTAAAAGCTATGGGATATTTAAACCATACGTCCATCGCATCTTCAAATCCATTTTTTGTTAAAGAAACCCTTAATAGGGTTTGCAGAATGGGATTTAAGGTACGTTGCAACGTAATAATAATTAATACCAAGTACAAATTTACAAAAATATTTCTCGGACAATTGTTTTTACCTCGAATTAGTTCGATTTTATCTGATTCATATTGTCAAGTTACTATGACCGAAAGTAAAAAAAATACCCTAGTGTGTAACCATGGTATTGTAGTAAAATGTTATTTTATTTTGATGTTTGAATTATTTAAGACTAATATCAATAGAAATTATTAATTAGTTGATTATGTTTGTGAAACAATTACATCATGTTTTGTATAGATTCTAATTATATTTAAATACTCTTTAGTACCATAAGTAATCATTGTTTATTTTAGCAATTTGTATGAAATATGCAGAGTTACGTACTATGAAGTGTCAAAAGGGACTTCGTATTTGAAACAGACTATAGTTTATCAAATAAGTAATATGGTTTTATGAGCAACAGTAGCCCCTTTTCTATATTGTAATTAACAGTAACTTGTTAAGCGTTAAGCGCATGCTGATTCTTTACTTTTGTCTATTTTGTTATTATTATTATTGTAATGTTACTACTGTGAGTCGAAGTTCCAGTGCTGTTTAATTTATTTTTTATTTATTTAAGCAGACTTGCTTATTTTAGTTAGCTGCCCTAAAAAACTGCCAGAAAGTATAACAACAGCACTGTTTATTTAGGCGGTCAACTTGAGAATGTTACTCACATGTATTATATACTGAAACACACAATGTGGAACACTGGGTGGTATGTTTTGATAGTCGATATTCGCCATTTTCGAGGTATAAAAATGGATTGAGAGATCGAAAAATTAAACAAGATAAATAATTTAATACTTATATTGTTACTTATGAAATAGACTATACCTATATAATATGTACAATTAGGATAGGTACGTAAAATAAATTACAACGAAATCTAGGTACTATGATAATATACCGGCATTTTGACTAGAAAGAATCGGAATGATTAACGAATGGCGTATGAGACGCCGAGTGTGTTGAGCCACACACGTGACACACGTGATACACGTGGGTCACGGCAAGAAGGAGTCGGTGTCGCTGGGGGGCGGCGCGTCGGCGCTCAGGTACGTGGTATCGGTGGCGGCGGAGGCAGGCGCGGCCCACGACACCCAGCGGGCCTCGGCGCGCTCGTGCTCTAACTGCCACGGCGCCGGCGCGTCGCGTTCTGGGTCTAACGCCAGCGCGTCCAACGGCACGTCCAGGCACGGCGCCAGCAGTCGCGGCCACTCCGCCAGGAACGCCGCTATCTCCGCCGCACCTGGCCGCGCCTTGTAGTCCGTCGACCAACATGATTTGATGAGCCCAGCCCTGCGAATCACACATCACACAGTTAGTTACCTAACCAGCAAAACGAGAAGATTAAACGAATAATAATGGCGAGGTCAACTTACAGCGGCGGTTTGAGGCCAGTCGGTAACTCGAGCGTATGACCCGACTTGACGCGAGCTAGTACCTCGGCGTTGCTTAGTCCCTGGAAGGGGAGCGACCCGAAGGTGACGATCTCGTAAAGCAAGACGCCGTAAGACCAAACGTCGGAGGAGGGTGAGAATACGCCCAGTGCGAGAGATTCCGGTGCCATCCAGCGGACAGGCAGCATGCCCTTCCGACTAAACCGGTAGTAGTCGCTGTCGAACACCAGCCGCGTCATACCGAAGTCCGCCAGCTTTACGACGCGGTGTGCGCTAACTAGACAATTCCGTGCCGCCACGTCACGGTGCACGTAGCGCATCTGCGCCAGGTACGACAGTGCCCGCGCTGCGTCTAGCGCCATGGACGTCAGTCGCGTCGCCGACACCTCCTCGCCTGCCTCACCCGTTGCTGCTAGGTGCCGTCGCGCTAGCAAGTAATTCTTGAGATCACCGTACAGCATAAACTCCATGACAGTGCACACCGGTTCAGTCTTTGTCACTACGCCTAGCAGCCGCACTACATTCTTGTGGTCAAAGCGTTTCATTGCTTCTGCTTCTGATAAAAAATCGAGCTTCACCTCCGTGCTAGCACCTGCCTTGAGAGTTTTCACGGCGACTGCGCTCCAGCCGCGGTCTTCGGCCAGCAGCGCATGCCCGCCGTATACAGTACCGAACGCACCAGTGCCAAGTTTGCGATTGATAACAACGCGCTCACGAGGGATCTCCCAACGGTCGAGTCCGCCTGGTTTCGGGTCCAACTCGCGTAAGCCGAGTGCAGCTAGTCGCCGACGGAATTCGCGCTCAGCGCGGCGTTTACACTGGTAAGCGGCGGCGCCCAACACGCTTGCTAGAATTAGCAGCAGCAGCGCCCCAAGCGCAACAAAGGCAGTGCGACAGTCAGCGTGCAGAAGCTCCGCCAGTGGTTCTAATGCACAGCGTTCTGTACCGTCATCTGGTACGCGTCCATCCGGCGTAAGCCAGCGCAGAGTCAGTGGGCTTAACCCGGTAGCGGGCTGCCATTCCGCTGCCCGCCGTGTCGAGCCATTAAACCATTGCAGCAGCACTAGCGGTGCAGCGCGTGCTAACCCTTCACCCGCCGGCGCCCACTCGAACGTGCCCGTCAGCCCGCTGTAGTTGCTTGAGGTTGCGTCCCGAACCAGCGACCTGCGTCAAGGAAAAGTTCACAATTTAACGGCCGATATATTAGCCCAGAAAGTCATAAGCTGGAAATTGTAAGGTACTTAAGAAAATGTAATAGGCTGGAGGTAGACTCACCTGACAGTGGCATTACAGTGGATGTCATCGACGGCGGCGGGGTCGTCTCTCACCAGGCGGCTGAGCGCGGCGTGCCACAGGCGCAGCGCATCGTACAGCGCCGCGGCGTGCGCGCTAGGTGTGCGACACGCAGCTGGTGACGCGCGCGTTAACCTGCACTGCTCCCGCCAGTCAGCCGTCCAGTTGCGCTGCAGTTCCGAGCTCGCAGGGTCCCAGTCCACAAACCAGGCGGGCGCTACGCTGAGATGCGCCTCTGCCATTTCGTGTAATTGTTCATCAGTGCAATTGTGGGTGTCGTCGGATGCGCGCAAGATCCAGGTCGGGGGCAGCGTGGCCGGCAGTAGCCACACTACGCCGGCATGAGGCATCAGCCCGGCGCCGCGGCCGGCGCACAGCGCAGCGCGCACCACGCGCGCGTCCTCCGCACTCACGAGCACCACGCGTCCATTCACGCTTGCCACGCGTGCCGCCCACTGAAAAACGCATTTAACTGTTTTAGCGTTGATACGGGTTAGGTTATCGACTGCGGCGTCAATATTTGATAAAGATGAATATTACGAGATTATATAGGCCAAAGTCGTATTTTAGATGTGATAATACCTACCCACGGCCCTGGGAAAATGAAGGGATTACTCACCTTGTTAATTTGGTCTAAATCGATATCAATTTGGTCGGCTGGCAGTTCTAGGTGTACGACAACGTCTACGTCCAGATCGGCCACGTCGAGTGCGGCGCGTGTAGCCAGCTCGCTTAGCACGGCCACGCGGCGCCAGCCCAGCTGCGTCATCAGCGCCGCCCACGCGCGAGTGTACAGGCGCGCGTCGCCTGCGGTCAGCAGCGCCAGCGAGCCACCCGGCGGCGGCGCTTGCGGCGTGTAGGCCAACGTAGGCAGGCGCAAGCCCGGGCTCTGCCGCGCAACGTCGGCGAACGCAGCGCCGCATGCCGGTCCTACCACACCAGATAGCCCGCCGTACTCTGCACTCGGTGCGACGGTCAGGTACTCGAAGGCCTGCGTCGCGGCACAACCATCGTCCTTCAGCTCTACTTTAAACTTCACGGCGTCTCCCATCGACGCGTCCACTTCGGCTAAAGCGGCGGCAGCGTGGAGTGCGACGCTGTCGTACGCCTCGCGCGCAGTGGATGCGGGTATCATTACCGCCACGCGCACTTCACCGCCTACGGTCCACTCCCGATGCCGTGCCACGGTGGCGGCAACCGCGGCCGTCGCTCCGTTCGGCCCCGCGGCGCGCCATTGCCGCAGCAGATCTCGTAGTTCTGCCTCCGTGATTGCCAGACGACCCAAGATACTGGAGGCGGTCGGTGAGTACACGAGAGCGCGCGCGTTTACTATTTTTACGAAACGGTAAGGATCGAAAGGGCAGATGTAGTTGTTGGCGGCACAGGGCGGCGTACCGAGCAGCCTAAGTTGTAGTGCGTGGGGCTTCAGCTCGCGCGCGCACACCAGCAGTGACCGTGGCGCGTTTGCCTCAGTGGTATGTGCGGTCAGTGCAACGACTATGCGCGACAGACAACCTCCCAGAGCCTTTATGCGTACACGAAGACGGTGCTCTATTACGACGTTTTTGAGTTCCTCCGCCTCACTCTCGTATCCGGTGAGCAGGGTCCCACAAGATGAGCCATCCACGCACCAATTAGGTGCATATTCATAGTTGGTCTGGTTGGAGTTCAAACATGATGATCTGGTAAAAAATGAAAGCGTATTTTTGTAAATTTGTAAGGCATTGGCCCGGTGAACCAACCGTAATTACAAACGACACTCACCGGTCGGACGCTGTGGCGATATCCTCCGTTGACAAACTAAAGCGGCTAATCAGCGTCTCGTCCGCAAAATCAAGCAGCGAATGCATGGTGTGCTGCGAGTCAGTGGTGGCGGCACAGGCGAGGCGCGACGGCGGCGCGACGTCACCAAGCTCCTCTAGCCCGTGGTCGCGTAGCTCTAGCACGTGCGGTGGGCGTGCAGCCGGCAGCGGCAGGATGGCGGCGTGCACGGCCCACGGCTTGCCAGATTCGAGCGCGCTTAGAACGACCTTACGGCACGCCCTAGCAGTGCCAGCGCCCGCCGCGCACTCGGGCGGCGCTGCTACCGCATGTGCGCGCACGCCACGTACTCGCAGCGCTGCTATGGCGAGCGAGGTGAGTGCTGCGGCCACGTCGTCTGAGCCATCGGGCGTTACGGCTATTAACGCTACACTGCGCAAGCCCGCCTCGCTATCGACTCGACACCCTGTTGCATGAGATGGTGTTGTTAATTAGATGTTTCTTTGTGGTCACGGTAAACTCGTACTTATCATTGCACTTTAATAAAGGTGCCACTTTCTGCAGAATATTTCAAATTGTATAATATGTAGAACATGTATTTACGTGATTTATGCGTTTTACGTGTACATAAATTTCATTGTACGGGTGGTAGCTTACCTTCGTGCTGGTCGATAAGTTCCCCGGCTACGGCGATGAACACAGCGCACGCCAGCACGCAGCACCAGCTGAAACCGTAAACAAAATATGTAGTGCTTCCTCTGTTACCTATTGCTTATTGGACTTATTACTGTATTACTGGTACAGTGAGCTACAAAAATGCATACCCATTTCAAAACTAAAATGGTAGGTACAAGCCGGTAATGGACGCCATCTAATGGAAATTGATACAAGAACTGTTAAGTAGTTTATTTATATCGTAATAGATAACGGTGCACTACTATAAAATAAAAAGAAGTAGATTTCCTAATAACTGAATTTTTATAAATTTACTTTACACATTTTTTTAATCTATTCACAATAGTGTACCTATTAAAAAAAACACATTTCATTTCAAAATTAATTATAAATTTATAGTGGGTAGTTTATTTTATATATAGGTACTTTCGATGACTCGCTATTCTGTTCGTACGCAAACATTATTCTGTCCCTGTCTTCGAGTGCCTTTTCGGTTGAGATTATAATTTCTAATAAATTTCACCTTTTGCTAAAATGAGTACGCGTTGCAATATTTATAAAACAACACCAGTTCATTCATATTCATTGTAATTCGAGTGTTCACAGAATTTTGGACCTTAAGATATCCATGCACTATTACAGGTGACTGTACATTTCATGTTGTCAACGCTGTGACTTCGGTGTAGAAATAGGGACATTGTACCCGGCGACGCGACAGTGTCATATCGTCATCTTATCAGTGGTGGCGCTAGCAATATGTTTTGTGGCGCGACATTTCAAAGTGCGCCCTTCTAAATGGTGTGCCTATACCATGCAGTTTCTTATCTGTGATTATAGTATCTATGCGACCTATAAATATTTAGGTGTATCGTTGACATTATGTATACGGAAATCTGGACACTAGTTGGGCGCTTACGTAGGTGTCAGAACCGAGCTGGGATAGGGATGGTATACTGCTGGCTTGTGAATATGAATCGGTGAAATAATATATACGCAGTACTAAAAGTGGATAAGTACCTGACAGTGCAGTAGTAATTGTTTCGGGTCATGATGCGCACGCGCCGCTCGCCGCTCGCGCGCTGCACTCGCGCTTCTCACGGCCTGTGCTACTCTCTGTAACAATGCAATCCAATAAAAATAAAATTAGTAAAACAAAATGAATAATTTAATTTGAAAAAAGAATCTTCACACCCATGAATTTTGTTAATGCTTGCCAAAAGACTACCTATTGCTCCTGTTGGTATGGTTGGTATTGATAATAATAATAATATAATAATAAATGGTTTATTAATTTCTCTCTCACACAGAATAGTACAATCAGGTCTTAATCTAAGTGTTACATAATCAAGTAGGTGAACCTGTGTGAGAGACTGGTATCTGAACTAGGCGAACCTGTATGACAGATTACCAGTCTCTCCTAACTAGATATGCCGGAGCTCAAGTGTAACTACATTGATTGGTAAGTGATTGGTAAGTAGTGTTTTAGTGTGTGTGTGTGTATGTGTGTGTGTGTGTATGTGTGTGTGTGTGTGTGTGTGTGTGTGTGTGTGTGTGTGTGTGTGTGTATATGAGTGTGTGTGTGTGTGTGTGTGTGTATGTGTGTGAGTGTTTTTTGTGTTTATATTGAGCGTAAGTGTGAGCGTGTGTTTATATGCTGTATGTGCGTGCTAACCCTACGACAATACTGAGATATCATCTTGGGATCAGAGATAGTTGATAAAACTCTGTTAGCTGTGTATAAAAAGTATTTAAATTTATATATAAAGTTGTAACAAGCTTTCCGTTTCCTCGTAGCTTAGGGATCTGAGCCAAACAGACGTCTTCTTTTTGCAAAGGTGCTTGGGAAGTGAAGAGATGTTTAATTGCTTATTCACCCTATTATATAAGAATCTGCCCAGGAATCCAAAAAATCTGCCAGAAAATGCCGTTGACCAATGGCTACCAATTTGTGTGCCAACTTTGTGTTGCAGCCGTTTTTTAGGACGCGAAGGGTCGTAAGGGACAAGAGAGTGATGTCTTACTATAATATTTAGAATAAACAACTGGCGCACCGTTAGGACATCCGATAGTTGGTACAAGTCCCTAGTGGGGTATAGGAAAGGCAAAGAAAGGCTTACCTTTAGAACCGCTCTTTGTGCTCTTTCCACCTTTATCATATTAGTTTTACAAGCCCCACCCCATACTGAGATACAGTATGTCAAGATGGGCTGACATAGAGACGTGTAAACCATTTTAATGACGTTTTTGTCGGCTATGTGACGCAATCTTTTAAATATGGATATTAATTTCCGTGTTCTGGATGTGAGAAGATCTAGGTGGTTATCAAAATTCAGAGCACTATCTAGCATAACACCGAGATACCTGATATGAGACGTATAATCCAGGTGGTCACAAGAACAGGAGTCGTAGGTTGAGCAGGTGTGGGCTGTGATTGAATAGTTTTCAAGTATGTTACGTGGAACTGTTTTTATTGCGAAAGGCATATATTTTGTTTTTGTCACGTTAAGTGTTAGACCATTATTTTTGAGCCATAAGCATGCTGTATTAAAACCCGACTGTGCAAGAGCATAGGTCTCATCCCAAGTATCCCCATGAAAGACCAGAGCTGTGTCATCTGCGAAAGTAACAATTAAGCCGTTTTTAAGGTGAAGTCTGCACAGATCATTGATAAATATAAGGAAAAGCGTAGGTCCCAGTACGCTGCCCTGTGGTACGCCAACGGTTATAGGTAGGTCATCGCTAATCACACCATCGACTTTCACTCTTTGGTACCTGTCAGTCAAGTAACTGGAAAATAATCTATGTTGTGTATCACGGATACCCAACCTGTGCAACTTCTCCAGTAAGAGTGGGACAGAGACCGTGTCAAAAGCCTTAGCTAAATCTAAAAATATTGCAATTACTTTTTTCTTTGTGTCAAGTTTGGATACGATATGGTCAACCAAAGAATGAACGGCATCATTAGTTGATCTGCCAGATCTGAATCCAAACTGAGCATTAGACAATATTTTCTTAGTCTCAAGGTAGTTAATTAGTCTTTTATTAAGTAGTCTTTCCGCCAGTTTGGATATAGTAGGTAGAATAGAAATAGGCCTGAAGTTATTGACACAGGCCCTGTCTCCACTCTTATGGATGGGAACTACTTCGGCAAGTTTGAGCTCTCTGGGAAATACTCCTGTACTGAACATTAGATTAAAGATGTACGCAAGGGGGTTCGCTAGAATATGGTGATAGCGTTTCAAGAGCACGCCTGAAATATTATCCCGTCCTGTCGTATTGACCTTTTTTAAATTAAGTATGAGGCTGCGCACCTCAGCTTCAGAAGTTGAGAACAAGACAAACGAATAAGGCTGCGATTCAAAGTCAGTGACACGAAATAAGCCATGGCTAAGGGCTTTTTCAGCTAAGTTTTAACCTATAGAAGTAAAGAATTGGTTTATATTATTAACTGAGGAAACTGGGTTTATGGGAGACAATAAATCTGAAGCAGGATTTTAACTTTTGTTATAATGGTTAATGGTGTCCGCATTGATAGTTAGTGACATGTACACTAATAATGGTAAGTAATGAAGATTATCATTTCGATCGCTATCGAGGGTAGTAAGACAGTTTGACGGAACGAAGAACATAATAGAAGTTTTTATTGAATGAAAGACTTCCGATTGATGTCCAGGTCGGAGCTAGGAACGTGTTCAATGGCTTCAGACCCGGTTTAACACAAAAAAGAGACCATCGCAAAAACTTTACTAAAACTAATTCGAATTCTAGTTTAATCTGGTTCAAAAATTAAAAAGGTACTTAGGTTATTTAATGTAAATAGGCTATTAGGTGTCTTAATCTTCCGTAGAATAAATAAAAATATATTGCTCGCCATAGGGTTCAAATTAAAAATCATTATGTTAGATTTTTTAGAGTGGCAAGGAAAAGGTATTTTACTTGATCGCTACTTAACGACGCTGTTTCCAAATGCTTGTCAATAAATTGAAGTGTTCAATACATAACCGCTGTAACAAAGAGTGGATTTGACTTATATAATTGAAAAAAAAAGGAACTGCCTTCTGGAAGTGGCAAGACTGGTTTAACTATTATAGGTGTTTTGGTTTGTATTTAATTTTTGTTATAATTTACTAGATGTCGCTACTTTCACTAGATTAATACTTTCTTATCCTTTTTAAAAATCCTGTATTGCAGAGTAAAGATTTACTACGATAACATGACTCGCCCCTCCGAAATTCAAAACGTTTCAAAGTATTTACAACGCGTCACTACGCATGTGTGCGTACTGATACAGCCGTCAAACAACTAGTCGAGCTAGCAAAACCAAGGATTTGTTGCTCGACTAGTGGCGTTCATTAACCGCTCTTTAAACCTATTCTACACGGTCGGGTGAAACGCCCAACCACCGTGACCTTACTTGAATCAACCAAACTGCTCGGCGGTTCTACACTATCGCGTGGTTGGTAACAACTTTTGTTCTAACGTGAGCGGCGAGCAGTACGCACGTCGGTAGCACCTCTTTTAAATACGCAAAACAGTACCTACCCATACTGTCTATCTACGTAATAAAAAGATTGTCTATAAAAACCTTAATTTAATAAATACCTACTTACATAATCTATTATGTAGGTACTATATAATAATATTCATTTTAATTACCTTCTTCGCTTTCCTTTTGTAAGCGGTATGCATTTATGTTCTATACGTTTTTTCATGTGCATCGGAATGGCGGGTGTAATGTTACGAATCAACATGAAATAAGAATGTATAAAATCTACCTTGAATCTACCTAAAGTTAGTTGCCTGAAAATAATAGTTAGAAATTATTAGTGGAGGGGAGGGCTGTACCATCTGGTCCTCCCCCAAACAGCTGGGGCCCGCCTAGTCACGTGGCGGGCCAAGACCTGTCGGTGTTGCGGTGAATGCTAGCGCGAAGCCCGTGGCACCGACACTAGGTACTGGAGGAACGTCGTCAGGGGTTTAGTGGGTATGGGGCCGGCTTCTCTGGCTCGAGTCCCACACACCCGCGCCCCGCCCGTGGGCGGAAGGTGAGTAAAAGCATTGCTTGCATTAGCTGACGTTTAAAAAAAAAAAAGTTGGTTGGGCGATTAACCCGACCGTGTGGAATAGGTTTTAGGATGTGACTACACACATTAAAACAGTAATTTGGAGAGGCGCGGGCGGGCCATGTTATCGTAGAAAATCTCTACCTATTTTACAAACATTGAAACAACGGACACAAAGAACATTGGACTAAAATCTTTATTTCATAGTTGTACCTTATCTACTAGATGGCGCTACAATTGACCTATGTTATAAAGTACCTAACTGTCCCATATTTTGTAGATTTATCGCTCGAGCTATCTTTTCTTATTTAAGCCATCAATGATGTTGCTTTTCATATGCACTATCATACGAAAAGCATCACCATAACGTATAGTTCACGAACAGTATTTCTAAATGTCATTTTATACGTAATTTAACTAGTCAAAAATTCGTTCCACATTTCTTGTAACATTATACGTCTACTATTTTGTAATAAGTATCAATCGTGTTTTCTTAAGAAACTTGTTTGCCACATTAATGGTTAAAAAAACATATCTATAGTGGTTTCGGAATCAGTGTTTTTTTGCCTAGGCTGAGAGACAAAAATAATTTTATTCAATCTTGTAATGATCTCGGAGAGTCAACAACATCATTACTAGATTTTAAACAGATTGGCACTTGTTCACTTTGAATTATTTTGCAAAATATATTTGCCCCGATCAAGACAAGGCAAATTTTATAATAGCCACATATTCCAATAAAAATAATGCTTGTTTAGAAGCTCCTTAATAATCCTGGAAAATCTTAAATTAATCAATTTTTGTGTCGTAAAAATAATAATATATTTGTAATTAAATAGAATTTACAGATTTCATCGCGGTTTATTTTAGAAACACAACTTACTTACTTTTAATATATTCGGCTATTTTCATTTACAATGATTGGTTTTTGTGAAAAGTTGATAGTAAAATAGTAGTAGAAATATCATGATATAAAAAGTATCACGATTCGTTAGAAATTTACGAATTATGACACTTTTTGCAACAAAATCGTGTGTTTCAATCGCGTGCCTGCATATTTTTCACTTAATTTATGAAAAATAATTTCTAGGAAAAAAGGTCCATGAAATGCTAATTTATTGTTACGTAAATTTCTAATGAGACAGTAATCGGTAAATATATGTAGGTATCATTGTATTAAGATTGACCAACCCCCCCTTTCTAAAAGGCAACTCAAACAAAGCGGCCAAACGTATATCAACTGCTGTGATAGACTAAATCAGTAGCAGCCAACTAAATTATGATCACTAGTTTGATTTTCACACGTTGTTGATTAGTCTTTTAGAAACCGGGTCTCAAAGTCGAGAGAGCATGGGTGCCATTTCTGTTACGACAACACTATTGTTCGTAGAAGCAATGGTGTGGTGGCAGATTTTTTATGGCAGTTTCTGTTACTACTAACGGGAATCCTCATTAAAAACTGCTACTAACTTAAACGTTAATTATTATTATACCATCACAGTTGATATATATGTATTTATTAAGCAAGGGGAAAATAAAGTTATGTGACTAGACATTATTTTACACGGTTTATTTTTAATACTACTTTTTCATATTATTTATATCATAGACGCAAAATGTAGAGCGAAAATATTCTAATTCTATGATTAATATTTACTCTTTTACCCACGTTTCAGTTGCTTGACGTCAGCCATTGTCGCAAGGAGATTCAGGTTAAATCTCTTGAAGTTCAAAGTTATTTGACATATCGGACATTGCTTATTTACATTGGTGTTACTATTTTAAGTAGTATAAGGTTAAAGTATCTTAAAGATTGCCCCGCCAAGAGCTGCTGGGGACTCTGGACCATAAAACCTGGGGGCGTCCATATCTCATGGTTAGGGGCAAGCTTCGTCCCTAGGCGCCTCCCTTGTCCCAAAGTCTCCAGCCGCATTTAGTTGAGGAAGTGGTGGCCGCTCTTTTACCTTCACGGGCGGAGCACACTCCTCCACCGATGGTTCCGCCTTCCATGGCATCCAACGCGGACTTAGACGACGACGTGGTTCCCGTAGTGACCCAAGCAGAGTTGCGAGCGGCGGTGTCAAGACTTCGTTCCAAGAACACCGCCCCAGGGCCCGACGGCATTCCAGGCCGTGCGTGGGCCTTGGCATTAGAAGAGCTCGCTCCCCGACTAGAAGGGATCCTCAACAAGTGTTTAGAGCAGGGCCAGTTTCCGCGTCAGTAGAAGGCGGGGAAACTGGTCCTGATTAGGAAAGAAGGGCGCCCGGCGGACTCCTCGTCCGCCTACCGGCCCATCGTGTTGTTGGACGAGGTCGCAAAATTATTTGAATTCATAATTGCGGAGCGCCTCGTCCAGCGTCTTTCTTCAGTGGGCCCGGATCTGGCGGACAACCAGTATAGTTTCCGACGCGGGCGCTCCACTATCGACGCTGTTCTGCGCGTGAGGAGCCTGGCAGAGGATGCGGAGTCCCGGGGCGAGGTCGTCTTCGCGGTGTTGTATTAGGGAGGCACTTATTTTCCATCGAGTGCCGACCTACCTCCGTCGCATTGTCGGGGCATATTTGTCGGAAAGGGTAGTAATCTCCCCGGGTCACTACGGTTGGAGTCGGCGAGAGATGTCGTGCGGTGTTGCACAGGGATCGGTTCTGGGCCCGCTCCTGTGGAACATCGGTTACGACTGGGTGCTGCGAGGTGCGCTCCTCCGTGGTGTTGGCGTCATTTGTTACGCCGACGACACTCTTGTCATGGCTAGGGGTAAGACGCACCGGGCGGCGGCCATATTGGCGACCGCTGGGGTTGCACAAGTCGTGAGTCGTACCCGGCGATTGGGCCTTGAGGTGGCCCTGTCCAAATCCGAGGCCGTCTGTTTTCACGGTCCTCGGAACCGGCCACGTCCAGGGGCCCACATCATGGTAGGATAGGTCCGCATCGCTGTCGAGCCAACCCTTAAGTATCTGGGTCTCTTGCTCGACAGCCGATGGGACTTTGTAGCCTATTTTCGTTGTCTGGCCCCCAGGCTTCTGGGCGCTGCAGGTGCGCTCGCACGTCTGCTGCCCAACCTAAGGGGGCCAGGCACCTCCTGCCGGAGGCTCTACGAAGGGGTCGTGCGGTCCATGGCCCTTTATGAAGCACCAGTTTGGGGAGATAACCTGACGGCCCGTAATATTTCGGCGCTTCGTGCGCCACAGCGTGCAATGGCCGTCAGGTTAATTAGAGGCTACCGCACGATCTCGTTCGAGGCAGCGAGTCTCCTAGCCGGATCAATGCCCTGGGACCTGGAAGCGGCGCTTCTGGCGTCACTCTATCGTTGGCGCCAGGAAGCACTAGCTCGGGTTGAAGGACCAAGTCTTCCCGCTTTAGAGACGGCACGGTCCGAACTCCGCCAGGTCCTGGTGGAAGAATGGAGAAATCGACTTGTGCACCCCAGTGCCAGGCATGCCACGATCGTGGCGGTAAGTCCCGTTTTTGAGGAGTGGCTGGAGAGGTGGCGTGGCGCCCTCACCTTCCGGCTGACACAGGTAATGACTGGCCACGGTTGTTTTGGCCAGTTCCTGTGTCGTATAGGCCGGCAGGCGACGCCCGGTTGTCATCACTGCGGCGACTGCCGCGATGTTGTTGTGGACACGGCGCTGCACACTTTGGTGGATTGCCCCGCCTGGGCATTGCAGCGCCGTGAGTTGATCGCGGCAGTCGTACTGGTTGCCCTCTCACTCCCGGCCGTGGTTCAGTCTATGGTCCGGAGTGAGTGATCGTGGAACGCCGTCGCCTCCTTCTGTGAGGAAGTAATTTCCATCAAGGAGGCGGCGGAGCGGGAGAGGGAGCGCTTAAACCCTCTCCCCAACCGCAGAACCGGGCGCCGGAGGGCGCGAGATGACCTCCAGCCACCTTCAAGTTTGACCTGGGGGTGGTGGGCTGCGTGGGCCTGCTTGCCACCCGATCAGCACCAGGTCCGAGAGGCGGCGTGCGTGTTCCCACGTGCGCCTCTGTATCATGTCTTTGTCCCCCCTGCTCAAGGGGATGGTGGAGGAAATATTCTTTGTGCAGTGGCCTGCCGTTTCACACGGCGGGGTCGCGATTGCATGTGAAAGCGATTCGCGCGGCCTCGCCGTCTATGGTTATGTCGAGAAACACCGTGGTAGGTTTAGTCGGTATTACCGGGGTATCTTTTCCCCGGTGAGCCCGACATAACCTCTCCGTCGCCCCGCGGAGAGGTATGCGTCAAAGCATTAAACCACGAAAAAATAAAAAAAATCTTAAAGATTACTGTACTTTGTTGATTCTTGGGTTGAATGAATGAAATACTGGTTCTCAAGCCGGGGTTGTTGATGTTCTCTAATTTAAATAGCTTGGTAGGAAAGGGATCGTAAACTATTTTTTGCGATTATAAAATTTCATGTAATAGTTGGTCCCTAGTTGCACGTGTTCATACTTAAAAACACGATGAAATAAATCTGTATAAAGTACACAGTTCAATTTATATAAAGGTTAGATGCTGATTCCTATGTAAATGTTGCTTGAATGGAACAGATTAATTTATAATTTTAACTCATTCCGGCTCATTATAAAACTATAGCCTGCCCAAATTACCTACCTACTAACTAATGCTCGGTACGCAGCGCTGTAATGTAACAATTAGCTGTGTACTTTGTTTTTCAAAATCATTTTTCTTTTTTTCTTACAACATAGTGATCATAAAGATCATAATTTGAAAAAGTGCCTACTTGTAATAGTAAAGTCCTTCAGATGGAATTTCGGCGACCGCAGCTAATTTTAATGAAGAAGCGCAAATTGCGCAGGTCGTATTATAGTAATCAAGTGTGTGCGTAAACACAATTGCACTCTCAATTCCCTTACTGTCATAGTCCGATAAGATAGCAATTAAGCGTATAACCTACGCCTTTTCGAGTTTACCAAGCAATGGAAATGCAACATTGTCAACTGCCTAACTTCGTTATATTGTTACCGACAATTTCTTGGCAGAAAAACGCAATATCTTACTTGTCAAAACTAAGATTAGAACGTAAACTTGAATAATTACCTATTTTAACTTAAATAATTATATTTAAATTACGTTTAGTTTAATATTCTGTCCGTCAAGTTAACTATACAAGATGTTGTTTGCATTTTAGCCAGATTTACAGAGACAATTATCCTGAACAGGGATAAAAAAAGGGTTTTTTTAAAAAGCACCCCTCATTAGAAATAAGTTCAGTGTCGCAGGGTTTTTTACGAATATTCTAACGACAACCATTTGCGAACAAAATCCATTTTTTTTACGCATGTAGAATTTGAGCCTACAGCACTCAGCGTAGTGGTGAATCGAACACTGAACCAGCAAAACTATCCGTGCTGTCAAATCTTCTAGAAATTATAATAAAAGTTCCACCACGTCTATTGAATCAACCATGAAGAGCTAAGAGTAGGTACACATTAATTGAAGCGATACTTACTTCTGATTATTTCGGATAAGTGGTTCTATGAAATCAACTTGAGTTATCTTTTCTCGCTAGTTATATAATAATAGCACATAAAATAGATAAACAATATGTTGGACACATTGCGGAAAGGTACAACTGATCTTTTGCAGTCCCAACCGCCATTTAGAAGGCTCAGTCACGGTTGTATTGCAACCACATTCTATCAGGCCAGTTTCTACTTTCTAGGCCCCCGTTAATGAGAGCGCACCTATTTATAAGTACCGGGTTCAAGACTTCGAGGTGTTGCATTGTCAGTTGTATCAGAATCATTTATTTGTCAAACATAGGTATTTACATATAAAGATCTTGGATACAAAATATTTAGTGCGCTATACTTTGCCAATATTGACATACAAATTAGTGACATAAAATTTAATTTGTTATATCCACAATTACAAAAGAAAATCATAATAAAAATAATACATAAAAATTAACAATAATATTCAAAATGTCAATTTAAATTATAATATTAATGCAGTCAGTCAAATTTATCATTTAAGAAGTCGTCTAGTTTATAATAACACTTTTCTATTAACAGGTCAACTAAGAATTGCCTGAACTTTTGTAGTGGCTATTTTATTTCATTAGGTATTTTATTATATACTTTTGGAGCACCTCACTATTGTTAATACGGCAAATTGTCTCGGTTTGATTACGGGAGGTTCACTGAGGCAATCTTTTGCTATTGTACACAACTTACATATACTTATATGTATGTACTGTTATATACGTTGGCAAATAAAATAATCGAGTGCAAAATCGTTGGACTGTCGCACAGAGATCTCGAGTTCAAGCCGAAGACACGCATCTCTGACTTTTCGAAGTTATGTGCGTATTAATTAGTTAACTATCGTAACCGCTTCAACGGTGTAGAAAAACAAGAGATAACCTGCTTGTCTTATAGATCTTTATGATGTTCTCAATGATATATAAGGTCTGCCACACTGGGGTAGCGTGGTAGACTGTGGCCTAACCCTTCTCTCACTAAGAAGTGGCCCTTACCCAGCTGTGGGAGAGTTTATATACCTGTAAAAACACCACCCGCTTTCTAAATAAAAAAAAATTAAAAAGTAGAACTCACCCGCTGATATTATAATTAATTGTTACGAATAAGTTGGATACCATACTCAGATCTGACATTCACACTTTAGGACAGCCCAATCCAATACGTGATCAGAAGTGCAAAAATATTTTTTATTTTGTAGCTACGGATAACGTGATTGGCTAACATAAAATGATGAATATTCTAAGCGGAAACGGATCACGTAATAAGATGATACGAGTTGTCGTGATCAGTTACGAAATTTAATCTTATTGCGTGATCTGTAGACATTAATCCGGATCGCACGGCGCGCGGCGGTTTAAATGGCTATCTTGCTACTATCAGGACGCTAAGTATTCTTAGTTTTACCAAGGAATAAAGTTTTTCTGTCGTTTGTGTATTTTGGGTCGTTACGAGTTTGAATGTTCTCTGTGTACGTTGTTTGAATATTCGTGAAATTCACTTCACTACAGGAATTATGGCTAGAGCGGCAGTTGACTTAAAAACTTCTTCTAGACACATATTATCACAAGAAAACTCAATAATACTTTGCTTGATCCGAACATTGAACCCAAGAACTCATGCACGGCAGTCGTATTTACTGCCGCCGTGTTAGTAAATTCGACTCCTGTGATTGTGAGTGATGTGTGATTCGGCGAGGCATCGATTTCTGGTTCCTTCAACATTTCGACTCAATGCAATTTTTTGTTTTTTTTTTGTAATGTCACTCTCTCTAGAACTGTGTCTGGTAGAGTACCTACCCATATACCCTAGGGCTGCGCGTTAAACTATGTAAGTTTTCTTTATAAATAAATTGGTACCCGCAACGTTGAGAGATAAGCCACAGCGGGATGCCTGTTTAAACGTAGGGCGTTATCATATATTGTTTATAACGCAATAGCGTAGTAATCTTTAATATCTTACATTAATCTGTCAATTGCTGTTAAGCTGTACATAATAGAAAAACAATTGCGTCTGGCCGCCGGCGCGGCGCACAGTGAGTCGAAACTGCTATATGAGGGACATAGGATTTTTTTTAGAAATGCCGTTTATAAAATATCTTTCGTAAGATCTCGTCATTACGATGAATAATTGTCATTATACGTTTTTCTCTAAAACTGATAGTTTGCCCGGATTATTTTTCCTATTTTTGTTGTATGGAATGAAACAAAAACTGCTAAAATTTTGCCAAGTCTTGACAGGTCTTGCTTTAAAACTACTTTAGTCTTATTCTTTGGCTTCTTGGCTATAATCCTACACTATCAGTGCTCATAGCCAGTTGCACTCACTGATCGGTAAACGATTAGCGAGGTTAAGCAACGTTGGGTGCGGTCAGTCTATAGATGGGTGACCACTTAGTGGTATTTCGTCTGAGCGTCTCCGTGCTTCGGAGGGCACGTAAAAAGTCGGTTCCGGTTGTTGTTAAATTGACAACAGTCGTTAAGCCATGTCAGAGGCCTACGGGCGGCTTGAACAACTCTTATTAACAGGTTGGCCACTAACCACACGAAAAAATAGAAGAAAGAAGCGCGCACTCATAGTTGCCCGTTCAAGAGTTATGAGGTTCGGTAAAATAAAATGAATATTTTTTTAATTCGAACTAGCAGTTTCTGAGATAAGCGCGTTCAAGCAAACAAATAAACAAACGCTCTTCAGCTTTATAATATTAGTATAGATTTTAGAGAGATTTTAGTAGAGAGTTATAAGTATTCTAAATAAAAATAAATTTATTTCTCTTTAAAAAGAGTACTGTGCCCGTAACAGTACTTTTTTCTGGATGAAAGGTAACTGTCCTTTTTAGTAGGTACCTCTGATAACATGTGCGATAGATAAATCTATGCGAAATTTAATGATTATCGGTCGAATAGTTAAGAAAGTTTAGGCGTCAAAGCGTAACCAACCACATTCGCATTTACAATATAAGTTATAGATATTAATATAGAATATAAGTTAAATATCCATAATTTTCTATGGAATAGTGAACGACTTTGACGACGAAATTGACTAATATTTCCTTTCGGCAATGTTCATTGAGTTTTGATAATTAGCCAGGGTCTCAAAATATATTTTGGGAACTTAGCTTTACCAACAATAGGTACTATTGGGGCCTCAAGGAACCACGGGTACCCTCAGGTCCTATAGAGTCGTCACTAGTGATTACAGTAACACTACTACAAAATATAGCTGTATGGTGTTTAGAACAAACAGTCTGGAGAAATCCGTTCTTTGATTATACATATTATTATGATCAAAGCCGGTAACATTTTGTTGCGTATATTATGCAGTTTGTAGGAATTCTGGGAGGCTGAATAAATCTTCCGAGCATCAGCTATTTACATACCGCTCGACCTTAAGTAAATGATAGTTATATATAATATTATGGTTAGTGTATAAGTTTACATTCAAGTACTAATTAGTGAGTTCTCCACTGATTATACTTATTGATAAGATAACATATATTATCGATACTGTTTGCCACTGTTATGTGGCGTTCGAACACTGGCCGGACGATCACGTTTTATCATGAATACATACTAGTCTCACGCTTGTATCCCCGAATGGGTGGGCAGAGCTGTATTGGAAATATTTCGCTAGCTAAAATTTTAGTTTCCACGTAATATAAATAGGATTTCGCAGAATACCAGTGTTGCAATTTAACAATTGCAACGAACGCTGAGCGATGTCCAAATTTCGGCTCTGACGGGACACACACTTCCACTTTAAATGAAATTAAAGTGTTAGTCTTTGTTTTATTTTTCTAGTTTTTATTATTGTTCTACTTTTTATTTTTATTTTTCATGTTTTGGGTGTGACCTTTTATGTGTCAAAATAAATAATTTTCCTTTTTTTTCTTTCTTTTCTTTCTAATAGAGGGCGAGAGTATTGCCGTCTATCATTGTACCATTTAGTTCCATAGCTCGTGCTCCTATTCAACATTTTGTGACAGAATAACACAATAACACTATGTGCAATTCAAGAATCTAATCTGAGAGCACAAACACTTGCCAACGGCTGCGCTACCTGGCTTCCTATTATATTATTATAGATATAAAATAATATTTTATCTTCTTGTCTTTAATAAGTCAAAATTGTCGTATATTTCGGGCGCACTGCGGAATAAAGGATAGTGTGGCGCACCTGAACAAATGAGACAAAAAAAGGTTTTTCTAGTTGACAGCTATCGTTATAGTAAAAAGCTTTGTCTATGGAAAATTTCTAAATATTGTTATCTATAAAATCAATATATAATCTAAAAAAAGAAAATCTAAATTCAAAACTACTGTTGGAACATCACACAATTTATTTTTTGTGTGAACTGATCCACAAATAGAATTAGAATTTTTTGTGATACATACATGATACACAAATAGATGAATTAAATTCACTTTATTTGGCAGATGGTAACGCTAAGATGACCTCTTAAGCCACGGCGCCATTCGTGCGATCAAATAATCTCATGTGATTCCAAAGTACAATTAATAAAAAAATATAATACTAATTTACGCTCATTTATTTCGCAGTACGCGCCATGAACAAGGCCCAGACGCGCGCCGCGCCGACTTAAAGCTATATCGTGCTTAATGCTTACCCACCCGTATTAAGTATTATCCGACGTAACAATTTTCTAACAAATATTTTGTCTCTCGCTATCCAACCAGTATCCATATGTTAGATAGAGCAAAGCACAGTATCAAATTTTTAACGTTTCTGGATATTCGTGGTAATTGTATCTGCGTGTCATAGAATCATACACTTCACACAATAATGTATACAGGTGATGTTTGTTACAGTCGTCGACCAACAAAACGAACAGAGAACAACACTGCATCCGTACTTGAGATGTGCGCGCGCGACACAAACACGCTCGGAGCGAAAAAGTGCGAGCGGCGAGCGGATGCGCGCGCACTTGCGAGAGGCCGCTTGCAGACTAGCGTTGAGCAAACCGCGGTCCCGTTCCGCGCTGAGCTCGCTACAGGCGGTCAGCAAGCGTGCCTCCGGCCCCGTGCCACCGAGCTGTTTACTACAAACACTACACGCCCTGTCAAATTTACTTATTAGGTAGATACCTACCGACGGCACACTATCATTGCCCAAGACATGACACTTAGGGCTAATAAAAAAAAATGTATTGTCGTTATAACAAAGGGCGCTACGTTAAATACTATTGCGTATTATGTCAGATCGACTACCACGTAACTATCATGGAAGCCGCTAGATCTTCTAATAAGAACAATAAAAATAGACTACACGGCTTTTTGTAAGCTCAGACAAGAATGTTGTTTAGCATAAAGCTACGCTGCATACATACGCTACTATCGTAAACAGTACTATCCCGCATAAGTTTGTAAACCTCAGTGATATCGCGGTACGCGTGTGGGAGGAACGCGGATAGGTATATCCAACAGCGATATGATTGACATCGCCCCGAGTTTAGCGATACGATTTACGACTTATCACTATTCACTATATCGAGCAGTCGGTGTTGAATGAAATGACATTTAAGCTTCTAAACAAAGAAGCAAGGCTCGGCAGTAGCCTATTTTGGATTTCATTTGTTTGATCTGACACAGATCGCCACAAGTAGTTTCTATGTAAGAGGTAAACGTGCTCTATATATTGGAATTCCACAAGGCTTTGTATTAGGACCTAGTTTATTTTAAATTCATGTCATGTGCATGGAGCCTCTGCTATATATTTCGATCTAGTTATATTAAGATACATATGTATATGCGACCAAAACCGAAAACAAGTTTAAATGCTCTGAATCTACTTTAAACATAGGTAGTTGGTATATGATAATGTGCAAATACATATAGTGTTCATAAACTCAGGAAGTGCATTCCACAAGCTGAGAATGCCTTTGCGACATATACTCATTGACTTTCTCTGCAATTTGAATTATAATTCTTATGAATGACATTGCCAATTTTTTAAGATTGTAAGTAGTTGATAAATAATGAAGTTGTAAACATATTTATTTACTACTTATACTTAAACTGCGACATCTGTAACATTGGAATGCTAGTGACTCAAATTTCTTGCGTATTATGAGATTGAAACGTTACTAATAAGTAATATATTATATAATCTCAGAGATAACTATAGGTATACATCTATACATATCATAAGTTTGCAGCTAAACATCCACTTCTTTTTCAAATTAAAGTAATTTTTTAATGTCTAAAAACCTTACATCACGGTCCACTGCTTATCGAGAGGAACACAGTGGACCGGTGCCCTACATGGATGCCAGCCTTTCCACAATTGTGTGATTGAAAGCTTTAGTAGTTAATAATAAAACTAGGGTCAGGTATTTAGTTAACTGGTATCATGCAACTTCTAAATACTTTTGTCTTAGTAGTTTACATTTTACTGACTGACCAGACTTGAAATGACACGTTGACAATGAAAGATGTCAAAGTATGCCGAGAACTAGGATAACTCATAGAAGACCATTAACAAGTCGATAATGGCAAGGTGGTAGTGTGGCGCACCGCGCGACATTGCTGTGCGCACTCGAAAAGCCTCCTGGTATGTGGTGGCGTCAGTTGTCGTGTGACGCACACGAGTACGTTTGTTTTCTTCACATTCTAAAGGTTCGTATAAACGTTTCTTTATGTCCATGTTTCATTTGCCTATCATGTAAATTTGTTTATGCATTGAACGCTGCGCATAATTTCTGAGAAAATATGATGATATTAACATATGATGCCAAGAGTCGATGTAAATATTTATGATAGGCTACGCATCATAAAGTATTTGGTACGTTTTTCATCTAAATCTATAATTTCTAATTATTATTTATTGATAAAGCAAAATTAAAATAATTTTAATGTTGCAAATAACAGAAAATCGTTCAGCTTCGTACTGTTTACATACATGCTCGGCCCACAAAAGGAGATGTAGGTATTTCGAATGAATTAACGTAATTACTTAACTGAAAACTTGTTGGTAAATGTGAAAAAACTAGAGCAGTGCTAATTGTAGCACGCATTTGTTAGGCGGCAAATGTGCAGTCCTTCACGCAACGAATCGATGGATGTGTCCTCATCACACAGGACGAGGTTCCTTGAATATTTGTTGGTTAAGTACATTATCATATGCTCAGTACATAATACGAAGTAGGGTTGGGTACTGCACCAGACACGGGTTCGGTTGCAGCTGCGTATGTCGTGTTGTGCGCTCACGCGGCCTTATTGCTTCTCAGAAACAAGCATTATTTATACAACGTGTCGACAACACACATCGGAAATACCTGGTCACTTGTTTATTAGCATCACTAATACAACGGTTCCTTATTTTTAAGGTAATTCGCACACTGAGTGCACTTTTCGAAGTTATGTGTGTATTTAAAATTAATATTATCGTTCTTATTAACAGTGAAGGAAAACATCGCGAGGAATCCTGCATGTCTAAGAGTTCTCCATAATGTTTTTGAAGATTAGTGAAGTCTACCAACTCGCACTATATCAGCGCGGTGGACTATGGAAGAACCCCTCTCTCACAGTATATACATATACAGGGCTGATATTATGCATGTGTGTAAAATTCTTCGTAACTTACAATACTCAGGTTTGGAAATACTTAAAGTTACCTATGAAATCCTCAACATACGATGAGTGGACAGTGTGAGTGACAAGGTGATCACTTCGTAATCAGTACAGTTATCACGTCATTCAATTGAGTGTATGAGTCAGCTCTACCTAGATACTTTACCGACTTTAGTACTGTCTGCTAATGAGCTCACTTCGATGGATGATCGGGTATAAAATCGTGTCAATAGACAATTATTATGGAGTTAAGCCCAAAATGTGTCACATGCAGAATATAAATTTTAAAAGAGCATATATTAGGCTTAATCATACCAAAATAATATTCTGATCTTACTTAATAAAAATATTACTTACTTAATAAGATAACGGCAAAATTGATCGGGATGTTAGGCAACGAATCAACACAGGATGGATGAAATGGCGACAGACCTCGGGCACAATATGCAATACTAAACTGGCTTTGAAATTAAAGGGTTGCATGAACAAGGCTCTGTTATAAGGCCTGTTGTACTGTAAGGAGCTGAGTGTTGGGCTACTAAGAAGATGGATGAGAAACGATTGCATGTAGTAGAGATGAAAATGTTACGATGGATGTGTGGAATGACGAGAATGGACAGAATTAGGAATGAATACGTAAGAGGTAGTCTGAAAGTAGTGCCCATAGACGAGAAGGTGAAAGGATATTATTTGGCTTGCTATGGACATGTTATGCGAAGAGATGATACGTATGTAGGTAAGCAAGTGATAGATATGAGGGTAGAGGGACAAAAAGCGAGAGGAAGGCCAAGAAAAAGATGGATGGACTGTGTGAGGATGTATATGAAAGGGAAAGGGGTAAATGATCAGATGACGGGTGACAGAGAAGTATGGAAGCGAAGGACATACTGCGCCGACCCCAAATAAATTGGGACCAGGGCAAGAGGGTGATGACTTAATAAAAATATTACAATATATTGTTTTTTTGATAGTAAATAAGAAAACGCTGCCTATGCGCAGTACGATGTTATTTCTCGCAAAGCTCGGCGATGCTTGTCGGCGAGCGTCAAACAGTAATTTCATGCAAATTGTTTGTATTTGTTACATATCAATTTGAAACATGTTTTCAATAGCCGTTTCGCAGTTTTCAGTAGCAATATAATAATAATAGTTGCCGGTATGCATGTGGCGGTTTGTTGTGTTTATCGCACGCGGCTGTGACAAAAAGTTGTCCGATCGCATAGACGACGCTCGCCTTCTTATCAAGTGGGATCATATTAGTGGCATCCGATAGAACCAGAGCAAAAAGTTCTTATTAGATGAACGTTCGTTACGAAGTGAGGCCCAACAATGTCAAAACGCTGATGCTATAAGTTGATCGCATTTACGTAGAACTTGCCGAATAAACCAGGAGACAGGGCTAAGTGAAAAAGCTTGATGTAGACCTTTGCCAAGAACAGAAAAGGTTAGAAAAACAACAATGAGATAAACTCTCTGCCATATGTATCTATCTACTTCAGCGAGGTAATTTATAATCGTTATTAGTGCCACAGCCGCCGCGGGTGGCATGTTTATAGCGTTGGCATCTACTAGGACAAGATATAGTATCCATTTGAATAAGAGGTTGCAAGTTGCAATATAGCAATGCGTGTTGGGTTCATGGACTTGGGTTAAGACTTGTGTATAACAGATCCTCGTAGGAGTCTTTAGTACTGGAAAGTATAGCTTTCTCTTAGTTTAGGTTGGTGTAACGAGACGCAGAATTAGTAGGTATATCAAAAACATTGTAATTTAGGTAAGGTAAGGACCTTCAAAAAATTTACTCCGCGGATGGCGTTGTGGTTTAAACGGTCGCCTCGCACATGCCACTGCGCCGAGTATTGTGGTGTCGAACTCCATACAGCACAAAATTTGTGTAATCAAATCAAGAAGACTTAGAACAACTATTTGGAGGAGTCTACTAATTCTTCGTGTCCGTTGTTTGAATGTTTATGAAGGCCCCCGTGACTTGGACACTATTCCTTGTGCGGAAGTTGGTATTTTAAACATAACTATAATAACATAAATATGCAAATAAAATTAAGTTTGCCGGCTTTAATAACTTCTATATGGATACAATGTGCAAAAATTTCCGTTTTATTAACCTTGTAAATGTTTTTAGGTAGATGTACTCATTAGTTCCAAATAACTCACCGTGAAATTATTTAGAATAATAATTTGATAATAATAATAATCTTAATCTAAATGTACATATTATAAAAAAATTATGTTAGTAAATACACCTTAATACTATGTTAGTAAAACTTCTCACTTGGCACACTAAATATCTGTGCGCTTGGCTGGTACTTGTCCGCGGAAGCGACGGAATACCACGTCTTGCGGCCAAAAGCTCTCGTCCATCACCTTGTGCAGATAACAGTTGGGTATGCGCACGACGAACGCTTTAAAGTTGACATTGCGGCGCGACTCCAGCAGCTGCACTCTTGGGACGTACTTCAGCTTTTGGCATACGTACTTCACGATGTCCTCCGCCTCAGTGGTGTAGTGCAGGCGCGAGATGTACACCGGCGTGTTCGGGGACGCAGCGTGCACCTTTAGGTTGGGGTCCACAGGTGCCTTCTCACATCCGTTCTTAATCCATCCTCAGTAGCCCGGTTAGTTGATTTTATAGACAGTGGCTTAGCTGGGGTGCTCGCAGTGACCTTGGGATCAGCTGTTCGTTTGATTCGCGCAGCACTGCGAGGAGGAGTTGCGGGCATAACGCACGCTCAGCAGTTGGCGCCGGCGACAAAACCGCTGTCGCATAACTCGTCGCCAATGTGTTGAGACATGCACCTCGACGCGTGTTCATGTTGTTTACACGCGTCGGTGTCACAGTTATTGGCACAGACTTGCGCAACGCCTCAAGTTCGATGCGCAAATCTGCAACAGTGATCTCAGGTGCACTCAACTACATCTGCACTTCTGCCAAATTTGCCTTCAAAGAGACGATGTCTTTTAAAAGGCTACTGACGTCGACGTGATCGAAGGTGACGGGAGGTAACTTGTGTAAGTCCCTCGCCACAAATGTCGGCACGTCATCCGGATCGGTCTCCTTGAATAGCGTGATGATGTCTTGTAGACTCTTTCTTGTCCCGTTACGCCTACGAGACACCATCTGGTTGCTCTTGTTCAGCTACCGGAACACCAGCTGCTTAGCAGCTGCAATCTCTTCCTCGCTAAAGTTCGTAACGCAGATCTGGATAATGGACACCTCGTCCATCACGTCCGGCTTCTGCTACACCAACGCCAGCCGTTCATTTGCCACGAGTGTGGCACTCATGGTAATACAAATAACGAGCGTCAGCTCACAATAATAATATTATTTATTATATTCACTGCACATGGCCGCCTCAGGTTTTAATGAATTTTATTCCGTATTTAATTTATATGAAATATAAATACAGATATTGTATGCGCAGTATGTAGTGTTAGAATCATGGTTTGTTATCAAGTAGTTCAGGAGCAGGCCTTAGTACCACATGTTTGTATACGTTATATTGATAGGCGTATGGCTACCTCATGAGCGGGAAGCGAGGCACTAACACTCGTTCTAATCGATTGCCTGAGCCGATAATGGTAAAACTTGTAGAACCGGCAAACTCGGCGATCCTGATTGCGCTTAGAAAATCTGTATGCTAAATTAGACGTATTTACAAGTTAAAAATAAATATGTCTAATTGCGCTAGAGGATACCGATCTTTGAACACATTCAACCCATCATTGCTATATTAGTTCTTAAATAAAATTATTGGGAAGAGAGGAACGCGCCTTGCACCCACGGATTTTCCACCTTAACTATTGCAAATAGCCACGACGAGAGACCCGGACGTTCTCCATCTTGCAGTATATATTATTTATTTTACGGTTATGGTCAGGTGAGTTGTTTTGGTTAGAGGAAATCGAAAGGTAGTAATACCTGTTACTGTCACTACAGCCAAATGATAAAATATATTTGTTTACGAGGTTTCCACGTTTCAAAGGTTGTTTCGTACTACGTAGATCTATGGCGAAATGAAATAACGGACGTCGTTTGAAATCGTCCAATCTAAGAGACATTCGCCATTTTATTCCATCTGTCTATTAGACAAAAATATTTACTGCGCCAGAATTAAGGAGCTCTCCTCTGGAGCTACATATATCATTCAATTCGTTTACTTTATTTTCTTCTAGCTTTTGTCTGCTTTTTCGCTCGATTGAGAACAGTACCTACTATTTTTTTGGATAAAAGGTACTCCATGTGCTTTTCTATATTCCTGACAACGTTTAAACGAAGTTTCATGATGATCGGTCCAGTAGATAAGGTGTGAAAGCGTAACAGACAAACTCAGAGTCGCAATTACAATTATTAGTGAGGATTTCGATTGACATTCGTACTGAAGATACCGCGCTTTAATCATCAGTCAATGCTAAGTAATTGTAAAGTATTGACTAACTCAATTAGCCATGTGTCGATGTCATATGTCATAACAGACGGCCTATCTGTTATTATTGCAATGATTAAATTCTCAATACATGGCAATTATAAACGACTGACTATTAACCGCACCTTTATCCGCATTGCTTAGTCAACTAATAATAATGTAATAGAGCCCATGTTCTTCTAGCTATCTCCATTTACCAATTTTATCAAAACCTGTTTAACAGTTCGTTTGACATTGAAGTACAAAGGTATATACATCATAACTTTTATGTGTATAAGTAGCTTTTGCCCGTGGCTTCATTCAGAACAGTACTTTTTCTGAATAAAAGGTACCCTATGTCCTTTTCTGTACCTACCCCTGACAACGAGTATGCGGAATTTCATGATGATCGTTAGTGTAGACAGGACGTGAAAGTGTAACAAACAAACTCACATTCGCATTTATAATATTAGTTAGGATATTTATGATTAGACTTGTTGCTTGTACTTACGTCTCTGTTGAGCTAAGATCATATTTCTAACGATTTTATTGCGCATAACCGTAAACCGATAATGTTCAAATTAAGGTCGTTGACAAAGCGGGTGCTGTTCTACTTTATTTACAATCTACCTTGAGTCTAATTTAATTGCCTCTGCCACATAACTATTCTTTGCATGAATATTCGATGTCTAAGAATATGTGTCTGAGCTTCTTCAGTATGACTTCACCATCATAATTTCGTAATTAATTAGTTTTCCTGCGTGCCAACTTTCAGATGCTCTGTAAAAGTGATTATCGTCGTGAGCCATATTGTAACTGCTGCATCGTGCCGGCGGTGCCAAAGGCGACTTATTGCCTTTTATTTATTTATATACTACATATATATCGCTAAAATGAGTTAATTAAAATTGTGTGTGTTGTGTGTGGCTTGTAATTTTTACAAACTATGTGTAAGATAAGCAAGGCTAGATGTCCTCATAAATATTTAAAAAAACATTTTTAACGCGTTGCATAGTTTAATAAGCAATGTTTTTGATGCATTAGATGGTCTATACTAAAACAGGTCGTAATGCACGCTCGTGTACACAGAGCAAGTGCATACAGTGACGCAGCTGCGTCATTCGTTTATTGTACATAAAATTATGTAACTTATTTAACCTCGGGTGCAAACACCTCTACTCGGTTACATTGTTTATAAATCTTACGTTAAAGCAATAATTTTCCATGTGATTAATTTAGTTACAAAACACAATATTTTCGGTTAATTTGGTGATAAAAGACTACGAGTGGTCTCAGATACAAAGGGTAAACTTGGTGACAATAAAATGTACCTCTGTAATATTATACGCTTTTGTTAGTAAAAGATACATTGATTGCTGCAAGTTCTAAGAATGATGTTATGATTATAGAGTTTGCAGTGCACCGAGTGTTTATACAGCAGATGAGATCGTGTCGTTCTTGCGATATCCTTGTTTATCGTGACGTGGACAAACTATTACGCATTGCACGATAACCTCGGAAGACTAGAAACTACTTATAGCATGAGCACCATTTGTTTATGTTCAGCTGATACGATTAATGGTAGTGGGAACTTCGCTAATATCAACCACATTATAATTTGTGGCAGAACAATAACAATGGTGCCGGCGCCAGCATTCTAAATTACGGAGGTGGGTGAGCCAAAGGGTAGGCGACTTGCCGTCGCATTCTTTCTAAATAAATGTCAAATTATTTGAATCCTACACAATAAAAAATCTAAATAGTACATTTCGTTTACATTATGTTATTTTGGTTGGTATCAATCATATTTAAATTGAATGATAGTGACGTAGCTGAATTATTTATTCATTTCGATGTTTGGATCATCGCCACTGTCACCGTCCTACACTAAATTAACCAATTTGGTCTTTCAGCTTTAGATTCGTGCGTAGG
This sequence comes from Catocala fraxini, assembly GCA_930367265.1. Lineage (NCBI taxonomy): Eukaryota > Metazoa > Arthropoda > Insecta > Lepidoptera > Erebidae > Catocala > Catocala fraxini. The sequence continues at coordinate 19,814,705 of OV884029.1, forward strand.
TATGTGGACAACCATTCAATAATAATGAACATCAATAATCGATTATTTTATGGTGATGACGCGAGAGTTCTGGAACAACTTGTTTGTGCGTTTTCAATAAAGATCACAATCAGATCATGATGCGGGATGATTGACCTCTTTGTCACCGCATCACTAATTATCCAGGGGTCACCATGTTTTTGCATACCACTATAAACATTCGAAAATATGTGAACACTTCGTTCGGTCGCCCGACCGGTTAAATTAATATACGTACATTCCACTGCCTAATTAAATTATTCTCGAGACGGAATAGATTATAAACATAATACTAAACATGAATGTGTTATCGTTGTGCATGATTATTTGTATAAAATGTTAGAACTACTCATCCACTACAATAACAAATCTAAGTAAATAATTTGCCTGGTAGATAAAGCTATCTAATCATTGTATGTTTTGTTTGATATGTTCTGCTTACATGAAATAAGGCTTCATAATGGAGGGCCACGTATTAGTATAATGTTTGATTTATATATTTTGTTTTAGCAGGGTGCTTGCCAGATTATAAATTAGCTGCTAGTATAATTATATAATACACTTGTACTATACTGAACTACTTAGTAGTTGTTGCAATATTAATGCAGGTATGTGTTTCAACATTCGTATTACTAGTATGGTATGATTAGGTATCAGTGATCCGTATAATAATATCTTGTCTTCACCTGTATCTATTCAAACATGATATCTGGAGCTTTTAAATTAGACTGATACTTAATTAACATCGGTTGTCTATGACATATACTTTCTAGAAGTTTCTCTATTATTTAGTCATAGTTTTATAAGCAGTAGTAGAGTCACATTGTACGCAGTTTTTTTATGATGCTAATGTTATTATAGTTTTAATAGATTTGTTAATAGACACGTTTATTTTACATATCGATTTATTTATATATTGATGTCAATATTTTTTGTAAATTATTTATGTAGTCTATACATCTATACATCTTCTATACAAATAAATAAAATTGAAGAATTAAAAATAAATCAATTGCAAAACATAGTTACGTACCAAAGCTAAATAACGAAAGATCATGAAAAAATTACATTGAATAGAATTATAATTAAAAGTTTCTAGTTTTCCTTATCACTCTCGTCGATTTCTGAATCAGAATCTAGATTGCCTACAAACTCAAAGTCAGTTTCTTGAAACTGAATTAAATTGAGGGTTTCAGGAAATAAATCCTCCTTTTTCTTGGAATCTAACTTGGGCCTTTGTACATTTATAAAAGGATCCGAAGAAACAACTAACATATTAAGGATATCATGATTCGAATCTTGCCTGCTCTTTTTCTGCGAATGATGTTCCCGAAACCTCCTAAAATCTTTATTGCGAGACTCGGATGCTTCTTCCGAGAGACTTCCTATGGGTACAACATCATTCTTCTCGATTATGTCTGCCCCGTGTATAAGTAATTTGTGGACGGTTGATGACATATAGTACCAGTCATATAATTCCACGTACCTCTCTGCTGTTTTGAAAGCATAATCTTTAAATTTAATTATATCTACTTTTTCCCCGGAAGTTATTGCCTGTAAAATCACAGCAAATCTTCTTATTAGTTCTTCGTCCAACCCAGTAATGGCTGCAGTTTTATGTGGAAATTTGAAAAACTTTCTTGCAGTGTTGCCGTCATTAGTAGTTCCGGAACCTTGTTTAACAATGTCAATCAATAGATTTAATTCGTCTTTAAATTTGTCTTGAATAATCTTTTTTCTCTTACTTAGCATTTCTTTGTGCTCGTTACCTCTCGCAGCCCACTCTTTAAAATCTAGTCTATACGAAATATGTAGTAAACATTCCATACAATTTATACGGGCGTGTAGAGATGACAATCCAAACTCGTATATGTCAGAAGATACGGTCTTTGCTGTTACTACACCCAAACGGTTCATTTCTGTCGGTTTTACCAAACACAAATAGCGTGATGAACTTGATCTGGCTTGAGACAAATACGTGCAGACTTTACCATCGATCATTGTCATCATTAGGTGATGATTCACCCTGTTTCTATTATTGCACTCTGTAGGAATGAGAGCCTTAATTTCTTCATCCATTTGTCGTTTGTGTTCGATGACTACTGCTTCGCTTTCCTTCACAAAAGTAAATTGAACTGGACGACAATACATTGCTGAGCATGGTTTTGGGTTCATCCACAAAGTATTGTCTCCATCAGTCAGTTTTAGTGGCACCAAGGAAGTCATGAAAATACTTGAATCGTCTTGATCGCTATCCATTTTCTGCTTGTATCGGCTTTGGTTTGACGCGCCATCGAAACCCCATTTAGATATCAATTTTAAATCCTTATTTTGCACATCATCGTTAGGAAAACTTTGGAGGATTCTTTTGACCGTAATGTCGAGTAAAGCTTGAAGGGTTATTCTTGCCAATGAATCGGTCACTAACACTGATTGCTTCGGAGGATAGCATGCCAGCTTGGTTTGTTGCACTTTATAGTAGGATGGATAAATATCCTTTCTACCTTCCCGAATAGCTGACTCTCGTAAAGTGATGTATTGCCACTTTGATAATTTTAATGAAAGGAGTAATCCAAGTGCTTTTTCTGGTGTAAATAAGATAGTTTTCACCGGTTGCTTAAGCGTTTCCTTAATTTTAGAGGCTGCTTCAGGATGTTTCAGCATATATTCGATTACAGATGCGATATCCTCACAACCTTCTTCCTTAAAACGCGCTGCTGCTGTATGTGCCAATTCACTGGGATTGTCAGTTTTATGCTCATCAGATTTTCTCTTCTTCTGTTTGCTTCCCAGATCTTCGAATGGTTTTCGTAACCTCTTTGTCATTGTACCAACAGAGTATGATGTTGAGGGTTCTGGAGAGATTGATCTTGATCCCTCAGCAACAGTTGGTTCTTGAGCGACTAAATTTATACAACTTGGCCAATCGATAGTTGCTTGCAGCCAAATTTCGTATTGTTTTCTAAAAGTATCAAGAATTCGGTGAGATTTTTGCCACCTTTGTGATGCAGCTCGTACAAATCTCTGACAAAATTCTTTTAGAGTCACTTGATCTTCAACGGAAAGACAAACGTCTAGGCGGGATATAACTTCACTAAACAATACCTCATGATCAAATGAAGTACTCTTACATTTTAGAAGAACGAATAGGTCTAAATTGGTATTTAAACTTTCCATTATAAAATTTCACAGTGATATGTTAGGGGTAACAAAGCTTAGAATAAACTAAATTATGATGCAAAATGTTAACCCTTTTATATTTCAGTCCAACATTAGTTAACGACCTCATTAGACAGTTGTCGAAAATATTTCTTAGAACTCGTAACATGTCTAATTAACTATTTAAGTTACTTATGTACTTACCTGTAAGATTTTAATTAGTGTAATCCGTAGTTACCATTGTGCGACATTGCAAATCACTTAATCTCTTATTCAGAACTCATTAGAAGGCTAATTTATTATTCAGTAGTTTACCTGTATGCAAAGTTCAGTAATGGTATCCAATTAACTGTTTTAAAACATATATACTATGTTAGGCAAAAATAATTTAACAAATAACTGGCGAAGATTTAGTATTATATGCATATAATGTGTTGTTTCTTTACTTATACACCAAAACAAATCGTTTAATGTTAAAAAAAATTAATTAAAAATTCGATGATTTTTAAAAAAAATTCTGCAGCTGGTACCGTTATATGAAGTATGTCAAAAAATCACAAATAATTAGTCCTATAACCATCTCTGAGGATATTACGGTTTTCCTTGCAAGTTCAGAGATATTCAGATTTTTCATGCTAGCTCCATACATTTTTTTCGAAAAAACCTTATAATAAATTCATTTTTGTGCGGAGTTAGCTCAGATGACATTGTTATGTGTATAATAGCTAATAGAAGCCATATCCGTCAACAAAACGAACATCTAGCAACTTTCATTTCTATGTCTATGGAGGTCGATTTTCAGCCCACAGTGCGCCGCCAACATGTTTATTTTATATACGAAAAGTATTTTATTATTAATTATTATGCCTATAATTATGCGGCGTATAAATATTATGCCTATACTATGCTTAAATATAATTATGCATAAATAAATTTATGCTTTACAATAGTATCTATACTTAACACATTCATCGCCTTGGACCCACGTCGAGGGCTCATATTAAAAATACATTTTTTTTGCAAATATACAATGAAAGGTTAAAATAAAATACTACAGTATATGTATTTAACAGATCTTCGTAGTGGTGGTGTTGGTTTTTACATTTAAACATATTTGTTTTATTTATTTTTCTTACTTCTTCCTAGATGCCAAGGACCCTCCGCGTGGGTTGTATGGCAGGGCTGGTAAACAATAATATTATGCAAACAACTTCAATGTTATTCACAAAATCAACTTAATTTAAGGACATTTTAACCAATTATTAACTGAAATTTATATTCATTTAAATGTAATATCGATAATTTGAAGTTAAATACGAATAATTTTTATTCAAACTGCTTAACCGATTCCGTGTGGATGGCGCCGCAGAGGCGCCATGGATATCTTTTGTGTATGCCGTGTGGCACCCGAGAGGAGCCAAAGTTGAGAGCCAAGTCAACAAAAGGTTGAGAATCAGGTAATTCATCTTGAGAGACACGGGTTTCCTGGCTGTCTGTTGACACCCTGGTTTTCTTTATCAAAGTTTCATATTCTGTACACATATTCTGAGATTCAGAATTAACATTTTTCGTTTCGCTAATTAACTTACTACCATATTTGGTAATCTGGTGCTGATCTGAAAAAAGAATAAGTAAAAGGAAAATTAGTAAATAAAAGGATGTGAAAAATGTAGGTTCAGAAATACACTGGAAAATAAACAATTTTAATTGATCTTTCTAAAAAGGTTGACGGTTCATCTCTCATGATGACAGCAAATATAAAAAAATTGTTTACTTACCCATATCTTAGTGTATGTACATTCTAACTAGAAAACGGCACTAGAATACTTACAGGAATCCTATATCTAGAAGAACTATGACCATATTCCTAATAACGAGAGGGTTTTGTGTTACGAGTCATTGCTGTATAACACAGATCCACCTCATGGGCTCACCCTAGCGCATCTGTATTACCGAGGACCCCGCTAGCGGGTTCACTAGTAAAATGTATGGCGGTATGGCGTATGAAGCGTGTAAAAGTTATGAGGATGCGAATGTGTTAACAATTATTATGCTTAAAAATTGTGCCTTAACAGTTATGTCAAATTAAAAAATTATGCGTATCTATTATTAGGATAAGTAAAAGTATGCCATGTTAAATTATGACATATTATTTTATGCGAATAAATAGGGAACAATACCAATACATATATTATTATTATTATTAATATCCATGTTAAAATTTTTGTCAGTCTGATGTTATAAGGAAGTAACTGAGGCTACATATATTTTAGAAAAAAAATTAAAGCCTATGAAATAGTTAACAAAATCCGATTCAAATAGGGAAATGTATTTAACTAATAAGAATTTTAAAATAATATGTATAATATAATTATACTTTCAATATAAATCCTTATTTATTAAATCAAAATCGACCTACAAAGTAGAAGTATGAAATTAATTTTAGCATAGGTCATTTCTATAAGAAGAATACAGAAATATTCAGTTTTTGTAACCTTTGCGAACTGAACAAACACTTTTTAGTTAAAATCCACGCGGACGAAGTCGCGGGTAACAGCTAGTCATACATAAATAACTATAATTACGTGATGTTTTATAGCTACAAATTATGCAAAATTGTATCGAAATAAAATAACTTATTAAATATTAATATTAATTTCTATGTATAATATATAAGTATTTACAAAAAAAAAAGTATAGTTATGTATGTTTATCCATTGTCTAGTACCTACCCATAGTACAAGCTCTGCTTAGTTTGGGCTAGATGGTGTTGTGTATATGTGGTAGAATATTATTATTATTCCGTTTGTGACTTCTTTCATCTATCTCATAAGTATATATTTTTTTGCATTCATAAACTTTATATAAAAAATTTCCCTCAACAAAGAAAACAGGTATTCTTATTTCGGGGGCCAATCAGTGTAGACCGGCGACACTTCGACCCAGTGGAATAAATTGCGTCTAAATAAAACAAGAGGCATTAGTTTTGTTTATCCTAATTCATTCGCTTGGTTGGTATTCTCTTTATCTATTATAGTGTGTTTACAAGTTGTTGAGTTGAGTACGAGCGTCAGCCGTTCACTATTCGTGACATGGCCAATATGAATTAATGGCGAATATAATCCAGTTGTAGAAATACTTCATCCAATTAACTTATAGGCTATCGTTATGTTGTATATATTAGGTAGCTCTCTGTTCGAGTACAAAAACGACGACTTGTTTTAGTGTTGTTTTAATGCTATTAGTATAAGTTTTTGTTGTCTTACTATAAAGATCCTGCGGCCTTGTCGGTGCTAATTCACGTTAGCTAAATTACAAAACGTGTGGTACGAGAAGTATTCTATTATTTATATAGGCATAGCTTAAGTGACAACCTTTATCGCGAAGAGGCCTTACAGACATTTAAACAATAGTACAAATCCTGCTCTTTCTTACGGTTTTTTTTAATTATTGTAGGTATATTACAATAAATTAATACGGCACGTAGTTTCTTTTAATTTTCATAAATAATATATGTGTTTTACCTACGTCATCGTCACATTGTATCATCAATGCGAAGAATATCTAAAATAACAACAAAAGTACGTTTTCTAAGTCATACGTATTTGTTAGAAAACATGAAGTGAATAATTGTTACCTCAACTAAGCATTAGTTTAGCTAGAGGCGTTTATAACAATACTAGTAATTTGCAACCCAAATTGCTAGTATTTTAAGAAAATCTATTTCTAGGTTATAAGTTTCAAGGTAAACATACCCAATGGCATAAGTTACAACCATGTTATTAACAGATATCGCCTAAGTTACTAACATGATGGAAGCGGTATCGACTAAACTCCTGAAAACAGATTAGCGTTACCGTCGCTTGGCATATGCAAGAAGTGCATGCATATGCCACCGTCCACCTTATATGTCAGAACATTCTACGCAAGCTTAGTTGTAGCTGCTCTATCTGCAAGACGGATACTGAAATTATGTTTCATTTGTAGCAGTAGGTAGTTAACTAAGTCCATGCTGAATTCAAAGGTAAAAGTCCACATGTGGCGAATACTAGATATCTTTAGACAACAAAACTAATTAGTATATGCTGTTGAATGAAGGAATAAGTGTTATGGCTGCTTAAATGCCACTCGGTGGTCGATGGCAGCTGGCGAGCGCTGTGTCGCGGTGCCCCGTGCGAGCTGCGAGCTCACGAGGCGGCAGCAATACTTGATTATTTATTTAAAGAAACTAGTGTATTTATGTTGTTCGTTACCACCGATCTCTTACTCCCATCGAATGTCAGCGATTTGGCACCGCTATACGCACTATTTTTATAATCGGCGACTTTCCGCTTGTTTACGCTTTCTACTAGAACGATTGTCTGAAGTGTTTATGTGGTAGTATAAACGCTAGCCGTACAACGTAGCTCGGCTGCGTCAACTGTGAAATTGTAGCTCTCTACTTAGCTGTCATTAGTGATGTGCCGGATAATTAAAAATGTAGATCCGCAGATACGGATCCCGAATACGGATCATTGGAGTCAAGATCCGAGGATACGGATCTTAACTTTCTTACTAAATCGGTGTCGGTGCGCGTGATCTTAACATGTTTTGTTATAAAAGTGATCTTATAATTTACTTAATTAGGATAATCATTTAATTAAAATTTAAGATATTATGTACAACATTTAAGTTTTGTTATAAAAGTGATCTTATAACTTTCTATAATAAATGTTACGAAGATTTAAACTCAATTAAACTTATTAAGTGTTTAAATATATTATATTAGATAGTTGAATTAGTTCCTTTAAGTTACGTACATTATTGTATTGTATGTTAACTCACTACGATAAATGTTGATGCCATTTTTAGATATAAAAAATAATTTGATTAATCTTCGAGTTCCAACGTATACAGACGAGACACATTCGATTGATTATTAAGAGACTGATGTAATATAAATAATTTTGTAACCGTTTTGTAAGCCTTGAGAATGTTGTGCTGTGAACATAGCTGCTCATGTTTTAAAGAGTAAATCCGTTGGAACGATGTCAAATATTTTGTAATGAATTGTTTAACAGAGTACGTATTGTTCTCAACGTGTTTACCGCGAAATACAGCTGTGTCGCTTATCACTTAAACAATTACTTACCTATTATTGGTGGTTCGCGAATCTGTGTTTCATATATTATGTATACATGAATTGCGCATGTGTGGGTGCCGCTTCGGTAGGACCGCAGGACACGTTGAATGATAGTACGCAGTTTTTATACACAAGAGAACAATTCTAAAAGCTTAAAAGAACTTGATTTTCGATGGTTATCAGATTGAACGCCACAGGCGAAATATTGCGTATATGGTTAGAAATATCGCAAAAACGAATAGGTAAAAGGTAAGGCATTGTAGCATAAACATAATTGGCGTTAAATTGCGTGAAACAATAAAATTATGATAGATTATTGACTATTAATTTTCACACTGTATAAGTATAGCACAGAATGAAAGTTGCCTTGATTCTGCCCAATTCGAATGTTTCGAGACACACCTTTTGTTTATTGCATAAATCTAAATAAAATATTTTTATATCAGCTTAACTTATAATAACAAAACAACATGGAGTAGCGGTGGCGTAATATTAATCTGCAGAATGACCAAAACTACTTTCTCATAATTGCATGTCATGAGGATTGGCCTTATTTTTTTTAAATGGAAGTATTTTTACATTTTATAAGATAACAGTAAGTGTCAATATAAATAATAAAAAGGTTTCAGCCACTTAAAATTGCCTTTCAATTTTTGAGACTTGATTAATAATGAGAACTTCCCAAGTTGTTATTCGATTTTTACGTAAGTGTCTTTACCTTCAGTATGACGAATACCTACTAAAGACTCAATTTTCAAGCTATAAACAACCAATCAGTTTTAATTGGTAATTCATTTAAAAGGTGTGTCAACAGCCTGACCAAATAGGGTAGAAGTTAGAAGACTTCTACAGTATTTGGTCAGGCTGTTGACCTACAAAATTTTGCATAATTGTCCATTTACGTTATTTTCAATGAATTAATTAAATAATATTTCTGAAGACGCACCGCGGATAGTTGCGAAGTAATAATCATAAATATATGTTGTTGCTATAGGCAAAAGATATCCTGTCACGGCGAGGCGTAAGTCGCACCGGTCGGCGGCCATACTGGCGACCGCTGGGGTTGCACAAGTTGTTGGTCGTTTCCGGCGGTTGGGCCTTGAGGTGGCCCTGTCCAAGTCTAAGTCCCTTTTTTTTACGGCCGTCGGAACCGGCCACTTCGAGGAGCCACATCATGGTCGGAGAGGTCCGCATCGCTGTCGAGCCAATCCTTAAGTATCTGGGTCTCTTACTCGACAGCTGATGGGACTTTGCACCCCAGTGCCGGGCACGCCACGATCGTGGCGGTAAGTCCCGTGTTTGAACAGTGGCTGAAGAGGCTGCATGGCGCCCTCACCTTCCGGCTGATACAGGTAATGACTGGCCACGGTTGTCTTGGCTAGCTCCTGTGTCGTATAGGCCGGCAAGAGACGCCCGGTTGTCACCACTGCGGCAACTGCCGCGACGTTGTTGAGGACACGGCGCTGCACACTTTGGCGGATTGCCCCGCCTGGGCATCGCAGCCCCGTGAGTTCTCGGTAGTCGGATTGGTTGCCCTCTCGCTCCTAGTTCAGTGTATGATGCGGAGTGAGAGGTCGTGGAACGCTGTCGCCTTCTTCTGTGAGGAAGTGATTTCCATCAAGGAGGAGGCGAAGCGGGAAAAGGAGCGCTTAAACCATCTCCCTAACCGCAGAGCCGGGCGCCGGAGGGCGCAAGACGACCTCCAGCCACCCTGAAGTTTGACATGGGGGTGGCGGCCTACGTGGGCCTGCCCGCCATCCGATCAGCATCAGGTCCGAGAGGCGGCGCACGTGTACCCACGCGCACCCCTGTGTCGAGTCCGTCTCCCCTCTAGGGGGGGACAATAGGGTCTTGTGAGTGAGACTTTGTGTAGTGGCCTGCCGTTTCATACGGCGGACCGAAACGTCGGCGGGGTCGCGACCGCATGTGCAAGTGATTCGCGCGGCCCCGGTTTAGTCGGTATTCCAGTAGGTCCATTTTCATCGTTTCAACATCTTTCTTTTACCCCGGTGAGTCCATTCCAGCACGTAAAAAAAATGGTAAAAGATATCCTTTGAATATAGTTATTTTCTTGAACTCAGAGATGGGTGCGCAAGCCAGTTAGTGATAAAACATTAACTAATGTCAGTTGAAAATGGATAGTTTTAAGCTATATAGGGTCTTAAAGTAATATATAATATTGCCTTTCTTTGTAAAATCAAAAAAATCTTATTGCGTTGAATTTGACGGGGCTTTGCCGTGGCGTCTGTATCACATACAGTAGAGTTTATTTATAGTCTATAATATTTTGTAATACAACAAGAATCCTCGCGAGTCTCTAATTTATTTGGCGCATTCATAACAAAGTGACGCAGAAGATGACGAAATACAAACTATCGTGTGTTTGGAAGTATTTTAAAGTGCAGTGAACTAATAACCTACATGGTTTCAGTGTTATTTTAGATAAGGAAAGAGATTTTTTGGTGTATATCTATATATTTGTGTTACGAAGTAAACATAATAAGTATCTATAGATGAAGCGCTGAACAAGCATCATTGTAACAAGAGTAGGTACTTTTATATTATCTACGGTTTAAATACTATTGACTTGGCTATGTTTCTTGGAATTCTGTCCTCGCCTATCTCAGAAGGTGCGACATTCTTGTTTATTATGACCTACTAATCAAGGAGTAAAGTAATGTTGTCTATATAATAAAAAGCTTATATCTTTGTCTCATATGTGCTTAATCGTACAAAAGTTCCACCAAAACACGAAGTAGGTTGTATTAATTTAAATGTTGTGGTGTATACACCACTTTTTTAAATTGTTTTTAATTGAACAAACAACACATTGTAAGCATTCAGTTACTGCTTTGGGTTAATTATATGTTATCTAAGAAATAGAGAACAAAAAGAAGGAAGACAGATGTGGGGCTCTATTACTCAGTTTTAGTAAACAAGTAAGAAAAATAGGCCATATATAAGCGCTGGATTGCTGTAATTGGTGTTGGCAACACGTAAACAAACAAATTTAGGTTAATTCAGATGTTTATCTGTAACGTATCGGCTACGACTCCACTAAATTCGCGGGTCGGTTGGCGACCTTCACGCAACAGTGAAAGTGACAACTGTTTTCAACCGAAATAGTTGTCGCGTATCAAAACACACACTTGCATCACGGTTACTACTTACGTATATTTAAATTTACAAAATTAAATAACTGACCATATATTGTTGTAAAACAGATACTCGGTATTTATGACTAATACATTTGATTAAAATAACGATTGACTGTACCGCCTCGTTTTTGCGTAGCATAATTTTGTGCTTATGCTTGCTATGAGGTTTGGGTTTTCCCCTGGGCTGGGCAAAGTGTTATTGGGGTTTCCTACAAGGAATTTTCAGTAGCAGGAGTCTGGAAAGGTGCGTGGTAGGCGACAATATGTATGCTCTCGTTGACATTAAAACATAGTTGGTAAAGTGTGGGTACACCCACATTTGTTACCCAATTATGTGTTAAGTAAATAGTCAAAAGACATTAGAGAAGTTTCTGCCTATACCTTCGGGGTTATACATGAGTAGCATATAATTCTCTGGAGGTCACTCAGAAGGCAGGTGTAGATCAGATCGGAACCATGTGCAAAATCCTTCATGGCATAATTGAGGCACCATAACTACATGACGTCCTATTGAGAATATTTGTGCCTAATAATTACCGCCGCGGCAGAAAGCACAAACTGTTTGGCTTACCAGCTTGTCGCACAGTAGCTCGTGCTAATTCGCCTATACCTCGGTCCCTCGCCACACTCCTTGTGAACAACATTCAGTGTGATGTATTTGTGGGTGAATGGAAGAAGATATTGTCGGTATGTAAGGAATTTTGATATGTTAGTGTGTTAGTTGCGTCCTTAATTAGTATACCTGGCCTATGGCCGTTCTAATTAGGTAAATAAATAAATGAGTCTATGTATATCTGTGCATACATAAACAGTCCCTGTATCCCCGAAGAGTAAATAGAGTTAATAACACCTACATTTCGCCAGTCATGGTTTTAGACCACGGTTCCCACGTATGAGCGACTGTATTCACTTTTACCGGGCGCAGTTTCAGTTATTGCCACAGAAAAATTCTTGACAGGAATACTCAATTACACTTTGCTCGACCTGGGAATTGGATAGCATCCAAAGAGAGAAGATTACTTATGAGTTAATCAGATCAAGTAGTTAGGATGCTCCCCGTCCAGATGGAACGATGACCTGAAGAACGCGACCGGATTAGACTGGATGCGGAACGCGGCAGACCGGATGGTGTTACGAAAATGGGAGAAGCTGACATATATCCAGTGGACTCCAACGGGCCGATTGATGATTAATAATGGTTGATATTCGGATTACAAGGTCGTGCAAGTAGGATGCATCTCAGAGCATCTGAGGATTGAATGTGTATCATAGAGAACTGAACGCCAAATACTATAAGCCCACCATATACACTGACTAATTAATAGATGACAGCGTGATTTAGAAAACCTGTGTTTCTTTCAACTACGTACGCTATTATTAATGTAGAATATCCCTGACCATATCTTTCCTTTATTAAGTAATAACATTATTTTATTTTGCTAAATTTTGTGTTCTATTCTTTGTTGTGCAATGTTTTTACGTGGTCACTACCGCCACGACACCGAAGTAGTACCTATGTCTCATCATCATTATTATTACGTCAGACAGCTTTCACTGCTGGATCTGCAGTATGTCTAAATATATGTATTAATAATTTAAATTATTAAGATGCCAGTGACGTATTGTTAGACATTTATAACAAGATTTTGTCCTCGGCTTCACTTACGAAAATGTAGGTTAGTTAAGTACCTACTTTTTTTTTGTAAAAGGTGCATATGTCCTATTCTGTACCCTTGACAACGTGTATACGAAATTGCATGCTGATCGGTCGAGTAGTTAAGGCGTGAAAGCGGAACAAACAAACAAACTTACATTTGTATTTATAATATTAGTTAGGACATTCCAGCTGGTAAATTTAGATCTTATATGTGTTTGCGTAGGCGCTCAGCGAAAAACAAAATATTTATTTGGCGACACCAATTGTGTTAAGGCGACACCGCAATTTTGTAGTTAATCCGCGTGATGAATTCGCGTCGCTCTCATCCCTGAACACAGCATTCATGCTGTTGGCGACAATTCAACGCAGTAATATGTGCAACATTCTGGGTATGCTTGCAGACCTGCGTTCCTCTCCGCACATAACGTATTATTAGAACTGAGCCACTGAACTTATAACGATCACTACAAATATCAACTGGGTAATAATAAATGTCACACTAATGGTATAATTAATTAGGTATGTGGAGGTGATCAGATGAGCCACACATGGCATTATCGACACTGATCCAGCCGGAAGCCACCGCCTCGAATATTGTTACGCAGACGATGGATAGCGGCAGACTGGACAATTTGATTATATTAAGAATATAATATGCAAACCAATGGAACGACGCATACGAAGAACAATGACAAAAAGTCAGTTGGCGGCCAAACAGACCGCGGCGATACGCTGTAACGACCGTACCGAGAGCGACAACGTACCGCCAGAGCCTAATTAGTTTTTCTACAGTATTCATGGCAATCCTGGTTACAATGGTTAATGGTTAGGTGACAATCAAGATCGAGATCAGTTTTTAGAAGCATAGCTCGGCAAATGACAATCGAATATTACACGGATCATTTCCCATCTACCCGCAGGTGGGTTGGACAACAACCACGTACTATACTGGCTGCCGTCGGTCAACGATCCAACTAGTAGCAATAATATAATTGTCACACCAGCAGACATTAAAATTTTTTTGGTAGATATTTTTCTTATCTTGTTTCTTATGGTGATTATAACTGAGAAGTAGGTCAACGACTCGAAAAAATAAACTTACCTAATTCATTAACTTTTTACAATATGTTTTTGTTAAATAAATTGGTTATAGGCAGAGTACGCAGGCGCACTTTTGTACTGATTGCGATCTACAGGTACAGATGGACGTAGGTAATGTTATATTATACCAGAGGTTTAACTTACGATTACTGCTCCGCTCCTGTGGTTCATAACATGCTGTTATATAACCTATGCAAATGGTTCATGAATTTTAAAAATGATGTTTTAGTTATGAACTACATTGATTATGTTATCTTGGTGGAGTATCTACAAATATTTTTATTACCAGGGAGGCAAATAACCTTACCTTGTCTGATGGTAAGCGGGTATGATAGTCTAGGCGCTAACAACCCTCCAGAAAAGGAGATTTTTGCCTGCGCAGGTGGTAAGCACGACCACTGCTTACAGCGACCTGTCTCTAAGGACAGGCTCCTTAAGAACAAAATATTGTTTAACTGCATTCTTATGTGGGTCGTGTACTGTCAAAATTGAACTACCTATAAATTCCCACAAAAATCTAATGACATTTTTCCTAATCAATCTCAAATCTCGGATTTGGGGAAAATTCCAGACAAAGAGATATTTCTTTAAATTAATGCTATGACTGAAGTTTGGGTAAAATCCCAGTCTAAATAGAATTTTGTTTTTGTTTTTATTAAATTTATCTCTAGTTTTTATTTAGTGTTGTATTCATACGATCAACCCTGGAAACTATTTGATTGCGTCTGCCGACGTTTTGATCTGTGATATCGTGTAGGCAAATGTCGATTAGTTCTGAGAGCGCGAGACATAATTAATTGTAGAAATAAAATGAAACAATGCGATGATGTAACAAACGTGCCACAACTCGTACTTCTCATGACATCCGCCTTCTCTGTTACAATTTCGTCATCGCTACTTATCAGACGAACTGTCTTGTTTATTATAGAAGCTTTGATCATTGAAATCACTAAATATTGCTTTCTTTTTTGTTGGCGATGTTTAAGATCGAAACAGGAATTATTGATTTAATCCTCTTGATAAAACAAATACTTCAGATTAGTTAAATATATCACATCATCGATAAGAGAAAAGCATAATTGCACTTTTGTGTTGCAGGAAAGCCATATTTACATTCCGTAATTCGATTCTATTCTATACTGATGTGATTCGGTGCATGTTCTTTACAGACATTATTTTTTAAAATTTATTTATTATGTTTTTTTTATTATGAAATGTATGCCCTTTTCTCGGGTGCGATATGAAGAAAGGTTAGATTCTTGTAATGGTGAAACTACTGGTAATTAAACTGTTGAAATTACTCCTGATTCAATTGTGTTAGATATTCACGATTGTAGGGACTGATTTCCGACCGACCACTAAACTTTGACATTGATACATGATTATTACTTTGTGATTTAAATGAATATATAATTTTTAGTTTGATTTTAACCACGGCTCAGCCGACAACGGTTTCTTCGTTGTAGTGTTACTTATATTTTATGAATAGCTTAGTCATATACAAGGCAAATGTCGATTAGTTCTGAGAGCTGTCTCGCGCTCTCAGAACTGAACTAATAGACATTTGCCTTCTTAATAACTTAAGTACAGTGACGTTAATAAATCTGCAGGAGTCAGAAATCACTCAGAATGAGAAACATGGGCCTGTTTAGGACCAATGTAGGTAATCATTACGAATTATAGAGGTTTTGTAGCGGTGGCTGTTCCGGTGAATGTTTCAGTAAGTAGGCTGAGATCTAAGCAGCGGCGAACGGCTAAGTGCACTGAAAGTTCGGCAATTGCATCCACTTATTGCATTTTTGTTATAACTTATAAGTTGTATGTTGTACTTCCCGGAAGGGACCATCTGTTTTATCGAGTCTTGATATTAACCTTATTGTTGAAACATATGATTTAATAAATCATTTTTAACGTGTAAACATGTTGCATTGCGTATATATTTTTAGTAAGAGTTTATTAAATATACCACTCTCTAATTATCATCTATACAAAAATATAATCTATAGTAATTATATTCTAATTTTACAGTTTAAAGCGAATTTTAAAATTTGATTCAAATAATGAATTAATTCTTTCTGACATTGGTTCTGACAAATTTACATCATGTATAACAATTAGTCTTCTTAAATTTTCATTCCGCACACATCTCATTGAAATATGGTAAACGTAATCATCTTCATGGCTAACATCACATTTCGATGACAGATTTTATTATGCTTTTTGCACGAACCAATAATAATCATACTTAAGCTCAAGTGAAAGAAGTTTTCTTCCGTGATTTTACAGACAGGAACACACTATAAAGTTTTTGTGTAGAAGAGCCGTTGCTCATTATTACTTGGTAACGGTACATAATATGTGCCGGCTCACAAAAGCAAGTAAGTACCACTCTCAAAAGAAAACAATATAAGTAGTAATAATATTAATGTGTTTTACACCGTAAATAGATCCAAAGCGATTTACATAAGGTCAGAAGAGTTTCAGCAAGTAGGTCCGGATAGCATATCCATGTTCATACCATTATTGGAAGCTAGGCATGAAGGTAATACATGAATATTTGATCGAAAATAAAACAACATTACCTAGACAACTTATAATGATTAGTGGCATTGTGATTGATAACATTATTGGTTATATAAACTGTTACAGGAAGATTTGATCCCACAGTCAAATTGACTGCACGGTTTTGTGGGCTAAGAAATATATAATTATATATATATATGTGTATGATAATTTGTTATGTACCTAAATAAAAAGATAAATTATGAACATGTCAAACAGTATTAATTATAGGTTACTGTAACCGCTTCATATCAAGCGAGCCATATGTTTGTTTGCTTTAGAGATGGTTCACATTAGGTTCGATCGATACTCAATTTGTTGGACGGCATAACATAATGTGAACAGAAAGAACCGACGTTCTTTCTGTTCACATTATGTCAATAATAAAATGATTCGACAAGTGTGGATGTATGCAACATTGTATGCGGATCTCTCCTTATAATCAGTACAAAGTGATATATTGTTGACACATGCCGGACGCTACATGTGTCATTGCCGACTGTTGAATACGCATTCGACACGTTTATCGGTCCGTTAGAGGTGTCGCCCCGATTTATTGTGAACCGTTTCTTACGCGGATTCGACACATCGTATAGGCAACACTAACTTATGAAATATTTAGTCTCGAGGCTCAAAATCGAAAACAGCGTTGAGATAATATGATTATGCTGATGGTTTACTTATTTGTGTGTTGTTGCCAAAGATTGCAAATACAATAATCACAATATAATAATATCAGCCTTGTTTAGTTATTGTCCCTCTTTTTAGTGTGAGAAGGGTAAGACCATAGTCTACCACGCTGGCCCAGTGTACAGGGTTGGCAGATTTCACACATATTCGAGAAAATTATATAGAACTCTCAGACATGTAGGTTTCCTCACGATATTTTCCTCCACCGTTAAAGCGAGTGATAATTAATAAGTATATAACTTCGAAAAGTCAGAGGTGCGTGCCTTGGGATCGAACTCGAGACCACTGCGTGGCAGTCCTACGGTTTCCCTCTAGGCTATTGCTGCTTAATAATATATTAATATAATACTGCTGCATAATATCCTTATTAATATTATAAACGCGAAAGTTTGTATGGATGTATGGATGTTTGTTACTATTTTACGCAAAAACTACTAAACCGATTGCGATGAAACTTGGTATGTAGATAGCTGGAGACCTGGATTCACACAAAGGTTACTTATCCTTATTTTATCCCGATATTCCCATGGAACGGGACTTACGCGGGTGAAACCGCGGGGAAAAACTAGTACGTAATATTAATGTATTATAACTTATAAGTGAAGTCTTTTTTTTAATGAGGATTAGATATTAATACCTATTTAAAAATTTCCTGTCCACACTCTTAGTACTAGTCAATCACGAAAATCTATGTATCGTGGTAATAGGCAAATATATTGATGAACAATGTGTTTTCCCAGAAGTGCATAAAATATGGTAGGTACACAGGCAAAACAATTATTGGTTGTGCGATAAATAGATACTATTGATTTTACCTACTAATCGTAACACCAAGAGTATTTATCCGATGAATTAGTTACATTAATGTATATAATTTCCTCAATGTTCAAAGAAAGTCACGGTATATTAATGAAAGTGGGTGATATCATTAAAAATTTAATGTTTTTGTAATAAAACTGCCTAAGTGTGTCGGTGAGTATTTGGAGCACCGGAACGGATTGTGTCGCGAACATTTGATAGGCGCCTGCGTCAGTGGACAATTGCTTCGTCTGTTCCTTAATTAATTTATAGCCTATTTTGCTCTAGCCATTAGGATGTGTATGATATCGCCAAAGGCATTGATTAAAAAACACTAAAATTTAAAATATTGGCAACGTAACCAGCTCTCGAAATTACAATAACATACCTCGACGATTGTCTTTTTCTGAATTAAATGGCGAGCTAGTGAATCGGCTCTATATTTATGAAGGCCTTTCTATTATTCTAGAACAAAAATTTTAATCGTTTTAAATCACTTGTAGTGCTTGCTATTAAAATTTAACTACTATACGTATACAGACTTCATTCCAAAATATTTAAAAAATCTACTTTACCTAATGAACTATTTTTAAAACCTATTAAACTATTCAAATTTTCTCTTAATTCGACGTTTTGATTATTTTTCAGCATCCTTATAAGATGGCCGTCTCATTATCTAAGTGACGTTATTTTATAATACCCGAACATAATTTCAGTTTGAATGTTTCTGTTTACGCAGACTGAGCTTTCCCATGAAGCATTGCCTCTTTTTGGGTTTGAGTTTGACCTAAGGTTGACAATATAGTGATAGCTAGATCAGCCCATAACTACAAAAATAACAGAACAGAATGACATCATTAGTCACATCCTATACATAATTTTTGAGGTCAAACCGAGTGGAAGTTATATTTTTTATATAAAAATAGCAGCTAATCGGTTAGCCTTTTAAGACTGTTAATTCACCTGTATTGCATTTATTGTCGCTAAAGGAGTATAGTTCTGCGCAAAATGATCGTGTAGGTTCTAACCGAGAACGAACTAGCTTCTAAATGGCGGCCAGCCGACACTAACATATTCGTCTAATAACTGTGTCACAGACAGTACTTTAGTATTCGTGTGTCATCCGAACAGGACTAAGAAACACGTAATATCCTACATTGTGTTCGTTTTCTATGTTACATACGTATTTTGTATTTTATCTCTTATTTCGCAGTCGAAATGGTACCAATTCTGGCCATTTTCAGTTTTGGTTTTGTTGTGTAATTATGCGTCATATCTGTGACAAATTTTAGACAAACATGTTGGTATCTCTTTCTATCATACGTTACTGTACTGAGTCATCTAATTAAAATATAGAGCTGAGAGGTTCTTGTTAAGGACGCACTACGCGTCTTGTTTGGTGGAGGTGGATCTGTTTCCATATACGAGACTGACATGTAATTTTATGAATAGTGGTTGGCTACGAGTAGAGTCCGCTTAGATACGTCGGTAATCCTGACAAATATTATAAATGTAAATGTGAGTTTGTTTGTTTATTACGCTTTCACGCCTCAACTACTCGATGAAATATCATGAAATTTCGCATACACGTTGTCAGGGGTACAGAAAAGGACATAAGATATTTCATCTAGATAAAAACACTGTTAGTAACCTAAAATAACCTACATTTACGCGATCGAAGCCCAAGCATAATCTAGTAACAATATAAATTATCATTAGTGAGATACGTATAGACAAAACCCAATACCTAACACTTTACTAGACCCGGTTTCGTATATCTCATGCACAACAGTTGCATTTACTATAGTTGTCACCTACTCTATTATACAAAGCTATTTTGTCCTAGGTAATCGTAGAAAGGTAGAAAATTATGAATGTCGGCTGAGGGCCTAGATTTTGTGACTGAGCTGTTCGCTGCTTTGACATTTACTGCTGTTAAGCAAACCGTAAAGTGATGAACCAATCTTGTACAACAATAATAAAATTGATATTTTAACGATGGTGTTGTGTGTATGTGGTAGAATATTATTATTATTATTATTATTAACTAAAATTATAAATGCAAATGTGAGTTCGTTTGTTTGTTACGCTTGCACGCCTTAATTACTCGACCGATCATCATTATATTTTGTGTTTACGTTGCCAGGAGTACAGAAAAGAACACAGAGTACCTTTCATTCAGAAACAGCACAGTTAGGTACTAATTTAACCTTTTTTTCTTAACGGAAATGCATTGACGCATATCTACCGCGGGAAAACGGGAGCGAAGAGGTTATGTTGGGCTTATCCGTGAAAAATGGAACGTCCCGGGTACTACCGACTAAACCTACCATGGTGTGCCAACTCACTGCCTTGAACGGTGGGTGGGTCGCTGAACAGAAACTAAATAAGCGACCAGGCACTAATTTAACTTGACCTAACCTACATTTCGGGAGCGAAACCGCAGGCAAAATCTAGTTTAAAACCAAACAGCTATGACTTATAACTATGAGTGATCCGAACAGAAGCTTAAAACATATAACATAAACGGCAAAATTTACGGTATTAACTCATCGCGTCGCTTGTTTACGGCGAGTGAGATTACACGTACTCGCAAGTCGCAATACATAACGTAGGTACCTACTATAACTATTGAATACATGTATTTACGAACTTATCGTGGATATTTGCGCAATCGAAGTGCGATAACGTAAGCCCTCCTCCGTCCCCCGGCCCTCAGTGCACGGCGCTCGCGCACGTGTCACCGTCCTGCTGGAGCGAGCAAGCGGGCAGAGGCGGCTGGCGATCATGACTGATCATTATGCCGAGTATGCCTCTAGTGTCTTCTTCTCCACAAACATCTATATCCGTCTATATAACCTTCCCTTTAACCTAATAAGTTGCACACCGGTGGCCAGACACAATATAAATTATTAAAAATGTGTGGATATATGGATTCTAAGATTTGACAGTTTAAAGGGATCGGTAGTAGAGCCGTGAAAACCTAACAAGCGGCCTCTGTTACTCTCGTATTAAAATATATTTATTCATAATTATAGAAGTATAAACAAATGTAGATATAATTTACATTTCATACTATATATTACAATAAATTTATATAAGAAAAATTTTGTGTATTAAATGTTTGTTTTAATATTATGTAATAGTTTTAATGAATATTCAAGTAAGTAATAATTCTATATTTATGGATGTCAAAGAAGTGGAATTAATAAGTACTTAGATACAACTGTAACTACTTATTAATTCCATGGTCAGAGATATCGTTTCAAATTATAGCACGTGTAATCTAGCAGATTTAGTTCAATGGTAGGTAGAACCTTCTAGTTTTCAACATCTCTACTAGTACCTAGTTGTCCGGCTGGCTCGGTTTTGGTAAGTAAGAGCGGCAGCGACCCAATCACTCTTAACGTCCCTTCCTTTTTCTACCAGCTTTCCCCACTTTTGCATCATCAGGCAGACTGTGCGGTTGTTTGCCCTCTATATGGTTTGCGGTAGACAGCGGCTTGATTGTGTTTTTTCGAAATTGCTCTTGCGATGCCTAGACAATACAGCTATATGCCATGAGCAGGGGTTACTGCAGCTATCAAAAATAAGTAGTATAATTTTTCTGTTTACTGACTCATTGTATGTAGCATGATCTACTGCAATGTGAGTAACGTTCCGCGCTTTCACACTAGCACCACTCACTTTTGGTGTATGGATAACAACGTACCAAAAATTCATTATCACATGCCTCTTCTACCCTTTGTTTGTACTACAAGTCTTTTTAACCTTACATATGGTGTCTACCGCCTTGAAAGTCATCGGCATAATAGTCCGAGCAGTAAGGACGCTGACTGGCAGAACTGTTGACGTCACGAGTGCTACCTTAACGACAAATGACCACAATGTAACTATTATTCATTTCTAAAGTCCTTCAACCTCGACGACTTCCACGTGGAATGTCATCATACCGACATAAAACTAGATAAAGGAGCCATAAAACGTTATTTATGCCGTAGAGCTATAAATCGTAATACAATGCGTAATCTGCTGTTTGTGTGAAAGTGCGATGTTAGTAGTTGTACAGCGATATAACACAACATAATAGTTACGGTTACTCGTGGGCTATATGGAGCCCCGATCGCACAACAGCACAGCACGTGCCAAACGCGCCATACACGCGCCATCAGGCCACTCACCGCAAATATTACGTCGCTAGTTTTTACAGAGTAGCATTGTAACCGTAAACTGAATAAATAAAGTAATTAACTTGAAATAACGTGAACTAGCCACACTTTTTATACTCTTCTACAGAAACTTCGCCAATTATGCCTATATTTGAATATTTCTAGTCTAGCCAAATTCGGCAGAAATCAATTAGGTATATTACATGCAGAGAAGAAGCAGATAATTATGTGAATAGCGCGCGAAAAGTGAAGACTTAGAAACGGCTCAAATGGGTAATTTTTCTATTGTTCCCAAAACAAAATCGGTACAAAATCCCTTGCAAAACAGTTGAAGCACAATAATTGTTCACATGATAGCTATTTGTTTTACGTAAGTTCTTGAGTTATCTATTGCGCTTCTTATATATTAAATATTTAACACAAGTACAGTTATTAATAACAAAATTGTATGGATTAGATATTTTTTTGTGGTAAAGCCGAGTCTTGGTCATCATGGCCGGGCGTGCAGCAGAAATGCTGGTCGTATATCACGAAACGCGACCCTCGATAACAGACTCCGTCGGGCTCACCGCTGGCGTTCCGGCTTAATTTGAACCTCACGGCTTGGTACGCGACGATGGCATGTGACCAGAATGGTACATATATCTTTACTGCCATGGAAAATCAGTAGGCCTTTGTTGTGGGCCGCAACTTGTGTCCGATATCCTTGCGCCATCACATCTTTCTAGCACAGCCGGTTGCGCTGGGGCTGCTGCTGCATCAGCAGAGACGTTGAAACGGCACAAATATCGAAACTGCATCGGTGAGTACATATTTGTGTCGTTTGGTGTCGAAACGCTGAGGCCATGGGGTCAACTGCTAGGTCTGTTTATAGAACCCTAGCTAAGTTGCTGATCGACTCCTCACGTGACCAGAAGGCGTAAAGAATAAGTATTGTTAGTCAACGTGGCAATACTGCCAGTCTTCTGGGCACGTTGCCAATTGACAGCGATGCGGAGGAATATTATATCGCTTTTTAATTTGTTGTTTTTTTACTTTTTAGGTTAACATTCTTATAAATAATTACTAATTAGTTTGTATGTATTTTGTTCATCAATTTAATTATGTTATTGTTTATTGGAAATAAATTAGTTTAAACTATTGTATTTGATACTCTTGACAGTCATTAGTCATTACTGGCGGTCACAATAGAATTAACAACACATTGCAATAAATACATGCATCTTTTGTATTTGTATATGTTTGACATAAATAGAACTATTAATTTTAAATATGTCATGCTACCCATTGTATAATCCTAACTAATATTTTAAATTGAAATTAAACTGCTATATACGGATTTTATCGCGTTGTTTATTTGACACTTTATTACAAAATTCCGTCCTACCTGTAATGTCCAAGATATTTGAAAAAGTTTTATACAATCGTCTAAATAAACATCTTAATGGACTCAATTTTATATGTACTCAACAATATGGTTTCCGAAAAAAATGTAGCACATTGTCAGCCGTAGTTGACTTAGTAACTAGAATTAACACAGAAATAGATAGAAAAAGCTTTTGTCTGGGAATATTTATTGACTTAAAAAAGGCATTTGATACGGTGAGTCATTCGTTATTATTAGCCAAGTTAAAAAATCTAGGTTTGTCGGGACCGGCGTACAGCATATTCCAGTCGTATTTAGAGAACAGGACCCAAGTTGTAAAAATAGGCAATGAACGGTATACAAGTAAACCTCAACTTATAACTTGCGGCATTCCACAAGGCTCAATAGTTGGCCCGTTATTATTTTTAATATATATTAATAATATAAGCAAAATTGGGTTGGCTGGCGAGATAACGTTATACGCAGACGATACGTGTTTCTTTTATTTTGGCAAAAAACTGATAGAATTGGTAGAACAAGCACAGAAAGATTTACACCGATACAGCATTTGGTGCCAATGTAATCTAATGACAATAAATGCAAAGAAAACTGCTTATATGATATTCTCAGCAAAAAACAAGCCAATACCTAACAATTTGTCTCTAAATATTAATAATGAATCACTACATAGGTCGCATCAGGAAAAGTATCTTGGTTTAATCTTAGACGACAGACTTACATGGAAACCTCATATAGGCCATGTGAGAAATAAAATTAACCAACTCACCGGTGCCTTATGCAGAATGTCTAATTGTATACCGCACAAAACACGACTGATGATATATAATGCACTTGTAAAATCCAACCTAACTTACCTTATAGAGATCTGGGGTTCCGCTGCTAAAACTAATATCGTGCCATTACAACGTGCACAAAATAAGTCAATAAAAG
Source organism: Catocala fraxini (assembly GCA_930367265.1). Classification (NCBI taxonomy): domain Eukaryota; kingdom Metazoa; phylum Arthropoda; class Insecta; order Lepidoptera; family Erebidae; genus Catocala; species Catocala fraxini. The sequence goes on from OV884029.1 coordinate 19,839,456, forward strand.
TGTTGTTTCAATATCATAAGCTAACACATACACCTAAACTTTATGAAAAGACTAGTATATTTACCCTAAAACAAATCTACACAGAAAATATATGTACATTGATTAAGAAAATATTATTGGGTCACATACACACACAGACTACGCTAACTAAAAAAGAGTTCAAACATAACTTAAGGAACACTAATAAATTGACGCTTTCTACACCAAGAACTGAATATGGCAAAAGAAGTATGTTGTACGATGGCATAAAATTGTTTAATAATTTACCGGATGAAATAAAGGAATGTGACAGCTTGTCTAATTTTAAAACTAAACTTAAAAATTACGTAAACAAACACATACATCTAACTTAAAAAAAAAAAAAAAAAAAAAAAAAAAAAAACCATATTAAACCTAAAAATATAAAATATATAATGGTAAAATAATATATACGTATATAACTACATTTTAAATATAGGTACATTTTAGCAATGCATTTATCTAATAATATAATACCAATTTATGTATGGTATGGATATAAATTGTATGGTTACAAATCTGGTTACACTAGACTTTATTTTAAATATAAAATAAATGAACCTAGTGTAAAACATAAAACATAAAAAATATTACCTATTACAATTAAAAAAAAAATAACTAGGTACTTAAATACGTTTTTGGGTCATTGATAGATTAAAAACAAAAACTGTAACTTATAAGATTCACTCATGATCGTGCTACTGTTATACTTATACTTTATTTTTATTTATATTGTATGCTCAGTAAGTGGACTGTAATGTTCTTTTTGAGTACAATAAAAAGAATACAAGATCTTTAAACCTAATTTAATATTATAAATGTGAATGTGAGTTCGTTTGTTTGTTACGTTACACACCTTAACTACTCGATCGATCATCATGAAATTTCGCATACACGTTATCAGAGATACAGAAATGGATAAAGGGTACCTTACATCCAGAAAAAAAGAACTTTTACTAACCTAACCTACATTTAAGCGAGCTAAGCCGTGAGCAAAACCTGGTTAAAATATACGTACACAATATGTTAAACAGTTATTTGTTTTGAGCGCGTATCGGAAAGCCAGAGATTTGAAGTCAGTTCATATAGGAATCTCAGGACTGCCAGAGATGTTCATTTAAATATATCGATACTGTACTGACAGTATCGATATATTTAAATGAACACCTGACCTTAAAGAATAAAGCCTTATTTCGAGAAACTATTAAAGTCGGTACGGGTATGCCGGTATGGTAACGTGATTAGGCGTCCACTTTAAAAGCTCGTAACTAGCGTGTTTTTTGAGTTAGAATGATGTTTTTTATCCATTGAAAGCTAACATAATGGAAAATAATAATATTGATAAATTTACATAGTTAAGCAGACAAAAATGTTAGTAATTTTAAGTTATTTAAAAAAACAGTTAAAAAGATGCATTTTTCTTACAAAAAACTTATTTTATTCATGTTAGCTACTTTTTAGCGTGCTATTTTTTATTTCATAGTATTTGCCAGACACCAGAAATATTTTTTTTTTAAATTTCAATTTAATTGGTATAGGTAACACGTCGAAAGAAATCAATATTTCAGTACATAGGGTCCATAATAAAAAATTAAAATCTTAAAACACGTAAAAACCTACAATATATATTTTAATTTCTTATTGTATTTTTTTTACCGATGTTTCATGGTCTAGTTTCATTCCCTTTCGGGATTGCACTTTATCCAGGGACACACTGTATAATATTTTCATAATAATATTTTATAACATTTCAGTAGGTATCGATATTGTGATTTTATATTATAATATTGAAACCAACTGTCTGTATGCATTCCAGGAATAATCTGTACCTCAATAATAATAATATGGACATTTGTTATTAATTATTATAATCGTATGCTATCATGCAAATTGCAAGTTATTGTTATTTATACGTATACACATTGTCTGCTTCAGCACTTTTTAATAAGGTTTTTAATTGTACCGCAAAACATCAATGGCTACAAATAGTATTTTAATATATTACCAGAACTGTAGAGGTATCCGTACAAAGTTACAAACACTTTATAAATTATATGAATATATTGTCGCACTCATATGACGTTATCATACTGACTGCAACCTGGCTTGTTCCTAGCATTCGTGACAATGAGTTTGTTGATGATCGATACTTAGTATTTCGATATGACCGCAATCGGATTGCAACGACTAAACGGGAGGGCGAAGGTGTATTAGTGGCAGTGCTTCGCGAGCTACGACCTAGTCTAATAAAATCACAACTCATACATACAGAGGTTGAATAAGTGATTGTGCGGTTGCCAGCTTCCCAGCGTAACAGACATCTTGTCAATAGCGCAGCCTATGTACCACCTCGAATATGTGAGGAAGCCTATCTGCAGTATTTTGATAAGTTGCAAGGCTTAGCCAATGACGCCTCCTCCATGTTATTGTCGGTGATTTTAACATACCCGATATCGATTGGTTGATTCTAGGGAATCATGCGATTGCGCGGGCATCGGATTCAATCGGGCGAACGTTGTTTAATTTTATGAGCTTAGTTAATGGTTTACAGTACAATACCACAAGAAATAAATTAGGCCGAATATTAGATCTATTTATTTCAAACGTAGACTGTCTTATAGAGTCCTGTAACGCTCTACTAGAATCCGATAACCACCATCCTCCTTTTTCGACGTTAACTAGTCTCGGTATGAATTTCACTTCTATGAAATACCGTTCAAGTAAGAGGTATAACTTTAATAAAGCTGATTATAAGGGAATAAATAACAATCTAGCAGATGTCAATTGGAATTTGTTACTTCATGATTTATCGTCTGAACAAGCTGTTAGCGTCTTCTATGAGAATTTGTATGGATCAGATCATATGTACCGCTAACTCGGGTTAAGCGATCTAATTTCACTGTATGGTTTCCTCCTTCTCTCATCCGTAATTTTAAATCTAAAGAACAGGCATGGATCTAGTGGAAGAAGTACCGCAATCAATCTGACTACTTGCAATTCTCTACTTATCGTACTCTATTTCACAAAGAGTGTAGTAAATGTTACCGTAACTATATGAATTCAGTTGAAGATAGCATTCCTAAAATCATAAAGCATTTCTGGACCTTCATAACAAACAGAAAGAGTAACGCAAGCATGCCGGCTAGTATGTACCTTCGGGCAGCATCATCCGGTGATGCTGCAGATATATGCAATTTATTTTCCTCTCATTTTAGTTCCGTGTATGAACCTACAACTTTCGATCCTACCAAATGGTTACCCTATAATGTTTATGCGGATAAGGCATCCTACTTATCTGATATTTACCTGTCTGAAGAACTCATTAGCTCACAATTAAAATGCTGGGCCTGATGGCTTACCACCCAGCTTTTTTATAAATACTTCTAAGTGCTTGTGCCTTATTGCACAAGGCAGTGCACAAGCACTTAGAAGTAGACTATTATAGACTACTATAATAGTAGTATATATATACTACTATTATAGTAGTCTATAATAGTAGTATATATATACTAGTATATATATACTAGTATTATAGACTACTATAATACTAGTAGTTTGCCCGCGGTTTCACCTGCGTAAGTCCCGTTCCCGTGTGAATATCGGGTTTCACCCCTTTCACCCTCTTAAGAGTGGAATTTCCAAAAATCCTCTCTTAGTGCTCCGCTACACTCTCCGAGGAACATACATGCCAAATTTCAGCTTCTTGCGTTCAGTAGTTTCGGCTGTGCGTTGTCTGTCAGTCGAGTGACTGACTGTACTGAGTAGTAACGGAAGAGTTTTATATATATAGATTAAGTTAATGTCTAGGTGAAGGCAACTTTCCGACAATCTAGAAGTATGCATTCATTACTCCTGTATACAAGAAAGGCGATAAGGCAAATTTTAAGAATTATCGCCCTATCTCAAACTTATCCACATTGTCCAAGGTCTTTGAGAGTTTTGTACATGGTGCTATATATCCTCAGATCCACCAAATTATCATACCCGAAGAACATGGCTTTGTCAAACGCCGATCAACTACGACTATTATGATATTTACTAATTACTTGTTTGAGAATATGGATCGACGAATTCAGGTAGATACTGCGTATACAGACTTTCAGAAAGCTTTTGACAAGGTTGATCATGCGCTGCTTATGGAGAAAATTGCCTTTAATGGTATACGTGGTAATCTGCTTAGATGGTTTACTTCATATATTTCTAATATGTCTCAGATAGTTGTCATTAAGGTTATGAATCCACTCTATATTGGTAACATCAGGAGTTCCGCAGGGATCCATATTAGGACCGCTTTTATTTGTTTTATTTATAAATTATTAAAAAAATTGCTTTATAAATTCACATTTTTATTATATACATGACATATAAATTTACAGACTCTGCAAAAATATTCATAACTGTTTACTACTTCAAGACGATCATAGACGTCTATCGTATATCGTATACGATAGACGTCTTATACTATTTATTATACATATATACTATTATATTATACATATATCGTATTGTATTCAAAATAAACGCTTTCTCAGTTTACCTAAATGCCACTCAATCACATTTACCAAAAACAAAAATAGGTTCAACTTATTCCATTAATGGTGTGTGTTTGAATAAGACTGATTAAGTCCGTGATCTTGGCGTTAAGTTGGACTTGTTTTGTTGACTTTGATGTACATATTGATAATGTTATTAATAAGGCCTTTCAAATGTTTGGTTTCGTTATGAGATCCTCCCGTGACTTTGTACGGACCTCTTCGTTCTTGCTTCTATACAAAACTTTGATACGATCTCAGGTTAGAATTTACAGTTCCTATTTGGCATCCCTACTATGAAACATACAAGTCTAGACTAGAAATGGTACAATAATGTTTTTGCGTTCTATGCTAACTACAAATTCCATCAGTCTAGCATACCTTATAAAGATTTACTTAATCGGTATGGGATTCTAAGCTTGGAGTCCAGGCGCTTACTTTTGGGTGCCATGATGCTGCACGGTATATGCAACAACAGATTTGACTGCATTGAGATAACAATTAAAATATATTATATAGTTCCTACAACTGTCATTCAACGAGGAGTTCGTGTGCCCCGTCTGTTCTGTACAGATACATGCAGAACAAACGCCGGAGTGCGTGCGCCTCTTCGTAGACTTGTTGAAGCATACAATACGTATCTTATTCAGCTGGACATATGTATATTCTCTCACTCATCAACAATTTAAACGAAAAGCTATTGAATTGTTTAAATCACTTTAGGTCAAGTACAACGGTTCATTTTAGATTTTGTTTGTTAAAAATTGTCAAATTCATTCAATTGTTATCACCATCACTTTCATTTTCCATTGTTAATTCGTGGACAATGGTGTTGATTATATGCTTGATAATTTAATGTAAAACACTATCTTGTAATACTTTAACATGTTATTGTTTTTTGTCCCAAATAACAGCCTTTCTTTTTTCTTAAAAAAAGAAAAAGAGATTACAAAATAAATCAACTTTTATGAGACTCTTTAGACTTTTTTATCTTGAAAATTTAAACACGTACTTTGTCGTTTGCTTATAAAGATTGTGACTTTCATAACTACATAGTCTCACGTTTATATCTCCGAAGGGATAGGCTTAAGTGCAGCACAATTTGCCAGCACTGGTTTTTAGATTCTATGTAATAGAGAGACAGTCCATTGTTATTTACCGGACACCATTCAAGACTCCGTGAAAGAAAAAAAACCTAATAATGCTTAGGGTCGACCCGGGAATGTATCCCAGTAAATGTATAGCAGTTGCATACACTATCGCTGCGCTTCCGACGCAGCTCACAGCGCAGCGCACAAAGCATACTTTTATATAGAAATAAAATAATAATATCAGACCTGTATATAAACTCTGGGCGCCACTCTGGGGTCTCTTTTCTATGTAAAAATGGTTAGACTATAGTCCATCACACTAGCCCAGTGCATTACATATCTTTGAACATATGTATTATAGAGAAATCATGTAGGTCTTTGCAGTATGAGAAGGGTTAAGGCATAGGCTATCGATGCTGTTATGAAAATCTTTATATGACTAATAAAGTACATATTACTCATACGAGATAACGAGTGTTATCGTGGCATTTCCGATATATCTCAGCCAGTGGTAAATTGTAAATCCCAATAATAGATAGCACTGAAAATAATATATTCTCGGCCTCAGCTAGGACTATGTAGAATCTAAAGAATTGATTGGATTATCGCGCTTTTTATAAATGAAATTTTCCATTTGAAAATGCAATACCTCTTGATAACTTTGAGTTATTGTTAGAACCTAGAAGTGATATTGAATTTTTGCCAACAGATATAACATCTGGCAAGTTAGTTTTAAAGTTGTTTTAACTTGCAGAAAGCTTGTAGATTTTATTTGTCCTAACTTTTATTATAAATGCGAATATGAGTTAGTTTGTTTGTTATGCTTCCACTTAATTACTCAATTGATCATCATAAAATTTCGCATAGACGTTGTCAAAAGTACGCCAAAAGGACATACTTTTAATCCAGAAAAAGCTATCTACTGTTCTAAAAACTCTAGTATATACTAGATTTTTTAGAACAGTACCATTTTCTTATAAAATAAAGCAACTATAGCTTAGTGGATCTCCCATTAGGATATAGCTTCTTCACTTTAGATTAGTACGGCATGAGTTGGACCGCCACGAACTCAATCACAAGGCATGCACTTTTGTCTCTTCGAAGATACATGCGTAATGAATTCTTAATTATCGCTTGCTTTGTCGGTGTAGGAAAACATCGTGAGGAAACCTGTATGTCTAGGAGTTCTTCATAATGTTCTCAAAGATATGTGAAGTCTGCCAACCCGCACTGAGCCAACGTAGTGGCTGGTCCTCTGTACACTGAAATCCGTGCCCAGCAGTGGGACAGTTTTTATATAGGGTAGATTTTATTACAGCTATCGCGCTCGTATGTAAATTGTACTTGGTATTGATTCGACTATTTACCTTTAACACTCATAATATTGTCTTACGTTTACGTAAACGTTAACAGTCATTGTAAAAATTCAACGATTATGTACATACCAACGACTAGTCTAATCAAAAACCGTGGCTATAGATAATTATGTGCTATGTGAATATTTAATTTACGGTAGGAATACTATGTTTATATTATAATTTTACAAATTGACTACATTTTATTAACAACATTGCATAAAAGTTATGCGTTAAGAGGTTCTTAACGCATAATTTTTATGCAATGTCTGGCTGCAATATAGATGCCGGCAACCTGGCCAGCAATACCACAATATGTCTCGGCTATATAGCCATGAAAATATGATGTGTATGGCCGGACGATAGCTGAAAATATTACAACCACATATTGTAGAAATCATATTGCCAGTTCAGAAGCCCCTTAACAAAACTTTCATTGGGATAATGAACAAAAATTATATAAAGGAGACTAGACGCCCACGACATACTTCTGTACTAATAAATTAGGATAAACTTACACAACACTCGTCTACCTTGTTCACGACCTTAAATATAAAGACCGTGTGAAAATACGTTTATGTAAAGAATTAATCCATTATGCGTGGTTTAATTGAATCGCTTAAATGATCAAACGTTTATTGGGAAACATGATAATTGCGGAAAATTACCTTCCGTGACCTTTGGCACAGTGTGATCACCGCCATATTCTGTGTGGCTGTCTGATGCGTAGTGCATCTCGCTATTCAATCATAAAACACTCATACACAAAAAATATCTTATTAAAGGTTTATGCAATGGGTAGTTAAAATACTTGGTTTGTCTAATAAATGTATTGTAAAAAATCTTTATTCATTAATTTACTGTAAACCTATATTATATACCTACAGGAATGTTATTAGGCAAGCTAGTATTCTTATGCATTATTATAAACAAAACTTTTTGGAATTTTTACTTATAACGACCTTATAACCCTCTTCTAAGTTTTATGCATATGGCCGAGAGAGTAACACTAACGTAATGTGCCGACAATATTTTTTACATGATATATATATATATATAGGGATTAAGCTTTAAATGGATATATTTTACTGCCCTATGTAGATGCAACAATATTATATATAGTCCAGCCATCACAAAACATTTTGATGCTACGGCTATGCTATAAGTACATACTAGCAATAATAATGTCGACTATAAGCAAAGTAGTGCCGTGTATTGTTTAGTATGGGTGTTATTGAAAGCAACGTACACAATTATAGTGCAGCCACACATTACAGACAAATAATGCCTGTTTAATAGTCCCTTTAAATTCTTTACAAGTTTAATAGCTAAATAAATACTAAGCAGTTACGATATAAATAATGTGGTGAAGTAGTTAAAGTTTAACAGCCATTTTACTATCATAGTAAATGGAAGTTCATAGTCTCTGCGTATCGTCGTTAAATGTATGTAGAAAGATGAGACATGTTTCACACTTGGAGTGGCCCAGTTTTGGAAGCATGTCGAGAACGTCTCCGATATGGTCAAGAAACGTTCGTCTAGGTCTGCCATTACGACTGTTCCATTCACACTAGCCTTATAGACTTTCTTAATCAGTCTTTTCTCGTCCATTCTTTTTATATGCATAAACCAGCTTAACATACCCTTTTCTATTCTTGTCACTATGTCCACTTTCATGCCGCATCTCTCTCTACTTACACTATTCCTTATTCTATCTTTCAGAGTCACACCACAATGTCTCTCAGCGCTCTCATTTCTACAGCATTTATTCTGCTCTCATGCTTCTTTTGCCATACCCAACTTTCACTTCTTTGCATAAGTGTAGGCACTAATAGTCCTCTATGAACAGCCAAACGTGCCTTTTCGGATACATTTCGACTTTTCATAAAAGCGTGTAGAGCGCCATTCACTTTATTGCCAGTAATAATTCTCCTTTCAATATCTCCCTCATGTAAAATCTATACTAATATTATAAAGGTAAAAGGTTTGTTTGGTAGAACGCGCTAATCTCAGGAATTAAATTTTTTTTTTGCGTTGGAAAGCCCATTTATCGAGGAAGGCTAGAGGCTACATAACATCACGCTACGACCGATAGGAGCAGAGCATCAATGAAAAATGTTGCAAAAACGGGGCGGGCCTTCTCTTATGTGAAGCAGACGAAGTTGCGCGGGTCAGTTAGTATAAATATATTGGGAAACCGTTGGACTGCCACACAGAGGTCTCGAGTTTTTGAAGAGAAGATGGTTGGATGTACCACCAGCTTGGGATCCAGTAATTCAAATAGACAAATTCAAGAAGAAGCAAACGACAGCTGGACTTATGAATAGAAACACCAATGATTAAATTATGTTCGGGTACTTTATAATAACTACATTGGATGGATGGATAGAGATCTTAGTCTCCGCGTGACCATGGCTGCTGAAAAGCAGCCGAAACTTTGGGGAAATTGTAAAATTATATACAAATAGTTTTAATAATTTAATTAGCTTAAAAAATTGTAAACCTAATAATAGTAGTAGTGTAACAGTTTCAAAATTATGTAATAAAGCGCGATAAAATCCGTATAAAATAGTTCAATTTCAAGATTTATATTATTATTATTACAGAAGTATAAAAATCCGCAAAGAGTCATACTCTCCTAAAACAAGACCTACAAGAGGAGTAGATAACTCCTCTTGTATAAAGTATATAAAGCACATTCTTGAACCATTTTAGTTAATTAAACTACCTGCAATTATTCACTTGTGAACGGCATACTTAGTGCCAATTAGCACAATAACTCTTTATTTTCACGGTTCGTTAAACAAAACATCTTCTATGAACGATGTGAATAAACAGCTACCTTATATTAAACGTGAGATCACTTCGTTTTATAGACCTGTTCCACAAACTCCAGATAGCATTTATCTATACTAATATTATAAAGCTGAAGAGTTTGTTTGGTTGAACGCGCCAATCTCAGGAACTACTGGTTCGAATTGAAAAATATTTTAGTGTTGTATAGCCTATTTATTGAGGAAGGTAGCTAAATAATATCACGCTACAACCAATAGGAGTGGAGCATCAATGAAAAATGTTACAAAAGTATGACAAGAGTATGACAGCATGCAACGTTTACTTGATACTTGTGAAACTGGCCTTATATGTAAGGTAGGTAAGGTAATGGTAGTGGTTGCAACAGCTTTACGTGCAGGTTCGACTCCTGGATCCGGCTATTGGCTTCTTCTGTTACGAAAATCTCAGTAGCAGCTCAGAGTTGGGCACTGTGCCTGGCATGATGAATAAAAAAAGTTTTAGTCCGTCTTTTAGATTAGCAAACAAAATATTGAACACGTATTTTTCTTTTGTCTCAATAACAAATAACAACGAAGATACAACGCGTTTAAATTACGTGTTACGTCACTTCTAGGTACAAATTGTACAAAGGTGTGACGTCACAAGCCCCTACTCCCGAACTTTAATGCGTTATATCTTAGTCAATTTTCATTGTTTTGTTAAAACAAATAATAAGTGTCCAATATTATTTGCTAATTTAAAAGATGGACTAATTAGAATTACTTATTTTTAACTTTGTCATGATGCCTATGGGATCTAAAACTATATTTGTCGAAATGTGCGGTATAATACATCTTTGCCTACCCCTACGGAAATAGAGGCGTGAAACAACGTGTCTTTCTAAAGAGTAAAATTAAATTACTATATAAATTATATTTATTAATTAGTAGATTTTGCTTTCATTTATAATTATTGCATTATAATTATTAATTCTGATTTCGTAAATGTAGGCTAGGTTTAACAGTACTTTTTTTTTCGGATGAAAGGTATATGGCCTTTTCTGTTCCCCTGATAACGTGTAGGTATGTAACATTGCATGATGGTCGGTCGAGTAGTTAAGGCGTGAAAGCGTTACATACAAACAAAACAAAATCACATTCGCATTTATAATTTTAGTAAGGATGTTGACAGATTTAAATCATAGTTGCACTTAACTATAATACGTTTAAATATCACCTTTTTGGTTATTAAGTTGTCAACATGTCACGTGAATTATAACTATAGTTCTCTATCATGTTAATGTAATGTGTGAAATTACACTTAGTGTGGACACTTGTTAGAGCAATAAGTACGAAGAGCGAACATCCATGATTTAAATTAATAACATTTTATTTAGCATGAGAAACAATAACACGCTTTATACAAACCTAAACACAGTTGCACATAATAACTGAAGTACGTTTGCTCACACTCCATGCATTTGTGACATTTGTCCCACATTAACTAAGACGGACGTTATAAAGTATTTAGGTATTACCATTGACACAAATCTAAACTTCCGCAAACATATCGATTTGTTATGGACTAGAAGTACTTACGTAAATTGATTTATATATTTAAATACTTGCGCAACATAGCCGATTACAAATTGATAAAACAGGTTTATTTAGCGTTGTGTCAATCTATTCTCACATACTGCATAACCTCTTGGGGTGGAGCAGCCAAATGAATTCTCTTGCCCCTAGAGCGAGCTCAAAGAGCTGTTCTTAAGGTAGCCACACGTCGCCCATTCTTGTTTCCTGCACATCAGCTTTACACCGCATGCAAGGTACTAACCATTCGTCAGTTATTTATTATGCACACTATAGTTAAACAGCACACTGAAGTCCCGTTTACCCCGGTCTTAGATAAGAGAAGAAAATACTTAGATTGTACAAAGTCTCAAACCAGACACGCATTTGTCAATAAATTCTACGTATTCTTTGGACCGTATTTATATAACAAGTTAAATAAATTATTAAATATATATAATGTTAGTTATAAAAAATGTAGTATCATGTTAATGGAATACCTAGGAAAATTAAATTATACGGACACAGGAAAACTGCTAGAAGTCTTAAAATGATATTGATAATAAATTTAAAGTTATAAATTACTTACTAAACACCTTTAATCGTAGATGTACTTTAGACTGTAAATATTTGTATTAACAATGCACTAGTGTAAAATAAAATTGTCAAGTGATGACCTGAAACACAGGTTTATCCTAGTTCAGGCAGGCTTAAACATAACCTTTTGAACTTCATTTATATTGTATACACTATAAATTAACGTAGTTTAAGCTGAATCTACAAAATTTTAAGTAGTATTTGATTCCATAAACAAAAGCGTCTCTTCATTCTAAGGACGTGGTATTTACTATTCTGGTACTTGATGCTATAAGTGAATCATGAATGAGGAGTTGTGTGCCAGTCATACAGACTGCTCTGACGTGTCCGTCGTGCTTACATCAGCTGGTAGGCGAGGAGTGCATAAAATGCAGTCAACGGGCTCATAACACATTTTGCATTCAGATCAAACGTGAAGGTCACCGCTGCACGCGCTCATTATCTCAAACTAGTTTGACTAATTCATGTTTTTGTTTTTGATATTCGAGTCGAATTTCGTATTTGAGGCACCTGCAGACACTATATAGATAATTACGAGTTCTATTTTAAATAAATGTGTAGGTAATTGATAGCGGTAAGGCATGTATAAAGTGGCACCTTTCGATATAAAAGGGATCGAGTTGTTTTGTACAGCGCGCGGCCCCGTCAGCCAGCCACATGTACAGCGGCGAAGGTTAGCGCGTCCTCACACATACAAGCATGTATGTGTGCGTAGTTGTTTGTTACTTTCTATCTGATCAGTCGGCGTAAGCGCGTGTGCGCTCGATGTGGTGACGTGTGATGTGGTCGGCTGCACTTGGCCGAGAGCACTGAAATAGCCGCAGCTTGCAACGATCGGTGACGTAACAGTGCGTTTATGATATCTGCATTACTTCTAAAGATCTCGTGTCGTTCATGAAGGAGCCAATAATGATAACCCTGAATTACTTATCATTTGATACACCTTCATATCAGGAAGGTATTAAGATACACTTGAAGCGCAGATGTTTTGTTAAATAAATATTATCAAAACAAGTATGTTTTTATTCAGATCTGCTTCTGCGCACAAACACGTCAGTGTGTTTATGTGCGAGTTACTCTCAGCGATATTGTTCAAATACAACGCTCGTTACCCAATGGGGATTCCCAATAAGTAAACGGAATTGCAAATATAATGCTACGGTAATTAAGCGACAAGAACAATGCGATGTAGGTATGTTATTTATCATTATATCTAATAGACTGGTCACGGATGTGTGACATTCCAATCGTGCTCCTATAGATGACTCAGCTGACAAGACATGTGTGTATGCAGGTGATAAAGGATAAGACAAATACAACATTGAGAATAAATAATAAGTATATTATTAAAATATTAAGTACTAAATGCATTAACAAGCACTGCACGAGCGGTGCGCGAGCGAAGCGGTGCTATTTCGCGCCGCCACGTGCTTCGATGCGCGCCGCATACACAATAACATAAACATCACCAGTCGTGTATGTGTGCGTAAGTATCCGTACGTGTGGGCCGACGTGTTTATTTGTGTCTCTGTTGTACAATAATTTATAACGCCATTAGAAAACATGTTTACTGTTAGAGTGCGAGCGCAATAACAGTTCTACGTCGCGTCGCTTCATTATATTATAATTGTAGAGCGCGTGCGTCGCAAACAGTCCCGGCCCTCGACGACCGACAACGACATGACGGCGCCTACTTCATATCCGCGCTCGCCTCTTTCACACATACCAGCAGTCTCGTTTAGTGCACGAACGCCGATCTATTAACATACCCTTACCTATTCCTTGTTAAATGCCGAAGAAAAATAAATGTTACTCTAGAAAAAAAGGTACGTAGGTCAGGTATATCAATCTTAGACATTGATTTGCTTTGTATAACCGCGTTGCGTTGCCTTTGCTAACAAGCAAACAGTAACAAAATCTTAATATGATAAAAAGTAACCACATCGCGCTTTCTGTTTACTACAAGTTTAATTAGTATGATTTTATAGAAGTGTAATAAATGTTCGAGTACGAGACTACTAGCTAATGTTGTAGACAGTCGATACGCATTTGTCACTCGTGCTCAACAGTCAGGGCACGCGAGTAAGCACGCCTACTCGCATACACGCCGGCGCGGCGGCGGTGTGTGTGTATTTTAGTTCAGCTCAATTCTTTTTTAAGCAAGCAATGAAGGTATGTAATAAAGAGTATTGATTGGATCATTCAAGACATAACGACACACTCTACATTTTGTTCTAAGCTCGTTCTGGTTTAAAATATTACAATGGCTGACTTGGATTTAATGAAGCTCCCTGATACCATTAATTTATTTTTTATTAACGTTGTAAGACGTATTAGAGAGACGATTCTATATATTTATATGTTTAAAACATGACTATTATATGTATTTGATGTTTTTAGTGCAATATAAGCGTCCTAAGCACATAACAAATTAATCAAGAGTTCGGTACCAGGAGGTAAATAAAAAAAAAGTATATATTTCTAGAACCGGACATCGATACAGTGAGCGTAGCTGTGACGTCTGTGACGCGGACATCTCGCAATGAACCATGGCTCAACATTAGATAGGACATAGAAAATATGTGATATTCATAGGAATGTAGAGATCAAAATCTGGAGGCGAGTCCACCGCCGCGGCTGTCGGCATGGGAAGAGAGCGCATCACCTCGCTGCAGTACTAGGTTCACAGCAGCATATGGCAACGTCGCGTTGCGCACTGGTAGCGGTGGCAACGTCGGTGGTAGTGGCGGTGGTGGTGGATCACGTGCCAGTTCTAGCGCCAACGCGCCGCCTGCTAAAACTCCGACGCGCGCGCCCTCTACGGCGCTCATAGCACCTGCTGTCGCCAACGCCGCGCCGGCCTGTGCCAGCGCCGCCGCTGACTCCGCGCCCAGCACGTACCGCGCTCCTGTAGACACACTGGCATTAGTTACCCTTACAGTACAACTGCGAAAGCGGTAAAATGATTAATTTGTCAAGTCTTAGACACCAGACATAATTAAAAATCTATTGTGTCTGCCGGTGTGCAAGTAGAGCACCAGAACACAGCATAAATAATTATAAATAAAATTTATTTATTTATAAAACAAATCACATATTATATCATTACAGGAAAACCTAATGTGACACAGTGGAGATTAATACATTATAATAATAACTATAAATTTTGTGACAGATATTGTAACGTCACCCTCTCAAATTCCGCCAACGTACAGCAAAATATAATTATCTATACTCCATTTGGTTAGGTATTTAACTAAAGATAAACAATCTTGATGTGCCTTTTTTATTTTAAAACCTCAGTTTAAAAATAAATTGCTGTTAAAGATCAATGTAAATACAACAAAAAGGATTACTAATATCAATTGAATCGTTAGTTTAAGTAGTAGTTTATTTCTTTAATATGTGTTTGTGTAAAAAGTCACATCAAGATTGTTTACCTTTAGTTAAAAACCTAAACAAATGAAGTGTAGACGTTGTGCAACTACACTCAGCATCCTAGCAGCACGCACCACCGGTACGTATTTCAAGACATCTGTGCGAAAAACTGTCAGATACAACAGCCTTCCCCGTGGCCCCTGTCGTAACCTGGACTTAGGTACAAGAAACTGGAGCAATGCTAATATTGTTGGGTTGTTCAATTTGCCTGTTATGATAAGGTAAATGTACCCATTCAAGCAAAGCGTAGTTCTGTCTCACCTCGAGTTTATAATATCCTGCCATTCCTAACACAAAAAGACTTGGATACATAAGATGATAGAATATGTATGGGAATATGTATGTAGGGATATACTTTAATTATTGTTTTAAGTATTGTTTAAAGTAAAGGTACCGGGTGAACTTGTTTTGTATTTTACCTACCAGTAGGCTGTACTTAGTTTCGTAGGGATTCCAGATAATAACACTCGTTTCTAGATTACTTCTTACTAACGCGTTATATAAATATTTTATGGCTGCGCTGTTGTTGTAATCATAATAACATGTTTCTTGCATAACAAAGCCTAGATTACTAAATATTTTTTTACACAGTTTTACAATGTGCGAGCGAAATCTTTGGTAAATATGACGCCTAGATCTCGTACAGAAACAACTACCGTGTATCGTGTATCGTGTCCCTCCACGCAATAGTTAAAAAGCTTAGGTGTCTGAACGCGTAAAAGACATCACATTACACTTCGACACATTAAATAATAGTTTATTAGTGTGGCTCCATTCCACCATGCGACCAGTATCTCGCTGTAAGCGATCATCACAATCAAAATTATTTTTTTATATGTATAAACAACTTTAGATCGTTTGAACAGCAAGGTCATTAATCGTAATAATAAACTCTAAGGGGCCTAAATTACTACCTTGCCCTATCCCTGTTAGAGTCAAATATGGGTTTGATATGTAACCAGCGTAGTCTACAAATTGTCTTCGATTTCTTAAGTAGCTGGAAAAGAACTCTAATAGATCTGGAATGGAACCAGCTGTCGCAAATTTGCCGAGTAGGACGTCATTATCGACACTATCAAATGCCTTCCTGAAGTCGAAGTATGCAACATCTAGTTGGGCACCCGCTTCTGAGTCTAGAACTGGTGTCACGTTACTTATTAGGTTGGTATTAGTATTGCGTCCCACCCGGAAGCATGTTGCGCGTCATTGATTTGAGCGTTTACTTGCAAACGAATACACGAACACAAAGCCGACTCGAAAACCTTCGCGAGTACCGACAACACTGCCACGAGCCTGTATCTAGTAACATTTGAAGCAGCAGCTCGGAGCATCTTTAGGAACTGGAGTTACTCTAGTTAATTTTCAACCGTCCGGATAGGAGCAATCTCGCAAACAGATACTAAACAAATGTTGGAGCGGACGCTCCAACACCATCCTGCAGTCCTTAATGATATAGTCAGTGATTGGGTGACAAACGGTCAGTGGGTCCAGATGGAATAGCACCTATTCTATCTGGACCCACTGACCGTTTAGGCTTGAGGCGCGTAAGTGCAGCCACTACTTTTTTGAGAGATAACTGACCTACGTGCACCCGTGCACCGCGCTCAGGTGCCGGTGGCGCTGCGGGCGTCGCATCCAACTGTGGGACTACATCCCCATGCACTGATTGAAAATAATCAGCGAAAGCTTGTGCATAATTACTTTCCAACAATGGGGCGCCGTCTCTAACCAGCGAGTTTTACTCTGTTTTGAACGCTTATTATTAACATAGCTCCAAAAGAACCTAGGTTCTTTTGCAAATTGTGATTCGATACAATTTTGGTAATGCATAAATGCGGTATTAATTTTAATGTTACTACCGAACGGTAGAATGAATTTTTTTTGTAATTGCCATTCAAATTACTAATTGTATAAAGCTTGTGATAGAAAGCTTTACGACGTATGTAGTTTATTATGTCACGTGTGTACCATTCAGAATAATGATACCTAGAGCAGTTATTCCTAATTATTTTGCGAGGAGTGCTACCATCTATAATCTCATAAAATATATCATAAAACTTACCATAAGTCTCTTCAAGACGATTAGTTTTATATAAGGAATTCCAATCTGCTTGTTTGAATGATAAATACATTTTATGATAATCAGCTTTAGCGTAGTTCCAGTGAGGAAGGATATCAGGGGACAACGCGGGACCTACAGGGTCAGATCCAGTTATTGTAATTGGGCTCGCGTATCTAATCCTCACACGCTATGGTGGGTGCTGTGGATCGATGAGCGACAAGCATCATCATATTTCATTATCTGTGAAGGTAGTTAGCACAATGTCCAGAGTAAGATTGTTGATATTTAAAATGTTATTATGCTGGCGAAATCCGCTAAAAACCTATATTCAGTTATTAATTAATGCGCATTACGATGTTGCAAATGCCGAGAACATAAACTCTAGCTAAATATGTTAATATGTATTGCGCCTGATGAGTTAGCCTTAAGTTAGTTGATAGGGCTTAATCTTGCTTTGGTAATTGTAATAGTGCCTATATGCAAATGAACTTTACTATTAACTTCATTTCTAATAGACCATTCGTACATACATACATACCTACGAATGTTATACTGTCGTTTCATTGTTACTGATGTTTAATACTTATTACATGATTAGTTAACTATCGTATTGCATAAAGAATGTAAATATTAACTTCGACAATACAATAACAATATTTGAACAATGCTCAAGTAATTGATTGAAAGCTATGATCAATCCTTTGCCCTAACACTATTAACATTAATTCAAAAACTGACAACCCAGGTAACACTATATTATTTCACACTTGAAGTCATCCAGTAATAATATCAGCCCAAACTGGTAGCTGTAACTCATTGCTCGGCACGGGATTCTACTCTGTGTGTGCGCAGTGTGTGTGTCTAGTGAGAGCAGGGGCCTGTGCCTATACATATCTATTTTTATAAATATTAGTTTCTTGCCCGTCTTTTCCATATAAACACACTCCTCTTTGCGCGAAATACGCTGAAAAAGGGGTACAAAGCTTTTTCTTCACGTATTAATGACGTAATTGACGCCTCAGATCCCCAATTTCAATCCTTATGATTAAAAACTGGGGTCTAAAGTATCAATTGCGTCATTGACTAGAGGTGCAGGGCTGGTGAAGAAGCACGTACCACATACGTGTGGCTCAAGCAAGAGCGCGGGTGCCAGGTCCAGCGGAGAAGTTGGTTCGTCGCGTCGCCAGCCCGCCGTACTCACCGGACCCGAACCAAAAGGCACCGAGACTCCTCTGCGAACAACAGTGGGCAACTTAGTATACTATATGTATAGTTTTAATAGTTATTTGCATTGCTATCAAAATTTATAAGTAATAATATATTCCAGACCGAATTTCGGTCACTGCAGCTCATCTTAATGGACTAATGGACTGGCCGTCTACGCAGGCGATATTATAGTGCATAAGTGTGTGCGTTACTACAAGTATAATGTCTAATCCTCTAACTCGCATAGTCCTATGGTATGGCAATCCGAAAACTGGAGAGAGATTAGGCACAAGGCACACACACACACAAGGCGTGGTTTTTGAGGCTTGTAATTGATATATACCATATTGAATAAACAGATTGCATTGGTATCATTCGTGCTAAGATGCTGGAAGCTTTAGCTTCGGAACAAAAAGAAACAAAAAGCATTGGAATGCTTTTTGCTTCCTTGGTATTAGCTAATTCACTCATGGTAACTATGGCTGTGGTGAGTTAGCCAGCAGAAGCTTTTAACTTTCCTTTGGCATTGCAAACATCCATAGGCTTGTCTGCCACGTTGGTAGTGTTGCAGTGTAGCAAATAATAATACGGTTAAAATAACTTGTTTCGCTTTCAATTGGCCTGAATGTTTATGTTGTTTCTGTAAAAAGATTAACAATGTTAGAATAGCGTAGGTCTAGCGGCCCTGAGATCTCAGTATTCATCTATACGACACTGATCTTCAAAGTAAACATAATGACCGCGTTATTTGATGTATCGTGTTCGAGCGGATATCGAATATATATTTAATGGGTGATCATGTGACATGAGGCGCTTCAGTGCTTGGCTCTCTCTAGTAAAACGATGCTACAGTTAGTACGCATACCTTCACTCCATATGATACAACATTCTAGAGATTACGTTCCTTCGTGATCAGCTGCCATATTTTTATATATGTCGCACATAGATTGGATAAATATAGGTGTTTCACAAAACGGAGATGTTTTGTATTACAATTAACAGTTTTATACATACAAAGCTGATTCTGCAATCCATCCGCGACAAATATGTATATTTCAATATTACATTTTGCATTTCATTTGAATAGCAATTAAAGATTAAAATGTTGTCATTAGCAAAGGTATTAGGTGTTTCTGTATTAGTATGTACTTAAGTGCTTGATAATTCCATAGCAAAACCTTATGTGACAAGTCTGCCTCAGTGACGAAGCGTTATTGTATGCAACTGCTATGTAGGATATGGTATGATTATTATCGCTGTGTTATTCTGTATTGATACTCTGAGTAACAGCACGAAGTCTGAAACTGTGCCTGTTAGACGGCAATACGCTTGCACTATATTAAATGTTTTTGCCTACCCCTCAGAGATGTAAACTATGGTTTTGTAAAACATAGAGAATAAATATTGTGGAAACAGCAATAAAATATATTTAGAGAAGAATATTGTCGGAAAAAGGAACTCTATCGTTGAGTTTGGCACCTCGAGATAGATTTGCATTATTATTACGCTGTAGGCTACCACCGACACTGAAGCCAATTTAGCATGTCAACATTGTCGTAAGTTGGTGGTTGATAGCTTTAGAGCTGTTGGCGAAGTAAGAGCGTTACCTTGCCAATAGGAAAACACGGAGCGAGCTACTCACGTGACGAAGGCGACGTAGTTGTCGCGGCGATCGACGGCAGCGAGTCCGGTGGCGACACCGCGCGGATTGTTTGCGCTCGCGTCCGTCGCCCCACCCGCGCTTGCCGTGCGTTCCTCGCGCTGAAGGGCTGACACCACGCTGTAACATGCCGTAATCAGTTTTACAAATTGCTCTACAAAGAAATTCTTATATTTGCTGTGACTTTGTGCCCGCATCCCCCGCTAATAAAATCTGCGTTGTACTAAGTTCGCTAACCAGCTGTGCTCATGATAGCGTTCAGTTTGCGCTCCGATTATAGCGATGTTTATATGGCGGGTGTTCGCAAACCCAAACGAGAGCGTTAATGATGCCGCGTGGCTTGAGGGTTTTACAAAATCTGTTCTCCGTCAACGATAACGCCAGTAAAAAATGTTTGTTAAAGAATTTGGTTGACAGACGTTTATTTCGAGAAAAGATTCTATTGTTAGTGTTAACGTTAGCGGAAAATTGCTATTGGCTTCAGAGCCAGGATTGTTAGAAGAAGAGGTTCTGGATTTAAGTGAATGTTAGTTTAGTACCGAAGCTGTGCATCCTCAAGCGAGGCGGGTGGCGGCTGCAGCCCCGCTTGAAGCGCACGCAGTGCCGCACCCGCCCCCGCGCCGCCTGCCACCACCCGCCACGTGCCGGCCGACACTCGCATCGGCACCACCCGCCGGATCAGTAGTTCACTGTTCCATGCCGCTGACAGCTCTGTCCATGTCAAGAAAAATGTTATAAATAATGGTTATTTATTTATTTAAACAGGGAAAACAAACAGTTACACAATCATCTTTCAACTACATAGTATTAACAATAAATTTTATAAATGTGTAGGTCACAGCGTTATCCACGTTTTATGTATAATATAAATTGACTACTTAATCTCGAGTGAACCGAGTTTTATGAACATGCTTAAAAAAACAGAATTGAAAATACAAAAATACAATAAGCGAGGAAAACATATATAAAAACATAAAAAGCAATGAATGAGTATGGATATCTAATATGCTGTTTGATGTTGAGTTTGATGCTTACACTAATTTAGGTTTGTTAATCAAGCTGGGCGTGTCAATTTTCTTTTTGTTGGATTATCTTCGTATTTGGAGTGCGATACTCCAAATAATACAAGAAAAGCAGAAGATATAGTTCTACTGAATAAATAATAAACTAAATACTGCATTTTTAACACTCCGCTGAATTTTGCAATAAAGTGATCTATTATTGAAACCTGGACAGAAAATATTCCACAGTTTGTAAACATTGCGTTGTGTTGTCCTATCAGGCATTGGCCTGGCAGCGCAGTTACTATTTTTTTGTAGGGTAAATTTACAAATACACTGGGTTTTGCAAGCTCTTCTAGGCTAAGGCGACTAATGAATATCTTTATATACATAGGTATATATAATTCTTCTATACGTGTGTATGTCACTAGACTCGTCCTAAATGTATGGACCGATATTAACAAATTTTTTTGGTGTGTGTTTAAGTGGTTCTTTGAATAGTTTACATTAAAAATTGGATCGCTTGTATTCCAACGCTCGGGTAGGACAACATTTGCCGAGTCCTAACGGACTTATCTTATTATCTGTATATTATAAACATCAGGAGTCAATAAAACTACACAAATCAATCGTTTATCGCTGAAGGATACATTCGATCTGTAATAAAGAGATCAGTGGTTAATTCCACCAATCGTTTAGGGATGTATCATTTCTTCGTATGGCTCATCTTGGCACAGCCATGATCGCAAACTAGAAATCTATTTGCATAGTTAATTCGAATGGGAAATGGTTAACTCGGTCGGCAGTTAATCGACCAGTTAAATTTCGATGTCCAGTACGCGACTCTTCTTCTTACGGGAACTCTACTCCTCGAACCAGCTATTTTTAATCTATATATTAATACGTGAAGCAAAACCTTTGGGTATAAACAGTACTTTTTACGAAAATTACGCGGACGGAGGAGTATGAAATTATATGGAGTATTAATGAGTTACATGGAGAAGGAGGGGCGAATCCTAATATTTATATAAAATATGCATTAGAAATACATTAAATTAATGAAGAAACACTACACGCACACAACTATGCATTTGACACACGCAGTCGAAGCGCGTAACTATGTTTACATATATTAATATATAATGACATTAATGACATATAATATCAGCAATATCTTCCAGGCAAACTTTGGTTCAATTTCGAGCACTAGGTGACCGCTAGTTCTTGTAATTATTTATTGTTTTTCTTCTCATAATATATGATTATAAAATATTTTCTATTAAGTTTACCCGCCTTTGTAACCATCTCGAACTAAGATAAGACGTCATCACGACAGAAGAGCAACACTGAACCCACAACCTTGCGATCACAATTTCAATTCCTTACCCTAAGGGTACCGCCACATGGCTTTTAACTTTTGATATAGGTACTCGTCCAGCAGTTGACACAAACTTACCAGCACTGGAGTTCAACTGTAAGGAGCGCAGGTAGCGTGCTATTTCGGGTGCGGTAACGTTGGCAGCTGGCTGCATTTCGTTCATTGTCACTGCCATCGTCCCGTTAGCCGCTAACAGACCTTCTGACGCCGGAAAACCGTCACTACAATACAAAAAAGTTATACTTATTTTTCCTCTAAAAAGGCACGTCACGCACTAGGAATAATTCTTATGCCGTAGGGGACTTTATAAACAAGGAGCAACTTTTTGTCCTGTGTGGGATTCGAACCCACAACAAATCCAATAGTGATATTATTGTGACACATCTAGGTATTTTCTTGTAAAAGATAATTCCTTATTTTTGCTTAATTATAGCGTTTTAAAATCCAGCGACAAAATAAAATAAATTAAATGATTATAATTATAGTATTACACCAGTTCTATAAGGAAAAAGACTTAATACTCACATAGACTTAAGTCGGTATTCTACTACGTAACTACGTATAGAAATTATCAGTAGCACCACAGAGACTGCTAGCATGCCCTGCAGATGCTAATAGGTTTGGCTTCTATAAGACCCGCTTTATATGAAACCTAATGCAAAATAAATGTTTCTTCAGAATGCATGCTTTAATTAATCAGTCGACAAATAAGTGAGATAAGTATATGATAAGTGGCCGTCTCGTGTTCACAGTAAGTAATACTAAGTAGCCGAGTTGTTTAAACAAGTACGTAAGTATAAAGAATAAAGTGTGACGTGTATGACCTGGCGAGTTGTATGGCGGGCGCGAGTATGCGCTTCCAGGGTAGCGCGCCGAGCTGTGCGTGCAAATACGCCAAAGCCGCAACAAGGCGCGGCGCACGCTCTAGGCTCGTTTGCGCACCATCGGCCGTTTCCGTCGTGGCGGTCTGACCTCCCGCTGCGCCCCACTCGTACAACGCAGGCTGTTGTGTGCGTGACTCGCGGTACTCCCAGTACAGCAGAGACCCGCTCCTGTTCCAGAATGCATTTTAGTTATACTAGCCCGACGTTTGGACGCAGTTTCGGTTTCTTAGTTGTTTCAGTAAGGAACCTCAATTTAGATATATAGCTCGATCAATAAGCCAAGTAGTTTTGGAATAGCTGCACTGCGTGACGTACGCGTCTAGCGAAGTGCGGTGCGGTGCGACGACAGCTAGGCAAAGCGCGGCAGTGGCAGCAGCGTCGAGCGCCCGGCCCCCAGCTTTTAGTGCGTCTGTGCCGGCGCGCGAGCATGCGGCCGCTGAAGACGACACGGATCCATGCGGCACTAGCTCGTAGTCGCCGCAGTAGATCTGCGTCAGCAGAGCCAAAGTGATGCACGCGGTCAACGCGGCGAAGGCGGCTGGTATTAGCCGCGGCCCACCGGTGCCTGTGCAGCATGGCACGCCACTAGCTCGCAATGCGCCTGCGCCACGTTTAAGCGGCACGTCCTCACGCAGCTCCACACCGCCTGCATTTAATATGTGCATACAATGCCTGCATTCAAAACGCATTTGCACGCAAGTGCAATATCTGTATACATCATTATAAATCCTAAGTAATATTACAAATGCGAATGTGATTATGTTTGTTCATTTGTTTGTTACGCATTTACGTCTTAAGTACTCGACCGAACCGACCGACCGACGTTGTAAGGGGAACAGAAAAAGACATAGGGTACCTTTTATCCAGAAAATTACTTTTTTTTTTTTTACGTGGGGGAGTGCATGACGCATACCCCTCCGCGGGGGTGGGCGGAGGGGTTATGTCGGACTCGCCGGGGTAAGAGATGATGGTAAAGATGATAACGTACCTCCCGGAATACCGACTAAACCTACCACGGTGTTCCTCGACAAAACCACTATCGACGGGGCCGCGCGAAACACTTGCGCATGCGGTCGCGACCCCGCCGAGGTTTCGGCCCGCTGTATAAAACGGCAGGCTTCTACACGAAAGACCTACCCTATTGGCACTTCTAACACTCCCTACTGTCCCCCCTAGAGGGGAGACGGACTCGACATAGAGGCGCGCGTGGGAACACGCACGCCGCCTCTCGGAGCTGGTGCTGAACGGATGGCGAGCAGGCCCACAAAGACCGCCACCCCCAGGTCAAACCTCAGGGTGGCTGGAGGTCGTCTCGCGCCCTCCAGCGCCCGGCTCTGCGGTCGGGACAAGGGTTTAAACGCACCCTCTCCCGCTCCGCCGCCTCCTTGATGGAAATGACTTCCTCGCAAAAGGAGGCGACGGCGTTCCACGACCTCTCACTCCGGACCATAGACTGAACTACGGCCGGGAGCGAGAGGGCAACCAATCCGACTGCCGCGATCAACTCACGGCGCTGCGATGCCCAGGCGGGGCAAACCGCCAAAGTGTGCAGCGCCGTGTCCTCAACTACGTCGCGGCAGTCGCCGCAGTGGTGACAACCGGGCGTCTCTTGCCGGCGTATACGACACAGGAACTGGCCAAAACAACCGTGGCCAGTCATTACCTGTGTCAGCTGGAAGGTGAGGGCGCCATGCCGCCTCTCCAGCCACTCCTCAAACACGGGACTTACCGCCACAATCGTGGCGTGCCCGATCCAGAAAATCAGTTTTTTTTTTGCCGTGGAGGAATGCATGACGCATACCCCTCCGCGGGGGCGGGCGGAGGGGTTATGTCGGACTCGCCGGGGTAAAAAAAAGATGGAATAAGAATAAAGTACCTCCCGGAATACCGACTAAACCTACCACGGTGTTCCTCGACAAAACCACTATCGACCGGGCCGCGCGAAACACTTGCGCATGCAGTCGCGACCCCGCCGAGGTTTCGGCCCGCCGTATGAAACGGCAGGCCACTACCCGATAAGACCTACCCTATAGGCACTTCGCAAAAATAATCCCTACTGTCCCCCCTAGAGGCGAGACGGACTCAACACAGAGGAGCGCGTGGGAACACGCACGCCGCCTCTCGGACCTGGTGCTAAACGGATGGCGGGCAGGCCCACAAAGCCCACCACCCCCAGGTCAATCCTCAGGGTGGCTGGAGGTCATCTCGCGCCCTCCGGCGCCCGGTTCTGCGGTTGGGGAGAGGGTTTAAACGCTCCCTCTCCCGCTCCGCCGCCTCCTTGATGGCAATGACTTCCTCACAAAAGGAGGCGACGGCGTTCCGTGACCTCTCACTCCGGACCATAGACTGAACTACGGTCGGGAGCGAGAGGGCAACCAGTCCGACTGCCGCGATCAACTCACGGCGCTGCGATGCCCAGGCAGGGCAAACCGCCAAAGTGTGCAGCGCCGTGTCCTCAACAACGTCGCGGCAGTCGCCGAAGTGATATAACGACCGTGCCGACTGCCAACTCGCGGCGCTGCGAAACCCACGCGGATCAATCCGGCATGATGGGGAGCGCTGTGTCCGCTCGACATCCACATCGCGTAGTCCTACCTCACATACTCTTTTTTTTATTTAGGGAAATGAGCCTTATGCATGCATACCCCTCACCACAAGGGGAGGCGAGAGGGTTATCTCCGGCTCTCCCGTACTTCGGGCCTACGGACCAAAACCCCACGGTGTGCCTACTCGCTGCCTTGTATAGTGGATGGGCCGCGCTGCTGGAAAAGAGACTACAACCTAACTTATACCGGTTGGTACCTAATTTGAGATAAACCTATAAATATGGGTAATGCTAGTCTTTTTGTTTAGTCGAAAATGCGTTTCCGTTGCTATTAGACTTAAAAGTGTTAAGTGCTACATATCTGCTACAATAACCGAAGAACTTATTATATTATTATTATAGCACTGGTTGCGGTGCTACTAGTGGCTTCGAAACGCTGCCGTTTGACACTTTCAAATAAGATTGAAGATTATAGTATTAAAAGACGAAAGAAAACGAATCAACAAAAATATTTTTTATGAAGGTTTGATAATTAGTGGCAATCGGGTCGAACCTTTTACCGTGTCTCGTCATCGAATAACTTTAACAGTGAATAATATGAATGACACTAACGATTGTGATCAAGTTTATTTCATTGAAAGGTGTTCTGATAAAGAAGAACAATGTTCAATTTCAACAGAACAAGATTCCTGTCACGAATCCCGACTGGAGCAGCCGCTATTGGAGCAAGTGAATACATGCTTTCCTAGCTCTAAAGCTATACAACAGCAGCGAGTGGCACCTACTTATGCAGATGCCGTCAATAGGATTGACGAACTGATAAGAATTCAAAGAAAGTATTTTGGATATTATAGGAGCTTCGTAAATAGCATTCAAGTAGACCAATTACAGGACGAGCAGGATCTTCAAGATGCAATCAATCTTATCGATGAACACTGGGCTGCCATCAGTATTTTACACCGGGTGATCCAAAACGAGGATGGCGCGAAGAATTATTTGTACCAAGCGGAGTTTATTGCTATTGAAAAAGAGTATAAAATTTTTATGGAATCCCTTAAAGCAAAGATGTCAAAAGAAAATATTAGCATATGGTTTGTCATTGTGTTAGTGTTGTGTGTCGCAGTAGTAGCTGTTTGGGCATGGAGTAGACAACGCCAGCGTCCGCAGACGCGCGATGAGCGCTGCAAGTGTCGCGTGCGAAATCAAACACTAGATAAAACGATTCCTCAGTGTTAAATTTCTATAAATTTGTGTCCTTTTTGTTTTCCTGACAACGTATATGTTGCATGATGATCGCTCGAGTAGTTAAGGCACGAAAGCGTAACAAACAAACTCACAATCACATTTATAATATTTGTTAGGGTGTATAGATACGAGATTTGAATTGATGTTTGTATTTATTTTACATCGCACATTTGTGTTTATGCACTTTGTTATTAAAAAGAAAGATGCTACTTTCAAAAAACTTTGTTTTAATTATAATATAAGTTCTCGAGGTAAAAGTATGTACTTTTTTCTAACATGTTATATGACAAATATAGTTATACTTAAATGTATAACAGGAATGCGATTTCCCTGTTTTGAAGGGAGGGAGCACGTACCAAGTTCTCGCGGCGAGCTCGATTGCGACTCTGACATGACATTCGTCGACATGGTTAAGTGTTGTGCCGTATGGTGTCAAGTGTCACCCTGCAGCTCTTCAAGATACTGGAATAATCATTTGTATTACCATCACAAATTAATATATTTATGATTGTGGCCGATATCCGGGGGTACCTATAGGGTCCTATTCCCCGGTTCGGTCTCTGTTATTTGGTTTTCTGTTAAGCAATTATAAGACACAATTATCGTATAGCCTAACCAAAAAATAAATTGTCAGATTTTATAAGAATATTTTTATAAGATCGTCAAATTTATACCTCAGGTGCGGTTTATAATGGTCACCGTAAAATTGAGCCTTAAAGAACCTAATTGATGATAATCATACATAATCAATTACGTACAAACGTAAGTATGTTATTGCATAAACTTCCTTATAAAATTGAATAATATGTAATTTCAGCCCTGTATTAAACTGTCCTACAGCTGCGCACGGGCAGAGTTTATCATATATCAGAGTTTTAGTATCAGTACGAGAAGAGTTTGCCATAGTTAATCACGCTGGCCTAGTGCAGGTTGACAGACTTCATATATTTTATCTTCGAAAACATTATAGAGAAATATCAGACAAGCAACATGAGGAAACTCTCACGATGTTTTTCCTACACCGTAAAAGCAAACGACAATTACCTATTTAAATCGCATAATATAACGTCGAAAGGTCATAGATGCGCGCCCTATTGGCAACTAAACGGTGTCCCACTAGGCTATCGCTTAAAACCGAATGAAACATACATATGTTCCATTCAGATCTATAAGGATGTTTGCGCGATGAACTGTTGCACTGATACCAATGTACTGTGATAGGGAGAATTATATAAAAAAGAGGACATAATATGCTACTTCCTAGAAACTGCATTCTATAGTGTGACTGCCACGGATATAATAATTGATACTTTTATACTGTCATAGCGTAGTCATATATATTACAAGATACATATAATATAATTATTGCGATGTCTCAACGCCTTTAAGACTGCGCCGAGTGAAATGTGCCAAAACAGGCGATCACAGTTAAGTGAATAAAATCAACAGATTTTGTTTAATACCAATAAAAAATATACATTTACTATAACAATGAATGTGTTTACAATTACTTCGTGTAAAAAACTTAAAATAATTAATATTTTCGCCTACAAAATTACGTTAATTTGCACGAAAAATGCAAAAATGTAAGCTCGTGTTACGTGATTTTTACATTATAAACAGTAGAAATATCTCCTATTTTACAGCTTGAAGGAAACATAAATAGTTATATTACAATTTATCCGTCCCAAATATTTAAATTATTGGTTGACAATAAAGATACATATTTATCAAAATAGCACTTCAAATCCTCCATACAATTTTACTATAGCGGCCGCGCGGCGATTTGAATATGCGCCGCACGAGCTCTGTCATTATTATCTGTCTTACGCTCGGCGGCCGGCGGCGCAGTCTACCTATGACATTTTGTGGCGGCAGTACGACCAACCTAACTGGTCGCCGAGTAGGTTCTATGCCTACACGGGCCAAAAAATTGTGTTCTACAAATAGTTGTTCCGAGTCTGGGTGCTTTTTGTATCTGTTGTTTGAATGTTTACGTACCCCGCAAAACAGGAATTAGTATACCAATATAAAAGAAAAAGTAACCCTTAGGTAGTACTCGCTATCCGCCAAAGTATTAATAATACAGTGCAGGCAATTACAACGGTGCATCTTCATTCATTTATAAACATTTGCAAGGTCTTAGCACTACTGAGTACACAAAAAGAAATCGAGTTATGTATGAGCGCGTCGCCGTCGTCGTTATTAGTCACCGCTGTCAAGTTGCTCGGTGTGTCCGGTGTATATTACAATACCTTAATGATGAGTTACATTTAATGTATAAAAACATGCTGGAAAATAGAAGTACCTAGTACTTCAGATTGATTGCTTATTTACGTTTAATTATTGTTCGAATATTATAAAAATTATACCAGTAGCTTCCTCCTTTCTTCTCTTCTATCTATTTTGCTGTGCCCGACAGGGTCCATATTTAGTCTTTTATATTATTCTTTGTAATACATATGGAGAGCAATAAAGCATTGAAATTGAAATTAAAGGCTTAATTGCAATAGCCCTTCTCACTTCTAGTACACTTATGATACTTAAACTAATGCTATATACCTAATATAATACTCGTGCAGTTTATGTTAAATACTCAGCCGACTCTACATTAGTTGCTAACAATCATTAACTTTAGATGAACCGAAAATAATAAAGAGACTATGTGTAAGTTATGAATGAATATCCAGTGTGTTGATGTTTCTAGTAAGAAACATCATAACATTGAAGAATTTATGCGCGCGCGCCGCGATTCGCGGCTTCTTTGGTGTAGAGGTACTATCAGGTCGTCTTCATATCAGCTGTTTAACGTCATTCTGTATGAGTGTGTAGCTCCTACCTGTGGATCAGCTGACGAGGCGCCGCGACACAATTATTTTGTGGAAATGACTCTTAATTTTCTGATTGGTTTGTCGGTACCAGTTAATGCTGCACGAAGCACACACTACACAACACACATTTAGACCAGTAACTAGAAAATGTACGCTTGTTTAAGTTCCGATGAGACAACACGCGTCAAAACATTAAAGTTAGCCGAAAACATCATCAGTCGTCTCGAGAAGCGAGTAACTGTTGTCAGTAAGCGGGCCCCTCGGGGGAGATAGGGGGCAGCGGGGAGTGACCCGCCTCGCTCCACTCGCCGAGTCCGCAGAAACCGTACAGTGACGTCACTGTACAATGCACCGCTCGCGGTGCTGGCTAGCTGTCATTTTGTGATGTTATTGCATGTTTACAAGAGCAATTGCGATTAGCACACAGCTATTAACAGTGTCTTTTGTTCTGTATATTGTCGTTTACAGACATTGTCATATAAGAAAAAAGTACAATATTTAGCTAGGTTTGTAAGGCTCGATGACGTCACGGCAACGTGCGTCTAGGTGTCTCAGCGAAGACGCTGCTACGCAAGTTAGTGCGAGCGAGACAGCGGCACCGGCACGTAGTTAGCGGTGCCGGTGAATGACCTGTGCTGCGCCTGATACTCTTCAACATGCATTACACATTCACTAAACTAAAATGAAACATAACTTAGGCGTTAATTACGTATTACAGATACAGAGTTACCGAGTGGATGTAACAATTATTGTTCTTTTCGACGGTTATTACGAACCTTCGTCGTTTCGACTACGGCATTTTATGAAGGGGTAAAAGGGTTTTATTAAAATAAAATATGTATACGTTTGTTTTTAATATTGATTACCAGTATTAATTTAAATAATTCCTTATGTTTATACTAACTAATATGGCAGATTTAGTCATTCTATAGCCTTATGAATGAGATCACAGTTTACATGCAAAATCTACAATAGGAAATATTTTTTTTGTTAGGTACGTAATAAAATATATATCGAAATCGTGAAAAGCTTGTTAAAATATTAAAAATAATGAATCTAGTAAACAAATAGAATAAATATATAAGTTCCTAGGAACTTCTACATTTGAGACTAATATCAAGTATATGTTCCCCGCAGAGCGATTTATTGCATTTGGTGCTTTTTGTGACTTTTAGTCATCCTTCGCTTTGCGGAAGGAAAGAAGGCACAAATATGCCGATTTTTTTGTGCAGAAGGTGCATCATCTGCTTTATTTTGTGCAGTCTCTATAGTAGAACTCGGAGTCCTACTTTCCGGTAGGTTTAATATTAGTGTGATTGAGTCCCGCAAAGCAGTTTGAAGGGTTGGTATTGCTAGTCATTCTTGCATATTATGCGATTCGATTAGCTTTTGATGCAGCTTTTAGGTAACCACGCCTTGACAATGGTTTTTTGTTAGCTTCTATGGTATTAAAGAAAGAAAGAAAAATAATTTTATTAGTACCACGTTCATGAGATTGTTTTAGTTATATATAGTAGGTATAATGTAGCATTGTAGGTATTGAGCATTCCGTAAAAATAGCACAACGGCCAGCGCCGTGTTTTGCGACTGCTAGAAGCAAGGGATCAGATATGGTCCAAAGTATCTACCCATCTTTTTTTGTTTGATTATCTTGACCTCGAAGTTGCAGTTGGGTCAAAGTAGGCATCACCCTCCGATTCATAAGCTGGATCATCTAGTCTTCTATCTCACTCTTTGTTATCGTTGTTACTTTCACCTTCTAATAATAACTGACGAATTATAACTAAATCAAAGAGTAACAAATAGCAATGAATATAAGCACAACAAATATAAATAAATATAACGCAAAAATATGTATGCAAACTAAATAGTACAAAATATGAGGTTGTTACTAACCATCGTCGATGCGACGAGTCATTGTTGCTGGAACGGCGCAAACAGGCCCCGTACATCCAAAGCACTACCGTCCATCGGGAGGTTAACGCGTCGGGTCGTTTGAGATTAGCCTCAGTATGAAAGAAGTGTGACCGCGTGCGTAGAAGATAACGCAATTTTTTAAAACCCGCATCCCCGCGTCGATTCGGCGAAGGTTCGAAATCTAGGGTTAAGGTAGCTTCTCATTTTAGGTACTTACTTACCTACACTTTATCCAACCGCAAACATAACCGAGTAAGCCATTTATCCGTTCTGTTCCGATCCGTAAATGGCTTCACCTTGCGTGCGACTACTTGACAGTTGACTGGTGGTAATTTGCTTAGTTTTAACAGAAATGAGTAAATCCGACATACACAGTTATCTGTTTATATCGATAACATCTTCGATGTTTCTTGGTTCTATAGTCGATTGGGTAGGTATAGTACCTTTTGTATTTTAATAGACAACTTTTGCAATAGGAATAAAATCCCTGTCGCGGGGCCTTTACAAACATTTAAACGATGTACATAAAGAACACCTATACGTAGAACATCCCGTATGAGATTCGAACCCACAATAGACGGCGTAGTGGCAAAGGCCAAGCAACAACTTAAAAAATTACACCATCCGTGCAGCTAACAGATGTGGCGTAACTACTCGTGGATAAATATGGCGTACTCGTAGCTAAAGGAATTCATAAAGACCTATCTCTATGCACTATCTATTCTTGTCATCGCTATTCATTATAGAACGAGCGTAATCTGAAAGCAGTAACTGATTGGTTTTATAAACTTTAAAAAGCGTTGTTTGTTTAAAAATAAATGTAAAAAAATGGTCCTTAGGTACATATATTTTTATGAATACGACGCCTTTGGTTCTTAGTAAAAATATAAGAAAATATGGTCCTTACACCTATAAGGACCATATTTTCTTATATTTTTATAGTAAAAAAACTTTGTATATACTTACCTAAGTATATATACATGTTTTTTTATTTGGTAATCAAATTAACGCATTAAAAAATCATTCAGCCACTGGTAGTACCAGTTAGAATTACAGAGATGTTATTCTTGATATTTATTTTTGTTTGTTTCGCCTTGAAATCACTTTCAAAAAGAGTGCTCCTATTATAGTGAGAACCGGGGGCGTCGACCTAATAAAAATATTCGTGGGCTTAATATAAAAAACTTGTCAGGTATCCATATTTTTCTATCTCATAGTAAACGAAATTTGATAAATATTTCATAGAGCGACTACTAGCATTGCGATCACACTGTATTCTGCACGACTGCGTAGCTTCGGTGATATAGCCGATCTCGGGAGTGCCTTCAACGTGG
Source organism: Catocala fraxini (assembly GCA_930367265.1). Lineage (NCBI taxonomy): Eukaryota > Metazoa > Arthropoda > Insecta > Lepidoptera > Erebidae > Catocala > Catocala fraxini. The sequence goes on from OV884029.1 coordinate 19,872,896, forward strand.
CCTTGTACCACAAGTCTCTTCATAAAGTCCTCGTCACCTATAACATACCATTTTTTAAAGAAAGGTAGTATTTTTCTATCCATCTCATAATACACACATTACTTTAAATGAAGTTTGTTGATTACTATAATTGATCACTAAAATTGGACAGCTATACATGAGGTAAAGAAATCGTTGCCCAAACCAGGCATAATGTTATTATACTTCTTTGTTAAGAAATGGAATTTTGCTTAAATCTTTGATATTGCAAAAACCCTACATTTATGATTTGATCAACCATGGATTGACATATCGTCAATGGGTTTTAAACGACATGGTCGGCTATAGCTGGCCATATCATAACATATAAGCATAGAAAAAAATTGTCGTCATGAAGTTATCAATTATAGGATCAGGTCAAGACATTCAAGTCAAGACACTTAAGAAGTTAACTTTTAAAGGAACGTGCTAAAAACCAATTCTGATCATAAAATACTGTTGAAATAGAGTCCCAATCTAACCCAAAAAACGTCAAACATTAAATGAAATATTATATTATATGGTATATTCACACCTGAGATTTACATATACATTCGTCTGTTTCTTGCAGGTGCAAGCAGAGACTACATGATTTCTACTTGCTACGATTCTGACAAAGTTCTCTTGCTTCTTACACTTTCACTAAATTCTTCATGCATGCTCGCTGGTTTACGGTACCATTGACCTGAAATTGACTCTTGTTAGAATGTATCCAATATGATTATAGGTATCTTCTCATAAGCTGAACCTTTTGCCTGAACTTAGCAACTAACATTAATATTGTTACGCCCAGTGACATCTCTCGGCATTGGGGGAAAGACTCGGCAGTTCCGTCTAATAATTTACACCGCCATCTATTGACATCTTACGGAACTGCGTAATACGGTACGAGAATCTTAGAGAGAATGCTGGTACTTTCTCGAATCATCGTGCTGTTTACACGCCGAGTAGGGCGTTGCTGGAAAGCTCTAGAAGCGCTTTGCCCGCGTATAAATAGGGCGCACGCGCACCGCCGAGTCAGTTTAAAATCGTAAGCGATCAAGTGTTCATCGAAGCAAACGGAAGCGGAAATACTACGGAGTTTGAAGCAGTACAGTGAAAAAGTGTGGTATAGTGTTTGTTGTGTTTTAAATTTAATTGTGTGTTTGAATAAAAAGTGTTTTACTCGGTAATATTGTTTATATTCTTATCTGTCGAGCCCAGCACGTAACAATTGGTGTCAGAAGTAAGGTAAGAATATGCCAGTACTACCGAAGGAGGAAGTGGAAGGGGTGCGTACCAGGAACCAGCGCCAGCAAGATGTGGACCAGAGGCGCTTTGGAGACGCCCCCTCGCCGACGTCAGGTGAATCACGTGACTCCGCGGCTGCAGCGGAACCATCTAGTGCAGCTTACTCGCCGGTGAACCCCGACCTCGCGGCTCTGATGGCGTTTATGCAGGAGCAGGCACGCCGCCAGGAGGAGCAGGCACGCCGCCAGGAGGAGCAGGCACGCCGCCAGGAGGAGCAGGCACGCCGCCTCGAGGAACAGCTGCAACGCGATAAGGAAGAGGGCATCCGCCGCCAGGAGGAGCAGGCACGCCGCCAGGAGGAGCAGGCACGCCGCCAGGAGGAGCAGGCACGCCGCCTTGAGGAACAGCTGCAACGCGATAAGGAGGAGGGTATGCGCCGCCAGGAGGAGCAGCTGATGATGTTAAAAGACCTCAGCGCAACGGTTGGCAAGGACGTGAAGGAGGTGAAAGAGCAAGTCCAACGCCACGAAAGTCGCATCGCCGAGGTGGAGAAAACGATACGTGGGCTCAAGGCTGGCGATGGGATCGTGGCACCTGCGGTTGTGGCGTCTTCACCACGAGGCTTTAAAGTCCCACCATTCGACGGATCATCGTCATGGTCAGCCTATAAGATCCAGTTCGAGGCCGTCATGAAATCGAACGGGTGGACGCAAGAACAGGCTCTGACCGCTCTCACCTTGGGGCTTCGTGACCAGGCCTTAACCGTGTTAGAGGCGCTTGGTCAAGACATCACGTACGAGAAGCTGTTGGAGGCATTAGAGGCGAGATATGGCGACGCACACTTGGAACACGTGTTTCGCGCCCAGCTGAAAGACCGATCGCAACGTGTTGGTGAAACCCTGCAGCAGTGGGCCCTGGAGGTGGAAAAGCTGGTTCGAAAGGCGTACCAGTCCTCACCTGCGCTCATCGACGGAAACCTCGTTCAAGCTTTCACCGACGGGATCCGAGACCTGGAGGTTAGGGCCGCAGTAAGACTCGGACATTTCAAAAACCTGAAGGACGCCCTAGCCCACGCTCTGGAAGTGGAAGCAGTACGACGGGATGATCGAGCTCACCGTATCAGGGAAGTGTCGACTTCGCTCCGGTGCTATAGCTGTGGTGAGAGAGGCCACATCAGGTTGAGCTGCCCGAAGCGAAGGAGTCCACGCAGCAGTAACCAGTCGCCGGTAGAAGGAACACCTGATGTGCCTGCCGGGCAACAACAGCAGGGAAACGAGTAGACGCCAGGACTACGGGGCGGGGGCTGGCTGGTGATAGGAGAGCCCCAAGGATCTCGATCTCACAATCGTGTGACGGAAACAGCCTGATTATCGAAGGCGAAATTAACAGAATGCCGTGCAAGATGACATTGGACACTGGAGCTTCTCGGACAGTCGTCAGTTTCCGACTAGCAAGACGGTTTCTTGGGGACTACTACGGGAACCATGAATGTATACATCTAAGAACAGCTACCGGTCAGCACATAACCGTCCGAGGTGAGAAGGGGGTGGACATGAAACTAGGTAATAAAATTTACCGCCACAACGTCATCGTGGCTGACATAGTGGACGACAGCATCCTGGGTTTAGACTTCTTACGGAAGCATCACTGTGAGATCGACGTTAGTCAAGGAGTATTGAAGTGTGGCTCAGAAGAAGTATTCATGGAGGGCGCATCATCAGGCAAAGTGTACTGCCTGAAGAAAGTAGTACTTCGTCCGAGGTCGGAAACAATCATACCGGTTTGTCTACCAAGGAATCCTGATCAGGAAAATCGATGTGTAATTATAGAAGGGTTGGACAACGATGCTTCATGGAAGATTGCACGCACTCTGGCTAGGAATACCAACGTTACATCGGTACGTGCACTGAACCCAAGCGACAAAGAACTGGTACTCAAGAAGGGCACGATATTGGGCAGTGAAGGAGCAGTTTGGATGCGTAGATGCCATGAACAGCCTACCAACGCCAAAGTTCAAGGGGCAAGGTACGACGTATCTTCTCTCTTGAAGGACTGCCAGAATAACCTGTCGAGAGAAGAAAAGAACAAGGCTGAGACGATGTTAAACCGGTTTGCCGACATCTTCTCGACAAGTGATGCTGACATAGGCAAGACTGCCCTAGTTCAACACAAAATAAACACAGGAAATGAGGTACCAATCCGCCAGCGACCAAGACGTGTACCAGTGGCACGGGAACATGAAGTTGACACTATGATCGAGGGTATGGTGAAAGAAGGTGTGATTGAGCCTTCGTCCAGTCCATGGTGTTCACCAGTGGTTTTGGTTAAGAAGAAGGATGGCAGCATGCGCTTCTGTGTGGACTATCGTCGGCTAAATGACATCACAAAGAAAGACAGTTACCCGTTGCCAAGGATTGACGACACTCTGGATACGCTAACGGGGATGAAGTGGTTTTCTACACTAGACCTAAAAAGTGGCTACTGGCAGGTCGAGATACATCCTCGAGATAAGGAGAAGACAGCATTCTCCACAGGCAAAGGATTGTGGCAATTTAACGTCATGGCCTTTGGATTGTGTAATGCCCCTGCCACTTTTGAGAGATTGATGGAACGGGTACTTACTGGATTGATTGGAGACGCCTGCCTGGTCTACTTGGACGATATTATCATAGTAGGACGCACCTTCGAGGATCACCTTCGCAACCTGGAACGCGTTCTCTTGAAGATTCGAGGAGCCAACCTGAAGTTAAGTCTAAAGAAATGCGCGTTGTTCAGGCGGCAAGTGAACTTCTTAGGACATGTGGTCTCCGAAGAAGGCATCCAAACGGACCCGGATAAGATCATTACTGTCAAGGACTGGCCAGTTCCGGAGAACAAGACACAAGTCAGGGCATTTCTTGGTTTGTGTTCCTACTATCGACGGTTTGTAAGGAACTTTGCTGACATCGCCCGGCCTCTGCATAAGCTCACCGAGGATAAGATAAAGTTCTGCTGGAATGAGAGCTGCGACGTCGCATTTCAGAAGCTGAAGGAACATCTGTGTAATTCACCAATTCTAGGCTATCCCGACAATGAACATGAATTTGTAGTAGATACAGATGCCAGTAACACCGGCATTGGTGGCGTGTTATCTCAACGTAAAGGAGAGCATGAGGTTGTAATAGCGTACTTCAGCAAGGCCCTATCCAAACCTGAGAGGAACTACTGTGTCACACGAAGGGAACTTCTAGCTGTCGTAAAGACATTGCAGCACTTCAGTAAATACTTGTTGGGACGGAAATTTCACCTGCGAACTGACCACGCTGCATTGAAATGGCTACTACAGTTTAAAGACCCAGAAGGACAGGTAGCAAGATGGATTGAACAACTACAGGAATTCGACTTCGTAATACAGCATCGTAGTGGCAAGTCACATGGTAATGCGGATGCCCTGTCACGTAGACCGTGTCCCGACCAGTGTAAGCACTGCGCCAGGCAAGAGGCTAAGCAGGAAGGACTAGTGAGGATGTTGAGGACGGATCTCAGCGAAAACTGGAAGGAAACTATGCAGAGAACGCAACAAGAGGATAAAGACTTAGGACCCATCCTCGAATGGAAGAAAACAGGTGCATCGAGACCTCACTGGAGTGAAGTTGCGTCAATGAGCCCTACCACCAAGAGTTATTGGGCACAGTGGGAAAGCTTGGTTATCCAGGATGGAGTTCTGTGCCGGAAATGGGAGAATGCTCGAGGTGACAAGTGTCACCTGCAAATGATCTTGCCAAAACTCAAGGTACCGGAAGTTTTACAACTCTATCATAATGGGAGTTCGGGAGGTCACATGGGAGTTAAGAGAACTCTGGTTAAGATCCGAGAACGATTTTATTGGATCCATTGTCGAGAAGACGTTGAGGAATGGTGCCGTAAATGCACGAGTTGTGCTGCCGTGAAGGGACCACACACTCGCAGCAGGGGTGCATTAAAGGTGTACAATGTTGGAGCCCCGTGGGAACGTATAGCTTTAGATGTTGCCGGACCGTTTCCTGAAAGCCAAAGTGGGAACAAGTACTTCTTGGTGGTCATGGATTACTTTACAAAGTGGCCGGAAGTGTTTGCGATTCCCAATCAAGAGGCATCTACGGTCGCCGACAAGCTAGTCCACGAAGTCTTTTGTCGTTTCGGGGTGCCCTTAGAGATACACAGTGACCAAGGTCGGAACTTCGAATCTGAAGTTTTTAAGGAGACATGCCGGGTGATGGGTACCCACAAAACGAGAACGACCGCTTATCATCCGCAATCAGACGGCATGGTTGAACGATTTAACCAGTCTCTGGAAAGATATCTGGCAAAAGTTGTAGAAAGCAAACAAAGGGATTGGGACAAACACATTCAACCGTTTCTCCTGTCATACCGTAGTGCCGTTCACGAAAGCACATCAGTAACACCTGCTTTCGCTAACTTCGGAAGGGAACTACGATTACCTGCAGACTTGATAACCGGCATCCCACCTGAATCTCCACGCAGCATAACAGATTATGCGAATGATTTGCGCAACAGGATGAATGACGTATACGAGCACATCAGACAGACCGGTCAGCAGATGTCTGAGAGGATGAAGACCCGTTACGACCGGAAGGCGAACAATAAAGGCTTCGAGGAAGGATCGCTGGTGTGGTTACATAATCCGGTACGCAGCAAAGGAAAATCTCCTAAGTTGCAGGCAAAATGGGATGGACCCTATCGCATAGTCACTAAGATGAATGACGTCACCTACCGGATCCAGAAAGGACCACGAGGTACACCAAAGATCGTTCATGTGGATCGATTGGCACGCTACTACGGATCCAACAATGTTCGGGACGAACATGTCTAAGAGGGGGGCAGTGTTACGCCCAGTGACATCTCTCGGCATTGGGGGAAAGACTCGGCAGTTCCGTCTAATAATTTACACCGCCATCTATTGACATCTTACGGAACTGCGTAATACGGTACGAGAATCTTAGAGAGAATGCTGGTACTTTCTCGAATCATCGTGCTGTTTACACGCCGAGTAGGGCGTTGCTGGAAAGCTCTAGAAGCGCTTTGCCCGCGTATAAATAGGGCGCACGCGCACCGCCGAGTCAGTTTAAAATCGTAAGCGATCAAGTGTTCATCGAAGCAAACGGAAGCGGAAATACTACGGAGTTTGAAGCAGTACAGTGAAAAAGTGTGGTATAGTGTTTGTTGTGTTTTAAATTTAATTGTGTGTTTGAATAAAAAGTGTTTTACTCGGTAATATTGTTTATATTCTTATCTGTCGAGCCCAGCACGTAACAATATAAATTCAGTAAACTTGAACCGGCGAGCGTATATGAGGAATGTGATTAAAGTAAATGAAGCCAGAGAAGTGTGTCAGGATCGTAGCTAATGGAAATTCGTAGTCTCTACCTACCCCTATGGGAAACAGGAGTGAATGTATGTATGTATGTATGCAAATTTAGTTAATTTAGAAAACTCATTAACTGATTATTACTGATTATGAGCTTCGATCATAAGTGTTACTTTGAGACCTAAATGAAGAAATGATTTTGACTTGATTTTGACTAGAGAATTCTCTTACATTTGTCCTTGGTCGGTCTTTTGTCGTCCCTTTCGCCACATGTCCCTACCATCTTAACACATGTTTCTCAGTTCTTGTCACTATATCTCGGAATTCTGTTTTGTAACGAGAGTGGGAATGATTCGCTTTGAAGTGACAAAAACGTCGTAGTGACATCTTCACATGGCATCTACTCGTAGTCTCGAATACCAATGGTTGTCCTTTCGGCTTTCGGTATGGCTAACACTTTTAATTTTTACAAGGGACTCTATGCGCTTTAGTTGATGTGTGTGTTCTAGATTTTGTCCGCGGCGTAGGTTATGTCAATATTTTTTCCTTCGGGAACAGGACATTTCTGGAGGAAAGGTACCTTATGTTCTTTTCTGTACCCCCAACAACATGAATTTCATGATGATCGGTCGAGTAGTTAAGGCGTAAAAGTGTAACAAACAAACAAATTTCTTCGTGCTGCTACTGTGAATTACTTGACAAAGAGACCAATAACAGTTTGCTCGACACGGAAAATGAACTCAAGGCGGCAATTTAACGCTTCGCCCCAGAGGCAGTCCATATAGTTATTATCTTGTAATATAAAGTTTTATTTTGTTTGTCTACGGTGGCTCTTTCATTCCATTACAACAAGAAAGATCTATACACTAATCTACTACTACTGACTAAAGAATACATAACGGTGGTTCTAATCTACCCTAAGCCAGAATTAGTGCAAATTTCAATTCCTACACGACTCTACCACCATCGAAATCAAAGGGAAAATGGCGTAAAGTACCAATATTGCGGATGCAACTGGATTTGTAGCATCAATAACTTTAGAAGTCAGGATTGCATATCCGAGACGGTGAACAGGTTTAAATATACGTACGAAAATCACAGCGTAAAAGTCTTCCAATAACAATAGCATAGCTTAGCTTAAGCTAAAATGGAGATTTACAATTTATAATTGTAAATCTCCATTTTAGCTTAAGCTAAAATGTCGAATATAATTGTATATTCGACATTTTATACTTTCGCGATATAAACACATACTTATTTTATCATAATACCTGTTGGGTTTTAATCGCATTGCTAACTATTTAAACGAACTTGCTTTAACTATTTATTTTTATATCTATTTATTGCTTTTATTGGTACCTCAAAATAATAACCAGCATGATTGAAACCCGTTGTTAAATATTATTTAAGATATTTTTTTACTTGCATTTCCAATAATAGAATTATTCTGTTTAAGTATAATATATAAAGTTAGACATATATTCTACTTAAAAGAATAATTCTATTATTGGAAATACAGGAAAATATCTCACATATTGTTGATGTATGGTTGGTATGTTTAGCTGCTATATATAAAAATGACTAAGCGATTAATATAATTATGCATGACAAACGCCAATCGGGTGTAAACTGGGGTGTGGTGACCACCAGCGCCAACGCGACTCACTAATGAGCTAAATGAGATTACAGCTACTCAGAAGCCTCGCGGGCTAATAATCCCTTATATAAAAGCGATGGAATGCCACCCCGCGCAGTTCGAGAGACGCACTGCGCACAGAGTGTCTCTTGTGGAATTCTCCTTCTCCTACTAAGTTCTTCGGATACAGCAAGATGGTGTACAATTTCAAAGTGTTCAAGAAGTGCGCGCCCAATGGAAAAGTCACGCTGTACATGGCTAAGCGTGATTTCGTCGATCATATCTCGGTTGTGGAACCAATAGGTTCGATACTTATAAGACATTCTATTATTCAGCATTTCATTGCATCTGTGTGATTCACAATTTAGTCTTTAGAGGTCCCATCATTTGCATAAATTATTTATAATAACCATTTAAGATGTATTCCATTCATAGCTTTATTAAAAATTTAAAAGTAGGTACTTATGATTAACCAGTATATCTTTATCTTGAAGTTGTGTTATATAATATGGATCTTGTGCTGTCATGAGTCATTTATTACCAGATGGCGTGGTACTGTTAGACGAAGAGTATGTGCGTGGCCGCAAAGTATTTGGGCAGGTGGTATGCACATTCCGATACGGGCGCGAGCAAGATGAGGTAATGGGACTTAACTTCTACAAAGAGTTGTTCCTTGCCTCCGAACAAATCTACCCCCCACCTGAGAAGAGGCCATACGATCTCTCGCGGACGCAGGTACTTGTTGCTAGTGTCTTTGATGATGATATCAACTCGTGAAGGTCACTAAATTGGATGTATATATTTGATTTTGTTGTACGATACATAGGAGCGGCTAATAAAGAAGCTCGGTGAAGCGGCGGTGCCGTTCCGGTTGAATGTACCAGCGGGTGCTCCCGGCTCTGTCACACTACAGCCGGGACTCGAAGACGAGGGCGAGCCCTGCGGCGTGCACTATTATGTTAAGATCTTTGTTGGAGATTCCGAGATCGACCGCTCCCACCGAAGGTACTGCTTGCAGAATTAGTTGAATTGAACATGCAGAATACCTTACAGCCATTTAAAAACGTTATACATTGTGGTTGTCTGTAGGAGCACGGTGGCACTGGGGATTCGCAAGGTGCAGTACGCACCCTCGAAGCCAGGTCCACAGCCCTGCACAGTCGTACGCAAGGACTTTGTGCTCTCACCTGGACAACTAGAATTGGAGCTCACGCTAGACAAGCAGGTAGAGTCTTGGCGTTATAATCAGGAAAATAATAATTAAAAACTTATTGTGAAAACTGAATAAATTCAAAAGGACAAATCTCTTTTGGGCAGTCTAAAAAATAATTTTGTCGTGTCAACAAATGTTTTTTATAGAGATGTTTGCATTCGAATACAGCTCTTACAATGCGATACTTACTATGCTAGGTCAAAAACGTAGCGCAGTTTCTGTATAGTGTAGTCAATATATTCGAATATAGTTCGACTGCAATCGTGCACATCGTTTCCATACATTTTTATTCCACTGCAGCTATACATCCATGGTGAGACAGTGGCTGTGAATATGTGTGTGCGCAACCATAGCAACAAGGTTGTTAAGAAGATCAAGGCGTGCATCCAGCAGGGCGTGGATGTCGTGCTGTTCCAGAGCGGCCAGTATCGGAACATGGTCGCCAGCATCGAGACCCAGTCAGTGTTTTATTTATATTGCTAATGTAAGGAGTAAAAACCAAGAAGTAAACCTTCGTTACGCTCTTTCTCGATTTGTCATGAAAACGTTCGCATTCTGCAAATTTGAGATGAGAAGATCAATTCAATCACTGTTTCAAAAAACCTAATAGATTCAACATAGATATTTTCAGTTATCACAAATAAACAGCTTCATGCTCATAGCTAACAGACACAATTTTCCGTATTCGATTATATTGTGTTATTATCATAAATATGTGTAACAGTGTATGTGTGGCGTAGGGACGGGTGCCCATTGCAGCCGGGCTCCAGTTTGCAGAAGGTGCTGCACCTGACGCCGACTCTCACTACCAACCGCGACAAGCGCGGCATCGCACTCGACGGACAGCTCAAGCGCACTGACACTACACTCGCCTCTACCACGCTGTATGTACCAACTTTAGCATTCTTATATAATATTTGCCAATTTATTATCCATACGTGCATATGCCTGTGGATGGCTAAAGGTACATTTCGCCAGTTCACAAAGACTGAAGGACAGTCATTGCGTATTGGCGAAATTTTCTAGTCCACGTACAGGTAAGCTTAGTGCCATCTACAATATGATTTTCTAGACCAGGTATTTTACTGATGCCTAAGACTTAAAATATTCTGACAAAAATACTAAGTTCTTCACGAGATAAGCGTAGTTATAAGAATTGAAATATGATAAAAAATTAGGTCGTCAATATGTTAGGTTAATAATCAATATATTATTTGATATTTTTTAATACCGTTTGTTTTGCACCTGTCCACATTTAAAGCACGTATATTGTTGTGTGTGACAGGCTACTGGATCCAGACCAGCGCGATGCTTTTGGCATCGTAGTGAGCTACAGCGCCAAGGTGAAGCTGTACTTAGGTGCACTTAGCGGTGAACTGGTTGCCGAGCTACCGTTCATTCTAATGCATCCTAAGGTAACCTATAGCGCCATTAAATCGGTTTTATCCACTTCCTTCATTCACAGTCCTTGCAGTGACGTCGTGTTATCTTAGGGTCCAGTCAGGTGCATCTACGAGTCGTCTGTGTGATGCATTCTACAGCTGATATCGTCCGTCGACACTTGTAGTGAAGTATGTCTTATCAGTGACAATTTCATCTTTATACTGTAAATATACCTATCATCCTATTACTATTTATATAATGAAATAGAAAATGGTGATTATAATAACGAGGAAAAATTATATGAGAAATGTAAAAAATCCATTGACTAATTTTGTTACTATGGGCTTGTTATTCTTCTGACGTCGGTAGTAATAACCGAAATATATCATTAGTACTTCTCTGAGAGAGTCGATGGAACATTCGATGTCTTTCCGTGGATTGGATAAAACTGGAAATTATATATTATTTTTCTGATCTAATTTAAAATGTATGAAAAATCGTAGTATGGTGGCGATGTTCAAGCATATCAAGGTGCGTTAAGAGCTATAAAAAGTTATGGTTGATTTTGTTAATGTTCAAAAGCTTCTTTTGGACATTTACAAAATTAACTTTATGATAATTTTATCCCAGTTCTTCTAAAGTGAACTGCAGATGTCAGTAAATCTACAAGTCCTTCAGATTTATATGAACAGGTCTTATAAGATAATAACCAATTACACTACATTTTTTAAATTAACAGACCAACAGGCACGTTTTGATTCTAAAATTTGACGACAAATTTCTGGAACATGTTCTTATAAATTACATTTCAAATTTGTATTAATCTTTATAAACAAAGAAGCAAATTATGTTTCATTATTAGCTGGATATGGCAGGTCTGGGTGATGTTAAACGATAGTGTTGTGTCCAGGAGGGACGTGCGAAGGTCATCCACGCTGACAGCCAGGCCGATGTGGAGATGTTCCGCCAGGACACCGTGCATCATCAGGAGAGCGTCGAGGTCTACTAAACTGCAACCTTCCACTGCACTATGAACCACCATCTTGGCTTCTCCACTCTACCACGTGCAACGCAAAATATAATCCTCATGATAGCGTGATAAATATAATAATATGTTATATCTACTCACTTATATTAGACTTAAGTAATGTATTCACCAAAGCGCTTACCATTATAACTATATAAAATACTGATAAATCATTATTGTAAATTGGTTTTGTCTTATTCCTCATTTTTATCCTAATATCACTAATATTGGATTGGTACCTATATATATTTCTATAGGTATTATACCTAAATACTAAGCTTGGAAAATCAATTTAATTAGTGCGATCTACCTACATGGGCCAGAGTTCAAGTTCAAGTCATTATTATAATGATACGTTTTTCATTGTCGTTTCACCATCATTATGTTTAATTACCATTATGACTAGAATTGATCTGTTGGTAATTAAAAGTGGAGCAGTTAAAAAAAATCACCAAAAAGGCCTATGTGGCGGAAATAAGTAACGTAAAACTGTCGAACACAAAAAGATTTAGATGATTCTTTTTTAACAGCAATGTCTTCAGGTTGCCACGTTTCAGGAATCAGATTAGTCTAATGCAAAATATTTTATATTAGGCTACTTATTTATGATGAGAGAGTCTACTATACAGTTTTACCTGTTTACAGAATTCGTTTCGTATGAGTGTCAGCTTGTTTTTGCACATTATAGTCAGTTCATAGGAATTATCGCTTAGAGTGCTTTTAGAAAATTACAGCATAAACATGCCGTCGATCAAAGCGATTAAACGTGACAATTTGCCACATAAGCTATCATAATTTATAGTAGAGTATAATTACTTTTATACTTTCGCGTTGCGTGATTAATATAACAGATACTAGTAACGCGATCATGCTCAGTATACATATAGTACATACCTTTTTGAATTACTGGGCATTTAGGCATTCGCAACGTCTTTATCACCTGCAGTCGGCTAAGTCGACCAATCCGTGAAAAACAATTGTCCCGGCAGTTCAAACAAACACGAGACAGCTAAGCCAAAAATGGTAGAGCACGTGTTTTTTGGTTATTGGTCAGTTATTTATCGCTTTACATGTGTGGCGATGACGGTGGATGCACATGTTAGTTACGCGCAAATGCGCAATACCGATAATCGACATACCTAAGTCTATTCAGTACGTTCCGATTTTGTTTTAATGTTTAGTCGCTTCTGGTGTTTGAAGCATCCGACTTTAAGTACTTATATTCCGTAAAATATAACTTGGGTCCTGTGGCAGTTGTCATCCAAATCACGCCAAGTGCCACGTCAAGTGCCATATTTCATGACAGTAAAATGTTCGCAAAACAATATCATAGATAGAAGTGTTCGAATAGTGACTTATCTTGCGTAATCATAACTTGATAATTAAAAGATGAGTTTTCTTAAATGAAAAATCGAGTTTCACATTGATTAACATATAACAACATACATAAAGTCCAGGCGTAAAAGCGTAACAAACAAACTCATGTTTGCATTTATAATATATTTAGGCTATATAAAATGTGAATACAATCTGAAATGAAAACAATGAATATGATCAACATTGTCCAGCCCTCGGCACGTAAGTCTGTTAACTGTCATAGGACCCAAGCTATTATTTACAATCTCTATAGTTTGAACTTTTTTTCAAAAAGAGATTGATGTTACTACTATTAGTAACTTCAATCTTTTTTTAGATGCGTGTGTTTTTTTTGGCACACTCTGAATGTGGTCTACACGACTTAAAATATTTTTTTTATAATTAATGTGTTTTACTCTTGAGTGGCAGTAGCTCAATGGAGCGGCAGCGGCCCACTGGCACGGCAGCCAGGCAATTATTTTCAAACATGTCCAGCATTTTAGCATTTTACAGGTTATTAGTGTACGTAACTTGATTATTCTCTTAAAAATGTATGACGCTGATAACTACATGTCGCGACAGCCGGCATTTTCTCCATATATTCTCCAGGTAAAAAGCTATTATTAAAATTTGATAAGCTATTCTAAAATTTATTTGACTAACATGAAGAGAAGAAGTAAGCATCTGATATAATAATCCCTAATCCTGAGAGAATTAACTGACTAACATTTTTTTGGGGGGTTCGGGTATCGAATCTTCTTTCCATAACACTCGGCAAATTGGAAGATGTGAAGTGACACTTAAATTATCCACATGTGAACAGAAATAAGAACCACGAAAACACACGCCTAAGTACCGAGTCTAAACGGAGTTTAGATCAGTCATGAATATCACAAATGATATTCTCCTAAATTGAAATAATCATCAAATGCAAATATTAATATCGTAGATGTGCCCTCACCGCACTTAAAACGCGGAAAAGTGTTCTCACCATAGATTAGTATACTGTTATAGATAGGTCTGCATAAGTGCTGCCGCCAAGTAGCCGTATCATGAAATAAATTGAAGTCAAAGAAACCTATACATACGTGTATATACGTACATAGACATCTGCATTATTCATATATATTAATCAAGTTACTAAATGGGATTATATGTATAAGGAAAATGGAAAAAAGAATCAAATCATATCAAAAACATTTATTTGTATAACATACGTGGTACATGCTGTTAATAAAATATTATAAGCTCACTATGCTAAGCTCATATTGATATTCACATTATTGTAAATATAACTATAATCATGAACAGTCCATGAAATCTCTAGTACCTCAAAAGCAACTGTATGAAGCGCCATCTGTTAAAATTACTTTACATATTAAGTAAATGATGAGGTAAGAATCGCTGATCGTAAGGCATTCATCTAGTTACTACTAGAGGGCGCTTTTATACAAGAATTTAATACTCCTTCGCTATAGTCTAAAAATCTTTAGTAGCGACTCTATCAAATCTATACTGCGAGTTTGTTTAGGTAGGTTCTTCAAAAAAGATCGTATTCTTTATAATATTTGTGGTATCATCTCTTTCGTACTATCTTTATATCATGCATAGAACTAAATCTAAGTAATTTTTAAGTCTACATTTTGCCACTGTTAAGGTAAGGATAATATAATATTTAAAGGTCGAGTCACTGCTGGAGTATTAGTGCACACTACTATAGGCATTTGGTGATATGCTTCTATTTTGCCAGTATAAACAAAATATGATTGATTCCTTTATTTAGAAGAAAAGTTACAGCTATATGCAATGCACTAAAACAGTAGAATGGTAATAGTAAGCCAATTACAAGCTTTTGCTTAAAGAAGCTTAAAAGAAAGCAAGTGAAACAACCGACACTTAAATAAATAATTATGTGGTCACAAGATGCTTAATGTTGATATTAAATTATATGAAAAAAGAAAGGAACCAGAAACAACTCAAATTATATTAATTACAAAAGTTATCAGTGAGCAGATTCGCATCGACATCATGCTGCTAGAAAATGGACCTATATCGCACTCGATGCATAATCTAATAAAACAGCTATGTACGGCGAGCAAACAGTGCTCGCTATACGTATCCGTTTTACCCGAAGAGTACTTGAGGTAGAACATCTAAGGCAAGTGGTTAGTAAAACGAACAGACCTACTTAATTTTTTACCTTAAAGCCAATTTCAAACAAAAGCTGAGGAGTATCAATGTCTTGTAGTTTATAATAACTTCTCTAACACGCACTCCACGCCTCCTCGCAAGCAATACGATCTGCAAGGCTATCTTTCTAAGGTAGTAGATGATATCCACTAGAAAAATTTTATATGAACATTCTCTGTACGATTTATGTATGTAGCATGGCATGGATTTTAAGTGGCTTCAATCAAAATAACAATACAGGGCTTTTGATCGTTTTAGATCAATAAAACATCTAGACATGTGTATGACGGGGCCAAAAGATTTAAAAGTTTTATGGTCATCGTGTAGACGCTTGGAATCGTGATGCAATTCCAGATCTGTACCAATACTATTTCTGAACAAAGCCTTCGTCTGGTCCCCCAGCATGTATATTTCTTGAAGATCTGCCCTTTTTCCTGTGTATGTTATTATCGGGCATTCGAAAGATAAGATCGACCTTATTAGTCTGATAGTATTCCTTAACTCACCAAATCAGACTGCAATGCCACTCCGTTAGTAAAAAAAATATATATGCCAGTATATATTTTTATTTATAATCCATCAAAACATGATACAAAAGGATGTTTTTTTTCCGAAGTTTACCATTATGGTAAAAGTACCGAGGAAAGAACCCTGAGGTAGCGCCCTAATTGTATGTATAATTGTTAAGGACTATTGCCTGTGACATAATTATTTCGAGCATAAGAAATTGAGTACTGTAAAAGATCGCCCTAGATACTAATATGTTTCAGCTTTTGATTATAATTTTTGAGTATTTTTTGATTTTGGTTAAAGGTGATATATTTGGTCAAACGCGTTACTGTAGAGACTGCATGCGGCTATTCACTATCGTGCATGGTAGTCGTCAAGAAAACGTTATATATGGTTTGGTTTGGCCATGGAAATGATAAAGAAAATTATTTGTGTGTAATTCGAAAAATCTCAACAGAAACAAAGACAGATCAACAACACAAAATCTAAACTATAAGTGTGCTCGAAGATAAGTGAGGAATGGGGATAAGGAACAGGTTTCGCACAGTCATACGTGTTGGTTACATAATAAAACACACGTTACTTCCAAGACAACCTTTAATCTCGTTCAAAATAAATAATGTCAACAGTAGGGCGAACTCTTTGAGTTGTTTTTAAACCTTTATAATAACAAATCACGTTTCAGTGCGGCGGCGCAACTTACACAGGCTCGCTTCACTGCAGTGACGTGATCACGTCGCATGCGCCCGCTGTGCCGCCGCTTTACATACTTACAAATTAATTACCTAGTGTTTAGTATCTACAAGTTGAGGAATGTCAGTCTGTTAGTAACTAAACGTGACAGCTTCACACGAACCGCTCGCGTGCTTGCGAGCGCGAGCAGGAACACTCATTAATAACGATAGTGATATTACAATGATACGTTCCACCATAGACCGGCGATAGATATGTTACGTTGTGATGTGCGACCGCACCATCCCCGTCAAGCACACTGTACACTGTACACACCATACTCTGATATGTGCGTGCTCTGATATGTTTGTTTTGTGACACCAACTACATCTATTTCGGTGTCATTATACTGCGGTACGATAAGTGTTGCCGCTTACTTTGTGTAGTCGCTAATAGCAACGGAGCAACGGATTGACATCTTTTGACTGCAAAAAAAAGCATGGTTCTAGTGGCACAAATCATAAAAGCTGCTCAAGATATGCCTTTGCGTCTTCTAATAATATGAATGTTTTTAACGAATGTGATGACTAATTGTCGGTTATAGATAATGGACGTGGTCCTATATGAGAAAGAAGTTATCTACGCAGCAGTCATCACGAAAAAATTAGCATGTTGTGCGTGATAACAAAGTGCTTTTGTATCTCTATTGAGTGGTGTCTTATGTTCCTTCATTTTAAAGTTTTTAAAATTTTTATTTTACATTTTGTTTAAAAGTCAAGCTAAGGTCAATAGCTGGTATTGGCACTTCGGATAGGTGCATAAAAATATGTTGCTCGGTTCAATCCCACCCAATTTTTTATTGCCACTTCTAGTATAAACAATAATCATATTTAGCAGTTTTTAAAGGAATTTATTATATGCAACCTATAATATTAGTTATACCTATTTAAAAATGTACCCTGAATCCGGACTCTACAGACGGATAGATAAGGTTGTGACAAGTATAATTAGATTGCTGATATAAAGAGGTTAAGAAATGCTAAAGCCAAATTTAGATAATTATATCGTAAAAGTGACTAACTAAATAAACGTGCGATTAATAATTAAAACCGATATATTCAAATTTTAAGGAAATTGAAATATTCGAAACGTAGATAAGTGTTCGAATGCGTTATTCATTGACATAGAGTACGTTTTAGCCAAATAACTGCCTCCGTGGCGCAGCGGTAGTGAATGCGACTGCTGTGCATGAGGTCTCGTGTTCGAATTCCGGGTCGGGCTAACAAAATGGTATTGGATTTTTCTGTTGAAAAATCTCAATACGAGCCCGGAGTTAGGAAGCTGGCGGTGTTAGTTACCCCCGTGCCTCGGAAAGCACGTAAAACAGTTGGTCCTGCGCCTGATCTCTCTCCGGTCGTGTCGGATTATCCATCCTACTGGATCATGAGGGTTAGGGAACAGAGAGTGCACTTGTGTTTGTGCACACACTTGTACACTATAATATCTCCTGCACAGATAGCCAGTCTTCGTTAAGATGCCGTGACCGAAATTCGGTCTGGAGGACAATATTTGTTTAGGCAAATGCAAGTACGATTGTAGGTACTCAAGCGGTATAGGAGCATATTTCTATACGTCTCTGTACAAGTATAGTAACTCTAGGAGGAACACCTAGAAGAATAAGCCATCACCATCGTCAGCTACGTATAAAACGTTATGAGGAAGATCAATGGTTATCTCAAGTTTCGAATATTTGATTCGAATGACAGTTATTGATAACGAATTGATCAATATTCAGACGCGAGATCATACTTTTACTTCCGAGAACTTTCAAATATTCAATTTTGCTATCTGCCAATGTATATGTATGTATTGGTATCGATATATGTTTGATCCTAGATATCACCGTCACACACGATTACTCCATAATAGGTGTTACAAACAGCATACGATGCAACCCTAACTTCATTTGTTGATTGATTGATAGTGTTACTACTTTATATGTACATATTGCTATGTATGTGTTAATAGGGTAACTTGTCTGATCTAATATGATGAAGGCAGGAAGTTCTATGATTCAGTTTGTTACCTTTGGATAATTATGTTGCATGTTCTACAATATGAACAGCTATAGTCGTATGAGCAGCATGATTGACGAGAATGCGGCGGTCGCTATAGCTAAACATTAAGACAGAACAGTTACCTCTACTGTCATCCGACAGTCCACACTTTAGTTAATATGTCGAGTTCATCTAAATGTAGTTTAGTATAATGATCGGAGTGGAAGTGATTGTCGCGTGGCGTAGTAGTATATACCTAAGTATGTTCTGTACAGGAGAGCGACTCGGCGCGACACTCCGCGACATTCGGTGTGACGCCACTCGTAAGCTGACATTAAAATCTTAGGAGCGAGTACAAACATTATTTACATAAAATCAGATTTTATACAGATAACGATGAATAGATTTACCTATCGTAGTACTTATTAAGTGGTAAATTTATTATCTAATTTCGTAGACATGTAAAAAAGTGGCAAAGACTCAGTCGCTTAAAATCTACTATTTACAATCATATCAAATAAAATTACAGATTTCTCTATTTAGATTACCGAACTCTATTAGAGGCGCATTGACTATCCGATTTAAGACGTTCCTGCGTTATGCTCACACATTAAACAGATTGTAGGATTAACTATAATAAGGTTCTGTAATCATTCAATAAAAAACTAAGTAACAAATTTTCTTAACGCTTGCCCATAAGCTCGCCGAGTAATCTACATTAATCGTAGTTATAGTGCGTGCGTATACGCACCTCATACATATGTAAACTTTTCCTGATATATACATGTCAATGTCATGAAATCGGATAAGCAGTGCACTCGAGATGTGAATTGATCGTGTACCGAGAGCGTCGTACAGCCACCGAGTGGCGGCACGCGCGATGATTCCTCCGGATTAACTCTAGCTACGACATTTACACTTAGGACAACGCGCCGCCGACACTGGCGCCGCGCCTCACGTACGCTCTTCACCAGTGCCAACGCACGCACACACACATGCATGGGTTAAATAAGAGTCATTGTGTGCTCTTTAGTAATTCGAACACGAGCGCAAATATTTCACTAACACAGAGAATCCAGTATCTTACTGGAATCTTACAATATCCACTCGGTTTTATTCGGCAAGATTGTGTTTTGGATATACATTATTTGGTGTATCGCGCATCCGCAGGCAGAGGTGAGTAGGCGTGAGGAGTACGCGGCGCGGGAAGTACGTGGGCGTGGGTGAGGGCGGGGTGGAACTACACGCAGGACTCGGGAATCCGGTGGTCGAGAAGTTTCTCCTTGATGGCGTCTACGTTGAGGTCGGCGGCGGCGCGCAGCGTGGCGGACGCGCTCCGCCCGATCACGCTCGCTCCCGCTTCCGCGCCTGCTCCCACCTCACGCGAGCGTGCGCCCCACGTCCATGAAGCGCCGGGACCACCCGGACCGTTACACGCCTGTGATACAAAAACAGATAATGTAACACAGCTTTTTAATAATCGTACCATTCTATTAAACTTTAATGTTGTTGATATGTTTTATAAGTCACCTAATTTCCCTACACTTTAATAGCACTTGTTCGATTTTGGATAGGTCAATAATTTATATATGATCACGATTTTATACATATCTACATAAACTGTTAATTTAATAATATGTCCATTCCAAGGGATAGGTAAAGTTTAAAATAAAATAATTTTTAATTATTTTCTAGGATTTTAATTTATGTAGTATTCTAACATAGTAATAGAACTTCGTATAAATATGTACGTTGTGACTAGTTATTATGAGTTATGATCATCATACCGTTTGTGGTGATTGTAAAGATTCTAACGATATAAATATAAACAACCAGTTAAACGAGTTTAATATGCACTTGATGTAATATTATCAACAAATTAATCTACTGGGGTAACAAATATTGTTAGACAACGCCGCACCGCGCCGCAACACGCAGCAGGCCGATTATACTAGTCCGCACCGCATGGCACCGCGTTGCGTCGTACCGCCGAATGTAGAGTCACGTTATATTAGCCTGTGTAATCAGCGCTATCAGGCGACGAATCTGCGTCGAATTAGCCGCGCTATTGTCGCGCCGACGATAATGTTAAATTAAAACTAATTCAAAACACTGGATGTGCCGTAAAGAAAAACAAACAATGTCGCGTCGCCGACCTGGCAGCGACTAGCACAGCTCATGCGACGAAGAGCGGTCGTCTCGATAGAACTAGCGCGAGACTTAATTAAAACGTCCCGTTGTTAGTGCGGCCCGTGTCCCACACAATGAGGTGCCGGTACAACTTGGTATAGTTAATCAGGTGCAGCGGCGGATTTATTGTGGCGCCCACCTCTCCCTTGCTTATTTAATTGTGCTACCGGGCAATACCAGACGGTGCGCGGACGTACTTTGTGTCGTAACATGTTTGCGAGCTGGCCGAGCTTAACTAGCAGCTATAGCTCTTGGTACGAGTTTACACTATCATAAATCGTATGTTTAAGTGGTATGGCGTAGTCAACTGCTACATAACACAGTATAAACAGCAATTGTATTGGTGACGTTATAAATGCTATCTACGATATTTAAATTTTATGATAATAAAAATAAATAATGGAAGGACGTGATTAGTTTTATATTTAAGAGCGTTTTCCAGACCCGACACGTAATGCGTGCGTATTATGTTAGTATATTAAGTTTTGCCTTACTGGTTCAGACGGACCGATGCGTGACGGTCTGAAGTAGTGTGAACTAGAACTTATTACCAAATCATAAAGTTTACATTATACAACGTTTGATATCGTCTCACACACTGTACTAATGTAGCCATCGTTGTTGAGATATGGGAGAAATCCTAGTCGAAAAGTAAAATATTCGAGGAACGGGTGCAGTTAAGTGTGGTCCGGTGCGTGATCTAGTGAATGTCGGGACCGCCGTCGCGTGACACATGTGTTTTTACTGGAGTGCTGGTCGCACTAACCTCGAAAATTGGTCGCACAAATCAAACTTATATCTCTTTCGAGCGAGTATAGAGTATAGTCTCCCGCACGTGGTCACACGCGACCATGCCAGTTTCGACGAGCTTTCATTACACTCCGTATCGCCACGACACAAGTACAATCAGCATTAACATGTAGCTTTTCGACTTTCGGCAAGGCTCAAAAACTTTAATCAGTATTAAAATTCAACTCGTTCGTTACTTTATCGGTTCGTAACTGAGTTAGATGAACTTCCATGTTTCTGTTTGATGAGGACTCGGCAAAGTAAATTCTCGATGAAACTTTCGTGTAAATACGATAAAGTTTAATGCCGTCGAGATCGCGCGATGTTTTAATCTTTGGCGTGAGACGCTCCGGAGCGGTTACGTGTGGTTAAATACTTTGATTGAGATGCTGCCGCACCGTTGAGCTATGCGGCGTAGCGCCGTTTCTGCCGCAACTCTGCGCAACAGCTCACCTATATATCTTCTGATATTAATTTACTCATAAAAACTGCTGGCATTGTGACATATGTATGTTCGAAAAGGCGGTAGTATATAAATATTGATCAAGTGTCAATGATGTACCAAGATAGTATCTACGAGCTGCCGAACTGTTCGACCCTAGGGATGGCGAGGGTGCAGAATTTTCTTGTCAAATTTCTCAGGCTTTAGTTGGTATATCGGCGCGGGTGTGAATGTTGTGTAACTTTCTGATGGACGATGTGCGGCGCATGAGTGATGATGAGCTGTGTACTGAGTGAATGTGCCCCAAGAGGCGACAGATAACCGCCGCGATCGTCTCCGAGCCACGCGCATATCATCGAAGCTCGACACAGCGCGCCGCCGGGCCGCGGTCGCTATCGACATCGACCGTCATAAAGATACACGCGCACTCCCTTGAGCCCACGCCTACTCTACCAAAGCGCTTCACTCGCCAAACGTTCACATAAAATGAACGACAACACTAAGTAGATAAAATCGCGCTAAGTCGCATTTCCTTCACAACAAGGACGTGTTAACTTTATGTGATACACGGCTTCTTTTACGGCCGTTACGCACCTTACTGATGTGCGATTAAAGGGAGGGAAAGTTAATGAAAAAATACTTAGCGCCGACCATCTGTCCGACGAAACATCGGAGTGGGGAAGATGCTTACGGGGTTATCACTTTCTTCCTTAGTGTGTGTGTGTATGTATGTGTGTTCTTACGTATATGCGGTCTTTCTAGTACTGATAAAAGCTTGCACTTACTTTGCCATTTGCCAAGTGAGTGTTAGTAAAATCGTTCACACTGTGAAAGCAAATTTACAGTGTAACGTCAAGTATTTACCGTGCTATGTGTAAGTGTCTTCGTGTAGGTACTACTCACCGGTGTAGAAAGCGGCGCGGGTGCGGTGCGGCCTGGAGATGACACAGCCAGGCTGGGCGCGCTCACCGCCTCGCCTGGAATAACGCGCATATATAAGCATCGCTCCGATGATAATTGGTCCCATTATCATCAAACGGTGTACGTTAATGATATAGTAAACTTATTCAAATACTCTAGAACTGTGTACATATGGGCTAGTTTATACATAAATATATGAGCAAACAGGTACCTACCGTCTTATTACAAAAAAATGTGGTTAGGTATGTATGTATTAGCGTCGTTTTAAACCAGGCCTAGTAACTCTTAGCTTGTTACAGTATTTAACATTGATATCAATCTTATGATCAGACCTTATTATTAAACAAAATTAGTATCCCTTTGTTGTAAAGTTAATACATTATTACATATCGCTATTAACCTAGCTACTGTACGCCGAAAAATACGAACAAACGCAAACACAGAATATACCGTTAAATCAGAATGATGGTTAAGAACCACTAAATGTTTATATTTTCATTAGCAATTAGCTGTTGCAGCCGCAGCGTTGGCGGCGGGCATACGCCACGTAAATACTGTTACAGTCGGCGAGTCCCGCTCGCGCCGAGATTTATCTCACCTACGCCGCCGCCGCCGGCGAGGAAAAAACCTTATTAATCACTACATTTAAAGACGGAGGCGAGCGTAAGTCAGGACACAAGAAATAATTAATTGGTGCGCGCATCGAGGCACCCTCACCTCCTATCCCCGCCGCCTTCTCGCCCCGTGCACCGCTCCTAATGTGTCTGAGTTTATTCAAATTGGCTTCATTAATAGGCCCGTGCCTCACGTGTCGGAGCTACGGCAGAGTATCGACGGTTGCCACACTTCCGAGTGATATGAAGCTTATTTTATGGGTGGTATTTATATGAGCGCGGTGTAACTATTCATGTAGGACAGTTCATCATCGCAGTTCTCGTGAGGGGGAGAGGCATGTACCGTGTGCCCTACATTTAATCGCGACTCATATTACTACGGGGTGTGCTTGATTGACCCTTCGATATATGTATAAGACTAGTAATAGTAATAAAAGTAATTTTACTGTATCACTAGAATACGATATTTTGCAGGCACTGTGCTGGCAGCATCGCCAGCGTACATGCGGGCTCCGGGACGCGGGGGCGCGCGGGAAGGTCCCGAAAGCCGATGTGGATTAGGACGTCGTTCAATATAATATCTGCGTATCGAACGCGCACAAAGCGAGCCTTCAGCGCTTTAGATGAAGCTCTTGAAATCGGATCATCCCTTATTATCGTGTTAAGCCGAACGTTTGAATTGAGTGTGCGCGCTGAAACGTCAACGGTTTTGTGAACATTCATTTTATTGCGAGATTAAATAAATTTTGTTTCTCGCCTCAAGTCTTGGTAAGAGAACGTTTTATTTGTGTTCTGGAGTATATACAACTGTTGATGTAAGAGTTGCCGTCACCGCCGTGAGGCTGTCGCGGTAAAGCGCGGTGCGGCGCGGGCGCTCGCGGCGGCGGCGCACTTTGCGGCGTGTTTTCAATTGCGAGTGTCGCCGCGCTGAATATTCAGGATGCTGCATCAATATTCATGAATATACCTAGCCCTCTTATCCCGCACCGCCCTGTGCCTCGTAGCTGTGTGTGTGTCGCCGCCGGGCGCAGGAATATTTTTCAATATTCTTCATGAATGGTTGTCGCATGATTGTATCGCATACTGCTTCATTCGCTTTATTTGAACGACGCAACGTCAGCTGCGGTGCGTTCGTTATGTCTGTATGTCCATTCTATAGAACTTTCAACTAAGCTACGTCAATTCGAGATGGCATCACTTGCTGCGTGTTAAAGATTGCATGATAAATAGATTATTCTATTAAGCAGCAATAGCCTTGTGACTGCCACGCAGAAGTCTCGATACCAACGCGTGCGCGCCTTAGCATCTTTGACTATTCGAAGTTATGTGTGTATTAAATAGTTAATTGTCGCTGTCTTTAACGGTAATGACAACAATATGGAAGACATGCTGAGAGGTTTCCATACCTAATGTTCTCAAAGATTTGTGAAGTCTGTCAACCCGCACTGGGCCAGCTTCGTAGACTATGGTCTAACGCTTCTCACAGTGAGAAGAGGCCTGTGCCCAGCAGTGGAACAGTTTAATACAGAGCTGATATTATATTTATTGGTTTTAATTTAGTCGTCGTGTTGAATAAATACATATTGAATGAAAACAAAGTTTTAAATATTATGAAATATAAAAATAAATAATTTTGTGCCATTGTGAATACACGCACTGTGTACAAAGCGTATGCATAATAAGTGTGCTTGTATGTATTCGTACACTGGCCACGGAATATTATTAACATCAGGGCGCAGGCTTGTAGCGCGCGCTTCCGCCGGTGCCTCCACTGAAGCAAGATCTAATAAATGTGCTTGTCTAGCAATCGCTTCCACTCCGCTGATTGACCTCGCCGTGCAATCTCTTTACATGTTTTTAACACGCTTTTATTAGCTTGGTATGTATCTATGAATCTATGTATCTATGAACTTATGTAACGAAATCTTTGAACGTGATTTTCACCCCTTTCAAACCGACGGATTGATTTGAAACGTTGCAAACTTATCGAGGACAATATAAAAAATTTGAAAAAAAAACTTGATGGCACCTATTGCTTATATACGACATGTATTATGAAAATACTAATTTATAAAAGTACTAGCCCGGCCCGCGGCCCTCGGCTTAGTTTGGAAACAGTACTTTTTTGTCTGAGAGGTATCCTATGTATTTTTCAATACAACATGTATGTGAATGAGATGGGTGTAAAAACCCAGGATTCAACCTCTACGTCTTAAATGTAAAAGTAATGAAAAGAAATGCTCCTAAATCTCGGGGTCTTTTGACGCACAAGGCCCATATTCAAACTCGACCGAGGTGTGACCTCAAAGTGTCTGTACACCAAGTTACAAGTCAATCGGTCCAGTGGTTGAAGAGTTATGCCTTTCACTAACAAACAAACACACAGACCCACATAGTGTTTTCATTAACCTCTTCGAAGAAGATTCAGAATTTACATTCGCATTTTTAATATTAGTTAGGATTATATATTTAAATCGCATAGTCGTTATTGGGAGAGTATCGTCACAAAAGATCCCACTGGGTCGAAGTGTCGCCGATCTGCACTGACTGGCCTCCACATAAGATACAAGATATATTTAAAAGTAAAAATGCTTTGATCGTCTGCTACCGTAGATAATATTACATATATTATCTACGGTAATTAAGTAAGTATAGTAGATAATATACATTATTATCTACTATACTTACTTTAATTTTAAAATAATTACAAAATTATTAAAATAAATTTTGTTCACCTTTTTAAAGATATTGCATTGCGCGTACCTATAAGTAAGTGTATGAAAACAAACGCTCTATTCTAATCTAAAATTAAAAATAAATTATAATTGAACGAGTGCTGCAATCAACGTTTTCATTAGAAACAATGGTAATGCGTAGCTTTTGCGTGATAGAGAGATAGACAGGCATACAATGAGAACATTATTTGACGTTCATACATATAGTAAGCTAAATTGTTTTTAAAAAAGCTTACGTAGAAAAAGCTTTATAACTATTTTGGAGAAATATTTTTTTTTGTTTCTGTAGAAAAAAAAATTTTGTATATAATCAACATTAAAATAACACCAGTGTACTAAGTATGGGTCCACAATACACATAATGGTTTCCAGATCTTCAGTTTGTATTGTACAGTTTGCATTAATATTGCCTTTGTCTTTGTGTTTGTTTGTAGCGACAGAAATATTCTTCTAACAAAAACTTACTGGAGAATTGAATAATTCGGCAGCCAAAAGGGATTAACTCTAAAGCAACCGGCGGCCGGAGGCAGTGATATGCGAATTTAAGGGTGTTTATTCTATTTAATATTATAAATGCGAATGTGGGTTTGTTCGTTTGTTACGCTTTCACACCTTAACTACTCGACAGATCATTATGAAATTTTGCAAAAAGTACTGTTGTTAATGGATAACATTACATAGCCTACATTTACGCGGGCGAAGCTGCGGGAAAAAACTAGTATTGTATATATTTCAGTAAAATACTCGCAGACAACAACTGATTGATTAAACATACGTTCAATCAATCAATTGTCTGCACGGATCGCGTATTAAGTGATTGCCCACCAACTGCCACTATGCCTAGTGTTGTAGATTCAATCTCTACACGAGACAAAAATTTGTGTGATCCTCAAATAGTTATGCCGAGTCTGGGTGTTCTCTGATCCTTTGTTTGAATTTTTGTAAAGTCCACCGTGACCCAGGAATAATTAAAAGCGCGGAAGAAGCTCTAAAAAGAACTTTAACATACTGCTTAAAGATCTTTATTGCAACGAGAACGAGAAATAGTAGGTTCTGCAGCGATTTATTACGTGTGATATTCCGCTCGCCACACTGCACCGGCCAGTCCCTCGCTTACCGGGCAACTGCTCATGAATATGAAGTGATTTTATTTATTTTTCGACTTCCTGCAATGTTTAACGAGGATTGATAAGTGAAGTCTTTGCTGGTTTGTTTGCACGATTAGCGCCTGTCAAGATGTGATTTTATAACGCGTTCACTTTTTAAACAACATAACAGTCTAGTATTTTTTGGTGAGAGTTCTTAAACGCCAACCTCTATATAGTTTTAGTTATAGGGAAATAGTTTTTGACACATATTATATAAAAATGGTATCTAAATTTTAATTGACCGTAGCTAAAACGATTCGATTGTTGATATAGGAACCAGGCCTAATATAGCAGTCGGAAAGGGGAGCTGTGACACAGTCCTTTTCTTTGGTAATGCAGTGAGTTAATTTTCACACCCGCTGATGACGATGTCGCTCTATTGGTACTCTTGGCGTTATAAGCTCAAAGTTATATATACACTGACTGTGATTTCAAAATGGGTACAGAGGGAGTTTCTAGCTAACCTTAATCACGTTGTTTCAATACCTTGCTTTCCTTGAACATGAGAAATGTTGATGTAACGTTAAGATGTTACTATAGGTCCTTCTTAGTGACATTGCAATAACGTTAAGATATTATTACGGGTGCCATTTTGGTTGCCCAAAATAAAAATAAAAATTTGTATAACGAATTAAAACTACAGGTATGCTTGCGACGTAATAATTATGCAGCTAAGTGATTTTTATTGCACGGTTTGGCTTTTGTTGAGCCGTGGTGGCGTTAACGCGTGGCGTGTGCGTGACGCAGCTCCGGAGTTATGGCACCGATAATTTGCCTCTCAACGTGTTATAATCATAAGAGCAGCTCGTTCGGCGCACGAGTCAACATTAAACTGATTTACAAGCCTTTTTAATTGTTAAAGCGGCGGCGCGGCGCTGTATACCCTCATTCACTGCCTTCATTTCGTAATTGCGGTGCATTCTACTATCAGAACCATCGTTTTTATAACTATCGCTGTGTTTATAGTCCATTACTATCCCGAAATTCTTATAGCAATACTGAAGTGTTCTTGAAAGGTCTTGACACGTAACGGCCATATCCCAACTAATATTATAACTGCGGATGTGAGTTTGTTTGTTACGATTTCAACCCTAATCTACTTCACCAATCGTCGTGTAATTTCGCATACACGTTGTTACAGTTATAAAAAAAGGCAAAGAGTGCCTTTATCCAGAAAAACATACTTTGCCCAGGTGAAAGAGACTGCGGGTTTGTACGTAATAAATTAAGTTATTGAAGTCGAAATCCTTTTTAGACACATCACAGTACGTCTCTGGAAATCGTGTGACAAAAACATATGTGTACGTCGAGTGGTTGCGTCGTCGTCAGTCTAATGCGCCTACAGCTGGAGCTGCGAGTTAATTTGCCATCGATCGTTAGCGCGCGCTATCCGTGGTTACTCACTAACTTACTTGCCGACAACTCGCATCCACATTGGCTTTTAATTAGGGCCGTCGTTAGCGCTGCTGCACCGCATCGGCCCGCACCGTGTCGTGACGTGCCGCGCTACTTCGTTCATGGGTGATTGATTTGCGAACATTGACAACTGGCTGCGAAGCAAGTTCACTCGTTTGCGAAGTGAACTTAGCTGGTGCGAAAGTCGACTTGTAAGCGCTTTATATCTATAATTCTGGCGAACTGTTTTATTTTATGGAGTTTTACATTATTTTCACTTACATTAGTATATTTTATACTATGTAGAGCAAATATAATTAAACGCTGAGTCTGTTGATAAGCGATGAGTGACAACGTAGTGGTTACTACTTTGGTAGCCTTACCATTGTCAAAGCTCTGAGTGTTATGAGTTTGATCCCTCTCGGGACAAATATTTGTGTGATCCACAAATGGTTTCAATCCACAAAACAACAATCTTTGTGTCCTGACGCGTGTAAGAGTGAGACTGGGGCTTGCAATGCTTTAAAAATAAGAAGGAATAGCTGACTTAAAAAAGGAAGGGACATAGGGGTCGCCGTACTATGTGCAAGCTTGGAAAACAAGGTACTCCTAGCTGAGTGTAACCCGAGCCTACAATATAGGAATTGCTACTCGACCAGTACAAAAAGCTTGGTTAATAAAAACACAACATAATAGGTTATAAGGCCGCTTGCAATGTCATTATCCGTATTGTTCAAATATAATAACAAAAATAATCTATCTCTGTCTCTTCGATTATATAGATAGACTACCATGCAAAATACTATTTTGATTATATTGTTGTATCATATGAGATTGTTAATCATAGATTGACGTATCGTGTTCGTAGTCTCGAGAGTCGAGATTATATTGTGAACACGAGCTCTTTGGATATTGGACGACGGTATTCACATAACATGTTCAAACCATTGAAACAGCTATTCTCATTATTTAGATATTTGATCGCGTTCTGCTATAGAATAGCTACAGGAATGTATGTTCAGGACTAGATAGTCCAAGTATTCATTGTTTTGAAATTGCCTCGATGGATAGTAAATGCGATTGCTGTGTATGAGGTCTCGGGTTTGAATCCCGAGTCTGGCGAAGTGGTAGCACGGAGTCTAGAACAGTGCCCGGTAAACGGTTATAGGCTCACCCTTTTGTGGCCTAAAACCCAACTAGGCGAAATGTGGGTATACATATATAGTCTATATAGGCGTCTACCCGACTGTCTCCGTGGCGCAGCGGTATTGAACGCGACTGGTGTGCATGAGGGCTCGGATTTGAATCCCGGGTCGCGCCAACAAAAAGTTATTGGATTTTTCTGTTATGAAATCTCAATAGCAGCCCGGAGTTAGGAAGTTGGCGGCGATAGACACCCCCGTGCCTCGGAAAGCACGTAAAGCCGTTGGTCCTGCGCCTGATCTCTCTCCGGTTGTGTCGGATTACCATCCCATCGGATCATGAGAGTTAGGGAACAGAGAGTGCACTTGTGTGCACACGCTTGTGCACTATAATATCTACTGCGCAGATGGCCAATCTCCGTGAAGATTGGCCGCCATGACCGAAATTCGGTCTGGAGGACGTTATTGTAATATAGGCGACAGACTATGTATGTATGCATATGAACTCAGCCTAGTATCTTTTTAGAGTTCGAAAAAACCTTATTATTTACACATCAGCTTTGTCCGTCCGTCCGTCTGTCTGTTATACAACTTTCAACTCCAGAACCGTAAGAGCTAGAGAATCGCGGTCAACGCCATTCGACTCAGCATAGTCAATATACCCCGAAATGACTATGATCTTTAACCTCTGACCTCGGTCACGTGGTATCGCGTGACCTTTGCATATTACTTGAACCATTTTTTCGAACTCTAATCAGAATCAGAATCAGATCTTTATTTGCTTTGAATGTAGGTACAGGTATAAGATGTTGTACATAATTGATGAGATCGGCTACAGTCTACCTTACGGCATGCAAATTATTACATAAATTAAAATATTAATAAAATCCAAACAATGTCAAAATCAAAACATAAAACAAAACAGAAATTAAATTGAAGTCAATTAACAATTAGATAAACAAAACAAAAATTTAAAAGAAGTCAATTAACAGTTAGATTAACAAAACAAAAATTAAAAAGAAGTCAATTTTCAATTAGTCAGGTACATAAGTCGTACATGGTTAAATTGCAATAATAAACAATCATTATCTGGATAAACTCAAATCATTTAAAAAGTCTTTCACTGAGTAGTAGCATTTGTCTAAAAGTAGTGCAGTTACCTTAGATTTAAAAAAGGTTAACAGAACAATCTTTAAGACCATGAGGTATTTTATTATAAATGACAGGACCCATTGTCATAATACTTTTCCTTAACAGTGCTGTTTTGTAGTTACCCATATGCAGCAAGTTCTTGTATTGGGATCTCAAAGGGCCATTGCGTGTTCTTATATTGGCCAGTGACGGAAATAAGTTTAAATTGGTTTTCACAAAAAGATAAAATTTACAATTTACAATTCATTGCCGATTCTCACTTGTTTATAGTATAAAACTCTCGCACTAGGAACAATTCCTAATGCCGCAGCAAACTTTACAAACATTTAAACAATGAACACAAAGAACACCCAGGCTCGGAACAACTATCTGTGGATCATACAATTGTTTGTCCTGTTTGGCATAACACTCGCCACAGGGGCTGTGCCGAGACTATCTCTTAAACCACTGCACCACCCGTGGAATTAAGTCAGTTCTTTATATTGTAATAGACAAGTTCTTCAAAAAGTTAGTCTTCATAATTGTCCTAGTATATGCAAACTTGTACTTATAATAGTAGGCCATTACAAATAACTCTTAGTTTGTATGAATTTGTATAACAATTTACTACACTACCTATAGCGCCTTCATGCTCAACGAAGCTCCAATACATAACCGTCACTTCTTAATCGTATGACGTCGCTAATATAGCAGTCGAGACTTATTTGATGAGCACCCATTTTATTAGTCGTTGGATAACATAAAAATGCCGCTGTTCGCAGCGGCTCGACGCGATGCGACACAACGCGCCAATTGGCTGCGAACAGGTTCGAATTGTTACAGAGTACTCGCGTCGCGAAAACGCTCAATGAGGAAGGATTTTTGTGTAATCCCTTCATTGAATTTAAACGGGAACACACTTTTATTTTTATTTTCGTGATGATTTATTTAATGGGCCGTGTATGTTATTGCGTTGAACATGTACGGTAACATTGACGTAGTCAACTGATCATAAATACTCATCATCAGTATTTTAATTTATTTACTTTACCAATGTGTAGATCCATACTAACGTTATAAATGCGAAAATATGTCTGTCTATCTGTCTGTTACACTCTCATGCCTAAACTAATAAACCCATTTTAATGAAATTTGGCAAGGAGATAAGTTGTAACCTGGGGAAGGACTTAGTCTACCTTTTATCTCAGTATGTGATCCCGTGGGATTCACACAGGTAAAAACCAATGTATGATTTGGTAACGAAAACCTGTTGGAAGACCGTTGGAATACCACGCAGAGGTCTCGAGTACGATACCTAGCTATCTTTGACTTTTCGAAATGATGTGCGTATATCATAATTAATAAATAGTTAATTATCGCTTGCTTTAACGGCAAAAGAAAATATCGTGAAAACCCGCATGTCTGTTAGTTTTCCACAATGTTCTTAGTGTTGTAGATGAATATGGCCTAAACCTCCTCACATAAAGAAGGACAGTTTATATGATTTTATATTATTATGACCAACCAATGATACTAGATTGTTGGCGCAGCGGTACACTCAGCAAAATAAATCGATACACACTTGCAAGATTTCACTTTTTTCAATCATGGTAAAAATTAACATTCGCTGGTTTATTACAGCAGTAATAGTTGAAAATTTGTTTATGTATTTACAGTTCGAAAATACAGTAGGTTTAATAATTAGGATAATTCATAAAATAGTTTACTTTGTTAAACGATAAGCTACTTATGTTGCTGACTGTATTTAATGAATTGACTGCTGTGCGCGTTTACTAACTACAGTGCGCCTTGAGTCTCGGGTACGATGCCCGAGTCCGACAAAGTACTAACGGGTATTTTTGTCAATAAATTCTTCCCTCATTTTTTTATTTTATTTATATATCATATCATAGATTTATGTTATCTATAGTTCATGGTGACCTTTTCATCGGAAAAAATAGTTGTTACTTTGCGATAGCTATTTTGCGAAGCTTAAGACAAAAGCTTTCTTTTGTAAATATACTATCGATATTCTTATAACAATGAAAATACGCTTTATAAGTCGTAAATCCTTTAATGAATATCAGCCGTGGTACTAGTTACTTCATCATTTTACACTTCAGTAAGTTCACTTAATACTAAATATTTCATAATTTACTAGTTATCTCAATACAATCATTGCAAAAAGACCCATCCAATAATTCAATCAAAGTTCCGTTGCATTATCTTTTTCCTTGTTAGATTGCGATAGTCCTTCAGTTTTCTTTGCCAATAAGGACATTTCCTTTTGTAGCTTCTTTTTTGAGCATACGTATATTTTTTTAAAGCCCGCGTTTGTTATCTCTCCCTTTTTTGGAGGACATCGCGAACATACAATTAACGGACACAAACTTGGTGATTATGCAAAGAAAAGGATATTCGAATGATCATTAATGTCTATCCGAATGTTAATCAATTCGTTGTCACCAATTCGAATCGAAGTCGAATATTAGATCCTTGATTTGATTATCGATAGTCTTTCAAATATTTCGATTGTCTAATTAATATTATTAATGCGCAAGTAAGTTATGAAATGGTGGTTCGTATGTTGATCGAAAGACTTGGGTATCTCGGTAGTGTAGTAAGTGACGCACGACATTTCCTTGACAAATAAATACACGATGTATGAAGTTTACAAAAAATTGTATTATCAGGTGACTGCATAAGTGCCGCGATTGAAGATGGTGTTTTAAAACGGGCGTGAATAAAGTCAACTACAGAAAGTATGTTGCGTTGGGTTTGTAATCAGTTAGTGTTGCGGGCTTTTAATGGCCCAAAGGTATCTCGTGAAAGTAATGATGTTACGAGCACAAAGGACACAGTGCTGTAGCCACGAGAGGCGCGTTTAGAAAATTCAAATACATGTGAGTAAAGTGACGTCACAACGTTGTCTATACGAGTGTGTGTGACCAGTGGTACTGGCGATGAGTCCCGCAGCGGGGGCCACTTCCAGCCGTATATTAAGCTTTTATGAGGATTGCCTTTTAAGCCGCGTCGAGTGTCCCCCGCATACCTCGTCCCTCATCTCCACAACACCCTTTCTATGCTTTTCCCTTGTTATGCGCCTAATATGAATATTTGAATGGCGAACGCTTAATTCACAATGTCGTAGCACTCGTAGCACTCCATCATCGCTTCGTAACACAAAGAAGAGATTTTTTTTATGTAGCTACCGTACATTTCTATATGAGAGATGGGTCATTGTATTAGTAGACATCGGATATCGTGTATGCTGCGTATGTTTGAAGCTGTCACGCGCTCGTCTTGTCTAACGTGAGGACAGCTGTTTCATGTACATATGTGTTACCTACTTATTGTTATTGAGGTACACATTATTACATACGGCTTTTCATGGCTTTTGATAATAACACGCTTTCCATTTTTTGAGTCTCAGTGGCACACCGGCGGCCAGTTAATTAATTTTAAATTATGTCTGGCATTCCAAGACAGGGTAAACATTATACAATATTTTGTCATTGAATCAGTTTAGCTGCAGAAAAGTGGTTACCTCACCACTACCAAGGTGTTGCAAGGTGTTGCGGTGTGCTGTTACGATTGGTCAGAGTGACAACGTAACAATTTTACAACTATAGTAGTTGCAATAAGACCAGATTACTTACCAAGGGACGAGACGCGCGAGTGTAGTGGACACTTTTTAGTAATCAATATACATGAATACATACATATACTTTTGTGGTGCGATACTCACAGTAGTTGTTAGGTATGAGATCGGGTTCGGCGTCATCATGATCGGACTGCTTGCGGGCCGCGGCGAGTGGTGCAGCGGGCGGCGGCTTCGCGTGCGGCGGTCGACGGCGTCGGCGCAACGACAGTGCGCATGCGCCTGCAACAAGCGCGCACACTGCGCCTGCACCTGCGCCCGCCGCGCCTACCACGCCACCCATACCCAACTGCGCCTCTGATGCTGCAATAACAGACAACATACCATTATTATAGTTTAAATATGTTTAAATTTGTGAACATTATCAAGGGCTCTCTTTTAAGCTCATAAGGCTTTTAAGGTCAATAATATATTTTACCTTATAAATCACGATGCGTGTTTGAATTACTCTCATAGCTTTTTAAATAACTCAAGGTTCAATAGTGTTCTTTTTGGGTTCTAACTATATAATACTAGCCTAACTTGAATAAAAAAATTATATAGTCTTAATAAGTTTAGCAGCTAAAATACTTAGAAAATTTAATGAACATTATGTAAACATCATCCTTTATAAACTCTTTGTAAACCTTTTTATCTACGGCATTAATATGAAGCAAGTTAGCGTTTATATTAAAATAGTTCTGAGAGATATTGTAAGCTTCTTGTAAATTTTATAAAGAATACCGTAAGATTTTACATAGTAAAATGATGTGAGAATAAGAACGATAGCTATAAGTAGGATCTGTCAGAATACAGGCACATCGTACTTTGAATTTGAACATTGCTTATAGAGTTTGACGACATTCTACAAGTATTTAACTTATTACAGAACTATTCCGATAGTAAGTAAGTCGTTATGTAAATGATTATTAGCAAGGAGATATAATTATGTATAATGTACGATTTTAATTGAGCTCATGATGATTATAACAATAGTTGACATTCTTAAGACGAATTTAAAGGGCAAGTAAAGCGTAACTAATATTATAAACGCAGATGTGAGTTTGTTTGTTTGTTTGTTACGCTTTCACGTCTTAACTACACGACTGATCATCACGATAATTCGCATATACATTGTCAGGGTTAGATAAAAGGACATAGGGTACCTTTCATCTAGAAAAAATAACCTAACCTATATTTACGCGAGCAAAGCTGCGGACAAAATCTAGTTAAGCTATAATTTATAAGTTATTTCTAGCGAATTAAAAGGGCAAATCAATATCCTGATCGTGATTCAGGTCAAGCCGATGACGAAAATGATTTAATATATTATTATGTAAAATAGAGACGTCTTGCGGCGATTGTCTTTATTTAATTGAGGATGACACTTGCTATTGAGTACCATTAACTACGAAGGATACATCTGTCTAGATTGTGTTGCAGCACACCGACAACCAGACACTATAGGTTTTCAATTACGTCTGGCTTTCCAGCACATTAAAAGGCGTAAACATGTTTAGCACAGCAGTAGGAAGATTGTATAAATGTTCAAGATCGTACTTTTAGTTGAATACCAAAGCCGACTCGATTAAAATTTGCATTGAGTTGCATGCGTTAACAGTTGATTCCTTGACCGGTTGTGCCGATTTTAGACGACACGAATATACATGTTGACGTAAACTATCTCAAATATTGCTGATACACATAATTAATTCTACCAACCGAATATTGGTATTGGTATTGATGTGCCTTTCGGTATATATCCTATACCACATGTAGGAAACCAGAATCAGAATCTTGAGATCTAAAATTTTTTGCCACTAAAAAGATTAAATCAGAATTTAATCTTTTTAGTGGCATAGGAAAATTGGGAGTTAAACTCATAGATACTTGCATGTTTCTAGCTTAAGGAAACAAGATGGCTGTTATCCGTACTAACATTAAAAGAGCCACAAATACAGTACAAACTAAATATATGCGGTCGTATGTTACATCGCGAAGGAATGTCAGCAGTTATTTGCGTTCCACTGGCCATTACGCTTAGAGCGGGTGAACTGATTACTTTGGCTGCTTCGACTCTACATTTCGAAAGTCACTTTGCGTTTCAAAGACTTTTCGAGCTGTAGATATTTAAGTTCAGCGCTGTCGAGAGAGAGGTAATTTGAAGAAAACAAGTATTCGCGAGGCTCGCTTGCTGGAGAGAACGATGCGGTATTGCAGACGGTGCCGGCGCCGTGCCGTACCCGGGGAGACAATTACGCAGGACCTAATTAAAACGAATACGTCTGAAGAATGCCCTCCCCTTCCTCCCTGCTCTTTCAAACTCAAAGTTAAAGTTCCGTATCGTTTGGCATTTGTCTCACAGAAAGCGGTTACTTCGTTTTGAAATTACTTGTAATTTCACCTGACCGAACCCTACAACGCTATTCACTTAATAACTAGCTGTAACGCCACAGTTACAAAATAATTGTTTGTCGTAGTGTCCTTTCAGAAGTACCTCCCAGAGTATGGTCGCTTTAGGAAGTATTTCCGGAAAGGCACTTCATCGTAAGCGATGCTAAAGTTGGTACGATGTCACGTAGTGTCGGTCACGCAGCTGTGGTCTCGCCGCGCTTAACCAAATGACTAATGTGCTCTCCACGATTCGAAGCAAGTGTACAAGTTCTCTCGCCACGTGCACTTGAACTTACTTTGCACTTACTTGAATTGGTATAAAATTAAGGGCTTTGTTTCATTTTAGGTATAGGTTTTAGTTTTACAAGTGTATATCGGCTTGCTGTCTCTTATAGATGTTGGAGTTTTGTTCTGATAGAATGGTTGTGAATTGGTATTTTAGAGACAGTTTAATAGTGGTTCCAATGGTAAAAAGTTGAGGAGTGCTAGCTATTAGCGTGGGATTTAGTGGCGTAGGTATGTGATGTGAAGAGATAAGTAGATGGATGATGTAATGGAGAACATCGTTAATATAATAAATTCTGCGATGATGGGTTTAAGACTAAAGTAGTCTGTAGTCTGTACTATATATTGAATCTTTCCTATACTAAGCACTAGAACGAAAATTGTCGGTCAGGTTTCATTCCTTTTTTAACCTTTTAAACTGCGGCGGCTAAACAGTGGCAGATTATTTGAATTAAGTTGAATGTGTTTCCTGGCACCAGAATCTTTATAGCCTTTAAAGCCTTATCAAGTTTGAACAATCCACAAATATAGTAAGCGTGTAATTGTATTATTTTACGCTTTATCGCTTGGATCAGCGCGCGGGTCGCTCGAGTTGGTTGGATCGGTGGCATAGACCGCGTCATTAGGCTCGCGCGTATCATATGCAAATGAAAGCGCGTGCTTCGCATTGTTGACAACTTCAAATACCTACATATAATTTTTGAATATTTGGTTGTATACAAAGCTCTAATTATAAATTTTTTTCTAGTCTAAATCTTATGGTTATAGGTGATGGCCAGGAGAAGATTCACTTTGTCTACTTTCATTCATCTCTATCTCATGATCTGTATACTAAGTTTATAATGGCAAACCTAAAATATAAATATTCGCGTAAACAGAAGACAATATTATATAAATTCGCACTAATATTATAATTGCTAATGTGAGTTTGTTTG
Organism: Catocala fraxini; assembly: GCA_930367265.1. Lineage (NCBI taxonomy): Eukaryota > Metazoa > Arthropoda > Insecta > Lepidoptera > Erebidae > Catocala > Catocala fraxini. The sequence continues at coordinate 19,911,296 of OV884029.1, forward strand.
TTTGATTGTTACTCTTTCATGCCTTAACTACTTGATCATCCTCAAATTTCGCATACTCGTGGTCAAGGAGAAGGACCCACCTTTCACCCAGAAAAAACGACTGTTACTAACTTAACCTAACCAATATTTACGCGAGCGAAACCGCGGGCAAAATCCAGTGAATAAATAGCTATAGGTGTTTTATAGTCAAGCCCATCATATTATTCAACAGGAGGCTGACTGGTGACGCTAACTTTTAGTAAAATACACTCAACGCACACATGCGTGTGCTTATGTACGTATGCACGTGTAATAAAGTCACGTGTTAGCGTGTCCAACATTGTCGAGCTGAAATAACTAAGCCTTTGTTTGGCGCGGCTCTTTTAGCTCGGCCGACCAACTAAAACATATTCCATTATTGGACTACGCTGCTCGATTTAGTTTAGTTTCATTTTCCGCGTTGCTGTTGACATAGTCACTAGTAGTGACAGATGGCTTTGTACGTAACTGTACACGTGCGAATTGCAATAGATGCCTTTTATTGCTCATCTGTATGTCATATTTTATGGAAGTATTAATCAAGTTCGACGTCATATTTGTATCTGAGTGAAAATGTAAGCTGATACAAGTAGCTCGTGTTTTACAAGTACGGTTAGGCAGTGGAGCGTATCTTTAAAGGAATATATAATGCTGTTTCTACATTAATTAAAATGCTACAAAAAAAAAAGATTTATTTGAAGCGCTCATTTAAGGCATATAACATTGCCTGTGTTAGGAGGCCCGCTCTGTCGTGTACAAGCATGTTATGTCACCAAAATCCAAAATATTTAATATTGTCTTCTATTTACGCGAATATTATTCATTGAAATTAAACTGCTATATACGGATTTTATCGCGTTGTTTATTTGACACTTTATTACAAAATTTTGAAAATTGTTTCACTACTACTACTATTAAACTTTACTAATTTTTAAGCTAATTAAATTATTATTAAACTATTTAGATTTAATTTATTTTTACTTTTACACTTTCCCCGACGTTTCGGTTGCTTTTCAGCAGCCATGGTCACGGGGAGACTAAGATGGCAGTTCTCTCAATGTTCCAGTGTAGTTATTTCAAAGTACCCGAACATAATTTAATCATTGGTGTTTCTATTTACGCAGAATGAGCTCAAAGTATCATGAAGTCTAGCTGTGAAAAATGTATAAAAATAGTCAAACCCAAGAAGAAGCAAACCACAGTTAGACTTCATGATACTTTGAGCTCATTCTGCGTAAATAGAAACACCAATGATTAAATTATGTTCGGGTACTTTGAAATAACTACACTGGAACATTGAGACAACTGCCATCTTAGTCTCCCCGTGACCATGGCTGCTGAAAAGCAACCGAAACGTCGGGGAAAGTGTAAAAGTAAAAATAAATTAAATCTAAATAGTTTAATAATAATTTAATTAGCTTAAAAATTAGTAAAGTTTAATAGTAGTAGTAGTGAAACAATTTTCAAAATTTTGTAATAAAGTGTCAAATAAACAACGCGATAAAATCCGTATATAGCAGTTTAATTCCAAAATATTTATTAATTAAAATTTTTAATATCGTCTCTGAATAAATAAGATAAAAGCCTTCCAAGTCTATGGTATTAAGGGTAATTGTCAAAGACAGAAATAGAAAACAATAAAATGTTGTGACGTAAATGCTACATGATTGTAGCAGTGCGAAGGAGATAGCGGGATATAGAAAGGATTATTTTGAATACTATTAGCTCTTGCATTTCATCTATCGGGCCTAAGCCAGACATAGGCAAGGCCTAAGAAGTCAGATATGCTTTGCGTTTGGATTAAATAAAGCTGCTATTATATACATATATTGTATTAGTCTAAATCTTTCGCAGCGGCATACCGGTGGCTAGACACAACGGGTCTTCAATCATGTCTGGCAATCAACAATTACCCGATTAATATTACTGAGTAAGTGATATTGAGATACTTTTAACAAGAATTTAGTCATATCATCGTTTAGCTTCATACACCACAGAATGGAAAATGAAAATGAAAAGACAATGAAGTTTTCCTAAATACACGATTACAAGCTTTTCTAAATCTGTTTTATTGGCTGCACGATTGAAATGACATATTAATGTATGAATGTTGATGCTCTGCTCAATCGTATGTAGTAATGTACGTAAATTCAAACACTCGTTGACAAGGAGACGGGCGATATGAAAGCAGAATTTTATATCAACCACTAGAATATATTAGGTTATTGGTTTGTTAGTTTTATGTGTGTGTCGTGTCTCGAGAGGCGCTCCGCTCGACTCATATTTTCGCATGTAACAATGTACGAGTGCTCCGTACCTCCGCCGATATTATTCCTCACGACAAATAAGCTTTTTATTAAAATAAAACTCAGTGCACTCACGATGGTACTCGACATCCGTCAAGGAAAAACGTTATTGCTCGGCGGAGCTGTCACAAAGGTCACGTGACACGTGCCGCCCGGACGTGATCTCGCCGCGAGTCCTCGAGCCTCCTAAATAACGTTAACTTAGCGTCAAAATGGCAATTTGCATGGAATTAATATAAATATTAATCATAAAGGGCCGGTATTAATGATTAAAGTTGCGACGTTAATGTATTCGCGTCTCGGCGCGCGGACGCGTCTTGTGAACGAGTTGTGTTACGTTCTATGGCTGTTCTTACTTGTTCCCGCGCCCTTGCCACAGCCTCGTGTCGCTAACTACTATTACTATCTACAAGATGGCTCCGTGTTACACAACACAAATTAATTCAGAACGTTGATTATTCATTGAAATTCATGTTAATGTTGTAAGTGGGATGTTTACATATCTGATTCTGTTCCAACATTCAGATATTATAGACACGAATCTACGAGATAACCTTTCCGTTCCGGTTATAGAATAAGTAACGTATTCAAATAGTATGTTAGAATTGCTTTATAAAAGTTATAGTTGTTTAATCAAATCTCTTCCATAATCAGTTCCAATAGCACGTTCGGCCATCCATAATTGCATCAAATATTGGTTTGATATTTGCTTAACTATACAATAACAAATGGGTAATTCAGTCGATGTACTTTTAATCTTATATGATTTATCTTTAGTACTTTAGTATATTATGCTAGGTGACAAGACGAGAAACATATAACGCACTTGAGGGATAAATAAATTATTTTTATTATGTTCTATTCTTTTCTAATTACTATGAGCATGTTAATTCTTTATTAAAATGCTAATGTTATTAAAACGTTTAATATAACACTTTACCTTTATACTAAGATTTGAATTTAAAACGTATTATTTTCATTTTAGTGTAATTAAATTCTTGGCGCTCTTAGTTGGGAAAGCTGAATGTCGGGGAAAGTGTAAACTTAAATATTAATAGGTTTAATAGTTTTAATAATTTAATTAGTTTAAAATTAGTAAAGTTTAATAGTATCTAGTAGTAGTGTAACAGTTTCAAAATTTTGTAATAAATTTTAAAATGATTAACGCGATAAAATCCGTATATAGTAGTTTAATTTCAATGAATGCTTTGTGTAATTATTCAAAAATTGTATTATATTGAATAACCAGAACCTGTTGTTCTATTAGGTTGGATATTGTTTAGGTTTGGGTAGGCAACATTATATAGATGCAGTCAAATATTGAGCAGCGAGCTGCTATACAAGAGGAGTAACACAAGTCTATTCAGCGTCGCTGCCGTTGATTGTTTTATATCTCTTGCAAAGATGCAAGAGAATGAAGATGAAAGATACTACAGCCTTTAGTGGGCTTTAGTGACCTTTTAGTGGCGTCTTGGTGGCCTGGTCACAGCACAGTGGGTACCTACCATCCTGTTTTCTACGCTGGTAGCGTAATGTATTATTTATTCACAAGTGTTTAAAAGCTGTCGTAACCGCCTAAGTCAAAACAAATCTCCTTGTATATAGTATACCTATTATGAAAATCATGTAAGTATTATCATTTCAAGTAGCTCTTTTCCTTCTTATCTCGTATGATATGTTAAGTAACTTTTTAAACTTACCATCTCGTATATCTTGTAATTCAACCTCTAATTATTATATAATTATGTAATATAAAGCTTCGGGTTGTTGCACTCTTAACTTTTAAAATTAATCACGGCAAAGCTGGGTTATAAATTGTCGTAGCTTGTGAGTTACGTAGGTAAGTGGTGTCATCCTGTGGTGTAGAAGAAGCGTGTCTGTGTGACGGACGCACGTGACATGAGACATGAGGCACAAGGCACGAGACACAGTGTCACAGTCGCTCTGTGGCGCTGTCGCGCTGCGCTCCACCGATAAATCATGTCCGCGGACAAAACGACGACGAACGAATAATCATTATTCATTGCACTTTATCAGTGATTTATTACACCGTTATTGTATTTTTCCGCTACGTAATTAATACGGGAACTGATGCAAAATATCGCATATTCATCATTGGACGGCAAACGCGATTCATTCCGTAACTTGTCCGAGTTATTTATTGTACGAACAGACAGAGAGGGCAAACATTATCATGTATTTATATTTGGCACGCATGTACACATAGTCACTATTATGTAGTTATTCCTAACCTGCTATTTTGAGGCTGTAGTAGCCACACACAACATCGAATAATGCTAGCTCGTTCAAGAGACGCTGGCAAAGTTGAAGTTGCTAGATCTATGGAGCTTCGGTACTTGTAGTGTCTGAGCCGTACATAATATGGAAAATGCAAAACAAATTGAAGATATATCGTCTGTGTTTATATAACTTTTGACTAAATGTGATAGTCATCGAGCTTCCTAATATTTACAGCACATGTGAGGCTTTTGATGGTGCTCAATTTCTATTAAGTTGAATATAATTCTAAAAGCTTATATATATATATATATATGATTTAGTATGAGATAGTATGTCGCAGATTGGGATGTCGCCGACAGTGACAGCGGTGTAGGCAGAGTTACGGGTCCGCAGTCCAGAGGCCGGCGCGGCGGCCGATCCCTCTGGTCAGTGGGCAGCGGTAATAGCTCTAAAACAAAAGGCGGATTAGAGCGGCGCGATGGTGCGCGATCATATTTCAGTGCGGACGGCGCGCGGCGGCAGCGGCGGGCGGCGGGCAGGACGACGGCTCAGAGCTGCTGATTTATACGCGCCGCGGATAGCGGCTCGACTCCACTGAATACGGCTCAAATAGCCGCCTAACAAATGGCCGCCCCGGCCGAATGCCAACCAAATAAAAATGATATGTTTGAGGCATAATTTTTGTCCAAATCCGTCCTAGATTCAAACCCGATATTTTCCACTTTGATTGAGCTGGCATAAAGCTGATTTATGTTATGAATAGCCGAATTTATTCCTGGTTTATGTCACAAAGACTTGATAGTTCGATAGTAGTTTACGCGAACATCTTTAGTGCATCGCTGTAGCAGGAGTCACCATCATGCCTACAGCTAGTAATTTAAGCCTATAAAATATGTTTAGTATATTCGCTGCTAGGGTTAACAAGATTACATCGTATTTGCACGTAAATCTCTCAGATGTGACATTACCTCGTCGCGTATTTATGAAGACAAACAACTTGTGCAGTTGCGTGAATGATTCATAAGGCGCTGCGACCGAGCGACCGCGCGCAGGTGTGTCATGCCACTGTCTTTGTATTGAAGTGGAGAACTAGCACTTGTCTCAGCTCGGTGCCACTGCTTACGCTGTGACGTTACGTATGCTGACTGAGCCTGAATCGTATGACTGATCTTCTTGTTTTTTCTATATTTCATTGAGAGACACGTATGAATTATTTATTATCGATATGTGATTACGTCGTCGTAGCATGGAAGTGGTCAATAGCGCAATCTGAGAAATATTTAAATATAATTCATTGAACAATTGATGCACCAGTTAGTGCTGATTAATAAGAGGAGGCGCATTGTACAGTAAATTGATCTAATATTTACACTAAACATATCGTACCGCATTCCGGCTTTCAGTGTTATTTATTCTATATAGATACAGGGAAATACTCTCGAGATTACAATCATTACCATTTCACGTTCATTTTTATTACTTTAATCGATGCAGATACTTTTCTTGTCTTGGAAATTTCAAATATTAAGTTTTTGCTCATTGTAACATTTACTATACCTATGGGACTATCTGTATATTTATTTATTTAAAACTTTATGCATAAAACAATACATCGGCGGAGTTAATGCCAAGGGCATTCTCTACCAGTCAACCGTAGGGTGATGCAGAGATAAAATGAAGTAGGTACATATAGCAGCATGGCACATACTTGTATATAAGATATACATAGCAATAAACATATTATATAATCTAAATAAAATATATACTCATTTATTCATATAGATATAGATACTTGCATACATACATATACACATACGTATTATATTAATGATGAGAAGAATCTGATAAACTGTCGAGGAGGAGAGCACGTACTTTTACCTTGAAAGTGTAACGGTTTGTGGACATCATGATTTCATGAGGGAGCGCATTCCACAGTATAACAGACAGGACGAAGAAAGAAGAATGAAGGAAACCAGAGGTATGAGAGAGACAAAGTAAGAGGAGGTTATTGGAGGGAATTGTATACACGGACAGATAGTAAAACGAGTCATATCTTATAGACTAAGTGCTTGACTAAACTAAAAATATTTACGCTGTCGCACATTGCGATAGCGTAAATATTTGCCACATAATTATTATGACGACAACACGTACAATTAATTAAACAACAGACGTTAATCGGACAGTAATCTGCGCGCTATAATCAATAGATCCGCTATGTAATCATCTGTGCATTCATTGACATAAATTAGTAATAAACAATTAATCCTAGTTTAAGCCTTCACGATTAAAATGTATCGGAGTTTGTGATTAATCAGTGAGAGATCAGCGAGAGATGAGCTGTACTGGCTGTTAAATGATAAATGATCGAGATTGTTTGTAGTGATAACAAGGGGTACTTAGCGGTCGCCCGAGACGCGCGTACTGGGCCCCATCTCTTGTGGTTATAGCGACTATCGAGCTGTTTACTTTCAATTTCGTTGGCAACTTATTGCCATTTGTTTGTGGGAGGCTACCCCTATTCCCCCTGTCCAGGCGAATGACTTCCCACCCTGCACGTGTACTGCAAGTACTAAATAAGGCACCAGACAGCCGTCCGTCACTGCTGTGCTCTTGCACCGATGGGTACAATACGGATGACGACAATGGTCGATCGTCATATTCCAATCTATTACATTTAAATTGTATAAACTTTATTAATTTATTTTCAATCTATTGAAAGATACTAGCGTGTCTGTCTGCTTTTGCTTTTAGTTAGCGTATTTGATTTTTAATAAAGCAAAATATTATCAAATTTATTAATGCATAACTAGATTAGGTGAGCTGAGATTAGGTGCCGCCAGACGTTCGCGCTTCGAAGATGGATTGTAAGCAAACGATCGTACGCATTATACAAATTAAATGGCTACTCTACATAGCACCTCCCGCTGTATGCGGATGCAAAATTATCTACATGAGGTACTTATGATGAATCGCTAATGTGAGATAAAGCCTTGTTAAGCGTCGTCGTGTAGATCCGACCGCTATCGCCGCGGTCACTCGGCCGAGTTGACCGTGCAAAATCAATCGCATTTGCAAATTGAATCCATCAAAAAAGATGTAAGTGTCGTCGGTGAGCAAAAAGGGTGAAGCTAACAATTTACCACGAAGTCAGGGTCGGGCGACGGGTGGAATCAAACGGTTGATATTAAAAAAGATCCGGCAGGCCGACGCTAGGTGCGCAGCGCGGCCTGCGACGCGAGAAATTAAAGGTCCCACATGCCGACGTCGATAGCACGCACATTAGTTTTTACGCATCACTACGCCCGTCGAGTGATGGTTCACTTACTTTGTCGAGTAACAAACAAGATTTTATATTGATGCTTTTCAATGTTCTACATGAACAAATAAGTAAATTGAGTTTTTTCCGACATGACGTACCTACAATTGAGACACCATTAAGCTAATAAGATTTTATTTTGTTCTGTTATCGTTGAAGTCTAGAGGTGGTCCGTGCTCTGTATTTGTCGGTGATACCCTATTACTGAGGAAGAAGACGCTGCAAGCTTAGATATATACATAATTATATTGATAGATATTGTGACGAATCAATCTAACCTCATCTAGTCCTACTATGAACTCGGCCCAAGGGGACGACAAAATATCTCTGTCGTCAACTCGACCCAATGTTGCTATCATATTAAAATTAATAGAACGTGATGCTAGATGCAAAAGTGATTTTATGCTAAGGCATAGTATGATTCATGCCAAAGTATACATACATGGGCTATGTCCAGCAGTGGACTATTATAGCCTGATGATAACCATGAACCATAGTAAGCGCACCTTAATAAAATGACCTATATATTATAATAGTCAATAAATATCAATTATAAGTAAAATATGTAAATAATAAAATGTGTAAAACTTCCTCCTCTCTCCTACATCTTGCCGTGCCGACAAGGCCCACACCTGTTTCTTATATTATACCATTGTAACATCTATTTAACTTGTGGAGTGCAGTAAATGTATTGAGTATTGATGATGATGATGATGATACATACATACCTAACACGATTCACTTTATAACATCAGACCTTTTTATAAATGTTTCTACTGCTACCCACTGACCTCTTTTTAGAGAGAAGAGTTAGTCCATAGTCCACCACGCATGCCCAGTGCGGGTTCACAGACTTCACACATCTTCGATTACATTATGGTGAACTCTCAGGCATCTGAGGCTTCCTAAAGATGTTTGCCTCAACTATTAAACCAAGTGATAATTAACTATTTAATACTGATAGAACTTCGAAAAGTCCAAGGTTCTAGTCTTGGTATCAAATTTGAAACCTCTGCGTGATAGTTAAATGCACTACCATCTAGGCAATTGTTACTTTTCCTTTCTATATTGTTTGTTGTCAGTTTACATGTTTTTTTATTAAGTCTATTGTTATGACAAGTAAATATTCATAATTTGTTTTAAAGACGTGACTCTATTTACACTTTTATTATTTACGAGCTGTTAAAATTAGAGCTGTTTTTTTTCCATTCCTGCTTGCTTGCTTGCCGAGGCTTTCGCATAGTTATATTTTAAGTTTATGATATCTACAAGTGCATTTCTGAACCTATTTTGCAAAAGATAGTAGATGTCTTCGCCTTCGAGCAATGTTTGGATTAAAAGTAACTGATAGCTGCATCCCTGTTTTCGAGACTCACAAATTATTAACGCTTGCATGTTAATACATTTTAGAATTATCAGTATTTGTAAAAACAAACAAACACCTATTTCCTCTCTTAACAGAAACCAGAAAAAGATCAGCAATTGTGAGATCTCAATATCGAAGCTTGCTAAGCACTGGTGATTATAAGACTGCATTATTAAAAAATAGTGTTATTGGTATGACACCTGTGGTATACAATAAAGTACCCAACAACATTAAAAATGAGCCAATGCCAATTTTCAAACAAAAACTCACTAATTTTCTGCTAAATAAATGTTATTACTCTATAAATGCGTTCCTAACTGATAAAATATAAAGAATAAAAATTGAGCTACAAATTACATTTACATAATAACATGAACTAAATTAAAAGTAAATCTTAGTTGTAAGTCTTGTAATGTTTATAATAATTTGCATGCCTTACAGGTAAAATGTATATGGATCTGCTATAATAATTACTGTAACACCTTTTTGTAATACCTACATTTCTAGCAAATAAAGATTCTATTCTATTCTATTCTATGTCAATTAATCGTAATGAACAGCTGCTATTGTATTCTCTACACATTTTAAATAAAGACGTTTTCAAACCTAACTTGGTTTAACGTAGAAGAGCGTAAAATGTTCTAGTATTAGCATATCGAAGAAGTTTTAATGGAACTAAAAAGAGAATGCGCTCTGTCAGTTTAGTCAGTCCACATTCGATACTACCATTAGCTACGAAGAAATAAAAAACATAAGCCTTAATTATTAAATGCTATAATTGGTGCTGATATGGACAACAGGGCGTCATGTTTTCTATAAGAATGCCAGGTGTTTCGTAAAATCTCTCTTAACGCTTTCCACTTTTTGCAAATGGATTGTTTTTATTTAAGTTTACTTCATACCAGGATATTCAACAAAGTGGTCATTGTCCTCGGCAGCCGAACTCCGGCTATTATCTTTTTGTAAAACCAAGTATTGGACCTGATTTTTAAATAACGTTGTTAATATGTCGCCTAAAGCTTGTATATTGTTTATTCTTGTCAGAGTACTATCACTTAGTATGTTGGTAAAGGGTTTAGATATGTTTTTATTTGAACAACGTATATAAAAAACTTTTCTTCATTTAAGGTCAGCCTATTACATTAGCGTTGCAATATTTTGTAAATCACTCCGGCTAAAGAGACTATATTCTCTGCGAGTATATTTTTATGGATTTTAATGTGTTGGCAAGCCCAACCTGTGTTTCATTTTAATAATGATGTTATTGATAAATATCGAAAATAAAACTGGGCCTAGACGGGAACCCTGTGGCATACCTGAATGTACTCGATATTAAAGTAATTCATATCCACTAAGAATTACAAATTCACATCGGTTTAACAGATACGAAGTAAACCACTTTAATAGCTACCCTTTTATACCAGTGAGTCATAGTTTGTCTAAGATGTGTAGAGGGCTTACTTTGTCGAATGCCCTTTTAAAGTCGATATATATTGTATCTACTTCGCATCTGTTATCAAGCGCCTTAGATACGCCATTACGCATTTTACTCAATAGGTTTATGTAGATCTGAAACTGAGTAAAAGTTTGGTTTCCATGTAATTCGTAATAATAAGTCATCAAGACATTTATGGTTCGAGAAGTCAGGTTTGTATCCCATATCATCTGTATTGCCACCGGATAGGTTACACCAGAATACCTTAGAGTAATTTTAAAACCTTTAAATAAGAAAATTTAATATTTGCAAAATAGGAATACTAAAATCGAAAGAAATGTGACAAATATAATTTAATTTTAATGGTTGTTTTATACTTAGTTACTGGATTACTTATGTTAGAGATAACCTGAAATATAAATTATTAAAATATAATAAATCAAACTACAAAAATCGAACACACAATACTGAATTACAATTATAAAACGAAGTAATATACTTAACGAATTTAAGTATTGCTACAGGAGACCTACTAGAACAAGACATCCTTTTACTACAAAAGATTCGAAATTGTACTGTTTGCATAGCTTGAAGTTACGACTTTCTTTACCAAAATACTTATATAGTGAGGTTGTGAGTGAGTTATTTAATACTATAGATATGCTAAAAGAAAAATAAAAGCGTGTTAATTTGGAACGCTAGAAAGAATTTAGTAAGAAGGTCTGAACAATCGATATCTGTATTAGGTATTTTCAGGGAAAATACATGTCAGCACACTCAGTCTCGCGACGTCTTATAAATGGCCAAAGATGAAGGTGCTTATTAAGGTTAAGATAATTGGTCAGAGTGGTATAGTTTAATTGGCGGAAGCATAAGAATTGTATCAATCATTTTTTGCATTGTCTCAATGCAACTTATATACTTAGTCTGGCAATAAATGCTGTTACAATTAAAAAAAACATAATATTACATTTGAAATTGGAATCTGTAATTTTTATATGAATATTCTCTCTCTTCTTGTTAGTTTCCTGAAATCTCACCTTGCTCTTGCTTAAAGTTAGAACGCTCCTATACCGTTAAATACTTGGGTATAACACTCGATGATAGGCTGAGTTTTGCTACTCATATAGATAATTATAGTTACTTGACGCGTCAGAAAACTGATTTTATATTTAAAACTCATCGTCACGTTGCGGAAATCCAAACTATCAATAAAGTTTACCTTGCACTGTGCCAGTCTATCCTGGCTTATTGCATACCTATGTGGGGCGGAGTGCCAAAGACTTCAATGATAAAGCTAGAAAGACTACAAAGAGCCGTATTGAAGGTCAGTACTTTTGCCCGTTACTCTTTTCAATGGAAGCTCTATATAAAGCCTGCGAGGTACTAACAGTCAGACAACTCTTTATTTTAACCACTATCCTTCATCAACACCAAAACACTCAATATATGTAAGTTAATCACTAAGCGACGACATGATATTGTGTGTAAGTCCCACAAATGTAATCTTACATTCACTCAACGTTTTTTCTGTTATCTGTTATCCTTACATTTACAATATGCTAAATAAGAAACTCCATATATATCCACTTTCAAAATACACTTGCAAAGACACAGTGATAACTTACTTACTGTCGTTGAATAACCAGGATACGGAACGGTATTTGTATCATACCGATAAGTGATTTCCACACAACATAGCGCCCATTCACAAACACCCACATACATACAAACACACTCTCCCTCACACACACACACACACACACACACACACACACACACGCGCACACACACACACACACACACACACACACACACACACACATACACCGACACATACACACACACACACACACACACACATTATTAAGCATATTCATATATCCATCCCTATTTTACTTTGTTACGTTACACAAATTTAACTTTGATATCCATATTCTTAATATTGTATCACAAATAGTACGTATTAGACAGGGTTACAGGCCTGGCCTCTTTAATACAAGTTATTTAATAACAACTTAGCAAAGGGGCCGGTCACCACTTAATGTGTGTCAGAAATACAATTTCCTATTTTATTTATTATGTCATTATGTCTGTGTACTCGTAAATATAGAATAATTATGTACAAGTGTTGTGTGGTGAAATAAACATTATTATTATTATTAACTTTCACGGGTATTTCCCTAATATGTTAGGAAAATTCCCGGCCCTTTGGGAGGCTTACATGGGGACATGAGTCCAACATGCAGAGGCCCGTCGAGAGTTTTAGTTTAAAGTGAGATGAGACACTTAGCAAAACACTAGCTACGGCATGCGTAAGAGACTATTACTTCATAATTGTGGAATCTAATTATTATGGTTTATAAGGATGGGTGCTTGATGGTTTGGTAAAATGCAAACTATAGTTAAAAAACGGCGTCTGCCTGATATACTGCTGTCCACGTACAAAGTCAGAATGGCAGACGGTGACTCGTCGACACACTAGATGGGCCTCCTGATAGTCGCCATAGACATACAGGCCTTAAAAGCAGCAGAGGGCAACACCGGTGTGAGTGGCTAGGGGTGTCGAGCGGTGCAGCGCCGGTTTCATCATCACGGGTCTTGTGACAACGGAGACCCGGAGCGGATTTCCCCGTAGTTATGCCTTTGAAAATGACACTTCCACCCCTAAGCATATATAGCTCCGCCCCAGCCAACCAGTAACGGCAAGCCGGGGACGAGGCCTTTCTGGGGCATTTAGGAACGCAGTGTAGCCACTCACATTCAGCTCGCCAAAAGCTGCCCTGCGGTTTGTGCGCTTTTACTTAACCTGGTGATACATTTTTTGTTTATATCACAAGGTGAAGGTGATAGTTTAAAAGCAAATAATAAAAAAATAATTAAAGCAAAAGCACTAGGCTTTTGCTTTAATTATTATTATTATTCATTGCGTTTTCTCATTTTCGCGACAATCGCGACAAATGTTAAATATTTTTGTGATATTAATATGGAATGGGGTGATAAAGATAACCGAATTGCTGTGATAGCATTACGCAAAATAGGTATGGAGCCAAATGCGATTTTTGAAACCCTCCATCCGCTTGGTATTAGTCAAATGTTTGTGTAGAGAAGGTTTCATTGTACCTACCCATAGCCCGGTATTGATAGGTACAATAAAACTTCCTCTGTATGTGACAGAAAAAGATCTGGCCGTCCACATAGTATTCGAACGAAAAAAGCGATCAAAGCAGTAAAGGAAAGAATTCGAAGAAAGCCTGTCTTGTTGACTTTACAACCATGCCTCGTATTTTAAATATGACTTTGGACTTGTAGCCTATAAAAGACGTACTGGTCATTACTTAACTGATAATTTAAAAATGAATAGAGTGGTAAAATCAAAACAACTTCTTAAGCGGTACGCAAGGGGAAGTCACAGATTTTTTTTATTTACTGGCGAGAAAATTTTCACTTTTGAGCAATGTTAAAAGCAGAATGACCGAGTTTATGCTCAAAGCTCTATAGAAGCTTCCTTATTAGTCAGCAGCGTACAACGTGGACATTATTCAACTTCAGTGATAGTTTGGAGGAGTGGTAGCTATCAAGGAGTGACTGAGCCCTATTTTTGTGGAAAAGGTGTCAAAACATCGTCACAAGTGTATCAAGTTACGATTCTTGAGAAGGTGGTTAAGCCTCTTAACGACACCATATTCCATAACCTAGAATAGTCTTTTCAGCAAGACTCTGCACTGGGTCATAAACCTCGGTCCACCTAAGAGTGGTTGAAAACGAACGTTTCGAAATTCATCAGAGCTGAAGACTGGCTGTCATTTAGTCCCGATCTTAATCCGCTGGATTATGATTTATGGTCAGTTTTAGAGAGTATGGTGTACTCTAAACGCCATGATAATTTGGAGTCCCGAAAACAATCCATAAGACTGGCAGTGAAGAATTTTCCCGCGCAGAGAGTGCGTGTTTCTATTGATAACTGGTCCTATAATGTTAATGTGTAAACTAACACACATTACAGTAATAAATGTTTTATGCAGTAGAAAAAAGAAGGTTTTTTCTTGTAAAAATATTTATGGCAAGGCTAGGTATTTCTGATAACAAGAACTCCCTATTCGTGAAATCGTATTCAAGGTAACATTGGATAAAAGTAAAATACGGAATATAAAATATAGTTTTTGCTTTAGTAGAGAATTATATAACCTAATATCCTAGACCTAGAAGTATATCAAAGATCAGCTTTGACTCATGGCGTATTCCTAAATACCGGATACAATTCAGACTTGGTAATATTGGACCACGTAACGTGTATCGATGGCGATCTAAGTTTGTTCTCTTCATTTGTGGGGATTATAGTCAAGTTAATTGTGCTGACTATGTCTTCTAGACGGTGTCGTTTTGTTTGAAGTGTTAACATATGTAGCAAAACTTAAGAAACGCAATGAGTTGAAACATACATCAATGACGTGTGTATAGACCACAAACAGCAGCGGAACAAGCTATGACCCCTGTGGGATGCCACTAGGAACTAGAACAGAGCTGCACGTATATTTAATAAGTACTACGGCTAGAGATCTATTCACAATGTATGATAATTACTATCTGAGTAGGTGTTCATGTATACCTGAGTTATAAATTTTTTATTTTAGGATAGAATGATCAATACGGTCAAACGCTTTACTGTAATCGAATTTACTCCAAGTATCTCTATGGCTGATATATGAGGAAGAAACAAGATTAAGACACATTTCTATAGATTGTCTTTTAAAAGGCATGCGTTTAACCATACTCTTTTAAGATTTACTTAAAACCGTTACAACGTTATACACATTTTGTGCACTGTACTTTTTCCGTCCCACCCCAATAACGCTGAAATATAATAATTTTTCTAAATTAAATAATCCTATTAATTTACAGATGTTAAGATAAGATAAGTTAAGATTGCAATCTTGTTACTGCCAACGTGCCTACGTGTCTGTAAATATGCTGATGAATATGTATCCAAATCAAGTTGCCTCAATTGGTTTAACAAGATTGCTAAATTAGGAGCACTTATTATAGATAAGAAGAAAATGCTGACGTCATGACTGCAAACTGAGATACGAGTATAATTTAATAGTGGCCTCAACTTTAGCTCTCAGCGCTCGGCATTTGGCTTTAGACGGTGTGTTTAGGCGACGGTGCGCACACAAGGAGCATGCCGAGAAGAGGCTTTTGATTAATCTCGCCGGTAAATCCGAGCGTTTAATTAAAATAGGATTATCTTGAGTTTGCAGAAACGCTGCGGCCTACTTCTGCATCGATCGATACCAAGGTGGCCGAAACGCCCTTGTTGATCCGGTGCTTCGTTAAAACGACTGAATTTAAATAATGCTTAATACACATCTTTATCCATTATAGATCAACGTCGCATGCGCATAGCCATATTAAGAAAGATTCCAAAACGTATGTAAATGATCCGTAATTAAATAATTGGGGAATATATCGTAGCTAATAACACACAACTTGATTCTTAAAATTTTTATTGACACTGTATGTCAGCGCTATAATAGTAGCAGCGCATTACAATAAGATATTGCTTACAAATCGAAAGATGGCGTCCGCCACTGGACGCCACCTTTCGACTTGTGCCGTAGCGGCGAGCGCGTCGCCAGCAGGCGCGGTGTCGTGCGGGGCGGTGGGAGGCACGGAGCGGCGGCGCGCGTCGCGCGGGTTGAAGCCATGCGTCGCGCACGTCAGTATCGAGACTAGTCCACGGCTATTTTTCCTGTTACTTATATTTTCCCGGGTGAGGCTAATGTTTTCCCTCGGCTAATAATTCGCGGAGGATAAAGGCCGTTCGGCCGCCACTTAGTGCGTCGCCGCCGTCGAGTCCCCTGGGACCCGCCCTTTACCCTCCAAATTGAGTTTCGCCGAGTGATTTAGAACAAAAACTAGTTATAGACGAGTGCTGCCACTCGTATGTTTCGATAGCGGCTTAATGATTGCGCCTAAATGTCGTGCCGGTGCTCTACCGAGAGCTTCGAGTTCGTGGCGACCACCCGAGAGGTCGATTCTCTCCACTATTTGAAATATTTTCAATTGAGCCGAGTAGCGTTTGGACCCTCCAAACGCTACTCGGCTCAATTGAAAATAAATCAATTGTTGATTTGTTAAAGCGGAAGAAACGTACGAGTAGTGCTATAGGTCGGGACTATCGTTGCTTGATTTGATTGCATATAAAAGTATAACGTAGTTTTAAATTGTTTTATATTCGTATTTAAATAGTAACGCTAGAAACGCTAGAAAGCAAGCGCGGCTTAGTTTTGTTATCCGTGGTATTGTATGTCCGCTTAAAAATATTATATAATTGCTAGTAGTTACCTGTTCTCTTTTCGGGGTCTCTGAAGAGTACGTCGTCGATGCGCGCTGGGGCAGAGCGCCCCTTGCTGTTGAAGGCGACAGCAACGAGACGAAAGCGTACGTCCCACTCCAGGCCACGTACCGTCCACATCGGCTCCTCTGATGTTAGGTTTATTCTGCACACACGAATGATCCGTTATCAACAGTTCAATATAGAACTGCCAAAATATGTGCTACGTTCGGTATTTACAGTCAATTCACAAAAATATGTACATATACGTGTATACATATATAAATATGTAATATGTATATATGTATACACTAGTTATTCAAACAATAGCCACGGGGGTCTTGCCTAACTAATATTGTGATACAGACTTATTATATTATACTCTTGTAATTGGCAACGTTATTTGCCAAAAATCAATAAAGATTTTTTAAAGGCAATTAGGATGACATTATGAACAATGATAACAAGTACCTAGACGTCGAAAGGCTAGATTTTGCCCGCGGCTCCACTCACGTGAACGTATGTTATGCCAATTTTCTATTTTCTGGATAAAAGGTGTGCTTTTCTGTATCTCTGACAACATGTATGCGAAATTTCATGATTATTAGTCTAGTAAATAAATGCGTGACAGCGTAACAAACAAAAAATCAAACTGACATTCGCGTTTATAATATTAGTTAGTATTATAATGGTATAGTTCTACGGCAGGTATAGTGGCATAGATCTACGACAAGTACAATGACCGTTCAACTTTATAAGAATGAGCCCAGAATACGAAAGTTCTACATACTCATTCAGTATGGATTTTACAAGTTAAATTGTTGATGTTATTATTTCGATGCTGGTTCACACCTATCTATCTATATAACTTTGAGTCTCAATTAATGTAATAATATGTTACGAGGGTGTAATTATCCCCGGCCGAGAGCGTGTCAAACTTTTAATTTGTGGATGTTTTTATTGGCGACAGCGCTTATTATCCGTTTGGCGCTCATTAGGGTGACGTGTAGGGATGGAGGGTGAGACGAGGGCGCTGGGAGGTGTTTGCTTACGTCATCAAGTCGGATTTGTGTAGCTGCCAAAATATGACAATACCGTCATATTGCCTTCAGTCAAATAATAAACAATAAAGTCCAAGAAAATGTAAGATTTTAATGGTCAATATTTATAGTCTTTATCCCGAAGGGATTTGCCAGCTAAAGTTTACGTCCTGCGCTATAGTGGGCGACCATATCGCTGTTTATCGAAGACAGTACCAGACTCTACTACTAAGATATTACTTGACTGAAATCTCAAAAACATTAGACTCGTAAATCAAACCCGAGCGCTACGCAAACACGCTACGGAACAAGTATAACCTTGACCTTGAATCTATCTCGCGGTATTCTCGGCTCACGAGTCACGCCGCGCCCCGTGGGGCCTGTGTTCAAACCAGAGCGGAAAGTAACGACAATAACACAATAACCACTTGGGAACATCGGCATCATACCGGGAACATAGCTAATTTCCTTTTTTACGTTTGTTTGGTGCTCTTGTTTATTATCGTATTTCCATTCCCACTTTTCTCCACATCTTTAAATAACAATTTATATCAACTAACCGGCATTTTTGTTCCATCTGTTTTACTTTAATCTCGAGTAAAATTGATGCGGTGTCGGTGTCAAAGGAAGTTGATACAATTGATATTTTATTTTGCGCACTTCCAATTGACGGCTACGTTTACTGAACGTAATATGCTGTAGCATCAGCGCGGCGATAATAACGATAACTGCTGACGTTACATAATTATTGTTTAATACTTTATTGCGCGTTAAAGTGTGCGAGGGCAGATCGATTCTAACAAACATTTTACGAGCTAATAAAAGTGTAATATTTAAACATTTTTCTCTCCGCGAGCGGCGCGTTTTTGTCCTTAATGGGCATCATCTGTTACTGTTTATTGGAAAATACTTAATTCCCAGTAATTATAATGATGGCGCTGCCTCAGCGCGAGTAAATTTTCATTTTGGGTGTCAGCTTTATAGGTATATCCGTTCGTGTATTATATTAAATTTTGAGGCAACATTGTTTAGTACCCGTCTGGCATGTAGTATTAATCTTTATTTATATTGCACATGATGTTGGTTTAAAGCGTTTATAAGAATGGATTTATAGTCAAAATAGTTGTTGCTAGGTCTTTGGTTGTCAAACGAAACATACATAACCCCACGTCGATATACCCGAAGGGGTAGGCAGAAGTGTATAACACCAACATTTCGCATAGTATTATTTTAGGTCCAACATTATAGGAGACCACCATTTCTAGACTTCGTGCTGTTATCGGCAATTTCTCGACAGACAAACCAAATGCCACTTTGCATGATCTTGAAATAAAACCCTAAACGATATGCAGAGCAGATGTATTTACTACTACCGAGGCAGCCAAACGTAACATCATCGTTAATAGCTTGAAAACTTGAGGTAGAAGAACGTTACAGGTATGAGGCTATTTCTAGGTGCACTAAACGTAGCAGCACATGAATACGGAACAAGGAGCAATGTGCGAGTATCACATTATTTAGTACGACTGTGTCTGTATGTGTGTGTATGTGTGTCTGGGGACCGGGCCGTCGTGTTCGTTCATAATTAACGCTGTTTCGCCAACTTTAATGAGGCCCCCATGTTTACACGGGATTCCACTCTGGGACCCTCTACCTCAGCCATTGAGAGCTGTTTCACTGCTCATTTACTTGTTAAGACTGGGTGACGGCTTTAACTGAGATGAGACGCTTACCGCAGCCAACTTAGTGTTATAACTACATTTATTTTGTATTGCAATAAACTTATATATAAATATAAACGCAATGAATTGCTGAAATACTCAATTGTATATTTTACATAATATGAATAACAACAATGATTCTTAGGAATCATTGTCATCAATCATCAAGGCCTAGGCCTTGCGACATGTTGAAAGAGGAACGAACGAATGCATGAAATTCTGACATCATACACTCAATAAAACAACAGCTCATCTTGTCTCTACGTAATAGCTTTCCAATGAGGCTCGCTGTGAGCAAATCCATAAAAATAATAAAATATCACGGTCGCCGCGTTTCCATATCCATTACTGTCCCGATACACATTATTTCACTTAAGCCGGTGCGTTCAGGGAAATATAATAAAGGAATTTTGTAATAATACGGTGTCGCTGGCGGCGCGGCGGCGTCGTTAAGTCCGCGCACGTCAGCCCGGGGGCGCAGCTTGAGAACCAGATTGCCTCTGTAATATTAAAAACAATGCTCTTTCTCTCACACAGACTGCGCGCCCCGAACTTGCTTTCTTTATACCCTAACGATGCAGACTGACTCGAGGTAGCCGACTCGACCATTACTTCTTCTCCAATGACTGTGTAAACATATGAAATGCCTCATGCCTCAGAGAGCACGTACAAGGGTCTCCTTAGCAATGTGGTTGTCGCGCTAGCGGAGGTTTTGCCGGATGTTTGATTGAATTTCGTGTGTGCGACTTCCGCGGGGCGCGGTATCTTGCGGCGCATCCTCGCGCGGATCTTAATAAAATATATCCGTTTCACTGTACACCCGTGAATTCGGAAATGGGAGACATTACAAGGCGCAACTTATTTACGGATGTTTTGTATATTAAATTATGTGATTTCTTCGTACTTTTGGAATCATAAGAGTCTATTAAGCCTACTTGAAAGAAATTAATATAAAAAGAAAGTCTAAAGAAAAGCCTTAGACATCGTTTAAAGGGTCATAATATTAGCTTAAAATTGGAAAGTACCTTGGTCGTGAGCTGTCACCATCTGCGGAGTACACTTCAAGCAGAAACTTCTGTGGCAGGCCACCGTCAAAGCCCGCCACACACGACACTTCCACCGAATCCGTGGTCTGGTTCCACAGCGTGCAGTTGCGAGGCGCGTGCGGCTTGCCTAGTAATACATGTAGCCATTACACACATCATGTTTATCAAAATTGACGATGCCAACGTTCCTTTGGGTTCATTCATAACTCAATCAGTATTATGAATGTACTCAACGAAGTATGTTAATATATAGGTTGTTATGTCGAATAAGGTGCACCTGACCGAATTCTTGAAATCTGGATATGTTGCATCACATCCAGATTTCAGTAATTCAACCCGTGCACCTCCAATCGACATCATATAATAATAATAATAATAATAATAATATTCTATCACACACACACAACACCATCTAGCCCAAACTAAGCAGAGCTTGTACTATGGGTACTAGACAATGGATAAACATACATATATACTTTTTTTTTTGTAAATACATACATATTATACATAGAAACATATATGGCATGATTTACATTAAGGTTATAATAAAGTAAAGATAGACTCACCAGCAACAACCATCTGGAAGACACAAGGCGCGAGTTGGGTGCCCACCTCGTTGGAAGCTGAGCACGACAGTGTACCATAGTCTAGATCTGCCACTGGAGTGTACCTGGTAAATGATTAATTGTTAACAATCAAGGACACATTTGCATAAGTAGAGAAACAAAACTTAAATATTGTGACAGTCAGGCAGTCAGATCTTAATTTATCAAATCATGTATCAATAGTATTGGAATGGCAAAATAATTTAAGAGATAACTTAATTTGTCGGTTTAAAGTGGAGTTTCAGGTCATCTCAATATCTGTGTAAAGGTGAACTAAATTGCAAGCTGAACTATGATTATAATTCGGGGTTAATAAAATAAACTTACTTGAGACTGGACGCGCTACCGTTGGAGGTATATCGATCAGCAGCCACGTCGATAGTCTCACCAGAGTTGTTGAACTTCCACTTGAAGACGGCAGCTGGCGGGTCGGCGTCGACCTCGCATACAATAACGACTGACTCACCACGTGCCGCGCCAACTACCGACACACCGCCCGTACGACACGATGGAGAATCTGATAGACAAAAGATGGAAATCAGAAAGAAGAACATAAAAAGCATTATACAAGATACGATTATTGCTGGTTAATCGATAGATGTAAAGCCTCGAACTATCAAGTCAAGTATTTGATTACCAGGTCACGTGACCTAAGTTCGTACGAAGACGAACATATTGACGCCAAACAGGTGGAATAATCGAGATACGGGCGACAATCGGGTAGCATCGGTAACTGGTGTGTTATTCCACGATGATATCACCATGTTAGGACATCCAATCTAGGTCGTCGGGTATTGGCACGACAGTCGCGCACTCGCGTTCTATTAGGCTCACTATTAGGTTTAGGCACAATCCTACATATTTTAATCGGAGCTCGGTACGAGTGTGCTATAGTCTCCAACATAGTTACATCACGGATGGCTGGATGTTTATAATAATAATAATAAAGTTATAATAATAAGAGAAACATAATGATAATAAATAATATCAGCTCTGTATTAAACTATCCCACTGCTGGATACGGGCTTTTTTCCTAACCCTTCTCACACTGATGAGAGAAGGGTTAGGCCTTAGCCCACCTAGCTGGCCCAGTGCAACTTGGCAGACTTCGCATGACTTCGAGAACATTATAGTGAACTCTCCATAATGAACATTATCCATCACGCTCAAACATGCAGGTTTATAAACTGATCTTCTATTAAGCCCAGGATATCATAATGTTCTTAGAGATATTGTTTAGAGAAGTATTAACTTTCTTTGGTATATTTTTATCATCGCTAGAGTAAGCAATAGCAAAATTAAATATTCAACATGCGCATAATTGGAAAAGTCAGAAATGCGTGTCTAGGGCTTAAGCTCAATACTGACTTAGCAATCACACAGGCCATTAGCCTATCGCTGGATTTTTTGCCAATACCAGCCGAGAAATATACTATATTTAGTAGTAAGAACTGTATAATAAGTAAAAAAAACGTCATTGTCGAACCATAAAGGTCACTGAACAAAGATTTCTTCATCTAAAATTGAATGGCGGCCGAACATCGTCAGCACTAAGTAACTGTAGATAACAAAGTCCGAGATTGTTTCTCTAGTTTTATCTAGCCAGATCAATTTGCGGAGGGACGGGGCTAGTTATCTAGCTGAAACAAATGGACGAGTGGAGGAATGGGTGAGGTATTGCAATCGTTTATGTTAAGTGCTGTTACAAATCTTATAATACGGGACCGTCTCGTCACTAATGTAGTTACGCTTTGAACTGGTACGCGCTATCTGTTATAGTATTACTGTAGGACTCACGCTTATAAAATATATTACATTCACAACAATGAATAAAATGTTATTGGCATATTTTGATAAAACAAAGTTTGGCTCTTGGCCACAAACAAATTTGGTCTTCTGTTTTTTGCGTTATTCGTTATTCGTGACGAATATAGCAAAAAACAACAGACCAAATTAAAAAATATACCCATGTCAATTGAGTACCGTGATATTCGTTAAAGATGTTTATTTAAAAAAACTTTTATTTTAAATCTTTATGCACAAAATAGTACAATGGCGGACTTTATATTCATATAATATGTGGTTTAGTAAATGATTCGCCCGAATTTAACTCACCCAACTCAGGCGAATCGACACATTAAAAAAATATTATTTTTCTGTAGGCGACTTGCCCGAATTGTATTTTATGCAATGAAAAGTACAGTCGAGTAAAATATATCTAGCTGTATTAATCTAAGGGTAGTATTTAACTGTAGATCAAAAAATCTCCCCTTTTTAATTTTGTTTGTTTGTTTGTGTAAATAAATTGTTTCTAGCTCGTTGTATGATCGCAGTTCTAACCTAACCTAACCCATTATTTTCTTTTGGGTAGTATGTTGAGAAAGTTTTAAAATGCTTATTGGGAAACATGTTGCAAAAAGAAGTTATATTGTTACGGGCGTGAGTATGTCAAAATAGTATATTTTGACAATATACTCACACCCGTACCCGTGTCACTTTTGTACTTAAATGTACTTTTCTTAACTTCACCGCATTAGGTACTATTCGGGCGAGTCGCCTACAGAAAAATAATATTTTAAAGTGTCGATTCGCCCGATTAGGGCGAGTTAAATTCGAGCGAATCGCCACTAAGCCAATTTGTAAGTGTAAGCAATCGGTATTTCACGTATAAATGTTTTGAATCGCATTTGGCAGTCACTCACTACTCGACTTGACTATGAACCAATATTGTCATGATACTTGTATTTCTGACAGTATGTATTGTATTTCAGGCAATGCAATATTGCTGACTGTAGGTCGAGTAGATATTGTGTAAGGTTGCAGGTCATCCGAGTTTAAATTCCTAGTCGGTTTAGCAAATAAGTTCTTGTCTATCTGCCTAGAAATTCACAGTAACAGCCCGCAATTTGGAAGTTGATGGTAATGCATCCCTAAGCACGTAAAATCGATGGTTCTGCCGCTGATCTTTCACTGGTCATATCGGATTACCGTTCTATTAGACTAAGATTAAGGGAATAGAGAATGCACTTGTGCACTGTAATATGTTCAGCATAGGTGCCTAATTGTGTTTAGTTATACTAACTTTTACAACTAAACGTCTATTAGTTAGTATCCACTACTATCTATTAGTTGGCGGCCGTAACATAAATTTGATATGAACGACATTATTACAATATTCTAACGATACGTTTTTGTAATGATCAAATCGGCTTCTCATCAAAAAATCTAATGTGTTAATTGACAGTATTACAGACAGATGTTCCCGATATACAACGTGGTGTCAAGGTAAGCAAGGGGCAAAGGTGGCGAGTCTCGTTAGTGGGCATTAGAGCTGAGCGGTAATTATGTCACCAGTAGAGAGGGCCGAGTCGCGATTAATCGCCGGTGGACGCGTGCAGTGGGCTAACTTGGCCATAGACATATGACTTGCCTCATTTCACTTTTAGTATCCATGTTGTATGATGTTTTTTGTGTAAACCAATATACCCGCTAGCTACTAGCTTTTAATTGCAGATTTAATAGTACTAAACGATCTCCACCTTTGTCGTGCATCGGTAGTGAATGCCACTGCTGTTTATGGGTTCGAATCAAGGGTAGAACAAAATAAAGTTCTAAGGTTTTATGCCTAAATATTCTCCATAGCAACCCGGAGTTAATACATTTTCAGCAACAACATGGTATCTAGAACTAGGTTCGACCCTAGAGGTCAATACGCACGCCTGCATTACTTGGTACCTAAAACTATAGCTTGCGAACTGTGGGTGTAAAACACCTCTACCTATCCTTCGGAGATGAAGGCATGAGACTGTGTTCATACTTAGACTGTGTTCATACATAGATATATGTATATAATAAAAAGATTAAAAGCTATAACCCGACTACGTAAAACAAGGGGTCTAAAGAGTACGAATTTAAAATTTATATAGCTTATGTCACCCGGGCCATTATTACGAATCTATTGACACCTCATTCATTAAAATCGGTTCAGTAGTTTAGGCGCTACGGTGGAACATGCAAACATACATACCCAGACTGCCAAAATCAATATTGTAAATATTATTGTTAGCTATTAACATAGCCGATATCGGATCAGGTGGTCACTTTTTCTTACAATTACGTCCCGTCTATAGTAATCTGAGATTAAACCTTTCGAAAGGCTTTGTGCTCTTCGTTACCTTCACAAAATATTCCTTTTTCTATTTGTTACATTTCAGTATAAAGTACATACGTTAAAATGAAATGTCAAGAAAATTATCACGGAAATCAAATAATAGTATATTGTTTTATTTACGTGATTAGTCTGTGATAACAAGTGTGTTATTTTATTGTATAAACTGGTGCTCAATATGCATTTAATTATGCGTACGTTGTTATGCATATTATGTTTATCTAATCTATGTATATATATATAAAACTCTTCCGTTACTGAGTGACTGACAGACAACGCACAGCCGAAACTACTGAACGCAAGAAGCTGAAATTTGGCATGTATGTCTCTTGGAGAGTGTAGGGGAGCACTAAGAGAGGATTTTTGGAAATTCCACCCTGAAGGGGGTGAAGGGGTGAAACCCGATTTTCACACGGGAACGGGACATACGCGGGTGAATCCGCGGGAAAACTACTAGTTGTTATTATAAAGGTCTTTGCATGGAGAAACGGCAAAATATTTTGTATACAGATAGTCAGTAAAATGCATGTTCCTGTGAAATAGATCTTTAGACCAAGGAAGCGAATGGGCGATTGCAAAATTGGTAATTTTAACTAATATTATAAATGCGAACGTGAGGTTGTTTAGTGTACAGAAAAGATACAGGGTACCTTCAGTCCAGAAAAAAATACTCTTTCCGAGCAAGTGAACTCGCGGGCGGAAGCTAGTATCTAATAATGATAATTATCAGCCCTGTTTATAAAATGAAAAGGGTTAAATTTAATTAAAATAAAAAAACGTGTTTGATTGTGGATTATTTTATTTATCATTAAATATGTTGTTATTATACGTTTAAGTTGTCTCAAACGCATATTCTCTGGAGTTTATATTATATGGTGTCATATCTTGGTACATAGAGATAAAATTTAGCACTGAACTGCTATTACGTAATTGCTTTAAATCTTGCTCATATAGCACTTATATTTTTCTTTTAAAAGACAGTATCGGTTAAGTGTATTTCTTTCTTTTGGGAGACTTTACAAACATTCAAATAAAGACACAAAGAACGCGTGTTCTTTGTTGTGATATGAGATCTGGGGATCGAACCCAATACTCAGCGCACTAGCAGTGGCGCGGCAATAACCCAAACCACAGCGTCCTCCATCAAGTCATGATGAGTGTATATGTAGTAGGCACAATAGATTTTTGTAGTCCAATCCATTCAACATTTTCAACTCGATAAACAGAAACCTATAAGAACGCTACGATAACCTCTTCTCGTATAATCCGATTTAAAAGCCATTTAAATAGCTAATACGAAACTTAATGGGATAATGTAAGTACAAATAGAATTGTTGAGTAATTCGTCTGTAGCCAGTATCAGAGGCTGACGCTAAGTTAGGTAATGCGTGTAATGGCAGCGAGTCATGGATTGCTCACAATAACGACCAATAACAACAACTTCATTACAAAATATATTTTTTTCGGCGAAACAGAAAATTTATTACGACATTACTCGCAGTTATGTTCGCCATTAAAAATTCCCATCTTATTTTGTCAGGGCCATATCTTACAATTGGCAAAATAGATCGGCAGCCATTACTGGGGCGTGTTGCGGGAGTGAAACGGGCCGAGGGGAGGGGCTGTACAAAACAGATGGGCGATTTAAAGCAACGAGCCGAGGAGTCTGCTCACCTGCGACTGCAACTAAACAAACTGGCTCATTCAATTTGTAGAGCTTATTTATACTATATGGACGACCTAAGAGGCGGGTTTAATCACCGCCATCCAATCTGCGCTAATTGACTGCGCTCCAGTGCGCACCGCACGAGCCAGACATTCCAACGACACTATATCGCCGGTAAAAAGGACCTCTTTAACATACCTGCATTATATTCACGTATGCTATCAACTAGATACAGTTAATATGCTGTAACATTCTCATTTCTAAGATGTCCTTGGTAATCCATTTAACCGTACGTCATCATTGACGAGAGTTGTCCCATGCGCCGGATGTCAACACACACATCCCAGCATCGCCGGATATAAACTCCTTCATACATAATACATGCGACCCATCGAGTCATTACATTCTGCGCTAACTAAAAGTGAATTTAACGCGCATAATAGATTTACCGATGGAATCTTCTAACATAACATATGAAGTGAAACGTCGTTTAACTGTAATAAAGAACTAATAACTATATTTAATCTCAAATCGCAAAACAAGAAGTTTATCCGTTCTGTATTTCCTTTCCCAAGGTATCAAGCCAAACGTCGGAGAAAAACAATTAGCGGGAAGTTTTGTGCCGCGGGGCGGCGCGATGGCGGTCACGCGCCGCCCGCCAGCCGAGACGAACGCGCGGCATCGTGCGACGCCGTGCGGCGTGGTGCGGTGCGACAAACGCGTGTTGCGGCGACACAATGCGCGGACGTCGCGATTAATTAATTCTGAGCAATTTAAGTGCGGCTCGGTGACTCGTATTGTTCTAGATTTGTGCCGATTGTTTTGAATGAGCTTCGAGAGGTGCCATAATGAACCCGCCTCCGAGCGACTTTTCTATTTAGCGCCAAACTTTAGCGCCTCCGCCCGATAACTTCGGTTTAGTGCCGAAATATCATCCGAATGCCTCACGCCCAGTTGACCTGACATCGTGCTGTGTACTTTGTTAGTTTAGTGCTAAGTTTATTAGAGGACCTATCTCGATCCCTTCTGTATGTCTACCTCATGTCTCGTGGTGAACGCGCCTGCGGTTGGAACTCTAGAGATGTGGCGAGGGTCGGGTTATTATTGAAGGTTCGTAGTTGTTTTAGTACATTATCTAGCTACGGATTGTGGTGGCGGGCACGTCCGGTCTCTCTCAACTAGTTCGCAACTTTCGGCGAATCCCAATATGTGAGCTTTATCTCCTTGCATAATTCTGTTTGACGCAAACGACACGACCCGAATGGTGTGTGAATATTGCATGAAACTGTCGAATCCTTCAGAGATTTAGTGAGCCAGCACTGAATTCAAAATACTATCAATGAGATGAGAATATATCCCCATTCAGCGGGTGCTAAAATAGCTTGTGGAGATGGGTAAAAGTAGAATGAGGTGAAAAGGAATAGTATAATAGTATCGAACGTTATTTCATTCTGAACAAAATAGCCATTGAATATTTCTACACAAATAAATAAATTGTTCTAGAAGATTCAGCTGTGTTCGTTATTTAGTAGCTTATTTATTTTGTAGAAAATATATACTGGAATTACTTAAACGCAAAATACGATGTCTATTATAGAGAACGATCAGTTCACCATATTGGGGTATTTATTTTTGATTGGATAAACGCTGTATGGAGCTGAGTGTTGGGCTACTAAGAAGATGGATGAGAAACGATTGCATGTAGCAGAGATGACAATGTTACGATGGATGTGTGGAGTGACGAGAATGGACAGTATTAGGAATGAATACGTAAGAGGTAGTCTGAAAGTGGTGCCCATAGACGAGAAGGTGAAAGGAAATCGTTTGGCTTGGTGTGGACATGTTATGCGAAGAGATGATACGTATGTAGGTAAGCAAGTGATGGATATGAGGGTAGAGGGACGAAAAGGGAGAGGAAGGCCAAGGAAAAGATGGATGGACTGTATGAGGATGGATATGAAAGGGAAAGGGGTAAATGATCAGATGACGGGTGACAGAGAAGTATAGAAGCGAAGGACATACTGCGCCGACCCCAAATAAATTGGGACCAGGGCAAGAAGAGTATGACAATGTACACAAAATGTTGCTATGCTTTTTCAATGAGCAAAAAAGCATAGCAGCAAATTGGGCTCAGTGGCGGGAAGAGGACTCTAATCAATTACGGCGCTAATCAATTCCATCTCCATATATCAAAGTCAACGATTGTCAATTGCCTATTGCGCTTATCAATTTGTTTATCGAGGTAAGAAAAGATAAAGCACATCAGTTACTACGCCTAATTTACTCGTGAAACACTTTCTTTAATAAGAAAGCTCATAAGTAATAAAGTGCTAACCTAGGATATTGAGGGTATTGTACACGAAAACAGAAATATATAAGCTATTAATTCTTTGTTATGAGATACAACAGTTACATAAATTCATAGCCTATATCCTTTAAGGGGTAGGCATAGATTCAGACTCCGTGGCGTTACTGACAAGTTCTTAACGAATAAACTCAATAACACTTTGCGTAGTGCAGTTGTACTTAGTATTCGCTGCGCCACCGTATTAGTAACAAGTAAGAGAATATCTAAATAGTAAAAGAGCATAAAAACAGTAACATTATTTCTTCAATTCTATTCTTTCGTAATTTTATTACATTGATATAATTACATACCAGCTCCTAAATTATTAAGTAATTATGTAGATACCAGCTTTTACTGGTGCCTTCGCTCCCTTGGCTTTAAATATGGGTCCCACAGGAACCGTAAATATTTTTTCGTAATGAACGGGGCAGCGTATGTCACTACCCAACCCATTAACTAAACATAAATCTCTACGCATAAAATCATCGACCATCTGATGCTAAGGCATGGAGCTAGTGCAAACCAACATACCTTTCTTGACATTTATTTTATTAGCATGGATAAACATGTATGAAATACTAGTACTTACATTTAACTCTGAAGTGAAGCTCGTTGGAGACAGTCTCCCCCTCGGCGTTGAGAGCTGAGCAGGCGTAGCGCCCACTGCTATGACGTGTCACCTTCTGCAGCACTAGACTCTGATTGCTGTGGAACACCCTGGCACTAGCGTTGTGTGCCAAAGGACGATCCTGGAACAAACACACATAGTTACCCTTCAGTCCAATAACATAGTTATGCAAATGGACCGACTGAGATTAAAATTCATCACTCGCAAATGGAAACGCTTTGATCCGTTTATAATATGCAGACGTATGCGTGCGGGTTATTGGATGAAGCCATCTAGCGGATTGTCTCGTTAAAGGATTTGCGATCGTCACACAGAAACAATCTCATCTCGAACAGCAGATAAAAGCTAATAACAAGAAAAAAGGTGGGCTCTAACATTTTACAATCCACGTCGATCATAATGTAGCGTAACATGAAAAAATATTCCTACAATATTATGATGACGTAAATGTTCTTTTGTGAGGGGGTGTTACAGGGCGAGTATGCGGGGGAGGGGGGAGCGTGTACAATTACTAGAATATATTTACACAAAAGGTCCGCCCATTACCGCGCCGGCCCTACAAAAGGCGCCACTCCAGCGGACAAAGGTACTCGTTACGTTCTAGAGGACTGATTATATTTTTTTTGTTTCTAACAAAAAGATTTTAGGATCAGTGTAGACGTGTGGCTGTGTTTGAGCCAACTGGTAGTGTCGTTCACTTGTTCAGATCCGTTTATGTGATTAGGTCGTACTTTGTGCTATAATAGACATTGCCATTTTACAGTCTCTTCGAAGAATAAGAAATGCTCCACTAAATTAATTTCATTTAGCGAACCTTGAATTTCGTTATTAGATTCGCCAGGTCTGTTTTATATCACTGTTAGGGTCTCAACTCTAACAGTTCATAAACGTTTGGATTTAGATTTCGTTAAAGAGATTAGACGGAGCGCCACAAATCAACTGCTGTTTGTTACAGTCTGCCACTGCCCGTCGCGCCGCCCACGCACTTCCTAAAGTAAGATTAGTCCAAGGCGGTGTACAAAATGTAATTTTTACAAATGAAGTCGCCTAAGCCAGGACCAACAAAAAATACTGTTTAGCCTCAATGACTCTGTTGTTTTGCAGAACAAAAGGGGAAATTAAAAGAGACATTTTGAAAGCTGCGTGAAATTAGTAGTACAGGTTGTTTGGCGCAGATGAGAAACACATAATTTCGCTTTACGTTTGTGTCGGGCGGGTTCAGGGCGTGGGGCGCGGGACAAGGGGCGGGTTGCTTGTGTTCTACCGTCTTGGTGTATTTCGTGAGTTTTTACGGTTTATTACTACATGGAGCATTAAGGCTAAGAAAATATTTAATTTATAATAATATGGGTAGGATCTTGAGGAAATTTTTTACTATGAAAGCTCTTATTAACGTCGCTGGTCACCTACACGAAAAAGTATAGAGCAAGTAATATAGAAATTCTGATGCGATTTATAAGGCAATCCGTCAGATTCTTTTATTGTAAACAAGTACTTGAAATCTTAGCGACACGGTATAGAGAAACGCTGCGCATCAAGGAATGACTTGGCACAGTGCAGAATGGCAGGGCACGGTACGGTGCGGTATTACCACGCCATCAATCTCGCGAGGGCCGCGCTCGAGGCGTTATTAGCTCTGAGTTTTGCCACATTCACCATTGTTTGTCTGCACATTGCCGCCACACGTCACACAGACTACCTCACTAATGAATTATACCCTCACTTATATGTTATGCCCGCTTTAGAACTAGTGTTAACCCGAGAGGCGCGTGAGATCTTTTAAATTGGAAAACTTTGGACCCTCTAACTGCGCCGTTGAGTGTAAGGCTTTTCAACGTTAGGGATTATGGCTCATGATTGATGGTGCTACTCCGAATGGTTACAGATTTAGTATCTCCTTTGTAGGTACGTAGATGAAGCTTCAGTTTCAAGATTAGTTATTTCTTATAATTGAGATTGTAACAAAGGCATGATCAAATATATTTAAAAATTAATCAAAATTATACTCTCTATAAATTGACCAAATTTTACTAAGGAAGAGCTTATGATTGCGTGGGTACAACGTTATAAGGTATAATTTCGCAGGTAATAGAGGATAGGCATTAAATGTTTAATTGAAGTAAAAGATATTTCCTATCAGCATTGGCTACTGAATCAGCGGCAGATTGCCATGCGACCATGATCATTGACTATAGTTTGATGTTTGTATCTACATACATATATTTCGAGCGTTTTATGTTCGTATATAGACTGGCTGTTCGCCAATGTCTGCGACTAATTGGATAAGCATTCGAATTTTGATATCAGGAATGTAGTAGTATTGGGAATTTCAGATAGGAATTTTCTGTTACAGCATGGAATATAAAAATATGCTCAGCAGACGAAGGTTCGTTCACTGATACGTGGGACCTAAAAACAGCTAGCGAAATGTAGATTTGTAATTTGTATACCTTTGGCTCGGTACAGATTAGAATTATAGAGGTTAGAGACGCGTTACCTTTCACATTCTATACAATCTTATCGATTCTGTGACAACTGCACAGGCCATACAAATATGAGTAGAACACTTTATTATCGAACTGATGATTGAACAGACGCTGCTTGTACTTAGCGTCACCCGTCTATCATTCGGAACGAATACTACCTAAGTCATTGACTTTCGCTTCTATTAGAAGCGCGTCGTGCAGAATTCCGTGTTCTGTGCATATATATTATCTTCTAACTGTGCTGATAATAGTTGTATGTATTTTCTGTATGTATTACTACATTTTGCCCTTGGCTTCGCTCGCGTAAATGTGGGTTAGGCTAGTAGTAGTGCCTTTTTCCTGGATAAAATATGGGTCTTCTATATCCTTTTCTGTTTCCCTGACAACGTGTATGCGAAATTTCATAATGATCGGTCGAGTAGTTAAGGCTTGAAAGAGTAACAAACAAACAAACAAAAAAATAAACAATGAATCAAACTCTTATTCGCATTTATAATATTAGTAAGGAATAGGCAGTAATTATTACGTTCACTAACTCTCAGGCAATTATCAATTATATTAACATGATAATGTTAATATAATTGATAATTAACATTGGCACTCGCTACAAATGCCCTTGCTTTGTTCTCGCGCTAATTATCCCGTGTGCGAGGTCTCGCGTGGAGATTGTCGTATGTGTTTTAATGATGTCCTTTCTTTTGTCCATCGCAACTTACGCTGAATACCTGCGTAAATATGTGACAGTTACGTAAAGACCTTCTAAACCGTATATTTATACATATGTGAGGGTACGTATGTAAGCCGGCGGTGTATAATTGTGTTTTTGTTTGTGCAAGTGTTCGTTTCGAGCGCAAATACTCGCACTGTTGCTCAACTCATTAGGATTTAGATTTTTATATTGCGGAGTTTTGTGTGTCTTTGAAACCTTTTTAGTTTAGCAAAAAAATAATGACTGTTTTTTTATTAGACATGTTATTAAAGGGCAAGATCAATATAGCCTCTTAAATATCAAGTTACGCTAGATAGAACAAGTCGCACATGTGGAATGTACATACATCGTTCTAGAGGCGATTTTCTCATCAACACTACAGGAAACGTTCCGAAAATCTTGATCTCGGCATCTATCCCGCGTGAATGGAGTGCGACTGATTCAATCAGCCTTGTCCATTATGAGGGAGACGAGTTTCATTGGAGCACAATCTCGCGGATGATCACGGGAGGTCGCGAGGGACGCCCGCGTCCCGCATGCCGCGCCCCTTACCGCGCGCTCCTCGGAAATAGCTGCCATTAACGAATAAAGAGAGGTATTTTCTACCTGATAACACTGTTTGCTTACGTTCGGAGCGAGAGCTTCGAGTGTTTTCTGTTATTGGATTCAATATGAGTATTTCTTTGTGAGCAAGATGAGTACCTCCTCGAGACAACTCGTAAAATATATCATCATTGTAGCGCTGTGCCGTCCGACAACGCGCGGTCCGGCCGCACGACACCGCCGGTCGTGCTCACGTACACACGAATGGCCGCATAAATAATAAAATTATCACTCACGTGCGAAACATGGCTATTACAATAAGTATTGGGGTATTGTGACAGCTATCAGTGCGCACTTGACAATAATAGCACTAAACGAGGACGTTACACCGAAATGTACGGTGTTTACGTGTTTGTGTCACTATGTGCCTCGGTGATCCCACTGGAGCTCACCGATTTATGTTACTCAAATCACTTGTTGCCGCATAAGTGCCCTGTATCTATAGATATTATGTTACTATGCTAATATATGGAGAGGAACGATTGGCAATATACTTGTAGTCTACTTGAAACTGTGCGACGTGACTAAACGCGATACTTAATAGTCCCCGCACAAACAATTTGTACAACACACAAGTATGCTGTTATGTTTCATACGCGCACATACATATCAGTCTTTAGGCATCTCTACGTACCGTAATGTACGGCTCCAAAAATAATTAGCATTTTAACTAAAGTGCGGCCACTAATTACGTACGCGACGAAATGGATGAGTGGGTTGCATTAAAAATATCAACTCGACGTACTAGGCGAGCAGTGGGAGCGAGGAGGTACTTGAAAATAAGTTAAAATTGTAGGTGTGTGTGGCTTGGCGCGGCGGTCAACTAGAGTAAGTAGTGTTCACGGTTTATGTGCCCCCGGTAATGAGTCCGCACCTGAACACTCCCCCGCCCGCAGTGCTAACCTCACCCCCGTTACCTCGAGGCGACACCTGCACGCTTTTTATACGCTTTAAACACATTCTGCCTGCGATAGTTAAGCGAGATATAAATTTCAATGGTAATTTAAACACTTCTTTAACGGGCGCAAATTAAAATGCCATTTTATTGGTGGAGCGGGAGCTATTGCGAGTATTGCGAGGGAAGTGTCTTGTGTTGAATGCGCCATACGCGACTTGTGTGCACGATGCAGACCGACGGATGGCCCGAACCGTTCTGTGCACCAGTTACGTAGTGGCCGACTGCAAACAACATTTATGTAAATATAATTTTAAAAATACATCTCAATATAACAAATTTACATGTCTCAAGAAAATAACGGACTTTTACGTCTTGAAAATAAAATTATCTTCATCCGTCATAAAATCTTTGCAGACAAACTATGTACATGGATTTTCATAAAAAGTATAGATCAACCTAATTATAAAAATTATAATAACAAAGATCCACCTAAGAGGAAATTTAATGTATCTATCGGCGAAGTTCGTCATCGACTAGACTTTGGGACCCACTGACATTAATAAATAAGTTATTACTAGAGTAGTAATTCAAATTCTTGGAGTAATCGCTTTGAAATAAGTTTCCTTCGTGAAATTGGACTATTCAAATGACATTTGGAATTGAGTATAAGTTTATTACAAGTAGAGTAATAACAATTTAGATGGGTGGTTCCCTAACCACCCCTGCTCGGGGCCCGGCGCTACGGAAGTGTGACGTCGTCGGGTAGTGCGGTCGACTCGAAGTGTGCGTGCGTCGAGAGTATCTCTAAGTGCTCCTGAGCCATCACATGTGTACTATCGTATTGAATGTTATTCTTAACAGTATTCGTAGCTCTATAGTTACGAGAGCTAGAGTTAAGTAATCAACTCGCTATTGCGGAAGCGAATATCGAGTTCAGAGCAGAGCAATAACTAATAACTAATCTTATATATAATATATATAAGAAAAATAGAGAGATGGCAGTTTTTTTAATGTATAGTTTTATTTGTGTCAATGTTAATATCGCCCTCATATACCTTTAATGAACGTTAAGATTAAAAAGAAGTTGCAGAAGAAATTTTGGACAAAAGTAATGACAATCGTCTAAGATTTCATGACAGAATAATGCATGCATTTCCCTTTTTTGTTTGGTTATTACGCTTTCACGTAATAACTACTCACCCGATACACACGTCTTTAGGGATACAAAAAATGAAGAGGGGACCATTCCTCAAAAAAAATATTGCTCCCAAGGGATATTTATCAAAAAGATCTACATAAACGCGAGTTTAGCCGCGAGCATAATCTAGTATCACATTTTATAAAACATAAATTTTAGTCACTAGTAGGGTTGCGGATATATAGGTTTTGTAGGTGCGGACTTAAAGTCTGCGCCATGACCGGTGGAGGCTATGATGCTGGTGTACGGCGGGAAAACTCGGTGGGTCTGTGGTTAAGCGCAGATATTAATTTAATAATCAAAATTAACTAATTCCGTGATTCAGATCTGCGCTATATCTTGCACAATAAAATATGATTTAGCATTAACGAGGCGGGATGGCAGCTGCCCGCTAAGCGGCGGGTATAAGTCATCGACTCGCCGCGCCGCTCCGACCCGCCTTGAGTAATTGTTCAGATTATAATATATATAAATTTTCCTTAAATTTATGATGGCTTAAGACGTGAAATGGATGCTGCGTCTTATTATTTTGACAGGTCATCGGCGCGTGGTTAATAGCGAGGGCTGCCACGATCTGCGTTTGGAATGGCGGATGGAGCAGCCGCGCTTGTGTCAAGCATCGTGCGGTGATACTAATTATTTATAATTTCTTAAATGACGTGTTTTATTTAACGACTGTATGTATTAATAAAGTTCTGTATAAAGTAGAAGCGTTCATTTGTTTTTAATATTCTATATTTAATAAATGAATTTCACCATGTGTAGATATTTGTTGCATGATCGCTTTTACTATCATGACTGCAACTGAAAACATGCGTTTTAATAAAACTGTTCGTGCGATATTATGTTTTTGTCGATGTCGTTTATTGAGTTGCCTGCTACTGTGGATATATATCATACATACATAATTATGTAGACTGACGCCTCGTTATCGGAACACACACTTCGCTAACTATGATTGACGTACGTATAAGGAGGCAAGCCTATTGTTGTCTGCAAGGGCACAGTTACAGACTCTGTATTGCTACTGAGAATTTGTCGACAGGAAAACCTAATAACCCTATGCTGGAGGCAGATATCAAACCCAAAATCTCATGCACAGCAGTCGCATTCTCAACCCAATTTCACCAAATATCAGAAATAGATTATTGATCCAAATAATTTACATATATACATAGATTCACGTCTGTTTTCCAGAGGGTAGGCAGAGACTACGGATTTCCATTTTCCATTTGCTACGATCCTGACACACTTCTCTGGCTTCATTCACATTCATCACATTTCTCATACACGGTCACCGGTTTAAAGTGCTCATAGCCTGGCCTCTGTCCAGAACGTTTCCGATCTGATCAAGAAACATTCGCATAGGTCTGCCTCTTGCGACTGTTCCATTCACACTAGCCTTATAAACTTTCTTAGTCAGTCTTTTCTCGTCCATTCTTTCTACAAGTCTAATTACTCATTTATTATTAATAATACATTAGTTAATAGATTTTATTTATTTTATACTGTAAGAACAACGATATGTTAGTTGTATATACGAAAGGCTCGGTTGAAATACCCACTAGTTGCCCTAGTGGCCGAAGCTTAATCTAACGTTCAAGTATTAATATTCGACGCGCCTACAGCTCATTACGTTCGATATCAAACGGAGGTATGTCACGAGGTCTCTACAAGTATTAAATTTTTTCCGTGCTCAATATCTGTGGATGCGAGCGGCATCCGCTAGCGGAGATGAACGTAGAATGTTAATATAGGTCCAGATGCTAGTCACGCTGCCTACTTCCGGCCGATTTTAATACTTTCCTGTTGATTGACGACGGCGGTTCAATCACCAGTCAGATTGAACTTGTAACTGAAGAGGCGCCTTGGATATTGCCTCTAAATTGCCAAACATTGTCTAATTTATTAAAGTTCAATAACACTCGGGAATGATTACACTTGAGGCATAAGCGTTAGAATAATATAAGTGATAACATTTTCAAGACATTGTAAACGTATTCCTATGAGGCTCATCCGTCACTCGTACAAGTGTCGATAGGGAGATCTTATATGCTTTGAAAATATATTCCTGGTTTCCTCTTTATGTTTTTCTAGAGATTGTGATGAATTAAATTAGACAGAAGTGGTTGTATACAGTTAAAATAGGAAAACCGACGATCTGGTCGCATACTCTTTGTCATCACAGATCTAGACCGGATCGAGAGTCTGCTATACGATGTTATAGCAGACTCTCGATGCGGTTTTGTTGATGATGGCTATTGTAAAATAATGGTGGGCAAAAAGGTTGATAATGTTACTCTCGACTGTTCTTAGATAGCACTGATCTGGGCTTAAGGGGTTTGTAACTCCAATGGGATACGTTTATTGATTTCCTTATATATACGTAATAATAATTGTATGTAATGAAAATAAATAAATAAAAAAATAAAAATTATATAGGTCGGCTGCCTCGGTGATAGTGAGCTAGCAATTTTTTTTATAATAACTCCCATAAAATTTGTCTAGAAATCTTAGTAACTGCAATATAACTTTATTCGGTAGATGGACTGCCAGATAAGACTATCGAGTCTTGTACTCTATAACGTGGGACCAACGACCATAGCTAAAAGGGGATATTATACACTGTGACTAGCATAAAAAGCGTGAGTGTATGTATTTTCACATAGGCTCGAGCAATCAGCATTATATTATAAGTCAAAAACTCTACGACTTTGTTATATTGATACTAGGCGTATTATCTAACAGCGTTATAAGTCGAAAGCGGGCTGCCCATCCGTAGCCGCGTTCAACTTTGACTTGGCGAATAAACTTTACGTCCTGAGCGACTGATATTAAACAAATCGTCGCCGTGGGACACAATTTTTCACGTTGCTCAGTTACACAAGTGTTGCGTCGTTTGCGTACTTTTTTGTATAAATGATACATTCGTATTTCGGTCCCTTCGGGCGGTATGTTTGAGTAATGAGGGGAAGTGTAGACTAAATATTTAAATTAAAAACGTCTCTCGCTGAGTAGATATAATTAGTTTGTAATGTAGGAACGTTTGTGATTGTTGAGTGTTGGCTTTTGTATGTGTCAAGTGCTCTGGTCGTCCTTACATATAGGTTGTACCTTATGAAGTTGCGACATCGCATACACACACAACCACATAAATACACACGCACACATGCGCATTGTTTATACAGTAGGTAATAGTACACTCCCACACAGGCAACGTATATGATAATATTTATTTAAATAAGCTCACCTCCAGCCGAAACACATGGCTCATTAATGTTAGTGTAACCGCTGTTTCATTTTCGAAAATCTATTGTCAAAGTAAAGCCGCCTTGGGATGGCATTGGCATCAAACAACACCGAATGTTTAATCATTGCATCGATATTATTTAAAATATACTTTCATCTAAAATCAGAGGCCCATTCTTGTAATAAAGCCCATTCAAAATTTAGTTCCAATCTTGTGTCATATATATCACATATGGTATTCTCCTAAATTAAAATAAATGACGACAAATAAATTATATCAAATGCATTTTAGCATATCATATTTGATGTTAGAGAATTGGTTTTTATTGGTGGGTAAATATGATACACTAAAGAATAACTGCATGGTATTGTTGGGGAAGACATTAAAAACGATAATAAGATGGTTAATTATATTGTTTGCACTCAGCATGACACGCTCTTACCGCAGAGTGTTGGCCGCGAAGGCCACGGAGTAAATACGCGCCCGTATGTTTCTACATAAGGTTTTTGTTGTATGAGTCCCGAGGGCTTGCCCGTTCCTACATAAAGAGATTCATATGAGTTATGATGACCTGAATCTGAGCACCATCCGTCTGTATTTGTAAGTTATTTGCTAACTTGTTTCAGGAACCATTTTTAGTGGTGTGAGATAGTTAACATTTCTATGCTAGAATATAGTCCATTATGTCGCACCTTTGTCTGCGTTTGTAGATACAGTTACGATAAATATGATTTGTAGCAAAAGATGCCTTTGAATATTATGTACATTTTAGCGGACTATGTGACTGACTTGGATGGTTTTGCATAGGTGATAAGCTACTATGTCACACAAATCTCTTTATTAAGTATTTAGATAAATATGATTCGTAGCAAAAGATTTAATCCTTATGCATTTTATAAAAATTTTAGCGTACGTCTATACATTGAAATTAAACTACTATATACGGATTTTATCGCGTTGTTTATTTGACACTTTATTACATAATTTTGAAAACTGTTACACTGCTACTACTATTACATTATATTATTATATATATTATTTGCCCGCGACTTCTTCCGCGTGGAATAGTTTCTTTGGGCAGGATTTTTAATTTTTAGGATACTTATTTTGCAAATAATACACATATAAATGCTATGGTTAGTAAATATGGTTAGTAGGAAAACAAAAAACGTAGTTTATGAAAATGTATTAAAATAAGCTGTTTACTACTGTAAATAGCTTAATTTATTATTATTTCCATGTTATGTTTTTTGATTTGCTAAAACATAGTACTCGTACTCGTGAGCACGCTACATAGAGTTGCCCATGGAAAACCGTTTTGTTTATTATTTTCGTAAATGCTGCTCTTAGGAGAAATTGCACTCTTTTAAACTGAGATGGCAAATTGGTCGGAATTATCGGAATACGGGGAATTAAAACATTTTCTCCTTTTTCTATTCTAGTCATGATTATACAGAGGACCTTGAATAAGTTCTCGCTGTTTCTTCATAAATGGCAGTAGCAGCACTCCGTGCATGAAATTTCGAATAGTAACGCATCTGCAAGGAATTACTATATCTATCCTTAAATTTCAGTGTGCGGTAGTTCACTTTAATAAAAGCTTACTATTTCTTTATTGGTTCTGAAAATGTTAATTATTGTTCCAAATAAACTGTATGTATTTGCGGGGAATTTTATTCAAAAGAAACCTGCAATTAAAGCACACAGAATTCTTTTTGAGACTTACGGTGAAAATGTTCTGTCGGATACGACATGCAGAGATCACTTGTGAACTACTGCTTCAACGGCAGAAAAGAAAATCTTTTTACACCGGATCGTAACTGGTGATGTAAAATGGATACATTACGATAATCCCAAGCGTAGAAAATCGTGGGATAAGCCCGACCATGCATCAACATCGTCTGCAAAACCAAGTATCCATGGTTCGAAGCTTCTTCTCTGCATTTCGTGGGATTAGCAGGGGGTAATCTATTATGAGCTGCTCAAACCGAATGAGACAATCACGGGAGATCGCTATCGACTTCAATTGACGCGTTTGAGTCAAGCCCTAAATGAAAAAGGCCGCTATTTGAGCAGAGACACGATAAAGTGATTTTGTTACATGACAACCCTCGGTCTCATGTCGCAAAATCAGAGAAATTCTATCTGGAGATGCTTAAATTGGAAGTTTTACCACACCCACTGTATTAACCTGACATAGCCCCTTCCGATTTTTACCTATTCCGTTCGATGGCACTTAGCCTGACTGAGCAGTGCTTCGATTCTTACGAAAAATGGATCGATTCTTGGATAGCCTTAAAAGACATTTCGTTTTTTGGACGCGACATTCATATACTTACCGCCAGAAAGATGGCAGAAAGTAATTTATAGTGATGGGCAATATTTTGAGTGAAAGGTTTTGGTCTTTGTATCTTAAATAAAGCTTTCATTTTGTGCAAAAAACAGCGAGATCTTATTCAAGGTCCTAATAGCTTTTATAATATTGCGACCTATGTAGATGAGAAATTTCTTGCCGTGTACCATTACATAGCCTTGGTGCGTCAAGATTTCTCATTGACAGGTCTGGAACACTAACTTTCAGTCGTAACTTATGGGAAGGCTATCCTGATAATTCTAAAGAGTTTAGATATTCTATAGGGTGAGATGTTACTTGTTCAGTGTCCATGTAACATGAACCTTTAAAAAATTTTTACAATAAATGTATGGCAGAAAGTGTCTTTCCAGATCAACTAAAGATATCCAGAGTGATCCCTATCCACAAAATAGGTTCAACACAAGATCCAAAAATGTATAGGCCTATTTCTTTATTGCCAACACTATCTAAGATTTTCGAAAAATTAATTAAGCCTAGACTTATGACACATTAAAACCGAAACAAAGTTTTGAATCATAGACAGTACGGATATCAAGCTGGCGTAGGTACACAGGATGCTCTCGATACTCTAGTGAAATACGTCAGAAGTATTAAATGCAAAGCATCTTGTTGCCGGTCTCTTTTTAGATTTAATCTCTGCTTTTGATACAGTCAACCACAACCTACTCTTATGTAAGCTCCAACACTATGGGGTAAGAGGCAATGCCTTATAACTCCTCAAGTCTTATTTAATGAACAGAAAAATGTCCGTTGAAATAAAACAAATAATAAATACTCGAAATGATAAGGAGCAGAATGAATCCAATAATATATATTGTGACCGTTCTTTAGGTCTAAATTAGAAAACACTAGCATAGGCGTTCCTCAAGGGTCTATACTTGGTCCAATATTTTTTATTATAAATATTTATGAATGACATAATAGGATATTTAGAAAAGGGT
The DNA here is from genome assembly GCA_930367265.1 of Catocala fraxini. NCBI lineage: Eukaryota > Metazoa > Arthropoda > Insecta > Lepidoptera > Erebidae > Catocala > Catocala fraxini. The sequence continues at coordinate 19,953,998 of OV884029.1, forward strand.
TTAGGAGAACATGCAAAATTGGTCGTATTTACAGATGACACGAACCCAATAATATCGGCAGATAATATTCAGTCTCTAAATTTTCATGCGAATAAAACTTTAGGAGCATTTCATAGTTGGTTCACCATAAACGGACTTAAAGTGAATGCTAGTAAAATCAATGTAATGCTATTTCGTACAACATAACATCCAAAACCAAGAACCGACTGAATTGTACTTTGGACGGTATCAATGTTGGCATGGTAGAAGTAATAAAGTTTTTGGGAGTGCATATTGACTGTCATCTAAACTGGAAACCCGAACTGGTAAGTTTAGAAAAATCTGTCAGCTCAGCGTGCTACGTACTTAGAAGCCTAAGAAATGAGGTGGACATAACGCAATTAAAACAGTATATTACGCCTTAATCGAATCTAGGTTAAGATATAGTATTTTGTGTTGGTGTGGTAGCTACGAATATAATATACAAAAAGCGTTCGTTTTACAAAAAAGAGCTATCCGCACTATTATATGTATTCGTCAGCAGAAATCTTGCCAAAAATATTTTAAAGAATTAAACATCCTCACAGTTCCTTCTTTGTACATCTTAGTGCTCTTAACACATTTTTCTAAATATGTTCATGAATGTGAGACAGAGGAGGAAAGAAAAATTAGAGAAAGTACTAGAAGGAAAGATTTTAAAACCAAACTTATTCCACACCTAGACATAGTTAAACATGGTACCTACTATGGTAGGTATTATGGTAGGTTATTGATATATGATATCAATAAAAAAATTTAACAGACTGCCTGATGACATAACATTATCGCTATACAAAATGGACTTTTAAACTAAATTAAAACATTTCTTGCTCGAAGGCTGCTACTACTCAATTAATGATATCTAAGCTGGAAATTGAATTGAGATTATTATTTTTATACATGTAACTTATTTTCTTTAAGCACCCACTAACAGTGTGCCATTATAATTAGATGGATGAACTTATATTTGTGACATTACATTGTTGTTATATTTTTAAATCTATGTACTAATTAAACATTTTATGTGAAGTTATCATTTTGTATGACATATTATTCTAATTTCTAATTTTTATCTAATTATTCACTGACATATTATTATTTTTACTGACATATTGCATTATTATTTGCATGACATATTTAAAGTAGAAATTATAGTTTTGTATAAATTGTTATTATATGATCATCCACGCATAGAATTATAATAAATTATTGGTAACCAAACTGCTAAATGGCAAATAGTGATATGCTTTAATTATGTACTGTAATTAACATTGTTCTAATTCATATACTTTCAACACAATGTAAAAATTGTTATGAAATAAATATATAAAATAAATAAAAAATGTCTACTGACAGGTACACGACTACATCTCCCTCAACATCTGACATAATTTATTCGTTTATCTGGCCAAATGTCTCGTTCGTCGGCGCCAAAATTGAAATTGACCTGTCACACAACCATTCTCGAATGCCCATACTTATTATATCACGTCAGTTTTATCGCAACAACAATGCTGAATGGAGACCATTTGTTGCCACAATAGCATAAAATGTACTTTTTACACAGAACAACAAACTTACGACAACAAACTATTTATTTATTTGTCTTTTTTATTATTGTCGTTATTTTATAAGAAAAATTATGTAGGTATAAGTAGTTCTTTGTTGCAATAAAGAATGTTTTCTTTCTTTTATGATTATGCTGCGAATCCTTTAAACCGTCTGAGTTATAGACAATTTGACAGAATTTATGTTTTAGTGTAATCATGCTGTCACTGTCTGTTAGCATACAATCTTCTTCAACTTAGAAGTACAACAACAACAACAACAACAAACAACTTACTTCTTTTAGAAGAGTAGTCGCATATTGCCCTGCGTGAGAATAGTTGTGTAGTTATACTCGCATATTTGTAGTCAGATAAAACTTTTTTACGTGTACCCACAGTACACGTAAAAACGTTTTGTATTATAGAAGCTATACCATAGACGCCTTTAAACAGGCATTTATTTCATCTGCCGGTGCACCCCTAGTAATAACCGGCAGGGTCTGTCTAAAGTCACCAGCTAAAAGTACAACCATCCCTTCCATGATACCCTGGTTGCTCTTGATTATCTTGTATGGTACGATATAGTGCTTCGATTGCTTTTTTATGGGACATCGTACATTCATTCCAAATTAACAGCTTACACTGCTGCAACATTTTTTCGCGCTCACCGCTTTTGCTAATGTTACAAACTCTCTCACTACGCCGCGCTGCGCCGCCGCCGGCGCATCGTTCATTGTGTATGGCGCTTGGCGTGTCTCGCGCTCGCGCTACGTGTACATATTAAGACGGCATTTTTACTAATTATACAATGTTTCCGATAATTATACGTATTGTAGAAATAGACAGGTTTGTTTGGCCTTCCATACGAACTTTAGTCTCCTATATCATCCCCATGTAGGTCAAAATTTCAAAACCGCTGGAACAAATGTTAACTTTTTTTACTTCTTTTAAAGTGCCTAAATATAAAGTCTCATGGTTTTATCTTCGATAATGATGAATTCCCATGCAAACTTTTATTACTTATTTTAAACCCTTCATGCCCTTTTTACAACAAAACGTAACTTATGCTGTTCCCAAGGTCTAGTCTTTCTCTGCACCGAATATTATCAAAATCGGTTTAGTGGTTTAAGCTCGATAATGACGAATTTTCATACAAACTTCATCCCTTATTTCAACACCTTCATGCCTTTTTTTACAACAAAATGTAGTCTATGTCCTTACTCAAAGTCTAGTCTATTTCTGTACCAAATTACATTAACTTCGGTTCAGTGGTATAGCCGCTATAATGACGAATTCCCATACAAACTTTTATCCCTTATTTCAACACCTTCTTGCCCTTTTTTACAATAGAGGGTACTCTATGTCCTTTCCCAGAGTCTAGTCTATCTCTGTACCAATTTTTTTTTAATCTGTTATTATTTAGACGCGATGATGACGAATTTCCATACGAACTTTCATCCCTTATTTCAATCCCTTCATGCCCTTTTTTACAACAAAAAGTCACAACACGTTTACATCAAGGTCTAGTCTATCCACGTACCAAATTTTATCAAAATTGGTGCAGTGGTTTAGGCGTGAAAGCATAACAGACAGATAGATAGACAGACAGACAGAGTTACTTTCGCATTTATAATATTAGTAGGGATAGTAGGGAAGTAGGGATTATAAAAAGGTAATTAATCTGTCTGCTGGTTACATAATCAGACAAAATGATAAAAGCATTTATTGTATCTTTAATAATTTTTGTGCACTAATTAAATGAGTAATGACCATTGAGCAAAGATGCGAATACTATATTGTTAAAGTCCAACTAAACTATATAAGAAAATACCAAATAAAAAATATTCTGGTACACAGTTAGCAACAAAAACCTTATAAAGAAGGATCTTAGGGCCCCAATGCGGAAAATGTGCTTTTAGTGAGTGAGGACGGATGACGGAGGTATTCCCAGGTTTACGGCCGAAATAACGGCTGAGATAACGGCCCGGCAACAAGACGGCTCGGCCCGAGGAGCCAGCGATGTCCATACCTTGTTACTGTTATGGCATATTTCTGGATCACATGAACCAAGATAATGTCGGTGGAGGCTTACAATTTTTGTGATGTTTTCATATTATATGTTTGGTTGGCCTTATTATTTTGGCGGATTTGAATATAAACTTGTAAAGATGAATGTAAAAAGATAGAACTAAGTACACTATTCCCAATAATTATTCTACGCATTGATATCGCATATATTGCAGTTGAAGTATAAATAGAGTATACATAGAGCACGGATGGTGTAGTAGATTGATTGGTCACCTCGCTACTACACGCTACTGGGACGTGGACGTGTGGGCTTGATCACCACGCGGGGAAAATAATTTTGTGATCAACGAATAATTGTTCCGAGCCTAGATGCACTTTATATCAATTGCTTAAATGCTTGGCAAGTTCCAGGTATTTTTTCTAGTGCGAGAGTTGTCGTTTTAAATGAAAAAGCTTTAATTTAGCTTAATCTGTCCCGGTGAAAATTTACCAAAAAATTTACAATCGTAATAGGGCCATTTTCGTCTATCAGGCACAATTCAGACTGCCCTACGACTGATTTTTGTCAGAAAAACAAATAAAATTTTGTTCGTACCCGAGAATCGATTCCGGGCGTTATGCAGAGTAGTCGTATTCAAAACTTAAAAACATGTGATATTTACAAAAACTTTTCGTCTGACCAAAGATACTAACTACTGAATACTTAGGATGACTCTGTATTGGGAGCATTTAGATAAATAGTACTTTTTCCTAGAAGCGTCTCTTTTGTTTACAAAGCACACAAGCAAAGTAGCGTACCTAATAGTTAGAAGAGTCTATTTCCGCTATTCTTTTGCCACCAGAGAAGCACTTAGCGATCATTACGACGCCGACGGCGCAGAAGGCGTAGTGGTTCTACGTTACCTTGTCATTGCCACTGCGCCGCGTGTTGTGGGTCACAGGACAAAAGTTTGTGTGATCCATAAAATTTAATTATTAACTGTGCCAAACCTATCAGCTATTAATATATAATAATACTAATGTACATATATTTTACATAAAAGAATAACTAGAATGGCTCACCGGTTGTAAATGCGATTGCTATAGGTACTTAAGATGATAATTTTTTTGATGTTTGTGTAATCCTTTCCAACTCTTAAATAATACTAAATAGGTAAGGGTATTTCGCTATACAAAAACTGCGCTATAATTGATAAACAAAACATTTATACGTCAACATTGCACATACACAAAACATACAATGTCCTGTGCATCGAACAATAGTAATAATGTCCTCCAGACCGAATTTCGGTCACGGCGGCCAATCTTAACGGAGACTGGCCATCTGCGCAGGAGATATTATAGTGCACAAGCGTGTGCGCGATCTCAAGTGCACTCTCTGTTCCCTCACTCTCATGATCCGATGGGACGGATAATCCGACACGACCGGAGAGAGATCAGGCGTAGGACCAACGGCTTCACGTGCTTTCCGAGGCACGGGGGTGTCTAACACTGCCAACTTCCTAACTCCGGGCTATTATTCAGATTTCTTAACAGAAAAACCCAATAACGTTTTGTTGGCCCGACCCGGGATTCGAACCCGAGACCTCATGCACAGCAGTCGCGTTCAATACCGCTGCGCCACGGAGGCAGTTCGAACAATAAAACCTGCACAGATTGCATAAAGCTTGTCGTATGTAACAGCTAACAGTGTCGTGAGGTGTACACCTATGCGCCGTGTGATTCACGCATCGCGAAGACACCTTGTATACGTCGGTGAAACACTACAACAATAAAGTTATTACGGGGAAAAAATACTTGTATTGTGTATCTTATTTTTGTATCTCTTCATGGGAATTACATATCTCACTGCAACGTAATGTAACTTTTGTATGTGTAATAGCTATATAAGTCAATACACACTTGCGAGATTACGATATCTATTTCCGATTTTGGTTTGAGTGGTTGCCTTGCCATTGCCACTGCGCCGAGTGTTGACGTTTCTCACAAGGGGTAAAATTTGTGTGATCTTCAAGTAGGTAGTTGTGTCGCAGCTTGGTGCTCTTTGAATGTTTGTAAAGTCTCCCGCGATACAGAAATTATTCCTAGGGCGGGAGTTGTCTTTTATCAATAAAAAAGTTATAAAAAACGTTGTGATATCCATTTTCAATTTTGATTTAAGTAGTTGCCTCGCCACTGCCTCTCCGCGTGTTGTAGGTTCGATTCCAACAACAGGTAAAAATTTGTGTGATCGAGAAAGTGGTTGCGAATATTCTTTATTTCCGTTGTTTGAATAATTGTTGAATCCTCGACTTACTTGTAACCCAGGGTTACGGGATTTATTCCAAGTGCGGAGTCTGACTTATTATCCAACGAAGAAAAAAAAAAAAAAAGTGATAACATAGTATAACGCCTGCACCTATGGCAATAGGTCAGAGTGTTCAAGCTGTCAGAAGGCATATAACTAGACTTAACGACTACAGCTGAGACCGCTGTTTTACGAGCGCCACGCAGTGCGGACACACTCAGCTTAAATAGCACTATTAACCGCAAAAGGTGTCAAATATGGCCATTGTTCTATGAGTATATTATACAGTGACCCACGAGTTCGTTCACGAGAAAATGGTATCTTTGTTATGGTGAGTTACATAGTATTATGCCTATATCCTCGAAAGGCAGGCAGAGGTGTACTACAACTATATTTCACCAGCTGTGGATTAGATCCCACGGAAAGGAGCCGAACCAATTGCCCTCTACCAGGGACTTCCAAAGCCCCAGCTATAAATTCCTTCACAAAGAAACACAATAACAGTTTGTCCGATTCGCAAATGGAAACCTCTTACACGGTAGTCGCTGCAACTACTGCTATGCCATACGGGTAGTTGTGGATTATGTCGAAAAACTTACTTTTGTAGGGCTCAATCTATTTTCATCTAATTTGGGTTTTTATTGGCATGGTTTGACCGTGAAAACGTAACTACTACGCTACTTTTGCACGTATAATATTAGTATGGATAGCGAATAATTATAGATAAGGTGTTTACATATACAATAAAGAAGTGAAAATCTGCTCTAATAAAAATGCTTGTCACCCCTTATAACGTAATTCACGTCACACGCACAGTCACTAATTTGTCGTAATTAATTAATTTGTAATGAGAATCGCCGCGGCACGTTGTTTGCTCGAGGGAATACAGTTATATAACTTGCGCTAACAACACGACGCGGCGCGGCGCGGCCCGGTGCGGAGCGATGCGAAGCGGTGCGATGCGACATGACGTCATACACCGCACTCTCTGTGATCATTCACCCGATAATATTGACGTTTGCCTACATTTGCATACCTCACGCCTAAATTCTCCACATAATGCACATACATATTAAAATGTGAGTGAGTGGTGTCGCTGGGTCTGCTTGTCGACAATTTGCTTTTAATACGTTGGACAGTGTTAACGTTAATAATGAATAATTTAGGGCGTCCCGAGCGACGGCGTGGACCGAAGCTTTCAACCTTCTCAAGTTCGACGACTATTATTCACGCTAACGTCATACTAACAGATTCGAGTAAACACGATACATTTTATCCAAGCAAAACTTACGCGATCTAGCCCATGCAATAGTATTTTAGCGCATGAACGTGTTAACAAATATTATAAATACATAACATCCATATTAAATCTCTCATATATATGACACCATGCACGCTCGTTTAAATATCGTAGATGGCATCTCACTAAGGCACCTGTCCCACCGCCGACGTTTAGCGGTGAGTGTGTCGGCCTGCAAAGTATGTAGTTACGAGTTAGTTTTATCGTTCGGCTATGAGTGACTATGCGAGTGTGTCGGGTAATTGCTCGCAACTGCAGTGACTCTCTAATTATTTGTGTGTGTGTGTGTATTGTAGTAAGAGATAGTCGTTCAGTCAGCGTTCTGACTCAAAACTCTGAAAAGTGCGTCATTGTGTCAGTTTTACTTGAAAAATTCTTGTCACCACACACTTATCAAATCAAATCAAATCAAATCTTTATTGCAATCATGGATCATTATGGAGAAATAATTCTGGCTATGATGCAAATAAACAGTGATGAACTAGTTCATCATATCTAGATATATTCGTATATAACCCAAATATTATTTAGATTCAGTATAATCCTTAAGCGAGGAATTAGGTGATCACCAGTCGCTTCCTCGTCGGCGGTGGCACTGGTGCCTAAAGCGTGAATAAAGCCTACAAACATAACACATGTGCAATAAAAGATATTATTTATGTGGCGCATCGCAAATAACGTATATTTCGGCACGAGTGCGAGCGTCGATCGTTAAAAAATTGTGCGTATATACGCGTATCGCGAATGACCGCTGTAAATTATGTGCGTTTTAATTCTCGTGCGGTGGATGCGCCACCATTTGTCAAAAACAATCACACATAGAACAATGAGGCGTGTCGCCGCCGCTCGCCGCGGGACAAATGGACGCGTGTAACTGAGGGAAAAATCACGCAAATAATATCCCGCGTTGTACGTCACTGGACAATGGCGCGCTATTGACGCGCGATGCACGCGTTTTTAATCATCACTGATGCCCAAACCGCTGCGCTATCTATCTGGATTTGGATTATTTTCAGCATTTTGCGGAAAATATTTGCATCGCTTGGCCACACGAATAGTGCGTCATAATTCTTATGGACACAACCTTACATACTGTAACTCGAGCATTCTGGAGTGCGCTTCTCCGAAAGATCATGTCGGTTATTTCCTAAACATTTCTCAACGAAGTGAACTTAACTTAGTAAGTTGCTGCATGCTTTACGGAGCTAAGCATATAAGGTGGCATAAACCGCTAGTATCTACGCCTGAGTGGTTTGCTTGTTTGTAATGTAACACAACATGTAATGGTCCGATGAATATTCTGCTTTATTGCATCTAATTTTATTTACTTATGAAAGTGTAGTCAATGAATGATAAGCGAAGAGAAGTAGGTCGCCCCGGGGCAGGCAATTATGTGATGAAATACGCGACGTATTAAAAATACGCAGCGTATCACGCATCGATGTTATATATATGGAAGTAATGTCAGGAACAATCGCATCTCGAGCGACGCGGACGGCACGATGCGGTGCGGACAGATAAGTGGGTCGAGTCACCGTACCGACAACAAAACGTGAAAACAATACAGAGAGAAAAAACCAGCGAGTAGAGGCGGACGCGGTGATGCGTGTCGCGATCCGTGTAACAACGCGCGACTGATTGCCCCTGAAAGGGTGAAACGAAACAAAAAAAATGTGTACCACCCCGTCTGTATATTGCTGATTAAAACAGGAGCGACACAGCACAAAGCGATTATCGGACCGTAGACCGTCGTCTATTACTTTATTCCCGCGTAGCTCGTCCCCTCCCCGCGATGACACCCCCGCCATCGCCCAGTGCCGTCCGCACCTCGTTCTCGTTTTCATTGATGTTGGATTCGTTTTTAATAATCCCAATATTTTTATTCACAATAGGGACAGTACCCTTTACATAAACGGTCATGTTCTATTATTTCAGAAAATTAGGCTTTTGATGAATCTAATTTGCAAGTAAATATCGGGGATTGTAAATCCTCGTATATAAACATGATTTCGTTTCATGAATACGTTAATGTGTTTAGATCCAGGCAGCGTCACATCCGGAATATATATTACTTTTTCTTTTGCGCCTTTATCTGATACATTTTTGCATAGACCACTATCACAATCAAAATTTAAAAAACGCTACAAGCGGTTTATCTTGACTTTGCTATGAAGCTACGAGCTACGTTCGAAATGCTACGCGTCCTATTTAAAGATCGTAGTCGTTTATTTGTACATTTTTTGGCACAGTGTTACGTATTGACAAATACTGCTTATATCTGCAGATGCCTGTGGTGAACAAATTGCCTTATATTTCAGTCTAAAAATGATCTGTTAGTAAAACGAGTTATTTGTTTTGTGCTCTTGGTTAGCTATTACCGGTTTATCTGTGGCTAAAGGTAGGTAAATAATAATGGTATATTAAAACCTAAATTGTGGACAGTGTAGTACTCACGTCATGAAGCCAGGAGAGCTTTCTGGCGGCAGGGTTGGCGCGCACGTGGCATTCGAAATAAACGTCGTCGCCTTCCTTGATGTCGCCCGCAGCCAGCGAGCTACCTAGTCGCAGTCGCACCACGGGAGGATCTGGTGAATAGTTTAACATCATAACAATTGCACAGGTGCTTTAGATGGCCATGATCCCCATCGAACCTAAATATAAGTGGTAGAATATGAGTACTCCTTTTTTCCATTTCAACTTCGGCACTGGATGTAATTCCTACATCGCACGATATTTAAACACACTTTCAGGAACAAACATTTCGCTCTCTTAATAAAACAGCGACTTTACTCGAAATTTGAAAGTAAGGCAATTTGAACTCTAATTGTATATGTTAAATACTAATATTATATTTGTGTTAAATCTTTGCAATAGAGTTCAAATTTGTTTAATCCAAAATACTGAGATAAGTCTGTTTTATTAAGGGTGCGATTTAATCAAAAAGTATTTGTAAATGGTTAAGTAAAGTTCCGGAAGATACAGTTTGCCCTATGTATCGTGAAACTGTACTAACATTCAAACTAAGGATACAAAACACTCAGAGTCGGAACAACTATTTATGGATTAGATGTTTTTTATCTTATGTGGGTGTTAAATTCTCAATACGGCGCGCTGGCAGTGGTGAGACGTGATCCTAAACCACTGCGTAGTGGTTTAAAGCACCTAGCTCTACGTGCAGTCAAAATTGTCATCAATAGGAACAAGAGGAGTCAAATATTGTCATATAATCAGTTTATAATCAATATTTTCGGTTGAGCCTTAGTTTCCAATACAGTCAAAGGAACACTGGAGGTGTAGCAACAGTCAGCGCTGTGCGTTCAACCGCAAGCCGCATGCCGCATACCACACACGCCACACTACTTTCCAACTAACAGCTACAAGTCCACTGCAATACTATACGCTTTATACCACATTTACTCTAATTTAATTACGAATGCAGCTAGTTTTGGGCCAAATAAAATAAAGCCTCTCTGGAAAGCAAAGAAAGGCGATCTGAAGAACCCTATGACTCGGTTTACCTCGGTTAGGACAACATTATAGATTTCTTTTGTGATCATTATTGACTTAACAGATGATGCAGTAGTTTCACCATTGCTAATGGCCGAGTGTCGTAGGGTCTTCCTTTACACGGCTAAACATTTGTGTGATCCACAAATAGTTATTCCTGGTCTGAGAGTTTCTTGTGGTTCTTTAAATATTTATCAACTGGATGTAGAGATTTTATTTAGTGTGGGCGTTGCTTTTTACAGAGTAAAGTATTCTTTACATAGCTACATCCCTATATCTTCGAAGACGTAGGTGGAAGCGTAATACACCTACATTTTGTTAGCTATGCTTTTAAGTCTCACGTAATAATAAGCCTGACATTTACCGAGCACAGTTCTTGGCGCAGCGATTGAACAATGCCTTTGGCCTCCGCAATACAGGACTATATCTTAGTGCGAGAGGTGTTCAAAAGAGATGTTACAATGATGTAGGATACTCACAGACGACGCTGATGGTCCACGTAGTCTCCATGACAAGAGTGGTGACGTTGGGATTCTCGGCGCGGCACACGATCGGCTTACCATCGTCGTCCAGGGTCGGCACGAAGCTCATCACGCTCACTGTCAGGTTATCACGTAACTCCTCCTGGGGACAAAAACACAAACCAAGTTTATTTAAAGTTTATTTTAAAGATTTATATTTTATTTAATAAAAAATAAATATTATTGAATATAATTTTAAGATAATTATAAAAAAATATTTTTATGAATTATAGAACAATGAAAATATCATTTTTGGACTAGTTATGTTTATGTTGTCTTTGGATGAACTGTCTTTTGTTGATCTGTTTATTCTAATGCAATCAAAGCACCAATTATTATACCATTATTATGAGATTTATTCAATCATACTCGTAGTTTTATAATTATATATTTAAAGGGTAAACAGAGATATTCCACCTACATTTTACCTAGTATGGTTTGCGGTCCTACATAACAGAGTACGAGCTTATTGTGCGTTTACCAGGCACAGTGCCAGACTTTGCCTGACCTGGGAGTCGGACCAGGGAATTCATGCACATTACATAATATTGTTTTCTGTTTAGCTTATATTAGCTTAAAAATTTGTAAAGTTTAATAGTAGTAGTAGTGTAACAGTTTTTCAAAATTATGTAATAAAGTGTCAAATAAACAACGCGATAAAATCCGTATATAGTAGTTTAATTTCATGCACATTAGTTACATACACTACCGTTGCGCCGCTGAGGCAGAATATTTTATTAATTATTACTAATTGGATATCTTATATAATCCAAATTAATATTATAAATGTAAAAGTATGAAAAGATTTATGGAAGTTTGTTTTTAATCATGTGTTAATTAACTGTTGAACTTATTTGGATGACACTTGGTATATAGATAGACCATATCAAGATATGGTATTCCAAGGAATACCACTTAGATACTGAGTTATCTCGGTATACGGTCCCATCAGATTTATGTAGGTTAAGCCGCGGTCAGAAACTAGTCGGTAATATGGTGTAATAGTTGCCACGCCTTGTTTATATAGGTAGTAAATTACCCAAATTCAAATTCTCAATTCAATTCTCAATTCAAACAATCAATTCTCAGAAAGTAGCTGTTTCTTACAGGTATCTTCTCAACTCTCGCAACCTTGCAATTGACTTACATACAACTAAATGTAGCAAATTCACTAACTATTAAACTTTGACGTTCATAAGTGTTACTTTGTAACCTAAATGAATAAATCATTTTGGCTTTTACCTTTATCACTTGCGATAACTTGTCATTTGTGATGTAAATAATAATAATATCATCGTTTTATCATCCATAGTTACATACCAGTCCAACAAACACCCATACCCATAGCCCATATATTAGAATCCATACGTAGAAATAGTCCTGCTTCTGCTGCGACTAGTGCCGCTGTAAGTGTTCCATCCCACCTTTTATTAAAACTCTCGAAGGGTCTCGTCACGTTGGACCTATGTTTCCGTGTAAGCCTCCCAAAGGGTCAGATATTTTCTAATATTTAAAAATAATATGTTAGAAAATACCTGTGATAAGAGAAACATAATAATAATAATAACCATTTTATTTCGTGTGGCATAGACGCATAGATAAAAAAAAAACCTTATGGACTAAAATACTTATAATTTGTGTAAGTATTTATATAACTTATTAACTATGTTAGTACTGCTTCACTTGCACTTGTTGTTGTGCGTTCATGTGGCACTTGTCCGCGGAAGCGACAGAACACCACTCCCTTCAGCCAAAAGTCCTCCTCCTTCATAAATACGTGCAGAAAGCAAGTTGGGACTCGCACCATGAACGCCTTGAAGTTGACATTGCGACGCGATTACAGCAGCTGCACTCTTGGCATGTACTTGGACTTTTGGTGTACTTACTCCGCGATGTCCTCCGTCTTAGTGGTGTAATGCAAACGAGAGATGTACCCTGGTGTGTTCGGTGTTGCAGCATGCAGGTTTGCACCAGGCTCCACAGGAGCCGTACAACAGCAGTTCTTGTTCGTTTTCTAATGGCGCTTCCTCCTATGCACCGTCACAAAACTATCAGCATCAACGTCCCGTTTCTTTGCCATCTCAGGCACCGACTTCACGGCGGGAGCAATGGGTGTGCTCGCAGTTACCTGTTGAGCCTCTATGCGTTTAGGTCGCGCGACGATGCGGGGAGAGGCCGCAGGGACTGGGGCAGGGCTTCAAGGCGCGCGTGCAGCGCACTCAGCAGTCACAACATTACGCGGTGACTAGCAAAACTGCTAACGCGAAACTTGCGACCGATGTATAGAAGCAGCCTGCACCTCGACGCGTGTTAACGTTGTTATTACGCGCCGGTGACCTACTTAAAGCTACAGATTTGCAGAACTCTTCAACCTCCATACGCAAAACCATGACGGTGTCTTGGGATGCCTCCAACTTCTTGTGTACATCCACTAAACTGGCCTTAAGGAAGACGATGTTCTTCAAAAGACTTGTAACATCGACGTGGTCGAAAGTGACGAGAGGTAACTTACTTAACTCCTTCGCCACAAACGTCGGCACGTCGTCAGGATCGGTTTCCTTCAGCAGCGTGATAATATCCTGCAGGCTTTTCTTCGTCCCGTCTCGCCTGCGAGACACAATCTGGTCACTTTTATTGAGCGACTTGTACACAAGCAGCTTGGCAGCAGCTATGTCCTTCTCGCTGAAGTTCGTGGAACATATCTGGACGGCCAATACCTCATCCATGACATCCAGTTTCTATTGCAAGAACGCCAGCAGTTCATTCGCCACAAGTGTGTCACTCATGGCAAAAAAAATACGAGCGTCGGCTTGCGCTGCGCTAAACAATAAATTAATTATATTTATATACGTGCTCACGTCCGTCTAAGTTTGGTATTCACAACGACAGTTAGATACAGTTGAATGGTCTGTATGGTAACACCATTCAACTGTATCTAACTGTCCCAGTGCGGGTTGGCAAACTCATACAGGTTTCCGCACGATGATTTTCCTTCACCGTCAAAGCTATAATTAATAATTTAATACGCACATAACTTCGAAAAGTCAGAGATTAAGATCGAGCTGGAGATCACTGCGTTTCATATATTTGGATAAAATCTAGAACTAAGCTTACTTTGCTAGAACCTTTGGGATCACGAAACCGCTAAATAATTATAATTAAAAATTACACGATGCAATAATAGGTTATGTAAACCGAGCGAATGACTGAAAAGCTAGTGTTTTGATATTCATTTATAGGCTGAAATCCTATCAATAAAGTTTTAATTTTAAAACCGATAATTAATGTATCTAAAATTTACGCAATCAAAATGCCGGATACAGCTTATTTGTTCGGTTTTAAAATCCACTAGCCTTGCGTTTTATATTTAATATTAATATTAAATCATTTTACTAAATGATGTGCCTGACCATGGTTCGCCGCAATAGTTTCACGGGTTGATTCGCTCAACAGGCTAATGAATAATTATTATGAAATAAAGTGTGACACTACTGTGTGCAGTTATTAAATGTGTATTTTAATATATAATTAATTATTACTATAGTAGTATGTTACTGATAATAATATACTTATTTAGTAATCGACCTCTAATTACATATGTTGCAGTTTGTGCCGTTATTTGGATGTATGGATGTTTCTTTGAGGTGCCTTTTTTTTTTTAAAGACTCCTACCGTACCAAACAACCGACATAATAATATAGAAATCGTAGACACGGATCAACTATATACACGGGAAATTACACAATTCTTTTACTCGTGTGGAGATTGGATCTTCACCACAATTGTTATCACTATTGCGGATATCGTAGTGATTTAAGATGTCACCTCGCTTCTGCCCTGCACTGAGTGTTGTGGGTTCGAATCCCACAGTACGAAAAATTCGTTCGATCCACAAATGGTTGTTTCGCGTCTGGGTGTTCTTTATGACCGTTGTTTGAATGTTTGTACAGTCTCTCGCGATACATGAATTATTCCTAGAGTTCCCACTCTCCGACGTTATAGATAAAAAGTGAACCATTCAAAAATAAATTTCATATTAATGTTGTATGCAAATCTAAGCAAGCTGTAGGCTACCTGATCAAGGACATACATAAGCGATGACAGATGTAAATTAACATTTACAACAGTAATCGGACGAGCTACAAATACCTTAGCATGTAAGTACATTAGAATAATACCCGACTAATCTGTGTTAGTCGCTGTGAGGGCACGGAAAGCACCAGAGACGCACGCCTGTGAGACACATCGTCACACACAACTGTTCGCGGAGCACGCGCGCGCACTGAATATTTTGTTTCAATTCAAATTCATTTATTCAGTTTAATCTCGTTACGAGCACTTAATGAACGTCGCTCCGCTGATTTATGTATACTCGCCACCTACGCGCCCTGAACAAAAGATTTCACCAAATTGATATGTGGAGGTAGGGAGACCTCGCTCAAACTCAATTGGAATTCCGTCTTATACGTATTTGTTTCTACGAATAGCGTTGTCATTAC
The DNA here is from genome assembly GCA_930367265.1 of Catocala fraxini. NCBI lineage: Eukaryota > Metazoa > Arthropoda > Insecta > Lepidoptera > Erebidae > Catocala > Catocala fraxini. The sequence continues at coordinate 19,969,705 of OV884029.1, forward strand.
ATTAAGGTGCCGACGTCACTACTCCAGTGTGCGATATTTGAATGATGGCTACGTGATCTGTTGCCATTTGACATCTACCTACATATGCCTTCCCGAAGATTTCCACTGGGATCGATGCTGCGCTACTCATCCTACGGTTCCCCATCGTAACTTACTAGGTTTTCTTTTAAATTGTTATGGAAAGAATCATTCTTGTTAGCAGCGATAGCTCAGTGGGGAGACCAACAGACTGCAATGCAGAGGGTCTCGGGTTCGAACCCACGTCGCGCACCTCTGACTTTCGGAAGTTATATGACTTTTCGAAATTATGTGCGTATTAATTGACAATTATCGCCTGCTCCGTGCCTCGGAGAGCACGTTAAGCCGTCGGTCCCGGTTGTCATGAACATCTATGGCAGTCGTTATTGGGAAAGTCAGTACCCTCTAATATTCTGACACTGGTCTAGCCTTAGGGTATCGTTAGCCTTCGGGTTGCGGAGGTCAGGTGACGGCAGTGGCTCCGTGTAAAAACTGATATCTAGTCAAATCCGGTTAGACCAGAAAAGCCGACCCCAAGTGACTTGGGAATAATAAAGGCTAAGAGAGAAGAAAGAAAGAATCATTCTCTAATAATCGAAACGGGAAAAGGTAATAGAGCCAAAACTCAAAGCCATCTTGGTACTTGGTACAACAGACACAAAGAACACGTAGAATCGAAAAAGTTATTTGTGGACCACACATTTTTTTGTTCCGCGTGGCGATTGAGCTTACAACACTCGGCGAAATGGCAGTGGCAAGGTGATCCCTTAGACGGCTATGCCATCCATGCAGTTAAAATCGATACTAAAAATGATAGAAAACATTTTTTTATCGAAGACAGGCTATACATAGGCGATGCTTAATATTAATATTTATTTGATAATAATAGATATAATTTTTTCTGTCCTAAATTAACATATAATGTAAACGGAGAAGTATGTTAATGTTTGCAGATCATACATTTTGTGATCGCTCGTAAAGCCATTGTCGCAAGCGCGGGTTACTTGTTAATAAATAGCGCTGACTGTTCGGTCAACACTAAGCCGCCGTCGCTCGCTCCGCGAGAGGCCCGTGACGTGGCCTGTTACCGAGCAGCGCTCCAACGCCAACTCGACGACATTTTTACAAATACCCGTCGAAGCGACTAAACCCCGCTTACTCGTTGAAAAGGTTATTGTTAGAAGTTAGCTCGACAACCGTTCGAGCGGATTAAGTAGTCTTGGACATTGTTCCATTAATTTAAAAACGATCTTTGATCGTTCTTTTATTTGCATTATGGGTATTGGATTTGTAAATTAATAGAACTATAGGTTATAACCACAATGTTATTCCAAATGATTTATTAATAATTGTCAACTGTATAATTACTGTTAGCTTTCGTTGACGCTTATCAATACGAACGTTGATAGCCCTGTTACTTTTTGTCACGTAGAAAATGCCAGGTAGTTAAGTGACTAGCCAGTACTTGGCCTACAAATCTAGCACGAGTGTTTTAGTGATATAGCCAGCAGACTGTATAAACTAGCTTTAACTATATTGCAGAAGAGCTATGTACTAATTTGAACAACATATATATCAAGGTTACGATCGATTGATTAACGTAAACTTATAATGGATTATTAATGTAATAAAGAAATTTGCGATATGCGTAAGGACTAGCTACCTGAACACTTGGGTTCACCAATAAGTCGCGCAGGTTGCCGTCTGCTGGTCAAGCGCTAACAACGGCGAGGCGGAGGCGCGCCGCTGATTAATGTGCGGCACGTCGGCGGCAGGTGTGCGCCGCGCCGATAACCAAACAATCGTCCGCTCGTCGCCGCCTATCGCACCGCGCCGCACCGCATCGCACCGCAATGCATTACCAGCGACAGGGTTTACTCTGTACACTTAGCTGACCACCGCCTTATCTCACACACATTATTACCTGCTTCTCTATATTACACCTTCACAATTTAAGCTCTCCTATACCTTCACTAACTGACGATGTAGCACCAAATAAAATCCTCGTTAAAGTATAAATACAATTATGTAAATATAATTTTTTCCTCCAATTTCAATTCAAAGTAAACTTTAGGCGAATTTCCCGTCGCTTAATATTTTTCTTAGTACCTTGTACTCACATTTTATATTAAGCCTCTTTAAGGCAGTCAAGTTGGGATTACGGGAGATCAAAAATCGTATTCAGGCGTAATACTCGCGGCGTATGGTGAACTGCGATGTTGTCAATGCTCTTATCAATAATGCACTGATGATGTGTACTGTATACATCGGTAAGGGATACTAAATATTAAAGTTGCAGTATGTAGCATTAATAACTTGAAGTAATTTTTGTATAAAAATTCTGGAAGACTGTTGTACAAATTTTAATATTACGTAACAATGGCGTAGCACGTAGCACTCTACGGTGTCTACAGTCGTAGCAAGCATTTGGTGATTAGCGCAGTGTAGTGTAATGTGTTTTGGTCTTTTTATAGTATAGGTACTGCATGCGATAGATACGTGTGGTCATATTTAGAGTATTGTCGTAAAACTCAGTTTTCGTAAATTGGTCTTTTCATAACTCTATCTATGTTATAGCACCGTGTGGATCTTGTCATTTTCAATAAGTCAATTGTCGTCTGCATTTATTTTCAAGTCAACTATTAAATTTAACGTAAAAAGATTTTTAACTGGAAAATAGTATTACGTTTTTGTCATGATTAGCCTTAGATTCATGGCTTCTCTATGGGACTATTGAATATAGTCACACCTTAGTATAACATGCTGTATAGGAAGCATATATTAAATATTGTCACCACATAAGCGAAACACAGTTGTGCGGCGCGTGCGCGGGGTGGGTGTGACGCAGCCGCGGCATCATCGCGACAACAATCACGTGTGCGCCATAAATCGCTTGCGCGCCGCGCGAGCATCGTGCGGCGTCGCACGTCGCACGTACCGCCCTCAATGGATGTTATAATGCTCCGAATAATTCTGTATTCCTTTTTCCCCACTTCTATGTGACATTCTTTTGTTACTTATTGCTCTCTGTACGAGAATTGCTCTCGTACTTTGATGAAAGTTCGCTCCGACTCCACTTTTGCGATGCTAGTTTTGCTTTGTTGCTCGTTCAAAGTTTTAGTTTTAATTAGATATCAAATATAGGTTTTCTCTTGTACTATCGTCACTGCAGTCACTCAGGTCAACGCTAATTTAATTGGGTCATATTTTTTGCTACTTTTCTCCTTGATCTTAGTAATAAAGAAAGAAGCGATCTATCTAAATTGGTTGTAGATTCATTATCGTATGCGTTTATATTTAACGAGCAGTTTTTGTTTAGTTATATACATTTATATATATGCAAAAATTAATTAATTATTATATTTAACTATTTAGAATAATTACACCTTAGTAATTGTATAGTATAACATCACTCAATATAAGAAGTAGTCAAATACTGAACAGTTTGATTAGCTATAAAAGACGTAGCAATACTGCTATCTGTCACTTCTTGTTGTGAGCTGTAAGTGAACGGACATATAAAACTTCCTTGTATCAAAAGTATATAATAAATAGTTAAAGTGTTTGTACAGTGTGTTATTTAATCCATAACCTCTAATAGTTTTGTACATATACATTGAAATTAGGTAAACGCCAACATAAAATTCGAAATGAATATATGACAGGGTAACAGATACGCGCTGTAGACACACTCGACTGTTATTACGAAGCTTAACTCGCTAAGACGTTGGAAACTAATTTTCTCAACGAAGTACTCATAAAAAAACAATCCGGCGAGCGGGTCGGAGCATCCATTGCTAGGATGGCGGTACAGCAAAAATCTTAATCACAGCTGAGTCGGCGGCTATGTTGTGTGCCGTGCCATAAGTCTAGCGCTGGAGCGGCGCTGGCGGCCGGCCAAGCGCTGTGCTTATTAAGCTAAGCGATCACCGCGCATATTTACACGGCGCACGCCACGAAACACACACACCTACAGCGCGCTGACTCCGCGGTGCCACACACGCGCCGCTGACCGCCTGACTAACGGCTACATTATGCTCACATGGAATAAACTGTGTGGGATTTGCGGTACGTATATCGTGGCCTCAACACGCGGGCGCGTGTGTGTATGCGCGTTCCTCGTACTGGACGCGGCGCATGCCTCAGCGTGCTCATTCTGCCGAGCATAATTCCACACTTTATGATGGTTGCAACATTGTTGCTTAAATATGCTCCTATCCACCTACACTCTGTATTAAACCGAGCTTTAGTACCTACAACGCGCTAGTTTTAAGTTTTTCACATAATTTTATCAGACATGTTCCGGGTAAGATCCTATTCGGTCGTTCGTATTAAGTTTAGGACCCGTTAACGTAGCGACCGGCACTTCTCCTTTTTATTTCTATCTTACTTTACGGGCTATTTTGTAAGAAAACCTTTTGAGAAAAAAGGCGCAAAATATTTTTCATATCTTTTGAAATTCCAATATTGTTCCGCCTGTTTTTCATGACAATATAATATTGGAGAAAATTAAAAACATTCGAGAACCGGCGCCGGTCACGTTTTTATTGACAAGGCTCGAAGAAACGAAATTAAGTGATAATGCAATAATGCGTCCATGAGTCTACTTCATATCGCTGTAAGCTGAACTGCTGTGACTGAATCGTCAGTTGGCTCAAGCTGAACGTTACGGCATCAATACACAGGTTTATACAGGTGGTCCCGTAATTAATGGATAACCTTGAAATGTCTTATAGTAGAACTGTTGACCGTTCAGAAAAAAATATGGAAAATCTATCCTGACTACTTCCTGAGGAATGTTTCTTTTTTAAATGACCCTATTTAACTTTCTTGTACACTACGACCATAAATGAATGAATTCCATCGGTTTTTTGTTGTTTTATTATTTATCACTAATTATGCTAATAGATAGACAGTCAAAAGTATGACTAGCTATTGAACTTTGTTAATATTTTTTGTTTTGTAAATAAGAAAAATATTTCGTTTCAAATTTTCGTTCTGAAAAAAAAAACATTATTTCTATTATTCTATTATTATTATTCTATTATAAGACATTTCAAGGTTATCCATTAATTACAGGACACTCTGTATATAATCATATAATTAGGATGAATTATGCGATAATATTGTTCGAGCCTTTTTCTCCTTTGTGGGGTCCCGTCGTGCCGTCGGCACAAAGCTTGCGTCTATTGTCTTTGCATTGCAGGAAGTCGCGCCAATTCTCAGCTTGGAGAAAATTATAATATTTATTTTTCTCTGTTCAAAAGCTCCGAGACGATTAAGAAGTTTATAAAACGTTTATAATTTATCTTGTTCATTGGGAAGTTGTCTACGCTCACCAGTGAGTAGATAACAGCTAATGATGACGAAGAGTTTTGTAATTGAAAAATAAATGTACTCTTTTGTGATTTTGTATTTCTTGCTAGTCTAGTAGCTAGTACATCCGGCTACAGATTATGGGGTTGTGTGTTTGAATCCTGGGTAGGGCAAGCAAATATGATAAGCAGTGGTTGCATTGGACTTGTGATCTAGACGTCTTGGTTTTGAATTCCACCCAAGACACTGCTGACTTAAACCTGCACTGTCACTATTAACACAAGCATTCTAGCTTAACTGAAAGGTTTAACAAGAGTTTTAGTAGTAACGTAAAGTGCGAGCAAGATCGTATTTTTTTAAGAATAAAAAGAAACACAAAATCTTAACAAGTAATATTGTCACTTTTTAAACAGACACAATATATTAAAATGAAAATCTCTTTTTCTTTAAAGAGTAAATAAATAAACTAAACAAACATTGGAATAACAAAAATAACTCTTGTCTCGTGTAGGGATTGAACCCACAACGTTTAACATAGCGTAGTGGCGTCGTGCTCATTCCACCTACTGCGCTATTTCTCCAGTCAATGGTACTGTAAAGTACTGTGAAATAGGAAACAACCGACAAAGGAAATACACAAATAATCGCGTAGCGATAAATTAATCAAGGTAAACCAAAGATATATCTAAATATATATATATATATATATATCAATAAAGGAAGCCCTACAGCTTCCTTTGTTGATATAAATAACAGCAGACCATTTATATACTAACCTTGAACACGTCAAATTATGTTCTATCCTTTAAAACAACAATAGTTCGTTGTATTGTGAGCTAAAACTATCTACAAATCGTCTGGTAGTAGATTGAGTAAAATGTGATTTGGTTTTACTGTTAAGACATTCGAGACAAGATACAAGAGAATACAACAAGACAAAGTAGCACGAAGTCTGGAGATGTGCCTGGTAGACGTTAGGCCGACCGATAATAAAAATATTATTTGTGGAATGTGGATGGGACCAAAGACACAGACGTGAGATTATGTATGTACGTATAACATTTATTTTAAAAAGGACAGCGCCCGCTCTAGGATTAAAACCTGTGCCACGGGGGCTTTAGAAACATTCAAACAACGGACACAAAGAACACTCGGTTCAATTATTTGTGGATCACACTATTTTTTGTCCCGTGTGTGGATCGAACCCACCACACTCGGCGCAGTGGCAATTGCAAGGCAATCACGTAAACCACTCCGCTATTCATACAGTGCAGTATGTACGTAATATTAATGTAATTGTTTTTAGAGATTGAATTACTTTCCCCACGAGATTGGCGCGCGTAGCCCTTCTAGCAACCTCATATATCCTAGATGGGCACGTGCAACTAATTAGGAAACACTGGCCAAGAGCTATTAAAATTATGTAGGCAGATAATTGAGGGCTGAAGTACACCCATGCTATCTTACAGTAATATTATAATAACAATAACAGCCCTATTTATAAGCTATCCAACGACTGAACACATGCTTAGGCAGGCAGAGTTAGACCATCTCATTAGGTAGTACGGTTCGAAGACTTTAAATATCATGGAGAACTTTCAAACATATTGGTTTCCTTACCTTGCTGCCGATCAAGGTTAAAGCGGGCGATGACTACTTTTAAATAGGTAGAAGTAACTTCGGAATATTTGAGGTGCGTGCTGTGGCATCAAACTAAGACCTCTGCCTGAATCTAAATCCTCTAAGATTGGCAAGTATACGCCATGTATGTACATACGTGATAATAATGTTGGCGGTTGATGATGGATTTGACAATATGTGTCATTTTCTTCATTAATATACCTTAATATCTAGAGGACTGTAGTTCAACACAACAATACCAATGGTATTTAATAGCACCCCCCCGGGGGTGCGCGGAAGGAAGGGTGCCACACTGAATATTTAAATGGTAACTTATTTTAGCCAGCCATAAATAATGAAACCGTGTTGTACCGCGCATTCGCTCGCCATGCCGCCTGCCGTCCTGCCGCTGTGTCGGCCTCTAACGTTCGAATTTACGAATCTTCTGCTCCAAGAGAACAATTTCATTACGTAATCCTCTCGAGTGGAGTCGGTGATTTTATAATTTATGATCCCTATTGCTATTCCGATTCCGTCATTTGGTTTGGGCGCCGCGCAGCGCCTAGTGCGCTGTGTAGCGAACTGTTTGAGTGAGCTGACAGGTGAAGGCTTGTAGTTGATTGTTCATACTTTCACGGGTATCGTTCAATACTATTTACGAAGTACGAAGTTTATGTAAAGGTATCTTCATCGCAAACTTTGTCTTAATGATGCTTTTTATTTTATTTTAAGGTAACGTAAATGTTGTAGTAAGAATGCACAGATGTCTCGGTGATATATTACAAATCCAATAATGCGGGATAGTACTAAATAGTAATATGGTATTCCTGAATATTTATTGTTGTCGAGTTCGTTACACCTATTGTTTCTATATTTACGATACAGGCTATGCCGCTATGATAAAAAATATTTATTATTTATAAAAATATGTATATGTATCTCCTAGTTCGTAATTGGTTCTTATTGGATTTCACAGTCGTAATTGTTTGTGTCGTAAGTATATAATGACAAAAAGCACATATTTTCGTGGGATTCAATATGGGTTTGATTCGAAAATAACGGCTTTTTATAGTTTCATCTTATTAAACCCCATACGTTACATTTACGTACTATCGCTACCCTGTTATCTATCTGCACGTAATAGAACTCATCAATTTCACGTAACTGACTCCAATAAGAGATCGCTCGTTTCGTCCTTCAACAAAAAAAGGCTGCGAAGGTAATGTCATTACAAATTGAAGCCAAGTCGGACGGGGGTCAGCTTTGGGCACATGGGAGGGGGTTGCGGAGTGCGGCAAGTGGGGGGAGGACTCCAGGCACGGTGTAGGGGCCATTAACGAATATCTCCGTTTAATTAGCGACATTTCCGGACGGTAATTGCATTTTAAATTGTCCGGAGTGTTTGTTATGTGGGGCGTCAGCCGCGTCCGGGTGTCCGGACGACTCGTTGATTACGTGTCGCGCGATGATATGCATCTATCAATGCGGCGGAGTCATCAGTCTGTTCGAAGCACCTCTGTGCCGTCTACCAACACTACGAACTTATAGAGATATACTTATCTTACATTTTGTAGTTCAACATTACGAATTCAAGTTAGCTAAGACTGTATTTACGTATGTTTACATTTTGAAGTTTATAAAAAATAAAATAGAGAAAGTTCAATATTATTTCCGATTCCGGGTTCGATTCCCGCACAAGTCAAACATTTGTGTGCATGAACATGGATGTTTGTCTTGGTCTGGGTGTTTCTATGTATAATATGTATGTATTTACAAAAAAAAAAAAAAGTATTTAAGTATGTTTATCCATTGTCTAGTACCCATAGTACAAGCTCTGCTTAGTTTGGGCTAGATGGTGTTGTGTGTATGTGGTAGAATATTATTATTATATTATTATTATTTGGTTACATACGTTCGTTCGGGTGCTGTTTTCACACAAATAATGAATAGCTCGGGTAGGCCGTTGCGTGCCTGTTCAAACATTATGGATTACGACAGCTATTAAAACCGGTGCATGTTTCATTAAGCTTCCTAAAATTAACCAATTTTGACGTAAAAATGTGTAAAAAGTTACGATTTACAGGTTATTGTGGGGTTTAACTATGTTTTTACTGAAGGGCGTCGTGAAGGGTGGCTTTTAACCGCGGGCCAGCAGCGCAGGTTTACGAGGTCGTCGCGACGCGCCGAAATCTGCAGTTAGCTTCGCATTACACGTATGTTAACAACAATACAAGGGCTACCAAGCAAGGCCTTGCTTATGAGTATACGGTGAGTGGTGCAGCTGTTATATTTTATGGAGGACCAATGAAAGGCAGGACAGCATTACAATGGGCACCAAAAATATCAAGGTTCTGATGACAATGTGAGGATCATAACTTCTGGGTAGTTAAGTAATTGCATAATTTACCATATTTATTTTAGTATTATGGACAGATCAGAGTCGCGTACATGGTTAAAAAAAGTTATTGCATAATACTTTTTATCGTTAAGATGGGGTCACTAATATGAGTCCGCGGTGTATGATGTAGGATTGGGGTTTTATTCCCATAGAGGACCCAATCGTGTGAGAATCTTAAATAGTTATTTCGAGTCTGGGTATTCCTTGTGTCCTCTGTTCGAATGTTTGCAAAGTACCCCTCAATACAGGTATAATCCTAGTTCGCTGTCTTTTTACCCTCTAAGTCGCAGCAGTACACCGGCAGTCAGACAACGGTTTTTAATTATGTCTGGAATAATAGAGCCTTGCTGATTTCATCATGAATGGGCCGGCTCGACCGGAGAAGGACAGTAGTCGATATTCTGTGAGAGGGTACTCACAGAATATCGACTACTTTACGCAAAACGAAACGCTAAAACACACCAATACCAAATCGCATACGGCAACTGGGTCAAAAACAGAGTGACGTAAAACACATCTCTATTTGACATACCTAAAGTCATTTAATTAATGTGGAAATTGTTTGAATACAATTTGATAACAAGACACGGACACGTTGTATCTTAATTGAGCCGCTCAAGGGTTAGCTAAGCACACAGCTATCATAACATCTAAGAGCTTGTCTAACATAGGCACGGCGCGGTACTGCAGCTACGGCACGAGGGTAAACACCGCGTGTTTGTCTGTTTGTCCGCCACAGCGGGTAATTGGTGTTCACACACCTGATCGCGGTCGCGGGCAAACGGCCGTAGCCGCAAGTTTGCTATGCAACTATTGGCTAATCAAATTGTGTGGAGATTGTAGCACAAGTAGATAGTACTAGACTGGTAATATTTCTGAGCAAATAATATTATTTGGTATACATTGCGTGGTGTGTTTGATTTGGGTGTAATGTTTTGTATGATGACTTTTCATAGTACACTAAAAAGTAACAGTATAATATTTCTCGGTAAACATTGTTATTCGGCTTACATTGCGCGGTCTGTGTTGATATGGATATAATATTTTGTGTGATGAATTTTCATTGTAATCGAAATTAGTAACAGTGCATTTTTATACATCATATTTAGCAATAGTAACGCTGTTTCATCACAGACTCGCGACTATTACATAACATAAGACTGTTATATGGTCTGTAAGTACCTAAGTAAAAATATGAAGTATGTTTTCTGCCGAGGTATAGATACGTGATTAGGTTTCTAGTGGTGTGTTATTTTCTGATGATCAATCATCAGGTTCAAACCCAAAGTAGGACGTGGAGTTACTGAGATGTACTATTAAAAAAATATGTACAGCGCGGAGTTTGACAATATGCCTGCTAGCTCATAGGAATGGGCACGCTCCCTTTTATCTAGGACCTAGGATATATGCATCATCGCTAATGATATGTGAGTGTGTGCGTATCATATTAATATAACTTATTATACTATAGTGTATGCGACTCGGATTCAATTTCTGAGTAGAACACAGTGTTATAAGGTTTCTCTGAGAAGACATTCCCAGTAGGCGCAAGGGCTCTGGATTACTAGGGACTAAAAAACATATCTTGCAAAATGTGGGTGTAATATACTAACTAGGCGTGAGATTACGTATAATCACTAAACTAATACATAACTGTCGTGCGGTTGCCTTGATGCTGCCGTGCGACACACTTGTTATATCTTGCTAAATGAAAAATCCTTGATGATTTATAATATATTTATTTTCTTGATACACGTGTTTATCTTGCTACTGACTTATTGTAAAGTAAAAACTTAAACAAATAAATTATAAGTATTGTAATGCGCTGACGCGGTAACGTGCGCGGTATGTCGCTGACGCGGTAACTTGTGATGTTAATAAACCGAACAATAACTGTTAGAATAGTATACTTATTAGTTCTATGTAATAAAACATTTATAACTATCATACAAACAAATACACAAAAGCTTTCCGTAGTTATGGCAGTTTCCAGTGATATGATATCAGCCCTGTATTAAATTGTCCCTCTGCTGGTCACGGGCCTGTTCTCTGTGTGAGAAGGGTTAGGTTATAGTCCATCACGCTGGCCCAGTGCGGGTTAGCAGAGGCATCACATATCTTCGAAAACATTATTGAAAACTCTTAGACATGCAGGTTTCCTCACGATGTTTTCCTTCACCGCGGTAATAAAAAAATGAATACCCACATAAGTTCGAAAAGTCAGAGATGCGCGCCTTGGGATCGAACCCGAGACATCTGCGTGGCAGTCTAACGGTTTCCCACTAGGCTATCGCATTTCCTACAGTCAAAGTAACATAAAATTCGTATCTCTCTCTCTATAACCCATAGTAGGTTTACAGAAATAGTTAAGATGCAATAACATAGCTGTGTATTCAAACTATCAACATTGACTAATAATTAATCTTATTACACAAGCAGACTACAATATCAATTTGTCGAACACACGCTGTATCCTTGTATCACACGGATTCAACCGACACTCAAGATTTTCATTACACATCTTAACAGGATACAGATATACAAAGGAAACAAATTATACGTACAACATACAATATAAACAGAATATAGAATACAACTCTGTCGTGTGGAACCCTCATAATGACATCTACACCAAGCATCTTGAACGGGTCCAGAAGTGATTTCTCTACCATCTTGCTTACCGGGACCACTCACTGCAAAACGTAAATAATTATGAAGGTCGCCTGAAACACTTCCGCATGTACATTCTATCTAACCGCCGTAAATTGTCTGACGTTGTCTTCCTACATAAAATAATAAATGGAACTACTGACCGCAAACCTTTCTTAAATAGATTCAAAATTAATATTCCGACTCGTATTCCAAGACCAAACACATACAAGCTTTTGCATTTTCCTCGCTCAAGAACAAATCTTGGACACTACGCAGCTGTATCCAGGCTCTGTAGGCAATACAATGAACTTTCTGTTAACACCGACCTAGACATAAGTAACAATTTAATACAATTTAAAACGTATCTTCGTAAATTTTATCTTAGTTTTACATACACTTATTTTTTTATTCTTAATTTTTGTAGATATTTTATATAACTCTATTATCTAATAAGTTATTATTGTTTTACTCCAAAGTATTGTTATATGTTTTACGCCATAGAGGCAAAATTTTATGTATAAAAAGTTTATGTTTTATGTTTTCCATGTTTTTTTCTTTAATTAAGTTTGTTAGTTTAGTTGTAATTAAAATTGCAAGCTGTGGTTTCCTATAATTGAGGGACTATACACGCTAAGAACTTAATTATTGCTTTATAATGTACTCGTATGTTCCTGTTGTATATTCCATTGTTGGAAATTCTTAAATAAATAAATAAATATTGGGTGAGTATAGATATATAGTTTTTGTAACTTAATTTAATTTGTACAATTTGTATCTCTATGCGTTTAATATTGGCACTTCTCTAGATTAGCGTACAACAAGACAAGTTCAAGTTAATCACATACGCCGATAATCAAGTTGTGTGCACGAGGCGACTTGCGCTCGCAATCAGCGCACATTGAGTGGCTGCCGCATCGCACCGCTTCGCTCTGCGCCGCACAGTTCCGCACCGCACTGCTGCCCACATTCACACTTACCACGAAATCCAATCAGCAGTGAAGTAGTTTAAAAAGAACTTGCGATTTTTACCTTGGCAGAATGTTAGAAGTAGTTTTTGAAATTTTGTCTCTACGAACTTACTTGACTCAGCAGACCGTTATTTCTTTTACACTCAATTATTTTAAAGAACAATAAATATGCCTCTAGAATTACTTTTATATCGTAATCGTTAGTAAATCTTGACGAACAAAATTAAAACATTTTAAAATATGAGATTGTTGCTGTAAACGAGTTTAATAGCAAGTGGTTACTAGAAAAATGGTACGAGTTTAAATTAAGATGTGCTAAATAATAGCGCTTAGATCGCGGAGCTCATAACTTATAACAAACATTATAGTACAAGAGAACGGTTTTAATTATCATACATTATGTAGGTACGAAGTCCAATACAATGACTAGTTTGCAATAAGCTACCACGAGTAAATCCACAATCGAGCTTCAAGTATCACTCATGTGAATAATTAAATTCGTAGTGTAGGCGAGGTGTTACTGCCATGCCGGCTGCACTGGCGACGGAGAAGCGCCACGCGACAGCGTGCGAGCGACAGTACGCGGACGACAGCGCTGACGGCGACTGGGCTCGCTCTCTCAGTTTTATTGTCTAATTAGCCGTGTTTCATTGCGATTTATTGCGTTTTAAATTATGCACGAAGGTGCTTCATTTTATCTGGTCGTTGGGAATTGCGGCCGTTTTCATTAAGAGCTGGGTGCTCGCAAATAAATATAATTAAATTAGGGTATGTCGAGCCGCGGCCTGGTAGTGCAGCTTCCAACAGACTGCCGTCTACTTTGCGCCGTTTCAACATTACTTCTTGTTTGCACGGCCTATTTGACGGTAGTTCTGTTTGCTGTTCCTCCATTTTCTCTAAATATTTTTCGTTTATCGTTTCTCGACCGTTATTACTTAGCTTACTTGTAATGTATACCAACATTTAGTTATAGTAATATTATGCTGAAGGCATTTCTCAAAAGCAGAAGTTTATGTCTCTAGAGTTGTGACCACCGATAAGTTAAACTAGGGCTCAAGTTACCGACGCCGGCGTTGTGGCGGCGCGGCGGGACGTTTTGAGTATCGAATAAAAGAGTCGAGTCGAGTTTGTATTTAATATAATAACGGACATGTGTCCTTTATATTATCTTTTTAACTTCGACAGTACCAGAATTAATATTAGGCTATCCAAACGTAGTTTCTAGAAAACAAATGTCACGTAAAATAATATAGCCATTACGGTTTCAATTTTACCAGACTTATAAATAATCTGGTAGACGCTAGGGCGGGTCGCTAGTCAATAATAAATTAGTTGTCAAATTACTTCTATCGCGATCGCCACGGATTTGCTAGATCCAACTTATAATTTATATCTTAAAGTTAAATAAGCTTTATTAATCCTGGACTTAATAGTCTCGAGTTTATTAGGCTCAGGTTTCTAGTGTGACTAGAGACACGAAAAAAGAACAAGATCCATACAACGACCACAATGATCTCCAAGTCCCTAACAATTTTAAGACTAGCTTTTGTCCTTGGCTTCGCTTGCGTAAAATTATGTTAGGTTAGTTTAGGTTATGTTAGTAACAGCAGAGATCCTCCAGGTACGCGAGTGGCCCTGGATGGGGTCCTGGTCCGGGTTGGGACCCAAATGAGGTATTTGGGTCTCATCCTGGACGGGAGGTGGATTTTTGGGGCACACTTCACCCAGCTGGCCCCAAGAGTCCTGGGAGCGGCGGCCGCCCTGGGGAGGCTGCTGCCCAACGTGGGTGGCCCGAGCGCCACTTGTCGCCGACTGTACTCCGGAGTGATCCGGAGTATGGCCCTTTACGGGGCACCGGTCTGGGCGGACGCCCTCAGTCGCGACAATAAGACCCTGCTGCGACGTCCGCAGCGGGTCGCCGCGACGAGGGCCATACGCGGTTACCGGACGGCGTCCTGGACGGCAGCGTGCGTGCTGGCCAGTGACCCCCCCCTGGGAGCTACAAGCGGAGATCCTCGCCGAAGTTTATCACTTCGTGGCGGCGAGGAGGTCCCGCGGGGAGCCCCTGGGGTGGGAGGAGGTCGCACGCATGCGGCGACAGGCGCGGGCTGCCCTATTGAGGCGGTGGACGGAGGACCTGGCTCCACCGGCCCCGGGCCAGTGGACGGTGGAGGCCATTCGCCCGGTCCTCCGGGGGTGGATAGGGCGGCGATTTGGGTCGCTGACCTTCCGACTGGTGCAGGTGCTTTCCGGGCACGGATGCTTCGGAAAGTATTTGCACCAGATCGTGAGACGGGAGGCGACCCCGGCCTGCCACGAGTGTGGGGCGCCGGAAGACACGGCGCTCCACACGTTGGAGGCGTGTGCCGCGTGGGGGCCGCAGCGGCACACGCTTTCGGCCATAATAGGCGGAGATCTCTCCCTGCCGAGCGTGATCAACGCCATGCTCGGTGGCGAGAGGTCGTGGCAGGCAGTGGTCTCCTTCTGCGAAGCTGTCATGTCGCAGAAGGAGACTGCGGAGAGGGTCAGGGAGAACAACCTCCTCGCTGACCCTCTTCTGCGCAGACGGACGGGAGCGAGAAGGAGGCGATTTGCCCGCCTTCTCGCTCCTGTATAGTGGGGTCACTGGTACAGAGTCGGGGGACTCTCTACCGGCTTGCACGGCCCCACACGTCTGGGGGATGGCCTTGGTGAACAAGGCCGTCCCTCCACAGGTGCTA
Organism: Catocala fraxini; assembly: GCA_930367265.1. Lineage (NCBI taxonomy): Eukaryota > Metazoa > Arthropoda > Insecta > Lepidoptera > Erebidae > Catocala > Catocala fraxini. The sequence goes on from OV884029.1 coordinate 19,985,397, forward strand.
AGGCCCGGTCACCATCAGCCGGGCCAACCGCCGGACGGGATGGTGATTGCTAACGCAACCCCATCCCGCCCCACTCCGTCGGCGGAGGGATTGCTCACGCCAGGTTGGGTCAAAAAAAAAAAATAACTGTAGAGATCGTGGAACGCCGTCGCCTCCTTCTGAGAGGAAGTAATTTCCATCAAGGAGGCGGCGGAGCGGGAGAGGGGCGCTTAAACCCTCTTTCCAACCGCAGAACCGGGCGCCGGAGGGCGCGAGATGACCTCCAGCCACCTTGAAGTTTGACCTGGGGGTGGTGGGCTGCGTGGCCCTGTTCGCCACCCGATCAGCACCAGGTCCGAGAGGCGGCGTGCGTGTTCCCACGTGCGCCTCTGTATCGTGTCTTTGTCCCCCCCGCTCAGGGGGATGGTGGAGGAAAAATTATTTGTGCATTAGCCTGCCGTTTCACACAGCGGGCCGAAACCACGGCGGGGTCGCGATTGCATATAAAAGCGATTCGCGCGGCCTCGCCGTCTATGGTTATGTCAAGGAACACCGTGGTAGGTTTAGTCGGTATTACCAGGGTATCTTTTCCCCGGTGAGCCCGACATAAACTCTCCGTCGCCCCGTGGAGAGGTATGCGTCAAAGCATTCCCCCAAGTAAAGAAAAAAAATGTTAGTAGCAGTACTTTTTTACTATCATATTAGAATACACACATGGTTACTGATCCCATATCGTCGATAGATAGATGTTTTTGCATGCACAGCCGGTAGCGATGACATAACATACTCTTTGAGATGCGGGAAGGTTCGAATCATTGTCGATAGCCTTATATACAAGAGCCAGTCAGTATCAACGTCAGCCTCGCAAATCTATCAATCAGCTCGGTCAGCACCGCATCATGTCATTATTAGATAAACATAGTGATAGGCCAACGGTTCACGTCAATTTATATTCAATTACATTCAGGCCTGCACCAACCAATAATTAAGAAATTAGTTTTATATGTCATGTCCCATAGAGTCTGGAATTGTGCGCGCTGCGTTTCTACTTGCGATAAATGTAAAGATAAAACATATTGCCGCGTGATGAATACCGTCGAGTGCAGACAGCATCGTTAATTTGATAATATGAGTGGTATATTGGTATTGTCCTTGTAGTTGTCTCCGCAATTCTCTGTTAAGCTATATAATTTGTCAAGAAAGCGTTGCAAGTATATATAGGTCCTAGTATATGATAATATATACTAGGAAAGAATGTATAATAATAGTTCATTGTAGAAAAAGACAATCCAACTTTTGCATTTTTAATAATTATTAAAACTCTTTTAGTTTTAATAATTATTAGAAATGCAAAAGTTTGATTGTGTGAAATTGTAAATACAAAGCTACATTCACGGTTATGATAAAATCACAAATTCCTACAAATAATTTAGTGAGTCAGTTGATTAGGCGGCCCATGTGAGATATTCGCATGAATAGTCTGTGCGACTGGGAGCTTGGCCTTGTGGCACGGTGCCACACTGCCATTGTGCCTGCATGCCAGCGTGCCAGCGTGCCAGACAGCGTGCCAGGACATGCCGTGTCTCATCGGCCGCGGCACGTCCTGGCACCTCCCAGCGGACGGTATTAATGCTCCTCAACGCATTGTTGGCGTCCCACGTAACTTGATGCAACCGTAACATTTCACAGAAAAGTAAGAAGCAAATACTTATGATCTTGTAACTTTTGAACGAGCTTACTGATTGAGATATTATTCACATCGTATATTTATTTCATCTACATGATAGTGCATTGCTATGTTTGGATGTGATTCTGGTCAAGTTTATTTTTAATAAGTTATTTATATGCAAATGGCTTCTTTCATGTCGTTAAAGAAACAGCTACGTCCTATTTTTTTTTAAAACCCCCTTTTAAACTTGGTTTCAGGAGAGAATTATTGTCTCGATAGACAGCGGCATGCCCGTGTATATTACTGATTGTGATATATTTCACACTAAATATTTATTGCTATATTTGGATGTGATACATAGTGTTTTAGTCTAGTTATTTATAAGCAAGTGGCAACTTTTATGTCGTGGGTAACCACCCACGACATGAAAGTAGCTTTTAAGAGATAGCTAGTTTCCATACTTTTTTATAATCCTTCTTTAAACGAGCTTTTAAGAGAGTATTGTTATCACAATAGGCAGCAGCTTGCTCGTATCTACGTCCTTAGCAATGCTATAATCAATGAGCGATTACTATTGGCCATTAATGGCCACCGTCCCTTAAAGCATTGCATGCAAAAACAAGAAAAAGCTATTACACACTCGTCACTGTGTAACTTCAACGCACTGTCTTATACTTTAGAATGAAAAAGAATCCAAAATAAGGTCTTGATTGGATCATGTCTACCTTAGAGATAGTTACCTCTAAGGTGATAGGCCGGTTGGTGTTATCTCTTCTCTTACATATTCTATTTATTGACGGTAACAATTTACATTACCGTAGAATCAGAATTTAAAATTGGAATCTTGGAATTATTGCGTTAGCGCTCATACTATTGCCGATAAAAGAACAATGTTCCTTCCGTACTAAAGAAGCATGATTAAATATCCATTCCTTAGTGGAAATAACCTTATCTAGATTGTGTAAACACTTATTATGATGCATAATACCCTAAAAAACAATAATTAAACAAATATTAGGAAGAATTTTCGATAACCTAAGCGTGGATCGTAAACTTTTATCAAATTTTCAGATCTCAATAACGAATGAATATAGACTAAACCATTGAAGACTCTAAAATTAGAATTTGTGTTCTAATACTACATTTGACGTCAATTGACTGATTCAAGCAATAATGTGTTTAAAAACGAGCAACTAAATATTCTTATATATTCGTATCGGCAATTTACGCGATTATGTATCTAGTTTAACAGGTATTTGACGTATTTTCAACTTTTGCCTATAAGTATCCAAATTTGAAATAATATTAATAACTCCTTTTTTTTGCAACCTATTTTGATACTGTTTGCACAAAGAGCTTTCTTTCGATTTCTGTTTGCTCATGTGTGTAATATAATGTACCAAATGAAACTTAGCCAACTACTCTGATTTAATTCTACACTAGCCACATTTGTCGTGTACGAACATGAAAACACTTCAATCACACAGGATAATCAATTATTCCTAATAATCAAACAGCACATCCCTACACGTGAAATTAATTCTAACGCAAATAATATTAACGATCCTCCCCGAAACGTCTATTAAAGCGCCATCTGTCGAGCGAGACTGCAACTATCTGTTACATCCAACTTTATTACCTTGTAAAAACTTTATTGAAATGATCAGAGTGATAGACAGGCTATATAATACGACTACGAAGCCTCTAATATTAATTACAATAAAGTCTATGATTGATCGGCGACGTTCACACACAATGACAACTAATTAATCTTACAAACTGTAATTAAAATTGATTGATTTCTTCTCTTAAAAGAAAGGAAGCGGCTGCTATGCTTGAGAGCTCAGGTTTGATTCATAGGTAGGGCAAAGTGTTATTGAGTTTTATAGATACGAAATTCTCAGTAACAGTACGAAGTCTGGCAATGTGTCAATAGACAGCGATAGACTCGTCCTCTATTAGGTCCCCTTTAACCATACATCCCATATTAAGATATTTAACGTTTAATGAAATGTGATAAAGATTTAGTAATGATAGTATATCACTGATAGTAAGACTTATACCTAGACGAATGTGGCGTAGGATCAATCTCGAAACTCTGCTTTCCCACTCAGATGACACCTTTTTGACAGGTTAGTATTATAAAAACAATAATGAACAAAACTACGAATATAACACAAGCTATTAAATATTTGATTTAATGTAAGTATTCTTTCTCTGCTCTTGTCATGTCCACAAGACCTATAATAAATTTATTGTTACCAAACCTAACTATACGATTTCTATACATTATGAAGTGCAATAAAATTCGAAATTGAAATTGACACACATAGAAACGCCAAGGCAAGTATGTAAGTGCATAAACAAGTGCACTTCTTATAAATAGAACTGACACACTACTCGTTCCCATAATTTGTTTTACCATTTATTAGTCAAACTGTCGCTTGCAAGAATATACTGCAAACTTTGCGTAGAGCTTAACACGACAGGCCATAAATGAACCCCGTCTCTACAAATCGTTCGTCAAGTACTGCAGTACTCTACAGTAGAGTACGCGTCAAAGTGCAGTGTATCGCCGTCGAGCGTCGAAGGTTAAGGCGGGACTCTACCACGCTTACTTTGTCACGTCGTCACGTAGACACGTGTAATTAGAGTGGCCAATGTAATAGCGCCTCGGTCACTGTATAATAACTATTGCAGTAGGACAATTTTTTATTTTCAATTTAAAGGCACTTTTTCCGGCACTCAAATGTAACGGTTTATATTTTACTAATGTGGCGGCTTATATGTATATTCTTAGTACCACGTTTATATTAAGGCAGATTTTTAGGAAATTGTAAATTTAAAAGCTTTTCAATTAATTATTAAAACATTCACGACATCATATTCTGAAAATGTATTGCCGTGGTTTGATTTTATTTTAAGTACCGTTGCTTATAAGTATAATGTACTTATAAGTACATATAAAGACTTACGCCTATAATCTAAAAGTGTTAGGCACGTGTGTATAACACCTACGTTTTGTCAGCTATGTACATATATATAGGTTAGGTGATCCTGTACAGGAGACGGATTCACTACCGCTGCACTATCGCGGCAGTCAAACAGTTTATAGCTATAATCCGGCTTAAGATTTGACAAATAAAATTACACATATTTTCAAGAGTATTATGCAGGTTATATTTTACAACAAAGAACGCTACTACATATAAACGCAAAATTATATACATCAATTCAACAATAAATTAATTTTAATTAAAATGTTTGCAACTAAAATATTGGCTATCCAGCCATTTCTTAAATCTGATGAAGTTACATCAGATGAAATAAAAAATAAACGCTAAAGAAAAACACTGAAACATTTGAATCATACATTTTAAGCTCAAGGATTTATCCTAATAAGAGAGCTTAGCAAGAATACTACTAATGACCGTTAGCTAACTGAAAAAAGTAAGGAGTACGCAAAGGTTAATGATTTCTTTTTTAATTAAGTGTAAATATTATCGTTTAAATATGGCAGCTGAATGAAATCATAATGTTATATTTACAGTTTATTTTTGTATTTCAGCATCTTTTTAAACACATTAATAGTTTATAAATAACTGTCTTATATAACTTTTAGTTTAAGACGCGTATACAAAATCGTTTGCATACATATTGTGTTCACCTATATACATATGTATATATAATTGTATATGCACAAAAAGTCTATTTTACTTGTACCTATTTAGTATGAAGAAGTATTCTTTGTTAAAGATGCTAATTAAATAAATAAATAGGATCCAAGATGTCCTACTGTACTAATTTTCTGTGTGTTAGTTTACCTGATGCACCGAGCCAGTCACTACCGACTCGTTACGCGGCTACGAGAAAGTGCAATCCTGCCAAGGATACTCCACTACCGCTTTTGCAGCAGAATTAGTGGACCCACCTTTGCCTACATACACACCTATTGATATAGGGAGAGATAGCACATGCAGGTACATTTTATGCACCGTGCAATGTTCCAGAGTAAAGTGTGCTGATTACGTTGTTTGTTGCAACAAACGAGCTCGAATACTTAGAGGCACTAGTCTCAGTCTAATCAATATCTTCTCAAAATGAGCCAGAATATTTAAGTTAGTAATACAGTAAAAGCATTAAACAAATTGCGAGACGTCTGTAAAATTAATTTCATCTCAACGTTTAATATTTGCTTAAACACAAAAATTATTACCGAGAGAGAATTTTTACGTTTAATATTGCAGCTGAAGCCAGATTAAACCAAACAGTCGCGTTAATGCAGATACTGGAGAGCAGCGAAATGCTAACAAATAAAAAAGTCACGATACAGATGCAATTAAGTGTTGGAAATGCAACAATTACTGCAGCTCCGGCCGCATCAGTCTTGAAGCCATCAAACAAATAAAGAAATCCCGGGAGCGCCAGTGAAATGTAAATAGGCCTTTTGTTCCATCCTAATTAAACAATATAAGAGTGGAAAGTATACAAATAGTGGCAGCTCTGGCGGCACCACAGGAGCGTTAAAAATAAATATCAGAGTCTGTTTTAATTTGCGCTGAGAGATGCTCCGTGCCCGTCCGAGCAGAACACAGGGCTGCCGCAACACCACAGTGTTTGTACACGTGAATGAGGGCGTTGTTTATGACGCGGCCTGCAAAAGTCACCGCCGTGACAATGTGTGTTTGATATCACGGTGGAGTGCTTCGGTATTGTAAGTACGTGTTTATGTATAATTTTATACATCATGTACATATTAATGCTATTTGGGCCATGTGTTTGCGATCGATCGTGAGATCCAGAGTTATAACTTGGGATTGCAAATAGTGAAATTTGAGTGTAGTACATGAGTAGTAAAGTACCACGCGACATAGGACTTGATTGATAAATATGTATATTACTATATTATCGTAGAGAGATGTTGCTAAAAACATACTTACACATACAGTACTTAAACGTTAAAGACTGCACCGAGCGAAATGTGCCAAAACAGGCGGTCACAGTTAAGTGAATAAAATCAACATTTTTTGTATAATACAAAATATACATTTACCATAACAATGAATGTGTTTACAATTACTCCGTGTGAAAAACTTAAAATAATTAATATTTTCGCCTACAAAATTACGTAAATTTGCACGAAAAATGCAAAACGTAAGCTCGTGTTACGTGATTTTTAGATTATAACAGTAAAAATCTATCGTACACGTAAAAGCACTTCAAATTCTCCATACAATTTTACTATGGCGGCCGCGCGGTGGTTTGAATATGCGCCACACGAGCTCTGTCATTATCTGTCTTACACTCGGTGCAATCTCGCAGAAGATGACTTCTGTTATCAAGTCCTATGTCGCGTGGTACTTTACAAACATACAATTAATAGATACAAAGTACTTCTAAACCCAGGACAACCATTTGTCCATTACACAAATAAACTTCCCCGCGTGGGATCCGAACCCGGAACACTCAGAGCGATGACAATGATGAGGAGATCACTTGCCTGCTATGCTGTTTAGTGAAATTATCAGCATTATTAATGTGACTTTATGTCTAAACCAATTGCTAATCGAGGTTCTGATTTGAAGTAGAAATGGAACTGTTCGCAGAAAACGCAACTTAATCCGCTGTTTGATAATAAATTTATGTTGGAATATAACAACAAACATGAGAAACACACTTGCGTAAGTTACTTTAGTGTTAAGTAACATAAATTCAAATCGTAACATTGGGTTATACTTTGTATATTTTTTTATTTATTACAAATATGCATTTTGATCAGTTACAATTAAGGTACACATCGCACTCTTAATAAAACAGCGACTTAACTTGAAATTTGAAAGTAAGGCAATTTGAACTCTAATTGTATATGTTAAATTCTAATATTATATTTGTGTTAAATCTTTGCAATAGAGTTCAAATTTGTTTAATCCGAAATACTGAGATAAGTCTCTGTTTTATTAAGGGTGCGACATGTTGCTAATTGCAAGCTTTTACATAATAATTAGTACACCACTTGATTACTACTACTCTGATTTCCTATGAGATAGTTATCGTAAATTCAACTAAATAAATGAAAAAAAAAACATAAAAAAGAACAACAAAAAACAAGAAACATAAAAAGCAATAATAATTCATACACATCAACCAGAAAAACAGATCATGATATAATGATATTACCGGAGACCAAAAAAATATTTTTCATATCGTCAGCATATAAAAGTATGTATGAATTTTGAAAGCAATGTATTACGTCTGCGATAAATATAGTGAATAAAAGGGGCCTAATAATGAACCTTGAGGTATGCCAGAAGGGACAGTACACCAACTAGAAGAATAACCCTGTAGAACCACAGCCTGGGTCCAATTATCTACATATATACGAGCAAAACCAACGATACAAGTCACCGTGTATGCCAGATGACCGTAATTTATGCAGAAATACACAATGATCTATACGATCGAAACATTTTCGGTAATCGGTATAGATTACATCTACCTGTGCACTTTGATCCATTTCTTTTGTGATAAAGTCAGTGGCAAGGATTAAGTTTGATGTGGTTGATTTCTTTCGTACGAATCCGTGCTGAGCATCGCTTAGGTTATTCTGTACGGTCGAGTAAACCTCTAAAATATACAACAATTTTCCTATTTTCCTTGAGTCATCAAATGACGGTCAAGTTAGAAAGTACCCCATATCCTGTTCTGTATCCCTGATAATGTGTATGCCAAATTTCATGATGATCGGTCAAGTAGTTAAAGCGTGAAAGCGTAACAAACAAACTCACATTCGCATTTATTTTATTAGTTAGAATTGATAATCATATATTTTTATAGGGTAGAGACAGCCCTAAATATCACTCGTGGTTGTGTCCAAGTGGCACCGAGCGCGGGGCGCTACATAGTTGCACCTCTGTGATACTAACTGCGTATTACAGCGGCCCGGTATCCACCGCTCACTTCGTTCCGCTCTACTCATCACTGCTACCGGTTCGCTTTGAAGCCCATTTACGACTATATCCTACTAACGATATCGAACAAGCAAACTTGCATTAAAATCACACTGAATATCCGCTGATATATTGTAACTCACATCTGTGAGTTGTGAGACTTCAAATGCATGCATTTACATTATAAGGGCGATTGGAAAAGAGTGGCCGTGAGTTTCTTGGCATCTTATCATAGCTTCAACCTTTTGTTTGATTTTAGCAAATAAACTGAATATAACTTAAGTGAATTCACTAACCACTAAGCATTGACTTACATAAGTTATTCAGAGACTTAAATGAACAAATTATTTTTAAATTTGACTTTAAACAATATTTTTATATAAAAGTATTGGTAATATCTTATAAATACAACGCCCGCACCAAAAATAAAGCCCTGATTTGCAGGACCATTTACAAACATACAATTAATGGATACACAGATATACCCAGACTCAGAAAAACAATTTGTTTACATCATAAGGAATTATATCAATTAAACTCAGCGCGGCAGCAGTGTCTAGGCGACCGCTTATCCGTTGCGCCTTTGGTCTTCTTCTCCCTTAGCCTTTATTATTCCAGGTCACTTTGGGTCGGCTTTTCTAGTCTAACCAGATTTGACTGGATATCAGTTTTTACACGGAGCGGCTGCCACCTGACCTCCGCATCCCGAAGGCCTACTGACTAGACCAGTGTCAGGATATTAGAGGGTGCTGACTTTCCCAATAACGACTGCCATAGATGTTCAAGGAAGCCGGGACCGACGGCTTAACGTGCTCTCCGAGGCACGGAGCAGGCGATAATTGTCAATCAACAATCAATCAACGATTTACTACCTAACTATGATAACTTATGATTATATTTTACTACATTTTTATATAACAAGCAACTAGTTAAGTGTTTTTTTTTGTTGTATAGTTTTAGCTTCGGACTATGTGCCATCTCATACTGAGATGAGGCCCGTGTCCAGCAGTGAAACAGTTTATATGTAGGTCTAATATTATTTACTAAACCTTCCAGCCAAGGCATTACTACATACTATCAGAAAAGGATTTATTAACCCTTAATCGGGCCGAACAAAAAAAACGACTTTTCATGGTTTAAGTGTAAGTTCTTGTATTATGTTAGATAGCAGTGTACATAAAATACAATATGAATTACTGAAACTGAAAAAAAAGGTTTTTTTCGTGTGGGAAATTATTTCCCTTTGCCCGTTTATGGATAACCCCAGTGGGAAATTATTTCCCTTTGCCCGATTACGTCTATAAATTTTAATAGACTAGTAACTTACCCTGACTTTACTTTTGAAATTATATTTCTCAATCCTCAAATAAATGTGCACAGAGTTGTTTATTTGGAAGTGAGGTGGGTGATCAGTGTGTGAATGAGGGATTCAATAAAAAATAAAAACAATGCGAAAAAAATTTATTCAGCCAAATGAAATTGTTTGAAGCAGTCTTGCGGGCATAATGAAACCTTGCATGTGCAGCACAAGATGTTGGTGCGTTTTTCTTTAATTTTTGTGCTGCAATATCGGCACCTTTTGTAGGTAGCCCCTTTTTCGGGGAGATGCACACCAACATTTTGGAGTCGAATTTCATTCGGAACTCCAAAATTTCCACCTTTCTTATTTTTAAATATTATTGTATCCCTTTTCGTGTCGTTGTAATTATTAATTAACCCTCGAGCCAGCCGTAGCCTAAAGTCCTTATGTGAATCGGTCGTAATCCTATGGATAGTTGTATATGTTATATAAGAATTTATTATGGCAGCGTCAAACAAGAAAAAAAATAATCTCATCCAAAATCTTCTACTTTTTCGGTTAATGGGATATGACGATCTAAAATGATCGAAACGATCGACACCTCCCATAGCTTGCGTATAATCAGCTATTGCTTTTGGACACAAGATGTCTGCTTTGGTGCCATCTTTTTGTGTTCTTTTTATAAAAACAACATCCTTCGGATCGTGTGCTGTGGTGAGCACGCATACATCTCGGGTATCCACCCATTTTATTGCTGATACCGGTGATGCAGTTACTGCTGCGAATTCATGTTTCCCTAAGCGCATATTTCTTGGCTGAGTCTTCTTAATTATATCTGGTAGTCCCTTCCGGTTGCTACGTACTGTTCCCACAGCATACACATGTTTCATGTATAAATCATCCAGTAAGTTTACTCCAGTAAAAAAATTGTCAAACGCCAATAACGTGTTCATTGGCAAGTTTTGGCTAAATTTCCAAACAACATTGTAACCTAAACCTTCATGTTCCATGTTATCTCCCTTTCCAGTATACACCTCAAATTCATAGAGGTACCCAGTTATGGCGTCGCATCTTGCCCACACCTTGAATCCACGCTTAATAGGTTTCTTCGGCATATACTGTTTTAAAGTAGATCGCCCCTTAAATTTCACCATACATTCGTCTATGGACTGAATACTGGAGTTAGTTGTTTGTCGCTGAAAAATTTCATTGAGTTCATTTATAAATGGTCGTAGCTTGTATAGTTTGTCGTAATTCGGAGAATTTCTGGATGGTTCTAGAGAATTGTCATTTAAATGTAAGTTTTCGGTGATTTTCTTAAATCTTTTTAGCGTAAATACTTTTGATATCTCGGAGTTATTGTAAAAGGGATCAGTCGACCAGTAATATTCCATATTAGGTAATGGGTTAAGTCCCATCATAATTAATACACCTAAATAAGCACTTATATCGTTATCTGTTACGTCAGACCAGTTTCTGCTAGATTTTTGGTGTGCATATTTATTTGTCTGTTCTGCAATTTTGGCTATAAGATGTCTCGGAAAGAAGTTGTTAAATATTTGGATAGGTTGTGTTTTGTGAGTATAGATTGACTGGGGTATAATTTTATTGGTAAAGTTTGGAATGTTATGAATCTGATCTACAATTTTCCATTCACGAGGATTACTATTGAGTCTTTCTATTCTATCTATTCTTATTGTTGGTCTTGCAGGGGTGGGTTGATCGTTAACCGGTCCCGTTGGTTCGTCCGATTGAAGCAAAGGTGGTATAGTAAGCGGTGGCACAAAAACTGAACTTGTTGGCATAGTTGGTGAAAGCAAAGATGGCGTAGTATGTGGTGGTGAAAGAGCAGAAGTATTTTGTCTGGATGTTAGTTCGTTCGATAAAAGCAGAGATGGTGTAGTAAGCGGCGGCACAAGAACTGAACTTGTTGGCATAGTTGATGAAATCAATGATGGCGTAGTACCTGGTGGTGAAGAGGCAGAAGTACTTTGCCTGGATGTTGAAGGTCCTTGTAAAATTTCTACGAGTGAGGAAGTAGGTAGCTCTTTTTTGTTTGTAGTGTCATTTGGTACAGGGTCTAAAGTTTGTTTACCAAATATTGTCTCTAAACGTCTCTCGACTAAGTCGTCTGAGTTTGTACGGTAAAATGAATCCGTTGGACTTATCAGGCAACCACCATAAATATCATCATCATCAGAAGTATCGACGTCGGATAAATCAGAAATATTCTCTAAGATGTTTTCAAGTGTTTTATCATCAATTCTTCTATTAAAAGACATGATCTAAAACAATTAAAACCAACAATTAAAAACAAAAAACAGGCCAAACACATAACCTTCCTTTTTTGGCTTCACCGCACTCGGGTAAAGAAAAATAAAAAAAATCGACAGACATAAATCCCTACATTTTATATATATTGACGCAATATGGAGTTCAGGAACGGGCAATCGCAACTATTTTCCCACTTGCAAGACAATATTTCAAATGAATAAAATCCACACAAATATTACATTTTTGCATTGAATAACATAACAACGTTACACAGAATATAATATATTAGTCAATAACGGATCATATTTCTACTTACCAGAATCTTTCTCGAAGAAACTTAACAGAATTATGTCTCCACTACGTGAAAAAAGTGCAGTTTTTTCAAAAGTGACGTTAATCTGATTCTGACGTTGACATTTGACATTTGAACTAGTGGGGTTGTCAATAAAATAAATCAGTAACTAATCAAGAATTTATTTGGGTAAAAAATAGTCTGGGGAGTTGCCATTTTAAAAATATTTTAGTATTTATGACTCGGCTGTCGGGGTGGGAAAATACTTCCCTGTGCCCGATTAAGGGTTAAATCGGATTAGTACATCTAATAAATATTCCATCTATGAGTTAACAAACACTTTTTATAACCCTAACTAATATTATAAATGTAAATGTGAGTTTGTATGTTACGCTTTCACACTTCTAACTACTTGACCGATCATCATGAATTTTGGCATACATGTTGTCAGGGCAACAGATAATTATATAGGGTACCTTTCATCCAGAAATAAGTACTGTTTCTGTGAGATATAAACTTACTGACTAAAATTTAGATTATCTAGATTTTGTCAATAAATTTCTCTAATCATACTATTTATCTAATAATACTAATTAATATAAATCTGCCACCCCCCGATAAAGTAGTTGACCAGCCTCAGCCTTAAGTATTAATTTTGTGTAACAAAGTTAAAAACTTACTTAACTTTTGTAATGCGACGACGACACGTGTCGCGGCAAGTTCAACGTAATGTATTTTTTTAATATATGTTCGTAATTGGATGACTCAAGAGCGTTGTTCATATTATTCTACTTGAAATTTCATTAAGATAAATTAAACGCGGTGTTTATTAACTCAGCTTTATACTCGGATGAACGTAATTAACAAAAATCTAATAATACTGTATTGTTGCCGAATTATTTACACACCACAAACATAATTAAGAATCGAATTAAGCTTTATAATGTAATTATTTCGTATCTCACAATGATAAGCGTTGAGAAGTTGGTTGGCGTAACTTGTTGTGCTCGCCGTATGCCAAACGTAGGGTAACCATATTGGTAAGTGTTAAGTAAAATTCGAATATTGCTACGAAATTAATGAATTATGTTTTACACATTGTAGTATACGAGATTTGGTAGTCTTATGTCGTGGTCTCGGTGAAGAAAGTGAAGGTAGCAAAACATACCTATTTATCAGAATCATAGCAAGTAGTAATCCCCTCTCCCTACGACTAGTCCAGTTTATGATATAGCGTTCCTCTACACCAACCATCAAGGTTATATTAGGTAGAGCCGCTGTTCCTTCCAGTGCCCGAAAGTACTCCAGCATCATACTTACTGAGCAGGCAAGCGCCCGAGATGCGTTTTGCAGCGAAACCACGCTGCCACTTCGCTAAAGTCAACTCTGTGTCTCGCGCGACCGTCTGGTTCGCACTAGCCGCGCATGGGTCCGACGCTCGAACGCCACGTGCTTGCCGAGCAACGAACATGCCGTCCTCAGCGGCTAACCACATACCCCTGCGAGTCCAACACCAATGTCAGGCACCGCGCACTCTAATCAGCGGTCGATAGAACACCTTTCGAGGCGCAGTGGGCTTCCTGACCCCGCAGTACCCTGGTCCAAAGGGGGAGACCCGTAGTTCTCCCCCGAAACCCTATCTACTCGGGTCCTGTAGATGCAAGTAGTAATCATAGTAAAATTACTCTCAATAATAAGTACAATAAACCGTTTATATAGACGTCTAACATAACAATAAGTCGTAGTGGTTTATGTGGTCGCCTCGCACTGCCACTGTGCCTAGTGTTGTGGGTTTGATCCCCACACGGAACAAACATTTGTATTATGCACAAATAGTTGATCCGAGCCTGCGTGTTCTTTGTGTCCGTTGTTTGAATGTTTTTAAAGTTTCATAACTAGTAGCAAGTTAGTAATTGTCATTTTAACAAAGAAATAAAGAAAAATGTATGTATTATTCAATTGTATTCTAATGTGCAAATTGTTAAAATATAACACATATAATGTTATAAAATATTTAAACATTTGTCAGATGTGCACCAAATAACGAAATATTATATTTTTTAATAGTAGAAGGAATATGGTCATTGTTATAGTTGCTTGTCCGGACATTTTCAGACATTTGGTGACTATAGGCAAACTGGCAATCTGACCTCACTGAGCTCGTCTGTTTGCGGAGCGGGGCGAGGCTCGAGGGCTATCGTCGGCCAGCCTCCACCACTACACTGTTTAGCTTAGGAAATTAACTTTATTGTGCGCCTTAGATTGCGCGCTCTATACCGCCACCCCTGTGATAATACTGTTCAAGCACCGCTTTGTAAAGCGATTTAGGAGATACTCTTGTATCGTGTGCACTTCAGTGGGATTTTATTTTCCCACTTAGTTAGATTTGTTTAAAAGTGTACATTCATGTTTTATTTTAGAATGTACAATTGAATTTGCCATATTAGTTTAAAACAGCATGTAGATCTACACCCAGTTAAAGTATGAAATATGCATACATAGCATATACTAGCCATAACTTGTTCTTTATTTGTGTGTTCATTATTTTACTCGGACATTTTCGGACAAACTCAGGCATTTCATACATTGTGGGCTTATATTTTATTCGTATAATCATAATAATGACCACATCTTTGTAGTCCAACGCTGTAATCCAAAAGCGCCTCAAATATCACCTAAAATTTGATAAAGTTTCAATTTAGTACTTACGATGGAAAATTAAGCTGCACTAAATACACCAAATATTTTATGCAGTTTTTAATTAAAAATGTCACGCGACGTCAAGCCTCCCCAATATTGATCATTCGAAAAGTTGTTTGATCATATTCGAAGCAATTTTATTAAATCCCAAACTCACCTGAGTGATATAAATTTGTGCGGAATCAATAAAGTAAGAGGAAAAAGTGGTGTAAACAAGATGTAACCTGCTTTGGTTCCATTTCAATAAATATTGGTTTGAGGGAAACAGTGGCGCGGTGCGGCTGATCAGCAAACACCTCCAACATAATATTGTGAGAAGGCGTTTAATGAACTATTGACCTACATGAATTGCTTTAGATGTGTCAAATTGTTGTTGAGTGACGTATGAATTTTCGCTTTACCCTTACAAACCACAGACCGATTTCGAATTATGTCTGGTATTCTAAGATTTGACAAATTAATGGTTGTATCGTGGCCCAAACACAATGCTTTTCACGTTGCGTCTCATTTGGTTGCTTGATCCTCCTAATTTGTCAGGGTTAATAACATCTTACTCATCCATTTCGCATAATCATTTTAGAAGTCCATTTTCCGGTATCCAAATCTGCAAAGTATTCCTAACTAATATTATAAATGCGAATGTGAGTTTGTTTGTTATTTCACGTCTTAACTACTCGACCGACCATCATGAAATTTTGTATATACATAGATACATTGTCAGGGTACAGAAAAGGTTATGGAGTGCCTTTCATCCTGAAAAAGGTACTATTTCCAAGAGATAGAACATTTTCATAACCTTTATTTACGCAAGCCGAGCCGCGTGCAAAATCTAGTGAATAATAAATGTAGTGGGTTTATGAAAATATATTTCTGGTAATATTGTGTGACGTTTAAGAGAATGAATTGAATGTTACAAATTGAAATCAGAACAATATATAGATCACTAGCTGACTTCGTCAACTTCGTCTGCGTTATATACCTATTTTACATTTTTCATTGCTGCTCCGCTCCTATTGGTTTTAGCGTGATGTTATATAGCCTATAGCATTCCTCGATAACCTGGCTATTCAACACTGAACTCCAGTCAAGTCACTGAAGTCAGTCAACACTCAAGAATTTTTCAATTCGATCCAGTAGTTCCTGAGATTAGTGCGTTCAAACAAATCAAGAAACAAACAAACAAACTTTTCAGATTTATAATATCAGTATAGATTTTAAAAATGGGTAATAAGTATTACGAATTTTTAAAACTGTCAAACTATTTATATATTCATCTTTACCGACATTTCGGTTATTTTCTAGTAGCTATGGTCACAGAAGGACTGATATGCTCTCGCCATAGAAATATATCCTTGGGTTTTGCAATCGCCTATTAGATACAGCTCAGATGTGTTTTTACTTAGATCTTTCTAAAAGAAGACCATAATAAAACAAACGAAGAAATGCAACATAGAATAACATGTGGTGACGTTTGCATCACTGAACCATAGCGAGACAGTCAAGTCAAAAACATTTATTAATTTAGGTCACAATGTAACACTAATGAACGTCAAAGATTAGTTAGTTTAATGAAGTTACTTAAGTTGTATTTAAGCCAATCGGTAGATTTGGGCAAATGTTTAAGCTTAGTAGAAGATATCTGCAAGAACTATAAACTGTCTTTTTCTAAAACTGTTACGAATATTGGTAAAGTTGCACCCTCTACACAAATCCAAGAAAAATCAATATCTAATAATAATCCATGTCCACGTGTAAGCCTCCCAAATGGCCGAGTGTTTTCCTAACATATTAGGGAAATATCCGTAAAAAGAAACAAATGATAGAGTAGATCGATTTAGGCGTCAATAGTATTGCATAACACAGAGAGCAGCATAATATGCGAGCGCATACCCGCATGCCAGTCTCATTATCATATTTCCTTATTAATTATAAAGACCTACATCGCAAAGCATAATATAAGTTTATAGTTCAGTGTTTACCGCTCAGTTGCAGAGCAGCTCTAATGAGAGAGTTCCGCTCCACTCAACACTCGAGTACGTATCATACGTCGACTTATTACGAAGATTTCATTATGCACATCAGTTAAATGAGGTTATAAGAGACTTTATGAGTGACGTAATTGGATATGCTGTCCAGTTTCTATCCACTAGTACTCCAAGTTTAAGTGCCGTATTGCAATAACTTTACTACCAAGTTCAAATAATAAAGTCTATATCAGAAGAACTGGCAAGTAAGTCACGGTATTTTTTAAAGATAACTAGGTAGTAACAAAACTTCAAGTAATTATTCACTTTTGACAGCATGGAGGGTTTAACGCACACAGTGCGGTTTATCTGGCTAGTCATCCTTATATCTAAATAAAGTTCTTCTGTACGTGTGTATGTCACTGATATCTTTTTAAATAGCTGGTACAACTTGGTTAAGTTATTTCTGTGTATTTGAGTCCCTGGTCCCTTGATGGTTGGATTCACAATTTGGCCTGGTAGGTGGGGCTGCGGTCGGGTTGCAAATCAACGTTGTGGCAGGAAAACGTCTTTAGGGTCTTCTA
This sequence comes from Catocala fraxini, assembly GCA_930367265.1. Classification (NCBI taxonomy): domain Eukaryota; kingdom Metazoa; phylum Arthropoda; class Insecta; order Lepidoptera; family Erebidae; genus Catocala; species Catocala fraxini. The sequence continues at coordinate 20,003,106 of OV884029.1, forward strand.
GTATTACATATAATTTAAAAATTTGTGACATCTACAATGGCAATACAATCGCTTATGACTTTTACGACACTTGTCGAAATGAAAGATGCACTCAGCGTTATCCGTCACGCGGCACAAATATTATTATTATTCGTCTGTAAAAGAACGCGTACCAATACACACAACAATACACGTAGTTTAAGTACTAAGTCGTTTTCTACTACAAAGGCATGAAGTGACCACAAATGCATTTGTATGCGTATAATACATCTATCGATGACTCTGCACTAGCTGATCTATTGCACATGAACAATAAATCTAGCAAATAAAATCTGGTACCTACATAAAAAAATTTCACTATGCGAAACATAATTATAAAGAACAGTATTCTTTGTGTCGAATGAAACAAAATATTTTTTATTTCGTTTCGTACAGTGTCATAATAATAGGCTAAGGGCTAAGTTAAGAAAAAAAGCTTTAGAATTATAAGATCATTTATATTCTTGGTCAAAATTGTGAATACAACACTAATTATGTTTTTAATGTTAATACTGCGATACTCGCTGATTTACAAATGCTGTGTCTACTTCATTAAAATTTGTTAGAATATACAGTTGTATATACTAACGAATTTCACCGCTGAAAACTTTCACTTAATTTAGATACAAGTTTTGTTAATTATGTTTCACTGAGTTTCCATGTTGCCAGCAACACAAATCAGCCTATTCCTTTATTTGAATAATCCAAAATGATTACCTAGAAATGTAACACTATGTTAGATCTATCTTACTATAAGAGAAGTAATATACTATCAGTAATAAATTCTCATAGAAGTTGAATGTAGAACTCCTTTAGAATGTAAGGAATTCTAAAGGAACTGCGAGCTTTAACAATTGTCTATGTGGTGTCGCACCGCATTGCTTCACAGCGCATCGCACCGCACCGCACGACAATGCAGTGACCACATTAGTTCGCGACATAAACGTTACAGACGGCGACGGCGACGTCCGACCGTCGCGTTGGCGCGCGACGCCTTGTCGCACTCACTCCATATATTATTAACAGCACAACATGCGAAATTTATTGCCTCCATCTTACTGAGGAAACTTTTAAACGCTTTATCTCAGACAGAATCCTCTTTAAAATACTAATTTGAAAATACGAATTCGCAGAGAGAAGTAGGAACCGCTTTATTTTAACAACTACATAAGAAATAAGATTACACCGTCTCTTCTAGATGTTTCTTAAAAGTTTACAAATAGCATCTCTGCAATGAAACAATCGCTAAATAATTCGAAAGAAGCGGGCACTTTGAATAGAATCAACCTTTATGTTCATTTGAATAAGAATAGTTTGTACTAACAAGTTGGACTAACTTTAGCTAATAACAATATTCGGGAATGAGAATACGTAGTGAAAGAAGTTGTGAATTGGTATTATCTGGCAGGGTGGGATTGCGGGTACGGCACAAGTGCGCGCCGCGCCTAATGCACTCGGACGCATCTGGCCGTACGCCAGCGCACGGCACAAGGCGCGGGGTGCGAGAGGCACAAGGAATGTCCAAATTGCACGGCGACACCCGCCGTAATCAACTCGACTTAAGCGCGATTTGAATTTTGTAATTAGAACTATATGAAGTCGGCCGGTCGCGCGCGGCGCAACTTCGTCGTCTCTGGCCGATAGATTCTACGTCGTATTCAATTAAAAGTGGCACAGGCAAGTTCTGGCGCGTCCATTTAACGGAACTCAACGTGCTCTACTTCTCTCAAAACAATTGACAGTTCCCTGGAGTTCGTTATGGCTTATGTTTTGTTGTGCTCGAATGCAGAAAGAACAAGATAAATCCATGTATACACTCATGCACCGGCCTGCAACCTGCACCCCGTGCCCCGCAACTATCCCCCGTCCACCTGGCCGGTCATAAATCTCTCATCGCGACAATGAAAGAAACATTCATTTAATTCTGTTTACTTCACGTTAGTCGTGTTCACTGCTCGTATTTGTTTTCGTTTATTTTTCTGTCTAACATTACATGTAACAAAGGCTGTAAACTCTCGATCATTTCCATGAATAAATTGCGTAGCAGTAAGTGGGAGTACACAGAACCGAGATTCGTATTTATATACGTTCTTAATGAAGCCGCATACCAAATTGCAAACCTTTGAAATCCTGTTAACAACTTCAGCAGTTTAGCGGAGGCACTTATCCTTGTATACCGGTCTAATATAGCTCAAACTAGTAAATTTCCTAAAGCCAAGCGAGTGCCGGCTTAAAAGCGGCCAAGTTTGGAGCTCGCGAACTAACTCGCAATAGAATAGCGATGGCGACAGAGAGCCGAGGGGCAAGGGGGGTCACAGCAGAGAGGGCAGGGGGAGGGTGTCGGATAGTTGTGTCAAGTGTTGGAAATATTTCAAATCTGGTCGTGTTTAGGTAACGCGTTAACCCTGTGTCTGCTTATGAAGCGTCCTAACCCGGGTGTTCGCGTTTCTAACAGATGAGGCACGTGTGCAGGTGTGCCCACGGTGTTATGCGGCTCACGGCAGGCATGCGCTCAAAATGGCTTGAATATGCTCTTTATAGCACCGTTGTAATTTCGACAGTGAGGATGAATTTTTAGTTTCTGTTAATATGAACCGTTATGCAACAATACATTTTTTTTGTTCTCTGTCACAATCAACAAACTAAAACGATTGTGGAAGTAGATACGTTTGCTACAAACATTTCTATAAATTAATCTTCGACTGTAGAATCTTTTTTAAACGCATTCATCCGGACGTTTAAACAAAGAGCATGATCGTCTTACTTAACCGAGTAAAAAGGGAGGAAATGCAAAAACGTTGAAATTAACTTATTCCCGGTTCTCGCCGGCATCTGCCGCGATTGCCTTCTCTTACTAGGAATTTTTACTTTTACACTTAGTTTATTTTAAGCCGAAAACTGCATGAGATAAAGTTCACGAAACTTAATAACAAAGAGATACTTGTACGTTCTAAGTTTGACGTAAGTAGGACAATTTTGTTGTGTCTTTTATACTTTTGTAAATAGAAGACGGTTGTAATTATTTACTCAGACATCTTGCATTTGGACCAATTCAAATTTAAATTTTATTTATTGCTAGAAATAAGGTTGACAGTTTAAAATAATTTTTAATTAAAATAATTAAAATAGTAATTTTGTATTGTGACATGCAAATGAGAAACAATGTTATTTGTTAAATATTATATTATTAACCGCTACATTATTTGTTATTACTTATTATATACATTCATTATTTACTATTTATAAAATTATACTATCCTCACAGATTATAATTATTCTTTAAAATTATTGAGTACAACTTTGCATGTCGAAATATCTTACGGTACCAATTATGTTATTGGTTATTCCTACGTGCTTACATACATGTCTATGCTTAGCTTAGACAATACATCTAACGTAACAGTGATAAGAGGTAGGTGAGAAGTACATAATATTGTCTTATGTTTACCCGAATGTACATACATTGAAATTAAAACTGCTTTATACGGATTTTGTAGCGTTGTTTATTTTAGAACACTTTTATTCCATAATTTTGAACTATAACATTACTATTATTGAACTAAATAACACCTCTAGTTTTCAATTGATCGTAGGCTGCCGTAACCGCTTACTATTACGCAGGCTATTAGCTTATTTGCACTTTTGTAATACGTGTAATAAAACCCACTAATTGTAGAAGTATGTCTATGATTCCGATAGTGAGCCAGTTTCTTTGTGGAGCTTATTTATTTATCAAGCGCACGTAGCGCTGATGTTTAATATATTTATTAATTATATACTGAAATTTTGATTCAAAAAGTCATGTATTCATTTGCAAACTTGACAGGTAGCTTATCGTCGAATATATCCATATCTGGGTAACTTGATATAGTTGATGATAGTTCTTTTGACATCTCACCAATCTCTAATCATCAAATCTCTCTCTGAATATATAATGGCGGCATTGACAGGACTAGTAAACAATAGCAAGGATCAATGGACATTATTACAGGTCCTGAATCACGGCATCAAAGCTTGCTTGCCATATTATATGTAACTAACCAATATCTGTCGTTGGCTAGCAAGGCAAGATCACCTAGCCTGGTCGGCACTCCCTCACGTTATGATACTATTGTGTTTGTAGGAATATCACATTGCTTTAGGTACTTCATAGTACCAAACTATCTAAAGTCATGCTTGCGTTCCTTATTGCGCTTATTCTATAACACTTCCTTCTAATATCATTTAAAGTGGCAGTCTGTAACAGTATTTCGATATTTGGTACTCATTCTCTGGTCAACTTATTTGGATACAACCTGGCACAAAGATAGTTTAGATTAACAAATAGGATAACTTTAATCTCGGTCATGCCCTTGAGTTGAAAGTTACTATTCAACTCTAATGTACAGTAATACCCCGAACTTACGCGATATGTGGGGCTGAGCGATAACCACGTAAGTCGAATTTGCGTAAGTCGGGACATGTTTAGCATATAAATACATATTGGATTTTACAAATATAAAATCGCCATCTGCCGTTATTGTGATGTCCAATGCTTCATAAAATTTAAGAAAGTAGCTTGACGACTCAAATACTCTTTCTGCCGTAATATTCCCTCAATTCCTGAATAATAGTGTAGGATCGGTTTTAGACTTACTGGTCTAAAATCGATTTTTAAGAGTTGTGCGGTGATCAAACAAAAGACGAATCGACTAGATTTGAAAATCGCGTAACTCGAGGTATTACTGTACTATCAAATATCCTAATATAGTTTAAACGCATCATATGTCTGACGCGTTCGTTATATGACCTAACGAAGCTACTAGGATGCCACAATATAATGGCGCTTTCATGGTTCAAAAGCCTTAATACTTTTCTCGTTTCACACGATCTGAGACTCTGAGAAGAGGACCCTTCTTATTATTACGTAAGAACTTATTGACTTAACAATAAGACGCTGACCAAGAACATTGCCATTTTGTGACACTCGCGAAGCGGCAGTTGCCCAGTCTCAGCTAGGCGATTTCTAATTGGCCTTAATCAAATCTTTAAACAAATCTTATACGTGGTTGTTTTAACAGGAAGCATTATCAGATGATCTTAGCAGCGTCTGAGCGATTGAAGGATTGCTTACGCAATCACACAAAAACAAACGGGTAAATGGAATAAATAATTTTCCTCGCACGTATAAATAAATTTCAAGACGTAGACCGAGACATTTTACACTTATAAGTCACCGGCTATGTTTTAGGTCTCAAGTAGTAGCAACTGGGTCATACGGGCATATTTCCAGAGTCCTTATTCGTTTTCCCTCCCAATATTCACAGTTCAAGACTGAGAAATTTGTGATTGAAATGCCCAATAACATTTTGCTAGAACTGGGACCTTCAAGGCCGTAAAAGTACCTAAGCGCAAACGTAGGCCTTGGGACCAACTAGGTTACCTAATATAAATAAAGTCAGATAAGATTAAAGTTATATACAGCCAAACACTAGGCGTTGACCATTTGCCTGAATATTCAGTAGTATATTTCTAACAAATGTCTACACTATAAAATATGTATATCATGCAAGAAATTTAAATACTTTTTCCATCTGTATGTATGGTATAAATCTTAATACTGTTTATCTAATCTAATATATTTTAGATCCACATCATTCAGGATCATCAGATCATCTCAGAGGAAATTGTTGTAATCTTAGGCATAGAGACATGCAATGTAAGTACGTTTTCTAAAACTGTTGTAGTTTTAATGTCTGTTTTATTGTGCTTTGTAGATGTGCTGTATAGACCAAATGATCTATACAGCGTATGGCACGCTGTTAGGCGGATTTTAACTATATATCGCACACCGGGTGCAATAACGTCATAAGTAACGAATGACGTTTTTTTAGAGGTATTTTCATGAAATTAATGCACCGTATTTAGACACCATTTGTGACCAAAAACACATTTTACAAATTTTGGCATTTATGACGTTATTGCACCCGGTGTGCGATATAATAAAATTATAACTGGTTGATATCTGATATTTCACAAAAATTATGTGAGGTGTCTTTATAAGGGCTATAAAAGCCAGAGCAATTATTTTTCGGATTATTGTCTGCCTGTAAAACGATTGCACAAAATTGCGCTGTATAGGCACACGCCGTAACAACAAAAAATATAGATACCTACTTCCAAATTCAATGCGTAAGAAGTCGCGAGCAAAAGCCATTTACTAATAACAGTTTGATAATATTAATACTATAACCTACTATTTCATAATTAACTATATGTAAAACAAGAGAAAAAAGGTTTTTATCTGCCTGTCATTGCGCTAGTGTCCGAATTTTTTATTTTGTGGAACCTATTTGAATCCGGTTTTAGTGCTTTATTGAGACAGGCTATTTCTTTCATATAAATCATTAGTTCCCAAAGTGATCCAGGTGGACCCCAGGGGTCTACGGGAGACTCGACGGGGGTCAACGTTAGCGTGACAAAAACATGGGGATCCACAATTGAAGTTGCATCCATGAAAATTGATTTGCTTTCTATAGTGAAGAACTAAAATGTTGGCTTTACTTCAGATATAAAAGTAATTTTTAAAAAATAAAAACGTTAGCCCGCTTACCGTGGAAGGTTCAGCACGAGAATTCCAAAACAGTGAAAATGTCTGCCCATAGAAATTTGATCAAATTTTAAATACGAATGCCAAGGAATATGGTAGAAATGTAGCTGAAGGGGGTCCACCGGAACCTGCTAAATTTTGAAAGTGGTCTATGAGAAAAATGTCTGGGAGCCTCTGATTTAAATTGATAATTACATCATTCAAAATGTATACAAATTCTGAAGTATATAGGTAATAATATAGGTAGATGATGCATGCTCAACAGTTCGTGTATAACATCGTGGGTACAGCAAGTAAAAAATATTTATGTTGTTTTGTATTAGCGACCGGCGCGTGTTAAAAGTATTGACCTTCTCTTTATTTACAAAGAGTGTGACTAACAAAGCATGGCATGGAATACTAATTGTTTAATTACAATCAGATAGCTGAACTGCATGTGTAACATAATCGTGCATCCAAATACTATTGTTGGCAACATGGCGCGGGTTTGTTTGTTCTGTTTGAAGTCGCGACACTGCACTTAGCTTAAGGGCACAGCTTCTGTGTCGGGACAGCTCGTAGCTTTAATGTGTGTTTATTGTATTGTTCAGGAAGTTCAGATTATGCTCTAAAGTGGAGTTCAGTTCCAACTAATACGAACTGTTCTGGAACTCGTATATGCTATAGTATTTGAAAGGCTGAGAATCTAGGTGCATATGTACCTAGATTCTCATGGAGAATTGGCATTTTAATACCAAAATACATATGTAAATGTAAAATGAAAGTGAATGGAAGTAAGAGAGTAATACTAGGATTGTAGTAAGCAGAAGATTATTGTCTTTGCTACCCTTCCGAGGAATAGGCATCATTTTATATATGTATGTATAATTTATTAGATAACAGCTTTTCTGAATGGTTACAAATGTTTTTTATTTATTCATTAAACGTATTCGTAATGTAATCGTCATGAAAAATAATATTTTGTTAGAAATGTATTTAGTAGTATCTACAGTTAGTGACTAAACAATAGGAAATAAAGAATAAGTAAGTGCCATAAGAAGCGCGTCCCAAGTGAGGCTGAGGCGTGAGTGACGTCACTCCCGCGAGGTGTAACAAACGGGACGTTCGGGGCGAGCCATAAAAAACGCGGCGGACAGAGGCGGGCGCGGGCAGGCGCGGGTGGGGCAGGCCAATTTATCGCTACATCGGGTCGCCTTCCACGTCCCCTGGGTGCGATTCGGCCCTGTTTTAATTTCCCCCGGATTTCCCCTTGAATACAAAACCACTGTTATAATGTTTTCTTTTGTCTCTACAATACAACGGTTGTGAGAGCAAAATTCAATTATAATTACTTGTCACGACCACGTACGGTGCTAGTGCCGTTAATAAACCACGGTTATATTTAAATATCAGTTATAAAATTTTATATTATACTTTGCTAGGGAGCGTGTGGACTAAAAACAAGACGTATACGATTTTTTTGTAGACTATAGCCACAGCTACAAATTTAATAAATACTTTTCATGCCAATTAACACTTAGAACGACACTCGCTTGCCTTCACTAGCGGTACACGCGTTGATGGAGACTTTCATGCTTTTGTCTAGAACCACTAAACAAAGATACATAAGCAAATCAAGCACATTAGAAAATTTTCCTATTTGAAGATTGGCATTTATGTTATCTCTTCACCGAATTAATGCCGTTTACTGAGAAAGGTTACATAACTACATAATATCTATGATTCAACCTTAAAAACGGAGCAGAAGTAATAAACATCATGTAATATAAATTGCGGGTATGCTCAGTCAATGACAAAAAGGTAGAAAGAAATCCAAATTGTTTGGTCAAAGACAGAACATTGCATAACAAGAAATTAACGTCTGGCGCTGATTTTCAACCAGATCCCTTTAGTAACTTCACGGCTGCTAACATCGGGTTATAAAACATTAATAACAATGCTGGCCCGCAGGTTTGCTCGATGTACTAATTAAGTAAAATTAATTTATTCCTTTTTGTAAGAAAATTGTTACTAACTCATATGGATTATGTCCAAAATAAATGTTTTTATTATTATATATAAAACTAGGATACCAGACATAATAGGAAAAATATAGTGTCTGGCATACCAGCATTGACAGAGCTGACTAGCTGAACGCAGCGGCTCAACACGAATGAAACAGTGGCACAAAGCTACTTCCCAATATTTATATAGACTAGCTATCACAAACTTGTATGCTCTCTATATGTCTGACATTCACCTGAACCTCCACACCATATAGCAGAAGTAAACGACTCGATGGCGTAGTGGTTAGTGTAACTGACTGCCACGCCTGAGGTCGCGGGTTCGATTCCCGCACAAGTCAAACATTTGTGTGCATGAACATGGATGTTTGTCTTGGTCTGGGTGTTTCTAAGTATAATATTGTTACGTGCTGGGTTCGACGGATAAGAATATAAACAATATTACCGACTAAAACACGTTTTATTAAAACACACAATTAAATTTAAAACACAACAAACACTATACCACACTGTTTCACTGTACTGCTTCAAACTCCGTAGTATTTCCGCTTCCGTTCGCTTTGATGAACACTTGATCGCTTACGATTGTAAAAACTGACTCGGCGGTGCGCGTGCGCCCTATTTATACGCGGGCAAAGCGCTTCTAGAGCTTTCCAGCAACGCCCTACTCGGCGTGTAAACAGCACGATGATTCGAGAAAGTACCAGCATTCTCTCTAAGATTCTCGTACCGTACTACGCAGTTCCGTAAGATGTCAATAGATGGCGGTGTAAATTATTAGACGGAACTGCCGAGTCTTTCCCCCAATGCCGAGAGATGTCACTGGGCGTAACAATATGTATGTATAAAGTAAAAAAAAAAGTATATCGGGCTAGTTGGTGTTGTGTGTATGTGATAGAATATTATTATTATATTATTATTATTATTATTATAAAGTAGAACACCAAAAGGTTTACTTTTCTTAGACGGCAGACTGTGACGTCATAGTACAACAACAGTGCTCCACTCGAACACAAGACATGGCAGTAAGAGACGACGTCGCGCCATAGAGAGCACTCTGACGTCACAGTGTGCATTGACACAAGAGTGCACTGTGCGCCTCTGATAATACGCACGTGTTAGGGCCCCGATATACTTGTGATACAATACCGCTAAATGTATTTCGTTGTATTAAATTTACCCATTGAATATACTACCTACTCATTTAGCAGTTATTTACTTCCTCATATTGCAATTATCAGAAAAAGTTATTAGCCTAACCAAATGATTTTTTTTGCTGCTTATGCCTTTAGTAGTAATACATACATTGTCTCATGCCCATATCCTTAAAGGCACAGGTTTATTTATTTTCTTGAAACTTATGAGTTTTTGGTTCTAGGTAAAAGGAAGCAAGTCTATTGCCATCGACTGGGCACAGTTATAGACTCTTTGATGGTACTGAGAATATTTGACTTTGAAAAGCTCAACATCACTTCGCTCAAGCTCGTAACCAAATCCAAAACCTCATGCCCAACATTCGATTTTATTACAGTTGCCAGTTGCCAGTTGCCAGGTAATCGGTACGGCGATCTCAATAAGATTTAAATTTTAAAATTAAAATAAGTGCAACAAAAGCTTACATTTAATACCGATTAAATGTTCACATCCACATTTACTTTTGTCTTCAAATATACACCGTATATATATACTTCGATAAGGTATCCAAACAATTATTGCTGCCGACATTTTCTAAGAAACTCTATCAAAACAAAACCACGACATAGATAATATGATAGTTAGTCGGAGCGGGCATTGTCCCTTAGGCAGTATAGGTCGTCCCGTACGGGGTGCGCGTCTTAGTTAATTGGCTAATAGGTGTTTAGTTGGCGATCGGCGTCGCTTGGCCGCACCGCCCGGCGCCGGCGCCGACCGACGTGATTTATTGACGTATTAATAATCATTTGCTCTAAGCCAACGCCGGCAACAGAATTTGTAGAGTTAACGGAGTGCTATGTATCTTAAAGATACTGAAAATCTTATCTTATATTTTATAACGCTACCTAGATTATTCGTACTAGATAGTGTAGGATATTTGAGCTATTGTTGTATTACGGGAGTTAGAGATCCTACCTTTCTAACTAATATTGAAAATGTTAATGTGACTTCGTTTCGCTTTCACGTCTTAATTACTTGACCGATCATCATGAAATTGCACATACACGTTGTCAGGGGTCTTCCAGAACAAAAGCACTGTTCTCTAGTGAAACCGATAAACTTAAAGAATAGTAGGTATGATATCTTTTGCACACTTAGTTTATAAAGTTGGAAAATAAATACATCTTGGGTAAATAATAATAATAACAATAATAATATTCTACCACATACACACAACATCATCTAGCCCAAACTAAGCAGAGCTTGTACTATGGGTACTAGACAATGGATAAACATACATATATACGTTTTATTTTTTGTAAATATAAACATATTATACATAGAAACACCCAGACCAAGACAAACATCCATGTTCATGCACACAAATGTTTGACTTGTGCGGGAATCGAACTCGTGACCTCGGGCGTGGCAGTCGGTTACACTAACCACTACGCCATCGAGGCCGACGAAAATATATTATATATCAAAATCTTAAGTTCAAGGTTAAGAGCACCTTGAACCGACGGGCGTGTATGAGGAATGTGATGAAAGTGAATGAAGCCAGAGAAGTGTGTCAGAATCGTAGCAAATGGAAATCCGTAGTTTTTGCCTACCCCTCTGGGAAACAGGCGTGAATATATGTATGTATGTATGTATGTATCAAAATCTTTATAAATAGGTATCTTGTATGTAGGAGATGCAAAATCATGAAGACTGCTGTCCGATTTTTCTTGTAATACCATTGACGCGAAATAGCCAATAATAGTAAGAATTGTTTTTAAAATAAACAATGGTAAAAACCGTATTAGTGTAATTACAATGTATGAACATTCGCGTAAATGCGAGACAACAAAGCGTTACCCAAATATTGTAAGCAAGGTATTTAAAAAAAGCTTTTACACTTATAAATTTTTCATCTAACTTTTATATAATACATCGTTTTATCGTACATCACACCATACGATTTTACGCATTACTTTGCTGACTGGGATCATTTCAATTATCTAATTTATATTTAGTAAAACAAAATCACATTGCACCAACATTCGGCTTTTACTTTTACATATGCACACAGGCATATATTTTCTTACACCGCTAAAAGCCGTATCAGAAAACCTATTCGTAAAACGGTAAGCGTGTTAACGTACCTTAAGTGCTGTTCGAATAAAGCTGTTCACAGCTTATGACGTTGTTACTTTGTTAGTCGTTTAGTCCACGCGTCTCGGAGTAAATTGGCTAATAAGCGCCACGTCGATAGCCGATAGCTCATACCCGCCATGCTTGATTTACGGCGCGGCGTGCTCGTACCGTTGACTACCATCTCCTATTAGGCTATTGCCACCTAAATAAAACTCGATAACAGTGTCAACTCAGTCGATAAACGTCGGATTGATGATACTAATTCATAGGTAGTTCTATTTATTTGGTTATTGCACGATATCGTTCTCATATCTTTAGCGTACAATTAGAGAACGCAGTTTTGTCAAGAAAGGGACAGCTGTGCATGCGGTCTTGGGTTCGAATCTTAGGTCATGCAAAGTGTTATTGGATTTATATGCAAATTTATTCTTAGTTTTAGATAGCAATAAGGTCGCTCTCTATTACGTGAAACCTAAAATTGTATGAGGCGAAATATGGTTGTCAGGTTCCTCTGCTTACCTTTTAAGGATATATGCATAAATTTATCATAATAATAATAATATTCTACCACATACACACAACACCATCTAGCCCAAACTAAGCAGAGCTTGTACTATGGGTACTAGACAATGGATAGACATACATATATACTTTCTTTTTTGTAAATACATACATATTATACATAGAAACACCCAGACCAAGACAAATATCCATGTTCATGCACATAAATGTTTGACTTGTGCGGGGATCGAACCCGCGAGCTCAGGAGTGGCAGTCGGTTACACTAACCACTACGCCATCGAGGCCGACTATGTTTATAAAGCCCCATCCGACACATGGTTGGAGACACATACCGAAAAAGTACTTCTTAAAAATAATGATGTTTGGCAGATATTATAGGTTTCCTTACTGTTAAAATAATAGTTAAACGGGTCACCTAAACACTAAATCCCTATTTTCATTATGGCAACAATTCTGTCTTAGGCACACTAAATTAGAACATGTAATTTGAGTTAAATTATATTGTATTTGCGAAGAGTTCTCTATAAACAATAATTTATGCTACAGTGTTAAAACACGTGTAGTATAATCATAATGTTACTTACAAAAAAAATCCAGGAAGCACTTAAAATAATGACAGCGATACATTATCGACAGTATGTAGGTCGGTGTGGCGCGGTGCTAGTTTGTGGCTGTACTAGGCCTCATTAAGTGATTAAATATTGAGCCGCGGACGCAGATACAGCCCGCTGCGGCCCGCAACCGGCTAATGGATTAGAAAACAGGAGTTCGCTGCGTCTCACCGGCGCAGTGGTGCCGGCGTGTTAAACGCCATCATTTAAACAATGTTAGCATTATAGTATAACCAATACGTATCGCTTTGTAATTTTTATGACGTCGCTTTTATAATTGACATGAGAATTGGACATTTATTCATTACAGCTAGGCTGCTATAACTCGTTGGTACACATATCATTGCACTTACGCACAATCGAATATTGATGCAAATCACATATAAAATTCGAGATCATATTAATAATATGTCGTTGCCAAATATTTATGTTAGAAATACATTGCATAGTATTTATAAGAATTTACACAATTTTAATTAGAAATAGTGATACTTATATTTTTGATATATTATCTGTCTGCCCTTTCATCTGAATGATTCTTCTTCTTCTTTTCTTTTCGTGTGGTTAGTGGCCAACCTGTTGTCAAGAGTTGTTCAAGCCGCCGAAGTTGTAGGCCTCTGACATGGCTTAACGACTCCTGTCAATTTGGCAACAACCGGGACCGACTTTTTACGTGCTCTGCGAAGCACGGAGACGCTCAGATGAAATACCACTAAGCGGTCACCCATCTATAGACTGACCACACCCAACGTTGCTTAACCTCACTAATCGTTTACCGATCAGTGAGTGCACCTGGCTATGAGCACTTATATATCTGAATGATATAATCATCTTATGCAGTAGTTGTAGTTACAAGTCAATTAAGTTAAGTTATTATATTTGAACGTTAATTGAAGTTAAGTTTGTGTTTTGCGGAGTATTTGTCTTTAAAGTATCTTTCTTGTATTGAGCATCTAAACTATTTTATAAGTCGTCAATATTTGATTTTTACTAAGTAAGTAGTTCCTTTTAAAGTTATAACGAATATCTAGATTTAGTTATAAACGCGACATACTAACCGGTCGCAGAAATAATTTTGTTTCTACATACTAGACACGCCGTACGAAGGTATAAACAGGGGTGTAACATACATTCACGTAGCTTAAGACCTATATAATAAGATGCAAGACTATTATTATTTACTCCGTGTTGCTTGTTATTGAAAATATGTTTAACTGTACTTCGAATGAATTCACAAGGTCTACATATTGTGTAATATCTCTTGGCTGTGCGTAAACTCCATGCGTGTATGTTTATTGTTGTTAAATGGTAACTACACTATTGTATAAGGTAATACACCTGTAATAATAGTTGTAAGTAATGTGAACAAATAAATAAATATTCACAGGAAAATCCAATAAAACTTGTACAACCCAGGAATCAAACTCACGACCTCGTGGTCGGCACAAAGTCAAAGGGCTTTATGCTGACTAATAAAACAGCGACGTAGTACTGTTAGTTTGCTTCTTGTAAGTAATATCATCCTAAATTACGAACGAAGCATGGAATGTACGCAATGCGCAGCATGCAATACGCTTGCGTCAATGTCTCTAATTAGTTACGTGCTACGGAACCCTACACTGAGCGTGTTCTGTCAGGCATTTCGTCAATTCATCATTTAAGAAGTAACCGAAACAAAAATATAAGTATCACGACCTCGATGGCGTAGTGGTTGGTGTAACTGACTGCCACGCCTGAGGTCGCGGGTTCGATTCCCGCCCAAGTCAAACATTTGTGTGCATGAACATGGATGTTTGTCTTGGTTTGGGTGTTTCTATGTATAAATTAAAAGTATTTACAAAAAAAAAGTATATATGTATGTTTATGTATTGTCTAGTACCCATAGTACAAGCTCTGCTTAGTTTGGGCGAGATGGTGTTGTGTATATGTGATAGAATATTATATTATTATGTAATCGGTCGCACAGCAGGAGTGCATGTGACTGCTGTGCATGAGGCTTGGCTTTGAAGTAGCTGAATGGATTCTGGAACTTCGATCACTTTGACCACGACAAACGGCAATAGGTTCATCTTCTGTTACATGTGATCTAAAGCCTTGGCTGACAAAATGAAATTCAATACACCATTGCCTAAACTTTCAGGGAAATAAACGTGACATTATGTATGGGACATAGTCACTATTCAACTTACTAGACCTGCCCGTGGTTTCACCCGCTTTAATGATTACTGTGCTACCCCCGTAGGCCGTAGCGTGATGTTATATAGCCTATGACCTTCCTCGTTAAATAAGCTGTCCAACAATAAAATAATTTTTCACTTTAAACCTGTAGTTCCTGAGATTAGCGCGTTCAACCAAACAAGCAAACAAACTCTTCAGCTTTATAATTTTAGTATAGATAACCAGACAACATTTGGTATACCTACTTGTACTAAAGGTTGGTGTGGCCTGGTTAACTGTAGTACATGCTTAATAAAGTCTACATCAGGCACTAGCTCCCACAAAACAGGTTACATATCCTAGAAACTAAGATATTCTCATGAACCTACCATTGTCTGTAATCTATTGTAAGAGAAATAAAGTAACGAATTATTATTATTTATTATGAACATCTATGTAATAAAAAAAGCCAAGGCTAGTGTAACCTGGCCGTGGAAACCTCAAGCTTTTCAAAAGTTATGTTAGTACCTAGCATAGGCACGTTAATTTCCATTTTCTATAAGAAAGCAAAACACTGATTTACATAATATTGTCTTCTATTTACGCGAATATTATTCATTGAAATTAAACTGCTATATACGGATTTTATCGCGTTGTTTATTTGACACTTTATTACAAAATTTTGAAAATTGTTACACTGCTACTGCTATTCAACTTTACTAATTTTTAAGCTAATTAAATTATTATTAAACTATTTAGATTTAATTTATTTTTACACTTTCCCCGACGTTTCGGTTGCTTTTCAGCAACCATGGTCACGGGGAGACTTTCTCCGACGTTTCGGTTGCTTTTCAGCAGCCATGGTCACGGGGAGACAGTCTCCCCGTGACCATGGCTGCTGAAAAGCAACCGAAACGTCGGGGAAAGTGTAAAAATAAATTAAATCTAAATAGTTTAATAATAATTTAATTAGCTTAAAAATTAGTAAAGTTTAATAGTAGTAGTAGTGTAACAATTTTCAAAATTTTGTAATAAAGTGTCAAATAAACAACGCGATAAAATCCGTATATAGCAGTTTAATTTCAACAAAACACTGATTTAAAAAGTATACGAAATAACAAATTATGATACTTTATACTCAAGGTTTCGATCACAAAGAGCTTTTTACTCATTAAGTCACTACCTCTATGTTTACTTTGAAATGCTTTGTCTGCTTTGAAGCATCCGTGTGTCATATTATTTCGGTTTCAAGTGAAACAAATACTGGACATACGTGTCCAACATAAAGCGAAACTGGATATCAGTTGAGAGCCATCGTGCGACTGATATCGCTATGCGATAATTCTACTACTGAAATAATCTATAACTGTGTACGTACTCTTAATAAAACAGCGACTTAACTCGAAATTTGAAAATTAGGCTATTTGAACTATAATCGTGTGGCTACAATTTTAATATTATATTCGTGTTAAGTAATTGCAACAGAGTTTAAATTTGTTTATTCGAAAATACTCAGATAATTCTCTCTTTTGTCAAGGGTGCGATATGTAGAACTAGATTTATATTCTTATACTTTTTCTGTACCTAAACGAATAATCCATTTATCTAGACAAGTCAGAAGAATGGACTATACAATTAAGTAATCAAATATAGAGTACTGGTAGCTAATGACAATACATACAGATCTATCTGTTTGTATTGTCTTTATTTTTGTCATCTCTATTTATCTATAATAATATTATAATGCTGAAGAGTTTGTTTGTTTGGTTGAACGCGCAAATCTCAGAAACTATAGGTTCGAATAGAAAAAATATTTTAGTGTTGGATAGCCTATTTATCGAGGAAGGCTATAGGCTATATAACATCACGCTACGGCCCACGGGAGCGGCGCAGTAACGATAAACGCGGGTGAAACTGCGGGAACATATAGTTTAGAATAAAATTAAATATAGTCTGAATCTATACTAATATTATAAAGCTGAAGAGTTTGTTTGTTTGGTTGAACGCGCTAATCTCAGGTACTACTGGTTCGAATTGAAAAATTATTTTAGTGTTGGATAGCCCATTTATCAAGGAAGGCTATAGCCTATATAACATCACGCTACGACCAATAGGAGCGGAGCAGAAATGAAAAATGTTACAAAAACGGGGAAAATTCTCTTATATGAAGCAGACGAAGTTGCGCGGGTCAGCTAGTGGTGATATAATGATAAGGGTTTGTTTGTTTCAAGTAAGAAAGAATGGGCTGAAACTTTACATTATTTAGAAAATATTTTAGTAGTTGTTACTCGTAATTTATATGTATTTAGTGTTAAACACTGCGATAATTTAATATAAATCATTTTAATGTAATAACATGTAGGTACACAATTATGTATTTCAAATAAAACCAAAAATGGTCGTATCTTAGTTTCTACTTCAATGAAAAGCCTCGTACTCTTAAACCAATAATTAATTAGACGCTAAGAAGACGCAGCACATCGGTTCATCCAACCAATCAGTTGGATTGAGGCGCTAAAAATAGCCACCGATCGTTTTACAGGGAACCGTTTTATTTCTCGTAGGCCCACGATGCGATGGGACACACTAAGAATGTAAACGAACCTTAAAATAAAATGGCATTGATCAAATTATTATACTGGACGGACATTTTGTTATTCAAAAGGTTTGATTGTTAAATGATAATAGATAGACGAGAATGAGTTCTACCTCTGCAGATAAAAGTACTATTATATTGAACTTCTAGTTTTAATAAGTAACCTTTGGAATTATTAAAATGAGGACTTTAATAACGTTACACAGGGGGTAGTCCAACAAGAAAAGAACAACTTCTCTATTTTACTTAAAAGGCAGAGATGTATCTATACTAAGATCAGAGTATGTGTAGTTTTTGGATATAATAAGCATTCACAATTCATGCAATCTTTACTCTAATAAATCGGACAAATAAAACTCAAAATGAATATCTTATCTTATCGTTTTCTGACGTATCTTCCTCCATAATATCATGAATAATTTAATATAATTTGTGATAGACATCAAATACATAAAGATAAAATTAATGAGCAGCACGCGATGTAAGGGGTAGAAGTAAATAGCGATTCTTTGTCGCGAAGCCTTCCGTTCAAAGTCAGTGTTTGAGCTCGACAATATTGCAAAATTAATTAACATTTAAATTATATTGAGATATGAATATAATGTTCATTAAAAGCACTTGTATTTATCGGATATCAGTTGTGAACTGGTTTAAGTTAAATAAGAGTCAAGTAAGTAAATAGTATTGTCGTGCCGGGGGATACAATGCGATGAATGTTAAACGTCAAAAGACTGGTATTGATATTTGATTTATCATTATTTATCTGTCGAGTGATGCCGACTGTTTCCTATGACTGACTATATTTTTACTGTTGATGTTGACTTGTCTTACAAAGTAGATTTCAGATTAAAATATTCAATAGCGGTACACTGCACCAACCTTATTCGTTAGAAATTATAAAATTAAAAACATTTAGGTCGAATCGAAAACCTCATCACTTTCAGATGTCGGTTTAAATGTAATACGTGTATTCCGTTTAATGGCATCTTTAAATACGTACATATAAATAATCTGACAGGGTAACGCATTCACAATAACGCTTTTCAGTACATTCTTTTCATTTATACAGCCACTAAAAGCTTAACAGAAAAACCAATATCGAAATATGTGAACACCTTTTGATTAAAGTTGTATGTGTTTTGGTCATACATATAATATGTGTTTTATAGAAAAACCAATAATTCAACAAAAATGTTGTATTTAGTTTTATTGGTATATTTCTTACGATTGTGTGTATAGTGTACACAGGGTCCGCTGGACAACGTTCGCCGTTCGGAGACGCTCTCTCGATTGGTTATTGTGTTGTGTTTACTCAGCAGCGCTCGTGTTGTTATTTCATTCTTTCGTTTGTTTCATCAAGTATATCAAACGGTCGCGAGCTTAAGGAAAATTGGACCATATTTCGATTTGAAGTTACAATTTTATGATCTTAACAGAAATTTCATTACGAAAGTATGTCACTTGTAATATCTTTGATGAAAAGATGAGACAGAATAGAAGAGATAATCATTTACAATTCTACATAATATTATATAACCCCTATCTCCTAGGTACAATAAAATAGGCATAAAACAATTACGTTTTGATCAAAAACCTATATAACTTAATTTAATTACAAATTTAATAAGTAGCGAATGTTCAATACCTTTAAACAGCCACTCAGAGTTCGATCCCATGGCACGCATCACATACTTTTAGAAGTTGTGTATTGCATATTACGTGTTTAATTCACGCGCTTAAATGGCAAAAGAACTCTCAGTTATGAAGATTTTCTTGCATGTCCAAGACTTCTACATAAAGTTCTTGTAGATGTAAGATGTGTGAAGTCTACCAAATTACATTGGGTTATGAGTGGTGCACTATAGTTACACCCGTATCATACTAAGAAATGGCCTGTGGCAAGCATTGAAACAGTTTATAAACAGGGCTGACGCTGTTGTACTAAATTATAATAACAAAAAATCGATGGCGTAGTGGTTAGTGTAACCGACTGCCACGCCCGAGGTCGCGGGTTCGATTCCCGCACAAGTCAAACATTTGTGTGCATGAACATGGATGTTTGTCTTGGTCTGGGTGTTTCTATGTATAATATGTATGTATTTCCAAAAAGAAAAGTATATATGTATGTTTATCCATTGTCTAGAACCCATAGTACAAGCTCTGCTTAGTTTGGGCTAGATGGTGTTGTGTGTATGTGGTAGAATATTATTATTATTATTATTATTATTAAAACATAATTATAATTTAGTACAATTAATTATTCGTAAAATCGTTTATGATAATTCCATAAATAGACTTTCTGAGAAAGGCATATTTATTCTACTTAAAACACCCGGTGAGGTATCCATTAGTTAGTCGTTAGGAATATTCAAAGGGATTATAATGAATAAGGAAAGGTAAGGAGTGTTATTCCAGGACTTTGTGACTCTCTTGGCTGACATAACCAGTTTGTATAGCTGCACATTATATTTTACTATGAGGATGTTTAAGAAGAATAGAGCTTGTCAGGAATTGGTTACTATAGTATGGATTTCTGTAAAATATAGCTCAGCGTAATCATTGCTGAAGGAAAGAAGACACTACGTTATCAGCGCAAGTGACAATAGTAGTTCACAAACTAGCGTAACCGTAAGAGGCTCAAACAACCGTTTCACTACGGTAACACAAAATACGGTTATTTGCTTGCGATCCCAGTCTTTAGGGTGGACATACTGTAGCCGTAGGACTGCTGCTGATGAGCTATTGAAGTGAAGGGATGCCTTTAGATGTGACGCAAGCTCTGCGTTGGGTCCTGCTGGGTGAACCGTTGCTGCAGTTACAGTTTCAGCGATCTACCCACCGCCAAAGCAGCGAGTGGGCATACTGTGGTGGTTTAAGTCGGTAGACCCAAACCTTGGGAGAGCCCGTCATAATCTCCATGTCCGCCATTACGATGAGGGCGTAGAAACGAGGCGCATTTTCCCAAGGCCAAAAAAGAACTACTCCTGATTTGAGCGGCAATTATACTTTTGTATCAAAAATTTATTGCCATCTTCACGTGATCGGTTGCTATAAACTATAACTAAGTAGC
The DNA here is from genome assembly GCA_930367265.1 of Catocala fraxini. Lineage (NCBI taxonomy): Eukaryota > Metazoa > Arthropoda > Insecta > Lepidoptera > Erebidae > Catocala > Catocala fraxini. The sequence continues at coordinate 20,023,945 of OV884029.1, forward strand.
GAGTTCTATACGTATAACAGTTTCAAAGTGAAACATATTCTTAAGTACAAGGCAACACATCTAGCTCACGAACATTTGGCACTCCCTGTCTCACGTTCAAACATATTGAATTGGAGCCGTCAACACTACTCGCATTGTTCTAATGCAATCAGCAGACATATCGGGTTTTTATCCGCCAGTCCCATGTGCGTTACCGTCATATATCTGTGACAGCGCGGTGACGTTTCCGCCGCCTCCACGTTATCGATGGCTGCTTCGATAGATTGATGACAACTACATGCGACACTTGTCTATTACGATAGTTTATGTTAATGTGTAGCGAAGGCTGACGCAGCGTTGAGTTTCGGGCCGCCGGGAAATCGACAGATGTCATAAATGTTGGACACTTCACGAGGGTTCGGATTGTATTGTCGACGCCCTTTGTGTGACCACCCGCTGTAAAAATTACAATTAACTGTTTGTTTACATCTTATTTGAAATTGGATGAGTTGCAATAAAAGTTTTAAAGCATTTACGCTTCAGTCATAAGGCTACACTTATAAACAGTTATACGGCCTAACTTGATTTAATTCGTAACAATATTAAGTTATATCAATTCATTTTGGTCTGTTCCCCAAACACTTATAAGCCAAATAATATTCTTATATTATTTGACTTGCACAAGTTTAGACAGACGTTTTAGATGAAGTGAAAAATAAGTTTACATAATATGTATATATAAGAATACATATTTTTCACCCTTTAACCCTTTATACATCTTAATATATATATATATATATATATATATATATATATATATATATATATATATATATATAACAGCAGTATGTAATCGAAAGGTGCCTGGTTAGTTTGAATGACATGTGGTTGATGGGAACACCTGGATATAATCAACATCAACAAGTAATCCACTCCGAAGTTACTTAACCTAGCTTATGAATGAATTATATTATGCATCAATGTATTGGAAACTGGTGATCGTATAATAGCACAATTATTGGCCAATTATAGTAGAGATCATTTAATAAATTAATCTGTCATTTGTTGGCCGCCGGTGTGCCGGTGCAACTCAATAGGTTAAATAACTTATTTTACGTTTATAACGTATGCATTTTAAAGTAATCATAGAGCAGCGATATCTCAGTGGGGAGACCAACAGACTGCAATGCAGAGGGTCTCGGGTTCGAACCCACGTCGCGCACCTCTGACTTTCGGAAGTTATATGACTTTTCCAAATTATGTGCGTATTGATTGACAATTATCGCCTGCTCCGTGCCTCGGAGAGTACGTTAAGCCGTCGGTCCCGGCTGCCATGAACATCTATGGCAGTCGTTATTGGGAGAGTGTCGACACAAAAGATCCCACTGGGAGAAGTGTCACCGGTCTGCACTGACTGGCCTCCACATAAGATAAGATAAAGTAATCATAGGCTCGTAATCGGATGTTAATATAACCATTCACTTATACTTCCATTACGTGCAATATTTTCTTCTGTGAATGTTGAACAAACAAACTAATATATCCCATTAATATTAAAGAGTGGAATCTTTATGATCTATCTTTATATCTGATGTCATTTCGGTGCCTCCCCTGTGTTTTCGTCAGTCGTCCTTGGCTTATTCCGCGCGGGTTTTCCGCCCCTCGTTTGTTTTTAGGGCTGGCGCGCCGATGGATGCCTTCGTGATAAAGCGCCAGTTTTTCCCACAACAACGCACAGGAAAACTCGACGACATACTTTTTGTTGAACCGTAAATATTCGGACATTCGTGAAATATTTTGTTGACATGTTATTGAAGGTTTGCTATTGTGATAGGTTTTCCTGTTAACCTGTAATACACACTGGACAATGGCTTTAATAAGGTTGTATTTACAACTTACTTTCGCTTGACGTATAACAGGCTTTCTTTCACACACATATAGATTCACCAGAAGGGTTCAGTAAAGACATATTACAACTACATTTTTTGGCTGACTTTCAAACTAGGGATTATGCATTCTTTGTTTACCATCATATGACATGCTGCAGTAGGTTTTTTATATTTGACACTATTTTGCCTTATGTTGGACAATGCCTATTCAAGGACCCGATATTGTTCTGACCGTACATTAAATTGAAGTGTTTGGTTCATTTTAGGAACATTCTAAGATGCGAGATGTTCTAAAATACTGCCACCTTTTGTAATACAACCTTTATTTTTGTTAAGTAGAATTGAAACTAAGCTATCAGTTATGTGATTTTTATACTAACATATGTAGAGATGCAAATGTATTAGGCAGGACTTGTTGAAACGACAATGTTATACATAACAACACGCCGTTCAACAGGTGATTTGTTGTTTGTGGCACACGACGTATGTTTTACTTGCATATTTATGAGCAAAACCACACAACTCTACTACACACTGGCACTTATCAATACAACCATTGCACTTGTTTTATCGTATATTAGAATATTACGACCAAATATTTTTGTATAAACAAATGCTGATCTATTTATGGTTTACATACACGCATAGGCTTACGCTTATCTATCTTATCTTATCAACGAAATTAGGTAGTGAGCGATCGTATTTCGCCTGCTATCATTATGGTTATCGGTTCCAAGTATGTATGTTATCAAGCATACTGGCTTCTACCGGTTTAGTCAACTTAGTCTAGAATAAATGTTTCTACTACAATTTATAGACATAAAGCCCAATAACACTGAGCCCGAACTGAAACTTCAAGTACGGTAGTATCGTTCCCTGTCGCTGTGTTACCGAGGCAGTCATTTCGAGTGGTTTAGATTTTAAATAAGATTGACTTGCAGATATGTGGAGCTTTTTGAAACACCTTCATGTTATATAGATTCTGATCGTCATTTTGATTGTAGCGTTTTTCCAAAGCCAGGCATTGAACCCGAGACACAATCTGCCGCTATATAAGCGCATATGACGCAATAGCAACGTACTTTATATATTATTATATTAATGTTTCGTTGCAACATTTCTACCTAATTCAGAATAACATCACAACCTATTACGTAGTATTATTGTTTACAAACTAAACTGTGTAGTGACGTCATGAGTGGTTGTCGTAGGGCTAGCCGGTGTCGTCGCCCTCGGGCAGTAGTCGCTGCGTCGCTGAGCATTGGCGTGGCGCCAGTGCCCACCAGCCCCTACGTGACGCAACTTGTCTTTATAATCGATAGAATACATAACTTGCACACTCGTATGTCTTTTATGTAATACTAGATTTTGCTCGCGGCTTCGCTTGCGTTAATGTAGATTTTGTTAATAAATTTTGATCCCTCGGGAGCAGTACCTTTTTCTGGATAAAAGTTACCCTATGCCCTTTTCTGTACCTTTAACAACGTATATGCCAAATATCATGATGATTAGTTGAGCAGTTAAGGCTAGAAAGCATAACAAATAGACAAAAGTACTCATATACCATAACAATATAATAACAAATATTAATTGCTTCATTCATCCCGTGCTATAGAGTTACCCACGTAGATCGTGAGGCCCCAGGTAAGATACCCGAGGCGGAGTAGCATTATTATACAAGAGGACTTATGGATACTATCCATTTTTGTATCCTTCCATGTTTGTGTCAGGGATGGTTGGTCTTGATACCTTGCAGCTGAGACGGGACTACATGCATATTTTGCACTATTGTTTACTGCTGGTAAATAGGGTTGACAATCCCTCGGTACGGGAATCTTTGCACTTTTACGTACCCGATAGTTATATACGTGGTGCTGGACGGAGACAACATCCACTACTTACTTGCCCACCATCATGGCGATTAAATTTGTGTAGTAATAGTCCAACGGCTAGAGCAATTCAATTAATTAATAAGTTTTTACAAGCTGTTCCTAATGCTGACATATTTTATGATAAATTAGGTGAATTATCCAATTCAATATTTCTATTCCTAAACATGACATCTAAATAATTAATAATAAATATAATTGTGTAATGTCCTGTATAATTTGTAATCTGTTTTAAATGTTCAAATTCTATTTTGTATTTTCTAAGATAGTTTTAGAATTGTATAGCTACACTTAACATATAAGCGATTTGGTTTGTAACTGTAAGCTTATATTGTTCTATATCAATAAATAAATTAATGGTTTTTCCGATAAAACATTTTTGTACCAGCAAGAAGATTGGAAATGTGTCTGATAAGTGTCAATAGGCTTATTTTTTTTTATGTGTACACTAAAAATCGTCGTGACACATGGTTTAACATATTATGTCAGGCGTATGCCAAAATATGTATGTAACATACATACATAAGTAGACTCAAACAGTGCGTAATAATCAATAAAAAAACGCTTCGTACTCTCGAAAATGTCAATCAAGTGAAGCGTAAACTGAAAATATCTCTAGCTAACAGTACTGGTGCCACTCGAACGGTAACTAGGGAACAACGTTTTTTATCTGCCCGAACCAATGTCACGGCCAAACAGCTAGTCAGTTAGACGGAAATAAAACGCGCTCCAATCAATGTGAAGCCTTCTTTATTAAACACGGGAGACCCTAATACAGAGGCTTACGAAGGTTGAAGGGTTATCAAAAGGAACGGTTGTCAGAATTCAATGTATCGTCGGGACTATGAAATAATCTTGTGGCAGATCTGTGGGGTGTTGTTCCTGAGATCGGGTGCGCACGGGTTGTTCAACCTTGTCCAGGGCTGTGAGAGACTACTCCGCGTTTAACGCGGTATTGCATGTGACAGGTCTTGTTTTGCCGCGGGTGATACTAACCGATCCCAGAAAAATGTAGATTAAAATATGTCATTGGGTCCTTACGAATGGAACGTAATTGAAAAGTATGGAAGATTGAAAGGTTAGCGTAAAGCAGGTAGTGCAATACTTGAGTATTTTTTTAGCATAATATTAATATTCTGAAAAGGAAAATTCAATTTAAATGAGTAGGATTCCATGCTTAACTTTTGGCCTAGTTTATAACAGTCCGTAATACATAAATCTACAGACTAGTAAACTAAATTTAATTTGGCAAACATGGGAAATTTCAGCAGCGCGGTAGGAATTTAACTTTTTTTGGCCCCAAAAAGGCTGTATTAATGATAGGGGAAGTGCAATTCATCGCGTGAAGTGAGCAACGCGGCCGCCGGCGAGTAAGACGTCCGCACGTACTGCGCCGATAAAAATAAAACATTGAACCGCTGAATAAGATAACACCTTCCCGTGAACTTTTTCTTCGGGTCTCATAAAACATTTCGCAGCTTTTGCATAATTCCGGAGTACAACATGGCGTTGAGTGAAAGCGGTCGCGGATGCTACGAGTACCGTAGCACTTTTCTACGAGGTGCTACGCAACATAGTACTATCGAATGAGCTTCATTAATTATTAAACAAAACCATAAGATTGAGAAAGTCCTTTTTATGATTAAGCATATTATAGCTTTAGGAGAGACTGGTGCCAACTAGCACATAATAGGGAGAGCTGTAAAAGTGAGAGGGAGGCTTTTGCTCTGTAGTGGTATAATACAGGCTGAAATAATAATAATAAACATATTAAAAAATATTAAAAGCTAACACGGTCAGCATGTTTATTGAACTCATTTTAATTGAAAAAGGCTGGTAATAAAATCAGAAATAGAGCAAATCAGAAATAAAAATATATAATAATAATAATTTATTTTTTAAACGCTGTTTACATGTTACTACTTAGGTCTAATATCTTTATAATATATCTATAATCTATACTAATATTATAAAGCTGAAGAGTTTGTTTGTTTGTTTAGTGTTGGATAGAATATTTATCGAGGAAGGCTATAGGCTATATATCATCACGCTACGACCCACGGGGGCAACGCGGTAACCATAAACGCGAGTGAAACCGCGGGCACATCTAGTGCAGGTGGTAAGATTTTTGTTCTACATCGTTTTTTATTTTGTAGCGGAAGAGCCAATAATTATATAAACTAATTTAACTTAGTTACGACATCCGCTTGTCTTTAGCGATTTCTACACATACTAGGTATATACTAGGTAACGGGTCTTATTCGCAATTAAGTATTTAAAAGGTAATAAATGCATATCGATTGCCCGACGTTTCGACCAACTTGCATCGATTGTGGCCACGAGTTAACTGATTACCTTTTAAACACATAATCGCGAGTAAGACACGTTAGCTAGTATTATGTCAACTAGGAAAAGCATGGTTGACAAACCATATTTTGTATTGTTAGCTTTTTGTATTATAAAGTGAAAGTTTAGATTCGCTAAAACCTGTGGCTCGCGACACACGCTATTGTTCGGCGCCGGCGAAGAGTTGCGACTCTGTGAGTAAATTATTTATTCTTCTATTTTCCTGTTTACTTTCATTTGCATTTAAGAAAGCAATTTCGGCAGTCATTTTGGGTGCCAACGAGTTCAACCTCCTTCTACATAATATGTTTTGCAGGAAAAATATTATTTGTATATGTTGGCGATACGTGAACTCGAACATGAACGTATTAATCTAATAATATGTCGGCGTAACAATATTGTACACGATGCGAGGCTATACAATGAAAATATTTTCCAAAAATAGATAAGAGAAACAGGTATAATAAAACAGGCTTTAAAGTGTACTGAGATAATATTCAAAAACTTTTTCTGTATTTGTTCCTACACGTATTTTTATATTGAATGTCCAAGTCTTCTAATAGTCTTTTTGCTTTTGTCTGTGTTGTAATTTTTTTTTTAATACTAACATACGTACATTGACTCATACCTGAACTAAGGAAGAGATAGAGGCTTTGTACCTACCCAATTTTGTCGTGTTATTCTTTTCTAGTAGGGTGCCAATATTATTGTTACTTCTAGACACTATTCTAAATCATTAACAACCTGCCCTTTCAGCAATAAAACCTGCGACGTCACGGTCACATGTAAATATAACGAAAAATGTACGCACTGACCAACAAGACAGTACATATTAAGCTCATTATATAATAGGACAAAAGAGGACCAAAGAGGTAACTTACGATCCACTTCGATACCTCGACCAATAAGTACTTTTGCTTTTCTAATAACTACACTAATGCAATTTCTTAAATGTAGGAACATTTAAGAAATTGCATTATTTTTGCTAAACTAATATTTCTTTTGATGTCGCTCTCAGTAAGGTATTGAATTTTCTTTCACTCTAACCTATTTTCTCAACTTCAATGGTATCGCCGAGGTTGCCATTCGATTGATTAAATATCGTTATGAGAGTTTTAATCAGTTTACCTACAAAGAAAACGGTTTGGACAAATATAATCCATTTTAAATTTACATTTCCATAAACATTCATCGTCTGATCTTTTACATTTTCTCACTTCTTGAATGGAAAATAGACTCTTTTGCACAGAAACGTGAAATAATTGTACTAGTTTGTTTGTCACCAATCAGTATTTGGCAACCATTATTATTAACCATCAGAATTCTTCAAAAAACTTCATCAGAATATTTAATTTTGATTTATTAATCATTTTTACGTGGTTTATACGCGTTATGCATGTCTTTTATTTTTTATCTTTATCTCATAATTATTAAGTCATTTTTAGAAAAAATTGTACAAAGAATAATATTATCTGATTGATTTACGTTCAAGAATAGAATTTTCAAGAATTGGGTAAAAAAGGAACATGACTCCCAAGACAGGATTGGTATTTAAACCGATATGTTTAACTCGTAACATTATATTTGGAGATGCAGGCAAGTGTGTCAGCTCATTGAGATCATCGTCGTCTAGGTAGGTCGGAGAAATTCTTGCGCGATTTGGACTCCCTTTTAGACAATTTGGAGTTTAAGTATCTGAGATCCCACTTTGAAAGTGTGGTATCGTAGAATTAAAAGATAACAATGGCATAGGCTAAATAATATATTTTTAAATTTGAAATGTAGTTGTAACACTTTTTTAACTACCCCTTCGGCATGATATAACGTATGTATATATCTACTCTCCTCGCGAATTGAGCAAAGTTTTCAGCGTCTATGGTCAATGGCAGTTTGAACTTTCATATGAAATTAGTAATGTAATAACTTTTGGAAATACTCTTGTAAGCATAACGAGTAACTGAACATTTTACATTTAATTGTTATGGAGCGTGTAAAAACAATGTTGAATAGATTAATGATATAGATCAACGTCGTAAATTATATGCTTTAGATTGTGTCCAATGTCGACCGGTCACGGTCAACGGTACCTACAGACTATATTATTATCTAAGAATATGATTAATAAACCGCTTATTGATAATGTCATTAAGAATCTATTATTCACCAAACATGTTTTTGTTCATCAACTTGTAATGCATTTGCTGTGGATAAATCTAAATAAATAAATCTGCCTACTTCTTCGGGTGTCTTTATTTAATGTTTTCTTTACCAGTTATTGTTTAAATGTTGGTAGCTCACCTTACATACTCTGCATTTAATTAATTATATATTCGTATCTACGGTAGCCTAATGAGTGACCGTTGAGCTGCCACGCCATTGATCTTGAGTTCGATACCAAGGCACGCACCTCTAAATTTTCAAAATCATATGCGTGTTAAGTATTCAGTGAACGCTTGCTTTACATTGAAGAAAAAGAAACATTGTGGGGAAACATGCACTTGCAATGTTCTCGAAGGTATAAGTCTACCAACCTACATTAGGCCAGCGCGTAGCGTCGTATACTATGGCCTTAGCCTTCTTACACTTAGAAAAGGCCCATGCCCAGTAGTGGAATAATTACAGGGATGATATTATACACATTCGGTGAATTCAAAATCGTCCATGATATTTCAATACGCGTTTTTATTTAAGCTTTTGTCGTGAGGCGCATTAATCGATCAATTTATAAGGTGATATTCGTTGACGTTGATATCTAAAAAGTTGACTCGTAAGTACTAAACGTGGGACGAATATGCATAAAAGCTGGATCGTTGAATTTGAAAATATTCAATCAAAATAAAACTTTTATAAGGTCCTAATATAAAATGGATCCCTAAGGGCACGAATTTTATTTACATTTCGCAATTTGCTTTTCTTACTGCCACTTTTTAAAACACAAACCACTTTTGGTACTAGATTTTGCCAGTGGCTTTGCTCGCGTAAATGTCGTTTTAATTTAGGTTAGGATTTTATTTTTTTTCGGTTGTAGGATACCCAAGGTCCTTTTTCTGTTCCCCAGACAAAGTGTTTGCGAAATTTGATGACAATAGGTCAAGTAGTTAAGGCGTGAAAGCGTAACAAACAAACAAACTCGCATTCGCATTTATATTATTACGTTAGGATTTACGTCACTGGTGGTATTGGAGATCTCTTACTCAATTTTATACAATTATTTATAACAATGTCATACGTACAGTGTTGTAGGGGCGCGGTTAGTCTACGCTCGTCCGGCCGGAGCCGCGTCGCAAATATTGGCGAAGCGTTATCTAAATTGGATCTATGAGTAATGCATTGCTATATACATTGTGTATCACGTGGACTTGTTTATTAAACACTAACGCTAAATAATACGGTGATATTATTAACTTGTTAGTTACAGTGCTCAGTAGTAATGTTTACTGATTGCGGAAATGATCGTTAATTACATAGATTTAAATTATTATTTGTTTGCTTTATATTTTGTGAATTCAACAGTTAAAAATTATTTTAGTTTGAAACTGTAATCAAATCCATTCCATTTTTAACTATAATAGTCATAAATGTATTTAGTTCATACAAATGATTGATACAGAACTATACAAACGAAGAATAGAGTTTGGTTTGTATTGAAAAATGAAAATATCAAGATTAGTCTTCTTCAAATTGAGATAATTTCTACATTAATAAGGCAACGATTGCGAATATGACTTCTGTGTATTCCTGAGCCTATTGTTCTTTACGGGGCATATTTACAAACTCGTTGTTACTACTGACAATAATTTATCAAGAAAATCAATTAATATTATGTCCCGAGCCAGGAACTGACTTCATAATCTCAAGATTACGCGTAAGCATAACTGGAAACTATTGTCATGGCACCATCAATGCAGACGCATTTGTTACACCATGATATTATACTAGAAGTTGTTACTTAGTTTACATAAAAGCTAGAGTAATTTACCCAGCTAAGTGGCCTGGATAGACAGTGATAGCACAGCACAACAGAATGCAAATGTTCTTTTTTTGTTCGCTAGTCACGGTACTCTTTATACACTATACTAGAGATTTTTATTTCAAAACTTAACCTAACCACCGGCGTTCCGCTACAACTCAATAGTTGTAGCGGCATACCGGTGGCCAGACACAATATTATATTTTTAATTGAATCTTAGCACATTAATACTTAATCTATTATTAAGATCCACGTTTCATTAATAATCTATCGTATCTAATTAATGCCTAATAGCAGGTTCATAAACCTAAAACCTAATGAGGAGTGTAATCTACGAATGAGTTTCGCGTCATTGCGTATGTTAAGTGTTAAGCCAGCTAAAATGAAGATGTTCCTGAAATTTATTCGTGACGTATATATGTCAATTGGTAGTTGTAAAATACTATTAGAAATAAGTTATTTTAGAGGTAATCTATAAGTGGTGGCTTTCAAAAATATGGATTCAGCTTTTGCACAGCTCTTTTTCTTTCTCATTCTCCTAATTTTCGTATATTACTTTTTCCACTTTTCACTTGCATAATGAGTTAAATATTCTTATCAGAAATCATCATAACACACATGCTGTGAATAATGATTAAATCATTTACTTACTTTCTTTGTTCAAGCGATTCTAATACTAATTAGCAAAGTCTGTAAATTTTGGACGGTATGAAAAAGATGTCGCCAGCGCAAAAACAATTCGTCTAATAGGTCAATGTACTCAATTTTGATTACAAATATTAAAACTGCCCTTTATTTATCAACAGCTATCTTAATCACTGTAAATGTTAATTCCTAAGATATACAAACGATATCGAACTAAACTGTGGTAAATATCTCTAATAGAAAAGCTTCCAAACACACTTCTGTTTATTTACTCCGGTATAGAGAGCGATCTCTGAGTTACCGTTATCACTTGTTTTTTATAGCCGTTCAGAGCGATTTGGCTGCGAGATTAATAGAGGATAATTATCTGAGTCCTGGCTCCGAGCCAGATCCAACTACGTCCCCCGAACCCCGCTCTGGAGCACGTCGCACCCCCGCGACCCTCGGCTTCAGAGGAAAAACTATCGGCTTATGTAGGCGCGCTAATTTTCATTCATTCTTAAGACTTGTTTAGTTGTGTTTTGGTAGACTATACATATTTATGTCTATACAGATGAAATAAGGTTTGAAGACATTTTATTCCCATATAAGAAATATACAATCACTTCCATGAGAACATGGTTTATAAAACATTAATAAAGTCCATCGTCACAAAATAACAAAATAATTGAAAGTTATATAGTTTACAGACAGTACATAATACATAATTATAGGTACATTATGCCTGTTCAGCGCATTCACTTACAATTTTTATAGTTATGATAATGATTACGGTAATGAGAAATCAAAGAAAGAAAAAGAAAAACATCTGTATGGATCGATCAGAAAATTTAAAAAACTTAGTGTATCTATTTTAGAGCAGGTGACTTATAATGATTGAAAACATATATTCGCATTATGTTTTAGAATGCAATATGAATATTACCTAATTGTGTTATTATGTGTGTGAAGTTCGATCCAGTAATAGTATGTATGTATGTATCTTATGTGGGGGCCAGTCAGTGCAGACCGGCGACACTTCGACCCAGTGGGATCTTTTGTATCGACACTCTCCCAATAACGACTGCCATAGATGTTCATGGCAGCCGGGACCGACGGCTTAACGTGCTCTCCGAGGCACAGAGCAGGCGATAATTGTCAATCAATACGCACATAATTTCGAAAAGTCATATAATTTTCGTCGACTTTTGACTTTCGTCAGAGGTGCGTGACGTGGGTTGGAACCCGAGACCCTCTGCATTGCATTCTGCTGGTCTCCCTACTGAGCTATCGCTGTTATTCCAGTAATAGAAAGTAGAAACGTCAGTATCGTCATATATGTATTTTTAAAAGGTAAAAGTACATGCACATTATTATCAAAATTTACAGACGAAATTAATAATTATTTAGACGATAAAAAAATTGTAGTAACTATATTTTTTGATTATAAAAAAGCATTTGATACTTTACAAAAAAGTACCCTTCTTAATGCGATGGAGGAGTGTGGCGTGGGAGAACCACTGAACCAATGGTTCCGTGATTACCTAACGGGTCGCTCCTGCCGTGTTAAGGTGGGTGATACACTCAGTGACAGGATGCTGGTGCGCAGTGGGGTGCCACAGGGATCGGGTTGTGGTCCTATCTGCTACCTCATGCATGTGAACAGCCTATGCGGCGTGTTGAGTCATTGCTCGGCATACATGTACGCAGATGACTTATGCGTGCTGCGCGCTGGCACTGACATCTATGAAACTTTTCAGCTAGTTCAGCAAGATATAGATGCAGTTGTTAAATGGTCGCACGATAACGGAATAACTCTCAACTCGGAAAAAACCAAACTGTTAATTATTCGTTCACCTTATTCACAGCTTACCATCTCACCGCTGGACTTGTTTGCGCATGAATACTCATGTTTGCATGATAATATGTTAAATTGTAACTGTAAATCTATCGAAACTGTAAAATCGGTTATGTATCTTGGTGTAAAAATAGACGAAAGCTTCTCCTGGTCTCAACACATTCATTATATTATTGGTAAATTGAGGATATTATTAAGTAAATTCTATCATTTAAGTTACAAGGTTCCAATTAATATATTAAGAAGTCTGTATTTAACTTTAGTAGAATCAGTAATAAGTTATGCTCTCGATAGTTATGGACTTACATTCAAAACTAATATTGATAAATTAGAAACACTGCAAATAAGATTTCTCAAACTGCTAGTAACAAAAAAGACAAAAGCAAGTTGTAAAGGTGACTATAGAAAATTATTTAAAATATGTAACATCCAACCAGTTAGTTTAAAACATAAATACCTTCTCTTAATAAACCAACATGGCAGAAAAGAGCATAACTTATCCATGGTAACCAATAGCCATAGTACTCGATCGATGACCGCCGGTAAATTTAATGTTCCTAGAATTAGTAATTACTTTGGTGATAGAACTCTAAAAAAACGTGTGCCATACTTGTTGAACAGTTTACCGGCGGACATAAGGCATGAAACGGATAGACTAAGGTTTAAAAAGAAACTTAATAAGTATATGTTGTCTTTAGAAACTTAGTTTGTAAGGATTTAATATAAACCTATAGTATTATTGTATTAATATAATTATACGTATAACCTAGGCTAAAATTAGTTATATAAAATGCAACTCACCCTCAGTTAAACCGCTAAACCGGTTTTGTGGGACATTGTATATTTGTAAAAGATTGTACTCCAAAGTTATAATAAATAAATAAATAAAATAAATGTGTTACATGAGGTACCGAACTTGAACTATAAATATCCGTAGGGAATCAACTGTAACTTATGCCTAATTACATATACGTTTTGAATATTACTTAATATGGAAGCAAAATGAAAGTGCATATTTTAAAGTAGATATTATACTGATTTGACGCTTTTTAAATGTTCAGTTCTCCTCGTGGGCTCTGAGTGATCGGGTATTACACAATCTAATCTGGATTTTCGCAAAGGTTTTAATTTCCATTTAATTTATACTATACATTCTTTAAAACAATATTATCTTTTACATAACTAATACCAAGACATACATATACTTATGGTAATGCCTGTGTCACCGGAGCAGCAGGCCGAGGTTTATACCCATATTTGGTCAACAATGATTTGACGTCCCACGTAATAGGAAGCGAGACTCCATGTTGTTGCTGATCGTAATCCAAGGGACTTACAATGGGGTTGTTAAATCAAATAATTCTAATAATCCTAACTAATGTGAAAGTGAATGAAAATGTGAGTTTGCTAGTTTGTTACGCTTTCACGCGTTAACTACTTGATCGATCATCATAAATTTTCACATAAAACAGACAAGACAAAGGGTACCTTTCATCCAAAAAAATACGGTTACTAACCTTACCTGTATTTACGCATGCAAAGCCGCGGGAAAAATCTACTTCAAAATCTCTTCCTTAATATATTTAGACAGAGATTTTGAAATATAGTGGAAAGGCATTTGCCCTACAGTGAGACCTATAATAAAATAAAAAAATATGTGCGTAATGTATTATTATAACGTAATGTAGTACTAGTATAGCGGTTGTGAATGCAACTGCTATGCTAAGCACAATACTAATGGATTTTAGAGTTCAAAAAAACTCTTATAAAACAGCTTTGTCCGTCCATCCGTCCGTCCGTCTGTCTGTTATACAACTTTCAACTCTAGAACCGTAAGAGCTAGAGACTCGCGGTCAACGCCATTCGACTCAGCATAGTCGATATACCCCCAAAATGACTATGACCTTTGACCTCTGACCTCAAGGTCACGCGCTATCACGTGAACTTTGCATATTACTTGAACCATTTTTTCAAACTCCAATATCTACGGCAATTAATTACCGATTCTTACTTGTTTCTGTCTAGAAATTGCTAGAGTACCCAGAAGACAACAAAAGGCTCACCCTCTATTAGTCGGAACTCAACCCCATAGATGGCACCATGTAAATGTAGTTGACCCTGCCTACTACTTCGGGGATATAAACATGGGACCGGCAATGGCTATGACTTTATTTATAGTTCAAAATCACACACTCATCACCAAATATATAACTATGTATATAACATAGGGGTCGTACTAGCAAAGCATGCACATTTGGATGCAGTTGCCGCGCTGTGCTGCCAGATTTAACAAGCGCGGTCTTAGCGGGCGCACGGGCGGAGCAGAGTCGGGACGCGCGAGAATACTAATCAGTTTGTGGTGCGAACTTGATGAATCAACCCATTGATTTACGATGTTCACATTTATATACAGAGATTTATGACGTAGCGGACTTGCATGCGACTTCATCCACTTTTACAGTTTATTTATGACGTCATTTTTGTGGATTATACTATGCACCTTATCTACACACATAGTCTCTCGCCTATATCCGCGAAGGAGAAGGCAGAGTTCATTTTAGTTCGAAAAATCTCTTATACAACAGCTTTATTCGTCCGTCCGTCCGTCTGTTATACAACTTTCAACTCAAGAACCGTAAGAGCTAGAGACTCGCGGTCAACGCCATTCGACTCAGCATAGTCGATACACCCCCGAAATGACTATGACCTTTGATCTTTGACCTCAAGGTCACGTGATACCATTTTTTCGAACTCCAAGATTTACGGCAATTCATTGTCGTTTCTCACTTGTTTTAAGACAATCCCGCACTACTAATAATACTTGTGTCATGGGGAACTTTACAAACATTCAAACAACGGACACAAAGAATGCCCATACTCTGGACGACTATTTGTGAATCACACAAATATTTGTCTCGTGTCGGGGCTTGCTATGATTTTAGATCCAGCGCACCATCAGTCGCACACACTACTGCTTCGCCATCTATATTTTACTTTGGACGTACTTTTGGACCGAAGACTTAGTAGTCTTCGGTCCAACAGTACGTCCAAAGTAAAATCCCGCAAAAGCCATGGGTGGTAACAGTGTAGTCACTGTTGCCTCCCATGGTTTTTGCGGGATACCATACCATACACAGACGTACATTACAATAATCAAAATAATAAAAGCCAGTATACTGACGCCTTGGAATCGTTGCTCCCAATGGTTTTAATAAATAACTCCAATGTCTACATTGAACATATCTTTTAAGAGATCGGTTAAAGATTTGTAATATGGATACGATTTAAATTACTATTATTTTGGTAACATGTCAACAACATTAAGGTTATTTAATGTGATTTACACGTTGCCTTATTATTAACATCTATTTTAATTCTGATATTACATAAGTTGATTGGTCCATTTTTCGTTTGTAATAATATTAACCATTCCCTACGGATTCATCTACGTTTATAATTACTGTTCCGCTTCTATGGTTCTTAGCGTGATGTAATATAGCCTATTTTACTTCTGGATAAAGTTGCTTTCTAATGGTGAAACTCTAATCGTAACTCCTAACTAATATTATAAATGCGAATGTGAGTTTATTTGTTACGTTTTCATGCGTTAACTACTTGACCGATCATCATAAAGTTTCACATACAGATTGTCAAGGGTGTAGAAAATGACATAGAGTACCTTTCATCCAGAAAAAAGTACTGTTACTAACCTAACCTACAGTTACGCAAGCGAAGCTGCGGGCGATATCTAGTGGGTAATTAATTAAGTCAGTTGGGTTATTTCAGAGATTATCGACTACAAACAAATCTTTCCTCTTTAGAGTTCGAAAAACTCTTATACAACAGCTTTGTTTGTCCGTCCGTCCGTCTGTTATACAACTTTCAACTCTTGAGTTCTAGTAGCTCTTACGCTTCCTGAAGCGTAAGAGCTAGAGACTCGCGGTCAACGCCATTCGACTCAACATAGTCGATATACCCCGAGATTACTATGACCTTTGACCCCTGACCTCAAGGTCCCGTGATACCATTTTTTCGAACTCTAAGATTTACGGCAATTTATGGCCGTTTCTCACGTAAATAAAAAGTACCTAATGACACGTTATTTAAAAAATACGGAATGCTCAATAAAATTCTTGCACACTTTTGTTATGGTGCAATGTACTGCATATCCATTTAATTATTATTATCTGTATATATATATGCAAATAAAAGGTTTTCTTATTATGATGGAAAAATATTTTTATGTTATTGTTTTTGTTATAAAATCTTGCCCTCATTCTGTTGTTTCTCATTGTTCTGAGAAGGGCACGGTAGGGTATAAGGTTACCAATTATAGTTTCTCGGTTTATTTCTAAGAATTATTCGATGTACATGACCGATCTGGTAGTGCCCTCGGGCGAACCTTCTAACTACGTCCAAACCTACTCAATACAAAGATGTGGCTTGAGCTGAGTCGAATAACCCTAGTTCATAAGCTGAATGGAACCACGTAGGAGAGCTTTAGACTCTTTAAGTGTGTTCTAGCATTTGCATAATAGGCTGTGTCCAGATTAAGTTTTTGAGAATCATCTTAGAAACCTGCTCAAAAAAATTGGTGATGACCTAATAGAGAGGATCTTTGCTTTCAACAGTAGGTAATAATAGATTGAATATGCAATGCCTGTTTGTAACATCATCCTTTCTCCTCCAGAAAGGAAGAAGCTATCACATACCACACCAGCTCACGACGTTGTAAGTATTTATGCTTTCCCTGGAGAATAATCCTACCAATACTCTTTTGTTTCAATCACTCGTATCGCATTCTTCATGCCATCTTAGGCTTAGTATACACTTTACCTCTCTTTTCCTTTTAGAACAATGCTAAAACCTTTAATTATATTTTATAAATAGCTTTTCTTTCATTACATGGTTCAAATTATTTCTACCTATTTAAATGCGTGAAAATAAATAAAACGTCAGTCGTACCAATGACCGCACAATTGCAGTTATCAACTACCGCATACTAAAACAACTAGACGCGGCTGTAATGATATAATTAAACGTACGTAATAATAGGTAACGATCATGAATACCGTATTCGATTATTATAACGATGCATTGAAGAAGTTCTGGCGAAGTTCCAAGTTCGGTGCAGTCAACGTCACGTGACGTGCTGGAATCGATAATCGATACGATAAAACTTTTATTCGATCCAATTTGAATAGAGCGCCGGTAGAGAGCGTAGAGATGGGCCACGTGTGCCAGGTATATGTACCTCGTGCCACATATCAATAGGTCATTTTCTTACGCTCGCGTGAATAACAAACTAGATAGTCTCTCGAGAAGCCGTTCTTTATAATATACTGTTCTTCTGAAGCATTCGCTTCTACTACCTCCATTTATGTTAATTTTCGAAGACCATATCAATGTGAATGATGTATCTATACATTTTTTATAGTAACATGGTGCACTATTCCTTCTTAATTAGCTAAAATACTTTAAGAAGCTGCATGGAAGCGATGGCAGCAGTAGTCTTTGTTCCTTGTGCTGGCCATGCTTTGAATCATTTGATTGACGACGCAGGGATATTCACATAGTGTTATAATCATTAATATGCTACAATACGCCCGGAGAAGTATCATCGGCTTACAAGTAACCGGTATAATAGTAGTAACACTTATTACGTTTCGTGCAATAAGTGAAAATAATGAAGAGTCTCATACTTATCGCTCTCGATCCTTGACCCTTTTTATTTTATTTTATATCCTTTTGTCTACAATCAGCGACCCGTGAGTACTACCACTAGTATTTCAAGCTTCCATAGGCTCTACATAATTAAATAATTTTACTTCTATGCTATGATGATTTATACACGGCTAAAAATAAGGGATGGTATAAAGTTTTTGAAAGTAGTTAAGCGGGTCGTGGTTATTCAGAGAATTAAGCATTCCCGCGTACACTTTATATTTGATTCTTATACAATTGAAACTCATCACTATCACCAAAGCCTAGCAAACACAACTGTGTATGTTCTATGCTCCCCACTTTTAATTAAAATCGTAATAAAAGTCATAAGCGCAAATGGAACTTTCCACTGGCTGAATAAAACGCCACTGAAGCTAGCTGAATATCCATTGATAGTGAAATATAGAGTGCAGATATGATCTGATGAAGCCGGAGTCAATGGCGCATGCGGTGATGGCTTCGGCTATGTCCGTGAGTAACGGGCCGGAGCGACCGGCGGGACGGCCGGACAGGCGGCGTCTTTACGAGCCGCAGCGGTAATTACCGGCTATGATGGACGTTGCCCACCGCTGGCCTCGAGCCAGCCTCACGCTGGCGCCAACCGATCATGCTTATACTTGGTTTTTGGTAAAATACTATTTAGTGTTCACGTAGGTGTTGTTCATATCTCGCGTCCTATTGTCTCAATTGCATACAATATGTACTCCATTATGCTGCATGATGATATTAATTATATTTTCAATAGCAGAACTTTACCGGGCAACTGGATTTTTTTTCCTAAGCTATCATATGAACAAACACCTCTTCATACGCCATATTGTATCTACGTATGTTAACAGTCGATATGGCTTTATACGGAAAATTTAAACCTACCGTAAATAACTAACTGCACCATACTTAATTGGGCTTCAAAATAAGGCTGCTTTAGTTATCCGTTATAGTCGTAAATAGCAACTAAATATTGTGAATAGTTGTAAATAGCGACCAAATATTCAAGCTAGTCGTAAATATAGGTTGGCAGGTCTGCGTCGCGTCCTGCGTAGTGTACGGGCTGCGCGGGAATTTTGTGCTTTCCTACAAAATATATGGTAATTTAACAGGCGATCGTTTGAAATATGTTCCGATATTAATGGACAATTTAATGCAGTATTGTGAGGTAGAGTCCGTCATTATGTTATACGTAATAGGGATATACTATTTTGTGATAATATGAATAGAATTATAAGTAAACACGATACGTTTTGTGTTTCCCTTCTATAGAGTTTGGTTAGTTGATATATCTTATAAAGTAAACCTAGTAAAAGCGTACCATGATACAAAGGAGGGCACAGCGGGATCGCCGATCAAATCTGGAATTGCGCTTAAATTGAAGCAGCCCGGTTGGGGTAGTACCTCCACCCTACAGAACAGCGCAGCCAAACAAAGTTGTGTTGTGTGCCTGTGGTTAGTAAGGTTTTCGGCGGGTTTTAGTTATGATTCGTTGTGCTGACAGCAAGCGATGAATAACTTGGAAGCGGCGATGGTAGCAAATCGAATATTTAAAACAACGTATTCTTTGTGTTTAGAAGTAGGTAATTGTTATTGTCTATAGAATTTAACCGTTTACTCAGGCAGGTCATTGTACATTCACCACCGTAGATTATGATCAAAATTTAAAAATTAATGTTATATTAATTAAGGAAACTTGAGTGAGCGTGTAGGCCTATTCAGTAAGAAAATGCAACTCAATTAAAACGCATACAGAAACAAACCTGTAATTTTAAATCACTAATGTATTATTATTTATTATCTGTAAAACTAAATAAATAAATTATTTGCTGTTGTCTTACAGCAACAATAGAGTTTATAGTTTAATAGAAACTGTGAACTTTTCCTTATTTTAACTCAGCAAAAAAGATGTAGCAATAAATTTACTTCAGTGGGGACAAAATTGTTTTGTGAAGTCAACAAAATCAGTCGTTTATTGCAATGTTCAGACGACGCAGTTATTTTGGCTACACCCTTGCACGATTTGTGATATGGGGTGGGCTAACGTGACGAGCCGTCGGGTCGTACCGCAATAAATTTAGACTGTAGAAGCTCTGCTTTTTACTTTTTTATCAACTTTTACTGGATCGACCACAAGGCTATAAAATCGGAATCCAATTACTCATCGTTTATTGCCCACGCCTATCAAGCTTACAAACGTTAATTCTGTCACGTATGAACCTTTATACATAACTGTTCACTTAAAATATATCTATACTAAAACCGACAACTTATAAATACCGCACATATTAACTGGATACAGACACTATGGCTATATTTTTGTTTATAAAAGGGATTAAATATAATGACCATCAAAAATACTAATAGCACAGCAAAATATGCTTACTAAAATATATCATAACGAGCACCTATACGCCTCAAATCACTGCATTCCGTCTCGGAAGGGTTAGGTTATGTTAGGTTCCTTCTTAAACCCACCCAAAAATAGGAACCCCGCGAAGCGGAGCTCCATCTATTTAGTTTGATCTCTTTAAAATACTTAAGTAAGCATATTTTTTTGCGCAATTAGTATTTTTGGTAGAACAATGGCAAAAAATTGAGGAACAGTTAAATACTACCCTTTATAAAATTCCTTAGGCGAATCTAAATGCTTTTATTAGATACAGGTTGACGTCAGCAGTGCAATGGTAGCGAACCGATAATTTAAATTGTGATTCCTCTGCTGCCAAGGCCTTGCATATAACAGATTCAATTCTTATACGGGACAGAAATATAAATTATACACAGAGATTTTTAGTGAGAGGTGCTTTCTGTATACGTTGTCTTAATATTGTGGTTGGAATCGAGAGATTCAGCTAGAGATATATTTAAATATTCAATTTAACAAAGAGTTTCTACTCTAAAGACATAACTGTCAAAATGCTTAATATACCTTTACCTACAACTTCAGTAATATACAGGCGTGAATATACATATGTATGAATTTAAAACGCTTAATGCAGGCGTTAAACTCCTTTACGTATCGCTTAATTCTAAAACGCTTAAAATATTGAAACATTTTGTCAGAATGTGCGTTTATATATGCCTCGTATTATTTGGAAACTAGGCATACAAAAGTATGCAATAAAACTACAATACGAATTGGTCGGTTAAAATATCTGTATACTAGTCTTTACTAGATTTTTGACTAGTCGCATTGTTGCACTCTTTCTATTACACGATGCTCTGCAATTTCGGCGAACGATAGAGGAGAGAAGCAATCAGCCGAGAGCATAAAAGTACGATCAATTCTTGCAAATTCACAGTATTTGTTACTAGTACACAGCTACCCCACTTAGAGAACCGCTGCGGTTTCGTCGTGTTTAAAACACGATCTTGTTGCAAGTATCGATATTGGGTAGTTCCAAACTCAAAACTCGCTAAACATGGCATCAAGTGAAGACAATGTTGCTACTTGGTATAGACACAGTAGCCGAAACGTTAGAGGTAAATAGGTTGCAGTTTATTGTGCATAGTGTGGCTTGTCTATACGTTGCTTTAACCCTTGATGAGATTTATTAATTCGGCAGGTTGAACAATTTTCAAAATTAGAATGTCTGTAATTCTAAAGTGGCTTGACTGGTGAAGTACACTGGTAGGAAAAACATTGTGATTTTGCGGTACGGTTTTCAGAACTGCTTGAGACTTCATCTTATGCTGCTTTCGTAACTACTTCATTTTTGCAGGGTTAGCATTGTATTTGTGGTAGCTCTGTTTGTTGTGCAAGTAAGTAGTATTGTGCAAGTATCCATAGTCTACGGTAACCTATCACTCATTACTATTACATGCGCTAGAATTAGGCAGTGCTATGACAGTGAAATGACAAAACTTCAAGAGATCATGGTGGCGGGCAGCCTGTATGTTTGTTTAAGGATATGATAAGTAAAAAAAAAACAATGACGTGATTTAGTATTTGTCGTCGTTGGTCATATTATTGAGTTTTCAAATACATCTAATGAATAGGTCGGGATAGCTAAACAGCTAAGCGACTAATCTGGTGCAGTAGGTTGTGTAAGCAATGACGCACTAATCTGACGGCGATATAACGTATCACAGTGTTAGCAAACAGAGATCAGTTCGCCTAATGAGAACGTGGCCTTCTAAGACTACGACAGCGCTTCGGAGCGCTGCAGCGTACTAATTACTTCGCTCATCATGGGGGAGTTTAACAACTTTGATTGGCTGTCACTGGACAAAGGCTCTGTACCTTTGTATTTATCTCCAGGCTATGCGAAGTAATGTTTACGATGTTTTGCTCCCGGCATTCTAAACATTTTTAATAAGTTGCCTTTCGCCGCGGTTGTTGGCAGCTGCCATTTGAGCCGAGGTATTTGTGACGATATTATTTGATATTTTGTTTCGACGCACTTTTTAGCAGGTTTTTGTTTTCTATATTAATATTACAAGGCCGGGTTGGAGAGAGTTCCCGCCCGATATCTTACATTCTTTCTTTGTTAAGTTGCTATATTTAATTGGGTTTAAATATAATGACCATCAAAAATACGAATTGCGCAGCAAAACATATTTAAAGAGATCAAACTAAGTAAAAATAAGAGCCTTGCGAAGCGGGGCTCCATCGACTTAGTTTGATCTCTTTAAATATGTTTTGCTGCGCAATTAGTATTTTTGGTAAGCATAGTTTGCTGTGCAATTAGTATTTTTTTGCTGTGCTGTTATATACTACTTTATTTAATTTTATTAAGATGTATAGGGTATGAAATAAGTGAAGATGAGCCAATGTATAAATTAACTAATATGTTATAAAAGGAAAGGAAATATAAACATAGTGTATTTTGTTTAGCCGTGGCATCCTTCATAATGTTAAAAATATTAAAAATATTGTGGCACTGTGCATATCGGCAGATTAAATGATGAAAGAAATGTTGATTTGTCATATTATTCATTACTTCTCATGATAGATACAATCATCAGATTAAACCTCTGAGCGGGTAATATAAAATATCTTCATTTCTATGTAACTGGCTTTCACAAAAGAACAATGAAGTAACATAAACGTTTAACAGGCTTATAACCGGTAGCTGGTATAATTCTCACAATTCAGCGCATGTTCAGTTTAGTATAATTTATATAATTTCATTTGTGCCGCAAAGAAAGATATATAATTTCTAAAACAGGAGCAAATAATATTTTATTTTATGTAAGATAATGCTCACAAATTCCAGTAATATTATTGAAATATGGCAAACACAAAACGATTTCTTCCTACCCTCCAACCAGAAGTTTGCTGTACTCGTGATATTTATTGGGGGCTCTATTAGTTATGCTGGACGTAAATCAGCGCGGATTAACGTCTCCGGCCAATTAGCGCCCACTAGTCCACTCTGCCCACTTGTGGCCGCAAACTTTCTTACTAAAGTGATTTATAAAGAGCTAGCTAGTATAAGGGATATTTTTAGATATTGGCTGGCAACTGGATCATTCAATCTATTTATTCTAATATTTTATTTAATATGAAATTTGGTTAAGTAAATGCAAAAAAAGGCAGTTCTAGTTTTTTAAGAGATGTTTAAACCGTCGTAGCAACGAATGGATTGATAATCCTGTCATATAGTTAAACGTAGCCTGAACAATCATTAGTGAAAATTTGGATATATTTAAACGAAAGTATATTCAGATATCTGTAAAAGCTGTACATACATATATAATTTAGTAATAATAATATTCTACACATACACACAACACCATCTAGCCCAAACTAAGCAGAGATTGTACTATGGGTACTAGACAGTGAATAAACATACATAGATACTATTTTTTTTTGTAAATACATACATATTATACATAGAAACACCCAGACCAAGTCAAACATCCATGTTCACATATGCATAGACTCGCAACAAATCGGTAAATAGAAACTATAGATTTCTACTTGCTACAAAATATTGTAGCAAGTAGAAATATGCTAAGAAGAGCGATATGCTAATAAGAATATCGCTCTTAATACATTGACTCTTACCATCTACACACTTGGCAATTTAGAGTACTTTTAGCCTATCGTCTCTATAGAATATCACCGATTATTAAAACTATGATTATATTATACAGACTATTTAGATTACGCATCTGTCTAAGTCAATAACTCATCTCGCCATAAGTAAGAGCAAAATTTTGCGTTCTCGTTTCATAAATAGGATTATTGTTAACTATAGGTTTTTATTAAAGGCAAATTTTTTATGTTTTCTAGTAAAACTATCCATTATATACAAACTATTCTAAGCATGAGAGTAGTATAATAAATAAATACATAATACAACAAAATCTTATTACTTTTAATACATATTTTATTTTCTTTGATCAGAGCTTAAATATTTCTATGAGCTAGTCACTCATGAATAAAATAGAGACGCAATGAATTTTAGATGCCCTTCAATATTCACTGGTAGTTGTGTTTTTATTGTTATTATGTACTCAAGCAAGATAGTATTTAGTTTGTGAGTTTCAAGAACACACCACATTGCGTTTTTATTTGTTGAATGACGTCGACGAGGAACCATAACAAGTGACAGCTGGAAAGTATCCCACGATCGTAAATGTTAACTGAAGAAAAGAGTTATCGGGGTAAATCGATACGCAGTCAATTCATCGTAGGTTCTTCTAATATTATATGTATTTACTATTTTATTTCTATGTTTATATTTTGCTATACGGCCTACGTTTGGCTGGCTATGTTATTAAGTTCCACGTTACACGGGATAAACCTTAGCACTGACATTCTTTTTACACGGTCAGAGATCCAGAGGAAGACACAAGACAGATTAAGTGTTAAGGGATATGAAGGAATTTCAGCTGACAATGATATTATAAAAAGATAGAGCGAAGTAGGGAAGATAAATGTGTAAGGCTGATCTCACCTACCGTGTGGGATACTGGGCCAGAAAGAGAGGAAATAATAATTGGAGGAGGCATGTATTTAAGACTATGTTCTGTTATTGAGAATGTCTTAATAGAAATATATTAACGGGAAACGAAACCAAGACTTCATGTACAATTACATGGTATTGTATTTATCTAATGTAAACACATTGCAGACAAAGACACTACCAGACCTAACTAACAAGGATGCTTGTTGGTTTGTTGGTACCTCTCTGTCTAATCAACATGGCGGTATTGCTGCAAGATCTGCTCTTAAGCGGTCACCGCAAGATCCATACCCACCGAACCGGTCCAAAGATCACTGCTAATTTAAGAGATGAGGTCACGTTAGTATAGTAAACGTGATCCTTTCTTAGTCTTGATATACGTACTTACTCGTTATACCGGCATAAAATAAACCGAAATCCTGAATGCGGCATCCAGGATTGTGCTGCATTTATTGCCTTTTATTTTTCCTTTAGTGTATCTATGAAAAAACTGTCTGTGTCAAAGAGAAAGTTTTGATTCGGTGCATATGGTACCGATACATGTATACACATGCCTACAAAAATAAAATGGTTCTTTGGTGCAGCCCTATTTGTTTCTGTGATCGATAAGGAAGGACAATATATTGATATATGTCATTTTAACTCATCAGCTCTAGTTTACCTACTACACTCATTTTGAGTTTATCAAAAACAGTAATTCTTACAATAAAACCGAATAAATTTATCTTATTATTTTATTATGGCTAGTACGTCCAGATGTTGTGTTAATGATCCCGATATGTTTTGTTATGTTTGTGGTGAATACATATTGAAAAATCAACGGAAATCTTACAGACACTGTGTTTCACTTGTATTTTTTATAGGTGCAAGTCAGTGCAGTGCAGTCTCCGAGACAATTTATTTCGAGAAAATCACTCAAAAGACAATTGAATTGTTATTTTTGTGTGTGTTTCAAAGTGCATTTATTTTGATCTCATGAACAAGAGCTGATACAAAAAAATAATGCTGAATTTTTGATATAACCGTATAAGATATACTTAAAATCAAGTCTAAAATTTCAGGAACCAACATGAGTGTAGGCCAGTGAATCTATAAGATTTCTATCTTAACTAATATTATAAATGCGAATGTGAATTTGTTTGTCTGCTTATTACGCTCTCACGCCTTAACTACTCGACCGATCATCATTAAATTTCGCATACACATTGTCAAGGGAACAAAAAGGACATAGGGTACCTTGTATCCAGGTAAAAGTACTAACACACCCTAATCTAAACTAAGTTACGCCGCTAAGCCGCGGGCTCAATCCAGTTTTAAATAAATCCTTAACTTACGCAAACACCATTTATAAAAAGAGGCATATAAGTGCCAAGTAGATGCAGAAAATTATATTATAATAATTATAATTATATTATAATTATAAAACTGGTCATCATTACTCATTTCCTACTACTTTAAATTATGTTGTTGGCTATAATTTGATTGTTATCAATAACACCGTCGATTACAGCTATAGCATAAGGCTCTATTTTAGTATAACTCAAATTACATTCGTAACGTTTAAGAAACTGTATTTTCTACGAATCAATTCGTGCAATTTTCGTTCTCATCGAAAATACATAGTGAATTTTACTGCAAAGAAAACTTACTGAAAGATATACCATATAATATTTGTATTATAGGTAGCATGTCCACTTCTACAATTTGCTTTGAATTTATATTAATTATTAACTGCGCTACAAACAATCCAAAAAATCTTATCAGCAAGCTGCTAACAGATGTATGTTTGTTTGAGATATGACAGGGCTACTTTGTGGCTGCCGCGGCAACTAATTAGTACAGGAACTCATTACTGCCGTTACTTACACGTAAGTTCTGCATGTTCGTACTTTGAACCTCTAATGTACAAAGTGTAACAAGTCTCGAAGGTAGAACTGGTTATATCATTTTCTTTTAAAATATATTAATTATCAACTGTAAACAGTGTTAATGTATTAAGGAGACTTAACATCAATACTTCAAACACAAATCTATACTAATATTATATAGAGGTAATATTATTTGTTTTTGTGTTTGTTTGTTTGTAAGGGTTTAATGCAAAAACCAAACAACCGATTTTAAAAATTATTTTACCATTAGGAAGCTATATTATCACTGAGTAACATAGGCTATATTTTACGCGAGCGAAGCCGTGAGCAAAAGCTAGTAATCGAATAAAATTGGTAGAGAAATAAATTACCATGTAAAGTATCTAAAACAATGATAATGTCACTAAATAATACTACTTAAAAGATGCCACAAAAATAAATAACTCTCAAGTCCTTAATTTGACAGGTGATCAAAAGTTAATAATTAAGCTTGCAGAAATTACAATCCAACCAGATTCTGTAACAATAAAAGAAACAAAATAAAAAGGTTTATTTTCAGAAATATTATACAACTTCTACAGTATATCTTACGTAGGGGTCTCATTTTAAGTATTGAAAATATCTGTGCTAGGAGGCCCCGCTCTTCTTAACTAATATTACAATGTGTAGAAAAGTGTATATAAAACAAAGGATATAAAATAAAATAAAATAATTACAATTTAATACGTAATATCTAAAAGAAAATGGATGAAAAATAATAAAGAAAATTGGGAATTAACAGTCATATAAAAATAAATCATTACTCGTATTTGGTCTATATCTCAGAACGAGAGGGTCAAGAAAATAATTAATACCGCAGCGCTATCTAAGTGTGGATTAGCAGACTCCACACAATGACGGACAAGAGGAACGCACTACTTTCTCTCGGCTTGTCAATCCTGACGATAACAATAGAAAAAGGTTGGCAATCCAAACTCCTTTTGTAGGTCAGGAGTTTCAAGTACGTCCGGCTCTTGATTGATGTTAATTTAATATATAGAACTGACTATAAATCAGCGATAGCCGAGTAATAGACCACTGGCCTACTACACAGATGTCTCGTGTTCGATCCTAAGGAGCGCATCTCTGACTTTTCGATGTTATGTATATATTAAACAGTTAATTATCGCTCGCTTTGACGGTAAAGGAAAACATCGTAAAGAAACCTGCATGTCTGTGAGTTCTTTATAATGTTCTCGAAGATCGCATAAATATAATCGGGCATACATACGAATGTCTACACAATAACAAAACGGGTTGTAGATGTGTGAGTATAGACGTAGTAGACAACTATAGATATCTGGATTTATTATTGGATAGTCATTTTAACTGGAAATTGCACGTCTGCAATAAACTACAATGAGTCTTGGGTAAATTCTTTCACCTCAGCTGGTTTGTGAATAAAAAAAATATGTTTACACTTTATTACGCACTTGCTGATTTCATAATTAACTACGGCCTAAGCAGCTATGATCTTACATTTAAAACCCAGCTTAACCGTATTAAGCAACTTTAGATTCGATTAATAAAATATTTGGTAAGCAAAAAATTGAAAGTAAGGTGTAAACCAAATTATGATATGTTATTTAATATATTATTATGTAAAATTTTTGCAGGTAATGTAAAAGTACACTATTTTGTAGCCCTAGAACAGTATTATATAAATAAGAACAAAGAGCTTATATCACACAGTTACTATACCAAGCAAAACAAACAGGGCAAATTGTAATACCGTCTGTAAAAATGATTATGGTAAAAGAACAAGAAAATATATTACGGCTGGAATATTAAACAAAATAGATTTTCTTAGAAGAAATAATAAAATTAATAGTAAGGTAATATTAAAGAAAAATCTCAGAAATGAAATGCTTTTGAAAACCACTAGTTGCTGATCACACAATGGTGTACGTACCTATGTATATATCATATATTGTTTTATTAGTAAACATAACAGTCCAACATGTGGATAACGTTGTGAGGTACATACTTACTACCATCTTTTTATGCAAGTTATTTTATTTTAAAAATTGTATGTATCTGTTTGTTTTCCCAAAATAAATAAATAAATAAATAAATAAGAATAATAATGTAAACTAATAGAGCGCCTCTTACGCCAACAAACTGTGTGCACAGTTTGGCGTTTTTTGTGTAAAATGTATTATTTGTGTAAAAAAGCCAATCGAACTGAAAATAGGCAAATATACCTGAAAAGTATTTCCTTCGACATTTAGTGTCCACGATCATGTTTGAAAATGTTACCCTACGAACAAATCTTTTCAAACGGAGGCGTAAGGTCACTGTACCGTTTATTTGAATTCGATACATTTTCGTTACGCATGAGCCGAGTGAACCAATGGCTTGGAAATTAAATCTATTCGTTTGGTTTGCCGAAGAAAACACACATTACATACACATAAAATATAAATTATACATTTAAATGAATATCTGGTATATTTATTTTGTAACAGCAATGAAGTTAAACAGTAAATGTAATAATATGAAAAATGGAAATAATTTACTTGAGCTAACAAAGTGACATGAAACAAATTAGTAACACTGAAAATTGTTTTCTATATATAACTGCTCTGTGCAAATTTATGTACTACTGGTTTCTGTTCGC
Source organism: Catocala fraxini (assembly GCA_930367265.1). Lineage (NCBI taxonomy): Eukaryota > Metazoa > Arthropoda > Insecta > Lepidoptera > Erebidae > Catocala > Catocala fraxini. The sequence continues at coordinate 20,053,659 of OV884029.1, forward strand.
GGCTTCGCGTACATTCTACGGCAACGAGAAAAACTACTGATATAAACGGTACCCTATGTTGCAATGCAGGATATGGCTTATCTGTGTTTTATCCGAGTCCATTCATGGTTATGAGTAACGAACATCCAAATTTTTAAACATTTTCACATAATCGCTTACTTATCAATAAAAATCACATACTTCTTTATTACTTAGATATTTTTATGGGTGTAGTGTTTAAACTAAATAATTGTTGAATTCACGGATAGCGCAGTAGGCAGGCAGTCATCTACTACTGCGCTTACTGTTGTGGACTCGAATTTTACACGGGACTATTTGTGCAATCCATGAATGATTGTTTTGATTCGAGCTATACTTTGCATAAAATAATTATATGTTTGTAAAGACTCCTGCAACACAGCGCATGATCAATTCGATCACTACTCTCAGAGTAGTAACCGAATTGATCATGCGCTTTGTCTTGGTAAAATAAAGAGATGAATGAATATAATTTGTGGTAAATGTACAGTTACAGAAAGCTTGTTTACAATAACATAGTAGCCGAATGGTTGTTGAAAGTTAACAACACTCACTTGTGACGTCACATAAACATTACTTATTTATTTAAGACCAATTTATTTTTCTAAGTATTTTATATTGTCTGTTCTAAATGATTTAAAAAAAAAAATGCGGGTCTATCATTGCTTTATTTTCATAAGACCGTAGAATTATCCTTGAATTTGCTTATGAGACATTCATACTTTTGTTATAGAAAGCAATTTAGGTAATTGGCTAATATCCATTATGAGAGTTTGAGCTATGTATTTCTATATCAATTGAATTTTGTCAGTAGGTATTCAGTAAATTAGTTGTGCAAATGTAACAAATAGGCAGATTTTAGTTGGTCTCTCATATTTATAATTTGTTTAATCCATAATTACCATTAATTGCTTGATTTTTATTGAATTCGCTTGATTGGTATTTCGTCATTTGCTTTTTGTGGCAAGTTTCGTTAAATTGTACCTTTTGCTTTGCTTTGTTAGTATATATACATATAATTTTAACCCCTAACTGTAGTGGTGAAAAATTGTTACGATTCTATAGTCGTGGGTCCACTGGACTCATCTAGTTTAAATTCATGTAAATGATATAAAAATATAAAATCCATTCATTTTTGTTAGTAATCTTGAAAATCAAACATTCATTAAAGTAATTTTATGCAAAAACACACAAAAGGAGTATATATTAGTATTTCTAATTGATTTTAATGAAACAGTATTTTTTTACTTGCCTTAAAACACGCATTAAATTCGCATTAAAGCCTAAAAAAATATGAAAACGATGATAAACATGAAAATAGATATTTAATTTGAAACTTCCGAATGTGTTAGTTAATGGCATAGCAAAACAAAATAGAAAACTTCTCGTATAAAATTTTGACAATGGTCAAAGCGAACGAATTATCTTAGTATAAGTCATGCAAATAAGCAACTTGTAATCACTGCATAAATGTGCAGGCTTTGCTGTTCTAGTTGGTATAATGAACATCACTTTCTTTCATTATTATCCAGTTTCAAAGATTCGTTACTGGTTCTAGTACTGATAATATTATGGGAATCGTTTGATCTGAGATGAATAGGGCAATCTATGGTTGTAGCATCTCTCTCTCTCATAAAGGGCTTATACAAAAGTAATGCAGGCCCTTTTCACAATTATTTATATTTGATTCCAAAAGCTTCTGTTTCAATTTGCCATCAGAACTAGGTAAAATAAAATACAAATAACAAAAAAAATTGTTGCGTATCTATAGTGGTGGGTCCAATGGACCCACGTGTATGACGATACTGACCTTAGGAGTAGCAAGCGAGACCCATCTGTTCTACTGTGCATACTTAGGCTTACTGTAGGAAGGTACTAAGAAGCTGAGGAGGCTGCAGCGACTGCGACGGTTTTTATAAACATTGAAAGATTGTATATGAGTCCAATGGACCTACGACTATAGTTAAGGGTTAAATTAGGTTTTACCTATTTTCTTCTATGCCCACTAGTTAAAGATGTGTATCCTCGTAAGATAGAGATAGAATAGGTAGGCCTATCACTTTAAAATGACAATATTTATGTGCCGTACTGAACATTTTTAACACGTGTACCAATTTTTTCATCGACGTTAGGACGCCGTAGTAATGCTTTTAGGTCTCGATATGGTTGAGATACCAAAAATTCCATTCTTTAATCGTGGCACTAAGTCACGTAACATTTCTCCCAGTTAACTGGGTGTCCACTTTAACTTATAAGCTAGTACTCACCGTTATTCTTTTGAGTTGGCGTTTGCCTTTGTACCAGGAAACGACGGCGGGTGGGCGACTGCCAGCCGACTCGCACGCGACCTCGTAGCGACGTTCGGCAGTTAGTACACCACCTTCACCGATCTCCGCCGGCTTTTTTATTTCCACTGTTAGTGGTCTCACTGTGGAACACAATATTATTGTAGGAAAATTGTAAGGTCACCGAGGCCGAAATTCGGTTTATCTTTTGTAGAAGCTTTTATTACTTCAACCTGGAATCTTAAGATTAAATAGAATTTTGAACTTAAACAGAGAACCAATGCAATATTGCCTTTTGTTATTTTGCTGTTGTTCTTCAAAATACAGTGTATAATGGAAGTGTTTTATAAAATCTGTTGCATGCCAGAATGGGTAATAGTCATTATAATGTACATCAGCTTAGATGATTAAGGTGACATCATCTTAAAATACATAAAAAAGGTACTATTTACCATCGACTGTCTCACAATGTCTCACGTGTAGATGGCTGGTCTCTGCTATAATTGCGGGACATGAATATTGTATTAGTTTAGCTGGCACTTAAGTTTCATAATAATAAAACGAAAGCGGCGGTTGTCCAATGGACAAGGCACCAGACTTAGGATCGAGAGGTCATGGGTTCCAATCCCACCCATTGCAGTACCAACGTGAACCCATTCTTAACACTAGTATGTCAGCATAGCTAGATGGGGTTAACAAAAATACTACTAATTTGTAACCCAAATTGAAAGTATTATATTAAAAAAAAATAATAAGAAATAGTACACTATTAAATCTACTTACAAAACATGTCCAGTACAAGAGACAGCTCCTTCGGTGGCACTAAATGTGAGTTGGTAGCCTGACACGTGAACACCGCGGCGTAGTCAGCTCGTCGTATCGCTGGCCACAGCAATCTGTTTTCTATGACGTCACCAGTATTGTGTTCATATTCCTCGTCTACAAGCACGCCGTTAACGAGCCACCGCACGGAAGGTTCTGGACGACCTGGTGATGAATAGTAACGTTAATATGCTGATATCCTAAATATAATGAGAGTGAAGAAAGAAGTACCTTAGATATGCGAGGATTGCCTACTCCTCCAGGAAAACGCGACAGACCCTGTACCCATATATGTAAATCTGTTATTTCCACAACGATGACAGTATGCGTCACATCGTTAATGCAGCATACATATATGTATTATGGCAGTAGGCCTGAGGGTTAATAGTCAATGATTTTTTAGATGCTAAGACCAGTAAAGTAATCCAGTATTAGAGTAAAATAACCCATTATTTTTTATGTTTACTATTTTCAACATCAGTAATTAAAGTTAATCCGATTCATTGCCTCAGGTAATTGAACGAATGGATTAGGCCCTTAATCTAAAAAATAATATACAACATTAAAATAAAGTTTGTGAAGATACCTATGTAACTAGATAAACACAATCCTGGAATACATTTTATCCCAGAATGTGTTTACGTAGAATTATCACGTTTGAAGCTGCAGGCAAAACTAGTCAAATATCGTAATTTATATACTTAAGTTTTTGTTCCGTAGGCAAAATGGGAAGAACATTTATTTTATGTATTTATTCAGTCATCGTGTGTACTAATAAATTTAATGTTTCTTAGAGGGATGACCATGTTAGTATTAAAACCTTAAGCATTGAAGAGGGTAGCACAAAGCTACAGCATGTCAATTAGTGTGAGATTAGTGAGATTACGACGCATAAGCAGCACTTTGTCGGACAAAAGGTTTGAATAAAAAAACATTAACATAAGCCGAAAGCTTCAGAACAGGCGTGCACTTGAAATAAAACGAAACATCTTAGGGGCACTCGTTTTACGAAACGCAAACATGGCGATTACAGTACGCCAAACGCAATTTTCAATGCTTTCATTGGTCCGTCGGTACGTAAATAAATTTCAGCGAAGGCATTCTCTTTCAGCACAGCCCTTTGTCGTCTGTTTGCTTGTTTATTTGCGCTTTTGTTCCGGCCCGGACACCGCGCTCCACTATCCAGCGATCCACTTCCCCCAAATTGAATTAGTTCACGTCTCGAGTACTACGAAGATCTAATTCGAAATGTCAATGGATTTAATCTGGATTTGTGTACTAAATAGTCGGTCGTACTACACAATTTTGGATCTGTTCACGAATTTTGTGGCTATTGAGAGTTAGCCTGTTGCCTGGATTACATGGATCGTTTTCTACAGAATCGAGGCTACAGTATCGTCTATGCGATATCGGCGGTGGTCAAGGGTTTGGCCGAGTAAATTCATGTTTACTGAGAGACCGCAGAGTATCGGTAAGATAGTCAGAGTATTACTTCAGTTTGTCAAGTCAAAGTCGATATCGATACTACACGCCTGTGACCCGCGCACTAACTAACTTCTCATCAGACTGTGTGCACAAAATTGATCTAGTTTTCAATCCACCTTTTCATAATTGCGGAACGGGGTCAGGAGAGTTATTGTGAGGGCCTCGGCCTAATTTATCGTCGGTTCCGAAGCTCGGTACGTTTTCTAAATCAAAAGTCGTAGGGCGAGCATTTCCGCAACGCTTATTGTTTTGCTTGTTTTCCTTTTGATAAACAACGTCGGCGCTTCTTTGTATTGGATTTCAGTGTTTGCTGTACACACAAACTGCGCAAGTCGTCGTTCGTCAAGATTTATTAATTTGTTAAAGTCGATGCTGTCTACGGCTCACGTTTAATATTGTTTTCAACTACATTGCAAGTATATTCAATAATCATTAATATACTTTTTATTTTATGTTTTCTTTAAATATTAAGTTGATATTACGCGCGATTATTTTTTAATAATGACGTATTAGTATTCACCCTGTTAAGCATGTAAATTGATTATGTCGAAGGGAGTCGCTCGGCGCGGCACATTACACAGTGAAGAGCGAAGGTTGCGAGCAACAGGCTCCTCTGATAAAAAGCCGTCGCTTGGAAACAAAGTCGGGTCTCCGCTCCCGTCATTAGAAAGGCATCTGCGTTCACAAGAATTGAATATATTTTTTCCCTCGTCCGTATTTTCAGGGAATACGCTTCAATCAATTTCTCGATTATGCAAATTCGGTGGCCTGCCGTCAATTCAAATTTCGTTTCGTGACGTTATACAGTAATCTTTTGAAATCCTATTTGATTGGGATTCCGTAATTTAAACTTTGTGACTTTATAATTTTCGTTAACATATTTAGTTTCAATTATCAATAAACATAACATAGTCATTTCATTTGGTAAATAGCAGACAGGTGATATTTTCATATAACGCGATATTGTAAATGATTAACAAATATTAAATACAAGACATGCTAATTTTTAAATGTTGGCTTGTATTACAACAGTTTTCGATCGAAGGATCGTTTTAATCTATTCCTACAGTCATCAAGTTTATTACGCATAAATCTATACAGTTCCTTTCAGTTTGCAGTAATCATCATTCTACACAGGCGTGCACAGGGTGAATGGCTCAACCGTTTGATACCGTCCCGTAATAACCCGCTCTTACCGTATATTGGGGCGCTGTATTCCTGGAATCGTGTTTTGTCGGATAAAAGCGTTTCTGTGTCTGCAGTCGCGCCAAGGGGAAGAAAAATATACCCCACTGCATTTACACACACCAACTCACGTGGGTGGCTGGCTGTTAGATGAAATTGTTAATGGTTAATGTGGGAATATAAAAAGCGCGAGTCACTTTAAAGTATAATGTGCTTTAAATTTGGATACGCTTTTGTTTTATTTTGAGCTGACCTCTTACTTACTACTACTCTTCTATACTTGTATAGAAATAATAGATAGATACGGCTAGCGCGCTTTACTGACTTTACGAAGTTATGTGCGTATTTAATAGTTAAGTATCGCTTGCTTTAACGGTGCAGGAAAACATCGTGGGGAAACTTGCATGTCTGGGAGCTTTCCATGATGTTCTCGAAGACTTGTAAAGTCTGTCGACCCACACAGGGTCAGACTGGTGAACTATGGCCTAACCCTTCTCACACTGAGAAGAGGCCCGTGCCCAGCAGTGGGATAGTTTATCGTGAACTATAAATGCCCCAAAATAATGAATATAATTATAAAATACGTATTCCTACAATTTATTTTAATATACTTTTATATATTCTTGATTCAGTAAATTGTAACCAAGAAGACTTTAAAGATATGTTATGTATATCCGTTAATTGTAAATTATGATCATGTAAACATTTATGTTTGATTTTAATTAAAACATACATATATTTTTATTACAATGAAAAGTAAACAGCAGTTTCATATTTGTAATTATTAATAAAAGAATTGATATACAAATATGCATAAAAGGTGCTCCTTTTATCCATATTTATATATAAATTATTTTATTAATAATTACTTCCTAAACCACATTTCGCTGAAAGTATTAATGCCAATGAAAGGTATGACTTCTATTTAAAAAAAAAATGCTCTCTGTTATCCATGCACGTAATTAAATCGTAAACAAACCTTTTGTCGGTTTGAACACGCTAATCCCCACAATGGTTGAACTAATTTATGTGTAATCTTTTAGTTATGTATTGAGATACTTGAGCTTGAATTTTATTAAAATATGTCTCATTGCTATTTTAATAAAAGTTCTTTCACGTCTACAGTAAATTAGGCGACGTTTGTGCTAGTTTTCATTTAAATTTAATTTGTATACGACGCATGATCTATTGATTCCTCGTTATCGCGATAGCAGGTGTCAATATACCGGATAACGAATAGTTTGAGTGGTAATATCATCACTGAGCAGTATGTGATGTGAGTTTGATCCACAAATTTCTATCCTGTGTTTCAAGTTTGGGTGTCTTTGTGTATTATTCAATGTTTGTCAAATCTTCTGCAATATTTCTAAAAAGTCTATTGCTTCTATAAAAATAGACAAACAGAATGTATTATATGCATTTAATATGTGCATAATTTAATATTCTACCCACGGAACATAAAATAATTCTACTTATATCAAATTGCTAGGTAAATGACATTATTGAAACCATAGCTTATATATTGTAATTTACTTATAAGTAACTCTATAATATAATTCAAATTGTAATTTTAAAATGAAGTTTTACAAAATATTGTCGCTGGCCTGTATCGCTATAGCGTAAAGTCACAATTTTGATATAAGATTTACACAGCGATTCTTAGTTAGGACGTTTTGAGTATTGCGCAAGTCACTCGAATTATGGTAAAGTACAAGGTAAAGTTTGGCAGGTTCGATAAACAATTGCTGTTTATCTTAAATTATGTTTACCTTTCTGTTTACTTTGCCTAAATACTTTGTTTTCATTTTCTGAGTAAAAATGTACATAAAATAAAATACGCGAATATTCAGAAAGGTAAAACATTAAAACAAAAATTATTTCACCTTTTCGTAGTGACGTTCGTTCAAGGTTTTCGTTAGTCATTTTCTTAATAACAGTGTATAAAAAAAGAGTATGTCTGATTGAATATGTGTCATGCTCGTGAACAGGTGCTAGTTGTGGTACCGGATGATTTAATTGTAGCTTCTAATTTACGTGGTGGAATACATTGACGCATACCCGTCCGCAGGATCGGGCGGAGGGCTCATGTCAGACTCACCGGGGTAAAAGAGAAAGATGGTAATGAAGATAATAATGGACCTCCCGGTAATACCAACTAAACCAACCACGATGTTCCTCGACAAAACCGCAATCGGCGAGGCCGCGCGAATTACTTTCACATGCGGTCACGACCCCGCTGAAGTTTCGGCCCGCCATATGAAACGGCAGGCCACTACACAACAAGACTAGTCTTTAGTCACCACTTGATTCAAGCCCTTCTGTCCCTCTTGTGGAGGGGACCGACACACAACATAGAGGCGCGCGTGGGAACACGCTCGCCGCCTCTCGGACCTGGTGCTGATCGGGTGGCGGGCAGGCCCACGAATCTCACAACCCCCAGGTCAAACCTCAGGGAGGCTAGAGGTCATCTCGCGCCCTCCGGCGCCCGGTTCTGCGGTTGGGGAGAGGGTTTAAGCGCTCTCACTCCCGCTCCGCCGCCTCCTTGATGGAAATGACTCACTCACAGAAGGAGGCGTACCACAACCTCTCGCTGCGGACCATAGATTGAACCACGGCCAGCAGCGAGATGGAAACCATACCGACTGCCGACATCAACTCACGGCGCTGCAATGCCCAGGCGGGACAATCCGCCAAAGTGTGCAACGCCGTGTCCTCAACAACGTCATGGCAGTCGCCACAGTGGTGACAACCGGGTGTCTATTGTCGGTCTATGTGACACAGGAACTGGCCAAAGCAACCGTGGCCAGCCAAGTGTGGAGAAGTACGCCATGCCGCCTCTCTCTTACCGCCACTATTGTGGCGTGCCCGATCTTATTGTCTTATCTTAAGCCTTGCACTATAACAGTTTATAATTTTGATTAAATCTACGTTATTTTAATGCGGCAACTACCACTAATTTGCATGATTTTTAATTCTATAATAGAATTACTTCTGAGTTAAATATTAAAATAAATGCTTTAATTTTTATTCATAACATACTTGGTAATTTAGAGATTGAAAATATGATCAATATAATATCTACAATAGTATTATAAAGCTAAAGAAATTGCTTGTTTTTTAATGCGCCAATCTTTAGAACGACTTGATAGAATAAAAAAAATCTTTTTGCATTTTATAGCCCGTTCTTTAGGGAAGGTTATCAAATATTACGGTACAACCCTTATAAGCAGAGTGGTTGAAACCGGGGCACAGCTAGTAATGTAATATGTGAGTACTCCATGAGTTCTAAGATAACTTACAAACTGTGTAATACATCTCTGTTTTAAAAGGACACGCAAGCGTGCTGTTGTATGTTGGTGTAGTAATGTATAAAAATAACAGCGAGATTGTAGCGAAAAACACACGAGTTGTATATGTGTCAGTTTGCCGGAAGGCAAGGCGAGGAATAACAACCTCGGTGCGTCACCCCGCAAGCCTCCGACGCGAGCCTTATTACATTTCCATGTCTTGTCTGGTCTCGTAACTGGAAAACCTAAATGTCGCGGTGGTGGTACATGTAATAGCTATACATAATATTATATATAGGTTTGGGGTGTGTGTTGTTTATACAGGTATTATTAAAGTTCGGGTGGATTAAGAAAGCACACATTTTCGAGGAGTTTCTCTTTTTCTACTTCGCCCATTAGACTTTTTCAATTATATATAGCATATGGTTTTGCATTTGGTGTGAAGATTTAGCAGAGACGATATATAGAAATATTTCGAACAACAATAATCCAACAACACTTTCTGCTAACGAAATTGTTACTTCAAAGTGGAATTTAACGAAGCGGGGTATAAAACCCCTGAGGAAGTTTTAAAAAGATCCAGCAAAGCGTTTAGATACTTTATAACTTTTTGTATGCCTAGAAGCATGCATCCATATTTCTTCTGAATGACTGCTAAGAACTGACACATGAGGTAACAGTTTATCAATTGGTTACTTACATCATATTGTGATCAAAAAGTTTTCAGTTGCATTCGGTGATTTATATCTATTGCTTAAATATTTATAAAAACCCTTACGAATATTTAGTGTGGGTGATTATTAAGGAGAAAATATTTATCAGCTTAAACAAAACTTATTTATCATGGTCGCAGTTTTATAAAAGAGGTCGTGGCAAGGTGGCGTGGTGCGAGCGATAAAAGCGTTCCTATGTTCGTTGCCGATGAGCAAACAACCCTCGCGCCAAGATTCCAGATTCCCCTTCTCTTCCCCCGCCCCTGCTGACGCGAATGTGTATCGATATCATATGGTCAGCTTACCACAAGGATTGAAAATATCCGCTCTAGAATATGGGCACAACCAATTCTTCGAAACAAATAACGATGTCTTGTATGAGATATCTCCTTTGTGTTGCATGAATGGTTTTCATATTTGGAAAATGCATATAAAAGATAAATTTAGAAGCATTTAATTGAGTCAATTCAGTCAAAGAGTGATCAAGTTAGATTCCCAGAATTAACTAATATATTGACCTATAACTGACCTATTACAAAAAGTAGGTAGATCGCTTGCCGGTTGCTCCACTGCATAGTAACGATAGATATACTAATATTATAAAGATAAAATATTTTTTATTATAATCGATGAATACCGAAACTAGTAAACAGATTTAAGTATTGCTTTTACCATAAGGAAGCAACTTTTTCCAAAAGTATTATAAGCAATATAACATCACGCTACAAGCTACGGGAGCGGAGCAGTAATATAAACATGGGTGTAGTAATCACGGACAGCTAGTTACGTATATGATTCAGTATTCTACATTTGGCTAAGTATCAAATTTAGTGCAATTTCACCTAAGCAACCTTTTCAAAATGACACAGGGCTACTACCCCTTACACACACATGTTCACGACACATGGCTCTCATTCGTTTGACGGTGGCGATCAATACAAATGTATATTGCATATACAATAATATTAAAGCTTTCATTATACTGTATGACGTCATTATCGATAGCTTTGCGATACACGTGAGAAAATAATCATACTGGTTTTATTCGCACAATAATATAATTTTTTTGTAAACTAATTTATCTATTCTCTATTGTTAAAGAATTCTTATGCAAATTAATGTCTGAAAATGAAAATTTAATTTATTCGTTAGTTAAAATACCTACTGCATCTTCTTTTTTGCTTGTCAATCACGAGAAAAGTTCCCTTATCTTGAAATACGGTGATTTTACTTTGTATAGTAAAATTAGCAACTGTAGGATTGTTTCCTACGCTGATGACACAGTGCTGCTAGTTAATGGAGCTACTTGGGAGTCCGTGCGTATTAATGCTGAAATCGCCCTAAACTTCGTAGTTCAATGGCTAGAACTTAATTTACTTATCCTTAACCTAGAAAAAACGAAGTTCATCACTTTTGCCCCTAGTGCGTTTGCCCAACCACCGTCCTCATTCTTAATTAAGGCTCACATGTGTTGCTTTCCTAACTCCTCTAACTGCACCTGTTTTTGTATTGCTCGTGCTAGCTACATAAAATATCTTGGGGTAATAGTTGACAGTAAATTAACCGGGGGTTACCAAATTGATCAAATTGTTACTCGGTCTAGAAAGCTAGGGTAAATTTTCATAAAATTAAGAAATACTACAGATTTAAGCACTATGAAGATGGTCTATTATGCGCTAGTTCAATCCATTATTGGGTATTGTATTACCTCTTGGGGTGGTAGTTATAAAAAGTTAATGGTGCGTCTGGAGAGAGCCCAGAGATGTATACTCAAGGTCATGACTGGTAAGCCTAGAAGATTCCCAACGTCTAATCTCTATAATCTCTGCAAGGTGCTGACGGTACGACAATTATATATACTGCAGGTGATTTTGCGTAAGCATACTGAAACTCCGTATGACATAGAATTTATTAAAAATAACCGTAGGTACGACAGAGTCTGTCCTTTTAAATCACACAGGACTTCTCTGGCATCTCGTCAATATTACTTTCTGAGTCCCAAATTTTACAATAAGATAAATAGGGTGCTTAAAATTTATCCTTTCACTTATAATAAATCTAAGCGTAAACTAACAGAGTGGCTTCTTTCACAAACATATATACAATGTGAGGACATCATAGCATGATAACAAATAAATCTTTCTCCCATACATATACACACACTTTCACATACCGATACACACATTCACACACATATCTGCATATACACAATACACACGTAGACACACACATACACTCACCGACAAACGCATTTACTCTCATCTAACCTTAGTTATTTAAAAATATACTCGGATGTGGGCGTTAATGGCTACGACACAGTTTATACTACTGTAGTCATTATCGTATAATTATTGTGAAAATGTAACAAGGTTTTCAATAAAATTATTATTATTATTATTATTATAGTATATACTTAGTCAGGCCATAAACATTGTTGCAATATAATAAAAAAAATAAGATATATCATAAATTTTCGCATATTAAAGATATCCTAAGACGCAGTGTAAAATATTGCGTTTGTTAACCGGTCGTATACCGCCGGCTCGCATACCAGCCGGCAGATTTGTACCCGTCGTAGGCCGGTGGCTCGCATGCGAGCCACCAAATTGGCGCCAAAACGCCGCGCGCCGCCTTCGCTTTAGCTTAAGCTAACGTAAAACCAATTTGGTGGCTCGCATGCGAGCCACCGGCCTACGACGGGTACAAATCTGCCGGCTGGTATGCGAGCCGGCGGTATACGACCGGTTAAAGCTTTTATATAAGCCAAAATTACTACACATTATAGTGCACACAGACAACCAACCCAGTGGTCGCACCACAAACTAAATAAAAAATAAGATGGTTCGCACAATGTAACCGACGAAAACTAACGCATACGTGTATTGACGCGTGCATTCAGCCATCTTGGATCAATCGTGTTATATTTGGCGAAATCTAGCTCATCGCACGCATGTGTCTAATGTCCAGTTTCACAATAATCAAGTAACAGTTATCCAAAATATATAACGCATGCTGTTTTCCTCTTGATATAAGAGTGAAAGCAAGACCTATGTTATGGGTAATTGCTACTCGGAGATTTTGAAATAGGGCCTAAGATTAGTACTATATTATCTATCTTATTTGTAAAGATGCGATAGATAATATTCTACCACATACACACAACACCATCTAGCCCAAACTAAGCAGAGCTTGTACTATGAGTTCTAGACAATACATATATACTTTTTTTTGTAAATACTTACATATTATACATAGAAACACCCAGACCAAGACAAACATCCATGTTCATGCACACAATTGTTTGACTTGTGCGGGAATCGAACCCGCGACCTCAGGTGTGGCAGTCGATTACACTAACCATTATGCCATCAAGGCCGATATGTGTTATGTAAACGTTCATACAGTGTCACTTGACACGTCACGATCTGACACCGAGCCGTGAAACTGAAAAGGCACTAAGGTCTCTTTATGTAAAAACAGAATATTTACTTCCACCTGTTTAGAAAAATAATGTCATCTTAGAAGCCATGATATTATTATTGTGGTATCAAATTTTATACTTCGGTGGCGCAGTGATATAATGCTGCTTTTGTGCATAATATATTTTGTGCATATAAAGGTTTTGGCAAAGTGTTATGAAATTATATTATTTTCTTAGAGGCAGGCGTAGTGTGAAACTGTGCCCCCAAACGACAAAAGTCTCATCACCTATTTCAAGACCATAGCTGGTGAACTGTACATAAGTGATATGCAAGTCTGCCTATCACTCGGGGATAGAGGCGTATTTATGTAAAATTATGACATACATCTACTATATATTAATACATAAATATATAATATTTGGAGATTTGGCGTATAGTATGTATAATACAGGTCTATCAAAGCGATATTGATATGGGAGGGCTCGTAAAATAATATTAGATAGCAGCCGTGTATTCTCCCTTACGTTCGAAGCGTTCCTGCAATATACTCGCTCACTGTTCGGAAACAGAGCTGAGGGCAACAGATACGTGTGTATTTTGTGAAAGGTTAAGTTTTTGATCCTGCTGTCATAGCAACCTGCGGCGATGAAACCAAAACTCGAGTATTCTCTTAATGTATAGAGTAGGTATTTTGTAGAAATTTTAGGTAAAGTACATACAGAATAAATAAAGTGACTGCTGTTTATAAGCTATTTTGGGGTCGATTCCCGGGTTTGGGAAAATGATATTGTATTTTCTAAAGTCGTTAGACAGTTATGTCTTACACCTATTTATTTTAGTCAGCTATGGTTTTGGATTTTATTATGGTTACCCTATTGCTGCCTGTTAGACACAGTTTCAAACGCCGTATTACTACCAAAAATTTAATGCTCACTTTCTCTTCTTACTTTGCTCAACATAGAAATCGAACCTGGAACACGCACAACAATCGCATTCTCTACCACTACGCCACCGAGGCATTATTATATTACCTAAAACCGATTAACATATCAGACTGACATAATAGACTCAGAAATATACTTGGGTAATAACCCATCAACGTACATTCCAGAGTAAGTAAAAAAAACCCAGACTAACTAAAGTTACTCATAAACTATGACTTTTCGAAATTATGTGCGTATTGATTGACAATTATCGCTTGCTCTGTGCCTCGGAGAGCACGTTAAGCTGTCGGTCCCGGCTGCCATGAACATCTAAGGCTGTCGTTATTGGGAGAGTGTCGACACAAAAATCCCACTGGGTCGAAGTGTCGCCGGTCTGCAGTGACTGGCCCCCACATAAGATACATACATTCATACTCATAAAGTGGGACATAGAGTTCAGACGGCTAGTATATACTAAATAAATACTAGTATTTAACAGCATTAACTTAGTCTGGGAGATGACCCTTAAATAGATAGAAAAACGTCTGTACTAGAACAAGATTATTATACTACCTATTCCCTCGACAATAGCGTTAATTTCGCCTTTACATCTGGCGTATACTTTTTATATTTCACTTTCATTCTGTAAATTTGAAACACATGTGAAGTGTTGCTCACATATGCACGCAGTTCACCGAAATGCTTACATCGTCGTAAAAACAAGACCATATTGTTGATGGAGGCTCCTCAACGCCGCGCTATTCTTTTATTCAACGCTCCAGACGAAAATTATCATAGCACATTTGAAAGTAAGGGTTAATTCACACTTGTGGAGCGAGGTAACGAAAAGTATACAAATAGAGAAGAAGCAAATATGGTGAGACGTAAAGTTAATTAGGATATATGCATACTAATTAGGATAAAGAATAAAATACATGAAAGTACTTTTTTTCTAACTATCCCAAAAACACGTCAAAAATGGTTACTGATGTACTGATGTAGATGATTTTTAGTGTGTAAAAGTATTATTATTTAAACAAATACATATTCGTAATCATACTATTTGCCCAAATGGCTAGGTGAAGTGTATTACCCCCATACATTTCGCTAGTTATGTTTTAGTGTAGTAGTTAAAATGTGAGAATTTTAAGAAGCGAACCTATTGTCGTTTGTATGGTCACTAGTTTTTGTGCTGCTAATGAGAATTTTTTATAAAAAAAGCCATTTAGGTACTTTTTGCCTGACTCACGAATTACCGAACACGGTTCATCACTATTTAGTATTGTAGAGCTTAGTGTCTCAAACATCACATATGTTTACTAGAGATAGAGCTAACGTGCATTGTATGATCCTCAAAATTTTTGTTGCAATTTAATTGTAATTCCAAGGCAAGAAATTTTGAAATCTCTTTGTGTGGTGTGAATAGACCTTTGGATACTGAATTATTTTAAATCTACTACAAAATTTATTTGAAACAGTAAAGTGGCCGCAAGAGATTTGCTGCGGTTCGCTTTGGCAAAGGGCTAAAATGAAAACTGAAAGCTAGCGATACTTAAAAAGTTTATTCTGTTTCAATATACAGTTTGGTTATATCGAAAAATATTGAGAAGTTAGAAGCCTCTTATACCAGAAATAGGCATTCCTCAAAAGTTCATTTTGATTTCATGTTAAGTCCATAAATTCTTATGAACCCTTTTAGAGAGATTTAAATCATGCAGAATACGTGACTCTAACAACTTCTGAAAAGAGTATTCCGAGTTGGTAGTGAGAATTTTGTCAGAAAATCTAAACACTTGGCGCAATCAGGAATCCAACTTAGTACCCGTGTCTGGCATGTCCGACTCGGTACTCACACTTACGATACGTGAAACAGTAATTTTTTGTTAGTTAAAGTATGTAATTAGCTGACACAGCTAAGTCAAATAACATAGCAGCATACAACATTGTCGCGTGCTACTTAATACAAATTGTTACTGTACTGTGTAAAAAGGAAACATTTTCTGTCAAAATAAACACACTGTCACTTAAGGGCTAACACTTTGTTACTCAAAAATATTATATTTCTCGTTGTATTGAAGCTTTTAGTCGTACTTATTTTATATTTACTGAACTAAAACTTTATAACCATTTTTTAAGTTACTGGTTTTGGGCACTGCCTCGCTTACGCAGCGTGTTCGACTACTATGATTGAGTTGGAAAATTAGAAATATTTAAAAACCCTGATCAAATAGTATTTTTGAATGGTTATGTCTAGAAATTTTAAATACGGCCGGCATACAGCAATAGTCTCACCTCCAATTAAATGGAACCTAAAACCATAGCCGGCGAATTGTGGATGTAATACCCCGCTGTCTACCTCTCTGTATAATCATTCCGAAAGTTAAACAATAAAAAAATAACTGTCTCCGTGGCACAGCGGTTGTGAATGCGACTGCTGTGCATGAGGTCTCGGGTCCGAATCCCGGGTCGGGTCAACAAAAAGTTATTGGGTTTTCTGTTAAGAAATCTCAATAACAGACCGGAGTTAGGAAGTTGGCGGTGTTGGACACCCCCGTGCCTCGGAAAGCACGTAAAGCCGTTGGTCCTGCGCCTGATATCTCTCCGGTCGTGTCGGATTACCGTCAGATCATGAGAGTTAGAGAACAGAGAGTGCACTTGTGTTTGCGCACACGCTTGTGCCCTATAATATCTCCTGCGCAGATGACCAGTCTTCGTTAAGATTGGCTGCCGTGACCGAAATCGCTCTGCAGGACATTATTAATAAAAAAATAGGATTCTAGATGTTCCTTGCTTTGTGAATCTATATCCGAATAGATTAACGCAAGTCCTATTGGTGAACTAACGGTAAATCTAATATTACTTCTATCATATATAACACACACAACTTACGTTGATGTTTTTTCGTGCATCAGCATATCCTGAACTAACAAATTTCTCGCTTGTTTACGAGTTGTAGCTCCTTGTAGCTTACTACTGGATGTCTCATACATTGCGGCGTAGCATAACTTGCAGCAGGATATTGCTCCGACGTAAAGCCTCGTCAACATCGGCCGTTTTGCCTCTGTGGGTCACCGTAGTCAAATATTGCCACAAATAATTATTGTAGATATAAATTGCCTATCCGTGAGCCGAGGGCCAATTCAAATAATAAAATCTGTTGAAAACAGAGTTCCGATCTAGTCTAATAAACGTTGAATGTGAACTGAAATCCAATTAATGTAAACATTTTACGATTATTTTAATTTAGGAAACTACCATAATATGTTATATTTTGATGCTGAGGGCTAGATTGGAACCCTATTGTATGCAGTTTTTATTTAGATAATTAGCCCTCTGTATTTTAAACAACAGTAATCCGAATTCAAGAAATAATTAAGATTGCGGTAGTTCTGCTGAGGAAGAAAACCATCAAAATGTATTAATTACAAAAAAGCTAGATTTTGCCTGCGGCTTCACTCGCGTAAATGTAGGTTAGGTTAATAATAGTACTTTTTTTTGGATGAAAGGTACCCTATTTACTTTTCTGTACCCCTGACAACGTGAATGCGAATGCGAATGTGAGTTTATTTGTTTGTTCCGCTTTCACGCCATAAACACTTGACCGATCATCATGTAATTTAGCTTATACATTATCAGGAGAACAGAAAAGGACAAAGGGTACCTTTCAAATAGAAAAAAAGTATTGTTACCGACACCGACCTAAACAACATTTAGGAGAACGAAGGCGCGGGGAATATCTTATATATTATAAATGGAAAAGTAAATAAAAATAAGAAAGCGTCTACTCTCTTCCAGCAACGTGTCACTTTTATGCATGGCGGAATAGAAGACACCACGACACGTGTTCGTTCAGAACATTCACTTTAAAATATGAACATGTGTCATGTTTCGTTATACCACTCCAACGATTTAAATCATCGATATCTTCATCTTCCTTAGATCGCACGGAAAAGTGTCCACACTAAGAAGAGTGAGCTCACATCTTCGATGTAGAGCGATGGTGTACGCTTTTTAATATGAGTAAGCGTGCGAATACTATATTTATAATTAAGATGCCATGTTGGTTATGTTTGTCGGCTGACAACTTAGCATCCAGTAAGGTGACCATATTTAAGTTTGTAGTCGCGTATCTATGCTTTTAAATCTTTGTATCACTAAAATGGGCATATCTCCTTCAAGCTGGAAGATAGTTAAGGCAAATAAAATATATGGAGTAGGCACTTGAACCAGTGCTGGAATCGCGTTACTTCCCATCAAGCTGGTAGATGGCGCGTCACATTACGATGGCTATACACACACACAAACATAGACGCAAGGACCGGTCAGATGTCGGCCATTACACACAATACGAACAGTTATTGTACGTTATAGCTATACTACTACAATTCAAGAGGGTAATATTGTTTCATACTCCGTAACTACGTTTGTACTTATATTAAATATTCTCTATATTGTACTGTTATTTGAATGTGATCTCTATATTGTATTGTTCTTTGAATGTGATATTGAAACGCACAATCTTGTCGAAATAGGCACTTTGGTTGATGAAGAACTGGAGTTGTTAAATTTTACTGTTGAAATTTCACTCATAAAACTAAGCGGTAGTTTGTGATTAAAATTCATATAATTTAAATATTCCGGTCACAAAGTGGGTAAACTTATAATATTTCGGTCATAAATGTTAAAGCTGTTGTATTTATGAATTTGATTAAGTTACCATTATTTATTGTTGTCAGGTTCAACAATAGCTCATCACTTGTTTTCTTATACGAGAAAAACGCTACCAACCAACACAGTTATTATTAGTTATTCTTAGATATTTTTATCTCAGTCTTTTCCCTTAGCCTTTATTATTCCCAAGTCATTTGGGGTCGGATTTAACCAGATTTGACTGGATATCAGTTTTTACACGAAGCGGCTGCCACCTGACCTCCGCAACTCGAAGGCTAACGATACACTAAGGCTAGACCAGTGTCAGGATATTAGAGGGTACTGAATTTCCCAATAACGACTGCCATAGATGTTCATGGCAGCCGGGACCGACGGCTTAACGTGCTCTCCGAGGCATGGAGCAGGTGATAATTGTCAATCAATACGCACATAATTCCGAAAAGTCATATAACTTCCGAAAGTCAGAGGTGCGCGACGTGGGTTCGAACCCGAGACCCTCTGCATTGCAGTCTGTTGGTCTCCCCACTGAACTATCGCTGCTACTGCAACTATCTCAGTATACATACAAAAATAAAATTTCTTTTTACGTCGAAACGTCGGGCAATCAATAGGTATTTATTACCATTTAAATACTTTATCGCGAGTAAGACCTATTATAATAAATATGCATACAAAAATGCTTAAATAGCAAATTTGTCTGGCCTTGGTGTTATGGCAAAAATTACACCAAGATTTTAGATCGTATCATCGTTCGTATAATATATCCACAGTTAAGCCAGAAACGACTTATAAACATTTCGTATTATTTTTTAGCCTTATACAATAAGATAATTTTGTACAACTATACTACATCTTTACATATATAATTCTACTGTACGTGTGTATGTCACTGAAACCCTCCTCAAAGGCTGGACCGATTTTGATAAAAAAAATTGTGTGTGTTCATGTGGATTCGAGGAGTTTTCTTTTTTCGTGTGTACAGAACAATGTCTGTCGGGACAGCTAGTGTTCTATAAATATTTACTTTACAAATAAAATTAACACTGTGTTGACAGTTTTATAATTATTTAAATAGGTATGAATATTTCTAATTCCATTCATTAATCGCTTCGCAAACATAAATATTTATACAAAACTATTATAGATATATAGGTAGTATAGGTAGGCTAACATTCGCTGACAAGATCGCTGCACTGTTCTGACGAATGGTTAGACTCGATGGCTGACGAGTAATAGTCTAGTCAACAAGTGCTTTTTTGATCAACTTTTTTCAGCAGTCTCGGAAAAATATGAACTAGGTGTCATTCGATTCGGAATGGCATGGAGATGACTTTTAAAAAAAATCAATTTCCGCTTGCAGAATTTGCAAAAGTTATAAACAATTAACTAAAAAAAGGGGGTTTAGTTTTTAGCAAATATCTCAAAAACTAATTGAGACTTTTAAATGAATAAAAAGATTAAAAAAGAGGATTATATTTCCTAAAAATGTCTTGACTCCCGGAATTTTAGGACCAATATTTATAATTTTCCCAGAGGGATAAAAATACGGCCAAAAACGGGCACTCTGGCTTGCGTAAGCCTCGCCTTTTTTATGGTATAGGACGTAAACGAGTAGTCGGATCGCGTTATGGTAAGCGATTACCGCAGCCCATGGACACCCGCAACACCAGAGGAGTCACAAGTGCGTGGCGTGCCTTTTAAATTTGCTCCCTCCAGAAGGGGGGGACGGTTGGACCTACGGTACCCTCATTCACTCGACGAAACACAACGCAAGCACTATTTCACGCTTGTTTTCTATGAGGCTGTGGTATCACTCCGGTCGAGCCGGCTCATTCATGCCGAAGCGTGGCTCTACCACTTCTCTTCGGACACTTTATTAATAAAAATTATTTAAACATATTCAATATACTGTTTAAGAAATGAAATAATTCAGAAGCCTACTGGATAGATAAATGAACAATAATCCGCCGGGTTATTTTTTATCACAATTTTCAATTAGTTATGCAATAGTAAATTAACAATTTTTTGCTGCTTGAACATGAACATTGCAAGTGTGATAATTGTTAAACTATAAATTTAAGATTTTTTCCTTTCTTGGAGCTATTCTTGAAAGGCTTTAGAATAGATCACCAACGGAAAAAAAACGTGAAATTTGAATATTTTTATACATTTGAAAAATCACAATTCATTTTTGAGATATTTGCAAAAAACTTAACCACAATTTTTAGTAATTTGTTTATAACTGTTGCAATTTTTGTAAGCGGAACCTGAATTTTTCAAAAATCATCTACATGCCATTCCGAATCGAATGACACCTCGTTCATATTATTCCGAGATTGCTAAAAAAAGTTGACCAAAAAAGCACTTGTTGACTAGACTATAAGGCGAAAAGCATACATAGATACTTGAACAGAACGAGAGGGAATGAGGCATAGAGTGACATATTAGGATGGTTACAATCGGTAATCCATGGTTTCTACCTGTATTTTCTGTAGCCTATCAAGCCTTAGAACACCAGATATAATTAAAATCTATAGTGCCTGGCCACCGGTGTGCCGTTGCGACTCAATATAAATAAATAAATAGAATAATTATTATCACTATTTCCCTATTGGTATGTATAAAATATGAATTCCGACTTTAGTCAGTACCTATAAAGTACTTGCCGCTTGTCACCTAACTTTATAAAAGTTGCCCTAATCTTAGGTACCCTTTATAAGTACGCTTGTGGCTGTGTGTGTTATAAACAGTCATAGAGTATGCAGAAAACGCGTGCGTCGAGTGTATAAGTGTTCCGTTGCTTTATCTAATTCTGCACAAAGCTCTAAACATTTTAATTCACTACATAGCATATTTAGTTTTCAAACCATCTACAAATATGTCCTCATGTCCCTGTTATTCCTATATACAACTGACCACAGTTAGAAACTGCGCTACCACCTAACTAATGTGACTTTATTTGTCTTATAAAGGGATTAAGCTAGTGTTTTCAAACCAGAGCGGGCAACAAATCTCAGTGAATTGTGGACTGTGCAACAATAAGTACTAAATGACACATTCAAACAATGACACAGAATGTAAACAAGTAGTAAATACACGCAGCTACATTCTAACAAGGCAAATAGTTAGTGCTAAATATTTGTGCTTGGTTAGTTGTATGTTCTTTTTTGTACATTTACTTCAAGTATTAGATGCAAATTGATAAACATATAGCAGCATTATTATATCAAATCTTAAGAAATAAGAACTCTGGTATTCATTGAAATAAAACAACTTTATATGGATATTATCGCGTTGTTTATTTTTTATATAATAGGTACCATTATTACTTAATTTTATAACTTTATACTACTATTATTAAACACTTTTACTAGTTACTGTTTACTTATATTTAAGCTATTTAAATTATAAAAATCTATTTAGATTTAGATTCACGTGGACACCTGGAGGAACTCTGGTATTCATTCTCACATTGCACAAAAACAATAAAGCCATCATTATGATCACAGCTCAGGTCAAAAAATTATAAGCTATCGCATGTTTATCAGAATGTTGTGAGTAATATACCATTCTTAGGGAAAAGGTATATTGCATTATCTTTTTACTACATTAATTTTACTTTGGTTTGATTCAATTAAACCTATGGCAATTTAGCTTCAAATTGTTGGAGAGCAGACTGAACACTGAACAGTGTTAAACCAGGCCTAATACTAAGACATTCTACGTATGAACATTTACCTTTTTCTGTTACATTTCCAATTTATTACTTTTTAAATAGTTTTAATTGTTGAATAGATGTTGGACTAATATCCTACCTTATACAGACTTCACAACCATGGTTGCAATTGTTGGCTGATATGATAAACCTATATTTAATTTTAAACAACATATTATTATTAATTTAATAATACCAAGTGAGTGTTAATAATGGCACAGACAATATGGTACTATAAGTACTATTATAATGTGGACAAAAAATAAGTGGAAAAACATTAATGGAAAATCTTACAGACTGTAAAATATATTTTAAATTTATGCCACTCTAATTTCAACCACAACACACATTCAAATACGTGTACAACATGTGATAATTTGTTTGCATTAAGAATTATTTGTTTTTACCACGCCTGTGGCTCAAAACCATTTTCAGCGCAACGCAGTACCACAATTTGGGGAAGTATTAGTTTACGCGCAGACCCACCTGTTCTCGAGAACGATTTATTACGAATTCATCACGGCATCTCCTAGCTCCGGATACATTAATTCATCAGGCTAATCCATTGTGTATCATAATTTATTAGATCTGAGTAAATTTGGAAACGTGAACTGATTGAAACTGCCACCTTGGGCTTAGCGAACACCTCGTCTTGTAATGTTTCAAATTAATTAATATAATAAACAATGTAATGCCGACACACAATTTCATCCCCTAATGGCATACTGTACGAGATGTAATTTGAGTGTTTTTGTGTTGAGCGATTCATCGTAATGTGGGTTGAAGTACCTCGATTTGATGAAACATTATTAACTTATATGAATATGCAATCTAGGAGAAATTGGCAAACGATCTTATTTAAGCCTCATAAAAATAGTAAGCGATTTCATTTTACCTAACTTATAGAGGATAGTCAAAAAGCGATTTTCTTTAAATTGGGAATTTGATAAAAATAAATTCAGTTTTTTATTGAAGTAGATATGCGTATGGCGAAGATCCGAATCGTCCGAAATTTAATACCTGCTTATATGAAACTAAGAGAGAGAATTATTTGAAGTACGGTATCGCGGTTTGTTTCAATTATAGTCGAGGGCCGGCACTCTCCGACGTGGTCGCTGCGGGAGCGCGGCAGTTAAATAAAATCAACCTGTAAATGAGCACTGCGTACATAGACCTCGTCTAAATTGAAATTGTTGCTAATAAAGTAGGTACTCATTTAAGGGAAGGTAAGATAACCATACAGACGAATTACATTCAGTGTTTTGTTAATAACAATGCTAATTCTATACGTACATATTGTAGTTGTCACTATTTTACTTCTGATCAAGTCTATAAAGAATCATTTTCTGATATTGTAACGTATTATGTTTTTCTTAAAATATATGTAGTTATCAGTTACAACTGGTTGTATCTATAATTATTATTTATTGATTTATAATTTCTGTGATTATCTTGGTCTTCTGAAATAAAGGCCAACATTGTGACGTCATTAGATAATATATTAAAATCTTTTTACAACTAAACAATCATGTTAAAAATGATTATTATTTAGATACTAATTACAGAGTCAAAACCTTTCTGCCAGCTGTAGCACCATGAGTAGCTCAGTCGGTTTGTTGAGGTTGTAGATTTATATCCTGTTTCATGGATTGTTTTTCTCATTTCAGTCATGAATAATATGTGATAATGTGTCGTACCTCCAAGCACCCTACAGGTGAGCAGCACGTCGTCTCCCTCCTCATGGGGCCCCAGCGTGGTGGTGTTGATGACGCGCCCCCAGCGGTCCACCACCACCGGCTTCTCTGGAGGCACTGGAAACAAATCATCACGTCAGTCAACACATCAATAAACATCCTAGCAGAATTCATTTGTCAAGTGCTGAGAGTAAATATATTTTTTCTTTATTTATTATAAAGAATTTTAGTACAAGACAATTAAAAAGTCAATCCCATCATATATTATTTAAAAAATAAACATATTCGGCAACGACTGGTCTATTGTTGTAGTAGTTGTTCTTTTTTTTGTTGCTTTTTGTTTTAGTTATGGTGTGAAAGCGTAACAAACAAACTCACATTTGCATTTAAGGGCTTGTACTACCACCTCCAAACTATTTTTATTTATTTATTTATTCATTAGTATAAACAAATTTACAACATAACAGTATACACCAAATCGTTGTACAAGTTAAAACTTATATCTAATATTATATACATTTATATTACCTGACATAATATACAAGGTTTATATAATTTATTATTACATCTGCTTACATGAGTAGGTACAATAAAAGATTCGTAACTTAGTAACTAACTAAATATCTATCATCTCACAAAATCTTAAACAACTACGACTCACATCCATCCATCCCGAAGCAAATAGATCACATTCAGATTCTGATATCAGAAGCATATTTAATAAGATTAGTGCACGAACAAGGGGCGAGTTGGCATGCGCCACTGTACGTGCATAAGGCACAGCAACTAACTGGACTTTGCGTGATCTAAGTTGTATTTTAGGTACAATGGGGACAAATAACCTAACCATCTGTGTTACTAGTTCCAGACAGTCACATTTACCACGCAAAGCCTGGCAGACAAAGACAAGTAAGTGGTAAGTACGTCTTAGTTCCAGAGAATTAAAGCATAACATTCCGAGTAAATATTTTGTTGGATAGAGGAAAGGATAATAACGATAAAGTTTTTTTATAAAAGAAGCGTAAAAATGACTTTTGAATTTTCTCAAGAAGTAATACGTATGTACTCTCATAGGGTCTCCAGATCATAGACGCTGACTCCAGTTTGCTTCTTACTAGTGCCATATAAACGAGTTTAATCGCAGTAGGGTTGTCAAAATCTCGCATACTGCGTATTACGAATCCAAGTTTCTTATTACAGTCAACAACTAATGTCTTCATGAAAGGTAAGGTGTGTATCAAACAGCACTCCCAAATCTTTAACTAAGTTGACGCGAGCCAACTATATCTATAGATAGCATTTATCTATAAGATAAAAGTCTCGCCATTTCTCTTCTTTAACCTAACATGAGTGAGACAGCATACGATTTATATTTTAGATAACTTTTACTTGTTAGTTGTAGGAGTGACCAAAGTATAAGGATCGAACTAACAAAGTACCAACATGTTTAGTCAGATTTTAGGTGAAATTGCCATGTACCGTATGTGTATTAAAAAGTAATAAGTAAAATAACATATTTATATATGGTCTCTTCTCCCTAGCCTTTATTATTCTTAAGTCATTTGGGGTCGGCTTTTCTGGTCTAACCGGATTTGACTGGATATCAGTTTTACACGGAGCGGCTGCCACCTGACCTCCGCAACCCGAAGGCTAACGATACCCTAAGGCTAGACCAGTGTCAGGATATTATAGGGCACTGACTGCCCAATAACGACTGCTATAGATGTTCATGGCAGCCGGGACCGACGGCTTAACGTGCTCTTCGAGGCACGGAGCAGGCGATAATTGTCAATCAATACGCACATCATTTCGAAAAGTCATATAACTTCCGAAAATCAGAGGTGCGCGAAGTGGGTTCGAACCCGAGACCCTCTGCATTGCAGTCTGTTGGTTTCCCCACTGAGCTATCGCTGCATATTTATATAAGGTAATACAGCATTATTAAACGTTTTTATAAGGAAATACTTATAATGAATAAACTCATAAACTAAAGGACCGGTTAAAAATATTTCACCATTAAAAAGCTACATTATTGAGAAGTAACATCCTAACTAATTAAAGCGAATGTAAGTTGGTTTTTTGTTTGTTACGCTTTCACATCTTAACTACTCAACCGATCATCATGAAATTTGCGTACACGTTGTCAGGAATACAAAAATGTACATAGGATACTGTTGGCGCCTTACATCTGGCCATACTCAACCGGGCGTCAACGGAAGACCCCGTGAGGCGCGGGGAGCATTCCTGAGCTGCGCGCGCGCCTCCGCCCGACGGCCACTCGGCTCTTAGACTCGCTAAAGTACGGGCATTTCATTGATATAATTGTACGGTCGAAATATACCAAATTTATATACAGTCCACGCTATTTTTATTTAACGTCCTATAAGGCCTAAACAGATACCTTTCATTCAGAAAAAATACTAAACTTACCTAATCCTAATAGCTATTAATAACGATGTCTTTTGAGATTAAATGTATGGTATAATATTTTAGCTGTATCAGAATTAGTTTCAGCGAGTAGAGTAAATATGTAATTGTGTATTTCTAAAAAGAAATCATCAGTAGCAAGAAAGGAGGATTTTTGGCGTGTCAAACATCCCTAGAGTGTCACCTTAGCAAAGCTGGCTGTATACGGTATCCATGTGTAACTATATCATCCACTATTGAGATAAATAAAAACATACCTTATAAGATTTTTGTTTGCTTCCTACACCTTCTTTCCTTCAAAAGATTGCTAACTAATTTTGTTACATATTACTAGTATTCGTGCTAAGCAAACTTATTGCTTATATATATATATATGTACATATATACGTCATGTAGTAGTACAATGGGTTATGTTCGAAACAGTGTCATTTTGATTGCTAGACAAATGTTTGTAATTTACATAGTAGGTATCATAGAAACAAACTATCCAACTGAATTTTTAAATTAGATTGCCCCATGCGGTTGGGACTCCGTTTTGGTTCTGATGATTATAACTTTTTTTACAAGTATGACCTGATGCTACTACTAAGTTTGTTTGATCGCGAAACAACTCCTCAGCTACCAACATCATGTCAACAAGGGAATTTTTTAACGGTTTATGATATGGACGAATATTTGCATATAAGTTTTAATATAGTGAATATTGAATTGCATCTTCGTTCGGTGACTATAACATCGTCAACCATTCATGCAATTAAATATGGTGGCAAAATAATATCCGTTGCCCATCTGAATAATCTGGGTTTCAAAGAAAAGAGACAAAATGATGGAAGTTAGGCACTAGAGCCTTATTGAATTTGATATAATAGTAACATTTACGGTCATACGTTTCATTTTATTTATTAAAAGGCTCTGAAAAAGAATAT
The DNA here is from genome assembly GCA_930367265.1 of Catocala fraxini. NCBI lineage: Eukaryota > Metazoa > Arthropoda > Insecta > Lepidoptera > Erebidae > Catocala > Catocala fraxini. The sequence continues at coordinate 20,081,232 of OV884029.1, forward strand.
TTTTTGTAACAAACTGCACGAAGAATTTGTTTTGTAATGATTAATAAATTTAATTTATTAAGCACATACATAATTAAATTTAAATAAGAAAATTGTTGTAAATGCGACTGACGTAACAAATTTTAAAATTAAAAGATATAATACTCTATAAATAAGGAACTTTCGTTGAAATAGTTGCGTTAAAAATAAAAAGGATGTTACTATAAACAAAATATATGTAAAGCTGGGCATAAAACATTAAAAGTAAAACCTCAAGCGTTATTTTTTACAGTACCAATCTTTTGTACGCTTCAACACGTAGTTTGTGTATTTAGAAAAGGCTTTTAATAATTCATATATTTAAACAGTGAACATATCTCGTGATGTGTTGAAAATGATTTAAAGCTAGCGCAATATGCCTATATTTATTTGTTACGCAATAACTGCATATACGGGTACACAACAAAAGTGGTACTAGTTTTTATACCATTAACGTTTCACCCACAAATAGGGATGGGGCACACCTGATCGTAAGTGGTTATAATCTGTGGATGCTTACAAATTTCGCCCTGACTGTCATTGTCAGGAGTCTCTGCCTTTTTACCGCAAAGAACAAAGGCCATTGCTTCCTAACTGAAAGCACAGCGCTTGATACAGGAGCTAGGAAAACCCATTCACCGCTGGCAACGTGGCCTAACACAAGGTTATTTGCTTGCGATGTATTCGGTTGTTTTATTCAGAGATCAACCGGTAAGTTCGAGCGGTGATGTTACTTGGACCTACCAATCTATGTATATATTATTATCATATAGTTTCACTATAGATGTAACAACTGGTGGAAAACAACCTGCTTCGTGTTACTTTAGTTTTAGTTAGATAAACATTTATATTTATGGGACAGTTTCGCTAAGTCTTACTTTTATTTGAAGATCGATAAAAACTTGTTGGTCAGTAGTCCTCGGGGAGCTAATCTCGCCTCGTTACACAGAGGGGCCTCCTAGACCTTGGAGCCCGGGGCTCCCACAATCTATGCTTAAGCTTCCCTAAGGAGGCTTTGTTCGGTTCAACGCCTCTCACGGAACCACACGTCTCCGAAGGATTACATAAAAACGACTATGACTTAAGTACATGTAAACATAAACAATCTTGGATATGAAAAGATTTGTTGATGTATGAGAAAGGTAGACATTACTTGTGGAAGGTTTTTTAGTATTGTATTTTTAGACTGGTATATTACAAAAATCTATTCAAACATATTTCAATATGTTTGCATGTTTTTTTATCCGTACTATATACATAATATAAAAAAACAAAGGGTCTCAGAGTCAAATAAAAATCTTCTATCATTTTCATACCATTTTGTATATTTATATTTTATTGATCATCAAAACATGTAAGGATTAAGAATAAATTGTGATACCTACGCAATGATGCTTTGTAATATGCCAAAATATAAGGCACATTTTTTATAAGGAACAATTTGATTTTAGTTTAACGTACGACGAATATTTTCTGATATCAGTAGGTACTCTATCTGCAAGATTTTAGTAATCAAATCTATTTTACGACTTTATTTGAGTACTAACAAATATCCAAATATTAACATTTCTCCTTCTTGTTAGTAAGTTGTCTTAGCAAATTGTCACATTTATAATATTCGCATTATGGATTAAGGAATCGCCTAGGCGCTACTACTACGTCGAGTGTTGTGAGTTTTATACCCACATGGGGCAAGAATTTGGTGTAATCCACAAATAGTTGTTTCGGGTGGGTAAAGTCCATCGCGATACAGAAATTATTCCCAGAGCGGGAGTTGTCATTTTCTACAAGTTATAAATAAAGAATATAAATGTACATTGTATTTAAATTAAAAAAACCAATTAAAATTATAACTTTAACGTGTTTTCCAAGTATATCTGGCAGCCAGACAGAAACTCCTCAAATAGAGGCAGTGTAAATGCGAGCGTATTCTTGTGTCTCCGTATTCTTGGCTCGGTCGCTTCGCCGTCGCGTCACCGTTAACAAAGTCAACATGAAAAACGCATTTCCTTTTACCGCAATTTTATTCTAAACTTAGATAGTATTCAGCAATTATTAATTTTATTTGTCACTTCATTTGTATAAACTGTAGGTTCACTGTTATTAAGAAGCTTTAAAACGCAATGTCTTGTGGAATGTCAGATCTCAATTGAATATTTTTTGCGTTACTCCTGACCCTTTTAATGTTTTGTAATAAAAAGAGCCTAAATGTTAGTTAGAGATATAATTGCAGTCCATACAAGATTTCATTTAATTATATTTAATGATAACCTATGATTATAAACAGATAAGAAAAGCTTTTTCCAAATGTTATTGTATTACGAAGCAATAAATTTTATTAAATCATGTCTTATGTACGTTTATACATACATAGTATCACACATATATCTTGAAGGGATACCCAACGTGTATACAAACAATTTGCTACCTATGATTTCAGATCTCACATTATAGGGTTTTGAGCTTCTTGATTTTAACTGGGCACAGTTTATACTCCGTGCTACTGTTGTGAATCTGAGCTGAAAGTGAGAATCTGGACAAGAATACTCAATTACACTTTGCTTGATCCGGGTATTGAATCCGAGACCTCATGCGTAGTAGTTGCATATACAACCACTGCGCCACTGAGGTAGTATTTTAAGTTTTTGTATTAGTTACAATTTTATTATATCCAGATTTTCAGCGTATCTACATATGTTTTGTATTAAAATTTATATTGATTGTAATAAAAGGATAAGTTATTATTATTATTATTATTATAGTTTTATTATATTCCTATAGTAAAAGCAGCGATAGCTCAGCGGGGAGACCAATAGACTGCAATGCAGAGGGTCTCGGGTTCGAACCCACGTCGCGCACGTCTGACTTTCGGAAGTTATATGACTTTTCGAAATTATGTGCGTATTGATTGACAATTATCGTCTGCTCCGTGCCTCGGAGAGCACGTTAAGCCGTTGGTCCCGGCTGCCATAAACATCTATGGCAGTCGTTATTGGGAAAGTCAGTACCCTCTAATATCCTGACACTGGTCTAGCCTTAGGGTATCGTTAGCCTTTGGGTTGCGGAGGTCAGGTGGCAGCTGCTCCGGGTAAAAACTGATATCCAGTCAAATCCGGTTAGACCAGAAAAGCCGACCCCAAGTGACTTGGGAATAATAAAGGCTGAAGAGAAGAGTAGAAGAGAAGAGTAAAAGTTAGCGCTTACGGTAAGTATCAAATTCTGCCTGTATAAAATTATTACTTGGATGTTCTTTTAAGAGATTCTCCGTAGCAGCATCAGGTCTATCAATGTCGCTGATTAAAGTTAAGTCTCGTCCTTAACGTAGCTGGAACGAAATTTAAAAGCAATACGTCTACCTAACGTTTTATTCACAATCTGACGGTTTCATAAATCAATATCTTGATACACTCTTCAGTGGCGTATGGCATACCTTTTGGTTGTCTTTCAAAAAGCTTTTCAAACCGCATCAGTAAAGCAATTCGTGAAATCGTAAAGCGCAATTCACTGTAATAATAAAGATAGGTGGTACATGTATAGTATGTTCTATTGTGTACTAAAAATAACATTTTGTAGTGAGTTCTACACTAACATGTGAGAGTATTCAATACATTATTAATAAAGGGATAAAGATAAATTTCGTTCTTGGTTTTCGCTGCCTTACTGATAGCTAATCGCTTTCATTGTTGAAATTAAGTGAGATTATACTTATTAATTACTGTGGATACACAATACGTACATCTAACGGCGTAAATTAATTAAATCAAACATAAAACAATATCGGCTGAGAGCTGCCGGAACCAATAGCAATTAATCAGTTCAATACAACACAGGTGATCGGTAACAGCTCCGTCCGATTAGCATCGAGCCTACCCACACAGGGGCCGCACACCACCACCAATGCGTCATCAAAGTCTCTCATTACAAAGCAATAAGGTCCAAAGTCACCCGGCCGTAACGCACCACAGGGCGTGTCCATTCCGCCACGCTGGTGGGCTATATCGGTCGGCGCCGTTTAAAGCATCAAAGCCCAATTGGGTTTTACATTCGACACAGCGGCAGCGGCCTCGTCCAATCTAACTTTAGCCTCTAATACTACACCGAACGGTCGGGTCTGGTCAGTGAAAACGTTGCCAGTTTCACAGCGTTTTTATTTGTATCCCTGACAAAATATGTGCTTTCACGATAGACGAGTGAACGCCGAGCTATTAATTAAATTGTGAAACAAATCACCCTAGAATCTAACTTAGTATATTTCCCTCGCATCATTGTTAAAAGATTAAACGGAGTTCAAAATGAAAAAGTGATAAAGCTGTCGGGTACACGAGTCGCGAATCAAAATGACAAGCTATTGAAAATGTTTGAAATCAATTTAAAGTGATAACGAAGAGTGACGTAATCTGCATTGAAATTCGTCGGAGAGCGTTGAACAACGACAGAGGCTAATAGAAAGACAACAGTCTGTAATCAGATCTCGACCCTCGAGATCAGGCTCTTTCGCAAAGTGATTTAAAGTTTAAAACTCAATTGTGAGACGATCGCGTTCAATAACGAATGTAACACGTTCAGGGAGGGCGTGCGGGCGTGGGCGGCCGCCGGGTCCTGGTCGGCCCGTAGTGTCGGACAAACAAGCCTGCTAAAGTTGCCGTGAAATGGGCGCGCTATCGATACCGCACTGTAGCCGCGCTCTTTTGTACCTTATAGGGGCAGCGAGCGTCAAGCACGCTACGACCTAACACGTCCCTCAAAGTTATGAGCAAACATGCATGCATGTTTAAGGATCCAGAATGTTTTGCCACTTAATTTATAGGCCCGCGATTTATAATAGCACAAGACGCTAATATTTCTATGGAATTTTAATGGACTTTACACAACCTTTAGCGAATTATTTAAATATGGCCATTATATGTATGCATCATAGTATAGATTTTAAGGCCTTGGTAACCGTTGTCGGCTTAAGCTACGTTAACCTTTAAGTCTGGATATAATTTTTTTATAACACTATCCTGGATGTGTAGTCTCACTCCTATATTACCGCGTACTTTTTTTTAAACAACATTATTCCAAATTACTCAAAAACTATATTATCTAAATGAATTATCAGGTATCTAAAAATAATAAAACGTGAATATAATATCAATTTCTTTATTAAAATTTAGAAACTTAAGAAAGACAACAGTCATGGCAATTTTTAAGTAATATTGACTATAGTTCTGCTTTTAGCAATTAAAATATTCTATACTAATATATATGGAAAATTTTTAATGCACTTCTGGTAACAAAAATCAAAAATTCTAACAACAGATTTTATAAGCTTAATTATTGGCAGTCGTTGCACAAGGGGCGTATACATTGTAGGCATACTGGTTTACTACACCTAATGCACACATGGGTGGTCATTCTGTGCTACTTTGAGAGACGAACTCTGCATCCTATTCTAGTTCCCTGAATGACTACTGGTGCCTGGATATTAACCATATCTTCACCTAAAATTCGAATCATTGTTGAAAATTTGGGATATAGCAGCCTGATTCTTCTTCAAGGTCCTGACACTCATTTTCTTCTTTATCCTCGTCACTTTCATGTTGTTGTATCAATTCCAACTCGTATATCAACAACTGCTCAATATCCTCATTATCTGACTCAACTAAAGCTAGCAACAGTGCATTGAATTCTTCCTCGAAAGATGCATCTGTTATTGGTAATACTTTTTTTGCCAAACTTTGGGATTGTCGTTTTGAACGAGAACGACCTGCTTTACTATATTCAGCCTTTTTAATTTAAGTTACACAAACATATATATAATACAAACACAAAACCTTTAAAATATAATTTTATATGACAACTATGGACGTGTAGCTATGAGACTATGGACGTGTAGCTGTGTGACTATGTAAGCAGCGATAGCTCAGTGGCGAGACCAACAGACTGCAATCCAGAGGGTCTCCGGTTTGAACCCACGTCGCGCACCTCTGACTTTCGGAATTTATATGACTTTTCGAAATTATGTGCGTATTGATTGACAATTATCGCCTGCTCCGTGCCTCGGAGAGCACGTCAAGCCGTGGGTCCTGGCTGCCATGAACATCTATGGCAGTTGTTATTGGGAGAGTGTCGACACAAAAGATCCCACTGGGTCGAAGTGTCGCCGGTCTGCACTGACTGGCCCCCACATAAGATAAGATAAGATAAGATGGACGTGTAGCCTGACAGGCTACGACAAATTTTCCAATAAGTTTTACTCACGTATTTTGCATCGAGCGACGCAACCTTGCTGGTCGTTTTAATACAATAACTGAAGCTACTGAGCCGCTCGGTCGCGAGTAGAGGATGGAACTATGCCAAACTAAAAAAATCTAAATATTTGTATAGTCTGTGAGGCTACACGTCCATACTTAAAGGTTTAAGGGGCTTAAATTTTTATGAATCAAATCAGGCTTTGGGTAATCTTAACAACTTTGAACTGAACTAATGGGAAAAGTAACACAATTTTGTTTCACGATACTGGCACAGGGGTCACCCAAATGCATTTTGTAATCAGTTTGTAAGTGTTAAATAAATAATTTCCCATAAGTTTTAATATTTTGTTATTTTTACGCGAATGTTTATACTATTATAAATATAACTATTAAGTATATATGGATTTTAGAGCAGTTTATTTATTAGAATTAATTCAAAACAACCGCGATTAATCCGTACTTTAATTACAAAATATAGGTTTTGCCTCGGTAGCGCAGCGGTAGTGCCTGCGACTGCTGTATGTGTATGAGGTCTTGGACTCGATTGTGAGTGTTATGGGTTAGGTTTATCTGCCAAAGATTTCTCCGCCGCAGTAGTAGCACGGAGTCTGGAATTGAATCCAGTCGACATCAATAAGCTAACCCTTGTTACGTGAAACCTGGAATAAACGATATCTGGCGAAATATGGGTGTGATACGCCTTGTTATTCTCTTTTCAGGGATATACGCGTGAGACTATGTATGTACGTAGATTGTTTAGATCCTTTTCTTTTTATTTTATTCTACCGTAACAGTTATTAATCCGTCATACGCATTCGAGACAACCGGGCCCGAAGACGTCGCTTGGCTTTGCTCTAAAATGATCTAAAGTGATTGGTATCTCTTTTTCTATTGGTGATTCTGTGTTGCTATTTTTTAAGTTATTCCTGAAGCTAATAACGAGACTGACAATTTGTGTGATCCGCAAATGGATGTCGTTTTTTGTTCTAAAAGATAATTATGAATAAATTTTGCGTCGCGGCGACTTAACAAACATTCAAACAACGGACACAAAAAACACAGACTCGGAACAACCAGTTGTGGATCATACAATTCTTTGTCCCGTGCGGGGATCAAAGATCGACCTATTTTCGATTAGGTATAGGTGATTTTTGTGTTTGATTGTTTCTAAAGTCCCCAAAGACACAAGAATTTTCCCTGGTGCAAGACTGATTCTTTAAATAAAAAATGCTAATTCTGATCACAGTTGCTATAACGTATACCTATGTCATACAATCTATATGTAGCAGACATATGTATATAGTGTGTGGTGGTTGCTTACCGTCAGGCTGGTCATATTATATTAGTTCAGTAAGGTAATATTTTAATTACATATCTTTGAAAAGCAATCTTTCAATATATGTACTTTATTTCATTGCAAAAACAATATCGAAAATAAATTTAATTTTAGCCCGGCATAGTGTGATGGACAGCGAATATTACTGGATGACTGAATAATTATTTAATTATGTACGAAAACATGCCATAATAGTTTCATATTGTGCGTGACTTGATAACTTTTTAATTAACGTTTTGATATAAATGTCAGTTACAGTAAAATAAAATAAAAGGCATGATTGTTGTAACGTAAATTACTGAATTAACGTAAAAATAAAAGCTTAATTTGGATACAAATCTATATTTAATAGACGCTTTGTTTCGCACTGACTAGCTGTAGTTATTTGTTTTGCCATCTAAACATCAACATTTAAATAAAGAACAAATAGAATATTTATAAGCATTGGTCAAGCTCGAGACGGATTCGTGAACTGAGAGTTCCGTATCTTAGAAAAACATAGGTAGATATTTTATGGTTAAATTCATTAATGTGCATCGTTACTATATCGCTTGATTAGTCAGTTAACTAAGTTATAGCTTTAGTTAATATTTACTGATTTCTTGAAAATGTGCTAGTTAGGGATATCATTTTATTTTTTATAATATTTACACAGACTATTGACGCATACTTCGGTGTTAAAAGTGGGTTATTTTTTGTCATAGTTAACGATAGAAAATACGTGTAAAAATAACATATTTATGTTGTGAAAAATAATGTATAAACAGACTGACAAACAGAAGACTTCTGTCTTTATTTCAAGCATCACATCATGTTATATATTGTAGCTTCAAGTTGTCAACTAAAGTTTTTGCACTCACGTGATTATACTTTTAGGCTATTCATTCTCACAATAATGCCTACGTATTTTACTGCGATGTTCACTGAAATAACAGATCTCATGACTAGACGTAATAAAATGATGTTAGTAAATGTTACAGAGTTCATCTTTTTCATTCTGCAGTGTCAGTAAAAAGGCTATAGAAACGTGAAATTGCTTTTCGATATCGAGTAGAATCGCGTACTAAACTCGATTGTAGTAATGAGGAACGTCGGGACGGCGTTCAGAAGGGACCAATCCAATTAATGGGAGCCATATTCGGCGCGCAATTACATATACTCTACGGGGATTACACATTTCACGCTCATTATATTTAACTTGATCATTTGGATTTAGTTGGTTCATTGGTCGAGCAGGTAGCTGGCTAACGGTCTTGAGGCTTTGAATTTGGTTTCGCTATAACTTTAATGATATATGAAATGTATTTGTTGGGTTTATCTCTAGTTCCTTTTTATTATTACGAAAGTTTGGGTGCATGTTTTGATATTTGTAACTCAGTTATGCGTAAACTGTTGAACGGGTTTGGATGAAACTTAACACTTGGATAGACTATATTCTGGATCAACACGTGACGTTTTCATCCTATTTAAATGCTTAACCCTATCTTAAGCAACATATGTTTGATTGATCCTTAAACTAAGATGTATAGTTTATGAAAGCAGAATTAAACAGCATAGTGCCGAAATTCGTATATGAATGAACCATGTGAATTATTCGATTGTAGGACATTATAATTTAGAAAACCAACATTTATTAAGAAATGTTAATTTCGAGTACTTAAGCAAGTAGCATAAGAGCTTTATTTACTAGAAATGGCGTGTACGCGGTGGAAGACAATGAAAATATAAATTGTTTTGTACAAACAGTCTCTATGTAAATCCCATTTTTAAAACGTGGTCGTTGTAATAGATATGGATATATTTTATATTAAATAATCCCATACAAAATATAATAAAATTCTGCGTAATGTTGTTGCGTTATCTACGATTTTTCGATCGCGTACGAACTCAATCAGAGCTCAATCCCTGCAGCAGTTGACCACGTGACCTAAATTTCGTGACCCATTGAATCGTCCGCGCAGCCAAAGTATTATATAAACAAAGAGTATCTGTTGCTCTCCAGACTTACATAATCTTTTAGTACCACTTTATACACAGTAGAAAATGTTGAAGTGGTCCATTCTTAGCGAGGACCCCACGGCAACCCTCTTAATTGTTTCATTTAGGCCTAAATAAATGAATTCTTTATTAAAGTAGTAATTCTGAAGTATCCGCTTCTTCTGCGTTGATACTTTAACGTCCGAAAATGCCCAAAAAGTGTATAAAATCTACATAATTGTTTGTCAAGAGGCGATGTAAGATATTTGGGTAAGCTTAAGGCCTAGAAACTGTCGTAGCTGAGGAAAATAGCGCTATCTCGATGGCAGGGACAAGCCTCATCCGATTATAATTGCCCACTTTATCTTACAAAATTGTTTTCTACGTGAATATTTTACGAAGTGACCAGTAAAAGTTTTGAACAGCTGCTCTCGTAATGACTCTAATGTTTTATGAATTTCTTTTAGAAAGGATTCGTTATGAATTTCCTTCTTAGTTGTATTCTATATTACCGAGGGACGCAGTTGTCTTGCTCTAAGATGAGACCACACTTTTGGATAAAAGTGGAGCTTCTATGCTTACAATATATGTACCTTATTTTGCTACTCAAAAGGATTTATGAGTAGCAAAATAAGGTACATATATTGTAAGCATAGAAGCTTATAACATCATACGTCATACCATATTCGAATTATTATATACATATGTATGTACACAAACTATGATGTAGAAGTACGTAGATGATAGATACAGTGGTATACAGCGTGTAACATAAAGGTGTGGTCATATTTAAGCGTATCATATTGTAGCCCCTGTTCAAGTGTGCAATGTAAAACCGCGACAAATAAATGCATATGCATTATTTTCACTAAAATATGGCATTTTCTTTTTATCGACTCATAAATATCAGCACTAACAGCTGTCTAGGTGATCTGCGTGAACTGTATAAAGAATCACATTACCTACACTAACAGCCACGTGATTTTGAAGGTACAATCTAGATTGTACCTTCACCGACCAGACCGAACCAGTTTTGTAACGTGTCTAGATACGTTACAAAACTGGTTCGGTCTACAGATAGTTGTCTAATTAGGAATGATCTATACCTATGCGGGTTATGAATCTTATAAAAGGATTATTTTATACGGACCTGGTAAAGGATTAGAAGACATCTGGTGATTGGCAATATGTCGTACGTAGTAGATTTACGTTGAGCTAGGAGAGGGAGTGCCTTTGTTGAGGACACGGCGCTGCACACTTTGGCGGTTTGCCCCGCCTGGGCATCGCAGCGCCGTGAATTGATCGCGGCAGTCGGATTGGTTGCCCTCTCGCTCCCGGCCGTAGTTCAGTCTATGGTCCGGAGTGAGAGGTCGTGGAACGCCGTCGCCTCCTTTTGTGAGGAAGTCATTTCCATCAAGGAGGCGGCGGAGCGGGAGAGGGAGCGTTTGAACCCTCTCCCCAACCGCAGAGCCGGGCGCCGGAGGGCGCGGGACGACCTCCAGCCACCCTGAGGTTTGACCTGGGGGTGGCGGGCTTTGTGGGCCTGCCCGCCATCCGTTCAGCACCAGGTCCGAGAGGCGGCGTGCGTGTTCCCACGCGCGCCTCTGTTGTTTCGAGTCCGTCTCCCCTCTAGGGGAGACAGTAGGGATATTATTGTGAGAAGTGCCTTTGGGTAGGTCTTTTGCGTAGTGGCCTGCCGTTTCATACGGCGGGCCGAAACCTCGGCGGGGTCGCGACCGCATGCGAAAGTGATTCGCGCGGCCCCGTCGATAGTGGTTTTGTCGAGGAACACCGTGGTAGGTTTAGTCGGTATTCCGGGAGGTACATTTTCTTCTTAACATCTTTCTTTTACCCCGGAGAGTCCGACATAACCCCTCCGCCCGCCCCCGCGGAGGGGTATGCATCAAGCATTCCCCCACGTTAAAAAAAAAAAAAAAAAAAAAGGAGAGGGAGTGCCTCTCTAAATCTATACATCATTAGAGCATAACATTTATATGTATTATGTGCAGCTGTTGCAACGGTCTAGAACTTGATAATAGCAAAAGACTTATCAAATGTAGAAAAATAGAGTATCAGGTATTTATACCGTATCCATAAATCCGTTTATTCTATTCGTATCCAACACAACACTAAATGTACCTGATACAATATTTTCACCCAACATTATTGATACAAAGAGTGCTGTTTTCTGCGTACAAAAATATTTTATTGTAATAGATGGCTTAGTTTGCCAGCGCCATTTCAAGTGTCATTCTACAACACTTTTTGTATTGAGCAAAAAATTAATACTAGTCCGTCTAAGTACTAAAACCATTACAGCTAAAAAGAAAATAAAATTTAAACTTGAAATACAATCGACATGTTTTTGTATCTTTATTGTGAAGGTTTTGATAGTCACTCCAATTGATTAGAGTTTGAAACTGCTCAAGGGTTAACTGCCGTTTAATTTAAAAGTAATTTGGGGGTAGTACACAGTTTGGACAATTTCAGACAGTTGACTCTAATTGACGAGATCTTACGATCCTTTCGACTTTCAAATCTGTTTAACAAAACAAGTTTAAGTGTGCTTTTAGTATAAATAGTATTGCTGATTCAAGAGATAAACGCTTTTAATGGCCTGCCATACGGTGCGGCATCGTAGCTTTATAATTGTATTGGTACTACTGAGCACTATACCATTTATATCTATTACCTTTATGTATGGTTATGTTGTAGAGCAAGTTCTGGTGCCCAATGAAAGGAAACTAAAATTATTGTAACTGAGCACTGTGTAAAGCGCAGCTAGAATTTACTTTACACCAATATGTACTACGCTATCATTTTTTGTCACTATCATTAGATACATACACAGTGGAAGGGGTAGGCAGATCTATTACACCCACGTTTAGCCACCTATGGTTTTAGATTCCATGTAATAGAACTACTGTATTCAGTATACAGTTGAGTAATACTGAGAAGAGCTTGACAGAAAAAATCTTTAACATGTTGCTCGACTCGGAAACCGACCTCCAGACCTCATGCACGCTTGCCACATTTACTAAAGTAATTGCAATGAGCTAAATACTATTTTTTATAATGTGCATTTAGCTCATTGCCTTTACTTTCATATTCTATAGGTACATATATTACGCCAATTTCTATAAAACAGCAAAAGCTAAATTTATCTTTTTAAAACAATATGTTTAAATAAATTTTTGGCTTTCGTTTTTTTATGTCGCCTACGTGATTTAATGCATGATTGTATGTGTTGTTTATTGTTGTTTAGCTAAGATTGATGGATGTTACGACCATGTTGCAAAGTATTCATGGATAGAAGCCGATTGAATAGAATAACTAATAGTTCAGTAGTAAATTTATATAGTTAGATAAATTAGACCGTGGAGACGTACTATCGATATCACGTTCATATTTTAGCTTTAATTCATAGAAGTAATTATAATACACTAATGTTTATAGATTATAAGGTTTGTTAATTATGTTTGGCGGTTTTAGTGTTTGTTGCTCAACCACACTGATTTAAATATATAATAATAATATTCTATCACATACACACAACACCATCTAGCCCAAACTAAGCAGAGCTTGTACTATGGGTACTAGACAATGGATAAACATACATATATACTTTTTTTTTTTGTAAATACATACATATTATACATAGAAACACCCAGACCAAGACAAACATCCATGTTCATGCACACAAATGTTTGACTTGTGCGGGAATCGAACCCGCGACCTCAGGCGTGGCAGTCGGTTACACTAACCACTACGCCATCGAGTCGTCTATCAAATCAAATATCGAGTCGTCTATCAAATATAATTTGTTTATTTTTAATTGTTTATTTAAAAAAACATCTCCCAGCACTATGAATAATTCCTGTGTCGCGGGGTACTTTACAAACATTTAAACAACGGATACAAAAACTCCTAGACTCAGAACAATATTTGTTGGTTAGACATTTTATTGTCTCGTGTGGGGATCAAACCCTTGGGGCGGCGGTAGTGGCGAGGCGCCATTGTCTTAATAACTTGGCATAGAGATAGACCATGCCCTGAATTAATGCGTTAGATACTATTTATCTCGGCCCGCGTTCTTGCAGCATTGATTCGGGCGAAGCTGCGTACTGAAACTCTCGTATTACATAATTAAGAAATACATAATATGTCTGTTAGTTTTCATAGGTAAATTGATGAACCGAGTCCAAGGCATAACAAAGTCATGTCGCTAGAAGGTAAAACTATCTACCTACCAAGCTGCGTGTAGAAACTCTCGTATTACATAGTTACTAAATACATATGTCTGCTAGTTTTCATAGGTAAATTGATGAACCGAGTCCAAGTCAAAACAAGGTCATGTCGCTAAAAGATAAAACTAGGTAGTTTTACCACAACATCTTAACGCGTTTTAAACAAAATAAAAATGTTTTTGTTTTATGTGTACGAGACCTTTATGACGTGGCCCTGCTGTATTTACAACTTATTATATAGTTGAATACAGGTATTAAGTATAATTTACTTAAATACCTTCAACATTAACACTTAAACACATCGCCTTGCACGTTTTGCGTGCTGACATTTTTCTAAACCTCTTACCCTCACCGTGAACATCGCACGATTAGCATTTACATGGCATTTCTTAAGGTCACCATCAGCACTGCTTACCTACGCGATTTACCTACGTCATACTTGATGCAACGTATTTTTATTTATTTATTAACAGTATATCTAACATTAAGTTTTTAAACTAATGTTTATTTAGCTCTGTGGATATATTAATCTGTCAAATATTAGTGTTGAAATGCAAGAAATAATTGAAAACGTATTGAGACTGGCCGCCGCGTCGGTGTGCCAGCTCAATAGGTTAAGAAATTACTAATAAACCAATTGTGGGTGAAATCCATCGTTTTTAATTTGTTTTGTATACCTGTTATGATTACTAGTAAATATAAAATCCTTCTATATTAAAAATGCAGAAGAAATTTAGCATTAACTATTCATGCAAATAATCTATAGGTATGATTATTTGCATAAATAGTTAATGCTAAATTTTTAGAACCAAGTGAGTGTACTTGTGAGTAAAAGCTTTTAATTTATATTTGCAGAACATATTATACATACATTTATATGTACATACATATATTTTTAAATACAATAGGTAGCTATATATGTATATTATGAAGTGGCATTGAATTTTAGAAATGCTTACTTCATGGCAGCACTCTCTTTTACTACACCTAAGCCTTAATGAGTTGCTATAACCATACCTAGACAATAATAAAAGCTATGTGTCTAGGGCTGGCGTCTGAACGTTGACTTTGGAATTAAGAAAAAATAACTAGAGCAAAATCTATATCTACACTAATTCTCTGATGTATTACGGTAATTCGGGAAAGGGTCGAATTTTGAGAATCGGTCAGGTGACGAACAATTTGCGAGGATTGCTCCCTTGGTAGAAAGGGATGAGCCCTTCGGTTTAAAGGGACAATCAATAAGTTGCAGGGTCAGTCTGCGGGCATCGAACTAAGTAGCTACTACTTATCTAGAGACACGCATGTACGTATGTACGTGTGTGTCCCTGAGATACTAGCATCTAAGAAGGCGAAGGCAAAGTAATTAATACAATAATTGTCTAAGTGACTTAGAGATAATGCACTTTAATGTGAGCTACAAAAAAGCTAATTGAGATGTTTTCTCAAATACGTAGTGCGTGTTAGAAGAATGCGTTAAGGCACAATAATGGAACATCACCAACAGTTCAAGACAATGAGCAATGCATAACAGAAAAAAACGCAATTAACTTTGCTCATATGACTAGGCATTATGTTTCGTCATAAGTAATATCTCCAGAAATGGCAATTTGCCCGTGCTGAAATAAAGACGAATAGTGTTTTTTGATGTAACACAACGACACGGTTCTCAAATCTTTGGTTCTACAGTACGCAGCATAAGTAGCTGAACATTGTACAAACAAATCAACTATTAATTTATCATATTATTATACCAACTACCTCTCAAATATTGCTGCTATAAAAACTAACATCTGTTACACTTTTCAAAGATAGAGGCAATCGAAGTCTTATATTGCTCGCGTGTATCGATTTATGCTGCTGACTGTGTACAAGCATCTAGTGGGTACAGAGACCAGTAACGCTACTTGTCCAAACCTAAAAATACTTCATGTTAATATGTATAATTCTAACATTCGACTGATTATTATAACAATAAGCGTTACGTAAAATTGCTTGTTAAAAAAATTTTATTAGACGGCGCATCAAGTTTAATAGATCCCGAAATTGCCAATCTGTATTATTTTTAGACAAGTCATAATTAAAACCATAAAATAGGTTGTTTTATTAAACTAATAAAACTTTCCTAAACCCTATGTCGCTGTTCACGCAGACAAGGCGTGAATCATAGACGGCGCTTGGGAATGCGCGGAGGGCGCGGTGCGGCGCGGGGCGATACAGCAGCGGCGGCCCCGCACGTCACTCCATCATCGACCACGGTCAGCGACGCGCGCGCACTCTCGTTGTACGGAGCCCTAACCAACATTATACTGTCTTGAACCAATATTATAATTGTTATAGTCCATTTCAAGTCTTTATTTTACGAGCCTTTAGTTAGGTCATCAACATTTTGGTCCTTCGAAGCCTTCTATTTATATCCGCGTAACGTATTTCTTCGAAAAATAACGGTCGCGCGGTGGCAGTACGGGCGACGTTGGTGGACTTTGATACGACGAGTCTTCAAAGCGCCGCGTCATTACAAGTTGCAGTCAACGGCAGACAAGCTTCGAGTTGGGGTCGCCTAGAAAATCTGCGGGGAGAGGACGTCTACAAGTTCCCGAAGTCTTCACGTCGACGGTGGTCAATCTCGACACAGCTGATCGAACCCGCCGAGACACCTACTTGCTTCGTGGGAATCAACACAGTCCGCCTTATGGATAAAGATAAGCATATTTGTGTATCGTTCCAAATTCCTTTCCAATTTTTCAGTTAAAATTCAAAGTCAAAAATTTCCGTTGCAACCGTTTTTCAGTTCAGTTTCGATTTTGAGTAAACAAGTGATTATTGACGCTATTTTAAAGTGTGCTGATATTAAAACTACATAGAACCGGTTTCTTATTATAGTACATTCTGTTATTTTTCTTGTTAGCGAGCGAGCTTCAAGGTCACTGGCCTATTCATTCCGACAAAACATCTGTTTGCTGTTTATTAGTCACAGTATTTATTTGCTTTGCACCATTTTTTGCTTCTAATCTGCGTTATTACTTTTATATACCTATACTTCTTCTTTGTTTCTTCCGATTAAAAATATTTTTTTTATAATGGCTAACGAGGAGTTACTAATGAGAAAACGCAGTGCAATGAAAGCAAAGCTTACGAATTTCTGCAATTATGTAAACGTGCTTATGAGCTGCGAATCAATATCTAGCTTGCAGCGTATTGAGCTGGAGGGTCGACTTAGTAAATTTGATGTCCTATATAATGAATTTGATAATTTACAGTTGGAGATCGAGGTGCTCTCGGACAAGCCAGACGAGGCATACGCGGAACGTACTAAGTTTGAAGAGCGGTACCACGCAGTGGCAGCTCAAGCGCGCAGTTTACTCATCAGTGTTGATGCCGCCGTTGACGGCGGATCTGTAGCGGGCTCAGCGGACAGAAACTCAGGTGCATCGTACCGTCAAAATTTTGTACGCTTACCTAAAATTAACTTACCTAATTTCGATGGTAGCTATCAGTGTTGGCTCGAGTATCGAGACACTTATCTTTCGCTTATACATAGTAGTGGCGCAATTGACGACATTAGCAAATTCCACTATTTACGTGCATCGCTCAAGGGAGATGCTCAACAAATTATAAAAAATATAGATTTCAAAGGCGATCATTATCAGTTGGCTTGGAATTTGCTATGTGAGAGATATGATAATAGTAAAATTTTAGTAAATAACCATGTACAGGCTTTGCTTAAAACCCCAGTAGTGTTAAAAGAATCTTGTGTAGTTTTGCGTCAATTTATTGACAATATAAATAAACAAATTAGAGCTTTAAAATCACTTAACGAGCCCACTGATCAATGGAGTACACTAGTGGTGATTATGATGAGCAGCAGACTCGACAAAGTAACCAGCAGAGACTGGGAGGAATATAGCAATACCTTACCCAAGTCTCCTACTTTGTCAGAATTTTGTTCGTTTATTAGTCGGAGGGCAGATTTGTTAGAGAAAGTTGAACGTAGTGATTCTGTAGAACAAAAAGTAGACAATAGTACTAACAGTCACATAGTAGATATACGGGATACTAACAAAAGCGATAGTTCAATCAAAAATCAAAATTATAAAAAATCTAAAAAGGACAGTAAGTGTCCCTTGTGTAAAAGGGAACATTTATTGTTTATGTGTGATGACTTCCGTAAGTTGTCCCTAGAAAATCGTTTAGCAAAGGTGAAGGAGCTTAATGTTTGTTATAATTGTTTACGTCCTGGGCACTCAAGTAAACGCTGTAAATTGTCTCACTGTAAATATTGCAATCGTAGACATAACACGCTTTTACACGTAGAACAGTCTAACTTACATGTAGAAGATCCAATGCCTAGTCTTGCTTTACCTAGTTTATCAGCTGACGTTTCTGGAGGTGCACAATCGCAAAAAGGCACGTCCGATAACGTTGTGCTGTCTAGTAACGCTGCAGGAAGTACTACCCGTTCTGTTTTACTCTCCACAGCTCTGGTGACAGTGGTCAGCAACCGAGGTGAGAAGTTTGACGCCAGGATCCTGCTTGATAACGGTAGCACAGCCAACTTTATCACAGAAACACTGTGTCACAAGCTGGGATTACCTAGACGTAACACTAACTCTACTATATCAGGTATTAATAAACAGACATCTAATAGCACACAGTCTTGTAGGTTTAGCATTCAGGCTCGCAATTGTAACTACAGGGAAACTATCACTTGTATCATCTTGCCTGAAATAACTAGGTTACTGCCGTCTACAGCTGTAGATCTAGGCAACATCAACATTCCAGCAGACATTAAATTAGCTGATCCATCATTCCATATTCCGTCGGTAATTGATATTCTTGTTGGCGCTGAAGTGTTTTGGAATGTCTTAGATTCCTCCTCTATGAATCTAGGTAGGAATCAACCCAAGCTTCACGCAACAAAATTCGGATGGATACTTTCAGGATCAGTTCCATTGCGCTCACCTGCTAGTAACCAAGCACACTACTGTAACTTGTCTATGAATGAATTAAATAATAACCTCAATAGGTTTTGGGAGATAGATTCTGTACCGTCCAAACATGCCTTATCAAGTGAGGAACGTGCATGCGAAGATAGTTTTCGTCAGAATACTACTCGAGATGATCAGGGTCATTTTGTTGTGACTATTCCTTTAAAAGACAATCCTAACATTTTAGGTGAGTCGTTTCAAATGGCTAAATGTCGGTTTCTATCATTGGAGCGACGGTTTCTGCGTGATCCAAGGTTCAAGGAACATTATGTTGCCTTCATGCAGGAATACGAGCGTCTGGGACACATGACGGAAAATCGAACTTCGAGGAAACCTCATTCAGGTGACAATGTTGAGTATTTCTTGCCTCATCATGGGGTCATTAAAGAATCCAGCTCGACTACGAAACTACGGGCAGTCTTCGATGCCTCAGCGGCAACCACGTCTGGCGTCTCACTTAATCAAATCCAGATGGTTGGCCCGACTATCCAAGAAGATCTCCTATTAATCTTGTTAAGATTTCGGCAATACAAATATGTCATTTCTGGAGACATAGCTAGGATGTATCGTGCCGTTGCTGTTACACCTTCACAACGTTCGTTGCAGCAAATAATTTTCAGGACGGATCCGAAGCTACCGTTGAAGACATACAGTCTTAATACAGTGACCTATGGCACAGCATCTGCTCCATATTTAGCGACAAAGTGTTTAGTCAGCTTGGCTAACGCCGCTACCAGTACAACCGTCAAGTCTTCAATTGAACGAGACTTCTACGTTGATGATTACCTCTCAGGAGGAAATTCAGTCTCAGACGTAGTAGAAATGGTCAAGGAGGTTATATCTGTTTTAGCATCAGCGAATTTTCATATACGAAAATGGCAATCTAATAATTCGACAATCTTATATCAGGTTTGTAAATCCTCAAAAGTTTTAGATTGCTTAAAATTGTCTCAAGATAAGAACGTGGCATCGAAAACATTAGGTTTAAGTTGGATGTGCGAGGCAGATTATTTGGCGTTCTCCATTTCTATTGATGCTGAGAAACAGGTGACTAAACGACAGATCCTATCAGTCATTAGTCAAATATTTGACCCATTAGGCTTGGTTGGTCCATGTGTAGTCGAGGCGAAAATCGTTATGCAGAAACTATGGTTAACTAAATGTGAGTGGGATGAGCAGGTGCCTGAGTCTATATCTAATTTTTGGTACAATTTCGTTAACACTCTTCCATGTTTAAATAATCTAAGAATTCCAAGATGGGTTGTATGTGACAATGCTATAACTCATGAAATTCATGTATTTACAGATGCTTCTGAGAGAGCTTTCGGTTGTTGCGTGTATCTCCGGTCCGTGAATGGGCAAGGTTCAGTTAAGGTACAACTATTTGCTTCAAAAAATCGTGTGGCACCGATAAAGCCCACTACCATACCACGACTCGAGCTGTGTGGGGCGTTGCTAGGCGCAAGGCTGTGTGCTAAAGTTCAGAGTTCTATCACTTTACCTGTTACTAGATGCCGTTTTTGGTGCGACTCAACAATAGTGTTGAGTTGGCTAGCTATTTCACCCAATTTATTAAAACCTTTCGTGCGTAATCGGGTTAATGAGATACAGGAGAGTACTGCAGGTCATACGTGGAGTTACGTGCCGTCCAAGGTCAATCCGGCAGATCTTGTTTCGCGTGGGCTGAAGGCTGACCTTATCAGCGAATGTTCATTATGGTGGTCAGGACCTCAATTTTTGTTAAATGATGAAAAAGACTGGCCAGCTATGCCCAATAAAACTGTGAAACAGGATCTACCTGAAGTCATAACATCCCACTTCACAGATCACTCGTTTCTCACAGATTCACAAAATCATGTACACTCGTCTCACATAAAAACATCATTCATTCATTCATTACTCCATAAATATTCAAATTTAAATCGATTACAAAGAGTTGTAGCATACATACTTAGATTCGTTTATAACTTAAAAAATAAAACCAAGTTACAGAACGCCCTGTCAACTCAAGAGCTTCAAGATTCTTTGAATTTAATTTTACGTGAAGCTCAACTGGAGATGTTTCCTAAGGAATATGCTATCCTTAAAGATAGAAAACCGTTGCCTCGAAAAAATAGGCTTATTTCTTTAAGTCCTTTTGTTGACAAGGATGATCTCATTCGTGTGGGAGGGAGACTTGATAACTCGCCTTATGAATACAGTATCAAACATCCTGTTTTACTATGCTCTAAACATCATGTCACTAAACTCATATTTTACAAATATCATCAAGACTTGTTACACGCTGGCCCTCAGTTATTGATAGCAAATATACGGCAAACTTATTGGCCGCTTGGCGGCAGAAATCTTTCCAAAGTTATTGTGAAACATTGCATTAAATGTTTTAAATATAAATCTCAAACCGTCCAACCTATCATGGGACAATTGCCTACCAGTAGAACTCACTTGGAGTTCCCATTCTTTAATTGCAGTGTGGACTATGCCGGGCCAATATTGATAGCCGATCGAAAGGGGCGAGGGTGTAAGCTTGTAAAGACATATCTATGCATCTTTGTTTGTCTGGCAGTTAAAGCTGTCCATATCGAGCTCGTTACAGATCTTACCAAGGAGGGCTACATGGCTGCTTTGAACCGGTTTGTTGCTCGTCGAGGCAAACCCAAGAGCATCTTATCTGACAACGGAACCAATTTTATTGGCACTTGTAATGAACTGCACCGTTTCTTACAAGATTCAAATCTTGTTTATGAAGTTGCTCAAAAGGGCATTGAATTTGATTTTGCCCCTCCATATTCTCCACATTTTAACGGAATTGCAGAAGCTGCCGTTCGTTCAACAAAACACCATCTGAAAAGATTATTACAGTTGACACACTTCACATACGAGGAAATGGCCACTTGCTTGACTCAAATAGAAGCTGTGCTTAACTCACGTCCTCTTACACCACTTTCCTCTGATCCACTAGATTTTACAGCCCTCACTCCTTCCCATTTTTTGATTGGACGATCACTTATAGCTGTTCCGCATCCACAGGTGACTGACATAAACATCGGCCGGTTGGAGCGCTATCACAGAGTGCAACACATAAAGCAGCATTTTTGGAAGCGGTTCCATTTAGAATATATATCTCTGCTCCAGCAGAAGACAAAGTGGGCGTCATCTAAAGGACAACTGGCAGAGGGAGCGTTAGTTCTCATCAAGGAGAAAGGACAGCCACCGTTGCTGTGGCCACTGGGACGTGTCACGAAGGTCTTCCCAGGGAACGACGGGACAACACGTGTCGTCGAATTAAAAACGAAGAGGGGGACGCTGTTACGTTCTTTTAATAATATTTGTCCACTTCCATTAGATTGACGTATCAACCCGGGGAGGATGTTCACGCAGACAAGGCGTGAATCATAGACGGCGCTTGGGAATGCGCGGAGGGCGCGGTGCGGCGCGGGGCGATACAGCAGCGGCGGCCCCGCACGTCACTCCATCATCGACCACGGTCAGCGACGCGCGCGCACTCTCGTTGTACGGAGCCCTAACCAACATTATACTGTCTTGAACCAATATTATAATTGTTATAGTCCATTTCAAGTCTTTATTTTACGAGCCTTTAGTTAGGTCATCAACAGTCGCAGCTAAAGCTGGTGTCTAAATATAAAAAAATACAATCGTCATATTAGATAATAGGTTTTAATTAGACCCTTGTAATTGTATAGTACATTTTATTGAAGTAATGAAAAAGCAATTAATTTATTTTCGGCTTGCTGTTAGGATATTTTTAGTTGAAACACAGATTTTGGAAATATGCTTGGTAGATGATAGAATAGGGTTAGGGTATCACGCAGGGTGAAGGTTATGTAAAAATTACTTAGATATTATTATTAAATTGAGTGCTTATTTTAAATTGTCATATAGTCAGAAATATATACCAAAAAGTAACATTATAACAATCTGTAGATCACACAAAATTTTGTCTCGCGTCAAGATCGAAATACGACTGCACTAATAGTGGCAGATGACTATTTAATTAAACCACTTATTTGTGTCAAACACATAACGACCATGTCTATATATATCATTAGCTACTTTCTTATCCGTAACTTATATATATATATATTGATGTATGATTTGATTGATGCGTGTATATATATATATATATACACGCATCAATTGGGGTAACCAATATACATGGATTCTTTGATAGAATGGTGAGGCTTTGAGATTTTATGACATTAAAGGTAAAGCATTGAATTAATGATCGCCACCACAATCGAAGCAGACACATGTCTCCCTCGTTAATGATTACTTCGTATCGTGAACAAGGAATATGTCAAATATATATTATGTCATTAGTCGACTGACATTTGCCAGCCTTGGTTTAGACATAACAAAGAATTATAATTGAATTGTTGGACCCAAGGTATTAGTTTGGACATATGGAAATGTTAGATATAACCAGTGAACGAAAGTAAAACATGGAAGTATTCTCACCGCTAAAAATGACATCACGGGATCTACAGAGAGTAGGCGAGGTTTAATAAAACTAAGTCATTTAGCTATAGTTATGTGTAATGTATAATTGTAGCAATGCGTTTGAGTTCTTGACATTGCAAGCAAGTAAAAATATTATATGCACAACAGAACAGCTATTAGCTATCTTGGCACATTCGCAGTAACGTCAGTTTTTAAGTAGCAGAGTTGAATAAGTAGGTGTCTATCAATAATAAGAATGTGGTTCGTATAAAAGTACTGTTTTATTTACGTTCATTGTGTATGACCAGAAAAATTATTGTTGGCGAAAGGTGGGTTTTAATACATAATTATGTATGTACATACCTGCCTAATATGTTAATACTCTTTGGATATACGTATGTTTTGGATGACGCTTACGTAAGCCTGAGGTTAAATATACCTATTGCTGCTTCTTATTGTGGATAAATGTATAAATAATACAATGGCATAGAGCGAGCAAATGATAGCGAACAAAAATACTGTTATTGTTGGCCAATTGGATATTGACTTAACATCACGGTAATGCTATGTTGTAGTTGACTTGTTATGCTTAAATCGTCAAGAATTTTCAAATGACATCATGTGCTAAGTATTTAACCATGATGGTATACATATAGGTACAGGTACATACATATATTAATTTATACATTTGTGGCATTACTGTGTGGTCAATTAGTCATATATATGAGTTACGTAGTGTACCCCCAAGTATAAAGTAAATTATTTAATGTCAGCTCCGTCTATAAACTGCACCATTACACTACTAGGTGTGTATATGTTATAGGTTGATTGAGGCACGTTATAGGTATCCCACCACGCTAATCCGGTAAGAGTTTACACCTATTGGGTATTAACTTTTTATTTCTTCTTCATTATTTACATAAAGAAAGCAACAATCATAATTTACAACTTAACTACTATTAACAAAACTAACCACTTATAAATAGAACAAAATGAAAAGTAACAAAATATGGGACACCTGTTTGAGTATAGTAAATAAGTTTTCTCATATTTGCTTCAACGTGAAAACGATCTATAATTATCTATTGAAACCGCAAATAACTTTGAAAAACCATAAGTGCGTGTCGTGGTATTGCAATTGCAAAAGATCGTAGTAAATGAACCTACAGTTGCATTTAGCGCAGTCAGCAGAGTACGAGACAGAGACTTCATTTTTGCAATATCGTTAGCACTAATTATACTCCTTGTACTATAAGCATCCACAGACCACGGTAACCACATGTCATCTTAAAACCTTTTAAAGACAGGTATATCAGACACTGATACTTTAACCGTGTATAAGTAACCGCTTTAGATATTTATATAAACATGATACAGATAACTATATCACAGTTAGAACATACACTCATATGAGTATATTTGAAGTTGTTCATACGTATTTTTACTGATAAGAATTCATGACACGTGTACGATATCCCAATCTTCTCCAATCTATATTATAATGAGCGCTTATATATTCTTTGAGACAAAAAGCGATGTTCAGTATATCGGAAGTGGGATAATATGTTATGTGTATTTACTTTTACAAGCCCCCAGGGAAAAGCAATCATCGAGAGAAAACTTCAAAATTGTCGAACATTTTGCAAAGAAAATACGTTGAATACAACGTCGGAATTAAATGTCACGTGCGAAAACAAACACAAAATGTACGTCCGACATGCTGATTTTGATCAACTCGCATTTGAGTAAACATTGAATGGTTAAATGAGTAAACTCTCGATTGGAAAAGTCGTTGTGACATATCAAACACTGTGACTCTAATACAATTAATAAATTTAATTAACACGATGATGAAGCATCGAGAGCTGAGTAGAACAGTGATTGAACATTCCGCAAGTTTGTCGTCGTCGAGTACAATCGATTACTCGCATCTTGGAGTTGTACTGCAAAAAGTTTGGAGCTCACAGACATAATGTGTACCTGTCTACTCTACATACGTACTGAGACGTACGCGCGTTAAATGAATTTCTCAACTAAAGTTTGATGTGTACAACGAACATGTTTGTACTCAGACAGAATAAAAGGTTTATCTTGTTTACGTATGTGATAAGAATTTTTTAATATCGAAATTGGTAAGTCCTACTTAACTTTGATGTACGTGACTGTGACATGAATGTACTCTTTTTTATTGAATTTAAAAAAAAAAACAACTCGCGCTTGAGAAATAATGCCTGGATAATGGAGGGAGTCCTCCAATACAGTTATTATTTTCCAAGGGGGTTTTTTAATATTGATAAATATTTAAACAATGGATGCAAAAAACACCCAGACACGGCATAACTATTTGTAGTATAGGTACACATTTATTTAAATAATTATCTTACTGAACTGTATATTTAGATTAGAGGATGCCATTTTTATTGTTACATTAATTTGTTACTTGTTATTCTTACGTGCCTATATTTTTATATAATATTCTTTTACTTAGGTTATTAATAGTTTTGTTTGTATCATTTGTTTAACGTTCAAACGTCTACGCATAAAACAGAGTTTATTGTTGTGGGTGGAATTTACCATACATATCATTATTTAATTGTTTGGCAATTTACGACCAATCTGCCACAGTTATGGTAGCTTAATTAATAAATAATATACTTATATATATATCAACAAGCACAAAATATTATAATGCTAGGATATTTTGTATGATTCCTATTCTAAACAGTGAGAAGCGCATCCTAAATATCCATAATAAAAGTTTAAATGCTATAGAATGTTAGACAAAGTAGAAATATCCTTTGGTTGTGGGTTCCTATATCTATTTTTATTTCTAACTAACTCAAACAGCTCACCTACACCATGCAAAACGTTACAGCAATCCATTAATCCACCATAACTTGTTCAGGGGATCATTAGACACGACTATCAGGCATACATTAGTCGTCGCAATAAACCCTCCTCTAGACTGTGCCATAAGTTAGGCGCGTCTTACTGCTGCGCCTGTTAGCGGCCTCGTATATCTGGCGAACAATGCCGCAGCCGCACTCGCGTAAATACCGAGCTGTACCGAGGAGTGCCGACGCTATGCAGAAGCGTATTGAACAATTAAACGTGTACCCAAGATTAGGTTATATACTGATTGATGATTTGTTTTGTGCTTGGCAATAGATTATGGTCAGCTAAACGTCCGATAGAAGCACAGTTGCGTATTTCACTATTAGGACACAGAGATGCATTAGAGCCCGCATGTGTCCATGTTATATCTGTCTTTGTAAGGTTTTATATTGGAATGTATGTATGTATGTACTCACCAACGACTGTAAGGTTATATCTGAAGCTGGTGGTTTGCGTATTCCTGAAGTCTACTCTGCATCGGTAGACACCCTCATCTCGGCGCTTCACGTCACGCACTAGGAGAGCCGCGGGAGGGGGTGAAGTTGAGAAGTGCGCGCGGGGACCGAACACTTCAGGTGCCGACCAATGCCGAGCTTCCGATAAATGCTTGCCTCGGACGTCAAAGCTGCAACCAATAAAATCAGGATTACATATAATATTGCACTAAATATATGTGGAGATTATAGTTAAATGGTGATAGCGAATATTGATCGAGTTTAACTAACATATCTGCAATAGGATAATAGGATTATATAAAACATAATGGCAATCCATATTTATAAACAAAATACAACTCATGCCGGGCATTAGGTAGTGGAAAATTGTATGATCAGGTAAAAGTTGGACCGTTGAGCTTTGAACGATGGACAAAAATGTAGTCGGTGAAAAACTAAAGCAACTAAAATATCAGAGCAGTTTTTATTTTATTTCTCTTTTTGAAACAAATATTTTACAGCTGTACAATTGTACAGCGCCCACCGCAACAAAGTCACAATTAATAACTTTCAACATCATGACAATGAAATCAAAAAACCGTTCGCGTTGAAAAACGGTCTGCACGCGGGCTGTAACAGGCGCGTACAATGGCCATCAATAAAGTCGCTGGGAGACACGTCTCGTCACCGTATCTCTTGACACTACGTGCTGAGATAACACGTGATATATTGATGCTGAGTACCAACTTGGTGCCGAGTGAAAGGTCCGATGTAGGCCAGTGTGACGGGCCGGCGTGGTTTGATACGAGTTCCACGTAAAGTTACATGTGAAAGATGAGAGTTCGTGATATGTTCCAGTGCAGCCATTATGGTTAACGCTCTTTACATTTAAACTGCCGATTTAAAAGGTTGTGGACTTTATTTTTCCTCTCGTGGTATACTAACTTACACCGTATCCGTGAAATTTTCTTAGAACATCCTCTCAATGAAAAATTGTAGGCAATTGTTAATTTTGTGCGTTCTTTGTTTAGTTATTATATATAGAATTGACTGAATAGTATGCTGCAGGCAGTAGTAGTGCTGTTTTGCTGGAAAATGTTGATTTTATGTATTCTCTAACTAAATTTTATTAGCAATAGCAGGAACTATAGAATGTGTTCGGCAGATGACAATAACTTGCGCATTATTAGGTGCCACGCACCCAAACATGCACACTCTTATTCAGTAATATATAAGCGTTATTATATTTTACATATTAAATTTGTATAAATATTATTTTTATGGCAACACAATATTATGATCAAATAAATGTATTAGTTATTTAATATAATTATCCCAGCAAATCTATTTCTAGTGCAATGCTAGAACACGAAGAGATTACGCAGAGTTTGACTAGCTTGTAACAAATGCTTCAACGATTAGCGGCGAAGTAATTGCTCTACTTATTAATATTTAAATTTTAAGCATACGTATATATTTAATTGATATTAGTTCTGTACATAGTATGTACCACTGTGCCGAGGGTGGCGACTCCCTTTGCAAATGTTGATGTTGATTCGCTGAGTTCTTTACTTAAAGCAGCGATAGCTCAGTGGGGAGACCAACAGACTGCAATGCAGAGGGTCTCGGGTTCGAACCCACGTCACGCACATATGACTTTCGTAAATTATATGACTTTTTGAAATTATGTGCGTATTGATTCACAATTATCGCCTGCTCTGTGCCTCGGAAAGCACGTTAAGCCATCGGTTCCGGCTGCCATGAACATCTATGGCAATCGTTATTAGGAGAGTGTCGACACAAAAGATCCCACTGGGTAGAAGTGTCGCCGGTCTGCACTGACTCTATATCAACGCCTGTTTGAGAAGAGTTAAGGTATAGTCCAATCTAGCTAGGATATCCTATTTATTACACGCATAACAGTCTAAAATCTGAGACACGTACCATGGAATATTAATTCATTTAATAAATATTAACAAAATTAATTATCGAATCAGGTCCTGGAATATTGAATGCATTTATTTTCTGTCGAGATAGTATTTGCAATTATACTAATCCTAACTAATATTATTAATGCGAGTACACACTTGCATTTACAAACAGATACATGTTTGTTACGCTGTCACGCCTTAACTACTCGACCGATCATCACATATAGAAAAGGACGTATACTTAATATAGAAAAAAAACATTTCCCGGATAATTAGTAATTAACTTCTCGGCCGATCATCATGTACAGAAAAGGACGTACATTTAAAACAGGGGAAAAAAAGGATATCCCGGATAATTAGTAATTATAATATAGAATAACAGAAGTACGATAAATAAAATTTCAAAATGGCAGACAAAGTCAGCACGTGAACATATATTTTGTATTTCTGTGGAAAAGAACTATAACTGAAATCTTTACTTAAGCAATTACAAATAAATCAAAAATCTAGTGAAGTTCAAGTTGTTAATGATGTAACTTGTTCAGTTTAATCACATTTCAAGGGTCAAATCGTCGGCTTTAGTTTGATCCCTGACATCATATTTTGTTACTGTAGTCATGTAATTAGTTGTATTTGGAGACACAAGCTTATAAATAAACCTTTCCATGAGTAATAACCACTAGTTTAGATCAGGGATGTTGTGAGCTATTCGTTTATATATCTTCTATACGTTGTAAGTAGCCCCTATTCTTATAAGCCATCATATAATTACATATGTTTACGGAAGTTTCCAGGTCAGTAAAGTGCTCCCAGCTCTTATATTATTACATTCTAGTAATAATTATAACAACCATGTACGGTGAAAGACAAAAGTGAAGTGGCATCGTAAGGTACACATTCGCATACTAATCCGAGCGAATATCTTTATATGTGTACATCACACACAAACAACGCAATTTTTTTTTTATTTTTTTTTTTGTTTTTTTAACGCAAACATTATTTAATGTAATGATAGTAGGTGAAGTTCGTCATGCGCATGTGTGCAAGACGAGACAAAAACGAGTTCTTGTATATATACCTATAATAACTACTATCCCTTATATTCAACAACAGTCTTTCTGTTAGTCCGCATTTACAATTAATGCTTAAATTTGTCTATCGTATCGCAGGTTGCGATAGCCGAGTGGTCAACGAGTCTTCTCATTTTATCACTAAAATATAATGAAGGTAGTTCAAATCCTGGGGTCTTCCAATTTTTGTTGTTTTATTACTGAAATTTTCATATATTAAAGATAAACGTTATTTTTGTCTATTTATTACGTACAAAATGTGTTCTTTTAGGAATTAAATTAAAATTAAATTATTTTCTTGTTATAATAATTATTACTTATCAGATTTAGTTTCATTACTAAAAAATCACATCTTGTTTTTATTTTTAATAAATAAATAAACAATGCAAATTATAATTAAGAAAAACAAAATTTTATTCAATTTATAACAATAATATTTCATTATAAAAACAATGTCAAAATATGACTACTGAAAATGAACTTTCATTAAATTTTCTGTAAATGTTTTTTTTTCTGTAAAATATAGTATTGAAACATTTACGTAAATTTAATAAAAGAATATCTTTAATCTTTACTATTTAGATTCATTTTACTTACAAATCATATTTTGCAATTATAATGGCAATTGAGGTTATAGCTTAGTTATTCTTTTTCACAAGGAAAAGAGGATTGAAACTTAACCTCAATTCTAACATCGTCAACCAGCACGTCCCCTATTTGAAACAACTTTGTTTAATATTTAGTGTGACCTCCATTGTTCTTAATAAAGCTCAAGAGACGTCTAGGCATGATGGTCAAAATATTAACACACATAGTTCGCAACGGTCTCGTCGGTATGATACCCTTTGATTCATAAGCATTCACCAATCATCTTCGCTGAGTTTGGTTAATAAGAAGCGGTCTTCCACTTCCCGCCCGACTTATTAAGCTCCCTTCTTCTTCAAATTGTTTCACCCAACTACTTACAGTATTTCTCGGAAATAAAATAAAAAATATGACATAATCGTAGATAGCGATTCCTTAACAGCGAAATCGTAAATCACAATACCATAACATAATATTTAAAAATAACTTACTCTTAGAGTTTATTCCAGTTTCGTCGGCAATTTAAGATATATTAAGTACATAATTATGCCATATATTTGCCCTGGATTCAATATTTTTATTAGATTGCATTTTAAATGTAGATTTTCAATCAAAATATTAAAAAATGTTTGCTATAATAATGATACAAACGCTCATAACAAAGATCACCAACCAACATCATTACATAATTCTATTCAAGTGAGAAATTATTATATTTATTAATTTCCCCCTTATCTTTTGAATAACTGCGGTTTAAATAAGTCTTAAAGTAAAGTAACAAGTCATCGATGTTTCTAATTTAAGAAAAAAAATACAAGAATATTATCACATCCTGGGGATCGAACCAACAAGCGTTACTTTTTAGATCGCACTATTACCAACGTAGCTACAACATCACTTACTTGTTTATTTGAAATTAATACTCACAATCACAGGTGACAGTATAAGTGAGGCGGGTTTATGTGTATGTGTGCAATGATTTTATTGAAAAGGTCGTAAGTACAACTTTTATGATTCTATCGCTTTTGAAAATTGCTACTCGACTTTTGCACCTGACCGTACATATTGATAGTATAAAGTTTCTTTAGTAGTTTAATAGATTAAAATATTTAAGTTTGTTACAAGTATTAAGTAATTGATTAATTATATTCTGGTCTTAAATAATCATCGAGAACTCATACAATATAGTTTCAATTTTAACGTGATCTAATGTTATGTTTAAGCTATATATATTATACATATATATTGTTACATAGAACAGACTATACATCATTTGTGGACGTATCAAAAAAAGTAAATCTCATATCAAGAAGATATTTAATCAACATGGTTAAGCTAAGGTAATCCAAATCCTTACTAATATTATAAATGTAAATGTGAGTTTGTTTGTTTCTCAACCGATCATCATGAAATTTTGTGTACACGTTTTACATTAATATAAAATATATTACATATCAATAACGTATTCATTTATCAATGGTGTAGACAAAGACATAGGGCCTTTCATCCAGATAAAAGCAATGTTACTACCTTAACGTAATGCGAGCGAAGCCGCGGTAGGTTAGGCGCAAAATCTAGTGATTTATAAAATGCGTCAGTTAATACTGTTTGAGGTCTAATGGCTCGAATATCTAGCCATATTTCTGGAACAATTATCATCTATCATTCGTCGTGGAATAGTGCGGCGCGCGGCGTGCGGCAGGCGATGCGGTTTGCGGCCTGACGGCGACGGGCCGCAGTCTGCCTCTGACAAAAATGTTGCCCACAGCGCCGTTATACGGGAAAACACAAATAAACTGCCTTTCGTTTGGTTCGTATTGATAGGCTGTCTGGATGAAATATCTTTTAATCGATATATATTTCGAGACTTTCTGACAAGCTGTGATAACTTGCGAGGATTTCA
This sequence comes from Catocala fraxini, assembly GCA_930367265.1. Taxonomy (NCBI): domain Eukaryota; kingdom Metazoa; phylum Arthropoda; class Insecta; order Lepidoptera; family Erebidae; genus Catocala; species Catocala fraxini. Next base: position 20,113,313 of record OV884029.1, read on the forward strand.
ATGTATGTTAAACTCAAATATCAATAGTAGCAATCGTTTAAATTGTTATAGATAATGGGATATACACACATCAAAAAAAGTGCGCGTTCACTTGGATACGTGTGATATTTTTTAATTGCTTAAAATATTTCAAAATAAATTATTTCTTTTGTGTTCTTTATTTAAGAATACATCATTTGAATGTAGAAAACATAAAATCTTCTTTTGTTTTCTTTTTATATAAAAACGAGGTCAATGATAAATGACCCTCATTAAAGAATGTATAATGAATTTGAAAGCCTGAAAGCTGTTCATTCTCAAAAATCTCTTAATCAATTTCTCTAAAATTGTTCACTTGAAAAATGCCAGGTGGACTTTCGGAAGTCTTGCAAGCAAGAATAGTGTTATTGCGTGAAGAAGGATATTCTACAAGGCAAATCGCAGCCAGTATCTCTGTTGCTCAAACCTACGTCGTTCCTACCCTGTAGATGTACTGGAGCATGGGCAACCTGGTTGACCGACCTCGCAGTGTCTGCCCGGCTGTCCTTAGTGATGTTCAGAAGCGCTACATCAGACTTCTTGCTGTCTGTGATCCATTAATTAACGCTACCAAACTGAGATTAGAGCTGCTAGCTGCTACTGGACTGGATATTAGCACTCAGACCATTCATAATTGTTTACACCACTTTAGATTACGATCAATAAGGTCCTGGCGAGCACCTTGGAATATTTGGGAACGACAGCGACGTAGATTGCAGTGGGCCAGGTAGCGTCAAAACGATGTAGACGAAGAAGAAAATGTCTGGTGTTATTATCTTTTCGTTGACGAAACACGGATTAGTACGCTCCCTGATAATCAACGTGTCCGAGTTTGGAGACGGTTCATTTGTATTAAATTTGTAAATAAAAGTGAAAGAAAAGAAGTAAATGAATAAAATTATTTATTTTAATCAAATCTTCGCATTTCTTTAAATTACAAATTTCACAGAGATCGGAATACCATTTTTTTAAAGAAAACAAAAAGAATATAGAGATTTCTTATTAAAATTGTGTGTTTTTAAATGTTAAAGCAATAAATAATGCATTCATTCATTCTATTTTGACACGAGAAAAAATATCTTAACTTTTCCAAGTGAACGCGCACTTACTTATTTTGATGTGTGTACATATTTATTACTATTAGCACTTTACGATACATTTTTGCATGTATATTTAATGACATTGCCTAGTTGATTTATTGACGTAAACACCGACAGATACAGACCACGATATGTAGACATCCTGTGGACTGAGGATTGATTACTATATTGCAACGTATACACATGATTTATTTTATTTTTGGTTTATCTTATTTGACCAAATTATTAACAATAAAGCGATTGGTTATGTATTGTGGTGAGGCCAAAATAACATAATGTAATATAGAGTGTACCAAAATTGAGACATATGGGCGAAGGCAACGCGTTTTTTCCTTTTGTTTCAGATCCAATTCCAATCAATTGGATGCCTAGGAAGGGACATTCATCTTAAAGCCTGTTATGTTCTTATTCATTTTAGCCATTAGTTTGATGTGACCAAATTAAACCAACGGAGATCTACTTAAATCGTTTTCTCACGGGCATGATGCTGATTATTATTATTTATAAAGATAAAACTAAAATAAACTTCCCTTTCAGAATTTCCAGGCGTCCAAATGAGTCTCGAAACTTAAAAGTTTTACTTTGCCGTCTCTGTTAGTTCGTTCGTTTACAAATGAACTCTGAAATGCAAATATTTTGATATTTGGGACGGTGGACGGTGCTACGGTATTCGAATCTGGCAGAGACCGCTATACGAGGGACTATTTTATTGCGGCCATAGCCTCGTACAGATTAAACTATGCACTATTTTGTTTGCCTAGTTTTTAGTTGATTTGTTTGTGAGTACTCACTGGATTCGGTTTCAAGTTTGAGTATAGAACATTTTTGTGTTAAATGATTCGTATGTCCGGGCTCGGTTCTTTTGTGTAAGTGACACAATGAAAGCTTTGTCGTTTTGTGTATAGTTGGGTGACTCAGTTAGATGAGAATAAAACAATTGTAGTTGTAAATATAATCTGTGTATTATTATATAACATAACGTACTTAATGTGTAATAACCATTTAGTAATAGGAGATTTAGTAATTTCTCTAAGTAATTATTATTCTAATATTCTGCTACTAATCTAAAATATGCTTTACTTTTTACTCTAAGCTATACTTTATTTCTGTTATGTGCTCTTAGTTAAACAGATGCAAGGTACACACTTTATTTAATAAACCAGTATGTTTGTTTTGTTCAGTTTTATCGCGCCTATTTGATTCTTATTGATGTGACGAATATATATTAGTTTGATAACAATGTTTCGAGTTTGGTGTGAACAATGTGCCATTTTCTACTAATGCTTAAGCTATAGGATTCCTAAAATAAGCACTGATAATTGGATGCAATTAATTTGTACCAAACAGTCAGCTTTTCCTTACAGCAGGAGCTTTTAGGATTTGGAATATGCATTTGGGCTTAATCATGCGTACAATACATTAATCAACCGACAATACAATAGACGGTGTGGGACGCCATACGTAATTACTAATCAAGTCAATTCAAATGGTACTAAAATGCCATTCTGCATCAATAACCTGGATATACGAACTCGAATACAGAACAACAAAGAGTCAAATTAGACAGAAAATACTTAAATCCCGTTAAAATTCCATAATAATTTTTTTATGAAGCCTTTTCATAATATCAGCTCTCACATCAACTTTTCAACTGCTAGGCCCGGGCCTCTTTTCAGTGTGAGTAGGAGTTAGGGTTAGACTAAAGTCCGCCATGCTGGTCCAGTGCAGGTTATCAGACTTCACACATCATCGAGAAAATTTTGGAGAACTTTCATGCATGTTTCAGGATGTTTCCCTTCACCGTTAAAGCGAGTGATAATTATTTATTGAATACGCGTATGACCTCGAAAAGTAAGAGACGCGTACCTTTTGATCGAACTCGAGATCGCTGCGTGAAAGGCCAACGTTATTCCACTAGGCTATCGATAATTTTATGTTATTATTGAAATTGGTAATGGAGGTAATGCCATTAAAATAAAAAAAGGAATAATAGATCGTTGCTTTTTTTACAATATTGCAATTAATACAAACGCGCTTGTTTATTTGATTACTAGGTGTATCTGTGTTTATAACACAGTTTAGTATATAATAAGTGAGCATATCGCGCCATTATTTTCACGATTTTGATTTTCTTAGATTTGTCACCATTTAGTTTTTATGCGTATTCCACAAGAACCGAGCATCTTTGTCTCTCCTTTGTTGTGTCTTATCAATTATGATTGCCCAACTTTTCAACTAGTGCCCGCCCTGAGCGGGTTGGTACCAACATTTTGCAGTCGCCAAACAAATTTGCGTTCTGAGTAAAGTAAAGGGCAGAATATCTTGTAAGCCATATTTTACAGCAGGTATGTACATACATATATACTTTGCATGCTTTTAACATAATCAAATAATTCACAATGCTAAAAATACGATATATAAAAAAAATTGGTACTAAAACTTATTGCACTTGACATCGATCATTTTCCAGAGTGGAAATCTAAAGTGAATCCCGTTCAACATCCGACAACCTAAAGATACTTCACATTACACTTAAAACTGAAGCATCAATCGTTATTCAGATATTTTCACATTATTAATATGATTTATTTATATATATTATGGTTCGTTTCCATTATAACAACTTAATAAGTATCGGACAAAGGAAACATGTTGCGAATTGATGATACCTGAATGAGAGGAAGTACTTATTTGCTACAATCTCTTTGGATGCGGAAATAATATCCACTTTGACCAACAACGTAGAAAATATTAAGAGCGTTATAGAAAAACTAGGTAGCGTGAAATTAATAAAATCGTACTACTTTTCGCAAATCACCTAGTCAGTACTGAAATTGCCTGCCTTACAAGCTTACCTTTTCGGAATAACTGATGCGTAAATAATTTAATAAATGTGAAATCGTGTTACTTTGCTTTTCTGTGTTATGTTTAGATCTTGTTGGTTTATTTTTCCTCTAAGTTAAATAAAATCCACGACTATGTTAATATGGTGCAAGTAAACAACAAAATAGCGATAAATATACTACGTACAACATTCAACGTTACATTTGTAGTTATTGTATAAAAATCGTATGAATGCTATTTATGTTGGGGTAGTATTGTGTACATGTTTGGTGGGGTCCGGTGGGCGCATTATGTTCGCGAACATTAGAATAAACAAGGCAGTATTAAGTGTCGGGAGCCGCCATTAATCATACAAGCTCACATGCTCCATGATTTTAATGTGTAATCGCTTACGTGGAAAATACAAAAGGGAAAGAAAAAATTTAAAAGGTACCGTAACGAGAGGCACCGCGTGTGTTTTATTTATGCGTGTATGTTTGTGCACGTAACCACATTCTGGTAATTATTTTAGTATTCAAATTGTCGGATTTTATAATTCTTTTTACAATTTATGTGAAGTGTACGGCGGAATATATATGTCGTATTTAATGGTTGGGCTGTCGGCCACAACTTAATTATCGTTTTTGATGTCATCACTATGTTATACTTTAATGAATATTGCGTAACCCTGTTATAATTATGCTGCGCAGTTTGCCGTTGGTTGCTCATATCCTAGAAAACAATTCATCATTGTCTTTTATATTTATGACAGACAGTTACATATTTAGAGCCTTCGAAGGTTAGTCATAAATTTCTTTACCAAGTCACTCATTTGTTGTCGCTATCTACTAGTCTCAATTTTATTTGTTCACAAAGTTACAAGGCGTGCTCATATTGTATTCTAGAAGCGTCGATCAAAACGCCGCAGGGATCCTTTGTCGGTGGGCACATCGACGCGACGCGCCACTCTCACCGATCACGGCAGTCACGGAGCTATTCTAATGACGGCATGTAACGTCACGTGGCGACAGTTGCTACTTGTATGCGATTCGAGTTCGGGCCATTGTAACATCCATAGTGTAAATCACCTTACGATGTGTGTAACACAATTTTTAGGTAGCTTATCATGATGCTCAAAGTCAGAAAGCAATAAAATGTTATGTACCAAACATTCTGTATTTTCATATATTTTCTTGTTACAATGTGTCTGATTATGTACATTAAAATTCATTGATGTAGTAAAAGCAGTTGGAATCAGAATAATTTTATACGTCTAAATAATTAATTCTATAAAACATGCCTTTCAGAGAGTGTAGTTGGGATCAGAACAATTATTATGTACCTCTAAATATGAATGATATAATTGTTTTCAATTATGTGAAAGAGAACGAATAAAGTATAAAGGTAGTAATAATTACAAATTTGAATTTCAAGTACAAATAATATTTTGTAAGAAAAGCGCTTCAAAATACATTCACACACACTAACTAAACTATTCTGGAGGTATTTCTACATAAGCTAAGCGGCTATGTGTAAGGCGCATAGTTAACGACTTCAGTTTTTCCACAGTTCGACCGCCCACAATCCAGTTTCACACAAGAATCTAGAAAAACAACAAACTGTTCAAATCCGCAACTACCTACATTTCTCGAAGTTTACCCGAACTGCCGTAGGGCCCTGCATTAAAAGAAACGTGATTAATAGGATGAATTAATATAGAATTAGTATTGTCGTGATTTCGCTCCCGAGGGAAACGAGAAAACATGGTTGCTGGAAATTCAATATACCGTAATAGTGCCTTAGTAAAATGGGTGAACAAACATCACAAATTACACTTGAGAGCTCGTGTTTACTCTGTTAGCTAACATACATACATGGCTATAATGTACAATATAGATCTGTTGATTTATTGTGAGCCATTGTTTCATGTAATAGCTTGTGTTGTAAGATGATGCAAATGGTAATTCTATATTGCCAAGAATTATGTGTATGCTTTCTGCCAATTTGCTGAGGTAACCTAATGTATTATAAGAAATGCCTATCAAAGAAGTAAAAAAGCTACAGATATATATGAATACTTATTATTTATTTACTAGATATATCATAGGGAATGGAGGTAGGTAAAGTGTGTTAGGACAAGGCTACCAATATGTGGGTGTAATGCACCCATTCTAGAATTTGTGTATTTTTGTCATTTACTGGGTGAGACTGGCGTTGCTAGTTATTTGGTGCCTATATATTTATATAGGCATCAAACAACTAGCAACAGCTAGTCTCTCAATCAAGCCAGCTCAGATGAGCTACCTTGCCCGGCGAAATACTACTCCCTTACACTGCCACTGCATTTAATGCCATATGTAAGAGTTCCGTAGGCTCACCTACTATCTCTTTCTTTTCCTTATCTCTCATCACCTCTTTGATTCCTTCAGCACGCATCTAATACCCTTGATGTTATAGTTTAGGCTAGGGCAAGCTTACCGTCAGGCAAGCTAGAAATATGCTTCTCACATTGGTAGAATAACAATTGTTCTACATAATCCTTACAGAGTGAATTCTTGTTTATCTGTATAATCTTAGACACCGTGTCGATATTTAAAGTCTATTTTTCTTACTGCCTTCAGAATATATTTGGTATCTTATAAATAGAGATGACAATAAATTTACTATATTAAAATGCCTACCAGTACGCCATATTTGTTCACTAAATAATATTGTCATTTTTGTATGCAGTAACACTTTTGCTGTTGGTCCTACAAGGCAATCAAACATTTAGTATAAATTCTTATTCGAACCAATAAAAACCACTAGTTGAAATGAAAGTGAAAAAGAAATTAGGAAAATCTAACATTTATATAGTTTTGTTTAAGAATTTAACTAATATGTATACGTACCAAAACTTTCACAGTATCAGTTGATTTTACAACGGACTTTTGAAAATTATTATTCGTCAAGAATTTTTAATTTTTGTTTGTGGTAGTTCAATAACGTTGAATATTTCAAAATAAGTTTTAATGCCATGCTATTATTTGTGTTGGAATATTAGTTTGATAATTTTACACCAATAAGAAATTTAAATTGTAGCAACATAACTTATGATTATTTAATCTAGACAAGTCGTCTATGTTGTTTTAAATACCGCACTAGAAATCAAACCCTGTGCTGCGGGAGACTTTACTAACATTCAATCAACAGACACAAGGTACGATCGTTAGTGGACCACGAAAGTAATTGTCCATTGTGAGATTTGCACCCACAATACTAAGTGCGGTAGCAACGTTCGCTCGCTGCAGCATGACCACAGCACTATCCGTGCACACAATATACATAATAAGCATAAAAATAATAAATTAGAAAATTTAAGTTGTTTGTGCTACGTCAATTTTGAAATCATTGGAACAATGGATAGAACGAACACCCAGACTAGAACTATCTGGGAATGCCACACACTTGCAAGCCTTAAACATGGCGGATAGTTTATATTGAGGTGATCTCTACAGACGATATTCATAAGGTTACCCAAATAATACGAGTACGTACCTATGTATTGTGTCTCATGTTCAGGCCTTCAACCTTCTCTCACTGAGAAGAGACCCGTGCCAGGAGTGGGACAGTTCTTTGCAGGACTGATATTATAAGAAGCCAATAACACTTTATTCCATTCGATCACTAAATTTGTTACCATCATGGATCAACTTCGTGATTAAATTTGATTTAAATTTATTAGCGTAGAATGAACACTTTTCAAGTTTGACCACTAGTTTCGAGGTCCTCTTCTATAGAATAAATTAATAATGGATCTTTCCAAAATTATGTTGGATTTGTTTAAATGTTATTAAAGCATCATCTGAAGTTGGCATTGTTGCTGAAACTCTGCAGTAAAGCTATTGTGTAGTATATAAGAGTTGAATTAATCGCGTCGTGGCAAACTTTGGTGAATACAAATTATAATATACATTTATGCACTACCTATATTTATTGAAGTTAAACTATTAAAATATTTGATAGCAACGATGGTACAATGTTGGTTCACGCTGCCACTTAAGCTCACCGTACTGCGAGTATGGTTTAAAACTACCATCAGACATTGCCAAGATTTACCCGTTAACGAATTTAATTTTGTTTAGTTATTAAATCATTTTTTATACATTTTTAAGGCACTATGATTAATTAATGTGTCGCGTGAGCTTAACTAACATTCAAACAACGGACACAAACAATACCCAGACTCGTAACAACTGTTTTGTGGATTAAACAAATTTATATTCGTTATGGGAATCGAACTTTCTACGAGCGAGGCAGTGGCGACGCGATCATTTAAACCACTATGCCACCTGTGCAATTAGACAACTATAAGGCATACTTGCCATAATACTCGATTATGTTAATTTTTTTATTGCAGTTTATATTGGTAACCGTCTGTGGAGTATATATCTAAAACTGCCCGATAAATAAACCAAATATTATCATATTATTAGTCAGCGTTCTACTTATAAACGGCAGGTGTCCAAAAAGTCGTCATCATTTGAATTTCATTTAGGTTTAGCAGAAGGAAATCGGCTTACTATCTCTCCGGTGATTCAGTGAATAATAATATAATAGCTTCATCATCTTGGTGAAGGCTTCGCTGCGGCTAATGCGCGCCGCCGAGTGACTCACTTATTACCTACAGCTGTAAAAGTTTGCTAGTACTTAGGTCTTTTATTATGAGATTAAATCTTAAAGTAACAAAACGACTCTTCTGCTGGTCCCGTGGTATAGCTTTGCTTTTATATTTATGGCCTAGTATGAAGTGTTTGATTTTCGGATTGGACAAAGAGTTCATGGGATTGTGTCAAGAATTGCTTAGCAGTGGCAAGGAGTCTGTAATTGTGCCCGGTAAACGCCAATAGAGTCGCCCACTATTACGTGAATCCAACTAAAGTTGATAAAATGTAAGTGTAATACACCTGTATCTACTTTGTCGGGGATATAGGCGTGAGTATGTAGTTAAAAAGAAATTGCTACGAATCCGTGTGTACGTCGCCGTTCAATATTTGTATAGTTCCTAGAGCCTAGTAATAATTACATGACGGCTCGTGATTTATTGCATGAGTAGTTTCACTAACTTAGTAAGATATAGGCTGTGTCTAAGATCTCATCATATTGCCGGTGTGATGTGTATTATCATACTAAATATGAAACGCAGGACATTTTGTTAACCTTTTTATTAAACTCTTCTTCCCTATTATTATGGGAGATGTTATAGAACATTGGCAAAAGTAAATGCAACCAAAAGTAGTTCTATCTTAAGTTGAAATTACGGACGCTTCACCTGAAAATGTCACTGAACTATATAACTTTGATTTAAATTTAAAAAAGGTGAAGAGGTACTACTTTAGTACAAACTTCAACGTACCTTTATTGACATAAGTGTGAATGGCAATGCTTACTACTTACTAACTTATAGTTTCAAAACACGTAACTGTGATTCTCTCTCGTCCTTTCAAAATCCTTCGACACGTGTGAGCATTCCGTCTTTCTAAGTTTGTCCATAGATTCGCAGTCAAGTGATTAATGTGAGTGGGCACAGTTCGCACCTCCGGTGAACATTGCTAGGAGCATTCAAGTATCAATCATTGCAAGATACAGTTGGCGTAGTTAACGGGGACCTGAATAGTTATAAGATTTCTTGTTTTATCCACTTTATTATGATTGGATATTTTAGTTTATTCTGGCATATAAGATAATTGTATGAAAAGCCATTACTGGTGATAGCATCGAAGTCGGTCTGATTGTGTATTTTGCGTATTGCTCAACATAATCCAATAATCAACCATTATCAACGCTTAATTAATATGGAATAATAATCGATTTGTCGGATGCTTCAAGTTTAAATCGATAATAATTGTACATAATATATACAATAAACTGACCTTGTTAAAAAGTAGGTTGATAAAACTCAAAGTATTTTCGTTTCTATTGAATTAATTCCTTCAACCGTTTATACTATTACTTTTAGAATACATAATTGTGTAACTAATAATTTAATTTCACATATTTATCTGGCAAAAATACACAGACAATATTTAATATTAGTATACGACTATAAAGTATTCTTCTCAGGCTTTTATTTCTGCAATACTTTTATGTACAGAAATGGTTCTCTCAGCACCAATATATCAGCATTTTATAGCGATGTACTTTGAAATGCTAACTGTTGTGGTAGACTCAGGGTACATATACGGACTGACGCATTATTCACGAATTTCGTCGCTCTTGTATTTGTTTATCAAATATAGAAGATGTCATCTCTAGTTAGGTCGAGGTGTACTCGTAGAATTGCAAATTTAAACATGACGCCCGCCGCCTCCACCTCAACCATTCTTAGGATGGGTTCTCACTGTGCATACGTATCATAAATAACTTTATTGGGCACTAGGTTTTGCCCACGGCTTGGCGCATGTAAATGTAGGTTACGTTAGTAACAGTACTTTTTCTGGATAAAACTCTATGTCCTTTTCAGTTCCCCTTACGATGTGTATGAGAAATTTCTTCATTGGTCGAGTAGTTAAGGTGTGGAAACGTAACAAACAAACAAACTCAAATACACATATGAAATTTTAGTAAAAATTGGACGTTGTAATATGTTGAATAAAATCAGCTGATCACACAAAAAAAATATTATCGTCAATAAGCTAAGCTCTATAACACAGAGCGTAATTATATGTCCGGTTGCCCTATCCATCATTTTTAGAAATGTTTATTATAATTGAGGAATAAAATAGTCCAGAAAGCAGGAAACTTGAATCCTCAACACTGTGTCTTCGCTGTACTAACTAAGCTATAAAATTTCCCTCTGTATGGTACGAAGGCGATGCTATGCAAGGTACATGTACTGAATATACAAAATGTACCACATTGTTATTATAAATATAGATGTAGCCCTATCATTACCATGTTGTACATTTCTCCTATCTAGTTTACAATCCTTTCTACATAAATCATGTTTTTCATCCCAATCCCAAAGTTATAGTGAACTTGAAGCAATTTATCAGCCACAAACTATCTGTATCGTAAGACCATTTCATTACTTTTTGCTTCACACTACACACCTATTCTCTTTCCGGCGATATTAGGTTTTTAGTAATCTACCGCGATCATAGTACGTTGTGCCTTTGTTTGAAATTTACGTGCGCACCGTGGGCAATTCTTTGGAAACATCGTAAATAATGTGAACAAGTCGTTTGAGTGGGAAGCCAGACAAACATGTTTGTATGAACATGAAAGAGATATTTGTTAGAGTTTTTTGTCGGGCCTGATGAAAGAAGTTATGCAACGTACCTACATGTGAGTTGATGTTACGACTTGTCGTCAACAATGTCTCGCTCAGCCTCGTAAGTCTGCGTCTTCAAATTTTGTTGCAGATTTATCGTCCGGTTCGTAAACAAGTATGGCTCGCTACTTTTTATATATTTCATTTGCTGACATTCCACGTTTAGTCTTTCGGTGTTGAAGGCTTTTTGTAGCTAGCTGAATACGAAGTGTTATATTGACACATTTTTAATTTATTTGATTTTGTTTTTGTTGTTATGTACAATGCTTTTGAGATAATTTCAATATCATCAATTGATACGTCATACGGAGTCAATAACCATCTTTTTTAGCCACATAATATTAAAATATTTTTATTTCGTTGATATAGTTGCAGTCACTCCGTGAAAATCAAACAATACACTAAGATATACCAGATTAATTGTGTTACGAAATAGGGCTTCGTAGTAGAAAACACGCAGGTCAGTCAATCCATGTGGTCAACTAAGAATGGCATAACCATGACCAATGATGGGTGACGAATTGTAACACTACTTAGTAACTCGCCAATCATGTTAGGCTGTGAGTTTTCATGAACATGTATGACTATCTATGTAGGAAGTCAGTATCCTCAAATAATCTTATATTGGATTTAATGTTAGAATTTCACTATCCTTTTGGATTGTAAAAGATAGACTTACTTCTTAGCTAAAATTGATGTAACGTTTTCAGTCAGATTAAAAACCATACGTAAACTGATTTAGGTTAGATTTAATACATTTGGGAAATAATACTTTTGGGCTATGTAGAAAATGAAAATACTTTGACCTACATTGACAAAGGATAAAGAAGAAATGAGATGAATAAAATGCTCAAAGCTTTTAACCCATAATAGCATATAAATTTATCGTCTTATATGAATGTCCGTTATACAACTTATTCGTTATTTTTATCTATATTGTCTTTTTACACCAAGCGGTATAATATAATAGTACACTTTTATTTTAAAATATATTAATATTGATTACATTAAAATTGTGTCTTAACTATATAATACATAAGTTAAAGTCTAAGTCAAAATATGTAGTTTAATTTTACTATATTACTGATATTACATTTAGGATAGTTGTTTATCATAATTCTTTTTTCTTTCTTTTTCGTGTGGTTAGTGGCCAAGTCTGTTGTCAAGAGTTGTTCAAGCCGCCCGTAGGCCTCTGACATGGCTTAACGACTGCTGTCAATTTGACAACAACCGGGACCAACTTTTTACGTGCCCTCCGAAGCACGGAGACGTTCAGATGAAATACCACTAAGCGGTCACCCATCTATAGATTGACCGAACCCAACGTTGCTTAACCTCGCTAATTGCTTACTGATCAGTGAGTGCAACTGGCTATGAGCATTGCACTCACTGATATTTTTGTTATTTCGTAATTGAAATTCATATTAACACGCATTCACATTTTTTTTAAAACGATACTCTCTTTTCCCTATATATAATTACCAGATAATTTAGCAGGTTTAGAAAATCTATCAGAGTTGTTCCTTACTTCTTAAGTTAACTGACAATTGAAAAATCGACCCATTGTGTAATAGTCTAAAAGCTGTTCAATCTTGTTTGAGAGAAGTAAGTAATTCTCTGAATAAAATATTGTGCTAAACACCTCGATTGTATTGGTTTTTTATTGGCTGTACATACAAAGAGTAACAAAAAGGTATGGTGATATTAAGGGTCGTAACGTATAGCTAATGTAATGTTCTCGGGTTTATTACCTCAATTCTTACAAGGTGTTCTTTCTGAAGTTTTGTATTGGCAATGTTGTATCTCGATATCAACATTCAATATAAAAAATTCTATTAGTAAAGCGGTATGGATTGATTCGGTTTTCGGCATTTTAGTTTTCATGGTACATATTAGATTTTGTAACAAAATATAAATATACTTTTAGCTGCATTTTATTTATAGACTGTGGGTGTAAATATATGTATATTTACTCTACCCGTTGCATGTCATATGCACCTATGTGGTGCATAAGTGCATAATATTAATATATATATATATATGTACAAATATAATTATGTAAGAAGTAGAAGGGTATCGTTTATAAATTTCGCTATATAAATGTAAATATAATAAGTTGAATATGTCATATAATAATGAAGACCTTGACGCTTATGCACCCCATGTGTGCATAAGACACACAAGGAGAATATTAATTTTAGTAAATTTACAGTTGGCTTAAAGTAACTTAATTGATACGATAAAGAAGCATAATAATTTATATAACCTAAAGGATTAGTAGGCAATAGTTGAAAAAGGCAGGTGATATATTGTTTACGAGTCGACAATAGTATATAAGACTTCAAATTGGAGGCCTCGACTCGCTAGCAGTAGCGTAGCGTAACGATGTAAAATTAAAAAAATAGAACCAACACCAAAACCACTTTGTCTACAATCAGAAATAGTGTCACGTGATCTGATTATATTGATGGTATGAGCATACATTTGTTACTGGTAAACTCCACAAATATGCCGTTCGTTTTTTCAAACCAATGTAGAAATCAAACGAGAAAACGAACGACAAACCTCAAGTAATACTGACAAGTAATAGGTGTAAATATATGCCATTTCTTTTTCAGGCAAATCGACCTGCTTATTATGATCGGAAACAAGTTCGTGCGACAGATGATGTTTGTAAGCATCTGTTGCCGTGTGTTGTCGTCGCAATGACGAAGGGCGGTGGTACACACGCACAATAGCGAAGTTGTCGTGACAATCAATATCGTTTATCACTGCTGTTACTTATTCTCCTTGTTCAGTCTTTTGTGATTATTTGATTGGAATATTTTGAATAATGCTTGGTAGCTACCACAGAACAGAGATTTTCTTCTCTTTTGTGGGAGCTACCATACCATACCAGCTATAGGTAATAAGAATGAATGTACATACATACATACTCTTACGTCTATTTCCCTAAGAGGATAGGCAGTGGTCTATTACACCCACATTTCACCAATTATGTTGTAATGCGTGAGCCTATTGACGTTTAGGCCACAGTTTGCGAATCCGTGCTGGAAAAGCCCAATTATATTTTGTTTGAACACAGAATTGAACCCAAGACCTCATGCACAGCGGTGCAGCCACCGAGGTGTAAATTATTTGCAGTATAATGTAGAGGGTTAGCTATATGAACTTGTATGAACTTGTATGTATGATAGTATGACCGTTGGCTTAGATCACAAAGCACGCTATACAGCGCACTAAGCTGCTTCTAGAGACCGACAGCAGTAATAATATTCGTATCGAGCGAAAGCCTAAATTACTAGCTATTGATAACACGCAATTATGTGTCTCATAATTATATAATAAGTGGCTACATCGACTATTAATTAATAATTATATTTTAGACAACAGCCGGACTAAATAAACTAGCATTATCATCAGTGACATACTCGTATAATTATATAATCAAGCCACAAACAAGTTTGACACGATTCTACCACAGGCTGTAGGTACCAAAAATAACGTTGAATTGAAAGCAGGTAAGGCGTTTAATATTTAATTAATGAATCACGTCTAACCAAGTCTTTCTATGGTATTATATATTTATTACTATCATTCGAAAGGCGAGGTTGCTACATATATTCGTCTATCGGCTCGAGTGCGTTTGATTTGGTTTAACAACTTTCTTTGCCCATAAGGCGTTTTTTCGTCATTTGAGATCATTCCGTGTGGCTGTGGTTTAGTAATTTAAGCCCGACCACAATCATATTGTTTACCTTAAAAGATGGACAGCAGCAAAAGTTTAGTGGAAGACCGTTGGACTGCCACGCGGAGGTCTCGAGTTCGATTCCAAGGAGCGCATCACTGACTTTTCGAAGTTTTCTGCGTATTAAATAGTTAATTGTCGCTTGCCTTAACGGTGAAGGAAAAAAACGTGAGGAAACCTGCATGTCTGAGATTTTCTAAGATGTATGATATCTGTTAACCCGCATTAGGCTAGCATCGTGGACTATGGCCTTATCCTCCTTACACTGAGACTGCCCAGCAGTGGGAGAGATTAATACAGGGTTGATATTATTAAGGATGAGATGGGGATTTTTGTGTAAATCTTAAGGTGTTTAAAATACCCACATACTTTGATTAGCCCGCGTGTAGCAACTTACTTATTCTATAAAATTGTGTTGCGTTTTGTTGTTTATTGCAAATAAAAAATACTAAATATGTTAGTCCTTAGGAAATAAGCCTGATGGGCATAAAAAAATTAACGAACTATTAAAGAACACCCAGACTCAGAACAATCATTTGTGTCACAACACTTGACGCAGTGGTAGGGGCCCTTTCCTTCCGGCTGGTGCAGGTGTTGTCAGGGCACGGCTGCTTTGGCAAATACCTGCACAAGGTCGCTAGGAGGAAACCGAGTCCCATCTGCCACCACTGTGAGTGTGAGGAGGATACGGCGCAGCACACGCTTGAGCAATGTCCTGCTTGGGCGGTGCAGCGCCGTGAACTCCAGGACGTTGTGGGTGAAGACCTCTCGCTGCCGGCCGTGATCAAAGCCATGGTCGATAGCGAGATGAAGTGGGTAGCGGTTGCATCCTTCTGCGAGGACGTCATCTCGCAGAAGGAGGCGGCGGAGCGGATCCGTGAGGAAAGTATCCTGGTGGATCCGTGCCGCCGCCGGCGAACCGGGCGGCGCAGGCGCGCTTATGCTCGCCTTATGCCGCCGTAGCGAAGACCGCGGGCGGGAGAACGGGGATCTCCCGCCCGTCAGGTATTGAGTTGGAGCGACGCCCTTAGTCGTGTCGGGGCGTCGCTCAGGAGTCGTCGCCCGCAAACCTTCTGTCTGTATTGGGCACTGCTGGGTGAGTAGCTGATGCAGTTTAAATTCCAGCTACCACCCATCATACAAAGCAGCACGTTGGCAGACCGTGGGGTTTTAGTCGGTAGGCCCGAAGTTTCGAGAGAGCCCGACATAACCCTCTCGCTTCCCCTTGTGGCGAGAGGGTATGCATAAGGAGCATTTCCCCACGATAACAAAAAAAAAAAAAAGTGGTAGGGGCGATGCAAACCCCACAACCATAACCAACCGCCACACCAACCCACCACAACGCCATCCGTGCAATCGGAAGTTACTTTATGATTTCGATTACCTGTAATCTGACTCGTATCAAACCCGTATTTTATATACTCCCTCTTATATATTCCGCACTGGAGAATTCTGTATCGCGAAGGAATTTACTAACGTTAAACAACTCATACTGAATCGGAACAATTTGAAGATCTTAAAAATGTTTATCTAGTGATAAGTAATATGTGAAACGAAGCAAATGTAAATTGTAACTTATAAATACATATATTATTAACACGGAGTGTGTGCACAAATATAATACCAATAATAAGAATTTATGCCTCTTACACAAAGGAATGACATTCTCAAGTAATATAGTAGTCTTTATTGAGACAAATCCTTTGAGAGAGTCTAGTTTCCGTATTAGAATATCCTATTTTAGTAAGTTTATAGCCTGTAAGTCGCACTAAATAACGGATTCGTAGAAGTTGTAAGACTGACTCATGAGGTCTTTGGGTAAAATAGTTATAAGATTTTTTTACTAGGTAAGTAATAGCCCAATGCAGAAGTTATTAGACTTGACTATCAAGAGATCGATCGAGTAGAGAGAAAGACTACTAATGTATAATTTACGACCTTTTTGATACAACCTGTAGTTATTATTGTAGCAGAATATGTATCCTCAGCTTAATTTATTATGATTATTTGCCAATGTCACTAGTATTTCTAGCTGCTGTAATAAATATTTCCATGTTCAGTTTTCGAACCAACTCCAAAAACAAGCATTTTAGCTTAGTTTAAGAGTTACCTCTTTAGCTAAGTTGGCATGATTGTGTTACTTGCAAGAATACTAGTTATTTTAACCTAAAGACCCTAGTTATGTAACAAAACTAAATAAGTCGTAGGCTTCATGTCTGAAATTCTTGCCTTCAAATGGCTAGAGGGTCGTCGCCTATCATGAGGGATCTAAAACGTGGATATAGAATACCTCTGCCTACCTCTTCAAGGTTGAAAGCATGAGCCTATTTATCTATATATATATATATCTATTAATAAAATAAATCTAAAACAATACTGTGGTATGGGATAACTCCAGGAACATTATCAGTAATTTGTGTTGTAAGCTGGGTCCCTCGGGCCCGACATGGGGCCTCATACAATAGGTGAAGCCTTTGTCTTTGGGTCACCGACCTCCATGTTTCCGCTCTGTTTTGGTGACCTGTTTAGATTTGATATTATATTACTTGTTATTTATTGTGTTATGTTATACATTGTACGTAACATGATTTTAACTGATAATAATGTTATAATAACGCCTCCTGTGAGAAAATCTTACTTGTATATGAATATAACAATTGTTACGAGTGTGTATTCATATTACTACTCTATGCCGGAACTCTTATATGACCGGTTTGCTATATGTTGACAGGACAATTTTCAAAGAAATTTCCATTCTTGCCTTGGTATGACAGCAACAGATTGGGTCTATAATATGGAGAGATAGTTTAAAGATAACGGGTCTGCATACTATTCATTGTTAAAATACAGAGACTAAATGAAAAAAATTGATAGACCCACATATATAGCTATTGTCTGCGGTACTACTTGAAATATGGTTGCAAATATAAAGGATTTGATGACGCATTGCGTTAGAAATAAGACTGAAGGAAATTCAACTATAAATTAATTAAAATTAAATATAGAGTCTAAAGCCAAGCCTCGCATATTATGTGAGACTATTCTGGCTTACATAAGTACAGATATTGCAAAAAAAATATCTACTGGTGACGTATATGGATAATTAACAAGTAATAGTACGTAATTAGAGTAAGGCGTATGGTATGTTTTACATATCATATAAAAACAACAATTTAAAAGAAAATGAAAGTATATAACTATGAAATTAAACTGCTATATACGGATTTTATCGCGTTGTTTATTTGACACATTATTACAAAATTTTGAAAATTGTTACACTACTACTACTATTAAACTTTACTCATTTTTAAGCTAATTAAATTATTATTAAACTATTTAGATTTAATTTATTTTACACTTTCCCCGACGTTTCGGTTGCTTTTCAGCAGCCATGGTCACGGGGAGACTAAGATGGCAGTTGTCTCAATATTCCAGTGTAGTTATTTCAAAGTACCCGAACATAATTTAATCATTGGTGTTTCTATTTACGCAGAATGAGCTCAAAGTATCATGAAGTCTAGCTGTGGTTTGCTTCTTCTTGGGTTTGACTATTTTTATTACTGGATCCCAAGCTGGTGGTACATTCCAACCATCTTCTCTATTAAAATTAGGATGTTTTTTATTTCAATAGCCTCGCGAAGCATCCTTGGTAGGAATCGGTGTTCTTTAGCGAGAATCTGTGGTTTGTCAAATCTCAGGTAGTGGTTGGTCCCCTGTTGCACATGTTCACACACACAAAATCCGTATATAGCAGTTTAATTACAATGAATAATATTCGCGTAAATAGAAGACAATATTATATATAACTATGCTTACGTCTAACGATGCTTACACCACTCAAGTAGCTGGCTTGGTTTAATTACGGTTTAAGTTACTCACACGAAGTACATGCACATGATAACACAGAATGCTTGCGCGGTCGGCTCGCGTCGGTCATTACGCGATGCAACTCATTGTCTCAACTTGCGCATGTTAGAGCGACTTATACGAGAGTTATTAAAGTCTAAGAATCAAGTCATCGATTGAGAATACAGAGATCGTCACATCGCTATAAAAAAAACGTTTGTACAAATCAATACGTATTTTATTTCAATCTATTTTTAATCCAAAATTGTGCTTCGATATTCATAAAACAAATTCAATTTCCATAAGACGTTTGTTTTTCCATAAGGCTGGTTCCATTACAAGTTATTTTTAAATCCACGCAATCGTGGCGTTGTTAACAGAATTCAAATGACTTTGTGTCTATAGCGTGATGGATTTCAATAAAAATGATAAATATGAACTGAAATAATTCTAGATTTATCAAAGAGATTTATTTGTTCACTATCGTTTCGTGAGGAGTTCGTCAGTTATAATGCGATTGAGGTATAGCATGCCTTCCAATTACTAATGTTATCGATGTTGTTTATGTTCTAAATTTTATGCCATAATAAAGCACGTCATGATATTAAAATGTATTTACATTTAATATTTATTTAAATATACTCAGCAATGTTGACATAAAACTAATGAGTAACTAATATGTACATATTTATTTAACTAGAAATTGGGGTTCCTATTTACAGATTTAAAATATTTTGCAAGGAAACATTTAGTATAAAATTTATCAAAGTATACAGTATATAAGTATAACAGTAAAACATTAAGTAGAAGGCGCCTCAGTCACTTGTAATAAAACCATAAGAACCGCGATATCTATGTTTACACTTAAAATACATCAATAAATTAACTAAGTAGTTCTCGTTTCTGTGGATAAAATGAAGGATGAGGGTAACCCAGCTGTCAACCTGATGATAAGTGCCATGTGGCTAAGCACTGTCAATCAAGATTAATAATGAAAATTCCGCCTTCCGACTCTGATATAACCAAGTTCAATTAAAATCCATTCAACAAGTCACGCGTGATTGAGTAACAAATATCGAAACACTTTCACATATTTTCACACATAAAAACTAGTTTCTGCATGCCGCTTCACCTGCATGAATCCTACGGAGATAAAGCGTAACCTATATCTTTTCCGAGAGTACAATGTATCTCGTTGCCAAATTTAATTAAGATCCGTTCAACAGTTGAGTATTGAAAAGGTAATAAGGCAACGAGTCACATCCGCATTTATAATAACTACTAGCTTTTGAAAGCGGTTTCGCTCGCCGTTATTCTGAGTGAAAGGTACCATATGTCCTTTTCTGTACATGTAAATAAGTAGTTAAGGCGTACAATCGTAACAAAATCACATTAACATTTATAGTATGAGCTAAAATTAGTATGCATTAGTAAGATAATTTAATTATACTTCCAACCAAAGTTGATCTGAACGTAACAAAACAACTGAGTTCGCGCATAGCTCGCGAACACATTCAAGCGAAATGAGCCATCATCCTGTTCCGTACCTTTGTGTTGTTTATGACTATCATTTGACGTTGCTCATCGTAACCGTCGTTCCTCTCAAATGAAATCACTAAATTTGTGTCAGTATAAATGATGTTATGAACCATCATCATTTTCATTATAAATACAAAGAAATTGTATCAGAATAAAATAGAGGTGAGATTACATGTGTGTATACCGTCGAAGTAGAAGATTATTATGTTGGTATAATAATCTTCTATAATGTTGGCAATCTAGTACTCAAGTAAAAGATAAATACTTGTATAACATTATGTCGTGATCATATCCATAGATATTTATTATTAGATTAGTTAGCTATGCCATTAAAAATGGTCAAGTCTTCAAGTGGCCAAACTATAATTCCTTTAAATATGTGTAGGCTCTATTTTATTGCTGAGATTTCTTCACAGGAACATTAAGAAATGCTTTGCTTTTCAGAATCGAACACAAAACCGAGCTTAATTCATAAGTTACCCTACAACGGTAGTAATTTCTGTAGAAAGTCAGGTGCATACGTTAGATCAAATACGCCTTCGAGAATATTTCTATACAATCCCAGGACTCAGAACAACAATCCTAATACAATTACTGTAAGTAATTTGCGTAGAACAACATCAAATAAAAATTCTATCAAATCTTAACGTCACATCACACAATAGTAGGCAACATTGTCTGCGTTAATAGCGTGTCTGTTATTATAAATAGCCTCACGACGGTAACAAACGAGCCGCAGATATAGATGCAAATGCGAAAAACTGCCTCCAGTCACCGTTCCCGTAGCTGAGTTACGTACTATGCGGCTACGGAGATGCTACGACAGCTACAAAGAAGCTACGCCGTAGCCATGTGATAAATGTTTTCATTTGTTGCTACTATGTAGCAGGATTTTCAATAGAATGTGAATTTGCTGCATTATATGTTTCGTAATGTATGACAATATCACCTCTGCCAATGAAGTATGACGGCACGAGTGACGTAGTGGTTAAAGTGGTTGTTTTGATACTGTCAGAGAGTTAAAATTATAATGCCGTTTTTAATTTGTTTATTTTAAATGTGGTCAATTCTTGCTACTATAAGGTTATCACTTATGCGTTGCTAATTGGTAAAAAATAGACGAAGTATTTTTTACCGATTAGCAACGCATTAGTGATAACACGCACAGCAATTATTTGTATGTACTTCTGTGCCGGAGTATGTGTGTGTGTGGTAAAGGTTCAATAACCACTGGATTTATTTTCCAGTGCCTCAAGTTTTCTCTACTAGTAAATACTTTATAACCATAAAGTAGCATAGCAAAATGAAAATAAAAATATTGCTCTATTTTCCTACGGCAAGGAAATACGTAATTAAGTAAGTTGCTAAGGTGTCTTTGTAACTTACTTAATTACGTTTTTAATTACAAAGGCTTAGTTATTCAGTAACAAACCAACACCCAACACTATACAACAAGGTACTCATATTTAAAACGACGTCGTGTGTGGCCTCGAGCCTCGCGACTGACGTCCGCTATGATTCATAGCCCGCTCCGCTTCCGCCACCCGATTTATGCGCTTCCCAACATACAACCTCCTTTTAATATGTTAATTGTTATTTACATAAATATTAATATTTGTTTGTTTGTGTCGGCATAGTGTAAGTTACAATGTGTGTTAACTGTTGTGTTCTGTATTTTGTATACAGAGTAAATTCGTGTAAATTTCCGTACACCATGTTTTTGATTGAAGAAACACCAAACACTGTGTATTTTAGTAGAGGTTGTAGTATTTTTGTCGTGTTTCTTATACTGAAAACGAAGTGACTCTCTTTTTTAGGGTCAATAATATAAGCCGTTAACACTAACACGCTGGCAACACCGCCAGCGTGTGAGTTGCCAGCGTATAAAATTTAATTGAACTTATTTAGTTTTACTAAAGATAGACGAATGATTTTTCTTAGTCACATAGTGACGTAAAAGTGGACTATTGTTTAATATGCAATGGTTCTTGAATTCATATAAATATGTCTTGCAATAAAGCTTTGCACTCGAGTTTTTGCCATGCGTCAAAATACGTCGGATATCGGATATATTTTTATTTAAAACAAGCTGCTCAAAAATAACAATAAATATTTTTTTTAAGTAACAATAAAGTTAATTAAAAATTCATAAACATAATATTTTTGCTTCGATAAACTTTGTGAATACATCGACAGATTTTTAAATCATTTCATTTATTTTATATTCGAATAAACATTGAATATATAAACTACGGTTTCAGGGATATTGTATGTTTTGTAAAGTATTTTCATAAAATATACAATACTTTAAATCCTTTTGCAATATACACAATTTCATGTACCTACAATCAATGCAAATAAAATTTATTCTATTCTATTCTATTCTACAACTTCTTGGACGATCATCTATAGTAGTGATTTTATTAAAATTGTTACGAATAGTACCTAGCATTCATTGTCACATCACCATAATTATGTGTCAGGTTGAATTCGCATCTGTCGTCATATCAAAAGAAGCGTGAACCACACCGACATTTTCAGGACCAGATAGGTAAAAGTTACGAATTTATATTGTGATTAGTTAACAGAGTGCGTAACGTATGTAATGCGAGTAAATGAAGCAACAGAAGCAATAGCTATAGATATGCCAGGATTAATGCTAGAGGATATAGAAAGCTCTGCCAACCTCTCCAGGATACAAGCGAGTCTCTATGCACCTTAAAAGGTTCTTACTATAAAGTAAGTGGCACTTGATTTGAGCAAACAACTTAATATCAGTAATCCATTTTGTAAGGGTGGTGGTTATGCTAATTTCCTGTTTTGATAGCTAATACACGAGTATATATGAGGGGGAGAGTTGTAATGGTAAAATGTGTTATACAAATTTTGCCAACATTAACGAGTTTATACCAGGAAAATAGATCATAAAAGATCGCACACACTCACATAGACATATCTTTATATACTATGTACATGTATATACTGTTAAGGTCTTGAGCTGCAGCAGTCCGCCGGCCTTCAGACACTTTTGTTTTTGTAATTAAGTCTTCCATACCAGCAATAGACAGGTTATCTAATAAAGCAAAATTTGAAGGTTAACCTAAGAATTTTAATTTATTAAGATTTTAAACTTGCACTCGCTTACATAGCCATACTTATTATTTTTGACGCCTGCTGTCCTACAAACATACTTATCACATTGGTAATAATGTGGTTTTCAGTGCCGAATCTATAAATATTCGTGTGTCCACACTAACACGTCAAAACCAATTGTTGCCCGCGTTTACTACTCTGTATACGACAAAACTGTATCAACCAACCTATTTGTGAAATCATAAGAGTGTGAACGCGAGAACTTAAACCATTTTCCAAACTTTTACAGTGTTGTTGGACAACTTTAGAAAAGAGTTTAAGGGATGGTACAGCATGACAGGGTTTTCTCTGAGACGATCTACTATCATATTTTCATCATAAAAGATACATACATACATAATCTTACACCTTTTTACCCAAAGGGGTAGGCATAGGCACCGTTTAGACGCACATTTCAACGGATTAGGTTTTAATTTCCACATAACAGGGAATGACCATAAAACTGGTAATAGGAATTAGAAGTACCAGAAAAACTTGAGCTATACGCAGGTACTAAGAATTTATTATGAGTAAACTCAATATAGGCATAATCTTAACTTTAGCAGCTTTAGTTTATTTAGCATAAACTTAAACATAATGCCTGAACCCGCGACCTGAGTCGCACAGCAATCGCATTCACTACCGGCGCGCAACCAAAAATACCTGTTAAAATACGAACCAGCTCTTCGAACATATATAACAATCGATAAGTGAATATGATATACCACTGCCTAACTCTTAAGGGAACACATACGTGATGTTATTCACGTAGAATATAAACTTGTATTGTTTCAACCTACACAATATTACGTAACAGGTCGTTGTGTAAGCGCAACGAGTTCAAGCTATTAGACCGCTATCGACAATGTGTTCTGAATTAAATATTTTCCCTGATCCACGATAAACGATACACGGCTACGTTTTAGTTACATTCAACCGATATATTTACAGTTTATGAAGATATACTATTGATATTATTCTCAGAAACTTCTTTACAGTGATCATGAGCTTTTTGATTAAGTGCATAAACTCAGTGTTATGTGGTGCAAATCAATTGGTTGTAGTACAATGACAAATATGTAGGTCATAATAGAACGTCTAAAATATAAGGCTAAAGAAAGTAAGGAGTTGACTTGACACCTATGTAAAGAATAGTTAGAAACTCAAAGGCATTTTACAAATTACAAAATTTTACAATATAGTTTTGAGTAGCCGCCAGATAATATGCAGTAGCATTATAAGATTATTTTTAAATAATTAACATGTATTGTCCCCTGAAACAGGATTTATGACTAAAATTTAACGCGTTTTTAAATATATTATAAAATATATTGATATATTACGTAAAGGTTACCAACGTGTTTCCTTATGCACAAAATTATGATAGGCAACAAAGGGGTCACATAATAATATATTACATCAGTAAAGAAAGAGAGCACGCCACAAGCTCTGCGGTATGACAAGCGATTCGTGCATTGTTCAGGAACAAACAAATCAGAGCTGTGCAGATGTTAATGTATGAACATTTATAGTTGTATGTGTACAAAAATCTTACGGAACTCATATTATAAAAGTGAATGTTTGTTTGTTTGTTACGTTTACACGCCATAACCACCCGATCGACTATTGTGAAATGCGCATACACGTCAGAGGTACAGAAAAGGACATAAGGTACCTTCATTCAGGTAAAACGGACTGCTTCCGAGCAAAATCTCAGGCAAAAGTTAGTTTATATTCTAAAAATGGTACATGACACTTTGATTCCTATTAACATTACGTAAAAATTGCGGGTGCTATTATACTAAGTGCCAAACTGGCTTTAATTTCGATTTCTATATGGATACTACTAATAAAATAAATTTGAAACTCAATTACATTCGAACGGGTTTAAGTATAACTTGGCATACTAATAAACCATATACTGATTTACCCAAAAATATTTTATTTATGGATTCACGCGAATAAAGCAGCGCTGAAAAGATAGTTGAATATAGATACATACTTAATATAATGCTAGACAACGGGTCTTACTTGCGATGAAGTATTTAAAAGATGCATTTATATTTGCACTGTCGGTAAATAATAGTGACCAAGTGAGGGTAGTTACCGAAACCAGCACAACACGAAGGCGCCGCTGAGCTCACATCAGTCGGTTGAAACGTCGGGCAATCAATAGGTATTTATTACCTTTTAAATACTTTATCGCGAGTAAGACCCGTTGTCTAGCATTATATTAAGTATGTGTACAAATCGCGATAGATACATAATATCAAATAGGAAGAATTTATACAGAAATTGTAATTTCTAGAAAAAGTATAGGTCTACGAACATTTTTTTGAATTCTGCATCTGATTGTTGAGCATTTCGCTGCACTAATTGTAATACAAATAATCGAATATCCGACGTATCCGATTACGATTCGAATTACAATTATTCGATGATATAATTGATAAATTGTGGTCGACCGTGTTGATGACGTTCTGGTATGCGACTGTTCTCGATATACATTTTAAATATGTCAATTCTCACACTACCTTATAATTAATAGAGTTTAAACCGGGGTTGCTGTCTGTCTGAAAGCGCATCGTATGAAACTACACAAATTTTAATGAAACTAGAACTTTAATGGCCAATTATTCGGTTTACCATTTAAGGCATAAAAGCTTAATCTAAATTTAGATGACGGGTATACACATAATGATATATACAAGAAGAAAGTGGAATTCACCGTGACTGGTACAAGGATAGCAGCAGAATTAAACTTGCGGTAAAGTAGAGAGCATATAGGTGAAATGTATTGATTTGGAAACCTAAATGGTCGAAAGTACTAGGTACGCACAATGGTAAAGAGAACTGCCTAAATCAGAATTATAAGAAGTTATTAGTAGGTAACAGTCTAATTAGTATATATACGTAGAAAACGAAGATGAGGGCTATATAATATCGAGCAATGATCCAATGCAGTAGAGCAGTAAATATTAACGTCTTTTAACGTGATTGATACCGCGGCGCATAGCTTGTAATTTTAATATCTACGTAATATATGTTATTGGATCATAATTATGTCATCTCGTAATTTATCTCTAACAAGATAGGCAAATTAGCAATTAGCGTCAAAGCACTAATTGAAATTATGTTTGATGATATAAAAGTTTACATATAATGTGCGTGTCATTCAATAGCGTATAATTCAAAATAAAAGATTTCATATATTTTATATTAAGCAACAAACATTTTACAAAGCAGCAGCGATAGCCTAGTGGGGAACCCATGGACTGCCACTCAGAGGTCTCGAGTTCGAACCCAAATCGCGCATCTCTGACTTTTCGAAATTATATGCGTATTAAATAGTTAATTATCGCTTGCTTTAACGGTGAAGGAAAACATCGTGAGGGAACCTGCATATCTGAGAGTTCTCCATAATGTTCTCGAAGATATGTGAAGTCTGCCAACCCGCACTCGGCCAGCGTGGTGGACTATGGCCTAACCCTTCTTACAGTGAGATGAGGCCCGTGCCCAGCAGTGGGACAGTTTAATACAGGGCTGATATTATTATTATTATTATAAACATTTTACAATAAAATTATCAGAACTAATCCATCGGTTCATTGTAATGTATATCTAAATTGGTGTTTAGTTTTATGTAATATTATTAATACTTGATATAAATATCAATCCAAATATATTTATACCAGTATGGCGATAAAGAAGATGGGTTAACTACGAAAGATTTATAGTAACATGTGGAATGCAATCACTACGGCGTTTCCAGAAACATAAAAAGTATTTGCTATTTTATAAGCATCTTGACGCGGACGACGCGGCGACGGTTCCTGCGCAGGATTGTTCCTGAAGAGAACTGTACTAGTTTGATTTGGTTTCATGCTTTGTGTACGCATGTAACCCTTTTTTTACGTGGGGGATTTCTTTGATGCACACCTCTCCGCGAGGCGACGGAGAGGTTATGTCGGGCTCACCGGGGGAAAGATACCCCGGTAATACCGACTAAACCTACCACAGTGTTCCTTGACATAACCATAGACGGCGGGGCCGCACGAATCGCTTTCAAATGCAATCCCGACCCCGCCGAGGTTTCGGCCCGCCGTGTGTAACGGCAGGCCATTACATAAGACACTTCCTCTACTGTCTCCTTGCGGGGGGACAAAAACACGACTCAGAGGTGCGCGTGGGAACACGCATGCCACCTTTCCGACTTGGTGCTGATCGGGTGGCGAGCAGGCCCACGCAGCCCACCACCCCCAGGACGCATGTAACCCTAGTCCAACACATCTGATAGAGCCCAGAAAGTTATAAAATGCTTGAACGACAGAATAGT
Organism: Catocala fraxini; assembly: GCA_930367265.1. Taxonomy (NCBI): domain Eukaryota; kingdom Metazoa; phylum Arthropoda; class Insecta; order Lepidoptera; family Erebidae; genus Catocala; species Catocala fraxini. The sequence goes on from OV884029.1 coordinate 20,141,167, forward strand.
AAACAAAAATTGGGCTCATTACAAGATGTTGAGAAATTACGTAAAATATTACACGCACACGTAATCACGAGCTTCAATCAGTGAAATTAATATAATTATCCAATCAATACACAAATGTGTACACAGTACACGTTTACGATTTCACCGGGACTTTATTTACGTATGGTAATGTTGACAATATAAGTAAGTAGTAAAGCAAATATACGGAGCGTTCCCGAGCATGATGCATAATTATGAACATCAATACAGTGAAGCAGAAAATTGCAGTAATGCGACACGTAAATGACGTGCCAGCAAATAATACCTTTGGATTGTGTGCTGATAATGTTTACTTAAATATCAACAAAAGAACATTATTTTAATAATATAATTGCACGGACGCCTTTGTTTCAGTGTAAATGTTAAAATGTAATGTGTTCTAAATTTGCGTTTCCTATTTTTTAGTTACTTTAATAGCCTACCCGGTCATTTTGAGAAAAAGTCTTCGGTCCCTTTTTTTCGTAGTCGGGTTATAGATTTCTAAACTTTATTTTTTTATTTAATACTTTTCCGTATAACATTAAATTTCTGTTTATTTTTGGAACTGTACGACCGCATTTTAAACATATATTTTGACTTAAACAATATGATATATATACATATTTATAATGTAATCGCCAAGACCTTTCTTTTGATACCAAACACGTGATGATTATCTCAGTAAAATATTTTTCGTGGTATATATTTGAGGTTTAAATGACGTCATATAAATTTTTATAATTTTTTTATAGGCCCTGTCGCCCGGGCCATTATTACAAATCTATTGACATTTCTTTTATTAAAATCGGTTAAGTAGTTTAGGCGCTACGGTGGAAAATACAAACATACATACACAGACTGCCAAAATTATTACCCTTCCTTTTGGCTTCGCCGTAGTGGGGTAAAAACAAGTTCTTTAAGTTTATAACATTTTGTTTAACTCGGATTTCTGACATTTGATATGATGATAATTCAGGTGGTCTATATTTTATAATACTTAAAACAAACATCATTAAAATGCTCGATACCATCAGACCGCTACAATTTGATTTGTATAAAAATCGCTAAAAGTCAATTTGAATGTGCAGCGAGGTTGTTTACATAATCAACTGTGTTACGGTAGTATCCAGGTATTATTCGGGTAGAATCGATTGTGCCAAGGGCGGGTACAAACAGGTAATGGGTAGTACACAAGGAACGGCGGAGAATAACAAGTGGATGCGAAAAACTATTGCTTACAATATACGTTGCTTGTAGAGGAACGAAGTGAACTCGAGCGATGAAGCGCTCGCCTTCTAACTTTCTCAGCTTTGGGTACATGTTTCAACGAATTCTATGTGTACAATTACGTCCACAGTGGTTATCGATGTGCAGTGAACGAACGTAACTACATTATTAGCATTACGTTCTTTAAGTGCAAAACTAAAACGTGACTTTATGTTTAAAGAGCATACTGTTCATTATATTTTTAACTGACTATGAGACTTTTATGAGAGCGTTATCTAATAATTATAATATTCTATCACATACACACAACACCATCTAGCCCAAACTAAACAGAGCTTGTACTATGAGTACGAGACAATGGATAAACATACATAATTATACTTCTTTTTATTTTGTAAATACATGCATCTTAGGTATACATAGAAACACCCAGACCAAGACAAACGTCTATGTTCATGCACACAAATGTTTGACTTGTGCGGGAATACACTAAGCACTACGCCATCGAGGCCGTATTGGTACAGTATATGAATGTAAGCAATGTAGTTCATAAAAATAAAATCTCATAGGAAATATCAGTGTAACTTCTACTGTGTAAGCTATCGATAAAATACAAGACATTTTAACTATGAAGAAAGTGCGGAGTGGTTTATAAATTGATGTTTAAATTAGCATGTGTACGCATGCTGTTTTAAACATCAATTTAAGCTATAAATGCCTTTGTTTTTGTTTGTATCCACGGATATACGGATGTAGGTATATTTGAACACATTTTTACGTTAATACCACAGTGTAATTAATAGCCGCCAAAACACTGCACAGCCCTCTAGGTCTAACCACAAATAGTTAAAACATAAGTTCCATAATTGCGTACTTTAATCTTATTTGTTATGTTATCGTTTTCCTATAAGTAGATATTTCTATTACTATCAATTTTAATTAAATCTATCTATTACTATTATTGCTGCTATCCGATCTGTGTTTCAATCAAATAATAAGTTTTATTTGTTCGTTTAAAATTCTTTAATAACATTGTTGAGTATAGATGAAAACAAACGCTAAAGATAAGTCCACACAGAACCTATCAATCCAAAATATAATCCGGCCATGTGAAGTGTTGCACATTTTACAGAGCGACATTCGGTTTACAAGCACAATGCTCTTAAACCGTAGCCGACAAAGCTTTTTGAGCTCGCTCCGTTGAAATTCTGTTGACATCGCAAACGTCCGTATCGGGTATTGAATGTGTTGAAACTTAATCCGTCTGCGCCGGACAATGCATTCCCTGAAAAAATACTAGAAGGATTTTGCGCGATCAAACGTGAATGTGCTTGTCATAGATTATTGGATTTTCCTTAGACAGTTTCTGCAGCAAAAATTGTTTTGTATTTATGGAAAATGCTGTTGCTACTGTAAGCTGCTTTTCGTTGGACTGATTGCGGTGTGTTTAAATAATTAGTAGCGAGAGAACAGAGTTATGATTTATTGGCTTGGATAGATAAAAAACGGGATATATTTTTTTTTATAAATTTTGCTGCCTCGATGTCTTTGTGGTTAGTGTAACCGACTGCCACACCTGAAGTCGCGGGTTCGATTCCCGCACAAGTCAAACATGGATGTTTGTCTTAGTCTGGATATTTTTATGTACAAATATATATGAATTTACACAAAATAAGTATATATGTATGTTTATTCATTGTCTAGTACCCATAGTACATGCTCTGCTTAGTTTGGGCTAGATGGTGTTGTGTGTATGTGATATAATATTATAATATTAGGTTTCAATCTCACCTTCGAAACCACTATAGCGTATTTTTAGATGTGAAGGTTTCCTAATTATGTTTGCCATCTAAGTTAATTGTAATTTATCGTACACACTTTGTCTATCTGCTATTGAATCCAATACAGCACTCTACTGGTGATCAACTCTTGTCAGATTCTAGTCAATCGTTTAATCGCTTGTTTCATGTCTCTTTTTGTTCCTCCGAAAAAGTTACATATTAGCCATCCTGATGGCCACCGAATGATATAAGGGTATATTGACATAATTTTACATAAGCATTAGTTTATTAAAACTTTTTTGCAGATACGATTACAATCTTTTAATCTAAAATGACTCTCGTGTCATGTTAGTGTATTGTTGCTTTTTAGTTATGCAAACTTTAGTAAGTATTAGGGTTTCGAAAATATTCTCAGACTCTCATAAGATACTCTTAGCAGATCCAAAGACAAACTCTTAGATCTGGGTACGATTCCTATTTCAAACTGTTTTGGCTTTTGTTTGTCTAGCTAATTCTAGTAGTAGATACCACTTGAAGCTCTCAGTGTCAGCTGCCATAAAATTCTACAACAGTCGAGATAAGGATTCAGCTTGGACATATCCGGATAGTTAGTTAGGCTATTAAATCTTACAGTTCAAAAAGTTCTGACGTTAGGTTACGTATTCACCGCATACAGAAAAGGTTCTTGATCAGAACAAACTTGACTTCAAGCGGCTTAGAAGACACTGACACAATGCTCGTCCCAAGAAATATACTTTTTAACGCTACTGCCTTGTGCATTACAGGTCAACATAGATCGATAGACCCTTTGAGAGCATTATCACATTACTTAAACCATTATTACAGGATCGCTCCCTACCATAAATCTTTGAAATATTTCTCTAAATGGCGTGTAATCTTAGGCTGTATACACGTAAGGATATAAGGTAGGATTCATTAGCGCAAGGAGCACCACGTGAACAAATAACAGTCCATCGTAAGCTTTAACAGTCTCCAAACACGTGATGTTGAGCGGTGCAAGTTATAAGCTTGTGCGTTAAAAGAATTAAGGGAAAGAAGATCGTCATTAAGTTATTGATATAAAAGAACATAAAAATGTTTTAGACATAGTCTTAAAGCGGTTATATTCTTTTTATACTGTATAATTAGGTGGTTGTAATGGTCAAATCGCCAATTTTGGAGTGGCAAATTAATCATGCGACAGAAATTTGTGTACTTCACAAAAAAACTGTTTCTGGTTTGAGTATTTAATGCGTTTAATGTCTCAATGTTTGTCTGTGTGTCCGGTGAACCCTAATGCATGAGGCTAAATAACAATAGTAAACTCATTCGTAAAAATATTCTACATACAAATAATGATAATGATCTGGTTTAATATTTACCTAAACTATATCAGTGTGTTATATACACTAATTTACCTTGACATTTAAATAAGAGGCATATATACCAAGTACCAAGGTGAGATATTTTATTAAACCTGTCTCATGTTTTCTTGTCAACTGATGCCACGTATTAATTTTACACATCATTCGCGTTTGAAAACCCTAAGGTATCTCTCAGAATCGCGTTGGATTTTACCGAGATTATAATCGTGGCTAAAACTTAAACTTAGATCTAGAACAACTGTTAGATAACACACAAATATTTGGTCCAACTCCCAACGTATGCCATATGGATGGTTGGAGCAAACATTTGTGTAAGTGTAGTTTGCGAAGTTAACACTTTCTCAATCGTGCCGTCTAATTTGCTGTTTTAATTGATCACGCGAGCTATGCCGTGTCAGAGAGTTATCAAACATGGAAAATGATAAGGGTGGTACTAATTATATCTTGAAATTTGCTTGATGCCGTTCTGTAAAGTAATTTTTATATACAGCATGTAACCGAATAATATGTATTAAAGTAAGCAAACTTGCCAGCCTAAAATTAAAAAAAGAACTTGCAAATATAAGTAATTACATATGAACTCCTAACATAGTTTCGATATTTAAAATGATAATTTCAATTTATTACTGTGTTTATGATTTAACATGTCCTCTTTCTCAATGATTATTACTTATAACTGTCAATTTTTATTTCTGAATATGATATAAATCTCAATTGTAATCTGTAATGTGTTTTTCTTATAACTTTACTGTATGACCTAGTAAATAAGATAGAGGCTTTACAATAGTAAAAATATTAGATAGATAGTACCCCAAATTTGAAATAAGCATATGCATGGATTCAATTATTTTCTTCGTGAGAGCTTCATTGTGTCCTGCATAATCATTCCATTCCGCAATCATAAATCTTACGGTGTCATCACTTGCCACAGTTAACACTGACCCAGCCTCGTCCTATTTTCATAACCATATACCCCATAGACCGTTCATTTCATCTCTTCCCTTCGATCCACTCACGTAGTGGCGTTAAATTATGTATGAAATAGCCCCAATCGATCTAGCCGCGGCCGCCAACCGGAGTATCCACCCTATTGAATAGTGATCGGACAAACCACTTGTTACTATGCGCCGACAATTACGATCATGGGTCATGGGCCCAGGAAACCACTAATGCGTATGAGCGTGTTTATGGTCCATATATATAAAACCCGTTATATATTGTCTAGAGAAAGGACAAATTTATGCTTGAGTAGAATGTGTAACAGTGTACTGAAAAATGTAGCTATCTAGTAGGTTAGAAACCGGTCCAGTGTGACTTGGACTCGTATATTTAGGGCCACGCACCTTGTGTTAAAAGTTGTTTGCTAAAATTATCTATATCTATGTTTATTTTTACCTAAAGCCTATAAGCTTATCTAAAAAAACTGTGCTAAAAACAGGCATTGTATTTTTTATATAAGTATATATAGAAAATTTGTAGGTTAATAAAATGTGTGGTAATTTATGTTTAGATATTTAAGATACAGCAAATTATAAATTTTGAGCTGAAAGCAATAGTAACTACTGATGATCATTGCTATCATAAGCAATCAAAAATGGGTGGACAGATGAAGTCTTACCATAGTCGTAGGTGCTGATATTTTCATATTACTACGGCTTCCTTCCTTTTTAATTTAGCTACCTAGGTAGCTACCTTATTATATTACCAAATTCCAACAACAGTATTTCTCTTGAACATTACAAATATATTTTCCACCTAGTTTAAATATTGGTATTCTATTTGTTTCTAAGTGAAAAATAATTGAGACTTGCCCATTACCGTATACTTATCACAGTTCTTGATTAATACATTATTTGCTAGAAGTTATATGACTCTTGTTTCTATCAACAAGTACCATTACACTAAGATAAGTAAATTCCCTTATAATATTGTTAGTTAATAAGATTAAGTCAATCGACTCACATTAAGGTATATAGTAAATAAACAGAATATTAGGATTATACAGGGTTTCGATTCCTTCAAGAAGGCTTGTTAGTATTAGAGACAACTTGATATTATCAAATCTAATATTTTTTACTGGCAAAAGGGGTAAGCTCAAGACGTCTCGATCTAAAGTTTGCTTACAACCAGACAACCAATAAAACTTTATATACATACTTCTCAAAGCAAAAGAAGTGTTATAACGTAACACTTCCGGCCTCACATATACTGCTAGTTCGGTTACATCTTAACCACTATATGTACATTAAAACCTATTATCGTTTTATAATTTAATTAATAATTTTGTAATCAATAGTCTAAATAGTTATTTCATATTTCTTTATACTTAATTACATTTATTAGCTCGGCGCCTTCCGCTTGTCAGCTTCCGGCGCGATTAATAAATAGTACGTATTGTTAGGTACTGATCTCTATACTTTTTTTACACTATGTAGAATAATCAATCCTATAATCATTTTGTTTTACTGTGTATAATATAATGATAAAGCTATTAGATTCTTACTGATTTTGTCACACCGGCGCATCTGCTTCCGGTGTAATAAATCCTTAATGTTACATTATCCTGTATTATTAAATAATAATTGTATATATTGTATGTATTGTATGTTTAATATTATCTATAGAGTTTGTGAATTTAGTATTAAATTAGGTCAAATGTTTGTATAAATACCGGCGGTTAGAATGTTTTGGGGGCATTCATATTCTAACCGTTGAAACGTGCATTCAAGATAATATAAGTGCTTTTCTGTACAACTTGTGTCTTCATTGTCACCGCCACCCTGAATATTCACCTTTTTACAGAAGGTTGTTTAAATATGTATTATATAGGCATCAATACTATAATACTACCATAACAAAGAGGTGAAGAGTTAAAGGTAAAATTTCGTTAACGAACCTTCACACAAAGGTTTCTTACCCTCCTCCTTATGGAAGTAAGGATGTACAAAGTATCACATAAAATTGCCGAAGGTATAATATATACCTGGGATATATGTATGTATGTGCAGTAACCCGCATTTGGCTTCTTTGATACCCTATCTATTAGTAAAACAATTGCAACGAAAAATCCTGTTCTCCTTTACTATAGGATATATTGCTTCATTGGATGTACTTTCTTGGTCTTGCTTCTGCAGTAGTACACTGTCATGCATATGATTGGTGGTTACAGCTTACCATCAATAATGGTCACCGGCTACTTGAAGCAATAAAAAGGTAAGTTGCTACCCAAAACACTGCAAAGATTTTCTTTATATTATTAAGGCGAAGAACGATATATAAAGTAACAAAAGCTTTACTTATATCACGAAACATTTCTGATAAACAACGAAGAATATTGGAAACGTTTCGTTTCATGTGTATATTTTAAAGTAAAAACGAACAATTGAATACTACGTCGCTGAATACTGCTTATCCTACGAACGGGAGTGGTATTAACCCACTTCTGTCTCGAAGGAGTAAGTGCCATACTGATTTTATTTTTATTTTTACGCAGTAGGCTGGCTTAAATATAGAAATGAAATCACACTAAAAAGAGCAACTTAGTACTTAAGTTGGTTAAGCTTAATACACTTTAAAGTGTGTAAACGAGAGGTTGTCTGGTTGAATCGGTGTAGTAAATTTATGCCTGTTTATCGCCGAACGTAAGGACCCGTTTGATATCTGTGTCGGACACAGCGTTAATGGGTTTTCACGTCAGTATTTCCTTATTAGTAGCACGAAATTAGTAATAATAATAATCTTTATTGTAGCCATTACTAACACTATAACATAGAAGCATTGTCTCCTGAACTAAGTTATTATTTGTTTCTCTTTCACCTAACGTATTAGGGTAATACCCGGCCCTTTGGGAGGCTTACACGAGGACATGGGTCCAACGTGCAGAGGCCCTTCGAGAGTTTTAGTTTAAAGTGAGATGGGACACTTACTGTGGTACTAGCCGCGGAAGGTGTAGGAGGCTGTTACTACATATCGCATCCTTAATAAAACAGAGACTTATCACAGTATTTTTGATTAAACAAATTTGAACTCTATTGCAAAGATTTAACACAAATATAATATTAGAATTTAACATATACAATTAGAGTTCAAATTGGCTTACTTTCAAATTTCGCGTTAAGTCGCTGTTTTATTAAGAATGCGATATGGAATCTAATTATTCTGGTCTGTAGGGATGGGTGTTTAATATTATGGTAAAATGAAAACTATAGTTAAAAAAACTGCGTCTGTCAGATATATTGTCTGAGTACAAAGTCAGAGTGGCAGACGGTGATTCGCCGATACACTAGATGGCTCCCCTGAATAGTCGCCAGTTATTATTATATTTATTAATTAGTATTTTTTACATATTGTTACATATCAAAAATTACGAAGCAACCCCCTTCATAATAAAAAATCAATTTCTTTGTTATAACTTATTTTGGATGTCATGCAAGATAACTAGATTAACCAAAGAGACATAACTGCTTGAAATGTCTTTTTAGTTAACTAAAACTGCCTTGTCACTCCTTCGGCGTTAGTTTGTTTTCAACTTTGTGTGTTTATTGGCCTTGTATCTTAGGTTAGATTCCCAGATGGGGCAATTCTTTGTTGGATTTTCTTCTAGGTGTTCTTAGTAGCAGCATGGCGTCTAGAATGCATCTGGTAAATGTTAAAACTTTGTTTGCTTTGCCCCACGGGGACCTATAGATACAAGTTAAATGAATTTGTGTATTTTATATTACAAAGGCATCATAATGAATGAAAACTTATTAGTAATCTTAGGAAAATATTTACATAATTTGTAGTGTGTATACAACGTGGTTATTCACGTGTAGATCTTAAAACCTTACCGCAATATTGATGTTGGCTCAAGTGGAGAAGAAACAAGACAAATATTATAAAGGGAAACTTTGTTTGTTCGGCGAGAGCTCAAACAAATTGTTATAACATTCATGAGGACGCAGTCACCGGCACTTGCTACTTAAATACATAAATAACGCTAAGTTATATAACAATGCTTCGTATGTGTTTATATACAGGGTGTAAGGACCAGCTTACCAAAAACTGAAATAGTAATTGTAGATTTAGACCATAGCGTTTAATTAAAAATCGTTCGCCATGAAAAATCTCATTATCTTCTGCATTTTATACTTTTCTGATTGTGTATTATAAGGTAAGATTTAAGGTACTTTAAACAGTATAAATTTATATACAGCAAAGTACCTAATTGAATCATACATATGTTTTGCTATGTTAGAACCCAAGTTTTCCAGGGTTTAAAATGTCATTGCGTTTGTTGTCAGGCTATTCTCTGTAACTGCATGATTTTAAACTGTGCACGATAAAGCTCCATTGTTATAACAATACATAACGTGTTACATAAGAACACATAAAGCTGTAACAAAACTAATTGGTGAAATGTAAGCTCTATGTTTAATCCTTTGAAAGGACATGTACATTACCTATTTATTTTTTTATTACTAAAGTGTTTTTGAACGGTTCAGACCTCACGGAGCGCGTCGTAGTGGAACAGATGGGCGCGCATGTCGCATCAGTCAATTACATACGCCCGGCGGCTACAAGTGCAACGGAATTCTCATGCGTTTTATGGAATTAGCAGCAACGCTTGAAATTACTACCTCCATGGTGCAGCGGTGCGGGCAAAGTGTTATTGGATTTCGCTGTCACGAAATTTTTTATAGTAATATGGAGTCTGAATCTTTGAACGGTAAAAGGCAATAGGCTTGACCCCTATTGGGGAGACTTACAAAAATTGTTAGCAAAATATGGGTGTAATACATCACTGCCTATACCTTCAGAGATATAGGAATGTGATGTATGTATGCTCATGGAGTTAATATTAAAGATAAAGATAAAGATCTGTTTATTTGTCACAAACGTGAGTAATATAGCACACAGTGCATGGTTTTAAAAGAAATACACGCTCATCATGTTTTGCCTTTAAGGCTTACAAATATTAGTTTATATTAAGTAAAAGTATTACACGTGAAATTTAATTAATACAAATAATATAATTTAATTAATCATATCCAATATTTCATTGCAATCAAATAAAAATTGTTTTAAAGTTTAAAGTAAAAATAATATAAGTATGTCAAATAATACAGTAATAAAATGTCATGCGGTAATACTAATATCAAATTTCAAATATAATTAATGAATGCAAAATAACAATTATAATAATACAGTAAAAAGAAGAACAATTATATAAAATAGCATTAAAATTGGTCATTCAAAAAATGGGAAATCTATTGTAAACGGTTGGACCCATACAAATAATGCTTTTATGCATAAGTGCGGTTCTAGAGCTATGTATGCGTATTTTAGAGTTATCACGCCTCTTACGTTTAGTATATCCAATCCTTCTGACAACTATACAAACGGATAAAGTCAATAATATAAGAACAAATCACTGCACACAACACATAATGTCCATAAAATCATTGATTTCTGAATACACAACCACTCTGCATGTGTGTGGAGCTTCAGGTGCATCGGCGCATGCACCCAGTGTACGCCCGGATGCACCCGGCTGATTACAAGCGGATTATCTCACGGGTGCATCGTAATTGTGTCGCGCAATACGCACGAGACAAACTGTGCATTGTGTAGTTACCTATATAGTACATAGTTCTCGTGTAATCGCGTCTACCCTACCGCGGCTTAATGAGGTGAGTTAATTGCGTGCCGTCATTGTTTATATTAACGCCAAATTAATTTACGGTGTACATAAGCACTAGTTAAAATGGCTTAATTAGCTGCGACTTAGTTTAAATAAAAACTGTGAATTTGCGTTTTCCTGTTTACCTCTAAAAAATTATGAATGACAAAGACAAGTCGCGCATTTCGCCATATTGTAGTATCTACATCTCTTTCCTATTGACGTCACATCGCCAATGAAATGTGCAAATAACTTTTCCTTCCGTTGTATTGAATCTTTTATATTTTCTACAAAACAATGCCGGAAAATAAGTTACACAATTTCATATTCAGAGTGCAGTATATGCAAATACAGCTGGATTTAGTAAATCCCGAGCTTAGAACACAAAACTTCGCTTGGCTGATTCGCTCAAAACGATCAGATTGAGCGGAGCGCTAGGCGACAGTGCAAAACTGCCCGAGGCCCTACTATGGACACGCACTACTATTTAAACAGAGCGATTATCAAGTGAGAATGTTTAGTTATCACTTCTTTATCACTCCGACATTTCACTTATGTAATTCATGATATTAATTCCGTATTCAACTTCTGTTGATATTACAAAGCATAACAGTAGCCTAACCTAACAAGAGTTTCGTCGCCGAACTTAAGTTAGTCTATAGATGAGCCTGTAACGTGATTTATACATTCTAATACAACAATCATACTAAAATATTTTGTTGAATTGCTTCTGAAAATTCTTAAGTGTGATGCCACGGCATATATCTCAATTTTATTTTTCTACTTTATTATATTTTATTTTATATAACTGGAACTGTTATTCCAGTATAAATAGTCTTAGGCCATCACGCTAACTTAGGTTACGTTTTTAGGATCCTTTATATACAGGTGCATGGTATTTTTATTCATCGCCACATTAAATGAATAGAAATCTTTATATTTTCGGAACCGATAAAGTGATTTTTACTCTGTTAGTAGTAGTATACATTTTATCTGATATTATCTGTATTACCCTAATTGTCATTTCATATGTCTTTCTTATCTACAGTGTGAGCTAGAGCCAGTGAATGGTACCAAATTCTCTTAATTGTAAGCAAAATGTGGCCCACGTCTACGTTGATTACCATTTATAACCTTTAAAATGCTTTTCGTGCAAATTATTGAAAAGTGTGAATAGAAAACATGTTATAGGAAACCGCTAACAAAAGCGACAATACTTCGAGACTGCGAACGGTAGTTCTATAGTAGCGCTACCACGCTATTGGGGCAACCGCTTTGTTATAGGTACTCGACGCGCGCGCTGCAAACTGGCTGAAACAAATCTCGCTAGAACTAGGTTATCCCTTCCTGTCTGCCTGTCGGATATTTGTCCGCGATAGCCGAACACCATAACTTCGGTAACTGCATACGAAACATTTCACTCAGGATATTAAGTTTTCAATAACGGTACGCTTTGGACGCTCGTTTTGTTGTTGCTATGTTGTGGGTTGTCTGGGAAGCACCCAACTTTTGATTATTTTTATTGCTACACTTCAATTAATTGGCATTTTGCTTCGAACTTAGACAATCTAAACCTTATCAAAAGTCCGAGCAGCCTTCACCGGAGAGTCTGGCCAATCATAAAATGTTTAAGTAGGTATAGCAAAAAGAGGAAAAATGTTTAATTTTTTGTAGTTAAATCAATAGTATCATCATTCTCTTGACCTGGTCCCAATTTATTTGGGGTCGGCGCAGTATGGCCTTCGCTTCCATACTTCTCTGTCCCCGTCATCTGATCATTTACCCCTTTTCCTTTCATATCTATCCTCACACAGTCCATCCATCTTTTCCTTGACCTTCCTCTCCCTTTTCGTCCCTCTTCCCTCATATCCATCATTTGCTTACTTACATACGTATCATCTCTTCGCATAACAAACAAGCCAAACGATTTCCTTTCAACTTCTCATCTATGGGCACCACTTTCAGACTACCTACCATCCTACCATCGGATCTCCCCATTCTACCATCGGACGACCAGACAATCAGGCCAGCGACACAGGTACATGGTGGATATACCACATTTACGCACGAAGCGATTTGCTTCCAATTTTATAATGCGTACCGCTAAAGTGTGGAATTCGCTACCTAAGTCTGTGTTTCCCGATGAGTACAATCTGGGTGTCTTCAAGTCGCGAGTGAATAGGTATCTTCTAGGCAAGCGTGCTCCATCGTCGACTGCATCTACACTTAAGATCAGGTGAGATCGCGGTCAAACGCTAGCCTATTAGAGTATAAAAAAAAAAAAAAAAAAAAAATTTCTATCCATTCTTGTCACTCCACACATCCATCGTAACATTCTCATCTCTGCTACATGCAATCGTTTCTCATCCATCTTCAATTCAATAGTATAATCTAACAAATTGATAAATGTGAGAAAGCGTCATCTCACTGAAGTAAAAGTATCAAAAAAATGCTAAAGGATCGACAATCTAAAACAAAATAAAAAAATAAAGCTAACGAAAGTAATTGCAGAAAGCCACGCTATCCGGAGACAACACTGACCCATCAGTCAACCGACGGCACGTTTGATGTGATTCGAGTGCACCGTTAGGATTTCTAACAGATTTATATTGAAATTTATGTTGCAGTTGTTTATAACTATTGAAATATACGACCAAATTGCGAAGGTTTCAAATAATAGCTAGCGTACCTATCATTTGAAATCTCTGCAATTTGTACAGATTATTGTATTGATAATATTAATAAGTACCTTGTTCCTGAAGCAATGCAATCAAATGGCTCGAGATCATATAATGAGATGGCGAGAGAATTTATATTAAATTCTTGGATTGTTTGTATGGTCTATGACGTAAATGGTAGTTGTAAGTTAAGAAGTTCCATCTACAAAAGTCTATTTGACAAGTTCATTAGTTAATTTACAAATTTCATTCAAAGCAAAAATATGAAGGATTGTGAGATTGAAAATACTCAACAAAAACCTCACGTTTTATTCGCTATCAAGTTACAATTTGTTGTTATATTGAACAAAACTAGATATCTCTGCAAATAATATGTAATTAATTTTATGAAAACTAGGTTCTTTATTGTAACCGGATAATAAAAGACTACTGCAATATTAAAATGTATAGTTGTGTGAAAAATACAAACACCGGTGAGTGTCGCGGGTGTGCGCGAACGCGTCGAGACTGCACTTACTTTGCGTTAACGACATAATTCTACGAGAATATTTTCTGAAAACTCGTTCAAGAAACGTAATTCTACAGTTTTAAATTCACTGGAATAGCTACTATGAAATTCTATATTTGAGCTGTTGAATTTTCTAGATTATTCCTATCGAGAGGATTTTGTTATATAAATATTAATACTTCCTTTTCCATAACTTTATCTATTTAAGTAGTACAGTCTATTACAATTGTGCTATACAATATCTATTACTTAGAGCGATTCATTATCATAGATTTATCCCTACGTAAATTGGGCTATCCCAAATTTTGGATTCTAAGAATGCTAAGACTAGCTTTCTAAGAAAGGATAATAGTTGTGCCCCTGTTTACCAAGATACAAACTTTTTAAACCACTAGTAAAAAACTGAACGATATCGCGTGGATCTCATCTTAACTCATCACTCACGAACTGACATTGCGAAAGCAGAATTAAAATGTGCGTATGATATGCTATACTATAGGATATATATGCCTCATTATGAATGCAAGTTCCATCGCCATTAAGTAAATAAATAAAGGAACTGATTGCAATTACGTTTGAAAATTAGGATGATCAAATGCGAATTTAAATTCAATCTCTCAACAGATTTCAATTTATCTCCAGTAACAGTAAAATCAGTTCCTACAGCTGTGTATACAAGTGGATCTGAAGAACAACCCCATCTCGACCCTTAGAGGTAATAATTAATCAATTAGCGATCGTAAATCCAATGGGCGGGGCAATTATCCGAGCTCACCATTGAACGCTTGGACGTACGCATGACCATTGCGCGTTACTCAAAGGACGTTATCTAATGCGTTTGTGTATTGCCAGTAATGAACTACGTTCATCATATTACACACGATTAGAACTGAGTTATGGTTATTGTGGGGAAAAGTGTGATAGTTGTATGTGAATGAGGCTTATCGTTTTTGTGTCTATTTGTTTCGGTGCTTGGTCGTAATTAATGAACAGCTAATATACTTAAATAACGCCTTCTGAGGAAATAATGTTTATGGATAGATTTCTTAGAATAAATGCACAGTATGAATACGTCAATATATAAACGTTATTACAATTTCACTTTGTATGATTTATGTCAGGGGAATGACTTGAAAAACAGAGCATATGACCTCTCTATTTCAGTTGTTCCAGAGGGACAGTTAGGTGAATAATTAATTGATATCACTTAAGTCGACGAATGAATCGTCCGTCTAGGAAAATACAATCTTTTAGTCAGTAAACAAGTGGCCTACATGGCCTAAGTCAAAGGTATCACTAAAAAAATTAGGACAATAATAGTGTACTATTGTTTTAGCAGTATTTAGACGTCCTGGGCAAGGTTATCGCCTAGTATTAACAGCGAAAGATGTACTGCAGTTACAAACGTAAGGTTGATCTACAATAACAACTGCGCAGTGATAGTTCTTACACACATCAGACGAAGCTTCAAACATAAGGTATCTACAAGATCAACTGCGCAGCGACCGTTCTTACATAGACCAGAGAAAGCAAAAAGTTAAGGTACATATCACAGTGAAAACTGCTATACAAATAAATTTGCAATTGCAAGTAATTAACAAAAAGACGGGACTAATCTCTGGATTGAGTTTTAACGTTGAAAGGTTACCTTTTACCTGGTCGAAACGTCAAGCATTTCAAAAAGGTTCACATAATCGCGTTAATTTCCGTTACGTATTACACATACCAACAATCTCCGTTTATTTGTTAGGTAACTATTGATAAAACATTACTTATTTAAGGATTCTTTGTTATGTGTTTCAGTGAGAGGCTGGTAGCTGTGGTGAATGTGTTACGCATGAGGCTCTTACTGAGTTTTTCTATCACGATACTTTTATAAGCTTACGGCGTCGGGTACTGTGACCGGTAGGCCACAATAAGCTAGTCCTCTATCACGTAGCACCTATAGTTATATTACCTAGTAAAATGTAGGCGACACCTCTGCCCATTCTTTCGGTGATCTAAGCTTGAACTATGTATGTTCCAGAGAAAACGCCTAAAATAAGAATAGACAAACGAAGACGAGCAATTTACAAAATTATGGCTTCATGTTACTCTTGTTTCTGTTAGCAAGATCACAAGAAAGTTCTCGCTAATAAACACGAAGGGCCGGGCAGACCATAAAAATATCTGTGTCATACTATCTTGAAGTCACAATGCATAAAATGCCTACTGCCTACTTACCTAAGAAATATTAGAAAAAGGTAAAAGTGATTATTGACTTAAATGTTGGTTAATGCTTTTTGTATAAGCTTAGAACATAAGTAGGTACTTATGACTAAAATACGTTCGAAAACAAAGCTTGATTATAGTTACTTGCATCCATTTTTAGTTTAGTTGTAATTTTTATGTCAAAGGGTTCTGACTGTAGCCATAATTACAGAATTGGTTATCTGTTTCAAGTAAGTTTGGACTATTATGCTATTTCAAATGAAAGTATGGTGCTGAAATTCCTTCGATATGATAACTTGGTTCCAAGTCGTTTGAAATGACAATTATGTGTAGATCATGCTTCACCAAGCAAACAATTTTGTTAGTCTGTATCTGAATATGCCTCTAATATGACTGATGTTAGATGTACAGATAGTACATTGCATAAATGGAGCTACGCCTTACTTAGTTTACCATTGCCATTTCATTGCTTGATTACTTTAATCTGCAAAAACGTGACAATTCGCCATAAAGCAAGACATGCACACATAGTCTCATGTCGATATCCCCAAAAGTGTAGGCAGAGGTGCGTTGCACCCAAACTTTACCAACTATGATTTTAGGTCCTAGGTAAAAGAGCCTAGCCTAATGATCGTTTAATGAGCACAATGCCAAACTTTGTGTTTCCACCGAAAGTTTCTTGAGAGAAAAAACTAATAACACTTTACCTCACCGTAACTCTAAAACACAAATATCTTTTACAATAATTAAGAAATCATTATCTTTTTAATTCAAGCATTTCACTACACTGAACAATTTTCAAAAATTCAGGTGTCTTAACATATTGCCTTTATTCAGTGAATTTTGCCCATTTTTTTTACATTGCTCTTCGTGGTCCTCTATTAACAACATAAACAGGTTTTTTGTAAACGTTGGCAGAACATTAGCTCAAAAAGTTCAAAATCAACGTGGTAGAAACACCAGCGATACTTTCTCACGACCTTATTATACACATCTTAAAAGTGGAAAATCCTTTGTCATGTTAGAGCCAGATGACAGTGAGGTAGAACAGCTTATATTAACTTTAAAAATAATAATGTAGTAGGATGGGATAATATCTCCACTAATATTCTCAAAGCTTGTAAGCACATCCTGGTGCATCCATTAACGCATATTTTTTGAAATTGCCTCTCTTATGGCATCTTTCCCAAAAGCCTTAAGAAAGCAATCCTAATACCAATACATAAATCCGGTAATAAAAATCTCGTAACGAACTACAGGCTCATCTCACTGTTACCTTCTTTCTCCAAAATACTGGAAAAATATTAATAGAAGACTAGTATCATATCTTGAAAAGACCTCCCTCTTCTCCGACATGCAATTCGGTTTTAGACCTAAGTTATCAACAGCAGACGCAGTACATGATTTAACCAGCTATATCTCAGAGGATCTTGGGAAGAGTAAGCAGGTAACTGGCATCTTCCTTGATCTGGCGAAGGCATTTGATACCGTGTCTGTTCCTATGCTTCTAAGAAAATTAGAGGCACTAGGAATTATAGGCACACAATTACAGCTTCTGACAGACTATCTACAAGATAGGAACCAATGTATCAAGATAAATAACGTCGTCAGTGCCGATTTCAAATTACCCTAATTAGGTATTCCTCAAGGAAGCGTCCTCGCAGGTACCCTCTTTCTGGTGTACATTAACGATCTCTGTAATCTAAGTCTACATCATAGCAAAATTGTTTCATACGCAGATGATACTGCGATCCTTTTTTCCGCTGACTCCATTGCGGAAGTCTATGAATATGCACAGAACGGGTTTAATATAGTAAACAAATGGCTTCAATATAACCTGCTCACCTTAAATACCGAAAAAACAAAATTTATAAAATTTTGTATGTGTTGACATCAACCTTATTTAAGTCACATTAATTGCTGTAATAACATTACCGCTTGCACTTGTCCTGTTATCAACACTACTAATATTAAATATTTAGGTGTTATATTAGACGACCCACTCTCCTTTAAAGAACACATATCTGCTTTAACTAACAGAGTACCCAAATTGTTATTTGTTTTCAAAAAATTGCGCCTTGTTGCGGATCACAAACTCATCAGGCATTGTGTCAGTCTTCAATTCAATATTGCATCACTTCATGGGGCGGTAGCGGAAAATCCTTCATGTTAAATATTGAGCTGGCACATAGTGTGCTTCTAAAGGTAGCAACCCGCCAACCCTACCGCTTTTCCACACATCTTTTGTATCAAAATTGTAAAGTATTAACTGTCCGACAGCTTTTTATAATGTACACCGTACTTAAACAGCACGCAACGCTTACGTATAACATCAACCTTACTAACACTAAAAGACGGAAAGATATTGTCTGTACCACACTTTCTGAATCAAAGTTTGTTTTTACAATTAGATTTTTCGCATTCTTAGGGCCTTTTTTTATAACAAGATAAATAAACAAACAGCTATATATGACCTAAGTTATGTAAGATCTAAGCGGATAGTCTGTCGGTACCTACAAAGTTTAAATTATGAGGATACTGCAGATTTGTTGATTGTTGTTAAATAAGCAATAACAAGTTCCATGATAATAATTACAATCTTGGCCTATTTTTGCATATATTTATATAATAACTATGGTTAATTGTATATAACTTAGTTCCTAGTAGTATATTGTAAGTGCCCTTAACGCCTGTGGCACAGGTTTACCCTAGTGCAGGCACCCATATTAAATTACCCATAATAAGTATTTTATGGACTGTACCTATTCATGTTTTACCATTGTAATCAATAAATCAATTATTATTATTATCATCATTAATGTATATTATTTTAGTAGATATGTATATATATAAACAGGACACGAATTCAAGATCTCATGCAACAGTTGCATTCGACACTACTGAGCTAAAGTAGTGATAAAGAATATGACTTGACCTAGAAATCAGATTTGATTTCTAGGTCAAGTAGTCATATTGGTGATTTGGTTAACCCCAAGATCCCAATTATAAGATACTTGGGATCACTAAATCAACGACGAACTATATTATTAGTTCAGTAGCATTGAAATATCACAATCAGCAGACGAAGATCGTACCTTATTATTTGCTTAACCCTCACGGCATACTAATGTTTGATCATGTAACGAAAATACTATAATATTTCCTGTTAAAGGGAATATGAGGGAAAGCTGGCATCACATCGGAGCGTATGGGAAACAACGATGTATATTGAAGAAAATGCTTACGGCAAGAAGGAAACATTTCTTTATTATTTCGAATTGATATATGATCGGCATTTGAGGTACATATTACGCTTTCTTTTTAAGCCGAAATCACCTGAAGCTATTGTTTTAATCGCACTAAATGCTGCTCTGCAAGATTTCTCAAAAATAATATTATTTGATATCATAGTAGACAGTGCTTTGTGATCATCCCACCAACCGCGTTTCAAATACTTGTGGATAGCTTTACAATATACGCTTAATTAATAAGATGTGTAATTCTTTATTTACAAGATTCTGCCTGCGGGTTCGTCTCTGTTAATCCCACGGGAATGCATATCCAGATAAAAAGTATCCTATGTGGTAAACCAGGACTCAGTGTCCTTGTGAGCTATGTTACGCCTAAAACTATTCAATGATTTACCTGTGATTGAGAAACATGCATAAACCTTTACAAGCTTTAGCATTTATGATACTGGATATATCGGCAAATATTTGTAAGAAAATCCTTATCTAATTTAGTATAAGCTTTTCAGCATGTAACTTCCTAGAAAGAGCTGTTGATGCAGTTCTAAACGCATTTGCGAAGCATTTTTGCGACATCAAAATTTTAAAGAAGTCGAATTTACAAATACTAATGACGTTAAATTGTCTCATAATCTATACTAATATTATAAAGAGGGAAAATTTGATTATTTGTTTATTTGTTTGTAAATATTTAACTCAAAAACTAAACAACCGATTTTAAAATACTTTCACCATTATAAAGCTATGTCAACTAACTATCACCGAGTAACATGGGCAATATTTTATTTTTTAAAGTACCTTTGCTAACATAACGTAACCTACTTTTACGCGAGCGAATCAGCAAGCAAAATCTAGTAGTTTATATATTTACTTACTAATATCTACGTACCTAGGTATTAGTAAGTAAATAGCGCTAGCTAGTATTGCGTTGATGTTAGCTGTTATATTTGGAGCGAATCAAAGAACGTTTGGAATACAGGCCTTCAACCAACGAAGTGAATCTAGGACGGCAATCAGTGTGGTGGACAGCCTAGCTAGAGCGCCGCATGCGGGCGAGCGGCTCACCAGCGTAGAGACTGGACATACCGCAACTTTAAATTGTAAATGGTGAAGTTGGGTAAAGGAAATATCGTATCGTTTATCGTTACAAACGTTGCATTGTGTGGTAAGATAGATTGATGCAAATTATATGCTCTTATATACGGGGCGGGTATTATGCGCAAGTAAAAACACTTACATAGTGTAAAAGACCTGCATGAGACATCCACGCAAGTAATCTGTATGATTAGCTAGCGCATGTAGGCGCCGCGGATAGTTGTGCATGTAGTCCGCGTTAGATACTTGCATCGAGTATAAAGACTATTACTGTAATCATTGTTAAATAAATAGTCGGCAACTCCAATAATGGTAAATAATTATCCTATTTGTGCTAATTCCAAGTTGCACGCAGTATATATTTTTTTCGCCTTTGGCTATTCTGTGTCTGGCTGATATGACCTAAAATATATGTCAGCAAGATAACGTATGTAGATTGTCGCAGGCTGAAAAATAAAATTCATTTTCATATCTATATGAAGCATAAATTGCCACTCATATAGTTTTCGTCATTACTAGCCATTGTTACATAGCCGTTGTTTCATTATCAAAATGTCGTCGTTTGCCTTTAATACTAGCACAGGTCTTTCATTTAGTTCTATGTACTCGTAATTCTAAAGCACTTGCAATACAGCTACAAATTAAATGAAATCAAAAGGCACTAAATGGCTGTACGTATATAATTTGGCGAATAGCGTGAGTGTAGCAAGTTTGCTGTAATGTGCCGTGATTGTACACTGAATCGACACGTGTAGGCTTAGAGGGTTAAGTGAATTACTGAGCCAACTTAATTGTAGGTCAGATTGAATACCACCTAATGTTCTAGGTCACCTTGCACGACTTGCGAGCACGCGACAGTAAGAACATAAAGGCGTCTCCAGAGTCCAGACGTTGTCAACGATGCTCATTTATTAAGTCCAAATATATATTTATTTACGAAATTATACGGTTATTACTTGGCAAGCTGTTAGTAGATACATTCAAAATATGTGACTACTATTATAATGTCCTTGGAGCTTGTTATGTAATTACATTTACCTAATTTGTTTCATATGGGTATTCAAATTAGAATCATATAAATTTCTTGTTGACGTAGACAAAATAAAACATAAAACTGTACTATATTTTAAGTAAACCACCTAAATGAAGGTCATTCTATCCAAAAGCCACTTTTGTATTTATATTTGACTTTGATTCATATTACAATATCAACTTCTGTAAATTTAAGATATGTGTAGATATAGAGAGAGTAGGTTTCTACCTTCTCTTTTCTACACGGTAGTGCATATATAATATAATATAATAATACCAGCCCTGTATTAAACTGTCCCACTGTTGGGCATGGGCCTCTTCTAAGCGTTTTGAACGGATTAGGCCATAGCAACTTGGACAAAAATTAAAAAGTTGAACAAGTTATAGTAAAGTGGAATCTGTGTCGTATTTGCCAATGAAGTTGATTATTATATAATGAAAAAAAGGCAAGTCTGACGTAGTGTATCTAAATAATATTCTACAATAAAAACTGATAAAATTAAATGAAGCAGATAAATCACACCTCACTCCATAACACCTTCAGTCAAAGTAATCATCATTAAATATCTACACCCAACTAACTATCCAAGATAATCTACATAGAACACTGGCACAGTCACACAGAAATGTAAATGCTACAGGACAATGAATACATTAATCCACCCGGCGCGGTCGACGTCACTCGTAAACTTCACAGCGCTGGTTTTTTACTTCATTAGCGAAACAAACTGAACGCAGTACGGCGTTTAAACTGCTCCAAAGGTGAGCTCCAGCGGTACAAATGTTATTTGTAACCTCCCAACCGTACATACTACTATTTATCTAGCAAATAGAGTCCTGTTGGACAAATATACCTTTTTATTTGCATGTATTTCCACATTCTACCGTGTTACGGTTAAATGTGAAAATACTATTTGGCGAATATTATTTGCTTACCAGCGGACGAACAAATAAATAAATGTATAAAAACATAATATTATACGGCGCGCAGCATGTCGATTACGAACAAAAAACAGCTGTATATCGTCCCATGTAAATTTAGGACATAGCGACGGAACTTAATATATATTGTCAATTTAAGCAGGATTATTTTGTTTATTGATTTTTATAATGCTTCTGCTTTAGGACTAAGTCTAACATGTTGTATATGTATACAATTATGGAGTCTCGTTTGATTCGGTGTCACGTGAACAAGAAACGTCAGCCACTCCATCGCTCACAATCAGCCACCGGACCAATCAGGAGGGGGTGTAATTTCGACCATTACGTTTCCTTCCCCCGCGTTACCGCACCCCGCCGACACCCGCTCGCAACTAATACAAAGCCTGGCTGTCGCTCATTGTCATTTGGTAAATTATCGGGCGTCGTCTCAACCGGCCGTAATGAGTCAGAATCAGCCTACCCAACACAACGCATTGTTGGAATTTTTACCTGCCAGGTTTTCCCTTTGACGCCTCGCTGTTTTACACAAACATTTTGTTTATCCAAATCATGCCCGCTTTGTATTTGTTTGCATACGTTCAATAACAAAGTGTGTTCAATTTGTTAATAAGTGCATTTATTAATTTATAATAAAATTAAAACAATACATTAATTAACGCGTTGTTACACAAATATTAAACAGTTTGGAGTTTACATTACCGATTGGTGTGCATTACTAATGTTATTGCTAATAATGGTAATTATGTAATGAAACAAATATGAAATGCATTTATTAAATAGGTATGTTTCATATTTATATAAAATATTCCAAATATTTAAGCCGTGTGCATTTCCACCTAATGTATGTATGTTATTTCCCTTATGAACGCTCATGTAATCACAGAGTTATAAAAGTGCGCGAGTAGGCACCCGGCCAGATTCAGGCACGCGGCGTAACCCCGTTTGCGTGATGTACTGCTCATGCCTGAAGCTCACTCGCCAATTTGTTCATATTTTTAATGGCATACACTGTACAAGTTAGCAATTATAACGTCTGCATGAAATTTGTACGTCGCGTGATTTACTGCATCACCTTCGTTTTAAAAACTTCATTTGGCGCGATAATAATCTTATTACGAATTTTGGAACAACAAATGCATTTATTATCAAGCGTTGTAGGTAAACGGTTTGCTTGCGTATTCAGTGTACGTAGTAGGAAAAATAAGGGAGGGTACTCCGGTCACGTCTGTCACGTGCTTGGTTCTGCGACTCATAGCTAGATATAGTAAGAGTTGTGCAGCGATCCTTACTCGAGAGATTTACACCAAAAAGTTCGCTCGCGTGGCGGTTCAAACTACTCTATGCATGTTCTCAGCGAAGTGTTTCCACTATATATTTTTCTTTAGCTGCAAGTTTCTTATAATGAACTTCCCCGTTCCGTCTGGGATGGGGGTTCGAGTACGTTCGTGTATATGCAATTTGAACTCATACGCAGTACTGGCGGGTTGTTAGTTGAGCTGTCGACTGAAACTATAAGTGTCGCACTGTTTTATGCAGAGAGAAATATGTAATACCCAGTTTTCTTATGCAGAAAGTTCTTCTAGTTTAAGCTGAAAGTAGTTCATACAAAATTACGATGACATATATTACTCGAATTTTAAATAGATCGAGCATTTGATTATTAAATTGTCGAAATTTCTCGTTAGCACAGTGCTATGAAAGTACGACTGTCAATTGTGAAATATTGAGGTGCGTTATATTGTCAGATTTTTATACTTAACTTATAGAATCTACAAACGACCCCGTTGAATATGGCTACACGTTTTCTCCAATTAGCTTAACGTAGGTACTATCTCCTGCGAAAAGATTTTTGTATTTAATTACAATAAAACTAGGAATTGCGATTGTCAAGTAGCTGTCTTTTATACTCAAAACTTTTGTTATTATAAAATATATTTGATAATAAGACGCCATATTTCTAAAGGTAAATATAGAATATTTATGTTGTTATGTTGTCGTTTTAATGTGCCCTGCCCTCGAATATAAAAAAGCAATGTAGTGTATCGTATAATATGGATTTTTAAAAGCACACTCTCGTACAAATAAACGTAGTCATAAAAACCAAAGACCTAAGCTAAGGCGTTACTTGAAGTAAAGTAGCCATTAAAAAATTCGTGCGCATTGAATGATTTCATCCACACCTATTAATCATCATGAGCTTAAGCAACATAATAAAAAGTGACAACGCTACGTGATTTATTTTACAGCCATAATTGTCGCCAGCTTGTGATATACAGTTAACAGTCCCCAAGGACTCGTCCCTCACCACTCCACACGTGCAACACGGAACTCCCCCCGAGCACACTTAGCTAAACAAGGCAAGCTCGTTGAATTAATGCACAATAGCCGTTATTTTTCAAATCAAGCTCAGATCCCTCTTCGAGGCACATTATCTTGATCCGGCTGCCACCCTTAAGTCATAACTGCCATTTAAACTCACCTTCCCCCACTATTGCTTCTTCCTTTTTCCCTTTACCCAGTTTTTCAGTTATCAGGCCCTCTTTGTGGCATCGTTCAGTCATGTTTTGTTCCTTATCGCGTGTTTTGATGACTCCCAACATAGATCGGATGAAAAATCACTTACGCCCTGTTGTATCCGGTTTTCCGCTACTGTATTACGAGATGAGGAATTCCTTTTCGCTTTTCACTGATTTTCCACCGTGCAATATCATGGATTGTCTAAGATATTTAACAATGAGTCCATATTACTAAGGAATTTATGGATTGTTAGTGTTTGTTGCTTTATTTTAGTCATAAATTTAAATTATTATTATATTATCATATTTGACGTAATAAATGATTTTAGCGGTCGCCTAGTGGTCAAAATTCGACCAAAATTGATTTAAATTTTAGTTTGATCGAATGTATTATTAAGATTGTATTGTTTATAACTTTACCCTTATAATCATATTTCATTTAGATTTCACCAAGGCTATACAGGTTAATTTACCTATCTTTATCAAACAAATTATATTATTATTTAATTAACTATACTCTTTCGTTGACGATATTCCTGAGCTTGCTACTTTGTTTCTTTTTTTCTTTATTACATATAAATAAGGTATATGTAACCATAGTTACGAAGAATTGTATGATGTCAGACGAACAATGCCGATATACTACGAACACGATTCGACTGCGTATGTCAAATGCATGGTTGTGTGCGTGTAGTGTTTTTTCATTAATTTAATGTATTTCTAAAGCGTATTTTATAAAAATATTAGGATTCGCCACTCCTTCTCTATATAAACTTTAACTGTGCCAAATTTCATACACCTCCGTCCGCGCAATTTTCGTAAAAAAGGGTACAAAGTTTTTGCTTTACGTATTAATATATAGATTATTATAATTATTAAATAAATAGAATTGCTATGACCCGATTCATCATACAATGTACTAAGGTAACGAGATTTTTTTATTATACCTGCTTGGATGGCCTATTGATTTACGCGGTCACCTCGCCCCTGCCACTGCACCTCACCACAGTTTTGTGAATTCAATACCCACACAAGATATAAATTCGTGTGATCCACAATAATTGTTTCGAGTCTGAGTGTTTTTTGAGATCATTCAGGAAATATTATTAGTAGAAAGCAATCTTTTTAAAACGAAAATAAAAAAGAAAAATGTATTTAAATAATGTACATATACATATCTGTTTGTCTTCATTCTATTTTAACAATACTTGCTTTCTGATTCAAGTAAGATTGTATCTCTTTTTCTAGATTACTTTCAGAATATATCTACAGATCGTCATTACATTATTCAGGTCGTAAACAGTCTCATTGGCAGTGCCGCGTATAAGTCTTCATATTGGATATTTTAGTGGCCATATTTCTTAGTGCCAGTAAAACGGAATTAGCACCAGGAAGTCTGACTGACACCTATGTAATTGCACCTGCGCGCTGCGTTCTGGGATTAAAGTTGTAAATTTTATTACGCTTGAACATTCATATATATTTTTTTTTTCACTCTAAGTAACAAAGGTATTAATGGAATATTATAGAACTTTCTAAAAAGTACAATATTAGGAAATTTATTTGTGAATGTGTAACATGTGTTATCTTGAAGAATGCGTTTCCTTTCTACTCGAAAAAAAAAGACTTGTTTTCTGATGCGACCACAAAAATCAGCTAATACATTTTATCCTATTATCATAATTATAGATGTTAAATATTTGAATAATTAGTTTATATTGCTCACCACACTACCGTTACCCATATATTTAAAACAAACTAAACAACTACAAAACAAACTCACTAACAGTCATAAACTAATAATACTAACCCGCTTCCTAAAATTAATAAAATCTCGTTCGAGAAATTAAACATACGTTTATTTTGACAAACATACTTTACTCGGGAGCCCTTTTACGAAACGTTGGGAAATTTAGTGTCCAAATTTAAATTGGTAGAGCCAAGTCCCGAAGTGTCAAACAGAGAACCACAGAAAGTTGGGAATTATATGAGCAATTAGAATATTAACGGGCGGCTGTTAGAGAAACTGAGTTTTGGAACCCTCTGAAGTAAGCCGAGGTGCGCGGCAGCGGTACACAGCACCGAACATGCTGTTTGTACATTCGGGATTAGTCTTCTGTTGTTTGGTTTAGCTTTTAGTAGCTGCCATTGTTAGATAGCAAAATTTGTCCTCGTAATCTTTGTCAAAGGAAAACGATATTAATTTTAATAACTACATATTATACAAAATTGACAAACGTCACATAAATATTTTCTTTGATTTAAAAATAATAATTCACCTATAGAACAGTTTATTTTCCCAAATCAATATTTACAATATTTCTCTATTAATATAATAATTATTATTTACAATATAATTCATAGTAGTGAAAGCAACAATCATAATTTACAACTTAACTAATATTAACAAAACTAACCACTTATAAATAGAACAAAATGAAGAGTAACAAAATAATTCACCTTGTATAAATAAATAGAATTTTAAAATAAACTTACATAAAGATTTTAGAATTTAAGCATATTATATATTTTTGATATCAAGTATTGTAAATGAATTATAATCCTGCCCGAGTATATACATATGAATTTAGTATTCCTGCCTTATTTCAAAGGAATTACTTTGTTAACAAGCTAAAAAAAAATTGATAGTTTCTTATCTCTTTCAAAGTTCCACGTTCATAAACATCACAAAAACATTTTATAGATAAAAGTGGTTGGCTTTAAATATTGTTTGAAGGTTCTAGCCGCTAATAAAAAAGTGGGTATCGAGTCGGCAAACATGAACATTTCAATCGTAAAAATTTATAGGTCTAGCAATTTTTTATGTTTCTCTTGTATTAAGATTACAATTTATTTATTTGTTAATATTAATTATTTACATAAAGAAAGCAACAATCATAAATTACAACTTAACTTATATTAACAAATCTAACTACTTATAAATAAAACAAAATAAACAGGAACATAATATAGCACTGTAAAATTTATTTAAAAATGGCTGGTTTAGGCAGCGTCATAAAGTTCCTTAGTATCGCTGACGGGAAAGTGTCCAGAAAACTGGCAGCATTGCCACGTTGAATGCCAATGCTGATTTTTTGAGCCAGCAGAAAAGTACAGCCTTCTCTCAAAAGTTCACGCAAAGCGAGGATTAGCCGCTTAGAAATATCTCTGAAAAGCGCACGAGCGCTTGGACCCCATGATCCTAGCGTCTCCACCCCAAACTGCTCAAAAACGTAATTACCAATTAAATTACTGTATTTGCGCCGTTTGAGATTTTCCGCAGCTGCAGCAGCAGGCAGCACTAGCACATCTCACCGTACTCAGAAGATGTGATGGCGCAAGGGTGTCGATTTTACCTACCTTTCTATTCAGTTATTCTGAAGAATCACTAGATTTTTCAATATTATTATTCAACCTAAATAGTATCATTAGATGCCAAATCACCTGACATCTGATGCGGTAAATACGCAGCAAAAACTAAAATGTAATCGTGTCATATTTAATAGAATTACTAAAATCTAAAAAAAACTCACGACAGATATAAAAATATTTTAAAAGATCTCTAACAAGATCTATCCTATGTGTGTATATGTAAGTCTGTTAGTCGATCTATATGCCCATATAAGACGTAGGTATCTCCTAAACCTTTAGATTAGCATGTAAATGAAAAATTAAACTTGAATCAGCCTTTTACAGTACATTAGCCTTCGTCAGGCGCTAGTGAGGTCACCCCCGAGGAACTATAAAACTGAAGGAAGCAACAAGGTAGCTACAAAAGGCTCGTAAAGTCTCGACTATTTCATCTTATAGTGAACGTTATTAGGTATTAATGGTAAGAATATTGCAATTTTTATTATTGCACTGGTGGGTTAAACCTGAACTTTAATAAATTAATAAGACAGTATTTTCTTTAAACCACCGTCATGTAAATGGACACGTAAATGCGACGTACAGTAAAATATATTTTTTATTCTATGGATTAGAGTTAAAAAGTGGGTTTTACTTTAAGTCCTTATATTTACCCATTTCGTATTTTTAGATATTCTATGTATGTGGACACTGTACAAAAGTCATTGGCTATTCGATGTGTTAATTTAGCTAAAATATATGAAATACATATAATACACATGAACATCAATTTAGGCGATAAGCACAATAGTTAAAACAAAGAATAAAGCAGCGTGAGCCTAACAAAATTACTAGTAATTTGCAAAATTGCTAGTACGCTTTGTATAAAACAAGATAAGTGGCACCAAAACGCGAAGCATTATCGATGGTTCAATTTTGCGAGTTTGTTTCACGATCGATCAATATTAATGCGATCGCAGAACATTTTGAGACAATTCTCTCATGTGTCAATTTTATATTTTTATTATTGCTATTATATAGCCTATTATTTATTCTCAGCGGGTTCTTATAGGTATCCGTACCATAAAGACATTGTTATCACTTAGCATTCTATCTCTTTGTCAGGACCGGTAAACAACTGTATAATGAATATGCAGCAGAAATTAATATAATATACAAATTCTTCCAAAAAGAGCATCGTGCTCTCTGGCAGTCTCTCTCTTTTGGCATAAAATCTTTAAAGTTTCACAGAGATTGGTCTTATAGCACAAGTTAAACACAAAATTGGAAAATTACAAGATTTTCTTGCAGATAATCTTTATGTAATAAACTGGTACGGATCTCTCAGGATGCGAGCCTATTTTTCCGTCCTTTTAACCGACTTTAAAAAGAAACCTCTTTTACAACTGATCTCAGATTCGATATTAAACGAACTCAACGTCGTGAAAGTTACTTAATACTTTAAGTTTTATATAAAGCTTGTGACTACGAAAGCGTAAAATTTAATGGATTTGTGGTTAGGAGCAGTTTAAAGTGATCGATCAAGTTTTATTTCGATGGATCACACGTCACAACTATAAGCTAATGCGTCTATGTTTGTTTATAAACTTCAATTTGATCGACTGGTCATCCATTTGTCAAATATACCTAGTAATTTTAGAATATTTCACAACGTGATTGAAAGCTGTAAAATTTTTATTAAGAGCTAGTAATAAAATCTGTATACAATAATTCAGATATTGAGTAAGGCCCCGAACACATCGCACCGGCGATCTGCTTTCTGCGGTCAAGTTCTGCGTTCAGCGATCACAGTGTGGACACACAGCGAGCGGTCTAGAAATCTGGAGTTCAGTACGTTTGTCTCGCACTAATTCAATAAACTTTTTAATTTAGTCGAAAATCGTGACCGCTTTTGAAAAAATATGGAACTCCGACAGAACGTGCGTTCTCTTTGACCGCCGCTCCGTGGTCTGACTGCTTTTGTGTGTGTAGGATTCTAAGACACCGCATACATGACGGTGAACGCGGAACGCAGAACTCGAAACTCTGACCGCTAGACCGCCCGCAGTAGGGCCGACGCCTAAGTTTTTACCGGTGTAAAATATGATGATAGATTCCTCGTTTCTCGATTGGAAAGTGAAGTATTTTCATCTTTCTGTAACATATTATAAGCTTTTTAGCCATTTATACAGCAAGCCTCGGCTAGCACTTGAAACAATGAACGTGAGACGAAGACAGCTAAGAAGCTTACATACTTAAATGTATTCTACAAGATGTGGTAACATTCAAGGTGGTACAACGATCAGACTACTTACAACAAAACAATGTATCCATCGCAGATTATAGTAACAATTTGCAAGCCATTAGCGCAACCTATGCATACGATTATCGTGTCGGTGGGGCGTAGGTGAGACGAGTTTAAGGTGTAAAATTAATACGCCTTTGTATCTTCGGTTTCTCCGAGAAGTGCTTGGTGCTGGAAACTTTGTAACTGATATAACTTGTTGTAATTTTTTGAGGCAAATAAATAACGTGCATTATAGTAAGGGTTCTTGTTATTCGTGGATCTTGTGAGGCTGAAGTTAGGAATGTATGCTGTATATCTCATGAATGTTATACATGGGCAATTTGTGTCGACCTTACTTTCAGTAGACAACGTATGGTGTAGTGGTTTAAGTTGTTGTCTTGCCACTGCTACTGCGCCGAGTATTGTGGGTTCTATCACCGCTCGGGACTAAAATTGTGTGATCCTAAAATATAATTCTAATCATAGTTGTTTAAATTCCCCTGCCACACAGGAATTGGTTACGGGTATAACAATAACACTACCAACTAGCAAGAACAACAGAAATCTGAATGCAAAATAACTTTGATTCGAAATTCAATTCAATTCCAACACGTTTTATTTTTAAAAGCTTTAGTCAACGTCAACACTAACAATTAAATACTTGCACAAAAACACCTTCTGCAATTTGCAGTACCATTTTACACTAGTCAAGTTAAACACCTGCCATCCTCATTCCATTTCTATTACGTAACTGTCGCTATCTAAGTCCCGCGCAGTCTGGCGTTCGTTATAAATCAGAAAGTTGGCGGCCTATCGACGCTATAAACTGGCTTTACGACCTCCGCTAATAGAGACCTGCCTTAATACTGCTTATACTATATAACGACACTAAATATGCTATGATTAATATGACAGTATGTTTGTGTTACGCAAAGTGTTTGAGCAGCTTAATACGCGTTGTATGCACATACGTGTCTTATCTTTTGTTTAAGAATTAATTAGTATTTATATGTTGGTGTTTGTTAAGTTTCATTTAATTACTTATTATTTGTTTATTTTGGACTTGAATAAACTTTAGAGTAAATATTTTATGAGTATTCGAAATAGATGCGCGCTGTCGTTGAGTTAATATGTACTATATTATATAAGAGAAAATAGGATTTTAAAGGGTTGACACCGCGTATCTTATACTCCTGGTGTTGCAAACGTCCACAGCCTACGGTAACCGTTTACCATCTCATTTTGCCATCATTGGGGTATAAAAAGGGGGACAACGCAATTTGATTCTTTGTAACACGCTTTAGAGTGCATTCGTCCTAAGTCACTTAGTGTGTGCCATGTGCTAAGTGCAACGACACGTCTAAGTGCAAAATTTTAATAGTCGATATTTGCCTCCATGTGTATTGCGGTATCTCCTCTATTAGATAGTAAATATTAACTCATGGCATGATTTTATTAATATCACGTCAGCTATTTTTGGTATTAGGTGTTTCATTGGAATCAAACATCAATGAAATCCACGTAATCCTTTATATAATATAAATTTACCAAAAATCACTAATTGAAAAAATTGTAAATGGTAAATTTGTATTATATAATATAACTAGATTTTTCCCGCAGCTTCGCCGCGTCTAGATATTGTCCATAAATTTCAATCTCTCGAAATATTTTTTGTCCTAGATGGGAGGTACTCTATGTCCTATTCTGTACCTCTGACATAATTATGCAAAATTTCACGATCGCCGATCGAGTACCAGCGTGAAATTTTTAGCGTGAAGTCTTATGGCCTGAAAGCGTAACAAACAAACAAACTCACATTCACATTTATAATATTAGTTAGGATATCAGTCTTGGATTCTGAAGAACTAAGAACTGTCCCACTGCTGGTTACCGATCTCTTCTCAGTATGAGAAGGGTGAGGCCATGGTCCACCACGCTAATTCAATACAAACAAGTATGATTTTTGCAATAAGCGACTTCCATTTAATTATAGAGGCGCAGCGATAATACTAAGATTTAGAAGAGATTTTAAGAAGACTTAGATTTGACATCCTGGGTTTGAGTAAATGAGGATACTAAATTCCTATCAGTATCGATCGATGACAGGCGGGATCAACGACTTTGTCTGTTCTCACATATAAGATCTTGACGACAAAAAGCTTAGTGAATATGTTAGCCTCGCGGGTTTATGCTAAACTCGTCACTTTATTATGGAACTCTAAATCGGGAAGAATATATGTATGTACATCAATTCATGTCTGTTTATTTTCGAAATGATAAGCATAGATGTATTACACCCAGATTTCGTCAGTTGTGATATTAAGTCTCACGAAATAGTGGGTAAGCCGCGTTCATCTTTAACAGCAATTATTACATTCGATATAAATATGTATATCGAATGTAATAATTGCATATGTACTTGCTAATTGCAGACCTCAATAACTGTATATATTATAGATGATGCATAACGTCTCCTTAGTACTAAAACGGAGACAACACTTTCATGTATTGTCTTTATCCTCGTTTATAATTCATACACTTAAGTATTTTAAAATTTTGAAGAAAGTATTTTGAAAACTAAAGCTATATAAATATATTTCAGATTTTGAAATGCTTTCTAAATAAATAAAGCTACGAATATTTTTCTGATGACGACAAAAATTATATTCAACAGATTTTGGATTTTATTGCTCATAATATCCAAAGTCGTCTGTATATCATATCTGCAACCGAAAATGTTACATAAATAGTTCTAGTCCCAAAATTTTTTATTAGATGTTTACCTTACCCTTAATACGGCAACACCTTATTTAAGACAGCGTTGGATAAGTATAAACGTTACCCAGACATTAGAGCACAGATTTGACGGCATTAACTGGGATAACCGGGCTACGTAAAAACATCCTAAGTAGCCACTTACGAGTAACGACACCCTGTTACTTTTTTGACGCTAAAATGTGAAATAAAGCTATATAATCGACGGTCAGAAGACGTTCAAAGTAAATAGTATAATCTTAATATTATAGTTAGAAGCATGATGTGATAGTAGGTATATACAAAGATTACAGATTAAACTAGGATAAAGGTTTGTGACTTGAAAGGAAACCTAAAATACTAAAGTTTTAATAATAATAATAATAATAATAATTTATTTTCTCATCACAAATGTTTGCACAGTAATATGGCTTAATGCTCATTTAATTACTGGTGTTGTAAAATTTGAGCCCTAAAAGCAAATCGATAATAAACTCTAAGTTTGATAGGTCGTTTTGTGTGATGCTAAAATCTTAACGGGTTTACCAATATTATTTTGGTGGGTTTTTACTACCAGTTCCTGTGATTTGACTTAAAAACTGCATATTGTGGCTAATGTTTAAACATAGCTTTGGTTTCTGTATCTGTGGTGTGACGGAAGTAAATGTGATTGTTGTGTACAGGGTGTTGGGTTTGATTCAGGAAGTCAAGCATGATATTTGCAATTAAAAAGAAAACTCCTTTGGTGGTGATATTCTTATGTGGAATACCATTTCTGATTATCAAGACGTACGTTTTTCATTACTAGCTAATAATCACTATAAATAAAAGGAGATAACAATCTGTATAATAATAGTCAATCTGTAAGTAATGCTCAATGAATACCAAAGCTCCATCTAACCAAATGCATTGTAGAACATAAGGGTGAATCCAATAAATTCACTCAATTTTCCAATCACAGCCAATATGCGCTCACACCTCCAACTTCACTATCCAAACTTTACTTCAATAGTTCACATCACAGTATATATATTCAGCATCTACGATTGAACCAGTCAGACTAGGAATTACAGTAATAAGGGCCAGGGCACACTGTGGCGGCAACTTTGCCAATATCGCCATATCGAGAGGCTGATTTATGTTCCACTAAATTGTTCCAATAGTGAAAGTAGACTAACGGAGTCAGCCTTAGGATTATTATAAGATTTTTTTGCACAAATCAACACTAATAATAATTATGTCAGCCGTGTATATAAGCTGGCCCACTGTTGGGCATAAGCCTGTTTTCAATTTGAGAAGAGTTGAGCCATAGTCAACCTCTTTGGCTCAGTGTGGGTTAGCAGACTTCACATGTCTTTTAAGAACATAATGATTACAATTCTCGGATATGCGGGTTGCCTCACGATACTTTCCATCACGGTTTAGATAAGATTCACATTCTCTTTTTTTGTGATTTCGTCTGTTTAGTCGAATACTGCTGCGCTTATAATAATAAGACCTTCAAATAGACTACAATTTAAAATAATATTCAGATTTCCTTTATAAAATTATTTAAACCTAAGCTTTTAATGTTTTCGCTGAATTAGTATAAAAAGAAGTGCAAAATTGTGTAAGACTAGAATATAGAGAAATGTATGTAGGCAGTATAAATAAACAGTATATTATAATAATAACATGTTTAGAAGGCTGAGGCTAACGTCACTGTATTGTACGTATTTACTAATATGGCGTAGGGTGTAATGACGTCAAAACTTTAGCACTAATACCGGCCTATAATAAGGTTGTTAATAATTAGACTGTTAGAGTAAATAAATAAATAGACGGCAATGACTTAAATACAATATACTATATGTAATGTATTAGGGGTTAAAGTATGAAGTTGGCATTGTATAGTAATATATACTTTGAATTGACATAAAACCTTCATGGTATGAGATTTTCGAATGAAACTTTTTACACATGATACCTATAAGATTCTTCTTTTAAAAATATACAACATTCGATTATCGCCATTTAATGGTTTTTTTTATTAAAAATATTTTTTTAATCTGGAAAGATGGATACTTCGAAAATACGAGTCATTTTTTAATACGAGTTCCGACGCGGAACTTACGCGGCAGAAACGCCTCGCAATATCAACGCTGCGTTTGGAGAGGAGACTGCTAATGAACGCACCGTGCGTTTTTAGTTTAAACGCTTTCGTAATGGAAACTTCGACTTGAAGAACAAACCACGTGGAAGACCGCCCACACAGGTGAATAACGCTGAATTGAAGGAGATGGTGAAAGTCAATCCGAGAAATTAGCGGCATGGTTTAACCTACAAAATTCGCTCATTTGCATCAAATCAATTAGATAAAAAAATATGAAAAATGGGTGCCTCATGATTTATGAGGCACCCATTTTTCATATTTTTGACTGATTTGCAGAAAGAAATGCGTGTTGAAACTTGTGTTGCCTTGTTGAATCGGTACAGATATGAAGGAATATTGGATCAAATTGTGGCATATGACGAAAAGTGGATTATTTACGATAACCTTAAGCGAAAAATACAATGGCTGATCCCAGGTCAAAGCCGCAACAGTGCCCTAAAGCAAAGCTTACCAATAAAAAGGTAATGGTAATTGTTTGGTGGTCTCTTCATGGTGTTATTAACTATAGCTTTCTCAGGTCTAGTCAAGCAATAACAGCAGATGTTTACTGTGCCGAACTTCGAACAATGATGGCGAAATTGGCAGTGTAACAGCCCCGATTCGTGAAGCGATCTTCACCATTATTGCTCCATGATAACGCAAGACCTCACACTGTACGAGAAACCGTTGTAACTCTACAGGAGCTGCAGTTAGAAACTATACGTCATCCTCCGTACTCGCTAGACCTTGCTTCAACGGACTACCATTTTTGTCGTGATTTGGGCAATTTACTACGTGATAAAAAAAATTCTTCCCAGGAGGAAGTACAAAATACTTTCACACAGTTTGTCGAATCTAGATCCCTGGAGTTCTATCGTAAAGGCATAAATGAACTTCCGTTTAGATGGCAGCAATGTATAGATAATGAGGGTAACTATTTCGATTAAATGAACATGGTACATTTTGAAAAAAACGAGTTTTAATTTTTCAGTACAAATCGGCAATTTCATACTTTAACCTCTAATATATATAGTATTTGATAATGAAAATCAAGTCGTGAGTCTGTTGGTGTTTTCTTAAAATCTGCACACAAGTTGTTAAATTGGACAAATGAATAGCACGGAAAGTACGAAAGGGGTGTAAGTGAAAGTAGAGTGCTTACCAAAATTGCTCTTCGAATGATTTTTATGGTAGTTTTTTTTAGTCTGTAAGATGGTCATATTTGGCAAGTTCTAAGCAGCAAAATCTTGACATAATTAAAAACTTATTATGTCTGGCCACCAGTATGTTACTGCGACTCAATAGGTAAAAGTCTTCATTTCGCGCGTGCTAATAACACATCTGATTCTTTTACGTTGTAATGTCATTGGCAATAGGTGTATTTTACGATCTACTATATTACTTTGTATCTATACCCGTCTTGTCTGCCACGTCTAGTTTCTGGTCTACACTTTAACGGCAGTTGAGCTAAATTTACTAAAATCTTATCTCTAACCCTCTATAAATACTTATTTCTGTATAAGATAATGATATAGCAAAATGAAGACGTAATAGTCTAATGGACGAGTTGGACAAGCGATTCAATAGCCTATTCCTGGCATAAGCCTACTCCAAGCGTGAATATTTATTAGTGGGGGAGTTTGTAGGTAGATTGTAATATAAGCTGATAGGATCACAGACTCAGCACCACCTGGAATATACGAAGCATATCATGTGCATAAATTTTGTTACTATCTTACATCCTGCATATTATAAAACGCGTCTATCTATCTGTTCGCTATAAACTCCAAAAACTACCAAACAAATTTTCATGCGGTTTTCACCAATAGACAGAGTGATTCATATGAAAGGTTTAAGTGTATAATTTGTTAAGGTTTTGTACTACCCATGCGAAGCTGGGGTGGGTCGCTAGTAGAAAAATAAAAATAATGGAGACAATCTGATAAATCATAAAGACAAGATAGTAGTTGCTTTTGTTGTTTCTTGTTTTGCTTTTAGAACATAAAAACCTTACCATGCCAAAGAATTACTTAAACCAGCTCCTCGATGCCTTACCTAAAATAAAAGAAAAATACGCATTAGTAAATATTACAACCGTACATTTTATAAAAACTAAACCCGATAAGAAACAACAAAAAGGTAACTTTATACTTATAAATATAACATTTTAAATCTATAAAAAAGCCACCCGAGAATTAGCACTGGTAGGCTGTAAAAACTTTCACAGTGCTTTAAAAATATTTGATTTCACCAGATCATAAAAAGCGAAACTCGGATTTTATTTCATATAGGTTAAATTTAGCTACTGTATGAATCAGCTGGATGAAACACTGCTTCAATTAGGCAAAGGTATTTATATTTCTGCAGTATTTTGAAATGAATCTGTTGATAATAATAACAGAATTAAGGTCGAGGCTCCATAACATTACTGTTCCTCGTTCTAGCCAAGCCAATAGTGCTGGGATAGTGTGAATTTAAAAATAAATTAAATCTGCTAAGATATAGTATCGATTTCGTATATTGCTAATAAAACTAATTTCTGAAATCACACTAGTGTGTGGTGCGTCTGAGTTCTCTTATATGTATGTGCAACCTTAGAGCATAGTAAGTACATACTCAATACTCAATATTTTATTGCATTCCACAATGTTATATAAAGATGGACTTATAAAACACATTACGTCATTATGGACCCCTTGGGGCACAGCAAATTAGAAGAGGGGAAGAGGGCTACATAACAATTATAATAATTTTATTTAAGTATATAAAATATAATGTATCTTCATATCTTTATGTGTACTTATGTTAATATTTATATATTGTTATGCTATATACATACTAGTAGGACCGCCATTTAATGCATGGCAAGACAACGTATATTACATTTACAGTCTACATCTCCGGCTTGCACTACGTTTATATATACGTTTATACATATAATAGGACGGGAGCGTTTCATACACTACACTAATCTTAAAGTTTTTCTAGAGTATTACCGGTAATACCGGTAATTAAAAAAGGTGACAGTCAAAATAAAATTACATTCCAAAACAAAATGTCTTCTGATTTTAATTTGCTTACCGCTCATTGTCATCTGTACCTATGTAATACGTGATATACCTATATCCTTACATACTTCTATTTCACAAAGCAATATTGATGAAGATCCCGTTCCTCTAACATTTCAGCATAGTTATACATACATAATTTTTCAAAAATGTTATATACCCCGAACTCCGCCAAGAACTACTTAATATTCTTTTAAAGCAAGTTTGTCAAGACAAGTTTATACAATATCCGTTACTAGAACGTTCTTGAAGCGGCATATAATTCCGTCGGAATACCTGAGACCGAGCCAGAGGAAATTAATCTGGTCAAACACCTTTTTCTATTTAACTTTACGATCATATATGCGCACTTTATTATTTTTAAATTGATAGTATTTTTTATATCACGCCATAAAAGGCTTGATATATGTGTTTGTTTGGTTTTATAGCAACTACTTACTAGTAAAAATATTGCTTTTTTATGCGTAGGTATACGAGGATTTATATACTTTTTTTGCACCTGTAATGTTCTATAGGACGTCTACGAGATTTAGGGAATGATATGATTAGGCACCAAATACTTTTTTGCTACGAGTTTGGTTATAAATTGATACCTAAATAGAAACATACTTATGTTAAATCTTTGTTTTGTTGTTTCTGTATAATCAATATATTATGACGAGCATTTTTCTAAAGGTATGTCAGTAAATGCTTTCCCTTTTAAAATTCTTTGAAAATATGTTAGGCATACGTAAGGTGGAATTACACAACCTCTTTGCCTACACTATTTTTAAAATCCTTTTTAAGGGTCTTAAAACTAAGCTCACACCTTGAGATTTGTTATACGAACCTAATGATGATTTAACCATCATTAGGCATAAGCCAATTTTGGGCATATTCTTTTCATACTTTCAATTTATATACATTTAAATTAATTTAATTCTTCACTGTCACAATCTAGTTTTTAGGTATTGACCTAGGTCAATACCTTTTTTGATGTCAATATTAATCAGACGGTGAAGATTCATTAACATAGCTTAGGCAGTTGCAATAAATTGTATTGTGGTGCGGTGTTGCTACAAACCATATTCTATACCAATAGAATTCAGTTTCTATGAGAAGTCAATAATAAGAAAATAATGAGATTTTTATAGCCATTACATTCAGCTTCAAAACCCTAAAGCGGTTTTAACGCCTATATAACTGGCTATATCAGATGTTAGAAAATAATAAAAAGTAAAACGTTTGGTAGTAGCACGGCGGACTCGTAAACTGTGCCGGTATCGGGATCACTCGATTTATGACTCGTTACATTATTGTAATCTATATATATGTACATACAAAAGCCTACATAATAAAATAAGGCTCCATATTAAAAACTTCAGACATAATGGAAGAAGCGTTATTGTTATAATTTTAATAATCATAAGCAATTGCGGAGTAAATTTTCGTGTTGTTAGAGAATCATGCTTTGGTTATAATAAGAAAAGTTTTGCTTGTGAGTGCTACAAAAGAGCTATAAGAGAGATCAGACATCTTTATTACTAAGTACTTTACTATATTTAGTAACAATGAGAATATGACTAATCTTACCCGTTATAATTTATTATAATACGCAACTTATATATTTACTTATATAATAACAATCCAAAAAGAGGGCCGTGTAGTTCATTTGAAACTGGCTATCACCCGCTGTTGCATCTACGTTTATGATTGCTACAGCGCTCTCGTAGCTTGTGTGATATAGCCTACGTTGGCTCTGGATAAAGTAGAGCAGATAAAAGAACAGAATAGTAGTAAAGAACAGAACAGAATAGTAGGTAAAAAATAAATTAAACTCCATACAATACCATATGACATGTCAGGTTATAAACATGGTTAAAAGTTATTAAGCGAGTGAAGTGTGGCACAGGAGACTTACATAACTTCAGTGTCGTCATAAAGAACTTCCAGACAGTCTTCTTTGCAACGTTTTTCTTCATTGTTTGAAGTTAGCTGAACAATAATTTATGAACACTCCGTATATACTATTATTTATTATTATTTATTATATTTTTCAGGACTTTGTACTTAACAAATTTAATGGAATAGTGGCATTAGGGCAGGGTATAAAAATATTTAACAAATCTGCAACATGTTTGCAATAAAATCTTTACATCGGAGAGATGTATGGAATTAGAACATCTACAGTTCGCACAATAAGGTAGCCTATGCTATGAACGTAATCTTATATATAATAGAAAAAAACATTCAAATCAATCCATTTTGTGAAAATAGTATGGAAATTGCTTACAAAATGAAGGAGCCATGAAAAAAAGTGGACACGCGGTGACAATATCTTGTTATTTCCCTTACAAACCTGCTTCAATAGCGGTAACATCACCAGATGACATCATGTGTCCTTTTCTGTCATTTTACAATCACCACTAATACGAGCTTTAATCTACATTACTTACATATATCTTTGTCCGAAAAGGGATTAATAGTAAAAATATACAATGTAGCAAAAAATATATGTAAATAAGATCGCTAGGCAATTATAAGTATAGTCTTTATGGCTAAATTGTCTTTTAGATAACTTTGAGGTAAGCAAGAGTGTTAATAATAGACAAGTGAGTTTATATCATAGTCAATGTACTTCAATGCGACACCTAGCAGTCTCCCGCAACGTATAACCTCCAATTAAAACCTTCATATTGTAACTGTGAAACTTTACTTACAGCAAACTTGTTGACGTTCCTATCAAGTGAGACATCAGTTCCGAACTCGCTATAGTTTTCCGCTTGGTTAGTGAGGGGGATAGGCGTCACAGAGGTGGGGGTGGAAGCAGGAGGGGCGAAGACAAGGAAACTTGCCAGGCGATAAATAGTGGCAAGTTTGCGCTGACAGGCGACACGAAATATTGTGAGAGGTACGCGCCAACGGTGGGTACTTTTATGTTTTGATTCCAATCTGACAACAGATTTGTGTTGAATTATGTTGTCTAGCTTAAATGTCGAAATGTTGCAAGGAATTCCGATGTTATTGGAAAAACAAGCACTTTGTCTTGCCTAAGTAATGATTGTTAAAGAAAAGGTTCGGGGAACCAAGCTAAGATTGTCAGTAAAGTTGATTTGTCAGATGTCACTTTATAAGAGGTCTTTAAGATAAATAAACAGTTACACGCATCATTTACATGACAGTCTTAAAATGTTTTCCAATCTTTGAACGGGTATAAGGAGTATAATAACTAAGGCACAGAAGCAATAAAGAGATTGTGGCATAAATCTTCACAAATTCTTGGTCCAATAACTCAAGAATCATGGTCTATCGAGAAGCTCTGGTTTTACCTGTGCTTCTCGATAAACCAATAATTCTTTTGACAACCCCATTAAATTTCTATAAATATTTTCATATTCTGTACAGTTCAAAATCTTGAACATTTAACAAACTAAAGTGTTTAGTTATTAGTCCATTAGCAGAAGATAGGCGCTTGCGCAAGCATTGATCTCTTGGTGAAATAGGATAGGATAGAGACATTACACCTAACGTTAGATTATATCTCGGGCAGCACAATTTTCATCATTCATTAATACGTCTGTGATATTAGTTCTAAATGTAAACTAAAATCTAACCAAACAAGCCGTTGAGTCAAATTAGAAGCCAATATCCTTATTCATAGATTTTGAAGTGGGGCAACAAGCGCATCTCTGAGAACCGTCAATTTGACTTCGGTTCTCGCAATAATAATGTATTTAGTTAATTCCATTAACCATATCATCAGGCAGTTTAGAGATAATGAGACTAGCACAAAAGAGCTACACATGTAGGTCTGCTATTGATAGCTTTTAATAATACAAGACCATGATAATATAGCGAGTTCACAAATATAACGGGTTCATCCATAGCCCGATACGGTTGAGTGGCAGTTGTTTTCAAAATATTAACTAGTACGCAAAATTATGTCATGTAAATTTTAAAATACTCCGACATATTGTTTCGGTACATAAAAAAAGTAACACGACATGAGAGAACAACACACATAGATTGTTCAACAATGGTTTGACTGTAATATTGTCTTATGTTTACGCGTATGTTATTCATTGCAATTAAATTACTTTTTACGGATTTTCTTGCGTTGTTTATTTTAAAACACTTATATACATTACTGTATATAGATTTAAATAATTTAGCTTAAATAGTAGTAAAGTTCGATAATAGTACCTAGTATTATAGTTCAAAATTATGTAATAAAAGTGTTTTAGTATAAACAACGCGAAAAAGTCTGTATAAAGTGGTTTAATTTCAATGGTTAGACTGTTACTACCTAAGATGTAGTTGCTGTCTACGAGCACGATGGTTTGAAGACAATTGAGTCACAAAGCTTTGAGTAGATTTACAAGTTCAAATTTAATTACTACATTTTAATTAAATGTCTGTGATATTACGCACGTGATAATTCAAACAAACTAAAGGTTCAGCCCAGTAAGAAGCCAGCGCAACACTTAAAACCTCTGTAACAAAATCAGTTACAACATAATATCCGAACCATTAAAATAGTGGTTGTTATATCCTATTTTAATTTTGATAGCCCACGGCTCATGTTCGTGAACAGTTGACGAGCGGGAGCATGATCCACTATCAATTTCAGAAACAGTTAAGCTTGTTTTGAAATGATTACTAGCACATTACATCATGTAAATTAGTGCAGTAACATTACAACGACGGCACTGCAAATTAACATTATAAAAATGTACAGCGCAGTTATGCAAAAGCAGTAAGTATCTGAATAGCAGTTAGTGCAGTGGTGTTGGCATGGCAACCGCACAACGCGCCACACTAACGAGAAACTTTTAACTGCCTCTCCCCGTATTGAGATGATAATGCCTCTAATTAATTGCGCTACATTAGCAGGGAGATAGTCTCGAGTGCTGCCTTTTAATATTTAGGCATAAATAATATTGAGAGCAAAATTAAAATGGCTGTAGATAGGATTTATTAGTGTTTTCATATTTCTGTTTAGAGAACGACGGGATTGCCTGTAGCCCAAACGCAGTGGGATCGTGCAGATTGATCAATCTGTGAGATTAACTAGCATCACGTCTATAGGTGGGTGATCAACAAACAAAACTATATAATAAAACATACCTTATACACATATAGATTTCTCTAAATCCACTTTCCTATGCACGTATTTGACTATCTCATTGGTCTGTAGAAACGACATCAATATTATGGATACGTAAAGATGAAATTATATTTTCAGTAACATTTCTAAGACTGACCACAATTAGTCGTAGTAGGGCCAATAGTAATAGTAATAGTAGTCGAAGTAATAGTCGCATCTGTATTTACATTTACATCAATGAAACCTCGTCTAGCTGTCATCACAATATTAAACCACTTAAAAGGTACTTCCCATTTCTTACATTTTTACAAATTAGTTTTAATGTAGCCTATACATACATTTATTGAGGTAAATATATCTTTATACAGAATGTAGGTCTTATAAAGAGAGTGTTAGCATGATAATAATATTATTAATTTAAGAGCCATAATACTAATATCTTTCAGAATTATCATTCTATGATTATACCCCCTTATTAATTTAAAAACACACGCACCGAATAAAGATACTTACTACTCTTTTGTTTTACTCACTTAAAGAGGCCAAAGCAAACAGCAGGTGATTGAAACAATAACATAAAGGTCACAATCCAAACTGTTTCTATTCGTTGCGTGTCCAAACAGCGAGATTGCTAAAGTGAAAACAACCCTAAATCACAATTAAAACAATTAAAAAGATAACAACTTTCGCAGGAACAATAATTAAGTTGTAATTTTTGTTTGTTCGTTACGCGCGGTGGGCGCGCCCTTTGCCCTCGTACCTTCGAGGCTACTAATGGGATTGAATCGTAAAC
Source organism: Catocala fraxini (assembly GCA_930367265.1). Lineage (NCBI taxonomy): Eukaryota > Metazoa > Arthropoda > Insecta > Lepidoptera > Erebidae > Catocala > Catocala fraxini. The sequence goes on from OV884029.1 coordinate 20,185,936, forward strand.
TCTAGATGATACGGATGACGAATGGTGGCTAGATAATAAAGGGTTGACGTGTGCTGTTTACAGTAAAATAATAAATGATACCTATTATGGCAAATAGTAATACAAAATATCAACATACTCTATGAACATTTTACCAAACGACAACTATAATATAATATAATAATAATATAATAATAATATAATATTCTACCACATACATATAACGCTATCTAGCCCAAACTAAGCAGAGCTTGTACTATGGGTTCTAGACAATGGATAAACATACATATATACTTTTTTTTTTTTTTTGTAATTACATACCTATAGTACATAGAAACACCCAGACCAAGACAAACAGCCATGTCTATATACTATATACTATATCTTGATTGTTAAAGATTTCTTTATAGATTAATCGTTTCTTTTTTTTTTGATCTCGCGTTATCTTTTTTATGTTACGATGTGTTTTTCTGGCTGATGTGTATGAATTATTATTGCTTTTTATGTTTCTTGTTTTTTGTTGTTCTTTTTTGTCTGTGTTCTTTCTTTATTTATTTTTTCCATTTGTTTAGTTGTAGATACGATAACTAACTCCTAGGAAATCAGAGTAGTTATACAAGTGGTGTACTAATTATTATGTGAAAGCTTGTAATTAGCAACATGTGTACCTTAATTGTAACTGATCAAATGTACTTATTAGACTGTAAGCTTTCCTAAAATAAATAAATAAATGAATACACAATATAATAATAATTGTTTATTAAGTTTAAGTTGGCACAAGTATAAATAACAATAGGTCTTAAAAATACTTAAAATAGACTACAATACTTTGGACACCTGTACTAGGTTATACCTGTATCACAGGCGATAATTATGTGTTATTATAGTGTAATAGAAAGAGCATTCTAAACAATATTTAACAAATATAGATTGTTCTATAATAAGTTACTATTATAATTAAAATAATATTACTTATTTAAATAATTTGTATATAAATATTAGTTGACATATATAATGTTTATAAAATAAACATAGGATATTTCTAATAATGGGAATCTAAGCTAACTAGTGTAAGTGATGAAAATATAAATAAACGGCGATCTAGGCAATATGGATTGGTACTATGTTTAGTAAATGCCCTTTGTTATGAAGCTTGCAGTGAAATGAAGCGACTCAATTTTAAAAAGAAGCAGCTTAATATACGGTGAATTTATAATATTAAACCCCAAATGTTTACAAGTACGAGAATCAGTTCAAAAATCCTAACAAAAATTATATTTATAACTAGATTTTGCTCGCAGCTTCACTCGCATAGATGTAGGTTAGATTAGTAACAGTACTTTTTCTGGATGAATAGTACCCTATGTTCTATCTGTCAATGTGTATGCGAAATTTCATGATGACCGGTCGAGTAGTTAAGGCGTGAAGGCGTAACATAGGATATAAGAGAGGGCATTAGGAGAGTATGTCTTCGAAAAGCTATAAAGAAGTGTAACTAATTAATTTTCATGTATATTTTCTCGTCGGTCTCAGAGTCTTATTAACGACTACTAAGCACAGAATCTAACTTTACGCTTATACTGAGAATGTCCAGAAAAAATCCTAAGTAACACTTAGTCTGACGCAGCTGTCGTTCATGATTGGTAGTACGTATTAATACTAATATATACCGCGAAAGACCACCGAGACAGCTTTAGAATATATGTAAGTAAGGAAAACCGTATTACGCTAGATTATACTTTAAGTAATATACGTTAGTAATATCACCAAGCATATCAAATAATATGATTATATGATGGATAAGATTTCAATGTATCAATACTGCAGATATAAAATCAGCGTCCTCTTTCGCTACGTCGAATCGCAAATAGATACTGTTTGGCTATTTAATTTTGTAAAAAGGTCCCTAGATTATGAGTCGGGACCCGTGCTACAAACGACTTGAAATTCACGTTATGATGTAACGTATTGACCTTCAAAGTATAATTTGTTTTTAACCTGATGTTAAGGCACATTGTTTTGAAGAATGCTTAGAAAATCTTGAAGTATCACGAGTTTTTATGCCTTCGCTATGTTTAGCCCCACATGCATTGTTATAAACGCCGGGCATGTACAAGACGCAGATGAATATATGACGCAACCTCCAAAAACAGAGCAGCAGATTTTGTGTTATATTTATACACAATATACGCATTATTGACATGTATTGTAGTAGATACATTGTTATGCAAATAATCACGTAGAAGTCCTTATAGATATATTATGCAAAAGTATTTTTTTATAATAGCACACACATAGCTACTTTACCCCTTTATTTGCTCGGACAGGTAGTCTAACGACCTAGTATATGACGCAAGTAACATACGCAAGTTCAAGCACTTGCGCAGTGTACACATTGTGTTAACAAAAGCGCGAGTCACTCGCTCAAGTAACTCGTATAGCATAATATTAACTCACACATGTACTCGATAGCAGAATAGCAAGCGCATGTAGCTTGCGCTAGCTAGGTACTTGCGCTGTGTACAAACACCGGTGTTATTTATTTACCCCACAACCATCGGTACTACAAATCAAGACTGTAAAGCACCCAATGTCATATCTAACATTTCCTTGTTGATTGAATATTCCTCTAGCTCTATGCTCTAAGCGGTAGAGCACCGGATCTAAAACTAGGATCTACAGGATATGTGTTCGCGAGGCTTTTACTGTGATTAATATCTGCCAGACATCTGGCCTTATTAGCTGTAAATTGTGACAACCGTGCACACGACGCCGCTAACAGCATTACCTAATGAATATAAAACATCGACCCATTCTCCCCCTGTCACAGAAAATCCAAGTCTTAAAGTAGAACAAGGAAAAATGAAACGTTGCAAACCATATTTCATTTCACAATAGTTTAATTTGAAACTGTATGCATTCGCCGGGAATACGATAGTTAAGCGAAGCTCTATTTTATGAATATGACGGAGGATCAACACGAACAGTTTCAATAGTTTACTGTTATAGTTATGAATCACGCTACTGCAACTCAAAGTTTCACCTATTCGATTCTCGGTTGAAATAGAGGGAAAAAATTTATCGGTGGCGACACGACTCGGCCTGAATGGACACTTAAAACTTTGAATGAAACTTTAGTTGGTCGACGCCAAACGAGTCCGTTTGGCAAGCACCAATAAATGCGATGTCATTATCTCTAGGGAATACTAATTAGGATTTTCTGTGTTAGCCGCCTGTAGGCTTCTATTCGAGATCTAATTTAGACTCCAATGACATCGAACTGTCACTTTAGGTAGGATTATGCGGAGTTCAGGTTATGGTTATGCCGTTTAAGTCATAGGAGTAAGAACTTTGTAAATTTATAAGTATCATATATATTATTTGATACTTATAAATTGATCTAATCTAGGGAGTAAGGTTTAAATACAAGCAACGCAGCCATTGAAATATTGGCGTATTGAAAACCAATAACGGCCTAGTTATTTTTTAATTACATAGGTGACAAAGCACCACACCACTGCCTTGATAGAAAGAGATTACTAGCAAAACTGCAGTATCGCTCGCATATGGCCGAACCTAGACCAAATAAATTAAAGTCGATATGAAAGGTAAGAAGTTGGAGAAGTAGGTATATGAGCTTCAGTAACGCTTGCTTACTAGGCGAAATGATGTAACCGTGTTTCTATGACAGGTTTCTTAGAAGAGTATGTCGTAAAGATTTTGCAGGTGTGTGAAGTATACATATATATAATATTAATAATAATATTAGCACTGTAGCTACTCGCTCTATATAAAGGCGCGAGCCTAGTAGCATTAATATAAAGTTATTAGTAATGCTACTGTTATAAATACATAATATTAATAGTAAGTGCGTAAGTTTAGTAATTAATCTTCATGTTATTTTATGGTCCGATTGATAGTTCCATTAGCAACATCGTGTAATAACTGTAGTATAAAGTAGCTGTTTAGATATACTGTTACAACAAACAGTTTCAAAGCAGCTAGTGCTTATTAAAATAAATCCAATACACATCAAAGAGAGCCATTTTCTGGGAGTATTCGTATGAGTAATTTATGCGGGATGATAAATTTACTGAGTCTATGTTTTGCGTTTATATCCGTCCTACCAAAAAATGTACATTCCTATAAGGTTATATAAACTCTACCACATGCGTCGATTCTCAAGGCTCGAGGAAATTCAAACAGTTATTCCTAAACACAACCTCACGGTAACCGTTCCTTGATGTGTGTAGCGACATTGTTAAGGCACAAGACAATCTGGACAATGGTTTATCTACACGAACAAATAAATTAAGCTCGTAAAGGTAGAGTGACACAATTATTTACAAGCAAATTACCTGAGAATGAGTGTTATTTTTGCTCAGACATTATGCTCAAACGCGGTTTCGGAATTATGACCGTCAAACAGATTATTATCTCACCACATTCACAATAGAGGGCGCTAAACGAAACGCCGTGTAATAAACCTAATCGCATTACGCGTAATCTTATTACACGGACTCAGTATTAAACTAGAGTCTCGCGCGTGTAATTGAGCGAAAGTTTTTGAATAGACCCCCTCCGTTTCTCCCCCCGATCCTTTGCCCTGCTGTAGATTTTAGTGCTACCCGCGCGTCCTTGGACCCTTAAAGGGGAGACATTTTATATCTTTTGTCTAAATTTTAGATGTTATAACTGTGGGCCCAATTATATTATACATTCGTAATATCAGGAAGCTTTATTTACGACCAAAACCCTTTATTGTTTGATATATCTGCTGTTTTCATCTACGGTTAATAATTTTACATCACACATACAATTTGTGTCGCGACAGAATAAACTTTCGTCTTTATTCTTGACGTGCTAACATTCATCACTACGTCGCGTCGCAATGAAATGTCACCGAGAGAAAAAATGCCACAAAACCGCGAACTCAGGTGCTTGCGCCACACTAAATGTGTTAAGGTGCGGTCGCGATGCACACGACATTACGACAACAAATAATTACTCTCATTCTTGCTACAACAAAATATGAAATCCGCTTGTTCTAATTTAACCGTACTCTTTTCTACTCAATGTATGTCAGAATTATTAATTGGAAAGAAATTAAAGCAAAAACTATCAATTCACTATTTAATCGTCTTTTTTATTTCAATAGACTCGTTAAAGTCATTGATGAAGTTTCATTTCTTTTGTTATGTTTCCAATTAAAAATATTTCGATGAAACCAAATAAACGAACTGTGAAAATGTTTTATATATAAGTAACCCATTCCCAACATAGCTAATAGATAGGTCACCTTAACATAAACGATCTATGAATGGAAATACCGGCGCTATTTGCGTCGCGTGCTCGAAATGCTACCTTAACATTTACCGTTCGTATATCAAGACATAAAAATAGCTGGTGCTCATAACCGGTCGTATCTGTGACAGTTGTATGTCGAACTGCTGATATTGTCGATGTCATTTTCGTGTGTTCAACAATGGCCGCAAGTCGTCACAGTGAGTTCAACAATTTATTGCGGCAACAAGTTACTAGACGTCTCTCGTTTTAAGCGTCATTACATTTTCATTTAGTTGAGTGCCATTTTGAATGTCGTGTGGAGAAAGACAAATTCATTTTCGACGCTCGCTGCGAATTGCTGGCGAATTATAATAATAGTGAGATTGACTGTGTCAATTTACAGGATGAAGTTGTCGAGAATTTATTTGGTTTTTATTAACTTTGTTCGTTGGAATAATAGAAATAGTTCATCCGGTTTACATAGTCAAAAAAGGTTTACAATCGTATTTCACTTATATCGTACTTCGAAAATATCGTAAAAATTATTGAGTGAGTGAGTGAGCTACATTTCACTTTTTCTTTATAATTCAGTTTGGATAGATACACCAACAGATATACCCAACTTGCAAAGTGCTAATTTAAAAGTAAAAAGGTATTATAATAATTATGTAAATACATCATTAAATTTAGAAGAAAACAAAATAAATGGTCAAGCACAATATTAATTTATGAAATACTTAAAAAACGCTTCAGAAAGACTTAAGAGTATTCAATCGCAGCTACAGTTATCTTAAGGATTACCATCGCTTTTCTTTTGTTAGATTTGAGGATGAGTTGCCGGAAAAACGTAATGGATTATTATGTTGTGTATTTATTTATAGCCAATTTCGCGATTTCTATATATTTACCTGTCAAGCTTTGTCATGACAAAAATAATTAAAAACCTATTGTGTCTGGCCGCCAGTATACCGTTGCGACTCAATAGGTTAAGCAGTATTAAAAGTCTGTTTTGGTTTTCAATTGTGTTCACAACGTAACTAAATATTTTTCTTTCGTCTTATATGAAACTGTTGGTCTGTTTTTAATAGTAGTAGAAAGTACACAATCTTATTGTTTATCTTACCTATATCTACTAAACAAAACATGTCTCAAAATTCATCTAAAGCAAAGTAGAATAATGAGAAAATAGTTTAACCAGCCACGAAAATGAAAATAAACGCGGAAGCGATTATAAAGTCGATATTATAATATTGCAACGGTGCAGGAAGTAATATTGCGCGGTACGCACTCATATTAAATTTTATGCCACACTCCTATGCACACTGTTATACTCGTAATCCATACTCATAAGTAGGTTTTACAAAGACTGCGCTTATAACGGACCACTTTTATTGCTTGTGTATAATCTAATATAAATACTGAAGTGAATATTTTACTGCTAATAAATCCTACTGGAAGATTATTTTGGTACTACTAAGGTAGATTAACAAAGCCATAATTGATTAAAGCGGGGTTTCTAGTCCAGCTTTCCACCAGATATTTCTGGTGACGGTGCAAATAAGCCGGCTTGCTAGTGAAGATAGTAATCTCTTATAGAAAACTAGCGTAGGAGTTTACTTTCTTACGCTAGGTTAGTAGTAGTACCATTGTTAAAGGATTTCATGTAGTGAGTATCACTACTAGGGGTTTCCATTCCTTTGACTTTCATCTCACATTTTCATTCGCATCTCATTTTAATCCCTTTTCATACGGTTAGTAATACGTAAGTGATATTGCAAGTGATCATATGCTACGGTAACCGCCTGAAGGTAAGTAGGCGGACCTTGACTGATGCTTGACAGCCATTTTTATATATATTTTTAAGAAGTAAGCTAGCGGTTCGTCTGATGATAGGTAGTTTTATTAATGGTATTCCAAGGATGTCACTGGCATGATTTTAACAAGACGCTGTACTGCTAGCGCATAACGATTTGCTCTTATCCCTCTGATAATAATATAGTGCTTCTATAAGAAATGAGATGGGTATAAAAGACCAGGATTCAACCTCTTCGTCTTCAAGTGAATTTTTTTTTTTTCCATCAGCTTTTTGTAATGTCCCACTGCTGGGCACTAAAGCCTCTCCCTTGGACTTCCAAATCATTCTGTTGTTGGAAATCCTCTGACCTTATGACCTTGTGACTCCTATATCTCAGGGGTCTTTTGACCCACAAAGCCGATATTCAAACTCTACCAAGGTATGACCCCAAGGTGTCTGCACACCAATTTACAAGTCAATCGGTCCAGTGATTCCGGAGCTATGCCTGTCATTAACAAACTGTCACTAACAGACAGACACACAGACCCACATAGTGTTTTCAATAACCTCCTCGAAGAAGACTCAGGGGTTAAAAAGAAATATAACAAAAACTTATTTGGTTGCATTTATCTGTACCGTATAGCTGTTCCCGTAGGGCTCCTCTCATGTAAAAAGAGTAGCGTTTAATCGGCCACTTTGCTGATACCTACCTTTTAACATAATATAAATGAAAGAGTGAAGAAAATTCGAGTATTCTACGAGTATTCTTTCGTAAACAAATATTTTGGTTCATATATTATCTTATGAAATTTGCGGCAACACAATACAATGTACCAATAAAACTCGATGTATCGTAAATACGTTTTTTCCACATTCGCAGCAACGAAACGATACGCAACGTTATCTAGCGTACCACCTTATTATTAATAACTTTGTTATTGCTATTGTATTTATGTAGGATATGTTATTTTAAGCGTCATTTCGTTGCTCTTTGTGAACGTGAAAGAAGAACTTACAAACAAACACAAATATACAACATTAGTTAGTACTACAATGTAAAATTAATTAAAGTAAGTAATGCAGCACGTTTTCGTTTCATAATGTATTTAATTACTCTCATGAGAAAATATTAAATGGGTCAACTACCTTAAGGATCCCATTTATATCATTAGGATTTATTATTAGTTTGCTAGTGACAAGTAAACTAGAAAACAACTACACATATTCAAATTGTTTGCATCATTAGTAAGCTACATCTGTCTAAAAAGACACTGGATGTTTTATTCAAGTTTGTGCCAGTAAAGTCGTTGCGGACTGCTTGTATATTATAATAACTTGTACGTACATTCCAATAATAAAAGCACAAAGCGGACTGGGTTATGCGGTACTAAGCAGCATATATCATGTCCGCCTCAAGTTGCACCCACTTCATAATGCAACGTGAAACATGACACGCACACATGCGAACGTGACTCACTAACAATAAAATTATTACGCTGTTTTTGTTTCAGATATTTATGTTGTTTTAAATATGTTTACTTTTATGATAGTATCTCTTTGTAGCTCGCTCGTAGCAGCTCTACGAGCGTAGCGAATATGCGTAAACAAATGCGCTACGCTCCAAGTTAGTCGATATGACTGTATTGAATTTGAATATTTCAAATTGTAGCCATTATTAGATCTTTTTCGTAAGTAAAGCGTAAGGTCATATTCAGTTTGTAATGCATAGTGAGTGTTTATCTACACTCACTACGCATTACATACATAATATTATCTATAAAGAATCTATGTACATAACCTGTGTTTTAGATCTAGCGTAATTTGAGGTGAGTGTTATACCACCTAACAATTTCTCAACAAAAATCCAATGACACTTTGCTGGACTCGACAAACAAAATCGGCATCTTACGATCGAAAACAAACATCAGCGCACATTATTCAATACCACCTCATTGGTATTTAATATTGTTGACAAGAGCTAAAATGTATTTCAACACCGTTTTCCAAACTGTCGTTTAGTACACATAGCGTTTTACAAAGGTTATGTATTGGATACAGCATTTTAACAGAATTCTATTCAACATTCTGAACAAAAATACAAACTATTCGTATAGCCCAGTTGAATAGCCACAATATATTCGAGTAATCTAAAAACACGACAGAAACGTCAAGCCGGCGCTCTGATCAACATCATTCGGCAAAAACGTGGCGACAAAAGGAGTAAAAAAAATAGTTTCACCAATAGCGAGTTCAGACGACGAGGAAATAAAGGCGGCAGCTGAATCATTGTGAAAATTGAAAGTATAACGTCAAATGTACAGCGATGTGTGAAGAAAATTGTGCGCCAGGATGTGACGTCAATATGTGCAAACAGTATGAAGATCACAGGAAATATTGATTAGGATCTTAGCCTGTTAATGCCATATTCATTTGGTTATAATTGACAATAAGCTGTAGCTTGTGTGGCACTTCAAGGTAACTGATCAATGGTACGCCTGATATTTATACTTCGCAATACATTATTTATATCAGGAAATAAGATTTTGCAAAGCTTTTATAGAGGTTTCTGTTAGCCTAGAAACGTTAATCCAACATCAAACACGAGCAAAAAAATAAACAAACAAAGTGGCAGCGTATCTCATGTTTAGAAAACGTATGTATGTCGACGAAACGAAAAGGAAAGTCCTAGCATCAAAAATAACATCTGTATTCGTCGACATTATTGTCCAGAAATAAAATCGAACGAAGTTTTACTAGTTCGTTGGCGTCCGTAATAAAAGGCGACTTGTCGAGCCGGGGAGCCGGGACGGTACCGCCTCGGAGGCGTGTGAATTTCCCACTTTCTCGTTGAAAAAGAGAATAAATTCGCTTAGGCAGGGCGTTTTTTTTACATGCAAATTATTATTATTGTGCCAGTTTTGGTATTAGCGGGCTTTTTATTACGAAAGCTACGGAGTTTTCCCCCTTTTTTACGGACCGATGGCGCTGTATTTTTTTCGATGTGTGTGCTTCAAGGAATCTATGACTTGGAGCGATCATACGGTTTCTGTTGTTGCCATCATAAAAGCAATCGTTGTATGATCCGGGAATTGAATTTCTGAGAACAATCCGGGATGTGGACGCGTATGGAATGACACAAAGGGACACAACTATGATAAAAATGTTTTGCGTTCCTTCTGACGGAACATAGCAATGCTTGCGCTTCAATGAATCTACCCGTTTTACTGTTATATGCGCTAATAAATAAAAACGTACTGCATTGCAGGAAAACTAACAAATTCATTTGAATTTAAACAACTTTAATTTTAATTTTATTTTACTCAAGTTGACTGACTAGAAAAAATTTGTAAAATATTTAATAAAAATGTATTATTTGTATTTTTCGTATTCATATAGGTATATCCATACTAACCAGACCTTTGTAAAAGTAACCTACACCATTGAATGTGCGACTAATACCACAGTATCCAATGAATACAGCAAAGTTAGCGTACAATGGTCAATGCATACCTTGCTAGTTACGTAGCATTGCAGAACACACATAATTAGCACACGTAGTTGCGTCGCGTGACGTTTACCGGCTACGTCACAAGGCACGAGCTCACAGCGACATCTAGTAGCTACGACGAGAGTTTATGACACTCTCTCAGCCGCTCATTGGTCGAGAGAACCATGTTTACCACTGGAATGGATCGTAAACTAAAGCAACGACTATTGAATGCAGCTGATATACATCGGAATGAGCAGTGATTGGATAAAATTGTATCGGCTGTTTCATAGTTGCTGTGTTTGGTTTACTACGTATTTAATTGCAGCTAAAAGGAGCTGTAATAGATGTTTGCTCTGAGGGTACAAGCGCGGCATAGTAGTTAAGCGGAATACTAGCAGATAGCCCAAGTAGAAGCACTTTAATAATTGTACTTTCTAAGTATATGTTCCTTGTTGATTAGTAAAGCTATCATTAATTGACGAGGTACAACAACTTACCCTATGTGGGTTGGTAGACTTCACAAACATTTTTGAGAAGATCATGGATATTTCTCAGTCATGCAGGTTCTCACAATGTTTTCCTTTACTATTAAGGCGAGCGATAATAAACTATTCAAAACGCACATATGAGCCCACTTTGAGATGGAGCGAGGAGACAGCTAATCTGATGGTCTATCAACAAGGCTATCACAACTTCATACATAATTATTATATAGTTCCTGAATTATAATTTAAAAATGAATGAATTCGGGCTTCTCTACATCAAAACGCATCTGAACAATCGCTCACACCATCGAAGTCCGGTCGCGAGTGAATTTCATTAGCCGAACATGGTGCAGTGGCGCGTGGCTAAAATTCGTCTAAACATTGTTGTCCAACAATCTGTTGCTGACGGTTTGGGGATCGTACCGCTCTGCTACGCCCCGCACCGCAAGCCACCACGCCGAGCTCGCACCCCGCTTCCCTACCGAAATAGGGTTGACCGAGTTAGCCAGGACGCAGGATTAAAAGACAGCGTCATTATTTAATTAGATACTTATTAAGGACAAATAAGCGTTTATCTCTGTAATGCGTAAATTTTTCTGTATCTAATTAGAGAGTAGTTCAAGCGTCAAATACACTTTTTTAATAATGTTGAAGTTTGCTAAAAATATAGTTGCTAAAAGTCAAATTTACTATTTTTTAACAATGGTAAAGTTAGCTGCTTATTTAAGATATTATATTTTTATAATACCTTGTTTAACCCTTGGCCTAACAGACTAAGTTTACGCCGACAAAATTGTCTATATAAACTTACAACTACATTACGTTTTATTGACTGTAACACAGCGTGTATTGTTTTAATAATTCACTAGCTTTGAATATTAAGAGAATTTTTATGTTCTTGTAATTTTATATTAAACTGTATTTATCCTAATAAATACAGTTTAATATAAAATTATAAGAACATAAAAATTCTCTTAATTAATATTGTCTTCTATTTACGCGAATAGTATTCATTAAAATTAAACTGCTATATACGGATTTAGTAGTAGTAGTGTAACAATTTTCAAAATTTTGTAATAAAGTGTCAAATAAACAACGCGATAAAATCCGTATATAGCAGTTTAATTTCAATGAAATCTCTTAATATTATTACTTAATAAAATCGGCAAATTCATACCTCAACCGCTTTTTTTTTTTTTTTTGAGGGGGTAATTCTCCTTATGCATACCGCCCCACTTGGGGTGGTGGGACGGTTATGTCGGGCTCACCGGCCTACAACACGGCCGGCATACCGACTAAAACCTCCCTGTGCACCGTCAATTCGCCTTGACGGGTGGGCCGTTGGAACCTGATACAACATCAGCGGCCCACCCAGCGACTGCCCGCGCCTCGCGGGCACCAACACTGGCGGTGGCGTCTGGGTGCACCAGAGACGCCGCCTCTACGCAGAAGAGTGCGGGTGGGAGAATAAAAACCCCAATCTCCCACCCTCAGCTTTCTTAGGGGGGCATCAGGCGCGCATCGGCGCGCCGTCGCCGCCCAGTTCGCCGGCGACGCATCGGGTCAGCGAGGAGACTTTCCTCCCTGGCCTTCTCCGCCGCCTCCTTCTGCGAAATTATGTCCTCGCAGAAGGATGCGACCGCACACCAGTTCCTGTCGCTATCGGCCATGGAGCGGATTATGGCCGATAGCGAGAGATCCGCACCGATGGTATCGGCAAAAATCGGTAAAAATCGGCAATTTCATACCTTAACCTAGGGGTTAAGGTATGAAATTGCCGATTTTTATTGTAAAATTGTGAGGTCTTACGTTATCATGGAGCAATAATGGTGAAGATCGATTCACGAGTCGGGGCTGTTTCACTGCCAATTTCACCATCATTGTTCGAAGTTCGGCACAGTAAGCATCTGCTGTTATTGCTTGATCAGACCTGAGAAAGCTATAGTTAATAACACCATGAAGAGACCACCAAACAGTTACCATTACCTTTTTATTGGTAAGCTTTACTTTAGGACACTGTCGCGGCGTTTAACCTGGGGTCAGCCATTGGATTTTTCGCTTACGGTTATCGTAAAGAATCCATTTTTCATCACATGTCACAATTTGATCCAATATTCCGTCATTTCTGTACCGATTTTTTTTTTTTTTTTAACGCGGGGAAATGTGCAAATCACATTCCCCATCGCCGGTTTTGGGGCGGGCGATGGGGATATGTCGGGATCCAGCCCATATGTTTGGGCTGAACCGACTAAAACCACCGCGGTGTTCCTCACACCTTTATGGCGGGGTCGCGCGGATCGCTCTCGCATTCGAATCGCGACCCCGCCAAAGGTTTGATCCGCCGATGGACGTGGCGGGTCCCACAAAACTTTATACACATAATTGGGGGACCTGGTCCCCGACAACATAGCGGGGGGACCTAGTCCCCTTTCCGACATCGAGAGGCGTGGAACACGAACGCCGCCTACTCGGACCTGCGCTGATCGGGCGGTGGACAGCCCCAATAGGTCCACTGCCCGCAGGCTTCTACTCAGGGTGGTTGGCGGTCGTCTCGCGCCCTCCTGCGCCCGGCTCTGCAGTTAGGGAGAGGGATTGAGCGTTCCCTCTCCCTCTCCGCCGCCTCCTTCACTGACATCACCTCCTCACAGAAGGAGGCGACGGCATTCCAAGACCTCTCGCTCGAGATCATGGACAGAACCATAGCCTCGAGCGAGAGGACGACTCTACCGACTGCCACGTGCATGACACGGCGTTGCGTGGCCCAAGCAGGGCAAGCCACCAATGTGTGCAACGCCATGTCCTCGACAACGACGCGGCAGTCGCCGCAGTGATGACAACCGGGCGTCTCCTGTTTGCCTATTCGACACAGATACCGACCGAAACAACCGTGGTCGGTCAGCACCTGCGTCAGGCGAAACGTGAGGGCGCCATGACGCCTCTCCAGCCACTCTCTAAGTACGGGTCTTACCGCCACTATTGTGGCGTGCCCGATCATTTCTGTACCGATGTAACAAGGCAACACAAGTTTCAACACGCATTTCTTTCTGCAGATTAGTCAAATCATGCGGCACCCATTTTTCATATTTTTTTTTATCTTATTGATTTGATGCAAATGAGCCAATATTGTAGGTAGGGTAACGTTAAACCATGCCGCTAATTCCTGGGTAGTTTGACTCGGATCGGCTTCCACCATCTCCTTCAATTCAGCGTTATTCACCTGTGTGGGCGGTCTTGCACGTGGTTCGCTCTTCAAGTCGAAGTTTCCATTACGAAAGAGTTTAAACCAAAAACGCACGGCGCGTTTATTAGCAGTCTCCTTTCCACGTACTACGTAGCGTTGATATTGCGAGCCGTTTCTGCCGTGTTAGTACCGCGTCGAAACTCGTATTCAAAAATGAGTCGGGTTTTCGCAGTATCCACCTTTCCCGTCTAAACTGAATAAAAAAACAATTGAAAGTCGAAAATCGAATGTTGCACATTTTCTTAAAGAAGAATCTTATAGGTATCACGTGAAAAAAGTTTCACACGAAAATCTCACATCATGAAGGTTTTATGTCAATTCAAAGTATCTATTACTATACAACGGCAACTTCATACTTTAACTCCTATTACATTCATGTATCCATGCCTGATTATACTGAAGAGGGTAGTTAGCTAGGGTAGCTATTACAAGAATATTTAGTCTGCAGCAGGCATCGTAATAGGGTCAACACTATTTACAGTACAACATCATACGTTTGTACAAAATTAAATACTACTTAATCTTATCTGACAACCCTATATCGTAGCTGTCCATACGTATTATGATACGTTGCTATTAATTAACGTATTGCGGTTCACGTGACACGATGTGTTTGCACCAATGTTTGTCCAATTAAATATACACTCGTTTTCGACACTGCGATATAGGTTCGCTACATTTATATTAGCTACCGATTTATTATTAATGTTGCTAATTCAAATAATTAGAGCTGACCATTTAATAGCCATAATAATAAATTATTTATAATATAGGAATTTATTTAAAGCTATTTATTCTATTAATGTTAACAATGTAATTTATAGTTTATAAATATGTAAGCCTCAATAATATAATTTTAGTTGAATATTCAACAATATTAAAGTCGATCATACCGATCTATATTTTGTACAAATACTATAATTCAACACACATATGTATATTGGATTATTATCAATGCAAAAATATAAAGGAAATGACATCGCATTCGTGGCAGAGCTCGGTGTATCATGTCCTTAATAGGATAGCACTGAGCAGGTTAAGGATGAACAAAGCTCTCGTCATATTTCGAGACAATGGGTGGAGGGGTGCGTTCTGGCGCGGACACTGAGGCCATTTGTCAAACGCCCGGTGCACATAGACTTGAGACGTGACTGTCAGTTACTTTCTTTAACTGGAACGTCTTCAAATTTCAAGAAGATAAGTTTGTTGTTTTTATTTCCAAAGCCAGACAGCATTATTTATTTATTTACACGAACACTACATGCAATTATGTTATTTAACCTGTCAATAGGCATGATGACAGGGTTTAAAATATGTGGTTTTAACTTAATCCATCTTTTAGATTAGCTAAAAATATTTGACATATATAATAAAATGTCAAATAAACAACGCGATAAAATCCGTATAAGTAGTTTAATTTCAATATATTTATTGTTTTAACAAAACAATACAAATTTACTAAGATATAACGCAATAAAGTTCTGAAATTTTGTGTGACGTCACTCTCTTATAAAATTTGTACCGACAAGTGACGTAATACGAAATTTAAACACGTTGTATCTTCGTCGTTATTAGTTTGTGAGCCAAAAGAAAAAAATACATGTCCAATGTTTTTGTTAATCTAAAAGATTAAACTTTTTTAGTCATCATGATGAAGAAAACCTAATGTGTCTGGCCACCGGTGTCCCGCTGTGTGGACATGACTATTTGTTTTAATAAGACTACTAATTATATTGTTAATGAATAACTAGTCTCCTTGTTAACTCGTTCAGTTAAGCTGATATGCTTGTGTTAGGAGAGGGCTAACGTTGGATGTTTAGGTATGGGTGGGATTTAAATCCATAAGCTCTCGATCGCAAGTAATAATAATAATAATAATTTTATTGACACAAATTAAGCTACAGTAATTTAGAATTCTCTGACCCCTGCACTAGTGAAAACTGTGTTGCAGGAGCCAGTGTCTTCCCCCTATTACAAGTTACAAATATTTTATGTCATTAAATTAACACATATCATAAAAAGGAATATTTTCTAGTTCCACAAAAAATTAAAACAATAAAAAGGATTAGTAATTAAGTTACACTTCATTTCAGTGCTATTACACTAGTAAGCGATTGCTTATGTATGTACATGTGTGTGTGTGTGTGTGTTTGCGTGTGTGTGTGTGTGTGTGTGTGTGTGCGTGTGTGTTTGTGTGTGTGTGTGTGTGTGTGTGTGTGTGTGTGTGTGTGTGTGTGCGTGTGTGTTTGTGTGTGTGTGTGTGTGTGTGTGTGTGTGTGTGTGTGTGTGTGTGTGTGTGTGTGTGTGTGTGTGTGTGTGTGTGTGTGTGTGCGATGATTGGCCCTACGACAGTGTCTTGGGATCGAAATTTTGGCAGTCCATCAATCAATTGCACACCAATGTTAAGTTATAAACGTTAATAGATTCTCAACATCATTGTAGTCCATCGAATTCAACCATTTGAAAACAACTTTTTTAAATTCGTTATTGTTTAGTCCTTTTATTTTATTTAATTTGTTATTTTGTTGTATATAAAAGGGGATAGAAAATTGAAATGCTTCTGCCCAAGTGTAGTTTTAACTTTAGGCACTGGACAACGCTCTACTCGTTTAGATGTACGAGGTAAGGTTGGTACATATTTCTTATGGTAACGTCGCAGAATTTTGTAAATGTATATCTTTCTTACAGATAGGACACTGGTCTTTCGGTAAACTGATGTAGTAGGATATCTAAAGGGTAATTTCATTAGTACTTTTAACACCGAACGCTGGGCCCGCTCTGCAGACAATAGATAGGTTTTACCTGCGCCACCCCATGCACAGATACAATATCTTATTATGCATTCGCAGAGTGCTCTATAAGTTGATACAAGAAGGTACATATCTCCAACGTTTCGAAGGTTTTTAAACAAATATATCATCTTTCTAATCCTAGCAGTCATAGTAGTTATATGCTGTTTCCAATTAAGTTGTTCATCCACTGTTACACCAAGATATTTTATGGAAGTTACTCGAGATAAATTTGCACAGGTACAGCCTACATTATCTATTTTACGATTGCAGGGGTAAATATGAATTTTTAAGTTATGAGTTTCTGGCGGCTGGCCTATGGTAGATTTGCTGAAGCAGATGTATTTAGTTTTGCCCGTGTTTATGGAAAGAAGGCTGTCTTCTAGCCAGGAAGTAACCTTTGCTAGTCCCTCTTCTGCTTTATGGAACACCGCATCCCAAGTAACTCCGCTAAACAACACGTTACATAACATAAGTATGTATACTACATAAATAATATTATATAATACATAACATAAGTATATATACACATTACATAAGTCATTGACATATATAATAAACAGTGTAGGGCCAAGCGTACTACCCTGCGGAACACCGTATCTACAGACAGCATGGTCACTTTCAAATCCCGCCACTCGCACAGTCTGTGCTCTACCCGATAGATAGTCTTTGAACGAATCTAGAACCACACCTCTCATGCCAACGTTTTCAAGTCGTGTTAATAGTATAGGAATAGACACTGTATCAAAAGCTTTTTGGAGATCCAAGACATTTGTTGCCTTTGTCTAAATTAGATACAGTATTAGATACAAGTGTTAAAACTGCATCTTCAGTTGATTTTCTTTCCCGAAAACCAAACTGAGACTCGCTAAGCATTCCATTTTTTTCTAAGTAATTAATTAGCCTTCTATTAACTATTTTTTCTAATACTTTTGACAGCGTTGACAAAAGAGATATGGGTCGGTAATTGGATGGCTCACTCTTGTCACCCGACTTATATATTGGGCAGACCACAGCTCGCTTATAGGCAGCAGGAAAAATTCCTGTTTCAAGACTCAGATTACACAAGTACGTGATGGGCGGAGCAAGTGTATAAAGATTTTGTTTCAGGATTGTTGCAGTGATTTTGTCCCATCCTGGTGCACTGTGTGATCGTAGTCCTAATATAATCCCTCGCACTTCATGTATATCAGTTGGCGTAAGCACCATTGATTTCAAGGGCGTGTTATCTACTTTAGCTTGCCATGCTAGGTCTAGTTCACTTAAGTTCATGGTACTTAATTGTTGTTTAGCTAGACTACAACCGATTGATGTAAAGTAATCATTCACTTCATTAAGTGAAGATTTAGAAGTGCTATCAATACCGAGTAGTTCTCCTGAAACTTCATTTTTACGATTTAAGGAGCATACTTCTTTTACAATTTTCCACGTTTCTTTGACATTACCCTTATTTGAGATTTTTTATAATGTTATTACATAAATTTCTGTATTTTATATATTGATGTTTTTTTTTAGTACCATTTGGTGATTTTTTAGCTTTCTGGTGTAAAATATCTCGTTTTCTTATACATTGTACAATTCCTTTTGTTATCCAAGGTTTAAGTGGTCTCAACCTGTTTGATATCCGCAAAATAGTTGTATTATTAACGATTACATTTAACAATTTAGTTGTTAATATTTCTGACACAATATTGGTGTCATTTGTTTCATATAACCGATGCCACATCAATTTGGCAAGCTCTTCTTTGATGTTATTGTAATCTATTCTAATTTTATTAAAGTCTGCTTTCTTTTTAGCAATTCTAGATTTATTAATATATAGTAATACAGGAGAATGATCAGTTAATTGTTGATCAAATAAAATGGTTTTCCAACTTAGAGAACATTTCACCATAAAGTGGTCAATACAGGTATTAATACGCGTGGGCTTATTTATGCCCTGTATAAGTCCGTACACGGCCATTACATTAAGATAATCCTGTGCAGAGCTTAATAAAGACCCTGGTAGGATATCAATGTTTATGTCGCCTGTCAAAATCATGTGTTTAGTATGTACATTACTAAACACTTTATCAAGTGATTCTAAGTAAATAGTCGTATTCCTATAGCTTGGAGAACGATAAGAGCAAATGATTGTATAATCGGGTTTGATAGTAACAATTAAACAATTTCCCTCGAAGAAATCGGGCTCGCAGACACAAACATCTATCACACTTCGTACAAACACCACAACTCCGTCATTTTGGTTCCGGCTTACTTTAGTCCAGAACTTGTTGTAGCCGTCAATTTCCTGCGGCGGATTAGTCCCACTAGTCCAACATTCTGTCAGTACGATAACATCTAGGATAATGTTTATAACAGAGATAAATGCTAAAAATAAATCAAAATTGCAATTTATGCTTCTTATGTTTAGGGTAATAATTGTAAATGATTTGTTGTTCACTTCATAATTTAACAATTGCGGGGACAATCCAACGTTACTAAGCGTCAAACATTCAACTTGATTAGTCGAGTCTAACTCTTCTGCAATATAAGTGTTATCACCATCGAATTATAACTATGTATACGTAAAGATTGCCTAATCCAGGTACAAATATACACGTATTTAAACGTGTATTTGAGAGGTGAGACATATCTATGAAGTTTTAAACAGTTATTATTTGAAGTGTAATACCTTATCCACTTTCTGCTCAAAATTTATATATAAATATATATAAAACAACAACAACCAACATATATATATATATGTTGGATTGAAAGATAAAGGTAATTAATTTGTCAAATAACATGCGTTTACATAAAAATACTTATTTACCTATCTTATTTAATATTTATGACAAATTGATTAATAATATCTAGAAAAGCACAGGTAAAATTTTATTTATATATTTAATAACAACTATTAAAATTAAAATAAATTACTTGAAGACTGATTTGGTGGCGCATTGTTAATGATCGGACTACTGCGCATGAGGTCTCAGGTTTATTACCTGGTCGAGCCAAGTGTTATTGGATTTTTCTGTCAAGAAATTCTCAAAGGTAACTCGGATACTGAAACTGTGTTTGCGAAAGTTAGCTTGATTTTGTTTTGTAGTACGCAACTGCCTAGCCCTTTGGGGATATAGGCGTGTGACTATGTATGTATTCAAATAAAAATGTTCCCAACTTGAAATTTCACCTGCGATTTCTATCAACCAACCTATTGCAGTTGGACATAATATCATTTTATGAAAAGTAGAATATCTAACATTCAAAAATATAAAATCGTTTAAATTCTAAAACATGTTTTGCTAATATTTTTTTATTTTTCGGTAATGCCAACACTCAATATGCTGCGATATTTTTTAAAAATTTTTGTTTTTCCATATTGCACGTTTTCCAAGAAATAATGACACTATCGGCAAATAACCACGTTCCAAGAAACTATTTTATCAATATGATGATAAAATGATAGCAAATATATTTAGTGACATTAATTTTAGGTATTTTAGATAGTATTGGTATTTTATTGACGTTACTGAATGATGGTTGAGGGATTGTTAATCTTCTATACACATATACAAAAATGCGAAAGTGCGTTTATGTCCTTCCTTGGTGTAGACACGGGTCGACATAATATTTTGGATATATATTTTATTCGTCAGAGAGTTACATAAATCACTACTGCTATTTTTATCCTAAAATCTTAAAGAAGTTATTAAACATTTATGTATCTGTATAGTAAAAAATATACCTTGGTAAATCTTTTAATATATAGAAACCACAAAAACAAACTGTTCCGCATAATACGTAAGAAATAGAAATAATTTTAGACCACAATTTGATGAAAAGATATCGTGGACTCTGTTACCTATCTCGCATACTCTATATACCAAGAAATATCACTTAATAGAGCTCATAAATCTAAATCTTGCAAATATTATCTACGTCTATCTATTAACTGCGATTGTGTGGCAGAACTTATGCCAAGCTGTCTTCCTTTAATAAAACCAAGCTCTAAATTTACTGGATATCATGAATAAAACTCTAATTTTAAAGCCACTAAAGTCAAGAATATAACATCGAATGCTTAATTAACAAAGGCAAAATTCATAAACGCGCTGCCATCATAATTGCTTCGCAAACTGTATATCTTACTAATAGTAAAACTTCCAATCTTGGAATCCACAACGCGTGCAAATTTATTTCAAGAACGATATATAATTAACAATAATGTACGAAGCTCTCCTGTTTTGGGATTCGCACATAAATGCTAGAGGGAACAAGCGTCCTCCAACGAAATCATTTACCACAACTGGGAGACACTCGTTTCCTGATCCTCTACCAAACTTCCAAGTGTAATCCGTCGTTGTGTCTAGCGCTTTATACATTGCTTGCTAGCATCTAACTACTAACACTGGCGGTAAGGTAAAACGAGTAATAGGCGCTGCACACTTAAGAGCGCCCGCTATTGTATTGTTAGTTTCACCGGCAGTGCCAAGCGTCTCATGAAGACGCCAGCTACTTACACGTCTCTCGACATTCTACTCTATTGTTTTAAACAAACCACATTGCTCGTTCCGTGAGCATCTCAGCCCTTGTTACAATTGGTGGGGGAACAATGTACGTTGTGTTGAGGAGAGCGGCCGAGTGCGACGACGCTGCGCAGCTTTGTGATGCGCCAGATGAATGTCTCGTTTATCTATATGAGCTCCTTAGTGTTAATAATGGTAGTTACGTGTCAGTGAAGTGTAATTAAACGCACTTTTATATCGTTCTTCGCTCTCGCAGCGAAATTTACTGGACAAGGGGCTGAGTTTATCGCTCTCTTATGGCACTAAACAGTGCTTATTACCGAGGAACGGCTATTACTGATTAAAAATTTTATTAGTTTTTATTAGTCAGGGACCGGGATGTATTTTCTAGATGATAATAAAATATTAAAGTTATTTATTTAGAGTTGGCATTCAATTGCTATTTAAAAAAATGTGATGTTAAAAATTACATAAGTCAGACCAATCAAATGGAAATGGTATTAAAAGTACAAATGGTTTCTGCACTACCGCCTAAATACATTACTAAATAGCAATATGTTTAAACATAAATATTGCGTATAGCAGTCATGACCATTTCTGTAGCACAAGCCATGCATATGCCTAGATGTGTATGGACGTTTCATCGCCCTCACTTCTCCATTTTAAAATATTAGGGGTTAAAGTATGAAATTCCCGATTTGTACTGGAAAATATATCATTGCTGCCATCTAAACGGAAGTTCATTTATGCCTTTACGATAGAACTCCGGGCATCTAGATTAGACAAACTGTATGAAAGCATTTTATACTGCCTCCTGCGAAGATTTTTTTATAACGTAGTAAATTGTCCAAATCACGAATAAAATGGTAGTCTGCTAGTGCAAGTTCTGGCGAGTACGGAGGACGACGTATGGTTTTTAACTGCAGCTCCTGTACAATTACAACGGTTTCTCGTGCAGTGCGTTATCATGGAGCAATAATGGTGATTGGTGAAGATCGATTCACGAGTCGGGGCTGTTTCATTGCCTATTTCGCCACCATTATTCGAAGTTCGGCACAGTAAACATCTGCAGTTATTGCTTGACTGACCACACACACAGACCTGAGAAAGCTATGTATAGTGAATAACACCACGAAGAGACCACCAAACAATTACTATTACCTTTATATTGGTAAGCTTTGCTTTAGGGCACTGTTGCGGCGTTTGACCTGGGGTCAGCCATTGCATTTTTCGCGTACGGTTATCGTAAAGTATCCACTTTTCGTCACATGTCACAATTCGATCCAATATTACTTGATTTCTGTACCGATTCAACAAGGCAACACAAGTTTCAACACGCATTTCTTTCTGCAGATCAGTCAAATCATGAGGCACCCATTTTTCATATTTTTTTATCTTATTGATTTGATGCAAATGAGCCAATTTCGTAGGTAGGGTAACGTTAATCCATGCCGCTAATTCCTGGGTAGTTTGACTCGGATCGGCTTCCACCAACTCCTTCAATTCAGCGTTATTCACCTGTGTGAGCGATCTTGCACGTGGTTCTTTCTTCAAGTCGAAGTTTCCATTACGAAAGCATTTAAACCAAAAACGCACGGAACGTTCATTAGCAGTCTCCTCTCCAAAGATAGCATAAATATTGCAAGCCGTTTCTGCCGTGTTAGTTCCGCGTCGAAACTCGTATTAAAAATGACTCAGATTTTCCCAGTATCCATCATTCCCGTCTAAGCTGAATAAAAAAAACTATTGATAGTCGAAAATCGAATGTTGCACATTTTTTAAAAGAAGAATCTTATAGGTATCATGCAAAAAAGAAACACGAAAATCTCACACCATGAAGGTTTTATGTCAATTCAAAGTATCTATTACTATACAACGGCAACTTCATACTTTAACCCCTATTACTACCTGTCTTCTAGCAAAGCGTCATTATCATTTATTTTGATATTTCCCTGAAGATATATTGCTATATGAAAATTTAACTTTCTCTTTTAAAGAAAATTGCATTGTGTGTGTGAACAATGTAAGGACAAACATTTATTTTTAATAATTATCCCATTAGTCTTTTGAGGTTTGCGCTGATTAAATTTTTATTCAAGCAAATTGATTTTTCTGTTTAGGTATAAGTCACAGAAAGACTTACTGCGTAGAAGTAATTTGCCCGGTTGGCTAACTGCCAATTACGGGAGGCTTAAAGACAACTGGTAAAATGTAATTTTAGCACATTTCTACCTAACCTTTTATGCTATAAATTACACATACACGTTTAAGTGAAGTCATGACCAATTTTATCGCCACTAATGCGATAAAACTATTCTCCTTAACATTTCGACATAGAGTAGCTAAACTATCTAGGCTCATATCTGCATATCCCGAAAGGAAAAACAGACGCGTATTACAACCACACTATGCCAGCTATATTTTTGGTCCCCAAGCTTTGTGCCTTCTACTGTATACGAATCCAAACTTCGTATCGCTGATAAGAAATCCCAGAACCTCGCCACCACACGCAAACATAAAAGCAAACTCATGCCATGTGACCATCGAGCCAGTCTCAAATACATAAAACAAGTCACCATATATATATAAAGTGTTCTAACACTCGTTATCATTTGAGCGGCGCGTCGTCACCACCGATCCGCGTCGACCTTTGTACCTGCCCGAGTCAATTATCACTCGTTCAAACCGCGATCATCCGCACGGAATATATAAATTAACATTTTCATAGTCGTTTATAATGATTTATATTCCTTTATTGCATTAGATTGTAATGACATGAACGGCTAATGGCGTGTTGATTGTCTCGAATGCAGTTTATTCCTGGAATGTACTAATGTGGCATACATTAGCTATACTGCAGTTAACACTTCGGTTTAAATGTGGGAACATGTTAGGCATTTCGGCTCTTTAGTGTATCTAATGAAAACATATTAATATAGTATATATATTGCTAGTGCGATAGCCATTCATTAATGCTCTATGCATTTATTTATATCATAAATAGATTGTTAATTGTATTATTTAAGTTTATGTAACAAAAGACTTCATTATTTTTCTGGTTTAAGTTCTAGACTAATCAGTGCTGCTAATATGAATTACTTTACTAAAAATATTTTTATACAATCAAGTTAGCAAACAACCATACAGCCAATCTGATGGCAAGCAGATACAACAGGCGATTCTAACATCATAACTATCACTTGTGTGTTTGCCTTTAAAGAAATGTCGCTGCTAAGTAAGAGGGTTATATCACAGTGGTCCCCTGCTAAATTTACAGTCTCTTAATAAAGTAACTGTAACTCAACTTGTCTCAGGAACAGAATGTAATAAAATCAATTGCTGTGACGGATTCCTCCCTTCTCAATCCCCAGGAAGGGAGAATTCCGTCACACAGCCTCGGCTTGCAATTGCAATAGGTAAAGGTTGTCAATACCGAACTCCTCTGATAGAAGGCAGCAGCGTCGTGGAATCTGGGTGTACTTCAACTTACAGTATTTATCTTTAAACACAATATATGTTTCTATACGTGTCTTACCGCAGCGCGAGACATCGTCAGGTCAGTTTGGCAACGAATCACCCTTGCAAGTTGTTAGGCTGCGATCTTTTGTAAAGCGGAGGTCTTTCTAGACAGGTTACTCCAGCTTAAACTTAATGCCAGTCTAATACAAGGATTCCATTGTACCTTATCATTAATAAGGCAGTCTTATGCATGCCTTTTTGAAAACAGTAGTAACTTGTTACTTTATAATTTCGCTTAGAGTGTGTATTTTTCATCAATATCACATAAAAACAAAAGCACGTAGCAATTACTTTGTAAACGTAACTTCAGATATTTCTAAGTGCTCTTTTGTTATTTTAATGATCGTTAAGTAGTTTTAAATTGAGAAGGCTTTGCTAATACCAATAAATTATGATTCAAGGATTGGGGATCAACTATCGCGTCTGTCTTAAATTGTTAAATTGATTAGACTTTCACAAGAGTTACATTTAACAACATTTAACGCATACAAATTAAAATTAATTTATTCATATAAGTCAAATAAATATTTGACTTAAATCATCAATGATGTATTGATATAAATCATAAATATACATTAATTACAAATAGATAGAATATACGTATATAATAATAGCATTAAGTAGTTATAAGTTGAGAGCCAAAGGCTTTCTCTTAGAATAAAATATGTTTTTGTTTATACAACTAGTCACCGTAGCCTATGGACGCCTGCAATACCAGAAGCATCACTTGCGCGTTACCAAACATTTAGGAAAAAAAAGGAAGTGGGAAGAAGAAGGAGCGGAAAGGGGGAATGAGGGTGATTGGGCCTCTGGCACTCTCACTCACCAAACGAAACACAACAGTAGGAACACTGCTATTTCACGTCGATATTCTGTGAGAGGGTAGTCCTTCCCCGGTCGAGCCGGCCCATTCATGCTGAAATCAGTGAGACTCTACTACTCACGTTTCTGTTGTTATTATTGTATGTAATCTATCCACTGGTATATATTAAGTTTACTGGCATATGTCTGGCGTGGTCCTTGGATCCGGCGAAAGTAACTATCACGGGCTACATACCTACGCCAGCTCACACGCAAGTTAATAAGCGGTTTATTTGCGCATAAATCCATATCCACTTCATGTGAGAAAGAAATTAATAAGTAATAAGCACACGCGTATATTTGAATCCATGGCTGTGCATACAATAATTGAAATAAAAATCAAGCATACAAAATTTGGTTGCTGCAATAAAATGTATATGTATGCAGGCAAAAAATAAAGCAATTTTTCATTGAAACTTGTCATGACGTGTATCAGTAACCGCAAAGAATATTAATATATTATTTGTTTACCATTCCGGATGAAAATTAAAGGTGTAATTTATTTTGCTGCAAATTTTTGCGGTACATGCCTTAATTGTGTCCAAACGTCGAGCGGAGGCAATATTGGCTCGCGGCAGGCGGGCAATGTTTATCGATATTTCTTTATCTATTAATCGTATCGGCTTATATCGATTGCACAATATTTCGATAAATTGCATCAACATGGTTGATTTTCATTTAATGATTGCAAAGAATTGGTTGATTTAATTTCAGCTTGAATTTTTGTGATCGGTTGGCTTACTTTACGGTATATTGTAATGACCTGATAATTAAAACACATGTTAACAAAATATAAACTATAAAATATAGAGCGAAATTTGTGTAACATTCATCGCAGTCCCTTCCTTTTAAAACATACGGGCATTGAACTACTAACAAATTGTTTTAATAATAGTAATTTTGTTAGCAAATTAATATACCGAAATAATAATATGTATGTATAATTGTTGCCTTAACTCTTTCTTTATTCTAAGAAAAAATAATGTGATTAAGACTCTTCCCTCCTGTCGTAGTAGTACAGTATACTAAGAACAGTAAGTCATCTTCATAGAAATGTGCTGCTGGCGGTTTGAATGTGTGCGTGCGCGCTGGGCGCCGTGTACACACGCGCTGCCATGCACACATTAGCATGGTATACGGCGGAATACTGTGGCGGCAGCGTGGGTCGTACCGTGAGTGTGTCGTGTGATCGGATGCGTTCAATTACCTACGCTGCACGCCAGCTCGCGTTCGCCTGCTCTTACGTTATATTATATAATACACGTTATATTATATAAATAAAAACATAGTGCTGCTCATAATACGCAAATAATTTTAACTAAAATTAAAAGTGACAACCTTAAGCGCCAACGCAAGAGTAGGCTAATAACTCGTCGAGCGGTCTAAGATAAACTTCTGTTCTTAGTATACTATGCTCCTGTTGATAAAATGTTACGACTATAACTTTGTAAGTTCATAAAACTTTCGTATCAGTAAATAAATTAATTCAAACAGGAACACAAATGTAAATATTAATTCACTTTTCTCAGTAAACAGATTCTTTGTAATTATTTAGAACGGTTTCCAGAAGTGGTCGGAAATAACTACATAATCTTTTGTGAATTTTAAAGACTGTGGCACACTGTTGCGGTAAAAATGATACTATATCGCTTTCGTCTATAGAAAACGATTATGTAGCATGCCTTTCACCTAAATTGTGTGTAAAATATCTATGCCATCGATTTAAGGGCGTAAAACCAAATGAGTGTTCTCGATTTCGTTTTCTGAGTAGAAGTGGGTATGGATCAATAGATAATCTATGATAGTAAACGTCGAGTGGTTTACGTTTCTTATTACATGGGAGCTTTACAAAACCTGACAAAATGTAGGTGAAATATATACATAAACAATCAGAGATATAGAACAACAGAAATATGATTGTTTGTCTTGGTATCCATATAATTGTTTATTTGCTTTATATCTTTGTTTTAATTTTGTGTTTATTTCATGTTTTCTTATCTTTAATTATTGTAATTGGTGTACAACCGTTATAATCAAATAAATAAATAAAATAAATAGAAATTTGATATTTGTAACGTCATGTCTTTGAAAGAGCTAGTAAACAAGTAAAAAGCATCTAATAACCATATCGGAATACTATGGAATACATGGATTTACATTTGACACTACTAAGTTAGCGGACCCTATGTATATTACACAGCTCAACTAAATGCCATTTTGGTAAGACCACAACTGAAAGGAGTCAGTCACACACATCAGTCTCCTGGTTAGATACATTATTCAATGGTCGCATAAGTAAATGCGCACCTTGTAATATTACCTACAGTTAATATACGCCTCGATACTACCGATACACAGCCTTCAGCAACTTCAATCGTCCATATCTGAGTGTATTTTGCGACTCGATTTGTATGTTAAGTCCCAGTTAGGTTGCATTCATACGAGAGGTTCTTGGAAACGTGTGAACTAGAAACCGATCGGCTGTGGTTGAATAAAATATTCAACGGAGTCACTAGCCCTGCACGAATGCACTCATATACAAGCACGCTTTTTATGTAACTAAAGTTACAAACTACGGTAAGCGGTTTAGCAGCATATGGTCGCTTGTAATATCAGGGCTATCACTTGTACTTGAAAATAGGCGAGAAAAGTACTAGTATGTGAGTCACTGGTATTTTTATTTACTGGAGAAAACGCAATAGTAATTTTTTTTAATTGTTAGTATGCTACTGAGGCGGCAAGCAAGCCTACGGCTCACCTGATGGTAAGTGGTCACCGTAGCCTATGGACGCCTGCAACACCAGAGGCATCACTTGCACGTTGCCTACCCTTTAGGAAAGGAAGTAGTATGGAGAAGGAGCGGGAAGGGGGAAAGAGGGTAATTGGGCCTCCGGCTTCTCTTTTCTACATTAATCAATTAATTGTTGGAATGCGAGACATCATTAAAAATCTATTATGTCTGGACGCCGTGAGCCACTACGACTCAATAGGATAACGTCAGTTTTCTGCGAGAGATTGTTACGTTCCGTGTATGTCGGATCCTTTATACCGTTACAATAATTGGGAATGGCGAACCCTTCCTCTTGATTATGATTCTCTATAGAAAAAAAATACGTTATCCTACGCAGAAAATGTAACCATGCCTCAGCTTAAAACATCTCAGATTATTGATATATGGAATTAAAGTTCCGACTCCCATACGAAGTTAGTATTATAAAATACCCCACTTATATTGATGACCTTTCTGTTAGAGTATTGCGATTTGAAAAAAGAAAGATAAGTCAGTCAAGGATGTCTATAAGGCATTGTGCGTAATTATAGCTCATGATTACTCTCAAAACTGAGAGTGATATCTCAATTGAGAAAGAACCCACACTCACTCACACAAACGAAACTTTAATCTCAAGTAATAGAAGTTGAGTAGAGGTTTAAATTATGCAATAACACCGGCTAGGATACCGTATGAGGCCATTATTTGCAACGTCGAGGACATAGAGTCAAGAATAATATAAAAAAGGAAGATTTGGAGGCTATACGTCAGGACATTTCATCAGTCTTGCGTCGAAGTAAAGTGCCCAGACCGAATCTTCCCAAAGATGAATTCGTCGCACTGAAGAACTTGCGGGCTAGGCCAGATATTACAGTACTCCGTGCAGATAAAGGAAACGCTACGGTCATAATGGATACGTCAGATTATAAACATAAAATTGAAAATTTACTTTCGGATGAAACAACATATAAACAGGTTAAAACAGACCCTACAAACAAAATATTGAATAAAACCAAAGACATCATTCATAAATACTCCGAAAAACTAGATCTAGACGTTAAACAATTAATACCAGCTTGCGTAAAACCTCCAAAGCTGTATGGGTTACCAAAAATACACAAGGAAAACGCTCCCCTACGTCCTATTGTGAGTCAGATCGACACACCAACTTACAGACTGGCTCAGCACGTAGCGAAGATACTCTCACCACTCAGAGGCAACTCGAGAGCACATGTAAAGGATTCATACCATTTTGTGAGTGAAATTAAACACCTACGTCTCACTAACAATGAAACAATGGTTAGTTTTGATGTACAGTCATTATTTACATGCTTACCTGCACATGACTGTATTGAAATAACTAAAAGGAAGCTAATACAGTACAATATGCCTGAGGAATATGCAGAACTACTTAAGCATTGCTTAACAACTGGCTTTCTGTTGTGGGACAATAAATTCTACATACAAGTCGATGGTGTCGCAATGGGCTCCCCAGTATCCCCTGTCGTTGCTGACATATATATGGAGGACTTCGAGGCTCGAGCTTTACATACTGCCCCCATCACACCCAGGATTTATAAGAGGTTTGTAGATGATACTTTTACAATATTACCAACAGATAGTGCAAGTGTATTCCTAGAACATCTTAATTCCATTAATAATAACATCCAATTTACTATGGAATTAGAGGCAAATAATTCATTAGCTTTCTTAGATGTAGTTGTCATCAGGAATCCTGATCATACTTTGAGCCACACTGTATATAGGAAAAAGACCCATACAAATAGGTACTTAAACGGTGAATCTCACCACCATCCTAAACAGTTAGCTACCGTGGGAATGTCTTTGTTTCAGAGAGCCCATGGGATCTGTGACAAGAAACACCTGGACGCCGAGCTTCAACATGTCAAGCAAGTACTGCAAGACAACAAGCTCCAACAACCGCGCCGCTGTCACAGATCCCGAGAAAAGCCAGCCACAGTCGAGCGCCAGCCTGCTATACTGCCTTATGTAAGGGGTGTCACTGACAAGATTGGCTACATCTTGAAGCGAGCTTCAATCAACACATACTTCAAGCCGCCAACGAAGATAAGTCAATTTTTACCATCCGTCAAGTGCCAACTACCTTTACAAGATGCAGGGGTCTATAAAATAGATTGTGACTGCGGACTCTCATACATTGGTCAAACCAAGAGAAACATAGGCACCCGCATAAAAGAACACATAGCTGATGTAAAACACCAACGCTCGTTGAAGTCTGCTGTGTGTGAACATGTGCAACAGGGGACCAACCACTACCTGAGATTTGACAAACCACAGATTCTCGCTAAAGAACACCGATTCCTACCAAGGATGCTTCGCGAGGCTATTGAAATCAAAAAACATCCTAATTTTAATAGAGAAGATGGTTGGAATGTACCACCAGCTTGGGATCCAGTAATAAAAATAGTCAAACCCAAGAAGAAGCAAACCACAGCTAGACTTCATGATACTTTGAGCTCATTCTGCGTAAATAGAAACACCAATGATTAAATTATGTTCGGGTACTTTGAAATAACTACACTGGAACATTGAGACAACTGCCATCTTAGTCTCCCCGTGACCATGGCTGCTGAAAAGCAACCGAAACGTCGGGGAAAGTGTAAAAAATAAATTAAATCTAAATAGTTTAATAATAATTTAATTAGCTTAAAAATTAGTAAAGTTTAATAGTAGTAGAAGTGTAACAATTTTCAAAATTTTGTAATAAAGTGTCAAATAAACAACGCGATAAAATCCGTATATAGCAGTTTAATTTCAATAAATAATAGAAGTATTTAAAAAAGTATTACAGGCGCTTTTTAATTCTACAAAATCTTTAGCTGTTTAGCTTTTCATATTACGCGATGGCTGTGTGCTACCGGCCTTACATAGAGTTTTAGAAGTGTCGTGGACAAAATAGAACTTTTAACTACTTAGCTCGGAGCAAGAACAACACAAACATTTTAAACAATAATTACACTTAGAAGGTTTGTTTACAACTGTACTACCTAGATATTGTTTAAATGGGACAGAATTATCGATATTACAATATTGAATTAGTTATAATGGGTTGCAGTTGATTAAAGTTAGATGTAGATAAATAAGTAAGCAGTCTAATTTGTTTTGGACTATTTATGTTATTGTGTTAATAATATCATTTTCTGTGCTTCAACTTTTGGTTTTGATTAGTTTGAAATATCCACAATATATGTGTATTTTAAACGATGATCACTTTATTAATGTCATAATTAAATAATTAACGTAATAATATTTACACAAATTATTTACAAGAAATATAAACTAAAGGGGAAAATAAAATAACAAAATTAAAAAGCGGCATAATATACCTCCAGATCGTGCTCCATTGTTTATTTAGCTTATGGAAGCATACAGATAATATTGCATGTGGGTAATATCGGCAGATAATATTGTAGGTGGGCTCCTTGCTCGAGGGAGAGCTTAGTAATTTTAATAGTCGAAATGTAATCATATGTAACCCATAGTGCGGATGAAGATCACTCTCGCACTATACGTAATCCTTGTAACGCTGTTAAAACCGGAACTGTACTAATGACACTCAACGTATAAGCAGTGGTATGTGGTGTTCAATTAAGCTATTCTACCATCTTTGCAGCTTAAGCTAAGATTTAAGAGTGCTAACGTGTCGAATTACGTAACTTCGGGTGTAATAATAATGTCGCCGACACGTACGATAGATGGCTAATATAATGACAGAACATATTTACTCAGAGAGGGTATACATAACGTGTGAATAACAGTTACTCTTAAAAAAAACATATGTCGACAAATACTATTCACAAAATTCCACGTATAAAATATGCAGCAGCACATTTTATATGAGCGATATCCCTTCAGCGAAAAAAAACTAAAAAGTCCACACAATAATATCAGTAACTCGATAGGCGGTTCAGCGATATATCCACCGCATGCAATAAATAGCTGTATTGTTCGTCAAAACAAAGTATCAGTATGGCGGACTGCCGCATGCCGCCTAGATTGGTCGGTTGCCGCGGCGGCACGCGTCATCCCGACGTTTTTACGCGAGTGGCACGTACGTTCGCCAAATATAAAAAAAGGTTTACCACTTCGCACGCTGATTGCGTACAAGCCTCTATACCCCATCTGTGTGAACCCGTAACATACGCACCCCCTATATGAGTTATAATATTTTCAAAGGACTTTCCTTCAGTGAAAACCCGGTCACCTAATGGTTGGATAAAGCCGACATAAAAAGGTAGATGATCTGTTTAGACGTGTTGAAATATGAAAATCATAAAATAAATGCTGTTATTTAAAAGGCTATTTATTAGATTGATGACGGAATAAAATATGTGGACGTGTTTGTTTTAGTGCCATAAATAACATGTGAAACAAATTGTGTTGATTATCTTTTGTTTTAATATTGTTGATGTGTCGGTTACATTGACCACTGAGACTCATTTGGTGATCCATTATGTACTTAATTAAAATAATACAAATAGATCACAATAAAAATCTTTGAACTGAAATCGTGAAAATAAATCAAAATTTCAAATATAGGAGTAATAATTAAATTGGTTATCTGATTCGACGGCATATTTTCTCTATGAAAGTGAGATTGTAAGGGAAAACAGAACGAAAGAAAAGGAATAGAGGACTTAAATGAAAGAAGTATACGAGAGATTATTTTCAAAAGACGTATAATTAGTTTATGTCAGTGTTTATTTAGTTAATTAGTTCAGAACTATAATTCCTTATTGTAACTCAGTTATTTGTTATGATGTAAGCTTTAATAATTGTTCATCGTTAAATCTTAAATATAAAACATTTCAGATTTAATTGCTTATTTATTTTGACAATTAGTAGTTGTTAAAAATTACGTAAAAAGATCAGCTCTTTTGCATTTATAGCTGAAATATTTAATCAATGCGCACTCTATAGCAGCTAACGGTATAAACTGTACATTTTAAGTCCACTGGAAGTAAAGATGCAAATAGTATTTGACGGCAAATTAAAATATTATATAATTTATTATATTGAAAAGTTATCTACGACACAACTACTTACCATCAGATGGAATATTATATTTTCATTGTGACCAACAACAATACAAAATAAAACCAATTTAAATAATTGAAACAGCCAACGGAATTGTTAAAATGCAATCTACATCTATGGTTATTTATCTTTTCGTATTATCTCTCGTTATACCAGTTGAATGGATGATTAAGTTTGGTTGCTATGTGTCATGTAATTGCGTTTGTACTTCAAAGAGTTTTGATCTAACGTCGACATTGGGTTGCTAGCGGGGATTGGACGTCGGCCGACCTACCGACAGACTGTATCGCTAATAATAATCGGCTTACATTCTATCAAGCGAGAACTTTACCGTGCGATCTTCCACTCGATGTTCAAGTAATAAACGATATTAATCCGATTAAATTATTGATTTACGATACTATAATTAGTTAAATTATATTTCGAATAGTATTCAGTTTTCCAGTTGATATTTACCAGTGAGTTCCATCAAATTATATGAACATTTAATCTAGAAAACTTGTAAATTAAATTTTTCGACAAACAAAGATTCATTATTTACTGGATGATATGTTTACGGCGGCGATCGAAAACAAACAACATATAAGTTCGTGACTTTGTATAATAATATCTATTACAGTAATATTACGATAAGAAATGTTTGAAGGGCCTTTAAATATTCATTTCACTTACGACCGATTCCACTATATTCTGATAGTAGAGTAAACTCGGCAGATTTCACATATAATACACCTTATATGGGTTGTGAAATATTGAAATTTTAATCGAATGGCGAATTAGAAGAGTGGCCCTGAGCTTGTTGTAGGTATTTTCTCATACACTCAACATTTTGCTTAAAACTACCGACTAACTTAAATGTAAATTTAGTAATTTCATAAAACTCACTCGCTCATAAACTTTGACGATTATAAGTATTATATAGTGTACTTTGTGACCTAAATTAATAAATTATTTTTGACTTTGACTTTGACATGACGCCAAATTTATGTAACAGTAAGGACTAGCTGGAGATAGTAAATTGGATCTTAATCACTATAAACTAATTTTCTAGTAAAAGTATAATGCGTGTCACATTTATATTCATAGTTTTAGTGAAAACCTAGGAACGCTTTATATTTTAGTATATTTACATATTGACGTCAATGCTTTATCCATTCTAATCCATAACGTACCTATTACTAAGTATAAATTGTTGTTTGTCACAAAGCAAAGTTAGTGTAAATTCATTAAAGTTGGTTTAATCCAGTATTGACTTTGGAAGTGACCCGGTAGGGCACTATGATTAATGGTGAAAATCAATCGTTTTGTAGAGGTCAGATGGAACGACGGCATCGAGGAAAACAAATAGCCTTTTAATGTTTCATTATTCATAATAATAGTTGTTACTCACTTTGTAATAAATCAATAGGAACTCGGTTAAGTAATCGTTCGCTCGATCAGCTTATAGATCGGTGATATATGTAGTATAAGGTTTAAAAAAGCATATACAAACACAATTATTGTTGACATTATTAACGGTATTTCTTTTTTAAGAATTCAAAGCGCACTTTCAAATTCTTGGTCGTGCGTTTCCTGGATATTTTGAAATCACCTGGAAGACTAACTCAGTTTTATGTTTACCTAATGCTTCTACGTATTGTAAGTATGCTAATAAGAGTTACATGCGCATGTTGCTGGTGGGTCACATGATTGGGTAACTTGCTCATTTTATTGAGATGTTTATACATGGTGGAAGTAGAAGTGTGGTCTTGTTACTGGCGCAGGTTACAGCAATCTAGTAGGATTTGCCAAGTGCATCGCTTCATGACAACTGGTCGCACTATCAGGTGGTCAGTGGTCGATTAAACGGGGTAAAATAGGAAATATAACGAAATACTTTTAAAAAAGAAACTGAGATCAGCTACAGCTAGTTCTTACATAAATAAAATGATAATGGAGATCGTCTGATAGGTCAGTTTCAAAAGAGCGTCAGCCTTTCAAATGCACATCAATGATAATATCATTCTAGTAATTGACGTAGTTAGTAAAGTCTATATCAATTAGCTCATTAAAGAGCCAAGGTCTTTCCCTAATTGGCCTTTAGAAAGCGTTTTAGGACCCAATTACAATTAGGTACTCTTGAAAGTTACAAGCTGTATGTATATAGCCTATTCAAGAATTGGAAACCGATTATAACCATTTTGACATAATTTTGAAAACCGTCTGCTCGAATCTTTATACTATTAAGTACATCAATACAGATTATTCTATTATATACATAGTTGCACGTCTATTATCCCCGTAGAGGTGAATTGCATACACTTTTCACCAGTTATGGTTTAGGACCCGGGCAACATGAGGTATAGGCGGCCTCGATGGCGTAGTGGTTAATGTAACCGACTGCCACGCCTGAGGTCACGGGTTCCATTCCCGCACAAGTCAAACATTTTGTTTCTATGTATAATTTATGTACGTATTTACAAAAAAAATATATATGTATGTTTATCCATTGTCTAGTACCCATAGTACAAGCTCTGCTTAGTTTGGGCTAGACGGTGTTGTGAGTATGTAATAGAATATTATTATTATTATATACCTATTGCGGTTAACTCAACACTGAGAATTTCTTGACTAAATATCCTAATAACATAATGACTTTGACCCAACGGGAAACCGAACTCTAGACAGATCATGCACAGCATTCGGAAACGCTGAGCCACTGGGGCAGTAATATTGTATTATACCTAATACAAACATTTTAAAATATGTCTTTAGTCGTCTAAGCTTTATTTGCTAATCGGATATCAAATGAAATGTGTATTATTTTTATTAGTACATGCAGATGCAGATGTCAGCTGACAATCACGACTCTTTTAGTTTGATTCGGGAGTCGTCAAATCGAGCGCTTGTGGTGGTTTAATTCTAGTACTGTTGTATAAGTTATTAAAACATAGGAAGCGTGAGGCATCCATGACTGGTATTTTCGTCTATAAAGGGTTTGATTTGGAGGCTTACAAGACAGAGTTTCTTGTTCATATACATTGCAGAACTTATCTATGTGCTACCTCCTTTACCTGAGGGTAAAGGAGGTAGCACATAGATAAGTTCTTTCTGAGGAAAGTACCCGAAGTATAACTGGATCTTACAGTTGAATTATAAATACTTTTGTAAAACTTCATCTCGAAACTGCCAAAGAAGCAACAACAAGCGAAAACCACAGAGGAATCGCGTCTATAATTCATAACAG
Source organism: Catocala fraxini (assembly GCA_930367265.1). Taxonomy (NCBI): domain Eukaryota; kingdom Metazoa; phylum Arthropoda; class Insecta; order Lepidoptera; family Erebidae; genus Catocala; species Catocala fraxini. The sequence goes on from OV884029.1 coordinate 20,222,970, forward strand.
AGTAACATGAGCAAGTTCGAAAGCGACATCTATCACGGGCTTGCACGACAAGCTACTAATGTCAACAGTGTCCCAGTGTCCCGCGGTTCCAAATTTCATTAATTGCCCGGCCCGGGCCGGCACGTGCCGTGCGAGTTGCGAGCCCGGGACAGCGCAATTACTACTAATGGATGTGCTAAGCAGACGCGGTTTTGTTCGTCCTCGTAATAATGGATAGACGGTTTATTAGTCGTATTATGTGTCACTAGCCTATACACTACTGAAATTTAATAATAAGTATGAGAAGTAATTCATAGGGAATAATAACTTTGGCTTTTAAATAGAAAACTTAGGATGCGATGGGCTATGTTCAAAGCCAGAACTAAATCAAAGGAGAATTTATGTCCTCATGAGATTAGTACAGCCAAATAAATAAGTAATTATGTGTGAATAATGATTTTTTTTAACCATCCCATCGTCGAATCAAGTTTCGAGTAGTAATAGATTATGATTCGAATTATAATCAGTAACAATAAATTGATCAATATTTGGATAAATCATACCACCTTTGAATACTCGAATTTATTGTTTTATTTTTTGTAGTAATCATCACATCGCTAATCTGGACTATACAAACTGTTTAATTTAGTAATAGCATGCTGCACAAGCGTGATTTTTAAATTCTTCACTCTGAATTTATCCCACGATGATTTTATGTACATTGTATTCACAAATTCTAAAAATAATATTGTTTTCAATGAACAAGCTCACTTGTTTATGTTTACTTTTAATATTGTTATATTGTCTGGATATTAAATGTTCAATATGTGCATGATACATATGAAAGTTTAATATTCATTGATTGGTAACATTTTTGTTTGTTCTTTTAGGATATAGGGTATCTATTGCAAAACAGGCAATCTATTATCGCTAATGCAAAAAAAAACTGAATCTTAAGTGAAATATAAATGTAGCTATTAAACGAAATATTATTTGGTATTTTATTGATAAGTAACTAGCTTTTGTCCTTGACTTTGCTTGCTCGGGCATCGTACTTAATTCCTGGATGAACTATAACTTACAACGTGTATGCGAAATTTCAATATGATTCTTCGATTAGTAAAGTCGAGAAAGCTTAGCAAATAAACTAACATTCGCATAATATCTAATATGTATTAGTTATCTAATATTATTTATGTGAATGTGTTATGTCTTCCTTGCTTTATAATAATTATACTTAAAAGTCAAACAAGATATCATTCGAAACAAAATTGTAAAATTTTCGAACGATACTAATGAACGTTGTTACGAAACAAAAACCTTGCGAAAATAAATAAAATTAACAAACCGTTTCGAAGCGGCAATGCAAGTAGAATAATGCGCAAATCATGTCGTGTCCAGCTAATCAATTATTCAATAATACAGTTACATTTATTGTATTTATAGCATTTGTTTAAATCGGACTTTATCGCGTCACAGAGAACATTGAAATGCATATGTCAATATATGGAAACTGCCAAGAATTGTGCTATTTCTAGCGTTAATAATTTGACAAACACGTTTATGAATTATGGTAAATAACGCGTTGAAAGTTGAAAGTAATCCTAACTGATATTATTAATTCGAATGTGACTTTGTTTGATTATTACGCTTTCAAGGCTTCACTACTCGATCAATCATTATGAACTGTCGATTACACGTTGTCAATGGTAGAGAAAACGACTTAGTGGCACCGTAAGTAGTTTTCTAAAGTATTGTTACCAAGCGAAAGCACGGACAAAACCTAGTGTTAATATAAATAGGTAAATTAAAATATTAATTTAATATTAACTTATGACTAACGTCACCAATACATTATAATTAAACTGATAGGAATGTTTAATCTTTAAAGCACAGCAACGCTTATTTTGAACTTCGGCAACGCGCTATTAATGCTTTTGGTCTCTCAAGCACCCAAGCTACGGTAAAATGATTGTTTGACAACATTGTAGTATAAAATATGAAACAGTATATTTTAAGTTTACTTTTTTAAAAACTGGTTATACATTTTTCTAATAATTACCCACACAGTAAACAATATTGCCATTGTATTCCGAGAAATGGTTGGGCGAAGAGATTTAATATTTCCTTCACTAGCAAATTTACGCATGTATGATTACTATACGAAGCAAATATTGAAATAAGTCGCACATCATTTTACCGCATCTAACTAATATATATTATTGCTAGTAATTCACTTTAGTATGGTTGTTAAGAACTTCGTGATACAAAACATGTTTTCAAATGCTTTTGCAGTTTAAAATTCAAATATTTTTGCCCCACGTAAACCATAGTGCAATGCAGCCAGTTTAAATAATACAAATAGAATATAAAGAATGTTTACGTCAACCTATCAAAATGTCTTATTAACAGATAAACTGTCTTACGTTTACGCGAATGTTTTTTACATTACATAATTATGAAAGTAGTAATAGTGTTTCATAAAAAATAAACAACGCGATAAAATCCGTATAAAATTTGTTTAATTTAAAGAAGAGATAAACTGTCAAATTTTGATATAAAATTCATAATAAGACGAATGGTATAGTAGAGCCTCGCTAATTTCAGCATGAATGGGCCGGCTCGATCCGGGAAGAAGTACCTTCTCAAAGAATATCGACAAAAATAGCAGTATTCCTATCGTTGTGTTTCGTTCGGTGAGTGAGAGGCTCAATCACCCTCTTTCCCCCTTCCCACTCCTTTTCCTTTCCACTTCCTTTTCCTCTTCTTCCTTTCCTAAAGGGTCGGCAACACAAGTGACCACTTACCATCAGGTGGGCCATATGCTAATTTGCCAACGTAGATGTCTAAAAAAAAAAGAATGGAGTCACGCCTAATACAGCTGGGCGAATAAAATTCCGCGCGTGAAATGTTCACTAAATGTGTCCCTACTCTAAAGCGAGAGCCACAAAGCGGTAATTGAATGTCGCGCCATAATTGACCCGCCTCTACTAAAGAAATCACCTCCCTACCAGAAATTGACTTTATACTAAATTAAAAGGAATTTAATCTAAAAGTCCTAATATGATGTTTGGTATAATCACTGCTGATGTTTTCTTTGATCTTATAGTTCTTTGATTATGATACTAATTGTTTCATAGATTTTTTATAATTATAGAAATAACAGACACAAAACATTTGGTTTTGGAATCATAAATCTTAAGTCATTTAATATACATATTTGAATTTCATCCGCCTTTTCTTTCGAATATTAGACTAACTGGACATTTAACTTACTTCAATACCAAACGTGTATCTAATCCATGTCATTGGTTTTAAATAAGTCCTAAGCGGTGTTTGTGTACGGGTATCTCATTGTTACTTATGGCATGTGCATATTGTAAATAAAAGGTAATATTTAAAATAATAGCTACAAAGTATAAAGCCTGTCAAGAAAATGTGTATCAGCGTTACATTTTCAGTTATGTTTATGTACCACATAAGAGCCAAAGGCAAGCATATAACTTAACATCTAGCAGGTCAGACTACCAGAAATCATAGAACATTTATTTGACGGGAATGCCAATATCATCGGGAGTTGTAATAACACCAAATAATCTAAAATAAGATCACTTTTGACTGCATTAAGAGCTAAGCAAACAAGTAAATGTCTCTTCTTCTCCCTTAGCCTTTATTATTCCCAAGTCACTTGGGGTCGGCTTTTCTAGTCTAACCAGATTTGACTGGATATCAGTTTTTACACGGAGCGGCTGCCACCTGACCTCCGCAACCCGAAAGCTAACGATACCCTAAGGCTAGACCACTGTCAGGATATTAGAGGGTACTGACTTTCCCAATAACGACTGCCATAGATGTTCATGGCAGCCGGGACCGACGGCTTAACGTGCTCTCCGAGGCACGGAGCAGGCGATAATTGTCAATCAATACGCACATAATTCCGAAAAGTCATATAACTTCCGAAAGTGAGAGGTGCGCGATGTGGGTTCGAACCCGTGAACCTCTGCATTGCAGTCTGTTGATGTCCCCACTGAGCTATCGCTGCTGCAAACAAGTAAATGTATATTACATATACAAACGAAAATAGAAAAAAGAATGTCACATCATTCTGCACGCCTGTTGAATTAATCATTAACTTTGAATACCACATTCTTCAGAATTTTCCATAAAGATTTTTGACAAGCATTTATTTTCACAATAACGTTACATTCGGTAAACACAAGCCCTTGGAACAGCACACAATCCACCTTCATGAAACACTTTTGTCCGGACGTGCGGAAAAAAGTTCCCAATTTCGACAAAATTATGCCGCGCGTTTGGCCCTTAGGGCGACCATTAGCTTGTTGTACATCGAGCTGCGCTTAGTGACCAGTACAAGCACTATGAATCACCTAACCCAGATTACGTTCAAATTAAACAGACTACAGCCAAAACATTTTCGTATATAACTGAACCTACTGTTATACAAGTACTAAAACGAAAAATATCTGTTGTTGTATAATAATTGTAGTTCTTTACGGGATATGAAAAATTATTTAGAATAGAATTTGTATCTTGTATAATAAACATCAAGGGTGAATTGAAAAGCAATTTATGTTCACGTTCGAGGCAATTTTTAGTTAAGGGAAAATAATTTGTGATTATATGATACTGAGGCTAGATCGGGACTCTATTCTGAACAGTCTTTATGACGACGAATATTATTGACTCTGATAATTGCGGGAATAATAACATCCAAAAACCATAACGTCATCTAGATACAGCACCAATTTATCTATAGGAAATTATCAATTACAAATATCATACACAAATATCATATTATAACTCTATACAATTCATCTGATGGTATCGTGTCATCCGGAGACCAAGCGCGACCGCGAAACAATTTGCTCTGTACATTTCTACATGATGCGGCGTCGGTAACAAGCGCTCGTTTCTAACAAGTTGCTGGAACATGTTCTGTTTGTATACCGCCTTTACTTGAAATATCACTTTGCGTTGCTGACGTCAATGTTTGGAATATGTGACGTCATAAACTACCAACACCCTGACCTTTTGATATTTCCTGGACTTCTTCAAGTGGATGCTTCTGACAAAGATTAAACAAAACGGTTGTAAGTTTCTAGGATGCAGTTTTCTTAGTTTAAATTATTTGTAAATAACGAATACATTTAAAAAGCAAACTATTTTAATTAGATGTTTCATGTGTGATTTTTGATCTTCTTATTAACTATATTTAAATGTGTGTTTTAAAAAGGATCTTTGGGCATCACTACATATGTACGATGTGCAAAAATCCATTTTAATTATCTTTACATAACTAATCAGAAAATTAATCTATATATTTAATCTATATGGTATTTATACAATTTTTTTGCTACTAACCGCTACGCTTTATATAGAACAGGACATATACAAACTTTAAAATAAGAACAAAGTTAAAATTCACAAAAGATATGGTAGAGCTGACCAAAATTACAACCAGTCCTTGGACTGACTGCACCAAAAATTTCATTCCTATGCTTAACGATAATTAATGGAACTGGCTTTGAAGTTCTCGTGCAAGCAAATCGCATTAGATATAAGCTCATATTATAACATGACATTTGAAGCATAATTGATGTAATGACGTTGACAGTATTCCTATTAACACCAACCAAGACAAATGCATTCTAATCCCTACAAACACATTGAGCTGCTAATACAACCCAATCCTGAACATGATTGAAGCAAATATAATACAGATACTTATTGACTTGGCCTATATCATCCTATAGGTAATCAATATTCAATTTTAAAGTTGAGCTTAAAATGTATTAATACAATTGCTTGAAGAGTGCGAGCTGATTTCCAGTATTTTTATTTTTCATTACATTCACTTATATGAGAACAAAATTATTATATACAAAATGTATTGACGAATAATTTTGTCGTTTGCCTGTTATATTTATATACATATAATATACAAATACTTTCATTAAAATTAAATCCCTCATACTGATTTATATCTACGTTAATAACTTTTCTATCACTCGACGTAACTAATCAACCACAACCTATTAAGTGTAAAATATTTTATGTTATAAATATTCTTCACATTGCTTACGTCGTGCTCAAACGTATGTAAAGCGGTCGCCAGACTGGCGAGTGACGCCATGTAATTGAAACTGTGGCGCACCCTCTAATAACTGCTCCTTCACCAATCACTGCGACTGCACAACCTACAGTGCAACGCACTGCCAACGAATTACTGCTAAATTACACACCTATTAAGCCCCAGCGAATGAAAACTGCACCAGATTTATTAAATTCAGCGTTGGAAAACTGTAATTGTTTCAAAATGCCACGTTGCTTGCTCAGAAACTGTTTTATTAAGAACTGCGAGGCCGGGAAATTTGATTTCTTTCAATCGTTAATCCGTTTGCGAACGAGATAATTTAAATTTTCTTTTCATTGCTGCATTCAGATTTTCATTTTAATATTTTCATAATTAACTAGAATGTATTTTTTGAATGAAATAAGCACGTTACGCGTACTTGTATTATATAAGTTTGCATTTACGCCTCCCCCTGGTGTAACCATAATTACAATGTTGGATGCTATTTTCCTTATACCGGCATCAGTTTAAGTTTAGAACAAAACAAAATGACGGAACGCGACTGCATTAATTTTTCCAGAGGGGAGCATAGATTGCGTCTAATAGCACTCGTCGGTAACAGCAGTTTGCGAATGTTGAACACGGCCATTTTAAACAGTTACGAGTTAGTGGGGCGGCCCTAACTCGCTGCGGACATGCGAGCGGCGTCGGTTCATAACACCAATTCACCCAAATTGTAGACTGTAGCAGATCTTCCGAGGGCTGTGCCATGGCCCGCATTCGTCGAATAGCTGGACAAAACGTATGAAGCTAGAATGAATTTTTTTTCTCTCTGCATCCTAATTTTAAGTCGTAAAGTATTCGTAGCGTTCACGTATTACCGTGTATCCAAAATAAATAATGATATGCCAAAAAATATGCCCGACGTTGGAATGGACGCTTTGAATTTTAACGTTAGCTTTTTGCTAATATATTGCGGATAAAATTTTACCATGAATTTAAAGTGACTTTGTTTTTTTTTTAGGCGCGTCCATATCGAGTACTTGGTTAATTGCACAACGTATTAAATATTTACAATTTATAAGCTTCACAATTTGCAAAAAGCTTTAAATATTCATGACAGGCAAATTAAAATTACATATTCAATAAATGTTAACAGTAGAACTGGAAGACATTTGCTATTATCAACAAATCTCACATCCTAAGATTAAATATAACACGGCAGCTAATTAAATTAATTAAGAGTGGGTAAAGGGGACTTGTCCCTGAGCCTCCGCGCCGTGAAGACACCGACGCGAGGGGTAATACTCACAAGACGCGCGATGCTAATCCAGAATTCTTCCACAATTTAATTACAACTCGCTACAAAGAGACCGAACGTCTCGGCATTTTCGTGTTACATGATCCACTAGATATTATATAGGTGCCTATAGATACAAGTGTAACATACACGTAGGCTTTTGCCTCCAGGGCTGCCTGCCTATAAATGAAGTGCTGCCTGTCTTACCAAATTATGAACGTGGGTGCTAACAATTTATTTGTATTTTGAATTGTTTCAACTTTGTGTTTGATTTAAACTTGTGTATTCATTAAATGATAACCTTATGTATATTAACGTCATGGAAATATTAAATTCAAGTAACCGAAGTGCTTACGTGTTCTTTAGAAGTGAAAGAATATGTTAACAAAATTGAATCATCGGTTTTGTAAAGAAGTTACCTTTCAGCAAAGATAAAGTGAGGCCGGACGAGTGTCAGTTGTATAAGGAGGTACTTAGTCCCCCTTTCTTTTAATATCGTTCTATCTCGTTCACTTCTCGACTTAATTAGCTATGTGTTAATTAACAAATGGCATCAGAATATTACATGATAGTAACTTGAGCACTGCGCATTGTTCTGGGCATCATTTTTTATTCTCACCTCGCTGTTAAAATTCTCTTTGACTCAAAAGTATTTTGTGAAATTCATCATGTTATATAACTCTGAAACAATATTTGCACACTGATTAATTATGTTAAGAGCGCCATCGAAATTTTTGGTAAGTTTGCCAGGGTTCCGTATCAAATTGTTAGGAATGAAATATCTTATGGTACGAATTTGTCTGTCAGTCCTGTATACAATAGCTATTTATCTAAGCAACTAATATTATTAGTATTTATTTACTTTAAATTTGAAGTAATTATAAATCATTATAATACAATTCTTTTAAAAAATTATGTTTTTAAAAATATTGTCTTGCTCACATATTATGTCAATGAAAGAACTTTACTAATAATATCCTCCAGACCGAATTTCGGCCACGGCGGCCAGTCTTAACCGAGACTGGCCAACTGCGCAGGAGTTATTGTGCACAAGTGTATGCACAAACACAAGTGCACTCTCTGTTCCCTAACTCTCATGATCTGATGGGACGGTAATCCGACACGACCGGAGAAAGACCAGGCGCAGGACCAACGGCTTTACGTGCTTTCCGAGGCTATCTTACACCGCCAACTTACTCCGGGCTGCTATTGAGATTTCTTAACTGGAAAACCCAATAACTGTTTGTTGGCTCGACCCGGGATTTTAACCCGAGACCTCATGCACAGCAGTCGCATTCACTACCGCTGCGCCACGGAGGTATAGTTGTAGACTACATATTCTGCAATGAAATGACAAAAGAAATACCATCAGGAGGATGGTATTTCAAATGGTCATCCAAATCATAGATTCGTTTTCCGAGTCAGAAAATGCGGTTCCGTGAAAGAAATCTTAGAATTACTTAGTACGGAGATTGAAAATGGACCCAACGACAATCTGTAACTGCATTAGGTTCGTACTTCGTAACGTGAGAACTGAAATTTTTTGGGCGTAATTTGGGTATAACACATCTATGCCGTCCTCTGCACAGACACAAGCATAAGTCTACGTTATTATGAAATTTCAATTTTGAGTAAACAATTACCAGCTTTGATATAATTTTATGAAATAACTAGCAATCCGGCTTCACACGGGTGTAATTCCGATTCCATCACAGTGTTTGAACTTAATAATGTGAACAAAAACGGTTATTGTGGCTTACCTATAATAGTTAGGCATATACTACCGCGGACTTTTTTGTGAGTAATGATGAGCAATATAAGCGTATAGTATACTATTTTATGTATCACTAATAGATTTCACGATTTCACAGCGCACGCAAAATAATGAGTTTTATAGGCAACATTTTGACACCTAGGGTTAAATTGTTGTAATTTAGGCAGAAATATATAGCCTATGTTAGTGATAATATAACTTTCTAAAGGCGAAATAATGTATAAAATCGGTTGAGTAGGTTTTGAGTTAAATCCTTGCAAACAAATAAAAAATCAAATCTTTTCTCTGTATAATATTAGTAAAGATATAGATTGCAGTCGAAACCTGAATTAGAGAAGTAATTATTCAAAACTAATATTAAATAATAAACGCAAGTCCATATGACTTGCATTTAAAAATACAAATAACGGTACGAAATTACACCAAAAGAAAAACTTTTTGTGGATAGTACAGTTTTTACTAAAACTTACTTTTTACTTAAACTGTTCAACTGGTGAAGTGACCGGTTCAACTTTTATGCTATTTGACAACTTGAAAGTAACAATAGCTTAATAGGATACCGTTGGACTGCCAAGCAGAGGTGTGGAGTTCTATCCCAAGCCACGCATCTCTGACATTTTGAAGTTATGTGTGTATTAAATAGTTTATTATTGCTTGCTTTAACGGTTAAGAAAAACATCGTGAAAATCCTGCATATCTGAGAATTCTCCATAATGTTCCCGAAAATATGTGAAGTCTGCCACTGGGACAGCGTGATGGACTATTGCCTAACCCTTCTCACAATGAGCGGAGGCCCGTCCCCAATAGTGGGACAATTTAATACAGAGCTGATGTTATTATAACGACTTGCAATAAAATCTACTCAAGCTAAAAATGACTATCAAAGTTTATTCATTGCTAAAATAAAATGCCGAGTACTCGAATTAACATCTTGAATAAACCTCAAACGTTAAATACATTGAACATGAAAATAGAAAAGCGAAAAAATATACATATAATCCTCGTCGCGACGTCAAGTAGCGAACGGGAACGAGATTAAGTGTCAGAAGCAGTACATAAATCTTATCAGAGAGCACACGCTCTGTGATTTTAAACAATCATGTTGCGAGGCCGAATGCCGAAAAAAGTACAACCGCCACAATAGCTCCCGTCGGTTGGAAATATGAGTTATGGTGCGCCCGAGTGCGACCACTGTGCGAAAGGGTGACAGCGAGCCGTACACCGCTGTTTGTGTTACGTACACGTTATCGTTTAAGCCTATTCTGTTTTGCCTTTGATATAGCCAACGTCAGCAATTGCATCTGACGGACTCAAACGCGTGTTCAGCTTATATAATGACAAATGGTGAAACAAAACAATCCTCTGATACAAAGACGATAACGTCGGCTTGTGGCATAATTATTTTCCAAGGTGACACCACCTTCAACTAACGAAGTTCATCGCTTACAGCCGAAACATAATCAGCTTATAAATCTTGCGACAAGCGGTACGTAGTCGTGTTCGATAAATTGTCTTATTCCTAATTATGTCTATTAATATTCCACATTTAATTAGGTACACAGGCATTGGTTTTGATATCAAAACATCGCATTTCAGGGTGGGTTTGTGATTAACGCGGATTGTTTGTGTCAGCTCGGCTCGACGAAAAACAACAAACAGTGTGCGCACACAATGGTTGGTTTATTAATCAACCGGTAACACAATTATCGTAATTACACGTTAGCTGCCGTCCGCTTACTAATCACTGAGGGGCTTATTTGTACCCGCTGCAGTGCTAATGTTCTGTCCAATACTGGTCACTGAATGTAATAGGTACATGGCATATGTTGCGATTGAACGAAACACAAGCTTGCATTTATCTATTGCCAAAATGCTCAACCAGACAAGTTAACAAATATCTATTTTAGTTTGAATAAAAACAGTTTTATCGACTAAATTGCTTTAGCAGTAGGTTAACCTAGATAAATATAAAAAAAAAGTTACAAATCCTATGTAAATAAGGCCCAGAGCAAATTATTGTAATTGACTGAATTCATGAACGAAATTAACTGATAAATACTGGACGGGCTGTTATATTGATTACTGATTTTTGAATAAAATTGTATCCGAATAAAGAATGAAAAGGCAATGCAAAATTAAGATTTAGAATAATATAATGTGGACAAAATGAATTGATAATTTGATTGAATTGATTTTGTTTTGTAGAGAATATCGTTTCAGGATAAGAAGGAACTTGATATTTGTTATTATCTCGCAGCTAATTGACAATTATAAAAATTGAAATTTGATTTATTCGCTGACGCCTACGACTAACCCACGTGGTGTATCAATAAAAAGAATCCAATATACTTCTGCCTGCGAGAGAGCTCTCTCCACAATCGCAATTTCTTTTATTTTATTAAAAGATATACTGGGATCGGTTCAAACTTCTAGATTCCAAAGCTAATAATGTTTTTGAAATGAAAGTATAATACAATCGTTGTAATCCCAGAATGTATTCATTACAAATTCGTTGTTTCAATGATATAGTGCTTTCGTTCAATATAAATTATACCTTACTTTGACTATAAAATATTCATTTTCCTACAATATTAAATATAGATGAAGATTTGAGGATACAAGGTTTAACAATTTCTGGGGGCATTTTCGAAGTTAACGTAGTTTGTGATCTAGAATCCTCATCGCGTTTGGATCTGCAACGGCGTAGAGGTGGACTCATTGAATTACCAACCCTCGCGGGGCTCGCAGGACTAGTCGTCCAAACTAGGGACGCTTAAAACAATAACATTTCCATTTCTGGCAAGGGTTTGCACTTGATCTACGTGAACGGAACAATAATTATAACCCAGGTTTTTAGCTGTTTATTTTGGGGTACAAGAAATATTTGAACAACAATTTATCTATTAAAAGAATACTGCAGGTTAAAATTTGTATAACCGGCAACTTAAATATATGTATGTAAATTGAAAATAAAAAGAAACACAAAAGATAAAGGAAATTAACATTGTAGTGACTAACCAAACCAAACTCAAAATAATTGTCTGTGGCTCAATACAGTACAATAGTTTTTCAGTATAGTATGCAATAAAAAACAAGTGCTTCGCACTTCAAAAATTTTTCTGTTTACTTTGCATTTAAGTACTATAGTGTTGAGCAATATTGCGTCTCTAGACTATTACGCAATCCATTATAATACGAGTATAGCTAATTTAATACAAGTAATTCAAAGTTCCACCAGTGCGGTGAAATGATTAGCAGCACCTAATTGATATCGATTACCATTGGCACGCTCATTCATAATAAATACTTGGTCTTGCCTGACTTTGACTTCTCCTACACCACCAAGAAACTTTACCTAGTATAATTTATTTGGTATTAGTATACGTGTGTCAAAAGTTTTTGTTGTGTTCGATGTGATCTATGTTTGAAGATTTTGTGTATAATTAGAATATATCAATTTATAGTGCAAATAATTAAATTATGGCTCAAATATGGGCATACAAATCAATAGCATTAAAATGACCGACGGTTTTGATATTTATGAAAATGGAAAACATATTTATACATAAATAGATAAAAAACAGTTGGGTAAATTTTTTCTGTTTGTCGTGAAAATTTTGCTTTTTGTTTAGTAGTCATTCATGAGCTTTATTGTTATCGCTATAAGAATATAAAGACAAAAGAGAATACAGGTTCTGGTAATATTTTGGTAAAGACACAACAGGTTCTGGTAATATTTCGACCACTGGGCTTCGTCCAGAATTACTAAAACATAATATGTTCACTAGTTATAGTAATTTTGTTAGATTGTATTGTATTTAGTTCAATTATCATATGGTATAGTCCCAACATGACAAGGCAAGTTGGATTATTTGATTAATATATCAAATAATATTTTTTTAATAATAATATAATAATATAATATTCTATCACATAAACACAACACCATCTAGCCCAAACTAAGCAGAGCGTATGAGAGCGTCGAGCGTACGTCGTTTTAGGTGTCCATCTGCGTTTTCTTCTTTAATTCTTATTTTGTTTTTTATTTATATCACAGGAAATGTCGGTTACTTGAAGCTTTACAAATATAAAAACAATGGAGACAAAGAATATTCAGACCGGGTATAAATATTGGTGTACACACAATTTTAACGAACCCACTACAAATTAGCGCGACGTAGTGACGAAGTGACCACTTTGCTTCTACTAGTCCATGGCATCGTTCGTGCCGACAACTTTATTGAATAAGAATACCTCACCATCTCCAAGAGTATTGGAATCCTTGGCTTCAACATCTCAAGTGATGTACAGTTCCGCAATCATTTAGAGAGCAAGGTCAAGCTGGCTTCCAAAAAGCTTGGTGTGCTCAATAGAGCTAAGCGGTACTCCACTGCGGGGCAAAGACTGCTTCTATATAAGTCGCAAGTCCGGCCTCACATGGAGTACTGCAGTCATCTCTGGGTAGGAGCACCAAAATACCTTGAGCTTTTACCTTTGCTTGATCCTTTTGACGCGGTAGAGAGACGAGCCTTGAGAATTGTTGATGAGCCCAAACTCACAGACTCACAGAATCAGGTGTTGAGGCACTAAGTCTCAGACGAAACTTTGCATCCCTTTGTGTGTTCTACCGCTTATATAATGGATTGTGTTCTAATGAGTTGTTTGAGATGCTCAGCTACTTTTTATAATCGCACCGTTCGCCATCGGCCGGGATTTCATTTTTACACCTTACAACCTAATTGGTGCCGCACCAAGCGGCCTGCCCAGGTTTTTCCACAAGACTACCATATAAGGTTCTTCAAAAAGGAGGTTTAAAGGTTTTTACAAGGTCAACAACGCGCAAGTAATGCCTCTGGTGTTGCAGGCGTCCATAGGTGACCATTTACGATCAGGTAGGCCGTATGCCTGTTTGCCACTTTAGAAGTACAAAAAAAATGCTAATTTTGGTCTTAATTAAAAAATTCTGTCACATTTTATTTTAGTTTTTCTTTTTAAATAATACCAGCTGTAACAATAATGTTTGTGAAGCGAAGAACTTTACAAACATTCAAACAACGGACACAAAGAACCCCTAACTAATACTACTCCAAATCTAATTCACTTTCAAAATCGTTTTCTAACGTTGTGTACTCTCTACTTCGAGATTCAGACAATACATCTGACGTCATGCTTGACCTTGTTTAGATCTCCTTGTTCCTCGTACATGTTTGTTTCTAGAACTGTAAGCCTGTATACACGGGTGCACCTAAGTAATGAGTTTCTAGACTCCTATTTGAACACAGGTTTAGTTCTTGTGTGGCGTCTTTGAACAAAGAATTTCAGGACATTTCTGAGAAATGACCGTTTCATTTCGCACTGATTCGCAATTAGATTTTCAAACTGCAAATTATATTCTATAAGACGTTTTTTTTAAGACTCTCTCTCTCTCTATCTCCTTTTAATTTTTTTTTTAAAGAGATCTTATTATATATCTGTTTATTATTTTTCCTTATTGTGTTACCACCTCTCATTTAGTGTCGCAATTGCGAGCCCAAGTTCTTTTTTCTATTATCATTAAACGTCTGAATATACCATGAAATATCTTATTGATAATCCGAATAATCCAGTTCTAAATTAAAAAGCATTGCATTTATATCGATTTCGGCATTTGAGTAGTAGATAAAAAGCTCTAACATAAAAACACAAGCAATTGCCAGAAAATGCTAATTTTTAGAACAAATAAATAAAAGTACATTGAGCGTTAGAACAATGAACTAAAAAAGAAATGATAATAATATGTGTTTAAAAATAAACATACCTTTTAGGTACACCTTAAACATACAAATATGTATGTAACTTATATTAACTAGTTGATATTATTTAGCTTATATAACAAAATGTAAAACACCCATAATATTAAGTCTGGTCTAATTAAATCTGAAGATGTATTACTTTTGCCAAATTGCCTGCTCAAAACATACGTCCAAATAAACGAGTTTCATATAATATATAACATTACACCCCACTCCCAGAAGCACTGTCAAGGCTTTTCCGTTTTCCTTCTTTGTAATATTCATCATGCAGTTTCACCAACTAACTTAAGTTTTTGAGAGCAAACGTTCTACTTAATTGTAACAGTTCAATTTTCATCTCTTTGAATGGGTGGAACTTAAACAAACCTGCAGAGTTAAGGCTCTACTTCTGCAGAATCTACACAGTGAGACGATACGACGACGATACAATTCATTTCCCGTGATATCTCGAGGCGCTGTACAACGTAATAACGGCAGTTTGTAATGAAATAATAATTGAGTCGCAGCTGCGAGCGCGCCTTAGTTTATTTATCAAAAGACAATATTAGAATTTGAAGGATCCAACAGGGAATTATTACAAAATAAATTATACTAGTTTTTAGATTATGTCTTGCTAAAAATGTGTATATTTTATTTTCTGCTGGCTGTATTTTAAAGACTTGTGCATCATGATTTGTCTTTATATCGTCGATATTTATATACATCTAATCAACGGACACAAAGAACAACTAGACTAGGAACAAATATTTATAAATCACACATGTTTTTGTAGTGGCGAGGCAACCACTTATATCACTGAGCCATCCGTGTTATTTTAAAAAATAAACATTATTGATCCCTTGGTCTTTTCACGGCGTTTTGCAAATATTTAAGTCTCGTTAAAAACTTACAAAAGCATATTTACTTATCTGTCAATTTGACGATACAATATATTTAAGCCGAGACTGTTGTGTGTGTTTAATGTGTAATAAGATCCCTTAGAAAATGTTATCTGATATTTTTATTAACTTGAACATTAGATTTCCTGATATTAGTCATATATTATTCGTTTGAAATAAGCTAACAGTGTTCTAAAATTGTACAAATCGCCTTCATCGTATACGACTCGATTCAAACATATTTAAAAGTAAGTAAAAAAATGTCGTCTGTAAATCATATGTTATCACTATATCTCCTGAGACCAGCATAAAATATTTTTCCTCCATAATTCTTTTATGGAGGCTCATGTGTGAAACAGTTAGAGGCCCCATCAGCGTGTCGCCGCTTATCGGCGCGGCGTCCACTGCGCGTCACAATGATTAACGACCTGCTAACCGAGACAAAGCCGGCATTGGACCGCACAATGCCCATCGGGTACAAAAATATATATTACACACTCGTCTTGCCACTATTGTAGTTTGTCTGGCTTTTGTTAGCCGTTTTATCAAACTGGCCGCTTGGGTGCCGACGAGTTTTTATACGTTTATGTGCAACGTTCGCATTTGCAAAATGTATCACTTTGGCTTAACTTTTTAAAAATATTTTCATGCTGTCTCATGTTTGAAAAATGCTTTGCTTTTGATATCAAAAGAAGTTTAAGCTTTTATGTGCGAGTCAAACCATAGTACACAATTTATTTCAAAAACATTTAACTTTTGTATATGGCCGAGATCGTGCGAAGCTGGGCAAATATAATTCCTACAGGATACTCAATAAAAAACCTGTTAGCATATATCTGAACTATTTATTCAAGTAATCGACATAACTAGTTATCGCTACTCAAAATGAGTTCTACAAAAACAAATAATACATGTCGAGGTGGTTCAACCCCGGAGAATCTTAACACCGACTTTTAATTATTGGCGTCACATGCACAGCGCCATCTAGTGACACCAATCGGTATTACGTCAACACTATGAACTTAAAGTTACTTGAACATACCGCCCATCAAGGACATTATCGAAGAATGTGTCCTTAAATAAACCTAAATGACTGATACAACATGCAGATAATGTCATTGATAAGGGTTGAATATTACAACAAAAACTTATGCAAT
The DNA here is from genome assembly GCA_930367265.1 of Catocala fraxini. Lineage (NCBI taxonomy): Eukaryota > Metazoa > Arthropoda > Insecta > Lepidoptera > Erebidae > Catocala > Catocala fraxini. The sequence continues at coordinate 20,239,944 of OV884029.1, forward strand.
AAACTGAACAGAATTTTTCTTAGATCTAAGGAGTTTAACAAACACTTTCTACTAATTTCCCTGTAATGAACTTATAACAGTACAATAACAATAACAGTTGTATAATAATATAAAGAAGACAAAAAATAAAATGATTTTATAAACTGTAAATAAACCTAAAAACAGTAAAAAGTAAAAAACTTATGAACTAAATAACAATTGTATAAACAATGTTCTCGCCTGGCTATAAAACGCTTAAAGGCTGCTATAAAACCCTGTGAACTTATGTCACTTACGACTTCTAAGTGTACAGCACGAGTGGCCATACAAACGAAGACACAAATGTATCCCTTATATGACTTGTGTCTCCGACCTTTAGTGGCCCTGAGATTGATTGGTCCGGCGTAATCCAGCCCACTGTGAAGAAACGCTCTTGTTGCAGTGCATCGCGCTGATGGCAGTGAGCCCATTAATTGTGTATTGACCTTAGCGTTATGTTTAACACACGTCACGCATTTACGTACGTGTTGTTTAACGAGACTCTTCACTGCAATAATCCAATATGCAGATCTTAAGTCATGAGCTGCGGACCGCCATGCAATGTTCTGTAGTGAGCATCTACCACAATCAGATTTGTTAAATGTGTATTATGGGGCAGAATTATAGGAAATAATATATGTTTCTACAGTTTTTTCACAAATATCAGCTGTAAAATATGAACTTTTCATTTCCTCTATTGTAGCTTTTTCAACAATTTCTCTATGTATGTTAATAAGCTTTATCCATTGTTCCTCTAACGCCTCTAAACTTGTTTCAATATAATACTGTGTACCCTTCGGCGATTTCTTAAAATTAATTCTACCTTTTTCAATTCTACTTTTTATGTCAATTTGTAATTTTAATAATGACTCCATTTTATAACCTCTTTATATGATTATAAACTACAATAGATAAATTAATTTGATTAAGCAAAACAGCTGTTAAATACCACCAATCAAGAAACTCTAAACACACAATTAAACTTAACATGAATTATTAAGCAATCAAGCGTAACAAATATAACTAAGTTGTAATTATCTACAAAATATTTTAAGTCAACGATTAATGACCATAAAATATTCTAAGTGTTTGCAACAAACGATACTTAGAAAAATTGGGCTCAGATTCCCCGTAGTTCAACCTTTCTTAAAACTACTCTAAGTCCAAAATACTACAAATATTATTCTAAGTTTAAATTACAATATTAAAAATAAAGTGTTTTGAACAAATAAAATATTTTTATTTATGGAAAAATCGGATATAGGTTCCTTGTATGTAAACTTTTTCTTAAAATTAATCTATGTCTACTACTAATCTACAAAGTTACTCTAAATACAAATCTCTGCAAAAAGTCCGAAAGCACTTTTAAAATATTGTTCTAAGTTTTAATAAAACTGTTACGATTTCTTCAAAGTTAAAATAGCGTAAAATTACTCACAGTTGTCTGTTGCACTCATACTCGTTCGCTCTAAGTCCTAAAATCCACTTGCGCTTATGAGTCCGGATCCACTTGTCCTCTCGCTACCGCTCGTGACCTCTCGACGTGACGTGGCCGTGGTTGTCATCCAACGCTCCAAATTCGGCTCAATTATGGAAATCCGCTTCCGCCCACTGTCGCACCACAGCCTGATCTTGATTGACGATCTTGACTACTAGTGCGTCACCAGCACCATGGTGCTGAGCACCATCAGTAACAATCCGCTACTGTGTCGGCGCCTACTTTCACAGTGACTAATCTATCAGATTAGTCCCCTGTCCAGCTCGAAGGACCATATACATACATATATGGCCGAGATCATGCGAAACTGGGCGGGTTATAATTCCTACAGGATACTCAATAAAAAACCTGTTAGGATATATCTGAACTATTTATTCAAGTAAACGACAGAACTAGTTATCACTACTCAAAATTGGTCTACAAAAACAAATAATACATGTCGAGGTGGTTCAACCCCGGAGAATCTTAACACCGACTTTTAATTATTGACGTCACACGCACAGCGCCATCTCATCATCAAAGTTACTTGAATAGTTAGATTAATTAATAAATATATATTACTTTGCAGTTATTCCATAAAATTATTTCTTTTTCTGTTAATATAAACTTTAAATATTACTAGCATATTAGACAACTTTAATCATTATTAATTTTATAATGATTCATTATATTATGTAAAAAGCAGTTTAACACTCGGAACATTTTTTATTTTATTAGCAGTCAAATTTAAATAATGATAAAATACTGTCCGAATGAATATCTAGAGAGTAGGTATATATTCACTTTACAAACGTAATCTTAAGTAGAATCAGAAAATCGAGTAAATAAAAATAAATAACTACATTAATTATAATAATGTAAGCAATAAGTTAAATAAAAGTCTTTTCCCGAATTAAAGGGCAGCTACAAGGAAGTTGCAGAGAAAATATTAAATGTATTACATTTAATATTTTCTCTTATACAAAGTAAACAAAGTTTACACAACGAGGAAAATGTGTCCACAATCCCACAATCGATGCGTCATTATATGTGTTCGAACATTTTTGATATATCATTTCATATTTTAAAAATACGATATTTCATAGCACGTTAGGTTGAATACGAGCCAACTCAATATCATCGATAGCCATCGCCACACAAAGAACTGGATTCAGCGAAATGATCCGGTAATTCGTGTAACATATAATCGAATATCTGTGGAAGCTTACTGGTCCTAAATTAATGATCAGATTAATCCACAAAAGTGTCTCCTCCATCGTTTGAAATTCGGACGAACCAATCTTAAGCTATAACTTTCCGGATAAATTTTGAGCTTCATAATCCGAGATCGGACTAATTTATGGAGTGGCCCATTTCTGTGTGACCTCTTAGTGAAATAACGCGCTGTACAATGGGGCTTATGTTATCGGCTATGAGAATCTGTATGAGCGCAGGAGGCGGACCGTTAACGCCGTTTCTTATGGGGTTGAATTACAACTAAGATTTATATTCAACTTTAATGATAATGGTGACTGGGAGGCCATAAACAGAAAGAAACGAATACACTTTAATGATAGCAGATAGCTCCGATGATACCGATCTGGCTATTTTATTTTATTTTTTATTTTTATTTATTAAATTAGGCTCGTCAACAATATAAACACAAACATTGACTTATGACATTTACATAGCTTTGGAACTGGTGTTTACATCATTTACAGACGTGCACAACATTATATATCTTAAAATAGTATCCACAATTGTCTTATATTTAAAATAGCGCTTAAAACTAAATTGAAAATAAAATATATTATACTTATATAATATACATATAACTATAGATATGTTTATGATAACAATGAAGTATTTGTGTTTCACTAACTATAACCAAATTGTAAATAAATAAATTTTAAAACTTTATAATATATACTATACTAATATAATTTAAATTTTTGAGATCTTTAGTGATCTTTAGCTATAACGTAAACAAACTGGTCGATCTGATTTTGTCAATATATTATCATTTATATAGCCTAGTGCTATGAATGTAGGGCAATAGAGATAAAAAAGAATTGATGTCATAATATCTTAAACAAAATAAATCATGTATTTGAATTCTGCTTGTGTTTGGTATTCTAATATAGGTGCTAAAGTATTTCAAAAATGTTATAAGTACGGATATATACAGACTCAGTGTAATCCTTGTAATCCCTACAACGATAACAGTCTGTATATAAACAGAAAATAATCAAAGCCACGTTTTGGCAGGTACGTTTTAGAGCTTAGGTAATAGGAGGTGATATAATTGCGAGCACATATAAAAAAATCTTAAGAGGAAAATTATAATTACTCTTAGAACGATATTGCATAGTTATTGTATAGCTATGGCAAGCGTATTACCGTCTATAGGGCACAGATCCAGACTCCAAGATGTCGTTGAGAATTAATTGACAGAAAAAAATACTCCGCTTCCTCTGGGAGTCGACGCCAAGACCTTATGTTAAACAGTCGCATAATCGTGTGATATGAATCTGCATGGTATACATTATATGTTATATATAAGTATTTATTTCGTATTTTTAATAGCTTACGAGAAAACGTGTCCAATGTTTATAAATTTCTAACTTTTAAAAGCAAAACCTCGTATGATAACAGAAATAAACAAAGATAGTGAAAATTACCAACTTAGTTTGATTAAGTCCCGTTTGCAAGTTGCTAAAACTCTTGAAACCTAAGAAACAGTGAGTAGTTCAAAACAGGATCAGTAATTTCAAACCAATCTGAAGAGTCTCAACGATCTCAAGCCCAAGGTCCACTTGTAAGTTGGACTGTACACCGCTTACACTTCACAAGCAGAGCCATGATGGAGCCACTCCACCCAGCTGCTGTACTTTAATAAGTCATCTAGTTTTATTCTACTGAATTTGATGAAGAATGCTTTTGATTTCAAAAAGTTTGAGTGGTGTCTGAGTTAGTTTGTAATGTTGTTTTTGACTAGTATGCAAATGTTAGACCTTGAATACAAACGCGGCGTAGAAATATTCTTAAAGAGTAGAATTTTCAAATTAACGTTTCTGTTAGCTTAGTTTTGATAACTTACACATACATATATACATAGTCTCTGCTTATCCTAGAAAGGATAACCAGAGGTGTATTACACCCACATTTCAACAGCTATGATTTTAGGTCCTACGTCAAGATGATGTGCTTATTTCTCGCTACAGAATGTGCCCGGGCAATGACGCTATTCTAGACTCTATGCGACTACGTACTTACAATTACTTGACAGAAAAAGAAGAGAACAATAAAATTTTAATTACACTTTGCAAAACCTAGGTCAAAAGATGAATCCAACCTGTTACCTCATGCAAAGCAATCGCATTTACTACCGCTGCGCAACTAAGGCAGGTAGTTAAGCAATATAAGTATTGGAAAATGTTGACTACGATCTTATTATTATGGCAATTACATACCATAGCTTCACACGTTTAAATCTATATACTTTTCGGATAAGGGTGGAACGCCGCCGCAGGGGTAGAAAGCGATATAATTTTATCCAAATTTTATCATGCGCATTTTAAGATGAATGTGGTGCCCGTCATAGTATAGGAACCTATAACAGTAATACTTTGCTTAATATAGAAGTCATACCCATTCCTCTGGATCACCCGCAAACATAAGCACAATCTTATACAACGCGACCAAAGAACAATCCACAGGGAGAAACACCATCGAATATTTACAACGAGATATTTGCAGAGGAAAGTGAATTTGTCTGTAAAAAAAGCAGCGTTGACAGCTTTCATGGGAATATCAGTCACATTGACGCTACATGTGAATGTGTTCCAAATATCAGATATTGAAAAATTGATTTTCGATAAATTTGAATCAAGATGGAAAGCCCTAGTGGAAATGAGAGACTCGTAAAGTTTTATTACTCCGCTAATAAAGTTGAAGTTCCGCGATGGCACCGAAGGAATTTCGATAGTAATTCGTTGTTCATATTCCATGGCACGCGTCGAGAATGTTCATTACGAGTTATTACCGCTACCGAGATTTGTATGGGCTTACTTGCCTTTTGATGACCTTTACACTCTAATTTCTTGATGCCGGTCCTTGGATTTAATCAGATTTATTTATTTCTGGCTTTAGGGTTCTCGATACAAATAATATGAAAATGACGTCTTATTGAACCTTTTCGTATTTCTAATTGAATAAAAATATATAGTGGTATATATTTTTTTACAGCTGTTCCCTTATGCGCTGTAACACCTGTGTAGCCAGGTCCAGCAGTGGTTACCATAGAAAACTCGAGAAAGCTCATGGAAATATAATTGGTCTAGTAACTTCATTAATCAGTATTATTAGGTATGTAAGAATAGGATGCGTTAATACCCGTTACATATTATATATATTCCACTTCTCGCCTAAGGAAAACGGGATGCGAAAATATAGCATTATGCTATATTAAAAATAGCATTATGTTAGCGTAAACTAATATCTAAATCAAATTTTAAGATAACGTAAATGAGCAGCTGGTTTTGATTTGAAAGTTAGAAGCTTGCAGTACAGTTACAGTTTAATAAATACATAAAATTTATAGCATGTCAGCGAAAATTTATGTATTAAAAGAATCACTAATTTATTATAACTCCTAAATCTTAATTTGCTAATTTATAAGTACGCTATTGGAGGCATTTCTGTAGGGTTACAGCACCATTTGATCCACGCCTTTATATGCACACGTACCTCGTATGGTTAAATCGCGCATAAAGCCCGCGTAAGTAGCTTGCGCACACACGTACACGATGCATGTAAATGGCGAGATCTACATGCTAGCGTCAACTACATGATACGACGCGTCGTATACAAACAACATTAGATATAATTTATGCTTCAGTCAGTAATCCAGTTGACGAATTTAATAAATGATCAGAAGCACGGTGACAAAACTCCTTTAATAAAAAATCTCACGCTCTCTAACTTCAATTTCTATAGACTTTCTCACCAATTTATATATCTTATCTGTAATCTATATTCATGGAAGCCCCGTACAAGCCTTAAACATAAACATAGAGTTGAATGAAAGCCTTATCGCCGCCTACTTACATAAATCATTGCTGTTTAAATTACTTTGGTTTGAAGCGAGATTGTGTGCAATATTTCATCGGCGAAGCTAAACCCAGGCTAACGGACACGACATTACAGACGAATACAGTTCAACTAAGTACGTTATCTTCGAGGTGGATTTTGGTGAGCTGACCCACCCCGAACAGTATTATGGTAATACTACTTACTAACCATGTATTTTAACTGCCAACAATTCCGGAATTAACGACCAGTTTACTTGAGACAAACATTGTTAAGGCTTATAAATGGATGCGATTGCCAAATACCAGCTTAGAACGTTGATTTCGTATTTAGTGGTAGTAATCTTTAATAACTGTTTTAGACATTTATAATGTCGGGTCTGTTTTCTTTTAGTCGGTTGGTATGATTTCTAATGACACATTTTAATATGTGCTATGAATGGATTGAAATTGGAGTAAAGGATGCAACAAAAGTCAACCTAATCTTAACGTGTAATTTGTGCATTTGCCAATTGTTATTTGTGATTAGCTTTATGGTCAACCCAACAAATAAGGCACTGACTAGCGGTTATGAGATTGCGGGTTCGAATTCCACCCATTGCATTACTTTAATAAACTCGCTCTTGACTACGCTCTTAACAAAAGCATTTTAGTTTAACAGTAGGGTCGACCAAAAGACAAGTAATATGTATCTTAAAATTTTAAGTAATCTGTATAAAAAAGCAACCTCTGAATGAGAATTAGATATATACGTCATCGCTAACCACGAAAGACGACCAGAATAGTCGCATCCACAACCAAGAGCAAAAGCCCGCTCGCGCAGCAGCCTGTGTAGCTAATTAGCAGTTTAGTTGGCCCTTATGTAAAAAAACCTGAATAAACTTACTATCCAATATATTGGCAGGCAAAGACTCAATGCCAATTCACTCCCCGCTATTATATTAAATTGAACAAAGGCACATAAACAGTAAGATGATCGTTCAAGTGTGAGCGCGTCATCGGAGACAAAGTTGATGTTTCCTCGCAAACGCTCGGGCAGTCAGCCGCCTCCGCGGCGCATCCGCCGCCTACACGCCGCCATTATCGGCGCTCGCCCTCGTTTCCGTCACTGCCGGCTAGCGACATCTAGCGATAACGGTAATCCTGTTGCGAATTAGGATGACACTGTTTTTTGCTGTTTTTAATCATTCTAAATTGGATCTGACGACTCGATGGCGTAGTGGTTAGTGTAACTGTCTGCCACGCCTGAGGTCGCGGGTTCGATTCCCGCACAAGTCAAACATTTGTGTGCATGAACATGGATGTTTGTCTTGGTCTGGGTATTTCTATGTATAATATGTATGTATTTACAAAAAGAAGTATATATGTATGTTTATCCATTGTCTAGTATCCATAGTACAAGCTCTGCTTAGTTTGGGCTAGATGGTGTTGCGTGTATGTGATAGAATATTATTATTATTATTATTATTCTTATCTTTTTCAAGTTTTGTTATCCAACAAGGAGTATCTCATTTAGATACATTCGTTTGTATGACCGTTTGTATACTCGGTAATTAGCCCAGTCGCTATTGAGGATTTTGAATCCTACGTGGCATACTTATTTGTCTGATCTACAAATTTTGTTCTGAATGAGGTGTACGTTGTGTCCGTTAATTGTACGTTTATAAAATTCCCGGACAGAATTTGATCAATATTGCGACAATAATCCTTAAAATAAAAAAATATTTTATTTTATTAAATGTAAAACAAAACGTTATATCCTTGATAATTATTGTAGTATTAAATATTTTGTTTTAATATGTTATGTCGTTACAGTAAGCACATGGCTCAGACTAACTGTGTTAGAGAGTAAAAGTATTGATTCATATCAATACATTATAATATATTTAGGTAATATTGGTCATATGTACATAGATATGACCAATATTACCTAAATCAGTTTTAGAAAAATATTAAATAAATGCCTTATGAAACAGTATAATTTTCATTTACTTTACCAAGAAATTTAATTACAAAAATATATTTCATAAAGTGAAGCCATTTTTTAGAAAAGAAAGTATAAGTTTTGAGTACAGGGAATTTTAACATTTGTGATATATAACGTTATATTTTTTTAACTTTTAGGAAGGTTTAATACTCTTTGGATTACTTTATAATAATGATTTGTTTACACTATAGTACATTTATTGATTTCATGAATGCATTTACCAAACAACAAATATCTCCGGATCTCTGCCCTCTGTTGTAGAACAATCCCTATTAACATTATTATTATTTAAAATTAATGATACTTTATAGTTAACATGAGTAATATTCAATTTCACACAAATTTTCCACAATACATTGTTAATACGTCAGTAATAGTCTGAAGTCCTAGAAGTAGAGTCACACCAAAACATAAATCTCTAAGTGCGTGACTTGCTAAGTCATACGACCTTCTAGATACCGACCCTAAACTCGTTAACTACACAATCATTGTTCCTACAAAACTCAATATTGCTACTGTTTCAATACCCATCCATTATTTCTCAATACGAAGAAAATTTTCAATTTAAGTCTGAACAGTTTAATACCTGGTAAGTTGCTTTGTGCTCGGAACAATGGTTCGGATTATTGTAGTGTAGCTGAGCTTGGCTAACGCGCATACATGCTCCGCGACTATGAAACCAATTAAATCAATAGTTACTGCGTAATTTCCAGTTTCAAATATTCTGTAGGTATTGTTGCGAAGGTGCTATTAGAACCAGTGAATACCGATTTAGATGATCACAAATATTTCAAGTTTCTCAACTGTAATTACAATACATTCCGTTTAACATTCACGTACGCTATTCGTAGTTAAAATCTCTTAGAGACTAACATGAACCGTATTTTAAATATCTTCAATAAATAAGAGAAAATGAACCAAACTTAAACTAGTTATCAAAACTACAATCATTTCAATCAAAACTGAATACTAAATGGTTCTAATTCATGATAAACTGAAATATACGAAATTGAATTTCGGTGTATTGGATTTAGTCGAATTGTTACTTTATTCGGAACACGTTAGGCTGATATCAAATTGCGCGTCATTTGTAATCAACGAGGCTTATTATTTTGAGCATACAGGCAAGGTGAGCCCGTCAATTTTGGATCGACAGTTATCGTAACACGGACGTTGCCGAAAATCACCATGAAATATGCTTAATAAGTATTAGTACGTACTAACCAAAGTTTATCAACCTCTTTATTTAATATGGTCTATCTGCAGAATTTGGTTAATCAATGTAGGTTATATTCATTGCATTTGCAGGTGAAATATTCTATATTATTATCTTGTTTTTAGCGTTTGAGTATATAAATATTCATTGAAATTAAACTGCTATATACGGATTTTATCGCGTTGTTTAACAACGCGATAAAATCCGTATATAGCAGTTTAATTTCAATGAATAATATTCGCGTAAATAGAAGACAATATTATATATAAATATTACTTGAATTAATTCAGTAGCTGTCATGTAAAGCAGAATAAAACAAATTATCGAACAAACATGTAACTGCTAAACTTATATAACTCAGGCTTAGAATTAAGATTCTAAATAGTCTAACAACAAATTCTTCTACAACGAACTCGATTCAAGTGCAATAACTAAGTTACATTACGGTCGTTATAATATAATAGTTTACTCTCTTGCTACTCTACGCAGCAATGAATATGCCTTTTAGTAATGAACGTTGAATAATGAACAATGCGATCGTGGCCAAACAACACGACATTATTCACACAAACCTAATTCAATAGCCGCGCTTATTGAAACGTTACTGAACAAACATAATATTATTATTAATTCTGAAGTTTTTGACGCTTACGAAAACAATGAATATTCTAACGAATTTAATTCATAGGCGAGTTTGAAACTTTGAGTGAACTTGGTAAATGAGTGTATATATGTATATAAATTGTTAGATATGTGTAGATTATATTTAGATAGTATATAGTTCACAAAATAGTATAATATAATATTATTATAAATAATAATATTACAAATATGTTTTCTGAAAATGATAATCTGACTGTAGATATGCGCCATAAATAAGCAAAGTGATTTTGAAATCACTTAATAACTAAAAGCGTGCTTCCAATTAAATCCAAACTAAAAATACTTCTGATTCCTACGTATCTCCTAGTACAGAAATCTAAGTCAACAACAGCCATATTGCGAAACTTAATTAAAACAGCTACGTTACCGTACATAACGAATACATAAGTCCTAATAAATTCCCAGCTATCGCCTGACTTACGAACACAAGCAAAGACAGGGAAGCAACACACCTAAGAGTTTCTCGTTCTGCGTTAATTCCGAACTAAGAGTCGCGTTTTCCAATTAAACTTTGTACTGAGGGCGAATATTTTAAATTAGCTAGCCTGCTGCCTACCGCTATCTAGGATCGTTTCACTGAAAAATAGAGATTAAACCTACTTTTGTGCCTGAAATTAAGGACACAAGATTTTAGCAGAACTTATTAAAGCAAGCGCCATGAATAAATAATGTATATCAGCTATCAAAAGTCTTTCAATTATATTTCGATGATCTATATTAAGATATTATTTAATTACATATATGAAGGTATAATTGCGCCATAAAATATTTACGTAATAAGATAATTAATGTAGAACAGAATGTACTATATACATTTTGAAAGATCTTATTGAGTTTGTTCAAACATTGGAGGTAAGAACAAGTCGAGATATTAAATGCCTTGCAAGAGGTACACTAGGTGTTGTTAGAGCTCGAATCGAAGTGCCTCGGTAGCTAATAACATTAGGAGCTCGTGCTATCGACAAGAGGCACAATTAGCTACTTGGGAACTGTTTAATTTAAAGCCGATAATGATGTTATGAGACACGATGGAGACTGTGCCGTGGGACTAACGAAGTTAGGTAGTACAGATGAGCTACCTGAAATAAAGGATGTAGACTTATCTATAGAATTTAATAATAAATAAATCTTTAATATTTTTGTTTTATATCATAAAGCATTACGCAAATAAGTATATATAGTTAAGCAAACGACTGTTTATCATATCGATATTTCACCAGCTGTGTTCAGATTTTGAATAATAGATTTTTGTATAGTGGACGCTGGTCATTATTCTGAATATGTGTATTTAGTTTTCACTCTGGTACTCTGGTGGTCGCCATAGAAAACTAAATAACACATTTAACAAATTATAGTTATAAAAAACGCACACACACAGCACTGGGCAAGTCATTACTATCATTGTCTTACACTTATTTTTTATTATTTTATTAAATCTATTTATGCTGAAAAGCAACCAAAATTATGTGATAAACAGTGCGATAAAATCCGAGTAAAGTAGTTTAATTTTAAAGTCATTACTGTTTATTAAAATCGAATTTTTTTTTTCTCGTAGTCTACTATTATTTTTGTCAACATTCCTACCTTCATCATTCAACTAATTACCGGTCCTTTGAAGTCACGACTTAATTGTCATAATATTTTGCCGTCGCAACTGCACGGCATCCTCGTAAACTTTTAACGACGGGGACAAAAGCTTCGCTCGTGGCATATGATTCGCGGATTAGTGGCGTCATGGGTCGGCATAGCGATGCGACCGGATGCGAATCACTGGAGCCAATTAGCTTACTCAGCCAAAACGATTGGTCAATACGGAGGAGAAATGTAAACGGAAAAAGCTGTATTATACTTATATGTACGGTATTGGAGTGAGAACTTTATGAATGTTTATTTTATTTCTGAAACAAGCGTGCGATGGTTGCCGTCTTGCAATGGTCATGCAAGGTCCGGTTGTTGCTCTGCATATTTTATACAGAGTGAATTTAAAATTAGATAACCTTAATGTTACATATTATTACATCATTTGCTATTATGGAAGACCGTGATTATGTGACAATGATATTTTAAATTCTATTACTGTTTCGGTTCTGAATGAGTAAACAAAATGAGATAAGGATTAAAGTTACTACTACAACTCATCGTGATTCAGGTTATACATAATAGAACAATGACAACGATCATGAAATTACTTAGAAATATGGTACAATGGTTTTTGCATGTCTTACCTATGGTTACATCACAGTAGGTCCAAGAATCCGTGCCAGACTATATCAGTCTGGCATGGACCTATCTAAAATGTCTACAAGAAAGTTCTTCAAATACAGAAATAAAATTTGCATTTAAATGTAACACTCAGCAAAACGGTTACGCAACATATATCATTCATTAGACATACACTCACACATACACACACGTGCGTCACCATTCACCCCTCTACGGAAGGACGCCGCTTGGCCGAGCTTCCGGCGCGCACTCCACGCTACACTCGATACATAAGAGCGCCAGTACTTAATATCATTATGATTTATTATATCATACAAGCCAAGCTAAGTGGAGGAGATTGCTCCTTGTAGTAAGGAAAAATAACATTACGAGTTATATTAAGAACTGGTACTTTTAATATCAGAAGAAAATATTACTGTTAATATTGTTTGTTATACTTATTTGACTGTTTGGTTGACAATGGTCAAGTTGGTGCAATTTTGATCACCGTATGGTAAAAAAGTCTTTATTTCGCTCGTTGTTTCAATATCTGCAAGGCCCTTTCTATACAAGAATGAAGCCTAGTTCGAGACCAGGCTTTGAAAAAGATCTCCCGTCCATACATGACGTACTCTCTGCCAGCGTTCTATGCATAATTAACAAAAAGGCTAATGTTTTGTAACTAGATATTTCTCCGAATATGCTTTCAATTTTATGAACTATCAGGACTCAGCCTTTGTTTCAATGTTTCCCTTTTTAATATCTTTCAAAGTCGAGAATATTGTTTGTTTGAAGCAAGTTTAATTTATAGAAAAATTTAAAACATTAACCCGAATTCGTAAAAAAGGGTCTAAAAAGGACGAATTTAAAATTTATATAGCCTATGTCAGCCGGGCCATTATTACGAATCTATTGACACCTCATTCATCAAAATCGGTTCAGTAGTTTAGGCGCTACGGTGGAACATACAAACATACATACCCAGACTGCCAAAATCATTACTCTTCCTTTTGGCTTCGCCGTAGTCGGGTAAAAATGAACTGGCAACAACGGTATACGAATATTCGATTTTATTTACTGCAAGGTGAAGGTGGTCTTTTTTATCATCCAGCGGGGTATTCATATAGCAAGGGACTTGCAATGGCAACTGCTTAAGACATTGACAGTGACAAATGTTCTTAAATTGGTAAGTTTAGCGAACATGCGTGTGATCAGACCATGGTATTTAAATACTAGATACGTAATGTAGTTTAATTCGAATTTATTTCAGGAACGACTGGACGGCAAATGGTGCCTGTACGTTAGATTATCGGGGTTGTACCAACATAAGTGTACATTGTACGTAGTGGTCACCGAGCTAAACACTAATGACTGGAACGAGACTGATGTAAGAAACGCTAGTCTATATTCATCGCATTAGTACCTAAACACGCTAGAACTACACAACAAAGTCGATGGTCATTTGATAAACCTGTCATTTGTTGGAATGCCAGACATATCATATAGGCAATTTGAACTCTTACATAAACACTATTAGAGTTCAAATTGCCTAAGTTCTAAATTTCGAGATAAATCGTTGTTTTATTAAGAGTGCGTATGTGGTTTAAGTAGTCGCCTTACCACTGCCACGGAGCTGACTTATCACAACAATAATTGTTTTATTGTCACATTAAATAAAACTAGTTCTCATAATGTAGCTCAATACTCTTAACCGACAAAAGAACGATTCCTATCGGGCCACCTGATAATATACTTTTATTTTTATTTTTCTTTGATTGGAAAGCAAACAGTATTACTATGTTTAATTAAATTCAGATACTATAGTTGTAGACCATAAACAGTCTTCGCATTATAAAATAATTATGTACTTCGCATTATAGTGTAGTGTAATAACTGCGGCTCATGGACTTGAATATGTTGGGGTACATACAGCCTACAGCATATGGCTGTATACCATAACACTTTAAAAAATAGAAAAGGTATGTGCTAGATACATATATGACTAGACTCGATATTGACTTAAAATACGTATCGATTTTTTATTATTTAACAATGTATAGGTTAAGTCAAAAAGAATGCAGCGGCTTTAAGTAAAGCAGGATTAGCCAGAAGAAAAGAAAAAGGATTGCACTAACTTTAATGGAATATTTTAGAAAATAACATTAAATCCGTGTATGCTTTTAGAGATGGCAGCGATGCGTGCTATTTTGTTAGCCTTTCAGAGCTCTTAACAGATCCAGGTTGAATCCTTTTGATAACATGCACTAATTTTAAGTAGAATTTTAACGTTTTCGAAGCATTAGCTAAAGGTTATACGCAACAAATGAATATAATATGTACATGGTCTTTTTAATAGTTCGTTTTCATTAGGTACACGATAATCAGATAACCTACCATGCCATATGTTTGAGAAAATTTTGTGGATTTGGTTACCTTGTGCTTTTCTTTCCAACCTTAGACCAAAAATCTGTCAATTTTATATTAAAAATACCGCACTGAAATGGATACACTTTCGAAACTGCATAATACGTATGCCTTTTTATTTTGGCATCTTGCAAAAACCGCATAATGGATTTTGATGCAGTTTTCCCAATTTAGTATCATAAAATTCAACTTAAAAACTAAGTTGCGATTTATCTGATTCCGGTCCGTGTTGAATCTAGTAAGTACCGTTACTTTTTCACGATACTGGAAGTAGGCAAATTAAACCAACGTTACTACGTCGCGGTCAGAAGCTAGTATTCACTTATACAGTGTGCTAAATAATTAAACAACGGCCTACTGATAATCAGACACAACCCTCTGTACATTGATATCGTATAGTAAATATGCCGAATTATTTCAAACTATGATCAACCGATACACACGTTACGTGCTGATAACCACACAAGTTTTCAAACAAATAATAACTTTATTGCATCGTGATAAGAGGTATATTGGTTTACGTTAGATAAATGTTATGTTTTTGCTCTGGATTGTTATTTGTTTGGGTGTTTTAGTTTAAGAGGATTTGTTTTAGGATAGTTTTTGGGATACTTCCAAATCACTAGGCTATTTACAAAATAAATGTGATAGAGGCTTTCAGTATTGAACTATTGGCTAGCCTATCTATCCAGTTTAATGATTGCTGATCATTATTTGAATTTATTAGTTTTCTTGTATCAATTTAGTTCTGGAGTCTCAGTTCTTTTTTTAACAACTTCCACTCTATGTATGCTATGTATTTTAATGGGGACTTTACAAACATTCAAGGACCCATACTCGTAACAAATATTTGTATATCACAATTTTTTGTGTATGTGGGGTCTGAACCACACTCCTGGCGAGGGGAGCACTGAAACCACTACACCGTCCGTGCAGTCAGTCTTTCCTTTAGTTACCATCTTTTTTACACTTTTATCAATGTGAGATTGACGCCTTTGGAATTGATTTGAATATGGTATTGCAAGCGATCGTTCGAAAATAATCGTTTACTATTCGGTAGCCCGAAAGTTTAATAGAAATATTTGTTGTTAAAAGAGTGAAGTGAGTGAGTGAGTAAAAGAAATTATTCTGTTTCATTTGTAAAAAAACAAAAATAAAGCAATCTAATTTCTTGTACAGAATGAATTTGTATGCAATATCTACGATAGCTAATAAGTAATACGATTCTCCGTGATAGTATCATGTGCGCATGCAAATTTAATTAGGAGTGATTGTGTCCCTGTATATAGTGCATACTGAGTTATAGTCTATTCCCATCTTATAAAATAAAAAGGTACACAAACGGTTCATTGACATGACCATAGACATTTTAGTGATGTCTAATTGTAGCTTAAATTGTATATCAATTAATTACCTAATCGAATCATACGATTTGATGCAACAAAAGAGTTAAAAATGACATAGACACTGCTACAATTGCACCCATCATTCGATGTTCGCAGTAAAAAATTAAGTAAAAATCATTTGCAAGGTATCTATATAATTTTTCATTGTTAAATAAATAACCTAAGGAATAATATTTTATCACATACACATAACACCATCTAGCCCAAACTAAGCAGAGCTTTGTACTATGGGTACTAGACAATGGATAAACATACATACATATATACTTTTTTTTGTAAATATTTACATATTATACATAGAAACACCTAGACCAAGACAAACATCCATGTTCATGCACACAAATGTTTGACTTGTGCGGGAATTGAACCCGCGACCTCAGGCGTGGGGATCGGTCACACAACCACTACGCCATCGAGGTTGTTAGTAATTATTAGTAATCCAAGATCTTTACCACTTACAAAAGTTGTGAAAGTAAAAAAAGATGTATTCATTTAGGCCACAAAATAACACTTATGAACTTCAAGGGTTATTATAGTGAGCTAATTAAATATTATTGTAGCCAATTATTATTGTTACTTGTCCAATTTTTGTAGCCAAATGTTGTCGCTTCAGGACCAAGCACAATCCACAAATCAGTATGTAATCAATATTCCGTAAGGAAGCCAAGTCGTCAGCAAAAGCACACAAAAGTAATATATCAGTCAACAAAATGGCAGTTTACTTGACAGTCAGGATAATTTAATTATTTGAGAATTGTCAAAATATATTTAAATTTCTTTATTGAATTTGGCTTTACGGCTGCTTATCACTTTGAGTTGCAATGGCCAGCTGTATACTTTTCGTTTTTTTAACTCTCGCACTAGGTTTAAATATTGTGTCGCAGAAGACTTTACAAACATTCAAACAACGAACATAAAAAACACCCAGACTCGGAAAAACGATTTGTGGATCACACAAATGTTTGTCCCGTGTGTGATTCGAACCCATAGCATAATCAACCTTTTTCAAAATGACAAACTAAGCTTTAGAATTGACATTAAACTACTATATACGGATTTTATCGCGTTGTTTATTTTACACTTTATTACATAATTTTGAAACTGTTACACTACTACTAGTGTATGTAATAAAGTGTAAAATAAACAACGCGATAAAATTCGTATATAGTAGTTTAATTTCAAAGAATAACATTCGCGTAAACAGAAGACAATATTAAGCTTTAGAACCTCTCTTTCTACACGCGGTATCGGCAACAGTGAACTTTCCTGTAGCAAGTAAGTACTTACTTTTGCTTGGATTTAATGGCAGTAATAATCTTATTAGTATATTTAATTGCAAATTAATTATAACTATCTTTTTGCATAGCAAATTTTGATTAACTAAAAGATTACTAAAAATCTTAAGACTTGAACGAATTATTGTTTGTCGTACAGCCCTATACAATCATAAATTATAGATATTTTTTCATCTGTCAAATAACCTCAGTTTTGACTAAGATTTTTCAAATTAAATAATCATTTATTATTCAAACGGCAATTGCTTTAAAATGCCTTGTGAAGTGAAGAGGTAAAACCTTGAAAATACGGACTTACTAAACTTATTCCATTAATTATAGTCTAAAACTGTCATCTTTTTCAATTGCATGAAGTAAAAGTCAAGTATATTCACAAGTTTAAAGTCCTACTTACCCCACCGCAAAACAGGTGGCG
Source organism: Catocala fraxini (assembly GCA_930367265.1). Lineage (NCBI taxonomy): Eukaryota > Metazoa > Arthropoda > Insecta > Lepidoptera > Erebidae > Catocala > Catocala fraxini. The sequence goes on from OV884029.1 coordinate 20,258,137, forward strand.
TGAGTCTACGTATGGTTTTCATAGTTCACCTGAAATGCCGTTTTTAATCATACAGGAAAGGAAATCAAAGTTTTATGCAGCATAAAGGCTAAACACGAGAGAGTTTATAAGCAAAATAAACTTTAATTAAAAAATTCTAATCGCCTGTTAGAACCTTTATAGCACTTTGTTTAAAAATTTCGATGAAATATTGTCTGTATTGAATTAGAACGTTTCAATTTGTCTCATAAATCATTCGGCTCGCTAACGAATCAATAGGTACACGGTTGCGATTAAATAATCGCACGTGTGCCCAATCCATGGTTTATGTGAGTCGTTCGTCACTGTCGCTCTGTGCCATTGAGTACCTTTATTTACTGGATTCATAGAGTTTGTATGTCAGGGAGCTACAATAACTATAGTTGTCACGTATATACTACAATTATATTGATTTATTCTTTTGTTCATGTTCTATCTGATATTATTGGTAATGATAATTATCAATATGCGCCGTTAGACTGAACTTTTTACTATCCTTTGTCGTTAACATTCTCTTGAATTAGACTTGCATGTCTTCTATTACATAGTCCAACAAGCAGTACTCTGTGAGTATTCGGTTAATAAAGACAATGTATTGGTGAATAATAGTTCAAAGTTGCGGCTTATACTGCATTGTATAAAGGAATGCTCAGGGCTTTGTATGATTGCAGGAAATAGATTGACGCAGTGGACGCTTATATAATACACCATTAGTGAATTTCATCATGTGAAGTACTGTTGCAGCAATTCTACAATGCTAAATGGTTGATTTATTAACATGCTACACACACTGGATATGGGCTCAACATTTGAAAGCAGTATAAAAAAATCTTATTCTAAATAGAATGACTACAACACAAGATTCAGTCATTCGTAACAAAAAATTAAATCTAATCGTATGCTTATTTATTATGCTGAAGCATCGCAAAGAATCGCAGGCGCCCATCGAGCTAAAGGCAAACTTATAAAAGCGTATCGCGACTTGTAACCCGTGAGTACATAAGCCGGCGCTCCGACACCTCGAGCCGTTGAAAAACGCCGAATTTCGCCGCCAGAAATGAACCAACGAACGGTGAAATTACGGGACCAAACGAGTTTGTGCGCGAGAAAAAAATAACCCTCAAAACGGGCGAAGCAATTTGTCTTAAGTGGCTAAAACAGTGAAATATTCGGGAAGTTTTAAAGCGTATTAAAGTTTAGCCGGACCTTTTGTAGATGTGAGAAGCGATAGGGACGGGACGGTTAGCCGCGATTTTCCAGAGGTGATGACGCGTTTCTGTGCCTCCTTTTTAATTAATACGAAAAGTTGTGCGTCCGCCCCGCGCCCGTCCGAGCGCAGGGTGAGAGCCCTGCCTTATTGTGCGCTTAATTATATAAATACACGGCTCCTAATGAACAGGAGGCGACACCTCACCGCGCCGCGACTCTTAATTCCGCCAAGGGTAACTTTTATAAATACGGGAAATATGGAATCATAAAGTTAGACAATGAGCTCGTTATACGACTGAAATATTTCTGACTTGAATAAATAAAGAGGAACCTTTGAAAAGCGGCTTAGAAGTGTGTTTACTGTGATAGGCACGCTCATATTAGCTCGTGTTTTTTATAATTTGTTTTATTGCGTACCTGTTTACTGGAAGGCATAATTTAGAGCGGCCATTCGTCAACCTGTACGCCCGAAACAATTTACAGTTATTATTTTTACAAGGGGAGCTCTTTATCAGTAGTGCCGCAGTTTTGCTTCTAGCTATAACTATTTAAAATGTAAATTTACTTTGTACAGTGAGTTGGAAAATATTTCTTTAAAGTTCACAATTAGAATGTTAATAGTTTTAACTAAGTAGATAAAAACTTGTCGAGATTGTATTTGACAATGTTAATTTGGTGATTTTGTGACTGATCGCAGCCGCAAGTCGCGTGTCTTGGTGCACGAGGACATGCTATGAATTAATTATTACGTTACAAAGCTCTTGTTTCTTGTGTCGCGGTGTTTTGTCGCGCGAGGTAAAGTTGCTCTCTCAGTGCCATAGACTCAGCGACGTAAATAAAACATTGTGCAGAACTTTTTGTGTTTATAATGTTGCCCCAAATTTTGACAACACGACGACATTGTAGGCTTAAATAATAATTATTTTTCTTTATAACTTCATAGATTATTGCAGAATAGTATTAAAATTGTTTTTGTCCTACTCTGTTAATTATCATTGGGCGTTAGAAGATTTAAATACCTCATTTTTTAAATATCTTTACACCTAAAAAAATACATTTGTACAGTTCAGATTTAAGTAAAGATTAATAAGGGAAACCAATAATATTTCCTTGTTCTTCACCTTGTCCATATCAGTGACGCAGTCTAAATACATTTTGTTATTAGTAAGGAGGGTAACAATTGATGTCATTGTTTGTAATTGTCATGAATGTCTCATTTAGAGGTGTGAAAAGTCGCCAAAACATTTTTCAATGTTATATAAACAATACTTAAAACTGCATTACAGTTAGTTATTGCAAGCTATTATTGATCTCAATAAAAAACTGCACATATTAAAAATATGCAGGCTACACAAACGCAGAATACGCAGGCAATCTACGCGCAATTGTTTTTCTCGTGCGGAGATTGAATGCATAACACGCGGCGCATTGGTAATGGCAGTCACATACGTATATTGTAATTTTGTTTCTTTTTAATCCATTCAAATATAATTTTATCGCTGTCGCGTCCGCTTTCCTCTATGTAACATATCCACACGTCGTTTCGGCGTCGGGTAAACTTGCATATAACATCTAAGGGTCGGGACTTTTACAAATTGTTTTAGCCGTCACTAATCGCATGTCTGGACGAGCTCGTTACAAAGACAAACGGAGCACTTAAGTCCTTAAGTATACCTTATTTAATATAGAAAAAGCAAAAATCTATTCAATCGTACAAAACGAGTAAATTTTAAAATTTTTGTTCTCAACATGGTTTACAGAATACCTAAAATAATAAAAATGCGTTGTTATAAATATTTGGCATAATTAGAGTATTTTTATATGTATGAATGAAATACATACATACATATATCAAAATTTAATGGATCCGCAAAGTTCGATTGTTTAAATGTTTTTATAACGTAAGCAAGAAATTTAAAATTTATCATAGAATGATTCAGTCAGACAATGTTTCAGTTTAGTATTTAAAATGTTTTCCTGTATGTGTTTATTTTTACGTATATAAAGCCTTACTATATCATACAATACATAACATTGCTAACCTAAATCATATATCTGCTTTACCGCCACTTTTCCTCTTAGATGTGCTATTTTGAGCGAAACTTACATGCGATGTGTAAACTGAGCGCCCTCGGCAATTATCACTTGGCCCGCGGTGTACACGATCGCTTCGATCCCGTCTATCTGCACGAACACATCTACTCAAACTGCACGAACTAGACCTACAGTTTAAAGTTAAGCTTTTTTATTCAATTTTTTGTTACCAACTTCCACGTGCTTCAGATAAGCATTTTCTTTTAGAACAGTATCTGTAAGTGAAGTTTATCTTCTCGAATTTGGATAACGGAAGCAGACTGAACGAGTTTGTTAATATAGAATGGTAATAAAGTTTTAAGTTCTGAATTGCTCGGGAATAAACAAAAAATATTATTATAATGAGACTTCCTTCCCCTTTCCACTTTACATTGTCTCCTTAATCTGGGCCAAATCCATTTAAAAGGCATCGAACTTGCGAAAAAATTAAAGTGTTATTTAATATTAGAGATTTCACAGAAATTATAAATCATAGTTTCTGGATAAACGCTGGTACCAAAGCGACCCCGACCTTAAATCACGATAATATTTTTATTTTTATATCCAAAGCTTTTTAAAATTCTATTGGCATCCTTGCGAGCCACGTGTTGTTAGATATTCACAATCGTTCATGGACTTTGTCAATGTAAATTTTTGGCACAACCACTGATTATTTAATATTTAACTCAATGTTACAATAAGCTAAATAAAAATATACATTTAGACTTACGAGATATTTGAGATGTGAAATTTTCGACCAAATTTAATGATGATAATTTGAATCGATTCGCAGGATCGTCAATTACCATCTTAAGAGGCTCCATCTAATCACCATCTCCATTATCTAAAAGGCTTGATGATGATGATATACAACGTATATCTGGTCTTTGACGCAGAAGGCGATTTTGGTCAACACGGCATGTTTTGTACGGAGGTGCCTATCTCTGGATCCTTTACTACCGGTAGGTTGATCCCTATGTCTGATATCGTTGGATAACCGTGTATTAGATAAGCTCTTAATTTCACAAGCTGGTAGAATGTCCACATACCTGTATAACGGAATCCCAGCGTCATCTCTGAACCAGAATACCATGTAGACTTTGTCGTTAGCAGCAGTACCAAGGTCGCAGGGGAACTGCGCCACCATGCCCTCCACGGCCTGTACATCCACTGTTCTGACACCGGCTGAGGACAAGCATACAAAAATGGTTGAAATTTGGTTGTAAGTAGATATAATTTTACTACCTTGAAATCTTGGTCATATGCAAAAGCTGTATGTATATAGTATCGTTTATAGAATATTGCAATACATTAGGTGAACATAAGATAAAACAATTATTCATTGAAATATAAACATATTTAATGTTTCACATTTTGTTTATATAAAAGTTGAAGTTAAGGTAAGACAAATAATCAACAACGATTCTGCGAGTACTTAAATAGGAATACCTGAACTATAAGTACTAGAAACCTTCCTGTGTTAGAGTTAAATATTTTCTTATGTACATAAAAAGTAACGCTTGCTCCCTGATGATAGATTGCTTAATATATACCACAATAATTAAATTCATGGAATTGTTAACCTGCTACATGTTCCTGCAATAGACTCTAATTACAGACAAAACTCGTACTTAATCAGAGCAAGTCGCATGTACAATGCGGCATGCCGAAGTGTTGATATTGACATTTATTTCACTAGTCACCAAATTTAAAAAAATTGTGTACCGATTTCTTTTATTAGATCTAAAGAGTGATATCACCATATGTCTACTTTTGCGTATAACTATATTCACAGTTATACATATTATCAGTGAAAACTTTTAATTGGCCGTCACCTTATTAGTATTATGTTAATAATGTATTTTAGCTGTAAGTTTTCCTAAAATTTTGCAATAAAATAAACAATGTAGTTTGGCGGCCTCGATGGCGTAGTGGTTAGTGTAACCGACTGCCACGCCTGAGGTCGCGGGTTAAATTCCCGCACAAGTCAAACATTTATGTGCTTGGAGATGGATGTTTGTCTTGGTCTGGGTGTTTCTATGTATAATATGTATGTATTTACAAAAAATAAGTATATATTAATGTTTATATATTGTCAAGTACCCATAGTAGAAGCTCTGCTTAGTTTGGGCTAAATGGTGGTGTGCATGTGAGATAAAACTATAAATAAAAAAAATTGAATGTGCCTTGTAGTAATAATAATCTTTTGGTAATTCTTTATATTAACACTGTATATTATAATAGACTGCGCTGCCTATGATCTGAGGTGCGGTTTAAGTATAAGGCTGTTCTGTTTGAGTTTTTCAAGGTAGTCCTCTCTTAAAAACAGCGGGATGTCTAAGCCTACCCAATGCTTGGCTATCGACTTGCTCGCTATTACTATTATAGCGGAAAGCTAAACGTAATGTATAGTACCTCAGTCTACTACGCTAGAAATATAAGGGCGACAGACAATTATAACAAAAATACACAAATGTAATATAGTGTTACGTTTATGGCCATGATACACATTAATATTAAACTAATTTTACAAGGTGAGACTGTTTCACTGTGACCATGGCATAGTTTTAAAACAATTTTAAAATAAACCCTCACAAATATCCGAAAAAAGAAGTTCAATTTTAAATATATATTAATGTTTCTGTATATAGCTTAAAGGGTGTTTCAGCAGATATTATAAGTGTTATTTTTAAAATGTGAAACAAAGGAAGGATTTCTAAATGTATGGCATCAATACATCATTCAAACTTGAACCAAAATAGTTTTTTGTAAATAGTATGCCGCTCAAAATAGGTGTCTATTCAGGCCAATACAATATATGAATGGAGCCATTCGACTGCTTCGTATCGTCGTTGAATTTTACGACTCACAGAGCTATTATTAGTTGAAGGTTTCAATTTCACATTGAACAAAGTAAATTCTGATTTAAGTTAATAGAAGTACCACTACCATTCTGCCTATTGCTAAAATTTACAGTGTTTGTATATTGTATTAAAATAAATGCATGTTACAGAAATACTGACTAGTCTTTACTAATAATATAAATGTTAATGTTTGTTACAATTTGACGCCATAATTATTCTACCGATTAATATGAAACTTTGCATACGCGTCAAGGTAACATAAAAGGATACGGGGTATCTTTTGGCGGTGTAAGACACCCCTGTGCTTCGGAAAGCACGTAAAGCCGTTGGTCCTGCGCCTGATTTCTCTCCAGTCGTGTCGGATTACTGTCCCATCAGATTATGAGAGTTAGGGAACAGAGAGTGCACTTGTGTTTGCGCACACATTTGTGTACTATAATGTCTCCTGCGTAGTTGGCCATTCTCCGTTAAGACTGGCCGCCGTGGCCAAAATCGGTCTGGAGGATATTATTATTATCTTTTATCAAGGAAAAGTACTGCTACTAACCTAACCTACATTTACGCGAGCAAAGCCGCGGAAAAAATCTAGTCATATATATGATTTGTCAATCTTTGTGTGTAATTGTCAAACTGGCTAACTGGCAGCGGTTATTAATGTTGTGCATGAGATTTCGTGTTTTATTGCCAGGTTGGATAAGTGATATTGGGCTTTTGTATTAGAAAATACTAGCTTCTAAGCGGGTCCACTCGCGTGTTACCTACATCAATAAAACGTAACCTATGTCCTTCTCCATGTTTTAAACTATATCTATACCAAATTTCATTTAAATCCGTTGAGTGGTTTAGCCGTGAAAAGGTAACAGATAGACAGACAGAGTTACTTCCGAATTTATAATATATTATTTTATAAGTAAGGATTTAGCAACAGTGCGGTGTCTGGAACTATGCCCGAAATATTGCAATAGGCTCACCGTCGGTTACGTAGGATTTGAAATAATAGCCGGCGAAATATAGATGTAGTAGACCTCAGTCTGTTACTTTGGATATGCCCCGTAAAGCGAAGTTAGCGATGTTTGTAACTACGAGTTAAAAATATATTTGAAAGAATAGATTGTACATCTTGTTCAAGCTTGTCAAGCGATACATAATGTTATATAGAAATCTTAGAAAAAAAAGTGTATTCAATGTGGAATATCTGACACGGATGGCGCAGTGGTTTATATAATTAACTTGTGCCAGTGCACCGAGTGCTGTGCGTTCGTCCGTCACACAGTGGTAAAGTTTGTATGATGCATTTTATAACACTGCGATGCGATACTGACTTTAGTACTGACTTTAATAGTATTATTGTATTGCTTTATATGTAATTATTTCATATTTGAGGATTTAAGAATAGATAAAGACAACTCCCGCACTAGGAATTAATCTTTACAAACATTCAAACAACGGACAAAAAGAACGCTCGAACTCGGAACAATTATTTGTGGATCTCACAATTTTTTGTCGCGTGTGGACTGTTTGTGGAACACACTCGGCGCGGTGGCAGTGGTGAGGCGACCACTTATATCGTAAAATAGCAGTGTTCCTACTGTTGTGTTTCGTTTGGTGAGTGAGAGTGCCGGAGGCCCAATCACCCTCTTTCCCCCTTCCCGCTCCTACTCCTTCCCACTTCCTTTTTTTCCTATAGGGTCGGCAACGCGCAAGTGATGCCGCGGTATCGCAGGCGTCCATAGGCTACAGTGACCACTTACCATCAGGTGGGCCGTATGCCTGTTTGCCACCTTAGTTGAATAAAAAAAAAAGGAAAATAACTACGCCCTTCGTTATTCTAGCTTATGTCCGCAGTTTCGCCCTCTTGAATCCAAGGTATTGAATAGAAGGATGTAATATCTAACTTTAGTGTTAATCCAATAACAAGTTTCATTATTGCGTGATTGAGTATTAAACATATTCAAACACTATACAATTTATATGAGTACCCATGCTAATGAAAAATAGGAACACATTAATCAAACTAAAGTCGTGCTCGATTATAATTTTGTACTTGGAATTCAAATATTTAAATCGTTATAATTCTATATATTGTGGAAACTAATTAATAATTAATCAAGAAATAAAAACCATTTTCGCTTACACAACCCACGCCTCAGTAATCATGATCAAGTTCAATCTTTAGAAATCAAATAATGAGCAACGCTTTAAGGCATATTTTAAATTAAATTCAAATAAAAAGTTTATAGCTTTTAGAAGTTTTTAAACCATATTCTGAGCTAAAATTAGAAAGGAGACATAAAAAAAAATTAAGCACCACCTGGTTTATACTTTTTAATATTAGCCTTTATATATCTTATATAACTATGTACATACATACATAGTCTCATGCCGCCATAGCCGAAGGGAGGGGGTGTATTACACCAACATTTCGCCAACCATGATTTTGGGTCTTACATAATAGGAAGCTAACCTATTGCTGTCTACAGGGCCGAGTTTCAGTCTCCATGCTGTTATTAGGGATTTCTTTCTTTTACATAATAACATTTTGCCTAACCGAAGTATTGAAGTCAAGGCCTCATCTACAGGAGCCGCATCAACTACCGCTGCACCACCGAGGCAGTATATAACTTAATACTATTTAGTTCCATCATTTTAATATTTATTATGCTATATTTTAAATTTCAGACCATACATATGAAGCTATTTCTATGTTTTTCTTAGTCGTACAACAACAGTGACTGGCACTTAATATTACATATTGTTTGATTAATTAATACATCAATTAACGTGATTAGTCTTATTTGACATACACTAATATATTTTGGACTTGCACAGGGCATTACACTATTATACAGTACACGTACAGGACTTGCTCATAATTGAGTTAATCCTGTAGATAAATTGTTTTCGTTAATTTTTAAGTCATGGCTTCGAACTTTATAGATTTAGTCGTCGAGGATTCGATCCATATTCTTTCTGATCCATCCACTACCGACGTTAACTAAGACCCGTAGTATTTAACTAAGCTGGATGGAATAACAAGAACACTTGTAATCAAAATTGTTAGTAAACTATAAAGAAAATTATTGAATTATTATACAACAAGATATTTCATACAAATTGCGCCCTCGTAGAAGCAAATCAAACTGCATGTAGGTAATACGTTGCAGCTCATATCAGCTTCTATAGTTATATCAGTAGCAAGAGCAAAGGGTCCCTCGAGCAGCAACAATACAATAATGTACACTCCCCAGGAGTCCATTAGTATGATAACGAGATACGGAAGTCGAAGCAAGTTCGGAGCGCCGGGACTGAGCCAACTTGGAAGAACATTTGCACAATTATACGCAACGTCTTGAGAGGGTACATTGATGTACAGGGATTGTAACACTTTAGACTAAATATAGGTTAGATTAAATATCCATACTTTAGCATATATATATATGTAGCTTCAGAACTAGATTTGATACTTTTTTCGCGGCCTAAACTACGAAGACTCTTAAACTTTTGAGTCACAGCGGCACACCGCCCAGATACAATAGGTTTTATTCATGTCAGGCATTCCAAGACTTGCCAGGTGAACTCTGTTCAGTGTGAGGGTTCAAACATAGCCCCAGGTGAATGTATAGTGGCCAACACTACGATATCCATGCAGTAACGGATATGAGAACAAAGGAAGTGTACCTCCTTGCTAAGTTCTACCAAGACTAGTTTAAATACATAGATTTTATATCATAACCATCGTTTTTATATTCCGTGACTGCAATTAACATTAATCAAATCAAATCAAATCAAATCAAATCAAATGTTTATTTGTAGAGCATAGGTAATATACAAGGTGTACATAATAAAATATAAGTTCGCCATGTCTAGCCGATAGCGGCATACAAATATTAATTATATATAATGTCCATACAACTAAATTAAAAAAATAAGTATCACAATATTAAATGATTTACATGCACATAATTACATTATTATTAAATTGAAAAAATGTTAAAATATTACTAATATTATTAATTAGATAATATTATATTTGGCAAAATTTTCAGCTATGGCATCTGTTACTTAAGAATTCTGATTATGATGATGAAGTTTTTTTTTTTGCTGCTTATCCAGTTTACGACTTTACAAAGCCCTACATAATATATTTAAGGATAATAATCATAACGGTGAAATGAAATATTGCTAGAATACTTTCAGGTCTGAAAATACCACACAATGTTCCCTAAGATTTGTGATGTCTGCCAAGGTAATAGGCCAGAGCGTGGAACAGTTGTTCCTCAGGACAATTTTTTTTAATATATTATAACCGGCCTTTTGGTAAAGATCAAAATGTAGTACTATTATACTAGTAAATAAGTTATTATATTAGTTCAACTAATCCAACAATATCGAAGAAAGTACAACTGTTACCTTATTTATATAAGAAATATTTATACAATTTTACATGAATGTATGAATAATCACACAAATTTATATTTACTTCATAAATTGAGGTCGAATACTACCGGCTTGGCTTAATCCAAAGTAATAATCCCAAAAGACTTTCATATATAATACATAGCTAAAAGGACACAAATTAAATGAATACCGTTATTTAGTTAAAAGAAAATCTAATTATACTCCGTTTCTAATTCGACAATACCCCAACTTTCCTTGTAGCATGTTTTCAATGTCCTCTAATTGGAACGGGAGAGGTCCCAATTTGGCGAACACCGAAGGACCTAAAGGAGCAACTACAGGTACGCAGCTGACAAATAAATCACTCGCTTTTCACCAGACGTTATAATTTAAACTCGTATTCGGGTCACTGAAATCCTTTCATTCAATTATATGTACTAGTATTATCTCGCCTCCTTGTCTATGTTGGGTCTATTCAGCGTAATCCCGTAGTAGTAAGCCATTGTGTGCAAGACTCGCTTGCAGACACTAGGCTCTTTGTACACCTAGGTTATTAATTATGTCCCCGGCATCTGTTTACACTGTCTGCCTGTTCAGACAAACTTATTCGGAATTGTTGAAATCTTTTGTCTTTGTTATTGGCATTCAAATGTTTGGGTTTCTTTGTTTTTAGAATAGAATTTGTAATTAGTGTTTTAAGGGTTAAATAGAAATTAAAATAGGGTTTGTTCTAAAAAGTTACGGAATATGGTTTTTAATGTGGATAGAAAATAACAAGGATAACAGTGGAATGTATTCGCAGTGTGCCAGGTCGGTGCCCGTAACGAGACGTCGGCATTGCGGTGGTTTATATCAATCGTACCACATGTGTAGGGTTAGCAGCATGCAGCGTGAACTTTATAGGAAGGGTATGATAAATTACGCTTCTATAGCACAAAATCCCTTTTAAGGTCAGTAATGTGCGGGGCCAGGTAGTTCAACCCGAGGATATGACGTGATGAGTTGAGTCAATCGCTGCTTTTATGTGGCTTTATTATATTTCAAAAGACAGTTTGCTTTCGCTGGAAATCTTACTTGCTACGCCATATAGTATTTCAATAACCGTTTAACTATTTCTGAACCAATAAAATTACTGCAATATCTTTGGACAATTAACATTTGTTATTTTGATATTAGCAGATAAAATGCAGACAGCGTACATAAGCACACAGTATTAATTTGAGTCTAGTGATACATTAAGGATTGTACACATTGAATGCCAAACATGCTTAGGCATCGTTGCTGCGGTCTAAAGATACTTATGCTAGATTTTGCCCGCGGTTTTGCTAGCGTAAATGTAGGTTAGGTTAGGTTAGTAACAGTATTTTTTCTAGATAAAAGGTACCCTATGTCCTTTTTTGTTCCTCTGACAACGTGAATGCGAAATTTCATGATGATCGGTCATGTAGTTAAGGCGTGAAAGCGTAACAAACAAACCCACATTCGCATTTATAATATTATTTAGGAGTTAGGATATCAATAAAGTCATTCGAAAACTAGAATTTTTAGTTGAACAAAAGTATAGTATCATAATTAGTAGCAAAGAATAAATTGTCATTCGAATGCGGGATCGTAAAATTATTTTATCATGAGTGTTGTATTTTTTTGACGAAATGTCACGAATCCCTAGTATGATATGTCACGACAGAATCTAGCGCGATACAGAGATTACTCTAAAGCGATAGTCGTCTAAAAAACGAGAACTCATTTTTATCGTAAAATACTTACAATTGTTATAAATTAGGCTTGCCAAGATCAGTAGTAAAACTGTCGTGCCTAAACTAGTATTAAACTTTAGTCTGTTGGACTAAAAGTCATAAAAAAGATGTAAATAATAAAGCTTCTAGTTGTGAAATAAATATATGAACTATGAAGCAAGAGTAAGTGAAATTCTCTAGCCTCTTTCCACTCTTCTGGGAGACAAGCGTGACTTTATAAACTTACAGAAAAAAATATGACAAAAGAATTTAGTATATTAAGATTTTCTTTTTCTTATAACAGACATTCACTTGAACCGCTCTCATAGTCTTATTATCGATCAACACCACGCGACACCCCTTGTCTCGGTAGTGAGCGAACACCGAATTTATACCCCTAATGAGGAGACTATAGGGCTGTCAGCCAACGTTACATCACCCTTCGTCTCGATACAAATTCGTTTTTAATAGCCGACATAGAAACTGCTATTAGCGATTGCTATTACCCGATATTATCCTGATAAACTTTAAAATAAAGGTATGATTATCCGGTAATGTAACATATACATAGCACAAAACTATAACTATACTTACATTTTAAAGAGGACAGATTTGTATTTTGTTAGGTTGTAATGAAATACTTAAAAATAATAAGACTGATTTTAAAAACTCTTTACTCATTGGCAAGCTACTTGATCCAGAAGTAACATAGGCTATAAAAGATCACGCTATGAGTCACAAGAGTGGTGTAATAATCATAACCGTAGATGATGTTTGTCGTTGACGGGGACAGCTGTTTTACCATGCGTCCACATGCATTCGATTTTAGGAATTGATTTCGATTGTTGGGACGATGTGGCCTGAAAAATAAGGTAAATAATTAAATAATAATATATATTGCGGCCTGTTTACTGTTACGTGGGTCCTTAAATATGTCTGGCAATAAATGGGTGTAACTACAACACCTTTACTGGTTTGTTCCCTTATATAAAAATGTACTGCATTGGACTTAATTTGAGATATGTATATACGTGAATACTCGTGTATATTTTAAAAGGTTGAATATTATAATACCCATTTTGTCAACTGTGTAAAATTTTACACTGACACTTAAAACAGATTTTCTCGTCCTAATGTGAGTAAAGTAGTTGAAACACTTCCACAGAGAAGATCGCAGTATATAGCCTTGTGTTGTTTCCTACTATAATTAGAGTTTTCAAGCTCTATTAGGAGTTGTTTTGCCGTAAGCAGGATGGATCGCCTTCGCTCCTGGCAAACTGGCCGTAACAGTAACAACTTCTTTTTATCATGGCTACGCGCGCATGATAGCTCTGGCATTGCAATTGTCCATAAGCTGCGGTAAACCCTTAATATCAGTCGAGCCTTATACTAGTTTGCCACTTTAAGCGTATATTATTGGTACATACATCTCTAGATTTCAAATTGGTAAATGAAAATTTTCTTATATAAACTTTTACTTGAATCGAGAATCAAAAAATCTTAAAAGCCACATATTATGGAGAACCCACAAAATCGACTATCTTTAAATATTAAATATACCTTTTAGGGTTCCGTACCTCAAAAGGAAAAAACGGAACCTTATAGGATCACTTTGTTGTCCGTCCGTCCGTTTGTCTGTTTGTCAAGACCCTTTATCTCGGAAACGCATAGAGGTATCGAGTTGAATATTAAAACGATATACTTAAGACTACAGTTTCTTGAAACTGTGAAAAAATCAAACTTCTAAGTTAACGTAAAAAAAAGATACAGCCGTTTATGCCGCAAAAAACGTATATTTCGACACTCTCAAGGGAATCAAAATTTATAGGGTATTTTCCGTTGACCTAGAACTATAAAATTTGGCAAGTAATATCATCGTATACTACAAGTATAGGGAAAAATCTGATAACTATACATTTGTAATTAAATCATAAAAAAACAGGGTCTTTATGCAAGGAAATTTTTTTTTATTATATTTACCTACAAATTTGTTCGGAACCCTCAGCGGGCGAGACCGACTCGCATTTGTCTGGTTTTTAAATATAAAGTTACTATCTCTTGTACAATATTAAAGTAAGTAATTAAACATCTGCATGTTTAATTACTTACTTTAATATTGTACTTATACATAATCAGTAATTAAAAACAATCGAAGTGTATTAAAAAGTCAAATTTCAGTGAAGGCATCGTCGAATCGTCTGCTGACGGCAAATTGTACGGTTTAATGAAAATATGATTCTCAATTCCTCAGCACGTTAAAATTAAAATTTGCAAACTAAACTTGAATGCATAACAGTGAATGAATACGATATGAAATATCATTAATTAATTAACGTCAAAAACATTAGTTTATAAAGCAGTGTTAATTATTGGTTGTTGGAGGTACGGTGGTGTAGACCAGTGTCACTCGGTGTCGGCCGGTGTCAGCTGAGGTCGAACAGTTTCAGCCGGTGTAGAACCGATGGTACCGCATTGTCCACTTCCACAGTGCCAATTAGCGGCCACAGCTAGAGGCTTTTAATTACTGAACCAATAATTGTTCAGGTTACTCGGATTATAGGCTGCGTAAGCATCCACCGTTGAATTATAAATTTGGTGCCATTTTGCGGTACCGCGAACGATTCAGTCTACGATTGTAGGCTAGAATTATACCAGTAATAACAGTGGAATTTAAGTGACATAGATCGTACCACGTTATTATGCATTATAGTATTTAAACTGTAGACGAAGGTATGTTTTTTAATTCTGGTTTTATTTCACTGTATAAATAATTATTACTGTATCGCAAGTTCCGTCCACACTAGAAGCGACCATTGTGGTTATAACCTTTTTTTTTTTATAACGCTTGTTTTATTGCTTTTAACAGTCATCTTGCCATTACCAATGCGTTAAGTGCACATTCGATCCCTGCTTGAGGCCGAAATGTGTGAAATCCGAAAATAGTTGTCAAGAATGTGATTGCTTTCACCATATGTTTTAATAAATAAAATTGTGAGATACAAAATATTTCCAAACAATGAAAGAATTCGTATCCTATGGATTTCGTAGTTCGATACGGCATCATTTTCCCTATGCACCAGCTAATCAGATTACAGATAAAATGACAAAATTGTGAATAACATAAATACAAGCTTTATTAGACTTCAATGGCAGCATGCAATCCAGTGAAGTGAACTGTATCGATAATACCTATCAGCCGAACAAAAGCTGCCAAGAAAGATTTAAAGAGAACGAGGCCTTCATGCTAAGACATTCACGATCTCTCGCTGAGATTTCTTGCATCTTGTACAGATTTACTTGCACAAAATTCCTTTTTCACATTTTTGTACCCTACTTCCTTTGGTAGAAAATGGGTAGTGATTTTCAAAATATCCTGTGTGTTCTAACTAGTTTATCGATTATAGTTCGAAATTTAAATCATCCGTTCATTTAGGTCACAAGCAACTTTCATATCACACAAAGTAACACGTTGTAAAGTTGGTGCTTTGTGATTGGAATTAATAATTATAAGTTTCAAAGTTACAACTACTAACAGATACCGGATTTGCACTAGGGATTATATGGCTTTAAAAGGACGATTTAGATAGTATGTATTACTAGTGGACCCGACTGACGTTGTCTTGCCCGAACGTTGGTCTAAAATTATAAAAAATATCCTAGAATCCGATTGGAGCACCACCTACCAGTTGTGAATCTAAACTATTTTGGAACCAACTCCAACACAGAAAAAGTGTAAATTAAATTGGCCCAGACATTTAGAGGAAGTTCCGTGACATGCACATGTACAGAAGAGTTACATAATTATAAAAAGGCAACTGTCATAGGCATAAAATCAAGGATATGCCAACATTTCCAAATAAAGAAAGCAAGGAGAGATAGTCTGTCAAGCCTTATAATACCAGACATAATTAAAAATCTATTGTGTCTGGCCGCCGGTGTGCCGCTGCGACCTATTAGGTTAATATTCGCCTTTTACTTGAATGCGTTTTTTTTAATTTCATATATTTTGGTGTCAAATGCGTAAGACGAGAGACACAATGAAGCTCTAGTTGATAATTTGTTTCAACGAATATTAGGTATATTAAAGAAACAAAGAAAATATGCGTGGGTGCGCCGAATTAGTGTGTCAGACAAGAACATAGAACTGGTTTGCAAACAAACCTTTACAGATTCACGAATATGTAATTATTTAGTTAAAAAGGTATTAACGTATTTTCTTGCTTACGTTTATTTAAATTAGCAGTGTAGATTATCACCAATACTTTCGGATTTTAGCGGTATTTATTTTGGTACAAAATGTTGTTTATTTATTATTATTATTTTAAAGCGTTTGCACGATGACCATTATCTACAACACAAATGTTTACATACATAATCTCAGACCTATAAACTCACATGTCACTTATGGCTTTACAACGCACACAATACTAGACAAGTCTAATGTCGACTATAGTAATACACAATTAATAACACTTTGACCGACCTTTGTCTGCTCCCGGCCGAGCAGCTGTCGCAATCACTAAATTGCAATAGTCACTGGGCCCGGGAACTAAATTCCTGGTCGGTCAAAGTTTACCCCGGGAAATACTACCTCGGTATACAAATATAAGGATCATCACAAAATATTGAACGAAACGTGAGTAGTAGAAACTGACTTAAACGCGCAATGTCTAACAAAAATACTATCAATACAAACCTTATACAAACAAACGACACAGATTTCAAAATTGAAATTCCTATGTATGCGTTATCCTTTGGATGTTGGATGTCATTGCAAGCACAAGAAACTCAACATCTTCAATACAAAAGCAACACAAATAAAGCAAACTCTTTCAAATATCGAGCACACAGAACATTTAGCCGTTGCTCGAGATTCTCGATAATTGGAACAGTCCATTGTGCTCGAGTGTGTGCGCGCTCGACGCTCGACTCTCGCTCGGCTCGAGGGCGAGGGTAACGGCCACTCGCCCAACTTCGTGCATTTATTTCGTGCATAATGTTCGGCTCGAGTGTGTTGTGATGTACTGCATGAGTCTCGAGTTGCTTTGCCAAACGTTTATTGCAAATCAGTTGAACACTCAAGGCAGTTTGTTCATATATTTTAATAATCATAATATTTGGCACACTGCCTTGATGTAGTTTATACGATTATTATAAGAAGTATTATTATACTTCTTATAAACTTTTATTAATTTTAAGTAATATTTTGTTATTTTGAAGATTACTTGTGTTAGCAATTATAGGTGGAATATAATTATTTTATAGAAATATTTAATAAAGTTTAGCGATGTATAAGCATTATTTGAATATGTTAATTATACTTGTTATTTTCTGTTGGCAACACAGATTTTGCTCGACTGTCCCACTATGCTTGATAGTGGAGGGGATGCTTTTGTTCATATTGGTACGCTATGTTTATACGCAGTATACTGACATATAGATTGAAGGTATCATTATTATTATATTATTACTCTTTTATTTTCAATCGATACTTACAATATTAAATCACAATGAAACTAAACGCTATTTTTAAATATTAAAGCTTTCATGGATAAGCTGATTTCATGGGCAAAGTCAAAGTCAAAATCATTTATTAATTTCGGTCACAAAGTAACACTTATGAACATCAAAATATATAGGTTAGTGAATTTACTAAGTTACTGAAGCTACATTTAGGTTAGTTGATCGGGCACGCCACGATCGTGGCGGTAAGTCTCGTGTTTGAGGAGTGGCTGGAGAGGCGCCATGGCGCCCTCACCTTCCGGCTGACACAGGTAATGACTGGCCACGGTTGTTTTGGCCAGTTCCTGTGTCGTATACGCCGGCAAGAGACGCCCGGTTGTCACCACTGCGGCGACTGCCGCAATGTTGTAGAGGACACGGCGCTGCACACTCTGGCGGTTTGCCCCGCTTGGGCATCGCAGCGCCGGGAGTTGATCGCGGCAGTCGGATTGGTTGCCCTCTCGCTCCCGGCCGTAGTTCAGTCTATGGTCCGGAGTGAGAGGTCGTGGAACGCCGTCGCCTCCTTCTGTGAGGAAGTAATTTCCATCAAGGAGGCGGCGGAGCGGGAGAGGGAGCGTTTGAACCCTCTCCCCAACCGCAGAGCCGGGCGCCGGAGGGCGCGGGACGACCTCCAGCCACCCTGAGGATTGACCTGGGGGTGGCGGGCTTTGTGGGCCTGCCCGCCATCCGTTCAGCACCAGGTCCGAGAGGCGGCGTGCGTGTTCCCACGCGCGCCTCTGTTGTTTCGAGTCCGTCTCCCCTCTAGGGGGGACAGTAGGGAGTGTTAGAAGTGCCTTTGGGTAGATCTTTCGTGTAGTGGCCTGCCGTTTCATACGGCGGGCCGAAACCTCGGCGGGGTCGCGACCGCATGCGAAAGTGATTCGCGCGGCCCCGTCGATAGTGGTTTTGTCGAGGAACACCGTGGTAGGTTTAGTCGGTATTCCGGGAGGTACTTTATCTTTTCAACATCTTTATTTTACCCCGGCGAGTCCGACATAACCCCTCCGCCCGCCCCCGCGGAGGGGTATGCGTCATGCATTCCCCCACGTAAAAAAAAAAAAAAAAAAAGAAAGGTTAGTTGATAGGTTCAGGCAAAGGTATGAGCCTATGAGAAGAAACCTGCAAGAAACTCATGGCCACTATTATAATCGCCAATTAAATATAATTTCAGTATTTAACAACTCATATCAAGAAGATGTTGCAGCCATTATGCCATATATTACTGACTATACAAATATAAAGCTTATAACAATAATTTTAAATAAATAATAACTGAATAACGTAAAGGAGATGAAATAATAAGGATTTAGTAGAATTATTTAATATCAATCTGTAATAGACAGTAGGATGGCATGAGGGCGCATACACTTACACTTTGTGACAATGCAAAGGCAGTCTGTGACTAAATGCGATCATATGTGTAATTTTATTTTCAATAATAATTGAAATGGGAAGCACGATACTTGAAAACATCACAAATAATCACGAGGTACCCCTACATTATTAAATTGACTTATATGTAAAAAACTTTAATCCTGTATAGAACAAGCAACTAGTGTCATGAGTTTTTGTCATTCAAGTAGTCGTTGACTGAATAATAACCCTTCCGACTTAGCTGTGTTTTTACGGCACTTTTAAATTAAAGTAATGGTAAATTCATTATATTAATGGGTAATTTATTAAAGAAACGTATACCAAGTCCCACAAATGTATTGTAAACTTTATGGAATCGATGATACGGACCTACTTATGCCTATTTTTAGTGTTTAAATTATGTATATCACTATTGTTATTATATAAGTGAATATTATGTTTAATAAATATAATGTTTGCAAATATATATTGCTAATATTTATTATCAAATATATATATAGTAAGTATGCCTATTTCTTTAAATCGCTGTTTCAGGGAAACTCGTGTACCTAAATTATAAATGCTACGTAAAGCACGTTTTTGAAAAATATAAATCTTCTTTATGTCAGCTGCCTTGCCCCACAATAAAATACCGTAAGACATGACACTGTGAAAATAACTAAAATATACTAGTCTCGCAGTCAATAAGCTGTCTCACTTTCCGAATTGCGCATGCAGCTGAACTAAGTTTCACTGCAAGACGCGATATTTGAGCGCCCCACTGAACTTTTTCCTAAAATCCTAAAAAAACTGAAAATTGAACTAAAGTAATAATGTCATTATTAAAATTTATATTTACGTTAGGACTCTTTACATTTGGCAATGTAAACTTGATACATTTAGTTTTTTTTAGAGTTTAGTAGTAAATTATTCGTCGTAAACCAGTCCAAATAAATAAATAAATAAGAGCATTCGCAAGACGTAGCACCGGAATGTGTCACCGACGCGCGGACGTTTAAGTCGTTAAGTTAAGAAAAATGCCCACATCAATGCACACGTTGAATATTGCGGCTAGGTGTGGCGCTATATTAACAATAATATTTTCAACTAATTTTTCAGAGATACCCCAAAAATCAGCAGATTTTTTCAATTTGGCGACTTAAACACTTTTATTATGTCATACGGATGTACACGTTCAAAACTAAATAATATCTTACACTCTTCCACGTTGTCTCTAACCAAGTATTCTGCTCGAGCTGGGCAAGACCTTAGGGTACTAGTTGTGTTTAAAAGTATTTTTGCGAAGTAGTTATTAAATTACTTGAAATTATGTTATTATTTATATTTAGTTCAAAGGTATTATCACGCACTTTGCTGCATCCTGTTTCATTGTTAATAATATTCCAAGTTGTTTTGATTTTATTAGATACTAGAATTTCGAATTTAAATTATTAGATAAAAGGACTTGGCAGCCCTAGAAGTCTTTTTAAATAATTTTAAATAATATTTAACATATTGAATAAAATTAGGATCAAAATTGAATTGTTACATACCATTTAATTCATATGACTTAGCTCTACTTCTGGATATCCCAGATGTTGCCCAATCACAATACTTAATCTTATTATTCTTAGTAAAGGTATTACATTTAAAAATATTTTTATATTCTAAAGTAATTATGTTAAGCAAAGACTCATATAGTTCGTCTGGATTAGCCGAAGGTCCATATTAAGAACCTTGACACTTACGTTATCATTAAATTCCTTTAAGCGATTACAGGTCATTGGTCTACATGTGATCTTATTCTCTTTAAACATTGTATTTAAATCTACCCTTTGCCCACAATGGTCAGATGTCAGTTCACTCAATATGGCCCTAGAAATTGACAGTCGCAAAATACATTATCTAAGCAGATAGCAGAATGTGAAGTAATCCTAGTTGGTTTCAAAAATAGACACTTTAAATTAAATGACCCAAATAAACTAATTAGTCTCACAGAAAGAGCTGACTTCTCAAGTAAATTAATATTATAATCACCACATACTACTATATGCCTATTACTAAAACTCAAGCGTTTTAAAATATCCTCTACTACTGTTTTAAATACACTAAAGTCACACAAGTCACTACACACAAACTGTGACATGTTACTCTAATTCCACACAGGATAATTCAACAGAGAAAGATTTACTATATCTTTACGTTCTTTACATTTTACATCATTACATACATATGTACATATATTAGAGAGCCACAATGTATAGAATTCTCTCTTACAAACGCACTTACAATTGAATAATACTCATTATTAATTGATTACTTTTAAACCAGTGTTCAGTTATGCAACATACTTGAATATTATGTTGTTTAAAATATAAATCTTCTCCTAATACTCCTTGCCGGATAGACCCTGAATATTCTGATGAATTAGTGTTATACTGTGTGTATGCCTATCCTTTGTCTCATCTAACAGTTTAAACTACTAGATGTATCACTAAGATTTGTAGTAATAATACTACTATTTTCTAAAACCTTCACTACCTTACTGGTAACTGTGTCCCTACATAATATATTAAATGTTAATAATTATGTAGGGACACACTTAGTCTCCCCGTGACCATGGCTGCTGAAAAGCAACCGAAACGTCGGGGAAAGTGTAAAAATAAATTAAATCTAAATAGTTTTAATAATAATTTAATTAGCTTAAAAATTAGTATAGTTTAATAGTAGTAGTAGTGTAACAATTTTCAAAATGTTGTAATCAAGTGTCAAATAAACAACGCGATAAAATCCGTATATAGTATATATGTATGTTGTTTTGTTGTTTAATGTTTACATACATTTACATAGATTCACGCCTGTTTCCCAGAGGGATAGGCAGAGACTACGGATTTCCATTTGCTACGATCCTGACACACTTCTCTGGCTTCATTCACTTTCATCACATTCCTCATACACGCCCGTCGGTTCAAGGTGCTCTTAACCTGGCCTTTATCCAGAACGCCTCCGATGTAATGAAACAATGTACAGTCATAAACTAACCTTGCCACATCCAAACACGAGGTAACAAACAAGTCCTATATCTTCACGGATTTCAATTAACAAATGGGTTGTGTGGCTCAACACGACCCGATTTTAATTACCGACGAGTAACGCTTTGTCGACCGACACTTCGGCCTGGCGCGGACGCGGTTTAAATCACGTGTGACATTCATTGCTGGCCCGTCACCTCATGAATCTGTATTGTAACAAGGTATTGCAGCAATGTATGATACAATCTGTGAAGGTGACGTTCTGATGCGTCTATGATCAAGATTTGTATTGGAGTTTGACATGAATGCAGGATAGATAGCGATTGGAGATAGAGTTTGACGTGAATGGCTTTTATCGGCTTTATGTTTGAATTTATTGGGGCTTATTGTTTTAGTAATTTGACGGGTCAGTTATATAAACTACAGTTTTGGTGTTTGGTTAATTGTAATAATACATACTTGGCTGTGGTGGTGTTGTTTAGTTTAGTATAAGTAAAGTAAAAGTAATTTAGTAAAGAACTGCCAAAGTTAGGGATTAAACATTAAAATAAATTAAAGTTGTAGGGCAGAGAATTTAGTCTTAGTCAATTTATTTTGCTTATAGATGTTTTGTAGGACACTTCAGTGTTTTATGAGTTGAGGAGAAAATATATTTATTCATTCAATGCATATTATAGGTTTGCTTTCGATGCAAGCAATGTATAAATTCTAGTAAAATAATGAAAGTTGAAAGACTGCATGCATCAAATCAAAAGCGGGCCTAGCAGAGTTGCCATCTCCTTTAAATCTTAAGTAGCCGAACTATTGAAGAAGATCTACACTTCAGCAGATCACAGGCAAATAATCATCTCTCTGATGTCTTCCTGTAGGAAGAAAAGAGTTTTTAGTAGTGATGTGCATAATTACATTTGGATGATATTCAAATAAAGTTGTGCATAACTCGATAGCTAATCTACATAGTTAAGAATACAGCGCACATTCTTATGTACTACATTGTTGTAATAAATTTGAATTTCATTCCAATACCATATTGCATATCACTAGATTTTAAGACGTTAGCGATCGTGTCGAAGCCAGCATCTTGCAATACTTAAAAAATTTCTACCTGCATTGATAGTATTAAAAACAAAGTCGAGGAAGCCTATGTCGTTTGCTGCAGATGTTTTTTAAGATAACGACGTCCGCCAGATGGTGTTAGTATCGCTTTGTACGCAGAGAGACTGTTCCGCTTTAAAAACTTCTTCAGCAACTTAGGTAATCTTTCATATTTATAAAGACTCATTTAAGAGTAATGCCCTAAAACATAAAACAGGAACTTGTGCAAAATTCACGATTAAAAGTAAAAAGAAGTAAGTCATTGTACTGTATCCACCTAACGAACTCGTTTGTCTGTCGGCTAATAACTGAAATGTACCAGCCCAAGTTTTAATAGAACCCTCCTTGTTCAAAATTTAGGCTTCAAAGAACACCTACACAATCATCCCAGGAGGTTACAAGAAAATGTTTACAGTTGTCTTGAATAGATAACTTCACATTGTCAAAAATGGTAAATAAAATTTGATAAATAATTAACAATATTTTTTCATAATTTGAATATTTATATACAACAAATATATCAATACTACCGTTACTATTAAGAACTGCTTCATTGTTCCTTATTAGGCGTGAACGAGCGCATGCGCTGTGTTGTAAAAAGTACGTTTCACATAATAGTAGTTACTATAACTTTTATTCTTTGACGTAATAGGTAACGGGAATAAATATGATTGCGTCTCACGTAATTTTTGGAACGCTTGATGTTTCGGCTTTTGTGCACTGTCCATGTTCACAAACATTCTCAGTCACTAATGTAAATAATTATAATCATAATATTCATAGGAGTTGTTTCGAGTTGGGGTTTTCTTTGTAATAACGTCGTATGAAAACAATGTTTTGGACTTCTTAATAGTCAGTTTATTACTTTTCGTAGAATTAAAATTAAGTCCCAAAATGGTAAACAACTAACCGACCAGGGTCTTTTTAAACTTGTGCCACAAGTCCGAATGAAAAGGGTCAAGTCATTAGTCCTCTATTACAGACAAGTGCGTGTCGTAGACGTTTTTCGAGCCTGTGGGTTGTTTGCTTACCTTCATTGTCAAGGGAAGACGATCTTTAAATAGTTTAAGCTTTATGCTATGCATCAAAAATGATTTTAAATACTACGCAATAATCAAAGGAAATGTTAATGTGAGAATGACTTAATGTGATTAAGATCACCAAGAGTAGTTATTTGTTAGTATAAACAATGAAACTTATTGTTATTTTGTGATCGAGCTATAAGTTTAGTAATGGTACTTTAATACCTTTCCACTCTTCAATGTTATTTTTGTTTGGTACTTATATAAAAAAAAACTAGTCAAGGAAGAAGATATATATTTTAATAAAGTATAGAGTATTATATAATCATCAGTCTAGCTACTCTCTAAGTCTAACACTCGAGTCACAAACCCATGGTATTACGAGAAGTAATGTCGTACTGAGTAATTAATTAGATGCCTACCTACACAGTATAAAAGCAATCAATCAAGAGATGCCGCGATTGTTTAAGAATGAAATATGGTGATATTACCCCCTACTGGTATATACCCGTACCTACCCTAGGTAGAGGGTTCCCCGCGGTCCAGATGAGACAACCTGTTATTTCCCTGCGATCATCCACCCACATTCATCTTCATTAGTAATTTATAAACTTGAACCAGATATAGAATTTTGACGTGTAATTAGAGAAAATAGATGCTTTTATTTTACGTGCATCTTTTTTTTATTGCTTGCGTGGAACCTATATCCTTAGTAAATTATGACAAAAATAAATTTATCTTATTTTAAAGCTTGTTACAATAGTCAAAACATATTTGAATTGTTTTTAGTTACTTTAAAAGAGAATAACATAAACTACAGTAAATCTTGAGTTCAATTTTCGCTATATTACTGGTTTCTTTGTCAGTGTATCTCAGACGAAATAGGATAACTCCTCGTACACAATACGAAGCTCTCTTACTTTATTTACCTGACGCAGCTGTGCTTTGGCACCTCGTTATCAAATAAAATGCAACGAAGCTCAACCGAATCGACGTGGCTGGTGTATCTAATTTAAATAATACTGAGATAATGTCGACTTCATTGTGAGTTGAACAAAAGAGCTTATCAACCGCGGGCGAACACATCCGGTGAAGTGGTGTATAACGAGATATACAATTCTTTAGCACTTAGAGAATTGGGGCATCTGCTTTTGTTTTGCTCCGAGACGGGGCCGGGGCGGGTGCGCGACGCCAGCGGTACCACTGCATGCCGACTGCGGGGCGGCAGCGTGACTGTCCCTAATTAATATTCATAATCGCGTTAAAGAAACCGCAGTTTATCCGTCTTAACTGTTTTATATCGCAATTTTCCGCCTACATAATTAATGGACGTCGCTTTGTTCTGTACGTAATTGATTAAGTTCTGTAATTCGGTTATTAATATTGTTTTTACTGGCGTGTCGTAAATGCTCGCAGCTCGTAGCAGAGTTCCGAACAATAGCTGTATTTTGTTACTATAATTACTTTGTACAAGCAAAAGTTTCCGGAAACGAACATTATACAGTACAAAGTCTTTTCGACTGCAAATTCTGTGATCTTAAATTTAAACCCAAGATTTATCAACGGAAACGTATTTGCAAACTGATTCTTGAAACTTTAAGGTATCAACGTGTGATAGTAACAATATAATAAATACTACAGGGTTACATTATCATATAAAGCTTAAGTTTTATAGGTTTTTGAACTCTGCCAACCTACACTTGCGTAGCGTGGTAAAACGATGTTCATGAGGCTATTCATTCTTTTAACAAAGACGCTCACTAGCGGGACAGTGGACAATAACTTTACACAAGCTATAAATGTAAAATATTGTTTAAAAAGTGCTGTAACTTTTATATTTTCTCAAAGTTCTCGCTTCAATGGCCCAGGCGCGCGTATTTTCACGTCGCCGAGCAGTCTCCGCTGAGGTGTCGTTTATCATTGTTGTTTATTCCTACAGGCCCTTTGACTTAAATATGGCTGTTATAATCTGGAAAAGGTATTCTTTTTCTCACATTATGTAGGTAAGGGAAATAAATTTAAGAAGATAATTTGGGTAGTTGAATTATTTATCACTAATTTCATATAGAGCCGTTCTTATAATGACTACCTCGCTAACGTAGCGGTAGTGGATGTGTATACTGTACATGAGATTTTGGGATCGATTCGTAGGTCATTTCACTCTGCTTATGTTTGTATGTCTAATATAAGCCGACAATGACACGACGCAAATCGTGCGATGTGATGTGACTAGTGCCACACGAGCAAAATATCATAATTTGCATAAATTGCCTCGTTTTTGATGTTGATAATAGTTCGTCCCGTAGTGGCGTTTAACGATACTCTTTCCGTTGTCGAGAAGGTATCTTTATCAGCCAACGTGAAAGAGTCAAAACAGTGTGACCGTTGAACATGTTTTTTTATTAAGTTTACTTAGTGTTAATAAATATTTCAACATGTTGAACCAGTGTGAATTCAAACATTCTGTAGAACATTAGGGATGATCTAAACATGGACATGTTGCCTTACGTTATTTGTTTATATGTTAAAGCCAGCAATAACTAACTACTTTATATGTTACTGGTTTATACCCGAGACTTCGCTCGCGTAAAAGAAGCTTATACTATATTAGTAACAGTACTTTAAAAATAAAGAAATATATCCATATTATATAGCCAACAAATATTATATTAGTATAGATTAGTATATCGTAAAGTCAAACGTGAGATTGAACTCGAAGCCTCTCCGTCCAAAGATCTCACTATGCTATCGCTGTTTTGGTTGCTTCTTCAATATTCTTCGAACGACTGTTGGCATAGGCATAATGTTCGCATACCACACAGATTCAAACATTGTAGTCATAGGTTCCAAGTTCGCATATCTCACAATGACTGTTGGCATAGGCACAAAGTTCGTATACCACACAGATTCAAACATTGTAGGCATAGGCTCCAAGTTCGCATATCTCACAATGACTGTTGGCATAGGCAGAAAGTTCGCATACCACACATATTTAAAGTAACCGTTGCGCGTGTTATGTGAACTTCTCGTTGCGAGGACAATTTCCTCTAAACACTGTCACAGGCCTTACAGAATAAACTCGCCCCATTGTCTCGGTTTTATATGATCCAGTAACATCTACATCGGGTCCTCAGTTATATTGATTCAGTAACATCTACATCGGAGCATTACAGTTACAATACTAACCCAGTAACAACTACATCGGGTCATCGCATAACATAAAAATGTGCAAACATTCATTTTAAAAAAACGCTGCACAGGTTTCAGGACACCACTCTTCTCGCCTAGGTACCATATACTCTTCCGCAGCCTGGCTGATTTTTAAATACGCGCCACTAAGTAACTTTAGTTTGTAACGTCCGCTTGGCAAGATCTTAATAACTCTTAAGGCCCGCGCATTCCTGGGTCTAGCTTTCCTGCGCACTCTTGCTCTACTCGATTCACGCGTAACCGTTCGGCCTTCCTCTATCTTCTCTTCAACCACGATCATGACTATTACGTAAGAACCTCACGTAGATAGACCTAACCTCAAAAGAGAACGATGTGATGTGATCATTTTATTAGTTAACGGCTAGGTTCTGCCGTTCTATTACTTGTGGGCAAAGGAATCTTTGTCCCAATTCTGATGTTAGGAATCAGAGGTGAAACAGCTTAAAAATAATATCAGACTCACTTTCACCTTTAAATAGTAATATTCTACCACATAATATTCTACCACATACACACAACACCATCTAGCCCAAACTAAGCAGAGCTTGTACTATGGGTACTAGACAATGGATAAACATACTTATATACTTTTTTTTTTGTAAATACATACATATTATACATAGAAACACCCAGACCAAGACAAGCATCCATGTTCATGCACACAAATGTTTGACTTGTCGCTTGACGCGGGAATCGAACCCGCGACCTCAGGCGTGGCAGTCGGTTACACTAACCACTACGCCATCGAAGTCGTCATAGTCATTGATTTATTTAAGAAACGCATAACAAATAAGGTAAGGGATAATTGATATCATCTAACAGCGATCACACAGCACGTCCGTTTCATCTGCCGCTCGATGTCGAAGTGAGTCATTGCGCATCGAGCGCGCTTTTATAGCACGCTTGAACAGATGATTCGTGAGGTTACTTGTTTACATCGCATTCCGCAACCAACAATATAATATTTTGTTTTTTTTTTCAAACAAACGGTATTTATGGCCTGACTAAATATATCCACTGATTATTTAATTTTCTTCTATATTCATTTCAAATTATCTCCTTGTTGCACTAGCAACTAGTGTATTCTCAATATTATTCTGCAAAAACAACGGGCTAATAAAAGCCGCCACGGAACGAACGAATAATAACTTAAAAGCACATGTTTATAAGAGAACAATAGTTAATTCAACCACGGAGTATGTGCAAGCTTTGCTCTCTCGCAGGTGAGGTTATGCTTTAAAAATATGTGCATAGTAGGAGGAGTTGATTAAACTATGAACAATACGAACACTTGAAGTTTCTTTGTACACAATAATAAAACATTTTTATATGTAGTTTTGTTTGAGTAAGAGCGTGACCGGAGACTGAGATTCCTGCTTTGTTTTATAGAGATATGTTGCTTTGTTAACAAGAAGGTAAATGTTTATATTTTTAAATTATTGAATACGTGATTTGTAGATGTTGAATATACATACATACATAGAGTAATGTTTCTCACTTGTTGTATAATAATTTATTAGAAGCGAATTAAACGTTACTTGGCGGCAATTCATATTAATAAAATAATTGTGTGAGGCTACTTCGTTGCCAAACTGTCATGGGGATGCCTCGAGCTGAGGTCAAACACGTGTCGAAGCATATTTTGTGTTCGAAGCAGAAATACGTACTGCAAGTTGGAGTTCGCCCGGATCCCACGACTGCATATGCAGATTTTTTTGTGATTTTTGCTTGTAGGTTTAATTTTATTATTTTGTTTTGATTAACGAGACGTGACCCTAATTATGGAATAGGGTATTCTATAATAGGGTCACATTTTCGAGAGGCACATTTTTGGCTGATTTATTTTAGTTAATAATATTACGGAAAGTTATTATTATTTGTTGATTTAATTTTTATTTTTCAAGAGTGAATGACTGCTTTTTATTTGAATTTAAACTAATTTAAACTAATTAAATACAATAAAACTGAATTTTTTAAGGATTTGTTTAAGTATACCGTATTCGGTACTTTACCTTACTAGTGTTTGCCCTCGGTAATAATAATAAGTGTGAGAAGGGTTAGACCACAATCACAATACACTAGCCCAGATATCCATATCTTTGAGAACATTATGAAACCTTCCCAGATATGCACGTTTCCTCATGATGCTCCTTCCATTAAAACGAGCGATAATCAAATATAGAGAGGTGCATGCCTTGTGATCAAACTCGAGACCTATGCCTGGTAGTCCAACAGCCTCACAATGATACCCTCCATTAATTAAAAACTAAATAACAATCACCATAATACAATGCATAATTTAAAAATATTTATAATACATTGCGTTAACATTATAAAGTGCTTCAAAACTATCTCATATAATATTGCAATGTACAATAAACTACCGCAAAACTGTTCTCGTTCTATACATTAGTTCTACAGTCCATAAAAGCCTACAAGCTTAGCACATACATAACAACTATATGACTGCAATTAAGTGCACTCTCATGACGTAGTTTAAAAACAGCCTGCGAGGTTTCATTATGAACTCGTTCTCAGGTTTTCGCAAATAAAGCTGTTGTTTTGTGTGCTTTGGTGTCGAAATTATAAAAGCGATTAATTACATTTTAGCAGTTTGTTGTGTGACGGGATGATATATATAACGTGACTATATTTATGTTCTATATTAGTGGTCAAGGATTTTAGTCAACTAATTAAAATAAAATGCATGTATACCATAGAACTGAGAAATCACTTTGCTATTGTCAAGTTTTAAAATTCTTAGCCAGGATATTATCTATGAGTAACAATGATTGAAATTTAACTTCTTCATACGGGTTTTGTCACGGCTTATTTTAAAACTAGCTGACCCCCGCAACTTCGTCTGCTTCACATAAGAGAATTTCCCCCGTTTTTGCAACTTTTTTCATTGCTGCTCCGCTCCTATTGATCGTAGCGTGATGTTATATAGCCTATAGCCTTCCTCGATAAATGGACTATCCAACACTAAAATAATTTTTCGATTCGGAACGTAGTTCCTGAGATTAGCGCGTTCAAACAAACAAACAAATAAAACATAGTCAGTATACCCCGAAATTTCTATGACCTTTGACCTCTGACTTCAAGGTCACGTGATAATATTTTTTTCGAACTCTAAGACTTACGGCAAGTCATCGCCGTTTCTCACTTGTTTAATGTTACTAGTTGGCGCAAGAATGTTTAAATTCCGTTGGGTAGTTTTTGAGTTAAACCCTTATAAACAAACAAAATATCAAATATTTCTTCTTTATAAGATAAGATAAGATAAGATACGATGGCTGATATCGACGTCTTTACAAGCAAACAACATTTATCCCAATCCAGATACACTAAGATAGGTTGTCAGACAAGTTATGACCACTTGTTTATGACGCTGTTGCTA
Organism: Catocala fraxini; assembly: GCA_930367265.1. Classification (NCBI taxonomy): domain Eukaryota; kingdom Metazoa; phylum Arthropoda; class Insecta; order Lepidoptera; family Erebidae; genus Catocala; species Catocala fraxini. The sequence continues at coordinate 20,289,049 of OV884029.1, forward strand.
TAAACTGGTTTAAATTAGTAAAGCGCTAAATACGCATACAGTCTACTTAATAACGAGTGGTTATCATATACATAGAGATATATCATAATATAGAGACGCTATGCTACGTCAAAGTACGTTGCCTCAATTTCACAGCATCGCGTTACTTTAGGTAGTTCTGGAAATCATATATATCACGCTAGATCAAGTATAAAATCTTCTGAAAATTCTTTTCCAGCCAAGGTTCTCTAGGTTTGAGCCCCACTGTGACCTAAATATCAAATTGACATAATCGACGTAATAATTACTAATCTATCTATCCACTACCAAATCACGCGAACAATATATTAAATGATTGCCGTCGATAGTTTCTTACGAATATGTACGCATGTGCCAAGTTCAGAAAAAATTAATCTTATTATTATTATTAATATTATTATTATGTAGGTATGTAGGTATATTATAGGCTGATCCCGTACAAAACAGTTTTCTTATAGTTGTATACTCATTAAACATCGTAACAAGTATTTAGTATCTACTCAAAAACGAATATATCACTAAGCACCTTTAACACGTGTTTATCAAAAGGCTATACAAATTTATGACGCGATCAGCATATCGGTTGAGTTCGGTAATACTTGTATTACCGGTAATACCCGAAATACCGGTAATACCGGTAACGAAGTATCTCGCGTCGAACCACCCCGCCCACGTCGGTAATTAGACACTTTGGTTCGTTAATCAACACATCTCGCTAGGGGAGGCACGGTGTATACTTCAAACTGGGTGTAAATTAGTTCGTAGAAAATGTACCTAATGACAAGTACTTTGTATCATGAGAGAGAAGTCGCTCTAGTATAGATGATACCTCTTATTGGTTTGAAAAGGCACTATAATTGGATTCTTTAGAAATAATTTATCGCGAAACGTCAATATACTTAGCTTGCATTAGGAAATATTTCTTAAGCGGTAGGTTTTCTTGAAGAACATAAAGAATTTCAAAAGTTTATACTTTTAGCTTTCAAGATTTCAAGTTAACAATATAATTTATTTTATATGTTTTAGGTGTACTGTTCTTTCAGATCATCATGCATCAAATAACTTATAAATTGTTGTCAGTAACTATTAAATTTACTTAATTCTGACAGTGAATCTATTCATAATTATCACCGACGTAAGCAGCTGGTTCACTTTGGAATCACTTACATATTCGAATCTACAGGAATAAAATTGTTACCTATACAATACCCAAACAATTAAAGAATCAACAGAATTTGGCAATTACTAATAGGTATATATTCCATATCATATAATATACCTAAATACAACTCCTATAAAACATCTTGACATGATACACAAGCAAACTTAATATTATTCAAGTTGATAAAAAGTATTTTATAAGATCTTCTTAAACAATATTTACACCAAACTTCATCGAAATTAGTTCAACGATTTAGCCGTGCTAATGTAAAGCGCAAAACAGAGTAAGATTAATTTTTTTTTATGAGGTTACTTGCTATACCCGCGGTTTCACTGGCGTTTATGTATACTGCGCTGCCCCCGTGGGTAGTAGCGTGATGTTATATAGCCTATAGCCTTCCTCAATAAATAGGCTATCCAACATAAATTATAATTGATTAATTGCCTAATAACAGTACCATTAATTGAAATTATTTACAATATGATAAAGTGGAATATTATTTGCCTTTTGCTTTAATTGACATTATTTACTCGAACTTGACTTTTTATTGTATAAATTCTGACTTATTACTATAAAATGAATAGATTTGTACACCAATTTCATTGGTAGGACATAGAGCTCAATTAAATTGTATCCATAAGACCTTTATTGTAATACCTATGTTCACAAATAAAGTTTAATTGATTGATTGATTGATTGATTGATTGATTGACATTAAAAGAATTTCCAATTCGAACCAGTAGTTCCCGAGATTAGCGCGTTCAAACAAACAAACAAACTCTTCATCTTTATAATATTGGTATAGATATAATAGGTATAATATAAAATATATAATGAATAGTAATAATAATATGCTAGTTATTAGAAGTTCACGTTGGGTGGAATTCGAACCCACGATCTGTTGATCGCAAGTCCATTGCTTTGGACTACTATCGTCGCTTCAAATATAACTGTAAAAAAGTATAGATCTGTTGTATTAGGACCGAACACGTGTTTTAGATATAAACTAATTGATACTATAATAAATTTTAACTCACTTGTCTTATCTAGTAAACAAATATGGCATACTAAATACAATACATAGATCATCTGTATGTAATTTCTGTCTTTCCCGTCATCTCTATTTGTGAGAGAATTAATATAGTCTGAACGCAGTAACTGATAGATTTTATTATGGGTTGGTTTGTTTATCAAATAAGTAAAATATCTTTAAACACAATTATTATAAGTGATTGACTTGGAAAGAACGCAAAGGACAATCTTGAAAGTGTCATCGTTTCGCTCATATCATTATCCCACAGCACAGTTATACCAAGAGGCTTAAGTGCTAACAGTACGTCAACTTTTTGTTTTATATACTGTGTTAAACCAACACACGCTAATAACGTATGACCCTGCACTATGTGTCGATAAAAGGAAAGTTAAACCCGTCGATAGCCATCAAATTCACTTGACCACGACGTTTTCTAGACGCTTCTTTGTCACCTCGGCGGTTACCTATATAATAAAATAAATATAGTATGAAATATATTCACTCTCAAAAAGTAAGTGCAAAAATACCCTAACTACCTGGCTCCAAACACACAATTAAAATGACACTGAAAATCTCCTTGTTGATCCAGTCTAAATATAAAACAAATCTCTGGTTCCTTTAGTCACACACACACACACATACACACACACCCTCACACACACATACACACATACCCTCACACACACATACACACACACACCCTCACACACACATACACACACACCCTCACACACACATACACACACACCCTCACACACACATACACACACACCCTCACACACACATACACACACACCCTCACACACACATACACACACACCCTCACACACACATACACACACACACACACACACACACGCGAGACATATGTACTTGCACTAATAACCTAACTACTAACAATTTCATGCTAATTATTCTCTTGTTTTTAAATGTGTTTTTCAAATATAAATAGTTTGTAAGTAACAAACATAATACTTTTTGTATGCATATAAGTACATAACCAAAATGTAAAATGAGGTGGAGACCTGGTGTCCTGAAATACAAGCCACAAGCTTAGCTTAGGCACCAGTCTCACACAATATTGTACACTGTAATTATTATGTACCTAACCTGTGTAATGTATCTACGTAATATTGTGATGAGAAAATAAACGTTATTTTATTATTATTATAGACTATTGTTTGTTACAACTATCAACTGATATTAAAGAAATTATTATTATTAGATATATCTCGCAAGAAATAATTTTTGTTGAAAAAAGAAAAGCAGGTCACTTACTCTCGACCTTAGAGAATATCGTAATTATAGTGTTGTAGTTGGCCGCTGTTGTTCAGTTTATAAAGGTCTTAGTGGCCGCCAACGTAATTCTTTACCCTGGTTTAATCAGGATAAACATGGCATAATAATATTTTACTAGCAATCTCTAGCAGGTTTCCTCAAGTGGATTGAAGATATAAAATTCTCTTCCATCTGTAAATTACTGAAACTGATGTAAATTCTAGAAAAATGTATCTATTATAATACTAAATTGTGTAATGGTTCGAAGAATTTAAATGTTAAAGTTTTAAGTGAATTTTAAATAAATTTTCGCTTGGATTGGTAATTCTGTAGTTCTGTAGTCTTTGAGTATTGAAGAAAGCACTTCATTATTTTAGGGTTTATCTAGTTTATTAATATATTGTGATTATTTTAATTTATTTTAGTATATTTAGTATCAGAGTACACCGACTTGACGTCTTGACTTTGTTGGTTTCATTGCGCCAACTGGCGCTTATGCTTATGCTAATGATCTGGATTAATATACTCACGTAGTTTTATTGTATTTTTCTGTTGGCACATTAACAATACCTAGTTTACGGTGTCTTAATATGTAGCAAGTTTACATGTGCAATATGCACTTTAAACATAGTAGGTATTATGTTGGCATGTAGCACAACTCTACCTGTCCTTTCAAAGATATAGGCGTGAGTAATGTATGTATGCACGTTATTATAATAATTATATACAGATTTAACACTCATAAAGAGCTTACCAAACTTACGTGAAGTCCAAAGATAACTTTTCGGTCCCATCCGTGATGGATTGACCCCGAAGTATTATCAAAACTCAATTTTCAAGTTTATATATACCTTCCCCTTTTACCATGAAGCCTATTATACAATCTTAAATGTCATCTCCCCTCGCATGTTACATCTCTATCTTTAAAATAAACATTCATAGTACTTTATTAGGGGGTCCCTTATTCTGGTGTGTAGTTATACCTATGGAACGGTATATATGAGTGCGGCACGCACGGCGCGATACGGCACACATCCCCTCTAGTGCCTTTTATGAAAGAGGGAGAAACTACGAGTTATCGAGTGCTGCAATTAGGTCACACGCACGGATGTGTGATGAGAAAAAGTGTCGAATATTAAAACGGCACCGAAATTTTTTGTGCAGTTTTGACGTGAATTGTATTCCGTGAAAATTACGTGTTCATTTTTGGTTGATACGGTGTGGACGTGGTTTTAGGAACGCAGTTTTTGGCGTGGCAGCGTACAGGGCTGCAAATCAAAGTTTGCCATGTTACTGTTTATGTATTGCAATTGTTTGTTATACTGTTGAATGATAGATGGCCGATTACCGTAGCATATAGACACTTGCAACTCCTATATCGACACAATAAAATATTTTTATACTCTACTTGTAAATATTACACTGTTGTTTTCTAGGAAAATCATGGAAGAAATCTTTTCCCAACCTAAGCGTTCTACCTAACAGTAAGAGAAAATCCTTAATACATTACACACCTTTAATACACCTTTAATACATGCTGAAATAAATTCGATAATACTTTGCAACTTAAATGTCTATTATAGTGTTGCGTCTGTCAAACAATGTTAATTCATTCAAATATAGCTTTTATCACCTTTCAAGATTCGACATATTGAACGCTTAGACTATTTGATTGTATTTTGTTGTTTTTTTTTTAGCGAGTCGAATTATTTTTCCCCTTAACGTCTCTATTTCACATATAAAATAAACAAAAATGTATTTCGACTTACAATAGGACCATTAACCACTCCACAAATATACCATATGCACGAAGAACTTACAAATATGAGCGATCGCGAGTGGTGGCGAGCGGCGCATTATCCGCGTACATCGATGGTTGCCACTTCAGCTTCGACGCCTCTTGCCCTCAAAACCCGCTTTGTATGGCGTACATCGTGAAAATGTTCCTAGCAACCGGTTGGATGTGAATTGCTCAGACATTGTGTTATGCAGAAGCATTTACTCTCATTTTCAAGTCATGTAAAGAATTGGTTTGACGGCTAAATGGTCAAGGGTTTATTATAAGTAATTAAATCTGGCTAAATAAACAATAATTTTCTGTAAATAAAAACAACTTCTTTTTTGGTATTGTAAGCTCGATTAATACTGTGATCTTTTGAAATGAAGTTTAAAGGGATGCGCTGAAAAAATGAAGAGGTCTGACAAAAATAGCGGCTTGCAATAAAAAAATATATGTTGCGTTTTAAATCTTGTATTTATGTTTTCTGTAGTAACTATGTTTTATTTTTATAAATCAATCAAAAGTTTACGGTGATTGTGTATAACATAAGCAACTATTGTGCAATCGTTGCGGCGTATCTTATGTGCAATAGTATTACGTCGTCGTAGCGCTACGGTGCTGTAGAGGGCATCTAGTGCCGTTCGTAGAGCTGTGTACGGCATTCAGATTTTAGCGTGCTACGCCAATGTAAATTAAAATGCTTGTATTTGATGCATGTGGATTTTTAATAGGCCATCCAAAATTTATTCGCAGCTTAACAGTTGGCGAATACATGAGCCATATTAACTTTGAGTGATGAGTAATCATCCGCGCGACCAATTTTCGGTCTGTTGTTTTAACGCAGAGTGAATTTTGTCGTGGTTTTCATCATCATCGAGTTCCATGTGTGCAAACAAATGGGGCACAGAGAACCCACATGAAATGCGCCAAGAGCCATTGCATCCCTTCAAAGTGACTGTTTGGTGTGGTATTTACGGTAAAAAAGTAGTTGGTCCTTATTTTTTGAGGATGTCGATGACACCACCGTATCCGCAACTGGTGAGCGTTACAGGCAAATGCTAAACGAGTATTTTTTGCTGCAAATTGCTAAATTGGGTCTTGAGTATTGTTGGTTCCAACAGGACGGAGCAACCACTCACACAGCTTGGGCAACGATGGAAATTTTGAGACACCAATTTCCGAGCCGAGTGATCTCTCGTTTTAGAGATTTCAAGTGGCCGTCCAGATCACCAGATCTAACGGTGCCATACTTGTTTCATTGGGGCTTTTAGAAATCTCGCGTTAACCACAACAAACCACAAACCTTACAAGTCTCGAAAGCTAACATTGAAGAAGAAATCAACAATTTGGAGTTGTTTTGCCAGAAACAATTCAAAATGCCGTAAAACGAGCACAATTGTTCATCAACTCGGAAGGTAGACATTTAAGCGATATCATTTTTCATCTTAATGTCATCAATTTTACACCTTCAAATAAAATTTTAATGAAAACAGCAAATTCATATAAGTAATGGGCTTGGATTCCATACATGCTTAAGTTAATCATACGGTTACTGCCGCGGGTGGCTTGTACACGCACAAGGGAAGGCACTTACCTCACGCGTGTTAACCACGTCGTGCACAAGAACGATAGAGCATGTAGCCAATGCCAGTGTACCCGAGAAAGTCGGTTAAGATTTTAATCGAGAACTGCATCAAAGAACTTGCCTTTAAAACGACTCATAGAGTTGTTTAAATGAACATAGTATAGTATGACAGGGTTTCGTTGAGGGAAAAAGTGAGAGTTATTTCAACCCATCTCTGCATTCCACGTGCTGCTACTAAGAGTTTCCTTATAGTAATCCCATTAACGCTGATAGATCCGTAAATGGAATTCGGTTACTCAGAATCGGTAATCATGTTTACATTTACGTATGAACCGATGTGTTATGAGAAAGTCATCGTTGATATTAATAATAATAGAGTGCAAAAAGATGTTAAATATGTTTTACTAGCTTATGACATGACGCTGTTGGGATATCTATACTAATATTATAAAGAAGAAAGATTTGGTTTTTTGTTTGTTTGTAAAGGTTTATCTCCAAAACTGCTCAACCGATTTTAAAATTCTTTTATCTTCATAAAGCTATATTATTAGGGAGTAACATAGGCAAAAAAAGTACTGTTACTAACATAACCTAACCTACTTTTATGCGAGTAAAGCCGCAAGCAAAAGCTAGTATAGTATAAATTGGTATTATTAGTATGAAATATCTTAAACCACTGTGTAGCATGCTTAACTGCTTTCACTGTAAAACTAATAAGTAATTGCCAAAAATATTTAAACAAACGTTTTGGTGTACTAAAGCAATAATAAATTTACCCGGGTCATATTTACAAATCACAATCTACTCGAATTTAAATTTAATCAAAATCCCTTTAGGCACCCGTGTTGTCTTAAATAACAAAGACATTCCAATGGGTATATAAGATTTCAAATGTATAATATAAGTAATAATACTTATATTATGAATGTGAAATCTTATTAATACTAAAGGATCCGAGGTATATAAACAATTTTTGGTGTACTAAATCAACAGTGCCTAGACAATATTTACTGATGATAGTCTACTTGAATTTAAATTTGATCAAAATCCTTTTAGCTATCCGTGTTGTCTTAAATAACAAAGACATTCTAATAGGTATATAAGATTTCACATTTATACTATAAGTAATATTACTGTCATTGCGAAGTTTATTATTAAATACCTGAAGTTGTTCTATAATATATCTTTCTTTTAGGTATTTATTAAGCATATTAATTTCTTGGCCAATTCTGACACTGATTTAAGTATGTGTATTTAGCAATTTAATTAAAAACATTGTGACGATAATCGCCTAGACGCCCGGCGAACGCGGGCGCACGTCACTAGCCACCTCTCGCGACCGGTGGTGCGGGACTATATAAGGAAGGACGGCGTCAGTCGCGGCTCCTTGCGGCCCGGTTTCACACTCCCAGCTAAGTGTCCTGATTATACAAGGACCACGAAGCAAGTCTTTAGCGAACCACGCCCTGACTATAGTTATATAAGTAAAAATTGTCTCTTTTATTTGTATCTTAATTCATTAAAAGTGTATTTGTTATACCTTCTCTCATTGTACTTCCTAATTATATCTACAGTTCTCTTAAAGTAAACCCTAAAGGTTACAACATATACAAATACATATACGGCCACATAGAAACAAAACGGTACAACTTATTGAAAATGACTCAAGTTGTTGTGCATTATATTCAACACTCTGACAATGGCGAGGCAGTACAAGAATAACATCACTTTGCCACTCGTGTCGACAAAATTGTCGTCTACCTAAACTTCACCACTCTTAAGAATCGTCCAAAAGCACAACTCCTTAAACCGTCTGATTCGTCCATTATGCCCAAAAACTGGTCGCCTAGCCAAAACCCGAAAATAAAAACATTTCATCATTTACTACAGCGACAACAAGATCAAAAGAACAATTTCAAAATCAATGCACCATTTCGGAATCAGTCAACTGAACTCGTAGCCGCCAACGACTGCATTATGGTGGAATAATTAGTTGACGTGGGATGGTGATTATTTATCGTTTTGTTAAGCCGCCCGCGCCGGCGCCCCGTGGGCTCGCCTCTCAATAAATACGCACAAAGGAGACAAAGCAAACAATGGTATTGTTTCTGCGCCGGACGTCATGGTTCTCGAGAATGGCACGCCTTGAAAAGGAAATGGTATGCTCAGTGTAAGTGGAGACTAATAATTATTTTATATGTTTAAACGTGATAAGTACTTCAATAATGTTAACCTTATGCGTAATATATTGCAAATTGTATATATACAATAAACTAAAACCGAATGCAATGTATAAATCTTATATTTTTAAAAGTTGCCTGGGTCTTGGCAGATAAAAAGCAGTTGACATAGCCTGTAAACTTTAACATACTTAAAAACAAACAAAAAAAAGAGTTGTGTTGGCACAAGGAACATTGGCACTTTTGCTGACAGCAAAGCCACTTACGAAACTCTATAAACACTTACTTAATATAATGCTAGATAACAGGTCTTACTCGCGATAAAGTATTTAAAAGGTAATAACATAAATAATTCTGACTAAGTCAGGGTAGTTGCCGAAACCCGCACTTCACAAAGGCGCCGCTGAGCTCACATCAGTCAACACGTGACCACGATCGATGCAAGTCAGTCGAAACGTCGGGCAATCAATAGACATTTATTACCTTTTAAATACTTTATCGCGAGTAAGACCCGTTATCTAGCATTATATTAAGTATGTGTACAAATCGCGATCGTCTAAAAACTTCTATAAACACTGCTTAATGTTGGAAAACGGCGTAAATTAATTATTATCTTGGTTGAACTTACTTCCCCATCGGACTTAAAATCCTTAAAACTTGTCGTTATTTCAATAATTATAAACAGATAAATCGCCATTTTGTATAATGTAAAGTACTATAAAAATTGCTGTGGCCCATTCACGCACCGAAGTGCAAGTCAACTTTATTACACAATATTGTGTGATATTTGTCGGCTTACTGTTCAGATTAATGGTGTTGCATGTCCTCCTAGGTACAGCAAGGTAACGTGCGATTATTTCTCTACAAGATTTGTATTTTTTTATGTTTTACACTTTTCAATTATTGTATCGTCAAATAATTTATTGATATTCTTAACTACGGTTCTACGACATGTAAAGCATAATTATAATTAGCTTGTTATAAAAGCAATGTAAATTCATTGCTTTAAATATCGTATAACCGTAAAAATAAGGTTGCAACTATTCAAAATTTCTCAGATTCTTTATCAATATATACCACACAACAATATCGTATAATAATTTCAGGTCAAACATCGTTCAAGAACCCAACAATGCTTGTCCTTCTAACCAAGAATCACGGAGTTTTTTCAATTTAGCCGGTGTGACTTAGCCATATCAGAGCCCCACAATATTATCAGCAGTCTATCAATGTGATTGACACGGGCCTCGCCTTCGAAACGAAGAAAAATATGGCCTCCTACCGATATTAAGATTGATGGCCAACGGATACGACCCGATTCTTCTTGGCATTTAGCAAATATCGCATTGTCATTATTTATTTTATGATTTGTACGTCGTTTATAACATTGGACTTGTGAAATAAAAGGTATATTTTGTTTGTTGTTTCAACCATTGCTTAGAATCCGGTCATCAATTTCATTCGAGTTCAGAATTTGAAAGTATCGTTCTGAATTATTTTTATGACAGGAATCAGATATATAATAGATAAGTCTAATTGGACTCAGCGAATGAATAGACTAGTGGTTTGGATAGTGGTGGTTCCTACTTGCCGGTAAAGTTTTAAATCTCATATAAAGGACTACATTGACGTCTACTGGGCAAGTTACCAGACTTTGTCCTGCAACTTCATACGAAGAATTTCCTAACATAACACGAAACAACACTTAAGACTGCGCCGAGCGTAAGACAGATAATGACAGAGCTCGTGCGGCGCATATTGAAATCGGCGCGCGGCCGCCATGGTAAAATTGTATGGAGGATTTGAAGTGCTTTTTTGATAAATATGTATCTTTATTGTCAACCAATAACTTAAATATTTGGGACGGACAAATTGTAATATAACTATTTATGTTTTGTTTAAGCTGTAAAATAGGAAAGATTTCTACTGTTATAATCTAAAAATCACGTAACACGAGCTTTTGCATTTTTCGTGCATATTTACGTAATTTTTAAGGCGAAAATATTAATTATTTTAGGTATTTTTCACGAAGTAATTGTAAATGCATTTATTGTTATGATAAATGTATATTTTATATTTGTATTAAACAAAAAGTGTTGATTTTATTCACTTAACTGTGACCGCCTGTTTTGGCACATTTCGCTCGGTGCAGTCTTAACCTGACCAACGAAGGTAGTCTAATATTTATGTATACAAACAGCAATCTTGATATGCAAACGGAGAATAAAACTACTTTAAAACGTCTAGGCCTTTTAAGGTTACAAATTAGAATATGATAAGCTCGCTTTGAATCAACTGAACATTAGCGGCTCGGCAAAAAAAGGAGTCGCTGTACTCTTAAATGGGCAATGACCTCCGGATTTACCAATGATGGTGTCGTAGAACGTTCTAGAAAATTTGTTTACCGTATTTGTTATTGTATTTGCTAGCCACGATATTCTCTGGGTTGAAAACACTTCCCGCATTGAGTTTCTCCAGGCATATTTGAGCATCGGAGTCTAAGCTCGTAGGTACAATCCTGCATTGGATCTCTGATAAGTGTATAGTTGATGCAGTTACAGTTCCATCAATAGATACGTCCACACTAAAAGCGAGTGGGACATACCGTAGGGTATTAATTGGTATGTACTTGACATAACCTCCTTGTCTCCTGATGACTAATGGATATAAGTCAATGCATTCCCAACCACAAGTATTTTTTTGTACTTGTGGTTTAAAATGCATCTTTCCAAGAACAAGCTCAAAAAGGTTTACTTATTTGAGTATTCTACTGTGTTCAATTTCTTGCTAACCATGAGCTGTTTTATTGTACAAAATATAACAAAAGGTATCTGTCAATCGCTTAAGGCGCCTTTGTAAATATGTCGTACTATCGGAAACGTTAAATATAAAAATAAACACGGGTTACTCGGTATATTAATGAACGATAATTTTTAACCAAACCAAAGCGAGTATTTCACATAAACCGCATACATTGCGCAATTGGAAGGGACAATTGAATTGGTTGAATGCAAAATTGTTACCGAAGCGGGTTTGGAACGATCGCGGTTAATAAACACAATTTTCTGTCATTTTTGTCGCTATAAACAAAGCGTGTTAAATAAGTTGGTTGTATTTATTTCGCCAAAAACGTATACTTTACGAATTCGAATTTAGCAAATCTTTGAAAATAGAAGATATATAAAATATGATTTGCATAATAATAAAAAAATAATATCCTCCAGACCGATTTCGGCCACGGCGGCCAGTCTTAACGGTGACTGGCCAACTACGCAGGAGATATTATAGTGCACAAGTGTGTACGCAAACACAAGTGCACTCTCTGTTCCCTAACTCTCATAATCCGATGGAACGGTAATCCGACACGACCGGAGAGAGATCAGGCGCAGAACCAACGGCTTTACGCGCTTTCCGAGGCACGGGAGTGTCTTACACCGCCAACTTCCTAACTCCGGGCTGCTATTGAGACTTCTTAACTGGAAAACCCAATAATTGTTTGTTGGCTCGACCCGGGATTCGAACCCGAGACCGTATGCACAGCAGTCGCATTCACTACCGCTACGCCATGGAGGCAGATATGTTATTATATAAAATACATACATAATAACAATTACATTGTTATAAGTTTTACCTATAAGTAAATTATAGTGCTGTTTATTATAATAGACAAAAATTTATGAGTGGTGCCAAAACTTTACATGAACATTATCTCAGATAGTAAAACATAATTATACTCGAGGTATTTAATATAACAACAGTCGTAGTATCGTTTATCTACTAGGCTATACACAGTAATTTAAGTTGATAAGATCTACATATATTTTGTATCTACCTGATAATAATTTACAAATTTAGACTAATATATATCAAAGTATACGATAGCTCTATAATACCCATTACGTAGCTTGACAAATGCTTATTAATTAAAATTATTGTTAGTGCGATTTTATGCATTTATGTAACTTTAACTTAAACAATCAAACTTATAAACATACGCCAGTAATATATAAGTCAATGATAAACAGCCTTTATTTTTTATTGAGAAGATGGTTTATTGCTACGTTAGCATTCGAAGTTATAAACAAATTTAATATTTATGAATCAAATGATTTATATTTGTAACATGATTTGGATTAATGCTCAAAAACACATTATTCAGGCCTGATAGTTTGTAACGGTCAATTTTAAAGAACTTTTTAGAAAAAAACAAAACTACATATATGTATTTTCCTAGCGTGTTTCCTATATAATAAATATTGTGAACTAGGCAATAGTTTTCATGCATAATTTGTACATTAAACGTTTTGCATGCAACCCCATAACCCAATTATAAAGTCCTCATATTACAATAGTTAGTGTTGCAGCTGTGTAGTAACTGAGTTAGTTGTGCCATCCCATATTAGGGTAAAATTCTCCCAAGGGTCTCTACATGTTGGACCCATGTCCACACTTAAGCCTGCCATAGGCCCGGGGATTCTCCGTAAGGAAATACCAGCGCAGCCACAGGGCCACACATTTATAAAATTTGAATTATATTCCAATAAATGTTTTGTTTACAAGAAGTTTTATGAGCATTTAAAATGTGATAGTTCAAAGGAGCATGCCAGGACGCCATAGTAATTTGGGCCCACAGGGCACACCTATTAAGGCTAATGATAATAATAGTAAGCAATGCCAATAATTAATAAGCATTAGAAGTAATTAACAAAAAACTTGGCATTTTAAAGTTATCAAATCTTACATCTCATCAATACAATTTGTATTAAATATGTGTTATATAATTTTAAACGTTATTTTAATTTATTTATGAGTACAATCTATTAGGAATGAAATAAAACAGAATACATTGCAGTTTTATAGCATATAAGTAAAAGTCGTCGATATTAACTGCAATAAATAAACACTAACCGTCACAATGGAGTTGCAAAACAAACAATGATATTGACATTTACGTTTTCTAGCATCATACAAGTTAGAGATGGTGTTGCCATAATAAACACTAAACCTCGATACATCGATAATATACATTACTTTAAGTTAATCAAAGCAATCTTGCAAAGATAAAACGAATAATAATTATTAATTTTTGTATTACTTTTGTATAAAAATAATATGAACGATTAAAATAATGTGAACGATTAAATAATAATTATATACTATAACAATGATAAATTACTATTTCAATTAATTACTTGTCAGCACATTTTGTGTAAAGGCAACATTTTCACGTTAGTCTACTTGCTTCCAAGTTCATAGTTAAGTCGTTATCTTGTTTAATGTTTTTAGAAAATATTACCGACTCGTACAGAATAATAAATACAAGAAAAACTAGGATAAATATTAATATATTTCTTTAGCATAGCCAATTTCTTGTGCACCTCAGGGCCTAATACTGGCATGCCCCTTTAATATACTGTCTAGAATAATTTGGAATGTTTATAAATGAAAAAAGGTTCGTGTTATAAGTTAAGTACTAAAAGTACGAAGAACAATTTTACATGTAGACGTGTGCGGATTTTTAGTACCCTTGACGTAGAATAAGTCTGTCTGTTTCTTACAGGTGTTAAAAACTTAACAACCCTTCTATTCTTTTGGCTCACTGGCGTAAGCTTCTATAGTAATTGCGAAAAGCATGAAATGTATAATACGTTCGTTTTTCTCAGCAATAACCTAACAATAATATCAACAGCAAACTGACTCTAAGTGATTAAGAAAATATTTTCCTTGACAGTTCATTTTAGTGGTCCATCCATATTTAATAGCGGACTATTTTGAGCTATTTGATATAACCAGATTTGAAATATCATCCTACAAATAATTTCATCTTGAAATCCGAGTTTCCAAATAGAATCACTGTATAATTCTAGCTGGAAGCTCTGTTGCAGCACTCGAAACGTCCGGTTCGGAAATGTTGTAATAATATTAAATATCCGGGGCTGTACCGCTGTACCGCACCGGCGTGCTGCCGTCCGGGGGTGCTTCGGCTAGCTTCACTCACAAGCACCACTTTCTTATAACTGCGCGAAGAGCGGAGATTAAAGTGGATGATAGCTATTTATGTGCGAAAAAAGATGAGGGCGGTAGGATTCTTTGTTTTCGATGATTCAGTATAGGCTGAATATCATGACGGGAGTACAACACTTACTCAACCGCTAACCATGTGCTTTAATTTTGAGTATAGTATTGACAAAATTGCATATATTGACTGCTCTGATGGCACAATAAATAAAATAATAATTATCCCATCGCTACCAATGCGCAAAATTTTATACATTTGATCCGTACACTTAACAGTGAACAATTTATTTTGTGCGACCAACAAACAGTTTGCCCATTTTGGGTGTACTTTGTGTTCGTTGCTAAAATGTTTGTTATATTCCCCGTGTATAATCACTAGAGAGAGAAGAAAGATAACATATATTCTTAATTATGATTAATCTGAATCTTCTTCTCCCTTAGCCTTTATTATTCCCAAGTCACTTGGGGTCGGCTTTTCTGGTCTAACCGGATTTGACTGGATATCAGTTTTTACACTGAGCGGCTGCCACCTGACCTCCGCAACCCGAAGGCTAACGATACCCTAAGGCTAGACCAGTGTCAGGATATTAGAGGGTACTGACTTTCCCAACGACTGCCATAGATGTTCATGGCAGCCGGGACCGACGGCTTAACGTGCTCTCCGAGGCACGGAGCAGGCGATAATTGTCAATCAATACGCACATAATTTCGAAAAGTCATATAACTTCTGAAAGTCAGAGGTGCGCGACATGGGTTCGAACCCGAGACCCTCTGCATTGCAGTCTGTTGGTCTCCCCACTGAGCTATCGCTGCTACTAATTATACTACTGCTACTACTAATTATGATTAATATGAATATCATGTATAATATTTTCCGAGATTCACTATTTTATTTGTTTAATATATCATAACTAATATTATGCTATGTTAAACAAATTAAAAAAATAACAAACACAATAAAATTACATATGATACTTAATAAATACTTAATATAAATACTCAATCAAATTTTGCAGCATACATCCAACTTACTAGCCAAAAACAGTAGCCAGCCTTTATTAATACTAGCATTCTAAACAGGTACGTCTGATATAAGCACACATATCTCCGGACCGACAACCGCGCAGTGTTTAGACTGTGCGTATTTTTGGCGCCACAAACAGGGTCGCAAAGGAAGTAACATTGAGAACTATTGAGCTCGAATGAGGATGAATTGCTGTGACGTTTTGCCTGTTCAGATATTTATTGCGTGCTGAAATTTATTCGCTAGGTCCCTTTGGTTACTGTGGCCTTTTTATGGTTGTGAATTTGTCTTGGACTCGTTGCGTACTAGGTCATTTTATTAGCCAAATCGATATAAATCAAGAATCCGATTTGGCTAATAAATTCAATCAAAATCAACACTTATGTGTTGAAGATAAAATGTAAGAAAATAATATTGGAATTGTATGGATTGATGGCTTTTCGCAATCCTAAATAATATTCGAAATGCGAGTGTGAGCTTGATTGTTTGTTCTGCTTTCACGTTTTAGCTACTAGACCGATCACCATAAAATTTTGCATAAACGGTATTAGAGATACATAAAAGGATATCGCATCCAGAAAAAAATACTGTTCCCGGGCGAGAGAAGCCGAGGATAAAATCTAGTAGGTTAATAATTTTGTTGAAGTGTAGACAAGATATATGTGCGAGGTTCCCTTATCGCGATAATTGTATCAGCAGTTTTTTAGTAAAAATACACGAGCACACTGTATTTCTAAACGCTATCATAGATTGCTTTACATACATATCTAAAGCAAACACTTGAAACCCCAGACACCGACACTAGGTTATATGTTGAATATATACCCAGTTACTCTCACATTTGCTATGTGCTGTAGTCGAAACCACTGCATATGGCACATGGCTGTGACAATGTGAGCATTTAAACCACCGTACCGTATGTAGATATGAACGTTGGCTTTACCAGTATGAATACAGTATTAAAAATGATTTATTTTATAAAGAGCATTTCCAATATTGAATGAACAGTTTAGTCATCTGGATTAGGGTTATTTTTGGTTTAATAATGTAGCCTGCCGAATGGCCCTCGTAGGAAAATACCTTCCAATGATGTCTAGTTTTATTTTGTCCATTATTGTCTAAAAATATATTTTCATACAAATACCTGCAGTTTCACCCGCTCTGTGGCTAAGGTTCTTACCGTGATTAAATGGAATATAAATACTAAAACGATTTATTAAATCTGACTGGTGGTTTCTATGTTCGGCGTTTTCAAATAAACAAACAATATCTTTAGTGTAAAAGTATTATTATTACAGTATATGTACATATGTATGATGTAACTCGGAATATGCAAGACTTTTTTGGACTCAGACCTGCAATTTATTCTGTAAAAACAACGAATGGTATTTCGTATCAAAAAGCTTCACGTGTCCTACATCTTATCGATATAACCATAAATTGTTTGAGCATTTTAAGAGCAAGGCCTGTCTGCCGGGGAATGTCGCGTTGTTCGCTATATTTTGGTTTATTCAACCGAAGCGTTCCCTCAGGAGCGAGCAGTGGCGGCAGTGGGCGTTTTTCCGCTGTTTCGTTTTCCACAGAAAATCATACTTAGTAAGTCCTTTTTGTAAGTTGTGACGAGAACTGTTTACGTACGCTTTGTTGGTTGCTACACACGTATTGGAATGTATTTCTCTCGTGTTTTCACGACTGTTTTTAACGCAAGAATGTATGCGTTGAAAATGTACTGGGTGATGTAGAATTAATTTGTGCTATTAAACGATGGAAGCGATTTAAGTGTCTATGTAATTTGATTGCTTTTTGTATGACTATGGAATGTTTATTTTTCTTCTACTTGCCACACTTCATACATACATCTGAAACAGTATTTTCTGTTTATCCAATCTTTAAGAAAGTAATACGACTATATACGGATTTTGTCGCGTTGTTTATTTGACACTTTATTACATAATTTTGAAAATTGTTACACTACTACTACTATTAAACTTTACTAATTTTTAAGCTAATTAATTTATTGTTAAAACTGTTTAGATTTAATTTAATTTTACACTTTCACCGACGTTTCGGTTGCTTTTCAGCAGCCATGGTCACGGGGAGACTAAAAAATCCGTATATAGTAGTTTAATTTCAATGAATAATATTCGCGTAAACAGAAGACAATATTATATAAAGTAATACGATTTTAACGAGATATGTTTTATCATTTTAATAGATATTTTAGTATTAATATGTATGCATTTTATTATTCTACGTGGTGAACAGTTTTTTTTTTTCGACAAAAGAACCTCATCTTTAGGCGAGGTACGTCGTAACGAACACAACAGATTCTAAGTCTGAGTTGCTATATCTTATTTCTAGAAGTAGCTCAGAGTCTCAAACTGAGTTCAATAAACGATAACTCACTTACCTTTATATATCTAATATACGCGGAATATAGATAACCGGAAAATAAAAACGTGACGCTTCTCTTAAACTTCTATTTGTAAATAAAAATGCAACTTTCGTATTAGGGTACAATCCTGTGTTACGGTGGATTTTACATAGATTCAATCAACAGATACAAAGGATACCCACACTTATAACAACTATTTATGGCTTACATAATTGTTTGTGTATGGTTCGAAACCACAGCAGCCATCACATGGCACTCGGTGACGCTACCATTACGCCGTGCAGTCACAAATGAAGAAAGAGAGTGTCTTAAAATATATACGTATAGGCATACTGCTAAGTTATCTTATTTGTTTGAATATATATCATGCAGCCGAAGTTTCAAGCTATGTGCGCTTGAAACTTATACACACTCCATAATCTCTTGAATATTTCGTAAGTTAATGAAGCCACCATAATATTTATAGAGTTGCTTAACAGTTGACGCATATCTGCGCTACACACTCCAACTATAATTTTTGATAACAAACTTAGTTAAGCATAAACGCTTCGTACTATTAGTACAACTGTACATGTTAGTCGTTTGATAAAACTTGGCCTCAAGCGACCTCCGGAACTAGAACTAAAGCAATGCATTAAGAATACGACAAAAAAACGAAACGACTTGAATTCGCCATCCACTTAGAGTATGCATAAAAGTTTTGTAAAAATGTATTGCTACTGAATCAAGTTTGTAAATTTACAAGATCAACATGAGTTTGTTTACGTAAAGTAGCTACAAATTAAATTACAAATCAAATAGCGATCTTAATGACGCGGGGATATTAAATTAGTTGAATGATAAAATATATCTGTTAATGTATTTTAATGTTACAACATGTATTTTAATTCGACTGGTGCCAATACAAACAAAGCAGTTAGACTATAACATTTTACAAAAAGCGTTATATCGACGGCGTAGTGGTTAGTGTAACCGACTACCACGCCTGAGGTCGCGGGTTCGATTCCCGCACAAGTCAAACATTTGTGTGCATGAACATAGATGTTTGTCTTGGTCTGGGTGTTTCTATGTATAATATGTATGTATTTATAAAAAAAAGAAGTATATATGTATGTTTATCCATTGTCTAGAACCCACAGTACAAGCTCTGCTTAGTTTGGGCTAGATGGTGCTGTGTGTATGTGGTAGAATATTATTATAATTATATTGTTAATATTTGTTACTACTGATGTTTACTCTTTAAGTGTAGATATTTTACCTTCCTACCATCATACCACTCAACACCGCAGCAGAGTAAGCCAGAAAATTCTCTGGAATGAAATATTTGCCATGATGTTACTCTAGCGCTAAGAATTGCCGATCTTTGAATAAGATTTAGGCTGCAGCTTAGCTGAGTATATCTATTGCTGCAGTCTATGAGTCACGGTTACCACTAACCATCAGGCGGGCCACTAGCTTCGTTGCCACTAAAGATAATATAAAAGTAATTCTTAATGCGTCACTGTTTTGCATGACAAAAGCCAAATAAGTTCAGTTGTTACCAAGGTACTATATACGAAAACGATAAAAGTCTTTTCACTACAATCATCAGAGGCCCAGTGCCCAGCAGTGGTATAAATTTTAAACAGGGTTGATGCTCATTTATTTTAATAATTTATCATTTTAGTACGTATACACTTTCTGCCATGTCTAGAAACCTGCCATCTGCATAGATTTTAGGTTGACTTACGCAAATGCTTTTAGCGATTGATGTTAGAGACAAGATGCTACAATACTCTTTCTTTTATGCAAATAACCTTACGGTTTGCCTTATAGCAACCAGTGAATGTAGCCTATTATAAAAAGAGTCCTTGCACTTACTACACGCGGTACAAATATTATTATTAGTGTTATCTATTTATGAAAGAGAAAGAAAAAGAAAGGATTTTATTTTTGCACCATCACGCCATACATCAATCATTAAAATATAGGTACAACAGAAATATACTAAAAAAAAATACAAAAATCTTTAAACAATTGAAATTTTATTTATGTGCAGATGCATATCCCACCTGACGGCACAAAAATATCAGTGATGCGCTCAGCATAATGCTGTACTTGTATGTACTTGCATTGCTGGAAGCACTACACAGCGCTGACTTTCAGCGAACACCACACTGGACCTTTGGTCCGCCAATAGTACATAAGCATAAAATAAATAAATAGACGTCAAATATAATGTAACATAATAATCAAATTATACAATTTATCGTCTAGACCAGTAGATTATTTGGATATACCTAATCCTATTAAGGAGGAAAGTTTTTATCTGTACTTCCTGGTCTTTTGTTCACGTTAAAGTCTTGATTTTATGTTTTGAGAGAGTTAAATCAAAAAGAAAATTAGCTTAGATATAAAAAATACGATTTTCGTAATATCTTGTATGTTATGTAAAATACTAATTATCAATAGGAAATATACTAGAATTTACTTTCCCATTAATAATTAGTAAGACCAGTGTTTACTTAATCATAACAAACCAGTGACAAAACTAAGGTTTATCACAGTCGTGTATCCATCGAATGAATGTACAGCTTTAACTAGTGCTGTAGCGACACGGCCCACTGGCTGCGAAGCGCCTTTAAAATTGAGCTTAGCAATTATTTGACTCGCTCCGGTCATTTTGCACCAGCGGGGCCGGAAGCTAATGTATCTGTCCTTATTTATTTTGTGAATTCAAAAGGTTCTCTGCAGTGTTTGTGTTGCGCGATAGTATGCAGGAAAGTAGTTCATACAATTTTCATATTAAAGCTAGTGGAATTTTATTCATACACTTTCAAAATTGTTCTAAAATAACGGCAAAAAGCTGAAATATGCCTCACATAGTCCGAATTTCTAGTCTTGTTGTATATATTGCGGTCAGTTTCTGTTTTTTATTAAATTCCATGCAGTGAAAATGGTTTCATCTATACCACTCAAATCAAGAATCCTCTAGGATTGAACTATTTGTACTGATATTTGGCTTTTAAATGTTGTATACTACTATTGTTGCATACAAGCCATAGCTTTTAGTCACTTGAAACAGACTACAGTAATTACTCCAACAACTAAAGTAATTACTTTCACGTTGCAAACCTTTTGAAAATGGAGTTGCTGTAATGTTCCTGCGAGGCATAAAGAATAGTCCCCCAACATCACAACACCTCTATCACAACGCCTCTTTAAATAACCCTGAAGACTACTATACCCGTACATGAAAACTGCGTCAAAGATCACACTTACTGCAGTACAACCGGTAAGTAATAAGTTCTGAGGACTTCCGTTCCTACAGGACCGGACAACAACGCACGAGTGCTACCCGTAATATAGCAAGCGATAATTGCTAAACGGTAAGCGTTTCAGACGGGTATCAGAAACTTTATGTTTATTTGCCATCTTTAATAATAAAACAGAAAGTCTTTCTTACACAAGCGCAATCAGGTAGGAATATTTAGATTTCATTGACCGTTACAACTTCTTGAACAAACATTCAGTTACGTTACATAATACACCTGCAGCATTAAACCTGAGATAAATTCATCAAACACTGAATCTAGACACACATTTTCACTTAACCCTTCCAAACATTCGCAGTACAGAATTAACACAAAAGTTATAAAACAAACCAGTATTATACCGAAACAAACGAAACTTGATACTTTCGTTCCCTCATTACACCATATCATTAAACCTTAATGATTCCGCATATTCCAGGAACCTCCATCAAGACTGTTGCTACTATACTTAATCCTTGTTAAATACCTATGTTCTTGTACTACGCTAGGAACTTCTTTGACTAGAAGAGCTCGCTCACATTACACAGGACAAGGTATTAGTTGGTATCCTTGCTTTTGTGATTTGTGAGTCTGTGGTACCAATTATTGGGTACCATAGCGGTAGTGAATGTACTGTGCATGAGGTTATTGCCGTGCCGAGCCAACAAAAAAGTTATTGTTTTATGAAAACCTTTTTAAGGTAATAGGTACTAAAGATTTTGGATCTTGGATTGGCTCTTTTATTATTGGCCTCCACAAACAGCTCATCATTAGGTAGCATGAAATCATTTTGACTGGTGAGAAAAAGCTTAAAGTGTTATTGCATGCACGAGAGCGTGAAAATGCTATCTTTTCTGTAACGCGCTGTCTCTTTCTTACATATGTAATAATAACGAATATAAAAAGATAATAAAGAAATACAGAGGTTCCTTGTTTTACAACCGTCAATAATCTAATTATTATCGTCAAGAAGGTAATATACTTGTTTGCACAAAAAATAACATGGTAATATAATAGCCTAATTTTTGTTATATAAGTATTGCCACATGTATAGAACCATGTGTAGCAACTTAGGTAAAATAAGATATCTCATTAGTTTCTAGTCTAGACTGTAATAATACAAACAAAGTATAATTAAAGTGCTTCACAGTAAACTAAGAGTTCCATGAAACAACAACTTTCAAAAATAAATTATTCTATGAATCTATATTACAGAATTACAAAAGGCTTTTAATGTATATTTAAGTAACCTAAATTACAATTTATGTGAGAAATTGGAACTGCCAGCTAGACTTGAATCCCGTAGGATGTGAAGACTAAAAAATTGTCTATAGGGAACCGTAGGTGTACAATAATACAATTTATTCTGGTTACCTCTCACGGGAATACAAGGCTTTTTTATATTACACGCGAGGTGGTTATATACTCCCTTATTGCTATAATCTTTTGTTCACTATTATAATAATAATACCAGTGGGTACTCATCTTCGAATAATGATAATAATAATATCAGCCCTATGTATAAATTATTCTATTGTACGATACGCTAGGCCCGTGCCCGTGCCTCCTTCGTCAATCGTTCGTTACAAAAGGCCCGTGTCTTTTCAAACGAACGATTGACGAAGGATTACGATATAGCGTAACCGTGCCAACACGCACTGAGCTGTGCGGTGTGTGCAGTGCGTGTTGGCAGACTTCATTTATCTTCAAGAACATTATAAAGAACACTCAGATATGCAGGTTTATTTATGATTTTTTCCTTTACCATTAAAGCAAGCGATAATGAGCGTAAATTCAGAGGCCTTTGGATCGTACTTGAAACCTCTGCGAGGATGTCCAACGATCTATTAATAGGAGATCACTACTTCTGTTTGTCCACTAACACGCATATTTTTTTGAAGAGTTGTCCCACATTGCAGCCCATCTATCATAAGTACGAGTCTGATTGAAAGCTAACATTGTAAAGTAGCATTAACATTTTCACCTAATAGCGAAATCGATTTACTCAGAAAAACACACTGGCATCGCAAACATGACGGTTACTTGAATGAATGAATAATATATGTACATACATGTAATTTGCATATTGTATCGAAACTTCACACATCTTTATAGTACAGATTTTATTTAATAGTCTTATGTATAAAATAGATACATAGATTCACGTCTATATCACCAAAAGGGTAATACACCTATATTCCCTAGCTGTGGTTCCACGTACAGAAAATAAGTATATTGCTGGTTACCAGGCACAGTTCTAGATTCCGTGCTATTATTGAAAATGTCTAGGCAGAAAACACCTACAATACTTTGCTCCATTCAGATCTCAGATTGCCTTATTCACAATAAAACACTTCTTCGAAAAAGCAGCTTTCTATTATAGAAAATATTAAAAAAAAGTTGCCCGTTCTGCGATTAACTGAAAACTTATAGAGACAAAAACACTTCAAGTATGTCTGAAGGAGATACAAAACGTATAAAAGAGCTTCTAAAGGCACTTTTCACAATGAAATGCTTAAACTAAACACGTTATACTAAATCCGTATAATTTTGTACTAGAACCGAGTGTGTAATTACTTGGCGCCGACATTCACACGTCGTCGCACGGGAGTCGAACCCGCGCCGTCTGAGAGAGCAATTTGCTGTGCGCAGTAATTGGCGAGCTTTGTGCCGTCCGACCCCGCGTTAGTTAACCTCTGGCAGATTTATGAACGCCTGGAATTTGAGAAGCAATTATTATCACATTCTGTGAGTGTAAATTCTGTTTCTAGGGGAATTATTTAAATTAGCATTAACACCAATTACACACGGAGTCTTTATAAATCAACGGGCCTGTGGCCTCGCTTGTGTGGATTGAATGAATAAATAGTATGTTCAGAATGTCTTTGCCAAAATGTCTCACTTATAACAAATGCAAGAGCAGTTTGTATTTGTTTTTAATATAAAATTTTAGCAGATATAGCCTAGTGGGAGACCATTTGACTACCACGCAGAGGTCTCGAGTTCGATCCTAAAGCACGCATCTGTGAGTTTTCGAAGTTATTCAATTATTAATTATCGCTCACTTTAACGGTAAAGGCAAACATCATGATATACTTGCATGTCTAAAAGTTCTTCATCATGTTTTCAAAGATGGGTGAAGCCTATCCACCCGCACTGGGCCAGCGTAGTGGACTTTGGCATAACCCTTCTCACACAAAGAAGAGGTCTGAGCCCAGGAGTTTAACAATTTGTATACAGGGCTGATACTATTATAATTCAAAGATTTATAACAAGATGTACCCTACCTTGTTTAAACATAGTCATCTTTCCGGACGTCAAGTTTTCATCTACAAAGCAATGTCAAAATGACATATATATAATAAATATAGCATTATCACGCTCACTCGTATTCAAAATTGTACACTATTGTTCTTAAGTATGAGCTCTCTCTTATCGCTGTGAACACTTTCTCGTGAGATCTAAGGATGGTGAGGTACATCCATGATGAATTTTTTTTATTCAGATATATCGTGCTCTAGTAATAATTCCTGTGTGGCAAGGATTTTATAAACATTGAAATACATCCCATGGCCAATGGCCATACATCTAGACTATTTACATAAATATTTGTCACGTGCAGAGATCGAATTCAAAGCACTCAATGTGGCTTAATGGTAAAGTGACCCCTGTAAACATTGCGCCATTCATGCAGTATAATTATAAATATTCATGTACATACCGCACAGTGAGCGGATATTATGATCAACATAATTAACCGATTAGTGTTACCGCTTTGTAGCTGTTATGTGTTATAATAAAAAAAAAACGCGCTATAAATTGTCCTCTCGCTTATGATTAAATTAATGAATAGAATACATGGCTAACATGTCTAATTTTAATTTTCTTGCGTCCTGGAGGCCGCCAGCATTTTCTTGTCTTGTTCTTAATATGTATGTGACAGCAAAATAGCAACAAGGATGGACTGACACTGCCGGACTGATAAAAATCAATAATAAAATATTATTTGTACATAATATAATTAAATATAACAATATCGTAAAAGATCGGGTTTGATTTCATTTAAAAAACATTTTTTATTTTAAATACCTAATATTATTTAAAATATTGAATTATTCGGGATAAAAGTAAGTGTCAATGACGTATTTCTGTTTCCTATTATGCAAGAGACTTATCTTGCTTTTAATATTCGTTTTGGAGCGAATAGTAAAATTTGTAAGAAAATCTTCTTCACCTTACCCTTATTATAATACCCAATTGCCTTGGATCGTCTTTCTAGTGTAACCAGAATCGGGTGAATTAGTCTTACATGAAGCAGAGTAATATTAACCAGCCCAGACCGCTCCCATTTTCAAAAAATACATATTTTGACCGGTAAGGGAACATTGTTTTAATGATAAAGTAATTTATGTAAGACGCAGAATATCGTTTTTAGTCATGAAAAAAACACAACACTTTCCGGCACCCTATAAAATTTGAAGTTAAGACATGACGACTTTATAAAAAACATCATAGAAGGAAAAGTGGAAGGAAAGAGAGGAAGGGGCAGACCCAGAAGAATTCACAGATCAATTTAGAGAAAAGGCGAAGGTCATGTCTTATAAGGAGATCAAGGTATTGATCGAAAATCGAGAAAGATGGCGTATACTCTACCGATAAGAGTAAAGCTCTTACTTAAGAGCTTTGCATAAAGAAGAAAGAAGATGCCGTCCTTTGGGTCGGCATCTCAAGTCCTTTCTCAGGTGGAACAAAAGCGTCAATAGTTTTTATTCTTACAAATTAAACACAATGGCAGGCGATAGGTAAGAACATTTTCCGAATGACATTTTTATGAATGCAAAAGTGTTTTTGTTGATTTATAAGTCTTTCTTAAATAAGGGAAAAACATAATATTGATTTTCTTTTTTCATAGTGACATTTATATGGCTCAATGGTGGCACAAGCTACATTATATCTAAAAAAATATACATAGCTCCTGTATCTAATCTTATTACTTAAGTGAACGGTAGCCTCGCCGTGCTAATGATTCGAAACCCACCCAGGACTACTATTCTTGTGATCCAAATAATAATGATTGCTTAAGGCTTAGGTGCACTTTCTGTTCTTTAATAGTATGTTTGTAAGTCCTCCGTGACACAGGCCTGGATTCCAAGTGCGTGCGTAAATAAAAAGGTTAAGAATTGAAATTTTGCCTAAATATTTTAAGAATATACATGTATATTGAAGAGAATATTTGTGCTTATATTTCAACATTTCAATCCTTTACGTACATATGTACGTACTTAAATGCAGTCTAAGTCCATGCTAAGCGAACTCTAGCGTCTAGTTCACAGAACTACATAAAAGGAACACAAAAACGCATTAAAAAGCTTAAACAACTTCTATGTAAGGAAATTTGGTTTGATTTTTGGTATTTATTTCCTACAAAATTTTGCCCGCGGATTCGCTAACGTAACTGTATTTTTTTCAGAATGAAAGGTACCATATGTCTTTTTCTGTACCCCTGACAACGTGTATAAGAAATTTCATGATGATCGGTTTAGTAGTTGAGGCGTGAAAGCGTAACAAAGAAATAAACAAACAAACAAAATAACAAAAACAATTAGTTAGTATTAATACAACGCATATAAACAATAATATGAACATACCCTAGCATGCATGTAAATGTTGCATAAAAATCAGAAAGAAAAATAAACCTATATATAATATATTTATAATATTCTCTATCGTATTTTATAATTAATCGATGTTTCCCGTAACATATTA
Source organism: Catocala fraxini (assembly GCA_930367265.1). Classification (NCBI taxonomy): domain Eukaryota; kingdom Metazoa; phylum Arthropoda; class Insecta; order Lepidoptera; family Erebidae; genus Catocala; species Catocala fraxini. The sequence continues at coordinate 20,316,581 of OV884029.1, forward strand.
TACTATTAATTAAAGCCTTCACACATATCATTTTATTTTAACATAATCAGTTGAGTAATCCATTTACTTATGGAGTAATAATCGCATTATTTCGGTAGCGGTATCGGTAATGTTTACGACAACTACAAATTTATTTTTGGAAATAACTTTTAAGCTGTTGGTTGTGGGTTTTGGTTAAAACATAAATAATCTCACGCCTACATCTGCAAAGGGGTGGGCTAAAGAGTATAGTGCACACAAATTTTGCCAATTATAATTTTTGTAATAGTAGAGCGTATTACTGTTTACCGGGCACAATTTCAAACATCGTGCTGCTACTGATTATAATGGTATTAGATATTAATTATATTTACATTCTTTCAACTTATTTGTCGATACTCATTCAGCCAATCTGGTGGAATAAACCCTAACCCTTCTCGTATTGGGAAGTGCCTTGTGTCCAGTTGTGGGACAATTTCTGCACAGAGATGACATTATACATTCTTACAATAGAAAAAACTACTAGTTCTTCTTAATGGAGAAGGTACTGATCCCTGGAATTCAGGTAATTACTTAGTCCAGAAAACAGTACAGACATAATGATGTACCTACATATATTGTATAATACATGTTTGGTTGCAAATAAACTTTATTATGTATTATTATTAAACTTATTAATATCACACTGTAATATTGGTTATGACTACATGGTTGACTAAGTAGTACATTATTAAATTGTCTCGCCAACGTGCTAAATGAAGCAGATTTAACATTAGCACAAGAAAAAAAATATCCACGTCACCACGCACACAATGTTTTTGAAAACTCTGATATATAGGATCTGTGTTTATTCGCTCATGTGTGTTAAAAAATACTTTCCACTTACGTTTTTCACTGATACTGAAATTTCGTTCAAAGTATTACTGAGTTTTATGCGAGTATGTATAATCTATATGTACCTACCGGTAAAATTCTGTTACGCAAAAATAGGCTCAATCACTATTATGCAGCATATACGCCTTGATGATCATAGCCTTGTCTTTTTACACTTAAAATTTATACGATACTAGATGACCCCGTGTACTTCGTATCACCTATCCTAACGAAATTTTCTATATTTTCTCACCGTTTAAACCTTCCCTGGACTACGACAAACATTTCAATACCAAAATCAGCTAAATCAGCCCAGCCGTTCTCGAGTTTTAGCGAGACAAACAAACAGAAATTGATTTTTATATATATAGATAGTGACATTCCGCTTCCTAAGTCGTAAGCTACTTGTACGGATGAAATGCGTAAATTATCATCTGTTCATATGCCTGTGCTCGGTTAACCCGTATCGTGCAAACAAGCGATATGGGCCACTTTCAAAGTAATCCAAAATATGAATCAGTGCAGGTACCCCACACGAGCGACTTGTTGCAAAAATCTTCAAAGCATAATAAGGCATGCTACTACATGCCTAAAAATGTCAAAGCCGCATATTGGCATAGAAAATATTGCACAAAGAGCGAGTTGAGTAAATTGCTCTATAGTTACTAAACTAAATTACCCTATGTTCGCTATATATTATGGCATGCTGTTTTAGTATCAGCACTGGAAAAACAACACTGTATTATCGTATATTATTTCAAAGATTTTCAGCTACAAAACTGATTTGTGCATCTGAGATATTTTTGTTGAGTACGGACTAAAGGTGACTAACTGATTCGGTATTCTCGGATGACAGAACAAAGTGCACGGACTGACATTTGAGACGCGCAAGCCACGCTAGGGGAACGAGCACATTACGCGATTGTAGAAACATTATATTTTTCAGATGCAGTCGAGAATAGAACTGGTCGACGTGAAGTTTACGATATTTGCTTTGGTTAGTCTATATTTTGGATGTCAATCGGATACTTGCATCCGTAGGAAATACATGACTTTTATTTTGATTATAGCAATGTTTTGAAATTTAATACCATTAAATTCCATTTAGATGACATATAGATAATTAAATTTCAAACCCTACATATAAATATTATTCAGTGTTCATAGGGTTTGTTATAGTTCCACCAGCTATTTTCGACTGTATGTATTTTGTACGAAATTATTTACTTTCGTAAAAAATACATACAGTCGAAAAAAGCAATATTATGACCTATTTTCACCGTTATGTGTTACCATAATATATTTTATAAATAAAATACTAGGCACTTTAAGACTCTTACATGAAGACAAGCGTCCAACCTGCAAAGATGTTTGGAGCATTTTAATCTAAATTGTGATATAACTACTACCAAGATGGAAGCATCCTGGTATTCGTTATGTGTAGGTATATATAACTGCACTATAAAATGCAGTCGTAGATTTCCACGACAGGTGTAAATCTATTGTTACATAATTATGGATCCTCTTACCGCTTATAGAATTGAATATTTGATGAACGAACATAAAGAATAAATTATGACCTTTGCTTGCAATATTATCACTGTGTGGTTATTCAGCAATATAATAGCTGGGCGTTTTAATAGAAAGATGGTTATGCGTGTTAAGCGCTGCAGCGCTTAGTCACGGGTGTCGTATAGGGAGATCTAGAGCTGTTCCCCTATAGCTTTCCCGTCTTTGAAAAGATACTTCAATCCCTAAGTATAGCTTCCTTGTTATTGTAACTATTATATTCCGGGTTAATAATGTGTGTTTGAAAAGTTAATATTTCAAAGCACAGCTTTGATACACCAACACTTTACACATTAGGTTTTGGTTATACCCGAAATAAAGGATTGCTATCCATATTCTACTATTATTGTGGTTATTCGATAGTAACGCCAATAAATATACAATTTTGTATACTACAGAATAGTATCCGTGGCCGATACTTATGGTTATTCACGATTGCACTTACGTCCTAATTAATAAGTCCATGGTTTGAATCACATTTAAAACTGCTTGAGTATATTTTTCCATTACGTAGTCGTACCGTTATTTGTGTACATAGATTTTCAGCTGTTCTAGATCAAAACTCAAAGATAAAACTTCAACATGAAAATATACTTGAAATTCAAACATAAAAGGCCGTTTTGGTAATGGCAGCACCTCAAAATTGTCGCATCAACTAGAACCAAACAAGCACAATTAAACGTAATTATACTTAGCCGAAATAACCCTAAATAAATAAAATTACCTAAGCTTGGCTTGTACAACATTATAATAATACTTCGTACTCAACGAGTCGTTAATTTGCATTAAGTGTCCGTGATAATGGATAATAGCTCGACGACGGCCAACGTCGTGGTGTGACTCCGAACAGGCTTAATTATATGAAGCTCAGCTCACTGTACGTGTTACGAGATATTGCTGTTTTCACTTACGTGGAGATGCGGTTACGGTAGAAAAGAACAGCGTAATATTAATCACGTTTTAATAATGTATGATTAAGAAAAGGTCAACTTTTTGGCTAACTTATCTAACAAAATATGGGGCGCCGTTTATTTGGCGTCATTCAAACATGAACCGCACAGTGTCTGATTACATCCAAAGCATGAATATACTATGTATACATATGACTAACTGAAAATTAGCGCAACGCATACTGTTTTTATTTCACACAGTTGTATAAGCTCAAACTCTTGCGATAGTAGCGTAATGACGCATCTTTTGAAATACTAAATGGTTACTTAAAACGCACTTCTGTTTTACTGGTTACTCGAAATGTTAAAATTCATGTACATACATAAACAACACCAAATCAAATAAATAAAACCGCAAAATTGAAAGCATACAAATTATTTGCGGCGAATATTTAAAACAAATATTTATTGAATAAAACTTAAACACTCACGCTATACCGTAATTTATTATATATCAAACATATAGTTTCAATAATTTGACGATATGCATACTGAATTCTTATGTAAATATAATTAAGCAAGATTTTATCAGCTGAGATCATTGTTTATACTTCAAATAAATAATAATGACTGCAATTCAAACTTTCTTAAAAGCTAGACAGAGCTTCAACTACTATTGAAATTACGGCATTAATCGTATTAATATTTAACAAAAATATCTGGTACCATAAAGACAGCAGTCATAAAGTAACAAGGATTGAAGTAATGGATTAATTTCTGTAACAAAAAATTAATATGGTAAACCAACTGCCACAGTTTTGTGTATGAAGGAAACATTTCGAAACTTTGTATAGCAGAGTGATATTAAACCACAGGCGGTAATCAAGTAAATTGCGCAGAATAATGTAGCTTTTAAAAATATTAAACGAGAAAATGTTATGAAAGTGGACACTTTCTTGACACAAAATATAACCAAAAAATCTTAGTATCCCTGATTTTATTCTACAGTAACTATTGTATGATGAATTCCGAAAATCACAATATCAATACAGTTGATTTTTTATGTACCCATTTCGCAGACTTTCATGAATTCTATAAGAGTTTCAATTCAAAAATGAATTCGCAATCTACCGATGATTTTCAATAAAATTCCTATTTATCAACGACAATTTATAATTATTGCTATTTCTTTATATTATATACTTTCAGCGAACGACAGAAATATCTGATGCCAGATAGCTTTACCTAGAATTTGAGTGTCGTCTGCTTGATAGAGTGTCTATTAAATAATATCCTTAGTTATTTCAAGATTTCCAGATAGCGAACACTACGTATAACCCTACGTAAAGCTTTAACGGTATAAAAATATAAATTTGTAAGTGTCTATGCATGTGGATTTAAAAATATCCATGCATAGATATAAAACATATCATATTGTTTTGTGTATTCATTACAATTTTTTGAGCTTCACTTGACATAACAGTCATATTAGGGATCCAGGGATCCATATTTTTTTAATGCAAATCTTGTTGGTACGGTACGGCATTTGATAAGCAAGTCGTCCATAAACATATCTGGTAAAATTTGGATGACGTAATCAAAAATGTTTGAAATCGCATATCGCTCGTTAATTCGTCCGTAGTCATCACAAAGCAGATCGTTAGTACCAAGTGTCAGTGTAATAATGTTAAGCAAGTATCACACTCGTCTCTCGAGTGTAAAACTTTGCATAAGGGTGTTTCGCTGCTTTGTCATCCACGTCGTTAGCTGCCTTTTAATATTACACTCTTCGCTCCTATTTTATGCGTAAAGGAAATATTACGAAATGTTCAAGTTCGCTGTGTAATGTATCAACGTATATTATGTTCTACATACAACATACATTAGAGCTTCGGCAGACTGATATTATTATGTGGCTAATTTTATGTTTGCGGAGTATAGATTATATAGGTAGGTATACTACTAATATTATATATTCAAAACCAACCCTTACTGTTTGTCTGTCTGTTACGCTTTCATAGCCAAATCACTGAACCGATTATTATTAAATTTGACGTGGTGGTAGTTTGTGTTCCGGGAAAGGAGATCGGTTATGTTTTATCTCGATATGTGTTCACATGGTATTCACGCGGGCGAAGCTGCGGGTAGAAACTAGGATTATATAAACGAAATCATAAGGTTTAGCCATGCTATACTCCATGTATGCGTTTGGTATTAAATACTATAAGACGTCTGTTAAAAGTTAATTGAAAATAAACAAAAACAGTCTTAAATTATAAAGTTCATACGAATAGATAAACTTAAATGAGATTTCGTTATTTGATATTTTTGATTTTAAACAATTTTACTACACTATATAAATTGTTTTCAAACAAAAACTACAGTGCCTGTGAATTAAAGCTGACTAAAAACAATAGCAATTTTATTTTTACAAACATCTATTTCGTAAATAAAATATTTTGCTTAAAAATTAAAAACATTTGATGTTATAACGCGTTAAAAATATTACCTGTTTTCCAACATTTAAAATAATTGTATAAACTGACGTGAAATAATAAACAATGAAATTCTTTACCGTTTCCTTTACTTGTCAAGTTCGATACGAAAAAACAAGTGCGAAACGGCAATGAATTGCCGTAAATCTTAGAGTTCGAAAAAATTGTTTAATTAATAATATAATAATATTCTACCACATACACACAACCATATAGCCCAAACTAAGCAGAGCTTGTACTATGGGTACTAGACAATGGATAAAGATACATATATACTTTTTTTTTGTAAATACATACATATTATTCATAGAAACACCCAGACCAAGACAAACATCCATGTTTCACTTGTGCGGGGATCGAACCCGCGACCTCAGACGTGGCAGTCGGTTACACTAACTACTACGCCATCGAGACCGACTCGTAAATACGCAAAGGTCACGTGATACCACGCGACCTTGAGGTCAGAGTTCAAAGGTCATAGTCATTTCGGAGGTATATCGACTATGCTGAGTCAAATGGCGTTGACTGTGAGTCTCTAGCTCTTACAGTTCTTGAGTTGAAAGTTGTATAACAGACAGACGGACGGACGGACAAAGCTGAGTTTTTTCGAACTCTAAAAAGCATTACCTTGATACATAGGACAGGCATGCACTGAGAAAAGTGTCCTTTGGTAATAATTGTATCAAGCCCGTATTTTCAAATGGTAGAATATAGCTCACCCATAAGCTATATTATACTATACTAGATTTAGCCTAGGGTTTCGCTCGCGTAAATGCTGGTTAGGTTAGGTAAGTAACAGTTTTTTTTTCGAAGTAAAAGATAAAGATAAAAGACCATATACGTGTATACGAAATTTCATGATGATCGGTCGAGTTGTTAAGGCGTGAAAGCGTAACAAACAAACAAACATGCAAACAAACAAACTCACATTCACATGTATAATATTAAGTTAGGATTGCTTTGTTCTCGAGAATAAACATAACCATGTACATTTGTAACGAGAACAATAGTCCACAGCGTAGACAACATTTAATAAGTCGTTTGAGCGGCGCGCAGCGTCGCGTTGAAGCTCGTCACCCGACGTATATATTATACCATATTAATTAATTTGCGACGAAAGCGAAACACCACTGCGCTACCTTATATGACATCACGTCAAGAAACGTCATGGTGTCAGTCATGTTATAAAGCGTTCAGAGTGCCTAGTGCGAGTTTGTTCTACGTTAACGCGATCGACAATTTTCTAACGGTCGGCGCTCCTATTGGCCCGCTCTCAGCTCTTCCACCAATCAGAGAGTCAAACGCGGTAAACGTTTCGATCGCGTTAGCATAAAAACAACTGGCACTAGGCATCAAGTTCATTTATGCGTAAAATGGTGCGTTAAATGCATTGCTATTGCCGCGTGATATTTTGTTGCATATAAAGCACAACGCGTTGCTTTATTTTTGCGTTGAATGCAGTGTCAATCGCAGCGTGGGCATGTCATCTTGAGCTACGCAGACGTGGCGTGTGACGCGTAAAGGAACTGAGAGGTTTAATGTTGTCTTGATATTTCCTTAACATTATGATGGTGATTTTATGTATTGATTTAAGCATGTAATAAATAAATATTACACTGCCAATGTATTTTTTTAATAATCAGCTGAAATAAATTCCCGTCACTATTACACGTATCTTAACCTGCAAGATAGGATACGAAAACAAAAAGTTCTGTATAAATTTATTTGGCTCTTTATTTCTTTAGCGAGCTTTGTTCAAAGATTACGTTATTCCATTGCTTTCATGGTTCAAAAAACAAACATTTATTATCAAGAGTGATTGAAAACTTGTAGAAATTGTATTTGTAATTGCTATAAAGCTGTTTCATTATTAACTTTGACTTTAGTATATGTTACTTTGTGACTGTAATTAATAAATGCCGTCGATGACGCCATGCTGCTACTGAGTATTTTAAAATCCAATAAAAATTTGCCCGTTTGGGAATCTCATGCACAACAGTCGCATTAACTTCTGCTGTGCCACCTAGATATAAATATAACGTAATAAATCGTAACTAAATTACAAACTATAGTAAGTTACCGCAAATACAAACAAGTATTTGCAGACAACATGCACCGGTAAAAAAATCGTAATTTTTACAAATCTTCGTTAGATATTAATAAGCGGCTTTGATGTTAAAATTGGCAGCCAAATCCTGGTTGTCATGGGAGCCGGGGCGTTGACGTAACAGACTGTCATACGATATGGCGCATCGCTAGAAATCGCCGCGACCCGTACATATTTCTGACGTGACAGCATTTTATGAACATTGACGGCTACGGTTTAAAAATGTTATTTCTGTACAGCGAAATTGTGTTTGTGACTAAATTGGTGCAAGTTTTATTTAAATATATTGTGGGATATTCGTTGATTCGATTCGTTGAACTGCATTCGTTATCAATAATATTTATAGAAATATTGAAAGAACCGAAAACAGCTAAATTAGTAGTGTAGTTTGTTAGGTAAGTCCGTTTTAACTTAGAAATAACGATTCAAAATGATAACCCGCCGTTCATAATGGTCACAAAAACCAACAGTAGTGTTTTGTCTATTAGAGCTAGGAAAATATACAGCCTTAATAGACATACATAGTCTCACATGTCCTATACACTATGTGTTTTAGTTCCCTCGTAATAAAAAGCGAGCCTATTGTCGTTTACCGGGCTTCAGACTTCGTGAAATAGACAACTGATAGTGTCTTTGCACAAAAATCCAGTAAGACTTTTGCCTGTTCCGAGAATCAAATTCGAGGCCTCATACACAGCAGTCGCATACTCCACTTCTGCGTTACCGAGGACAATCTGTCTTAGCTTTGATGTAAAATAACCAAATAAAGTTTCGAATGAAGTAGTGTGTGGCATACAGCCTGGGTACTGAAAGATAGTGTTCTACATTCGCAGCAATGACATTGATATAACGGGTTATTTTGTCGGAGATATACTTAAGTGCACAGAAGAGGATTTTGAATATTCGTCAACCAGGAGAGGTTACCGAGATATTTAACTAGCCTAGTATATTCATAAGCTGGGTATAGAGCTAGCAATGTTAAAAATTAGCCAACTATTTTATACTAGGTATTGCCCGCAGATTCGCTTGCGTAAATGTTGGTTCGGTTAGTAACAGTACTTTTTTCTAGATGAAAGGATAATTATGTCCTTTTCTGTTCTCCTGACAACGTGAATGCGAAATTTCATGATAATCGATCGAATAGTTAAGCGTGAAACCGTAACAAACAAACAAACTTACTATAAACAAATAACAATATTAGTTGGGATTAAGTTATAAATAGCATAGACAAAAGTGGCTAGCTGACTATAATTATAACAATTTATACATTTTCCTTGAATATCAAACCAGGCTTTCGTACTACCTGTGTATCTTTTAAGAGGAAATCACGCCCTACGTTTTAAAATACAATGTATGTATGTACACATAATAATTATGTATTAAACAACTGCCAAGAAATATGATATTAAATCTCTCATAATTAATTAATATCCTGGATAAGAAATTGTCGATTGTCGGTTTATTTTCTATCCATCTGTGCTTCTTCATCACCCACACAGATCAAAAATAACACATTTATCTAAGATTTAAAAATATACAAGGAAACGGTGAATATCAAGTGATTCACGTGGGGCGAGAAAACACGTTCGTGTAACTTAATTATGGTGTGGTGTTCTAATGTAGTATATGCCTTATTATTGTGCATCGCCGAGGCGAGGAAGAGAGAGATACAATCGTAACAATGAGATCAGATCGCCTACTTAACATGTATAGGCCGTTTCTGCCAACTTTTTTATTACTCACTAGCTGTCTCTCGCGGTTTCACCCACGCTTGTGGTACTACGCTTTCGTATCCTGAGGAATGAGAATTATTGAGTCTAATAAATAAAATACAGGCAAAACCTACTGCGCCTAAGTTTTTAAGAGCTGGCAGCTGGCAATCTGGAGTGTAATTATATGATATAAAAACCTCAAATTTAGTTACAATAATGTTTATTTTTAACTGTTTCTTTATAACATACTACTTACCTACGTGCTCTGTGAGTTCAATAATCAAAGAATTTGTGGTATTGTACTCAAATCGTATATTAAATACGTAGAAATGTAATAAATTTAAGTACACACGAAAATAATATATTATTACGTGGACTATTGGAAGCTTGGTTAAAAATGCCAGTTGAATATCGTTGTAAAACATGGGAGCCCGGACATAGGCAGTTGGTGGTGTTGCACACCCGCGTGCCTCGGTTAGCACGTGATGCCGTTGGACCTGACCTGATCTTTCTTCTGTCGTGTCGAATTAAAATTCCATCGGACTATGACTTTAGTAGTAGTAGTAGTAGTAGAGATCATTTGTGTTTGCGCACTTATGCACTGTTATGTCTTCTGCGCAGGTAGCCAATCTTAATTAAGATTGGTTTCCATGTTAAAAAAATACCGCGCTTTAAGAAATCTCTAGAATGCTTTGCATAATAAAACAAAAACAATAATTGTAGTTAATAAATGTAAATAACTTTAACAAGTCAAGCCAATCTCGACGTTGTGCTGCTGTAATATGGTAAATTTTAAATTTGCCGCCACGCCAATCGTCTCCTGAATTATTATTACAAATCATTCGGTATGATCCGGTTGAATGCGTATCAATATTAAATAAACTTATTTTTTAATATTTATACAAAAATGTTGGATTCTCCATAATACATAATCCTCTTAATTTCCTTTTTACAGAAAATATAAGATTTGAAGAAGTAGCGAGGGATTAAGAGTTTGTAAAAGTATATTACTAACTAAAACGAAAGGATGATTTTATCCAATTATTGTGAGTCTTTTTATTGTACTGTGTAATACATTACTCAAATTTCTGGCATTGTACTATTACGATATTTATGAGCTCTAACTTTTGAATTTTCAGAATATATCTACATACGACATAGTCCCACGCTTAAAACCCCGATGAGGTAGGCAGATGTTTATTACACACCCACATTCCGCTAATTATGGATTTTAGTCTCGGACAATCCAGACACACACACACACACACACACAGATCCAGACTTCGTGTTGGTGATCAGAATGTTTTGCTAGAAAAACCCAACAACACAATCGCATTCGAGAACTTATACACAACAGTTGCAATTAGTACTGATGGCTCTTTGACTGTAGGTAAGTAATAATTCCTCCAGATATTACTCTGAACATCCTCTTTGCCTATCATTGTATATAAAATAACAACCATCAAAGCCTTCTTATCATTTTATTGCTTTATTCGCTCACATAATAAGCAAAACAATAAAACACGCATTTGATACACCTTCCATAAAAGTACCAAAGAGTTTCATATCCCGTAATTGACAATACCTGTTCACATAAAATGCATTAGAGAGACGTGACGTCATCATAAAAGTACGAGATAAAAGGCTTTAAGAAGCGGTATTACAAAGATATAAAAAAATAAGATAAGAAACAACCTACGTCATAGAGAGTCAATCTTAATTAAGGGTAAAGCGATATATGTTTCCTCTCTTTCCCCATGCGTCATAGCAACAGACAACGGTGGTTTTGTCTTTATCGACACTTATGGCAGTCTTTTGCTTGCTTACATACAGTGCCTAGTCTTAAATTTCTATACATAAAGGCATAGGTAGACGTGATATCATCCACGTCTCGTCAACTATGATTTTAGAGCTTGATTAATGGTTATAGATATATTAGCTTTATTTAGGTTTTCATTAGACTCAACGTAATAGGAACCGAACACGGATCCTGAATTTGATAGACGGCACTATGTGCTGTCTATCTATTTCAGGTTCTGTGTTACTAACTAAAAATTACTACTGGAAAACCCAATAACACTTTGCTCAGCTCGGGCATCTAACCTGATACCTCATCAATCATCAACCATTGTCGCATTCACTACCACTGCACCACCAAGCATACTTGCTATTCATTTCAGTGACGTTAATGATGCTATATATACGAGGCCAGTAGTTAGCTCGGGCTAAACGCAAGATTCTCGCGCGTGCACGAGAAAATCATATGGGTTACTTGCACGATCGACTCGCTATGGTCATTAAAGTGACGAAAACAAACCGCGTAAGTAACTCTATACGTAAAAAAAATTATTATGGATTTAAAAATATATATATTTCTAAATCCATGTCGATTATATTGAACCACATTTTTATTATTTTCTAGCACAGCATTTTGTACTTGATTAGGGTAAATTCGGTGTTCCAGATCATTGATGCAATTACAGTCCCAGCGATCCACATTCCACCCACAATAAAGTGCAGTTCCACTTAGAAAGTACGCCATGCTAAAATTAGACCCGAAATTCTCTGAAAGAGGTCGGTGAACCTCCTCTTCCCGGGACGGGATGATACGCATAAGACGCATTTCCTCAAACATGTATATGTTGCATACAATAAGTATTATGGTGAATAAAATTCAATATATAATATGAATAAAATAAATAAAATAAACTTAAAACTATAAGATTTTTCTGCAAATCAACTAAAGAAAAACATATTAGAAGTGAAATATATTTTTAATTTGAGTTAGAGAGAAACACACTAAAAGTTTGAGTTTCAAGATTAAAAGTTTTAATCTCAGAAAGGAGTTGAGTTAGTTCTGAAACGTTATAACAAAAAGTACTTCAAGTGGTTTAATCTCGAAGGAGATAGGCAGATATACAACATAGATACATTGATATGAAAATCCTCCTCTTAAGTCGAACGTTCATGGCCGAAAGGTCCTTGGTTTGCCTGGTGAAACGGAGTAAATACCTTATATATTGAGGCACATACTTACTGTGTTTAGCCTGATTAGTAAGAATTATATATATAGTGAAGATGGAATGAAAGGAATGTAATAGGTAAAGTTGCCAACTTTTCGACTTCATTCATAGCCTTTCGTCTCTTCTTTAATAACTGCCCTATGGTCGGCAATACACAAGTCATATCACTAATGTAGCCAGCGATCCTACACTACGGTGACCGTTTACCATAAAGCAGACCATACGCTGTTTGCTATATACATAGTATAAAAGTAAAAGTAAAAAAATATTATGTATAAGTACCGAGTTATTTTTAAAAGCATTTAATTTTGGGTTATCTTTGAATGAACAAGTACAATGAAAATTTACTTTTTATCTATTTAATCTTTTCTCATGATAGTTGTGTGCATTCAACTATTCTTTTAGACATTAGTTCTGTCAACCTAATAGTAATACACAGACAAACAGTTCTGGAGTACATAAATATTGATTTCATATTGATGATGGATATAATAATGTTCTAACTGTCTCGTTGGTCCTGTGGTATAGGTAAGTGCCCCATCGTGGTATTGATTTCCGAGTCTGGAATTGTATTATCAAGTCTTTCTATTAGGAATTTCTTGATATCAGTACGGCGCGGCTTCTGTGAATGTGCCTGGGGGACAGTTAAGTTCAATCTTTAATAAAGTGTGACTAAAAAATGCTAGCGAAATGCGAGTTTAAATCCCTTCTGTCTTAGAAATATACAAACGTAAATATATACGTATACCTTATACGAGTATCATTACACCCCTGACTTATTTTATCAAGCGTTTACAAAAGTAAGGAATAAAGCATTACTAATTCCTGGTATCTTGAAGGGTCAACCGTCACGTCCTTACATTAATCCTATAGGCCTACTATTTTAAGAGGTCTACTTCAGCCTATACCCGTCGGGCTGTCACGAGCGAGTCCACTGAGTCTAAATAACAAATCGCACCGCTCGAACGTCGACGTCAAGACGTCCAACTATAAATAAATCGACACACAGACGATAGAAGACGATGAAACAGTAAAGTCCGAGATATGAATTATAAAAAACTACATATTGTTATATTCTTAAACGATTACATAACTTAAAAACAGATTTTGTTATAAATAAATCCCTGTATCGCAGGAGTCTACGAATATTTCAAAACCTAACTCGGTATTTGTGCGATAAACATATAGTGACATGTGGATCGCACAAATTTTCGTCCCATACAGTAATCGACAATCAACAACAGACGCAATGGCAGTGTCGTCCACTGTGACCCTGGTGGTGGTGACCACTTAAGCTAGTACGACTAACTTTTTGTCATATCGGTAGCTATGTTTTTATTAGAGACGAGTTTATTGTCTTTTAGGCACAGGAGCCCTACTACAAACTTTTGTAAAACCCGTCCAGTTCCAGGCAATTCAAATAACTGCCTGGTATTGTTTCGTATTATGACATGTGAATAAAAGATCGTCTTCATGCTGGCTAGTTTGTCGCTGGCCGATTTGTGACTTGACAGTGCATCGTTCAAAAATAAGACATACATATTTGTCGGTAAGTAACGGTTTTCATTTTGTCGTATTTTCTATGATAATATAATTAAAACTATTATTTTTAGGCAAAAATAAAACAAATATATCTTTATGCTATCATATCATGAATTTTATATAATTTTATCATATTATATTTGCAGCATAAACAAAATATATAAGTAACTAATATTCGGTTTCAGAACGTCGCCTGTTTTTGTAAACGCGCGAGCAATTTGTACATAAGTACCTATTTTTATTAAACTAATGTGTAATGTGTATCTAATTCTAAATAAGTTCTCGAAAACAAAGTCTTTGTTACTTTTATAAGTATTAAAAACATTTAGAATAATTATGATGGCGTCCTCCTCATCGTACCACCAACTCGTGCCACCACCGATTGAAATGTCATTTCCAGATACACATTAAAAGTTGCTCTACATAATTATTATCTAATAACGTTTTGATATCAATATTATGTACCTAATATGTATAAATAAATTGTTATGTTTTATAAATAATTTTCAATAATTATTACTCGTTTTTTTTAACAAATGAACGTGTCTACTAAACTAATGAACGTCTACAAAACAAATAATTATCAGAAAGTGATCAGTCAGCGATAGTGCTTATTACAAAGAAGTTAATTTGTTTTATAGGCACGTTTATTTGTTTTATACAAATTTTTTACTAACTTATTTCAGGTACCTATCATCATGGTAGAACTAGTTGGACATAATTCCACCGTTGTACTACGGATCATAATCATAAGTTGACTGAATGTTATTGACTTACCATAGAAAAACGTAATTTTATACATCAATAAAACAATACAAAATATACATAACACATGTACATAATGTACATATAAGACAGTAAGTAGAGCATATGTTATGGCGTCACATTAACATTTTTACCTTTTTTGCTAAGACGATATCGTGAAATAAATTCTTGTTCAGACATATTATTAAAAGCATTGCTCTCGTCACGAACCCGTCTTATCTTAGCTTTTTTCAGCATTTTGCTGAGTAGCGTCATTCTCGAAAAACTCAAACAATAATAGTTAATCGTCACACATTTCAGAAATTAACTAAAAACTAACTAACTATCTAAATAAAAGCAATAATTAATGTAGTTATTCAAAAAAGTCATTCCAGCTTAGCGTAAACTGAATGGTTTGTTTTGTTTACAATATGGCGACTTTGATATGAAACGAAATGTCAAACAAAAGCTCGTAATACGGTATTTGCCAGGCAATACTCGATCACGTGTCACGTAACCGCTGACTGGCTGGAGTTAGCACGTTTATAATACGAAATTGCAAGTCAGTTCACTTTACGCCGTATACTGCCTGGAAATAAGAGTTTGTAATAAGGCCCCAGGTCTTCTAGTTAAGTTAAATTATTAATGAAATATTTTCTTAAACCCAAGAATACTTTCCTCAATCTGAGAATCAATCCTCATGATCATTAGATATGCAAGCACTCATAATTACGCTACTTGAATACCGAGGCACATGAAAAAGATTTTTTAGAAAGAGACTGCTATTCATATACTTAATCACCTCGAGCGGTGCTCATCCACAATTAACAATAATAAAGTTTACTGCCATTTTTACTTTTTTTGAAACTATAACTAAATAAAAAACTAAATTCAAGATGCAGTTTTTGTTGCTAAAGTTCTTTTTATTAAAACGTCCGAGTTGATGAAATAAATTTACATGAAAAAGCCGTACGTAAAGCACGTAATTCTCGTCGCTGGATATATATTTAAAAAAAGAGAGAATTATTCTTTGGAATAATGACTATTAATAATACAGACAAGTTTTATCAAGGAAAAGAAAATGAAAAAGTGACCGTTTTTATTTATCTACCTGATGTACGGCGAAGCAGTGACCTTTATAGAGACTACGCGGACGCAGGTTTTATGATACTGGCCATTATACATGGTGAGGTATTTCGTGTAATTTATTTGAACCGTATGATCTATTACTGATAAAAAATGACCTTAACCGTAAATTTGGCATATTGAAAATTGTTTCACTGTATCTTATGGTAGCTTTAGTAATACTCATAAACTGTCTACTTGATAGAAAATTTATTTAAAGTGGTTTTGAATAGCAATGTAGTTATTTAAAAATTGTACAGAAGTCGCATCATAATCCTTTTTAATATGCGTGAACAAGGCTTTTAAATATAACTATGTCATATAATAAATAAATAAATTTAATCGATTTCAAATACAATATAATCAATGTATTTGAAATCGATTAAATTTATTTATTTATGATGAAGCATGTGAAATAAAACATTAGTTTATTTCAGAAAAAGGAGCTTTTAAGTATTTTAGTTACTGACATAACCACATAGCAATAAAACTAAAATAAGCTTTAAACTGGAAAACAATACTTCGATAGCAATATATTTGACCGCCTACATACATAGGTTTCTTTTTTTCGAGTGCCACAAAAAATAGTGTTCGAATAAATCCGAGCTGCACTCTACGCCATTTGTAGTGCTACAAGTTCCGTAGCAGTTGCTACGGAACTTGTAGCACTGTAATCTCTGCTAAGCGCCTTGACTGTTAACGCGCCAAATCATAATATATTTAAATTCAATACATTATTCATTAGATAGCTAGCTCATAATAGCAAGGATCATAGTTGGAAAATCGAAATGACATGCTCATAGGTCTAATAAAACTAAAATAACGAGCTCGATACCTTTTACAATGTTGCCACTGAAAGAGTTATATCACTTTCTTTTATTTAGTTATTTATCTTCTATTTTTTATTTCTTTTCTTGTTTAAATAAGAACAGCTTAACTATTTTTTAAAGTCATAACGTGTATAAAAACTCTGTAATTTCAAATTCAAATTACCTACAATACTTACTTTCTACGATAAGACATATTATAGATGTATTTAAATAACATATGAAAAGCAATGTATTATGTACAATAAAAATTTGAACTGTAAAAAGCAGTTTAATCGAATTTCGCCTCAGACCTTTTTTAACTGCCTGTCTTATAATAAAACAAATTGCTTTTGCAAATAAATAAACTTTTGTTTTAGTAGACATCACATCCACATTCATGGCAAGTATTCTAAACACGACATAATTCATTTTAATACATAGAAGGTTATATTTTAGATTAGAGTAAAAGGCCTGCGTAGTTAATCAGACAATACAGTGTATGTCTAAAATGATGAGTTTATGTATAAAACAGGCATTGTCCGGGGACACCGGGCCGGTGGCCGGACAGGCCGCATGACCGCATTAGCATTGTAAATGAGAACAAGACGGATTCCTACATTTACATAGTTTGGGGAAAAGTCGAAACCTACTGACCGCAGAATTAATTTATATGTTTTATTATTCACGCTCAGTTTAATATTAAAAGTAATCACATACATACACACACGATTTTTAATTGAGTTGTGTGAAAGAGAATGTCTATTAATTTTATGTTTTTAATTATTAAGTTAATTAGTTTTATAGTAGTTGTGTGTGTTGCGAGTACGATCTTTGAGCGAATCTAAATAGTCGAGCTATCCACAAATAGTTATTGTAAGTTCAGTTATTCCTTGTGTCAATTCTGGTCCTTATGGACTATCCTAGCTATCAGCAATGGCACACTAATGATAAACAAAAATATATTAAGGAATAACGTAAAGTGCATAATATGTATACACGTTGTCAATTGTCAATTTACAACCAATATATTATTATTATTATTTGCTTCTCTTTCACGGATATTTCCCTAATACGTTAGGAAAATACCCGGCCCCTTGGGAGGCTTACACAGAGACATGGGTCCAACGTGAAGACGCCCTTCGAGAGTTTTAATCAATTATTATTATTATATTTAACCGTAACTGCAGAATAATATTGTTGGGATGTAAAAAAGTATGTTAAACATAATCTAAGATGGATGAACGATACGAATTTAACATTTGATAATTATGTTCCTATGACACCCTTATTTAACGTTTACCAAATTTATTTACCATGTTGTTGTTTTAGTTGCAGAGCATGAAGCATAGTTATCGTGTACTAGAACTGGCCCTCGCTTGTTATATTCTCTTCTCTACAATGAAAACGTGTCAGTGACGAATACACAGGCGATAAAACTGTGACATTTATTCCGTCGAACTATGAGGCCTGACAACTAACAGCGCCGTTTGTCACTCGCCACGAACATGATTATTACTTTAGTCTCAAGTATAATTGTGACTAGTGTATTATATATATATATTCTGTGCTCTGTATTTTGAGGATTTAAGCGGTGAAAATAATTTGTTTTTGTAAAAAAGAATTTATGTCTGCGAGCGGGCTGATGGACAGCCAGCGTAACAAAAAGCAGTGATTATTTTGTATTAAAATCTACTAATTAAAAAATCTCTTAAACCCTCAAAATTCAGCGGAGCACATTCAAAAATCCTCCACCAGCCTGTGTTTATCGCATTTCAGAGGTGGCCGTAAATTTCCATGGCGTAATTCCCTGTACATTTTGGCGAAACAAAATCCATTCGTGTTTTTTCCTGCTCCCTTGAACTGCAATAGAGATCCCCGTTTATCAGGAACCTGTCGCGGTCCAATTTGCGTGTGTAATTGGGAGGCTTTGATGGGAATCACTTTTCGACATAATTAAACGACGCACGCCAGAGGGAGCCACTAGTACAACTGATAAGTATAGGACGGTTGCAATTTGAATTTTGGTGTGTGATTGCTTTGTGCCGGAGCTAGTATTATGGAGTGGTCGTTGAAGGTCGAACATGAACTGAAATTATCATTTGAAATGGAAGGAAGGGGTAATTGCGTATTTCTTCGGAAGTCAGTATTCACTTCATAATTACTTTTCCTTACCTAAGTTGTCCAAATAATTATAGTCTAGAGAAGAACCATACGAAATAAACATACGTTTGGACTAAAAATATATAATCAGTTTTAATACAACAGTACTTACATTTTTCATATATTAATTTAATGTTAATTTTAGCAAATATTATTCTGTATACATATATATTCCGGCGCATAATATTTTTGTACAGATTGAATAAAATATTAAAAATATACGTGAAAAGACAAACTTTCAAATTGAAATCTTTATGATTTTTGTGACTTCAATGAGTGTGTCAGTGAATGTATTTCGTTTTCCATTAAAATGTTATAATATTTATTCACAATACATTTTAAAATGTATATTCCAAGCAATGCATTTTATATTTCCCCCCACATAATTTATATTCAAAGAACATAATCGTCAAATAGGGCTGCATAACTTATTTAAAAGCAACCAACTCTCTTTTGTCAAACCGTTCAATATAATTGAATTAGCTTGTTTGTTAATTTCCCACCGATAACAAAGGATCTCTCCCTCCCGTCGGATCAAGTGGAATCAAAAATTCAATGGCGTTTAGCGAACGGTGTCAGCTAATTGTTCGAGTCAGCGCGATGGTGTGAATCAGGCGTCGAGTTTGGTACTCCGCCATTGCAATCATAACCATCTGTTTATGTATGTTTATACAATTAATCTGAGTTATAAACTTTGTTTTTAGTTTTTGCTTAAAACATAATTATCTTTAATATATTGGACACGTATTTTTTTTTGTACCAAAAACTAATAACAGCGGAGATACAACTCGTTTAAATTTTATGTTACGGCACTTATAGGAACCAATTTTACAACAATGTGACGTCACAAGCCCCTACTCCCAAACTTTTTACTTTGTTAAAACACCAAATGGGTGATCAATATTTTATTTAACCCTATCACCATGCCTATTGGTCTATCTGTACACGAAGTTGCAACCAAATTTGTTCAACATGTTTACAATTTTATATTTATAGCATTATTACATTTCACTAGGATTTAGCACCACAAAATAATTTCGACCAAGAATAGTTTTGAAAGGTTCAACAAAAACGTTACAATTACACATTTTACCAGCTATATTTAAATCCTAGGAATAATGAAATATATAATATATATGTCTTGGTCTGGGTGTTTCTATGTATAATAAGTATGTATTTAAAAAAGTATATAAGTATGTTTATCCTTTGTCTAGTACCCATAGTACAAGCTCTGCTTAGTTTGGGCTAGATGGTGTTGTGTGTATGTGGTAGAATATTATTGTTATATGCATATAACATACTCTATTAAATTTTATTGGTTACGATTATGGAAATGTACCTAACTAGCTTATCTATACAAATAAATAAAATTAAAGTGTCTGTTTGTAATGTCAAAACAGCTGTTTACCTAATACATATGAAAGTATATAAGATACCTATAACAAAACATCTATTTTTTAAATGTTTGTCCGTCGGTCTGTTTGTTTCGGCTTAATTCTGAAATGGCTGGATCGATTTTGACGGGACTATCACTTGCAGATAGCTCATGTTCTAAGGAGAAACTTAGGCTACACTTATTTTTTAAAAAATTAAGCGATCTGCAGAGAAAGAAATCAAAGCCTATGAAATAGTGAACAAGTGCCGATACAAATAGGGAAATACATATTAAATAATAATAATTTTAATATATGTATATACATACACCCGCATGCTGCGATAGCTCAGTGGGGAGACCAACAGACTGCAATACAGAGGGTCTCGGGTTCGAACCCACGTCGCGCACCTCTGACTTTCGGAAGTTATATGACTTTTCGAAATTATGTGCGTATTGATTGACAATTATCGCCTGCTCCGTGCCTCGGAGAGCACGTTAAGCCGTCGGTCCCGGCTGCCATGAACATCTATGGCAGTCGTTATTGGGAAAGTCAGTACCCTCTAATATCCTGACACTGGTCTAGCCTTAGGGTATTGTTAGCCTTTGGGTTGCGGAGGTCAGGTGGCAGCCGCTTCGTGTAAAAACTGATATCCAGTCAAATTCGGTTAGACTAGAAAAGCCGACCCCAAGTGACTTGGGAATAATAAAGGCTAAGGGAGAAAAAAAAATAAAAAAAAACATACACCCAATATAATATCGTCGACGTTCGCGGAAATGCGGACATTAAGCAACTGAATCAATGAGGCAGTCCGATACAAATAGAATATGAATAAACAGCAAAGTACACTGTGTGCGCTCAGGGACCTTATTTTATGAGGTCTCGAATCAAGGCTTGTTATTAGTTTTCCCTTCTTTCTATTGATCAACATGCATATTCTGAAGACGAAACCGTAACCGTAGAAAACGAATTTTCTTTCTTTCATACATGTGTTATAGTAGCCATAAAGACCGTTTTATATGTTTAAGTACATTTATTGCTAGCTTTTGCCCGCGGCTTCCCGCGCGTAAAAGTAGGTAAGGTTAGGTTATGTTAGTAACACTACTTTTTTAAAATAAATTATATATTAGCCCAATGTTACTTGGAGACAATATAGCTTTCTAATGGTGAAAGAAGTGGTTAAATCGGTTCAGTAGTTAATGAGTTAAATCCCAACAACAGACGAAAAATCAAATCTTTCCTCTTTATAATATTAGTATATATATAGATAGTGTAGATGACTCCTTTCTCTCTCTCTCTTTTTCTGGCCAGGTATCCCACATGGGGTATCCTTCTTTAATCTAGTTCTCCACTTCGCACTATATTTATTAGTACTCCGCTTTTAAAAAATAATAAATGACTGACTTATTTTCAAGGTAAAATTTTAATTCAGTTATGTATTTTAAGCGTGATAATTTGTCCATCAGCGTCCAGACAGTATTTTGCCATTATGACTGGACTTAATGTAGTTAAGCTGACAGAATAAGTTTGTTTAAGTAAGTTTAGTAACTGATTTTTATCACATCATCACATCTTATGGTTACTTCGAGGCATAGGACTACTGCTTTTAGAGGTAGTTTCAGGTATGCTGCTAATAAGTGTTGGAATGATCTGCCGCCACCACTCTGGAACGTGAAATCGTTACATGCATTCCAAATCAAACTTAAGCATATTTTGTTAAGTTCTCAAAGAACTTAAACGTAATTTTAGTAGCGGCATGTCCACTTACCTTTATGATACCGGGTCATAATTGTAAATTGTATTGCTTCACTGTTGGCATAACCTAAATTTACATGTCCATAGACACAAACTAAGTTTAAACGTAGATTACACTACATAGCTGTCTGTTATGTGAACATTTATGTTGATACATGATAAGTATAAATATAACCTATTATAAAATATCATCCTAGCCTCTTTTTCTCATTGCGCAGACGCCGATGGATGCTTATTTTATTTTGCAATTGATATTTAGAATTATTACTACCAACATGACATCGATGACAATCAGTGTCATGTTTTGTTGACAAGAGCCGGGGTCGTTCAGAAATGTAACACAACATTATATGCTGCGTTGTAATATAACGTTTTTATTATGTATTATTTATCTTATATTATCTATGTTTTTTATTATTTTCATGGTACTTTTAATTCTATATATATGTATACATATAAGTATTATATAAATACCAATATTATTATTTAGTATATAATTACTTTCTGCCATCTACCTTCTGCCTAATTTATCTTACCTTCTGCCTTATTTGTTCTATAGGTACTTTTGGTTGTGTTTTCTGTTACCTTATATTATGAGCGTGGAACAAATAAAATTATTTTCTTTCTTTCTTTCTTTGATTTTAAATAGGCAATTGCCATATGTTTATCATAATCCAAATAATCTTCTATCATATAACAGACCAACCAAAAATACATAAAGCCAAAAAAAGGCCTTTGCTATTAGTTGCGTCAGTCGAAATCTACATAAATTATATGATTAAAAGAAACTGATCGAGTGTGAGTTATTATTTCGTATTTACAATATTCTTTATTTTTTTAATCTTAAGCATTTTTATGTAATTCCAACAGCTATGTAGAAATAGTACTTTCGAATACCATCTCGAGAAGTAACTACACAGACAGACATCAAGATGATTTAATAAGAAAACAATTTCTTTAGTTTGATTGATGAACACGAAATATACTTTTACAAATAAATTACTAACGTTTTTACATTTTTAAGGCATAATGGCTTTTATTATTAAGAATTGTATTACTACACCATTGTATTACTGCTCCAACACAGGCACTATTAACTGTATAACATAACATTATGTTCCATTTGAACTACGTATGTACGTTTCTATTATCTCAACTCTTACCGAAACAGAGCGAAGTATTTGTTTTACAACAGAAACCTGCTGAGGCAATCATTTACATGAATTTATTATTCAGTTTAACTCTACAATATTATTCCCACATAACAATATAACTAGAGCAAACAATACTCATCTATTGTAATCAGTTTACGTAAGTAAGGGTTACAATACGAACTTTTCTGTTTACTAGTCATAGTTTAGATTTAAATGTCTCGTTGGCTGCGTAGCATAAGTTGGAACTTACGTTTGCGGTTGATTTTGATTTACAGGTCGAGGAAAGTTTTTGGGTTATTATGTAAGGCAATTATAAGCAGTATAATGAATAGTATATAGGTAAATAAATAATCTCTTCTTTAATTTTTCTTTTCAATTCTAAATAGCTGCATGAGGTCTTAAATTTAAATGAAAAAGGCGATGGTCACCCTATTTGGTAGTAACCAAAAACATTGCTGCTAAATGTGAGTAGGATGTACTTTTCCAACTTTCGGTAACTTTTTTACAACTTTCGGTACATCATTATAAATAATGTGAAGTAGAAAACTTGTGTTTTAAAAACGGATTTATGGTGACGATGATTTCTAGGAACCTAAAAATGCTGATGGCCCAATGGCATATTTTCACGCTTTTACGTTCATGATCGTCCGAATTCAATAGTAAATTCAGAAAAAAGTTTTTCGAATAGAACATTTTCAGTAGAAGCACGGATCGTGCTAAAAAAAAACAAATATCAAATGAATTTTTATATCGAATTTTAAATTATGCTTACGTATGTACACTGTGATAAGTATGCCTGCGCTAACTCTTATGAAAATAAAAGTACTGCACAATCGTGAATTATATAAACCACCACCAACAATGCAACCGCGCAGTGGGCCTCGCCGCGCCCGCATCCCGACGCCGGCGGCCGTCGCCGCGACAATTCCTTCAAACGACACAAAAACCCGATAAGTGGATAAAAATTCGCGAACAGAATAAATATCACCGAATACTTTTTGCTCCGTCCTCGATCGTTATTTATTATTTATGGAAATAGACCTGGAAACTCCATCGGGGGAAGGTCGTCATATTTTTCTTAAAAAAAGTAATGTCCCCCGGTGCGGCGCGCGTTTGTCATGCAAATTTATGCGATCCGTTTTAGCGTTCGTTTTTAAACCGATAGCGATTTCTAGACGGAATATTCAATCGCATTGTGAATAAAAAAATGATTTTTGTACATTAACGTTTCGAGGTTATATTTGTATGTCACGAAGGATGTTAAGCGGGATCGTAAATTAGAAAGTATCGGAGCGAAGCGGGGTCGCGTAATGGACGAGAGATTGAGTTAGCGCGGGCAAAATGAGCGTCATTCGGGTGGCGGGTCGTTTGTCATGGTACAATGTAGCGGGACGTCAGTGTGTCATGTAGATCATTTTGTAAGTGGGCCGTAGGGCTACGAACCGCTACGATACTCCACGATTGCTTCGGGGCGTAGAACTGCTACATGTCACAAGCAACGTACTCTCAATGGACTAATATGCGTCGGTTCCTTGATTAACTGCGGTAAGGCTGCCATCCGAATTTTGTTTCTTTTCACGTCCTATGTATTTTTTAATCTATCTTATTTTATAATACATTCTCTACAAAATTGGCACAATAATACATACAGAAAGTAATAAGTACCATAAAAAAGATGGGCTCAAAAATATTCAAAACAGCGTACATGCCATAAGCTTGCCCCCGCATGTGAACTGAACTGACTAATGTAAGTAATTCGCATTTGCATAAACCAATTTTAATGTTACGGAACACCTCGGCTCCTCAGCCCGTATGGAAGGTAAAGTCCAGGAATTTGGCAAATTCACAGTATCCGGCCGTTTTCGGCCAAGTTGCAACTTTGTCCTTTGATTTCAAGTTTGAAGTTGTTGAATTTAATCAAAGAACTTTATCTATTTCAACATGAATGGCTTGTTTCAAGTTCCTGTTCCGTAAACATAACTGGATTTTATAATTAAGTTTTGTTGAGGTGGAACAATGACTCGTGTGTTCCGGCCGCTGCCGTTAGTTTAGAGAACCGCTTTGAAAACTGCTTGCCAACAATGAGATTAGACTAAAAGAAATGGAATAATGTGTTTTTGCTGCATTGCTGAGGTAATACCTCAGCCTTTAGTTCCATAATATTTAGGTCATCTTTAATATTTTCATACTAGCAATTTTGGTAATAAAGTGCTAGTATTCATGCGAATCCCTCCGACTAAGCGAATATTCATTTTCTTTAAGAATTTTAAGTATTTTATATGCTCATATTATGAGTGGTTAGTCTGTAGTGCAATAAATGAGGATTAATCCACGTAGTCTAGATTTCAAGCTACCTTTCCTATTGAGGTATCACCGTTTCAATAATGCATACGTTTACTTAGAAAAATACAACTTCCGCATTAGTAATAATGCCTGTACCATGGGAAACCTAAATACCATTCAAGCAACAAACACCCAGACGTGGAATAACTATTTAATGAACCCATAAGACTCGGCGCAGTGGCATAGGCAAGGTGACCACATAAACCACGACGCCACCCATGCAATTAATTATGTTATATATTATTTTAGCGTTCTACGAAATAAATTAATACTTAGTTAAAATTGTTTGTGTTATTACTAAACTAGTGCTCACCCTCTGCCTTGATCATAAAAATGAATTACACATTTATACACGTAGATACTAACATAAAATTCAATCAAATTATTTTAAAAGTCTTACGCTTAATATATCGTATCGAAATCGATATCTTAGTTATCCTTATGTCACATGTAACAACAGTCACATATTTATAAATTATACAAATTTACGGCGTATAGATCAAATTAACAAGAATATGGGTAGTAATGAGGTGATACTCAGTGCCATCTGTGCTGTTAACTAATATGAGATGAAAATTTAATCAATTTCCGAAATTTTGATTACAATGCAAAGAAGCTTGCCTGGTCAGGCTTAATTAAATTTAAGATTATTAGAATAGTATAATAAGGGATGAATACATGGTTCCTTTTATTTAAAACCTACATCTAATATAGTTTGCAAATTTACTTTATTTTAATGATCACAAACCGTAAAATTAGCAGTAAACGTCAAAATTGACAAGCAGACATAATGGCTGGCTGCTCGTCTATGTCATTTTATTTTAGTTTTCCATTCGTTTTGTTAGGGTTAAGCTGACAGGTTAAAATATTTAATTATTATCCAGACAACGGGATCGTGAATTTACAGACTTGCAAAGTATTTAGTAAATATTCGCCTAGAGCAAACAGAGTCGTTGACCTGCCTAAAATTCATCTGTAATTCACCTCAAACAATAATTCGTAGGATACACAAGCAATTTACGACATTCCTAAAAAAACTACTTTGTTACGCAAACAGACGGCAATGATTTAATAACGAGTGCTATTATGGTCGGTCATAATTCATTTTCGCATTAGGAAGGGTCGTGACTGACCCCCTTAGTAGAGGGTGGGTCAGTTTAACCCACGTCCAGACTCCCTTGTCGTCGGTCATGCGGTTGTTAACGGTACTGATGCTGGTTTCTCGACAGCCTTTCAAGGAGTTGCTCTGAATTAAGCCTTTGGGTGTTACCCCAAAGGCGGTGTAGTAGCACGTTAATACTACTACACGGCCAACCCTTTTTTGGTTCAGTACACATAAATCTATTGTTAGACCACTGGTTTTGTGTTAGGTTGTTTTCTACTTCGATTATTAAAATAAGTAAGCACTAACGCTAGATAAGCTGTTTTTAACATTAACGATTTTGTGACTCAATCGCAGCTACATCGCAATGTCGGGTCTCTGAATTTGTATACAATATAAAAATTATAAGATTTATTGGTCATTTGATAACTCGATCGATAATTGATGATCGTTTTGGTGACTGTGTAGTCAAATGCTCAAAAAACGAACTTAGGTGCTTGTTCACCTAGTGCTTTGTTCATTCAGTGACTAAGTTTTCCAGTCACACACACAAAATACCAAAATTATTGATTGAAGATAGCTTTAATTGGGATTAATCTTACTTTAATACTGTCACTCCGGTAAGTATAGTCAGATTCAACAATGATGACTATGAAAAACATAGTTTTGGCAGTTATAAAGCTGGTACAAAAGTTTAAGTGTACTGGAATCAACGACTAATTTAATCAAATGTATATATAGGGTTAGAAGAAGTACGGAATCCTAAAAATTCATGTGTGTGGTTTATTTAACACCACAAAATACATCTCAAAATCGCTCGCTTGCTTAAGCTTTAAAACAACTATTTAATCCTAATTTATTTTTATATCACTTGCTGACACAACTAACGTTTTCCTGTTTGAATTTCATAGAACAAAAGGACTGCCAGGTATTTTTTGAATTTACCTATTTTCATTGCATTTTTGCCTTTTCTTTAAATTGGCCAAATTGGTTCTACTCTTTTCAAGTAACGCGATTACCAACGAACAGCATTTAATTTGTATTTATGTAGGAATAGATTAAAGCTTTGAAACTCATCGGTAACCTTTGAAGTACAAGTAAACGATTTTGCTATTGTTGCAAATCTAAAACCAATGAAATAAAGTACCCGTTCTATTAAGTTGAGTGGAGTTAACAATTTTGTACTGAACAGTTGTTACTTTACGATTAAAGGTTCTATAGTAAAAGTTGTTCTTTGTTGGTAAAGTATATTCTTTATCAAGAATATCGATGATATTATCCAGTATCATTATTTTACAAAAGAGAACGGATTTTACAGGAAGTTCTATCAAAAGTTAAAGATCTTTTATATTAACAATCATACAGACTATACGATATCATTATATTTATCATAAATTACTGACCTTGCAAAAATAATACGAATATCTGTTAACACAAGGTATAACGCTGCAGTACTGGAAACAGCTGGAATATTATCCCGCGTATTTTTATTACCTCTTTTCACAGTTTCATTATGATCGATTCCCTTATTCCAAAGGTTAACCTATACAGGTGGTCTATCTGTGATTGGCTGACAGAGAAAATTAGAAAAAAAAAAACTTATCTATATTGTACGCAGATAACAACCTGAGTTTGTATATATAACTTGATATAGATGTACTGTCGTATATAAAAAGTCTTTGAAAACCTGAAGCAATCAAATGATTCACAAATAATAGAAACGATTTTTTGAAGAAACATTCCAGCTAAGATTTTTTGCCATAACTCTTTCATGATACCAGGAGCTTTAGAAATCTATTCTAAAACAGAAATTGAATGGCTCTCCAAGGCTTATTCATTTCATTGCAACATTTCTATCCGCCAGGATTACGGGCAATGCGAGAAAACATAGAAGTGATCTCAAGCTCGCTAGCTCGTTACTAATATTCACTTTATGAGTTATTTTTGTTGAAAATAGACATTGCCTATGCCTCGGTTAGGCTATAGTTTCACAAATAACAATGCTGTCTAATTTTGACCATCCTTTCAAAGAAGTTGGCCTTTATATAATATGGGATATCCTTTCTGAGTGATGATGAAATTATAAACTTATAATAGCAACCCAAGTTATTAACCCGCCTGCTGAGGTCTTTTTTAAACCAACGAGATTAAACCATAGCATTTTGCCATAGCTGAGTTCAGTTAGCTTCGAGATTACTCCAAATGTTTTGCTTACTCAATTCTTATTTAGTAGTAGTTATTTTATTTGTTCTTGGAACACCGACAGCAGTAATCAACAGTAAGGTAATTTAAACCTTACGATGGACTGGTGTCAGCTCCAGATTATCTTCACCAATTGTACTTTGATGAATTAGCAAAATGTGTATCTACACTTTTTTAAACCGGCAAAGTGCATTATTCTAGACAATTCTGCGCTACCACCACAAGGAATAAATACGTCTGACGCCTTTTTGACAACACCTTTTTAAGATGTTTGGTCTTTCGCTGCGATGTTTAGTAGCGAAGAAACGGTTACACCAATCTCTTTAAAATAAGTAACAGTAATTTAGTCTCTTTTAAATGGGAGTTTTCCTTTCTTCTACAAGGATATACCCATATGCGACTGCTAGTATAGTTTAGACTATTAAACTTTCACATATGTATGTTACTTGTTTGTTTTGCTTGAGGATTATTATTACACATTATTAATACATTTGCTATGTACGGATGGCGCTAGTGTTTATGTATTTCTTAAGCATTTGTGTATAAAATCTAAATATAAACGATGGCGTAGTGGTTAGTGTAACCAACTGCCACGCCTGAGGTCGCGGGTTCGATTCCCGCACAAGTCAAACATTTGTGTGCATGAACATGGATGTTTGTCTTGGTCTGGGTGTTTCTATGTATAATATGTATGTATTTACAAAAAAAAAGTATATATGTATGTTTATCCATTGTCTAGTACCCATAGTACAAGCTCTGCTTAGTTTGGGCTAGACGGTGTTGTGTGTATGTGGTAGAATATTATTATTATTATTATTATTATTATATTCAGATCTTCAATGCGTTCTTAATATTATTTTAGTCTGTAAGAATTATATAGTCATCTTATGGTAAAAATAACTCGTCATATAAAATCTATTTCCGTTTGATTTTTCTAAATATGGATGTACTTTCACCCAACTATTAAAATTTGATGATACTCAGAAAAACACGAAGCTATGTTGTTAAAATATGCCATTGCCTATAATATCATATTTAGATTAGCACCCATGCTTGTGACAACTAGATTAACGAAACAGTGAAAACATGATGACGGATCTGAAAACTATATTGTACACTTTTTCAATCGTCAACAGTATTGAAATGAAATTGACTACAAATCCAAATAACGAAAAATGTATTTATATCATAGTGAATTTCAACATACCATTTCAACAACTGTGTTTTTTTATTACTGCGGAAAGAGATTTAAATACTACGTAATGTTTTATCAAAAATCAGTGGAACGAACAACACGTTTGATTGATAAAATACGTGGCATATATTTTCAGAGTAAATCTAAATGTTGGGAGATAACAAGGTTACACTCGAGGTAGCGTGGGTGTCTTGGATGATCACTGTTGCGAAAAATTTGTTATTCTGCACAATTTGAGACAAATTTTAATAGTATTTTAGTTAAAATGTATTACACTCTTTACTAGTACTCAAAAGAGAAGAGGTAATTTTATATTACCGATGTAAGAATTTATGTAAAAGTGGAATCCAATTTGAATCAAAGGTTTTGTAAGGCAACTTCAACAAAACATTTTATTAAGTGCCTGATAGTCGACTTGCAGTACTATCTATATATATACTACTATCAAACACCCAATAAAAGTGTGTAAAATTGTTTAGTCATGCCCCTGTATGATTACTGAAATGCAGGCTTCTATCTGGATTTTAAAAGGCACACTGACCTATCTAGGAACTGATAAATGATTATTGTCTCGTACGCTGTCATCGAGGTGATTTATTTTTTCAACAGAGACAAACATAGAGTATTATAAAAGTTACCATAAATTCTATAAAAACGTATTAGGAGGTCGCATAATAAATATATTTTAAATATCGTATACGAAATACACCTAGACTCAACCCAACTATGAAACAATAATTAAATATTATTAATACGTCGATTATGTTGCTGCCCGCATAGTATAAAAGAAACGAAATTTAAAATTCGCGTCTTTTAACAAATTTCCTTCTCCAATACAATTATGAATATGTTCCATTAAAAACAAAATTGCCGGCTTGGTAGTAAACTACATAAAATCAAATGGAAAACTTAAACATAGATATTATGTTACGGTCTTTAAATATGACTATGTTGTTCTGTTACATGTTAAATAAACCTTCATATCAGGACAGGGAGCGATCCCTAAACAGTTTTCTCCAGGGAGCATTTCAACTGTCAGACTGTATATACACTTTTATGAGGCCAGTTTCAGGAGTCGTCTCTTTATTGTCATGTACCGCTTACGTCTGAACCATATTTCTATCGACTGGGGTGGTTAGTAAATATATTTACCGATTTTAAACATTATATCTATATAATTGACCGCTTATATCACGCAGTGGTTCAATTGCTCACCTAACCACTACACGAGGTAGTGTATGATTCACAAATAGTTATTCTGCGTCCAGGAATTGTTTGTGTCCAATGTTTGTAAAATACGTCGCAAAATAAAGACTATTTTTAGGAAGCGAGTTGTCATTTGTAAAAAGGAAAACAATATTGGTAAACAATTTAAAGATTGATTTAGAGATTTCGGATAAATCTTTATTTTGCCAGCAATATGTAGTAAATGTATGGATATTTGTATTACTATATTAGGACTAAGCATTTATAAAATAGGTTTTTGAATTGATGGGTTACTATGTAATCGCATTGTACGTCAATATATCCAATTAAATCTGTCTATCAAATTTTCACCTAATCCTGGCCTTATATAACATGTCAAAAGTAAAATAATTCCAATGTTGTACAAGTATAATATGGAAAGAGTATCAATAACAATAATAATTATAACGACCATTAAATAATTTTAAAAACATTTTACTTGGATATATTAATAGGTAAGTAACATATCTTTCTATCAGGTATTTTTATCATTGCAATATAATAATATAAGCAATTTAGAAACACATGAAAGCATAATTGAACAAAAAGGGAGCTGTGAAAGCATATACAAAAACGGCTTTCAAACATAACACGAAAGCACCTTTCAGAGGAATGATGACCAGTTTAGCGGTAATAAGTTACGGAAGGTTAGTACCCTCACCATACCCATAAGGGCGAAATAAAGGAGGAAAATAGCGCACATAATATCAGACAATACCGGCTGATAAACTAGCTTTTGTTCAGAGATGAATTATTTTCGGTATGGCCGCTGGATTCTTAAGTATAGGTGAGATGAAATAGGAGATAGTAAATATATTTTATGTTCTGCAGGTAGGCGTTATGGGGAATTTCCTCAATGAAGAATTTTTATATCAGTGATTGCAGGCTTTTATTTACTATTTCTATAATAAATCATGATGCGAATAATGCCTGTGTCGTAGCAATCAAATAACGGGGACAAGGAACAACCAAATATTTAACACGAATTTTTCTCCCGTTTGGATATTGACTCACAGCACTCGGGATAGAATAGTGGCAAGCTGACCACTATTGTGGTATCCATGCAGTTAATAAATAGTTACACAACCATCAGAGGACGTGCGTGCAAAACCGCTGACTAGGACTGTCAGTAGTTATAGGCGCACTTTTTTTGGAGTTTTCTAAACCGCTTTAAGATTTTTACAGTGTATTTTCATATATTATACTTTGCAAACAACCATTTTTGTTAAGATAATATGGTCTCTATGAAGCAATGACTTAAACAATTTTTTTTAAAGCTTTATCGTTAGGGCCTGTATAAATTTGACTCATACAACTTTCAACAATTATGGCTAGATGAAGCTTATATAACTATAATAAAAAAATTACGATATGTTGTGATATCAGCAGGATACGTAGTGATGCTGAACACTTGCGGTTTGGATGGTTGGCAAGATTGTATGCTTAGTATCGCAGCATAAAGCTCTTGTCACTGCTCATCATCAGACGGACCATGCCATGTTTATTTGGCACTATAGTTTAAAAAAAATACTGTTATCGAAATCAACCATACCGATATTATATTACAAATCGGATTACATTTCCCTAATCTGTCGACAACAAAAAAGAATATCGGAAGCGTAAGCGAATACCCAAAGCGGCTAAAAATTTCCGTCCCAATTATCCCGCGACTCTGACATCGCTGAAACATCGTCAAAGCACATCGGATTTATAACAAGACTAGGGAAAAACGTTGTCATATCAATTTTCATTACGTTAAAACGATACTGCTGTACAGAACTCTCGATAATTATTGTATTGTTGTTTCGTATTGAAAAGCCAATGTCGTTTACACAACGGCAATGCAGCTACTGGAGAACACACTTTCATTTGCGACAGCCAAATGTCTTAATACATTGAGATAGGGATCAATTTTGTTTGGCTAACCGCAAGGGGTAAGTGTGTAGATGCTTAAAGTACAATAAAGGTGGCGTGACCGCGCATATATTAAAACACAAATACCAACATTTTACCGACACAGCTGGTCCGCTACAGTCACCAATTTATTGATACGACGTGATTAACATCAGAAGGATATCGCTCGCATTGTTATTGCCTATTTAGCGACCATTACATTCAATGCGATCACACTTTTTGTTTAAAGGGGCAACGGGTTTGTGTTTGTTCCCTTTGTGCTGCTAACAAAGTTATTTAAGAGGAACATTGTCGATATTTTCCGTTACACGGTTTCTTACAATAAGCGGCGATGTAGAAAATAACTTGCGACGTTTCTTGCTACGTTTATAAATGAACATGGACAACGTCGAAATAATTGTTAGTTATTGTATAAAACTGGACTAGATTGTGCACTGCAGTGGGCTGATTGATTGATTGTATAAAAATATTGTATATTTTGCGGTTCATTTTATATTGAGAACTTTGCGCAAATTGTTATGACATCTACACTATTATAAGACTTTATTGAAGCTGTGTGCTATACATTGCAGATACCTTTGGTAAAAAGTAACTGGAATTGGCTATTTCCTAACCTCTAAATTTTTTGCCCAATATATTTTTGTGTCTGCCTGTTTCAGTGTAACCCAAAACTACTGAAGGGTCGTTCATAATTTCTCAGTTCAATTTAAAATCTAACTATGATTCATTTATTTCCATGCATATAATATGCAGTCAACAATAATAATTGCCTTAATAAAGACTTGGTATTCGAAGCAATATGTAGGTATCATGTCTCCTCTTCCAAATATAAATAAAAGCTCCCATAAAACTCATAACACGAGACTATAAACGTTATGGTAGGAAGTGCAAAGGACACACGCATAACAGACGCGAGTAACAGACGCGAGTAGATGCCAAGGAAATTGGACACAGGAGTGACAGACTATGGCCACCGTTAATTTATTATGACAAACAGAGAATACATTTTATTACACAGTCAATGTCAATGTTTACATGTATTTCTACGTATTATACGAAACGACTGAGTATTGGAACTGTGGTCTCGAGTCCGATCCCAAGGGATAGCCCTCGGACTTTTCGAAGTTATGTGCATATTAAATAGTTAGTCATCGATTGCTTTAGCAGTGAGGGGAATACATCGTGAAGAATTCTGCATGTCTAAGAGTTCTTCACAATGATCTTGAGGGTGTGTGAAGATTGCCAAAACGCATTAGGCCAGCGAGGCGGTCTATGGCCTAAACCTTCTCAATAGTGGGAGAGTTTATATACAGAACTGATAATATATTGTTTTATATTATAGATATATTTAGATTATTATTCTATTCTAGTTATAACTATGCACTAAACGAATAGCCACAAACTTAATATGTTATAATATTATGGTAAGACCAATGATATCATACCGAGAAAATAAATAAATAGGATACTCGAGCAGTGAGTGTGCAAGTGAAGAATCAAATGTTACATATGTGACGTTTTCTACTGGTCACCGTTTCAGCAACATACGCACAAAACATTTAAAGTGCAATTGTTCAAATAATAGCTATCTCCTTCACGTAACCTCTTTCTATAAAATCATGTATCGCGTTTATTATTATTGCAAATTGTCGACGCGTATACAGTTTGAAGCATAAATTAGTCTGCCACCAGATTTTCGGCATCAGTTACTATAAACGTAAAATATCTAAAGCATTTTTTTTATTCTAA
This sequence comes from Catocala fraxini, assembly GCA_930367265.1. Lineage (NCBI taxonomy): Eukaryota > Metazoa > Arthropoda > Insecta > Lepidoptera > Erebidae > Catocala > Catocala fraxini. Next base: position 20,351,641 of record OV884029.1, read on the forward strand.
AGATATGTACATGTATTACTTGTCATATCTCTTAAGTCATTTTAACTGTAGTTGAAAGCCAAAACGATTGTCAAAGACAAATTTGTTTAGGGTAGATTATAAATATATAGGCACGTTGAAAAGTGACGGATTGTGACGTTTCCTAGCCAAGAGGGAGAATCCCTTCTCACACGTGACAAACTCACGACCGACTAAGTTCCATGAGTGACAAGGACAAACACAGTTTATTAAATGTTTTATTTAAACATTCCTTCCCTCGTGTATATTATTTGCCTACCCTCACTCAACCTTCCGGATAGTTAATCATTATTATCTCTCTGTTGTTGACGTAAAATTACACTAATTATGTATCCTTATTTAAATGTTAGAAATCGTCTCTTGTGGCTTTCAAATTATTTTGGACTGTATCTAGGGATGTAGTCAGATAGAGATTATTAAGTGGTTAAAAGGCTATTAAAATGTATATAGGGACTAACCAAGAAAATAGCTCTATACTGATATTTCTATTTGTAGAGTTAGTACTCTACAAATAGAAATATCAGTACTACTAGTGTAGTAGTAGGAGTTTGTAGGTCACATGTCTTGACTGAGAACAAACGGTTATCGCAGGGCCCTTGTGCGTTCCTAACTCAAAGCAAGCAGATCAGAAATTATAAGATTAAAATAAAGGAATAGGCGAAGTAAGTATCACTCACCAGGAGAACCCAGTAACAGCTGGTTCTACGACTCTTAAGTTACTTATCTGTACGAAGGTTTTCTTCTCTGGGAAAGCCGGCTTATTCATATTGCATCAAATAAGTACTCGAAAACGGGAAGTTGTGTCACTTACACGCATGCACGCGATTTCACCCAGAAAATCTTATATTGAGTGTGGGTTATCCAGAGCTTCTACTTATCTGTGATGTAGGCTCGTCTTCTAAATATTTAAATAATTCCAGCTCTAGCAATATAATTATACTAAATTGTATGTAGGTTTACTAAAATAGTGGCAAATTTAGCCGGAGATCAATGGCTAAGCAAATGTACCTGTGTATATGTATGTAACTTATGGAATAGGAGCTCTGAATGACCATATTCTAAAACAGATTTCAGCTGGTGTCGGATGACTATTTAGGTAAATTCGTTGGCCTTTGCAAGTAGACATTGACATCGAACCTTCTATGGAACCCTGTCTTGCATTTTTAATAGGGTGACTACAAGGGTCACGTATCAGGCCAGTGGTCGCCCAAAAACCCTGTATGCTGCAATAAATTGTGTAATCTACTCCCTACTACTCCCTCACTTAGAGTAACCTACACAATATATAAATATTGTGTAAGTTACTCTAAGTGAGGGTGTATTTTGTTTCTAAAGTAAAGAACTGTAGTGATACAGGACTTACAAGCGAGTAAATTAATAATTATGATCTTCAGTGGAATTATTTGTATCGAATAATACTATTCGTTGTAAATATGATAATTTTCTAACAATATATTTTTCAGCTTTTATGCTTACTAGCAATAAAAAGGCATTTAAGTTTCGTTGAAAAGGTTAACATGATATATTTTAATTTGTGAGCCAACAAATTATTAATTATCTTGTTAACCCCACTCCTTCCACGAAGCTTAGATGCCTTTTTAGGACTAGGTTTGTTCAATAATGCAGTGTGTTAGATTAAAATTGACAATGTCTTATTATCCATTAGGCTGCAGACGATTTTACATTTCAAATAAAAATCAAATTACAAGCAAATATAGCGTAGAACTTAAAAGTTTAATACAAAGTAAAAAGCTTAGCAGCGATAGCTCAGTGGGTAGACCAGCAGACTGCAATGCAGAAGGTCCTGGGTTCGAACCCACGTCGCGCACCACTGACTTTCGGAAGTTATATGACTTTTCGAAATTATGTGCGTATTGATTGACAATTATCGCCTGCTCCGTGCCTCGGAGAGCACGTTAAGCCGTTGGTCCCGGCTGCCATGAACATCTATGGCAGTCGTTATTGCGAAAGTCAGTACCCTATAATATCCTGACACTGGTCTAGCCTTCGGGTTGCGGAGGTCAGGTGGCAGCCGCTCCGTGTAAAAACTGATATCCAGTCAAATCCGGTTAAACCAGAAAAGCCTACCCCAAGTGACTTGGGAATAATAAAGGCTAAGAGAGAAGAAGACAAAGTAAAAAGCTTAAAAGTGTTACATGTTAAATATCTTTGTATCAGATGTAAATGTAATTTATATCCGTCGGTGCTTTCGAGCTTTTAATACATAATGCTTCGCCATATTTTATCGATACATCGTCACATTAAATACGCGGTGACAGTGACTCGATACTGAAGTGTAAATGACTATAAATTAACCACTAATAGCATACGCTATGCGACTCGCATAGTTGTTACAAAATGAAGCGTTGACAGTACGTTTATATTAATAAAAACGTCTATACGACGCATATTGAGGTAATCCTTAAACGATAAACTTTAATAAAATAAATACGTGGCCCCAAGTTATCTCGTAAGATAGTAGTTGTGCAGTAAAATATCATATCCGAAAATAACATTACAGTCCAATGTCACAACACAAAACTGCAGACGAGAATACTTACTGTAGTTTACGTAATACAGAGAAATGCAACACACAAAATATTAGATTCAATTCCGAACATATAACGTTGTAAACATTGAAAATAAAATCTCAAGTGTACGAAAGTGGGGATTCCGCTGTCAACCGCGAGTGCGAAACGGCGAGGAGCGAAGCAACGAGGAGAGAAGCAAGGCGGACTTGCCCCGCACGTCCGGAAAAAGCGAACCCGGCCGGGCGCACCCACCCCGTTGTCCTTTTGCGTATTAAACCCGGACAATATTGTTATGCCATCTGTTTATTCTTATTCATGGATGTGCCATCGGATCTTTTATTCGGTGGCCAAATACGATTTATTATTTATCCGCGGACATTTGCACTGTTGCTAACAAATGTGCCGCTTTTGTTTCGAACATTTTATGGTGTTAGGTTTTCAGGTAAATAATTTATCGGCGGGTTGTGTCCTTTCACCTCTTCTACAATCTACAAAAGAGTTGGTGTTCAAATTGTAGCGTACATAATGTATGTTTTACTTCGCTAAAAATAAACGCGAAATCCCCTTATCGAGTTAACTTGGTAAATTCTTAAAACGATTGCTCTTTCGGCGCCGAAAGGCAGTATTACTAAGAAATTGGATAGGGAATGGTACCTAGATTTAGGAACTATATTGTGAACCTTAAACATTAGAAATCCACTGACTTTTCGACAGGCTAGTAAACCATTTTCATGATTGCTTTATATTCAGTTATAGAAAAAAAAGGTTAAAATAATTGGAAAATATAAATTGATTCAATTATTGAGTTATCTAAAAGAAACTTGATATATTTTTAGAACCTCTATTATATTTTATAACTACAGAAATCATAACATAATCTTTGTACGGTCAAAAACTAAAGTCGAGTAGCATCATAAAGAAAGTAATTTGTGTGTGATGTTTCAACACAAACAATGAAACATTATTCAATGTAAATGACAGTAGGTGAAGTTCGTCATGCGCATGTGTGCAAAGCGAGGCAAAAACGAGTTCTTGTATATATAACTATAAGTACTACTATTCCGTATATTTAACAACAGTGACCGTATTTCAAATGTATGCTTAAATGTTCTGATAGCGGAGCGGATAACGAGTCTTATCACTTAGAGACGATAGAATAATAAGGGTGGATCAAATCCTGGGGTCCACTTCCGCTTTTTGTTTTTTTTATTACTAAAAAGAAATGTTATTTGTGTCTACTTATTACCAAATTTAGTGTTTCATTAGGAATTAAACTAAAAATTATTATTTATCAAAATTAGTTAAAATTAGTAATTACTAAAATCACGTTATGTTTTTATTAATTAATAAATAAATAATGTAAATTATAATTAAAATAAACAAAATTTTATTTAATTTATAACAACATTATTTTACTATAAAAAACAAAATACGTCAAAATATGATTACCGAAAATGAACTTCAGGTTTAAATAACTCTTGAAGTAAAATAACAAGACATCGATATTTCTAATATTAGAAAAAAAAACAAAAAGATTGTATCACTTCAACAGGGGATCGAACCAACAAGCGTTTAGTTTTAGAAAGCACTATTACCAACGTAGCTATAACAACACTTGCATAACTCATTGAAATTAATAGTCACAATCATAATTAGAACAGGCGATAGAATAAGTGAGGCGGGTTTATGTGTATGTGTGCAATGATTTTATTGAAAAAGGTCGTAAGTACAACTTGTTTTGTTTCTATTGCTTTGTAAAATTACTACTCGACTTTTGCACCTGATCGTACACGTATTTAAATATTTGTGTTTTTTGAGACAAACTATTACTACAACTATTACTACTATAATACTATTACTATTATATACTATTGTGCTAGATTTTCATTTCGTCAAGCATACTATGTTCAACCTTATTGCAACTAATAGGTACACTATAAATATATAAGTTGCTGCACATATATAAGCTATTAAGGAATATCAAATTCTTCAAGAATTGTAGCCATAGCAGACACGCAATCTACATTAAAGTTTATAGTTAGACCGACAGTCAGTTCTATAAATGTGAATTGTATTTTATCTATATTAGTTTTACCCAAGATTCAAAGCTACAAACCTATTTAGAAGTTGTCAAGCACAGTGGCGCCCCTCTGAAATGTCCGTAGGCGGTAAATAGCGACCGATGGAGACCGTTCCCGTCTCTCTCGGTTTATCTTACGAGTCTTACGACTATTTAAGTAAGCCAAGTGAAAAACTTTGCGAGATTGAAAATCAATGTCTCATCGACGGACACAAATTACGAGATGCGAGGTTAGGAGCGAGAACTTGTGCTATGTTCACTGATATCTAAAAATTGGTTTCTTTATAAGGGTTTTATTAAAATGAAAGTTCTTTTCGCCTTATCATCAAATTTTCATATTCTTAATATAAGCTCAATTGAGGTTAAATTTTTAAGTATACCGTGTGACCTTTCTCGTGGGGCAAATTATGTGAACTTGAGTCTATCTATCATGACTGCTGTAAAATACACATACATACTTAGTCTGACGCCTATTTAGGTAGATATTTAGTACATCCACATTTCGCCACCTATGGATTTAGGACCCGCATAAAAAGAAGCGAGCCTATTGCGATTTACAGCCCCAGACTCCGTACTGATACTGAGGGTTTCTTGTCACCAAAACTTGATATTGATTTGAGATACTTGATATTGTGGTATTCATAAGTCTGTCATTTTATTATTATATTATTATTATTTTGACTGCCTCGATGGCGTAGTGGTTAGTGTAACCGACTGCCATGCCTGAGGTCGCGGGTTCGATTCCCGCACAAGTCAAACATTTGTGTGAATGGACATGGATGTTTGTCTTGGTCTGGGTGTTTCTATGTATAATATGTACGTATTTACAAAAGATGTATATATGTATTTATGTTTATCCATTGTCTAGCTTGTACTATACAAGCTCTGCTTAAAATGGGATAGATGGTGTTGTGTGTATGTGATTGAATATTATATATTATATTATTTTTCCATTAACTATAAAAATAAGTGATGGGTGTGTATTATGAGCTCATTGTTTACATGTAAACAAAGATAAAATTGCGTATTTTACAACTACTACAGTATTATGTAAGGTAACTACATTTGATTTAAGCTTTTTTTTATTAACCTTAGTTATAATTATGTTACTGTTTTCTGAAAGATGTTTAGTCGTCAGTTGCGTTAGAAAGAACATCTTGTAAACACATGGTCACAGTTCTAGATAGAGTGTTCCTATTTACAAGTAGCCGTGCTAACAAATCGGCATTTGAACCAAAACTTCGACGAATATGTGGTCTTTTAAACAAAAAAGACTTGACTATGCAATTTATATAATTACTAGCTGATGCAAGTGACTTCGCCCGCGTGGAATTTAACAAAAAAACTCAAATAAAAGTAGCCTAAGTTATCCCTTATAACATCAGCTATCTGCCAGTGGAAGTCTCATCAAAATCGATCTAGCCGTTTCAGAGGCTACCCGGAACAAACAGCAAGAAAGAGAAAAAATAAAATAGATTTTTTGTTATAAGTAACATATATACTTTCATATGCATTTAGTAAAAAGCTGTTATTTTGTCATTACCAACAGACAATTCAATTTCATTTATTTGTATAGATGATGTAGGTATAGAAATGTACTAGATCTAGGGATCCTACTTCTTACATCTCTTAGGAAGATACATTTTCTCTTTGTAGCTTCACCCCATTGGCTCACAGCCAGGATTCGCTTTGTTACAAAGATTTTTCTACTTCATTCGACCTCAGTTGACTTTCGCTACGTCCACATCCGATGGCTTAACACAATCTTCGCATTAAGACCTTTTGGTTAGTAGACTATCCAAGACGGAGTGTAAGTTTAGCGCTAAGCTGTTCACGGTACTCATATTCAAATGTCTAAAATTTTACAAATATGAAACTAAGTTTCTGTAGGTGTTTGAAATCCAATCACGCGTAAACTATTGAATTTAGTAAGATGTAAGTAGGCACACATATAGGCCCCGTCTTCGAATAATATATAGGATGCACAGGTATGCATTCCCGTGAGAATAACGTGAGTAAAGACGCCGGCAAAAGCTAGTAAACTTATCAAGATAGGTAACGCTTATTAAACAACAACAAAAATCAACACCCACACCACTAATAATTCCCGTGTCAAATGAGACTTTATAAACTATCAAACAACGGTCACACAGAACACCCAAATCTAGAATAATCATTTGTGGATTACACTAGATTTGTCCCGTGTGGGTATCGAACCCACAATAGTTGGCGCATTGGCAGTGGCTAGGTGACCGCTTAAACCACCCCGCCATCCGACTATTGACTAGCACCGGTATTCAATGTTTATATCGAACAAACTATAAGTTGTAATTACAAGTGAGCGGCAATATCGCATATTTAATTTGTGCAAAGTGGAGCGTACTTAACTTTGCCGCTTTATAATCCCTTGGCATCGCGTAATATTGTATTGTATGTCGTCGCGTGTAATAGTATCATTACGTCACATAGTCGTTTTTCGCTACTACGTACTTATACACAGCAAACTGTGAATGAATACATTTACACACACAACGACAGGATGGCCTTTTGTAAGTATCTTTCACTAATTATCTGCGAGTAAAATAAAACTCATCTTTTTATCCGAGTATCTGACGTTTTTAGATTACAAATTCTGTTTTACGAGTATCTGCCTCATTTATTATTACAGAGGCTGTTCAAATATATTATTTATTCCGTGAAGGTCCAATTAAAATTTTACTTAGAAAAGATAGTATTAAAATCTTAGTTAACTATTAATTAAAGTTAACCAAATTAACCTCAAGTAGACGGGCACTTTTAGTTTTACTGGAATTAAATTCGTAGTTTGTAACAGACTTTGTAACTAGTGTAAGTGCCATAAATATGGGTAATTACTGTAGCAACGCCTTTAGTGCCTAATTGGCTTTATACGAAACGATATTTTTTAATCCTTATTAAAATGCAAAGGCTTCCTCGCTTTGTTACATCACGTGTTATTATTCAGAAGACTCAATTTTAATAAGCTTCTATTGAACGGTCGCACCTCTTTATCCAGTAATTGCTCGGCTGAGAAAATTTGCCGCTGTTATTGTTTCATTTTAAAGGACGATGAAAGAATTTAAATTAAAAATGAACAAAGATTTAACTGAAAATACAAATTGTGGAATTGCAGTTTCGAAACTGGAGTTGTTCAAGCTTAATTTGAAGGAGTTTTTGTAGCCAACTATCTTTAGTATTCTTTCGAAAGAAAGAGGGTACTGAGATCTTTTAATGTTACAAGCTTTTGTAGAACGTTTGGCGAAGTTACACACCACTACGAAGCCAACTATGAATAAATGAAATATACACACAAGAATGTAAATCTTAGATACGAACACATAGCATACCAACCAGCATCTATAAAATAAGGCAAACATGCAGAAGCCCTACTTACAATAAAACATAACATTCCGAGATCGTCCAAACATCTCTGCAATGCAGAAATATCTCTAAAATTCCACGTTGGAAAATGAGAGCACTGAGACGAAATTCAAATTACAATCGGAGCGTGGATTCGAACGAAATGACGTTTCTGCTGTAATAAAAAGTAATAATGTCAAATAATTGTGTCCAACCACGTGTAAGGCGGTTGAACACAATCAAAATGCAATTTCGTTAGGCGGAGGTCAGGAACTCGGGATTCCACGCGGTACTGCTGGCGCCCGTCGACCGCGTCGTCTGCGTCGCCCTCGCCGCCCTCGTAGCCAGCGCGGCCGGCAGTCCACAGGGCTGCCCAATTTACTCGAGGAAATCGTAATTGCCAATCTTGTTCAAGAACGTTGGGAATGCAACCGCGAGATACGGCCAGATATATTTTCTGCTTGCACGACTTTATTATGTAAAAATCCCTTCTTAATATAGCGGTCATCAGATAAAAATAGCACCTTCATAAAATTTCGTGAAATCTCAGTTTGATCAAACTATAAATAGTAATAGCATTAGGTATAGTTTAACATAGTCGAATAGGTAAAATTTACCAAATTTGTCTATGAATTAGTCAAAAGTAGATTAATCAAAAGCAATTAAAAAAATGTTTTTAATATTATATGGTAATTATATTTTATATGGTAATTTTGTAACAGTGACTGGTTAGATACACATCTCTAAATGTTTTGTTATGTAAGCTAGCAGAGGACTCTTTTGAGCTAGATGATTTTATAATTAAAGAATTATTCAAGCGCGTGACGTCGTTATTCGAAACACACGTTTGCATATAAATTGTTCTAAAATTGTGTGCAATAGTGCAATCCATTAGTGTAGCTAGCCAGCCCTGTCGCGACCTCGCAATATGCATTGTCCGGGACAATTTTGTGGTCTTACCCCTTTTGTTGTGTTTTTCAGTGTTTGTAATCTGCGTACAAAAGTCGCTATTGTTTTTTTAACCTCACGAAGGTTTTGAAGTAATTGTATGACGATTGCTCTTGCATTGTTAAGATTATTGTTATGTTTCGACTACATTAAGATGTAGCGGAGTCAGTACTTAAAGTATTTAAATAAAAGCATTAAAATTGTCAAACGGTGTAAGTATAGCAATTATATTAAGAATTTTAGTAAATAATTTATGATGTACAGCTAACAGGTTTCATCACCAATTCAATTAGATGAAACTTTCAATCAGATTCTTTAAATTTTTTACGTACGTCTTGCTTCTCTTAGAAGGTATTTATTGAGAGTTATAGTCCAAGAAAATAATGCTGCGATGATCTGATGCAATTTTAAATGGCTGACAGACTTAAACTCTTACTATAGACTATATTGTAAATATTGAAATGATATACAACCGTTTGCTTTTTATAGCCCTATTGTATTGTATCTTATGTGGGGGCCAGTCAGTGCAGACCGGCGACACTTCGACCCTGTGGGATCTTTTGTGTCGACACTCTCCCAATAACGACTGCCATAGATGTTCATGGCAGCCGGGACCGACGGCTTAACGTGCTCTCCGAGGCACGGAGTAGGTGATAATTGTCAATCAATACGCACATAATTTCGAAAAGTCATATAACTTCCGGAAGTCAGTGGTGCGCGACGTGGGTTTGAACCAGAGACCCTCTGCATTGCAATCTGTTGGTCTTCCCACTGAGCTATCGCTGCTCATTGGGGAGCATTGCATTGCTCTTTTTTATAGCCCTAAGTAATACACAAGATAGTGGACCACTCGTTGGTTAGAAAATTTTACCACCACTTATGAAATTTGGTTAAACCCATTGGCATTTTATTAACCCTTGCATATAAAACCAAACTATTGCACATTATGATCGTATGCTCTCTTTTTTACTCTAAGTCTCGTTGAAAGAAGAACAAGTTATACCGCTCGTGTAACAATAATACTGGTAGGTTTAAAGTCTGCACATACATGGCAGCAATTATTGCTTAACGACGAGATGACGAGAATGTCCCCAAGTGAAACAGATAAGCCCTGCTGCGGTGTCGAGTGCACAATCCGTCAGCAAAATCATTTTTGTGGTTAATCTTCTAGGCAACGTATTAGGTATTTCGTGTTCATCACTTTGTTTGTGACTTTTCAAAAGCCGCATTTCACCTGACCTAAAACCTTAACTCTTGTAATCGCATTTCCATCAACCAGATTGACAAATATCGCGCCCTTTCTGCGTAAAACTGCCTGTAATTAAGATTGATACTGACAGCGCAGCTAGATGATTTGCAACAAACACCCCTTATCAGGAAGTTGCGTTTTATGGGACTTATGGATACGAATTTTAACGTCAAGTTTGTAAGTAGAATGTTCAGGTTATAATGATACTACATAAAGTTAAATTCTGCAAAAGTAAAATTTTCCGTACGCCAGAGATAAAATACTTTTAAATGTTATTACAGTTATTATTGTTACAGTGTATGGTATGCGTAGAGTCAGCCTGTATCCCTGCAGAAATATATCAGCAACTATGAATTAGCATATACCTACATAATAAAAAGACTACTACTACTAATACTAATTTCAATAAAGAAGGTAATTGGCGTGGAATGTATTCATTCAATATCTGAAGTCTAAGTCGAAGTCAAAGTCTAAAAATCTTTATTTCCATAATCTCTTTTTGAACACGTCAATTAACTAATATATTAATGAAAATACAATATCAAAATATAAATAAAAGAAAATATAAATTATTTTCATAAGAAGAAATAGGCAAGAATCTCATGGGCATTATTTTCAATAAGACGAAGCAAAATACAGCAAGTCCTTAAGATACTAACTAAGGTAACTTAAATAGGTTTATCAAACTAACCTAATTATGAGGACCATAGGACTACTACGCAGAAACTCTACTTCGATGCCACGGTACGTTTCTCTGGCTTTACGAAGTAATGTGCGTATTATAAAGTTATTAATCGCTCGCTATAACAGTGATGGAAAATATAGCGGCGATACACTATATTTTCCATCACTGTTATAGAATGAATCGAGAACTCTTAGATATGCACCTGCATATCTAATTCTCGATCATGTTCTCAAAAACTAGGCCTCCCATACTTAGAAGATGCCTATTTCCATCGGCCTATTTTTATAAATAGTGCTGATTTTATTATAGTATTATTATTTTTATTACACTTAGACACGGAGGTCATTAACATCTACGTGACAAAGGCTGTCAAAAGTCAGTATAAGATACTGTGTAGACCAAAAAAGTTACCAAAATATCAGGTACGTAAATGCAGGTACTTTATTTAAAATTATATTTACAAAATCTAAGATCTAGTGAGCTTCATCAAGACTTTAGTCTTGATTTTGATTATAATAGCACGACTAATTAGTAGCCTTTTTCCATCGATCAACGTCGCGCATACATATATCAGAAAGCTGCAATCTAACTCAGTGCAACGCAACCTTAACCGAAAACGCAAACAAATTAAGCGGATTACAATCAGGGCAAGTTACTGTGTAATTATAGGGCAAAACAAGGCATTACAGGGCAATCCAGGGCCTGTGTAATCGACTCGGCACCTCGTAATCAACAATTGCAAAGTTTAAACTACTTTGCGAACTGTAATTTTGTCTTAGTAATTAATATTATGTTCACGTTTATTTAGAGATTAGATGGTAGTTCGCGTGGAATACAATTTATATGGTAAGTTTTGAATCGATGTATTGTTATTGAGAGTTGCTTTACTTGTTAATAGTTGGCCTTATAATATATTCCAGATCTGTATCTTAATCGTATTATAAATGTGAAAGTTTGTGAAGATGTTTAAATGTTTGTTACGCTTACACGTAAATATTTGAACACAATTGGATGAATGTTGGCACTCACATAGAATCCTTTAATTGCATAAGATACTTATTATCTCGCTATACTGACCCGTAAAATTCACTGTCAAAACTTGGTTCCTAATAATTTCAATTGCGGTAGTAAGATATTAGAAATTGAACCCACAAAACTTGGTAAGTGGCAAGGCAACCAATTGAATTACTGCGTCATGCGTACTGCCAAAATACTATTTTAGATTAAATGCGAGGACTCAGCGAAAGCGGTTTGAATCAAATTAAGAATACAAAGAGCATAGGTAATGATAATTATTCATGTTAGGTCTAAAAAATGTATTTTCTTAGTTAAACCGTCAGCTTTGCCAATAGGATAAACAGAGTACAACACCGAGACAACTACCATCTTAGTCTCCCCGTGACCATGGCTGCTGAAAAGCAACCGAAACGTCGGGTAAAGTGTAAAATTATATTAAATCTAAATAGTATTAATAATAATTTAATTGGCTTAAAAATTAGTAAAGTTTAATAGTAGTAGTAGTGTAACAGTATTCAAAATTATGTAATAAAGTGTCAAATAAACAACGCGATAAAATCCGTATATAGTAGTTTAATTTCAATGAATAATATTCGCGTAAACATAAGACAATATTATGAATCATATTCACAAGAAAAATAAAACGGTTGTTGATCAAATGTGTGAGATTTTCCAAGACAGCCAACCAACATTAATAATTAATCTTTTATACAATAAAACACACATAATATGGGAGTTCTAGAACATAGTATGACTTGTGTTGAATAAGAATAATGTTAGAATCGAGGACTGCTAAGCTTTTAGATAGATCTTGCGATAAAATTTAGGTACGACTTAGATCTCCTCAAGGCAATCCTATTCGTGCCTGTTGAGTAACAAAGACTGATATTTCTCCAACACAAAAGAAGGATTCTTCATCGAGCTAGAAGATCTTTCGACTATGTTCGAATCGAATTTCAACATCATATTGTATAATAGTAATTTGACACGCAAGCTTTGACAACAATCTCAGGCACATCATAGTTATCACACACTGGTCTGGTATCACACACCGTCTTAACTACACAGCATGGTCGCCACACACCCTATTACATAATAACATAATATTGGAAGGCAAATTCCGGCAGCTAGTAATCATAAACATAACTCAAGCTCAAGGGTATTTCGTACCCAAAGTGATGAATATAATATTAATAAAACATTTGGTACTTTCTCAATGCTTGTAGTAGTTAACGTGATTTAGTATAATTGCTTTTATGGGTTATTTATTTAAATAAAGCGCAGTTAATGCACGGTTATACTAATAGCGAGTCATGGCTTCGTGCGATGCTAACGACGCGGTGCTGGTATGAAATAAACTTAAAAATTTATAGTAATTGCTATCACTGATTTATGAAATCATTGTTTAGTTCTCCAAGTAAAGAAGAAGTAACTAAAAACTTGAAACACTGATTAGTTTGGATAATTGTTTCATGACACGAAAATAGTTATGTTAAGGTAATTATTATGAAAAAAAAGAAGTTACTGTTGAATTATATACATTTATACATGCAAAAATTAATTAATTATTATAATTAACTATTTACAATTTTTGCACCTTAGTAATTGTATAATATAACATCATACAATATAAGTAGGTAGTAGTCAAATACTTTACAGTTTGATTAGCTATAAAAGACGTAACAATACTGCTATCTATCACTTCTTGTTGTGAGCTGTAAGTGAACGGACATATAAAACTTCCTAGTGTCAAAGTATAAAATAAATAGTTAAAGTGTTTGTACAGTGTGTTATTTAATCCATAACCTCTAATAGTTACATTATTGTACGATTCATACGCAAATACTCAGACCCGTTTATTCCCGAAGGAGTAAGCAGAACCGTTATTACATCCATATTTGACTAGCTATATTTATGAGGTTCCGTATAACGGAGGCGAGCCCATTGCAATCTACTGTTCACATTTCCAAACGCTATGCTACTACTGAAAATTTCCATACAGAAGTACCCAATAAACCGTTGCTCGACCTGGAAATCGAATCCGGGCGCAAAACATAAGCATAAACAATGGTACAGTCGCAATACAGTTACCAGTAGATGATGAAAAGCAACCGAAACGTCGGAGAAAGTGTAAAAATAAATTAAATCTAAATAGTTTTAATAATAATTTAAGTAGCTTAAAAATTAGTAAAGTTTAATAGTAGTAGTAGTGCAACAATTTTCAAAATTTTGTAATAAAGTGTCAAATAAACAACGCGATAAAATCCATATATAGCAGTTTAATTTCAATACCAGTAGATAAGATCAATTTTATCAACAAAGATGGGTTGAATATGCTTACTAAAATACTCACTACTTAGAATAAGTATACTATATATGCTTCAATGATCATGGTTTCATTAGCGCGCTTATGTCACAGTGTAGTGACTACTTAAAGAGTTCTGGAAAAGCCTACTCATTACAGAATCGCAGCACAAGATTATTTGGCTGAGTACATACGATTAAGATTAAGAGACTTACACAGACGTGCGATTTCAAAACGATTACATAAATAGTGTAATTTTGACATTCAGAGGTTACTTTATGTCGCATAATTCTAACCTAATAAACTGTTACCAAAACCCGAATAAACCATTTGCCAAAACCCTTTCAAGTTATAATCTGTTTTTCAATGCACACATTCTATAATAGTACAATTTTCAAATCTTACATTGAGACAGCCAGCAAAATATGAAGCCCAAAGTTTCCGCTCAATTGGCAACGTATTTTAAACGGAGCCCCTTTTAGACGAGTATCAATTCAATTTTACTGCATATCGACTGTTCTTGCACATCAGCAGATATCACGATGTGCCATCATTGGGGGCATTCGTCCCTTGAAGTGAGAAGCGCGGCGACTGATTTTGTGGCCAATAAGCTAGGGAGTGAGATAGTGATTTTGTTGACACATTGATGCGACAGCAGTTTTGTGGCGCCGGCGGCTGCATCGTTACTTTGTTATAGAGTCAGAGAACGTATTGGGGTTTCGTGATCTCAGTTACTTGATTGTATGAATGGTGCAATAATTTAAATGGTACATTTGTCTGAAAATCAAATAATTGTGACTCGTGGATATGGAATATGTCGATAATATTTATACCTGACTGCCTCACTAGTCTAGTGGCTAGTGTGTACGACTGCGGTTTCTTGCGGTTTCGGTTTTGCGTTTGAAATCGGTGTCAGTGATAGCTCTGAGTTAAGATGTAAGTGATGTTTTATTCTGGCATCTCATAAAGCGCGTAAAGCTTTATTTACTTGTAAAATAGCAAGAGCAGCGATAACTCAGTGGGGAGACCAACAGACTGCAATGCAGAGGGTCTCGGGTTCGAACCCACGTCGCGCACCTCTGACTTTCGGAAGTTATATGACTTTTCGAAATTATGTGCGTATTGATTGACAATTATCGCTTGCTCCGTGCCTCGGAGAGCACGTTAAGCCGTCGGTCCCGGCTGCCATGACCATCTATAGCAGTCGTTATTGGGAGAGTGTCGACACAAAAGATCCCACTGGGTCGAAGTGTCGCCGGTCTGCACTGACTGGCCCCCACATAAGATACATACATACTTGTAAAATACTTATAGTGATTATAAAATTGTTATATCGTGCAAAAGTTATAATTAAAATAAGAAAGTAATATTCAACCAGACTGATATCATTAAGATAAGAATTGTTTGTTCGTGTGTAATAATTACTGAATTTCAGAGCCGATTCAAAAATCTATTTCAGTCATAGGTAGCTACTCTATTCAAGAGTAGCATAGGCTATATTTAAATAACATTCCATAGGCGAAGCTTCAGTAGGAAGCTAGTTATAAACGAGATATTGTATACATTTCATAATGTTTTGATCCTGAACGTTATATTACTTAAACCTGATCTTGGTTTAAATTGCATTATTAATATTGCAGTTGTGGTTGATGAAAACGAACTGCTTGCTTTTGTTTTCGATTATAAACCATTCCCTGCATGCTAGCTAATAAAAATGTTAAAAAACCGTTTCATACTGTTTTATGAACCTTACGTGTAGATTTATGGCGAGCCATAAACTCATAATTGGCTAAATTCAACGAAATGCAAACGGGAAGGAGCTATTTTTTCTTTTATACTTCTACTAAAAGGATTCTACTATTTACTAGAAGGATTCAGTTACACCATAGCAGAGCATTTAGAAATAAATCATTTATCTCTTAGAAATAGTTTTGTTCACCAACATTTGATTGTCAGGTATTATTTAACCACAGTCTGTGGTGGCCTAGTTGTCTGGATTAAAGATACCGTTGTGTCTTCTTGGCACTATGATGTGATTTTCATTAAACAAGGCTACCGGTGTCATAGCAACCAAAGTTTTTGAGCAGTTATGTAATATTTTTACGAGGAATTTTGTAACTCAAGCAGTAATATAAAGGTCTAATTAATAGATTCTTGATAAATGAACCGAACCGTATAAACGGGTAAGTAATTGGAAACAGAAATAACATAACATAGCTCAGACAGGAGCGCGGTTTGTGCCGCTTTTCTGCGATTCTAAAAAGTGCGATGTGTACGCATGATACAACTGAATATAATAGGTATATTATTCACATATACTACAACTGATATTTGCGCAACGGTTAGTTACAGTGTCTGTCACAGACAGATATAACAATAACAAGGGCATGTGTATTACTTTATAAGCAGAACATGTCTAACAACAAAATAATACTTACTAACACACATTCATCACCCGTTTAATACCGGCACTCCTACATAGTTTCAAAGTGGCACGAATACTACAAAATGCAATACTGTAGTGCTATAGAAAAAGTAGTAAAGTTTCGAAACTCGCCATTGTGTGCTAGGTTTTATCAGAAGGAACTTCCATACAATCTATTCTTTGAACAAAAAGGATCGGTATTCGCTATCACACCTAGCTTTGTACAACTTTGCGGAATATGCACCGCTGTGACTTTAAATCGACAAATTGTTTTCTCCTATTTATAGGACGCGTATTTTTCGAAATTTCGTTAGTTTCTGCGTCGTGTTCAATACTGTATAGTTTCAAGAACAATTTTGCCAATTCTTATCTTTTGCTACAAAGCCAACAAATATAGGTGCCTAAGAAAAAGACGATCTGACTAAAATATCCCTTAACAGTATTTTAACGACAATTACACTAAACAATAATGTTATTATGATCGTATTTTTTTATATTAATTGAATTATTGCAAAATTGGTTACCGGTTACTATAAATTTGCCCTATATAACATAGCTTACGACTGCCAGTCTGTCTACTGCCTGTCCCAGTCGCACCTGGTTCCAACTCACTAGGGATCATAAAATCGTACGTATGAGACTATTTCGCAGTTTTTACTCTACTAATATCGAGAGATCTAGTAAATAAACTCGACAAAATTACATACTTATAAATCATAGACGCAAGGCAAATATGAACTTGGAATAGATCTAACAAATGCCAATATTTGGAACTGCGTTTGAACTGAATATTCTTAGACGAATGAATAGCCCAGCCCTGTGTTACATTTGGTGCATTATAATAGCGATTGACTATCGATCCGAAATAGCTGCAGCTTTTTAATTTCACGGCATGACAATTTACTATCAGACAGTAACGACTAACTAAAGGATAATTTGGCATTCGTTGTGAACCATTCCTATATAATATAAACACATACATTATTTGAGAAACAGTTAATTGTGCACTACCAATATAGATTTATCAATTCTAGATAAGGTTTGTTACTATTAAATGCCAGTAGCCATGAGATGTTATCCAATGATATATAGCAGCGATAGCCTAGAGGGAGACTGTTGGACTGCTACGCAGAGGTCTCGAGTTCGAACTCAAGGCGCGCTTCTCTAACTTTTCGAAGTTATGTGCGTTATCAATAGTTAATTATCGCTCGTTTTAACGGCGAAGGAAAAACATCGTGAGGAAACCTGCACGTCTAAGAGTTCTCCATAATGTTCTCGAAGATATGTGAAGGAAGCCACCCCACCATATACCCACCCGCGCTGACTATGGCCTTACCCTTTTCACACTGAAAAGAGGCCCGTGTCCACCACTGGTACAGTTAAATACAGGGCTGATATTATTAAATTATAAAAAATTATTTAACACCACCTTATGATTTAAACAAGCTATACGTAAAAGAAGAATTGTATCGCGGACTTAGTATAATAACATACTAATTCAAAAATATATAAGGATTGTATAGTTGTCACAAGCGCGTCACAAGTTATTTACGTCCGTTGTCTCAACATTTGTAAAGCTATGTGTAAAATATTTCTCTAGTATCTTTATAATTGCTAAGATATTATATTTTATGTTGCTAGCTTTCACATTTCAACTTTTATATTTTTGTGACAAATATCGAGAACTGCACTTTATTCTTTTGGGTCAATCGGTATCCATCTTAAATTCATTCTTGCATACTGTCTCTATATAAACAAATTTCACACCATTAACATTCAGTTCGCGACAGCCGTGATCATCGCACATTAGGTTGTCGCGACTACCATCAAAGTACTTGAACTTAAACAGGCCGTTACACTTCATAAAGTAATAAAGAAACCCCATTAATCGTACACAAAGCCATAGAAGTTGGTAGTACACGTAAGTTTGGCGATATTTCGCCAACAATGAAGTGTGGCCGCAAACGTGCGTGACTACCCACAATAAGACGGAAACATTAAAAACGTTATAAATATTCATTATACTTAATTATTTTTTACCTCTCTCTACATTCTGTAGTATTCGTGAAATTATGTTGTGGTTTAAATGGAATAGTGAAATGTAATTGTAAAAAAGTGGCGTCGACAACGATTTTATTGTACAAAGTAAACATTACAAAGTGTTATTGTTTTTTCTTGGCAGGCAATTTAAAATATCAACACGGAATTTAAAGCTAATTTCTAAGGGCTAATTATCGAATCGCAATGACGTAAATATTAGAAATGTTATCCTCCTAAGCTAAAATTAACGTAAAATTTAATGTGCACATAAATTGCATTTTCTTTATAGATATAACGTTTATAAGACTGGATCAAAACTTACACAACTTAACATTGTTTACGAAAGTTAAAAATGTCTGCAATCAGGTACTGAGTACCTGCGGGACGTATACCTGTATTATTCTTGACGCAACCATGTTGATGATGCACACCTACATACGACTAGGGTTAGGCCTAGCTTCTCTTTATTTCATTTGTCTAGAGAAGAAGAGAAATTATGCGAATTATGAGTTTATGCGGATGTTACACATTAAAAATAAATTACTTTAAGTATACAGATTTTACAACAATTTATTTAAAAACAATGCCTTTTGAACTATTATTACATTATTTAAATCTATACTAACCCAGAGTTTTCCGTAATCGTGAATTCGGAGTAGTTGTCCCAATGTCTAAATATGTAAGTATAGAGATTTTAAAGTAACCGCAAATTTATAGCCTGGCGGAGTTGTTTCCTAGGCAGGAATCGATGGTCTTTTGCGAGTATCTTCGGTTTTCAAATCTCACATATTAGTCATTTACCTGATGCATGAGTTCACATACAGGTATTATTCTATTTTTAATGCACCAAAATCGTGAATTGCATTCATTAGTTATGTCTAAGCCCGTGTTTATTTTAATGTTACAACCCGTTAGTGTTACATTAGCACAGCGTCGATTCTCGTGTTGTTTGATTTTTATATACAAAAGGCAATTTAATTAAAATATTATTGTATAGCTAAATGACAGTAACAAATTTTTTTGTCCTTTGCTGCCTTCTAGCAATCTGCCCAGCTGATGGGCAGTAGTAACCGCTGCTCACGGACTTCAGCAATATCAGGAAAGCCGCTATCTACCGTGAAAAAAGAACTCTCAGTAAACCTCGTTTGAAGAAGGACATATCATAGCGCTCGGAGAACACCGAAGCAGGCAGTTCATTCCAGAGTTTGCTCGTACGTAGAAGAAATGATCGCTGAAAGTTGAAATCTAAGACGGTACGTACATTTGAACGCTTCCAGGTGATATGGATGAACCCTGCTTCGTTGTCAAGTGATACGGTGATATAAAGGGGCTGCTGGTACCAAATCAAACAGTTCTTCAGATCACTCTCCGTGAAAGAGTCGGTAGAACACGCAGAGAGACCCAAAGTCTCTCCGTTGCTCCAACGACTCCAATCTATCCGTGAGACTGGGATCATCAATGATTCGAACTGCCCGTCTTTGTAGGGAGTCAAGTGGATCGAGTACTCCACGTATGGCCAGATTTGTGCTTTGTAAAGCACAAGATGTTGACCTGGTGTGAAGTACCGTTTCGCTCTGTTTAGTACACCCACCTTTTTGCTCGCTAATTTCGCTTTGTCCTCCAAGTGACTCCCAAACTGGTCTTTACTCGAGATTTTCACGCCGAGGACCTCAATACTCTGTACTGAGGCAACTGTGGTGCCATGACAAAAGGTTCCTTTTTGACAGTGAGCGCGCACACTTGTGTGTTTGAGGGGTTGAATCTAGCTAAGTTCTGTTCACCCCATTCAGAGGCTCGCCCAAGAGAGTCCTCGACTTCAGATACAATTTGTGTTCGTCTTTCCTGTATCATGCTTCGAGGGACATTCTGATAGCTGGTATAACGCGCATCACCTGTGCTGTCATCTGCATAGCAATGTATGTTCTCGATTGACAACAAGTCATTGATATGCCGGATGAACAGTGTTGGGGGGAGCACCGAGCCTTGAGGAACACCAGCGTTAATATTTTGGTTTCGTAGCTTCAGCTACCAACAACGACTGTAATGCTCCAACCATCCAGAAAGCTGGCAATCCATTTGCAGAGTCCCTCGGGGATTCCATAAGATGGGAGCTTCGATAGAAGGGCCCTATGCCAGACCCTGTCAAATGCCTTAGCGATAACGAGGCTAACGGCCAGAGTCTCTTCTCCGCCCTCCAAAGCATCCGCCCAGTGGTGTGTGAGGTACGTTAGAAGATCACCAGCCGAACGACCATAGCGGAAGCCATACTGGCGGTCAGTAATCAGCTGATGATCTTCAAGGTATCGCTACAGAAGGTGGTTTATTGCCTGCTCCATAACTTTGGAGAGCAAGGAAGTAATTGCTATCAACCTATAATTTGAAAGATCCGACCGGTCACGCCTTTTCGGGATCGGATGCACGTGAGCGACCTTTAACGAAGATGGAACCCTGTTGGAATTGTAGGAAAGACGGTATAGGCGCGTTAAAACAGGGGTCAACTCAGGTGCAATTAACTATAGTTTTTGGTGTAGTTTAATTATTAACCCATAAGTTTAGATATGGAATTATCACGTACAACATTATATTTTTGTTTTCCATAGACGCTTTAGAAGATCACCGCTTGGTGGTATTGCTATACTTTTCGTATGACACCAGCAGTAGTTTGCGATAGGCTGATTGATTACAATACTACAAAAATGATAGCTAGCGTAAAGTAAAAAGAGCTTTATTAATGAAAATTCGGATGCAGATTCGTCAGTAATAAACAAAATGGCTTTGAAGTCCTAGCCTGAACGCATGACTGTCAATGCGATGGATTTTATTATTGGCAGTATGCTCAATACGTCAGCAAAGAGAAAATATTGCTTTTACGCAAAATATAACGCGACAAAATATATAAATCAAAAGAGAACGAGCGTAAATAATTTCCACCAAATAAATTAATTTTATGGAAAACCGCTCAAAATTGTCGGCAACGTCATGAAGCTAATAAATTCAACATCAATTAAAATCAGTTCACATGTCAGCCGTTCATTATTCATTTTCAAATATAGCACAAAATACTGCGTACGAAATAGTCCCAGGTATATTCTGAATCAATTTGGGATGTAGTGGTTACAACAGCTGGTGCGGCACATTTAAAATAACGGCCGTCTTGCATTAATAAACTTCGATGTTGTATGAACATAATAATAAATAATATACAAATTAATAAATAAGTTATTCAAGCATAAAAAATAAAAATTTGCCTAACGAGACGTCTAATATATGCATAATCTACAATGGGACCTTTTAATCAGCATGGTTGTGTATAAGTTGAATATTTTTATCTAACTCATCACTATTCAAATTGCTAAGAGCGTTGATGCCTTGTGATCTGCTCCGAATGGCAAAGTCGCAAATGCGTGTTATATGTAGAGTGCTCTATTTTCAAAATCTTCTTGTAAAATATAAAGCCTAAATAAATTGATTATATTTAAAATCCTATAAATGTGACACACATTTGCGATTAGAAAATCAATTAAATTACTGCAGTGGAATTTGCAGTTTATCATAAACTTCTTAATTTAAATTATTGTAATTCAATTTAGGGGATTCATCTTTGAAAGTTGTAATGATATGTAAGTTTGTAGAAGCTAGTTATTAAGCACTTTATTCTTGCCTTTAGATTAATAATACTTTAAAAACGTTGGTCCTGCGCCTGATCTCTCTCCAGTCGTGTCGGATTACCGTCCCATCGGGTCATATGAGGGAACAGAGAGTGCACTTGTGTTTACGCACACACTTGTGCACTATAATATCTCCTGCGTAGTTGGCCAGTCTCCGTTAAGACTGGCCGCCGTGGCCGATATTCGGCCTGGAGGATATTATTATTACTTTGAAAAAATTTGGCCATATCTGATTTGAACGTAAGAAATACCCATGAGAACGAATACTTTCTTAAATGCCTTATGACAAATCGTAAATGTAGTACAATTGATAGATGTTTATCGCGCTAATGCAATAGACAAACTTGGCTCAAACGTACAGACAGACTGTTTAACGATAAGAATTAAAATGATTAGTCGGCACGCGACTGGCTCGTTACTTGCGGTGCATGGTTTAGACGCTTGTCTCACTGACAAGAGATAGCGATAAGCCAACAGTTGTAGTATCTCACTTACAATTATTAATGAAGTATTAATAAAGAAAATCATTTATTTGTAGGAAGATATTTTTTTTAAGTTATAAAATGGGAGACTTTCAAATTATCATTGTTAGTAAAAATAATAAATATAAAAATCGTGTCTTATTTTACATAGTGGCTTTCGCTAGTACTTACGTAAAGTAGACCACTACTATCTAATTAGGACGTCCTACATACTCTATTATAATAGAAGACGACATTTTTTAACCCCATGTGACAATAGTATATAATAGATATTTCACTCGTCGGCTCACAATCACATATGTGGCTAGAAGTTTTAGAATTTTACGTGATAAAGTATTTTTGACAGTTATCAATAAAATAAACTTTGGTAATTAATATAGGTGTATGGTAACACTAGCACAGTATTTCATAAGCCACCATTTGCTATCTGTCAGCAACAAGGCTTATACCTTAAACTAACATACTAGTATAAAACTTATTGGCTAATGTTCTAGAAGACAATTCTTGTAAAAAGTTTTATTATTGATTTTGAATTTCTTTGTCGTTAGAATGTAAAACTATGCAATTTACGATTAGTAACAACTATTTTTATTCGAGTTTTAAAGTAAATTTTCATTTTATTTGTAGTCTGTTGCATAACCTGTATATATAAAAATTATGCTTATCGTATTGTAAAGTACAATGATGGATGGTAAGCACGTAGTAGATAATGTTTTACTGCAGGTACTGTATTTCGTATACTTTCGTTAGTGGCAGTTTAGAACTGATTATCATCACAAGAACTGCTTATGTATAGTATAGTACTACTTATGATATGAAGCATATTTCACGGAACTACAAATTAAGTCCTTAGTTTTCCACCGAAAATATACATATATTTGTTCCTGTATATAATTATATAGCTTAAGTTAAAAGGGAAGAAAGATATGAAAGTATTTTTATGCATATTTTCATCAACTGATAATTTTACCTGCAATTCAAGTGCATCAGGCAATAAGCATAAATTATTTTCTTAACGCCTGAAAGGAAGTACAACTCGCAAAATATAACGCATATAAACTACGCCCCTCGGAGAAATAGAAAAATATTGCAGCGAATAATACGATAGACAATCTATCACATATATCATCAAATTATCAGAGAGGGCATTAGGCAGAGTGTATTACCCAAACCTGGGGCAGTACTTTCAAAATCAATCTTATAGAAGATCACATGCCAATCTTGTGTTGTGACTAGGGTTTACAGTTTAGTTTGGTAGGCTTTACTGTACTGGGGACCTAGAGATATATTTTGTGTAATGGTGTAGCGAGCCCTATTTTACAAGATCGGTTAAGCAAGCATTGGCATCTCTAGTCATACAAGTATCTATAGGATAGAGTAACCGCTAACCATTAAGCG
Source organism: Catocala fraxini (assembly GCA_930367265.1). NCBI lineage: Eukaryota > Metazoa > Arthropoda > Insecta > Lepidoptera > Erebidae > Catocala > Catocala fraxini. Next base: position 20,375,865 of record OV884029.1, read on the forward strand.
GGCCGCGCATTCATTGTTATACCAATTATAAGCATTCAAGAAGCCGATAAACTAGCAGTTGGAGCTTTAGTTTATGTCATTTTCAAAGTTGGTCAGTGTTGATATTACTACTATTCCGTACTTTAATCGCTATAGTATATATATTTTTATATTACGGCAATAGTTATATAGTCCACGAGTAAACACTATAGTATGAAAAGGAACATAACAAAGTTTGAAACATATGTTTTGAACTAAGGCGTCAAATATATTGTAAAAACAATTCAACATACAGGTTTTTAATCCCGGTCCATTGTCCATCTGGACTACGGACTTAAGAATCTGTATTTGCAAAGAATACTGATAAGTTCTTTAATACATACATTAACGGTATTTGTTGCATATTGATAATAGTCATAAATAGATAACAAAATAATATCTGTTTTATTACCTTGTAAATAGGTACCTTATAGACAAGCGTGCTACACCGTCGAGCACATCGTCACTTAACATCTGGTAAGATCGTAGTCGAAGCCAATCCAGAATTAAAAAAATTAAGAGCGTTATCGTGACCGTGCAAACCGGCGAGACAGACCAACCAACAAGTTTGCGGAAATCTTTGCACATTGGCACCTTGATAGTATTTCTATATCTTAACATTTCGGGCATCATCCTTAAGTCTGCCGCCTTGGTAAACTATTTTGTAAGCAATCATGACATATAAAAATACTAAAATACTATTACGCCTAATTCGGTCATTAAAACATATTACTACGTATTGTATTTTCACATCATTAATTTAACAAGTCAGTAAACATATCTGGTGTAAATAAACCGGTGTCCGAATATGATTGATTAATTGCATGCGGTATTGTAAAACACATTGCTAATTAATTAACCACGTTAAGTGTCACTTTCGAAGCGATTGTTCATAACTTGTATTGCTTTAAGCTAATTGCCTAATATTTATTTATTGAGCTCGAATTTGCACATTAATCCGCTAAAAAGGAGACATTGCGCCTACAGAACTGTGACATAAAGAGCCTTATAAGCTCCATTTACCATAGAAGCAACACAGCACAAAGTTGAATACCTGCGATCTTCTGGAGGTTCAAAGCACATCCCACTCAGAATACTCGAGTTTGACCGAAATAAGGCTTAAGTGAAAAATCCGCTGAGCCACCTCTCTTAATACGTAACACTTATAAAATGATGGCACAGTTACAACATTTGTAGGTTGATATAAAGTATCTAAAGATAAGGATTTATTGGGGTTTAAATAGAACTGTCATAAAAATCTCTTAAACATCTACAAAATTAAGAATAACCACCTACAAACAAAAACTAGTTCGTAGCGTACAAATATTAAATTCAGTTCAATAATTTATTACTTTCCACAATACAAAATAATAATAATTGGTAATCTTACAGCTACGTACTAATTATGGACCCTGTTGGGTACAGCATAGTAGTTATATTATTCTTCTACTACAATGTAGTGTCCTGCTGCATAAAACTTTAACACGTTAGTGAATTAGTAAAATGTTGGCAGGCATTGACTTTTACAACTCTGCTGATCCCAAAGGTACAGCGCCGCATCGCAATGAAAAAACAAACTCCGTCAATATTTCACGGGGCAGAGTTAAAAATTCGTTGATTTATTCAACGTGAAATAACCTAGAGCCCGAAATAATATCAGACATTAATGCCTCAACGCTTGTAAAGTAATAAATTCACTTTTTATAGCAAAATGAGCGGTGGTACAGAATACAATTGCAAATTTTAGAACATAGCGGTGCTCGTAAAACGATCAGATTATTGCCGCAAACGCATTTCGATGCAATAAAAGGCGAACGTTCCGAAATCGTATTTCAAGTTTTCAAATTTTTTCCTCCCTTTGTGTTTTCTTTATGGCACGAAGTCGCCATCTGCCATGTTCTCGTTTAAAGCTCCACCAGGAGTCATAATACCCTCGGAATTGCCCACCCGATGTTCTTTCAACAATTAATTTATCAGACTAGATTTGTTGCTCTGTTACACGCGGGAAAAATGACAGAGCTATTACTTGAACTAAGCTTAAGAAATGGTTTGATGTTCGAGAAAATTTGTCAGCCTTTGTATAATATTGTCTTCTGTTTACGCGAATATTATTCATTGAAATTAAACTACTATATACGGATTATATCGCGTTAAAAAAAGCAGCGATAGCTCAGTGGGAAGACCAACAGACTGCAATGCAGAGGGTCTCGGGTTCGAACCCACGTCGCGCACCTCTGACTTTCGGAAGTTATATGACTTTTCGAAATTATGTGCGTATTGATTGACAATTATCGTCTGCTCCGTGCCTCGGAGAGCACGTTAAGCCGTTGGTCCCGGCTGCCATGAACATCTATGGCAGTCGTTATTGGGAAAATCAGTACCCTCTAATATCTTGACACTGGTCTAGCCTTAGGATATCGTTAGCCTTCGGGTTGCGGAGGTCAGGTGGCAGCCGCTCCGTGTAAAATCTGATATCCAGGCAAATCCGGTTAGACCAGAAAAGCCGACCCCAAGTAACTTGGGAATAATAAAGGCTAAGGGAGAAGATACGGATTTTATCGCGTTGTTTATTTGTACACTATATTACATAATTTTGTATTTCACCTTTATATTTCAGCAAAATAACTAGTATAAGCCAGCTTTATCGGCTTATTTGTTTATAAAACTAAATACTTTTCTGTCTTGAGAATAATGGAAAATCGTACTTTTAAGTATAGAATCCAATTTATGTTCACTTTTCTGGATGAAAAACAGATAAACCTAGTCTATTCAGTCAGACACTTTTAGATAGAATACCTATTAGACAAACGAACAATCCGATAAAAAAGGTCTCAAAACCTTTTAGTTCTATCGTGGGTTACAAATAACTTAAGAGACCACGAAAATTGGGCGAAATCAAAGACAATACATCAGACTGAGTTTAATACTGTTGCCCTTGTAATCCCATAAAACTGGAGTAATTCCACAGGATTCCATCTGCAAAAAACGTTATGGGGGGTTTCGGAGCGTAGCTATAATATGTAACATCTTAATGGACGCGAGTAATCTATCACAGGGCAACGGGACAGAGCGACTGCGACCTCGACATGTCCCGAATCTAAACAACTATTCGTTACGTCGCGGGGGAATCGCAAAGTCGGCGCCTTGCCCAAATATCAGGGAAAGGGCAAAAAGCTGGCAAATTGCATCCTCGCATGATAGGCTCCATGATCACGCGTTATCCCCATAAGAGCATGGAACGTGCCCGGAACGTCAACTACTCTACGCATTCGAAATATATTTGGATCAACTTTTTTTTGGTGTTTGCCATCGTCGCGGAAATATATGGCGATAGGGTTGTTTGCTTCACTATTTTTTGGTCATTTGTGGAATCAGGTCAGCATTCCTCGTCATGTAAATTGAGTTTGGGTTGTGATGTGATTTGAAAGGCATTATTTGGACGTGTGCTATCAATACCACATTGAAAGTCATCGAAATGATGTCGCAGCTAAGCCGGCATTGCAAAGGGAGTATTTATTTTAAGGACGTGACAGTTCGTTGGTTAATGTTTATACTAGTTACAATAAATATTTGTAAAAAGAAAATTACGCAAACCGAAGCTTTTGAATCTTGATTATAATTGTTTTAATTTTCCATTTATAGTAGACGTGTTTTTAATTTTATTCAGCTTATGAAATTCGTATCACCTCATTCTATAATTTACTTACCCATACAACAGTTTTGATTTCAGGCCTGCATATCAGGAATACTAACAGTCAAACTTATTAGAATTTTCTGAGAATCATTGTTATAGGTTTGGTGAGTTAGAAAGCCAAACTAACCGACTTCATATAGGTCATGTAAAACACTACCCTATAAGCAGCAATCAAATTGGAAACCAGTCTGATATCAATACCGTCCAAAATAATCTACACGAATTCTCTCTAAAAATCTAATCGTTGTAACACAGCTAGCTCATTTTGCCCATTCCCTACAACACATATCACACAATGACAGTCTACATGTGTATAGCACACTGCACTGCTAGTAGTGGCGAGGTGCTTTGATCGCTCGCTCGGAACCGGCTCTAGCGAGAAGACGCCTTTTTATGGCTTTTAAACGCTTTTACTGAGAATCAACCAACTTTTTATTATTAGCTACGACAGTCAAATGATCAAACTCCGTTTAAAAATGTTGTGAACTTGTAAAAAAGTCGTTTTGATAATGAGTTAAGAGGCAAAGTTTATAACATGAAATGTTAACAATAAAAAACCTTTTAATATTAAGCTCTAATAAAATTAGCCATTACGATAAAATTTATAAAACAATGTTTGCATTTGGTAAAAATAATCAACCGCTAGTATTACAAAAATGCTCTTTCTGTTTTACTTTGCAAATTAAGGAAATTCTTATTACCAGTGAAATCCCACAATACCTAAAATATAATCAACATCTAATAATGCACACATTCTTTAATACTTTAGAAATCCTTTTAAACTTCTATCGGTATATCGTAGTGAATACAGTGGTTTACCAGTAGAAGATACCACAAACTCTAGAACTTTACTGTCACATTATTGTTACTTGAAAATCTGTGAAACGAAACTAGGTAATAATTTATTTAATACATGTTGTAACGTTACATATGACCTACTTGTCTAAAACTATGTGATCGCATTACCATTAGGGAAAATGGTTCTTTTGGAACTAGGTGTGGCTATTAACTAAAGCTCAACCAGGACAACAGTTACTATTAAGTTATTATACTTAATATTTACGCAGTGTAAGTAATCACATTCTTTAGAAAAGGTATGCCATATTTATACTTAAAATAAAATAATGTATATTTTTTAATTAAGATGAGACCAGTAAGAAATATCTATTAAAATACTGTTGTGAAAATAGTGTATTAATGGTAATAATCATATTGATACAAATTAGGTTGTCCTAACGATATTTGAGTGTGCTTCGGTTCGTGCAGTACGGGCCGGTCTGGGTGCATTACATAAACGCACCCGCAGACCAACTCCCTCTATGAATGTTTAACGAAATTTTATGTGAAAAGATTACTCTTGCTGGCATTTTGTTAGAATAAACATGTTCTGGAGTACATCCCTGAATGTAATGTAGTGGCATGATTAATGATAAAGATTTATTTTGTAAAGTTATATGAGTTTATCTATTGCAGATTTAAATGATTTTTATAAATTGAAGTTCTCTTGTAGCCTCTTTCATTAATTATTGTGCCAGGAATGTTATCCTAGAATATTTTGGTACATCTTTGCCTTGCTAATGATACATTAATTAGGCTGGATTTTTAGTTATGTCATTGTATAAAGTTCTTAAATATATTATAGTTACAAATATAATTAATAGACTTACCAAGTTTATCTTGCAGCACGGTCTTGGTGTCACAGTGGACGAGGCAGAGCACGAGAAAAAGCGCGACGTGCGGTGCCATATTGCGCATGTGACGTCACGGGCGCAAGGACCGGGGCGCGGGCGCCGCGACTATACGCGCCCCGACTTTCATGCCCGTAACTGTGAAAGGAGAAGTTTATGATATCGGTATCTTAAAGTACGCTATGATAAAATTAAAACTAATATTACAAACTAACCCACAGTAGGGACTTATAATTAGAATTATTCTACAGTTTTCTAAGTAATGGAAGTTCATAGTTTAGTGTTATTAATTGTTTTGTAAATACTATAATATTTTTATTGCTTAAAAAATATAAATATAGGCACATAAAACAAAAGATAAGACTGGTAAAATAACAAGATTGTGTTTTGTATCTTTGCCTAAACATCGAACGGATAATAAATGATTTTTTGAGCGGTTAAATGATTGATTATGTAGTTTCATAAAAACAGTTGGTCATTTCTTGTTATTTCTTAAAAACAAAGTCCTTATGTTATACATAATTATCAAACTTAAGATACACGTATAGGTATATTTATTGAAACAGAGCATCAACAAAGTTATTAATTATAAGTACTATCAAGTTTTGATGCATACGTTTAATGTTGATCCACTAGCCTGTTTATTATTTAGTGCCCTGCTTACAATATTAACACTATACAAAGACCACACTGAGTTTTTAGAATAAGGTTTTATTTACTCTCACTTAATTAATTAATAAGAATGAATTGCAATATGCTAAAATCTTTAGAAGATACATTTTACCATCGCCGAAACTAATAAAAATTGGACATTTTAATTAATTGAAACAGAAAATAGAAAGTTGGACTTGATGGTACTAGAGTTTATAAATTTAAGCTTTATTTAACTTCAACTTGAAGTATTAAGTGAGTAACTTAAAAGTAAAATTTAGTTAAAGTTTGTGCCGACTCAGGCTTTGACTAGTGATAAGTTTTAGACAGTGATCTTAAGTAAATTTACCGAAACTAATCGGTCATTAAGACTTTGTTTTTTGTTACTGAAGTTTAAGGAAAACTGGTTTTGTTTCTTAATGAAGATATCTCCGGCACTAGGTATGAAACAGAATTGTTAGGAACTTACAAACATTCAAATAACTGAAACAAAGAGTATCCAGCCTCGGAATAACTATTTGTGGATCACACAAATATTTGTAGTGTGTGGGGATAGCGAAGCCTGGCGCAGCGGCGAGGCAACCGCTTAAATCACTACGCTATCCATGTAGTCCCAGTCCATACCTGTGGTTTAGCTGACAAGAAATTCGTTCCAAATATTACATTTCTTTGAAAGCTTCTAATGCACATGATTCCTTTCTACTTTTATTGATATCGGTAGGTACAGTTTGAACAAACAACATACATTTCGAAATAACAATAAAATATGAGCTTAAAATAGATATGTATAAAATGTTCTATTATAACTGATGGGTAACTATGTATATGGTAATATATACATTTCTACTAAGTCACGCTTTCAATATTCTTATCATTAAGATGATTTTCGTTTCACCAATAGACACCAAAGTAAGAGACCAAAATATGCTCTATACAACAATATCACGGTGAAGTATCTTAACAGTTTCATAAAATAAATGTCTCGTATTATATGTTCATGATTTTAGAAATCGATTTTAATGTTATTAGTGTACTGTCCGAAAGGCTACAAAGGCATCCATACAAAAAAATGTTTAAGCAGGCGAACGCTTACACCACTAGGCTAAGTGGTCGCCCGCCGCTGCCACAGCGCCGAGTATTATGGGTTCATTCCCCATGTGGGACAACAAATTATGTTATCTACAAATAGTTGTCCAGGTCTTAGTGTCCGTTATTTGTAAGTTCTCCGTGACACAGAATTTATTCATAGAGCAGGAGCTGTCGGTAATAAAATACGGCATAGAATCAAAATTTAAGAAAGTTGTAGTACGAAAAAAACGCTTTTTATAGTTAAAATTGCTTGATCCATTACCTGCTAGAAGACAAGGAGATATACAAGCACACAACGCGAGATTCTTTGGCTGTAAAGTTCTACTGATATAGGCACAATCAAATAACCTTGAGGTGCGTGTTTGAGGTTAGTAGAAGGTCTGAAATAAAGCGTTGTGTTGTCAGTGGGGAAACCAGTAGCCTTTGTTTCTAATGCTAGCAGGCCAACGACTCGTTAACATAGAATACTACGCGCTGGTGATATATTATAAACTTGTAATATTTATTTTTCAAAAAGAAAGCACTCGCTCTAAGCATAATTCCCCTATCGCCACTAGGGTCTTGACAAACAACTGACACAAAGAATATACAGACTCAGAACAATTTCTAGTTGATGATGCAAATTTTTGTGCCATGGAGGTATTAAAACCATTCATTCAACGCAGTGACAGTGTCAGAGCGACTCTCTTGAATCAATGCACCTTCCGTGCCGCCTATATCAGCTCCCATGGTGCTAAGTGTCCATCGACAACGTTACGTATTTTTATCAATACATGCTCACCACTAAGAATTGGCTCTTTACATCATAAAAATATAACATTAAAACACAGTATTTTTGAATAATTACTTTCGCACAAGATAAATATGTGCTCTAAAGAGAAACGTAAAATTAAATAGCTATCGAAAATAAATTTACTTTGAGTCTATTTCTGGAATATATAATTGATCCATAAATAATTGAAATCAATCATAGATGTTATACAAATGTATAGCCGAGTTTGATTATTAATTCAGGCTTCAAAAAATAGAAAAGGTTTCAATTTTTTAGTTAGGTTAAAAAGTTAGATGAAAGTTTAGTCGAAATTCTGGATATGTCAACATATTAAGAAAAGACTCGGCTGTACATATTTTCATACCTCACTGTTGTATAGTACATTATAAATAATTCATAACGTCTTAGTCTTGACTTGAATGTAGTGAGTTTAAGCGCCTTAAAACAAAATCTTTTCAAATCTGTACGGATTGAATTCGGAAGGAAATTACAAACTTCCTGTCAAAACTGCCACTACATCAATGCTTATATGAATAATTCAACAATATTATTTTGTGTGTTAAATTAATCGCATTATTTGACAGTCGATAACAGCAATAACTGCAATCCCCAGAGTAATAAAATTGATATACAAGTACAACGCGGGCTTATTATCTCATTGTACAGTGCACCAGTAGTTAAAAGGGATGCTTCTATTTAAAAAAGCGGACTGTTGCAGCTCTCGCCTCGTTTCGCATTTATGATAAAATAGAACGTAGTCATTTTCATTTATATTTTATTTGCATCATAATAATACATTTACACCTTTACGGTTTCATGAATCAGTTTGCTGAAAAGAAATACAAAAGAAAATATGCGCTATGCATATACTTGTGTCATGATTTATTTTTGTTAATAATTCTGTTCGGGAATTTTTATTTACCTAACTGACAATACAGCCTACCTTCATTTTGAAATAGTGGGGTTACTGTAGAAGGGAAAAAGTAACTTGGCTCTCGGCGGAAGATCGCTCAGTAGTGAGGAACTAGCATTCAGCCGAATAAGACGTGCTCAACAGTCTGAGTAATTGCTGTGATTTTGGTAATATAGCCACATATTATTTTAGACAAATGATTTTCATTATACTTGCGAAAGTTGTAAACAGCCAAAATCATATTTTAGTCTTATCGATATAAAATATACCCAATGTGACGTAGATTGACGTGTACATAAAGCCAAAAATAGGAGGTATTTTGTAATTGGTTGAAAGCAAAAGCACATTGCACTCGGTATTAAAGTAGCTGTAAGTGAGACCGCTTACGAGTATATATAAGTTTGAAACCAGTTTCAGGATTCCGATTTGTAAAACCGTAAAGGTACCTAGGACATACATACATGCTTACTTTTAAAAAATTAACATATCCACTCGTTACACCAGAAGCCTAACTTTGTTATTATAATCGATCATGAGGTTCATCGTTCGGTGCCGGGAGCAGGCAAAGTGGTATTGGGTTCTCCTACGAACAAATTCTAATTAGCAAGAATGTTCAAGTTCAGGCACCTGCGTCGGTTTTGTGCACTTGTAACCCACATGACTAAATCGCGCATGTAAGCCTTCGCATAGCTTGCACACGTAGTATACGCCATTTACTTGCGTCATGTACATGTACACCTAGAGTTAAAAACAGTCGCCTTAAAGATCACAATCTCTAAACCCCAAGCGACAAGATTTCATCATTTGAAACTATACAATTTGTAGGTAAATGTTTCAAACTTCACACTAGATAAACCCTCGGCAAGTTCGAAGAGAATTTAAAAAGAAATTAACCTGGACTCGAGCCTGGACGAGGACAGATTTTATTACCTCCATGAATAAATTCTACCACGGGATGTCGCACCTCGTAAATTATAACGGCACTTTAAGCCCTGGCTGATTTACTGTGACGGTTTAGTGGGCAATGGCATAAACATGTACCGTCCGCGGCTAGCTATGGACAATGAAGTTGACATTTAATAATAACAATAAGGGGATCGTTTAGTATAATAATTATTATTATCCTTATTCTAACTGATATTATTCATACGTATACTCACGAATTAAAAATCTGAAGAGGTAGTGAAACGTACATTATAACCTCCTTCGGCCATCTATGTTTTAGGTACAATGTAATAGGGGTCCAATCTTTATGCCAACTACTAGGTACAATTTCAGACGAGCTCCTAGTAAAAAGTGCCTAACAGAAAGATCTATTAACACTTTGCCCATTCCAAAGTCTCATGATCGTACGCAAACACAATTGAAATTTGAAATGAGTAGCTAATCAAGCGATTATTCAGTAAATTTTGAGCCTTCTTACCCCAAAACGCTCCAACAAAATTGTTTTAGTACGATTGTTAATAGACTGTACGGATTAGCTTCAGCTATAGACTGTGCTTCCCCTTGAATAAATTGCATTTTGAGAGAAAGCTCCTCCTCAAAACAGAAGATTAAGATCGGCCTTAGATGGTTCTCTTTCTAACAGATAAAGATTTTGGGACTAAAATGGAATAACTCCAAAATTTCAACAAAAAACTTTAAATTTCATCTCGCTTAAGAATAAATAATAAAATAATTCAACAACTAGAATTTATTTTCACTAATGCATTAGCTATTGATGTTCCTTCACGTTAGATTAACTTATAATAAAAGCAGTCCTGAAATTAGACACGAACTTGATTAATTAATATTATATAATATTCTTATTGCATTAAAATCTTTCTGTTGTATTTTTTTTATAGACGTAATAAAATGTCAATTTACATATTTATTAAAATAAAGCTTAAAACAGACGAGTAACTTAGTATTCGCCAAAAGTTGAATCCTACACAATAAATGGTCAAAATAAATAACAGAGGAAATAACCAACTAAGTAGTTAGGTTTTCCTCTATCCTCTGATTATATACCCTATTTCAGGGCTCCACCTTAATTTAAAATCAATGTATTTTTTTATTGTTCCTTGTTGTTGCAGTGCCAGTATTATTTTCATTGTTTTTATTTAAAGTCTTGTATAATATCGTTACAGGATATCATAAAATGATAATATAAATTAAGTATACATAATATAATATAACTAAGACAATAATAATAATTGTACACATTAAATACTATTAATTACTGCTGGAATTCTTTTTTTGAATTTTGGCATTTATTTGTATTCTATATGTTTGATAGTACTAAGTGTATTTATTTTTAGTTATTTGTCCTTTCTTCTTCTTTAACACTAGTACGCGAGCAACAAACAGCAATGTGCATTGTTAACCGTCGATCTGCCAAGTAAGATTTGTGGTCCATAATTAATGATTATAAAAATATAATAAAATATACATTAAATATTGTTTATTTATGTCATATACATAATGTCGAATAAGAGTAGAAATAGCATATCATTAGACATTGTACAGAGTAGCTGACATGCACATGTTAAGAACTTGCGCATTTTGTATGTGAGTGTAAACTACAACCCGAGTAAATAGCCTGTATGATGCAAGTTAACTTGCGCATGTAACCTACGCGCATCTTGCGCATGTATTCTACCCCAGCTATTTGTGTTGTGTACAGCTACACAGGCCTGATTGGCAGAAAATGATCAGAAAGCCATTGTAGTCTTTGTTCTTTTTCCTATTATATTTTTCAACTTTATTAATTGTCTTCTATTTACGCGAATATTATTCATTGAAATTAAACTGCTATATACGGATTTTATCGCGTTGTTTATTTGACACTTAATTACAAAATTTTGAAAATTGTTACACTACTACTACTTTTAAACTTTACTAATTTTTAAGCTAATTAAATTATTATTAAAACTATTTAGATTTAATTTATTTTTACACTTTCCCCGACGTTTTTATTAATTGTTTTACAAGCCCAATAATTATTGGTGAAGTAAAGATTGAATTTATCCTTATCCAAATAATACACACTACATATTCGGACACTATACTAGATGGAATGAACTTCCTAAAATCAATACGTATTACATCAAGTAGGACGACATTTACTTTGTCGGACATGTTTACAACAGATGACCGCTAAGGTTGTTCTGAACTATTTTTGTAGACAAAGACGTATATTACTATATTTGTATTTTATATATTCTTCGAAGTAATTGCTGTGGTATTTTTAAGTCTTTTAGTTCTATTTTGTAGTTGTATTGCTCTTATTACATTTATAAGCTATGATCCCCAATTACTCACAAGTGCTTGATCGTTTTCTTATCTAGATCTTACGTATAAATATTTAGTAGAAGATTTCAAGAGGATAAAAAATAATCATCATTATTAGAATAAAAATTATTATCTAATAAACTCACGGTTATTACCGAGATGATAGTTGAAAAAACAGAGGTGACAATGTCAAACAACATATTACGCACCACGGTTCTTAGAGAGACCCGGTTTAAGTAACACCTTACTTGGATATGTTTTATGACGTCATCAGCCATTTCCTTATCCTCGCTTATAGATGGCGCAGCAGAGGTCCTTTTATGGTTATTAAAAATTTTGTGACTCTTGTTATCTCTGATCATTAAAAAGGGGTTTTATTATGTGAAGGGATGCTCTGGTCAACGAGATGGTTTATTTAAAACGGCCTTAAAAATGACATAATGTTGCGTTTGTGTCATCGTATGAACACCTATAATAATGATAATACATTATGAACCCCAGTTCAGTGCAAGCCTGTCGAAATAATTCACTTGGATCTAAACTGATATTGACCAGATGACCGCGTCGCCTAATCTTAGGCTAAATCATTAAGATTTTAAGAAATTTACTTTCAATATGGTGTAGTAGCTAAAAACTACCCGGATGACATTATTACAATGCCAAGAAGTTCAATATTGAGAAGAGGCGCGTGCCCTACACTAGGACGTTTTATAAATAGACCTGATATTATTGAGCCTTTAGCGAAATGTGAATAAAATCTCAATGATCTTTAGGGAAATGCAAGCATAATGTTATGATAGGATACACTTCGACAAGTTCCACTTTCATATTATACCTATTCTATATTTAAATGAACAGCCTTTGTTGAATTACAGAAATGTAAGTACACTTTCATATACATACATACATACACAGATTCACGCCTGTTTCCCAGAGGGGTAGGCAGAGACTACGGATTTCCATTTGCTACGATCCTGACACACTTCTCTGGCTTCATTCACTTTCATCACATTCCTCATACACGCCCGTCGGTTCAAGGTGCTCTTAACCTGGCCTTTGTCCAGAACGCTTCCGATCTGATCAAGAAACGTTCGCCTAGGTCTTCCTCTTGCGATTGTTCCATTCACACTAGCCTTATAAACTTTCTTAGTCAGTCTTTCCTCGTCCATTCTTTCTACATGCCCAAACCAGCTTGACATACCCTTTTCTATTCTTGTCACTATATCCACTTTCATGCCGCATCTCTCTCTAATCACACTATTCCTTATTCTATCATCTACTTTCATATCTATGTATATTTTTACGAAGACAATCCTTGTACCAGGTAACAAAAATTTTAATATTGACTCTCAGATTCTGATCTACTGACCACACGATACTCTTAGTGTGGACCAGTTTCTTATTGTTGCTACGACGATTACAGCTTAGAAACATATTGACAGAGCCGCGTATTGATGCACTACTAACACGTCTAGTTTTAATCTGCAAAGTCAAGAATACGAGACATAATTAAAAATCTACTGTGTCTGGCCTTCAGTGTGACGTTGTTCAGTAGGTTAATCTTATGACAGCAGTTCTCTTACAAGCTTGACGGTAATATAATTAATATTTTAACGTTACGCAGTCTGTGTATTGTGATCCAGTTTGACATGGCTTGTCTAGCAAATAGGTATTAATACTACTAACGCTTGTTAATTTAATAGTTCGTTTGGAAGTTAAATTTCTTCTATTATGCAGATACGCCTATGCATATTTCTATGTCTCAGGTATCAAGCAAAAACTACAGTTATTCTCGTTGCCCAGGTGGGAGACAGAAAATACTGGTCTTGCTATTATTCTGACATATCCCTTTTAGACTTATTACTCTTAACTTGACCGTATTCCATATTGACTCCTACCTAATTACACATACAAGTAAAAATGATTTATTATTATAGGTAAGAAAGTACCACTTATGAGCGTCTTAATCTTTTGGTTAGTGAGTGTACTAAGTTACTGCAGCTTTATTTAGGTTAAGCCTATGAGATACTAGTAAGAATCTGAAAAAGTAAACTGTTTTTCCAATTGTCCCATTTGTTCTGTATACTAATTCAATGTATAGCTTTCACTCATTGACTCTATAACACTAATCACCGTAATATGATTAACAAAGATTGATTTGTTGATTGATTGATTTAAAACATCTCACTTTATTTTAAAGGTTACTTAAAGTCTTTAGAAAACCGCACATAAATAAATTTCTTGAGAAATAATATAATCATCCCTAATTATGAACGAATATAAATATGTTTTATCAATTATGAAAATGATAAAAGAAAACTTATTTCATAAGACTGAAGATTTCAATTTTAATTTTTATCTAATAATAATAATGTTATGTTCCAATTTCGAAGTGATTACTAAGTTTCAGACTAATTTGGTTCTTAGTACATGCAAATTGTGTATTTAGATATAGTATCTGCGTTTTTATTAAAGTAGGTACTCTTGAATTACCAAAGTATTCCTCTCTCTCAGAAATAATTATTTTCTTAACAAAGATAAACGTTTCTGTTAACACTCAAACTATCAGAAATTCAAATTTAAAAAAATAAACCTAGTTTTTTGAGCATTGATACAAACTATGAAAACTTTATTGCTCTTATAATATTGGATTTAATATCTAATAAATCAATGTAAAATTATTCGATGAGATTTATTTAAAAAATTGCCTCTAGGATTACAAACACCCAAACTACGTGGTATTGTAAAGCAATGTCTTTAGGTAAGAACTTAAATATCAGAAATGAAATTGAGAATTACGTTATTATTAAAGCCCTGTTAGACAGAACCCATAAATTTAGATGCTGTGTTTTGGCTAGTTTATGTAGCATGTTAGACTACTACTGTAAGAATATTCATTGACAGCGATAATGTAAAGATCATAAAATATAATTTCGAACAAGCAATTGATTAGTTTCGAATGTCAACATCCGCGAAACTATCGTGGACGACGCCACAATAGTTTCATGGAAAGTAAATAAGAAGCGCTAATCATAGAATATATATATATTATTTTTATTTTAATACTCTATGCACAAAATAGTACAAGGGCGGACTTAATGCCAATTGCATTATCTACCAGTCAACCTTGATGCAGAGATAAAAAGAAGTAGGTGTATACAGTAACACGAAACATACATGTAAATATACTAAAAAATATCACAATAGTAATTATATATTATTTAATATTATATACATACCAATAAACATATTATATAATCTAAATAAAATATATACAAATATATATATGTATACATACATACATATCTATAAACATATATACATACGTATCATATTACTGATGAGATAAATCCAATAAACTGTCTAAAAGGAGTCACGCACTTTTACCTTGAAAGTGTAACGGTTTGTGGCCATCCTGACTTCGTGAGGGAGCGCATTCCATATTATAACGGACTGGACGAAGAAGGAAGAATGCAGGAAACCAGATGTATGGGAGGGACAAAGTAAGAGGAGGTTATTGGTAGACCGAAGATTTCTATCATGATTGGAACACAGGTATTGGAAAAGGCTGGTTAAATAAGTGAGGGCATTTGGTAAGGTTAGAATAGAATATAATGTTCTAAGGGCACGTAAACTACGGCGTTGTGAATGAGTAACCATTTTAAAGTGGATCTATGAGATGAAATATAGTCATATTTATGAAAATTATATATAAATCGAATGCAGTTATTTAGAAGTCGATCATATTTATTAAGTAGATCTGCATATAGGTCATAGTAACAAACATCACCATAGTCAATTAAGGGAAAGATCAAAATCTGCACAAGCTTTATTTTTGTCTTAGATGGGAGAAAATTCTTTAGGCAATACAAGGCGCGTAACGTTCCGTTTACTCTCTGACTGACACTAGTAACCTGAGCTTGCCAATTTAAATTGGAGTCAATGAGCAAACCCAGATCCTTTACAGTAGAACTGAATGTTATATCAGTCCCATCACACATAACAAGTGGTAAAGTACTGGAGTCCAGCCTACTTATCAATCGTTGACTTCCAACTATGATTGACTGACACTTTGTCGGATTAACGGACAATCCAAATCTGCCAGACCAGTTTCTAATTGTTTCAAGATCAGCATTTAGTATAGAAATGGCTTCTGGTAGATTATCCGTAGTATCTTGAGCATATAGCTGTAAGTCATCAGCATAAAGATGATACGAGCACTGAAGATTCTGAGTTATGAAGTTAACAAATAGAGAAAATAGTAACGGAGATAGAATGCCGCCTTGAGGAACACCAGAGTTAAGGTCACGCCAAGTCGATGACGTGTCATCGATGCGTACTGACTGCTGGCGCCCCTGAAGCTATTATGTCGAGAACCATTCAAGTACACCCGGTGAGATATTAAGATGGGATAGGATCGCTAGTAGGATGTCATGACTGACGGTATTGAAAGCGTTCGAGAAGTCGACCAAAGCCAACACAGTGACTTTGGTATCCTCCATGCCTGCCTTAATATCGCTAGTCACTTTGAGGAGAGCGGAAGAAGTGCTGTGCCCGGGCCTGAAGCCAGATTGGAAAGGACACAATAGGTTGTTCAGGTTTACAAACTGTGCAAGTTGTTTGTGTCCACAGGCCTCAAGCATTTTAGATAGGAAAGGAAGAATGGATATGGGTCTGTAGTAGTTTGGAAGGGAAGGACTTGGTATCGTAGGTAGAGGGATGACAAAGGCATTACGCCATAATGAAGGAAAAATCCCAGTGTCAAGAGAAAAATGTACGATATGGGATATGGCGGGAAGGAGCTGATCAAGAATTGGCGTGATCATAGGACGACTAATATCGTCACAACCCACAGCATTAGACTTGATCGACAGGATTATCTTTTTGATCTCACCGGGTTTTACTGAAGAAAACAGAAAAGGATCGATGTTGTTGATCCAGCAAAATGGAAGAGGTGAAATGTTGATTGATATCATCCAAGTCAATCGTCGCAACCTTTGCTTGTTGATATATTAAGCATTAAGAACTATTAATACTATACTATTTTACTAGATTTTCTTTTTGACTGATTACCCGCAACCTCAGAAACCTCAGCCCGACTTATTTTTGAAAGCAAACAGCTATGGTTTATTTGGCAAGGTGACACATACGACCTGATTACGGTATCAAACTTATTGGTGCCTTACTGTTAGGGTACACAGGTACGTAGCTTTAGTGCCCTATTGGTGCTTCCGAATACAAAAGCAGGATTTATAGTCCAACCTTATGAGAGTTCAAATTAGCCTCTTTTTAGGCGTATGAAATTTCGTAACCTTGTAAATATTTGTTATACAGGTTTCACCGTTCGTGTATTAATATGAGCGCAGGGTAAACGTGCACGTGCCGCCAAAAATAACTTTCAGCGAGTCGAAAAGTGTGCGAAGCGATGAAATTAAAAAATGAATGAGAAAATTTTGTGTAGAAGTTAAACCCACTTTGTTCGCGTTTAGTAGCTTGCTTATTTGTTGTATTATTTTGTTTTATATTTAATTGATGCAGATGTATATTCACGACGGAATAGGGCATAGCTATCGTCCAACCTTTATTGTAACACAGCGAGTGAACCACAAAGCCTATTCTAGGTTTCATGCTGACTTCTGAAAATTGCCTAAAACTTTGCGTAACTTGGCAATCGGACAACACCACGCATTGGAGTTAAATAATTAAATGTTGTACCAAATATGAAACAATTAATTATTACATTCAGCCTATTCTAACCCCTTGTATAAACTTTAATAGGAAATTTCGACGCACAGTAAAGTAAAAATGTTACTGGTGACAGAACATAATAGAAGTGATTGATAAATGTGTATTTTTGCCAGAAACATGGCCTACACTGCGTTTAAGAAACTTCGTATTTTTGGTAGCACAATCTGGGCTTCGTTATCATCAGACTAATGTCTAATGTCTGTCAGATTCATGCGCAAGTTTTTTAAGTGCTCCTGCGACCTTATGTTACTAACGAAGCACCAGTGACTGAACAATTGCTGCTGAAAAGCTCGATTTATGCGTCACTTATATAAGTGCGATCTGCTTTTCTTACGTGTCGCAGTAACAAAAGTCTTTACTTCTTGGAAGCAATTCCGTACACAATACCACCTTTGTTTTCATTGAATAATTCTTTACGAAGCCAGTTAAAGGCAGTTTTTTTTATCTGGCTTCCAAAAGAATACTTCACAATAAAATAACAATGACTTAACAAATAGCGAGCACAAACAAACAGTTAGTGCATCAGTCTACATTCAGAGCTTGCATTTTGCGCTAAGGTGAGCGATGGCTATGCTCTAAATAGTGATGTCGCTAATACATCGAGATTTTATCGATATACAGTATAAGATGATATTTATACATCACACGAATGATTTTACTTCGATGCTCATATGTGTTGTATATAATCAGCAACAACTCAATAAAAAATCTCACGTTAATATAAAAATATGGTCTCCGCGTTTTTAAGAGCTTGCTCTAATAATGTAGCGGTAATAAAAAACGTATAGTTTTTTCAACTTAGCCTCCAAGAGAAACATTTCTCTTCTCTGTCTTAAATGACTTAGTTCTACTTTATTCCTTTTACTTATTTCATTATTAGTATGGCAATGCATATTTTCTATAATGTGCTTACATATACATAGGTGCAAAACTTATGCATAAAATAACTACCTATCCCCATACCAATGACAAGCCGTTCCTTTTTAACAAAATGCTATGAATTAGTAAATGTAACACGATATAAATGTTCAGTAATGTGGACCCACATATATAAACTTTAATATGTTGCGCAGTGGTGTAAAAATAACAAGATAAACCAGTTGAAATATTATAAAAGTCGATATTAACCTACTTTCGCGGCTAGTTTACCTACCCGAAAATCTCTGCAAAGCGTAAAACGTAGAAAATAGTGCAGGGCCAAGCGGCGGCACAAGCCATTAACTCGCTAAGATAGTGGCCTCTAATGTGCTGAACATATTGTCATTTGTAAAACAAAATAAATCGCCGACATCAGTACCACCATTTTGTTTGTGCGGTAAACATGAGATAAACCTGAAGTGTTATTATAGGAATTTGATTCATAGCCATGCATTAGAATAAGGTTTAAACTTTTATAAATTTTACTGCTGTATATTATTTATTTATAGCAATTAAATTGATGACTCGTTCTTTGCAACATTAGCATTATTACCTGAACTTAAAGTACTATTAGTTACTTAATTCCTCAATTTCACGTTCTCCATGGTTTGATCTGGCACGAAAAAAATACATATTCATGTTATCGATATATAGTAACAATTATAAATATTTGCATCTATAATTTATAAGTTTATTCCTAAGTAAAATAGCACATTACACGAATATATCGTTGTTATACTACTAAATTATTCACTTGTTAGTTGAGTCTGTCAACCTTAACACATACATGTCACATCTAATAAAATTCAAACAAAACATCGACAACGGACCGTAAACATTTCCCAACACTATCAGCTGCACTCAACGCTGCCACCAACTCCGCGTCATTTACCAGCTGAGATAGTGCCCGTAACGTGTCCGCGTCACACGCTTTAATTAAACCCCGCGTCATGGATACTACTGAGTCCACTGAGCACTAGTGTCCATACTCGCTGAAGCTGCAACGGACGCTCATTTATTATTGAATGCCGCTACGAGCGGTGGATCTACATGAATTTAGGCGAGCTACATTCACTAAATCTGATGAGGATATTGATGAAGATGAACTAATGGCTATTTATTATTCACCATGCAATTTACCACACCGCAATATTTCGTTCAAATATGGTAGAATAGAAGATGAATAAGTAATTTACTGTACCCGTACATTAGTAAAAAAAATATGATAAAAAGCTCTTCATAAAAAAGATCTATAAAAAAATTAACATTCTACATTCCATAAAACATTTTTTTTTTATACAACTATAGTGGCAAACAAGCATACGGCCCTCCTAATGGTAAGTGGTTACCGTAGCCTATAGATGCCTGCAACTCCAGAGGCATTACTTGCGCTTTGCCGACCCTTTAGGAAAGAAAGTGGGAAGGAGAAGGAATGGGAAGGGGAAAGAGGGTGATTGGGCTTCCGGCACTCTCACTCACCGAACAAAACAAAATAGTAGGAATACTGCTATTTCACATCGATATTCTGTGAGAGGGTAGTCCTTCCCCGGTCGAGCCGGCCCATTCATGCTGAAATCAGCGGGGCTCTACTACTCTAAGAAATAAATAAATACTCTAAGCATAATTAATCATTGAAGAAAAGTTTACATTATATCACCCTCTTTCCCCCTTCCCGCTCCTTCTCCTTCCCACTTCCTTTCCTAAAGAGTCGGCAACGCGCAAATGATGCCTTTGGTATTGCAGGCGTCCATAGGCTACGGTGACCACTTACCATCAGGTAGGCCGAACGCTTATTTGCCAACTTGGTTGTAAAAAAAAAAAGAACATTCACTGGGTATAAAAAAATAAATTTATAAAATCAATATATAGTACATTATAATTGTTAATTAAACAAATAACCGAGAAGTACACTGAATTAATACCGTATTCTTTCACACCATTGCTACTTTCCCGCTTTCACTACACAATTTCCTTTTTCATACGCCATTACCCAAACCGCAAGTAACAAATAGAGGTAAAAAAGCGAACATCCATTCACGCGTATCTCTCATGACTATTGCCGCTCTGGTCAGCATTTTTTCGTCAATAAACCAGGCGTGCCAGTCCACAGGGCGAATGTAGTCATGTGGACATTTCGCCATAATGGATTGTGACGTTTATGGCTGAGACGAGCCCGATATCTGCTTCGACAGCGGCCAATCATTATAAATCACCAGCAACACACTCGACTGTTTAGTTCGTCTCGATGCAAATGTGATTGAAATTTTGATTAAACCTCTGTTTGTTTGTTGTAAATTGTATTTTGATTTTGACAGATGTGTAATTTGGTTGAACGACGACACGTCGCGGTATGAGTGAGTTCTAATACATAATGAATCGCTAAATTCAATTAATTTGAGGATGCTCAGCACGGCACATGCACAATTATAATAGTTTTAGTGGATTTTGGAATATGAACGTCAAACTGAACACACACCATTTAAATATTAAATCGTTTTAGGCATTTCTGGCAATATTGACATACTCGTGTGTTCGTTCTTAGAATAATAGAGTGAAAAAGCAAAAGCAAACAAAGCTGAGTATGCCTTTCCTAAAATGTGTTTGTATAGTCTGAATTTTCTCAGATATCGTTGTGAATATTCCAGAGGCTCTACACCGAGCACTTAAACTATTTCCCATTAAAGCAGTTGTAACAGCACTACTGGTAGATCGAGAGCCAATAAAATTGTTGTAGAAATAATCGGAACAATTGCTTGTAGTGCCCGCCAGCGATGAACGGCAAATTGGAGTGCGCTATAAACAATACAGATTTTTGTTTCAATTTTATATTTCTTTGTTTTGTGCATAGAGAACACAATCGGTTCGCGAAGTGCATACTATTCCTTTGATGGCTTTTAATTAAGTTGCAAATTCTGTTAAAGTTATAAATCTTCTTATAAAAGCGATTGTTAAAATAAACTAACGATACATTTGTTTACTTGAACTCTCGCGTTTGTAAATTATTTTTAGTTTATTATAAATACATTCACTGTATGAAACATATACAGCTGCTATTTAATTTACTAGTATGTACATATTATATTGCCTAGATTGAATATCTGTCCGTCTACTGGCCCAAGATCGGGCTGTATAGAAAACCTTAGGGCGGGCCTGCGTCCAGTAGTACGACGTCTTTCAGATTATGTCTTGACAGATGTGTAAAGATATAAGTATATTTTATATATTAATAGTTAAGAATTAGTAGCTATGAACCGTGACTTGTATACATGTGTTTTTAAAACAAATAGTTTATTTTTAGTGCGCTCGTTATCTTTATACACAATTTTATATAATTCGGTTAAATCAGTTAGTCTCGAAAAAACAA
Organism: Catocala fraxini; assembly: GCA_930367265.1. Lineage (NCBI taxonomy): Eukaryota > Metazoa > Arthropoda > Insecta > Lepidoptera > Erebidae > Catocala > Catocala fraxini. The sequence continues at coordinate 20,397,993 of OV884029.1, forward strand.
TTCATTTTATTTATACCACTAAAGTTCGTCAACAGCTACTAAAAATATAAGGTAAATTGATTGTGAAACTGAGGAGAAAATAGTACCGACCGTAGACTTTATACAATTTGTAAGCGGTCAGATTGATGTGAAAAGCATATCAGACCAAAACCAACAAAAAAGGTAACGCTAGGTTTTTGTTTGTGTTTCTCCTTTACTTTCAAAGCGAGTATTCATGTGTTCTATACCTAGGTACTATGCAGATAATAATATGCATTACCTGTAGAAATCTTAGCTTTGCTAAATAAATGTAAGTCTGTTGAGTTTCGGATTTGTCTTATGCTATCCAATAATGATTGAACATAATTTGCAACATCGGAAGATACATATTATGTATATATAATTTCGATTTTACAATTATAAAAATGAAAATCAATTAATATTACACCCAAAAATGATAAGTTAACTGTAAAAATAAATATAAAGATAGACTAATATTGTCTTCTGTTTACGCGAATGTTATTCATTGAAATTAAACTACTATATACGGATTTTATCGCGTTATTTATTTTACACTTTATTATAAAATTTTGAAACTGTTACACTACTACTAGATACTATTGAACGTATATAGTAGTTTAATTTCAATAGACTAATATACAAATAGCCACTGTACCTACTTGAAGTAATTTATGAAGGCTTACCCGGTAAGGACCCAATGAAGTCATTTGAAGTGACATGTTACAGGAAAGGCGTTCCCTACCGCTAATAAGCCTTGAAGCAAAACAAATGCGGAGAAACAAGTATCAATTTTACTTAAGAAGACTCCAGGCAAATTCATCTGATTACCTTATTCGCTATTAACCGGTCGTATACCGCCGGCTCGCATACCAGCCGGCAGATTTGTACCCGTCGTAGGCCGGTGGCTCGCATGCTACGACGGGTACAAATCTGCCGGCTGGTATGCGAGCCGGCGGTATACGACCGGTTAATTGCGTTTGACTGTCATAATTAGTTGGTGTACGTCTGAGAAAAGTAATTGATTTTTTAAGGTTTATAGTTAAAGTTAAAGGCTTCTTTGATATGAGGTAGAGCAATCCGTTGTAAGAAATTATCATCATTCTCTTGCCCTGGTCCCAATTTATTTGGGGTCGGCGCAGTATGTCCTTCGCTTCCATACTTCTCTGTCACCCGTCATCTGATCATTTACCCCTTTTCCTTTCATATCCATCCTCACACAGTCCATCCATCTTTTCCTTGGCCTTCCTCTCCCTTTTCGTCCCTCTACCCTCATATCCATCACTTGCTTACCTACATACGTATAATCTCTTCGCATAACAGTATTAAAATCTGGATTCTGTGAAAGGATGACACTGTAGTCGCCGTGTTGATCGATGGGAATGTGAGGTTAATCAACATTTGAAACGTCATGGCAGATGGTCACCTATCTGTCGGAGATGTTTGAACCTGGTACATTTCATCCATGCCTTATAGAATATTTTTTTCCGATCTGCATATCATCTGCGACAGTCGATATAATCAGTATCCTCAAATAGTTTTGGTCAATCATAGAACGTTTTATACCTTTGGATATTGGATGTCAGACAGCAGGAGTGAAAAGCATAATCTGATATCCAGCAAAATCTGGTTAGACAAGAAATTCAACTTAGACACTTAGTAATAATAAGTACTTCCTTCCTCTGTAAGTGCGTAGTTTTGGTCAATCATAGAACGTTTTATACCTTTGGATATTGGATGTCAGACAGCAGGAGTGAAAAGCATAATCTGATATCCAGCAAAATCTGGTTAGACAAGAAATTCAACTTAGACACTTAGTAATAATAAGTACTTCCTTCCTCTGTAAGTGCGTAGTTTTGGTCAATCATAGAACGTTTTATACCTTTGGATATTGGATGTCAGACAGCAGGAGTGAAAAGCATAATCTGATATCCAGCAAAATCTGGTTAGACAAGAAATTCAACTTAGACACTTAGTAATAATAAGTACTTCCTTCCTCTGTAAGTGCGTAATACAAGCAGCGAAGCATTTTATACTCTTGTTCGCAGTTAATTCACAACACCAAAAGAAATATTAAAATTTTTCTAACAATATACATTAAAAAACTTACGGCTGAAAGTTTCCCGTGATCAAATTCATTAACAAACTGTTACATAATCGTTTTATACACAAACTTGCAAACTTTGGCTGTAACGTTTTATAGATTTTTCAAGGGCAGAAATTGGTAAGGTGAGAGAATAAATCGTTATAGGACCATTAGTAAGTCTTATCACGAACACGAGTTAATAACGAAATAAATTCGAATGATACAGTGGCTCATCGCTGTATATTACCTGTTATTCAGTATTAGGAGAAGGGGGAGAGGGGTTAGTATTGGAGGCAAGGGGTCAGTGTGCGAGTGGCCTTGATCGCACGTGAGCGTGTAGACAACTAAGTGTGATCAATTGGCTTTTTGGCTGATAGTATGGTTTTAGGAAATTAAAATCAAACTGTTCGTACATTTTGTCGATAGGAAACGATTTGTATGTTGATATGATTTATTTATGATAAGCAAACGATGTAGGTAATCGATTCAATAATTTAAACTAATACAGTTTATACCGTAGTGTACACACGTAGTGGCACAACTATTAATTGTGAGCCTACAAAGTATTGCATCTTGTGGGGATCGAACACGCAACACTCGGCGCTGAAGCTTAATTCTCTTAAATCATCCTCTTTTTTATACATAAAGGTGGCAAACACACACACAGGCCGACTGATGTTAAGCGTACTATAAGCTTGTAACAGTATCACTATCACTGGCGTGTCGCCTATTCTAAGAAGAAGATAATATGTGAACCGCTGACACTTCTACTTACAGTGCGATGAACAGCAACAGTGTTATTACTCTTACATCAGCCTGTAGTACTTTCCCGGTATCAATTATACAGTCACCAAATAGGTAAACTACAACGACTCTTCCTCTCAATGCATATTGCAGTGATGTGTATTCCTCTCCTATAAATACCTGAAATGTTCATTGTCCATTCAAATAATGCGTTCAGTAAATCGCCCAACTATCAGTGAAACTCATTCATACACGTATTTAACATTATTAATTTCTATCGGGCAGTTGAAGCCCCAAAAATATTGCCCTAATTAACTTAATAGCCGCATTACCCCTCCTTCGTCATAAAAATATTGTGATGGTATAATTTAAACAATTATCGTGGCACAGTTAAGGACTTGGAAGCGGCAACTTACAACATAATTGTTGTTAACAAATGCTACCTAATGTTTCCATGTTGATGACAATTATGTAAAACAACAGTTTTTGTTGTTATGTTAAAACAAAACAAGTTAATTTTAATATGTGACAGATGTCACGGTTCACTTGACAGCTTTTAAAGACCTTTTTGTGTATAAATAGAAGTAATTATTACATAGTATTCTGTTAACTTTTCGATATACAGGCTATAATTTTATTATGTGAGTAGAGTCTTTTGATTCCGTCAGATTAGGATTTATTGTTACGAAATTGTGGCATTTTATTAGTTAATAATTATGCGTCAGATATCTGTTATATTAGCCTAAAGGCAAATAATATTCAATGATAATAAAGTAAGAAAACATACAGCAAGACAAGACTTAAACTAAAATCATCATAAAGATTTCGTATCACTATAAGAAAAATATATGTATTTTAATTAGTTATTATTACTGTCAGTAGGCATACAATTATTTTAGTAATTTTTACACATTACTAAAATAATTGTATGCCTACATAAATTTACGCGGATCTTTCTCAATTAGATAAATTAACGTTTACTCTTTGAATTCGTTTGCTTTCCCTTAAAATATAACCTAAGTCCTACGACGTGGTTTAAACCTAAAATCTCAATCCCTACTGTGGTTTAAGTAAGCTTGTGTAAAAAATATCCAATCTTTACATTAATAATGAATGGATGAGAAATAAAAAATAAATAAAATATTTAAAATTGGCCAAATCATCTTATACTAGTTAAAGTTTTATTATCTCCAAATTTCGACCAAAAGTATCAAGTACAAAGCCAGAAAATAGGATCTCATTCATCGATCACGATGACTTATTAACAATATTTTAGTCCTCAAGTGTCCACTTGAAAGAACTTGTGTAACTTTGTTCATCAATTTTAATTACAGCCCGGAAATCAATGATAAACAACAAATGAAAATATGAGAGTAACATTAAATATTTATTTGATTTATTATCTTACGTACTCCAGGCAATTTTGTAGATTAATAGTAAAGAAAATCTGTCTGAAATACTAAGAAACGTGATTACTAGAGCCCGATGAAAATAAAGATATTGAAATAAACAACATTAAAACAGCACTGACTGAAGTGAATTTCAAGATTGGCTATAGATTGGCAAATTAAATGATGTCATCATTTTCGAAATCACTAAACATAACAAGTATTTTAAATACTATGTACAATTTCACAATAAACGATGCATTTGTTTAGTGTTAAATCTTTTTAAAGCTTTAGCGAGATAGAGTAGTTCGTTTTTTTTTACAAAATATCATCATTTTGAGAACATACCATAGGTATATAATTATAATAGTTTTATCTTAGACGGTTGATAGCGTCTTTTTTGACTACATGACTGACATATTAGTAGCTTAAGTGGGTGCGGTGCTACTGCCAATTCGCCAAGTATTATGGGTTCGATATCCACACGGTAAAAAATTATATTTTAGTTAGAAATATTTAAACTTTAATTAATATGTCTATATCTTCTATCCAATTTATCATCTTACATAGCATTATCAAATCCGGCTCATAATTTCTTTGAATATAGATTTTATACGGAATTTCATGAAATAAATAAAATAATACTAACGCAGGGTCTGTAACTTACGCAGCAATGATAAAACTTTTTTTTTGTAGGTAAGATGTAAGTTTTTACATTTCATTTAACTGCTTAAATAGCCCTTGGATTTAAATACAAAAGTCACAGGTAAAACAATACGACTGGATAACAGTTGTATTGTTTCGCTTGCAACTGCACTGTTGTTTTTATTCAAGTGCTACAGGGTGACCGTTCAACAAAGTTACGAGCTTAACATTATTTTCAATAGCTCGCTGGACTAGACTGTCCTTAGAATTCATTTAAACTGCAACTATTTCCACACAAACAATGGCTACTTGCATCAATTTGCTTTAATTTTACTGTAGCTTCTGCGAATGTATTTTCTCTTTCGATTACATCTTTATTTTCTTAACAAGTACCCAAACATGACTATTTACAAATAAACACAACACGAGCGTGTGAAACATAAAAGTTCCGGCCAACTTTTAGCTTGAGGTGGCTACGTGCGTGTTCGGTCGCCGCAAAATTATCGGTCGGTGGACGACAGAGGGACTGCGGTATGAAGTAAGGGGGGAGGGAAGGGTAATATGGATACTTTGACTTTGAAAGTGGATACTTCGGCCGTGTTCCGTCTTTAGAACTATGTAAGTCTTGTTTTATGTTAATGTAGTTACTCGTAATTTTCCGTATTGATTTGTAGTGATGTGTGAGATTTTGGTATAATGTTTTTCTACTAATGGTAAATATTAAACGTATTGTTCGCTTTAGTGTATTAAACGTTTTGCCTACATTTAAATTTTTCGTGCTATTTGATTGGTATAAGCAGGTTTAAACTGTCATATTAACACTCGTACTAAATTCTTGAATATTTAATATCCTGCTCAAGCACAAATTACATAGATGTCTTCATCAAATTGCACAAGTAAACTAATTAAACACGATCGTACTTCAGGACTTAATGCGACAATTAAATTCCAAAGTAGCAAACTTCTTATATACTAATTATCTTGATTAAAATCGAGGTCCCTCGAACATGTAAGTTCATTTATTCAACCGCTGTTTAGGAGAAAACTTTGGACTGCTCTATAATCAAAGAATTAAACTTGAGTAAGCACTTTAATCGCTTGGTAATTTGCAGATGGAATCCAGCCAACCGCGACAGTCCCTGACATCCCAAAGCAACTAGAGTAAAAGCTAACGTTTGATATAATCAATATTACTATAACTCTTAAAATAATTAATGATTACATAAAAGAAATGGTTCCAATGGTTTATTGCAAAATCTAAGGAGATTTGTGCAGAAATTAGTTTAATCAGAAATTCTCACGGGAGAAATAGGGGCGGAATAAAAGGGTTCTAGGAAAAGGTTCAGCCCTTTTTTTTTTATTTTCGCATCACTTAATAACGGTAGTCTTTCGTTTTTGCCAGCTTTATATCTAGTCCCTGCTGAGTCCGAATTCAGAAAAAAATATTCATAACCTATACCTATACTTGATGTTTTGCGTATTAATTTAAAACTTTTGTTTTGTATTGTATTGTCTTAAGATATACTGAATTTTAGTTTCTTGTTTTGTTAAAATTCCTCTAGTTTTTGGTAGACACACTTAACTAGTATTTAATGGACACTGTCATCACTTAAACTGGGAATAACTGCCAGTCGATTAAAGAAATGATTGCTCTATTATTTATCGCCTTAGTTATACTCGTAGCTAAATGGCAAAAAAAAACAGCTGCGCTATTCGTGAAATTAAATAATAAAGTCTATTTAGTAAGGTTAACTTTACATTTTTGCTGTAGGCTAAATCGCCGAAAATTGTATTATCCTTTATTTAATCTTTTACAAAAAAAATTATACTTATAAATATAATTCAACAAAAATTCTGATTTAAATACATACAGCGTAAGGACCGACCGGCATCGGGAACTTGGTCCAAACTGCTATAGGTTAGGAATCTAATGTCAGGTAACTACTATGCCGAGCATGTCTAGCGGCACTGCCTGACCTGCGTTACCCTTATTGTGTGTACAATTGCTGAGGATCAGCACCCATTAACAGTTCATGTAGGTAATTTCTACACAAATTATGACATTTCTAAAACCCACATACATAATAAAGCATTACCTACTAATACAAATTACCATTGTTACTAAACATTACATTAATTCGAACATAAACAAATTGCTTTTAACTATTATACATTCCATGACGTTAGTGTAAAATTATTTGAATACCTACCCTCAGTACTAAGTCACTACATACATTATATATATAACTATGTGTATGGCTAGCCAGGCGTACCGCAAACTGGAGTAAAGTATCCATACATCAGCGAGTCGTGAACTTGGGTACTAAATGTATGTATGTATAATACTATGTATGACATTATTTTACTCAAAGCTACTTTGTAGAGAATGACACGTTGCATTAAGCAGCTTAAAATATACAACAGCTAAGTTGTTCATAATACATTGATCAAAGAAACCAATTTTTAATGATAGTGAAATATGTTTGATTTAGTTTTGTTTGAAATTGAATTATAAAATGAATAGTTTGTTTCTAATAACATAATAAAAATCTAAAAAATGCTTTTTTATTTATAGAGATTTTATATATTAGAGATATATTTAAGAACGAACTAACTGAACGCGGTTTTAAGGATTTTAGATATGTTTGCCTGTTGTATCCAAATTTAGCTTTGGTTTTTGGGCTCCACTATACATAGGAAGGACATAGGAAGCATATTTTTATATATAAATATGGTTCCTAATATGTCCGTGGGCTCTACAAAAGTAGACGATAAGTTCAAATTTTATATTGTTTTTGTTGCATGAATTAATTCAATTTAACCTTCATACAGCTGGCTATATGGTACATACTACATAGTGCGATATCTTAAATCATATGCGAAATATAATGATCGGAAATGACGTCGCAAGCAAATGCTAGTTCATTATAATATATCAACATCTACCTCGGTCGTGCAGCAGTATAACTTGTATGTGACTGCTGTACATGGAGTCCCGGGTTCGATTCCGGGTTGGGCTAAGTGTTACTAAGTCTTGTTGTAAAAAAAATCATAGTTACAGCGTGGAACCGGTTTATCTGGAAAAACACCAGAAGCCTCGCCCCTTATCACATGGGTATTAAAACATTAGACGGCGAAATACGTGTGTAATACAGCTTTTCCTGTCATTTTCGGGATAGAAGCGTGAGACTAAGTACTTGTATGTAAGAAAACTGAAGCGATGAACTATAATAATCGCTGAAGAAGGTGAAACACTTCATAATGCGCTACAAAATTATGCTAAGCGATTGCTATTTGGCGCTGTGTTTGACGCATACTCTCCTTATATTTATGATACTTCCTTTTAAATCATTTTTTTAGTATTAATATTTAGTAAATCTGTTACAAATTCCAACCATATCTTGATTATTGTATTTTAGGGAGTATATCGCAGATAGACTGGCACGCTTTACTTCCCGGAAGGAAGGTCTCTGAGTACGTATTTACTAAAATATATACCAATTAACTGCGTCATTAGTTAACGCTTATTTATTCATAGAATCGTAAGGCCTGGGTCTTTATTATGAAATTTTGATTAGCAGCAATATATAGGAATAGTTATACTGGCACGTCTAGTAAGTGAATCTATTTATGTAATTACTAACAGTAATTACAGTACAATGCGTAACACTTTGCTCAACCTCAGCAGTTTGAATACATTCAAACAAAAAGCTACAAATAAAAAGCGCATTAATTAATAAACCATTTGTATAACGTTGTGAGCAGTTTGAATGCCACGGTAATTAGAATTAAATTTCCAATCCAAACTGAAACTAAGGTAATGCGATATCTGAGCAATTAACAGAGATCGATTCTAATTGATTAGCCGCAGTTGGGAGCGGTTCAGAGGATTTCATAAATTGTTTTATAAAGAATTTAATGGGTGCCAGGGGGAGGCCAGAATTTGCTCCGCTCGGCAAAGTTCACAAGTCGACTTAGTTCAATCTTAATTGTTTCATTTGAGTCGTTCAACTTGATTTGATGGAGATACTCCAGTCATGATTCCAATACCCGTAAGCGAGGCATTAAATATTGAGCGAACCATTTTGCTGATCATTGTTGTTTCTAATATTGGATTATGGATCTGTTTCCTAACAAATATTGGATATTTTCTTTGAGGAGGTAAAGAAATTGTAAGAGTCTAAGATTCAACGATAAATTTTAAAAATCTACTTTCTTCAAAGTCTTGAAATATATTGCTAGTAGTAATAAAATATAATGCTTTCCAAATTTTCAACATTTTGTATCCACAACCCATCTGTTTTGATGAAAACTCACAAATTCAATTAACTATAGCAACTGGGTTTAAAACATTCACGGACAAGCACTAGCACACCTGAAGCTCGGCAGACGTATGAAATTATATCGCGAGCGCAGCATCAACGATGCAATCTTGTTGGATACATCTGAGTTAATAAGTTATTTTCATGATGAGTTTTCCATTTCATCTGAAATAAACAAAGATATATTGCATTACGAAGTTAAAATAGTACTCTACGTTTGACGTGCATAACATAATAATGTGATAATGGTAATGGCGGTAGTATACGACACGACGCAAGTAACATCCGCGAGTGTAAGCCCTTCCGCGGCCTGTATGCAACAAATAAACGATTATACTGACTATTTTGTTGGCACTAATTATCATTCGAATCATACTCAAATATTTAAATCATGTTTTAACGCAAAATTCATGCTGTGCACAAGTGTTCGACTTCATGTAAAAAATGTGGATCCAAAACAAGTTAAATTTGGAATAAAATATAAAATATATATCCGTTGTTGTATTGAACCATAAAACGGAATAGGTAAGTATATCAATAAGGTTCCCAATGTTGTCATAGGCGATATCTTTACCGTGTTTATCATTAGTGTATGTATAGCAAAGTGTAGTGTAGTTTCGTCATAATGTGCACCAGATGATATTGTCCTCTATAGAGTGCCACAAGGAACGATTCCGGGGCCACACTCAATGAGCTCCCATAACCCTTACCAAGTTGTCGTTACATTTTCCCGGCAGGCGTCCCATGCTATTCCCGTTCCGTCGTTCCACTCAACGTTTTCCTTTTCGTATTTTGTATCGTAATGGCTGCAGTCCAAAACTTTATAGATATAAAATATAATAAAAATGCAAGGCTGCCTTTGCCTGACTGTACAGATGGGCACTTAACTTGTCGGTAGAACCCGAACTGTACATGTAAAAATGTAACCTAGCTTACTACCTATGATACGCTATATCTATCCTATATAGTCTATGGGTCTATATCCTAGATAACCCTAAGCCCTATACCTAAATAACCTAGCTGCCTAGCAATATGATGCGTACTAGAGTGGTACTATGGTGGTATTCGGTGATACAGACCTATGCTTCGTACGCACCTACAAACCCTAGCCCTTATGTCCCTACAATCACTAAAACCTTAGCCCTACTATAGTTCTTATAGATACATATATAGATAGTTGCGGGATATCTGTCACCGGGAGTCATAAGGCGACAGACGGAATGTGGGAAGGAGTTGGGTTCGTTGGAATAGTTCTTCTCACTGCCGGTCAAGCAGGCTCACAAGACCAATCGTACTAACGGCTAAAGGTGTCTTGGCCGCAGTGAGAGGTGGTGTAAAGGTAATGAGTCAAAGTCGGATACTACTTGTGACTGTTTATTATTACAAATTAGTTATCTTATATACTAATCTTAACTATTCACACATCTGCAGTTAATAGGTATGTATGTGTGCCGTCGGTGTAATATGTCACCTGAGCACAACCTTTTCATTTAACATCAGTTGATTAGCCAATCTGTGATATTTTTTGTATAATTTCTTAATCACGTACTGGCCGTGATGTAGATAGGTTTATGAATATGCTAAGATGTTATTTTCTTGTCTGAACATTGACTATTTGGAACAAAAAGATTATTGAAATGAATTTTTCATATTCAGTATAGAAAAGTAATAGAAATCTATGGTACTTTCAATGTTATTACACAGGTATTGTCGAACAATGCTTACTATGAACGATTTTTATCAGTAATACTATTATGCTTAATTTGACGAGTCACCAGAGTATACTAACGTAAAAGTATAAACACTCATGAATTTGACGTTTTCTCAAATTATATTTATTATTGACAAAACAAAGCACATTATTATTAATAATAAAGTGATGTATTTGATAGAATAAAGATTTTACAGTCATATTAAATTAAGTTTTTATAATATGTCGTAGATGTTAATTTTAAGCCTACGAGACTTTTCTCTAATCAAGTTATTACTTACTTAAAGTCTGACAACTTCAACGACTACTAATTGTGTTCTATCGTTCAACAGAAGACATCCTAAATTCTAGTCCCATTAGTACTTAGAAACATCTCATTAGCAACACAGTACACTCTTAAAATAAATTGAAAAATCGCGCTCAACTTACAAATAGGTATTACATTAAAACTTTTAGCATTACCTACATTAAAAGTCAGTTTAGACATAAAGCGATCCAAACACGAAGTATTTGCGAAGCTCGCATCTCCCCTCGCGCCTCGCCGCGCACGCCCCTTCTCCTCATCTGGGTGAGTCCGAAACTTTGATGGTCCGATCCAGATTTTTCATCTCGCGACTTATTTGAAATTATAATTCGCCGCGAAGAAATCAAATCAAAATTCCATTTAAACTTGGGATTTCAATATTTGTTTGTTACGCAGATGTTCGTTATGGTAATCTTTCTGCGGTGGTGCTTGACCGCGGCCCAATGTACACAATAGTCCTTACAACGCCAATGTTTACCATGCTACGACCAACCGACAGTTTGTTATAATTTAACTCTGATTTACGAGTACTTGTGTAAGGCCGGTTAGGCACTATTTAGTTTCTAAAGTTTATTTATATCTATAAGTCAAACAAATGTATGTAAAGAAATAATTAATACATCAATTCCTTTGACTAAAATATACACAGCCTAATTAAACCTTTGAAACATTGTTTTAAGCCTTTGAACGATCGTTTACCTTCATAACATATATGCATAGTATAAGAAATTATTGAAATAAAGGTTTCTCAATTTTGTCCGGTGTTTAACAAACAACTTTGATAAATTTTGTTATTTGCTACAAGTTGATATCATACAATTTTAATTATCCACAAGTGTCTTTGAAAATTGTACGTACATTTATTTGTTTGGAAATCGTAATCAAACTTATAAATTGTATGACTTCACATAGCATAATGGTAAATTAAAAGTGTTAATAACAGATATTTTTACAACGAGTAAGCAAACTTCTTTTACGTTGCCATCATCATATAATTGAATATTTCTCTATCCATTGTTGATGTAAGTCAACTTGAACACACGCCTTTTCTACATTTTTTTCCTTTTTAATCCATGTTTCGTGTTTTATAAAGTAATACTGTTATTACTAAAGCTGTAAAATAAGCATAATTGTTATATGATTGTTACGTTTCGTGACCTTGTCTGAGGTCATGTGACCCGCTGATCTCGTGATACGAAACGCACGCGAAGTCACTGCACCCTGTGTGTATAAAATCAGTTAAGTGTTACGCCACCCAAGGTTGTTTGGTCACCTTGCCTTACTTTGATAAGCTAACTGTTTTACAGTATAACATGTTTGGCATAGGATATTGTGAAACTTTAATTATTCTTAACATTATTTGTCAACTGCAGTACTAGAGCTTAAATATATTTATAAATAAGGCAATAATAATTACAAAAAAAGCTGATCATTTATTTTATATACAGAGTGACAGTTATACCCAAATTATTTGTATTATCTAATTACATATACTAGATAAGACAAAATAAAATGCTGTTTTGGTATAGGTGGTCTAGTATTATGTTTGCATAAACATGGATTGTTGATTTGAATTTAATTAAATTTACTTTATTTAACTAAAATAAAACTAAATGATCTATATCAACAAATGAACTTTGCACTAATTACAGCAATTCGTCGTGGTCAAAATTTACGAGTGTAAATAAAGTTGCGGTTAGCATATTGTTGATAGTTAGAGTATATAGTAGTACTTATATATTCAACTACTCCCAAATTTATTATCCTGTATGTTTTCTTTCAGTTCTATAAATAGCTCTCACCGGTTTGACAAGCAATATTTTAATTGCTCACCGAACTTATTGTTTCATAAATATATGTGTGAACAATTTATGAAATGAAGTTACATTTATAAATTGAGCTACGCTTTACAAACTGCTGGATTAAAACCTGAAAACTTAACACATATTTTAAAGGTCTGTATCTATTAAACATAACAGATTCAAATATTCAAAGACTTGCGAACCATTCAGACGTAGATCGTTTCAAATGGAAAGTATAAAAGAGCCTTTTCAACGTTCGCCATTACTGCGGTGGTTTTGTTTTAGTTGCCATCTGTAATTTTCTTAATTATACACTTGTCGCGAGGCGGTGAATTGAAGCGCTCTCCCCATTCACAGCGTTATTTAATTTTTGCCTCGATCAACTGTCGTCAGACTTCTAAATAAGCTAATGACAACTTACGGCGGTTTAATAACTTTACCGTCGCGCTATAATATAATAAGCAGGTTAAAATGAAACATATGTTCTGAATATAAAAAAACATATGTTCTGCAAAATATTATAAATTGAGAAACTTTCTTGAAAATTTGCTTCTAAATGAGTCATTACTTAATATAGTATTCTGTTTACGCGAATGTTATTCATTAAAATTAAACTACTATATACGGATTTTATCGCGTTGTTTATTTGACACTTTATTAAATAATTTAGAAACTGTTACACTACTACTACTATTAAACTTTACTTATTTTTAGGCTAATTAAATTATTAAAACTATTTATATTTAAGTTTACACATTTCCCGACGTTTCGGTTGCTTTTCAGCAGCCATGGTCACGGAGAGACTAAGATGGTAGCTGTATCAATGTTCCAGTGTAGTTATTTCAAAGTACCCGAACATTATTTAATTATTGGTGTTTCTATTTACGCAGAATGAGCTCAAAGTATCATGAAGTCCAGCTGTGGTTTGCTTCTTCTTGGGTTTGACTATTTGTATTACTGGATCCCAAGCTCGTAGTAATTCCAACCATCTTCTCTATTAAAATTAGGATGTTTTTTCATTTCAATAGCCTCGCGAAGCATCCTTGGTAGGAATCGGTGTTCTATAGTGAGAATCTGTGGTTTGTAAAATCTCAGGTAGTGGTTGGTCCCCTGTTGCACATGTTCACACACAGCAGACTTCAACGAGCGTTGGTGTTTTACATCAGCTATGTGTTCTTTTATGCGGGTGCCTATGTTTCTATTCGTTTGACCAATGTATGAGAGTCCGCAGTCACAATCTATTTTATAGACCCCTGCATCTTGTAAAGGTAGTTGGCACTTGACGGATGGTAAAAATTGACTTATCTTCGTTGGCGGCTTAAAGTAGGTGTTGATTGAAGCTCGCTTCAAGATGTAGCCAATCTTGTCAGTGACACCCCTTACATAAGGCAGTATAGCAGGCTGGCGTTCGACTGTGGCTGCTTTGTCTCGGGATCTGTGACAGCGGCGCGACTGTTGGAGCTTGTTGTCTTGCAGTACTTGCTTAATATGTTGAAGCTCGGCGTCCAGGCGTTTCTTGTCACAGATCCCATGGGCTCTCTGAAACAAAGACATTCCCACGGTACCTAACTGTTTAGGATGGTAGTGAGATTAACCGTTTAAGTACCTATTTGTATGGGTCTTCTTCCTATACACAGTGTGGCTCAAAGTATGATCAGGATTCCAGATGACAAGTACATCTAAGAAAGCTAATGAATTATTTGCCTCTAATTCCATAGTAAATTGGATGTTGTTATTAATGGAATTAAGATGTTCTAGGAATACACTTGCACTATTTGTTGGTAATATTGTAAAAGTATCATCTACAAACCTCTTATAAATCCTGGGTGTGATGGGGGCAGCTAGCATCCGATATCTAAATACATTTAGTATGTAATTGTGCTTAACATTGCAGAAGTGAACTTAAGTAATTATAAGAATATTTTATAGAAATAAATCTGTGTATATCTGTTGGTAAACTAGTGACCGAACTTTGCCCAAAAGCTGTTGATAACTTTGGCCAACTACACTAAAGAATTGTTTAACAGCATGAATTTAACGCCGTAGCGTTGTCTATTGATTGAAAGGATAATAATAATAATTTAAGATTTTATAAACTGTTGTTTATAGAATCTCATATTATTACAAACTATTATTATAAAAATAAATATAATCATAAATTATGTTAACGTAAATTTTATAAGCAACCGTATAAAATTTACGTTAACATAATTTATGATTTGATTCTAAACTAATGAGATGTGATAACAGCATAAGTCAAATTATAAATGTTCAAAGTAAAGTATAAAATGAGCTGTATACATAATTATGTATGTATATCTAAATTACTTCGCTGATCAGTAATAACTGATTACTACTACTTGACTCATTTTTCTTCGGTGATAGCATATCCTATGACATTTATTAAAGCTGATAAAGCCCGCAGTTAACCCTTAAAGAAACGACACAAAAGTAAAATATAGAAAGGTAAGTCGTAATATAAACGATCTCGTACTAAAGTCGACAACCTTGGTAAGGAAACGAATAAAAATAAAGACAAGAGTGATAACGGCTTGTGAGTCTGTTCCTCATGAAACAGTTAATAATAATGGTTCGACAGCTTATATAACGAAAAATAACTCATAACAACGCTTAAGCATCAGAAAATAAATAAACCGTCCAAAGAAACGAAGAACAATATTCAAGAAAAGTCTCTTAAACATCCGACAATTTAAGGAAGTTATTTTGACAGTTCCAGTTGGGAGTTTGTAATTACAAGTTTTGGAGTAATGCCATCAATGTTTTTATTAAGTACGTATTTTTATAAAGATCATCAGTTACAAAAGTGTTAAATTCAGTTCCGTACTTCAAATACTTCAATACTTTATTGCTTTTCCATAATGTGGTTACAGGTGGTAGATTTCTTAAACTGGATACAATTATGGACCCTGTTGGGCACAGCACAGTTTATAATAAAATCATTTGTACATAAATAACATTCAATAGATTACATTTTAAAATTAACAAATAGGTCTAAAAACAGGAGAGAGGAATATATTGTATGTATTTCAAAAGCTCACTCTTTAGTTCAATGAATATTTCAATTGGGAGGGTAGCTAACTATTTAAATGTTTAATTGTTTTTATTTAATATAATTTAAATTATTTTGTTTTTACTATTTAATGTTAATACTAAATCAATATGTCAAATATGTAAGTGTAAGTGATATTTCTTAATTAGATATTGAGCAGGTAGTGGATTAGATTAGTAAGTTTTGATTGTGGTATCATTCATAAAATCTTTAACACTATAATAGGTTTTACTATGCAGAAATAGTTTTAATTTATTTATAAATGTATTGTTATTAGTTTCCTGTTTTATATTTTCTGGCAGCTTATTGTAGATTTTTATTGACATCACTTGAGGGCTTGTGCAATGCATAGTGAGGTGTGAAGATGGTAATACCAATCTATCTTTATGTCTAAGAAATACTTACTTACTTAAAATGTTCACATAATTTCTAAACAGTTAAAATACATTAATTACTATGATATCTACATAATTATACTATCGCTTTATTAGCTATAATAAAAAGTCCTATTATTATATCATATGAAAAGTCAAATATATTTCATATTATATACTTAATAGTAGAATTAAAAAGTAGATTTTCGGTGATAAATAACTGTAAGATTGCGCTCAGAGCACATCCCTTACAGACAGACATTTAGATTGAGTAGCAAATAAATTGTGAAAGTAGTCCGAAGGCATCTAGTGATGTTCTACGAGACTTGAATATTAAAATATTTCAAAAAACTGCCAGAGACCTAGAACTTAGCAAAATATTGAAGAAACTTTCATTGTAAATAATGTGGACCATATACCATCATATTTCTGGTATTTTTATTTTTAAAGGATATATATATATATAAAATTTTGTAATTGTACTTTATTTTAAATGACTTTTATAATTAATAGTCAGCCAATACTCAGATGGAAATCTTAGAAGAGCTATAATAAATATGATCGAGACTACCGTGACCAGCTTGAGGTAGGATATACGAGATACAATGATATTCGATATCGATCCACGAATGCGAATGTGAATCAAATAATCTGAACAAAAGAAAATTCTTAATATTATCGTAATTATTATTGAAATGAAAGCTTTCAAATATTTTTAAGAAAAGATGTTTATTACAAAGAAACAAATAGTTCTTGAATACAAAAGAAAAGGAATATCGAATTTTATTAACATTTGTCAGCTTGTCAGACTGATAGTGCAACTGATTGAAAAGGTCAGTAGAATAATAATGCTAATTTAGAAGCAGATGGCGGAGATGAAAATAAATGTTATTCTTTAAAGAAAAATGGAAATTGTAAAGTATTACGATTGTTACTAGTTCATTAAAAAGCATTCAATTTCTGATTAATTAGCTACCATAGCGCATAATATATCACAATATGCCTGTATCCTAAAACGTGTATCACTTATTATACTGTTAGTGTTTTTGTATTACATTATCCGTGCTGCACGAAGGTTAAAAATAGACAAAGCTAACAATATTAATAAGCGTTATTGAACTTGTACAATTTGCCGTTGAAGACCTAGATCTTTGGAAACTAGTCACTGTTCATAATGCCTCGCACGTTTTAAGAGTCAACTAACTGAAATAGGTTATTGAGGTACTTACGAAGGGCAACCTGTCACTGAAGGATTTTGTACTGTTCAAGTATTTCAATTGAATACTTTCTTTATTTACTTGTCGTCTCACTTGCTTTAGGTAATACGACCTCTAATGGCTTTTGAAGTATCAACATGACGTGTACTTAATTAAGTTTTTGGTACATATTCTTGGAATATTATTCATGATCTTAAGATTCAGCTTCTAAATTAATTTGCTTTTAAGGCAATTAATATACTTGCAGTCTTTGTCCATAGATCTTTGTACTATCATTGATTGTAGTTTGTTTCGCTATTACATTAATGTAAAATGATTAGTCAAAATTGATAATATTTAAAGAAACTAAGGTTGATATTACATTTGCTTATGTTTTTAAATATATAATCGAGCATATAAGTACATAATATATGATACATTATGAATAGGTACCTGAGGAAACTTGGTATACGAATCTTAACAAAATGGCGTCGACTGGCCGTCGTCGCACCTACGTCAAACAGACGATATTTCAGTCCAAGTTACTGCTATAAAAACTGGAAACTTTCCACCTTTGCATAAATAGTAGTACCTTCGTAAAGCAGAGATGAACACGCTGGGACCGATACCAGGACCCTTATCGATGTTTATCTCCAACACTGGACAGTCTTTTGGGGTCGACGGATCGACTGCGTCCACCCGGAGGATTTGCCCACTTTTATCCCGAATTTATTGTTTGTCCTCTTTAATAGGATATGCGGGGATAGGAGCCGCCTCTGGGATTATGTTTGTTAATAGATGCTGGATTTGTTACGTCACATTTTGTGCTCCTAACATTACTATGGTGATTTGGGTTATCCATTAGATTAGGCCTTACCTAATATAGAAGTCAACTAAATATTCTGCTTTAATTGACGTAAGCGAAATTTAGTGTTATTATAGTCATCGTTGTGAAGTAAGTTGCTTTATTTTTACGTATTTGAATTTGATACAAATATTATATAAAAAGAGATCGAAGAATCTTCAATATTCTTTTACTTGGTTCGATTTAGCTACATTAATGGCAGCAAAAAGTCTGTAAACGTAAAAAAAGTACTTGCATAATAATGTTAAATATATTTATCGTAGTTAATATTCATATAGTATCTGATACGATTTTTGGATATTATAATCAAAACTTTTATTTTCTTCGACCATATAAATATATGTGTAACTAATTTTCTTTATTTTGTAGGTATTTTAAATGTTTAACTACTTTGAAAAATCTTTTAAAAGAACTCCCTTTTTTATATCCTGCGTAATTAAAGTTAGTAGCTGTTAATGCTTTATCAGTTTAATCGTGTCTACAAATCTGCATAGATTATCGGATCATTTTCAAGCAGACAAGCTGGAAGAAAACTTAATTATCATATTAAAACCACTAGTCTTGACCACTGCACCGAGTCGTGTTCGCGTGGTAATGCGAGTTAGTTTTATGTAAAGTATTACACTATATAATTATGTTAATGTAATTTTAAACCGAATTTAAAATAATAAATATAAGATACTTGAACGAGTTAATGTCTGAATTACAGCTTATCAAACATGTAGACTCTAAGATCAGAATCTTTTTTATATTGAGTAATAGTAATGTTCAAAATGTTTCGTTTATTTTATATACAATTGGTAATCTTTTACATCCGCAACACGTTTACATTGTAAATTTTTACGCGACCTAAAAAAACGTACAATGCATGTCGGTACAAATATGTTTACCAAATAAAATTCCATATATATTCAAACTGAGTCAGTCTATTTTCATTCAAATCAAGCAAAATATGTTTGGTATACATCAAAATGGTTGCGAACTATAGAATTACAAAAATGTTTTTGGACTCAAAAAATGTTACATAATCGTACCTACTGGCTAGAGGATAAAATTTTTCATATAGAGCTTTCAGGTCCACTGATATTTATTCTAAAATCGTTTGCAATAATTAAACCAATATTTGAAACAGATATGTTTCAATAGGTATCTGTCAACAGGTCCAGTATGGATATGAAATATAAACATTAACATTATATTTTTATGTGTACCGCAACAGCAATACAATACATATGTACACATTTTTTAATGCATCGATGGTGCCGTGGCTTAAGTTTGACCTTATATTTGCGTACGATCGCAAGGACTCAGCTCAAGTCCCAAACGGGACAAAGTGGTATTGAGATTCTCAAAAGCATCACGGAGTTAGAAACGGTAATTCATTTACCGGACTAATTTCCAAACTCCGTCCAACTTAGCCAACTATTCTGGGCCTAAAATATAGCTAGCGAAATACAGACGTGGTATATTTTAGTTTACGCCTTTGGTGATATACAGGTATAAGTCTGTTATATATTTAGTCTATTTAAAAATATTATTTTTTGTCTTTGGTTAATTTGGGGGTCAGGCAACCTTCGGTTATAACTATTTTACTATCAATCAGTCTCGCAACATGTGCTACCTAACGAATAGATTTAAATAGGTACTTCTTATATCTTAATTTGTGATATGTTTGTCATCCATTAAAATTGTTTAAAAATCCTTTAAAATGACTGTTTTTAAAGATATTTTAGCAATATAAAAGTGAAATTTAAATCAATCGTACTATAATTATTTATAATCTAATACGGTGGGTCAATATAAGCCTACAAATGATGTGAACAACTAACCAGATTTCATGAATTGTGGTCAGAATGCAACTATTAATAATTATGGGTTTGATACAGTTTTTTGTTAGCATTATTCTTGTGGACTGGTCAATACAGTAATAAAACCAAATCGAAGTTAGAGTTCGATTGGATACAGACACAAGAAAATATTGCTTTTCCTGCTAAACTAAACATACACTTACAATAAACCATTGTGAATAAGGTATTCAGTAAATACCTTCCATCTCAGATTTATATAAAAGATAAATCCATTTAGGTAATACCGCTTCGAGTTAGCGCTCGTACGTGTAGCACTAGAAGCGCCGTCACAATATACACCGGTACAGCCAGCAGTGTGATTGGAAACAATGCTTCTAATACTAACTCGTTTTACTTCTATGACATCCTTACTAGTATTATAAATACGTATGTGAGTTAGTTTATTTGTCTGTCTATTTGCTTGTTAAGCTTTCAGTCAAGGATATGAAAAAAGACACACACACACACACACACATTGCATCCAATAAAGTATTGCTCTCGAGCGAGCGAACCCGCGGACAAAAGTTAGTGGTTTATAAATAGATAAGTAATTTATGATATACTACCTGGCTTTAAACTGAAGGGGTGCGCGTTCCAACAGTATGCCCTGACCGATAGGTCAGGGCATACCTTGCCTTGAGCCTTGAGCTTAGCTGTAGAATGGGTTATAGATATATAACCCATTCTACAGCTAAGCTCAAGGCTCGCTTCAGAATGACTGCACACAGGTTGGTGTAGTGCTTTAAATGCTCACCTCGCCTCGCCCACTACGCCAAGTGCTATTATTTCCAAATCCACACGCGACGATGATTTATTAATTCAATTCACTAGATACGTAATTTAAGTCAGTTCGGTATAACGTATACTTATTTTAGAAACCCTTTTTTTTTTTTCACGTGGTGAATTGCACCTGATGCTTACCCCCCGCCAATATGGGAGGCGAGAGGGTTATGTCCGGCTCTCCCATATTTCGGGCATACGGACTAAAACCTCACGGTGTGCCCCTTCGCTGCCTTGTATAGTGGATGGGCCGCTGGTAATGAAACTACCTCAGCGACCCACCCAGCAGACTACGACTCCTGGACGACGCCCCGGCACTACTTATTTTAGATACCTAGCATAACTGTTTGAATAATATGCTTTTGTACGATTTTATACAAACTCAACTTGTTTAGGCGAATGTCCCACCGGCACCAATAAGCGAGAAGCGAGTTGAGGTAGAAACTTGTAACGTGTTGGCTAGCAACGATAAATAAAAGTGCAATTAAGACAGATGAGCTATGAGAGAGCGTGCTACTCAGGTGCTTATTCATGCCAGACATTGTATGTTTAGCCATTTATATATATATTCGTAACTAGCGATCCGCACCGACTTCTCACGGGTAGTACAAACCTTAACAAATTATACACATAAACCTTCCTCAATCACTCTGTCTATTGGTGAAACCGCATGAAAATCCGTTCAGTAGTTTTTGAGTTTATCGCAAACGACAGGTAGACGCGGCGGGGAACTTTGTTTTATAATACGCAGTGATAGTGATATAATAAAAAATAATCGCTGCAAAATGAATAATATATTTTAACCATCGACTATAACTTATTATCAATATTACCTGTTTATGTTTTATTTAAAAACATCTCATGTTGTTTGTACGTTTCTTAAATGGAAAAACAATTGATTGCCAGACGCTACCTCGTCGAAGGTGGGATAAGTGCCCTTGAGCAATTTTAAATTTCGGACAACAACTGCCTTTTCTTCTCCAATACAAATATGTTCCACTTTTGCGTATGACAGTACAATTGTACGGTTAACTGGAGACAATAACATCGTTATACGATACATGTGATGTTAAATACTTTGCTCACGAAACTCAGTACGAGGACATTCGAGCGCAAAACACAAAAAAGATTCAACGTGAACCAGCGTTAATGACGGTAACAAAGCTGAATCGATACGAAACTAATAAAGTCAATCGGGAACTAAACGATTGGGAGGCGATACGGCAAATAGGTCGCGGAATAAAGATACGGTGGCTACGTGACCGGAGTCGATATACGGACTGTACTGACGAACGATCGTGAGAGTCGATTGTGATACGATATTGTTGTGAAGTTCGGATTTTGAATTTGTAGGTTCACGCCCTCACTACGCTATCCGATTGAATAGCACGTTCTGTTTTTAAAATTGCCACATGCCACGAAAACCTACCTTACATTTTTTATTCGTACCTTGAACCTTATGATAAATAAAGTAACGTTAAGGAATCACTTTTATCTATCTGTCTTTTATATTTTCTTTTATCTGACTGCCTTAGTGATAGTGAATGGTTGGATTCCCAGGCCGTGCAAAATCACATATTAAATTATTTTTCAGTAATGCATATACGCATACGCATACGTGAGTTCTATACGCATAAATAATATATAATAATAATATGCCTAACTGTTAATAGGAGAAAAACTAAAAAATTTGTTAACTATAAGAGACTATTTTAAGTAAAAATGCTACATACCAATTGGGTGAATGGTATGTAGCATTTTTCGGCAATATAAGATACGTAAATAAAATTGCCTACTGTCGTCTCATGCGTTTTGGCATACTTCGACCTGATATTAAGAGTTTTCTCAACCACTCTATAAACATCTTAACTCGGATTCGAACCAACGAACTTACAATCGGTTGCGAAAATAAACACGAACTTATATCGAGTACAGCGAGGTAGTCATTTAACTGATGTCGGAAGGAGGACTAGGTCCCCCGCTTTGTTGTCGGGGACCAGGTCCCCCAATTTGTGTTTGTGTGATGGTTGTGTGGGACCCGCCACGTCCATTGGCGGGTCAAACCTTTGACGGGGTCGCGATTTGAATGCGAGAGCGATCCGCGCGACCCCGCCATAAAGGTGTGAGGAACACCGCGGTAGTTTTAGTCGGTTCAGCCCAAATTTCCATCTTATGGGCTGGATCCCGACATATCCCCATCGCCCTCCCCAAAATCGGCGATGGGGAATGTGATATGCACATTTCCAAATGTTAAAAAATAAAAGGGTAGTCATTTAACTGCCCATACATCTAGTAATATACTCATTCGCAGCGAAAAGAACATTTCAGAAACTTGATTACAAAAGCCCAAGTCGTATGCGCAGAAAGATAAATAAACACGGAGCAACATAACAGAAAATCCATTTTTATATATAAACTCGCAAATCAGATAATCCAAATTGGTTTTTAGACGTAAACTCAATTTTGACGTGTATTTTACTTTATCGTGGTAGCAGATAAATTGAGTGAGATACCGCCGGGAATGTGGCGAAGTGTGAATGCTCTATGTATGTATAAGGCAGCCCAGGAAATTTGGTTGGTAGCGTATTAATAGATCATAACTTACCGATCGACGTCTGTGTAAAATTCTTGCTGAAATGTTCGGCATCTCGATTGTGAATTAATATCGAGATTAATGTTGGCAGGCTTGGAATGTAGGGATACCGCAAGACTAATTGAATAAATCTTGTCACCAAATAAATCGACTAATCAAATTCCTTGTAGTACTTTTTTAGAATATATATAAATTTGGATAGCGTTACCTCCAACATTATTTCTGGAGTATATAATTTAGGAATTAACTACATATCAACCTTATTCCTTAACTTTTGAGTTTGATGTAAGTTACTCCCGTAAATATCGATTTACATTATTTCTACAGATTTACTAATACACCTGTGAAAATATATTTCTTTAATTATATAATTTGCTGCCGAATCACGATCGAGTCTTCTTCTTTTGAATGAATGAATCGCAACATTAATATAACAAAATAATCCAATAGCAAAATAAACACTACAAAACAATATGACAAAATAAAACAAAGGTAAACTAAAAATAATTTTGTCTACTCCAAAAAGCATTTCGTTACTCATTTTGCTTAAATATTTTTGTTCACTGTCTTAAATCATTACATATTATTAAACAAAGTCCCCCGCCGCATCTGTCTGTCTGTTTGTTCGCGATAAACTCAGAAACTACTGAACGGATTTTCATGAGGTAATTCTATAGACATTTCTCTCATCCTCTCTCAGACTATTCTATAGACTGTGATTCATGAGGAAAGTTAGGTGCATAATTTGATAAAGTTTTGTACTACCCGTGCGAAGCCAGGGCTGGTCGCTAGTATTTTCATAAGGCCTTTGCCCAACCTACCTAAATGTGCACACGTAGGAAGCAAGATTTTCCGGACACACGTATAGAGCAAGCATCTATTGGATATCCGTGGCAGCAGCTTCGCATTACCGCAAATGCCTTTTATTGTTGATTTTCATGAAAACATTATATCCGCAGGCCCCAATTTAAAAAAACAACTTATTTTAAAATAAGCTTATATAAATGTCAGCTGATTTTAGGATTATTTGTAATAACCACAGCCTCGTTTCGCATTCGCCTTCAACAATTAATATTAATTTAAAAGAGTCATAATATTATGTCAGTTCTTTTGTTCCTTTGTCGCGCAGGAATTACTGAACAACAAAAGAGTAGTTCTCAGAAAAAACATTGTTCCGTCAGCTTAATTTGTTTTATGAAAAGTTTTTTCCGGAAAATGTAAGTAGTGAAAGAGATTTCAGGAACATATGTTCTACTAAAACAGGGTTTAATTCAACCAAAACTGTACATATATAAACTAATCCAATTTTTCTTATAATTTAAAGAAAACATAATAATTCCAGCCTTAAAAAAAATGTTAACTTCAAGAGGTTATTCAACTTGGCTGCATTTTCGCTAATAAGTGATATTTAATTATGTTCTTTCTATAATCTGGTCCAGATTGACTCTTACATAATATTAAAGGATTCGAAGTCTCCACGAAGAGCTCCACATCTTCCGTAAGTCTGCCATAAAATCTGAGATCAACAATCGTGACGTAATTTACTGCGCACAATGTATTGGATCAGACCTTATTTTAATAAATTCGAGTGAACAGCGCAGAAAAAAGTAAAGAATTTGTTCACAAAACGTCGTCCTTGATAAGTGGGACAAAAGATAGCGACTGGACAATCTATTCGGAGCCCGGCGAAATCGCTTCGATTGCTGTATCTGCAGACCTTAGGGTGTGGTGTGCGATTAAAGATTATGGCGGTTAAACTACAGGATAGTCCAATATTTAAAAAAATAAAAGCTATAAAAACAATTAAAACAGCAACTTGTATTAACTTGGGAAATGGTAGATGCCTTATAGATTGGCGAAGGACGACGATTTAGTTTCAGAACGGGCAATCTTTTTGATACCCTGATCTGCTATATTGCAATTATGGTGTTCCGAGCAAATAGATGTTCCGAGTCTTGCGGTTCTTTGTGTCCGTTGTATAAATGTTTGTAAAGTCCCCCGCGGCACAGGAATTATTTCTAGTATGGGAGATATATACTTTAAAACAATTTTTAAAATTTTAGGCTTTGTTAAATTGATTAGATGATCACCTACCGCAATGTACAACCTATAGTAATATGTAGTTGCTGAGAATTTATTAGTTGATCGCATAACTGAGCCGTGAGGTTAACCCGCAACAATCGGCGCGCGGCAGCGGCGAGGCGACCGCTTTCACACTATGCCACCTGTGCAGTTATCAGTTTAACCTATTGAGTCGTAGCGGCACACTGACAACGAGACACAATGCTTATTCAATTATTTCGAACATTCCAGCAATTAACAGGTAAGAAAATAAGGTGGGAAGATCTTTTATTTCCGAACTACTATTTAATTTGTAGTTGTAAGACTGTAAACAACTGTCCATATGTTCAACACGTCTGCTCTAGTCGCTCTCGCAACATTCTATGCCTCGCTCCACGGATACCGATCACCTTTTTATCAGGTCAACGGTTAGGTACGAGGGTCACGCAACGTGGGCCCAGCCTGCACGAAGATGTCGTCAATGTATTAAATTATGTCCGCTCTGCCCGTTGCCCGGTGTGCCCAGGCCTAACCCCGTACACACAAGTATTATGTTACGCCAGATTGTAGGTGTGTTATTGTATATGCGAACAAACTGTTACCAGGACATTCATTGTATTGTTTATTTTTTAAAAGATAGCCGTCGCGTTGGGCCTTGTTCACTGTGGCGCGGGCGATTGTACGAACATTCAATTAACTGACACAAAGATGTTAATGTCCCTTTTTAAGTGTATTTTTTATCTATATAATTATAAATGTTAAAACAAATTTTATAATTGTTTGAAATTTATATATTAACGATTCGTGTGTAATTTATACAAATCAAAAGTGGTAATTAAGTTTTTCAATATATGGCAAGTAAAAACAAACAGTAATTGCAACTATTTCTTATTCAGTGGATATATCGTTATATTTTTGACAAATCACGCGAGATAGAAAGCTCACTATTGATATTAACTTCCAATCGAGAGAGATAATTGACGAAAATATGCCTTTATAATCATTTACCTTGATGGACCACCAAACAATGGAGTCAAAACAAAAGTGTATTTGAAATAATTTCATATTTTTTTTTTATATGTTTATATTTAGCTATACAAATACTAGCATTTTCTCCGGTTGCCACCCGGAATTGATGTTGTCAATCACGTCAAAACAATGCCGTCTAGTAACACTTTCACCACAGGAATCCATCCACCTACGAAACAACCGTACATGACCCGAAATCCGTTTAAGGATACTAGCATAATCAAATAACAAGCATAAACAAATCAAAACTTTCTTATTTAAGAAACTTTAACATCCTATTAACGTAGGATGTTGGCTAAAGTTATAAAAAGGTACGTACATAGAGTATTTGGAGCATATAAAGTAAAGTCTAGCATATTAATGCTATATTCGTACTCCTACATAAATACAAAGATATTTATTCAATAAATCTTTCATAAGTTCCGTGAAGTAGTTCAAAGTTACCGGTTCGTAAGGCCGATTCAACGGGGCAGAACTAGTTACAAGAAACTCGATCGTCTCCACTAACTAGTGCAAAATTGTATACAAATAAGCAACTGTGTAGTTAATCCATTGGCCGATCCGATGGCCAAAGCAAATACCAATTATTTATTTTAGACTTTTTTGGTAACTTAATATAGCACGAACCGTGAATCAGTTTCCTCTGTGTAACATTAGTAACATTTATATACATACCCCTTATATTAAAGTATCCTTAACAAAAGTAGTTTCAGGAATGTTAAAATCGACAATTGCACTCACATATACGACAAGTCAGTGAATCATTAATATAATAATTATATAGATTAAAGAAATTATTATACTCAGCAGCAGCAGTACCTAAACTTACAGAATAAAGCAAGCACATATATATGTAATTTTAACGGTAAGTCAAGTAGCAGGTATTCTTAGCCTTACTCCTTTGGCGGTAAGAAGAGGTAAGGTACTAGAGGCTAGACCCACAATTTGTTCACCCACCAAATAGAGGATGAATATAATTACACTAGGTCATTTTCAGATTCGATACTACTGCTGTTTTTGTTATTGCAGAAACCAGTGACACTTTGATTGAATCTAAAACATCAAACAAACACAATTGCAAGCTTATGACGCACAAGTCTATGTATGTATATTATGTGGGTGCCAGTCAGTGCAGACCGGCGACACTTCGACCCAGTGGGATCTTTTGTGTCGACACTCTCCCAATAACGACTGCCATAGATGTTCATGGCAGCCGGGACCGACGGCTTAACGTGCTTTCCGAGGCACGGAGCAGGCGATAATTGTCAATCAATACGCACATAATTTCGAAAAGTCATATAACTTCCGAAAGTCAGAGGTGCGCGACGTGGGTTCGAACCCGAGACCCTCTGCATTGCAGTCTGTTGGTCTCCCCACTGAGCTATCGCTGCTCACGCACAAGCCTAACTATCATAATATTCGTTAATTATATGAATTTGTGCAACCGTTAATTAATTATTATAATTGCAGTAGTCTATTTATTTGCTAAATCAGTTATATCCAAATACTGATTACGCAATCATTCACTATCACACGAACTGTAACTAAATCTGAGGCACAAGCGTGCAGAGCAATCATTCAAACATTACACGAGCGATTGGACACAAGTCAATTCATTAGGGAGAAGGCACCGATCCTCGTCCCTGCAACGACGTAAAACAAATACAAATCATGTTGCATGGTTTTATTTTTTCGTTTCTTTTGCTTTCTAGCTGTACTTTACGGAGGCTAGAATTTATCTAGCCAGAAATTTGTGATATTTAGATTTTTTGTAAGTCATAAAAGGCTAACCGGCCCGTCTGATACGTAACGATTTTCATAGTGTATGAACGCACCAAAATTATAAGATCAGTAAATAATGTGCTCAGGTAAATATTATAAACACCAAAATAAATGTAACAATTTTTACGTAACCACAACTAAAACGCAGTGCCTATTGTAATTAAATTAGTTTTGAAGATAATTTGACTTCATTGGTCAAAGCTATTTTTATACATCAACTATTGTTTGGATTTGTGTTGCTGAATTTGCCCTTTTGTTTGCCACTCCCTTATTTACATAATGTATTGTGTAAGATTGTTATGTATAATAGGAAATATATGGCCTTTATTCGTTTACATTCTTCGAATTTACAGTAATATGTAGTAGTTATGTTTACTGTGAAATAAATCAATAAACGATTTTTGATATAAAACAAAGGTCCACTCATATCTTACGAGTATGTATCCTAGGCAAGCTGGCTAATTTAATTAATTTATCGTTGTAACCTCAATTAATATACCTAACTGCAAATTTAATTCAAATACGTTTTAAACTAACAACCATTTTATTTTTTATTTAATTGATAATCTAAAGTGTTTTAAGCGAAGTTTATTTAGAGTTAATTAGGTTAGTTAAGGCTATCAAAAGTGAAACTTACTAATGCGCTCAAGGATTAAGCTCGGCGCCGCGTTTTAACAAAAGAAAAATTCTAGCATTTTCTAAAGTACATTTATAGTCCAACGGTAACCAGTTAAGAATTATTTCGCTAAACTTTCTTGGCTTTAAGTAAATGTGTGAAGTATCTTCGTGGATATATTATCATGGTTTCATTGTGATGAGTTCTCGCCCTAACGTATTAAAGTTTTAAGGGCGTAAGTTCGCTTTTGTGGAGACTTGCTAATGCACCATGTTAAACCAAATTGTTTTTATATGTTATAGATATTAATAGTATTTTGAGTAGTTCATAAATAGAATAATAGCGTGAGAATTCTGCAGCGAATAACCAATTCAATTAACAAGATTTTTAAAATTCACTGTTCTTGATGACTATATAAGACTAATAAATTTGATTAAAACTAATGGTGTTGTGCAATAATTTAAATAGTATCGATTAAGAGACCAAACAATCTCTGTAAAATTACTATATCAAACTAAGAATATTAATGCTTCCAAAAAAATTGAATATTTAAAACATTAGTAATTAATATTTTATATTTATATATTTTTATATATAGCAATTAAAAATTAAAAATAAAATATATATATTTTTAATATATAATTAGGTACATATCCTAGACTAATATTCATTGATTAATACATCAATAAATATTAATTACTTTTATTTTTGAACAAACTATTGTCACAGCGCCGATTCTTAAGTTATATATATATGTACATATGAATATACATTTAAAAACAATTGAAACTAAACAAAAGCTAGCGAACATTGATTTAAGCCACACACGCTTCCACTGTTCTCAAATTAAATTATAAAGCCGAAGCTCGCACGGAAACCAAAACAACGAATAGTGCCATTAATAACCAGAACTTTATTCATAAAATGTTTCGAATACTAATGAAACTCAGTTATTACTTATCCGCGACTATTAAATCCTGTTCTTGGAAGTTCACCATTCATAACTTGTTTAATTTCACAGTGAAGATCACGACCCGCTCTCGTAATATGTTTCAGGTGAATATTTTATCCGGGGCTCCGGCAACTGGAACTTTTACCCTTTCTTTTTACCTCTTGTTCGGACTAAGACGTGAGTTTTAATATCGCAGGTGCCCCCCGCTTCTCTTGTGCACTGGCTGCGTTTTAATTCTGGGATGGATAATGTTACCAAGTTTTCATGTTTAGTTTACTTTTTGTTTCAAATGTACGCGAGTTTCAGCTAGTTTGCAAGGTTATAATCTTATGCCATTATTCTTCTTCCTAGTACTGGGGCCGGCTTCTGGTTAATGTATATGCAACTGAAATTTTATACAAGAAGCTATACCATTTGACTTTCTCAACTTGAAGTGGTAACTGAAATTATTCCGATTAGTTCACACGGTGGCGGTTTATTTTAATTGTTTATTTTCACCACGATGTTTCGAATGCATTTAACAGCTATAGTTATGAGATGAATAGGACAATCTTATTATTACCTTCCCTTTTCTTTCTTTAAATTTCAAAACTGAATTATTTTAAGGTGTTCAATATTAATCAATTAACATAATATATGTAGTAATAAATAATGGTGAACTTGTAGTCTTGATATTTTTGTTTCTTCATGGGCTTAAGTAAATTAATTATTGGATCTAAAGACGCTAATTATTTTCTATTGAAATTAGGATGTTTTAACTTCAGTAGCATCATAAATTATAAATGTTTTATGATGCTTCTACTTGATTATTAGGTCCCACGTTCGGCTAAGGGAAAAGAGTCACCTTCCATTACAAAAAAATATTGTAAAAAGTATAATGCTGTCTATACATAGATATGGCAATAGGCATGGCCGCCGATTGGTGTTATTTTACGAGTATCTGTTATTTATCACAATCGAAAAAAGTGTTCATATAAAATTCATAAAAGTGGTAAACAAAATTAACCGCGAATAAATTCGTATGAAATGGATTGACTTAAATGCATAACAGTAACGTCATAAATTCCATCAACGTGATAAAATTTAAAAGCAAATTGTTGTAAACATAAGTTAGCATCCAACATTAATTGTCAACATAAGTTGGCACTATTTTACTACTAACTAAACTAAAAAAGAACCACATTTTTCGGAAAGTATAGGAATTATGTGTCCCTGAAACCTGACCGATCCATGAACCCAAAAACCTGAAGTCAGAATCACAGCTACTGGGTATAAAATACGATAATATGAGAATAAAATGAATAAAAGATAGGTCATAGGTTTGAACTAATATGTCTTAATATTGTGTTACTTTTACGCGAATGTTATACATTGAAATTAAACAAACTTTATACGGATTTTGCCATGTAGTTTATTTTTTATAAAACAGCGATAAAATCCGTATAAACTTTGTTTAATATGTATTATACAAGCATTGGGCTTAGCTAAGCTTAATGGTAACACAAATAAATTATTTATAGCCCTTTCTTTCTGATCTTAAAGAATTATAATAATATAATTAATGTTGTAATAATAACTAATATAATAACAAGTATTCGATATTATGTTGCCATAACAATAAACATTAATAAAATAACCGATTCTCAATATTTTACTGCATTTCATAATGTTAAACAAATACAATAATACCTAATAATAATAATGTCAATAATCAATAATTGTATTATATTTGAACAATAAAACCTAATGTGGCAATTATCAGTAATTGTATCATTAGTTTATGTTACCATAATAATGTATTGGTATAATAATAAAACACATAGTATTTACTACTTTATTATATTCCATAAGGTTTTAAAAAGGGTGGACTGTAAGTATATGCATAAGATCATTATGGATCCACAGCAAATTAGAAGACAGAAAACTAAGTACCATTTCTGTGCTTTCTTCCCCATATAATTTAATATGATAGAAGCGACTGTATTTTAGTCACAAAAATAATATATTTACGATATGTGAGATGAGACCCTGTTTCAGCATAAAACATGTTACAATAATAACAGAGAATAGCTTCCGAAATAATGTTATTCATCCATCCAGATACTGTTTATTTTAATAAGAACTTCGGTATTTTTTGCTTGTCATTTCTTGTTCGGAATGAAATCTCGTGGGTAAGCAAATAGGGAATTATGTCGTCCATCGAGTGCCCTAAGGGCTGGTGGGAGCAAATTCGATTTGCGGCCCTTCGAGGGTAGTCCACATAAGTGTTTTAGACCCACGTCTTTAACCAAGGGCGTGCTTGAATATGCAATCGCAGATGTCGATACTAATGTATGGATGTTCCATGTTCCCCAGTGGCCTGATAGAGCTGTTTCGTAATAACTCACTAATAGTTTTGATTTAATTGAGTGTCCTACTTGTTGAAGTTGGGGTAAGAAACAATACATACATATACTCGCGCGTATGTGTTATATTCTTCGAGGATAGCTAGAAGTGTAACACACTCATATTTCGTAATAAAGGGCAAGCAAAAAAATAATTTTCAGGCATCGTGCTGCTACTAAAATGTCTAGAAACAACTTTGTCATAAATTTTATCCAGACAATAGATTGATAGCACATATACGCGCAAGTATACGCCATAGAATCTACAAGCCAGTCGAAATTAAAAACCATAATTAATTAAAGAAATATTGTGTACATTGTTATCATTGAATAGGAATTTTATCTATGTGCCGTAGTGCCAATGCTATAACAAATAATTTTTGCATTCACCTGCTTCAATTCTTCAGTTCATCTTTGTAATAGCACATCGAAGTGAAGTTAGTTCGATTCTATAACATACAGTGCCTAAATCGGGATTAGTGAGTATATTTCCATACGCGAGTTTGTCAGCAGTTATGTAAATTATAGAAAGTTTTAGTATGATTCACATAGCTTAGTGGTTTAAGGGATCGCATTTTTTTATGTGATAGTAGGCACACGAACAGGCAGATCGCCTGATGGTAAGCGATTACCACTGCCCATGGACACCAGCAACACCAGAGGAATTACAAGTGCGCTGCCAGCCGTTTAAAAAGGAGTACGCTCTTTTCTTAAAGAGTTTGTAGCTCGTCACTGCCAGTGTACTCACTGCTATGGTTTCGATCTCCACACGCGAAAAAACTGTGTAATCGTTTATAGGGTAATAAGGTTGTCTGTGGCAAGGATTAATTGTAGAATACAAATAGTTTAAAAAATACTATGTTCATTAAAGTGTTACGTTTGTTTTAATTCTTAATAAATACAAGAAGAAAATGCCCTTATGGGCTTCTAACGCTAAGCGAGTTTAATACCTACTTAGTAGTTTACGTAAATAAAATATAAGTCTATCTATAAAATATTTAAAGAACTCGTGTTATGTTTATAAAAAAATAAAAAATGTAGATATTGTTTGGCAAAACGAGTTGGTGAATATTTTTAAACTTTTCACTTTATTCACGTAAATGTAAAAAGTTTTCTAACTTCAGCGCCTTTTTGTTTACATAAACTTGTCTTAACAATATTTATATGTATTTGAAAGCAAAAATTGTTATATATTACGAAAATAAGAAACGCAAATAAAAAGAATAGGCGCACGGAATCTGTAGAAAAATTAAAATAATAATATTATAAAATAATATTAGCCCTGTATTGTAACTGTCTCACTGCTGGCCTCTTCTCAATGTGAGAAGGGCTAGACCATAGTCCATCACACTGGTCCTTTGCGGGTTGGCAGACTTTACATATCTTCGAGAACATTATGGAGAGCTCTCAGACATGCAGGTTTCTTCACGCTGTTTAACTACACCGTTAAAGCGAGCGATAATTAACTATTTAATGTGCACATAACTTCGAAAATTCAGAGATCCACGCTTTAAGATTGAACTCGAGACCTCTGCGTGGCAGTCCACGATCTGCTACTAGGCTATCGCTTAACTTTATTCATATATAAAACTAAAACTGTTAGTAATCTATGATCTTAGTATTTTGGCTAATAGATGGCACCTTTGAGTGATTTATGAAAAACAAACATCTTAACGAATTGAAATTAAACTACTATATACGGATTTTATCGCGTTGTTTATTTGACAATCCGTATACAGTAGTTTAATTTCAATAAATGAAATATATTTTTATACTTAATTTGTCAGAATTCTTGTAATATATTATTTTATAACAACTGCCCGCAGCTGCATTCGCGTGATAAAGCGGCGATTTTTTCGTACAACGCCATCTATTGATGAGTTAGGAACTACAGTATTATTAAAATAATATTAAAATTGAATTATTATTCCACAGGAACGTACAGCTGTATCCTATGTAAAAGTGGTCTATCTGTTTGAAAAGTTTCATCTAGTTCTATTGAACTGTTTATGCGTGTTGACTAACATACACGTAAACATATTAACTGACTTTTATTTACTTTATTAGTAGAGCGTATCAACGTATCACTTTCAAACTGAACGACATATCTAATAATAAATGTAAATGTGACGTTTCATTTGTTTGTCCCTCTTTCTTTACATCAAAAGGAATGAAAACGAAGTTAATGGAAAAACTGAAAGGAAAATACATTCGGCAAAATACCTACGCAAGTTGAACATAATGTAAGTATGAGTTATAAATGACACAGAGTTGCATTTACTCTTACTGGATGTTCCATGCCCGCGTCCGGAAGAGGTCGTAATTTTTATCTGTTAGGCTTTCCTCATTAGGAATCTGTAGCCTAGAAATGCCCGTTAAATGACACGTTTCTTAAACAACTAGCCGCTGTTCTTCTTTTTTGTTTATTTGTAACAACAAACAATTACACAATATATAATACATAGAAGAAATCTTAAACTAACAACTGCGTAATTGACTAAGATATTTACAAATAACGTTAAGCATAATGTGTAAGGCATTGGATTTGCGATTGAGAGGTCGAATGACGGAATTCCACCTTTTGCGTTACCGACATGAGCTTAACCCTAACGTTTGCTTATCTGGAGAAAAATACTAGTCATTTGTAACCCAAATAGCTGTATTATATGGTTTTGAAAAGCATTGAGTACTAATTTTGGTTCACCAATATGAAGATATTTGAAAATCGAGAGGTTCTCTAATAATTTTAATCAATAATCTAAACTACGCTGAACACTTTGTTCAATCCCGGATCATCCGTCAATCCATTGAATGAACTCTCCAAGACGAATAGCCGAGGAGTTTCTTGCTCCAGTATTAGCACAGATATAGAGAGAGAAGACAAATGGCGGTCGAATTCCATTGGAACAGAGAGAAACAAAACATCTGCAGGGTTCGGGGTAATTTATCATACAATAATATTTGATCCATCTAGCAAGTTTGTGGTATGTTGCGCAATTTGCTTAATAAAATACCTGCATTTTGGGCAATAGGTATCTTTGGCATCTTTATATTACTGATTTTCTTTGCTATTCTTCGGTAACAGCTATAGTACATATCTGTGGCAGCCAATAATGAATGCTCTGTGCAATATCAGTCACCTATTGTCATTCTGGACAGAGCTGAGATCATTCTCATGTAAGTTACTTATGCACTCTATTTTAATTACCATGCTAAATGCGGCAAACACACGTTCAAATACATACATGAAAAAATCATCTGGTCTTTTTGTCCTAAAAAGTATCGCGGTGCTAGGCACAATACCATTCAGAAATAGTAGGTAACATTGAAACAACGGACACAAAATACAGTCAGAATCAGTTTACTAATCTTTTTGTTTCTATCAGAGCTATGAGTATTGTAGGATCGACCCCAAATTACCTAACGCTCTGATATTGGCTAGAGAACCATTTGAACCGCTACATCATCTTGTATTCAAATGAATTTACTCTCTCAACACTAAGCTGCCATGAGAGATTTTCTAAATAATACCTTATCTACTTGCAAAGCCTGTGTAATAATACCTAACAACATTATGCGTATGAATATTTAAAACTACCTTAAGTTCCCAACTAGTGTCTCGAATTTGCTCCAAAACTTGAAATAACGCCGTATCGATGATCTTAGAGGCCTTCGGTATTATACTATGACTACTATGTATAGTAATGTACACAGAAACGCCAACCATGGGTTTTCGTAGTTTGAAAATAGAATCGTTAGATGAATATTTTGTAAACTAATACTTAACCTTTCAAACCGCGGCGGCACACCGGTGGCCAGGCAGAATAGTTTTTAATGACGCCTGATATTCTTAACTGCGACAGATTCATTATGGATATATCGATTTTAGTTTTAGTATAGATAATACAGTGCTTTTTTTTATAATTTTGCCATAGATGACTTGTCGAGTATAATGGTTTCATGTCCATCAATTCAACGTATTATATAGGTAAACAAGCGGCCCCACTGATGGTAAGTAGTTATCGTAGCCCATTCTCGTTTACGAAATCAGGAACTACACATGCGCGAAATAAAAAGAAATACTGTATTGCCAGCTCTTATTCAACACAGTTCCAAGACAAAGATCACACTACTAAGAGTGTAGTGTGTGCGTAAGCGAATTCCCAGATTGAAGTAAATTTTGCGTTGTGACTCATCTCTCATCGAATGTAACACCGAAAGTATGACTA
The DNA here is from genome assembly GCA_930367265.1 of Catocala fraxini. Lineage (NCBI taxonomy): Eukaryota > Metazoa > Arthropoda > Insecta > Lepidoptera > Erebidae > Catocala > Catocala fraxini. Next base: position 20,434,770 of record OV884029.1, read on the forward strand.
CAGTAGACAGATCACTCAAACTATGGTAGGTGCTCCGATCTCATGTACACCCACATACATAATATATACTTTGTGTTATGTGCCGTGTAGCGACTAGTTATTACCAATCCTGGTTAGAATTAGTTCATAGTTTGTAACTTCTTGTAAGATTAATGCGGTTCCATCGGAGTTTTGGAGAAGTGATTTTGACGCATTATCTATAACATTATATAATTATTATACGCAATCGTTATGGATTGTTTAAAGAAGTGTTTTAAATAGGTAATCTATATATCTATCTATACTAGTATTATAAAAAGGAAAGATTTGATTTTTGTTTGTTGGTTTGTAAGGATTTAACACAAAAACTCCACAAGTGATTTTAAAAATTATCTAACCACTAGGAAGCTACATTATCATCGAATAACATAGGGTATATTTTATTATAAAAGTACTTTTACTAACATAACTTAACCTACTTTTATGCGAGCAAAGACGCAGGCAAAAACGAATATGGATCGAGTGTAGCAAATCGCGTATATATTTGCAAACTAATTAGAATCGACAGTTTATAGGGGTTACCCGAAACAATGGTTGTTTTAAACAACATGGGGATCGACTTTAGAAGACTGTACATAATTGTAATAGTAATAACAGCGAGCGTGATTGCTGATTATTAGAAGCTAAGCTCTTAGATTAAAGACTGGATATTTTTCTGCTAAAGAGGTCTCTTTTCCTATTACAATTGAGCAAAGCAAAACGAAACTAGGTAATAGAATATTGATTAGCATCCGTATTGCCTTTTAATCACCTTTCTTCAACGGTATAGGCCGTAATTTTGTAGTACGAAACCGAATATATTATACCATTGTTTTACAAACAAGAACTCTTGAATTTACCAGCCTAAACTCCAGAACATAGAGAAAATACATCCAACAGATTCATTAGCAATTCACCCGTTCGATAACGTCGACTAGCACAAGAGTATCGCCATGATGCCATGATACAATACTCTTAAAAATATCCCGATGCCAGTATCGTGGAATATAACGATTTTAAAGGACTTATAACCAGGTTGAACTAGCTAAACCTTTATCTAGACTGTACGTAGTGGTTTAAGTTTTTAGTGGTCACTGCCACTACGCCGAGTGTTGTGGGTTCGAATCCCACACGGGACAAAACTTTGTGTCATCCACTAATGGTTGTTCCGAGTCTAGTTGACCTTTGTGTCCTTTATTTGAATATTTGCAAAGTCCCCGCGACACAAAATTAACTCCAAGGGCAGAAGTAGCTTTAAAAATGAAAATTATCTAGATACATGGTGCCAATTTAATCACCAGTATGATGTAATACTTAATTACAGACACATTAATAAAATTGTTTTCATAATTGTACCGTTAAGAAAGCACGGAGATAATGTTTTTAAAATCATATGTATTAGTATCACCAGCGCGTGTTATCACCTGCAAATTATAACAAATGACTGCTATGTAGAAAATCGTGGTCTGATTCTCTTCTTTCGATTACAGGTTATTTAATGCTGTTATAAGCCATCCAGTGACTTGGAAAACCGCCATCCAATGATCACAAAAACTGTTGGATGTATTTAAATACGAGATATAAGAAGTAAATACAAGTTAGAAATCAAATAACAATACATACTAAGTACTAGTACTAAATAATGCCTCAAGTCTTTAGATGCTATCTAAAATACATACCGAATACTAAAACACCGAAGTAAGTTTAGAACTTGTAACATATCTAACATTGAACAAGATACCGGAGCGTAAAGTACATAATGTACAAATACAGCATTGTTAAGCCCAATTTCTCCACGCTCAATAGAATAATACCATTGAGAATAAAGTATTTTTATTACAACAAACGTCATCCTCTTCAAATAACAGCCAACACTAACGCAAATATTTCAAGAACCACGGGTGGGACTCGACTTAAACGAAAAGGAACGAAGCCGAGGGTACAAACAGTTATTTTCATCTTTGGAATGCAGTGTAAAGAACAGCGAAGTTTTTACAACCGATTATTTGGTGCTACTATTTGCGCATAGCCGCGATAGCTATGTTGTATACCGCGGTGCTTTTACAATCAATTATTTTTGTTTGCTACACGCGGCTATACGCGATATGTTTGCGACACGCAGCGGTATTTCTTCAATTAATTATTGTTGGTTGACATATTTAATATATATTAGGGACAAAGCTCTAGGTTAAATAATCATAATTTTTTCGTGATTAGTTATAAAACTGTTTTTGCAACACTTTGCAAATTTTTACGACACATTATTTTTGGTTACTTACCGATGAGTGTCAAACTCGGTACTTCTACGAGCGTAGATCCAACTCCGGGAGGTCCATTTCATCGTTTCAACATCTTTCTTTTACCCCCGTGGGTCGGACATAACCTCTCTACCCGCCCACGCAGAGGAGTATGCGTCAATGCATTCTCCCAGGTAAAAAAGAAAACCCATTTACCATATGTAACACAGCTCAGTTTTAAATACAGCCTTTAATTGTTTGTTCTCAGGGGCAACGATCCGACTACACTCGGCGCAGTGGCAGCAGCGAGGCGACCACTTATACCACTAAGAGAACTGCTTTATGGTACTCGGTGCACGTACATTGTACAATAGACAGCGACAATATTCTCTTTACAATATTTGATTTTTCGTATGTCCCCGTAAACAATAGGTACTGCATTTATACAATTATAACCGACTTTATACGATTATGGTAGTTTTAAACCAAAAAATTGTAATCTGATGTGGATTACAATTTTTTGGTTCAAAACAGATTTAATTTCGTACCAAGTCCTACATATATTTTCACGCCCCGCTCATCTCTGAGCTCAGTAAAATTTCACCCTTGCGTCTCAACAACACTTTTATCTACCAAAAATGTATTATTCTAATCACGTCGGGCCTTTATTTCTTGTAGAACCTCGCTCAATAGTAATGATAAAAGAAAAACTAGGAAAGATAGAGGCGTTGATCCCGCCCAAATTATGTATGTTCAAACCTCTGAATAAAATGAACAATGGAATATAATAAGAAGTTTGTGTTATTTTCACTAAAATTGATATTTGTGCTGCATTCCATACTTTAGGAGAAAAGTACCTACTTTAGGATTACTTCTTTTTTATTATAAGTGCAGCTGAAAATGTAGTTGGGTAAATAAAAGATCAGCTTAGGTGCTACCAAAAAACAAAGGAAGAACGGGACAACGTACACAACTCTACCAGTATTCTAACTTGTCACGACTGGGTGTCACGTTTGGGATCACAGTTAATAAATACAACATTAAAAAGCGCCCAAAGAAAGGCTTACCCAGTATAAGCAATGTTTTACAGAGATGCTGCATTTCATCGAACCATTTTACTTTTATCAACATATTTCCAAAGATTTCTTGCTATCAACAATCTAGAAAACTAAATAAAGATACCAGGGTCAGCCGACAGGCCGTCACTATGATAGCCGGCCCAGTCCCCAGTGCTTTTGACGTACAAATTTTTGAATTTCGGTATTCACCAGAACCCTCTCGCTTCGATATTAAGATCTTCTGTAAAATCTTTGTCTTGATTATAACTTATACCTACTATCTTTTTGTGTAAATTTTAAAGCTTCATATCCATATAAGCCTATAATTATACCTTATAAATCAAAATTTTATCCAATTTATAACCCAATAAAATCCAATTAAAATGCCGTTCCAAAAGATTGAAGCAATCAATCCTGAAACTATCTACGCATGGAAAAATATTATGGACTCATAAATTTTTATCAAGTTTTTTTATAAAATGTTGCTATGATTTAATCTCCCTCTCAACCTGGCATTAATTAAATTGCATCTGAAAATAAAGATGGAAAAATAAAGTTCCCAGGCAGTTGCCGTTTCGTCGATTTATTTACAGCGCACCGGCTTCATTCCAATGCTGAAGTAAATGCGCATTTAAGGACACAGTGAGTTTACTAGTTATAATATTTATTAATTAATAATTAACGATGTTTTCAAGCGTGTGGTTTGCATTAAGCTCTTAACGAAATTAGATATAATTAAAACTAAAGCCATTTTAAAAGGAACACCAACGTCTGCTTTAGATTACAAAAATACTAGTGTCTGTCAGTTGTTTTGCACACATAAGCCCAACGAGAATGCTAATGGGACAAAACTGATCTCATGTGTTCATCTAGCAATAGAAATAGTCACCATACCCTTGTAATATTAATTATTGAAAGAATAAGTAGGTACTGCTATTAATTTCCTTTACAGAAATACATTAACACGTACGTACAGAAATTGATCGCACGCCTGAAGCACCGTGACCCATTTCTTAGTTTGTGCTTTAACTAGTCGAACAAGTTTATCAGCCTATATTCCGTACTTACAAGCATCGTTTATAGCTTTCAATTGTTTATCACACTATAAATATTCATATTTTCAGCGAAAATAATTATAATTTTCTTTCGCTGAATACGTAATTAAATTTATGAACACGATTTCATGTCGCCAAATGACATATTTTATTATGGATGATTAAAAGAGAGTATTCTAAACCGTTTACCAGCTCTTCGCCAGCAAGAGCACAAAATAAGAATTGAGCACACTGAAACTATCATAGTTCACAGTTTTAAAGCCTATGTTGCAACCAAGAAATTTCTTTTGAAAAACTCAATAACACTGCCCGACTCGGATCGAATCAAACCCGGTTGTTCACGATCAGACGTCAACATAAGTGCAGATTAATGTCACGGTATCAACTACACATTCATTAAATATTGAATAAAGCCTAGGAACGTTAATTCCCAAGATATATAACTTTTTACATGCCACTATTTTTTGCTCTCCAGATGAACCTTGTGTCAGATCCTGAAACATTTTAATCAATTGACGAAGACATGTTAATACACTGAAGACAAAACGTAATACCGCGGCTGTAACTTTAATATATCTAGACCACGTCTTACTTTCGCCACTTGTGAGTGATTTATCACGCTACGCATAAAATCAACGCCTCGTCCACATCACGTTACCTTTATACGCATTGCGTCTAACACTGTTTCCCGCAATTGCAATAAACTATTCGTAAACTCTAAATCCCCATGGAAAGCGAAAACATTTACAACAACACACCCCATTGACTCCTGCTACCCCACAAAGACACATAAGCGCGATGATTTTTCTTCTCCAACACAACCCCACGTTTTTGTTCTAAATCGATCCCAGTTTTTCACTGAATAAATTTGTTTGGATATTTGGCAAAAAGTAGGATAAGTAGCTCTATTTACATCCCAAATGTGCTCAGTAGCCTGACGGTATATGGTGATCATGATCGATTATACCGAAGAAATGTGTTTGACGTTTACTTTAAGTGAACGTCAAACATATGTAGATGTGCGGGTATTACTGGTGACCTTGTGCGACAAACATTGTATTCATTCAGAATGATTTGTTGTTTCACAAAAAGAAATCGGTGTAGCTCGTTTTTAATGGCTGGTGTATTTCGTTAGAATGGGGTTTAAAGTACGTACGAGTATATATGATATTCGATATTTTAATAGGTTCTGGCTGGTTTTCTATGATAGTTTCCGTAAGAGTTTATTCTAGAATTACAGGTTACTACATTAAACATGTATAATATATATATTAATATATATATTATACATTATTAATAACGATGGTGATGCGGTCAAAATCACGACCGTGATGGTGGTTCTTTTATTGAAATTTATAAAGGTATTACAATTTATATATGGCCCACCCAGTGATAGGCGGCCTATAGTTTACAGGCACTTGCAGCACCAAGAATATCAATCGCGTGCTAACAAACCTTCAAAAAGAAAGAGTCAGTTTGCTGCCAACTCCAGTGGTGAACGGTCACATAGCCTTTTCAACAGCATAACGTAACGCACGCACAGCGTAACTCATAGAAGAGTCTGGCAAGCCTACAAGCCGTACAGGCATATTCCTGCAAACGGCTAATAGAGCTTGTTCTAGAGCATAAAGTTTATTTGTAATTAGATTAAAATATAAGAATATATTATAAATCCTGTAAGTAAGCAAGTAAATAACTTTACCCCACATTATAACTAAAATCCACAAGTCACATTAAGCCATATTAAAGCACAAAACTACAGCCACCACCGACCACACAATTAAATACACCTCTCTACATCGCGCCCAACGAAATGCTCTACAATAAATAACAAAATTAATCCGTTAATTTGTTACGGCCGTCAGCCACCATAAATGTAGCCTCCGTATACGTAACAGCTACGTATTTGAAGCGATGCGAAACTTTCGATTCGACTCTACGTTTATACACTATGCTCTACAAATAGAGGGAATGTAATTTTGGAGTAGTATGAGCAGTTTACTTATTAAGCTACTATGTGTACTGTAGAGTTTGGTAGAGCTGTTTTTATTGCACCAGTTTTGGACTAAATAATACACATGTATCATTTCGTCGGCCTTGATGGCGTAGTGGTTAGCGTAACCAACTGCCACGCCTGAGGTCGCGGGTTCGATTTCCGCACAAGTCAAACATTTGTGTGCATGAACATGGATGTTTGTCTTGGTCTGGGTGTTTCTATGTATAATATGTATGTATTTACATAAAAAAGTATATATATGTGTTTATCCATTGTCTAGTACCTATAGTACAAGCTCTGCTTAGTTTGGGCTAGATGGTGTTGTGTGTATGTGATTATATATTGTATTATTATATTTCATTAAGAGTCGTCACGGAATAGGTTCCCAAGGATTGCCAGTGAGGTGTGTCTGAAAATACTAATATAAAGCCTCGATAACATAAAAAAGATCTTGACTGCATGGAGGGCGTAGCGCCGGGTGTTGTGGATTTGAAACCCACACAGGACAAATAATAATATTTGTGTGATCGACAAATAATTGCTTTGTGTCTGGGTATACTTTGTGTCCTTTAATTGTTTGTTCATGTAAGTGTCGTGACACAGGGACAGAAACCTAATGCGGAAGTTGTGTTTGAATTTAAGTACGCAGCGTTTAATAAATTATATATTCAGGCTGCTAGTACACATAATTTACTAGCTTACCCCTGACTTTGTCCGCGTAAAGTAAAGTTTAATCGCGACACCATTTACGTAGATCAATCATATCGTCGATGAAAAGTGACTAAACATCTTAAGTTATACTATTTAGTACTTTACGAGTAAGTGATGCTTGAACAAATAGACTAGAAGTAAGAACTAGAATAGATTCTAAAAACCATTATTTAGGTAAGACCATTCCAGGTAGTCATTTTACCCTCTCTTTCCTTTGCCTCGTTATACTTTTATATAAGTATCGGTATAGAAAACAAAACTGTCGTTGGTAGTAAATACACTGCTTGACGCTTATTTTGTCCGAAGCGATAGGCAGAGAACATTGTGCCAAGTATGATTGTAGGTCCCACGTAATAAGGGGCAAGCCAATTACAGCTTACCGAGCTATAAGTAAAAATTGTTAAAATGAAATTTATTAGTAATATTGAAATTCCACAAACTTGTTGCTTTAATTATATTATATGTATATATGTTTGTCATTAAACCATGTTATTAAATCAATCAAGTCTCAAGCCAATATTATTGTTGGTTCAAGTAATTATAATACAAGACTAGCGCCTAAGAGAAAATATCTAAGATATTGTAATAAAACTGTTCATCCCATTTGCTTGTAAAATCATATCTTTACTATAAGCATGTAATAAATAACTGAAAATATTCTGCCTAAGTTAATAAAAACACAGGTTAGTTTGTTTATGAACAACGTATTAATATCTAATGTACTATATAATGTATCTAATTTAATGCACAAGACACTATACCAGCATCACAAGTTATCTTTTTTTTTTTTATATTTCGTGATTTTGTCTAAGGGTAGATATGAACCATCATTTTATTATAAAGATTACGCATCACCTTGCTTCTAGTCGTCCGATAATGGAATCAGTTATCAGGAACTCAACTGTAAACTCATAATAAAATTGAGACATTACCAATAGAAAATTCATAGTTAATATACACACATAATTATGTCTACATATTTATTACATTTTTCAGAACACCTTTTGTATTTTATTTTTTGGTAGATAAGACAATTGCAATAGGAACATACCCTGTGCAGTGAGGACCTTAATAAATTTAAACAACGGACGCAAAGTATAAGCTGGCATGAAACAAGAATTTATAGATCACAAAAATTTTTGTCCTTTGGGGAACCCACAATACTCGGCACAGAGGCAGTGGTAAGCCAACCACTTGAACCATTATATCATCCGTGCAGTTAATAGAAATAGCGCCTAAAGTTATGCTAACCAGTTGCCAAAAAGGCTGTGTTGATAAATATATCACATCTACATGTGTACGTAGATCGTATACCAATATCTACTATTTAATATTCTTATTAGGCTAAGGCTAGCTGAAACAATCCTAGTTAGTAAGTAATTCAGTGTACATCGCAGATGTTGTAATACCTGTTCTCGGATCATTCTCAAAAGGATACTTGTTAGAGTCCGCCGTGACCTCTATCAACATAGCTCTGTTCCGAATCCTAATAAGGTTCTATTTATCACAAGCCTGCTGCGTAAGTCAGGGCGGAGGCACGCATCCGCTTTTTTAATACATTTCGATTCGACTCTAGCTAGAGATACGAGTAGTGATAGAGTAGAGTATTCGTCTTATAGAATATTCACATTTTAATCGTATGTATCGCTTACGTATTTTCAGTAAAAATATTTTCGTCGATACGAAAATGTTGTGTACCTGTAACAAAATGGATACGGATTTTTACAATCTAACATTTGTAATGGGTTTTAGTCAACAAATGTTTTTTGTAGAATTGTAAATAGAAATTGTTTAGATGGTACAATTACCTGTAATCGTGCATGGATACCTTAAGGTCCAAAATCCTGAAAACACTCGAATTAGAATGAATATGAATGGAACTAGATGGCGTTGTTTTATAAATATTCCAACGCGTACTCATTTTAGCAAATAGGTGAAATTTATAAGAAATTATAATCTCAACCGAAAAGACACTCAAACACAAGGACAGAATAATTTTTGCATACGAACTGAATAGCGAGTCATCGAATGTATCTATAAAATAAACTACCCACTGCAAATTTATAAATTAATTTGTAATTCTTTGCTTCTTGTTTTACCCCAAAATTTGTTCTTTTTTTGAATAAACTATTGTAAATTGTTAAAGTAAATCTATCAAAATTGGGTTATTAAGAAATCTACTTCTTTTAATTTTATAATAGTGCACTGCCATTTATTACAATATAAATAAACTACTTAACAGTTGTTCCGTTAGATGGCGTCAATTACCGGCTTATACCATTTTAGTTTTAAAATGAGTATGCATTATTGCAGCTCACTGTACATACGCCTTACAATTTTCAGCATATGTTTTACATACGAATACGTAGGTATAATAAATCTCAGCTGCAAGTATCAATAATAATATTAATAAAATATTTTCTTTTTAAGAACCAGCTTAAATTTATTGATTTAATCTATACTAATATTATAAAAAAGAAAGTTTTTCCTTGTTTGTTTGTAAGGGTTTAACCCAAGAAGAAGGTGCTCAACCTTTTTAAAAAAATTAAAAAGCTATTGAATGCTATATTATCAGCGAGTAACATAGATAATATAAAAAAAATATATAAACAAGAAATACTGATACTAAAATTATTTTTTTTAACCTGGTTATTTGTGGCACATACCCGTCCGCGGGGGCAAACGGAGGGGTTATGTCGGACTCGCCGGGGTAAAAGAAAGATGGAATAAGAATAATGTATCTCCCGGAATACCGACTAAACCTACCACGGTGTTCCTCGACAAAACCACTATCGACGGGGCCGCGCGAATCACTTGCACATGCGGTCGCGACCTCGCCGAGACTGTTACTAACATAACTTAACCTACTATTACGCGAGCGAAGTCGCGAGCAAAAACTATTTAAAAATAAATCCATTATACTATAGTTCAAGTTTTTTCCTTCAGGCGTTGCTTCATCTGGCAACTATCAAAATACTTTGGCTAATATAACTTTCTAATTTACTAAAAATCTCAACGTAAACTTTACGAGTAAATAACACAAACACGTCTGGTGTTGACTGATGCTTTCTCTTTTAAAATTCAAATATTTATTATTATGGCTAAAGTACGCTACAGACTGCTGTGAGCAGCTAGGCTCGATTTACCTATGAGAACTCTGATTCTGTTACTACTTTCCGAAGGTGTAAGAAAATTAATGATGTACACTTAAGTTACACTTCTACTCGCCAATTAAATTAACTAATAATTTAAAAGCCTAAATTCAATTTTTAATTATAAATAGTAAATTGTCATCGCTCTGCTACCCGTAATACTATGCGGTTAAATTGCTCAACAGGTTTAGATGATATTTTTCTTACATATGACTTGTATTCTCGAAAATAACATAGCGCTGATTTTATGTTGCATATCAATAATAATAAAAATTCTTACTGATCAATACCGTAGGTAACATTTAGTTTCACATGAAATTCTAAACGATTAAAATCTATCGAAACAAAAACAGAAAATGGACTGCATAAACCGAACCATTCATCAGAACGCATCCCTCCAAACAAAACTAAAATAAAAGAACGATGGCCGCGCCTTAAAGCGATAAAACTTTTATTCGTACCTGCATAAAATGCCGTTAGAATATTCAACAGGATCTGCAAATCCGTGGCAAAATTAAAGAAGTTATGAAAAGTGAAGTTCTTTGGACCGCAGCCTTAATTCTTGGACCTCAAACGTTTAATTAAGGGGATTGGAATAAAAAGTGGACAGCAGGTGGGCCCGACGCCGACTTTGAATAAATCACCTGCATATTTGAATGTGAGTGCTGAACTAATTAGTATTTTATTATAAAGCGATATTGTGTAATAGCGAGTTCGTTTCCAATTTTTGACATAATTTAGAAAATTTTGTTAAATATATTCTTAGTATTCAAAGAAACTATTGAAAACTTTACTTTAAGATTACTAATATAAACAAAATAACCATATTTATATTTACGTTGACCTAGTACTACAGATGCTATTTAAATTTTACGTATTGTTTCTAGTTTATTTTAATCACAATGTGGCAATGGATTAATAATCGCGATAAAACTAAAGTTTTAAGTTAATTAGCAAAAGTGAAATTTATTATGCAATACCGGACATCGTTTTTTTCCTACTGTTAATCTTTGAACAAAGAATGCTCTACGAATATAATAAAACCTTGATGTATTTTGCTTTTAATAAGAAAACTGCTGACGTCGGTGATTCATTAGAGTTATTCGAATTTGTAAGTAATTATTTACTAACTGACCTGTTTACGTAAACATAAAATATAGCGTATATAAACGAAGTTACATTACAAAAAATACAAGCTACATATTGTGTTAACCATTTAAAAAACAAATACAGTTCTGTGGTCTATACAAACGCCAAACAAAAGTTGTTTCCTTGATGTAAGTTTTCACAAATAACACGCTTTATTAAGATTTGCCGCCAAAATTTTCAGAAATTTCATTTTATTGTATTTTCTTTTATAGCAAGGGTCAAGACGTGTCAAACAGCGCAAAACAGCTGAGTAGTTAATAAAGTTTATACTATTTTTGAGATTCCGTATTATTTGGCAATGATGAAAAATTTAGTATTGTCTTACGTATACACAAATGTTACATATTAAATTAAACTACTATAAAACGCGTAAGGCAATATTATTTAACTACGGGGTCTACCTTCGAGCGCAGCTGCTAAGAAGCAACAGAAACCATCGGCGAAAGTGTAATTATAAAAAATTTGTAATATTAAAAAGTTATCAGTAGTTTAATTTCAAGATTATTTTTAATTTTCCTACCCGTGCACAGTATATTATTTTGCCTTAGTTGCGGACATGCCAGTTTTCTTTTTTTTCCTTATAGATTAAACCTTACTAAAGCATTCCAAAAAATACCCGTTTTGATATTTTACTTCATTTCATCATGTGAGCATGATTTTTAAAGATTTTAAGATAAAAATGGTTCCTATAGTGAATACCTATCACACCTTAAAACATTTAGTGTAAAATCCAAATCCAAAAACGAGATATTGTGTTTCTATGGTTTTTAAGGACTTTTCTCGATTAAATTAATTTCTCTTAAACTATAGTAGTTAGAGTCGGCGGAGTTTTAATAAGGGTTTAGTCTGATTGTTAGCTTGCCAAAAAATACATAAAACGAGCATGTCCGCAACTAAGGCAAAATAACACACTGTACCGTGGTAAAAATTGCTTAGACCATTTTTTAATAAAGATAAATAAACGAAATACCACGGCAATCGTTAGCGTCCACAACCATCACTGACCATCACTCGATCCTATTAAGTCTATCTAATGTGACAAAAATGTTTTCACTCCCAAAATATAAAAAGAAAATAGCCTTTGAAAAAGCGCATAATACACTTCTAAATTCAATTTCAATTCTAAACTTCAAATCTCCAAGAATTATTATCATATTATGATGCAAATTGCCTTACTGATAAACGTCTTAAAAATTTCATGGATTCTCTTTCAGCACACTCTAAAATTCAACCTATTCCAAATTCTAAATATACATTAAATCCTTGGATCATTGATGGTGTTCTTCGATATGTAATAAATAGAAATAGTATGCAGAGGTCATTGAAAAATTATCCAAATAATCAATTGCTTAAAATTACATTCCGACGCTACAGAAACTTCTGTAACAATCTTATACAGAAACTAAAACGTCAATATGATAAAAATAAAATATCTGAATTTACTCATAAAAACAAAATGTTATGGAAAACTATTATAACATCACATCCTACAAACCTTTGAAAATAGCAAACACCAATCTGTTACACAACTTTCCAAATCCTATTGATTCTGTCAACTACATAAATACATTTTTCGCGAATGTTGGTAAAACCCTAGCTGAGAGTATATTAGACAGTAGAGGTGGTTCGTTTACAGACAAAAACTTTCAATAATACCATTTTATCATCGTTTGTCTTACTTGAAACGGATCCTATGGAAGTTGAAAGTGTGCTGATGAGTCTTGATTCCAACATTGCTACCGGTTGGGATAATGCTCCTACCAAATTTTTAAAACTTGCTAAGATTACTTTAGTGCCTATAATCAGCCACCTTGTTAATCTTTGTTTTAATACGAGTGTTTTTCCTAAAGCTTTGAAACAATTTCTGGTAACGCCGGTATACAAGTGTGAGTACAGAGATGATGTTAATAATTATCGACCAATATCAGTACTACTCGTCATATCAAAAAATCTGGAAAGGATCCTTAACAAACGTTTACTTAGCTACTTAAATAAGTACAACATCTTGGCACCAACGCAATTCGGCTTTCGTAAAGGTATGTCTACTGAAGATGCTATTTCTAAGATTAGTTCCCTTATTGTTAATAACTTAGATAAGAGTAAAAAATATCTAGCTGCCTTTCTTGACCTTGCTCTTTAAAAGTTACCTTACGGAACATCAACAACAAGTCAAAATTGGTGACTACATTAGCGAATCTGAACATGATTTGTACGGAATTCCGCAAGGCAGTGTTATTGGTCCTACCCTATTTTTAATATACATTAACCAATTATGCAATCTTAATATTACTACTGGGCATATATTTTCTTATGCTGATGACACCGCCATAGTGTTTACGGGCAACACTTGGAAAGACGTTCAAAATCACGCTGAGGCTGGATTGGCTAAAATAGCTGGTTGGCAAGATAGTAATCTACTGACTTTAAATACTTCAAAAACTAAATATATATGTTTCTCTATTACACTTCCTTCTCAACCACAAGTAGATTTTGTAGTTAGGATTCATAATTGCAACAATTTTCAGTCGAGTATCCGCAGTTGTCCCTTTATTGCAACAGTTAGTAACATAAAATATCTTGGTATTCTGATTGATCAGAGAATGTCATGGTACTTACATTTGGATTTACTTATAAGCCGGATTAGAAAATTTATATGGGTGTCTAAAACATTGCGTCAAGTTACAACATCCGAAACAATGAATAGAATCTACATTTCTTTGATTCAGTCAATATTAATATATTGTATACCAGTGTGGGGTGGCGCTGATAAGAGCAAATGTATTGCAACCGAAAGGGCCCAAAGATCAATTTTAAAAGTCATGTATTTTAAACCGTTTCGGTTTCCTACTGATGACTTATACAAACTAAGTAACATTATTTCTGTCAGGCAACTATATATTTTATTAACTGTCCTAAAATTACATAAAAGTTTAAAATTCGGCGCCCAACTTCTTATGAAAAGACACAATCACTATGTCATCCCTACAATCGTGGCTACAATCAGCCTATTTATATAACAAAATAAATAAAATATTATATATATATATATTACTTTGACCTTTGACATATCATGAGTGCAAAAAACATTAAAGCTGGCTTAAAAACCAAAATTTTAGTAGTACGGAGGAATTATTGTATATAATTACATAATAATTGTTGTCTCAATAATATTGCATACACACGCATACACTCACAAATACACCCACATACTTACATACAAACACACACACTCACGCACACACATTCACACACCCACAAACATACTAACATATTCATACACTTGTTTACTCAATAAATTTTATATTTATTAACAATTTGTTTAAATATTGTGAAACTCGTGCAATTATATTATTACTATAATGTGAAGAGCGGGGTCTCCTAACACAGGTAACGTTTACTTAAAAGGAGTGCCCCGACAACTGATTATAAAATAACATATAAGAAAATTAAAAATTATAATAAACAATTTTTAATATTAATTTTAATTTAATTTTAAGGTGAAATATTTGTACATTCACTTAGTTAACATTTTATTTTCTTCAAAGATGGCAAACAAGTATACGTTTCTAATCTAGCAACAACTATAGCCTATTTTGTATTGCTTACTATACTTCTAACAAGCCTACAAATGCTACAGTAATCTCCAGGGCAGCAGACTAACTCATCTCAAAAGAGTCTCTAAGCTGCTAAGAGAAGAAAAGAACTCTTTGTTTGATGCAAAGATCACAGATCTGAGGAGCCTGGAAACCGACTCACCGCATAAATTCTACACAAGGTTATTTAGTTTCAACCTTCTCTAAAGTAGATGTACTTCTTGAAAGCTTCTCCGTTCTGATTGAAATCCTAGTTCAAACGATAACGTTGTTCTTAATATTTTATATCTTAGTTTTGTTTGTGAAGAACAGCTTATAAACATTAATTTGAAATAAAGGCCGTAAACTTTAACTCTTAACCAAGGTTTGCGGCTGTAGACTATTGTAATATTTAAGTAGGGAATTGGATACTTTAAAATAAATGGCCTCACGAACACGTGTTTCTTAAGCCTTATTTCGTCGTCTGCCTAATGTTAGAAAGCTATTGAAATCTAGAAATCAAGACTACTACACAAATTCCTAATAAAAATGATATGACTGTCTCTATTCAGACAACTCCAGGATATATACATAATTGACTTCCTTTCTTCACAAATCGATGATCAAACCTGTAGTCAAAATCACTACTGAGCTAGAATTTTCTAATCTGAAACAATATTTTCATTTCTTACTCAGATCTTTATAGGATTTTTACTTAATAATTGCGGACAAGGTCTGAAAATTATAAGAATATTATTACTGCTTGGGTTGATTTAATGACGTGAGCGGTAGCGCATCGATAGTTTCGGTAATACAACGAGATTAATTATCGAGTCGGGGCGGAGGTTATTGAGTTTTGATGTGAATACAGATACGTTCCTATATAGAATTTAAGTAACACGATATGGCCCAGCTACAAAATCTTAGCACTTATAAGTTATATTTTATAGTAGTATATTATCTTGAGGCCGAAATATATTAGGTGAATAGTAGACGTGGCAGACTTTTACAAAGATTTCGAAGAAATATAGACACAATATTATATAATTTTTACTAACGCTCGCAAAGTTTTCGTTTGTTAGGCCCTATTCGGACTTGTCCATCTTTTTTGCTTTATATCTTATTCCAGACTTTATATGATCAGCCTTGGATCCTATTTGATCTATAAAAGTTACTAGCTAGCGTCAAAAAAACTACCTACACAGCAAATTGTGCTATAAAATCGAGTATTATATCTTGCTGGCAATAATTTGTTTAAGTGTGTTCATGACATTACATCACTCAGCCAACCTATACATACTTTTTAAACGCTGGAATGCTTAACGCTTACTGAGATAAAAAAAAAGCGATAAAATGTATGCGATTTGAGTATACATACATATATGTTTATTCGGTCGTGTATCAAGAATCTCCAGGTCATAGTTAAAGCAAAACAGCGACATAAGTTTTTTTTAATGCCTGTGTGTGCTTGAGCTCCATTGTTATCTAAATAGATTACAATTCAATACTTGCATTAATTAAGTGACATAAGTGGTAACGCTTACGTTATACGTCTATTGCGAGATTGTTGTTACATGTTGTGATTGCCGTGTCCGGCAAGCTTTCACTAAATGACAGAGAGTTAACATAATATTGTCTTATGTTTACGCGAATGTTATACATTGAAATTAAACAAACTTTATACGGATTTTATAGCGTTGTATATTTTTTATAAAACATTATTGTTACATAATATTGAAACAATAAACTACTATTGTAAAACACCTTTACTAGTTACTGTTAACTTCAATTTAAGCTATTTAAATTATACAACTATTTAGATTTAATTTTACACTTTCCCCGACGTTTTGGTTGCTTTTGAGCAGCCGTGGTCACGGGTAGACTAAGATGGTAGTTGTCTCAATGTTCCAGTGTAGTTATTTCAAAGTACCCGAACATAATTTAATAATTGGTGTTTCTATTTACGCAGAATGAGCTCAAAGTATCACGAAGTTTAGCTGTAGTTTGCTTCTTCTTGGGTTTGACTATTTGAATTACTGGATCCCAAGCTGGTGGTACATTTCTACCATTTTCTCTATTGAAATTAGGATGTTTTTTGATTTCAATAGCCTCGCGAAGCATCCTTGGTAGAAATCGGTGTTCTTCAACGAAAATCTGTGGTTTGTCAAATCTCAGGTAGTGGTTGGTCCCCTGTTGCACATGTTCACACCAGACTTAAACGAGCGTTGGTGTTTTACATCAGCTATGTGTTCTTTTATGCGGGTGCCTATGCTTCTCTTGGTTTGACCAATGTATGAGAGTTTGCAGTCACAATCTATTTTATAGACCCCTGCATCTTGTAAAGGTATTTGGCACTTGATGAATGGTAAAAATTGACTTATCTTCGTTAGCCGCTTGAAATATATGTTAATTGAAGCTCGCTTCGAGATGTAGAAAATCTTGTCAGTGTCATCCCTTACATAAGGTAGTATAGCAGGCTGGCGCTCGACTGTGGCTGGCTTTTCCCGGGATCTGTGACAGCGGTAATATTATAAAAGTATCATTTACAAACCTCTTATAAATCCTGGGTGTGATGGGGGCAGTCTATAAAACTCGATACCCAGTATCGCCTGTTGTTGCCGACATATATATGGAGGACTTCGAGGCTCGAGCTTTACAGACTGCCACCATCACACCTAGGATTTATAAGAGGTTTGTAGATGATACTTTTACAATATTACCAACAGATAGTGTAAGAGTATTCCTAGAACATATTAATTCCATTAATAACAACATCTAATTTACTATGGAATTAGAGGCAAATAATTATATAGCCTTCTTAGATGTACTTGTCATCAGGAATCCTGATCATACTTTGACCCACACTGTGTATAGGAAAAAGACCCATATAAATAGGTACTTAAACGGTGAATCTTACCACCATCCTAAACAGTTACCTACTGTGGGAATGTCTTTGTTTCAGAGAGCCCAAATGATTTGTGACAAGAAACACCTGGACGCCGAGCTTCAACATGTCATGCAAGTACTGCAAGACAACAAACTCCAACAGCCGCGCCCCTGTCATAGATCCCGAGAAAAGCCAGCTGCAGTCGAGCGCCAGCCTCGAACCCAAGAAGAAGCAAACCACAGCTAGACTTCATGATACTTTGAGCTCATTCTGCGTAAATAGAAACACCAATTATTATACTATGTTCGGGTACTTTGAAATAACTACACTGGAAAATTGAGACAACTATCATCTTAGTCTCCCATGTCTCAACTACCATGGCTGCTGAAAAGCAACCGAAGCGTCGGGGAAAGTGTAAAATTAAATCTAAATAGTTATATCATTTAAATAGTTTAAATTGAAGTAAACAGTAACTAGTAAAAGTGTTTAACAATAGTAGTTTAAAGTTTCAAAATAATGTAATAATAGTGTTTTATAAAAAATAAACAACGCAATAAAATCCGTATAAAGTTTGTCTAATTTCAAAGACAGAGAGTTAACTTTGGCAGCAGCATGGATTTCAGAGAGAAACCTTATTAACGGCAACAATCTCGACCTTTATGGCAGATCCAGAATTCCTTTGCCTAACCTTCAGGCGCACACAGAAAGCAGGCTATTGCCTTTTGTCATGTTTAAAATATGCACTGATTATGTGGCCAATATTACCTGTTTGATAGTCATTTTATGCCCAAACGTTGCGATGCTGCCAACTCAAATTTACGCGAAAGCTTTAAACTCAAGTAACGCTGGTTTATTGACAAACATTAGTACATATGTCTAGTTTAGTTAGAACCCAAATTTTACGGGATGCTTTTTAAAAGTCAAATATAGCTAGCTTAACGTTCCGTACAATAATGGCGTACAGCAGTTACAATGTCTAGATGGAGCTGTTAACTTTTTTATAGATCAACAGATTTTATAATTATATTAACTAAGTTTACGATACACTTGTAAAATAAACTTTAAAGTAAATAAATAAAATTTGTTTATGTATATAAATCCATCTCAATATTCCGCAGAGCCAAAATTATTGCAAACAAATTTTGTTTTCTTCAAATAATCTCTATAAAATGTTAAAAATGAAACGACAAAAAATTTTTGGAAGTAGCCACAGAATTCTTTCTACATTGTGCCTAGTCTGCTATTGGTTCTGCACTTAACATTGCAGTGGTCAAGAATGTGTTAATACTGGACCTTTCCTGACAAGACATGTCTCGTTTTCTTAAACAGGAAAGAAGCAAACAAGCATACATCAGTCAGTTGTCATCTATGTATAATATGTATGTATTTACAAAAAAAGAAAAAGTATATATGTATGTTTATCCATTGTCTAGTACCCATAGTACAAGCTCTGCTTAGTTTGGGCTAGATGGTGTTGTGTGTATGTGGTAGAATATTATTATTATTATATTATTATCTATGACTGCTTGGAATAGTATGAAGTATGGTAATATAAACACTCACGCGTTAAAGGACTTAAGGATATAATGAAAGGGTAGGTAGGCATGTAACCATCCGGAACTCTTTCTTACTGAACGCTGATTTTCTTATCGTAACCATATAATTGTTGTTCTGGTGTAGCATTCCAGTTTCGAGCAAATAATATCACCAACTGAATTATTTTTCTGCTTTTGCGCTCAGCTTCAACTTGAGCATAAAAATGTTACTGTACTGTACTGTTTTACGAATATTTCGACACTTCGATACAACGAAAGCTGATTTGACACCGCTAGGGGATCACAGAACTCTCCAAGTTTTGATTAACTCAAAGGGATTTTCCATAGTCTATGAACACAAGACAGCGGGCTTGTTGCACTTATACATATTGCTGGCAAACGCAACTGCCGCGAGAATGTTGAATACTAACTAACACTTACCTTTTTCCGTCATATTATGCATAAACCTTAATATTTAACCACGCCATAACATAATAAAATGGAACGTAGTTCAAATTTGGTTTTCAACCTTCTTGCATCTAAAGCTGCGATATAGGCTGTGTTTAAGTTACATGTAAAGGTAAAATGGTCTGCCTCGGTGACGCAACGGTATTGAATGTGACAGCTTAAGGTCTCGGATTCGATTCCCAGGTTAGGCAATATGTTATTGGATTTTTCAGTCAAGTTTTTCTAAATAGCAGTACGGAGTCTTGAACTGTGACCGGTAAACGGTAATAAACCCGCCCTCTATTAAGTGGGATTCAATAACTATATCTAGCAAAATGTAGGCGTCTAATACACCTCTGCCTGTTCGTTCGGGGATATATGCATGAGACTTTAGTATAATTATGTGCCTATATAAAAGTTTAATTTATACTACCGAATGCACGTAATACTAATGGATTATAGCAGCATTAACAGTGCTTTCGTTTGGGAATAAGCACAAAGTACACCACTACAACATCTTAGCACAAGCTATCCCAGATACACAAATATATGTATGCGTGTTCGCGCGTTCATGTATAATTTTGACTGCATCTAGGTCACGTTTTACACCGACGGTAGATCGTGACTGACGTCCGTTTGGAAGTATGGATTTCATTTTATATCGAAGTCCAAAATCAAAATGCAATTCATCCGGATGGTGTATATTTTTAATATTTATGAATAAGATTAAATAGCATTCGACAAGTGTGAACAGTAAAAAAGTAGGTATAGCTATATTTCTAAGAATTGACGTGAAAAACAAAACCAATAACTACGATCCGAAAATTTAACCTGGGATCACAGTATCAATTATTGCACAATCCCTAACATTTACAACACTAAAAGTATAACCAGTCTTACAAACGTTGTGAGGCCTATGGCGTATTAAGTATCAGTTTTTTAAACCCTATAACTCTGTATTAAGTATTAGTTATTTGAAAGCCTAAAACTAACTATAAAAGTAAAGTTATTTCTGCCAGAAAGTATTATAAAGAAAATCCCTTAAACTATATAAACTAGGAGTATACTCCTAGTTTATATAGTTTAAGGGATTTTCTAATATATATATTATGACGAGAGAGTCCCTAAAGATGAGTTCTGACACCAAAGCCGAGCACATTTCATCAGTATTTTTCGCAGGCCGTTGAGAAGATCTAGTTTATTTATAAAGACAATTCAGTTACTTGATATGTCTACATTACATTATGTAAGAGGATGAGCTCCCACAACAATGTAAGTATAACACAGCCTTCGAATCCATTACGAGATTGCCACTACCCGTACATTGTTAAGCCCCTAAAAATAAAAGCTCAAACGGATTGGCTATCAAATAACCTACAGCATAATATCAATATGAAACTCTAAATTTGCGAAAAACTGACAAACGACCAATAAATTTTTTTATCGGCGAGACACAACAATAAATTGTGGCTAAATTTGATAAATTGACGGATGGAATAAAAAGCGAGTTTATTCGCGCTATACGCCGCAATATTTTGCGATACGCCGAAAGCCGATAGGCGAATACCGAAAACTGGATGCCGAAAGCCGAATTGATTTGACATGTGACGTCACGTGAGTCATGCGCACCTGTAATTGTCGACGTTTGAATTCATCATTTGTGGCGTTATTAAATAAAACAGCCGCGTACGTGTGAAACGTAAAAGTTACGACGACAGTTGTTTGGAAATAAGATGATGGTTGATATCTGAAGGGTGTTATCAGTCAATATTGAAAAGGAATGTGAAAGATACTTCGAAGATTTTTGTTTGTCGTAACTTTATCCGAATTGTAGCTTGGGTCAAGTTCAAATCGTACTATTAATCATACTGTGTGTCTTTTGCTACTGAGCCTGGTAAAAATGTCACGATTTTGTTTACGTTTCACGATACGTTTCTTCTGAGGTATTTAACAAGGTTACAACCTACCTCTCATTATCCTATTGAGTGGCAGAAACAGCCAGCGGCCAGACATAGTAGGTTTACAATTATGTCTGAAATCTCAACTATAATCACTATAATCTATAGAAGCTTTCAAAACAAAAAGCTTTATCCACTCGGTACAATTTTGTATAACAGGACTCGTAGCGTCACCAGTCCAGTTGACAAAGATTACGAGTCTAGTGCCCATACTGACATGACAATGTCAGCCCTGACAAGCTCTGGAGGCTCTATGGCCTGTCATGAGGAAAGGAAGAAATACTCTGGTTAGAATTTCAGGTATGAAAGCAAATGCCACTGTGTACATGTATTTTTAATATTATATAAAAAAAATATACATTTCTATTGTAAAACTACTCCATTCATCTCAGTCGCTGTAAATATTACATCATACAACATTTTTATTCATTCCAATCTATATTTACTCATACTTCACGAATACATACATACATACAATATACTGTGACAGTATTCCAATCTATATCCAGTCTCTTTTATCAGACTTTTGACATCGCTGTATAATAGAGTATCTAAAAAAGCGCCTAGAATGAATTTATTCTGATGGGCCGCGGGCTGATACCACTCAGACAACGCATTAAAATTCGCCAACCCATTAACGAATCACGACAAAATGTCATGTATTATAATTTTGTAAAATACGGGCCTGATTTATGGAAACTGTATATTATGTAACAGTGGCTTTTAAAGTCTTATTTTTATGGGGTTCATAAAATTAATATTCGGATCATAAAAATAATATTTAGGCTTAGGATTAGTTAAAATCGGGTATAAGCTTTTGAGATATTTAGATGTAAAGCTTTTAGCAGATTTTGACTATATGTGACAAATATGGAAACGACGTGTTCTTCCAAATGTTGTAGACGTGGTCACGGAAAAAGGTACAGGTTGTACCACTTTCATATAAATGACAAAAATGTCTCTTTCTATATCTATAGTATCTAATAAATTTACTTGAAACAAGGAACAAATGGAACCAGATTGACATGACAGATTAAATAAGGATGAAAAGAAAAAGTTATATTCTACTTGACATGAGAAATCAGTTTTACCACTGTCCTTGAATCGAATTCATTAATGTACACGTTGTTGATATAATGAGTTCCACATGTGGTTAAATTCGTGTTTACCTTTTAATTTAGATCAATCAATGTCATCGATAAAGATACGCCGTTGCTACCTCTTATACAAAACCTACCAGGACTCCATTGCAGACCGGTTTGACCTTTAAGTATAAGTTCAGAATAATCAAATACCTAACACTAGCAAATCTAACATTCAAACATCGGACATCCATCTCGAGCGCAACATTCTTATCCGCCACAGGAAGGATCCAACTAATCTATCCCTTACCAAAACTACCCCAATTTATCAATACCTAAAACAAATTACTTGAGAACATATGTTAAACTTCATCGCTAGATGGCGCGCGTGTGTTTTAGCTCCATCAAAACTCGTATGGAGTTGAAACTTGGATATAATAACGATAATAACGAGACCGCGTGTGTGATGTAACTGATGTTTAATAAATTTCGCCGCGAGCTCTCTGGCTGTATCTTGTTAATGCATCATTGAAATTTAGGCATTTCTCGTTATGTTCCGGGTGGAATCCGAACAGGTAGGGCTGCTACTTTTGAAAAACGTATTTTGGACGTTATAATATTAACGTTTAATTTGTAACGCTTCCAGGTTAGTCGTGGACTTAATTGTTTCTTTTTTATTATAATGTAACTTATATTATTTACTATGATTGACATCCTTAGGTCGTCCGTAATAATAAGAGACATTTACTTTGTACTATATGTAAGGTGGTGATTGAATATTATGTTCTTTTACATCAAAGAGTCACATTATGATGTGAATTAAGATGAAAAGTACAAAATAAATACAAGCAACGAAATAAAAAAAAATATTGAGTAAGAAATAAAATATATATTTATTAGTTATGTTCTCCCTGTGTGGAAATAATTAATTAGTTACATTGTTTAGTTATTTAAACTATTCTTTTTTTAATGTATATTGCATATTTTAAACGATATCATTGACATCCAATATCATTTTTGTCTTTATTAAAAACCAATCTAAATGTACCCATCATTCACAATCACGAATGCAAGGATTTTTTAATAGCCTTCCAATTTCGCAACATACCAAAAATATTTTCGCCATCCCTATCCCTAGGGTTGTCAAAGGGGGATACATTCGCCTCTTCCCCCTTCGTCTGCTTTAGTATGCTACACGACTCGCCCGGGCAGATGGCGCCACGAGCACCCCGACTTTCGTTGCATCATGTAAGCACAACTAAACCCCTTCTTATATTGGCTTTGTACCATTAAACTTAAGCTCATTTTCATCCCATTATAATCGTGTGAGTTCGCAGCGCGGAATAAATTTGGAGGCTTATATGTTCAATGAGAGCCTATCTTGTGTGATTGAGAAATATGGCATCTATTTCTAGGGAGGGCTTGGGTTTATGTAATTACGGATTGTGTTGAGGTGACAGTGGAAGAGCTTGTATTACGTACACAAAGCTACATTAAGGCAAGAGATGCCCGGCCACTTTAATTGTCCCTGAATGGATGCCCACTTTGTGGTTGAAAGTAATACGTTCTAACGTTTCTCGTAATTAGAATAGCATATTACGTTGTTGACAAAGATTTTTAGAGAATTGTGGTAGATACATATTATTGATACATATTATTTCATTGACTTATATCCTTGCCTTGTTATTGCATTAGTCTTCTGTTATAAGTTCGCAGCCAATCGCAAAGTAAAGGAGCTAGGTTGGGTTTTTTGTAAGAATATTTATTCGCTTATGAGACTATAAATATAGCTGAGAAAATCTGGATGCTGTACGCCTCTATCTACACCTTTAGATCACTGAAGGTGACTCAGGCTTGTATGTCGATACAAGCCTGAGTCTCTGTATATATAGAAATGTACTGTTTCTAGTCTGATGAAAAATCCTAATAATACCGTAACCGTTCCCGGTCTATCCAAGTGCAAATAAAATATTGATAATTTATACCATAACAATGGGGCATCATAATTAAAAACTTATTACACCTGGTGAATCAATAGGTTAAATAAGCTATATAAATTATCAAAGCCTAGTCTTCTTTTGTTTCATTTACATTAAACGTAATTTTATTTATCACGTTCAAAAGTTAGTAAGTAGTAAGTATTGACTTCTGAGCGTGATAAAAATAACGTCGATTCGAACAAAGTATTATACACTTGAGGCGCAATATATCCTAAGGCAAGTATGTAATATAAAACAACAGTTACATTTCACTTTAAATAGGGTCTATAAAATAGAACAAATTCCCTATCGTCTACCGGTGCAATCTCCATAAAACATTTATAATTGTATATAAAAATCCACAAGTAATTAGATCGCTAAACTGTTCAAACCTCGAGGGAAACAAGCGCAAACTGACTAAGAGCGAGTAAAAAACCTAATTTCGAAAGTAGCGCCGTTTTGTTCGCAAATAGTTTCAAATTACATGCTAAAATGTTCTTCGGCAAATTCTAGACAGGGTAAAGCATGATTAGATAAAATAAGTAACAAAACACGGCAATATTCGACGGTGAAGGTTCTACGGAATATTTTTGTTTGTTCTACAATATAGGCACTTAGAAAGTTGTACTAAAATGCCAAATATTGTTACTAGAACAGACAATCAGCCTTTACTTAATATAATATTGGTTGCTATACATTTTTTTGTTTAGTTTACATCTCACTACAAGCTGATGTAATAGTATCTGAATAAATATGAACTTGGCTCTTATCGTACGAGTAAAAAGGGAGATGTTGCACGTAGCAGCTACACACGTGAAATTGCTACGGTGATACGCTACGAAATTTAGCTACGCACGACAAACCATTATATAACTACATTGTATTAAATTTAATGTCTGATAGCTATATAGTGTATTGAGCACCAAATATAAAAAGATACGAATTGGAATATAAATAAATTATTTTAATATCTAAACGTGCTTAATAATAATATAAACTTATATCTTTGTAAAATGTAGACTGATTGACTGACTGATTTAATTAACTGAGGTTCTAATAATAATACAAATAATTGTCTATTTTCAAAAACAGGCATATTCTCTGAAACACTCTTAAACTTCAACTTCTGCTTTTTGTCATAGATTTTTTTGAATACAACCATACATTAACGATGTATCACGTAAATTTCTTAACATCATTTATAACATGATAAGCTACGTGATAAAAAGCATGACGATTCAAAGCGCAACTTGCTATATCGTTAACTGTTATGCTTAATATAAAAGCATGTTATTTTAAAGTAGCATATTCCAGAGCAACAACAATGCGACGAGCGGTATACATCGTAATGTATAAAATGTACGGGCTCATCACTGCGCAACGTAAACGTTGCCACGGACGGTATACTGCATAAACTCATAGTGAGAGTGTATATTTTTTCTCATATATTATTCCCTTGGCCTACTCCTCGACATATCGCTAGGGTGACCAGCTTTTTTATCGCTAATTCCTTTGGTAACGCAAATTTGAAACGGTCATTTAACTTTGCATATTCACAAATTGTTAACAAATTCAACATCGCACAGCATTGGGAATTATTGTGGCCCACAATAATTTCTAATACTTTGCATTGTTGAAATTTTTGCTTAACTGTGTTATAGTGTTTTTACAACAACGGTGCTCCAACAGCAGATGCAGCGGTTAAACCGATGATCGCTTGCAATATGACTATTATAACTCGCGCTGCTTGCCCATAGGCAAAATAAATTCAAGTAAGATATGGAAATGATAAGTATGAGAACTTGCAGAGTTTGTTCTTATAACAGTGTCCCTACACTTATGTCGGTTGACAACGAAAGTGCTGTACATGTAGTAGTTTCTAAGATGAAAAGTATCTATATCACTGTTGTTTTCAACATAATACACTAAAACATTTTAATAATGTCAAGCGCCAAGGAATTCTAGCAGTATTATAACAAACTAAAGCTAGCCACCTGTTATATATATAAGGTATGCGTTATGCGTGTTAAGTCATAATATGACTTTACACGCAAACAATTAACAAATACAAAATATACACAAACTCGGCACAGTCATTTGTAGATCACAGAAACAATTGCTCCGTGTGCGATTCGAACAACACTCGGCGGTCGATTGCCCACTGCGCCTACCTTGCTGTCATGTTCATTCAATTATCCGTTAACATTCTGCACTATGGTCATCCTACTCGCTACTCAATATCGCTCGCAAGTACCGCGTGACGTAAGTTTGGAGCCGAAAATGTCCATAAGCCATAACGTCGCCAATAAAAGGCCGGACCAGCCGCCCAAAATAAACTGATACGTACCTACTACACCAGTAATAATGATTTATATGTTTATTATGAATTATGATAATACTCAAGGGAAGTAAGTGTTGTAAAATGTTGATATATCTTGTACGGAAATTCTCTTGAGAGATGATAATAAAAAATACATATTTTTAGTAGGTAGTAATTTTATTTGGCGTATTTCTTTCTTTTATTTTAGGGAAGTTGAATTTTATAGGTGTTAATCAAAGACAGTATGGCAAAGGCG
The DNA here is from genome assembly GCA_930367265.1 of Catocala fraxini. NCBI lineage: Eukaryota > Metazoa > Arthropoda > Insecta > Lepidoptera > Erebidae > Catocala > Catocala fraxini. The sequence goes on from OV884029.1 coordinate 20,462,182, forward strand.
AATCGTAAATTTGTAATAAATGGGTTTAAGTAAAAATATAACTTAAAATCTAATAATATACATATTACTGTAAGTTTTTTACGAAACCTGTTCATTTTTGAAAAGAGAGACATTAATAAAAACTTATACCGTCTGGTGGCCGGAGGGCTGCTCGCGCCTAATAGGCTAAAAGTTGAAGTGGCGTCCAATTCTCGGAATAAAATCTGTTCAAGATCCGATGATGTACGATTGAGTTCCGATCTAGTCTAATAAACATCAAATGTAGATTTAAATGTAATTTAAGCTTACATTGTAATATTTATGATACTGAGACTAGATCAGGACTCTATTTTTAACAGTTTTTATTACGAGATGTTACCAAATAATATCAGGGTTGGTTTGAGATATCAACCGCAAACCAACAAAAAATCTGAGTGGTAACCTCATTTTTCATTATATACGTACTTTTTTGTTTTCTGTGTTATAATATTTGTATAAGAACGTGTACCTATGTTTTGAAAAATAAATAAATACTTACTTACTTACTTACTTCAGACCTCGGCATACCATTGATCTCAAAAGTTATAATTTACAACAATTATTCTAAAGTTCTTAAGATAGTCTAAGGTAAGTACAACGTAACAACAAATTAGGTTCGTGAATTAATTAATGTAGAACAATATATGACAAAGGTGGCAGTAACGAACCGCTTTGATCAATTATGACAACAAATTAGTTTTGTAGAGGCGATGGAATGATGTGAGCTGGAAGAAATGATGGTCACATTGAAATATACTTTCTAAGATAATAGATATACAAAAATAAACTACATAATTACGCGACCTAGCTGAGCGGGTGTGGCGAGACAACTGCTGCGCTGCGCACACACAATAGTGCGCCTTGTATATACATTTGTAGCGTCAGCAGCCGCTACAGTTTTATAACACTGTTACACACCTAATTAGCTGCCTCGTCCAGCTAGTGTGACACCTACTTTCCACCGGTAATGTTTGAGCATATGTTATAATTAACAGAGTTTTTTTCTGTTCACTAAGCCTGTACGGACGGCGAGCTTTGGCTCTCTAAGACTTGAGTCTAACTTTTTAAGTGGTGACCTTACCACTACCACTCCGCCGAGTGTTGTGGGTTCGAATCCGACACGGGACTAAACTTTGTGTGATCCACAAATAGTTGTTCCAAATCGGAATGTTCTTTGTGTGTTTGTAAACTCCCTCGGTATACAGGAATTATCCCGGGAGTTGCCATTTTAATAATAAAAGAGAAATAATAACGAAATACGTAGATTTACATAGAAATGACATTGCAATTAATAATTTTTTAACACAAAAGCAATAACACTTTGCAAGACCCAAACAAAATAATACTAATGACCTTGTGACAATAAGTCGGCATAAATTGCCTACACGCTGAATTGATGTGGCGAAATGTACTCAACAAAAAGCCCTCACTATACTTAAGCCATAAAAAGGATAGGAGAGACGTAAGTCAACACTCTCATACATCAATTATTCCCGGGATCCATTAAATAACGTGTACCGGCGATTTGCTCTACATTTTTAATTAAAACTCCTATAACAATACGTCTACGTAATGCGATCATTTTGTTTTACTACAACTTAATTAGGTTAATATAAGCTTATAATTTGTTACTTGAATTTATTGAGATAAGAATACATTTTATATTGGTTTGTGTTTCTTGTGTGGGTGGGATTACATAAGGCTAGTAATTGTTATAATTTGTGAAGAACCTTGATTTGAATTGAACGCTACATTATTTTGTTAGTTTATTTTGTACTAGCTAACATTCGAAGTTCAGTATGATGTTTTTTTAAAACAAGTTATATAAATCAAGGATAGTTTGACTGCTAAGATAGCCTAGTTTTTTTTTTTTTTTTTTTTTACGTGGGGGAATGCATGACGCATACCCCTCCGCGGGGGTGGGCGGAGGGGTTATGTCGGACTCGCCGGGGTAAAATAAAGATGTTGAAAAGATGAAGTATCTCCCGGAATACCGACTAAACCTACCACGGTGTTCCTCGACAAAACCACTACCGACGGGGCCGCGCGAATCACTTTCGCATGCGGTCGCGACCCCGCCGAGGTTTCGGCCCGCCGTATGAAACGGCAGGCCACTACACAAAAGACCTACCCAAAGGCACTCCTCACAAATTATCCCTACTGTCCCCCCTAGAGGGGAGACGGACTCGAAACAGAGGCGCGCGTGGGAACACGCACGCCGCCTCTCGGACCTGGTGCTGAACGGATGGCGGGCAGGCCCACAAAGCCCGCCACCCCCAGGTCAAACCTCAGGGTGGCTGGAGGTCGTTTCGCGCCCTCCGGCGCCCGGCTCTGCGGTTGGGGAGAGGGTTCAAACGCTCCCTCTCCCGCTCCACCGCCTCCTTGATGGAAATAACTTCCTCACAAAAGGAGGCGACGGCGTTCCACGACCTCTCACTCCGGACCATAGACTGAACTACGGCCGGGAGCGAGAGGGCAACCAATCCGACTGCCGCGATCAACTCACGGCGCTGCGATGCCCAGGCGGGGCAAACCGCCAAAGTGTGCAGCGCCGTGTCCTCAACTACGTCGCGGCAGTCGCCGCAGTGGTGACAACCGGGCGTCTCTTGCCGGCGTATACGACACAGGAATTGGCCAAAACAACCGTGGCCAGTCATTACCTGTGTCAGCCGAAAGGTGAGGGCGCCATGCCGCCTCTCCAGCCACTCCTCAAACACGGGACTTACCGCCACGATCGTGGCGTGCCCGAAGATAGCCTAGTGTTTTAACTAAGAACTACCAGTGATTTGAGTGTTATAGTTTCGATCCCCGCCCGGGGCTAACAATGGTGTTTTCACGAATTATTGTTTTAATTCTGTGTATTCTCTGTAGCCGTTGTTTTCCTATTTGGTATTCCCGTGAAACAGAAATCATAATATGAAGAGGCCTTTACAAAAGGCTCTACCATTAATTAAATATTTTTAAGAATCAGTTCAATAGTATTTACCCCTTCGTGCAACCAAAGTAATACCTCTTTATAATACCAACAGTAGCATAGAAGTAAAATCAGTGCACTCTATATTGTAGATAGATTGAACAATATGATTATTTAAGAGATTGGTGTTGTAAAAGTCCACAATTGTACTGTAATTGGAGATATTTATATGTGATAATCTCAAAGCCAATAAAACAAAAGATATCCAGAATAACTACATGATGATAACGAACAATACAATCTCATAATGCTCCATTTACGACCAATTTATACATGTGCACCGATTGTATCAGACGTGTGCGATCTATATCGTAGAGGGTGGCTGAAATATTACTGTCATTATCATTAAATTTGTAAACCATATTGGTATTGCAGATCAATTTATTAATAGTTACTTTATAAACCACCACCGAGGCAGGTCTATAATAATAGTACTTTGATTTGACTGTTTTATTTGAGTAACTGCTGCTGCAGCAGCATAAAGAAGAGATATAGACTAGTGGAGTATGGTGCGAAACTTTATTGCGAATTACGGGACAGCAACAGTAACGAAGAATTAATAATTAAAGCAAATATGAAAAGTGATGCAGATTTACCAATCAGACTTTTTTATGAATATGTATATATTTTAAAATGTGAACTCAGTATGTATAAATAAATAATCAGTCAATTCCTGAAATGCCTGATATAATTGAAAAACAATATTGTTCGGCCGCCGGCAGGCCGCTACAGATTAAAACGTGATTAATTATCACACTCAAATTTTAAAAGAACTATAATTACGGATATAATATGTCAACTAGGGAAAGCATAGAAATACATATATTATAATCGTGGACATAATTTAATCTATCACATACCAATATTTAAAATGATTGTTGCAGTACACTCTTTGTTAGCCGTTATGTGATATTTATTATTGCCTATCTCTTCTGTTTCACAACATTAATATTTTAAGTTTTCTTCATTGAAGATAGATTTGCGTTTGACCACAAAGTCACTTAACGTTAAGTTACATGATGTGGTCAAAGGAACTCGCTTGCCTACAAGGCGCCTATTCACCCGCGACTTAAAGAATTCCAAATTCAAAAGAAAATTTTCACCCATTGGCAGTAAGCATTATATAACAAGTAAGAATAAGAAAATAAAGGCAGATACTTCAAAATATCCTAAGGCATATTTTAGTTATATTATTAACGGCTGTCTATCAAATGTTCTTGTGACCTTTAAAACGAAAATAGAAATTATATAATTTCTAAAATATCAAACTGTGTTCCTGAACATTTATCTTATGCCTGGCATTTAACATTTGAACACAGAAAGCCTAAGATTAGTACAAGGTCGAAATATGACAAGGTAGAGAAATATGTGAATATTTTTCATAGTACCAGACTTGCCCCGGGGCAGTAACATCAAAGCGGGGCCAACTATGATTTACCGTGTGGGACTGCCCTTGCTGAGGGGCTTCCGACCGACTAAGTCCAGATACATATTATATTTATCTAGGTATGGTAAAGCTCCGGCTAAAATATTCTTCAGTAAGACAATGAAAATATTATACCATTTAAAATGCTACAGCAACTTACGGATATAAATAGTTATTAATAATAGCAGTAAAATAAAAGACAGAAATTCAGTAATTAACAAGTTTAAATTTCATAAATCATGTGAAAGAATTTCGTATAATGTTATGTCAAGAATACGTAAAAAAAATATAAAACAGTAAACTGACGTAAAAGTACGAAATCCATATTATTAGTGGTATTTAAATTAACAATTGCTGATGATCGAATTCCGTCATTATGAAGGTAATCATTCTGATTGATGTTTATATCACCGAAATCAAAAGTCCCTGTACTTATTCTGGTAAGTAATTCAATAAATTTCACAAGTATTGTAATTATATTACTATGGAATAACATGTAAGATACCGCCAAGATACTAAAATAAGAAACAATATGTAAAATCATTCGTAAAAATTGAACTTTGGAGTCATCAACGTATTCCCTATTGTTCGGATTATAGGGTGGATTGGTCCTTATCTTAGTAACTCCTCGAAAAAATCGGCGTGCAGAATGTTACTTTTGCAAGAAACCAACTCCAATTTACTAAGTTGTTGAGCCCGCCATAAGACTCCGTAAGTACTGTTCTTGAACTAAAATTTGATGTTCTGCAAAAATGAAGAAAGGCGTCTATTCTTTTGAGAAAGCAGAAAATAAGCTACTCTGTTATGTATACCTAATACGAAATTTGCACGCATTCTCTAAATTGTTAGCTAACCGCAAAACCTCTAGCAAGGCTTTATGTAGTGATACAAATATGTTCACATATTAATAAAATAATTGTGGTAATATAACTAATATAATTCTAGCAATTTTCTTGTATGTATGTATGTAGTGAAAATATACTCGCTTATTTACTTCGAGACAGGGGTAGGCACAAGTATTTTACATTCACTTTTCACTTCTACAAATTAGAATTCCATGTAGTAAGCGGCGACTGGACACAGACACCGTATTGCCTTATCTAATAACACTTTTCTAGGGAATCAACCTAAACCCCTATCTCACACAGTATTCGCTCTTACCGAGCCACAAAAACAGGCACATATATTAGATTAGAAGGATACGTCATAGCCTATTTCACCTTCTCTTCCTAAAGAAGCGGCTTCCGCAAGAGGAATGATATTCAAATACAGCTGTGTACGCTTATTTTTGAATATCACGTAAGGATCGCTACTGTGAGCTTACCTATCTAGAATGTACTAGGGTAATGTAATAGTTTTATTATATTTCCATAGTAAAAGCAGCGATAGCTCAGTGGGGAGACCAATAGACTGCAATGCAGAGGGTCTCGGGTTCGAACCCACGTCGCGCACTTCTGACTTTCGGAAGTTATATGACTTTTGGAAATTATGTGCGTATTGATTGACAATTATCGCCTGCTCCGTGCCTCGGAGAGCACGTTAAGCCGTTGGTCCCAGCTGCCATGAACATCTAAGGCAGTCGTTATTGGGAAAGTCAGTACCCTCTAATATCCTGACACTGGTCTAGCGTTAGGGTATCGTTGGCCTTCGGGTTGCGGAGGTCAGGTGGCAGCCGGTCCGTGTAAAAACTGATATCCAGTCAAATCCGGTTAGACCAGAAAAGCCAACCCCAAGTGACTTGGGAATAATAAAGGCTAAGAGAGAAGACTCATAATCATAATTAGAACAAGCGACAGTATAAGTGAGGCGGGTTTATGTGTATGTGTGCGATGATTTTATTGAAAAAGGTCGTAAGTACAACTTTTGTGATCCTATTGCTTTGTAAAATTGCTACTCGACTTTTGCACCTGACCGTACATATGAGTTTTAAAATACTGTAATTATAATTAAATGGCAATTTAAAAGTAGCCGTGAGTTTCTTCCAGGTATGCTCAACCTGTTGCCTAAATCTAGCAAGTAACCTAAATGTAAATTCAATAGCTTTACTAAACTCACTAACTCTTAAACTATGACGTTTATAAGTATTTATTGTGAACTAAATGAATAAATGAATTTTAATTATAACTTTAGTGTGTGACTTTGCACAGCAGCCCAACATAGTCCTAAGTAGTCAAAATAGTTTGAAGCTGTAATTTTTCATGTGATATCAAAACGAACAATAACTCAAACTCCATTTTCCCATCCAAATCAAGAAGGTCTGAATCCAAATAATCACAGCTTGAACTCCACAATGGCGTCTTGTTCAATTCCACGCACGTACCGCATCGTGTCCGCATTTCTTGCGTACGCCGGACACCCCCGGACGCTCTCGGACACCCGGACAGGCCCGAGTGCTGCGTTTATTATGTGTTTATTGCCGCCCTTTGCCTTACTATCTGATCACTTCGGACCTTGTAAGATGGAAACAGCCGTGATATATTGCATTCATAAAGCTGTGTGTCCATTGGGAACGTCTACATCGCAACTTATTTCAACATTTGTTCCACTTGTATCTTGGACTGAAAAGATGACATAGTGGCTTAAATGTTATGGCCGCCAGTAAGCTGAATGTTGTGGTTTATCCCCTTTACAGGTTCTGCACAATTAGTTGTTCTGAGTCAAAGGGTACTTTATGTCTATTCTTTAAGTGTTTTAAAGACCCTGCGACACAGTTATTATGATTTGTGCGAAAGCTGTCCAGAACAAGGCATTCATGTTTACTTGCTTGTAAAATTGGCGCATAACAATTTGCAGCATGGGTGAGAATATGCTTGTACACTTTATTTTTATACCCTTAAGGTTAATGATTGCAGTATTTTATTTTCGCGTTAATGTAAGACAATATTATTATTTAGATTTTATTGTGCTTCACATGCCTCTAAAGTAGCCGGAAATCAAACTTCTAATAAAAATCACTTTGACTAAACTTTGGTTCTCTAAGACTAGACTTGACTTGACTTGACTTAACAGCACAGATAGCGTAGTGGTTTTAGTGTTGGCCTTACTACTGTCACTACGCTGAATGTGTTTGAATCCGACTCGGGACAATCATTTGTGTCATTCACATATGGTTTTGCCGAGTTTAGGTGTGCTTTGTGGCCGTTGTTTGAACGTTTGTAAAGTTCCCCGTGACACAGGAATTGTTTATAGTACGGTAGATGTCAATGAAAAAAATGACTTGCGTAGGTGGTACACGTGGTGTGTATAGAACTGGCTTTAGCGTGAGCAACTACACTTTGGGACTATTGATAGAAATAGTACGGTTAACTTAGCCATATATGTGTATGGAGTTGTCAAAAGGTTTTATGACCTGTTCTGAATGGGTTAACCGGCTTTTTATGATGTGGAAACACATCAAACTGACAGTGGACGCTAGCACAGTCCAATGAATATTTTAGTGTGAAATTTTCTTCAGTGTATTGTAGATAAAGGAAGCTCAGATTTACTTGACTTGCCTAGAGAGATTTATACCCACGGCTTTTTTTCCGTTTTATTCATGATACTAATTACCTACCTTTTTTAGGATAATGTAATATTGAAATAATACTTAATTAATTAGTGCGAAGTGGAGCTTATTTAATATTTAATAATAATTTATTAATATAAAGTATGAAGATAAGATATGAAGGCGTAAAACTGGCATTTTATTACATTTTCCAAGCTTCTTGACTTTAGTTGTTAATTACGTTTTAGTCAAAGTCAAAGTGTTTATTGCGAACTAAGTGAAGATACATAAGGTTCTTAGTAAAAGTATAGTGCTTAAAACTTAGTGCCTTTTACAAGCATTGCAATATTATTATAATAAACGAATATTTAAAAATTATTGTCTACCAACAATAATTGTTGGTAGACAATATTATTGTCTATATATTGTATATATATACAATATATAGACAATAATGTTACTTAGTACTTACATCTAAACCATATAATATTATAAGCTTATACGAAGTCTGTTATTTTATTATTGCAATATACATACATAATTGTGTGAGAGTATAAAGTTTTTTAAGTTCAACCTGCCTGTTCCTTTATTCCTGAGTTTTACTTTTAATGTTATAAACTACTTTTGCACCTGATCTTAAAGTGCCCTATGTTTTGTCTTTCCTTAATACGCAATAATCATGAGGAGTTTTGGTAGCTTTTTAATTATAATTAATAATAATATATATTTTTTTTTATATTCTATCACATACACACAACACCATCTAGCCCAAACTAAGCAGAGCTTGTACTATGGGTACTAGACAATGGATAAACATACATATATACTTTTTTTTTTGTAAATACATTCATATCATACATAGAAACACCCAGACCAAGACAAACATCCAAGTTCATGCATACAAATGTTTGACTTGTGCGGGAATAGAACCCGCGACCTCATGCGTGGCAGTCGGTTAAACCAACCACTACGCCATCGAGGCTGACATTAAATATATAAAACCGACATATTAAAACTATTAAGCTTTTTAATTATATTTAATTTTTTTTTTTATATATACTCTAATAGGCTTGCGTTTGACCGCGATCTCACCTGATCTTAAGTATAGATGAAGTCGACGATGGAGCACACTTGCCTAGAAGATACCTATTCACTCGCGACTTGAAGACACCCAGATTGTACTCATCGGGAAACACAGACTTAGGTAGCGAATTCCACTCCTTAGCACAGCGTATTTGAATCTGATCACCAAAGTAAGACATTTTAAAAACATGATTAACAAGTGGCACTGATTTTTCTTTAATGTTGCTAGTCAAAATGACCGCACACCGCCTGATGGTAAGCTGTCATGTGGTCTAAGAGCAGTGGCCTGGCAGTAGCCTCCACACCGTCCTCAGAACAGCTGTGGTGATGTTGAGGTCTCTACATTGATGGCCTGAGAAGGTGCTTTATCATGCCCCGCTTAAAGGACCCAGGTTTGAAGGAAGAAGAAAACACGTGCCTTGGCGGAGAATTCCATGCCTTGATCGTTCGGCAGATGTATGAGGACCCAAACTTGTTGGTGCGCGCTCTAGTCAACTGAGCCCAGCATGCGTTGCTCTGGATAGAAAAGGGGAGGGTGGGATAAGGTGGAAAACTCTTCAGAGCACTCCCCGTGGTATATTCTGTAAATATATGTCAATGAGGCAATGTCCCTTCGGAGTTGCAGAGGCTCCAGTGAACTAGTGACCCCTGGATAACAGCCTTACTAAAAAATGTATCGCTAACTAATACTTAGCCATCTTGCAGCTAAATAGCTTTCAAGTCTTATGTTTCTCATAAATATTTGAGATTCGTTTACAAATAAGGCTGAAATTGGTTACGGCTCTCAAACATTGTTATCTGCAGAACATCCACAATATATTGACACAAATACAACAACCGTATTAGTTTCAGTACCCTAAATAGTTTCACGTACAATGATACTTAGAAAAACATTACTTACAGTCCACCCGTACTAACATGAACCTATTGATATTATATTTCCTGTTACTATTGGGTAGTAGTGCCAACAGATATTATTATTCTTTATACATACTATAACAAAACAATGCAATATGAACCTCCCTGCTGTAAAGATCAGATAAGAAGTTCATATCCATTTGCATTTTTTATTACATTAAATAAGCACGTGACCCGTCTTATGATAGCTGTACACTTCGTTCAAGAATCATAAGGTGCAGTAAACAAAAGTATCAAACTCGTGTTACTACCTTTGTTAACATATTATATTTAATACTTGAAGAACCGTATAAAAGTCTATTAAGAAAAACCACATTAGATTTTTAGTCGATATCGCCTGCAGAGGCATAAATATGTGTCGCGGAAAAGTTTAAAAACATTCAAACAATGGTCACAAAGAAACACAGATTTCGAACAGCTATTTGTGGATCACACATTTTTTATCTCGTGTGAGGATCAAACCCATAACACTCGATGCATTGGCAGTGGTGAAGCGACCACTTAAGTCATTATCTACCCCATCTTTGCAGTCGACTGATAATTAACCTGGAAATTATCTATATAATAATTGCAGACATAATTGAAAACCTAAAAATCTTTGTCTGTCGTAAAATATTTTGTCGTTTGTTTCGCCATTTTTAACTCACCACGATTATGACATACTTAACTGTTTTGCATCATACACTTTCATTACATTATTCATGCATGCCTCGGTTTAGGGTACTCTTAAGCTGGCCTCGTTCCAAACCGTATCTGATTTGGTAAGACAACACTCGCTGTAGTCTTTCTATTCCTACACTCTCTTTGTGTAATCGTATACATATAGTATGGGCTTAGTGGCGCAGCGGTGATGGATTTGTCTGTTATATAAACTCTCGGGTTCGACTTTCGAAGTCAGGCAAATTGTTTGTGAGTTTTTCTGTCAAGAAAGTCTGAGTAGCAACATGGAGTCAGAAAGTGTACTCGTAGAACAGCATTAGGCTCGCCCCTTTCTACTTAGGACCTATAACTGTAGTAGGCGAAGTGAGTTTGTATAATACACTTCTCTCTAACTTCTGTAGGCAGAAGTGTATTACAAATTATAGTTTCTAAATAATGTATGATATGATATGATATGATAATGTATATGTATAGCCTCTGAGGCTAATGTAATGTAATGTAATGTAATTAGACTCCCTTTTCCTCTAAGTTGGTCCATTATGCGTGAGAGTCGGCCGGTTACGGAGATAGCCAGCCCAACTCCACCCAGAAGCACAGAAGTTTCCTGGGGTCTTCGCAGGCTTCGCGGAGTGACCTCGGGAGTTGTTGAGGATTTCCTTACGTTGTGCTGTTACTCCCACACATTCCAAGACTACATGGGCAGCAGATTCTTCTTCGGTCAGACATCCCCTACAGAGTGGGCTGTCTGTTGCTCCAATGTTGTAGAGATGTTTGTTCAGGGGACAGTGTCCTGTTAGGATCCCCATGATGGTCCGAAGGTCCAATCTTTGTAGGTTGAGCAGGCGGTGTGTCAGACGTGGTGAGATGGCCGGTAGGGCTGCTCTCGACTGTCTACAGTCCGTTGTCCGTGCCCAGCGTTTATTATGTTGGCTCTGAGTGCGAAGCCGCATCCATGTTTTTAGTTGTGAGGATGGTAGAGGGAGGAATGGAGATGGACCTTCCGTGGTGGTTCCCGACCCTCTTCTAGCCAACTCATCTGCAGCATCATTGCCCAGTGATTCACTGTGCCCCTTTATCCATTGTAAGGTCACTGTGTTTTTTATGGATATTCTTTCGAGAGCAAGGTGGCATTCGTATACGAGCCTGGAGTTGCAGCTATTGCTCTCTAGGGCTCTAAGTATTGCTGTGCTGTTGGAGAGGATTCGTATCCTGTAGCCTTCAATCCGTCTCCTATCGATCGCGGTGGCGGCCTCCGTGATGGCCACACATTCGCATTGGAAGATAGAACTGTGTGAGCCTAGTGTCATAGATGTGTTAATATTGAGATCCAGGGAGTGAACTCCTGCACCGTTCCCTGTATGGTTTTTGAGCCATCGGTGTAGACTCGGACCTCGTTGATTCCCGATTGATCTCTCTGTTCCTCATGAAGTTGTACATGGTAGTTTTTGTTGAATAAATGTTGTTTGGAGATCTTATCACACGGAGCGGCGGGCATTGGTTCAGCCTCTGAGGCTATATATTATTTTGAATATTTTAAATTGCTAGACTTATATGAACATGTCTCTGTAAGTGCATAAACCACGCATATTCGTTAGCGAGAAACAGCCCATGTCATATACATACTAAAAGCCTATCACACAGTTTGATGTATCACCCGCATCGGTCTTTCGGACGTGCTAACTAGAGAACGAATGAACGATGACCGTCGAAGCCTTCATAACTGGCACGTAAAAAACTTCAGTGCCAATTAAAGTTCTGTCAAAAAACTGAAACGTTTGCCAGTGCTAGAGTTGATTTTTTTAGAATAAATGTTCTAAATTATTATTTTTTTATAATCCTTTTCGTAGATTTTTTAGCTGACAAACTGTTACGTTGGAGCTCTATATTTTTGGTATCATATTTTCTTTTGAACGTGAATGTGAAGCTGAGGCTTTTTTATTTTATTGCTAGAAATGGATTCTTACAATAAAAAGAGGTTTGGTTGAAGGCGTTCTATACGGTACGAGATTATGGCATGGTAACAAATATGGTTAATTTTAGGTCATATGATACAAAAATGTTCATATGATCTACAGTATAAAAACATCTTCACTAATATTAAATGCTAAACTCGATAAAATAATTATATGCTTGCTTAAATAGTTGATATTAACGAGCGAGATACAACCTCACACAAATCCTGAAGCAATGAAACCCAGCACAAGTTTATTTGCCTAAAAAATATCTCGTTTTTAACGTATCCGTAGAAACACTATCTACTTCTTTTAACTGTATCTGAAAATAACTTCAATGTTTTAAAAAGTCTCGTCAAGTTTGCATTTGCCAGCTAAAAGTGGCTAAGTCTTTTCTATCTGTAATCTTGTGAGATTGAATCGAATAGGAGAGCGCTCTCTTTCGCTAAGTGGACAATTTGAGAGCTTAAATATTCAAAACCTTCTAAAAGTAAAATACCTATTTAAATTTCTTACGTACAACTTGTACGTAAGAAATAATTTAAATTATTTTTGCTATTAAGTAAGTGTCTACCTTTACTTTACTATAAAAGACAGTTAAAATGTTGCGTATATACATTGAACCTACGAGCTACGTTTTAAAATCTACTAATCAACTAAGTAGTTTATGTCAATGTGTTTCAAAACGTTTTATGTGTTATGAGTCTGAGAAAAAAGCAATGATATTTAGAGCTTCTATCTGTTTTTTTAGGACAAAACTATTAAACAGATCTTATTGCTGCTTATTATTATTGCAAGCGACTTTAGGCTACAGTAAATGCTTGCCGTTAAGCATAACGTATGTTTGTTACAATTTTTTATTATGCTATGCTCTTAATTAAAGATTTCATAAAAATGCATTTTTCAAGTATGATTCCTTGTTTATTGCCAGTGTAAAAATAGCATATTATGTAATTGATCACACATTCCAATAATACGGTCAATACCATAAGCAGCACATAGGTACTTTTCTATAAATCATATGTATGTATGTTTTAAAGAAAAGTATGTACTGCTGCTTCAAGGAAAAGATTTTGCTAATGCCGCCCCATTATTTCCGGTCTCAACATAAAACACCAACATTCTTACCTGCACTATAATATTGACACATTAACATTTAATTTTTACCAACAGTTACTCTCATAAACTATTCCACAGCGATAACCACACCTTTCCCCCTATTATGCTAAACAACACTAACTTCACCATTCTATTTTAACGGGAACTAATTATAGACCGTCAGAAGTGGGCACTTAAGGGCAGCAATACATCCATGGTGTGAACGGTACCGTCCCTTTTGTTGCGTAACGTAAACTTGCTGGAAATTTGACAGTTTTACGGTATATAAAGGCGGTAATGGATGAGAGGGTGTTTAGCGATAATTAGCGAACAGCGCTGCGTGCATAAATCATGCTAGGAACCTTTGTTCAAGGAGGTCTCATGGAGTGCGTGGAATATTTCAACTAAAAACGTCTAAACATGGACTCGTCGTGAATCTGTGATTAATTGTGCAATTAAAATTTTATGTTTGGTGTGCAGTTAATTAAACTGGTATTTGTATCAAAATGTCCGGTAGAGTGGCATTTATTTTATGATTAATCACAATACGGTCAAACGCAATAAATTTCTTTTTAAAAGTTTTGGTGGTTGAGGAGCTGTCTATCAATAATATATCAGCCACTTAGTGGTAAGCGATAGAACTCATGAACGTGACTGCGTCTTTCTGGCATTGCTTCTGTAAAAACAACAACCCAAAGAAAACAAACATTCTTCCCATCAAAATGTAGTTAGCGATGGATAGCATAGTTGTAAGTTGTTGCCTCAGTACTGTCATGACGCCAAGTGTCATGGTTTTGGAAGCTATACAGGAGAAAAATTGCTGATCTCCACTGGTTCTAAACTTTTTTTATGTCCGTTGTATCAAGTATGTAAGCCCCTCGCGATACAACAATGCTCCAATTGCGAAAAATAAGCATTGTAGAAAAAAGAAATGGAAGGACTGATACATGCCAACATTCGGAAGGAAATCCAAATTTTTCAAAGCTCGGCCCCCACAATCATAAGGGTATTATATAATTTCTACATAACCTTTCATCCATGTGATATAACATAGGCTACATTTATGGTTACTTTTACTAACAAATACATAGCCTGATGCATTAGTGCGTTAATGTCCAATGTTAATCTATATTAATATTATTATAAATAGGTAAGATTTGATTTCTTGTTTGTTGTTTGTAAGGATTTATGTCAAAAACTACTTAACCGAGTTTCAACATTTTTCACTGTTTTAAAACTATATTATTATTGAGTAACATAGGCTACATATTTTTTTAAATTACTGTTTCTAACGTAATCTACTTTTCGCGAGCGAAGTCGCGGACAAAAGCTAGTCAGTAACATATTAATTAAAAAAAGTATATAATTATGTATGCTTATTCATTGTCCAGTACCCATAGTACAAGGTCTGCTTGTTTGGGCTAGATGGTGTTGTGTGTATGTGGTAGAATATTATTATTATATTATTATTAATTACGAGAGCCAGGGATATAAATCCAAACAACTATTAAAAACGACGTTAAGTGATAATTAAAACAGGCATAGTAATATAATAGCATGTAGCGGTGAGTTTACATTCTTACGTTTTCACTGAATCGGTTTGCCGATACGGCTTACTTATATGCAATGAAAACTAAAGCGTTGACATTATAAGTTTCCCGAGTCGGATTTCTGGTATGCTTTGGACGTATACGAAAAAAACGCTGACATTGCTTTTTTTACCCTTTAGCTGTCCCATAATAGATACAATAGAATATCTACTGTTAAGTATCATTGTGATTCATGGACCAATTGTTAAGACTTATTATAATTAATTATTCTTCAGTTTTCATCGCTCTTTTTATGGAGCACATATGCACTACGTAGGTACTTAATTTTGTTATATTAAAATTACGTTTCGCAAAGTAAATAAAAAAAAATGTACAATGGTAACCGATGTCGTCCCATTTTAAAAATAAAGGTCCTCAAAGACAATTTTAACAAGCAGTTTAACAGTAAATTGAAATTATTAACATACCAGCACAAAAGAAATTCAGAAGGATTCAATAAGGAACGGAAAAAAGGGGACCGACCCCGATCATTGGCACCCCTCTTATAATACTTGCTAAGGTATATACGATGATCCGGCTATATTTTGTATAGAACAGGCCTAATTAGGGGAATATCGACACAGTGGCGGATTAAAAACAAAAATACCATAAAAGCGTGATAAGGTTATAAAAGGGTCCGCTGAGTGCCAAAACGAAAAGCAAAAATAACTACTTAGGGAAAGAATCGCGTTCAGTTAAATTAAAAATACCGTCTTGCCAAAAAGCCTCTGAGAATACCAATATCAGAATATTTTTTCGTACGTACCTATTTGCTTGTTAACATTACCTTTGTTATACTTTTACCTGAATAACGTATTTTACTTTGATTTATCTATCCGTTGTTATAATAGGAATGGACATTGGATCAGAAGACACGATCTCTGTGTTCAACTCTATATATTGAAACTCATTTCGGGATGTATTTAAAGGCTAAATACTATTTTGTTTGTCCACTGAAAGGTTATTTTTGTTTCTTTTGTACGTCACCATCAGTAAGAAAACTAAGTTATTTTAAACGTACAATTCTCTGGATTTGTAGTATCTTATCTTATGTCCAATGGGGCCAGTCAGTGCAGACCGGCGACACTTCGATCAAGTGGGATCTTTTGTGTCGACACTCTCCCAATAACGACTACCATAGATGTTCATGGCAGCCGGGACCGACGGCTTAACGTGCTCTCCAATAATTGTCAATCAATACGCAGATAATTTCGAAAAGTCATAATATAACTTCCGAAAATCAGAGGTGCGTGACTGGGTTCGAATCCGAGACCCTCTGCATTGCAGTCTGTTGGTGTCCCCACTGAGCTATCGCTGCTCTTTTCCTGGATTTATAGTAAACACATTGCGTTTCTTTATTCTTTGATCCTTCAATAATTATACAATTACCAAGTGGTTCGAGAAGCCTGATTTATATGGTATATACAGATTTTTGTAAAGGAAACAAAAATTAAATCGGCGTGAAAAAAGACCTTGCTGTTTATACACTAACGATAGAACTAAATATCATACAAACAGATGTTTACAATTTTTCTCGACTGATGCGTTTTGTTTTAGAAATAAATGAATTACGACTTTATTAGCTTGGTTTGTATCTATGTAACGGAATCTTTGAATGTGATTTTCATCCCTTTCAAACCGACGGATTGATTTGAAACTTTGTACACTTATCGAGGGCAGTTGCAAATAAAATAATTTAGAAAAATTAAAAAATCATAAAAATAATAATAGTTTAAAAACTAAAAAACACGCTTAGAAAAATAAAAAATAATATAATTTTAATGTAAAAAAGCATGAGGTACTTTCTAAGATATTTTGATACCATCACGCTTTTTTACATTAAAATTATTAAATTATATTATTTTTGAAAGCGTGTTTTTAGATTTTTAAGCTTTTATTTCTAGTAAACATTTTAGGGGAGTCACAATCCGCAACTCCGCTAATGAGTCTTGCAGCCTTGTATCCAAATGCAAAACTAACTAAATACCCTAGTACCTCAATACCATAGTCAACTTTGCTTCATAAGCTTCAATACGTTAGTTTTTCCAATTAAAACTTGCCAGTATGAACTTTTAACTAGTAAATACGAGCCATCGTAATAATTAAACCAATATGGTAATTACTGGTATTATATACGCTGGTACACTTTTTTTATTAAATTAATTTCGTTCCAATTATGTGGTTTGTTTGTTGTCGCTCTAGACATTGTATTGATACGATATGAATTTTTGCTTTCATAATTGTAAAGTATTTATTGTTTGTGCCTGTTGTTTTGTTGCCATGTACATTTATAAGAATACAGATTTGTACATATGCATACACATACTTCGAACGAATTAACCATACATTAATTTATCAACATCAACGTCTTCCTTGATTTGATAATTGCAGATATAATAAATGATGTATGTCATGATAAAACTTTCTTCAACAAAGTAAGCATTTACGCGCCTTGGTTCCACTAGAGCTTCTGAAATGAGTCAAAGGAGTAACTTAATTGTTTTCTGTAATAATTTACAAACTGCCCTTAATTTGTATAATACTTTGAAGATATATTACGAAATCCACAAATCAAGCGGCGCGGCGTTTTTAATTTTCAGTTATTCAGTAAATTAAGTTGATGTTCTTCAACGTTTACTAGGATATGACAAAGATCTTCGTAAATATGTCAAGGACTCTCACAAATACCTTTTAATAAGAGCCATTTCAAACGTCTGTCACTGTTTCTCTTTTAAATTGTATTAAATTATTTGCAATTTTTGATGAAATGCCTGCTTACGAGCGAAGTTCTAGGTAGTTTAGATATATATTAAATAATAAATTCAAGACGATTTAATGGCGATCAAAATGAACATAAAAACAGGTATAAATTATTATATATATATTATTGATAACGAATTGTTATTATCAAGAACATAACGGAATACCTTATTCTAAATACATTTAATTTGTTATGTTGCCATAGTAAATAAAAATTAAAAGTAATTGAAGCGGTTGAGGCGTATTCATTTAGATTAATAACAAGCTCCCGGGAGGCGAGCGGAATAATCCTTGCAATTAATTGGAAGCTAACGGATTCCACATTGAATGAAAAAGTAAAACCTTTTCCACAATACTCTAAATCTCCACAGAACTCTTAGCAAATTATATTTGAAAGATTAGAAATAAAATTAACAGCCAATGAGGTTGTAACAAAAAATAATGCAAATGTCAAAATAAAAGCCTGATATTTGTAATAAAATATAAAAACTGCACGGATGGTGAAGTCGTGCGCCGAGTATTATGGGTTCGAATCCCACATAGGACTAACATTTGTGTGATCCACTAAGAGGACTGAATGTTCTTTGTTTGGATGCTTGTAAACCACAATACTACTGCGCTATGCGCAATATACTGCGCAATACATATCTTATTCCTAGTGCGGACTTGTGACTTCCTAGTGACATTAGACTTAGGGCTCATCTTTTTATTGTAAGAAACGATTAAAATGAGAAGGTATTTCCACACCTTGACAAGCTTAACTAAAATTAACATATAATTGAAAGATTCTATATGATCAACCGATGATCGACGAACTTATTCGATGTTTAAAAAATCAGCCGGCAATCGAATCTAATTACATTAAGAATTAGTCCGATAGTATGTATCACAGCAAGTACACTAAAACAGAGACCAACAACGAGTCTTGTAGTTATTTACTACCTTATTATTTTGGCAGTCGTAATTACTGCATCACAAACTTTTATTTCAACACCAACTGAATGTATCATAACAAACAGTCAAATTAGTTTAGCTGTTTGGTTCAAAACTTTTATATTTCAGATGCACTGTATTAGATTTGCAAAGTTTTAAACTAGTTGGTGACTCTGCAAATGTGGCGAATTTTGTTCGGTTTCTGTTTGTTATATATAAACAGTTTGAATTTGAATATTTACCGTATGAAATATTAGTTAATATGAAACTTAAATAATCGCTCATGGCTGCTATCAATATAACGATGAAAGGTAAAATGTATCTTTATTCACATGTCTCAATTTAGATACAGTTATTTGTAACTTAGTTCAATAGTTTATATTCTTGATGACCACAACTAAAACCAACTTGGTTAGCTCAAACATGCATTTACAGTGAGCAAGCTTGTAAACAAAGATTACCATTCTGGAGGCCTCTTTTACCAACAACACACGCTCTAGGTATTATTCCTGTATTGCTGAGGACTTTACAAACAGTTTAACAACAGACACAAAGAACAACCTATCGTTACAACTATTTATAAATTAGACACGTATTTGTCGTATGTGGGTATTAAACCCACAAACACTCGACGCAGTGACAGTGGTAAGGAGCCACTACCCTATGCGTGCAGACAAAACTTATATTCATATATCACACTTCGGTGGTATAAACCTTTACAATTTAATCTAGATCTAGGTAGTTGAAGCATCTGATCCAATAACTATTAGAAAAGTAAAAAAGAATAAGGCTTATTTTGTATTTTTATAACCACAGTAGTAAAACAACCTCTCCCATTTGATAGTAAGCGCTTATTGTTGCCGATGGAGCCTAGCAATACACGGAGTATTACTTGTGCGCTACCAACGATTAGAATAAGCAATACGTGTGCTACCAATCTATGGAACACAGATAACTAGTCGCCTGCTGACAGCACAGCGCCCCCATAACGCATCTATAAACCCTACTCATTTTCTTTTCTTTTTCCTTTTAAAAAAAGATAACTCCCGCACTAAGTATAAATCCTGTGTCACAGGGGACTTTACAAACTTTCAAGAAACGGACACAAAGAACATCCAGACTCGGAACAACCATTTGTGGATTACATAGTTTTGTCTCGTGTGGGATTCGAACCTACAACACTCGGCGCAGTGGCGGTGGCGAGGCGACGAGTTTAACCACTACGCTATCCATGCAATCAGTAATACAACAAAAGATTGTAAAAATGCAACCTTATATAGGTCGGGGGACTTTCCTAGTCGGTCTACTCCAATTTGACTAATACGCCAGGAGGATCTCATAATAATAATATTCTATAACATACACACAATACCATCTAGCCCAGTGGTCGGCAACCTGCGGCTCGCGAGCCGCATGCGGCTCTTTGGGTCCTCGGCAGCGGCCCTTCCAAGAAATGTTTAGAGCAGGCACAGAATATTACTTATTATCTTGTTTTATAAGTATGATATCAAATTTTATTTTATTTACTGGTATTTAAACTAAGACGTATTAGGCAAAGGCAAGCTTGAGAGTGTTCTTTTAATCCTAATTATTTCCGTAACTACGTCTTCTGCTAAAGCAAAGCTTAAGTTAAAAATGGCTCTTTGAATAGATTTCATTTGTGTATTATCTATATTTGGCTCTTTTGGACGACAAGGTTGGCAACCTTGCACTGCTCTACAAGTGTTGCCAGTGCTGCACAGCACTGATCTAGCCCCAACTAAGCAGAGCTTATACTATGGGTACTAGACAATGGATAAACATAGATATACACTTTTTTATTTTTGTAAATACATACATATTATACATAAAAACACCCAGACCAAGACAAACATCCATGTTCATGCACACAAATGTTTGAATTGTGCGGGAATGGAACCCACGACCCCATGGCAATCGGTTACACTAACCACTACGCCATCGAGGCTACGTGACCAACATTTAAAGAAGTATATCTAGTTTAATATGATATGAAATATAATAGGGTTATACCAACATTTACCTTTTGATGGCTTTATTTACAGATTTCTGTTAATATGAGACAAATAGTAGCACATAGATAGAACAATCCATCTGTAGTGTGTAAAAATAAAGTGTAAATATAAGATATTTAAAAATAAAACCATCCATAAATGTCCTCAATTTAGCTGTCTACCCCAAATTAATTAAGAAGGTACTTCACTCGACTCGAAGTCAAGTATCCTTTCTGCTTCGTCTTCTATGGCCACAGTCAGCCATATTCGACCACAATACATATATCGAGTAGGGATAGACACTATTACATTACATTGATTTTCATTAATCCGATGTGTTTAATTAGTGACAGCTCAACTAATGAGTACGTACGTAAATACACATACGTATGCAAATGTAATCCATTTGTTTAGTCAATCGTGAATCAGTTGATAAAAAGCTTTCCACTTTTTGTATGACTATAAAAATAGATAATTTGAATCTTTGAATAAAATATAGTAATTTACACAAGCCATTTGTCAAAGCTTTGTTACGATACAAATTTCTAAGAAATAAAGTAACTTCTGAAATGTAAAAATATGATAATAACTCTTTGTTTTGATAAATAATAAGAAAAATACCGAGATTCTTTATTTTATATACTTAATACAATACCTAGAAATTGTTATACAAAAATAGACAGAATGTAGGAAAAATATTAGTGGTAGTAAATAACCAATAGTATTCCTGAAATAGGAAATACGTTAATATACATATAACTTGGCACAAATGTGTGCATATTTTTTAGTAATAATAGGGCTAGAACGTTTTTAGGCCATTGAAAATAATACAAAGAAATAAATTATTTAATACTAAGCTAAATGAAGCGTGCACAAAAATTTCACGGTAATATATAACAATGTTTGCACAATTTTTCTGGGAGTATTCATTACATACATATATCGAATCGTATAAAAATATTTGTTAAATATTCCGAATGACGTTACAAGAGCGAAGTTCGGGATCCTAATATCAATGGAGAAATTATCGACGTCCCACAACTTGCGTTCAACTCGAAAGTAATCGATGAGGTGCTGAGAATTGGATTCTGTCGGCCCTCGCAAACTTTATATTCAAATATTACTTCTGCCTGACGAAAAATATTGAAAAAACCAATTCGTTTTATGATTTTACGATGTTTTAGAAGTAAAAGGTGTTGCTGTTTATTGAAGAGGTCGTGGAACAAATTGCTATGAGTTGAATATTTGAAATAGCTTCACGTATCTAGATTCCGCATGTGTTCTCCTGACTTCCACTAGTCAATATCAAGATGCCGCAGTTGACCTATTTATCAGAGCGCGGAAAATACGCGGTGCACGTATCGACTAAGATATGACATCAAGAACGTGTTTCCTACAATTTCATCACTTTTTCAATATTCATTTGGCGTGTTTTGAAAGAATTTAATATAGGGAATGAATAGCATGTAAATCATAAAGTTGCTCTATAGCAAGTTCAAAAAATGTTACACTATATTTGAGTAAAATTACAGGTCATCAAAAATAGAAACGTTTAAGATATACATATTGTCTTTCTCATAGAATAAATGGTGCTTTTTAGTATAAATAATCTTTTTCAATGTACAATAATAAAAAAAGTAGTGTAGGAAGATCTAGATTATAATTGCTGTGCTTTAACTAAAGTGGTCAGAAAAAAGAAAAGTATATCAAAGACATTTTTTGAGTTTTCTCTGTAACATGAGTCTATCCTCTCTACTATAATTAGTGTTTCAACCAAGCTTTCCTTAACGAAATAAGAGTAATCTGAGAAATATCCAATTGATCCTTTTTCAAGACACTATACAATTCTATACATAAATAAGTAGGTATTCGTTACCTGGGGCGTCAAATTAACCATTTATTAAAGGTGTAACTTGGGAACGAGCGCCACTAGTGTCCTCTTTGGGTAGAATGCTCTAATTACTTACTAAGATACATTTATGTACACCTATGGATTTAGTGCTAATGAATCGTTTTTAAGTGCTATCAAATATTTTATTGCTTTTATACGAGTGCAGATTAATGAAATATAAATATTAGATTAAATTGAAATGAAGCTAGCTCCTCTTTACTTAACTTATAAATAAATATACTTTGGAATAATCTAGGACTGTTTCTGACATTTAGGACTACTAAATTGTAATACTTAGCTCTGTAATATGAATCATAGTTAAAACACGAAAGTATCATCTATTACCTTGATATCTAGTAGTCTACACCACAAAAAAGAGTTGAAACCGTCTAGATGTCAAAATTGACATTAATAAAATAAACTATAATAACAATTTAATAGCTATCCATATCTTAAACTATTAATAATCTTATGTACTTAAGTCCTTAGAATTAAATACTATAATAGTATTATATGAATATTTTTTAAAAGAGCTGGATGTTTTCATTTGCAATATAATATCTAATAATAATTTATTCAATCCTCGCAATACGTTAAAATTTTCACGTCGGTAGTCAAAAGGAAAGCAGACAGAAATCTAACAAAGAAGCGCTCAATTGTTTGATAATTGTGTTAATATGTTGCCTTATTTCTTCTGCTTTACTAGATACGCTTCCAATAATAGTTTTAACAACATACATTAGTATTTATAATATAATATTAGTTAGTACTAATATTATATTGCGTATGTGAGTTTTTGTGTTACGCTTTCACGCCTCAACTACTCTACTGATCATCATGAAATTTCGTTCCGTACAACATATTTTTAACTTTCAGAAACACTACGTATACTGTTTCTGAAAGTTAAAAATATCTTGTCAAATCTACTGATGAAACCGCGAGTAAAATCTAGTTATACTAAAACACTCGTTAAAGATCAAAAATTTGCTATACCTGTGAATGCCTGAGTAGGTACATGGCTTAGATTTTCGAGAACAAATTGGAGTCAAGAAAATGCGAATGGGACGATGAGAAGCCAAAGTGTGGGTGTGGATCAGTCATTAAAACGGATGAAAGCCAAACGGTATATGCTGAGTAAACCACTTATTTTATTATTAATTACAGAAGAGTTTTGTGTGCTACTTTCTATAATATCCAAAATTTTACCACTAGTAAAATATTTCTGGTAATATTAATGTGTTTGCTTACTTTTATTATTGCGGTTTTATACTAGCAATGTGGCAAGCAATTACTCGACCTGCCTGGGTTTAGCGGGTAATCTTAAAACACTGGATATATCTCCCGCGCATTGTGAACAGTTAATAATAGGAGTAGTTATGTTACCAGAATAAGGGCCAAATATGACACGGGCCCGTATACTCAAAGAGCCTAAAAACTTTTAGCAAGAACACTGAACAAGGTTTGTTCGGTTTATCTTCTACAGACCAAAATACTTGCCCAGTCAGGCTGTTTAAGCAAAATTCTAGGTTTAAGCAGATATCCCCTGTGCCTCATCTCATCTTGTGAAGGTCAACAAAATACATCGACATAAAATTAGAGAACATATAAATCGCCGGAGATGGTGCGACTGCCTCAGGGGTGTAGCGAAAGTGAATAGGATTGTTGTGCATGAGGTTATGGGTTTGATTTCTGGGTCTGGCATAAGTGTTTGGGGTGACCTGTCAAGAAATCACTACTAAAATAAGTCTGAAACTATAATCGATGATAGCAATAGCCTCGTGCTCTATTACGTGGGACCTAGAAACATACCTAGACAAATATGGATGTAATACCCGCCACAGCCTACCCCTTTAACGATATAGTTATGAGTAATTATGTAAAAACCATAAACTCAGAAGTAAAGAAGTCAATCGCGGACTCTGAGCTTTCTTCTGGATAATGTGACACGTTATTCCTTTTATGGGACATCTACGGCGGAGACGGCATATTACTGTTAACAGGAATTTCAACAGGAAAATACACTATGAAACTCAAAGAAACTCAAATTTTCTATCACTTATTGATCAGTATATAAATAAGATCAGATCGAATCACGATTTGCATATCTTAACTAACAAAATTGATCTTGTACTAAAGATTTAGAGATTGCTTTATGTAACAACAAAAAGCGATTTAACATTTGTAGATCTTATCTATAACGGCACCTTGCTTGTTTAGGAAAATTATAAATAATATAGATTACATTTGGACCTAAAATATTTTAAGGTCTTCCCAAAGGGTTTATATATAAAACAAGATCGAATCTTGAGCTTAAGAAATATAAATTATTTTACCTGACAAGAACTACCATTTTAGAAGGAGAGCAATCATGAAAGTAGCTCTACTTTAAATAACAAGATTAACAAAGGTACATTAAAAAGATAATATCTTTGATAGTATTTATATACTTAGCCAGTAAAGTCTCTATGATGAAAATATAATATCCGAAAAAGTTGAAGTCGTGTTTAAATAATGTCCTGCTATAAAATTTCTATAAGCTACTGCCCCAGCCCGAGCCATTTACATAAAAATTGAACTTTTGAACAGCGCTCCATGCAAGAAAAAGTTGGGCAAAGTCATTGATCAAATATTTTTAAACACGTATCCAAAGTAAGGTAATGATCAAAGTTAAAGCTGCAATCAGGGAGATAAAGACGGAAATGTTTACCGTTCGAAATCATTAAAATTGAGCCAAATTTATGATTAGGAGAAGCTTAACGATAGACGTTGTAAGATTAAGAATACCTAAATAAAAATTTATCTTCTCAACGTAGACACGTGTATTTTCTTACTTAGTATATATTATAGCTTTATTTTAATCTTGGAACACAGTTATGTATACCATTCAACACGCTATATAGAAGTAATAATAATTATATTAATATTTCTAGAATTTAACGTTTGTAACTTAATTATTTTGTGACAGTAAAGATCTCAAAACAATTTATCTTCTTTAAATCCTAAAGATAAGCCCAATCTAAATCCTCGTCTACATTTATAACACAATTAATCAATTTTACTGAAATGTTTAATATATTTTAGACTGTGTTTTATTTCAAGCCAATTTCTGGTTACAGGAACTAATTACGTTCTAATTGAGCATAGCATTTCTGTATAGTAATTGACGACTATGATATTTTGATAACCTTTAATAGCCTATCACTAAATCGAATAACGAAATTATTGTACTACTATTATATAATAAAACAAAACATATTATTATTATTATTATATCAAATTAAACACCATGACGCTATATTTTATACAAAATAGTCTTGGAATTAAATTTCTATGCCATAACAAATGTTCAAGACAATATTTTTTGTTATGAATAAATAAATAAATAACTACACTTCCATGATACGAAATAGTACGCACTATTAAAAATAACAGCTACATTGTTTTAGCGCTAATGAAAAATAAGTGTTATTTCCTATCCCATCTCTATGAATACTGTAATAACCATTGCGTTAACTCCCACAATATCTACCGTGATGAACAGTTAACCCACTCTACGTTTTTCATCCGAGCCAGCATAAAAATTTAAATATAATCTCGCGCCCTTCTGAAATAATCTGACAGAAAAGATCGCAAAAAAAGAAAAATTGAAAGTCAAATGTTGCAACGAACACTTCGAAAATTCGCTTAAATGTTTAATGCTCTAAACAGACGACGTTCTCTACCTTTTTACGCACGTAATACATGTTAAAACACGCCTAAAAGGTTTATTTACTCGATTATGAAGCCTTTTGTTGTTTAACAAGGCTTTGGATAATGTATACTCCAAAAATAATTTGTTTTAAAAGCAGTTTTATATTGTTTAGTGAATTAAATTGTGTCGTAACATATACCAAAAATATGTGTGCCTTTTAACGAAATAACTGCTTGGAAGGTTTCATGCGGTGCCTTTTCGCAGAAAGTAATTGGCACCCAACGTGGGACCCAAAAGAAAATTGGCGCCCACGTTGAGACTCACATAGTTAACCCATGCTTCCTATTTAAGTTGGTTTCCTTTTAAACGAGCATTAGTAAAAAATACGCATACTCATCGTGATATTTTAATAGGAAAGCGCCAACAATCAAACTTCCATTACTTACGTTTGATTACATACCGTCCTAATACTGTTTTGCATAATAAAATTCCATAGAATATTTTCAGTTTAAGATTTAATCTGCACCTACCTGAGATACGAGATGCCGACACACTAAACAAGGAATATCGGAACACAATACCTTCAATCCACGTTTTTGATACACATCAAACACAATGCATATCTAAATCCACTGACACAGGCACTATCACTGCGGTGTTGTTTTATTTTTTCGTTTCACAATCACTCGATGCGATTTGCAGGCGCTCCCAAAACCGCGCGCGACGTCCGCTCGGCACCAAGTTGCGGCCACTACTAGCTGCCTGCCGCCGCGCAAGCTTCTGCGGCCCGCGTCAAAGAGTATTTCGACCGTTCGGATTGGTAGAATTGTTAGATGATAGCGCTCACTAATCATTTGCGAATTTCTCAATATTTTCCCCTGTTTTTCGTTGACAGTTATTGTATCGTTTTGAAAATTAAGTTACGGCTTAATAAATCAAAAGACGTTTTGGAAAATATTGGAAATCGTTTTACATGTAGATATTACTTATAAAATGACCAAGTTGTCTTATAATGATAAAAACGCTTACTACACCAGTATTTGCGAAACTTAAGTTCACGGGTAGCTTAAAGTATTCCAACTGTCGCTCGTCGCAGCGTCCCATGACAGTTGATCTCAATTTCTTTAGATGAAGTTGCTAGGAATATTTATTTTTAGTAAACCGTTGTGGATGTTAAAAGTAATCAAAATAATTGATTGTATATCACCATTTATACGACGTTTAAACCTTTGTTTTAGCAATATAATGAGACTTTAGCTGTTTTCATAATTTAGAAGGATTATCGTAATAATCTAACATGATCTTAGGAATGCCTCTACTGCGCAATAGTATAATAATTCTATGCCGCACCCTGCCTACTAAATTGACAAATGAAATTTTTATGACTGCACCTACGACTTGTTTCGCACTAATGATGCTGTGTGCATTATGACAAAGCACCTCCACCCTACTCACATTACACACAGAGCTCAGGGTTAACACAAACTCGATTAAAACGTTAAACAAATCCCAAACATTTTGCAAAGAAAACTTCACGACATACGGAATACGTGATACACATTCGAAAAAGCTTCATTGGACGCGTGAAAGGAAGCTTGTAATTAGCGTCAGGGATCTTCACAAACGTCCCATTTCCCGGACACGGTACCGAAAAGTAGGGCAGTGGCAGCCCTGGTTTGCGACACACACAAGCACACATATACAAAAACACACATGGATAAACATCGCCCCGGCGAAGTTAGCACTGCAAACGTGTAAACGGAAGAGATAGGCTTTCTTTGACTTCTTTTAACTGTCCGAGGGAGCTGTAAATAGGATGCAAACAGAGATATGGCTACCTGTCGCCGTGAATGAAAAATTAGTGTGTCTCTACTGAGAGCTGTGTTTAGAATTGTTGTGGGGACAAGATCGCTGTTTTATGCTTACAGAGTAAATAGAAGTAAAAGTTTTTTAAACAAATTCTTATGTTATGCTCGGTCTGTTGTTGTACGCTGAGATATACTATGATAATAATAAACCAACGTGGTGTGTTTGACTGTGATAAGTCTCTGAGGAATACTTGATTATCTCTTAGGAATACTTAAGTATGTTCTTCTTTTGAATGTAACTATAAACATACCTATATTCTATCCTAACTATAGTATTATACTTGCGAATATGAGTTTGTTTGTTATTCTTTCACGACTTAGCTACTCGACCCGTCATCATGAATTTTGCGTACCCCTTGTCAGGGAAACAGAAAAGGTCATAGGGTACCTTTCATCCAGAAAAAAGTACTGTTACTAACCCAATCTACATTTACGCGAGCGAAACCGGGGGCAAAATCTAATTTTGCAATAAATGTGCCAAATTTACAATTTGTTTTAGGTAACATTACGCAAGGGATGTGAATGCGACTGCTACATGTGGTCTAGGGCTCGATTCTCGTGTCGGACTTTGTGTTATTTGGCATTTTATGTCAATAAATTTAGCGGTAGCGGCTTGGAGTATGGACATGTGCTCGGTGGACGGCAATAGGCCTGCCTCCTATTAGAAGTAGGACTCAAACCTATACCTGGCTTTGGTGACCCCAATACACCCCTACCTATCATTTGAGACATAATATTAGCTTATTTTAAGTGTACTACCTTTCCCGTTCTAAAGAATTCTAACGAAAGAAAATAAATACTTACGTATAACATGCCTATGTATGTACTCCTGATAATGATTTGCATTTAAAGTCATAAATTATATACCTACTTAATAATAACAAGTATAAACTGCAATATGTAGCTCGAGGGCAGCTTGATGATATCCAATTTTTCCAAAAGACTATGATACTTCTTTTTTTCATAAATTGTATTTAATCTGAAAATGTTATGTCGAACTTACATTGTTATAAAATATGTGCTGTTTTCATACTTTCTAGTCATATTAAAAACAGAAAGAACGACTGACGCGTGTTGACAGATATTTTTATCAAAAGTCTCAAAACGCGCGACTAATACCCCAGGTAGGGTTCATAAGACGATTAACGTAACCTACCCTTAGTTGTTTGATTAGTTCCAGTATATATACGTAAGCTAACATTCATTATCATCATCATTGGCCACAGTATCTATTGTAAGCATTAAGTTTGCGCTCTTGTTTTGTGTGTAGTCCATGTTGAATTATATACATTTATACATGCAAAAATTAATTAATTATTATATTTAACTATTTAGAATAAATGCACCTTAGTATTTGTATAATATAACATCATACAATATAAATAGTAGTCAAATACTTTACAGTTTGATAAGCTATAAAAGGCATAGCAACACTGCTATCTATCACTTCTTGTTGTGAGCTGTAAGTGAATGGAGATATAAAACTTCCTCGTATCAAAGTATAAAATAAATAGTTCAAGTATTTGTACAGTGTGTTATTTAATCCATAACCTCTAATAGTCCATGTTTCCGAAGCGTACAAAAGTATACTTAGGAAGCAGGTCTGGTATACGAGGACTTTTGTATAAGCTAACATTAAAGTCATAAATAAATGCCTATAACATTATTTACTTACTTACTATAAAAGAGCTAAGCAGTGGCTTATGCCCCTAATATAATATAATATTCTATAATATTCTATTACATACACACAACACCATCTAGCCCAAACTAAGCAGAGCTTGTACTATGGGTACTAGACAATGGATAAACATACATATATACTTTTTTTTTGTAAATACATACATATTATATATAGAAACACCCAGACCAAGACAAACATCCATGTTCATGCACGCAAATGTTTGACTTGTGCGGGAATCGAACCCGCGACCTCAGGCGTGGCAGTCGGTTACACTAACCACTACGCCATCAAGGCCGTCAAAAATTAAATAAACACCGCACACACACACAAAAATTAAATACTAAATTATATAAACACCGAAAACATAATACAATTCTTGAATAAAACTGGCAAACACATATAAACAAACACACACGCACACGCACACTACACTACACACCACATGATATTGTGGTGATAGAAATAAAGATATGTTTATGGTTATTTAATTCGTTTTGGAGCATAACAAAATTTTAATAGTGATTCCCATTGATCAAATATGGTATATTTGATCGATGGTGATTCCTATATCATCATATTCATCATACACCAAAGATAACGAAAGGGTTATGTAACCTATTTTGAGCTCTTCAGCTCTTGTCTTCTAGTTCCGTATGAACAAATCCCTTAGACCTCTTGCTATCTATATTAATATTATAAAGAGGAAAGATTTGTTTTTTTGTTTGTTTGGATGTTTGTTTGTTTGTAAGGATTTAACTCAAAAACGAAATACACAGCCAATTTAAAAAAATCACCGTTAGAAAGCTATGTTATCACCGAGTAACAAAGCACATATTTTATTTAAAAAAATACTGTTACTAACATAACCTTTACGCGTTACTTTTGCGCGAGCGAAGCCGTGAGCAAGAGCTAGTAATTTATAAAGAAGAATAATGGTTAGATTGATAGTATTGTAAACTTCACCTATTAAGCTACTGCAATCATGAGCAGTTATAATATTCCATCAATAATAATACTCTATCACATACACACAACACCATCTAGCCCAAACTAAGCAGAACTTGTACTATGGGTACTAGACAATGGATAAACATACGTATATACTTTTTTTTTTCTTTTTTTGTAAATACATACATATTATACATAGAAACACCCAGACCAAGACAAACATCCATGTTCATGCACACAAATGTTTGACTTGTGCGGGAATCGAACCCGTGACCTCAGGCGTGGCAGTAGGTTACACTAACCTATATAAACACTATTTAAGTGCCTCGTTGGGCCCGGAACATTAGATTAAACTTACGTGGGCACGTTAGGCCACTGGTATAATGCCCAAATCGAGCATAAATTTATTGCATATTTTGTTAAACAATTTTTAGTAGCAGCATTGAATCTGTCATAATGCCTGGATGACAGTAATGTTATATAATTATAATTACAAGGACCTTATAATATTGACGTCAAAATGTAGCTGCCTATACATTGCGGATATCTCTTAACTATATACATGTGTGTAAGTATATATGTGTTCAATTACGTCTATATATCAGTGAACAAAACTCAAATTTAAGTAGAAAATAACTCTTTACAAAGAAGCTTATTTCAAATTCGTGGCATTCGCGTGAGACACACGGGAATTATGTCCAACAGTGATAAGGTCACCTGTCACTGCTGTCCAGGCCATAATCGGAGCCGGCCGAATATCCGGATTTAAACCTTATTCCGGCTATATCCGCCTGTTATGGAACGCGATATTGAATTTGGAGGATTGAAATATTAAGTAATGTATGGGATGTTGGAATCGTTTTATTACCGTAAGGTAATAATTTGGCTAAATGGTGGGATCTTTATATCCTTTTAAAGGTTATTAAAATTTTGGTCAGATGGTGAATCGTTAAATGGCATAATTTATTTTTCTGCTTTCATTTCACAG
The DNA here is from genome assembly GCA_930367265.1 of Catocala fraxini. Classification (NCBI taxonomy): domain Eukaryota; kingdom Metazoa; phylum Arthropoda; class Insecta; order Lepidoptera; family Erebidae; genus Catocala; species Catocala fraxini. The sequence continues at coordinate 20,494,159 of OV884029.1, forward strand.
ATTACAGAGATGGATTTCATTGACTGCTGCACTTAATGAAAATCCTATTAATATATTAACTGAAAATTTGTAAAGATGTTTATAACACAATCACGCTTAAACCGTTAACATAATTGGATGCAACTTGGCACATATAAAACAAATAATGAGAGCGAAGTGGCAAGTAAAACAAGAGGTGATTATCGCATTTCTTTTTCTCCTATACGCTTTTAAATAAAAAAAAAAAAAAAAAAAAAAAATCGAATACTTTAATTATAAGCAATTCGAATGATTAGAACATTGAAAACTCATATCAAATAACCACTAGTGTTGATTGACTATTGTCTAACACTAGGGAATGTCAGCTGACTCATAATGATATCGAAAACAGTGCAACAGACAGAAATGCTGAACCCAGCACTATGTGGGATTTCTAGTTGGAAAAGGAGATAGATTACATGATTAAAGCGCGTTATTTGTGTGAAGAAGGCAAAAAAGCAAAGAATAAAAGGCAGCCAGTTTATCCAGGGGAGACCAAACAAAGCTTAGCATCTTACTTCTACTGGGCACGAGAGAACCATCGACATGACATGATAGACCACGAATTGCGAATATGAGATCACCAAAAGGTGTTTAGAATACTTGCTCGATTTTGTGTGGTATTCGAAGGTAACGAATTGATACGGATAAAGTATCATACGATTTAGAATATTTATATAATATAATATGTAACGGGTAATATCGCGATTATGCATAAAGTTTATCTTTTTTATGCTTGAAAAGAAAGGTTAACATTATGCATGATCGCGTTAATACCCGTTACATATTATATATACAGAATGTCCCAGAATATGTGAATCAAATTGTAACGGTTGATTCTTTAAGCAAGGACCTATCAAATGTACAAAATAAAAAAATATAAGTTTTGGTGCAAAGAAAATACACCAAAATAATTCAAAACTAGGTCAGTTTTAAAAAAAGACCGTTTTTATTTTGACAAATCAATCCTTCACAAATAATAACAGTGAATAAAAAAATTAAAATTATCCATAAACGAAGTACCTGTAGTTGAAAGTCCGAAAATTTATGTCATATTTTTTTTATCACATTTGAATGGTCTTACCTTAGGAATCTCCCGTTGATCTCGTTCGAGGCTGCGAGCCTCCTCGCCGGATCGATGCCATGGGACCTGGAAGCGGCGCTCCTGGCGTCACTTTATCGTTGGCGCCGGGAGACGCTAGCTCGGAGCGAAGGACCGGTTCTTCCCGCTCTCGCGGCGGCGAGGTCCGAGCTCCGCCAGGTCCTAGTGGCAAATTGGAAGGAACGACTTGTGCACCCCAGTGCCGGGCACGCCACGATCGTGGCGGTAAGTCCCGTGTTTGAGGAGTGGCTGGAGAGGCGCCATGGCGCCCTCACCTTCCGGCTGACACAGGTAATGACTGGCCACGGTTGTTTTGGCCAGTTCCTGTGTCGTATACGCCGGCAAGAGACGCCCGGTTGTCACCACTGCGGCGACTGCCGCGACGTTGTCGAGGACACGGCGCTGCACACTTTGGCGGTTTGCCCCGCCTGGGCATCGCAGCGCCGTGAATTGATCGCGGCAGTCGGATTGGTTGCCCTCTCGCTTCCGGCCGTAGTTCAGTCTATGGTCCGGAGCGAGAGGTCGTGGAACGCCGTCGCCTCCTTTTGTGAGGAAGTAATTTCCATCAAGGAGGCGGCGGAGCGGGAGAGGGAGCGTTTGAACCCTCTCCCCAACCGCAGAGCCGGGCGCCGGAGGGCGCGAGACGACCTCCAGCCACCCTGAGGTTTGACCTGGGGGTGGCGGGCTTTGTGGGCCTGCCCGCCATCCGTTCAGCACCAGGTCCGAGAGGCGGCGTGCGTGTTCCCACGCGCGCCTCTGTTGTTTCGAGTCCGTCTCCCCTCTAGGGGGGACAGTAGGGAGTGTTAGAAGTGCCTTTGGGTAGATCTTTCGTGTAGTGGCCTGCCGTTTCATACGGCGGGCCGAAACCTCGGCGGGGTCGCGACCGCATGCGAAAGTGATTCGCGCGGCCCCGTCGATAGTGGTTTTGTCGAGGAACACCGTGGTAGGTTTAGTCGGTATTCCGGGAGGTACATTTTCTTCTTAACATCTTTCTCTTACCCCGGCGAGTCCGACATAACCCCTCCGCCCGCCCCCGCGGAGGGGTATGCATCAAGCATTCCCCCACGTAAAAAAAAAAAAAAAAAAAAAAAAAGGAATCTCCCGTTATAATTTGATTCAAATCGTATATTATAATCGTATTATTACAATAGCTGTTCTTTATGGTATAGGCTATTGCCCGGTGCTTCATGAAAATAATAACTACGCGTTACTAACCAATCTTAGTTATAATCTTACTAATACTGCTAAACTGCCTCCGTAGCGCAGCGGTAGTGAATGCGACTGCTGTGCATGAGGTCTCGGATTCGAATCCCGGGTTGAGCCAACAAAAAGTGATTGGGATTTTCTGTTAAGAAATCTCAATAGCAGCCCGGAGTTAGGAAGTTGGCCGTACCTCGGAAAGCACGTAAAGACGTTGGTCCTGCGCCCGATCTCTCTCCGGTCGTGTCGAATTATCGTCCCATCGGATCACGAGAGTTAGGGAACAGAGCCTGTACTTGTGTTTGCACACACACTTGTGCACTCTAATAGCTCCGGCGCAGATGGCCGGTCTCCGTTGAGACTAGCCGCCGTGGCCGAAATTCAATGTGGAAGACATTAATTAATATTATAATGTGAAGATATGTTATTTGCTTAGATATGAATGTTACTTAATTACATATATGTATATTGTTTGTTGTATTTGGATGGAACTTTACAAATAAATAGGCCATGTCGTAGTTGAATTGAATAAATGCGTTTAAATTTTACAAACATAGGTATTAGCATTTCCCATGTACTTTCGTTATAAAATATTTTTACCACGTAATGAGAAATAGAATTATTATAAAATCCTACCTTGAGGTGTCATTTTTATCACAACATTCGGCGAAATAATAAACGTGCCCTGCACGTATTAATTTGAAATTTCAAGACTAGGCTTATTTGCATTTGACTGTATGTATATGAGATTTTAAAGAAAGAGCCATTGTTTGAAGTGTATACTGTACATAGTTGTAGTCATGATTGTAGTTTATAGTACAAATACTATATAAAATGATATGCAAAGAGATTACTTAAGTGCTTTGAAACCGGCACACCTACAAGAGCCGCAGTAGGTACTTTAATAATTTTGAACGGAACATGTATACAGCTATGGGCTTTATACATATCGTTTCCAAAATTAATATTAATAAAGGAATATTGATGATGAATATGTTAAAATACTACGAGAACTTAGTACTACGTATTATCTTGTAGTACTTACTTTACAGTACTTTACTATTTTTACTGTGATTTCAAATGTAGTTCACCATGAAATTAATAAATAAATCGCTTGATTAAAAGTAATACACTTTAAGGAGAGACTCATAATGATTGAAATATAAGTTTTTAAAGCCCTGCTCAAAATCTTTACATCTTATATTATCATAATTTTGGCAAATGTAATGTCACAGAATATGCTTCGTTAATTTTTAAGAGAATAAAGGCAGATGTAATAAATATATCAATATTTTCTATTCTAAAGGGCCTACAACAAATGATTTAGGCAAACTAGTAATTGAGAGGTGGTATGTTCGATGCCCATCCATTTCGTCACTGACGGTTCTCTATCGTGTTACCTAACTTTTTTATCCATAATCTAAAGTGTCATAATTATTTTTGTCTTAATCATCATTTGTCCGAATGATAACTTGCCCGAACTTTATGTCACATAATATCACATGCCTTATAATTGAAATCCCTAAATACAATATGACTTAAATTTGTTTATCATAAATATTACAATCAATAATATACAAAAGACTTAAAACCGTTTTCAATAAAAGTTATAAGTCCTAAATTCAAATTATTTAATGTTTATTTATCTTTATAATGTTTTTAAAACTAATTAGTATTACAAAGCTTGGCTTTTGTCACGGCTCCGGCGCTGCGGGTCTCCGGCGCAGGCGGTCCGATGCGTGCTAATCGTCGCAGACGGCTTTCGCTCAACGCAGCAGCTTCGGCTTGCCGGCGAAGCTGGCCAGCCTCAGCCACGGCGGCTCGATCGCAGCCTCCTGCTCCTCATCCCGCGGGCCGCCTCGCCCCTACGCGCCTACCCGATTCTAAATTCGGAAGTCGGATTCACAGCGATTCGTTTCTGACACTACAACCTAATTTTTAGCAAATGTTTTACGACTAACAATTTTATTATAAATGAACATTCGGTATAATATACTTTATATAATACTATAATTAAGTCAACTTACTTTATTGCATGTAAAATTAGGAGATATTATGGCATATTATTCCGCGATATTATGGCAGAATAGTTTTAGAAGTAAATGTAAAACAAAATTTCGAATTTTAAACATTATGGTTACTGAAGTTTATAGTATACGTGTTATGGATAATGATTTTGGGACAAACAATTTTAGGAGAAGAAAGGGAGTACCGTCACTGACATTAAGCATAACTTAAATTACAAATTAACTATTAAGTAAAAAACAACATTGACTATAAGTTACTATACGTGGATTGTGCAATACATAATATCTTCACTTCAATTTACTGCAGTAATAATACTTTTAAAGTGGCAACCTAGCTTACGGCCCACCTGATGGTAAGTGGTCACCGTAGTCTATCGACGCCTGCAACAGCAGAGGCATCACTTGCGCGTTGCCGACCTTGTAAAAACCTTTTAACACCCTTTTTGAAGAACCCCATACTGTAGTCTTGTGGGAAAACCTGGGCAGGGAGTTCATTCCACAACTTGAGCGTCCGCGGGAGAAAATTCCTTTGGAACTGCTTGGTGCGGCTCCAATTAGGTTGTAAGGTGTGAGAATGAAATCCCTGCCGATGGCGAGCGGTGCGATGATAAAAAGTAGCTGAGGGCATCATCTCAAACAACTCATCAAAACACAATCCATTATATAAGCGGTGGAACACACAAAGAGAGACAAAGTCCCGTCTGAGACTTAACGTATATGAGTTTGGGCTCATCGACAATTCTCAATGCTCGTCTCTGTACCGCGTCAAAAGGATCAAGCTGGTATTTTGGTGCTCCTGCCTAAAGATGACTGCAGTAGGTACTCCATGTGAGGCCGGACTTGCGACTTATATAGAAGCTCTATTAAGCACACCAAGCTTTTTGGAAGTCAGCTTGACCTTGCTCTCTAAATGACTCTCGAAATAATATGTATTGCACATGATAAATAATATAATAATATCAGCCCTGTATTAAACTGTCCCACTGCTGGGCACGGGCCTCTTCTCACTGTGAGATGGGTTAGGCCATAGTCCACCACGCTGGCCTAGTGCGGGTTGGCAGACTTCACATATCTTCGAGAACATTATGGAGAACTTTTAGACATGCAGGTTTCCTCACGATGTTTTCCTTCACCGTTAAAGCAAGCGATAATTAACTATTTAAAATGCATATAATTTTGAAAAGTCAGAGATGCGCACCTTGGGTTTGAACTCGAGAACTCTGCGTGGCAGTCCAACGGTCACCCAGTAGGTTATCGTACACTAGGCTATACATACCTTAAAAATAAAACGTTCGTTATTACTTTACATTTAGTTCAGCTGCTTTAAGACTGTGGTTTATGTGATCCATTCACCGTAGCCAGTGCCATACTTTTTGAATATTACGAATACAAACATACAGAATCTGTATTTTTTACACATAAATAGCATATCATATTTATCGTTTGTTTTAATGTTTGTAAAACCTCCTGCAGTCCTGCAGAACTTATTAAACAATTATTCTGGGTTAGTAGTGGCTAAAACCGGTAATTTGTGTATTAAATTATATTTCAGAGGCATTAAATATCCATACTATTCTCAGATTCGAGAAACCTCGCCCCAACTCACTAAATATCAACCACCTATCGCATTGCTACATTTATTGGCAACAACGTTTTAGTGTCCTCTCCACAGGTATTTCGACACAAACATACTAGCTTCTTCAAAGCCTTAGGTCATGTCACACGCTATTTCGGTAGCAAGTCGAGAACAGGATAGCTGGCTCGATACCGATTGTGAATAATATATGGAAAGTACACGGTACTATACTTGATACAACAAGTACCATGAGTTGCTGTTGCGTTAACTACTATAGTTTGCATGTACATAGTCCCACGTCTATCTACACAGCTTGTAGCAGAAACGTGTGGTCATATTTTAAGATCGTAATGTATATATACTAATATTATTAAGAGAAAATAATGATATTTTATTTTTTTTGTAAGTGATTAACTCAAAATCAAATCAACCGATTTTAACAATTACTTTACCAATAGAAAGCTATATTATCACCGAGTAACAAAAGCTTATATTTGAGAAAAGTACTGTTACGCTTTTCTTTTTTTTTACGTGGGGGAATTCATGACGCATACCCCTCCGTGGGGGCGGGCGGAGGGGTTATGTCGGACTTGCCGGGGTAAAAGAAAGATGGTAAAGATGATAAAGTACCTCCCGGAATACCGACTAAGCCTACCACGGTGTTCCTCGACAAAACCACTATCGACGGGGCCGCACGAATCACTTTCGCATGCGGTCGTGACCCCACCGAGGTTTCGGCCCGCCGTATGAAACGGCAGGCCACTACACGAAAGACCTACCCTATAGGCACATCTAAAAACTCCCTACTGTCCCCCCTAGAGGGGAGACGGACTCGACACAGAGGCGCGCGTGGGAACACGCACGCCGCCTCTCGGACCTGGTGCTGAACGCATGGCGGGCAGGCCCACAAAGCCCGCCACCCCCAGGTCAATCCTCAGGGTGGCTGGAGGTCGTCTCGCACCCTCCGGCGCCCGGCTCTGCGGTTGGGGAGAGGGTTTAAAAGCTCCTTCTCCCGCTCCGCCGCCTCCTTCATGGAAATGACTTCTTCGCAAAAGGAGGCGACGGCGTTCCACGACCTCTCACTCCGGACCATAGACTGAACTACGGCCGGGAGCGAGAGGGCAACCAACCCGACTGCCGCGATCAACTCACGGCGCTGCGATGCCCAGGCGGGGCAAACCGCCAAAGTGTGCAGCGCCGCGTCCTCAACTACGTCGCGGCAGTCGCCGCAGTGGTGACAACCGGGCGTCTCTTGCCGGCGTATACGACACAGGAACTGTCCAAAACAACCGTGGCCAGTCATTACCTGTGGCAGCCGGAAGGTGAGGGCGCCATGCCGCCTCTCCAGCCACTCCTCAAACACGGGACTTACCGCCACGATTGTGGCGTGCCCGGCACTGGGGTGCACAAGTCGCTCCTTCCAATTCGCCACTAGGACCTGGCGGAGCTCGGACCTCGCCGCCTCGAGAGCGGGAAGAGCCGGTCCTTCGCCCCGAGCTAGCGCCTCCTGGCGCCAACGATAGAGCGACGCCAGGAGCGCCGCTTCCAGGTCCCATGGCATCGATCCGGTGAGGAGGCTCGCAGCCTCGAACGAGATCGTGCGGTAGCCTCTTATCAACCTGACGGCCATGGCGCGCTGCGGCGCACGAAGCGCTGAAATGTTACGGGCACTGTTACGCTTAACATAACCTAGACATACACGAGCAAGTTCGCATGCTTGTTGAAAATGTTAATTCAGAACGCCAACCCTATACAGTTTTATTAATTATGCAATAGATGGCGCTTTGCGCCGCCTCAGATGTTTATCTATATAAACATCTTAATTATCTCAATTTGCCTATGCAAATATCAAATTAGGTTGGGTTATGATTATACACTAAGACCCTTGGATAAGTACCTGCTTCGTGGTTACAGATTTTCTAATTTACAATAGGCCGGTTCCATAAACACAGTTCTAGTCAACAAACATTTTTTATTTAGAAAATAGTGCTTGAATGTTAATCCTGTTATTTTAAGAAATCATTTATGTTTGTAAGTTGCAATTTCATACTAAGAGTGACGCTAGAGTCACCAAATTTTGACAGCTAGTAAATAAAAATCACTTCACAATCATCTGTTTAATTTATTATTCTATTTTGATTATGGCTTGTAACTTCTTTAGGCACTATGTCCTTTTTCAAGCTGTAGTTTGACTTTATAGTAGTATACAAAAGATGAATATTTTGTTGGAGACTTACCTTGTGTTTGTGTATAGGGTACCTATGTACTTAGATACTGCTAGTCTGCCTTGCAGCTGGAACAAAAACCTGAAAATCATATCCTACTATTAAAAGAAAAGCCTCATAAATACTCTACTATAACATTTTTGTTTTAAAAATACCACTTTCGCATTCGCTTTTGTACCTGTATTGGTATTTATTTATTTATTTGCATTAACTGCTCACTGCACATACAGTTACCCAACACGTGTCGTGAACCATAATACATACATAACATATTATTATTATTATTTATAACTTAAAAATAATGAACAATATTCAACAAAAATATTAATTTTATCAAAAAATATGTCATCTTCTGGATATCGAGCAACCAGAGAGTTTAAGCTATTGACACCAAGAACACCTAGTCGTGAAACAACCATTTGTGTATCACACAAGTATTTGTTCCGCGTAGAATTCGAACCTACTACATTCAGCGTAGTAGTAGTAGCGAAGTGACCACTTAACTGCCACCATCAGTGCCTTTTTTGTTATATATTTTATCAGAGATAACTTTTAATCAGCCATCACCTTATTAGTATTATGTTAATTGTATTTTCAGCTGTAAGATTTCCTAAAATGTTAAATATAATACAAATAAAATATTAAATTTTATACTTAGAAGCGTTTTACTATATCAACCAAGCTGAGTAATCCATAGTAGTTCTACCTGTTCTGCTTGCGTGTGACAAGGCAAATTGATTAAGTTTGTTTCTTATTTGGTACAGTTTTGTAGCTGTTATGTTATTATTGGAGCTGTTCGGGACATATATGACTAGGTGAGTGTAATTGTTGTGTTCAAAACTATATCAAAGTATGTATTTTCAATTAAATACGTCAGTCAATATTAGAATTCCGTTTGAGGTAAATAAGTTTGTGTAATGGAATCTGAAGTTAGGACTGGTTTGTTCAAGCATAGTCTTGTCCCCTGTTACAACAGGAAATTAAATAATTATGAGAACTGAATTAAATTAAAGTTTAATTGGCAGATTGGATTTTAATACAGAATTATTCTGATGCTCACTTACGAGAGCATATACACGCAGACCCATACAATCTTGCGATATGGAACACTCGCTTTCTAAATATATCTATCTATATGACAAATCAGAGTACTGGATACTGTCCATTGAATAACAGTTTAATCCTGGTTTAAGTTACAGGGATTATGATATAATTGTGACCGGGGCAGTTTCAAAAGTAAACGCTATGTAACAACTTATTCGATATTATACTGTATATCACTATACTTCATTTCTATGTAATAATGTATTAGTTTTGAAACAATCCCTTAACATTATAGTAATAATGAATAACGTCTTTAGCCAAAGACAAATAATAAATACAAATACCGCGAAAATAAGATTTGTGTATAGCTAACTGTATGTCTCTATCTCTGATATTCATTAAAATTAAAGTACTGTATACGGCTTTTATCGCGTTGTTTATTTGACACTTTATTACATAATTTTGAAAATTGTTACACTACTATTACTATTAAACTTTACTAATTTTTAAGCTAATTAAATTATTATTAAAACTATTTAGATTTAATTTAATTTTACACTTTCCCCGACGTTTCGGTTGCTTTTTGGCAGCCATGGTCACGGGAAGACAAATATAGTAAATCCGTATATAGTAGTTTAATTTCAATGAATAATATTCGCGTAAACAGAAGACAATATTATCTCTGATATTATTATTTTAAAGAGTACTACGCTCTAGGTTTTTAGTATTGTTTCTTGGTGGACTTTACTAGCATACGATTAACGAATATAAACTACACCCAGACCTAGGACAATCATTTAATTTCATGGATCACGCAAATAATTGTCTTGAGTGAGATTCGAACCTACAACACTGAAAGCGTCGGCAGCGCCGAGGTAATTGCATACCCGTTCACTAGCTATTTACCTGTTCGAATCTTCTTCTCTAAAGTTGCTATGCTGCCAATGTTAGGAAAAGAAACCAGGCTGCTGCAGACACAACAAAACTTCTTAAGAAACCATGGATGGACACCGCAGATATACAACACTTAGGTATTTCAGCATGATTTTTCTGTGGTGCAGTTATTTTCTTCCATTCAGTAGAATGAATACTCAGTTAAAACCTACACCGATAAATTATTAAAAATTTTAGGTAGCTAGTAAAAGAGGTATCTTTTACAAGTTTAGGTCAATTTTCTAAACCAAAACTAAAATTAGGAATTAATAAAATATATAGTTCTGAATAATGATAATTTAGCCAATATATTTTACTAGAGAGCGTTTTCCAATGAACCACATTACACTGAAACCATTCATTTCACGGCCAATTGGTAAAATCAGTGATCCAAATTATGTGCTACTAAGTGACGCAGTTAAAAGGCCGCGTAATTTCTAAGTACCTACAACTTGTACGGCTTCTGAAATCTTTGTGTACATAATTATGAACGATAGATTACGAAGTTACTGGAATTATGTGGTATATCCTTAGTATAACGGCTTCCTTTCTCGTCCAAACATGTAGTGTAATATGTTATCAGCCTAAGTACCTGTAGGTAGCCGTATAAGCGCTAAGTTATAATTTCTCTACGTGATAAGACTTCGAAGTAGCAGATTCTCAGAAGGATTAATGCGATGTAATGCGTGTTGTTCGAAAATTATTATTAGCTATGGATAAGACGATGAGTCTCACACCTCAGCCATCAAAGTATACGTACTATTCTATAATCACTATTAAGTAAACTGGTGAATGTAATAATCTGTAGTGTCACTCGACGCATTGTGGGCCGAAGACGTTCTCTACAAAACCTTGTTATAGAATATGCAGAAATTATTAAAACCAGAAATAGAATTTTAAAATATACCAACTAATGAAGTCAATTAATGCGTAACGGGAATATTTATATACCCTATAATTTTATTTAACAGATTTGTAGGTCGTAATATAATATTTGATATATCTAATTACAAACTCAAACACTACTGAACGGATTTTCATGCTGTTTTTACCAATAAACAGAGTGATTCACGAGGATGGTTGCGCGAAACCCCGTGAGAAGCCGGGGCGGATCGTTAGTTATTAAATATAGTGAATCTAGTTCTCGGATAAATTATTGACAAACAATTGAACTGGAAGGCGCATATAGAAAGAAGATTTAGCTAAAAAAATAACCGTTCATATGCTCTCTATAGACTTTCTCCAAGAGTGGATACATCGACATTATTAAGTGCATATCATGGCCCTATAGAATCAATATTAAGGTAATGCATTATTTTCTGGGGCATTCTGTCGAGAAAGAAACTGCTATATTTAAGCTACAGAAGCGATGTATCAGGGCTATGTTCGGTCCACAAGACACCGACTCCTGCAAGCCTTATTTTGAGAAATATAGAATTTCAACATTGCCTATTTATTTATTTATTTATTTTTAAACTTTATGCATAAAATTATACATCGGCGGACTTAATGCCAAGGGCATTCTCTACCAGTCAACCTTAGGGTGATGCAGAGATCAAATAAAGTAGGTGCATAAAGTAGCCTGATGGACACAATATATACATACCAATAAACATATTCAATACACTAAATAAAATATATACTCTAATAAACTAAATAAAATATATACTCACATATATATATATTCATATAGATATAGATACATGCATACATAAATACATACATACATAAATACATACATACATATCATACGTATTAAATTAATGATGAGAAGAATCTGATAAACGGTCGAGGAGGAGAGCACGTACTTTTAACTTGAAAGTGTAACGGTTTGTGGACATCCTGACTTCATGAGGGAGCGCATTCCACAGTATAACAGACTGGACAAAGAAAGAAGAATGAAGGAAACCAGAAGTATGAGAGGGACAAAGTAAGAGAAGGTTATTAGTAGAACGAAGATTTCTATCATGATTAGAACATAGGTATTGGAAAAGGCAGGTTAAATAACTGGGGGCATTTGGTGAAGTTAGAACAGAAAATAATACTGTAAGGGCACGCAAACTACGGCGTTGACGAATGGGTAACCATTTTAAAGTGGATCTATGAGATGAAATATGGTCATATTTACGAAGATTATAAATGAATCGAATGCAGTTATTTAGAAGTCGGTCATATTTATTGAGTAGATCTGCATTCAGGTCATAGTAACACACATCACCATGGTCAATTAAGGGAAAGATCAAAGTCTGTACAAGCATTATTTTAGTCTTAGATGGGAGGAAATTTTTTAGCCGATACAAGGCGCGCAGCGTTCCAGTTACTCTCTGACTGACACTAGTAACCTGAGATTGCCAATTCAAGTTGGAGTCAATGAGCAAACCCAGATCCTTTACAGTAGGACTGAACGGTATAGGTGTCCCATCATACACAACAGGAGGTAAAGTACTGGAGTCCAACCTGCTTATCAATCGTTGACTTCCAACTAAGATTGACTGGCACTTAGCCGGGTTAACAGATAATCCAAATCTGCCCGACCAGCTCCTAATTGTTTCAAGATCAGCATTTACTTTAGAAATGGCTCCAGGAAGATTATCCGTAGTGTCTTGAGCATATAGCTGCAAGTCATCAGCATAAAGATGATACTTGCACTGAAGGTTCGTAGTTATAAAGTTAATAAAAAGAGAAAATAATAACGGAGATAGAATGCCACCTTGAGGAACCCCAGAGTCGAGGTCACGCCAAATCGATGACATGTCATCGATGTGTACTGACTGCTGGCGTCCCTGAAGATATGTTGAGAACCATTCAAGTACACCAGGTGAGATATTAAGATGGGATAGGATCGCTAGCAGGATGTCGTGACTGACGGTATTGAAGGCGTTCGAGAAGTCAACCAAAGCCAACACAGTGACTTTGGTATCCTCCATGCCCATCCTGATATCGCCAGTCACTTTGAGGAGAGCGGAAGTAGTGCTGTGTAGTAGTTTATCTATGAGACAGCTGTGTTTGTGAAAACTAATTCACACCTGTTCCTTAAAATGTCAGACATAACTGTTCGCAATCGACGTGTCTGTTGTAGCAAAAGATTACGTATGCACACTGCTAAAACAACACTTATGAGCAAAAGCATATTCTGTATGGCACCAAAAATGTTTATCAATATGCCAAACTCATACAAAACACTTAATTTAAACTTATTTAAACGTTATTTTAAAGCCCTAGTATTATCAAAACGATATTGTACTTGTATTATCATAACTGCCTCCGTAGCGCAGCGGTAGTCAATGCGACTGCTGTGCATGAGGTCACGGGTTCGAATCCCGAGACGGGCCAACAAAATAGTTATTGGATTTTCGGTTAAGAAATCTCAATAACAGCCCGGAGTTAGCAAGTTGGCAGTGTTGGACACCCCCGTGGCTCGGAAACACGTAAAGCCGTTGGTCCTACGCCTGATCTCTCTCCGGTCGTGTCGGATTACCGTCCCATGGGATCATGAGAGTTAGGGAACAGAGAGTGCACTTGTGTTTGCGCACACTCTTGTGCACTATAATATCTCCTGCGCAGATGGCCAGTCTCCGTTAAGATTGGCCGCCGTGACCGAAATCGGTCTGGAGGACATTATTATTATCAAAATGTTATTATACAATAAGTAAATTTCTTAATGAAAACAAATAATGTAATTAAATTATTATTAGATATTCTTCTTGATTATTTAAATTGACATTGACGCTATGACTACATTTTCATTTATTTTTTGTTTGACGTGATTTACTAATGGCTAAAATATCATAAAATAAATACACTAAAATATAATAGGTACGAATTAATTCCTCAGAAGCTAATTAACTTACAGTTAATTCTTTGCTAATATTAATTAACTTCTCGTCTCGTCTAATTACTGTCTTCACTTTGACGTTTTACTTTTATTACTGCTATTAAAGCTTACTCATAGGGTTTGTCTTTTGAAACTGATAACGAATATTTCAATAGACTTTTGAATTGCACTGAGGTTAAAATAACCTATTTAAATAAAAGTCAGACTCTCGCATCGAGGGTACCGTAACTTGAAAGGTAATGTATAAAAGTTATATACTTAAATTCACACTCATAGAAATAATCAATGTACCTACGTAAAATGTTGAGTATGTGTTAACTACACATGGAATGCGACAATTCAATAATAGCAGACATGTTGTTTTTTATTCTTTTAATTAACTGCTATTTGGGTTACAAATTACTAATGTGGTCTTCTCCAGCTTATCTAGAATACTTGTGTGAGGTTCACGTTGATAGTCGTCGATATTGTTCACCAATTATGTTTGATTTGAAGCCACAACTTCTCGTTCGCAAGTGTAACTAAGGCTTTGTCTATTGAACTACCGCTGCATATTCTTATATTCAGACAAAAACACTCAATCGCAACATGACGGTAACATTATTGCCAATTTAATATGGAAATCTTGATGTAACTACATGTTAACATGTGTCGTGCAACTGCACGGATAGTATAGTGGCCCAGCAGTCGTGTCGTTGCTACCGATGCGATGATCGTTGCGAATTCAACGCCTACTCGGGACAATCACTTACGATATTAGTTTCAATTTTTCAGTGACGAGTGTCTCTCTAGAAATAACTACGGTGTCGCAGGGACGTTACAAATATTTAAATAACGAACACAAAGACTCGGAATATCAATTAATCGATCACAAAATCACAACAGACATTTGAAACGAAACACTATGCTCAGTGGCGTTGGCGAAGAGAGCCACTTAAACTGCTACGTCATCCGTGCAGTCATAAATAATTCTTCTGAGTCTGAAGGTACCATGATACAGTCAGACTCAGATAAGACTTAACAAATACCTATACAATTAACAGACTCAGGAGTCCGTTAATTGTATACTTGTAAAATCTTCTGCAACACAGGGCTTGTACCATATTGTAGGCGTTGCTTTAAAAAACAAACACGTAATACGCGCTTCTATTAAACTATCGATCGTGTTAATTTTCATTGCGTGTTAATTTAACTCATTTAGTTTATCACGTTAAATCAAAACCGTAATGGATAAGCATTCACCGGAAGTTACTGGTGTGGCCACGTAATTAATTAAGTGCAATCTACATATAATCACAGTAAATTACAAATAACTTAATAAATTGGAGTATTTATTAATAATGAAATCAAGATTTAGCTAAAAAAATCTACCAAATTCAAAACTCTACAACGCATACATACATACATACATTACTTCACACTTTTATCTCTGAAAAGATAGACGGAAGTATTACACACTCACATGTTGCTAGCTATGGTTTTATGTCCGATACAATAGACGACCAGCATATTACCGTTTACTGGGCACAATACAAGGCTCCATGCTGCTACTAATACTTTTTTTAACAAGAAAATCTAGAGAGACTCGTTGATCGGTATCTAAGGGAAGGTGCTCTAACATCTAAGCCATTGCACCACCAGCAACATGCCTACAGGAAAGGCAGATCAACGGAATCAGCGCTGCATTCTGTTGTAGGAACAATAGAAACAGCACTATCAGACAAATTAATGACACTAGGAGCCTTCATTGACATAGAAGGAGCTTTTGGCAAGACAAAATTCAACAGCATCAGCCAATCACTTAGCACGTTTGGCGTTGATAGAACCACTAGTGGCTGGATCGATCAACTTCTAAAGATGCGGGCGATACAATTCACGGTGAACTCTACGACGAGAGGCATAGTGGCGAAGGGCTGCCCCCAAGGAGGAGTACTCTCTCCGTTACTGTGGAACATCGTGGTGAATGATCTGTTGGAACGCCTTAACAGCAAATGCTACTACACCATTGGCTATGCGGACGACATAACCATTCTGATCAAAGGCGACTCAGAAAACATAATCTGTAATTCGTGTCTTCGTTAATTGACGTCTGTAAAGTCCTTCGCGGCATAGGGCATGTATCCAGAGTGCGGGAGGGTTAGGGTCATCTGACTCTAACCCTCCCGACTTTTTACTATCCAGACTATCTAGTCTGGATAGTAAAAAGTCTGAGTAAACAAAATGACTAGATTGCAAAATGACTGGGTAGGCAAAACGTCTAAGTTGCTAATTTATATATTTTTATTGCAAAACGTCTAGGTAGGTAGAATGACTTCATTGCATAATCCCTAGATATGCAAAACGTTATAGTTGCAAAATTTCTGGATTGTATAATGACAGGATAAGTAAGGTACATATGTCACTGTAAGATATTAAGGGTGCTTAATGGTTAATGCCTTGCCACCATCTAAAGAAGCTTAAGTTAAAAGGCTCCCTCCTTCCGCATGACCAATGTCTGCTGGACACGGCTCCGCTCTTCTCAGTGTGAGAATAATCAGGCTGGACTATGTCACCACGCTGGCTCAGGGCAGGTTGGCAGACTTCACATATCTTTGAGAACATTGTGGAGAACTCTCAGATATGCAGGTTTCCTCTCGATATTGTTTTTTACCGTTAAAACGAGCAGTCATTTACTATTTCATACAAACATAACTTGGAAAAGCCATGCGTGTCTTGGGATCGAACTCAAGACCTCTGCGTAGCAGTCTAACGGTCTCATGCTAGGATAATGAATCTGAATAGTAAGGTTGACCATTTTTAAAGCTTCACTTTCTGTAGGTGTTTCGTAATCCCTGGTGGCTAGTCCTTATCGCTATCAAACCATTTTGTTTAAACAGACTCTATGTCACTAAGGATTTGCGCCTATATAATCATTCTGCAACCCAGATGTTGTGCAACTAAGATGTTTTATCTACGTAGTCATACTGCAATCCAGTATTTTAGCAACTTAGACGTTTTGCCTACCCAATCATTCTGCAATCCAGCCATTTTGTTTACTCAGACTTTTTATCATCCAGAAATTCTGACCCTAAACTAAAAAATATTCTCTTTCAAAGAATACCGCGGCATGAAGATACGTGCAGGCTAATCGCGCGGGTTATATGCGAGCTTATCATACGGGGTACTTGTAAAAGTGATTCA
The DNA here is from genome assembly GCA_930367265.1 of Catocala fraxini. Taxonomy (NCBI): domain Eukaryota; kingdom Metazoa; phylum Arthropoda; class Insecta; order Lepidoptera; family Erebidae; genus Catocala; species Catocala fraxini. The sequence goes on from OV884029.1 coordinate 20,511,299, forward strand.
TGCCGATTGTTTACGACGATTCGCGTAGGTGCTTCAAATGCCGCATGTTAACCAAGTCGTGTACAAGAATCTAGTCAAATGATATTTTTGTTGATAATAATATTAATAAAACTTTGTCTTCTGTTTACGCGAATATTATTAATTGAAATTAAACTACTATATACGGATTTTATATAGCCATGGTCACGGGGAGACTCCCCATGACCATGGCTGCTGAAAAGCAACCGAAACGTCGGGGAAAGTGTAAAATTAAATTAAATCTAAATAGTTTCAATAGTTTTAATAATAATTCAATTAGCTTAAAAATTAGTAAAGTTTAATAATAGTAGTAGTGTAACAGTTTTCAAAATTATGTAATAAAGTGGCAAATAAATAACGCGATAAAATCCGTATATAGTAGTTTAATTTCAATTAATAAAACTTAATACAGTACTGTTTGCATAAGAGATTGTGCAAAGATCAGATAGATACATATTCCTCGAATATTGACAGATATTCCTCGAATCTATCGATGCTGGCGATAGAGTGACTAACACATCGTTATCTCAGTCTAGCTTTTGTTTGTGACTTCGTAAACGTGGAATTTGGAAGTAGCTATTTAATTTATTTTTCTTTCTTTGCATGTAAGAAGCTGATCTACACTGAGAAAATATCTAATTATTTCTTGTTGTTATGGCTTCTAGGGGCATATCCAAATTACTTATTATCAATACGCAGCTTCTAGTCGACGTATTAAGATAAAACATGCATCAGATTTTAAGTTAAACCATTATCAATATAACTGTGAAATCTTCATTCAATTTTGTACAGTAGTTTATGTGTGGTGTGAGTACAGACATACGGACAGACAGATAAAATTTTTAGAACTGTTTGTTTTGGTTTCTATAGCTCTTATAAAGCTAGCGCATATTTTTTCTTAAGTATCTCCTATGTACAGATATCGACCAGTTACAATTTTAGTATATGTATGTATACATAGATGTATGACGTCTACGAGTTTAGACTTCTATTCATAAGTATATATGTATGAAAATAGTCTCTATTGTTGTTTAGATGATAATTACTTCGTAGAAAAATGATATTCTGTATGTACTTAGGAATAATAAGACTAGAATGAGAAAACTGATAAATTGTTCACAAGTCTCATTTTTCTCTTTCACCAATGTATTTATGAATGCTGTTGGTCCGTCTAATAAATAAATCAATTCAAGCAACGGCAACCCAGTGCATAAGATATTGAAAATGCATTCGAGATGTCGTGCATTCTGACGTAAACGGACTCCTAAAAAAAGTATTCAAGCTTAGCTGTACGGTTTAAGATTATAGTAATTTGCTGCAAAAATGCTCGTAGTTTATAAAACAATATGTAATGATTAATAAAACACAGTCTATATTGATTAAAACACAGTAATTATTATTATACCAATTACCATTAATTTCACTAGATAGTCTATTGACAGAGTGAAATAGGACTTCTACGGCTAAGCTATTGCATTTTTACAGTTTAGCCACAGCACTGCGACGAGTGTTGTGGGTTCGAATCCCACACGGAGCAAAACTTTGTGTGATCCACAAATGGTTATTCCGAGTTTGTGTGTTCTTTGTATTTGAATGTTGGTAAAGTCGCCCGCGGCTCAGGATTTGTTACTGTAGCTTAGTTGTCTTTTTATAAAAAAAAAAAACCTTTCTTAGAATTGTTACTATAGGATATACCACAAGTCAAGTAATTTTTTATGACAAATCGAATTATTATATCGCCATGACATACATTTAAACTTACCTAATTCAATGTTTTATAACTACATCACATAAGTACTACTTAAACAAAATCCCTTCCACTAGTTTTGCTAGACTCAATACGTGAATTGAATCCAATATATAACGATAGATAGTACAGTAAACTCTCATACTCACATACTCGATTAAAGCACTGATTCGACTAAAACACTTTACTTAGACACAAATGTAATACTATTGTAATCTGCCTATATCTTTTTATGTACGCGAATGGCCCTCCAGAAACCACAAGTGAAAAATTATACATTCGTCCGCCCTACGCATATGCTACCAAATATAATTTTCGGGAGGATTTTTTTTTCAATTTTGCATATCCGGGCTTAGGGATTTAATCTCTAAAAACCCGGTAACATAAAAAACGTTTCTTTTTATTGTGAAAGCTACATTTTAATTTTACAGGACCGAATAATATTTTAAAAGAGCAAAAGAATAGCGGAAATGTGGAAATTCTCCAAATTTCTGTTTTCAGTTGAAACTTGGACTTTTATATGTGATATTATGATGATTTATTTTTATCAAGGTAGTTTTTAATTAATTTTATACGAAAATATTATATATTGCTGGTCGTAAGTATAGAATTGCTTTATTTGCCTACGACCCGCCAAAGAAGGGCAATAATTTTACAGTCTATGTAGCTCCGCGTACTTTGAGCATTGATAATAGCGAGGCGATCTCTACGACACACGGCCTATATATCAAGTAGAGACTACATAATTACCCTTTAGCTAAACAAAATGCTTGAGTTAGGAACTAGTTCATATCAGTAGTACTATGTTTAAGGCTCGAAAGGATCAGGTGCCTTGGCTTATCCATAGGGCTACAGCTGCTTCATTTAACGAATATCCACTGACACAAATCTTAAATAGTTTTTGAGATAAATCTATTTCGTTGCCATTAATCCCACCAGACACTAATGCAACAGCAATTCGACGATACAGCCATATATAATCTCGCTTTAATACAATTCTACGTGCATTTCAAATTCACTAATCCCTCCCCGTGTGCACTGCGCGAGTATATCCAGGCTAAATATACACAATGTATCCGGAGATCGTGTTAATATACCCGGCGGTATTCGGTCCATGAAAAATGCTACGGTCAGATTCCGCGCATCCGCTCGCCCTACCGATATACCGCCCCACCCTGGAGGGTAACCACTTCGGGTTACAATATAGAGACAAGATATTATATGTAAAATGAAATAAATTTAGTGAAGCATTTTTTGTATGACAGTTTAGTGATAATATTAGTAATCAGATATAATTGTGTAATATATTACACCATTAAAAAACACAGGATAATTACTATTCTCCTGTTGTTTTGAACAAAAGAATATTAGAAATGTATCTCCAGCTAGACTGTAAGCAGTCTAGCAGATTTTTTTTTCATTCGCATTTAGATGCGAGCTTCTTAAAAAAGACGCTGAGACGCAAGAAGGATGATGAGATGAAACTTAGACAGTTTAATTACTTGATAGTGCAGCAAGCAGTCACAGGCCATCCAATGTACACGATTATCATCAGGTACCTCCGTAACACAAAAGCGGATGTGAGCAGTCATTAGGACTACAAACACTAAGAGTAGGACATACTAACAATCTCAAGTAGAAAGCTGTTAGCTGTTTAAGTGTTTATAGACTATTGACAGAACGTTGAAAATATAAAACAGTTTCACGATATAAATTCATTTCATTTTAGCTAAAACCTATGATAATTCTTATTAAATATATTATAGATTGTCAACTTCTTAAGCTTTAACCATGTGTATTTATATTAATTAATTTTATTACATATTCCACATTCATTATCATTATCACAAGTTCTGCGTCCATGGTCCCTCTACTCAGAACTCAGCGGAATTACGGTGTTGGGGGAATAATGGCGTTACGTATGCACTTGTATTGTTTTCACAGTCAAATATTAATAGCGGCCCGTTCCCCGGATTATTACGCAACAAGACTTATTACAAACAATTTAGGTGTCTATACATATATGTATAATTTATGTGTAGAATGCCAGGCGCTTAGGAAAGGTTGTGGACTGATGCAAAAGGCAGCTTGCTATGTGACGCAATGAGGATCAGTGTGCCAGTGTTCGTCACAGCTAAGACAATTGAGCTACGAGCATTCTAATATAAGGGAATCAGAATTATTTTGCTGACATAAAATAGAGGTAAACTTATTGAATCATCGCGTTAACTGAGATTCAGTTTTTACGTAATTACCATTACTTTGCTTCAGAAGGGTTGCTAGTATCGAATATGCCTCTAGCTTATTATTATTTCAAAAGCAAAATAGAACATGGTACTCTTAAGCCAAGTTAACAAAGAAATGAAAATATCTTCCAAACAGCAGGTTTGAGAGATTTGAATCTTCAATTAATGTCTTGAAAATTTCTTTTTAAATGCGTTTTGTTCTATATGTCATCATATTCAAATGAAGCTCTGATACGTTGGTGAAAGCTATAACTCTGTTTATAAACTGTCCCACCATTGATACGCAACTTTTCTCAATATGAGAAAAGCTACCACGCTAACCCAATTCGAGTTGTCGAAAACATTACGAAAACTCTCAGACATACAGGTTTTTTCACACGGTTAAAATAAGCAATATTTAAATATAAACACCTACATAATTGCAAAATATTAGAGTTGTATGCCATACAATCAAACTAAACAACTTCAGGCTATCGCTGCCTTAATAATAAATCCTTGGCTTAAGCTTAAACAATAATAAAGGGATAAACATGTTGGTTTGGATCGGTTACAATACGCCTGGCGACTTATAATAGATGTTCTGTTCGGTTACGACAGACGAGTCGCCGCAACTATTCATCACGCGAACGGAAATGCGCGCTCGCGCTAACCGCGAGGGATGGGGACATTGATGTCGATAAAGTCGATAGACATTCAAAGGTAGGTCAATTTCAAAAGCTAGATAATTTAAGCATTGCATCAAAGCTGTTACACGACTAGTAATTCAGCACCCAGATTTTGACATATTTCAAGATATACATTCAATATTTTGAAATGTATACTTGACATTCTGAATCGTAATGTCAGTATAATTAGTAGTTATTTAAAATAAAAGTGTTTTAAACAAATAAACGAATAGTGACCACATAGTGAAAGTAGCTTTGACAGTATTTTAAATCATGTTTTCCCAAAAAAATTTAGACTATAATATATTTTGGTAAAATCAAACAGCATTCTCTCTTAGTAGTAAAATGTTGAATTTAATCAGCATAATATGATAAACAAACATAAAACAATAGATAGATTCTGGAGGGCTAATATAAAGTACAAATTTTATAAGTTTTACTAATACCAAGTATTAATTTTAAAGCGATTTTAGAATAAAAAATAAAATTATTTTCAATGTTCACACGGTAGATTAATTGTAAAACAATTTTACGTATTCCTATGACATAATTATGTTCTTTGTATTAAGACTGAAATCATATCAGACTGCATCGATTAGTATTTTGTTTTTTTAAATGGTTCTTCACTTAGGCTGTTTTGGTTCTACATTCTTATTAGTTCTTGACAAAAGTTTGTTTTACTCTTGATCTTGACATGCAGGGTTTGATTCAATTGATAATTTGTAATACAATACGCTCTTCCTTTTAATTAGTGGGTTATAATGTTGGCGGAAACATTTGAGTGCAAAATAAGGAAACCTTTTTAAAATTGAAGAATTACTAATCATTTGTGTTATTTTTTTTTTATTGTCGACATCCTAACGTCATATCAAGGATAATCTGATAACATTGATTCGATTATTACAGTATGAATTCGTTAAAATAAGATCATTAATGTCACGACAATTACTATATTGTCGTGACATTAATGATCTTATTTTGATATGAATAAAGAAAATAATATAATCAGCATGCAATATGTTAAAATTAACCTTTTAAATCACAGCGGCACACCAGCGGCCAAACAGAATACCTACGTTAAATTATGTCTGACATTCCAAGGGCGCGAGACGACCTCCAGCCACCCTGAGATTTGACCTGGGGGTGGTGGTGGTGTTAGGCCTGCCCACCATCCAATCAGCATCAGGTCCAAGAGGCGGCGTGCTTGTTCCCACGCGCGCCTGTGTGTCGTGTGTCCGTAGTCCGACAGTAGGGTTTAATAAAGTGGTGCCCATAGGGTAGTGTTGTTATGTAGTGGCCTGCCGTTCCATACGGCGGGCCAAAACCTCGCCGGGGTCGCGACTGTTCTTACATTTACGTCTATCTAATCCTTAGAACAATCTGTTATACAACCAGCTGAAAACATTTATTGTATTGTATTCCAACAGCAAAACAAAAATTGAAATACGACTTACCAAATTTCTTAAATGCAAAGCTTAAACTCTGCTTACGGGTTTATATTCTATTATGCACAACAAACAATGCCTTCGCTTAAGATTCTTGTGTTTATTATCTAAATGCTTAGCCCAAAATACATTGCTTTTTTACATAAAATATTAATTTTCTTGTAAACAATAGGCATTCTATTGCGACTTAAAATATATATCACTAGACTTTTCCCGCGGCTTCACTCACGTAAATGTAGGTTAAGTTAGGTGTTAAACTAACCTTGATCTGGGGGTGGTGGGCTTCGCGGGCCTGCCCGCCAACCGATCAGCACCAGGTCGAAGAGGCAGCGTGCGTGCGTTCCCACGCGCGCCTCTGTGTCGTGTGACCGTTGTCCGACAGAAGGGCTTAATAAAGTGGTGAAACCTCGGCGGGGTCGCGACTCCATGTTAAAGTGATTTGCGCGGCCCCGCCGATTGCGGTTTTGTCGAGGAACACCGTTGTACGTTTAGTTGGTATTACCGGGAGGTCCATTATCATCATTACCATCTTTCTTTTTACCCTGGTGAGTCCGACATAGCTGCCCTCGCGTAGGGGTATGCGTGAATGCATTACCCTAAGTAAACAAAAATATGTTACCCTAACCTAACCGTGTTTCTTTTCTGGATGAAAGTTACCCTATGTCGTTATGTCCTTTTCTGCACCTGTCACAACGTGCATACAAAATTTCATGATGACCGGTTCAGTAGTTAAGCCGTGAAAGCGTAACAAATACACTCACATTCACATTTATAATATTAGTTAGGATGATAAAACTGCTGATAATAAAGTAAAAAAAAGTAAAACTTGGTCGATAGTAAAGTATATTTTTAAAAGTACATGTTCTTGGTCGTATTCTACAAGTATCATTTTTATCTATTGGAATAAGCGTACGTATAGCATAAGTATTTGATTGTGTTTGCAGCCGATCGAAAGGTTCAAGGGATTTTATTTTAGGGTCCGTAAAAGTATTATAGAGTCTTTCTTTTAGCTAATTCTCAATAGCAGGACGGTTTCTGGGATTGTTAGCCGTCTACCCAAGAGAACAATATGCTCAATAATTATAATATAATTAATCATAGGGCTTTATTAACATTACTGGTAAAAGTGTAATATATTTTTGCCCTTTATAAACAGATATTCCATTTATGTATGTAATATACATGATATAATATTTAAGATCATTCATATTTTTCGATACTGTTTAGTTTAAAAATGTTACGATATTATTATTCGAGAGAACGTTGGACTGCCACGCAGAGGTCTCCAGATCATTGGTGCATGGCACGCATCTCTGACTTTTCGAAATTATGTGCGTGTTAAATAGTTAATTATCGCTTGCTTTAACGGTAAAGGCAAACATCATGAAGAAACCGGCGGGTCTGAGAGTTCTAAATAACATTGCCAAAGATATGTGATTTCTGCCATACCGCACTAGTCAATCATGGTAGATTATGTCCTAACCCCTTCTCACACTAAGAAGAGGCCTGTGCCCAGCAGCGAGACAGTTTAATACAGGGCTGATATTATATTATTATAGTTATCGATATAGGTCTCTCCTCACTGAGCCAGTAGTGCGTAGTCACGGTAACTCCGTTAAGCCGGATATTTGGTATAAAAATCGTATTAGTGGTTGTAACGCAATCTTTTACCACAAATGGTTGTGTCTGTCAATTTAGCTCTGCCATAGGTTTAATTTTATTTTACATGCTAGGTATATTTTGATATGTATGTTAAGTAAGTGTGTTGATTTAACGGATATGGAAGAAAAGATTGTAATATTATTTTTAGTAAGTATACCATAAATTAGAATATTAAAATATATATATATATATATATATATATAAGTATTTTTCGGACGAGCGTGCGTGAAGAATGTAATGAGGTTGGATCAAGCAAGAGAAATCCTAAATAATATTATAAAGGCAAATGTGAGTTTGTTTGTTTGTTACGCTTTACACGTTGTTAGGGGTACAGAAATGGATATAGGTTCTCAAGTTTAATTCTCAGATCTGTGTTATTGAATCTTCCTGTTAAGAGCAGTCTGGCACTGTGCTTGGTATATGAACGTACAAAACGTAAAATAATATCTTTATAGACAACATATTACTTACTCATATTGTGCCTGTCAGGGCCCATAATAGTTACCAAACCTAACTCTAATATCTTTTATACATTATGGAATGCAATAAAGTTTGAAATTGAACATGTAATGAAGACCATAGATAGTGAAATGTGGACGTAATACAGCGCTACCTACCCTTTCGAAAATAAGCATAAACCTATATGCATGTACTCGTATGTTGATAGACTTATCATGAAATCCAACATATCGAAAACCGTTGAGAAAACCACATACATAACATATTATGTTGTACATAATTATATTAAAAATAACATTTGTTACTGATCTTGTGTTACAATGCAATATAAACAGCTATACTAAAAATCCACATCCATTCCAAATTAGACCAAAGAATTGTCTTAACCTTGCGAATAGGTCAGTCACAAGCACATTGTATAGTAATAGCTTATACTTAGTTAAATAGTGTAGAGAAGCGATGTCTATCTATCCTATATAATCTACAAGGGGTAGATCGCAGCAGTAATTTAATTTGGATCTGGGTCCGTTATCCGGCAATACAGCACTTTGATCTAAGAGTAAGTTGATTAGAGAGCTGTCTATCTATATTATATAGTAAATAAGTGATGAGATTAAAGCTTCAGTTACAGTAATGACACGATACGAAAATCGAACAAGTAGAATAAATTGCAATAATTGGTGCACAGATGGTGTTGTGATTTGATTAGTTGCCGAGCTATTGCCATTGCACTGAATGCTGTAAATTCAACAGACAAAATGTGTGTGATCCACGAATAGTTATTACCACAAATATACAAAAGCTTGTTAAGTCTTAATAATTAAGTCGTAATACAAGAATTTTTTCAAGCGCTGTCTTTTGTCGAAGAAATATTGTGAAAGACCCCTTGTGTTAGCCGTTGCGTTAGAAGAACTGCAATGAAGTGATTAGATCACCACGAAACTTTTATTGTTAACCAATGTCAAGTTTATAATTGCAGTAAACTCTTACAAGTAAGGTGCCATGTAATGTTAAGCGAGCCCATTGCTGCCTACCGGGTACAGTTCCAGATTGAATGCTGCTAGTAAGAATTTCTTTAATTACATTTTCTGCCTGGAGTGGATAAAAGATTATGCATAAGCAGTTGCACTCGCTACCTCACAGTAGAAAATAAAAACTTTATCTTATCATTTCTAGTCAGTGTCGTTTTGAAGTAAGCCTAAGACTAAACATATCCATAGCTACATAATTATGTATATTAAGTACAAAAGCGCACATAAAGACAGTGAAAGTATGAACGGATATACTTATTCCTGATCTATGCCTTTAATTTTTTTTACTTGGGTAATGCTTTGACGCATACCTCTCCGCGGGGCGACGGAGAGGTTATGTCGGGCTTACCAGGGAAAAGATACGCCGGTAATACCGACTAAACCTACTACGGTGTTCCTCGACATAACCATAGACAATCAGGCCAGCGACACAGGTACATGGTGGATATACCACATTTACGCACGAAGCGATTTGCTTCCAATTTTATAATGCGTACCGCTAAGGAGTGGAATTTGCTACCTAAGTCTGTGTTTCCCGATGAGTACAATCTGGGTGTCTTCAAGTCGCGAGTGAATAGGTATCTTCTAGGCAAGCGTGCTCCATCGTCGACTGCATCTACACTTAAGATCAAGTGAGATCGCGGTCAAAGGCAAGCCTATTAGAGTATAAAAAAATTAAAAAAAATAAAAAGACGGTGAGACCGCGCGAATCGCTTGCACATGCAATCGCGACTCCGCCGTGGTTTCGGCCCGCTGTGTAAAATGGCAGGCCACTACATAAAAATACTTCCTCCACCGTCTCCCTGGGAGGGACAATGAGACGACACAGAGGCGTACGTGGGAACACGCACGCCGCCTCTCGGACCTGATGCTAATCGGGTGGCGACCAGGCCCACGCAGCCCACCACCCCCAGGACAAACCTCAAGGTGGCTGGAGGTCATCTCGCGATCTAGGTCTTTATTACATTAACCACAAATAATTATGCGATAATACAAATATCTGGTGTTTCTTATTTATAATATACTAGATTTTGCCCGCAGCTTTGCTCGGGATAATCTAAATTTTGTCAATAAATGCCTAACCCTCGGGAGTAGTTCTATTTTTCTGGATGAAAGCTATGTGCGTTTTTGTACCCCTGATAACGTGTATGCAGCATTTAACGATGATCGGTCGAGTAGATAAAGCGTGAAAGCTTAACAAACATTCACATTTATAATATTAGTTAGGATATAGAAGTTGGGACATTTACGATTATTAACGTAAAGATTGGTAAGATGTTTTTCTAATAAGTAATACGTCGAACAAATTATGCGTGATTACGCATAATTTGTTCGACGTATTCCGATAATACTTCGCATACAGTGAGACCAAGTCCTGGATTAATACACAAGATACATTATATCCCAGTATAGAGTTAATTTTCATCACGACATCTGCAAAGACACACAACACACTATCTGTGCTCACTTATGTTAAGCTGTTTAAATCTAGCTGCTTGTACCGCTATATAATAGACAACTTACGTATTATCCTTTATTTTCTTCATCATAAATATTAAAATATCTACATACTTTTTTCATATCCGTTTAAGACAATAAAAGGCTGGCAATAAGTTTACATGTTCTTACCTTTTTACCGTGTTTCCGAGCCGTTTACTTACCTTCCTGTGCGGTACCTGCAAGCAAAACAATAATATTCTTTTTTACGAGGCAAGTAACAAGTAAGAATATGCGTATATACTAAACAACGGACTGTGGGTGGCTGATGTGGCAATATATTTCAGGAGTCATACAAATTCGGGACATTAGTTAGGTCCGGCCCTTTTCTCTGAAATGTAAGAATAGGCTGGACCGAAGCACAATATTAGATATAGTGTACGCATTACGTACCTACTTTGTACGGAATACTAGTGAATACTAGTATGTAGATAGCACAGTTGGTAGATGTTACAATTGATCTAAGTGTCTGTATTACATATATTCACGCTTATATTATATTCGCAGGTTATAGGCAGGTAGTATAGGTATATTAGATTACACCCAAATATTACCATCAATATTTTTTAATTCTCTCTTAGTGAGTCTATCCTTGCCCAACGGGGTCATTTTTAGGCTCCATAATGAAAATTTATTCTAGCGTCCATTGGCTACAATAAAACCTTACATCATTTTATTTCACAATTGGGTAAAATTTATACATGTTTTTCAGATAGGAGGTATAAGATTTTTATCGATAATATAATATATAATAAGAAGGTATTATATCTCATTAGTTAATAAATTAATTCTATGGATGGCAGCAGGACTTCAAAAAGTCGTGTAAAAACTAGCGTTGCAGTTGAGACCGCAGTTATAATATTGTGCCAATTCGAGAGCCAATGAAAGTAATGTTGCAGACCTCGTTATAAGTAAAATTAATATTTTCAATAACATTTACTTTTTTTTATAATTTCATCGCTTTGCATAGTTTTGCAGATATAGAAATAGCAGATATAAAACACAACCTTGCCCAAGTCAGCTACCTATTGGTTACTTTTTTTATAAAAGACTACTATCGCACTAGGAATTATTTCTGTTTTTTGAGGGAAATATTCGAACAACGAACACAAAGAACACCCAGACTCGAAACAACTATTTGTGGATCATACAAATATTTGTATGATCCACAAATAGCCACATTTGTGGCGACGAGACCACTTGAATCATCATTAATGTAATTGAAGTAAAATTAATTCTTCTTATATTTTTTTCGTTTTCACAAAGAATAGATAGATTTGCAGATTTACAAAACAGATAGGCAGCATAGACAGTGAGGCACAGCCCACCCAGGCTAGCTATCTGTTAAAGATATTACATTTATATCACTTACACCATTTTGTTGCTAAGCTTACACTTGTACAATGTATACAGTACAACTTGAACTGTGTTTATTTTTAGGAACGTCCTTTTCATACAACGTCTAAGAACCAGGATTTGATATTAATAAATGAGGTTACTATCGATCTGGTCATGACTTGCACGTTTACCATAATTATCATAGTCAGCTTTGCGAAAAGAATAACTATAGAGATAATTTATTTTCAATATATTCGTTAGTTACCCATATGCTTACAGTTAGTTCTTTTACCATACATATTATATTGGTTAATTATTCACATATATTGTTATCTATTGGGCTCACTCCATGACCGCATGCAAATATATGCAATGAGATAAAAGGGAGTCTTTATCATAATGTTCTTAATAAACCGGATTTTATAATAACCAGCATTAGAGTTGTTGATACTATCATTTTCTTGCCATTTTCATAAACGAGAGTAAAAGTCGACCTTTACCTTTTTAGTGATGGTTCTAATGAGCCGGCTCGCCTAAATAAGTCCCGCCTTCTTATAGAGACTGGCCTAAAAGTAGTAGCAATATGTTACCCTATAAGTATGAGTTTTGACCACTCAAGCGCCTAGCTCCCCCATTACTTTCCTTACATGCCATGCCATTTGTGCAAGCGATGTCCTGATATTGCAAGGAATCATAGGCTACGGTAGGTAATCGCTCACCATCAAGTGGGCTAGATACTATAACGAACATCTATAGCCATATAATAAATAATTTATCGCTCTGGCTACTCATAGAGAAATATTACTAAAGTTCCAAATTAATATTGAAATCGATGTACAAAATTCTTCAGTGTACACAATTTTAAAGTTACCAGCATGCGGAACTATGACCAAACGTATTTTGAGCAAAAAAGCACACCACAACTTTCAATTTATGTTCTGCCATCGCCTAAAGCGACGTTCGATACACCGAACACTGAAAAATGTAGGTTAAATGTAGCTTGCTCGTATTATTGCCATTTTTAATCGTAGCTGCTCCACACTGTTAATCGATGCAATCTACAAACAATTTATCATGTTACTGGTTAACGGTGGAAAGTATATTTGATAGGTGCTCGGATAGTGCAGTGATTTAAATGGTCACATCGCTACACTACTACCGAGTGTTATGGATTTGATGCCACCACAGGTCGATTTGTGTAAGCATATAGAGATTTTGGGTTTGAGACAAGGCGTCTATTTCTATTTATTTGATTTTTGTTGTTAAAGATTTTAATGATTCCTGTATCGCGGGGGTCTTTGAAAACATTGAAAATATGGACACAAAGAACACCCAGTAGGTAGATATGAAACACAATTTCACCTAGGCCAGCTTACTTTTTTTATTAGCTTTATTTTATATTATTTAGCTTATTTTTTTTTAGCTTAATTTTTTGTTTTTATAAAAGACTATTCACGCGCTAAGAGTAATTTCTGTGTTTCGAGGGAATTAGAAACATTCGAACAATGAACACAAAGGACACCTAGACTCGGATCATCTATTTATGGATCACACAATTTTTTGTCCCGTGTTGGGATTGAACGCACAACACCCAGCGCGGAGTTAGTGGCCAGGTGACCGCTTAAACCTACGCCGTCTGTACAGTAAATTTTTGTTTTAATGTTTGTACAGTCTGTGTTTTAGGTAAATAAAAAGTAAAATATTTAATTACACGTTAAACATTACATGTCATTATCCCGCAGGGTTGAGCAGAGTTGTAGTTTATATTTCTTAGGTGGTAAATAAGCAAATATTCTGTATGGCTGGCGTTAACCAATTGATAAAACTATATGCACATAGTTCGGCATAATTGTCTCCCAAACCAGTGATAACTCAGCACAAGAACTACCTTTCTCAACAGAAAATCGCAGCCAGGTAACCAAGTGTTTTTTATCCAGGCTGTTATACTTTTTTGGCTGGGTCCAAAAATATACATCATACCTCTGATTTGCATATGTTTATAGACTACTAACATCAGAAGGATCATAACATTGTACGAATCGCGTACTGGAAATAAATTTTACTGCCCGGTATATACATCGTTGTAATTTTTTCTCCTTTCATTATATCATCCGACATAATTATACTATCTACGACACATTGAAGCTGTACTTTTTCCTTTATACAATTTATAAGTACTGAAGTCAATCAGAAGTTAGTGCATCAGAAGTTCGGACGGCTTTGAGATTCAAAGAAGCACATCCAGCAATATGCTGGAAGTGCACTCTAAAGCATGAAATCCATTATTTATGGCTTTTTCAATTTCAAAATGAAAGTAGAATTTCTCACTTGTAGTGGAACATAGAACATGTGAACCTAAACAAGGGTAAAGAAATGCTTGCGTTTGTGCACTTTGTAACAAATAAAATTAATTACGTGAAATTAGGATAGAGTAAAGAACACAATTTTTTTTAAATGTCGTCCTCCTTTTTGCTAGGCATCGCCACGAGTAACATAAATGCCTTTCTACTGACCACCAGTTTTGATAGCTATAATATTTTATTGCATCTTTGATATGCTGGTGTTCAATAAATCTGCAAATATTATTACAATATAAAATCCTAAGGTAAAATTTATTATACCATATTCTCCTTGCAAACATATAGAAATCCGTCGAAGCATAAGATCATCATTCCGCTCGGCGCCGACTCTAAATCACGAAAATGCAAAAGCAAACGTTTATTACAGGCCTACACTAACATTTATTTAGGTAGGAAAGGGCAGGTATAATAAAAATGATCCAAATTATTACAAAGGTCATATGGAGGGCCGGCTCGCGCACCCTGGCCCATTATCATCGTACTCTGGCAAATTACATCGTATTTGCTATTCACAATGCTGCTTGTGACCTATTTTCACACGATGGTATTTTTGGACACAAATAGGCAGCAAGTGAACGTCTGTTCTGGCGTTGATCGTTTGACAGAGGTGGTTTAGAGGTCTTTGTAGTTTGTTGTGAGAGGAAAGGCGGATTTGTACACCGTTTTTCTATTCGTACGAATCACCGACATACGAGTGTATGTTGGTGATTTGTGAGTGGCAAGGTTTTTTGTGTCGAAGTTTTCAGTACTTATTTGAACGAAATGAATAATATTGATTTCTTTTACAATCAGCTTACTCACTTGTCATTTTAAACATCACACATTCTGTGGTATAATCTGAGGTCACTAGGGGTTTCCACAAACAATACTTTAATTTAATTTTATAGGCAAAATAATAATATAAGTATAATAAATAGGGTCAAATTGTCAATCCAGTTAGTGATGTAAAGCTCTGCTTTAAAACATTTTTATAATTCCTGGTATGTTTGGAGGGTTGATTAATATTAATACAACGACATGTATTCAAATGTAAAGTATATGTATTCAAATCATGATTACTTCTCACTGAAACAAAAAAACTCTCAGAAAACTACATTTTTCGTCCGAGAACCTCTGAATCTTAAGAGGCAAAGTTTCACAATGTTCGCGTCATCTCAGTATAAATGCATAATTGTGCTAATATCCCTCTCGTCACTTCTCGCTGCAGACTCCCCGAGTGAGGAACTTCACCGAATGTTATTTTAATCAACACCTGACGAATTTTGGGGTCTCTTGCTTTATAATTATATAATATAATTATATTATAGTATTTTTGAGTTTGTGAAAACAATTTTAGCTTAGCTATGTAATGGAAAATTCCTGCAGAAATTTGACACATTTGACAGACCCAATAAAAATAAAATCAAAGGCACTGTGATCTAAGAATCACGTTTAATGATATATAAATACCTTGTTTTACAAGGTTAATGTCTTTAATGGTTGAGTAGTCTGGTGCATTATATGTATACATAGACACTAGTATTAGAGACGGTGGAACAGAATGTCTTTAAACATAGTTAAAAACTATGAATCCAAAATAATAATTTATAAATATACTTTGAAAGTAATCAAATTATTTTATAGCTTAAAAACCACAAAGCGATATATAAACTCATTTTCATCAGAATTAATCAGAACTTGCGGTGATTACCAAACAACACAAATTTAATAACACATGGCATAGTAAATATTTTACAATTACAATTAAATCCTTGGGTATCCTCCAATTATAAACAGAAAACAACCAAATGCAAATATTTCTGGAAACTTTACATCACGTTACAAGACTAAACCTTCGTCATCAGCCATCAAAACTTCCATCAACCTGGAACGACTAAACTCTACGAAAGAGATCACTGTTAAAACAGCTCCCATTAAAACCTCTTTATGAATACGGTACCCTAGTTACCTGCACCTTGCGTCTACCGATTTTATTCGGAGACAAGTCGCAAATTCGTCAGAAAGACAGAAGTTTGTCGCACAAACTTTTTCAGTCACCTTTACCGCGAAACGTTCTGAAAAGTTTTGTTATCCCCCTTTTCCCATGTCCGTGTACATTTACTTTGGCAAAGATATTTTCTTTTGTGCTTGTAAGTCGGTACATGTGGTTTGTGGACTCACAATGTGAGTTCTGGGATAGCATTAGCAGTTCATTTCGTATAGAGTCTCTTAAAAAATAAATGAAATTTACTTTTTAACAACTGGCGTTACATTTACAGAGCGAACAATACTCAAATTAAAATATAACTTTCAAAGCTGTTGAAAAAAGACAACATACGTTTGATACGTTATAATCTTCTATTTTGAAGACGAATAAGAATGTTATAGTTATTTTGTTAGCCTATGAAATAGTACTAAAATTGAAATGGTACCTACTATATTTTATTAGATTATGTTCATTCTGTTAGGATTTATACACATATTGCCTTGATTGTCACATACATTTTAGAATTTATATACATTTTTAGAATTTATACCATACCTTTATTTAATTAAGTAACATATGCACTGTATTAAATTATAATTATATAAAGTAGAAGTTATAATTTATTTATTAATTGATTCGATGTATTCAATATATTTAACAGTAATTTATATTTTGTTTACACATAAATTATTGCTAGATTAATTTAGTTTCAATTTATTATTGCTTTAATAAGTCACTGATTTGACTAATGCCCCGCCATTATGATATCGTTTTGTTTCATTCGTCATGATGGCGTGATATAGAGGTAGCTAGTCTGTAGAAATTGTGTGCATTCGGTGTCGAACAGCAGTGAGAATAACAAGTGTAAAGTCCAAATAAAAACCAGTGTGAATTACAAAAACGTTACGAGTTTTATTTCCACCTGACCTAAAAGGTCAGAAGTGGGATAAAAACAAGAATTATTTATATTTTCTTGCCACGCCCGCAGCTCGGATAAACGTAAGTAACGTGCTTTCCTTCTATTTTTCGTTATAAAATTAGAAAATTGTCTAAAATACCGCGAATTTAATAATTTTGGAGCCATGATCAATATTATTTCTCTTTACCGTTTTACTAGTACAAACTCATTGTTTTATACAAAATAAATGAATGATTATATATTAAATACAGAAACCGTTATAAGATGTGAATGCTATTTTTTTTCTTTTTCTTTAAACAAGGTGAAGTATATAATAACCAGTACAGTCAAAGGTCAACAATATTTTTTTTTTGCTTTTTGTTTAATACAGACGGTTGTTTAATAAATTGTTTAGATTCCATTCTAAATCATATTATATTTAAATATTTGCTGCTTAGAGCCAGTTCAAAATTAATTTTGTTGCTACAAGGTTTTGCTTACATAAACAATATTAGTTATTGCACAATGAAAATCTATACAAAATATGTTTGTAAAATAATAAACATATAATTAAATCTATACCTATGATTAATGTTATCGTACTGATTACAATCTTTTACATGTTATCCCGAAGTGTCCTTGCATTAAGTGGATACTAAGCTTAACATTTGAAAGTTTCAGGTTACACTATAATGGATAAGGCCCGAGGTAAAGGGTCCAATGAAAGGAAGGTCCGAGGTAAAGGGACCAGTGGAACGAATACCCGAGGTAAAGGGTTAACTATTATTGGCGTCCGAGGTAAGGATACCGATGTGAACCAAACCCGAGGTAAAGGGTCCGATACTATCAGAACCCGAGGTAAAGGGTACATTGATAGTGTGATCAGTCAAGGGGAAGGACTGGCACACACGTTGGAAGGCGGACTCGAGGTATCGAGTCACGATCTGGATGGTTCGGATTCGGATAGAAGTCTGCACCAGGCTAGGCGAGGGCGTAATTACGCTGCTTCAGATGAGGATCAAAGTGTTATAATTGGCGAAGGTCGATCAATGTCACGTGGCCAGAAGATTACACGATTAAGAAGCAAGCGTCAATACTCTATATCATCGGAATCTGGTGATGAACTATCATTACCTCAAAGAAAAAGGACACGAAAGGAAGCATCAAATGACAGGTTTTTGATAGATAAATTTCTTACTATTTTAGAAAAGGTTAAGGGCTCGGATAGACCTAAAATGACGTTTAATACAAGTGTGATACCGGAGTTTGACCCTCTATCCAAAGACCAAACAGTGTTGACATGGTTGACTAAAGTTGAAGAATGCGCTGCGATTTACGGCTGGGAGGAAAAGGAGATTATCCATTACTCTTTGCCCAAATTAACTGGTGTAGCTAAGACATGGTATCAGGGTCTGACTTCGATACTACATACATGGTCAGAATGGAAAAGAAAACTTATAGAATCATTTCCATGTAGAGAGGATTATGCAGAGCTTTTAACCGAGATGTTAGCTAAGAAAGCAAAATACGGGGAGTCATTGGAGCATTACTATTACGCGAAAATTAATTTACTAAATAGGTGTAACATATTTGGTAGAAAAGCAGTAGATTGTCTTTTATATAGCATAGAGGATCGCGCTGTAAGGGTTGGTGCTCAGGCAGCCCAATTCAAAGAACCAGAGCAGGTACTGAATTATTTCAGAACTGTTAAAAGTGGTCAGAGCAGGGAGAACCAAGATTCGATGCGGAGAATGTATGACCGACGTTCTGGGAGCAACCCCAGTCGGTCAGGTCCATCAAAACCAGGTACGAGTAGCTTTAATTCCAATATAAAGTGTTATAATTGTGACACCGTTGGTCACCCGAGTTACAAGTGTGACAAACCTTTAGTGAGCTGTACAGTATGTAACCGGTTGGGGCATAGAACTGATAACTGCTTTAGAAATAGAAAGGCGTCAACCGCAGAGAATGGAGGCCCAGGTAATGAACCAAACCAGAAACAGGTATCGGAAGTTACAAGTGAAGATATAGGTTTAAATAAATATATATTAGACATCAAGGTCAACGGATTGGCAACCTCCTGCCATATCGATCTTGGTAGTCAATGTTCTCTTATTAGAATAAGTGATGCCAAATCTCTTAATCTTCAGATTAATTCTCGACCAAACTTGCCTTTGTTTCGAGGTATCGGTGGTAATTTAATATGTCCTATAGGAGTCGCTTTGGCTTCTATCGAAGTCCAGGAGTTAATGGAAACTATAGATCTTTATGTAGTAGAGGATTATGTATTGCTTCATCCAGTCTTACTAGGACACTCGTTTACTGAAAAACCTAATATTTTGATAATTAAAACCCCTGATGAAATTCGGTTCCAACGAATGCCACCAAATAAATTGGATATAATGGCGCTCGCTGACACGGAGGTTCCCGGCAGTGCTCTACAAGCAATCAAGGTTTATACTGATGTTCGATTAGATTGTGATATTTATGTGAATGGTACGTTGCGAGGTCCCGAAGGTAAAGAGTACTATTTATTTCCTGGCCAGTATGAGATCAAAAATGGACGTGGTGCAATTCTGGTCTACAACCTATCACTAGTTCCTGTCCATTTTAATAAGGGGACTCTTTTGACTAGATCCCTCCAAAGACACTCGACGCCGTCAGGTAAAATTTTAAATTCATATAGTGTAACATTTGATGACGCAGACATGGAAACTTCAGTAAATTGTAATCCCAGTTTGAATGAACACCAGCGTCAAAGTTTACAAGATTTGCTTGCACAGTATAATGGCTGTTTTTCTAATGGATTATGTGACCTAGGATATACACAAATCACTGAAATGACAATTGAACTTACCGACGCAGACCCGGTAGTATATCGCCCTTACCGCATGTCGTATGCCGAGCGATCACAGGTTAGGGACATGATCCAAGAAATGCTTGATAGCAGCATAATCAGGGAATCATCATCACCCTACGCAAGCCCAATTGTTATGGTTCAGAAAAAAACAGGTGAGAAACGCTTATGCGTAGATTATAGAGCTCTTAACAGGAAAACTAAGAAGGATCACTACCCTTTGCCACGCGTGGAAGATCAACTAGATCTACTAGCAGGTAATACTTTATTTACCTCCCTAGATTTAGCTTCAGGCTATTATCAGATCGCTATATCGGAAGAATCTCGTCCAAAAACTGCCTTTGTGACTCCTGACGGGCAGTATGAATATAATCGTATGCCTTTTGGTTTAGTCAATGCACCGTCTGTTTTTCAACGTACCATAAATAAAATCCTTCAGGAAGCCAGAATTAAATACGCAATTATTTACATGGACGATATTCTTATTCCGTCTAAAGATTTTGATGAAGGTCTTCATAGACTTGAAGAGGTTTTGTGTCTGCTAAAAAAAGGGGGGTTGACATTAAAATTGAGCAAGTGCCACTTCTTTCTCGACTCTATAGACTTTTTAGGTTTCGATGTGAGTGCTAATGGTATCAGGCCCGGTAGCAGAAAGGTTGAAGCTGTCTCCAAATTCCCAACTCCACAGAACCAACATGACGTGCGGTGTTTTCTCGGTCTTTCGGGTTTCTTTAGACGTTTTATTAAGGGGTATGCCGTAATCACGGCGCCATTAACAGATCTATTGAAGAAAACCACTTTATGGGTTTGGAGCAACGAGCAAGACAATGCCTTCACTAAGGTAAAAGACTTACTTGTAAATCGACCAGTACTTGCACTGTATGATCCCAAGGCCGAAACCGAGTTGCACACAGACGCCTGTAAGGATGGCTTGGCAGGTATATTGTTGCAACGGAACAATAATAATGTACTACAGGTAGTATCCTACTTCAGTCGCAAAACTAACATTGATGAACGTAAGATGCACTCCTACGAACTCGAGACGCTAGCAGTTGTAGCCTCACTGAATCGTTTTCGTGTTTATCTGGTAGGTATACCATTTAAAATCATGACAGATTGCAACGCGCTAAGGTCAACATTAGTAAAAAGAGATATTATCCCGCGGATTGCGCGCTGGTGGGTCTTACTCCAAGAATTTGACTGCACTATTGAGTATCGCCCCGGAGCTCGAATGGCGCACGCAGATGCACTTAGCAGGAACGCCGTAGACGACCCGGTTAGTGAGTTACATATTTTAGATGTCTTATCAATACAGCAAACAGATCAGGACTGGATTGCTACGGTCCAATCCGCCGATGAAGAAGTCAAAAAGATCAAAAGTATTTTAATGGATTCCTCCATGGAGGAGGCTCTTGAGGTACGTAAAAATTATAAAATAAAGAATAATAGTGTTTTCCGGATCGTAAATGAAAATTTAAAATGGTTCGTTCCACGAACGGTACGTTGGCAAATCCTAAAGATGAACCACGATGATGTCGGTCATTGTGGATTTGAGAAAACACTACAGCGTATTAGGGAACACTATTGGTTTAAAAAGATGCGACGATTTGTAAAAAAATACGTCTCTTCTTGTCTGGAATGCGCTCATCACAAGACCCCAGGTGGTAAACAAGAAGGTGAATTACACCCTATTGAAAAGGTTAGTACGCCCTTTCATACCATACATGCAGACCACCTGGGACCATTTATAAAAAGCAAAAAGGGTAATTGCTATTTATTAGTTATTGTCGATGGTTTCACAAAATATGTAAGTATCAATCCAGTAAGGAACACCAAATCTATTACTTCAGTAAAGATAATCAAACAGTACGTTAGTTACTTTGGTGTTCCTACTCGTTTAATTACTGACAGAGGTACGAGTTTTACTAGTAAAATATTCCAGGATTTTGTCAAATCTTACGGCATAAAGCATATTCAAAATGCCGTCGCAACACCAAGGGCAAACGGGCAGGTCGAGAGATTTAACAGAACTATTTTAGATGCGTTATCCACTTCAAACCATGGTGGTGATGATAAATCCTGGGATGAACACATCTATGATATACAGATTGGCATTAATACCACAAAACATAAAACAACTTTGAAAAGTCCTTCAGAATTACTGTTTGGGTTTAATGTTACCAGTAGAACTGAAGGTAAGTTGCATAATATTATTAATGAGACTTTGAATAGAACCTCAGTCGAGGAACTAGAAGACGTGAGACAAAGGGCAGGCGAAAAAATAAAAGAACAACAGGTAAAAGACATTATTCGTTATAATCAACATAGGAAGGCTCCAACACAGTATAAGGAAGGTGACTTGGTACGCGTAGAAAGACAGGTCCCGCATGACGGTAAATCCCAAAAACTTGCTGTCAAATACCAAGGTCCATACCGCATAGTAGAAATGCTCCCTAATGACAGATTCCTAATTAGGGACACACCTTTAACTCGTAAACGTGGTAAGCAATATGAAAACATTGTTGCTATAGATAAAATTAAACCTTGGATGAATTTTAACAGAGACTTAGAATCAGATTCATCTAACAATGATAGTACAAGCGAAAATGAGGAGGTATGTCCCTGATTTATCAAATACAGCAATTAGTGCGTAGTACTTATAATGTTAACTTTTAAGTGATAGTCTGAAATATTGTAATATAATACTAAACTAGTAAACTCAACAACTCATGACGCATGCAAGTTACGTATTTTTTTTAGTAGTATGTTATGTTCTTAATAATGTTATAATTTAACAAAAAGCGAAGGGACTCGCTTCATACAGGATGGCCGAACTGTTAGGATTTATACACATATTGCCTTGATTGTCACATACATTTTAGAATTTATATACATTTTTAGAATTTATACCATACCTTTATTTAATTAAGTAACATATGCACTGTATTAAATTATAATTATATAAAGTAGAAGTTATAATTTATTTATTAATTGATTCGATGTATTCAATATATTTAACAGTAATTTATATTTTGTTTACACATAAATTATTGCTAGATTAATTTAGTTTCAATTTATTATTGCTTTAATAAGTCACTGATTTGACTAATGCCCCGCCATTATGATATCGTTTTGTTTCATTCGTCATGATGGCGTGATATAGAGGTAGCTAGTCTGTAGAAATTGTGTGCATTCGGTGTCGAACAGCAGTGAGAATAACAAGTGTAAAGTCCAAATAAAAACCAGTGTGAATTACAAAAACGTTACGAGTTTTATTTCCACCTGACCTAAAAATTCGGATACTCAATTTTCATGTACGTTTCAATCGTATTATTATACTAGCAGTCATCCGCGGTTTTACCCACGTTTATGATTACTGCTCCACTCCAATGGCTCGTAGTGTGATGTTATATAATTTAATATTGGCATTATCTTTTATATTTATATTTCTTCATTTTATTAATATTTTTGTGTTTTACCTTTTTCAACTAATCACTGTAATATCTAAAATGTATTGCATGTTATATTTAACTATAATTGGTTATACAATTGTTTATAATTGGACTCAAAATGATTCTCACATGTGTATGTGGTGTTGTAGTAACTAATGGAAAATCATAATTAATGACCTTTCTCAAGAATTAGGCTTTAAATACAAAAATAATTTTCTAAACAGACAGGCAGATCCAGACCTTACCGGGTTCAAATCACAACAAATTATTAAAAAAAAACCCGCTGCGTCTGTCTGTCTATCTGCCTGTGTGTCACGATAAACTCAAAAACTACTGAACGGATTTTTATGTGGTTTTCACTAATAGACAGAATGATTCATAAAGAAGGTTTAGGTGTATAATTTGTTAAGGTTACCCGTGCGTAGCTGCGGCAGTTCACTAGTTAAAAATATACTCGTTAGTATTATTATATTAGTATAGATTGCTTGCCACCAGTAATTTCCACAAATATATTAAAAGATAACACTCTCAAAATCTCATAAAAATCTATAACGCATCTATATCTTAAAAATTGTGTGTTGTCCTGTGCTTACGGCTCACCGTGACACACATTTTAGACTTTAATTCCCGTGTTAGACAAAGTTTGTGAGAACTTCTCAATACAAATACGGTATCTTGAAGCAATAGATATATTTTGTCGGAACTTAAAACCTACTTAATCTTTGTGTATTCTCGTAAAGGTGTCGTATTGTACCCATATCATACCAAAGATAGTTTCACCCACAATTTTAATAATAAATAATATCAGCCCTGTATATACACTGTCCTACTGTTGAGCATGGGTCTCTTCTCAGTCTAAGGGGGGTTAGGCCATAGTCTACGCTGGCCCAATGCGAGTTTACTCACTTTTTTTTTTGTACGTTATTGAGCTTCCTTGATTTCAGCGTGAATGGGCCGGCTCGACCGGGGAAGGAATACCCTCTCACAGAATATCGACGTGAAATAGCAGTATTCCTACTGTTGTGTTTCGTTCGGTGAGTGAGAGTGCCGGAGGCCCAATCACCCTCTTTCCACCTTCCCGTTCCTTCTCCTTCCCACTTCCTTTTATTCCTAAAGGGTTGGCAACGCGCAAGTAATGACTCTGGTGTTGCAGGCGTCCATAGGCTACGGTGACCACTTACCATCAGGTGGGCCGTATGCCCGTTTTCCAACTTAGTCATATAAAAAAATAAAAAAAACATTATTCCACGCTAGCAAATATAACCGTTTCCTTGCCGAGGCAGTCTAAACATGATGGCGTTCTTATTAACTAGTTTTCTTCTAGATACGTATTTTTGTCTGTAGCCTCTCCGAAATAACACTTAAAAAGCATACCGCGCCTTCTATATTCGTAAAAATAAACAACGCTACTTCAAAAACCGATTTATTTTAAACCAATGAACTGACACTAAAACGTTAAATATACATACAAGCAAATTCAAAAGAAACTTCCACTCTAATTATCTCAGTCACATTCATCTTAAATTACAGCTATGTTCGCAGAACAGATATGTACATATATAACGATATTTTGTCTCTCTTAAATGTTTTCATGTGGTAATCATGTTGTCCTTGTCAGCTCAATAAAGAAAGCGCAAGTACATTTACCAGTAAAAGGCCTCACATTTAATTGTCAAATATCATCAGGCAAAGACAAGTCAGTCATCAGTTTAGGAAAAACAAATGAAACCTAGGATATTTGAACTCTGTAGAAGGCTGTTTTCAAGTCTTCACGATCCAATTTTGTGTGTGATTTGTTTTAGGATAATCTCTACTCTTCGCATGGCGCAATATTTTAAATGACCTCTACGCCACGCATTTTTTCTACACAAACGGGCTCGATTCCCACACGGCGCAAACAATTTTGTAATGCGCAATTTTTTTTCTAGTCTTTGTATTTGTAATATCATATGTTTGTAAATTCCCTTACGATACAGAACTAATAACTACTCAAGACGTATTTTTTATTCAAAGAAATAAAATGAAATGTTGCGTAATTTATTATTATTTGGCTAATTTATTCACTGTATTATAAATACGAATTACATTTACAATGTTCAGGGGCGGCAGAATAATAATAAGGTCCTTAAAATTGTTTAGATATTACAATAACAATTTTTATATCAATTTAAAACTCCATCTGATAAAGTAAACTTTAACGATAATAATAATAATAATAATAATATTTTACCACATACACACAACACCATCTAGCCCAAACTAAGCAGAGCTTGTACTATGGGTACTAGACAATGGATAAACGTACTTAAATACTTTTTTTTTGTAAATACATACATATTATACATAGAAACACCCAGACCAAGACAAACATCCATATTCATGCACACAAATGTTTGACTTGTGCGGGGATCGAACCCGCGACCTCAGTCGTCGCAGTCGGTTACACTAACCACTACGCCATCGAGGTAGTGTACTGTAGGTATATTTTTTACTTTATGACGACAATTTATTTTCAAATATATTTCTGACAATAAACAAACACATTCTACCTGCACCGATCGCAGTAAATTTAACCTAGGAGTTTGTGATTAATAGTTAAACCTGTACTTAAGCTTACATAACGAGACCATTAACCTGTGGTATGCCGGAACGTGGATCTACGCGAGACACAATGCTTTTTCTATTATGTCTGGTATTCGGGCATACAAGAGGTTAAAGTTGTTTTAATATACACAAACAAAGTATTAGTAACGACTCGACAGCACGTCGAATACAAGCTCTCTCAGATTTTCACAGCTAACTTTTTCCCATAGCCAATAAATCAACAATTCGATTACCATAACGTTTTACAACGTACAGAAATCATCTCCATGAACGATTCTATTCGAATATAATCCTATGTACAGAGTGGTGAACATTCCGACTGATATTATTGGCGCAAAGAGCCATTTGTTCCGCTCCAGGGTGACAATAAAAGCTCTATCCGGAGATCATTGCAAATACAATCGTAAAGATAACGCAGCCGGGGGCCGAGGCTTAATAACTCATATTTCTATTACAGTAAATCTCTTCTACGATGAAGTTAGTACGCACTACTTTTTCCAGATTAACGCACTAGGATATTTAACTGCCGATAGTTTATAGGATTTTAATATAGGATGAATCAACAAAATATTGGCTATTTTTCTACCAGTTTGTTTTGAAATAAACGGCTATATTTTAAATGATCAGAATAGAAATACAAACATACTTATCATTTTTGAAGCATCCAGTATCGTGAGGTACTTTATAGAAACAGAAAAACACTTCGAATACCAATTAACTGTCTTTACGTGTATTAGTTAATGTTCTTATAAACTTATTTTATTAGAAACTGCTCAAATTAATTGTAAATAAGTAAGTTATCCACATTATATCAAGATACCAGCTTATGTGCAACTCATTGCAATATAATAAATGATAATGACGTAAAAATAGTACAAATGTATACTTTTTGAAGACCTTGTAGTCTCCAAAAAGTATACATTTGTACCATTTCTTTATTGAAAGTAAAGGTTTAGAAGCAACACTGAAAGCCTAAAAGAAGACCATAGGTTACAGTAGCATATCTAAAAGAGTATTGAAGTTTTTTTCACAAGACTACAGTATGGGGTTCTTCAAAAAGGGCCTTAAAAGGTTTTTACAGGGTCGGCAACGCACAAGTGATGCCTCTGGTGTTGCAGGCGTCGATGGGCTACGGTGACCACTTACCATAAGCTGGGCCGTATGCTCGTTTGCCACTTTAGTAATATACAAAAAGAAACTTAATTGTGTTTTGTTACTATTATAGCCTATCATAACATAAACAAAATTTTAACAAGAAATAACCGACTTCAAAAAACAATATTCTATAACAAAAAATGCGATAGAATATTCTATATTGAAGTCGGTTTTCATTTTTTGTTAAAATTTTGTTTATTTCTCGGTTTTTAGTGAATCTGAAGTTCGATAACTGATTTTATTTGTCTGAATATGGGTAGACCTACTAAACGCGGTGCTCATAATAATATGAGACAGCGCCGTTTAAATGAGACACATGAAGAACGGGAGAAACGCCTCTCTAAAAATAGGAAATCTACCTCCAGGGCCATTTCAAAAGAGACTTGTGAAGAGCGCAAGAATAGGCTTTCGAAAATGTGGGCTTACATGAAAAATGTTTTGGACAGAAGTATTCGGGATATACCGTTTAAATAATTTTTGGCTATAGTGCATCTCATGATTATTCCAAATACGGTTGGGATGCTATGTTTTATTCCGTGGTTCCGGTGCCTAATGGCTTCAGCGTCATATTAAAAGTTGTATTATAGAAATAATTTTGTTATTTGATTTTTTGTGTATACCTTGTTGAGTTTAACAGTTGCACGTAACTTCATACTATTAAATGCTATCAATTACCAATTTGGAATTGTGTAAACAATACATATACATACCTAATTTTGTATGTGATTGTAGCAATCAGGGCAGATTGGCTGCATTTATCAAAGAATTCCGTTGTATAAAACCGAAGATCAGAACATCACCAAATTAGAATAGGGCTACCTCGAAACACTACGAAGGGCTTCCAAACCATCCGACACAGTTGTTTATTTTGTTCTTGCCAAAAATGAGAACATCATCAATGTAACCAAATAAGCATTGTTAAGAATAAATCAAAAACTACTACTCAGATCTTAATCAAATTTAAATAGGACCAATCGGAAAGTACTAGCTTTTAAATAAAAAAATTTCATCGAAATCGGTTCACCTAGAAAAGAGATCTGAGGTAACACACATAGAAAAAAAAAAACATACAGTCAAATTCAGAACCTCCTCCTTTTTTTGAAGTCGGTTTAAAACACAGTGACGTCGAAGCTAAGGTTATAGATAAAAGATCGTAGAAAATGTTAGATTAAAATTCCGTCTAAAAAGAATTAACCGGTAATTTCAGCAAATCATTTTCACACATTAACAATAACTAACATTATTCGCAGGTAATTCAAATTGAATTTAATCAGGTCCGCAAACTGCCTATATGGTCTCAAAGTCTGGAATTGTGTCCAATAGACGGCAACATAAGTCTAATAGTAGACACACAGCCTACAGCACAGCTTCAGGGCGTAAAAGCAAGTAAACTCTTTCGATTGATCTTTTCTACGCCTACGGGTTGACTACACAGCTATTCAATAAATTAATCGCATACCAATAAACAAACATTCCGTATTTAATTGATGGCCACTCTGATTTCCGAAACTATTTAACACCTGACGAAAGTCAAATCCCACGTTAACGCCTGCTAATTGATTTCCACAATACGAAGGTGTAGTCCCTACTACTGGCCCTTTTCATTTACCCCATTACAGAGTAGGGTAAGGAGGTCACGGGTAGTTAATAAATTTGTGCCAACGCCCGCTGATGTATTTGCGTTCGAATTTTGACTATTCGCGAAATGTGCAAGCTGTTGAAATGGTATTGAGGCTCGTGAGAATGTGTAAACCTGTCTTAAGTATTTGTGATTGGTATGGAATCGATCTTGGCACCTTTTCCGAGTAGGTAAGGGTATATACACACGTATGAATATACGTGACTATACACGTATATCTACACTTTCATTTTAATTTGGTTTATATTTGCTTTAGTTGTTTCATTATGCATTGTATGTTCTGCATACTCGTGCGTGTAAGCGTGTGGACATGCGAGTGTGTGCGCTCGTGTAAGTGTGTATGCTTGAATATAACTCTAAGATGATAATTGTATACTTTATCATACAAATCTAAAATACTTTTTGTTTAAAAGTGTACATTCTCGAGTACCGAGCACGGACAAGAAAGTGCAACGCGCCAAGCCTGCACACTATTCAGTGCGCCAAATTAAATAAACATCGTCACACGCAATCTAAGAAACACAATACTACTGAAGTTTTGTAATTAACAAAGGTACGCTGTAGATTTCGCTTAAAATAATTTTGGTTATTGCGGTGACAAGGTGTTGACCAGCACCATCTGGCGTTACTTTTTACTTCAAAAAGGCATATACATATGTATATAGATCTGGCGGCAAGAATTAGCCGACCAGACCATTTTTAAAATATATTAATTTTTAAAATTATAAATATATATATTAATTTATATATAATAATTATACGAAACTCCGTTCATTATTTCGATACGATATTATGATACGACTGCACGCAGTCAAGTAGATGGCTTCTTTAGGTCGGACGGTCCGAACCGGTCAGGTATTAGATGTATGTACTACTAATACTAGATGTAAGTGCAACTGTTACAAACCTACTATGGAATGTTATTCTGAAAGTAAAAATTATTATTATTATATTCCCAACACAATACCATTTCGCCCGACCTGGAATTTGGTCTGAGACCTCATGCGCAGCGTTTGCCTTCGTATGACTGCGCCATCGTAGCAAATTATAGGATTTTTAAAAGTTACTATCTAAGAATTATATTGCGGTAGTAAGAAGAGGCAATTTTCTTCAGAGTTTATAATAACTTTATAGAATAAACGCCGCTTCTAACCGTCACGTTTTACCTCTTTAGTGCGTGAGTAAAAAAAATATCAAGAAAGCACAGATTTAAGAGCGCGTCCCAGTCCCGTGGGTGCCGCCAACAACTCTGCGCGGCCAGTTTATGAACCTCTTACACCAGGCTCTGATAAGCATGAGAAGATATTTGTGGGGTACATGACTCATCGGTTGCTCGTTTAAGAACAGCTTTTCGAAGTGGGCGTGTGGTTTAAACACTGACCTATGAAAGAAAGATCACTGATATTTTTTTTCCTTTCCTACTCTTTTTATATAAATTTGTCGGCCTCGATGGCGTAGTGGTTAGTGTAACCGACTGCCACGCCCGAGGTCACGGGTTCGATTCCCGCACAAGTCAAACATTTGTGTGCATGAACATGGATGTTTGTCTTGGTCTGGGTGTTTCTATGTATAATATGTAAGTATTTACAACAAAAAATGTATATATGTTTGTTTATACATTGTCTAGTACCCATAGTGCAAGCTCTGCTTAGTTTGGGCTAGATGGTCTTGTGTGTATGTGATAGAATATTATATTACATATAGTAGTAAATGTGATAGTTTTGCATAACGTCGCGTGTTTGATTCCCTTGTCAGATGAAGTGTTATTGTATTTTTCAGGAGTAACATTGGTTCTATATCAGTGTCCGGTAGACGGCAGTAGGCTTGTCCCTTGTTATGTTAGACTTAAAAACATAGCTGGGTGTAACAGCACAAGAATAATAAACAACTATTTATCAATGACCTCTACCTCTTATGGTAATAAAGCTTTGCCTACTGCTTCGGGGATAATGTCCTACAGACCGAATTCCGGTCACGGCAGCCAATCTTAACGAAGACTGGCCATCTGCGCAGGAGATATTATAGTGCACAAGCGTGTGCACAAACACAAGTGCACTCTCTGTTTCCTCACTCTCATGATCTAATGGGACGGTAATCCGACACGACCGGAGAGTGGTGTCTAACACCGCCAACTTCCTAACTCCAGGCTGATATTGAGATTTCTTAGCAGAAAAACCCAATAACTTATTGTTGGCCCGACCCGGGATTCAAACCCGAGACCTCATGCACAGCAATCGCATTCACTACCACTGCGTCACGGAGGCAGTCTTCGGAGATACAGGCGTGAACACTTTTTATGTTATCGGTATACCTACCTACATTGTACATATTATACGTTGCGTTAAATTATAACGAAATCAATCATATTGAAATTATTTCTTTCTAAAGTTTTTGTGCCAAACAAAAAGAAATTATCCTTGTAGCCAGCAAGTTGAAGTGGCGACCGGAAAGTCATTTAGTCCGGTAAATGGACCAACGTTGGCGTAGAATCGTTCTCAAGTGGCAACTGTCAGTAGAGTAACTTACTCTAAGATGTTCTTTAATATAACTCAGAATACTATTTACTGATAGATACCACACGAAATAACATTGTTTGTGAAAATGCATGACATTTAATACTTATTCCTTGTGTAGCTTACTCACAAATAGTGTACGTTGCGAATCTATTCCGTTAAACAGGATATTAATACAATACTCTTACCGAGGCTAATTTCAATCCCATTGACTAATACTTATTATTACAACTGCGCTTGTAACGTAAAACTTATCTATATATATAAAACTCTTCCGTTACTGAGTGACTGACAGACAACGCACAGCCGAAACTACTGAACGCAAGAAGCTGAAATTTGGCATGTATGTTCCTTGGACAGTGAAGGGAGCACTAAGAGAGGATTTTTGGAAATTCCACCCTGAAGGGGGTAAAAGGAGTGAAACCCGATATTCACACGGGAACGGGACTTACGCGGGTGAAACCGCGGGAAAACTACTAGTAGCTTATAAAATCTATACTATCTAATACTGGTAGGTAATTTTTATGTATAGATTTGTTATCACCGAGCCTTCGCGCTGTGCATAGCCTGTCGCCGTAGTAGGCGTGATTTGGTTCCATACTTTATTTTTGAAACCAAATTCCATTTTGGCTCTAGGCCAATTACTATGATACTAATACCATACTATGAGTCTAATTACGCTTAATATGAGCTATTATTATTGCTTTAAGATATTCTCTATTAATTCAGCGATTAAAGAGTAAAATTTATTTCTTATATTTTTGGAGCACCTAATTTTTTTAATAATAAAATGTTCTCTGTCTTGTTTCATTTCTTGTATTCTGTTGTAGTTTCAGTTTAGTCTATAAATGTTTTTGTTTAACAATTCATATATTTCGTTTAAAATATGTTAAAGATTTTTAAATTTCCAACGTCTGAAAAAGATACATAAAGCGAGATTGAGATGAAAAATCTGGACAACATATATCAGAAAAATAATATGCTACATAGTTTGGAAACCGTACTTATTATAGCTAAAAAACACTAACATTATTGTGAGATATCATTCTATAAAACAGTATAAGAAGATAAGAAAGTACAATGTCCTAACAAGTAATACATCCAAGTACTAGGCCAGCAGAGATTTAAGAGAGTATCTCCCGTGGGGCTCGCCAACAACTCGGCGAGGGACGCTTTACGACTCACACCCTCTAGGAGCGCGATAGCGATGATCCGATGAAAAAACTTCATATCCAAAGAGATATGATTGGTGTGAAATATGTCTTTAGAACGTATGATAACAGTTGTTAGAGGGGAAAAGTTGCGAGTCAACTAAGGAGAATATAAATGTAAGAATGGATCAGCGCATATGAGTTTGAATTTTTTATTAGGTAAGAGTTTTAGATATATAAATGTTCTTACATACATATGTATGTAATGAGGTATACGATTTTAGATACTTCAAAACCTGTTCTATGTTCCTTCGATATACGCTTTGTAAATATGAGGTATTTTTGTATCCAAGTATTTACTAGCGTCGGTCGCTGTAATGTATGGAAGGGATAGTAAACATTCAGATTTCAAACCATCTTGAATTATAGCGGTACAGTAAGTATAAAATATTCACACGTATTATACTTTTATTTAAATTGTTATTAAATAAAAATATAATACGTTATTTATATATAATTTGTACTGGAAAGGGCTTTCCGTTGCCAACTATTTGGTGACGATACAATTGAGTTTGTCTGCCTGTTAAAGAACAACCTAATCCAGCGCAAGTAACCCAGTTACTGCGTTCCAACCAGGCTGCAAGCTTCGTAGACTCATTAAACTACAGCGGTAGCTCTGAGTCTAGACTCATAGAGCAGGAAGGTGGGATGAAAACACAGGATTGGGATAACACAATCCTGTGTTTTCATCCTATAATTCATTCCTTTTAGCAACGGCCAGCCACGTGCGAGTGCTACCCCTTGTATTGCAAGCGACGGCAGACAACAACAATCGTTTGAAACAGGGTGTGTACTTGTTTGTTAACTTTGTTGTATAAAAATAATAATACTCACCAATAGTCAGCCCATAAATTGTCAATGGGTTGTTCATTCATTAGCAAATACGATACGATTCAACTTCAAATACTATTACTTCAATGGCTATTTTGTTCCAAACTTACTTCATAGGAATAAAGTCGCGTGCAATGTAATTAAAATCATATCATTGCAAAGTACTTTCTAGCATGCAGGTGCTCACGATATTTTTCTTTACCACTCAAGCTCGCTAACTTTTTAATACACTTCACAAAATAACAGTTGCATGCACTGGGTTTACATCCCAAAACTTCTAGTTACTATTCAACTAATCGTAGTGGGTAGTACTGCTCTATATATAGCACTAATGTATGGTTATTTTAAGATCAATAAATAGTGGTAAATATGAATTTGAAAGTTAACCTAACTAATATTGTAAATGCAAATGTGAGTTTATTTGTTATGCTTCCCCGCCTTAATTACTCGACAGATAATCATAAAATTGCATACATGTTGTCAGGGGTGCAGAAAAATACATACATATCTTTTATCCAAAAGAAAGGTAATGTGCCCGAGCGAAGCCGCGTGCAAAAGCTAGTAAAAATATTGCTAAATTTATCTTTATTTTTATATTATATCATATTTATTTTTATGTTAAGTAGTTTACTGTTATGAATACAAATATAAGAATATTATAAATACAATTTGTAGTTCTGTTTATTATGATTGCATGTCAGTATCAGTCATTATACTGCCTATTTTTTTGTACTCGGAATTTTTTTACACACCCTTCCTGCTAGCAGCATCCTCGAAAACCATTGCCTTGCCTACAGTTAATTTAAATCATCTTACCTATCTAATAATAATTTGCAATATATCTATACGTTTATTTGTAATTATTTTTTATAGTCTTCCTTTAATCATAAGGCCCAAAGCGGTCTTTAAAATATGACCACAGTTTACTGTTGCTTGCTATTTATATAGGTAATAGTTCCATTATCTGAAAATATTTTTCTTATATATTATATTTACAGAATTTGTATGTCTAAAAGTTTTAATATAGGTACTCAAATGACTGCATATAATGAAAGTTAAAATTGGCCATTTTATTGCTCAAAAATACTATAACTTAGAATGTGTGCAATAATGCTCAAATTTCATTGCTATGATTAAATTTAATTAAAAAGAATTTACGGCTAAAATAGTAAAGTACAACTAACTATATTCATCAATTTCTATGATGTATTGATAAACCAGCCAATATGTATGGTGAATTAGAATTCATGTAATTCCTTTTAACCACGTGATAGATTGCGTGTTCAGAAAGAATAAAACGATTGGTTCCAGTCGTAATCATTAGTAATACTAAATTGAAAACTAGGGCCACATAATAATTAAAGTATGTTAGCTTGTGACGTCATTTACATTATCATACTGTGCAGCATATATTTAATAGTACGTAACAGAATTATATAATACGTAGGTTATTTAAAAGTTCAACACAAATTAATACTGTGAAAATGGCATCAAAAGCAGATAACTAAGTTTTTGATGCCATGTTTGAAAAAATATTCGACCTTTATTACAAATAACCAATATTTGTGAGGTCACGATTTTATTTATCAGAAAGACTTCGCTGCCTCGATGGCGCAGCGGTAGTGAATGCTATTGCTATTCATACGGTTTCGGATTCAATTGCCGGATCAGGCAATGTAATTATATATATTATAGTAGTATTTTTTTATCCAGAAATTCTCAAAAGCCGCACTGAGTCTAGAACTTTGCCTGGTTGATGTTAAGCGGCTAGCCGTATATAACGTGGGATCTAAAACATATATAGCTGGCGAAATGTTGCCTACCCGTTCGGGTGTATGCGAATGACTATGTATGTATGTGTTTACGGGCCTTACATTACTATTACACCTTTTTAATTCCCTATCTGAAAGGCCTAAACTAATACATGCTTTATCATTGACTGAATACTGACTACCTATAGCCATCCGAGAAAATAACGATTCTGACTGCCAAACAGAAATAAAAATAAGAAGACAAGCAATGAATTGCTTCTACGATAAATCCATTTTGCATTTAAAGTAATGGCACCCCAAAAATAAATAGCCTAAACAAATGTTTTCTTTCCCAATTCAATAGCATAACAATACCACTGTGTACAAACAACAGCAGAAAGATGACCTCAGTTCACAATTTATTGTTTTGACCTTGAATGTACTAGTGTCTAGACTACGCAGAGACCATCTGTACTGTCGTGTTTAAGGGACCTTAAAGAGTCTTACATCCTCTATATTAATTGCCCGAATCGACTAAATGAATGTCTATAAAGATCGTCAAGTGTATTCGCTTTCTGGTTCGATTCATTCAGTGATAGCTATTTCTTTTGCCTCTTTGAATGTTTTACGTCTGAAGCAAAGGCATTTAACGTCTTTTATTTATATTAAGAAGAGTTTTCCTCGAGAGGTGAGCAGAAATAAAGAGCTTATAAGTTGGTATAAATATCAATACACATTTCTTTAAATAGAATAGTGTGAGAAG
The DNA here is from genome assembly GCA_930367265.1 of Catocala fraxini. NCBI lineage: Eukaryota > Metazoa > Arthropoda > Insecta > Lepidoptera > Erebidae > Catocala > Catocala fraxini. The sequence continues at coordinate 20,547,407 of OV884029.1, forward strand.
GTAGTTGGTAACATTTCTACAAATACACATTTCTTTTAAAAGAAAATTAATTTGTAGGACCGTGGCAGTCTGTTTGATTATTTCTTATGATTTGGGATTTATTTTGAAATTACTTGTAAGAATTTGTGTTAATAGGAGCTGTATAAATTTCTGGCATTCCGGACAATTTATTTTGGAAATAATCCAGTAATAAATTATGTATTGTAGTCCATTATGTTATTGAGTAATCACAACAATATTATGAGACAATTGTCAGAATTATGTATTTTCCATTACGTTTCAGAATAGCTAAGCAACTCAGCAGCAACTTCATAAAAACACTGTCAAGTTATAAGCTGACAGAAGTAAGATTTAAAAGAATACAATATAATAAAAACATATCCTAAACCCATTATTCCCGATACCAAGATATCAAACATAAACCAACGAAGCGTATTAACATAATACGAACAACAAAAAAATCGTATTAATATTTGTACGAAGGGTTGTGGATTCCTTCGAGATCAAAGGCCGAGGCGAGAACGCCAGGAGCATGGAGTAGGAAATGAAATGGAGGGGGCGTATGTAAATTTTGTCAAAGTAACATCTGGTCGGGACTCGCCCCAGTAAAAATAACACAAACGCTGATTGCCTACTCAAATATACATATTTCATTATGTGCTTCTTTGCTTTTTGTTTGTCGTCGAGATAGTATCAACTTGTTGATAGGACTTACTGGAATTTCATATTTGAATCAACTTGCAAGCTTACTAAAATAATTAAACACTTAATGCATTTGTATATTATGCAATCCACATTAACACTTAATTGTTTTAAGATTATAATCATTCCTGTACATTCGCGATCGCGATGCTATTTAATAGATTGTGTTCAATAAGGAATTAGTCAGTTGACATTCACTGAACATATTTCAAAACTTAATATCACGACCTGGAATTCAGCATGCGATCTCGCTTAAACAACTGCGCCCACATGTTTTATCTGGTGCATTTTAAGGCACCATTCCCTAAATCTCAATACCTAGTTTTGAATACAGCTGTGTTTGGATAAAAGCGAATGCATGTACATACATATATGCAATAGGTTTATGAGAGGTATTGTAGATGCGGAATATATAGAAATTGTGTTTCTATAATAGCATACCAACATAATTATATTTGTTAATAACAATATTGTTGATATTATTTTTTACCTGCGCCTTCAACCGCCTGCAAATTTTAATTATATAGACTGTACTTAGTACTTAATAACTCAATATATATACTCTATACATTCATTCAGGAAATAGTCCTAACTGTTACTCCCTTTCTTCTCTTAAAATAATTTGTCCAAAAATTCTAAATTTTGTTTCACATAATTATTTTTCTTCCTAAACTATTCTGTCATAATATTGGGTACAATAATAATTGAATCTCCTAATTTTGCATGAAATAAAGTCATATCTCCTAAGTATTGTTTTATATAATGTGTATTATTCCGAATGTTCATTTATAATAAAATTGTTAGTACTAAAACATTTGCTAATTCAAGTTGAAGCTGCGGTGGTGAGCGAAAGCCGTCTGCGACGAATAGCACGCGTGGGACCGCCGCGACCCGCAGCGCCGGAGCCGTGACAAAAGCCAAGCTTTGTAATACAAATTAATTTTAAAATCATTATTAGGATAAATAAACATTCAATAATTTTTATTTGGGTCTTGCAAATTTTATTGAAAACGTTTATAAGTCTTTTGTATAATATTGATTGTAATATTTATGGCAAATAAATTTAGGGCATATTGTGTTTAGGGATTTTAATTTTATGAAATGTGATAATATGTGGCATTACGTTCGGGCAAGTTATCATTCGGACCGGGCACACCACAATCGTGACGGTAAGACACCGTGTTTGAGGAGTGGCTGGCGAGGCGGCATGACGCCACCTGCCGGCACCGGCTGACACAGGTAATGACTGGCCACGGTTGTTTTGGCCAGTGCCTGTGTCGCATAGGTCGGAAAGAGACGCCCAGTTGTCACCACTGTGGCGACTGCCGCGACGTTGTTGAGGACACGGCGCTGCACACTTTGGCGGATTGTCCCGCCTGGGCATTGCAGCGGCGTGAGTTGATCGCGGCAGTCGGTATGGTTGCCCTCTTGCGCCCGGCCGTGGTTCAATCTATGGTCCGGAGCGAGAGGTCGTGGAACGCCGTCGCCTCCTTCTGTGAGGAAGTCATGTCCATCAAGGAGGCGGGCGGCGGAGCGGGAGAGGGAGTGCTTAAACCCTCTCCCCAAACGCAAAACCGGGAGCCGGATGGCGCGAGATGACCTACAGCCACCCTGAGGTTTGACCTGGTTGTGGTGGGCATCGTGGGCCTGCCCACCATCCGATCGGCACCAGGCCCGAGAAGCGGCGTGCGTGTCCCCACGCGCGCCCCTGTGATGTGTGTCCATCCCCCCCACAAAGGGGGACAGTAGGGCTTTAATCTAGAGGTGACTAAAGGCTAGTCTTGTTGTGTAGTGGCCTGCCGTTTCATACAGTGGGCCGAAACCTCGGCAGGGTCGCGACCGCTTGTGAAAGTGATTCGCGCGGCCCCGCTGATTGCGGTTTTGTCGTGGAACACCGTGGTAGGTTTAGCTGGTATTCTGGAAGGTCGATTATTATCTTTATTACCATCTTTCTCTTTTACCCCGGTGAGTCCGACATAACCCCTCCGCCTCCGCCCCTTAGGTAACAAAATAGAGAACCAGTCTAACTGTGTATAAAAATTTATTCAAATTTCTTCAACTGTTAACGGATATTGACTAATTGAGTAACCAACAAATATATTCACATACTTCTACATTTATAATATTAGGACTTGATTTTTTTTTCTTGTAGTTAGAAAGGTAACATCCGCACTAGGTGTAATGCCTGTATCGCGGGGAACTTTACAAACATACAAACTACAGACACAAAGACCATCTATCCAAAGGACTAGAATATTACTACGGTGATTAAATCACGGGAACTGTATCACCATTGATTTAATCACCATAATTTTTATTTACCTGACCGATTTAGATGAAACATGACTTAGATTTTAAATTGAACCTCTAGATTTTAGATGGCTTAAATTCTTATACTTAAATATGACCTCAACTTTCTATCACAATCTTGTTACTTTTCTGCGTTGTGTATTTTTGTATTAAATAAATAAATCTGTATATTTGTATAAAATAAATAAGTCTGTATAATAAGAATATACATATAGATATTTTTTATGTTATGTTAATATTTATAAGTTTGACTATCGTTTCTTCATTCAACAACAGAGATAGGTACATAAATAAACAGTCACTATTGTATAAACAAATACGAATCTTTGTTTATTTTAGGAAAAAATATTAGTTAACCTTAGTCTTTTTCCAATGTATTTTATTTGAAGAAATTGTTTGAAAACGTATTTTAACATGTCTATATGTTTTTTAATTACAAAGTGGATTTCTAAATCTTTTTGTTCAGTTCTTATGATGGCAGTATTGTTTTGTTATTATATCCGCTCCGATAACACCGGCTTAGTACCCGAGACATGGTGATATTGGCGAAGTGCCCGCTTAAATCTTAAATAAAATATTTCTGAATTGCGAGTACCGGTACTAAGATTGATTCACAAATAAATTAAATCCTATTCGCTCCTATTTGTTAGATAGATTATGCTCACGAATATTACCACGTTCACGGATTACACTTGGAAAATGGCTTGATTTTTAGTTTAGCCCAAGACACCAAATTACTAAAATGGCATCAAAATATGTTTTGTGATTTACAGATGATGCCGGTACAACCAGACTGACAAAAGTTTTAATAAACGTTGTCGTCCGTTCAGACTCTTTTACATAGTCGACGTCAATTCGATTTTCAAAAGTACTTCCAATGCCTAGACATCCTCGTTACATTTTTATAAAATAAACCTTAATACCTCCCAATTTTTAACGCATCAGTAGTAGAATTTGAAATGGAAGAAAATAGTAGCCTAAAGCCTGTAACTTATATTATTAAGCCATTTGTTACTATAACCTATAAACTTAACTAACAAACTTCTACCCTTTAAAGTAATAGGTATGATGTAGTCATATTAAATCACTGAGATCCCCAAACACAATCCATTGTAAGTCCTTAAGATTCAATGCCTATTATATCTTAGCAAGTAACGAACCTATTGTAACCTTTGCCGCGGTAGCCTACAGCTTAAGTACTTCAATTGAACATCTCGTGACCTTAGGACAACTATTAGGGCTGTCATTCAGAAACTAAATGCGAGAGAGAGAGTTGTAGAGTATCTGTTGATTAGTAGTTAGAAGCTGGTATATTTTAGTGTGCGAATTTGAAAGTGTGGGTGAATATGAAAATTAATATTAAGCTATAACATAGTATATTTTTGTAATATGATAGTATATATGCTACATTAAGTGAACTTAGGCTAATCACACCCTCATTTCGTCCAAGTATGTTTTGCCTATAGGACTCTGCGAATTACTAACTGTTCAGTTCAAATTCTAGTTGTTCGCCGTTTGGTAACATTTTCTAACAAAATCCTCGGTTATGCTTTATCCAACCCAGGGATCAAACCTGGTACCTAACAATAAACCAAAAGTGCGAACGCAAAATTGTACAAAGCAATCAACCAGTTGATCAGACTCATAATTATGTCAATTAGTCAAAGTGATAAAACAATAATACCTAATGATAGAGAAAATCGAAACATCGAAACAGGCTGAAAATTTAAAATGGACATATTGCCACCGAAACACACACACACACACACACACACCATTAAAAGTGTAAATATGTATGTTTAACAACGTACTATGGGCACCTTGTATGGTGACTTAGATTATGCAAGTGTGCACAATTAAATTGGAATTATGTTGACTTGTAAATAAGTTGACACCACTATATATTAGTATGTACGCAGCCTTGTAGGCATCGCATAGCGCACTACTGTATTCATATATCATTCAAATGTAATTATGCGCATCACTAACTTGGATACTACGCCAAACGAAATAAGTGTGTCGCACTATTCTTTGACTTTAGTTCTTAAAAGTAATTTAAGTATTTAGCCAGTGAATGTCATAATACAGTACTCGTTTTATACGACGAAGGATATTCACGTAACTAGCTTAGCTATTAGCATATAAAATTCGACGGGCTATTTAAAAGCTATTTGAATGAATGAAGTAGAACTCTATGCATGGTGGAGTGAGGTAACTTTAATACGGTGTTATTTGACCCAAACTTATTGGTTAATTTTAATCTTCTTGATAAAAATATGGTAGCAAAGACATTATTAACCAAAGATAATTAAAATAGCTGCATTTTAACGAGTTTATTTACGTCATTATTATCCTAACCCTATTTCAAGCAGAGATGGCTTTAATAATTATAACAGATGGCGTAATAATTTAAGTGGTTGCCTTGCCACCTGCATACGGGACAAAAAATTGTGTGATCCACAAAGAGTTTTTTTCGAGTCTTGTGGTATTTGTGACCGTTGTTGAAAAGTTTGTAAAATCCCCCGCGATCTTATTTTCTTTTATATTTTTAACTTAGACCAGGTTACTCACTTGTCATAGGTATCTGCTAATCATGGGCACGCCACGATCGTGGCGGTAAGTCCCGTATTTGAGGAGTGGCTGGAGAGGCGCCATGGCGCCCTCACCTTCCGGCTGACACAGGTAATGACTGGCCACGGTTGTTTTGGCCAGTTCCTGTGTCGTATACGCCGGCAACAGACGCCCGGTTGGCACCACTGCGGCGACTGCCGCGACGTAGTTGAGGACACGGCGCTGCACACTTTGGCGGTTTGCCCCGCCTGGGCATCGCAGCGCCGTGAGTTGATCGCGGCAGTCGGGTTGGTTGCCCTCTCGCTCCCGGCCGTAGTTCAGTCTATGGTCCGGAGTGAGAGGTCGTGGAACGCCGTCGCCTCCTTCTCTGAGGAAGTTATTTCCATCAAGGAGGCGGCGGAGCGGGAGAGGGAGCGTTTAAACCCTCTCCCCAACCGCAGAGCCGGGCGCCGAAAGGCGCGGGACGACCTCCAGCCACCCTGAGGTTTGACCTGGGGGTGGCGGGCTTTGTGGCCCTGCCCGCCATCCGTTCAGCACCAGGTCCGAGAGGCGGCGTGCGTGTTCCCACGCGCGCCTCTGTTGTTTCGAGTCCGTCTCCCCTCTAAGGGGGACAGTAGGGATATTATTGTGAGAAGTGCCTTTGGGTAGGTCTTTTGCGTAGTGGCCTGCCGTTTCATACGGCGGGCCGAAACCTCGGCGGGGTCGTGACCGCTTGCGAAAGCGATTCGCGCGGCCCCGTCGATAGTGGTTTTGTCGAGGAACACCGTGGTAGGTTTAGTCGGTATTCCGGGAGGTACATCTTCTTCTTTACATCTTTCTTTTACCCCGGCGAGTCCGACATAACCCCTCCGCCCGCCCCCGCGGAGAGGTATGAGTCATGCATTCCCCCACGTAAAAAAAAAAAAAAAAAAAAAAAAGGTATCTGCTAATCATAGAACCGCCAAGCGTTACGTACCCATTAACCTAAAAAATGTTTACTTATATTTAAAATTAGGATCTTTTAACTTTTTATAAAGTTTATTTTTTACTCTTGCGATAAGGCATACCGTGAAGCTTCAGATTTTAGGATAATAAGACCTTTTGATTTAATTTAAAGAACAAACTTGTGTTTGTTATCATGGATGTACTTATTAAATATTATTAACTAAAACATGCACCAGGACAATGCACAAAACAATGCACTAAATAGGATTAGTAGAAACCAACCTGTGGCATCGACAAACCGTAACATAGCTTTACTAATCAATCCAGTCATAAGCCTGCGTCAAAGATTTAATATTCCTATGTACTTAGCATCTAAGGACGTTATCTATCGCATATACCAGGCCAATCAGAAAGTATTGCGAAAGTAAGTTTTTATGTATGAGACACTGGCTAGTTATAATCTATTTTGAAAATATGATTATTTATAAGGAAAAATAGGTACGTTCCAGTTTAAAAAATTCCCTCTGCATTTTTATCGAGCTTGTTTAAATTATCGTCTCATTGAAAAAAGCATTTGCGCTGGGAATATTTTCGCGCTTTGATTTTTTTCGATTTCAAGTGTCGCCTGAAACCGGACGAATTGTACGATAAACTTCAAATGGTATTCATGGATGAAGGCCCTTCCAAGGCAACCGTGTATCGTAGGTATAAAAAAATCAAGCGCGGTTAGACTAACTTTAAAGTTGTTTTAACAAAGAAAGAAGTGGTAGCCCTTTGACACACTAAAATTATATGTAACATCTTTGTAGGGTACAAAGATTTGCTTCTAGCAACTAAATAAATATATAATATTATAAATGCGAATGTGAATCAGTTTGTTCGTTACGCTTTTACGCCTTAACTACTCGACCGATCATTATGAAACTTAGCATACACGGTGTAAGGGGAATAGAAAGGACATAGGGTATATTTCATCCAGAAAAAGTACTATTACTAACCTGACATAACCTACATTTACCGCCTGGGGTCGCGGGTTTGATTTCCGCACAAGTCAAACATTTGTGTGGTCTTGGTCTTGGTCTATGTATCATATGTACTCGTACGTATTTACAAAAAAAAAAGTATATCTGTATGTTTATCCATTGTCTAGTACCCAAAGTACAAGCTCTGCTTGGTTTGGGCTAGATGGTGTTGTGTGTATGTGATAGAATATTATTATTATTTACACGAACAAAGCCGCGTGCAAAATTTAGTTAAGATCTAAAAGTAAAATTACGAACGTTTTATTATAATATATAAGTAGTATAAATATATAAGTAGTATCACGTTCAATTTCCATTGATATTGAGTGTCTATATACCTTTAGAATTAAAGTTTACATTTTGACACGAGCTCGATATGTGTAGGACCCGACATCTGGATGTCTGAGGTCACCTTATCTGTCCTGAGGTTAGACCTAAAATATATGTATTTCTTATAGAAGATTACGTATTCAGTTTATTTATTGGATGCTTTATAGTTTTCGATTCTGGTTTTACCTAACGTGTATCTTTCACTTTGTTGAATATTAAAGAGTGTTTTTAATATATTTATTTGTTTATAGACATATGTGTGAAATATTGTTTTGGTAATTTTGACTATGTATGCCAGTGGCCAGTACTATTAGAACAATGCTAACGCGGTACTAGTAAAGTAATACGCCTAATGAAAATCAATCCGTGTCGCAAGGACCTTTATAAACATAATTATAATGAATGGACACAAAAATATGAGTAAAATTGTGGGTATTGCGTGCGATTTTATTTTTTGACGTTGCTCTTCTTCTCTCTCTTTGTTTATCTTGGATGTAAATTGCTTTATATATTGCTAGATATTGCAATTATAAAGCTAAAGAGTTTGTTTGTTTGGTTGAACGCGCTAATCTCAGGAACTACTGGTTTGAATTGAAATATTCTTTTAGTGTCGGATAGCCGATTTATCGAGGAAGGCTATAAGATACATAACATCACGCTACGACCAATAGGAGCGGAGCATCAATGAAATTTATTGCAAAAACGGGGAAAATTATCTTATGTGAAGCAGACGAAGTTGCGCGGGTCAGCCAGTTTATAATATAAGTTTAGGATAAGTGTAAGTCAACTCTTGCTATAAATTGCGTAATAGCGTATCCGATTCACTGTCCACTTACAAATTGCAGCTCGATAATATCATGTCATGATCTCTTAAGACAAGTTTTCTTAGATAGTCACCTTATCATTAGTGAATTGCGACATATGTCTTCAAATTTGCATTGTTATATATGACTGATCATATCACACGAAAACAATTCAAATTTAATTATTATACATATATATATATATTCTTTTTTAATGGCACCCGTCCTCACAGTTTGTTGTTCTTATTCCTCTGACATGGGGATCAGGGACCTTGTTTGCGTTCTTTATTAATAACAAGCTTATAATTATTCTTATTTCTAATTACACTTCTTAATTTTTACATACATCATTGTTATCACAGTTAATTTCTATCTTATCCTACATATTATATATTTACATCTTACTCTAATTTAAAGCTATGTATTTGTGCAATGAGTTTGTGTTTGTTGTGTCTTGTTTCTAAAGGTTACTTTGCTTGCTATTTGTTTGCAATAATCTATAAAAGGCTTTCTTTTCGTTTTGTTTGTTAGCATGTTGTAGAAGTTATTGACGTGGATATTGCAGTCCAGGATATTTTCCAGTTCGTACCTGGACTTTATACATATATTACATAGCTTCGCGTCGAATCGTAAACTGTTTTACGCAACAAAGTAAGTGTAGGCTCAGCTAAAGTTAATATGTTTGTTAGGCTCATATTTATTGCTCACGTTTGTTAGACATTGAGTGTTATTTCAGAATATTTTATTATTGCACCCAGTATTAGAAATATTTGAGCTTTACATGATGGTAAGTGCTAATCACCGCTTATTTATTTATTTATTTATTCATAGGTTCGCCTACAGTTGCTACACATTTCTTACAAGAAGTAATACATGCATGATAAATAAGGTATAGGTGTACAATATCAATCGGCAAACGCAACATTAACCTAGGTTAGATAATAAGTAGATATTAATGTTACAATATTTTAGTGAAAATTGAAAATTTAGAGGAAGAATTTAACACAAAGCTAACAAACATTAATATAGCCTACAGTTTACAAAACTTAATAAATAATTAACACAGTTTAATTTATAATTGTAATATAAAATGTTATTTTGCTAATATTATAAATAGGCATTACTGACAGCTGTAGTTGTTTTAAACATCGTTTAAAGAAAAGCAGGTCAAGGACTAAGACCACTGCATGTAGGTATTTCCGTTTCAGCTACTTTACAGACATGGACGAAATTACTGCTGAAAATGGCACAGTAGTGCCGGACGGAAACGAATCCAAGTGGACGGATGAACCTAACATCGGGGTCTAGTGTATTTTATTTATAGGGGGTAGAAAATTTAGATCACAAATTGAGATTTTGATCTCTAAGAAAGCATTAGCAAATACCTCATGATTTCTTTCTCCATTGTAATTGCCTTATATATTCAGGTTCTTAGCCTAACTTCCTTACTAATATTATAAATTCGAATGCGACTGTGTTTATTACGTTTTTACGCCTTTTGCATACACGTTGTCAAGGGACCAGCAAAAATCATAGGATGAAAGGTTTTCAAGCAGAAAATAGTACTATTCCCGAGGGATACAATAGAAAATTGACATAACCTGCATTTAAAGCTAGTATATTCTAATATAAAGGTCATTTACAGACATTGTCAGACACATGACAATGGTCATATAGTAAACGTACAGTGGTCTCTCTTTTATTTTTAAAATTATAAGAGTAATTATCCCGTAAAACTGAAGTCGGGAGTGTGTGGAGTGTGAATCAAATAAGTACAGAAAGTGTTTGCAGTGACTTTTATTTTGTAAAACTAAAGAAAAACTCATACTAAAATATTCTATCCAAAACGTACAAAAATCTACCCGTGACTTAAAAATATAACAGTAATCTCATATTACAGACATTGTTAGTGTTAACCGGTTTTTGTGGTGTTTAGCGCGGTGTCGTGCACTATAAGTTTGAAACTCGCGCACCGATGAAACGGTGCAGAACCTTATTAATAGAGCCTTTTTACTAAACTGAGTGCAGCGCCATCTCTGTGCCCTTATGTGAACTACTGAGTACATTCGCAGTGCCACCACAGATAACAAATAGTTACTCACTAACATAATTTTTTATTAACTAATAAAGTGCGGTTGGCACGCCATCTCTGTATCATCGTGGGAACTACTAAGGACTCAATCGATAGTAGCTATGTCGAAAAGCTGTGGGCGTTGTCGTCGCTTTTTGTCGCCGGCCGAAGCTGCAAGATGTCACCACTGCAATGGAGTTTTTCATTTAAAATGCGTTGCCCTGCCTTCTACTGGTTCCATTTCTCCATCATGGCAGTGCCCGGGTTGTATGAAATCCAAGCCCAAAATAATAATCGCCAAAGATTCTGATGTGTCAACTCCTGGCCAGAAGCGTGAGAATCCAATAAGTAGAAACTCACCCATAAACTCTTCATTTGAGTCCACTCATGAGTTGACATTGGATATTGCGGAGGAACTTAAAATTTTTAGGGATCACCTACGTTCTGTAAACAGAGACCTACAAACTTTTCGAGACGAGCTTACTGAAATAAGACTAGACATAAAAAAATATCAACAAAAAGTTGATACACTGGAGAAAAAGCAGCCCCTTCAGATGGAGGATGTTGATGTGATCGCCAAGCTAAGGCAAGATCTACGCGAACGAGACCAGCAGCTGCTATCGAACGATGTAGAGATAACTAACTTCCCTGAGGTCAGCGGCGAGAACCCCGTCAATGTCGTGCTGCAGATAGCTGCGAAGATCGGCTTAACGGTGGAGGAACGGGATATCGATTGCGCTGAGCGCGTCGGTGGTCGGCGCATCGTGGCGACGGACCCTGCGGGCCCCGAGGCGCGCCCGCGCCCCCTGGCGGTGCGTTTTACACAACGCGCTAAGCGGGACGCAATGCTACACAGCGCGCGAGTTCGGCGGGGAGCGACGTCGGATGACCTGGTACCGGGGGCGCCCCGGCGCTTTTACATCAACGAGCGGCTCACCAAGACGAACAGAGATTTATTCCGTTTGGCACGTGAAGCAGGTAAGCGCTCAGGTTGGCAATTCGTATGGGTCAAACGGGGCCGCATCTTTGCACGTTATAAGCCAGGGGACAAAGTCAACTCGATTAGAGACGAGTCGGATATTGAACAGGTGTTTGGTCCTAACTTTAAATAAATGTAAACCTAAATTAATAGTTATAAGTGATTTTATGTATAGTTTTTATAGGAGGTATGTTTTTAGTGATAATAGAAACAGGAATATAGGATTTATCGATATCTTATATTATTATAAATTTTTTGTTTACAAGTTATGCTATTTACACATATTATATATTATCTATATTTTTGGAATTCTATTTTATATATTTTTAAATATTCAACATACAGCAATTTCATTAAATACAAAATTATATATTCAAAATATTGTATTTACTAATCATAATCTCAAAGTACACAGAAAAGTTATTTACATTATATCTACAGATAAAAATAAGTTAAAGATATTTACACTGACATATATTTACATAAATTGTGTATTCCTGCCAAGCCTTGATAAACTACTTTATAGTATGGTAAAAATATTTTTTAAGTATAGCAATGGATAGGGGTAAATATTTAAAGGTGGGTTTATTCAATGCTGGATCATTGGGAACACGTCATGATGAATTCTTGTTGGCAATGGATGAACTTGCAGTAGACGTAATGGCCATTAATGAGACTTGGCTGCGGGATGGAGAGGAGGGTCGAGCGCCTACAGTCCCTAATTATCGCCTCAGACACGTACCAAGACCGTCGAGAATACGAGGAGGTAGAGGCGGAGGTGTCGGATTCTATGTGCGTCGTGATCTCAGAGTTCAAACCATGGTCCATCCAGTCTCCTCAAACGTTGAGCAAATGTGGCTCAAATTCAATGTCAACTCACAAACAGTTATCATAGGTACAGCATACAGACCACCATGGTTAGATATCAACATTTTCTTAGATGCAATCACGGCATCCCTCACTTCGTTTCATATGGCAGATAAAATTATCCTCCTAGGTGATTTTAATATTAATTGTCTCAAGAGCAATGATAACAGCACTATATTATTAAATAGTTTTTTACAATACACAAGTTTAAACCAAGTGATCCAGCAGCCTACACATTTCACAGATCATAGTGAGACACTGATAGATATTGTGTGCACTGATGCACAGGTTCACAATGTGTCAGTGACATTTAAGCCTGAGTTGGGACAACATGCCATTTTGTCTGTAACTTGCTCATTCAAAATCAGCAAACCTTCTCCTCAATGGATTCTTTATAGACCTTTATCTCGGGTACTGCTAGACATTTTTGAGGAGGATCTTTGCAGGCTTGATTGGGCATACCTGGCAACTTTGGAGAATGTGAGTGACATGGTGACAGTTTTCAATACCTTAATCACTACTCTGTTTAATGCTCATGCACCAATTACAAGAGTTCTAATTAGAGAGAAGTCTTATCCTTGGGTTACAGACACAATCAAGCAAATGGTGAAAATTCGTGACAAGTACCATACTAGATATAAACTAAATAAAACAGACACTCACAAAAACAGTTACAAAGACATGAAAAACATTGTAGCAAGGGCAATTGAAAATGAAAACAGAGCCTACTTCAAAACCTATATAAACAGACATATAAAAAATCCTAAGAAACTATGGCACAACTTAAAATCAACCATCAATATTAATAAAAAAATAATTCATGACTTGCCTTATGCACTTGACAACCCTGAAGACCTAAATAAGCACTTTTTAGATATCCCAGGTAATAATACAGTTTCTCTATCAGATCTGGTATACTTTGAAACCAATAGGTATCACACGGACAGCTTTGGTTTAGAGCCAGTTAGTGAACAAGCAGTCAGCTCACATATCAACAGTCTAAAAACAAATGCTATGGGTATTGACAATATTTCATTAGAAATGTTGATGATGACACTCCCTCATACTCTGCCATACATAACAGCAATCATCAACAAATCTATAACTTCTTCTACCTTCCCTGATGTATGGAAAACGGCAATAGTCAAACCTATACCCAAAACTTCTAATCCAACTGTTGCCAAAGATCTTAGGCCTATCAGCTTGCTTCCTTGTTTGTCAAAAATACTGGAAAGGGTGGTCAGTAACCAGTTGAGGAAGTATCTTGAGAAATATAACATAATACCTCAAAGACAGTCTGGGTTTAGAAAAGGACATAGCACTACTACCACTCTACTCGATGTTACAGATGATGTTTTGAAGGCTAAGGACAAGGGTATGGCTACTCTACTAACTCTGCTTGATTTCTCCCGAGCATTTGAAACTATAAATATTTCTCTTCTTCTTTCTAAACTTTCCTATTATGGATGTGACTCGGCAACAGTAAAATGGTTTCATAGTTATCTAACTGATAGATCTCAATTTGTCCAACTGGATAATGCCAGAGATGGTAACAAGGCGAATTCTTCTTGCTGTCAGGTAACCCGGGGCGTCCCTCAGGGATCAGTTCTCGAGCCTCTTCTCTTTTTATTGTACAGCGCCGATGTTACCAACCATATACAGCATGTCCAATATCATATGTATGCCGATGACCTCCAACTATATATTTCATTTAATCCCAATGACTGCCACAATTCTGTAAATAAAATGAATGTAGATTTGAATGGGATATCTAATTGGGCCAAAAAGAATTCACTTGTACTTAACCCCTCGAAATCAAAATTTTTGATATTAGGCTCAAGGCAACATATTAGAAAGACACAGAATTTAAACCCTATGGTCATGGTAGATGGTTGCCCCATAGAACAAGTTACTGAGGCTCGAAACTTGGGTTTGGTTATGGATGGCGAACTGCATTTTGAGACGCATGTACTCCAAGCGGTAAAAAACTGTTTCTACCGTCTCAAGTTGCTATACCAAATCCGCCGACACCTGAGTATTGATGTGCGGCTACAACTTTGTGAGGCTCTCATATTATCCAAACTTAATTATACGGATGCTGTGTTTGGCCCATGTATTTTGAAAAGAACTGAGAAAGTGATACAGCGTGTACAGAACGCATGTGCTCGCTTTTGTTATAATATTCCACCTCGCATGCATGTCACTCCATTTTTAAACAGTGGAAATCTGATGAAGATGGCTGCCCGCAGACACCTTCATTTGGCGACATTGCTGTTTGGTATTGTTCAATACAAAAAACCAGTTTACCTCTATGATAAGCTAATGTGGTCACGTGATATTAATCACTACAGCACACGGGCGGCGTCTCATCTCTTGGTCACTGCAAGTCACAGAACCACGGCTTTCAGGGGTAGTTTCAAATACGCAGCGACGCAATGTTGGAATAACCTTCCGCCGCCAATACGAGATCTAAAATCATTGCGTTCATTTCGTAACAATTTAAAACAATATTTAATAAATAAACAAAAATCTGTTCCATAAATTTAATATGTACTTACATGAAGTGCAATACGCCACTATTTGTTGTTGTATTATTTCGATATTATTTAGTTTTAATTTGCGCATGCGCATCTTTCTCAATTTTGTAAGGAACCATGTGTACTTTTGTATCGTATTAGTATATTCTTTACTCTGTAATTGTGTACTATTAGGTCATTATAACCCAAGCCGCTTGCAATGTTGATAATTTTAATTATTATGTCTATCGTGGTAACTGTTGACGTTGTTGACATTGACAGATGTCAGTCTGGCATGTATGCTGCGTTCGTAAACCTCGTTTTACAAGATGCGGTAATAAATATTTATAATTATTATCTATATATTATTATTATTTATTCTGTATTTGCATGTTGTTGTTATATTATATTTAAAATTATAATATTATTAGGTATATTTATATATAATTTATAATGTAATCATATAATTTTAAGAAATTTTAATCTTAAGGCTTTTATTTTATGTTAGGCCTGCGAGAATACCAGCGTTGCAGTTAAACTGCAACAATAGCTGACGTAGATGCCTATTTTACCACCTCTATTTAAATAATTTAATTGTTTGTGTACTGTATGTTTATGTTGGTAAATAAACTTTTTCATTTCCATTTTCATTTTCATTTTCATTTCATTTTCATTTATTTTATCGCACGCTATATCACATAAATCTTTGCCGCATGCAGTGTGTTACAAACACTATTCAAATTTGATCCTACTCTCAACGTGACTAGGTTTTACAACTCGACTGCCCCTTATTTTACAATAAGTTTAAGCTGTGTTCACTTTACATCTTAAAATTGATGTGTTTGTCTGATTTTATTTATTAATCACTAGCTGATGTTTACGGTTTGCAAAAGAGCCATTAAAAAACCCTCACGTGGAATGTCGATAAAAGTTAGTATAAAGTTTTTTGCAATGTTTGATGTTCTCTTAAAAACATTACATGGTGCTATTATATTTCCAACGGCTAAGGTAGAAGTGTATTATAAGCTATATATATATATATATATATACATATAATTAGTCGTGAATTTTAATATAATATTTATTGAGTAAGTTGTGGATGACTACAGCTACTTACAAAATACATTATAATTTGTACATTATGTGGTAAGACAAAGCGTTCTTATACTGCAAGATATGTGATCCACTAATAAATGATTATGATTAAAGAGAAGAGAATAAAAGAAGAATTATGATACATATGTACATGTGGCAATTAAAGGCTGCTATACGTTGTAGCTAAATAAAGATAAGAAAAATACAAGTATTCATATTGTTTAAATACAAAATTTTCTCTACCTGCGTGCTAACCTTTTCTTAGTGAAACTACTAAGACGCTGAACCGATTTAGCTTCTAAGTAGCCAGTAGCTTTAACCTGGGTTAAAACCACCAGCTACTACACAAGAGTGTTTGAACTTTGCGTAGTTGATCCAACTGCAAAGATGATTGCTGCACCATTTGCTGATGCACCACTACAGTTGCGTATTTGGTGCTTGCATTAAACAAACATATTGGCAATCAGTTCTGATGATTTCATAGCGCTTGCTAAGCCTCTCATCAAACAGCTAATATTACCAAGACATTAAAACACTAAATTGTTAGATCATTACACCTCATCTCGGATAATCCGTCAAAAACTTTTGCCACATTAACTCTTAATTCCAGTTCAGCGCTCCCTCGAAACTACAAAGCACACCCCCAGCAATATGTATATTACTGAAACTTTCATCTGGAACCGGGGACGTCTTATCAAAAAGTTATCATATGAAGCCGGCTGCGCTTAATTATTTAACATTGTCGCCAAAGCCTCGTTTCACTAATGAATCTTGTTAAGCACTAAGTTGCCAAGGCTTTCTGTGTTTCCGGAACGTTCCTCTCACCTCGAATTGATCGCTGAACGTGTTAGGAGGTTAATAAGTGAAAATTATATAGACATCAACGTTTACAAGGGCCTCTTTGTATTTTTCGTTGTTTTTGTACAGATTTAGGTAAAATTTATGATAATATAAAATCACGTCTATCGTATTTCCGTGAACTGCTCAGATTGTGTAACATCTCCTTCTTATTAGAAATATTCACGTAAATGTATTATGTAAGAGTCTACATCCGCGAATAAATTATTATTATAAAAGATCCTAAAAATAAAGGTCCGATACAGTATTAGTCTCATAAATATATCAACTGTAATTCTTCTAAATTAAATTAAATGTCTAAATAAGAGAGTATTATATTCAGCCGATCTAAGAAAATTAATATGTTATAGATACATACATACATACATACATACATTCACGCCTGTTTCATAGAGGGGTAGGCAGAGACTACAAATTTCCATTTGCAACGATACTGATACACTTCTCTGGCTTCGTTAACTTTCATCACATTCCTCATACACGCTCACCGGTTTAAGGTGCTCTTAACCTAGCATTTGTCCAGTACGTCTCCGATCTGATCGAGAAACGTTCGTTAATGCACTCAACCCAAAGTATACACCAAATGATATCTGCAATATTAAAGAACTAACGAAATAACTAATAAGAATTGTGTATAGTGCTTAATACGTACCGTGTTGTTTCAGTTGCATGTAATTAACATAAAACATGAACTACGTTGATATTTTCTTCCAACGCATGTAAAACAAGAATATGTAGGGATTTGAATTCCGATTTCATTTCATCTAATCGCCAAATGTTTTATAATTTACATAAAAATAAAAGTTATACTGACAGATTGATAATGACATAAAACTCGGAACGGAAATATGTTGTTGCACTTTATTAATTTCTTAGTGTTCTTAGTATGGTATTCCATATTAAGAACATTATCATATCGATTTTAGAAAATGTATATCAACTGCTTTCTTCATTTTATATAATTGTTTTGCAAATAATTAATTAGACGATAGTTAATAATAATAATAATAATAATATTCTACCACATACACACAACACCATCTAGCCCAAACTAAGCAGAGCTTGTACTATGGGTACTAAACAATGGATAAACATACATATATACTTTCTTTTTTGTAAATACATACATATTATACATAGAAACACCCAGACCAAGACAAACATCCATGTTCATGCACACAAATGTTTGACTTGTGCGGGAATCGATCCCGCGACCTTAGGCGTGGCAGTCGGTTACACTAACCACTTCGCCATCGAGGTTGATATTGAAAAGTATTTTTAGGTATATTTTTTGCAATTATAGTACGTTTCTAATATTTATGAGTGAGATATTTAAATAATGAAGTCTTTATTGCTGGTAACCCTGATAACAGAAAACAGTTCGGTGAAGTCAAAATAAAACTATATAAATCGTTTCAAATCTTAATATATTGAAAAAAAAAGTATAGCATTTAGAACTCAACACTACAGGACAAATCATGAACAAACGTCGCAAACGTCTTCTCCTTGCGACTGTTCCATTCACACTAGCCTTCTTAATCAGTATTTTCTCGCCAATTCTTTCTACATGCCCAAACCAGTGTAAAATACCCTTTTCTATTCTTACCACTATATCCACTTTCATGCCCCATCTGTCTCTAATCACACTATTCCTTATTCTATCTTTTAGAGTCACACCACATATGTTTCTCAGCGCTCTCATTTCTACAGCATTTATTCTGCTGTCATGCTTCTTTTGCCATACCCAACTTTCACTTCCAAGCATCAGTGTAGGCACTAATAGTCCTCTATGAACTCCTCTATTTATAAGTAATAGAATGATTAGAAATACTTATTCCTTTGCAATAATTATATTTGAATTCATATTCTGTTGGTAGAAGCAGGTATCATCTCCCGGAACTCTTACTAAACGAAAAGAATCAGAGTAACAGTGTTACCATTTACGTAAAAGGGTGATACTTCCCCAGATAAGCTGGCTTATTCGCAATGTCATAAAATTATTGACAAGGGCATCTCACTTATTTGAAATTTGCTCTTACTAGCGAAATAGACCATATAATTAGTATGTCCATGGCCAGCTTTTAAAACAGACTAAATTTAACCACAATACGTTCATTTAAAACATACATACATAATCTCAGCCTCTTTGTAAAGATTCTTCTTTACAAAGTTTCCGACTCCGTATTGCTACTATAATTTCCTTGACAGAAAAACTCAATACTTTGCCCGAATAATGAAGAAGTCGAACCCATGACCTCACGCACAGCAGTCGCATAAGTAATCACTGTACCACCAAGGCAGTTAGTTACAGGTACGTAAACGTTACCTATGGTCATGGACATAATAGAATTTTATTGTGAACATAAATACTAAAAATATCTCAATGTTAGAATTTCAGGGTTCATAAAATGAATGACCTTTATCTTTATCTTCTCAAACAAATGAAAAAATAATATTGTAAATAAACAAAGCAGCTATAAAGAATAATCGGTATAATTTCAATAAACGTAAGGTGATGCTATCAACATTAAATCAAGAATAAAGTAATAATCTACGAATCATATTGGTGTTGAATAGATCGTATAAATTATTGGCGGTCTAGATTGAATTCTGTCGCGATGAATATGCTCAGAATTAATTACCTTAAGAAACCTATTTTATCTATCTTCTAATACTAACTTAAACGTATCTTAAGATATTGAAACCCAACGTCGTAGGGTGAACCTTTAGACGTGTGATTTGATACATTTGTTTACATTCAAACATAAACTTCAAGTCTTATCATTTATTTATGTCGTGCTAGAATAGAACTCATGACGCTAAGGGCGAGGGACCATTGAAGGGACGAAAGGGCGGAGTTTTAACCTTAGTATAACTTTATTTAATAAAATATCTTGATTAAAGTTTGCTGGAATTTCCACTGCAAGAGCGGCCCAGTGGTTTAAGGCCCACTGCCAATGAACTTATTGTTGTGGCTTAATTTCGCAAAACCTTGCAAAACCGCACAACCGCTAATAGTCTGTGTTACGTTTGCAAAGTTTGCCGTGACACAGTGATTGTCCAGTGCAATAGTTAAAATAAATAAAATAAATATTATTATTAGCACCTACACAAGATGTTTTGAATGCACCGATTGCATAATGGCTTAAGTGTTTTCTTGCAACAATACAACGTCAAGCTTCGATCCCCAAAAAAATTGGTAATCCAAAAATAATAGTAATGAACATGGAGGTTTCTCCAATATTTATAAAGTCCAGTGGTGTATTGTTCCAGGAATAATGCTCAATCAGACCTTTTTAAGACAACTACCGCTTTAGGTATTAAGCCTTATGTCACGGGTTACATTACAAACACAATTATCAGACACAAAATACATCCAAACTTAAAATTATTATTTATAGATCACAAAAATAATTGTCCCGCGTGGGATTGAATTGACCCACAACACTCGGCAGGATGGCAGTAATAAGGCGATTGATTGCCTACCAGCTCATCCACCAATTCTGTAATAGATAGGGTTCGAACCTGCAATAGCCAATTGATAATTCGATGTTTAGGTTATTAGGCTATTGATAGCATCGCTCTTATATTGACATTTATTTTTTATAATGTTTGGTTTATTTCGGGCTAACTAGGTGTTAGACTCATATATCATTACTACACTAAATGTGGTCAGATGACCACCTTAATGTTCTAACTTAGGGTTTACGACGCTTGCATAGTTTGACTCAAACTTGAAATTTAATTAATATTTAGATTGGTGCACCGTCGTTTATATGCTAACATAAACAATGTGTAAGGTATAATTTTATTGGAAGTTAGCATCTAAGAAAATTATAAAATAAATAACCAACCAAAGTTCTGAAAACAACTTATTTAATAATGCATACAATTCGATTAGATATAAAAAGCTTTTTAACTCATTGGCGACACATGACATGAAGCAATTAAAGATGTCAATTATTATCGTTCCATTCCCTCGATAATTAAGTTTTCTATTAAGAAACTACAAGAGTTTCTTGATAGAAAACTTAACCGGTCTTGAACCTTTATACAAATAAAGGCTCAAGGCCAGTTAAAGCTCATACACTAGCCATATAACGTTAAACCAATTCTCATCACGATCAAACAGAACTATATATTAAAAAAAATTATCCCATCGAATGTCGTGAGAATTTCACTCCATTCTTTGCGAGCATTCACCATTTAATTGGTTATGAGAGTCCCGGTCTCCTTGTCCCAGATTATGGGAAACCGATTCTCATACAAACCCTTACCTAAACTTGAGTACTAAACATTATTGCATTTTACCCCATTCAATTACCATAAAAATAAATACATGTACATATTTGGTCAAAAATGAATTTGTACAGTGAGCAACACAAGTTGATACACACATATTTATATTATGCAATACTAGTATTTTATAACAGGAATTATTAAAAGATAGTTGTGCAGGGACTCTGCTAGCATATTAGTTTTACATAGTCAAGTACGCGCCAACGCAGCGCGGCAGTCGTCGCAAAGACTAAAATATAATATACGGATATAGACAGGCAACTCTCTCCATTCACATTTATACTAACTAGCACTATCTAGTTTCTAGCTAGCAGAAACCACTAAATAAATATAACTATATTTATATTTATTTATATATATATATATATATATATATATATATACGTGCAACTATACGTAGTTATAGCACAAATAAAACAATTAACTTTATAATATGTTGTTATTTCTTTAATTAATTACTTCATGGAATGGAATTACAGCACCCATTAAATTTGTCTTCTTTTCCTGAAGTTGAAGTTCACTGATCACTATACGCAATTATGGGTCCAAACTCTTAAATAAAAACGCCTAAGATATAGATTTACAGTAACTTTACAAACGTTTTTGATGTTTGCAAATACGGCGACGCGGAGGAGCAAGCTCAAACTCAACGCGGACGTATGAAAGTGTTTATCGCGACAAAACTATACGGAGGAACATAGTTCAACTCAACGTGGTTAGCAGGTACACATGCGAAATAAACAAGAAAAATTACAAATAAAACCGACAGAAGGAATCACACTCCTACGCAGCTATTTGTAATGTAAGTGTTGCCATTAAAGAAAATACACATCGCCATGTTCTTTTGTTAATCTGCGTTTAATCTCGTTTTTGTTGCTATGTTCTGTATTAAAGAGTATTTTTAGTCGTAATAAATACAAATGATACATTCTTGAACTTTATTTTATACATTCCTATCTAATTTGAAGACATAAAAATAATTATGATATATTTAATTTACCCGCATTTTTTACTTCGTCAACACTCCATTTTAATGTTATATTGGTTCTGGTAGCTGGCGGGTAGATGGTGCGATTATAAAACAAAAAATCGATGCTACTTATGATCTAAGTTGCCATAGCATGGTCGTCTACTCAAAACCACTAATTTAGATCGTACTATATAATATATAATTATGTATTACAAATATGCAACTAGAACCGATTGACCTGTTATAGTTCTATCAGAATAATAAATATAGATATATTGATATATCTATATTTATCATGCTGATATACCATTTGGACATTCACAAGGTAAATACTTTTACAGTTTAATGTTCAGCTATTTATATCGATAAATGTACCACAACATTCCTATTGATTAAAAAATGTACAGTATTTAACATTAAATTGATAATTAATTGCAATATTATGGTATTCGTAACGTCCGAAATATTTAAATCGTCGAAATAAATATAAGTAGGTAGTAACTTTTACAGTGCAATGGCATACTTTGTGTAGGCTCATATTATTCAATTAGTTTATAGTAATTACTGGTGAAGTCCGTTGAATTGCTATAAATCACCAGTGTTTGAACCATATGTATTGACAAGTTTCAATTAGTTGAGAGTTACTAATGAAAAGTCAAAAGTTTATTTGTATTCGCTTTATAAATACAATTGAATATGAAGTACTGAGTAACGAGGTTTCAATGTGCATTATTTAATAGAGTTTTAATAACATTCAGTTTTGATAGGATACTCGCACTAGTACTTATATTCCAAAATTCGAAAATCAATTTATCTGCGAGCGAGTGGTCACTTGTACATACATTGACGAACCTTTTAACACAATGAATGCCATACAGTAAACACAACAGAAAATGTATTGTTTGCGGTCATTTATAATGGGCAAGGTATTAAATAAGATTTATGCAGCCAGATATAATTACTTACATCGGTTCTTCTGCTGACACTATATACCTACTTACTCCTATTAAATAAAGTCAGTAGTCTTTTGTAGCGTGTTGATACTATTGCAGCAGAGATTTAGTTATGTCTTAGGTACTTCTTATTTGAAAAATATAAAGTCGGTGCCGTACCGACTTATAGCTAGGACAAACTGTTGTTATTGTGTGCCAGGACACAAGTAAGTAAATAATTTAAAGAAATTATTATTAAAATAATTGTATTACCTTTGTCGATTTTTTGTTAGACAGATATTAGTTAGATTCAAACAGGAGCTTAATTAAGACTAAAAAGGTTATTTTTTTGTTTTGTGTCAAAGCTTTGCAGTCAATTACAAATTTTATAACAAGAATATTACATTTAGTTCAACGTTAATGGTTATATCGGTAACACTAACGTCACAAACATGCCTCTAGTAATGTTTGTCAAAATATTTTTAATTACGTGTAGTTTCCTGCTATGAGACAGTGAGATTGGCCACTGTCCATCAAAGAACACCGTTGTCCTATCTCCAGTTCTATAAATTTGCATAAATTATTGTTTAAAAAAATACAAACAAGAAACAATGGACAAAAAAACACCCAGACTCGGAACAACTATTTGTGGATCACATAAACATACATATGTATAATTACGTGTGCGGATTGAACTTGCAAAACTCAGCGCGACAATCGTGGTGATTCAATTAGTTTAACCACTACGCCACGACGCAGTCAAGTAGTTGTAGTATTTTATATTAATTAACCTCTTGAGTCTTCTTCGAAGAGGTTAACGAAAACACTTTATAACGGTCTGTGTTAGTGACAGATTGATGTTAGTGACAGACATAGCTCCGGAACCACTGGACCGATTAGCTTGTAACTTGGTGTGCAGACACCTTGGGATCATCCCTCGGTCAAGTTTGAATATGAGCCCTGGGGGTCAAAAGACCCCGAGATATAGGGGTCACAAGGTCATAAGATCAGGGAATATCCACCAACAGAGTGATTTGGAAGTCCAAGGGAAAGGCTTTTGCACAGCAATGCAGAGGGGTATTACTAAAGGGTGATGGAAAATAAAAAAAGTTGAATCCTGGGTTTTTAGACCCATCTCGTTTTATATGGAATCTCACATAGTCTAATTGTAATATAAGACACTTCGACAAATCTCTTTGAGATTTTCCGTGACAAATTACATGTAAACATTAACGTAAGACACTTGCAACGTCGCAACTGACATTTGTTCTTAACTAATAAGCAGTTCTATTAATATAATATGAGCTTCCTCTACTAAGCCCATATTATATTTGCTCATATCAATAGTAGCCCAAGACAATTTCATTGACAATTTACTGTCAATCACTGTAAAGTTCCATTAATTATCATTGAAACCCATCATTAGATTTTTGCTAAATTATTATGAAACCACAGTAAAAATATTTAATTATCCAAATAGAAACTTACTATAGAAATTCCGAGGATGAGTATACGAGTACTATAGTATTAATATGTATACGAGTCTCCTCCAGCTTTGATGTTAGTTAAAATTAATACATATACATAATATTGTATAATGTGGTCTGAATACAAGTAAGGAGCAGAGAAACTCATATCTTATCGAAGTTGATCCTTAGTAAGTTAGTACGTGAAGGCATCTACTAGCTATACTTAGTTAAGTACGCTTATAAATCAAAACTGTTTCCAGTGAGTAACGTGGAGAAGAACCAAGTTTTGTTTAACAAAGTTTTACTTACTACTAGCTCACGCCTGCGGTTTTGCTCGTGTTGTATGCACGTTGTATCTTATATTCTTCGCCAGCTGTTGAAGTTTGATTACGTGGAGAGAGCAGTGGTTTAAGTGATCGCCGCACTTGAGTGAAATCCAAGCAAAAAACTCCACACACAAAAATTATAAACAAATCGAAAAAGATAAATGTTTTCAGACTTTGAGATTTGTACACATAATAAAATATTAGACAGCGGGTCTAGACCGCGCTAGTAAGTATTTAAAAGTATAATTTGCCCGACTGACATTTCGACCGCGCGGGATCGCTCGTGATCACGCGTTGACTGGTGTGAGCTCAGCGACGCTTTCTTGAATTGCGCGTTTTGGCAACTACTCTCACTCGGCAATTTTTGATATTTGATATTTAGTATTATGACTGCAGTACTTTAGTGTGTCATTCTAACCACCATATAATATATAACTATAACTATATCATTTTATCCTAAATAATATTATAAATGCAAATATTAGTTAGTTTGATACACTTTTATGCCTTAACTATTAATATTAGAAATGCGAATGTAATTTTAATTGTTAGTTACGCTTTTTCGCCTTAACTACTCAATCGACCATCATAAAATTGCATACACGTTGTTGTGGGTACAGATAAGGACATAGTATAATGAAACAAACGTCGTTCGTTCGTTCGTCTAAAATATTATGGGTCTATATTTTCAAATTCACAGCAATTACACGGACTATTGAGACCGTCTTAGTAAGTTGAATGCTCGTTCCTGACTACTCCGCCATCTTTCGCCGAGAGCCGAGTTACTTTTTTCACCTTCCACAATAACCCCACTATTAAAAAATGACGGTTGGCTGTGTTGCCAGTTGGGTAAATAAAAACTCCCGAACAGAATTATTAACATATATAATAAATCATGACACTCGGCCTCCCGGCACTCCCGGAGCACAACCCTCAACTAAAATCACTTAGTTTCCATTATCACATGATCAAAAAGACATGGTGCTAGCAACAATAATAATAATAATATTCTACCACATACACACAACACCATCTAGCCCAAACTAAGCAGAGCTTGTACTATGGGTACTAGACAATGGATAAACAAACATATATCCTTTTTTTTTTTGTAAATACGTACATATTATACATAGAAACACCCAGACCAAGACAAACACTCATGTTCATGCACACAAATGTTTGACTTGTGCGGGAATCGAACCCGCGACCTCAGGCGTGGCAGTCAGTTACACTAACCACTACGCCATCGGGTCGTCAACAATGAAAAGTATACTTTTGTAACATCCTCTGTAACTATGTATCATGCGAATAAACTTTCATTTCATTTCATCATTTCATTTTATTTCATCATTTCATCATTTCATTTCATTATTTCCGTGGGATCCAGAATACACGGGTACAAAGTAGTTCCTTATATTTTTTTATAGTGTGTATTTCACCTAATCGGTATAAAAATTATTAACGGTGTTTTTCTCACAAAACATATTAATTTTATTTGTCTTTCGGCGTTAATTCAGGACAATCACCATAGGTAGATCACCATAGGTAGCTCACTATAGGTGGTGGGTAGCTTCAGAAAATAAAATCCTACTAAGACTATTTATGTTTGCCTTTTGTTAGCTAATATAAAACGGCCCACAGAAATGTTCACCAACATTAACGTAACATTAGTCAGTTTTATGCAGTAAAGCGATACAAATATTGATAGTCGTAGGTAAACGGCGGCGTGTCAAAACCCGGCGCAGCCTGCAGGCGTTTCATTACGTGCCCAGACTGCTGACAGACGGTGACACACAGACAGAAACTTTAAACAACCTGTAATAATATTTCACTATTAATGAATATCAAATACTACTGCACGGATGTCGTCATGATTTTAGTGGTCGGTTTACCACTGCCAGTACGGCAAACGTTGTGTGTTCGATCCCGAAAAGGTAGTAAAAATTGTATGATTCATAATAGTCGTTTCGAAACTGGGTGTACTTCCTTATTATTTTTAAAAAGTCGACTGTCGCACGTGGTTTTCCTCGGAGAGGACTTTACATACATTCAAACAACGGTCACGAAGAACGCTCTGACTCGTAACGGCTATGTGAAAATGAAATGATTATAATTTTTTGTCCCGTGTGGTATACAACCCATAACCCAACGCAACGACACGTGGCAAACAGCGAGGTGACCTTGACTTCGTTGTTTGAATGTGAGTTAATATTTTCTGTGTCACAGGGGAGCTCCGTGATACGGGAAATATAACTAGTAGGTAGCTTTCTTTAAAACTATACGTTATACGTTAAAAATAAATCGTCAGTTAGGTTATTTTAGTAAATAATTTAATTTAATAATTTAATGTAATAAGCGTGGGGTGCTTTCTAAAATATTATGATATCATCACGCTTTTTTATATTAATATTATTAAATTATTTTCAACATTTTTTAATAAAGCGTTTTTTTAAACTATTATTTATTTTTATTTTAGTTTTATTTTTTGTTTTGTCATCGGTCGTCGATAAGTGTGCAAAGTTTCAAATCAATCCGTCGGTTTGAAAGGGGTGAAAATCACGTTCAAAGATTCCGTTACATAGATTCATAGATTCATACCAAGCTAATAAAAGCGTGTTAATATAGGTAATATCCTATCTTATATAATGTTATAATGCTTTTTCGTTTATTTACCAGTTGACAGCGATGCTGAAGAATTCTACGATGCCTAAACCATTTTTGTAAATATTTAGTATTATAATTATTAGTGTTTTTGTAATTATGTTATCTTTTTTAATACGTTTGTAAATATAGGTAATTAGATTATTTCGTTTTAAAATTAATTATGTAAATATAATATAAGTACGTAAAAGAAAAGACCAATCATCATGAAAATTTACGTACACGTTCTCAGGGGTACAGAAAAAGCCATAGGGTGCCTTTCATTCAGGAAAAAGTACTGTTTCTAAGATAGACAAAATCTACATTAACGTGAGCCAGGCTGCAGGCAAAAGCTAGTTTTAGACTTCGATAAAACTCTTATACAGCTTTGTCCATCCGTCCGTCCGTCTGTCTGTTATACAACTTTCAACTCAAGAACCATAAGAGCTACAGACTCGCGGTCAACGCCATTCGACTCAGCATAGTCGATATACTCCGAAATGTCTATGACTTTTGACCTCTGACCCCGTGGTCACGTGGTATCACGTGACCTTTGCATATAACTTGAACCATTTTTTCATTCATTTTAATGGTACTTCACGCCTGTAGTTTAAATTGTGCTGTATGTCAATAAACCTTATATTTATTCATCCTGATTGTAACGTATCCAGTTGCAATATCGTTAATTTGGGTATGCGTTCTTGTGACGTCAATGCCACGCACCCCGTCCCACTCGCAATATTGATGTCCTACTTTCCCTTCCCCCTGTTCTATCTTCGGTAGAAGGTTCTATATTAATTGGGATTTCCCACTTTATGCGGGCTCTGACCGGGTTTGTCCCACCATTATATCTATTACAGTCGCAAAGCAAATTTGCGTGCCGACTGAAAGAAAGTACAGTCGATACGATTGCTCTTTAATTTACGGTAGGTACTAACTGTATTACTACTGTGTTTATAAAGAGCTGCAAAATTGTAGACAAACACGAAGTATAAAAATAATTGAATTATTCTCAAATAGCAATCTTTTTAAGCTAAGAAAATTAGCTAAAAACAAAAAACGTTAACTATACGTAAGATAAAAAATCCGTATATTGTAGTTTAATTTCAATGAATAACATTCGCGTAAACAAAAGACAATATTAAGATAAAATTGTTGCAATTTGATAGTTTTATTTTAGTTATGTTGCAAGCCTTGTCAGTGGCGTCAAATATGTTTTAATCTGCAGTACATTTTTAGAGTTAGACTTAGTAGAGAAAATATATATTGTTGCAGTAAAAAGATCAAAACTTGTTTCATACAGTTTACTATAATTTTCAGTGTTTGTTTTTTTGTATTGATTTTTAATTGTATATCAGTAAAGCGCTCAGTAAAGAAATATGGTTGCCTCGCGTAAGGTCTACTATTATCGCCACTCTTTTAATTGTAAGTATAGCTATCATAAAATTGTCGGTGAGCGGATTTAATAAGCCGTATACTCCGCACATGAGGTGTAAGGACGGCGCGCGTGACGTCACCGACCGAATGACTCCGTTTGAAGCGCACTCTACCTACGAAAATTAACATTTAATACACCTGCGCTAGCAACTAGCTTTACCAACTCTACGTCTCTCTGCATAGAGCCTGCGCCCACGAGCTCGTATTATCCGGTTTTAAACAATCCGGTTAATAAACCAGATCGATTAGCAAAACCTAATAATTAATTATAATAGCGTTTATCCACATTTCAGCGCCAAAAATGAAACCGATGGTTAATATTTATATAATAAATATATTTGTGACATTTCTAACCACAATTGACGCCATTTATTTCTATAACTTTGTATCGGACATTTCAGTAACAGGAAACAGGCTACCACTTGTTGTTTTTTATGTATATCTAAGTCTTGCAAACAAAAATAGAACCATATTTATGGTAAGCGATTATCATAACCTTGGAATGCAACCAGGTTTAGCAATTGCACTTTGCAAGCGCAATGATATATGCCTTATAGCTTTACAACCTATTGGCATCCAATTTCAAGTACACATTTATAACGCAGAGATCACTGGGTCCGTCACATATCTCGTATTATAACCACAGATCACTTATATTTTTAATTGCCGTAGTCTACTGATACTTGCAACACCAGAGGAATTAGACGTGCGCTGCCAAACCGGGCAAAAAATTGTGTCAATATCCGTACACTGTAATCTCTTGACACATTCGACATGGTCGTCAAATCTGGTAAAGTGTCAAAGCCAATTTCGTCAAACCGGTTAACAATCTGGCCGTGTATGTGAGCACTAACATCCTGCATAGTCCCAGTAAAGCTAGTTCGGTGTGTCGTCGACACACACCAATTAACGTAATTGCATATATTATGAAGTGTAAAACGAGAATTGGTGTAATAATTACCACGTTTCGGGTGACGTTATTTCATTTGATTTGATGGGATATTTGTGCCGCAACAGCACCGCCACGTTAATTTGTGTAAATGATGACATTAGCGTACTACCGCATAGCGGTAATGGGGTTTAAAAATTGTTGTTCTGCTTTGTTCTCTTGTTAATGTGAGTGGTACATATAGGTACATACTTTTCGAGTTACGCCTACTTATTTGATTCCAACGGGTAAAAATTGGTGATTAGGTTAGTGATGATCTTCCTATTGAGCATGGAGTTCCCCCAGGAAGTATTCTTAGGCCTACACTATTTTTATCGTACATAAATGAACTCTGTGAACTAAAAATGCCCAGTGGCAGGATCATTCGAAAAAAACAAATATGTCTCTTTTTCTCTAAGTAACCACAATTTTACACTATCCGACCGATTTTCGCTGAGGGCTCACATCTGCGGCAATGACAGTTCTATGGTTTGTTCTTGTCCTGAAATTCAGAACATTCATACCGTCAAATATTTAGGTATTATCGTTGACAGCAGAAACTTTCAAGCACATATAAACTTATTTACATCACGCATTCGTAAACTAATATTTATTTTTAAAAATCTTTGCTCTGTTGCTGAATTTACGATAATAAAAATAGTATGCTACGCCCTATGCCAGTCGTTGATAACATATGGCATAACAATTTGGGGAGGCGCACCTAAAACCATTATGATTAATCTTGAGAGATCCCAAAGAGCGGTATTAAAAGTAAGCCAATTTCTTCCTTTCCATTACCCTACCAAAGATCTCTATGAACGCTGTGGCTAACTATTCGTACGTCAACTGTTCATCCTAAATGTGCTACATCGGAAACACTCACACCTACACTACAGACCTAATTTACTATGTAGCAAAAGACTCAAGTATGCAGTGTGCCCTAGTAGACGATTTAAGACTAGTTTCTGACATAGACATTTTACATTCCTTGGCGTGTATTTATATAACAAAGTTAACCGATTCTTATCCATATATCCACTTACCAAACACCAATGCAAGTAAGTCCTATCTATGTAGTTTTAATCGTTAGATTATGAGAATACTGAAAAACTACTGTTTATACCGTTATAACTAAATACTTACAAATTACGCGAAGACACACACGCACGCACACATCACGCACACGCACACACACACGCATACGCACATGTACACACACACAAATACATGCACACACAAATATACACACGCGCGCACACACACACACATGCATACACACACACACACACACACACACACACACACACACACACACACACACAGACTACATATTCTCTCTATCAACATATTGTCACTAGTAATTACGAATTAGTCATATTTTGTGGCTGCATGTATCTCTATTATAATATTGAATATTCTGGTTGGGGGCCTGGAGATCTGTCACACAGGGTTATCACTAGTATAGACTCCAGTCTCTCACAAAGAAATTAGCTTAACATACACTACTATAATCAATTTATTATACTAATATTCTTTGTGAAGAGAGAAATAAATAAATTATTATTAAAATTGTTACTTATCGGAGGGGTAGACAAAGATTAGGGATTTTAACATATAATAATATTTAAAATCTGATATTTACCTCGTCAGGTAAAGGTCGGAAATAACTGCAACAAATAACAATGAATGACGGCAGTCCTTATTCTTTTTTGTATTTTATAAGATTTCTCCCATACTGGGAATACATTTCGTGTAGCCTTTACGAACATTCAAAGGACGATGATGAGAGATTTATGAGTAATAGAGCCTCGCTGATTTCAGTATGAATGGGCCGGCTCGACCAGGGAAGACTACCCTCTCACAGAATATTGACATGAAATAACAGTATTCCTAGTATTGTGTTTCGTTTGGTGAGTGAGAGAGCCGGAGGCCTAATCACCCTCTTTCCCTTTTCCCGCTCCTTCTCCTTCCTACTTCCTTTTCTAAAGGGTCGGCAATGCGCAAGTGATACCTCTGGTGATGCAGGCGTCCATAGGCTACGGTGACCACTTACCATAAAGTAGGCCGTATGCTTGTTTGCCACCTTAGCTGTATAAAAAAAAGGACAAACGCAAAGGACAATAAGACTCAATACAACTATTTGTGGATTACACAAATGTTTGCCCCGTTGGGACCAAACCCACAACACTCGGCGCAGGAGCAAGGCGACCATTTAAACATTTTAAACGAATACGCCATCAGTGCAGTCAATATATTTAACTTATAAAATAATATAAATTGTTTAAATTGTTCCTTCGATTTGGTGGACAATGATATATTGTTGAAAAGTTGGCGATTACGTATTGGATTCACGCCAAAGTTGCTCAATTTTTTTTTCTGTTACCTTAATAATCGTCGTCAATATGTGCGGTTTAGCGGATACGATTCTGAAGACTACTTTACAAGGTCAGGCGTAATTCAGGGTAACCTTGGGACCTTTGCTATTCGTGATATTTATAAACGATTTACTGGAAGTCGTCTTGACCTCCGAGTGCTTCCTATTTGCAGATGATCTAAAATTTAGTTTGTGTGTTAAAACTGAGGCTGACGCAGTGCCATTTCAGAGAGATATTGATACGGTATCCATATGGAGCCAACCACCCTCCGTTCAATAATCTCAAATATAAAATAATAACATTTTCACGAAAATCACAGCCCATTATTATTAATTATAATTTGACGGACGCTCCTTTGGATAGAAATTATGAGATTAGGGATTTAGGATTAGTATTAGATTGTAAATTAGACATCCACATGCACATTACCAAAATTTGCAAGTCAGCACACAAAACGTTAGGTTTTGTCATAAGGACTGCATCACAGTTCGATAACATAGGGGTTGCAAAAGTATTATACAATGCTTATGTGTGCAGTAAACTCGAGTATGGTGCTGTTATTTGGAATCCTTATGAAAAAAATATACTATAATGATCGAAAAAATACAGCGTGAATTTGCTCGATGTATATGCAGGAAACAGTACGGATACTATCCCTACCTATACCCCTCTTTATTCGTCTCGGGTATGGTGGACAAGGAATCGTTGAAATTTAAAAGAGCTATGTCTCAAGTTGCACTATAGCTGTCAATAATTCGTAATAAAATCAATAATCCCCGAATACTAGAGCGAGTTCGTATTTTGGTCCCCGTGAACAGATCAACGGACTCGAAGGGTCAGGTAGCGCCGAACCGCCGCCCACGGCTGCTGGAGCCGCGCGCCACGCGCCCCGAGCGCGGGCGACACACGCCTACTATTGGAGACGTACTTGCTTAGTACTACGAACTGGACCTATTTGCCGATGGATTAGAACATTTGTATAATAAATTTCGTATTATTTTAAATGACATATTATAATTTATAGGAGTAACATTTTATTTCTTATATTTTAATTTATCATTGTAATTTATTGTTATTATTATTTATAATCTATGACATTTTGCTCTTTTATAAATATTTATATGTGACGAGCATGTTACATATAATTTAATTCTTGAAAAAGTTATCTTGTAAGAGTTTTGGGTATTACATCTGTTAGCTTGTAAGATCGAATGAATCAATAAATAAATAAATAAATCTTCATATATTTGGTATTTCTCAGGGTGAAGTACCTACTGCTTTAATTGAGCTGTTCCTATTAACATTCTAAATATTCATTTAACTTTCCATACAAAGAATCCTATTGTATTGCATGTGTATTTAAGAACATTAATTCTTCCAAAGCAAATACTCATCAATCTAATCATGGCTCGTTTATTTTAAATCCGTATTTTCTAACCAATTTCTAACACTGGCTCTCGGAAAACAAAGCAACTACAACTACAAAGAATTTAAAGACTTTAAACTCTTTAGACTATCGTCGATCCATCTTGCTAGCACAATACGTTTAGTGAATACGAGGATGATGCTGCACTCATCGATCATGCGGGCGATGTATTGACGCGTCGATAAATCTAACGATGTGAGCCCGCAATGTACGGCGCGCTGTCCGAAACGATCGCTAGATAAAGAAGGAATTATGGGGTTTAGAGCTTGTTTGTGAGATTTTTAGCTTTTGTATCTGCAGGTTTTTGAAACTAATAGCTTTTTTAAGTAGATACGTGATTACTTTTTGACTTAAAGCGCAGTTTATTGAGCCATTTTATGATACTTATTTAAAAGCTAATAAATAGCATCACAGTAGTATATTTTTAAAAGATTTTGTAGAGGTTTATGGCACTCATCGTTTTTTAACAACTTCAAATTCATAAGTGAATGTTCTTCTTCCATCTACTTTTCGCGCATGAATACATAGTGTCCTATATTGAATTACGTGTCATGGGATTGAACTCGAGACTTCTGCGTGGTAGTCCAACGGTCTGCCACTACGCTATCAGCGTTATTATTTATCATTAGAGGTTGAATTAATGTAAATCTCTGCAAATGTGGTTGTAATACCTCCGGAAATATCCAGTGTGAAACTATATTAATTTATGTAATCAATAACATAGTTTCTTAAATATATATAACAAACAATAATAAACTGAATGTGATGATATTATTATAGTTTCAACAAAACCTGAACAATAGTCAAATCTCTCAATAAGTGTTTGCAAGACAAGTTTTTTGAAGGCTGAACAAGTTAGTAGCACTTAGCACCTACATGCTACACGTGTGACTGCCGCCTTCTAATCGCGAAGTCGCCGGGCATACACAAATTCTTCTACAGATAAATAAAAACAGAATAAACATTTTACCACGTAATCATCTAAAAATATATGTAACAAGAGCTAGCTTTCTACGCAGTCGGTTTAGTCAATGGATTCTTTATATATGCGTACATAGACTCATGCCTGTTTCTCGGAGGTGCCAGCTGTAATAACGGGTGTCAACTTGTTAAGATCCAGGCATATCACTTCTGCTTCAGACGATTCCATTATATTTTTATATACTTTCGTCAGTTTAGGGTTCTCTTAGCCCGGCCTCTCTCCAGAACATTCGTCAATCTCTTACCTTTTTGGCCGACCCATTCAAATTTGCCATATTTTCTTTCTTTTGTTGTCGCCATTCAAATCTTGTCACGACATCTTCCTTAACACCACAGCGCTCTCTTATGACACTATTGCTCATGCACTCCTTTCAAACATGCATTTTTATGCATGCATGTCTGTACATGCATAAGCATTGGAACAGTTCCGCACGCTGAAAATGACAATGGTAAAAATTTACAAACCATTATTACGTGGTATCTAGAAACATGTCTCGCGAAACGTAAGTGCCTTAGCCTACTTTTTTGGGGAATATAGCCCTGAAGGGGTAGGAGAAAGTGGATTTAAGAAGGCGTAAATTTGTAGTCGATTTGGGTGTTTGTACCAAAGATATAGAAGACCTGTTAAAATTTAAAAACGGAACATGAAGAATGCGCTTTTATTGTTAAATAGTTTATTTCTAGATTTTCGAATGCTATCATGATAACACATTGACGTCTGAAACTTTAGAAATTATACAAATACGTATTTTATAACTTGCGTAGGTATTTCTATAATGTTTACATTACTGTGGGATAATTATTCAAAATATTCAGAGATTCCTGAAAATTTTGCTGTAGTCTATTTTTGTTGTAAAATTGAAATTGCTTTAAATATATAACACAATTAATGCTATATCGTTATTTCAGTTCATTTTTATAATATGCAAATAGAACTGCCAAAGGTTATGAATAGTGTAAGTATGAATACATCCCACGGCCAGCAGTGGGTGTTCGCGGGACAATTGAACACATACACAAGCCACTTACCTTTTGTATATTTGCTGACACTGGCCAATATATTTTCCTGTTATTTGCTCATGAATATTTAGTTTATTGTCAATGAAGCTCCTATTATATAAACGTACACTGCGATTTCCTTTATGTCTTTGGGAGTAGTACTGTATTTGATGTGTTAATACTTTGTACCATTCTCTGAGTTATAAGCGACTAGCTTTTGCTGGTGACTTCGTTCGCGTAAAAGTAGGTTAGGTTAGTTTAGGTGTAACAGTACATTTTTAAATAAAATATAGCCTACGTTACTCGGTGGTAATATAGCTATATAATGGTGAAAGAATATTTAAAATCGGTCTTCTGCAAATCAAATGTTTTGCTCTTTATAATATTAGTATAGATAGAGCTTATACATTATACGATATTGTTGAATGTCTTGCATTTGGCAGATAAACGTAGGTTTATAATTAATATTTTGTTATATTAGAGCATTTCAAGTATAGTAGTGGGTGGCTTGTATTTAAATTAGCGCTAAGTAATTTTAGGCAAAGCAAGGTGTGACAGAAAAGATATGTGCTTTTTAAGTTAAAAGTATTTATAATTCGTTGGTATTTGGAAGAGGCATGTCTATAAAGAAGTTTATAAAAAAAAATTCGTTATTGTCAGCTACTTGGACTCTGAAAGAGATACCCCCTTTTAGATAACAGTGAGCTTGGACCATATTACTAAATACATACTAACATAGGTTGAGGTGTATATAATACCATACACAACCTTAATATTTTTTAAGACAGCTCCCGCTATTTACTATTATGTGTTGCGGGGCACTTTCCAAACATTGAAACAGCGGACACAAAGACGACCCAAACTCATAAGAACTATATTTGGATCACATAAATTCTTGTCCCGTATGGGAATCAGACCCACAATACTCGGCGCAGTGGTCGCTAATGAATGACGACACAGTCATTTATCAGCTATGGTCCCACTTATTACAAGTTTTACTCGGTCACGTTTTAAATCGTGCAATACTACTTTAAATTCCTAATGGACAAACCCTATATAATTCCTAACATATGCC
Organism: Catocala fraxini; assembly: GCA_930367265.1. Taxonomy (NCBI): domain Eukaryota; kingdom Metazoa; phylum Arthropoda; class Insecta; order Lepidoptera; family Erebidae; genus Catocala; species Catocala fraxini. The sequence goes on from OV884029.1 coordinate 20,584,312, forward strand.
AGGATCAATGAGACTAACAGACTAAGCTTAAACGAAATGTGGTTGTAATACGTCTTTGCAATCCAGTCAAAGTCAACGGAGAGAAATCAATTTGACAGGTAAAAATACAAATCAGAATATGTATGTATTTGTATTTCTGAATGTCAGACGAAGTCAGATATACGAATTAGTTGATATATTTTTAAATCTCATTTAAATTCAGGCTCTTATTCATTCTTTATAATTGATTATATTTGGTGCGTGAATTACAGGATTACTTTAAAATAAAACATCATTAGTATTCAGTTGATAAAAGTAAAAATAATGAAGTCACGTATCCAAATCAAATAAAATAAAATAGTATTGTGTGCTTTGATTAAAAAAGTGTAATTTAATACATTACTTTAATAAGATATCTATACAAAGATAAATTATAAATTATTCTATACGCATTAAGATTTTAAAGATATTTTTTATTAAATGATGCAAGGTTATTTGTGTCACACAAATCCCAACTAATATGAACAAGTGATAGTAAGTAACTGCAGGCGAAGTGGTTTAAGACTGCGCCGAGCGAAATGTGCCAAAACAGGCGGTCACAGTTAAGTTGATAAAATCAACATGTTTTGTTAAATACAAATATAAAATATACATTTACCATAGCAATGAATGTGTTTAAAATTACTCCGTGTAAAAAACTTAAAACAATTAATATTTTCGTCTAAAAAATTACGTAAATTTGCAATTATTTATTTTTATATTATATATATTTATTAATAAAATTGAATAATTTTTAGATTATAACAGTAGAAATCTATCCTATTTTACAGCTTAAACGAAACATAAATAGTTATATTACAATTAGTCCGTCCCAAATATTTAAGTTATTGGTTGACAATAAAGATACATATTTATCAAAAAAGCACTTCAAATCCTTCATACAATTTTACTATGGCGGCCACGCGCTGATTTGAATTTCGAGCTCTGTCATTCAGTACAACCGCGTCTTACGCTCGGCGCAATCTTAAGTTGTCGTCTTGCCACTACTACTGCGTTGAATATACATAGCATAGAAGTTCTGAGTTCGTCTCCTAAACGAATCAAAAAATTGTGTGTGCCTCGAATAGTAGTTCCGACCCTAAGTGTTCTTACTGTTCGTTGTATGAATTGTATGAATGTTCGTTATGTCCTCCGCAGTAGAGGAAAAAGGTATCAAAAGCGAGTGATACTTTTAGAAAAAAAAATGTTTGTCTGTTAATTACATACAGTTAAGTCAAGTTTATACACTACTATTACTACGGTACACAATATTGCTAAACTAATTGTTAAATGTAATCAGATTTCACTAAAATCGCAACAATAATAATAATATTAGAAAATTAACGAAATAAAAATGTGAAGCAAATTTATATCTACCTAAGGCGTTGGGTAGACGACGAATAGTTGCAGATTGAACACTTTCTCCGACGTGGTACAACATAATATAACGCAAATAAGATCAAAATAAATAAAGAATGTTCGCATATCCACTAAGAGGGGGTGTTCTAAACCACTTAGCTTGGAATACCTTGATCCATGATGTATACATTGTCCCAAGCGAATAAAGCTTATATTCTATTCCACCAGACAATATGTCCGTTGGGGCCCGACCAAATTCTACAGACGGTCAACAGGACAAACCTATTACACGGGTAGCCACTACCCGTCGTGGTATAAAAAACTGGCTTATACGCGCTAAAGCAGGTGGTGGCGTTGACAGTAGAGTCCAATTCGGGAATTCCTGGAGATAGGCGTTATACGACTCATCTAGACAATCAGCCAAGACCGGTGTTTATTTTCGAGTAGATTTTGCCCGCTGCTTTACTCGCGGTAAAGCGTAAAATGAATATAATAGATTTTAATGTAGATTTTATTTTCTTGCAATTTTTTTTGCCTCGCGAGAAATCGTTACCTTTTCTGGATAAAAAGTACTAGAGTGTATGCAAAATTTCATGATGATCGCTCGAGTAGTTAAGGTGTGAAAGCGTAACAAACATATAAACTCAAATTCGCACTTATATTATTAGTTTATTAGTTAATATATTAATCTGCATTAATGCATCTGCGGGCGTGTATGAGGAATGTGATGAAAGTGAATGAAGCCAGAGAAGTGTGTCAGGATCGTAGCAAATGGAAATCCGTAGTCTCTGCCTACCCCTCTGGAAAACAGGTGTGAATCTATGTATGTATTAATCTGCCGCCTGCGTGGAGTTCGTATCTACCATTCCTGCGGTCAGCGACAAACAGCAACGGTAAGAAGAGGTGATTTGGCTCCACCAGACAAAAATATCCATCGTCTGCTCATCGCCTAACAATAAACAAGCAAGATGTTACTACATAAACAATACATTAAATATTAAAACGATTTCACCTCAAAGCATACAATTGCACATATTTACTACATTACCAAGAAATATTTCTATAGTGAATAGCGAGTGATATCCTTTTCTTTGTGAGCATTTGCAGCGCAGTTGTAGGTACAATAGATCAAAGGATCTTGAGAACTCACTGCGATACAAGTATTCAAATGGTGTAGATATTGTACAGAAATTGTGATATTCCTCCGTTTCGTGGTTACTAGTTGCAGAATTTTGCTCGAAGGTTTACGACTTAATTTGACAAACTGATACATTAACTAGTTCTCAGGATATTTTGATTATATTTGTCATATATATAATCAAAGTGTACATGACAACGGATCTATATATTAATAAGTAAAATGGAACTTTGTACAATTTTCACAAGTATTGGCCGCACGGAGGAATGTGAGATTTTATAGAGGAGAGCCGAATATCGAAAGCTTACATATGAGGTCATGCGTTCAATCTAGTTGAGCAAAATGTCATTGTGTTTTTTGCTAGGAAATTATCCTTATTAGGATATTTTACTAACGAGGAGGACGCCGCCCAGACGATTAGCTCGACCTTTATCACCGTTGGACTTAAAAATAGGAAGCGTGATGCGGGTATTATAGATTATGATGAATATGATTAGAAGGATGTAAGTATGTCATATTTTTGATAATTTTATATTTAAAAGTAAATATGAAGAGAAAATGTAATATAAGAGAAATACGTAGGTCTTAATAATATATCTTCATTTTTCCTTTAAAAAACTTTACCTAATGATACAAATAAAAAATTTACGAGCTTAATTGGCTGTACACATGTGAGTTGCCAGAAAAAGAAATATAGACACGTGGATCAAATTATTTATTCATACATATATCTTCAACTGCTACATGTGATAAATTTCTACTACTATGGATTAATATGTAGTAGTATGTTATATGTTTCTGCTACTATGTATTTAGGAAGACGTCTGAATTATGTAAACATGACACTATTTGAAAGGAAAGTATTTAATATACATAAGCTATTATAATGCTTTAATTAAAGAGTTTTATAACAACCCTGTTTACAATAATTAAATTATAATTATAGGGGATACTTGCATTAACCAATCGATTAAAGTTTTCCAAGAAAACACTTTGAATGCGGACGCCTCGAACTAAACCCCTTACTACGCTCTCTATAGATTACTATGGCAACTGATAGTAGGTAGGTATAGAGTATTCATCGTGATGTGCTTTCTAACGTCACTCAGAGGGATTTGAGATGCGGAGTGAGAGCACAATGGTGGATCCAAGTGGATCAGGTGACCTCAATCCGCTGTGAAAACTGTGGATTGGTAAGAAATATTGAAACATGATTCTGTGATATGTTTTGAAGAGAATAATGCTGACTGATTTTTTATTTTATACAATCTGTACAACTTGTTTTTACTCGTAGACACAGTAATATAGCAAATTATAAGTAGATATTAATCTTAATACAATAATCGTGTATTCAGAATGTTAATTTTACAGAACACTAGTAAGCAAAACACATGCAGTATTAAAATGATTGTTTCGCAATATAGTATATAGTACATTTTCGCCAATGAATAGAAACACCTTATTTAAATTAAGTTCGGGTACTTTAAAATAACTACACTTGAACACCATGAGACGTCCATAGACTTAGTCTAACTGCTGAAAAGCTACCTAAGCTTTTCAGTAGCCTAATATAAATCTAAATAGATTTATTAGTTTGTGTTTAAATAAACCGTGATAAAATCATATACTTGTTTAATTTCAATCAAAGAGATTTGCGTAAATTAACACAATATTAAGCTAAAGAAGTCATTTTATTTAAATTAAAATAGTGCATACGAACTACTAACTAGTTAGCTTTTGCCCGCGGTTTCGCACGAAAACAGTACTTTTTCTTGAACGGGTAGGGAAAGGACTTTATTTCCGTATCTCTTCAAGAAACGTTTCTATATGACAAAAAACAATATAAAAAGAAAAGGACATAAGGTATGTAACCTATGTAGATTCTCGTGTATACAGCATTTCATGATAATCGAGTAGTTAAACAAACAAACAAAGTAGCATTTAAAAGATTGGTTAGAATACCTTTAGGGATAAAATCATGCACAACAATAAGCCTACACTACACACTAGTTTTATCTTTTTGGTAATATTTAAATTAAGATTTATGTTCGATAAAATGGATACCAGTCCCTTTTTTATCACATAGATTACATTTTATAAAGGCTGTACATTCATAGTAGCACTACGCCAGAAACACACAAAAGACGTCGTCACTTGTTGTCGTACGGACATGCGATATAGAGTTACAAATTTCAAGCTGAGATTGAATTATCAATATGATTGACAATGAAGGAACAAATTTTCAAATAATTTAATACGTAATGCTTTAGGTATTTAAATTACCCTCATGCGTAACCAATATGAAAATATATTTGTCAAACGTATTTACCTAAGTCTAAGTCCCAAAAATAAGATAAGTCGGATTAAATCAAGATCTCATCTCGTCGTGTTAGCAACGGCCCAACCCAAGTGTCCTGCAAGCTTGTCGCCTGAATACACAAGGCGAGATTCAGCTATGTCTTAGCACCCGTTTGTGAGGACTGAAAGGGGCTGTGGGAATTGAGAGATTCATTTAAGGCTTAGCTTTAATGCTAGTCTGGACATCAGAGTGGTGTACCCTAAATTAATATTATTGCCGAAAGTGCGTCTCGTTGTGGGTCTAGGGATGTGCGATTATCGATGAAAATTTCGTTACATTCGATTTCTTATGATGTGAATGTTTCAGAATATTTATAATCATTTTGTTAGAAATGTTTATATTTATCCTTATTACCGTATCCGTATTAATAATAAATGTACACTGTCGTGCTGAGTTGGATTGGAATTACCCCGCTAAAAACGTAAAATGTCATTACGTTTCCCAGCCTAACGCCATGACGACATTCGAATGGTATATCAAACATCGTTCGAATTTTAAATTTTCTCTTTTCTTTCTTTAAACATGTATGTACGTTTTAGATAATAATTATCATCAATTTATGTAATGTATTAGATACCTAATTTTATTATCATCTTAAGAAAAATAACTAAAATAAAGTATAAGACTTTAAAAAACAACACACACTTCAGCTTGTTTGTTAAGTAAGCCGCATTTTTGTTAACATTATCACTAAAGACCGAAGGTTATTTAAAAATTCTATCGTAACGGGAATCCTTGAATTTTCTCTTCCGTTTTCTATATCCGTCTCATCGCCCATTTTCTTTTTTGTCATATTGAAAGTTGGTAGAGACATTTTGTCGCAACTTTTAAAATTAGTTAAATATCGGATGTGCTCATTTCTTGTCGACATTTTGCTTCATAACTTCTATTATCATTTTGTCGCAAATTATTTACGGAAAGTTGAGTTGACGAACTATAGTATTAACTTTAAATATTCGTGAACACTTATTAGCAATAATGTTTTACTTAAACAAGTTTTCTTGCCATAATTCGTTGCTTCGGCAGACGTATCGTGCACCTTCTACTTTACGAGAAAACGCGGCACGGCCGGCTCGCCCGGCTGTTTCTTTGGGTAAATTGGGCGTCGACAAGCTGGTGGCTTTACAGCTCAAGTTATTGGACTTACTAGCCCTTGCTATTATGCTTGCATAGGTGTAACATAGCTAAGTCCTAGGAAAATGTAAGCCTCAAATTTAGTTTTACGTAACATAGACTTACTTGCATTCTGTATAATAATTGTTTTAATATACAAAACACTGGTGGGCTAATGTAATGAATGATTTGGTTTAAATACATTACACTACTGATGTATACCTCCCCTAATACAAGCATTAAGGTTAGTTAGAAAAGTTATTGAAGAACTGAAAACAAGTGTTTTTACACCAAATTGCAAGTAACCATTAATAAAATAGATTTCCAACTTTTGAAATAATGAATAACCTATACACAACCTGTCCCCAAAATGGATGATCCAGAACCATAACTAACAGTAGCACTATAAGCGGCATAAAATAAAATATAAACATTAAAATAATTAATTGGCCAATGCAAAGTCCTTATCTCAAAAATATTTATACCTCATTTATTGCAAAAGACTAAACTAAATCGGCCTTTTCTAAAAATTATTGCATGTGCTGATGATATTCTTCATATGGACTATATCAATATCTATTGTTTGGTATGGTATTGTTACAGTATAAAGAATATCATAATAACAAAAAACAGATGATTTCTATTTATTACTAGCGACCCACCCCGGTAGTACAAAACCCTAACAAATTATACACCTAACAATCCTCATGAATCATTCTGTCTATTGGTGAAACCCGCATGAAAATCCGTTCAGTCATTTTTGAGTTTATCGCGAACAGACAGATAGAGCCTGTGGGGACTTTGTTTTATAATATATATTGATAGTAGAAGATATGTGATAAAAACTCATTTAAAAAAATTATATATCCTAGGACATCGCGGGAAACATTATTTTTGTATTTTATTTTGGGTTCCTAATTGCTCTAATATACGATGTTTCAGGATTCTCCTCTCAGAGGTCAATCTGCATAAGGTAAGTAAAGGAAATAAACAAAATTTTAGACATTACTTGCAGATTTTAATTGATTTTAAGCAGATTTAACTACAATGAAAAAGTACTAGTGAATCGTCACTAGTATTATTTTCGTTGTAGAAAAACAGTAATATTTATACTTTATTTTTATTGAACAGTACAGCTCTGATTGTGCCCTTCCGCAAATATTAGTATGAGTCTATATAGTAGTAAATTAGTATTGTCTGTTATTACTCTAGGTGTTTTTTTTTTACTTGGCTGAATGCTTTTTTTCATACCCCTCCGCGGGGGCGGGCGGAGGGGCTATGTCGGGCTCACCGGGTAAAAGAGAGATGGTAATGATGATAAGAATGGAGCTCCCGGTAATACCGACTAAACCTACCACGGTGTTCCTCGACAGAACCGCAATCGGCGGAGCCGCGCGAATCATTTTCACATGCAGTCGCGACCCCGCCGTAGTTTCAGCCCGCCGCGCCGTATGAACGGCAGGCCACTACACGATAAGACCTACCCTCTGGTCACTACTACTTTTAAAATCCCTACTGTCCCCTCCCCCCTAGAGGGGAGACGGACACGATACAGAGGCGCGCGTGGGAACACGCACGCCGACACTCGGACCTGGTGCTGATCGGATGGCGGGCAGGTCCACGAAGCCCGCCACCCCCAGGTCAAACTTGAGGGTGGCTGGAGGTCGTCTTGCGCCCTCCGGCGCCCGGTTCTGCGATTGGGGAGAGGGTTTGAGTGCTCCCTCTCCCGCTCCGCCGCCTCCTTGACGGAATTTACTTCCTCACAGAAGGAGGCGACGGCGTTCTACGACCTCTCGCTCCGGACCATGGACTAAACCACTACTCTAGATGATAACAGAACTAAAATATATCTTAAATATTTCTTACTGAGTATAAAATATCTATTAATGTAACATTTTCAATATATATATAAAATCAGCATAATATAGCTTAGTTACTATAGCCTAGTTTTGTAACCTGTGTGAATAAACTTATTTTGATTTTAATATCGAGGGATTTTTTGGCTTCTTTTCCAATGCAAAATTTTCATTCCTATTATTTTTCCAATTATATTTTAATTAATATAGCAATTAATTCACATGTCCAAGAGATGTTTACACATTTTTATGGAAATAAAGGTTTTTGACTTTGACTTTGAAGAATGTGTAAAGAAGGCGCCTAAAAGTGCCAAATTAAGTCGCATTTTAATTGAGTTATAACATTATACGTAGGTATCTATCTATATAAATACAAGATCCAATTTACAAAATACTAAGACTTTTTATTTAACTAAAATCTAATAATACCTTTTTGGTAAACGTTTTCACTGATTACCAAGAATAAAAAGAAAGAAGATAATTGAGAATGAAAATTACATAATAATATCAAGTGAATCCAACCAAACTTTGCAGCTTATTACCACGAAGCAAAATCTAAGAAGGGTTGGAAAACTAATTTGAACCCCAAAAGCAATAATCTGGTCATGTAAGCGTCGAGCGGTGGATGCCAGTCGCCATACGAAGTCATTACGGGCGCTGCGATAGTGTCGCCCTCTATCGCAATAATTGAGAGGTTCTGCTGACTCTACAGAAGCTACCGCCGAATGAGTGCAAGTCGAAGTCACATGTTTATGGGGTCTTCGTTTTTATAGTGAAGACTTTTCTGAACGTTTGTGTTGATTGGAAAATTGTTCTTTTAATAGAGTTCCACACGTCTGAAGGTGAAATCGTATTTTTATATCTTTGTTCATTAAGATCGTTTGCTATGGCTACATATAAAAACAAATAATATATAAAATACTGTTATTATTTTTGGTATAGTATTGCGAATGTATATTGCCGAAAGTTCAAGCAAAAGTGCATGCATTGTATTGCATGTCGGATATCGTATTCGATTCCATGCTACTGCCAAAAAAATTTGAAAGAAGAATCCGGTACATTTTGCTTCCCGGAAAATGTATCGTCCAAATGAATAGGTAACGTAAACTTATACGTTATACGTAAAACCATTGGATGAATGAGGATTTCAGTTCCATAGAAAGGCTTTATTCAAATTTAAGAAACGTTGTACTTAGCATATTTGCTAACAACTCAGACACACTACGTATAGGACTTACCATGGCAATAGATCAACAAGAACTACGAATGTCCAAGATTTCGGTTTAAAAAAAGCATATGGAATAGCCGTAGTAAAAAAATACGACGTTTTTCAGTCTATATTCCTATCACTTATTACTTAAAATTATTTCTTTTAAATTCTATCGCTACTCTCTATTACAACTGAGAATAATGTAAGTAAAAGTAATTTAATATAACAGCAACTTCACATCAAAAATATCTTCCACTTCCATTGCAAGTTTCTGTCAAAGAATCCTCTTTTACGAAGAAGTCTTCATTCAACGTACGAGGAATACAATTCAAGACATACTTGTTGTAGGAATTATTATCTTTGTACCAGAACACGAGTGCTCAGTTCAAATAATATAAAGTGTGTCATTATTTGCTATGTTGTTGTGTTTAAGTGATTGTTCTTCTGGAGTATCGTGATTGCATAGGAGTTGGAAGGAAGTTATATTATATTGTACTGTTATTTTACTGCTTGTTATTAAATTAGGTCAAATGTAGCTTCTTTAAGTAGGTATTCTTATTTGTATATTCTAGGTGATCGTAGAATCGTAGGTAGAATTTTTAGACATACTCTCTATACACAAAGCCACGAACGGAGCAATTCTTAAATTATTTATGTATGTTATTGTATAGGCATTTCACAAACATTCAAACAACGGACACAAAGGACGTTCTGACTTGGAACAACCTTTTGTGGATCACACAATTTTTTGTTCCGTGTGGGATTCGAACCCACAACACTCCGCGCACTGACTAATTAATTCATCCGTGCAGTCTATATAATATCTCAATGCTCGATCCTTAATACGGCGAAAGGATATAGGGTAAGTACCTATACTTTTCGTACATTATAATACATAATTTATTTAATTCATTATATAATTCGTACATTTCACCAGCTACCCATATCTTTAGGTTCCACGTATCTGGAGACGAGTTAATTGGCGTCTGCTGAGTATTCTTTTCTGTAGCATACTACAGAGTATTTCCTAACGGAAAATTCTAACATCATTTTGTTCAATTCGGGATTCGCACCCGGGACCTCATGATGGGAAACATTTCTCTACGAAATAATATATTACATTTTTATTATTTTTAAAAGTCTTCTCTCGCGCAACTTGTAATACCTGTGTCGCGGGGGACTTTACAAACATTCAAACAAAGAACATCTAGACTCGTAACAATAATTTGTGGAACACACAAATTTTTGTCCCGTGTGGGATTCCAACCCACAACACTCGGCGCAGTGTCAGCGGCGAGGCGACCAATTAAACCACTACGCTATCCATGCAGTCTTTAATTATAGTCTAGTGCATTATTAAGTTTTATTTCTAGTATCCTTTTAACCCACAGCATAAAACTTAAACCGGATTGTCACTTAGTTACATTGCCACAACAGAAGTTTAAATTCTCTTTAAGTTTAATTTATGATTGATATTACGGGCCTAAGCAAGTAAACACATTTGCATTTATAATATACACTTTAAGAATCGTTTAATATTAATAACCGGAGACAAAAGAAAATAAAGAGAGCAATTTCTATACTCTCTGAAGATTTAATATTTGAACGATTTTATGTAAATATGGAGTCGAATTATTTAATTTTATGTAATTGGTATTTTCTAGTATGTACTCTATATTTGTTTGGTTTTAGGAACATCATGTAAAGTATGTGGATTTGGTATCTATACTGTAATAGTCATAAAAATGAATACTAAATCTACATACATTAAAACACATTATATAATAAAAACATTCTATGCTCTGTAAATTTAAATCTATAGATTGTTAGTTGACCTTCTTTTTAATAGCTAATCGCAGCAATTTGCCAATAGAAACTATATCGGGGTCATTACTAATATCTCTTGCGTCATATTCAACATCTATAAATAGATATATACTTTAACTAACTGTAGTGATCAAATATGGTTTGTACAGATGGCGTAATGGTTAGTAAGTGGTCGCGGTGTTGTGAGTTCAACTTCCTCAAGGAACAATTTTTTTTGTAATTCTCGCGAGCTATAAATCCTTTGTCGCGACACAGAATTTGTGGCACTACAAAATATTCCTTTTTTTATGATGTTTTAATGATATAAAATGATCTGTAACTTTTAAATAAGGGGAAGACAATGTCTGCAACACAGTTTTTACAAGTGCCCCCTGTATTTGTAAAAACTGTGTTGCAGACATTGTCTTTCAGAGAATTCTTAATTATTGTCGTTTATTTTGACAATAAATTATTATTATTAATTAATTGTAGTGTGCTCGTGGACGGTTTGCTAATCAAGTTTCACCTGTGTATGAACTGTTCTAAAATAGAACAGATTAGTCCAGTATTCCCATAAACTAATCCTACAAACATTCTTATTTATAGCATGCCTCAAGACATTCAAGTCACATACACAATGGCATACTTATGTGCAAGTTAACAAAAATTCGCAAAGAATTTTACGCATATTGTATGAAAAACCTTTAGAATAAATTTTGATACCATTTTTTGTAGGGAATGATGGTAGATAAAAGTGAATGTAACAAACATTCACTTTATATCTATCGACATTATCTCTTAGTCAAACGTAATATATGTACATACATAATGTTAGAGAGAGCAAAAAAGCAAATTAATGACGTATGAACTTTTGCACCTGTTTCAATAGATGTGCGATTTTTATCAGCAAAATATTTGGTTAGGAATGTATTTTCTAGGCAGTTGGCAAGAAGCAGTCGTGGCCGAGCGGTTAAGGCGTCTGACTAGAAATCAGATTCCCTCTGGGAGCGTAGGTTCGAATCCTACCGACTGCGAATGATCTTTTTGTGTTGATTTTTGTAGTCTCACGCTTTGATTAATTAAATACGAGCTAAATCAATTTATATTTTAATTATTTATCATAATTTTAGTTTGTGAAATTATTTTATATGACGTATAGATTTACAATAAAAACAATATTTCCGAATTAACTTTGTTTTCTTTTTTCTTTAACTTAGCAACTGCTTTATTTATTTGTAGAAATTAATTATATATACTCAAAATACTGCGAAGTTTTACAAACAATCATAATTTACTTTGTTTGCTAAATAAACTTTTTCTTACTTTGTGTCTGCGGGGATGGCGCAGTGATGTGAGTAGTCACTTTGCCATTGCCACTACGCCCAGTGTTATGGGTTCGATTCCCACACTGTATTTGATTTGTGTAATACAGTAATCGTTGTTCAAGGTCCTGGGTATTCTTAGTGTTTGTGTTTTGAATGTATGAATGAATTTGTAATATTCCCCGCGTCACAGGATTTATTCATAATTATTGTGATCCATATCCAAATAATAAAGTGATTTAAAACAGAACTAAAACCTTATTAATAGGTTATTGAATACTAGAACATCAATTAAGTACAGTGACAGTAATTATAACGTTCATGCTGTTATCACACATTTCGTTCTCTCACATTAATAATACGGAACATGTTTTAATTATAGGTACACTAATGATTTAGTCTATATTATTCATAATTTAACTAGTAATAATTTAGTGAACCAATAAATATGTTTTATATCCAGCGTAACTAATACAATTTAAGTATCTGTGCGGTTGAGAATTCCTATCAAATTAACATAAAATCTAATCTTTCCTGTTTAAAATATTAGTACCTATAGATTGAGTTCTCTTAATATAGATACCATTTTCATGTAGAGTTTAACTTTATGAGCTGCCGCGGATGCCCGCTGACATAATTGTAAGACAATTGCAGCAATTGACAGACAATTACCAAATGCATAAAGACTCTTCTCTTCTCTCTTAGCCTTTATTATTCCCAAGTCACATGGGGTCGGCTTTTCTGGTCTAACCGGATTTGACTGGATATCAGTTTTTACACGGAGCGGCTGCCACCAGACCTCCGCAACCCGAAGGCTAACTATACCCCAAGGCTAGACCAGTGTCAGGATATTAGAGGGTACTGACTTTCCCAATAACGACTGCCATAGATGTTCATGGCAGCCGGGACCGACGGTTTAACGTGCTCTCCGAGGCACGGAGCAGGCGATAATTGTCAATCAATACGCACATAATTTCGAAAAGTCATATAACTTCCGAAAGTCAGAGATGCGCGACGTGGGTTCGAACCCGAGACCCTCTGCATTGCAGTCTGTTGGTCTCCCCACTGAGCTATCGCTGCATAAAGACTATACACTCATTTTTTGGAGGGGTAGGCAGAGACTTAGGATTTACACTTGTTACGATCTTAGCATAATGCTTTCGCTTTATTCTCTTTTACAACGTTGCTATTGCACGATTGGTTCCTAAATCACAGAACATACGAACAACGTTTAAACGAGGTCGGAGATAATCTGTAGGGCCAGCTTAAGAACCCTCAGAAACTCTTTCTGAATTTCTGCGACCTGGTTTGAACGTTTGCCTAGTTCTTTTTCTCCCATTCGTCACACTCCATTCGTCTTATATGACTTTGTCATGCAATATTTTGTTAGCCAATATTAGTCCATTTGCCAAACCATCATTCTTGAATGCAACCTTAATACTATTAAATAATATTTTTTAGTTATTATTCTCTTTATAACTATTTTTTTCTAATTATTACCCTTTTAAAATATAAATATAAAAACATACATATTTAAAAATATAAAAACTGAAATGACCCACCGACATCGGGAACAGGGTCCAAGCTGCCGGTAGTTAGGGCCCCAGAGAGAGGAATCTCCTCTCACAATACGCGCCGTGTCGAGAAGTACTGCCTTTTGCATCAAAGACTTGATCCAGCCATCTAACGCGAGCCTCTGCAGGTGGTGGTCAAGGCTCTTAGGTATTAAACCATTGACTGTAATGACTATCACTATGACTGTTATTATTATTATTTTTAATTGTCAGTTATATATGGTATAATGGCTGCAACACCTTGTTGATATGAGTTGTAAACGATTTAAAAGAGTGGCATGAGTTTCTTCTCATAGGCTCTACCTGTTGCCTGAACCTAGCAACTAATCTAAATGTAGCTTCAGTAACTTAGTAAACTCACTAACCTATATATGTATTTTGACGTTCATAAGTTTGTGACCTAAATGAATAAATGATTTTTGACTTTGACTTTGAATGCTGGCACCAAATTATCTTCGTTAACGCGCTCTCTTACCTAGTTACTAGATTTTGCCCGCTGCTTTGCTCGCGTAAATGTAGGTTAGGTTAGTAGTTTTTCTAGATGAAAGGTATCCTATGACATGTCATGACACTATGCATTCATAATATTAATAAGCTAGGAAAGATATAATCTCTAATTTAAAGTCACGCAAATTAATAAATAAACATTATAATATATAAATAATCATTGTATCCACATGGAACGCGTGTAAAACATCAATATACAAAGAAAGCTCAAACCATTTGTCTCCATAACACTCATGTAATTCACTCAACAATACTGTACATGGGAAGATACCATTAATCAACTTGACATGGATATTTATCAGGTATAAATTACGTATGATCACATTTCCTTTGCATGAAGGAAATCACTCTTTGTGATAAAACCAGCCACTGTATGTACATTACATCTTATTTGCCTTAAATTTATTTTGACTACTGAATTATATTGTGATACAATAAAGATTTAATTAAATATTTTTTACAAGACAACATAGGTGGTCTACTTATCGAGTAAAACATAAAATAACTTAACATCACGCTGTTTTGCTTTCGACTGCTTTGGTAGCGCAGTGCTAATGAATGGGATTGCGTGATATGCATAATGTTTCAGGTTCGATTTCCGGATTAGACAAAGTATTATAAAGTTTATTTTTTAGTAAATTATTTGTAAAAGCATGAAGTCTGAAACTGTGCCCGGTAAGGCAATAGACTCATCGATATCCAAAATTAATTAATAGATATCCCTGAATACATTATATTGTATTGCCTATATAGTATATAGTAGTAGTAAATAGTAGAGCCTCGCTGATTTCAGCATGAACGGGCTGGCTTGACCAGGAAAGGACTACCCTCTCACAGAATATCGACGTGAAATAGCAGTATTCCTACTGTTCTGTTTCGTTCGGTGAGTGAAACTGCCGGAGGCCCAATCACCCTCTTTCCCCCTTCCCGCTCCTTCTCCTTCCCACTTCCTTTCCTAAAGGGTCGGCAACGCGTAAGTGATGCCTCTGGTGTTGCAGACGTCTATAGGCTACGGTGACCACCTACTATTAGGTGGGCCGTAAGATTGTGTGCCACCTTTGTTGCATAAAAAACAAAGGCTCTGCATGTATTATTTCTTGGAGGATTATCAGAGATGTTGCACTCGCCTATATTCAACTATACTGCATCATCTATATTACTGACTAGCTGTACCACGCAATTTCGTCAGCGTCACATAAGAGAATATTCCCCTTTTTTGCAACATTTTTCATTGATGCTCCGCTCGTATTGGTCGTATCGTGATGTTATATAGTTTATAGCCTTTCTCGATAAATGGGCTATCCAACACCAAAAGAATTATTCAATTCGATCCAGTAGTTCCTGAGATTAGGCGTTGAACCAAAAAAGCTCTTCAGCTTTATAATATTAGTATAGATTTGATGAATCAACCGCCTATGTAACTAAATAAATAAGCAAAAGACGCCCCTTGTATAAGGATTTTGGCTAATAGTGATGGAATATTTTAACAAGTGACATCTGTCTCTGATTTACCCACATAGCAACATCGCTATTTTAACGACTACTGCCGCGCTGTAATCCTATCGCCACAATAATTAATATTGAAACTATACATACAACGTAACTGGACAATGTCGGTGTCGACACAACTACTTAAACTATTTCGCTGTCTGTGCTATTACGCCACGTATGAGCGTAGTGACCAAAAAAATAGGTAATCTAATAGAGTTTTTTATTTTATAGAAAAAGGTACAAACGAGCATACTGCTTGAATGATTGTAGGCAGCTACCGTGTTGTTGCTAATTGTCCATATATACTTGAAATACCAAGGCTCTGCCGTTTTGCTGACCGTAGAGAAAATTACAGAAATGGTAGCAGTTGGAACTTTTAATTACCAAACGAAACACAGTAATCGGACTAATATCCTAACTCCAATTTCCTATGCAATAAGCCGTCTCTTTTCTACAGTCACTTTCAGAATGTTATTAAAATTTTATATCAAGAAATTATCATTTGCAGCCCGGTGACCGGACCCAGTAAACAATAATATGCTCGAATTCTATTAGGTAAGTACAACATAACTATTAGCTGGCGAAATGTAGGTATCACCTTTGTGTAATGTAGACACAGGATTATATATTTACATACATTGTCTATAGTATGCATCCACAGATGGCTTTTTAATGAAAAATTGTCCGGAATGCCTTCAATAAGTATGCCGACAATTCCAATAACATGTAATCAATACTAAACCCAATATTGATCAGCACTCAATCACCAACCAAAACTCATTAGCTATCCAATCTGAATACCACAGTATAAAACAACGGTAGGTAAATTAAATCCGCACGACAGCGTGTAATCAACGTCGTTTGATTATTACTTGATTATCTGAGTTATTACCATATTATCAGTAATCTCCTCATTATCGCCTGCGGTCTCGGTATTATTGTGTAATAATATCGCTTTACCGGATCACGTTTCGTTATTAAAATTATGTTCGGCAGATTGTATCCGTAGTTATTTTATTATTTTTGTCGAAATATGTAATTGGTTTATTTACAGGTGATATATGAACTTGTGACACGGAACTGACGTACAACGAGGCAGTCAAAAGATCATTTGTGCTATTTTCTTTGACTTCTTATATACATATATACACGCGTGGCTTCACCCGCATGATTCCCATGAGCTAGCACATCGGGATAAAAAGTAGCCAAAATTATTATTTTTATTATTGTATTTTTTTCAATTATAATAATACATGGGTATACATTTTTGTCATTAATCTAAAATAATATTATACTACAATAAATTATAATTATCCTTAATCTGGCACGTATTTTACTTAAAGATACTTTAATCGGCCGACATTGTGCATTCTAATTAAATTTCAAGTTCTAGGTTTCATTAAGTGATTGCCTGAACTAGGTTTAGACCTGTGTTTCAGGCTATTTTTCTACTTACAAAAAATATATGCCAAGTAATATTAGGGTTTAGGTCAATGTGCATAAACTTAAAATAAATATATATTGATACAATAAAAATAACTTAGATTACATATTATAACAAATTACTGATGACTTAAGGCTATTTTACAACTATAAGCAAATTCTCCTTATCGGAGTAGGTCAATGTTTGCAGGTGTTTGGTAACAATAACATTACATTGTTTATAATTTAGACTATATATATGTATATCTAAAATTCTATTTAATCTATTATATAAAAATGGTCCTAGGAATAAGAAGAATTTATTTACAATGGCATGTTTGGCATGAAGCTTACTTAGTACATACTAAATCTTTTCGTCTCTTGTATGGAGGAAGTGGTCTGAATGGCAGTAGTGCATGTTAATTAAGCACGGTGTGCAGAATAAACAATTGGCGAACAGTTAGGACATTAGTGGATTGGTACAACTCCTAGGTAGGAAACATGAAAGGTCGAAAAGTCGCCACTTTTAGAATAGCCCGTTGAGCTTGTTCCAGTGGCAATAAAATCGTTTTCGATGTTCCACCCCATGAGGTAATGCAGTAAGATATGATTGATGATTGATTTGATATGATATGGTCTGATTGTGTGCCAAAGACATTTTTGTTTTCTAGCGATTACCACAATATGTCACTATTCGGGTTACAGATTATTAATATTCTTGTTAATCTTCCTGCTAAGCCAATTTGCGTGTGTTAGAAGAGGATTCATGATAGCAATGCAATAGATAGGAATTGATCCATCGCCAGTCCGATCCCTTAGCCTTTGGGATACCGGTTTATCATAAAAACAGATATACGTTGGGATATTATTCAAAATTTGTATGTAATTGTTAAGAGAAATCTAAATTCAAGACAATGGTTATTAGAATTTATGTCTGTTTTTCGGTTAGTCTGTCTGTGAACTCTTTGTTCCAACATCATGTAAAACGTTCTTCTGCACGAGACGTCATGCAGTCTTCACAGTTTGGTAACAGGAGATTCCATTTAAATTCAATGACACGTTTCATCTAATTTCGTTTGTTCCAGCAACCAGAATAATGATTATCTGCGTAAATGACGTATAGTTTACTCCAATCCATTCTGATGAAAATGTACACAAACCAAATTTTGTTTAATTTATCATAATTACTTACTTAATTGAATAAGTTTAATAAGTTTATCCGTATTTTCAAGGTTTTCATATGATACCACAAGGCATTTTGAAGCAATTGTTGTATGATTAATAAATGATTATATAATTTGAAAAATCTTAGTCGAAAACTGTGGTTATTTGACAGATGAAAAAATATTTATAATTTATGATTGCATAGGTCTGCACACAACACACACACGACAAACAATAATTCGTTAAAGTCTTAAGATTTTTGTTAATCGATTAGTTAATCGAAATTTGCTATGCAAAAAGATAGTTAACATTAATTTATTATTAAATATACGGTATTTAGAGGAATTTAAAATTTAAATTAATCTGTTTATTACTGGCATTAAATCCAAGCAAAAGTAAGTACTTACGTGCTACAGGAAAGTTCACTGTTGCCGATACCGTGTGTAGAAAAAGAGGTTTATCATTTTGAAAAAGGTTGACGATGCTATAGGTTCGAATCACACATAGGACAAACATTTGTGTGGTTCACAAATTCTTTTACCGAGTCTGAGTGTTTTTTATGTCCTTTGTTTGAATGTTTGTAAAGTCTTCTGTGACACAATATTTAAACCAAGAGCGGGAGTTTAAAAAAAAGAAAAGTATGTGGCTGGCCATTGCAACTCAAGGTGGTAAGCAGCCGTAAAACCAAATTAAATAAAGAAATTGAAATATGTTTTACTATTCTTAAATAAATAAATTATCCTGACCGTCAAGTAAACTGCCATTTTGTTGACTGCTCTATTACTTTTGTGTGTTTTTGCTGACGACTTGGCTTACTTACGGAATATTAATTACATACTGATTTGGCCTGTGCTTCTTCTTGAAGCAAGAACATTTGGCTTTGAGAATTGGACAAATAACAATAGTAATTGGCTACAATAATAATGGGATAATGATAATGGTTTGAGAAATGATATACCATGCAAATATTTTTTTTACTGTATACTATATTATGTTTGCTCAACTGCAAAATCGAATGATGGGTGCAATTATAGCGCGATAAGATATAATTGTAGCAGTGTCTATGTCATTTCTAACTCTTTCGCTGCATTAAATCGAATGATTCTTTTCGGTAATTAATTGATTTACAATTGACGCTACAATCGGACGTCACTAAAATGTCTATGATCATGTCAATGACCGTTTGTATACCTTTTTATTTTACTGGATAGGATTAGACTATAATAGTCGAACTGTTCTGACTGTGAAGTCACGGACATTATCTATTTATTATTAAAGGTTTTACATTTATACTACACTAGCTTTTCACCGCAGCCGCGCTCGCTCGGGTCTAGTAATTTCTTTTGTAAAGGTATAATATGTTTGTATCTTACACGTGACAACGCGTATTTTAAATGTTAAATGTTAACGTAACTAACAAATTCATAGTCGCATTTATAATATTAATATATGGATAACTAGGTACATAGATACACATCGAAACTCTCAGCATAACATTGAATTTGCTGCTAAGCACTGCATTTGTGTTAGAATAGAACTAATTATCATGATCGTCGATACGCTGTAATGCCTGTAAATGCTAATTACAACACAGTACGGCAGATTCTCCTGAATGCAGCCTTTACAAATGGATATTACTCACTTGATTGGTGACCGTTACATGATCTTCAATAGCACGAGGCCTATTGAACATCGCGCTATACTTGTTAATCTTGTAATCTAATACAAACTATAATTACGCAAAATTCAATGTACATTTTGAATTACGCGTAATTATAGTTTGTATTAGACTACCAAGGGTAATCGTAGTATGGTTTATGGGTAAAAAGTATTTTAAATCCACTCTGCCTATTTCATTTTTGATAACTAACGTAGCACTATACGGACTGATTGCACTGATGGCGTTATATTTTTAGTGTTTGTTTTGCCATTGCCACCGACGTATTGTAGGTTTAATCACCATACTTGACAAATTGTGTGACCCACAAATAATTTCTCCGAGTCCAGGTGCTATTTGCGTCCGTTGTTTGAATGTTTGTCCCCTGCGATATAGTAACAATTCCCTAAAGCAGAAGTGAAGCTGCCATTATATTTCTAACCCACGCCGCCTTTTTTCCTTGTTAACGGACATAGAGACATGCTTGTATACCCCTGAAGGTGTAGGAGAAGGATTTATACCCACATTTCGCCACTTTTATTTAAGGTAATAGGGCCAGAGCTATTGCTGTCTAAGCACATAAACAAATTGCGGCTGCTGAGAGTTTCCTTAGAAACATTTTATCCAACCTGAGATTCAAAGACGAGAATTCACTATGCGCGGCCAAGCGTAAGAACAAATTGAAAATCATTTCATGTTTTTATTAACTCTATAAATTAAAGTAGAAGTGTATCAAGGATGGAAAATAATTATATTTGAAGTCCTTTTACTATATAAATATTGAATCGAAAGTTTTTTATGCGTAATGTGCATAGTATTTATTTATTTATTATCTTATGTGGGGGGCCAGTCAGTGCAGACCGGCGACACTTCGACTCAGTGGGATCTTTTGTGTCGACACTCTCCCAATAACGACAGCCATAGATGTTCATGGCAGTCGGGACCGACGGCTTAACGTACTCTCCGAGGCACGGAGCAGGCGATAATTGTCAATCAAAACGCACATAATTTCGAAAAGTCATATAATTTCCGAAAGTCAGAAGTGCGCGACGTGGGTTCGAACCCGAGACCATCTGCATTGCAGTCTGTTGGTCTCCCCACTGAGCTATCGCTGCAATGTAAAAGGACTACAATAATTGTACTTTAGTCTGTAGGTTGTTTTAAAATCATTTTAAGTATAAACATATATTATACATATATATACAAAATAAATTCAAATATCTTAAAATATGACATTTATTTGTAACGTTGCCATTCTTAACATGCTCTAAGGCGTAAATGTTGTTAAGATATGTTTTGTGGCTCACTCATGGCTGTTACTTGTTGTATGTATAAGTTTAGTTTGCCGCAAACATACTAAACTGCCCGCCTAAAAAATATTTTGTATACCGAGCTGACAAACAAGTCTATGACGTACCTTATGATAAGCAGTTGCCGCAGTTTTTGATCTCTTGTAATACCAGATGCATCACTGTGTTGCAGACCCTGGAGCAAATAAACAGATTTAAGATAAAAATAAATTAAAAATTCATTGGATCACTCTGCAGTATATCTCATAATTCACAATTCTCTTGGCATATCACATTTACTTATATTTTGTAGAAATTGCGCTGGTAAAATTTATAATTTATTATAGTATAGCAGGAACTGGGAATAATGCAAAACAATTTTATAGAGACTATATTTGGCTATACACACTTACTCACATAATAATTATCTTGAATATTAAACAACTTAATATTATACGTATGAGACAAATCCTACTATAACAATTTGAATGAGAGTTTGTTTCTCTATAACACTTTCAAGCCTTAACAACTTAACCGATCATCATGAAATTTCGCATACACCTAATCAGGGGTACAGAAAAGAGCATACCTTACCATCTTTTATAAGAAATAGTACTGTGCCCGTGTTATAGTTTATTGATAAAATCTACAATAACGCGAGCGAAGCCGCAGGAAAATCTAGCTATATATAGAAACCAGCCAAATAGAAATGGTGAATGGTTATCACCAAGAAATCTCAAATATCTAACGCATTTAATACGTCGCCCTAGATTACTTGTTTTTCAAAGATACGTACACACGGCTACACATCAAGTTAGACACCCTAATACGCATAACAACGCTACATACAAAATAGAGAATTGTCGGTAAGGGACAGTGCATAGTGGTGTCGATGTTATGGTAAGAATAGAGCGTAACAAAAATATAACGCACTCTCTTGCACGATTCGCAGCGTTCAACTTCTAATAGTTCAAAGTCCAAACAGTCTAGGTTGATATGTCGCTGTGTGTACAGATAATGCTAAAAAAAATATAACCTATGAAGGGACGCGCAAGCAACTGTATAATAATTGACGGTCCTATATCATACACGTTTCGTTTAAGTATTTTAAATCTCAACTGTTTAAATATATATAATTGAAATCCATTTTTACCACAAATGCTACTACAATACTAGCAGTCAAAATCGAAGTCAAAAAATAATTATTAATTTAGGTTGTCGCACTGAAGAACTTGCGAGCTAGGTCAGAAATTACAGTACGCCGTGTACCTACAAAGCTGTATGGGTTACTAAAATACAAAAGGAAAACGCTCCCATACGTCCTATTGTGAGTCAGATCGACATAACAACTTCTAGACTGGCTTAGCACGTAGCGAAGATACTCTCACTACTCAGATGCAACTCGAGAGCACACGTGAAGGATTCATACCAATTTGAGAGTGAGATTAAACACCTACGTCTCACTGACACAGATACAATGGTTTGTTTCGATGTGCAGTCATTATTTACATGCATACCGTGACTGTATTGATATAACTAAACGAAAGCTAATAAAGAACAATATGCCTGGGGAATACTAAACCATTGCTTAACTACTGGCTATCTGTTGTGGGACAATACATTCTACATACAAGTGGATGGTGTGGCAATAGGCAGTATCTCCTGTTATTGCCGACGTATATATGGAGGCCTTCGAGGCTCAACTTTTGCAGACTACCACCATCACACCCAGGATTTATAAGAGGTACGTAGACGATACTTTCACAATATTACCAACAGAGAGCATAAATGTATACAATTTACAATTTACTATGGAATAAGAGGCAAATAATTTATTAGCTTTCTTAGGTGTACTTGTCATCAGGAATCCTGATCAAACCTTGAACCACACTGTGTATAGAAAAAAACCCATACAAATAGGTACATAAGCGGTAAATCTCACCACCATCCTAAACAGTTAGCTACCGTGGGAATGTCGTTGTTTTAGAGAGCCCATGGGATCTGTGCTAAGAAACACCTGGACGCTGAGCTTCAACATGTCAAGCAAGTACTGCAAGACAACAAGCTCCAACAGCCACGCCGCCATCACAGATCCCGAGAAAAGCCAGCCACAGTCGAGCGCCAGCCTACCATACTACCATATGTAAGGGGTATCACTGACAAGATTGGCTACATCTTGAAGCGAGCTTCAATCAACCCATACTTCAAATATTGGTTACTATCCAATTGTATGCAATTGACGATATTATAACAAAATAATACACAGTCTGGAAGCAATCAGGCAATATTACTGCAACTGCATAGTCGGCCGAAGGACTGTTGGTTGCTGTGCTCACATAATGTCTTTAATATGGTACCTACCTAAGCTGGGCAAGATATGAAAATGTCACTCCACCAGCCCAGTTTTTGGAAAATATTTTAATAACTTATGAAGGTGATGGTGACAGACACTTGAAAATTAATATTTATTTTAAACCATGTGTTTTATTTTATTATTTAACGAACTTGATACTAAATTTCATAGAATAATGTTTTCTTCTTAGTTTAGGCTATTCAAAATTAATATTGTTATTACAATTTAAAATTGTTCACGATCAGACCAGGGTCCCATACAAGGTGGTCGGTCTCCTTTATGCTTAAATGTTCGGATAGCGGAGCGGATAACGAGTCTTATCACTTTGAGACGATAGTATAATAAGGGTGGTTCCAATCCTGGGGAATCCCTCCACTTTTTTTTAAATTACTAATATGCACCATATCACTCGCGTATCTAATTTAAATTAATAGTCACAATCATAATTAGAACAGGCAATAGAATAAGTGAGGCGGGTTTATGTGTATGTGCGCAATGATTTTATTGAAAAAGGTCGTAAGTACAACTTGTTTTGTTTCTATTGCTTTGTAAAATTGCTACTCGACTTTTGCACCTGACCGTACCACCAGCTTGGGATCCAGTTATTCAAATAGTCAAACCCAAGAAGAATCAAAACACAGCTAGACTTCATGATACTTTGAGCTCATTCGGTGTAAATAAAAACATCAAATAATAAAATATACTTTGAAATAACTACACTTTAGAACATTGAGACATCTACCATCTTAGTCTCCCCGTGAACATGGCTGCTATAAAGCAACCGAAACGTCGTGGCAAAGTATAAACTTAAATGTAATAGATTTAATTAATTTAAATAGCTTAAATTGTAGTAAAGGTTAATAATAGTAGCGTTAGAGTTTCAAATTCATGTAGTAAAATAGTTTTGAATAAACAACGCGACAAAAGCCGTATAAATTAGGTTAATTTCAATGTAAATATTCTCGTACACATAAGACAATATTATTTTAACCTTATTAAAAATGCAATGAAATTAAAGGAAAAGAAGACATACGTATTTGAGACTTCAGCACTCTTGCTCACCAGGCGAAAGGCAGTACAAATACTTATCCAGGTACACAGGCCAGGCGGGCATTCCCACTTGTAAAAACGATTGCACTAAATTAAATACAGGAAAATTATACGTATCGTTGAAGCAAGTAAGCAAAATAACATATTGTTTTTATTATTTGGGATTCCGTTGATAGTTGCTATGACAATTGGTTGGTTGGTATCTTGATTAAAACCTCTGCAGTTGCAATACAAATTGTATTCGAATACATAATGCTATGCATGATCTAGGTCGCAGCGCACTTACTTATGAATAGTGCTGTCAATACATTCATATATATCGTGTTACAGAAAGGTGTGGTCATATTTTAGGACCATAATTCTATAACACTCTGTATAATTTGAATGCAGGTTTGATCATAAATAGACTCGGGAGTGCGATTACCTTGCCCCTTCATAGCCGTTCTCGTCATTTCTGTGTATCCCAAGACTTCCTATAAGACGTTGCTTTTAGTGATAACAGCCGTTGTACATTTATTGTTTACTAGATTTTGCCCGCGGCTTCGCTCGCGTAAATGTAAGTTTGGTTATTAGATTAGATTAGTAACAGTTCTTTTTTCTGGATGAAAGGTATATGTTCTATTCTGTATTTCTGATGAGTATGCGAAATTTCATGATTGTAGTGAAAGCTACGATTACGTGTTCAGAATGCTTGTTTATTCGATCATCATGAGAGTATTTATATTACTAGCGATCGCCTAGTGCTCTAAATTCGACCAGAGTTAGCCTGTAAGATATTGCTGATACATGTCATTATCATAGTTACGCGCTTTGACTGCGTGTGTCAGATGCATGGTTGTGTGCGTGTAATATTGTTTTTCATTAATTTAATGTATTTCTAATGCATATTTTACATAAATATTAGGATTAGCCCCTCCTTCTCCATATAAATTTTAACTGTGCCGAATTTCATACTCCTCCGTCCGCGTAATTTTCGTAAAAAGGAGTACAGAGTTTTGCTTCACGTAATAATATATAGATAATATTAAGAATGTGCGAGCATATACATATACACACATGTAAAAAAAATATATTACTAAGAAAAATATTAAATAATAATTCAGCACAATTGAGTAATACAATAATTGTGGTCGTAAGTCGTCGAAAAGGTGACATAGTTGTAATGTGCCAACAATACCTATATGCCCTTGAAAAAGTATAAGATTACAAAAGATATTAAAGGTTGTAAAAGACAAAATTATATAAAACAAGTAAAATCCTTCTCCCTTAGCCTTTATTATTCCCAAGTCACTTGGGGTCGGCTTTTCTAGTCTATTTGGATTTCACTGAATATCAGTTTTTACACGGAGCGGCTGCCACCTGACCTTCGCAACCCGAAGGCTAATGATACCCTAAGGCTAGACCAGTGTCATGATATTCGAGGGTACTGACTTTCCCAATAACGACTGCCATAGATTGAAATTAAACTGCTATATACGGATTTTATCGCGTTGTTTATTTGACACTTTATTACAAAATTTTGAAAATTGTTTCACTACTACTACTATTAAACTTTACTAATTTTTAAGCTAATTAAATTATTATTAAACTATTTAGATTTAATTTATTTTTACTTTTACACTTTCCCCGACGTTTCGGTTGCTTTTCAGCAGCCATGGTCACGGGGAGACTAAGATGGCAGTTGTCTCAATGTTCCAGTGTAGGTTTTTCAAAGTACCCGAACATAATTTAATCATTGGTGTTTCTATTTACGCAGAATGAGCTCAAAGTATCATGAAGTCTAGCTGTGGTTTGCTTCTTCTTGGGTTTGACTATTTTTATTACTGGATCCCAAGCTGGTGGTACATTCCAACCATCTTCTCTATTAAAATTAGGATGTTTTTTGATTTCAATAGCCTCGCGAAGCATCCTTGGTAGGAATCGGTGTTCTTTAGCAAGAATCTGTGGTTTGTCAAATCTCAGGTAGTGGTTGGTCCCCTGTTGCACATGTTCACACACAGCAGACTTCAACGAGCGTTGGTGTTTTACATCAGCTATGTGTTCTTTTATGCGGGTGCCTATGTTTCTCTTGGTTTGACCAATGTATGAGAGTCCGCAGTCACAATCTATTTTATAGACCCCTGCATCTTGTAAAGGTAGTTGGCACTTGACGGATGGTAAAAATTGACTTATCTTCGTTGGCGGCTTGAAGTATGTGTTGATTGAAGCTCGCTTCAAGATGTAGCCAATCTTGTCAGTGACACCCCTTACATAAGGCAGTATAGCAGGCTGGCGCTCGACTGTGGCTGGCTTTTCTCGGGATCTGTGACAGCGGCGCGGCTGTTGGAGCTTGTTGTCTTGCAGTACTTGCTTGACATGTTGAAGCTCGGCGTCCAGGTGTTTCTTGTCACAGATCCTATGGGCTCTCTGAAACAAAGACAGGGGATTATTAATTAATTGAATTGTTAATTTTTAATTAATTATTATTGAAAGGAATTGTTAATTAATTAATTAATACCAGCTTGCGTAAAACCTCCAAAGCTGTATGGGTTACCAAAAATATACAACGAAAACGCTCCCCTACGTCCTATTGTGAGTCAGATCGACACACCAACTTACAGACTGGCTCAGCACGTAGCGAAGATACTCTCACCACTCAGAGGCAACTCGAGAGCACATGTAAAGGATTCATACCATTTTGTGAGTGAAATTAAACACCTACGTCTCACACACATTCTACATACAAGTCGATGGTGTCGCAATGGGCTCCCCAGTATCGCCTGTCGTTGCTGACATATATATGAAGGACTTCGAGGCTCGAGCTTTACATACTGCCCCCATCACACCCAGGATTTATAAGAGGTTTGTAGATGATACTTTTACAATATTACCAACAGATAGTGCAAGTGTATTCCTAGAACATCTTAATTCCATTAATAATAACATCCAATTTACTATGGAATTAGAGGCAAATAATTCATTAGCTTTCTTAGATGTACTTGTCATCAGGAATCCTGATCATACTTTGAGCCACACTGTATATAGGAAAAAGACCCATACAAATAGGTACTTAAACGGTGAATCTCACCACCATCCTAAACAGTTAGCTACCGTGGGAATGTCTTTGTTTCAGAGAGCCCATGGGATCTGTGACAAGAAACACCTGGACGCCGAGCTTCAACATGTCAAGCAAGTACTGCAAGACAACAAGCTCCAACAGCCGCGCCGCTGTCACAGATCCCGAGAAAAGCCAGCCACAGTCGAGCGCCAGCCTGCTATACTGCCTTATGTAAGGGGTGTCACTGACAAGATTGGCTACATCTTGAAGCGAGCTTCAATCAACACATACTTCAAGCCGCCAACGAAGATAAGTCAATTTTTACCATCCGTCAAGTGCCAACTACCTTTACAAGATGCAGGGGTCTATAAAATAGATTGTGACTGCGGACTCTCATACATTGGTCAAACCAAGAGAAACATAGGCACCCGCATAAAAGAACACATAGCTGATGTAAAACACCAACGCTCGTTGAAGTCTGCTGTGTGTGAACATGTGCAACAGGGGACCAACCACTACCTGAGATTTGACAAACCACAGATTCTCGCTAAAGAACACCGATTCCTACCAAGGATGCTTCGCGAGGCTATTGAAATCAAAAAACATCCTAATTTTAATAGAGAAGATGGTTGGAATGTACCACCAGCTTGGGATCCAGTAATAAAAATAGTCAAACCCAAGAAGAAGCAAACCACAGCTAGACTTCATGATACTTTGAGCTCATTCTGCGTAAATAGAAACACCAATGATTAAATTATGTTCGGGTACTTTGAAATAACTACACTGGAACATTGAGACAACTGCCATCTTAGTCTCCCCGTGACCATGGCTGCTGAAAAGCAACCGAAACGTCGGGGAAAGTGTAAAAGTAAAAATAAATTAAATCTAAATAGTTTAATAATAATTTAATTAGCTTAAAAATTAGTAAAGTTTAATAGTAGTAGTAGTGAAACAATTTTCAAAATTTTGTAATAAAGTGTTAAATAAACAACGCGATAAAATCCGTATATAGCAGTTTAATTTCAATGAATAATATTCGCGTAAATAGAAGACAATATTATAGACTGCCATAGATGTTCATAGCAGCCGGGACAGACGGCTTAACGTACTCTCCGAGGCACGGAGCAGGCGATAATTGTCAATCAATACGCACATAATTTCGAAAAGTCATATAACTTCCGAAAGTCAGAGGTGTGCGACGTGGGTGCGAACCCGAGACTCTCTGCATTGCAGTCTGTTGGTCTCCCCACTAAGCTATCGCTGCTATAAAACAAGTAAAATGAAAAGTAAAAATTAACACACAAAAAATAGGTATAAAATTGGTGTAGGTGTAAAGAGTCTAATAAATTATGTAAGAAATAACTAATAATAAAATCAATTAACTAATTGATTGCAGCTAGTGCTTATACTGCAAATCGCACGACTGGTCAGATTTCTCGGCTGGATCGGGTGACGGCGATGTCGATGTCGATGTCGGTGCGCGCTCGTTTCTGCTGATGCACGCTAAGTGTCAGGTGCAAGCGCCGATGCTGATGACGTCACTCTCGTAAGCGATAAATAATTGTATGCGTTGTTTTCGTCTCCTGTATTGTCCACGATAAATGTAGGTTTCAAGCGATTCACGGATACGACAGCGGTTCTGTCCGGGAGCTGGATAGTGTAGCATTTTCCTTCACGTTTCAGGACTTTGTAGAGACCTTCATAAGGAGCAATCAGCGATTTCTTAATCATGTCTCTTCTGAGGAAAACATAATCACAGGACTGTAGCTTCTTGTACACAAAATATTTCCAACTCGTCTTTGACTTCACTGTCTCGTTTCGTAAGGCGCGCATGAAATTCGATAATTGTGTGACGAATAGCGCGTCGTTGACCGACATTTTGCTGTTGTCAGCGAAAAAGTCAGCTGGCAAACGTAATGTTGCACCGTACATCATTTGCGCTGCGCTTACTCCGGTTTTCTCACGTACTACTGTGCGTAGTCCGTGCATGACCATAGGTAATTCTTGTACCCAGTTGGCGCTGTTACAAGTGGCTATGAGAGCCGATTTCAGGCATATGTGCCAACTTTCTATTTACCCGTTCTCTTCCTTCAATCATATGTCGAACGTGTTTGATCGACATGTATATCACCAACAGCTCTCGATCGTAAGTAGAGTAGTTCCGCTGAGTCTTGCTAAGAGCTTTGGAGAAGAAACCTAGTGCCTGCCATTTGCCATTAACTTTTTGTTGGAGAACTGAACCAGCGCAGACATCTGAACACAAAAAGTGTAACAGCACTTGGTATGCTTTCTTTACACTTTTCAAAAGCTTCTTTTCCCTTATCTGTCCATGGTACTGTCCTCTTATCTTTTTTTTTGCGTCGTGCAGATAGTAGTTCAATGCCCTTTGGTATTCAACTGCGTGGGGTAGGCTGGAGCGATAGAAATTTACTATGCCCAGGAATCGTCTCAACTGTTGTATAGTCTTTGGCATGGGATAGTTGGCAATAGCGTCGATCTTTTCTTTCAGCGGGTGAATACCATCCCTGTCGATGTGTATCCGAGGAACTCTGGCTCACTTTTCCAAATTCGCATTTGTTTAGGTTCAGCATGATTCCATATTGCTGTAACCTTTTCAGGACTACATCTAAGTCTTGTTCATAGTCATAAACAAGACTTAGATGTAGTCGAAACCAGTCGGTTTCATCGGAAATCGTCAATGAAACATATAACATAGATTTAATCGATAGCTTCGGTTCACACTAGAATAGTGGGTGGAGGGGTAATCGTGAATTACATCTCTCCCACCAGTAGTGAAGTCCAGTGGGTGGACGGGTCGGGACCCGTAAAGATAAATATATTACTAAGAAAAATATTAAATAATAATTCAGCACAATTGAGTAACACAATTGAGGTCGTAAGTCGTCTAAAAGATTGAGGTGACATAGTTGTAATGTGCCTACAGTGATAATATCGGTAGATTAGTTAAGGCGTGAAAGCGCAACAAAGAAATAAACTAACAAATAAACAAACAAACAAACTCACTTTCACTTTTATAATATTAGTGAGGATTGGCACACTGGACGGAGGAGCAAACGAAGCTGCCTGAGGACCCGGGTTCTATTGAAATTTTCGGTACTCCCGAATTAAACACGGGATCTCACAACTAACAACTGTTATTTGGTTTTAATATTAAGTAAATGTAAGAACATTAATTATCCAATGAATAGGCAAACTATATAACAACTTATACATTCCTTAGAATAGTTGTTCTATGTTCTAATTAATATGATAAATATGAATTACTATGGTTGTGCCAAATGTGTGTAGAATATCACATCGCAACTAGAAATATTATATTATACTAGAAATGTTATGTGCATAGAGGTGACCACCTAAACTGTAGACAGGTGCTAGTTTTTGTTATATCTAATGTGGTTACGGAAGGTCTGTTCAGTGTACACAATAGTTTGTCCACAGTGCACTAGTGGGCATTAAACGCATCGCCACAATCAGCGAGCCTCGTTAAGTATAATTCGATCGGTCACCGCCGCTCGTCCGCTTACTAATCACCCCTTCATTTACATACAATTCATTTGTTTTGAACTAGTGATGTGACACAACCTATTTTATGCAAACGATTTTTTCATTATATGAAATGGTTGGTCTAAGTAACGTTGAAGTGGTGGAGTATGTAAGAGCATGTAGAAATGGTACCAACATTAGTACATGTGCTTATGCATAATTCAAAGAGAGCCAACGTTCGATTTCTGGCCATTCCAAATTATTGAAAGCTGGTGTAGGTTATTTTCAATATTGCTAGGTGGGTAGCTGATGTGATTACAGTTCCAGCGTCCCACCCACCATTTAAATCAGGAGTAGACCTAGCGCGGTAGGTGTAATCGATAGCACTTAGGCCTTTCCATATTTTGGGGGACAGTCCGACATACCCCTCTCCTTCCTCTTTGCACGCGGAAAGGGATGCATAAATGCGTACCCAAACTTAAAAAAAGTGTTTTTTTAGTATGAACACAAAGTATGGACTTCAGGTACTTATCGTTATCGTGGACTTCTATACCAATCCCCGGCAAACTTAAAATAGCTGATGGAAATTGAAGTGAGTGTGATTACATTGTCGACGTCATACCGATGACATTTTAAAGTTAAGGTAAAGATTTCATTACATATAAAAACATTTTTATGATCACGTAATACGGACAAAACAAATAATTACATATTATTTAAGAATTCGGTTTTGATTTCGTCGTATCTCCTAATAACTTCATAAAATATTGATATCCCGAAAAATTATAATTTTGAATAGGAAAAAGGTAATCTTCTAAGATCAGTAAAATCATTTATTGTCAATTTATTACTAATAAAGAGATCGAACCTCTAAAAACGTTATTGATTGAATTAATATTATATGAAATATAGTTCTATATTAAAGGAGAAGCTCTGTCCCCCGAACTTAATAATCAATCTTCTATATATATAAAAGAAAGTCGTGTTAGTTACACCACTTATAACTCAAGAACGGCAGAACAGATTCGGCTGAAAATTGGTAGGGAGGTAGCTTAGAGCCAGGAGATGGACATAGGATACTTTTTATCCCGTTCGACAGCGTTCCCGTGTGACTTGACATGAAACGTCAGTCACTATAAAACGTGGTATAACAAAAAAGAATCAGACTCGGAATAACAAAACGCAAATGACAGCTATGTAATTGACGTATGGATGACAATTTGATATTTGTAAGAAATCAATATTAAAACTATTTCTATTAAATAAATAATTAACAAGTGGATTGAAGTGAAGTGAAGTTTAATTAATAATGCCGCGACCAAGACGATCGAATCTTTCCCGACAAAGCCGTAATGCAAGAAGAATACAAAATACTGCAAATGAAAGGACTGAAGAAGAACAAGAAATTGCACGTGAACAGCGCCGCGATAGTATGGCTCGACTTCGTGCTTCTCAATCACGAGAGCAAAGTGAAGCAGCCCGTGAAACAGCTCGGTTGGCAATGCAGAATCGTCGAGCGAACAACAGAAGGCAACAAATAGATAATTTGCGACGCAGAACAAGATATTTAGCTGATTTGAATCGAGCAGCGTTTCGATACGATTGCAGCAATGATTACAGCTTGCATCCTAGCGTTTGCATTGGGCAAATGGACGTTGTTTGCGAGTAAACATCATCTGCTGAAGATTTCTCGGAGCAATTGCTGACTATCGGTAATGGTCAAGTACCTGTCGATGAATCGAGCGGATTAATATCATTTCCAAATAATTTCTGTAATTTTGTCTCATCAAAAGACGAACTTATCAACAATGTATTTCCAAATATTATTTATAACTACAAGAATAATGAATGGTTAAGTGAGCGAGCAATTTTAGCGGCTAAGAATAAAGATGTAGATGACCTGAACTACATAATTCAAAATAAGATCATTGGAACAATGCATTCATTCAAATCTATTGACTGCGTCACAAATGAAGATGAAGCCACCAACTATCCAATTGAATTTTTAAACTCTTTGGACGTGCCTGGCTTACCACCGCACAATTTACGCCTAAAGGTTGGCTCCGTAGTAATCATGCTTCGAAACATAAACCAACCAAAACTGTGCAACGGTACGCGCTTGGTAGTTAGTAAATTGATGAACAATGTAATTTACGCTACCATAATGATAGGAAAATTCAAAGGTGAGGAAGTTCTCATCCCGAGGATCCCGATGATCCCAACCGATATGCCGTTTGAATTTAAAAGACTTCAATTTCCGATACGTCTTGCATTTGCCATGACCATCAACAAATCACAAGGCCAATCCTTAAAAGTTTGTGGTTTGAATCTAGAACATTCATGTTTTTCACATGGTCAATTATACGTGGCATGTTCACGGGTCGGAAGACCATCTGCGTTGTTTGTTTTTGCGCCTGACAATAAAACAAAAAATGTCGTGTATCACAAGGTACTTAAGTGAAGAGCAACCTATGTACTAAAATACAGACATAATGATGAATGATTAATGTAGTTATTTAATTTTTTTTTGTATTCTTTCCAAAAAAAAAGAAAACACAATCTGCTTATTTATTGCCATTAAGGCGGAACAAAGTTCGCCGGGTCAGCTAGTACCATATAAATCCTCCAGTTTCAACGTAATATTGTTTCATATTTGTAATACAATGCTTTATATGTCAGTCAAGGGACCAGACGATATTTGAATTATAAATCAAAACTCGAATGTATTTGAAACACGATATGCTCCATCAATCGCTCAGCGATAACTTAGTATATACAGCCAATAGACACCAGCTCTTAAACATTAAACCTACGTCGCACTTTATACATAATATACGATCTAGAAATCGGTACCCTGGGCAACACACTAAAAAAAACATTTAATTATGTAGATCTTCTTACTCCTATAACCGTATAACCGTCATTTCTGACATGTAGCATTTTCTTAAAAGCTGCGTAATAAAAAAACTTTAATAGATAATAATTATAGGCCTTTATCACCTATGAGTCAGATTTTACACGTATACCCTATAGGCACATGTACCTGTAGTATATAGGTAGGGTATATTTATTAGTTTATAATTAATATCTATTTACACTTTTACATTACATGGCTTTCGCAAAAATGCTAAATGTCAGAAAAGATGGGTTATGTTCTTGAAAGGAACTAACAAAAATTCTAAAATCATGAATAAGTTAATTGATCAATTTCACTGAACAATCGACAAACTAATTAAGACTTAACTTAAAGTAAAGTATAAAAGTTTAAAAGGAGAGTTTCCACCAAGAGTCCATACATCAATAAACACCTGTGCTCAAGCTGCTCACTTAAGAAGAAACTTTGTTCTGTGTGCAGCAATACTGGGATCTACAAGAACGATTCTTAAAAGTGACTTTCTTGCGATACATCATGCAATTGACTGCACTTACAAATTCCCGTACATAGGGAGCTACAAAAGAACTAGGTTTACAATTTGTGTATTAATACGACACATTTAATTCGTCCATCGACGCGCAACGTAAGGACGCCGGCGTCCAGACAAATTACTCTGTTATGTATATCTTCATATATGTAGATAAGGTGACAAGTTAAAGTACCTTGGCATTATTAGTCAATTTATATACTTAATATTACTTAGCAAACAGCAAGGCCTATTTAAATCGTTTGAATTCTTCTTCTTCTTCTTCTTTTCGAGTGGTTAGTGGCCAACCTGTTGTCAAGAGTTGTTCAAGCCGCCCGTAGGCCTCTGACATGGCTTAACGACTGCTATCAATTTGACAACGACCGGGACCGGCTTTTTACATGCCCTCCTAAGCACGGAGACGCTCAGATGAAATACCACTAAGCGGTCACCCATCTATAAACTAACCGCACCCAACGTTGCTTAACCTCGCTAATCGTTTAACGATCAGTGAGTGCAACTAGCTATGAGCGCCTCAGTTTTAGTCAGTTTCAATGATGTGACCCTAGAAACAGTAAAAAAGAGTAAAATGTCTGTGTTATCGAACATTTAATATCAATGCCCAATTGCCGCTTGCCGCAAATACTATACTACAATACACTTAATATACTATACTACTATATAAATACTAGAATGAGAATATCAATTTCTATCCGTTTTAAGATTTTAATTCTGCATGGTTCAAAATGTAAATGTAGTATACATTTTGGATACTAAGTAACGCATATGAATATAAAAGGGATATCTTTATAACGCCAGGCATGCAATGGAAAACGCTAGTTTGGCAAGTACAGCCATTAAGTTTTACATGCAATAAAGATTCAATTATATACGCTTTTATAAATCTCATTTGTAATAAGATGCTAATAACATTGTACCATATAATAACTTTTGTTATCAGTGGTAACAGGCTAATTATTTAGCTTATGCCAAACATTTCCTGGAAATTATCATGCCCATTTCACAATAACAATCTAAGCGATACCATAAGAGATCAGTATAACGGCAATCTATCACGACCAATCATCGCTTTTCTCGCGGTAAAATTTAAGACATGAGTTGAAATATTCTAGTATCAAAGTATACATGACATGCTATTTCTGTAAAATCTAATCGAAGAAAATAAAGGTACCTGGCTGCAATATCTTTCACGACCCTGCCGAAATTTACGCATAAAGTGCCGAAATCATTAGCATAAACATTTTAATACAATTAATATTAAGCGTTTTAATTAATATAATTTGGAAACCAATTTAATTTGAGGTACAACTTTTCAAATCTCGCTTTATACTAGTTTTTGGCTGAGGCTTTACTCGCTGCGAGCGTTTCATTTCATAATAATTACAAAAGCAAGCATACGACGCGCATGAAGATTAGCAGTTACTCTAACAATAGTAATTTGACGATCCCACAACCATTCATTACAATCCCAGGAAATACTTTTATGCCAATAGTACAATTTAACTTGGAAAATACATTAACGCCAAGAGCACAAAGGTAATTGAATACAACCTTCTGTAACAATCCCATTGTCCTTGGTATGAACACGACCACTACAAACTTGCAAAACCATTTTATTTTCTATGCCTTCTGGGGTCTTGCCAACATCTTTTCACTCACCATCACCACCTCTAGCGTTATCATTCACTGCGCGAAAACGAGACGAAGCAATATTGTATATTGTTTCTCTTTCTAGCAATAACCAAGTGCCCACCCGATGCTCACTGACAACTACTTATGAACACCTTTCTTATATTTTAATCATATTCTATCATCTTGCTTTAAGATTTTCTGAGAAATACATAAAGCATAAATATGTCTGAAGTAATTTTAATCAGCAACATTTCCATTTCGAATTCTCGTTTATAAGATAAGTAGACAAGAACATCTTTCCTATATTTATATTAAGTAAATTTTATCATCTTATTTCTTGATTTGCTAGGAAATACATAAAATAATCAAAAACAGATCATGAACATATCGATATATAGTAATTATAATCTGCAACATTTTCATCTCGAATTCTTGATTATAAAATAAGTATAATTATATATATACTTATGAACATATTTCCTTTATTTTTATTAGGTACTAGTAGTTTTCCCGCGGTTTCACCCGCGTATGTCCCTTTCCCTTGTGAATATCGAGTTTCACCCCTTTTAACCCCTTCGGGGGGGAATTTCCAAAAATTCTCTCTTAGTGCTCCCCTACACTCTCCAAGGAACATACATGCCAAACTTCAGCTTCTTGCGTTCAGTAGTTTCGGCTGTGCGTGGTCTGTCAGTCACTTAGTAACGGAAGAGTTTTATATGTATATATAGATATTGAATCATCTTGTTTCAAGATTTTCTAAGTAATACATATTCGTAAAATATAGACATATCAATCTGAAGTAATTTTAATCGGCAACATTTCTATTTCGAATACTTGATTATAGGATGACTACTTATGAACACCTTTCTTATATTTCTATTATATTACATCATCAATTTTAAGATTTTAAAGTAATTAACTAAATATAGGCATATCGATCTGTATCGTCGATTATAAGATATACATCACTATGCAGTGCCCGTGGGCGTCCGACTCTGCGCTACCAATTTAGCGTGCGATTGTTTGATGCCATTTTAGATCTGACTATATTAGTTTTAGAGTCCCAAAGTTGTGACTTCATCACTTTGCGGCTTTATTTAATACAAATTATGTAATTTAGAACGGCGTAAACAGCAAATAAATACTAAAATAAAACAATGGGTGGAATAACCCGCGTCTGCCACAAGCGTCTTACCCAACAAAGACTATTTTAGACGTGGATGCTTAATATGTTGCATATTTAAAATAAGCATTGACCAAAAGTGTAGTTTTCGATATATGTAGCAAGTTTAAATGACTACAATATAAAATAACTTTGACTGCATGCCAGGGTTCGAATCCAACACGGCACTAAAATTTGTGTAACCCACAAATAGTTTACTGAATCTGGGTATTATTTGTGTAACCGGCACCGTGATAAGGGCATTATTCCTAGTACATACAAGACAAAACATGCATAAAAATCAAAAAGTACATTTAAATTATTTTAATTATGGTTAAAATGAAAAGATTCCTTTCTCTAAAACGTGTCTATATGTCTCCAACGTCACATCTATTAAATACACCGATATAATAATATCATACATTCATGTCCATTCTTTGCGGCTCACCATTCCGATCCACGCATAACAGAACTAATACTGATCACTTGGATCATAACATCTGTAATCCGCATGATAGATTCTCTAGAACATGTATCCTATTCGACACGCATGCCACACATATCGCGTTCGAACATCATATTATCGGATAACCGCAACTGCGAACTTATATAATGCTGTTATGAAAGCTTAGCTATTTATAGCTGTGTAGGTACTGCTTGTTAATGTGGGCGTCTGGTACTTCTCTAGACGGTACGGACTAATTCGTTATTCCAATGGAAGAATTGAAGATAATAGCTTCGTGATTTTATATTAATAGCAAATACTATCTACATATATATAATTTCTAGTGTCTGAATATGATCCTTTTTTTAAGTTACTAGTAATAACTGTTACACACATAATGTTAAACATTTAACTGCCTCGTTGGTCCAGTGGTAGCGTATACGACTGTGGATCATGAGGTTTTGGGTTCGATTCCCGGGTCGGGCTTGGAAAACGTTACTAAGATTTTCCGTCAAGAAGTTCTTAATAATTAGCCTGGAGTTAGAAAACTAGCGGTGTTTCACCTCCGTGCGTCGGAAAGCACGTTAAACAGTGGATCCCTATGTCATGAACATCTATGGCAGTCGTTATTGGGAAGTCAGCGCCCTCAAATATCCTGACGACATGTCTATCCATAGAATGATGTTATCCTTCTGGGCTACGGAGATCAGATGGCAGTCGCTCCATGTAAAAACTGATATTCAGCTAAATCTCGTTAGACCAGAAATAAACGGACTCTGGCATAACACATAAGGTATGAGACTATTCTCATATCTTTATACCCAAGAGCAAAGGTGTTTAGCATCTACATTTCGCGAACTATAATTTTAAGTCCCTACTGGCGTTTACCGCAGAATTCCAGACTCCATGTTGCAACTGAGAATTTCTTGACAAAACACACTCACACTAACCAATTCGGGTATGAACCCCCAAAACGCACTCACAGCAGTCGATTTCACCACCGCTTTTGTGGAGTAGGTAGAAGTCAAAAGTGATCGAGCAGACGATATCTCATCAAAATTCAATGCCTTAAATATTGGACTACTATAAACAATATAAAATTATCAATTTAGTTGTAAGTACTAATTGAGAAATGCCAGTTTTCACACGGCAGACAGTAATGCTTTCAAAAGCACTTTTAATAAAGGTTTTTAGGCATTTTGAAAACTGTAATATATTATTTAAAAGATATAAATAACCTGCCATAAATCTGTGTTGTTCTAAGATTCATATTATTATTTCTGTTATGCAACAAAAATATATTTATATATTAACTTACAATCCGACTACATTCAGAAAGGTAAGTACGGCACCTACAAACTCCTAAATATATGTAAATAGAAGTTCCCACTTCATCAAATATCGCGACCCAACAGTATCACAGTGACGATAAACTTGTAAGTGTACCACAAAAACGTCCCTCAGAGGCTGCTGGACAAAGTAAATTCAGAGGGTTTAAAACATACGCAACCAGCTAAAAAAACGCAGCTAGTCCCTCCGACCATCCCGTTGGAAAAACGCACAATATTTTTTCAGGTTTTGTTACATTCGTTTATCCCACGGGTCACGTTCAAAAAGTATTTTTTAATAAACGTAGACTTTTTCCGTGTAGGTTTGTGATGCAGGTTAAATAGAACAATGTTAAGTGATTAGTGGTTATCTAACTACTCATAAAAACGAAACTGAAACGAAACTCAAAAAAAAATGTTTACAAAACTCTGTCCATTGTTTCACAAATTAAATTATTATCATCGACATTAATTGTCTGCGTAATAATTAAGTAAGCTGTTTGTAATTAGGGTGCTTTGACGCGTTGGAGCTTGCACTGTCGCCAGTCACTTAATTGAATTAGTACTGTTTATAATAGTGTAAATTTATAATGGCATCTTATTTTGCTAATGACATGGTTAATTATCCTTAATAGGTATCAGAGCTATATAAATTGCATAGTAATATACACAGATGTATAATAATATGCAATTTATAATAACTGTTACTTAAAGCGATAATAAAAATCCAGCACGATTCTTCAGCTTGAGAAACCAAAAAATTATAACTAGAGAATACGTTAACTTTTGTTTCAAAGGAATAATTACATAATTAAATTAATTGACGTAGTTATATTACAAACAAATTAATTATTTACAACAAAGTTAATCTAACGGAAAAGACGACAAAATTCAAGACGTATCATAATATTCCTCCGCATCGCTGTCAATTGGTAACGTGCCCAGAAGACTAGCTGATTAGAGAATATTGGAAACTTTTTTACCTAGTAATATTTAGTCTACGCATTAGACCGTTTATCCTCCTGACTGCCGAGTGAATACTCAGGTTTTCATAAGGCTCTAGGATGCGTATACGATATGCGTTAGATCATCATATTTTTGTGATGCTCGGCAAAATAAATAAATTATTTATTTTAAATACATGTTACGCAACTACATTAGAAATCCAGAACGATTTGGCAAACGTTAAAAACAACTTTATATTTTCTTTAATTCTTATATATAGTAACTTTTATACATCTAAAGTAGTAAACATGTGTGCGACCAGTGTCCAATACCAGAAATATCACTTGCGACTTGGAAACCCTTCAAAGAGGTATAAAAAAGTCATTGTTATTGTACTGCTAGCAAAAATGACAGATACTACTAATCCCCGGTGCAGCTCTACGTAGAGAATCTCTACAGATTCTAAGCTCCTTAGCTCCTCCACACTGTCAATAGTCAACGCAGGTAAATAAGACAAGCTTGTTTGACTGCGATCATTTATACAATGCATAAGACGGTCGACATGATTTCTAGTTAAGATAAGGATTTCAAAGTACATCTCTCAGAGATTTTTATTGTAATATTTTATTTTTATAGGGCAGTAGTGAAAATTACAATTTAACATCATGTAAAATATTTCCCAACCCGTGCTGAATATGACTATTATTCAGTAATGGAAGCAAAATTTCCTCGAACATTTCGATAGTGAGCGCTCTTGTGCTACCAACGGCTTTTCAATCTCTATTATTATGGATTAATTACCAGCCGCTACTATCTTTGTCATTAATTAACAAAAATATAAAATAAAAGTTAACAATGCAATTTGTACCGAAAATGTATCTACCCGACAAGTGCGGTTTTTATGTTTTTTTATGTTCATATCCCAGCCTGATCGATCGTTGTGGTAAACGTAACGTTTTGATTGATTTATTTAACTGTTACGCAATCGCAATCAACAGAATGGAATTACTGATGTTGGCAAAAAAGTTAATGTAATAGCTTATCCTGATGTAACGAACTAAACTAATAACCGGGAACGAGTTTGACTAGTAATCTATTACTGAAACTGAAAAAGTAGGGTATTGCTAATGATTTTGGTCAAAAATTTAATATTGTTCATAATATATCGCCTCGTTGGATTTCGAACATTAAATACGTAACGTAACGTTTTGTTTGTTGTAATCGAGATAGTAAATTTTTGTTTTTTTGTTGCCCGGCGTCTGTAAATGTAGGGAATCGGTTCTCCCTCCACTATGTGGATTTTAAAACATATAGCTGCCAAAAATCTCCAGAGGATTTTTGGAATGAGTCTGAGGGTTAAGTTTATGTATGTATTTGACAAATATTTTTCTTATTAGATTAGTAATCAATTATTGGGAGATCCCACGATTCAGCACGAAAGGGCAGAAAATCGGCGTGAAATAGCGTTTGCGTTGTGTTTCGTCAAGTGAGTGAGGGTACCGAAATTGCCCTACCTCTTCAAAATATTATCTCACAATTATACTATTAAGATTTGGCGCAACGTTTTATCCATACCATATTATATTATGCCATCAGTAAAGCAAAACCAACTTTACGGATTATTTCACATTTATTGTCCAAATGTTTTCCCGTTTCGTGCCATTTAAAACACTCGTAGCAAGGGGAGTCCCAAAATAAGCTTGCAATAATCCGCTAAATTGGTTTTATTGCAATTATCAGTGTTCGCTTAAACATTTTGTTTTTTTTCGTTGCTTTTTATGTTAATGGTCTGGACCTGCCTGTGAACTGTATACATGTTACTTAGTATAAAATACAATTACCATATGTTACCATTAACGTGTGCACATATTTTAGTGTCGCAGTGTATGTAACTAGATGTTTATGTAAATATTTTTATGAGTGTTTAGCAGGCCATCTTAGCCAGTAGTATTGATCGCAGCGGCACACCGGCGGCTGACACAATAGACTTTTAAGTATGTCTGGTATTCTACGAATTAACAGATGAATATTGGCATAATATATTTTTATTTGGCAACAGATTTATATAAAAGAGACCCATGACATTAAAGACGAGATTATCTGGCTACATTACTCAAACCTACAAGATTATTCTATTCTGTAGAAAAGATTATAGGTTTAACAAACGCTCAGACATACACAAAAGAACTATTTACAATTTTATCATATGTTTTTTTTAATTTGTTTCTATGCTGTGTGCTATTAACGTATACTTATCAATTATTTATATCGACGCGTAGATTTCAAACGTCAATAAAAACATAATTGGCGTATTCTGTGATCTCTCTAAAGCCTTTGACTGCGTTGACCATCATACGCTGCTGCGAAAACTCAGGCATTATGGCATCCGAGATACTGCACTTGACCTAGTTGTTTCCTACCTAAGCGATAGACTACAACACGTTGATATCAACGAAAGTATCTAGATCGTCTGGATTACCAGTTACAAAGGGCGTACCACAGACGTGCCTCAATTTTAGGACCCTTTCAGTTTTTAGTGTACGTAAATGATTTGCCGTTCTTTGTACAGGATTTGTGTGATATTGTTTTATTCGCGGATGACACATCTCTTATTTATAAAGTAGACCGAAATGCACCAAATTTAGGTGCTGTTAACGATTCACTCGCGCAAGTCCTGGACTGGTTTACAACGAATAATTTACTACTAAACTCTAAAAAAACTATATGTATCAAGTTTACATTGCCAAATGTAAAGAGTCCTAGCGTAAATATAAATTTAAATAATGACATTATTACTTTAGTTCAATCTACGGTTTTTTTAGGATTAACTTTAGATCATAAAGTTCAGTGGGACGCTCAAATATCGTGTCTTGCAGGGAAACTTAGCTCAGCCGCATACGCAATTCGGAAAGTGAGACAGCTTACTGATGTAGATACTGCGAGACTAGTATATTTTAGTTATTTTCACAGTATCATGTCTTACGGTATATTATTGTGGGGTAAGGCAGCTAACATTGAGACGATTTTAAAAACGTGCAGTACCTAGCATTTATAATTTAGGTACACGAGCTTCCCTGAAAGAGCGATTTAAAGAAATAGGCATACTTACTGTTGCGTCCCAATATATATTTGCAAACATTATGTTTATTAAACATAATATTTACATAAATAATAAGAATAGAGATATAGATAATTTAAACACTAGAAATGGGCATAATTTAGTAGGTCCGTATCATCGATTACATAAAGTTCACAATACATTTGCGGGACTTGGTATACGTTTCTTTAATAAATTACCCATTATATATAGTAAATTTACCATTACTTCAATTTAATAGCGCCGTAAAAACACAGCTAAGTCTGGTTATTGATGTTATTATTCAGTCAACGACTATTGAATGACAAAAACTCATGGAACTAGTTGCTTGTTTTATACAGGATTAAAGTTTTGTATTACTTATAAGTCAATTTAGTAATGTAGGAGTACCTCTTGATTATTTGTGATGTTTTCAAGTATAGTGCTGCCCATTTCAATTATTATTGAAAATTAAATTAAACATATGAATGCACAATCGCATTTAGTCACGGACTGCTTTTGCATTATCACAAAGTGTAAGTGTATGCGCCCTTATGCGATCTTACTGTCTGTTACAGATTGATATTAAATAATTCTACTAGATCCTTATTATTTCATCTCCTTTACATTATTCAGAAATTATTAATTATTATAAATTATCGTTATAACCTTTAGATTTATATAGTCAGTAATATATGGCAAAATGGCTGCAACAGCTTCTTGATATGAGTTGTAAAATACTGAAATTATATTTAATTGGCGATTTAAAAGAG
The DNA here is from genome assembly GCA_930367265.1 of Catocala fraxini. Taxonomy (NCBI): domain Eukaryota; kingdom Metazoa; phylum Arthropoda; class Insecta; order Lepidoptera; family Erebidae; genus Catocala; species Catocala fraxini. Next base: position 20,628,324 of record OV884029.1, read on the forward strand.
TGGCCATAAGTTTCATGCAGGTTTCTTCTCATAAGCTCAACCATTTGCCTGAACCTAGCAACTAATCTAAATGTAGCTTCAGTAACTTAGTAAACTCACTAACGTATATATTTTGACGTTCATAAGTGCTACTTTGTGACCTAAATGAATAAATGATTTTGACTTTGACTTTGACTTTAATAATTCAATGGTTTGAAAGATTGTATATCATTTTGTAGACAGAATTTTTTTTTAATTTCCTAGCAATTTAGGTTTCATATTACTAGTATTCTTGTTATTCCCTCCAGCTAAACTAGACTACTTGTATTAGGAGTCATTTCACGTCAGTAGTGCAATGGGTGTGATTCGAACCCACGACCTCTCGATTGCAAGTCCTATCGTAAATATAGCAATACCTTATCCACTACCGCAGCTTTTAAGTTTTTATAAATGTACGTCTTTTTATTATATTTATATACGTTCTCAGCCATTATTATCAGAAATTTAAAGTTACTAATATTAATTACTAGCCGACCCACGCAACTTCATCTGCGTCACATAAGAAAATTTGTCACGTTTTTGCAACATTTTTCATTTACTTTGCTCCTATTGGTAGTAACGTGATGTTATATAGCTTATAGCCTTCCTCGTTAAATGGGCTATCCAACACTGAAATAATTTTCAACACGAACTATAAGTTCCTGAGATTAGCGCGTTCGACCAAACAAGCAAACAAACAAACTCTTTAGCTTTATAATATTAGTATAGATTAAGTACATCTACAATCTTAAAAAGAGGTTCGAAGTATTTTATACGTGAATATACTATTTTGTACATCTTTTTAAGCATATTTCGCACACAAATACTGCTAGAATTGCCATATATATATAAATTTAGAGTAGGATAGTAGTAGTAAGCTTAAATTTATTTAAAAAAATCTACAAGGCTAAATACAATCACATTTGCTTAAAAATATCTTCATACAAATAATAATAATAATAGCCAATTATTTAAATCCAAAATTAACAAGCAATCAGTTCAGTCCTCCAAAAATATTCAGTTTTCACGTTTTAAAACAATTATGGCCACCGGTCGAATTTAATTTGTAAAGTTTACTCAACATTTTCATAGTTCGTATATGAAATTTGTCAATTTGGGACGGGCTAACGTGACCTCCGCTCTTTGACCTCGGCCAATTAATAAGCAATTCGTTAACGAATTTTATTTTAATTTGTAGCTTGTAGCATGCTATGGTTTGAATGAATTCACAATATTCTCAAGAAGATGCTACACAGTGCATTTGGGGTTACAATACGTATGTATAACATCAGTTGCAATTTATTTTTGAAATTTATAAAGCATGATTTTATGGTATGGTTTTATAAATGAGGTCTGATTTCAGGGTAAAACTTTACCATATCTATGCTTTATAAATTTTAAAATAATATCAGCAGAACCATGCATGATATATATGCAACAACCATCCCATGCTCATGCTGCAAGATATAAGATACTATAACAAAATATGTCGCATTAAACGCATAAATAGACTATGTAATAATAAACCAAACAGTCAATATGTAAAAGCAAGTATTCACCGAGTGCGAATGAGAGATCCGAAGTAGAACGTAACATTAGACAAAAACTAATAAAGGTAAAAAGTTTTACCTATGGTTGTGTCGACTAACTTTTAATCAACGTTTTGGTAACTTTCATTGATCTAGTTGGCTTGTGTAGTTTATTTTTGGGACTCATTAATTTGTTGTCCGTTTTAATGAAAAGTATTTGTTTTACTTCGACTCTTCTTCTTCTTTATTAGCTCCTGTTTCTGTATTGGTTTTAGTTAATTGCGGAATTATTTAGCAAAATACGTATTTTCTTTTTAATTATCAAGGAAATCTAAAAGAATTTATTTTTAATATTAAATATTACATTAAAAATACATTTAAGAGACAAATATTACAAAATGTGATCACTGTTTCCGCCCGGGATCGAACCGGGGGCCTTGTGCGTGTGAAGCACACGTGATAACCGCTACACTACGGAAACATGAACACTTTAATCGAAATACTCGGTTATAATCTACAACACTTTCAAAACGTGTATTATGACGTTCTACGTATGCATAAATAATTAAATGAGTTTTGTTTTACTAGAAACAAGGTCCCCACGAAGTGAGTACGAATTTATGAATAGTATAATTGCACAGGCAATTAATTCTGTAGAATACTGCAATTACCAATAAAAATCCCTACTATAATATTATATAATTGAAACCTAGTGATCCCATCAGATATAACGAATATTACATTTTACCAAATTTACAATTTAGTAAAATCATGTTATGAGTTGTATTTAATAGGCGGAAGAGGGCCAAAGACCCAGTGACGTGCTTCATAAGGCAGAGAAAACTCCCTATGCCTAATATTAGATTGAAATGGAATCCTTATGATAATAACGATAATCGTGACAAGGAACTACTATTCACGCTTATTACTACTTATCACATGTGAACTGGCATAATGACAAATGTATACGTCAAAGGACTCTATGTAATCTACCTTTAGCTCACTCTTAATCTAGCACTGAGACTAATGTATTTTATATAAGACTATCCGTATTAACTTTGCAAATGATAGCTTCGCAAAGCCAAAAGGATTCGTCAAAGCAAACCAGTTCCTTCGCATATTAATACAACTCCTGGAGATTACCAAAAACAGCTTGCAGCAAGCCTTTTCCAGCCTATAAAAGCGACCACCATTATTTGAGAAGCAACTTAATGAGTCCTTTTGAAGTCTTCTCCCTTTTGTTTGAGTTTTCCAAGTAGACGTCAGAATTAACTGCGTGCCTCGTCGCCCGGTAATTACCAATAAGAATCCTCTCCCTCCAGCCTCCCTACCTCACCCCCTCGTCAATTACTTCTGGTTTGAAAACACAGTTAAACGTATTTTATTGGCAGTATAATTTCCTTTCCGCCTGATGGAATTATGACTTTGTATTGGTATTTAAAATCTTAGAGACGAGCGTGGGATGTTATGATTGTGAGTGTGCTGATTAAGGTGCATGCAACTAAACTTACTAATAGCCTTTTGCTCGTGTCCTATTTAAATCATACTTACTGACTAATAACTTATGATTAATCACTTTTTACAAAAATACATATTATAACATATTTAAAATTGTAAGTGCTTGCAACCCATCCCCGCGCAGGGTGTTGTTTGACTACGCCGTGCTTACTTATGAGACCGCGTGTAATTTTAAATCTTAGTCGTGTGATTAAAGCAACCAATTTAAATAATTATATTACAAAAATAAAATAACAAATTTACAGTGCCTAGTGCGAGTTGTTTTTACGTTAATGCGTTTACCGAGTTTGGCGGTTTGATTGGTTAAGAGCTTGGAGCAGGCCAATCGGAGCGCCGAACGTCATAAACATGGAACTCGCACTAAGTACTATGAAAAGTAGTACAACAAAAGTTTTTAAGTAAGGTATAAACAAGTCATGGGTAAAACGATTTATTACTATTTTCAATTAATATATATAACATTATAAGGTCATTTTTAAATATCAATTATTTGTTCATAAAAAGCTAATTACGGCCGCATTAGTGACGACACATCTTAATTTTTCTTAGCCGATGCGTAAATTATTTTAAAATTTTAACCCCAAGACTCATTTTACCGAGTGTCATAGATGACATTAAATAACTAACTATTTTCTTGCTTGATCTAATTTTCTGCGGATTATATAAATTTTAATCCCCACAGATTAAAATATCAAAGCTCTGGTATTATATATATTATAGTGGTATTATCCTAATCCTAACTAATATTATAAATGTGAATGTGAGTTTGTTTGTTTGTTGAGCTTTCATGCCTTAGCTGCTGAACCGATCATCATGAGATTTTGTGTAAGTACACGTTGTCAGGGGTGCAGAAAAGGACATACTTTTCATCCAGGAAAAATCCCTGTTGCTATGTAATCTAACCTATATTTACGCGAACGCGATCGATACCGCGAACAAAATTTAGTGTTATAATAACGATTTAGATTCTCAAATGCTCCAGTATGATGAGTAGTGTGAAGTATTTCAGACTTTACATTATATTCAAGCTTGAGGATGAACTTAGATAGTGGGCACCAGTCAATTCATACAAACATAGACTGAATGTTCCCGAAGCGGTAGGTTAAGTTGTATTACACTCGCAATTATTTTATATGACATCAATATGTTTTAAAGACTCGATACACCGCCACATTTCCAGGCAGAGACATTAAGTGAATCAAACGTAGGGTCGATTGGCCGCAAGCATAAACTTATGTCAAGGTATTAATGAAGCAAGCAATTTTTCGTTATCTTGACTTCCTTTTTACTTTGCACCCCATGACACCAAGACGGACACACTACAGAGAAATAAAGTTCTCTTTAATACAATCTATCTCTCTGCAATTAGATTATTATAAGCAAAATAATTTATAGAATACATAACATACAAGAATATAATAATGTCAAAATAGACTAATTTATATTAAACCATATATATTGTATTATTTTTTAAGAAGTCAACTTAATCTCTAGAAATAATTCCAGTGTCGCTGGGGACTTAACAAACATTCAAAAAACGGAAACAAAGAACAGCCAGACTCGGGAAAACAATTTTCGGGTCACACAATTTTTTGTCCCGTGTGGGGATCGAACCCTTGGCGCGGCGAGCAGTGACGAGGCGACCACATTATGGGAAGGATTAAGTCATAGTCCACCTTACTGGCCCAGTGAGGATTGGCAGATTTCACATATCTTCAAGAACATTATGTAGTACTTTCAGACATGTGGGTTTCTTCACGATGTATTTATTCACACTTAAATTGAGCGAAAATGAACTATTTAATAAGCTCAAAACTGAAATGTCGAAAGTGCCTTAGGATCGAACTCGAGACCTCTGAGTGGCAGTCCATCCGTTTCCCACTAGACTATCGCTGAGAAGCTTATATAAAACAAATCTAATAATAAAAATATAAATTATAAGCAATACATACATAATTATGATAATATAATATAATAAATGTAAGATAATAGTTATTACGAAAATCAGGCAATCTATTATTTAAATTCGGAGAGTATTATATGGCAATTTTATGATTCTTGATTTTAAATTAAAATATTTGATAATTAGAGACAATTTAAAAGCTTTTATTCGAAGATCACTACACGCCACACTATGATTTGACAATCGATTGGATACCCAGAAATACGAGTAGTCCTAATATTACAATATTCATATTCATATTCATATTCATATTCATATTATTTATTTGCAATAATCAATAAGCTTCGATTCGATTCCGAGACTTAGTTATAACGTAATAGTACAATATTCATGAGAGATTACGTACTAGATTCGTGGTCCGCTTTCCAATACGTGGTTAACTGAAATAACCATAGTAGAATTTACTAGCTTTTGCGGGAACAGTACTTTTTTGGATTAAAGGTACGAAACGTATAAGCGAAATTTCATTACGATTGGTTCATTAGTTAAGGCATGAAAGCGTTACAAACAAACAAACAAATACACTCGCATTTATAACATTAGTAAGGATGAACACTTTCGCACTACATATATAATCTAAACCAAACCATTGTAAATATTTAAGAAAAGATTCGGGCTTCTAAAGATCTTCTCCTACTCCGATTTAAACAAAGCAATTTTACCCATTTGCTCTCAGTTGCAACACAGTTTCGCCTAGCTCAGGCTAACGCGTTATACATATAATTAGACCTTGGTTAAACTTTGTATTTGACTTCTTAAACTCGTCAAGAGATTTTGAATAAATTATTTGGTACTTGACTTACATATTATTAGTATAGATGTTGACTCAGATTGTACATAATTTAATACTTATTTTGTCAGTTATAGCATGGAGAGTGGTAATTAATGAACTATAAGCAACATCAGCATAATACCTAAGATTTATTCACTGCGAACTTCCACTTCCAACACTTAATCCATCCGTCATCCACGGGTTAATCCATTTAATATGATTCCAATTCCCTAGATCCAGCAGTAAAAACAAACAGTACTGGTATTAGCAGCACCACGAACAAACGGGAGTCGGGATCACCAAGTTTAATTGCCTACCCACATTAACCCGCGCCAATTTCGAACAGAGATAACTGTAGTCAATTCTTTAAACTTTGGCAATGGCTTAGGGCGGAGACAATCTTCAGCAATTATCTTAAGCTTAGTGCCTGAGGTTTGACTTTCCCATTCAGCGGGATCCGATTTTAATTGTTCCGAGATGTGTAGAGCTGATGGATTGCGGAGGCTTCTAGTTTGTGGGACTGTTTTTATTTTGGTTTGTTTCTGTACGAAGGGGATGCGCCATTAAGATAAATGCTTTGTAATGGTTAAGATGCAATTAATTTGCAGATAGCAGTGCTATAAATGCTTAGGACTCGATGAGAGATAAACTTGGCAATGTTGGAATATAAGTATTAAAATGTTTAATTATGTATTCAAAGACTACATACGGTTAGTATTTTAATTAGTTTGGATATATACTGTCTGAGGGGTTCGTATAAATAAGACCCACGCCGCTTTCACTAAGTGGTAGACAGTGAAGAATTCTACTCATATTCTGAGACTTTCGTTACGACTCTTAAATCGAACCCGAGACCTCACAATCGTACGGCAACATAACTGAAAACTTACACCAGGGGGAAAATAAAATTGGTAAATTTATATAAATTTAAGAAAAGTATATCACATACATAGAACATAAATAAAAAGTAAAAATGAATGTCTCCAACCCTCCCTGTATACGCGGACGCTTGCAAAATATTTATCGCCTAACAGCACTAAATTACGTCACCACGCTATCAGAAATCCGAAAATATTGTTCAATTTTCTCAGGGATATAGTAAATATTGTGATCTAATATTAATAATAAAATGGATGCGTCAGGGTGAATCCGTCAACTTTATGGAGCATCAATATATTTTCTTATCAGGCGTTTGCAGGTTACCTTTATTTGTTTGACACTAGATGGCGCTAGGGCGAGTAGAGTACCGCTCCCGGATGCCGGTCAGGTTTCTAATTAATAACTCCAGGTTGTATCTGCTGAGAAAGTTCTATTTGTTAGTTGTATTTCTGTACAATACTCGTCGCTCCTATATAAGGTGGGTTTTTGTGAGTCTTTGTGAATCTTATACGTTTGCGGGCTAATGTATTTCAATTAAGGTCTGATGAGGTTAAATGATTATTTGTACTTACTTTGTAGTATTCAATTATTGTTGTGAGTATATACAAACGTTGCGGGGGAATGAACAAAAGATTTAAGTACGTAAATTTTTGTTGATCCGCCATTTAATAAAATGTATTTAAATAAAATGTTACATTACATACCTACTATTGTTCAACAAGTTTCTTTTTGTACAAATATACTTACTTAATTTAATTCATACATTATTTCTAACCTATATTTATAGACTAAATTATATGAGACTAAATATTTATATTTCTATTAAAAAGAGGTAAATAATAATGATACGGTCAACCACGGCATAGTTAATAAAGGTATCTTTATTATCTATTCCGTGACTTAAATCATATTAACATGACTGATTAAGGCAGTTTTATAGATAAGATAATAACCTGCACAATCAAAATCATGAGTATATATCCCCGAAGGTGTTAGCAGATATGTAAGTACTACTTTTTCTGTCTTAGTGCTGTTATAGTATTACTGCAGCACGGGACCCCGTGACGGGCCATACGCATAAATACAAACTGAAACCTCAGGGCCAAAGAGGTACATAACCTTGTTGGAACGGGAATAAGAATTTAATTACCTATTAAGATTTCAACAATTACCTTTTACTCACAGCGTTAAAAAAGAAATATAGTACGCTGTATTTTATTCTCTTAAACCTAATTGCCATAATGCTACAAAGATAAACGACGAGGAACATGGATATACACAGAAATAAATAGACTAATTAAAATCTACTGACACTTCGCCCGGTCATCATTATCATAACAATGAATGTCGTATTAAACTACTATATATGGATTTTATCGCGTTGTTGACACTTTTTTTACCTAATTTAGAAACTACTTCTATTAAATCTATCCGTAATAAATACTATCCGTATCTATATACGGATAGTATTTATTACGGATAGATTAATTACAATGAATAACATTCGCGTAAACAGAAGACAATATTAAATTAATGTCATAGTCTACAATAGCTTAAATTTATTAGAGGTTATGGATTAAATAACACACTGTACAGACACTTTAACTATTTATTTTATACTTTGACACAAGGAAGTTTTATATGTCCGTTCACTTACAGCTCACAACAAGAAGTGATAGATAGCAGTATTGTTACGTCTTTTATAGCTAATCAAACTGTAAACTATTTGACTACTATTTATATTGTATGATGTTATATTATACAATTACTAAGGCGCAATAATTGTAAATAGTTAAATATAATAATTAATTAATTTTTGCATGTATAAATGTATATAATTCAACACGCCCCCTCAAAAATTAATCACTGCTTTATACAATTCAAAAATGAATAATTGTTGTAGATATTTATAATATCTTTACAGATCATATATCACCTCCAAGTGTTTACTGGGAAAATGTATAAACATGGTCCAACATTTGTTGCTAGGATTAGGGAAAACCCAGAAAAACCTAATCAGACCACTTACATAAGTTAATCAAATATGTACACACTTATGCACAGTAATAATACTTATGCTAAACCCATTTTGTATCTTAATTCTTGGAAAGAAGTTGTTGGTAACATCTTTGTCAAAATATCACAGCCAGTTGTTGACCTGTAGGAATATAATTAAATTTAATTATATTTCTTTTAACTTGCTCTCTTGAGAAATGATATTTTATATCAATATGTTTTGACCTCTTATGGCTAGTTGTATTATTAGCAATGCTTTTACAGCCATTATTATCCTCAAATAAGTATAACAATAGGTTTATTAATTCGTATGTTAATACTATCTGCTAGAGACTTATATCATAAGGCTTCTTTTACAGCCTCGTAAAGGGCCATATATTCGGCTTCAGTAGATGAAGCTACAACAGAAGTTTGTCTCTTTGTACATCAAGTTATAGTACACTCTTCAAATAGTTTAAATAAATAACCGGTAGTACTTTTCGATTAGAATAGTCATGACCACCGTAAACAGAATCTACAATTATCCACATAAGACATTATCATAATAATTTATTTTATAGGTTAACATTAGATGCATAGTACCTTTAAGATAACTTAACACGGGTGTTAAGCAATGCCACAATTCCTTATTATGATTTTGTGTATAACGACTTAATATATTTACAGATGTACTTAAATCAGGGCTAGTAGATAGCATAATGTACATCAAACATTCTAAGTATAAGGTTACGACATGGTGCATCAAATTTTCTTTTAGATTTAACGCTTCATAATTAAGTTTAGCTTCAGTAGGTGTACTCACAGGATTACAATGAATCATATTGAACTTATTCAACACAGTTTGAATATAAGCACATTGATCTAATGTAATTGTATCAGCATATCTAGTTATTATAATGCCAAGCAAGAACTTTATATCATTTAAATCAATCATTTTAAATTCAGTCATTAAATAACGTTTGAATTCGTTCATTGTTTGAACGTCAGCACATACTATAACCAAATCATAAACATATAATACAATGTAAATATTTTTCGTGACATTTCCTTTGTCTGACATATATATACACCTATCAACCGATGTATTTTGAAAAACTCCTTTTAAAAGATCGCTCAAATACTTCAAACCACCACCTTGCAGCCTGTTTCAACCCATATAATGCTTTATTTAATTTACATCTTAGGACGCCTTTAGGTATATTCATATATATCTCTTTCTTTAAAACGCTATTTAAGAAAGCGGTTTTGACATCCATATGATGAATTAATAATTTATGTCGATTAGCAAAACTAATTATAAAACGAAAGCTAGCTATTCTAGCGACAGGTGCAAAAGTTTCATTATGATTAGTAAGATATTCTTGGCTGAAACCTTTGGCAACAAGACGAGCCTTATATCTAAAAGGTTTTTTTAAACTCATCAGTTTTAATAGTAAAGACTCATCTAGTCTACAATATTTATATCATCTGGTCTTGGCACCAGACACCATGTATTATTTATTCTATGGGATTTTAGTTCATCTTCAATAGCTTTCTCCCATTAAGACCTATTATCAAGTGACTTTATTTCTTGAAATGATTTAGGTATTATACATGTAAATGAATTGACACTAAACAAATAGTCATCATTATCATCACTTTCTTTATAACAAATACGAGGATGACCTTTGAGTCTGTCACTCCTAGGTAAATGTGTTTCATTATTGTTTACAGGTAAGGAAACCATGTCAATGTCAGGTTCACATGCAACCTCATTAACTATTTTGCGATTTCTACTAGTACCGTCTTGTACATCAGATTTTAAAGTATCTAATTTAGGGATACTTATATTTTGATATTCAGTTGACACTGATTTCACCACTTGGTCCACATCAGTTTTGTCTTGAGAATTTTTAAAATTATTTCCTTCAGGCTTTAGTGTAGGCCTGGACACCAAAAGAACTAATCTCATCCACTACATCATCCCTGACAGTCATATATTTATCGCATTCTTTGTTTCATATCTTATAACCATTTGGACTACAGCCCACCAATATGACTTATCAAATTTACATTTATTGGTTTTATTATGGACATACACAGTTGAACCAAACAACCTAAGGGATTTAATACTTTTGCACCAGTTAACATAGAAAAAGCTTCAGTTATGGTTCGAACCGTACGTTCAGCCACACAATTTAACTGTGGAGTTCTGGGTACTGTTAAGTCATAACTACTTTATACCCTTTACTTTACAGTAGTAGTCTTTCATTTCAGTCGACGGATACTCTCCACTATTATCACTATACAAAGTAGCTCATTTTGAATTTTTAAACTTTGACTCGCTTTTTGCAACAAAATCTTTGAATACCGAAAATACATCTGATTTATAAGTCCAGGGATAAATAACACAATAATGAGTGAACTGGTCCAGAAACAAAATAAAATAATTCTTATTATCAAACATTGACCGTGTGATTGGCCCGCTTACATCAGAATGCACAATGTATAATGGTCGCTTAATGTATTCAGGTTTAAAGAATCTATTCTCAAAAAGACAAAGTCACTTACATGAGAACATTGGATAACATTGTGTAGAAATACATTTCAAATGGTTATCCTTTGTTTTTAACCTTATTAAAGGGTAGTCTAGTCAGTTTACCATTTATGTAAGCTTTGCATAAATCATCAGTAGGTAATATTGTTTCAATCAGTTTAGTCTTCAATTAAATTATTACACTAACTCAATAAATTTACTTTTACTAATATAACCTAAGTGTTGACGCCATATGTAATTTATAATTATTTAAATTACACTGACATGCTTGGGAAACAGACTGACCCCTCTTAATAGGTATTCTAAAATCTAAAATAATAAGATTACGTAAAAGCTTACCCTTCATAATTATTGTACCTTCCTTTATAATGAGAGTCCCATGCTGATCAAAAAATAAGCTTCAATCCGGCCTGCTGGATCTTTGAAACTGATAATAAATTATATGGTACCTCAGGACAATACAATACATTCTCCAAAACACGTGGAACACCATACCTGCTTACAATATTGATTGTACCTCTTTTTTTTGTAACTGAAATAAATAAATCATTTTTAGCAACAGATTTTTTTAATTGGTATTCAGGCGGCAATGACGTAGTGGCTAGTGCAACCGACCGCCACACCTGAGGGTTCGACTCCCACACAAGTCAAACATATGTGTGCATAGACATGGATGTTTGTCTTGGTCTGGGTGTTTCTATGTGTTATATGTATTTACAAAAAAGTATACATGTATCTTTATCCATTGTCTAGTACCCATAGCTCATAGCTTAGTTTGGGCTAGAGGGTGTTGTGTGTATGTGATAGAATATTATAGAATATGTAAATGTTCATAAGTAATGAAAATACCGTCCCTGTTTATAATGTGATCGGATGCTCCTGAATCCAGCATAAAATGTAATTTTGTTTACATTATCATCTTGTTGGAATTCTCCAGTCATAAATGCATAACCTGAAAAGTTGTCAGATTTCGACTCTTGCGATAAACTGACTGTTTGAATTGTTCTCGTTCTGTACGCCATATCTTTTTTATTACTTGCTCGTTTAAAATAAACGCAATCCTTCTTAACATGTGCCTTGCGTCCACAATCATATCCATTTCACTAAGTAATGAACGTATTCGAATATTCGAAACTTCCAGATACTGTATTTATCGCCATCAGATGGATTAATATTTCTCTTTTGCTTTAAATGTTCCATTACTTACGAATATCGCATTCCTTTACACGACACAGTAGAATCACGATTTGAACACTAGACTGTGGGTAGTTGTGATTTATTTATTACACAGAATTTTCGATCGCGGCACTGAGCCCATAACCTATTAGAGGTTATGGATTAAATAACACACTGTACAGACACTTTAACTATTTATTTTATACTTTGACACAAGGAAGTTTTATATGTCCGTTCACTTACAGCTCACAACAAGAAGTGATAGATAGCAGTATTGTTACGTCTTTTATAGCTAATCAAACTGTAAACTATTTGACTACTATTTATATTGTATGATGTTATATTATACAATTACTAAGGCGCAATAATTGTAAATAGTTAAATATAATAATTAATTAATTTTTGCATGTATAAATGTATATAATTCAACAAAATTCACTCGAACACAAATCCAAAATATTAAAGAAATCTTAATTTATATAAACTCAAATAAAAAGGTAACATTATTAAAATCAGACAAGTTAACATGAACCATTATTCAACCAAATCCTTACATTCAGACAAAGATTAAAAGAAAGTAAAACAAAAAGCGGCCTGTAGAATGGTGGGTGTTCGAACTTGGTAATCCCCATCACATGTATCAACACAGTTTGAAACTTTTAAACTTCTTTGGATTCAGCTCTTGGTGGAAAAATGTTCAGATTTATACGAAACTCGCGACGGAATGGCAGGGGCGGCCACGCGACAAGATAGATACGGACTGTCCCCATTTTAACAAATGTTTATTTAGAAAGAATTTATTTGCCTTTTAGTAAAACTATTACATGAAACAGCTAACTAGAAGATCTCCCGTAGATCTGGAAAACGTGTGAAATAGAAAGATAACATTATGTGAAGTAAGAAATACTGAAAATGGAATGGAACATTTTACACACATAAAACACACGCATGCTTAAAACAAAGAATAATAAATGTAATTATTAATATTATAAGATTACTTATAATATATTTAATTCTATAGTAAGTTCTTCCACCTACAAAAAAATTATGTTACCGAGCGAGCGCAGCCGCGGGCAAAAACTAGTAATAATATAATAAGCAAGATTATAAATATATTTAAATACATAACAGAACAGTATTCAATATTTGCACATAAACCTTAACTAGACTACTAAGAGTACTACTTTATTCGATGACCTCACAAAACCTATTCGTAGATTGTAGGAACTACAGTTGGTACCCGCCAGTATCCATCCCACAAATACTTCTATTGTCCTTATACAACTACATCCTACACTTAAAACTGAAAAGCGTGTTCACAGCGAAGTCTAGTCGCCGTATTCTCACAGTAAGACGCGAGTTTATTGTAACAAATCAAAAGTTGCCTCCTCCTTGAATAAGTAGCCTCGTTGCTTCGTCGGTGCTGCGCTACTCTGAGCTAAATCATGTACGTTGAACACTGCAGTACTAGCTACTAATACTAGTCAAAATATTTTCTTTATTAAAGTTTGAAGTTAATGTAGCACTTTTACGATAAAAACACTATTCCATATTCATATATTAATTCATGAATTTTCAGTGATTATGATACGATTGTCGTAATTTGATGACACATTGTTATCAATGTGTATTCTAATAGTCGACCGTAGAAAGCAATGATTATCATTTTTAACTTGCTGCGTTAGGATTCGAATCTATATCCTAACGTACCTATTAGTGATACATAATCTATCAGGCGATATTTATTCATTCGAATAACGATCAATATTATTTGAATACATTCGAATGACTTTTAAATATTTGAATATTTAATACATCAATTGCCTTGTATATTCATTGCCCACAAAATCTAAATAAATAACATGACAAAGCAAATTTACTACGATAGTATAAAGTAAAAAAAATATGACGATACTTCTTTTCCGCATTGTCATTTTTATATAAGAATTTAATATTAAATTAGTATCCTTGTTTGTTGATTTATGTTAATAATAATCCTCTGAATCATGCAACTCTCCTCAAAATGTTATATATCTTTTGAGAATTAGTAAATTTGTGATCCAAATATATTTTTATTGAATATTAAAATATATATTTAGGTCACACATTTCCTTTGAAGTTTAAGCAGATAATCGTGTAAACATCACAAAGGCTAGACGGCCTTTGAATCGTAATACACGTACATATATAAAAGCATAGAAACACCAATTTTATCGTAAGGAGATAGGATTAAGATCAAAAGACTTAAGTAACGAAATATACATCTTGTATACTCACGTTTGCTCATCTCCAAATACGTGTAAAGGCTTCGAACTCACCAGAGCCAAATCTACAAAGTATTTTGGAGTGGAGATAGACAGTGGGTTAAGGTGGGATAAACACAAAGTTTGATGACAACGCGCGTAAGACGTCTAATTCATTTATTTAAGTCACTTAGAGACATAACCCCACACAAAAAATTAAAACTAGTATACTTGGCGCTAGGACAATCTGTCATCCAATACTGCATCACAGTATGGGGAGAGGCGGCCAAAACACATCTAATGAGCCTAGAGAGGGCACAGAAAGCCGTACTTAAAGTTCTGTCAAAAAAACCATATAGGTATCCCACGACAAAATTATACTCAGACACCAACATCCTTACTGTACGTCAGCTCTTTGTTCATTGACTAGTTCTAAGGAAACATTTCACTGTACCCCTTCCAGATCCCAATAAGCGTACTAAAAAGCCTATCATCCGCAACGCCTCTTGCAAAACGTCATTTGGAAGAAGGCAATTTTATAGTCTATGCTGCAAAATACATAACTACATAAATAAAAAAAATATATTGCCGGTCTAAATAGTCGTGAAGTCGGTCTCAAAGTGTGTGCCTTAACTACCAAATGACGAAGGACATGCTTACCTACATCGCATAATAGCTATATCTCCTCTTTCACTCAACTAATATATACCTACACACGTACTAGTGTCTACACAATCACACTTATACACCCGCACACACGGACATTCGCAAGCACCCACAACATACGGAAATAATTAATTCATCAGCCTCGATGGCGTAATGGTTAGTGTAACCGACTGCCACGCCTGAGGTCGCGGGTTTGATTCCCGCGCAAGTCAAACATTTGTGTGCATGAACATGGATGTTTGACTTGGTCTGGGTGCTTATATGTATAATATGTATGTACTTACAAAAAAAAAGGATATATGTATGTTTATCTTTTGTCTAGTACCTATAGTACAAGCTCTGCTTAGTTTGGGCTAGATGGTGTTGTTCTATGTGTAGAATATTATTATTATTATTATACACCTATCACACATACTGCCACACCCACTCACACTACACATCCACATAATATACCCACAGTCATACACCACACTCGCTCACTCACCATATAAACCCAGATGGATGTCTACTGTCCCATTAAATACATTAGAAAAAAACAAAAACCGACTTCAAAACTATATCTACACGTAAAAACTTAAACTAAAAATCCTATAAGCACTAAAAAATTAAAAATAATACTAAATCTAATAAATCAAAAATGTTAAATAATTAACCTATATAACCTAAACTATCTTTAAACTAAAATAAAATTTTACAATTTTTATAGTATCGTCATCATCGTCATCAATGTATATTTTTTTTGTTATTGTTGATTTTTCAACAAGCACCTGTTTCCCAGAGGGGTAGGCAGAGACTACGGATTTCCATTTGCTACGATCCTGACACACTTCTCTGGCTTCATTCACTTTCATCACATTCCTCATACACGCCCGTCGGTTCAAGGTGCTCTTAACCTGGCCTTTGTCCAGAACGCCTCCGATCTGATCAAGAAACGTTCGCCTAGGTCTTCCTCTTGCGACTGTTCCATTCACACTAGCCTTATAAACTTTCTTAGTCAGTCTTTCCTCGTCCATTCTTTTTACATGCCCAAACCAGCTTAACATACCCTTTTCTATTCTTGTCACTATATCCACTTTCATGCCGCATCTCTCTGGTTAAGTATCTTCCACAAATAGCAATACATGTATTTTAAAAGTGTGTATGTGATGTTAATCATATTCTTACGCGTACTAATTATTCAAAGAATTAAAGCTCACAACATTATATCTTTAACAGACTCTCAGTTTCCTCATGAGCAAGTCCTACCAGCCAGTCAAATACTTCCTTTTTAAATTGTCGCATTTAATCTTTTAAACTACAAAACTAATTCGAAACGTACATACTTTCTCTAAAATCGTGCTAGCAAAGCACCTACTCCACAGAAATAAATCTGTGTTTAATTTATCATATTCAGTTACTACAACGTGAAAAATCGCCACTGTGTATTCTGGGCGGTTAAATTTACTTTTATAATATATAACGGAGGACGGAGGGTTGCTTCGTTATCGTTCTCCATAGCTAGGTATAGCTAAATATCATGGGCGTATGAGGGAATGTGTCGGATCAAATAATAAAGCCAATGTAGGGTAGATACAGTTTAATTATAATTGGCAAGAAGTTACAATCAGCTATCACTTATTAGGTTACACAATGTTTTATTAAATCACCTCGGAACGCGAGACTACCACTTAAACGATCTTATTCGTACGACGGCTCGTACGTAGATCTGTCGAACGCCAATAGATTACTTTGGCGTTCAGATTTGAGATCAACTCGATGACGACATATATACATATAAAGTTTTGGGGCCGACACAAAAGATCCCACTGGGTCGAAGTGTCGCCGGTCTGCACTGACTGGCCCTCACATAAGATAACTTTTATAAACATACAGCCATATATGCATAGCACTTGTACTATGCATTAGGTCTTAAGCTCGATTTGTTCGGTACATCGTTATTAGGTGTTTCTGTCTAGAAATGCTCAGTGACAGCACGAAGTTTGCAACTGTATCCAGTCGATGGCAATAGGTCCGTCACTTATTTCGTAGGATCGACCAAACCACAGCTGGGGAATAGTGAGATGAGACTCCTTTGCCTACCGCTTTTTGAATATTACAAATGATTGTTCAAGGCGCGTATCTCTGATTTTTCGAAGTTATGTGCGTATTAAATAGTTAATTATCGCTTGCTTAACGGTCAAGGAAAACATCGTGAGGAAACCTGCATGTCTAAGTGTTCTCAATAATGTTCTCAAAGATATGTGAAATCTGCCAACCCGCACTGGGCCAGCGTGGGAGACTAGGGCCTAACCCTTCTCACACTGAGAAGAGGCCTGTACCCAGCAGTGGGACAGTTTAATATTATACAGAGCTGATATTATTATAATGATTGTTGTATGAAATTAAATAAACATTTGAACCACGAAGCAGGACTTAGTCGTCCATTCTGGCGTACCGACTAAACTAACCAAGACATCCTTACATTATAAAATATAGCCTTTGCCCTCGGCTTCGCTCGCATAAAAGTAGGTTAGGTTATGAAATCATTCCTTATTGTAATATTAGTATACTTTTGCATTTTTATAAGCGGCATAGAGCGCCGCCATTGTGGTCGTTATATAATTACAATAACTATACGACTAAGTAATCTAATCCAATGCTTTGTATGAACTAATTGTTATAAAAATGATAAAAATATACAATTTTACTAGCAAATTCAGTCCAAAAGAATCAAAACGTTATAAATTGAAAAATATATTTATAAATATATATCAAAGATGTACGTACCATCAAACATAACATGTAATATGCATGTCGTTAATATTCGAAAGAAAATTTGTTTCTAGACTATGAGATTACTCAAACGTGCACAAAATATACATACAAAACGACTCGAAGCGATTCATAAAAAAATCTTAAAGAGAAAAGGGCGCGAGAGGGCTTTTAAGATCATGTAAAAATCATCCCGTAATTCACAATTTCACAGAGAGATCTAGTGGATTTGCTCAAGACTCGCCATTTTGTATTTTTTTATACATATACTTTTTTATATTGAAGTAAATCCTGTTTTTATTTGCGAACCCTTCAAATTGCCCGTTTTAGTGGCTTATACTTGTTTTGATGCGTATGCTTCAAAATGAGTCCCTAAGCTGTTCTCAACGTTCGTCCATTGTTTTGAAAGATTAATAATTTGAGTAATTTAATTTTTATGTGCGATTAATTCGTCTTGCTCTCGTTTGGCCATTGTTTTGGCTAATGACTGGATTAATTGGCATTCCGAGCGATTTGACCGGTGAGTACCGCATGCCGAAAGTCGAGACTCAGCCGGTGAAAGAAACGATCACCCAATTAACACTCACTTAGACGCAATAACTCAGGCAGAAACTTTGTTTTTATTCATTTGTACGAAATTGTCGACATTGTTATTGCAATGTATATTGTGTTATTCCCAATAAACTAAATAGAAGCGTAGTAGATAGATATGAATATATCAATAAATTATAATATTTACTATTCATCTTGCCATCTTTACATGAATATACCTATTCGTTATTATGGTTGCGCTCACACAGTTGCTACCGATCGCAAAACTTAAGTCCAATTTGTAAGTGGAAAACCGCTTTGTTGCATTTTAAAAAAGCTAGTTTAACTACGGAGTTGGAAGTGTATCCAATAGCCGGCAATAGGTTTGCTACCTTATTATGTGAGACCCTTTGCGCTATTACTAGGAACCTATGCTTGACATCAACACTTAGCTTAGCTGGAGAGATAAATGAGAGTATTGGTAATTTGCAACATTTATATGATCCCAAATTTCAGACGGCCTCCTATGAAGAACACTGGGAGTTCTTCATAGGAGGCCGTCTGAAACTTTGCCCCTTAAACGCTAAAAGCTCGCCTCTAAAACCTCTATTTAACCTGAAATCATAGCTGGTGTTATGTAACTTTAATATGCCTCAGTCTGCTCCTTCGGGGATACAGACAAAAGACTATGTATATAAAAAGTTTGATTAAAAGCTCTGAAATATTTGAATCACGAGACGATGTAGTTTGAATGGCAATGCTATTTAAATCCATTCAATTAGTGTTGCGTTCTGTGTACGCTCTTCATTTTATTGCCAATTGAGAGCCATCAACTAAACAGGGTTTTGTTGTGAGCTTTGTGGACCATCAAGCAATTAGATGAAACCGATTTAAGTTAACCACTTTTTGTTTAGCAATTTAGCTGTAAACTAATATTGTACCTACAGCTAACTTTTTAAACGTGTACATATTTAAAAAACTTTGATGTTTGCCGCCTAAATCTCCGAACAAGTGAACAGAAGCGTATTATAACCACATCTAATCGAATTATGATGTCTTATCTTTGTTAGGTCCTACATAATAAGAAATTATGTATTGCTGAAAATTACTTGACAGAATACCAAACCCTAATACCACTTGGCACAAGTTTGAACCCGAGACCCTATGCACAGCAATCGCATTTACTACTACTGTTCCACCGAAGAAAATTATCAATACTCTATAGAAAGACTAAGTGCTTTGAGCATTTATATTTTATGCAAAAAAGTAATTGCATGTTCTAGAAAATTGTATACATTTTTCTCTACACAGTAAGCCCGGGCAGCGAGCGATTTACAAAATCTTTTGCCATCGTGTTACACGTTACCTCTAAATAATGTTTATTTCACTCGCTAAATATTGAATGCAGTAAAACGGTACAGGTACGGTTGTACAAAACAAAAGGAGAAACACAATCGCACCTAAATAAAATCGAAAATATATTATTAAGAGCTGTAAGGCACAGGAAAATCGTTGCTTGAACTCAGGATTTTGAAATTAAACTACTATGTACGGATTTTATCGTGTTGTATTTTAAAATACAACTAGTAAACTATTTAAATTTACACTTTCTTTGACGTTCTATTGCTAATTGGCAGCTCAATTAAATCCGTACAGTTATATTTCAATGTCTCCTATTTGCATAAATGTAGGATAATATTTTGTAAATCAGTATAGTCTCGAGCTTATTTTTCTTAAATTTGAGAAGTTTGACCAGAGAAGATTCGCTACCTTGCAGAAGATTCCAGTTAAGCATCTACTATTGTATTGCTACGATAATTAGGATTACCTGATAACTTAAAGTGACATAAAGTCCTTAATACCATGAACGGGTGTATCAAAGGGACTTGTTAGGTCACAGCATCACGGAAGTAAAATATAATTACTGTTTGTTCCAGGGCTCAAGAAATCTCGTAAAGCAACATCCGCTACCAAGATCCGCAGTTAACGTCAATAAAATATTCTGCCATCAACACAACGCTCTGGTTTAAACATCTTAAATACAGATACAAGAAAACACTATTAAAAAAGGCATTAATAATTCACGTCAGACTAAATATCGGTACATGGAGCCCTACTAAAAAGGCATCACCGTTATATAATACCCCATTCTGTGCCCTTGATAGAATTCTTATGTACTTAGTACCTAATAATATACTGATGCTGCCACTTTAGTAAGAAAACTGTCTGCTGCCCACTGCCACTATTAATACAACTATACCACCGTATACTCAAACATAGTGATCATCAGAATAAACATTGAGATAGCAAAGCCATATAAAGGTATCGTAAAATATGACCCTTCCACTATAGAACAAACGTCGTCAATTTGACGACTGCAAACATCGCTATGACCGTGTAACTGTTATACCGTCGCATCGACGTACGGTGTCGAGCCCATCGCTCGTCTAAAGACACTCATTTGTCGTGGCCCACGTTTTTGCTATAATATTAGAAACGTGTGATATGATATCGAGTATGTATGGCTGTAGTTTAAAAGATTTATTGGAAACATACAATAAATGATAGACGCGGTGGGCCGGTGATAGTGGTTCATAACTTTGATTCTTGTTGAACAGTTCCAAACACTTGACAAGACATAGTGATTTTTATTGATAAACCATAAAGTGAGTAGTCTTTAATTAACAAGATTTTAAGAAAGAAAGATACATAGATATATCCATGTACATATGCCTTCTTCATAGGTCGGATATATGTATATATAAAGGATTAGGATATTTTTATGATGCCTTTAGGTTTAGGCAGTAGGCATATAGTTCTTCTGTTAATTAGCGGTCATTGTAGCATAATGAATATCACGTATTGCTGACCTTTCAAAACAGGAGTCGCCGTAGAAGCCTTACTTATCGCTGGAGCACATCATGATGTTGTTTCGCTATAATTTTTTGTAAGGTTAAGAGACGTCTTCTTCTGGGCAGTTCCAGTCTAAGCAAAAGCCCAGGTAAACATGGGTCGTCTTACCTCTCTCAAAATAGAATACCCTTTTACAAGCATATATGAACACAGAATAATAAAAATTACAAATTAGGATAATGAACTGCCGTAAATGAACATTTCTATCGCATGAAGGTTTAAATAGAGTGGTACTTTAGATTTAATTGAATACAACAGCTACTAAGTCAAAACTATAATTAACAATTTGTAATCTTCACTCAATCTAACTAGGCTACAATAGAATTAAACGACTTAAGCACAGCCCAACTAATTGTTACCTTTGATTTTGATATATTCTTCTATACTTTGGTTATTGTAACCAATTTACAGTTTTAGTTAAGTGGTCGCGTCGCCATTGCCACACGGGTTTTGTTTCAACCCACACACTTTTGGTTGGACTAAAATTTGTACATAAAAACAAGCTACATCAACGGCAATACCCAATATGCATAGGATTAAACTTTATAAACGCATGTTAAATTCATAGGATTAAACCTTATAAATGCATAATAATACCTATTATAAATACATAGGATTAAATCTTATCGCCAAACAGAACGTAATCAGCGAAGCCCTCTATTAGGCCCAATTTATATAATTTGACATAATTATATTCTCTCTAAATTTATGTACATATATAGATAGGTACAATCAAATAAATTCTATTAATAATAATGTGAAAGTTTGTTACCTAATATGTTTCGATGTTTATTATTTAATGACGCCTAAACCGTTGCACAGATTGAGGTGAAAATTGGAACACCGAAAGATTACATACTGTACCTTTATGCGTTCTCGTAGAATAAACACTGGCGAAGCGGTGAGAAGAACTATTTGAGTATATACTAATATTATAAAGAGAAAAGATTTATATTTTTGTTTGTAATTAATAAACCCAAAAACCACTACATTTAATAAAAATACTGCCTCCATTAGTAAGTAACTTTATTCAGAAGTAACATATAACTTCGCGCTATTAGTCACGATAGAGGGATAGTAATCATAAACGCGGGTAATACCGCGGGAGACAGTTAGTATGACAATCAATTAAAGAAATAAAATTAATAAAAATACATGATACTTTTTATATCTCAAACCACTCCAAAACAGCCCTCAGCGACAATTAAAGGTGCATTTCAACGATGTCGTAGCACAATATGTACACACACAAACCAGGACATGCAAAAATAGTGATGATAATAATGACGAGAGTTAACAAGAGATAACTCCCACACCGTTCCAACCCCTACCAGTACCAAAATACACCATGACCGGACCCAAATCCACAAAGAGAATATTTCATTCTGCTGGACGTTAGCTGTTTATATCATGGATAAAACGAACAAAACACTTTAACATGGTACAGTACAGTACAGTGGGCACAAAGCTTTGCTCCAACACTTATCACTTAACCTAAACGGAAAATAAAACTTTAGCTGACAACAACGTAAACCCTCAGTGAGTGCAATAAGACATTTCTGTCGGTACGTGCCAAGTATCGCCGAGTGCACTACTAAACGCGTCTAGGCGATTACCTAAATCGTCCAATGACGTCACCCAAGGCGTTCAACTTAGAAGCCTTCCCGTGTCACCCCTCAATCCCTTTCACCCCTTTCACCCGTTTATTTCTCCCCTTGTAGCCTACCCGTAACTTTGAAAACTGTAATTGCTCGTTACGAGTGTATCATTGGCTTTGGGCGGATAAAAGCGTTGCTACTTCAAGAGTTTCTCTGAAGGAGTATTATGATAGCTTTGATGTATTGAGATCGGGTCAATAGAATTATAGTACCGGTATATTCAATGGGATTAGGTTAACGACGCACTACGCCTATAATCTTAAAATGACAATTTGCCACAAACAAAGTCGAACAGAGATGGTGCCTTGTGCTTTACCTCAAATATGGGCTTGTCGATCAGATTATTGAATCAACACTGTTTTACTAGTAAGTGTGCAATGGTAGGTGATGTATTGCCTATTAAGTTAGTTTTAAGTACACAAGACGCAAGGTGTATAAATCTCATATTTGCCCTATATTTGCCAAAGTTCCTGACCACATGCTACATACTAGTTAAAATTTCTTGACAGTATTCAGAATTCTTTAATGTTGTTATGTAATTCACTACCGCTGCGCCACAGAAGCGGACTGAATTTTATTTTTATTTCGTGTATTATGATTTATTGTGCATGTTGTATTGTAAATCTATGTTTAACAAAATTACGGGTAATTTATGGTGTTAAGGAAGCAATTCATTCATACTGAATACTCCAAAGTACGCCGTAGAACTAGTTATCACTGTAAACCTAAAGTGTCTGCAAAATAAATGGCAACTGCAGTAATCTCTTGTATAAAGGCCAAACGAAGCGAGCTATCGCGAAAACTGGTCAGGAACATATCGCTGCTGTAAAGAACCGTCAGACTAGCAACTCAGCGATTACAGTCGGGCGCTAATCACCGAATTGTTCGTTCCTTCTTCCTTTTCTGCTAATGGCCACTTTTAGAGTAGTTCACGGACATATTAAAATAAAAAATATCAAAATTGCGTTAGGGAACATATTTAATATCGATTTCGTTTCAAGGCAAAGAATCGTTGATCGCACGAAAGTGTCGACGTTAAAAAGAGTAAGCTCACACATTAAGTAGAAATCGTTAGTGTAGAATTTTGCTTTTACGTACACTCTTACACTTTTAAATGCAGATGACTCTAACGCCTTATGAGGCCAATACTTATAATTAATTTTTTTAAGTTCTGATCCAATTTTAGTGTCATAAATATTGGAAATAATGTTCTTCTAAAATAAAATAAATGGAAACTCAAATTGTATATCAGTTTACATGATATGATATATCAGAACTCTATTTTGTATATACATATTTTAGTAATATAGTTTACATTTACTGTAATGATAAAATAAGTTCAATAGCATAACCTATTGTATTCTTAAAAGGCTAAGTAAGCTTATTATAATTTATTAACACCACCTGTGTAATACAAATAAATATATTGATATTTTTTTTTAATATATCATTTTCACCTATGTTGCTACTCTACATATTATGACAAATAAGATGCTAGTTAGCCTGCTTGGTTGGCATAGGATGTACGACGTTCGAGCAATTTTAACTTTAAATATATTATAGTACTCTCAAAAATAATCATTAGAAATTTACGGATTCAAGTTATATGAAAATTCATTTAATTATGAATTGATAAAATAAATTCTAAAAAAATACAAATGAAAAAGATACGCATAAATGTTTCTTATAATTTATTTGAAAACGGTCAAAAACGAATCAAAGCAAATATTTTCAACAACCTTATACAGTTACAAAGATATTATAATTTAAAACATTATCTGATCTCTACCTCGGTGACGTAGCGATAATGTATGCGACTGCTGAACATGAGGTCTTGGGTTTAATTGACGGATTGAGCATGGTGCTATTAGGTTTTTCTGTCAACAAATTCTCAGCAGCGGGACGAATCTTGAAACTGTGCCTGATTGTTGACCAAACGCCCCCATTTTGCCAGCAATGGTTTTAAAATCATTGCTGACAAATTTTTGATATAATACACCTCTGCTTACACCTTCGGTCGTTCGTTCTTCGGGAAGGAACAAAACTGTCTATGTATGTAAAAAATGGCAGTCTGTGTTACTGTTTAATATATTTAAGGTTTTGCAGAACAAAAATATCAGTAATTATATTCCTTAATCGCATAGTGTAATAGCCAAAGCTTAATGAGTACAAGATCACGGTAAAAGTCAACGACAAAAGACCAATTACTTGTAATCCCTCACAGGTCGATTAAACAATTTCTAAAGACCAAAAATCACGAAATACTCCACATTGCCAAGGACAGATGGCGGTACTTCATCAGAAAGGCACACAGGAGGATTACCACTCGTAATAAGGAAAACGATTTAAGGAAAAATACAAAACAAATTTATTGGAAGATCTTAACTGCCTCTTTATCTAAACTCCGTTAGTCCACCTTCAAACAGCTATCCGATAGCTATTTAATAGTGAAGTGGTTACGGCTCTTGAGTGAACTCACATGAGAGTTTATCCAATATCTCACTAAATTGTTCCGTAATAACTGATCAATTTGGAGATGTAGCGAAGTGATGTATAAACTTTGAGATGCTGTATTAAGCGTTGTTAGCTACATACTTAGGCTTCGATTCGATACAACTTAGTGCATGAATTGATTTACTATATATAGTTCGTTTTATGGATATAATAATATTCTATCACGTACACACAACACCATCTAGCCAAACTAAGCTAAGCTTGTACTATGGGTACCAGACAATGCATAAACATACATATATAGTTTTTGTTTAAATAATTACACATATTATACATAGAAACATCCAGACCAAGACAAACGTCCATGTTCATGCACACAAATGTTTGACTTGTGCGGGAATCGAACCAACGACCTCATGTGTGGCAGTCGGTTACACTAATCAGTACGCCATCGAGGCCGACACAGCTATAGGATGAGGATATTTATACCAAGGTAGATAGAGAACCAGAAGGCTGAACTTTTTTTGGCTCAAAGAATCAGCATTGCCATTCAGCGTGGCAATGCTGCCAGTCTTCTGGGCACACTCCCGGTCGACAGCGATGCTGAGGAATTTTACGACGCTGCCTAAACCGGCCATCCCTTTTTATTAATTTTTACAGTCCCATATTTTGTTACTCTTCATTTTGTTCTATTTATAAGTGGTTAGTTTTGTTAATATTAGTTAAGTTGTAAATTATGATTGTTGCTTTCTTTATGGAAATAATTTTATAATAAAATAAATAAAATTCAAAAGTAAAGGATAAAAAATAAAACTGGCTATAATAATAGATAGAGATGTATTACTTTGATATTTCACCAGCTATGTTTTAATTACCTGATAGTGGATAACAGATCTACTGATTTAAAATTATTTTATAATTTCGATTCTTCGAGGATAAAATGTTGTAAAAGCCATTTTGGCGAAATTTAGTTTTTGGTGTAACCTTATTCAGTTTTTGGAGCTGCATCGACCTGTAAATTTAAAATGACGATTTGCGGAAAAATGGCTTTACTACTCAGAAAATACTGCAGCATAAAACCCTTTCTTTTTTAAATGGTATAAATAATACTTTAACTCGCCACAAATACTGTAAAATATATAATTTCACAATTATAGATCATATAGAGCTAGAAAGACTAAGTTCCTCAAAACAAAAAATACAAGAAAAAGTGAAATTGTGTTTTGGTTTTTGGCATTCCTGAAAAGTAGTATATTGGTATTTACTACATTTCATCCTCGAAGGGTCGATTTCACTGCTACTCGCTTTCAACTATAATATGGATAAGATACGTACATTAGACTTTTTGAGCCGATGTCATGTAGCAGTCGTGGCCGAGCGGTTAAGGCGTCTGACTAGAAATCAGATTCCCTCTGGGAGCGTAGGTTCGAATCCTACCGACTGCGAATGTTCTTTTGTGTACACGATTTCACTTTTATATCAGTGTTAAAACGATTTCATTATCTAGTATAGAGGGGAGGGCTAGTTAGAAAGGCAAATATTGAAGGGGTATCCATGGCAGTCCTGGCCGAGCGGTTAAGGCGTCTGACTAGAAATCAGATTCCCTCTGGGAGCGTAGGTTCGAATCCTACCGACTGCGAATGATCTTTTTATGGTAATAATTTTATAATATTTTTTTATAATAATAATAATAGATTTATTAGCCACCAAATAAGTACAAAATTAAAGTGTGCTCTGCCTCCTGGACTAGGTTGTAGCCTGTATCCCAGGAAACAGTGCCTTCCCCACTATTCACTTAAGTCTAATACATATATTTGGTCATTACATAAAACAAGTTGTGATACCAAATTAAATATTAAGTACGTAAAATTTAAAATTAAAAGTTAAAGAAAGAAAAACATAAACAAACACATTTAAAAGTTGGCTTAATAGCAATTTATAATAGTTAAAATAAATATATAAATATATAAATGTGTGTGTGTGTGTGTGTGTGTTTGTGGGTGTGAATGTGTATGTTTGTATGTAGTTAAGTGTTATTGCACAACTATCAAAAGATTCTCAACTTGGTCATAGTTTAGGGACTGCAACCAGTTTAACACTAGCTTTTTAAATTTATAAAGGCTTAGTTCTCGTAAGTTCTTGTTCCGGGATAGGATGCCATTATATATTTTTGGTGCCAAGAAATCGTAGTACCTTTGGTACCTAATCCTATTACATTCGCGTTAAACGACTGCAGCAGTTATACTGAGTATTTCGACTAATGGGGCTAAGCAAAAATCAGATATGTGATGTTCGCCAAAAATTTATAGTAAAAACACACGCGAGTCATCGACATCTTGCGATGTTAATACCTGTAGTCAGAACAGTGGCCAACCAAACCGTCTCTTCTGAGTTATAAAGGTGCCAAATTTTAAAGCTTTGCTTACATCTTTGGTTATGCTATCAATTTTGATATAATGAAATTCCACTCTTTAACTATATTTATTACTTTTCTTTTTAAAAAGACATCTCCCGCACTAGGAGTAAATCATGTGTCGCGAAAGGGCTTTACAACGGACACAAAGAACAACTAATGTGGCATACAAGCATACGGCCCACCTGATGGTAAGTGGTCACCGTAGCTTATGAACGCCTGCAACACCAGAGGCATCACTTGCGCTTTGCCGACCCTTTAGGAAAGGAAGTGGGAAGGAGAAGGAGTGGGAAGGGGGTAATAGGGTGATAGGGCCTCCGGGCACTCTCACTCACCGAACGAAACACAACAGTAGGAATACTCCTATTTCACGTAGATATTCTGTGAGAGGGTAAGTAGTCCTGCCCCGGTTGAGCCGGCCCATTCATGCTGAAATCAGCGAGGCCTTACTACTCATAACACACTCATAACATTTGTGGATCACACACTTTTTTGTACCGTATGGGATTCGAACCTACAACACCCGCCGTAGTAGCAGTGACGAGGCGACCAATTTAACCACTACGCCATCCGGGCAGTCAACTACTTATATATAAAGACTAGATGTGCCCGCGGTTTCACCCGCGTTTATAGTTATTGCGCCGCTCCCGTGGGTCGTAGCGTGATTTTATATAGCCTATAGCCTTCCTCGAAAAATATTTTTTCAATTCGAACCAGTCGTTCCTGAGATTAGCGCGTTCAACCAAACAAACTCTTCAGCTTTATAATATTAGTATAGATACACTCTACCGTGATGGCGCTAGATTGCGTGAGGGATAGATCATCGATATAATAAGTCTGTGTGCAGCAATACCTCATATAAACAAATATTTCTATTTTGTCAATCACATCCTCACTAATACAGAACATTTACACGGTAAAGGCTTTAAGGGAGTATTAAAAGTGTGCTGTAAAATTAACAATTATTTACATTAAATTCTGTTCTTCCACCGTAGGTGGAAGTGCATCTTTAGATGGTCAAATATAGGAGGAATATGCATGGCAGTCGTGGCCGAGCGGTTAAGGCGTCTGACTAGAAATCAGATTCCCTCTGGGAGCGTAGGTTCGAATCCTACCGACTGCGAATGTTCCTTTTATATTTTGATTGTTCATCTTAAAAAAAGAACTCATTTTTTAAAATACTCTTCATTAAATCTATGTTATACAATAGCCATACTTTTTAATCTGACTACTAATAATAATTTCAGCCCTGTATTAAACTGTCCTACTGCTGGGAATGGGCCTCTTCTCACTGTAAGAAGGGTTAGGCTATAGTCCACCACGCTGGCCCAGTGCGGGTTGGCAGACTTTACATATATTTTGAGAACTCTTAGATATGCAGATTTCCTCACGATGTTTTCTTTCACCGTTAAAGCAAGCGATAATTAACTATTTAATACGCACATAACTTCGAAAAGTCAGGGATGCGCGCATGTGATGTGATGTCCAACGGTTTCCCACTAGGCTATCGCAGCTGCTTTATCTAATTACAGCCTTTTTAAAATAAAGAAATAAAGGAGGAACGCGTTTGTACTATTATGAGATATTCTATAACACTAAACACGATCAATACCTAAAAAAGCAAAATTAGCAGCTACTTAGCGCAAGCCATAGCATTAATTCATTAAGGGCATTTTCTCTACGTTTTTAACTCTAATATATATACAAAATCTTTATTTTTAGCAAAGATAATGGCACAACAGCGTCGTCAATTAAATAAGGACTTCGCTTGCAACATGCCAACTAAAAAGTACTTCCAAGCTACCGCAGATAGCTAAAGAACCTCGCAATAACATAACTTTTCGTTCGGGAATCTCAACTGAAGACGACGTGGTGGACTTAACAGACAAAATAATTACTAGACAACAACTTAGATAGCAAAAATAGATGCCTGTGCATATTTTTGAACCTCTCAAAAGCTTTTAATACAGTCTCTGTCCCTATACTCCTGGCTAAGATGGAAAAGCAGGCTATTCAGGGCGTTCCCTATTACATTCTCAAGGTCTACCTATCATGCATCCATGTAAAAATAGGGCATTTTACACATGTGGGTGAAACCAAGGGTAAAAGCTAGTATAAAATACATTCGTAGCAAATGAATTCAACAGAAAACCATTCAATTTAAGTTATCTATCAACGTTAAATGACAGAGACAGAAAACACAATATACTAAAATTACACGCATTACAAAGGCAGAACTTCCAAAACATTCAAAAGCCAATCAACTCGCATCCAGGAGCAAAACTAATTACACTTGGTCATTTCGCGTAGTGGCTGGCGCGACGGTGGCGCCGGCAGCGCCCGCGCCAGCGCAAACAAGCCTCAATCAGCAGAAACAAACATGACCGCCGCCGCTGATTGCGTCTCATAAACTGATCAACACTAATATTTCTGTTCCACTTCGTTCGCCGGCCACGGTAATCACCTGTGCATGTGATTGTACCTCCCGTCAGCACAATGTGCACATTGTTCTTAGTTTTGCATAGTGACGTCATAGAGTAGCCACCTGTAGAACTGTCAAATAAATGTGATTTGTTTTAATACACACAACACATATAGTCTTACCGTAAAAGTACCTTCAATCATCCTTCACTTTAAAATGTAATTGTGTAGGATTTGTGCAAGAAATAATAATTACTCGTATGACGTGGTTTACGAATAAGTGGTCGCCTAGCCATTGCCATTACGTCAAGCCTGTTGCAGGTTACAATTACACATAAGACAATAAATTGCGTGATCCATAAACGACAATAAACTGTTGGCCTCGATGGCGTAGTGGTTAGTGTAACCGACTGCCACGCCTGAGGTCGCGGGTTTGATTCCCGCACAAGTCTAACATTTGTGTGCATGGACATGGATGTTTGTCTTGGTCTGGGTGTTTCTATGTATAATATGTATGTATTTACAAAACAAAAAGTATATATGTATGTTTATATATTGTCTAGTACCCATAGTACAAGCCCTGCTTAGTTTGGGCCCGATGATGTTGTGGGTATGTGATAGAATATTAATATATTATTATTATTATTATAAATAGTTTTACCGAGAGTGGTTTAGCTTTGATTGAAAAGTCCCAATTCAAAAAATTTCAAATCGATCCGTTCTTACTTTTCGAGCTTTGCAGACAAAAATATATGGATACTATATTTTTAATATATAAAATAGTAGAAAAACCGTTCCCTCGTCACCGTAGGCATATTTATACACACAATGAAATAAAATACATGTGACTTTAATTTACAGATTATACATATACAGATTGCTCAACAATGTCACATCTGTTTAATACTTAATCACTTTCACAAACGAATAAAACCTTTATATTCTTTTGTGCACCTATACAAGGTAGAGCTCTGTAACAAAAATACTAGCGCTACAGCTGCACGTACGAGAGGTTACAAATCACTTATGCGTGTGACTGTACTCGTGTGTCCTAAACTACATTTGGCATTGCAACGACGACCTTCCAAGCTGACCCCACCCGTGTGTAGTTCATAGCTAATAGTTAGCATTCTAGGCAAAGCAATAAATCTTGTGAATAGAGTTGTTAAGTGCGATTCGTAATGTATTTTATTTTCTTGTTAAAATTTATAGCTAAAGTCGACAGATTCTTAAATAGTACATATATTTACTTAATTTATGTCAAAATTGCTGAAATACTAAATCAAATTAATTCAAATATCTTAATTCATTTAGATCACGAAATAACACTTATGGACGCCAAGGTTACACTTACTAAACAATAATATGTATATACATTTACATTTACCTGTTGCCACGTTCAGCAAAGCAAGGGCGTAGAACTAATGAGAAGAAGACTAGACTATAGATAATTGTTATACAATTGTGTTTGGCCACCGGCGGCGGCGGCGGGTCGCTGCGCTGTGCGGCTAGTCAGATGCCTTAACCGACCACGTCTACTATGCACACCCATTTTATATTTGATTAGCTGTCAAACATGGATCTAACTGTGGGTGAAACACAGTTGTTTCACCTACGTTTACGATTACTGTCCCACAGCTTCCTATTGTTGGAAGAATTTTTTAAACAGGTCCAGTTGTATTTTAGGTTAAACGTTAGAAACAAAAATAGATAAACACAAATCTTTTCTCCTTATAATGTCAGTTTAGATAGTCTAACTGAGTTTATTACAAAATGTATATAATAGATTACAAAATTGCAACTAAATTCAAAAAAGAACTTTCGCAGTCGGTAGGACTCGAACCTACGCTCCCAGAGGGAATCTGATTTCTAGTCAGACGCCTTAACCGCTCGGCCACGACTGCCATGCATACCCATCCTATATTTGACTTTCTAACTGTTCCTTCCCTCTCTATTTGATAATGAAATAGCTTTAACACTGCTATAATATAAAAGTAAAATTGTAGGTATACACCAAAGAACATTCGCAGTCGGTAGGATTCGAATCTACGCTCCCAGAGGGAATCTGATTTCTAGTCAGACGCCATAACCGCTCGGCCACGACTGCCATGCATACCCATCCTATATTTGACTTTCTAACTGTTCCTTTCCTCTCTATTTGATAATGAAATAGCTTTAACACTGCTATAATATAAAAGTAAAATTGTAGGTATACACCAAAGAACATTCGCAGTCGGTAGGATTCGAACCTACGCTCCCAGAGGGAATCTGATTTCTAGTCAGACGACTTAACCGCTCGGCCACGACTGCCATGCATATCCATCCGATATTATACCATTAAAGTTTTATCTTAAACAAACAAGTAAGTGGTTCTCCCTTTTTTATGGACCACGAAACAGTATGATGCAAATAAGTAATGTTCGCAAGGAAACGAATCACGCGATGGCAGCCATTACCAAAGAAGTTGCTGTCAACCAATGTAAGTGATAAAGATTACTGGTACCTTACTGACAACAGCACGGCACCTCTTTCAGAATCTTGGCAAACTTACTCACTAACGTATTTGTATGTGTGAATCGTATCGGGAATCAACGCAAGATTAAACATATTCTTTACCCTTCACATGCTTGACATTTCACCCGTGGTCACCAGATATGGAAGAATCTTCTGTACGATCAAGAAGCTTTTGCCCCTGCTGCTCTAGTTTGAGCGAAATCTCTGGCTTTGTAAATAACCCGCTGCGACCTATCATTAAGCTTTTATTACCCGGCAGTTATCTGAGTACATAGGTACTATCTGCGATCAGTACCACTAAGAAAGCAAAAACACAGGTCTTGTCTCGTAGCGTACTGGTTTTCAACATAGCATAATCTATGGACAAGATGTGGACACAAACCCTTACCAGTTATGTACCACAAGAAAGGCGACAACAACTGGTAAAGCTTAAACGGAGATTGCGAGATGACTTGGATACCAAAGAAAGTAAAGTAAGTAGGTAATCCATCGCCGGGGACTTTACAAACATTTAACCTAGTGACCTGTAATTACAGGTTTTTTTAAGCCTACTTCAGGCTCCAGTCTTTCACTAAGTTCCTGATTTATTATGGCATTTCTGTAAACTAGCTTAAGAAACCTTTGGGAGAAAGAACAAATGGATTTTATTTTTATTATGTATTTAAACAAGGAACACAAAGAACACCGAGATTCTAGTATATAGTTAGTTGATTATAGTTTTTCAGAACAACCATTTGTGGATCACACAAAATTTTGTCCCGTATGGTATTCGAACCCACAACACTTGCCACTGTGGCAGTGGCGAGGCGACCACCACACCACTACGCCATCCGTGCATTCATAATGTTATATTTAATTTATATCAAACCACTGAAAGGTAGTTTCATTTTAAAATAATACCAGAATTATTAATCAGGCCTAAAGCTTGGTTTAATAACATGGTGGGATTTATTAATTACTTATACATGGCTGACAGTTAATAAATTGTGATACATAAAATATAAATCCTACTTTATTTTAATTAATATTTTATAGCATTTGATTCACAAATAGAATTCCACTGTGCAATTACATTTGTTTTATTTTTGCTGTTAATCGGTATTTGTTAGAAATATATCGATTTCAGTAAATGTCTGTTTCAAAAATTAAACAAAAGTATGCATATAATATTAGGGGTTAAAGAATTAAAATGCCGATTTGTTCTAAAAAAATTGAAACTTGTTTTTTCCTAAGATGTACCATATTTATTTAATCGAAATATTTACCCTCATTATCTATACATTGCTGCCATCTAAAAGGTAGTACATTTATGCCTTTTACTATAGAATTCCGGGAATCTAGATTTGACAAACTGTGTGAAAGCATTTTGTACTGCCGGGAAGAAAATTTTTTATCACGTCGAAAATTGTTCAAGTCATGAAAAAAATGGTAGTCCGTTTGAGCAAGGTCTGGCGAGTACGAAGGATGACATATGGTTTCTAATGCCATGTCACAATTTGATCCAATATTCCTTCATTTATGTACCGATTCAACAAGGCAACACAAGTTTCAACACGCATTTCTTTCTGCAGATCAGTCAAATCATGAGAAACCCATTTCTAAATGTTTAAACCTTATTTATTTGATGCATATGGGCCAATATTGTAGGTAGGGTAACGTTAAACCATGCCGCTAATTCCTGGGTAATTTGACTCGGCTTCAATTCAGCGTTATTTACCTGTACCTTCCACGTGGTCTTCAAGTCGAAGTTTTCATTACGAAAGCGTTTAAACCAAAAACGCACGATGCGTCACGGGTCTAAGCTGAATAGGAAAAAACAATTGAAAGTCTAAAATTGAATGATGCACATTTTTTAAAAGAAGAATCTTATAGGTATCATGTGAAAAAAATTTCACTCGAAAATCTCACACCATGTAGGTTTTATGTCAATTCAAAATATCTATTACTACACAACGGTAACATAATTTTTTTTTTTACCTGGGGGTATGCTTTGACGCATACCACTCCGCCGGGCGACGGAGAGATTATGTCGGGCTCACCAGGGAATTGATACCCCGGTAATACCGACTAAACCTACCACGGTGTTCCTCGACATGACCATAGACGGCGAGGCCGCGCGAATCGCTTTCACATGCAATCGCGACCCCGCCGTGGTTTCGGACTGCCGTGTAAAACGGCAGGCCACTACAATACTTCCTCCACCGTCCCCCTGGGAGGGACAAAGACACGATACAGTGGGAACGTGGGAACACGCACGCCGCCTCTCGGACCTGGTGCTGATCGGGTGGCGAGCAGACCCACGCAGCTCACCACCCTCAGGTCAAACCTCAGGGTGGCTGGAGGTCATCTCGCGCCCTCCGGCGCCCGGTTCTGCGGTTGGGGTGAGAGTTTAAGCGCTCCCTCTCCCGCTCCGCCGCCTCCTTGATGGAAATTACTTCCTCACAAAAGGAGGCGACGGCGTTCCACGATCTCTCACTCCGGACCATAGACTGAAGCACGGCCGGGAGTGAGAGGGCAACCAGTCCGACTGTCGCGATCAACTCACGGCGCTGCGATGTCCAGGCGGGGCATTCCGCCAAAGTGTGCAGCGCCGTGTCCACAACAACATCGCGGCAGTCGCCGCAGTGATGACATCCGGGCGTCTCCTGCCGGCCTATGCGACACAGGAACTGGCCAAAACAACCGTGGCCAGTCATTACCTGTGTCAGCCGGAAGGTGAGGGCGCCATGCCGCCTTTCCAGCCACTCCTCAAAAACGGGCCTTACCGCCACGATTGTGGCGTGCCCGGCACTGGGGTGCACAAGTCGATTTCTCCATTCTTCCACCAGGACCTGGCGGAGTTCGGACCGTGCCGCCTCTAAAGCGGGAAGACCCGGTCCTTAGCCCCGAGCTAGCGCTTCCTGACGCCAACGGTAGAGCGACACCAGAAGTGCCACTTCCAGGTCCCAGGGCATCGATCCGGCGAGGAGACTCACTGCCTCGAACGAGATCGTGCAGTAGCCTCTAATCAACCTGACGGCCATTGCACGCTGTAGCGCACGGAGCGGCGATATATTACGGGCCGTCAGGTTATTTCCCCAAACTGGTGCCCCATAAAGGGCCATGGACCACACGACCCCTTCGTAGAGCCTCCGGCAGGAGGTGCCTGGCCCCCTTAGGTTGGGCAGCAGACGTGCGAGCGCACCTGCAGTGCCCAAAAGCCTGAGGGCCAGACGACGAAAGTGGGCTACAAAGTCCCATCGGCTGTCGAGCAAGAGACCCAGATAGGTAAGGGTTCGCTCGGCAGCGATGCGGACCCCTCCTACCATGATGTGGGCCCCTTGAGGTGGCCGGTTCCGAAGGCCGTGGAAACAAACGGCCTCAGACTAGGACAGGGCCACCTCAAGGCCCAACCGCCGGATACGACAAACGACTTGTGCGACCCCAGCGGTCGCCAGTATGGCCGCCGCCCGGTACGGTAACATCATACTTTAACCCCTATTATTTTATTAAATAAAAGAGCTCCTTTCAATTTTGTGTTCTTTAAAATGTTGTTATTGTCTCTTTAATATTAAAATGTAGATTCGTATTTTCTTTTAAATAATACTTGCGTCAATATTTATTACTGAATTGTATATGATTTTGTGACAAAGGCTTGTTAAGACCATCTGAGCGCAAGATGCATGGTTCGCTTTTACCAAAACCTTGTATTGCGAACTTAATCAAAACACAAAAACAAAAATCAAAACAACACAAAACAGGACAAATGTTTTTTGTATTCGTTGTTTAAATATTCGTAAAGCGATACTGAAAATGCACATTTTATATTACGTAGGATCTATATGGCAATCCATTTAGCGACACAAGACACAATATCATACGTGCACGACGTACTGATAATTTCTTGACAGAAAACTCTTTAGCACTTTACATGATATAAGCATCGAATGAAATCCTCATGCACAACAATCGTATTCACGACTACTGCGCCACTGAGGCTGTCATTTGATGATGATTTCAGTAAACTGGCTTATTTAGGAAAGTACTACCATCGTCTGGTGAGTAAGTATTTTGGCTCATATACCTCTTACCATTGCTTTTCTTTTATCTCTAATTCCTTTTTTCTAGAGTCGGTACGAGTGATATTCCTAGTATTTTACTAAGCGTTGGTCGTAACCAGGCGGTTCGTATACTTGCTTGACGCTTTTGTTTTGTATAAAAAACCTTCCAAGCGACATTGATCGCTCAATCACGAGTATCATGGTACGGGAATCACATTGAAAACCCAGCCTGCACCGCCCTGACCAGGGTAAACAATTTTGAGGAAATTAATAAACGGTCTACGATAAATATTGTTCATTTTCATTTATCGTATCAACATTCGCTGTTTAGTCAACAGTGAACATCATACCATTTAAATTATTTTGTGTGTTGTTTAAACCGGCGTTGTTTTATAATAATTGACTGCATATTTGAGTCATAAAATGGTCAGCTCGCGAATAATTATGTAGTGCATGTTATTACTATGAAATTCGTTTGGAAATATTTTAAATTCACGAATGGCGCAGTAGCCATTTGTTGTTGGTTTGATCTGTAGACGGAATAAAAAATTGTGTGGCTCTCAAATAGTTATATTGAAACTAGGCGTTGTTTGTAAATTTGAATGTTTGTAAAGTCCTCTGCGATACAATGGTGATTCGTTGGGCGGAAGTCGTCATAAATATATATTACCGAGCTAAACAGATTAACTTTATGTTTACTTTATTACTTTCATTTTCAATGGAAAGATTAACATTTGGAATGGATCA
Source organism: Catocala fraxini (assembly GCA_930367265.1). Lineage (NCBI taxonomy): Eukaryota > Metazoa > Arthropoda > Insecta > Lepidoptera > Erebidae > Catocala > Catocala fraxini. The sequence continues at coordinate 20,666,082 of OV884029.1, forward strand.
GTGAAGTTGTATAAAACCCATATTTCGCAATCTATGTTTCAAGTCCCACGTAAAAGGGAGCAATCCTATTACCATTGAACATATTGCCAGAATTCGAGCTACTAAAAATGTCCGTATAGAAAAACGCAATTACACATTCGGAGAATTGTGGAATCCCGGGAAACTGGGGATTCGAATCTGTAGCCATACAAATAAATATATTCGGAAATATATACTAACAACCTATTTGCCTACTGAAAATATTTCCAAAACTACACCTAAAGTATTTTAGAGTAAATCGGCCGTATTCTACTTGCAATAAAAAAGTGTGAGTCTAATGTAAGCTTACTTCTAGAGTCAGCGCAAACATAAAAAGTCGCGACGGTGCGATTGATTTGATTATAATTGAAATCAACTTAAGCTTTTTACTTTATGCGAATGTCAGCCGTATGCAAAAGTAATAAAGTAAATTTTCAAACCGTTGATATTGAAATATTCGATTCACCCTTACTGAACCTGTCTGAATTGATCTTAAGGATAGTAAGTGCAATTTACTTTATTTCAGGCTATTCATAGGATTTGGTAACGCTAGATCGATTATTATAGGTGTGAAGAAAGCTCCTTCCTTTATATTCCATACGCGGTTCACGCCTCTATCTCAGAAGGATAGACAGAAGCGTTACACCCCCTTTTGCTGAGCATTCTTTGAAAGATACCTTCCAAAGTAGGTACTGCTCGACCCGTGTCCATATGCACAGCAGTCGCCTTCGATAACTGCGACACCGAGGTATTTATAGTAAAACTCCATAACGCTTCTTCAGACCGAATTAAAACACGGAACTTCACAAATGGCCGCATATATGAAGACAAGACAAGCAAGACAGACTTGCTCTATTGATTATTTTATATTTGCAATGATTAAAAAGCCTTGAATTACCGTATCCATTGAGAAGATGGTAATACTATAATACCATATTATACGTTAGCTTCCTAAGCATAAACACAAATACAAAGTAGCTACGTAATGTTATAAAAAAGTGATATTTTAAGTACGTCTGCCTGCACTATTAGCAAATGAAATTACTTACCAAATAAGTAAGCAGTTCGTAGAACGCTCGAGCAAATTAGCCGAACAACTTTCTTAGTATCGTTGCAAGTTTGATTTATAGATCAGCCTTTTTAAAAGCTACAACTTTTGTAAAACTAACGAAGGTTTTAATCTTACCTTTAGCGAGATGCAGCCTCTAGAGGGTAAGGAGTATCCTTATCAAACCCTTATTTGTCAACTGCCGAGAGTCTGCCGTCTAGTTATAGAATATATTGGCCGGTTTTAATCTTTTACCGCTAGAGCATGGCGGCAATCATTTGGTTTTCAGTGCACGGCGGTTGCGGTTCTAAAATTTTCATCTTTGCTATAATCATGTTTGGTTGGTTCCAGCCGTCCTTCAGAAAAATTCACTGATAAATGTTCAGGTGGAGATTCACGAACAAGTACTAATCGGGGTTGTTCATGCAAAGTTCCCTAAATAATGACACATCGTGCTCTAATAAAACGCCGTGCTCATGATTCAGAACCCCAATTTGATTTGAAACTAATCCGACTAAGTCAAATGATTAATTATTTAAGACGTTGCCATTCAATTTCTATCTAACAATTAGCCCGACAATACAAGATATTAGATAACACTCGCAATATAAAGATAAAATTAATCAGATACTATAATCCAGTTTATAACATTGTTATGCCTTAATTTAATTTATTCAAATACTTGTTTTAAAATAGTATACCCACTGCAGCTATCGGTAACGCATTTTTAGATGTAGTTACGCAGACTGCACTGTTAAAAATGCATTCAAACTGCACACTCGAAATTTAGTGATGGCGCATGTTAATAGTAAAACAAAACAAAGTAAATAACTTCTTTTGTCATCCTCAAATAGTCATCCGAAGTCATAGAAGAAGCAATATCGCCGTAATTTTTAGATATTGTGTCCTAAGTCCCTAACAATACCGAGATTATGCCCTAGATCAGACATTATAATAGGCATCTAGTAATATCTAGCTTATCCTTTTCTATAAATAATGATTAAAAGCTCTGTATAATACACTAGCTTTTGCCCGCGGCTTCGCTCGCGTTATAGTAGTTTAGACTAGGTAATGTTAGTAACAGTAGTTTATTTTTAAATATAATGTAGCATATGTTAATCGGTGATAATATAGCTTTCTAATGGTGAAAGAATAAAGTCGGTTGAATAGTTTTTGAGTTAAATCCATACTAACAAACAAACATTAAATCTTTCCTCTTTATAATATTAGATATTATGCTGCAGATCGGTATTATAGAAGCATTTATTATATCTATAATTTTATATCTATTATAGTTGAACGTACAACACGCATCGACTATATTTAGAACAGCCTTTAAAATCACTTATCTTTATACGACCTTTCACTACGCGTATGCACGAACAAGTTTTAAAAGTGAAAGGGAGAAAGTGCGCTTGTTATCTAAAAGTCAAGGTTAAATTCAACGTCTCAATATGTAGCAGTCGTGGCCGAGCGGTTAAGGCGTCTGACTAGAAATCAGATTCCCTCTGGGAGCGTAGGTTCGAATCCTACCGACTGCGAATATTTTTTAAAATTATTTAATACTTTCTTTTATTATTTCATATTTGGCTAAAACACAATGAATGCTAGTGCTTAAAAATTACAAATTTTTATTGCCTTAAATTATTAGTTTATAGTTTATCAGTTTGATATTACCTATAAGTTTTCAGTACTTATATTGTTCACATAGTTCTAATATCTGAGTACAAGCTACCTCCCGCGATTTCACCCACATTTATGATTACTGCTAAGTACCCGTGGTTCCATGTTATATAGCCTATAATCTTCTTGAATATTTATCAAATTCGAAAAGCATTTTTAAGCCTGACTAGTAATTCTAGCGATTAGCGCCTTCAAACATAAAACAAACAAACTATTTAGGTTTATTAGTATTTATAGATTGTTATGATTTTAATGCAGTAATGTAATCTTATAAATATCTTGTATCTTGTATCTTATGTGGGGGCCAGTCAGTGAAGACCGGCGACACTTCGACCCAGTGGGATCTTTTGTGTCGATACTCTCCCAATAACGACTGCCATAGATGTTTATGGCAGCCGGGACCGACGGCTTAACGTGCTCTCCGAGGCACGCAGCAGGCGATAATTGTCAATCAATACGCACATAATTTCGAAAAGTCATACAATTTCCGAAAGTCAGAGGTGCGCGACCTGGGTTCGAATCCATAACCTGTATTGCAATGTTGGTCTACCCACTGAGCTATCGCTGCTCAAATATAAATATAAATATCTTACTTCTTTAAAGTGTGGTAATATAAAGCAAAATGGCCTAATTATCAATTCTGGCGTCCGTAAAGGCTGGATTTATTTATTTATTTGATACCGTAAACATATCGAGTAAGAGACTCTTCATTTAATAACCGTTTCATTTCTTTAAAATTACATTTCTCAACAATCAATACCTCAAAATTATATGCTTCAAAATACAAATTAATATCATGAAAAAAAATATTTTTATATAAATTCATGTAATTTCGTAAGTAAAAGATATAATTACAAGAAAATTACGTAACGTACAATTGCTAGGTAAAATTTAAAAATGCATTAGGCTGTTAGATATCTATTTTTCTAACAAAAGCAGCCATACGCATCGACTTTTTCCATTCGTACAGAGAAATTTAAAAATCATAGAAGTTGTTGTTTAGCAATACATACGTACCACAAAAACTTAACAAAACAATGCTTAGTACGCCACTATGCGCTTGTAATGCTTGTTAAATAGTATAAACAAATGGCAGAGTAATAACATCGTCTTCTTGTTACTATCAGATAACTAATTCTTGCAGGCCTAATCCCATAAGAACGAAACATTTTTAGGGTCCTTATCTGTAGATTCTAAATACAATTATTATTGTCCCAGTTCAGTTTATTATTTCTGTAGTTATAAAAGTCATAGTATAATAAAAAAAAGGATTTATACGATTAAAAAGAACAGATAAATAAGTTAATGATAATGTCATTAGAAAAAGACAACTCCCGCACTAGGAATAATTCCTGTGTCGCGGAGGCCTTTACATACATACTGCCACCATTTCAACCAATATGCCATCCGTCCAGTCAACATTTATTTTAAAGGCGTTTTATGCACTATTTCGCAGATAGTTGCTTTGAGTCTTAAGATATTAATAACAATAATAATAAAATTTATTCGGCTAAAAGGGGTACAATGGCGGAATTAAATCAAATTTAAATTAAATCTTAATATCTAACAATAACTTAATCCCTTAAGAAATTAATTTACAACCAAAATAATAGTCATAGTTATGGCAAGAAAAGCTACTTTAACACCTTTACATTATTATAAGCTACTTGCCTGAAGTAGGTTAGACCTGTGTTTCAGGCGATCACTCCCTAGCTTATATACTTATAAGCTAGGTATGATATCCTTACAAAGATCTTTCAGCTTATAAACGAGTCCAGCTTTAGTAACATCAAGCTAACCGCAATAATAAAATGGTCGCTATCATTGCATTGTCACTTCATGTTCTTCTTTTGTTGCATCCGTATGTCTCCTTAGGATTCATTTGGACTGGGATACTGACACCTACGTCCAGTTATACTGAACTAGCTAGCTATTTCGGTGTTGCCGTAACACAAGAATATTTTCCTAAAACTATAAGTTTATTCTTTGTATATAAGGATAAGTAAGATGATTTTAGATTCTCTGTTTACTTATATAGATATATACCAAATGTCTTTTATTCTATATAAGGTGACACACAAAGTAAAAAATATTTTTTAAATTGTTACTGTTCGACAGCATTTAACCCTATATTTAAACATTATATAGTTATTTATACACTCATAGATGAACCAATCCGTGTTTTAGCGCCCCGTATGATTAAAGTATTCATGCAACTTTAATCAGTTGGTTAAAAAGATTTACTTATAATAATGAAAGTCTGGCAGTCGATATAATAAGTCGTATAACAAAACATCAGTCCCCTATAGGAGCCTACGCTTAAAACGTATCAACCACGAATGTAGTTTTTATCATAACAGTATTATGTGTAATGAAGACAGGATCAATAAAGAGGTCAAATATAAGATGGGCATGCATGGCAGTCGTGGCCGAGCGGTTAAGGCGTCTGACTAGAAATCAGATTCCCTCTGGGAGCGTAGGTTCGAATCCTACCGACTGCGAATGTTCTATAATTTTAAAAATTTTGTAACCAGGTGTAGGAGACAGTACTAGTAAGAAGGTCAAATATTAGATGGACGTACATGGCAGTCGTGGCCGAGCGGTTAAGGCGTCTGACTAGAAATCAGATTCCCTCTGGGAGCGTAGGTTCGAATCCTACCGACTGCGAATGTTCTTTTTGTCTCAAAAAATGAGTCGATATTCTAGAAAAAAGTATTTGTGAATTAAATAAGGCGTTTCTGTTTATAGATTTACTAATAACATTTTTTTTGCTAATGCAATGCTAAATAAATACGTTGAATAGGCTCACAGTTCTCTTTTGAAAAAATTACATTCACTGCCAATATACTGCCAACTAGAATTGGCAAAACTTCGTATGAACATTATATTTATATAGTTCTTATTACTTACTAAGAAACCACAACACTATATACAGTATTCGACATGAATTGGGTATATAGCGACATTGCACAAATAGTGACAAATTAGGGGTAGGGAGCTTAATGCGAGCATTACGTCACACGCTACCCTCATTTGATACATAGAAAATGCACGCACAGGGAGAGCAGCCGATGTACGTTTTAATTTAATCCGTGGATCAGGGAAATAGGCTTTCACAGAGAGTTTTTCTTTTGGAGAAATGTATTGCTTATATTGTTTCACGATAGAAGCGCACAAAAAATTGGAACCTTTAGTAACCTACTTATTTTTTGGATATGACAAATGATGTGTTGGTAGTCGAAAACCGGCATACTATTGTATATAATACCAGTCATATTTATAAACTGGCCCAATGCAGCTTGACAGACTTTACACATCTTCGAGAATATTATGTAGAACTCTCAGACATACATATAACGTAAATGTCTGAGAGTTTCTTGTGATATTGCATTTGCTGTTAAAGCGAGAGATAATTACATAATTATTTAATACGCGCATAATTTCGAAAGTTAAAGGTTTTTAAAGCCTTGCGATCAAACTTATATTAGTCCAACAAATACCAACTACGCTTTAGCCGCTAGACGAACACATTTGTGTGTATAATAATAAGCATTAAGTATGACGGCGCTTCGACGTTTTGAGAGTGTCAAGAAACGTCAAGAATGACAGCTGACATTTTAACAAGCGCGGTTGACGTTTCCCCACTCTGACGCAGCGCCGAGCTCTCTTGCACGCGGTGGTCAGACGGGACATAATCCGTTTGCATCGCGCTCAAGCAGGACGTGTTCGGTGAAGTGTCGTAGTGTCTCAGTTAATTAGAAAGTGCTGATTGTAATACTGTTAATATTTAGTTAAAATAATAATCGTACGTCGTTAATTATCTGTAACACGTGGTTTTAATTCTCCTCGCCCGACTACCCACGATAGTTTAGATCGATATGAACCCTGAATTGACCAATGATGCCCATGTGCCGTTAAGTATTTATTTCCAAAAACCATACAGATTATTTATTATTACATACAAAGGAAATTAAACAAACTTAGGACGCAAAGCATTTAGGAACACTGATACCCTTGGTATGATCTAACTTGAGTTAAATTGTTTACAATAATTATGATCATACAATTTTTATGACATAAAAGAAATAACATAAAAGTTAGCATGCAATGGTACCTTACCTGGTAAATGTTATTTGTATCTGTCTAACGTTTCTATTTGTGTATTATTGAAGCGACCTATTGGTTAAGAAATAAAACTTGAGATCAGGTGGTTATCAATCCCCACCCATTATACTACGACGTAAACTCACTCATAACAGTCATAACACAACCATTTTAGTTTAGCTATATATTAACAAGAATATTAATAAGTGGTAATCTTGTCCAATTGCGTGTGGCGTAGTGATTTAAATGGTCGCCTTGCTATTGCGACTGCGTCGAGTGTTGTGGGTTCGATTCCCACCCGGGACAAAAATTTTAGTGATTCACAAATTGTTATTTTGAATCCAGGCGTGCTTTGTGTCCGGTGTTTGAATGTTTGTAAAACCCCCCGCGATTGAGGATATGTTCCTTTTGCGGAGTTTTTTATAAAATTAATAATTAATAAAATGTATAGGCCAAATAGCCAGTAAAGAATTCATTACTACATACATATTAGCGGTAGACTTTTACCAGGTCTACAGAAATTCGTGCGCCAGCATATTCCACTTACTATGCTGAATATGGACATTTATTCAGTTAATAACTTGCTGTCGAAGATGGGATGCTATTGTAAAACTAGCTTTATATGAGTAGAATTTTATTTCTCTTTTTATTTTAAATATGTGTGCATATATATATGCATTTAATTTACAAAAAGTATTGTGGCTGTATTGTGGTTCTATGATGCAAACCAATTTTATTTTCTAACTTTTATTGTTCATAATAAGTAAATCGCAATAAATTGTACGTGCTTCTTTACCGAACACATGTAAAGCATAATGAGAAGTAAAAAATGTATATACAGAATAAAATATATGTTTTAATAAACGAACGGTATTATAAAATTAAAAAGTGATAGCCAAAAGCTATTAAAATTAATTATAAACAAATAAATTTATTTAAAATGTATAGTTACTGTATGCTTAAAGTGTATTAGAAGTTTTTGAGCCATTCTTTATGAGGCATTCATTATTATCATTGTATGCGCAAAATCGAGACAGCGGGTATATTATTGTCTCATTCTTGCTCATGTGATAACATAATAATTACTTAAAATATGGTAGTTAGGCCCCTAAGTTGAAATATTAGTCCATGATTGGCAGTTATATTTAAATACCACACAGGCGGGTCTTCGACAAGATTGCGTTTCAGACACTAGCTGATACTTTTATCTCTCAAAAATGACTGTCTCGTATGATGGGCTTATTGACCGAGTCGCACTCAATGTCTTTAGATCTATCTCTAAATAATTGCTTATATGGCTTGCTTCCTATAACTTGCAATTTAAGACCATAGATATCAAAATTCAGGATGAATACATCTCTGCCTTCACCTTTTGCGATATAGGCGTGACATTATACTGTATGTAAGAAAAACGATACTAATTTCGAAAATGTTGCTACTACTTAGAAATAAATTTACAACATAATAACTCGTTAATAAATATTAATTAAACAAATGCCGTATATATTTACACAACACAGAAAAAGATACAAAATAAAATGGATAAATAATTTTTATAAAATAAGTTCTGTCCTAAAGCATTCCTCAATAATTTATGAGTTTATCCACTCTAATGTATATACCATCCATTAACATACGTCAACAAGACTTTCATTTCACGGGTCAAATATAAATATTCTCGAAAGTTTCCTCGAAAAAACAGAAATTCAAAAAGAATCATCTTAAACTACTTGAATAATTTTCGCTTAACATTTGACATCAAAATGCCCAGAACAATCTCACAATTTCGTAGCACATTTCAGAAACACACATCGCAAAACAATTTCTTTTTAGCACTCAGAAATTTCTTTTATTTACTTATATTTTTTTTACTTGGTATCACATCATCAAGTTTCTTAACATTCGATTCATAGAAACACGAAATTAGTCGTCAAGGAGTCTAAAGTTACTGTTGGTATAGTTTCTTTGTTCTCTCACCTCTCGGCTTGTAACCGGATTAGTCAATTAGCCGGTCAAGCCGGGCGTCCGATCCGGATCCGGCTCCGACACGATACAGCACTACATCCGGGCCCCACTTGATTCACAACACTCAACAACACGGATAGTGAGAAATCTGAAGCTTAGTACTTGAATCTTGGGCACGGGTGAAGATTTTGTGAAGAACATTGTTATATGAAGACTCGTTACTAATATTGAACTCGAAGACAATAACCATGGAGAAGGCAACTGTGGATGTGGATATATTATGGATGAGTGAAAGTGCCTATGTAAACGTAGCAAATTTGTAAAGGCGTGTGTAAAGACTAATATTCCAGGGTATAGTTACAATGCTTAGTAAATATTGCTATTGACAAGCTTTCACAAATAAATTTCTGTGTATATACCTAATTTCTAAGATACAGATCAATATTGAGAAACAAGTGAGAAACGGCCATGAATTATCGCGTGAACTTGAGGTCAGAGATCAAAGGTCATAGTCATTTCGGGGGTATATCGACTATGCTGAGTCGAATGGCGTTGACCGCGAGTCTCTAGCTCTTACGGTTCTTGCTTTGAATGTTGTATAACAGACGGACGGACACAGCTTTTGTATAAGAGTATTTTCGAACTCTAAAATACAAATTATAAGAATGATAATTGTATATAATTCATATTAAATCCACAATACAAGACTTTTATTCCCTACCCTTTTTATATAATTCTTCGGTAGCTAACTTATTTTTATATGTTTATTTTTAAAGTTGATTACAGTCAGTTTGGTTTACAAATTACTAATATTCTTGTTAACTACTCCTCCAGCTAAGCAAAACGCTTATGTTAGTTGTTATGTTCAAACCGACGATCTCTCAATCGCAAATGCTATTCTTTATCCATTAAGGTACATCACAGTTTTTTTTTTTCAACTTAGTTGGCAAGCAAGTATACGGTCCACCTGATGGTAAGTGGTCCCCGTAGCCTATGGATGCCTGCAACACCAGAGGCATCACTTGCGTGTTGCCGACTGATTAGGAAATGAAGTGGGAAGGAGAAGAAGTGGGAAGGGGAAAAGAGGGTGATTGGGCCTCCGGCACTCTCACTCACCGAACGAAACACAACAATAGGAATACTTATATTTGTCGTCCATATTCTGTGAGAGGGTAGTCCTTTCCGCGGTCGAGCCGGCCCATTTATGCTGAAATCAGCGAGGCTCTACTACTCGACTGGTTAAATTTATTAACATCTAATAGTAAATTTAGTTATGGCTAGCAAAGTGCTTTTGCAGTACTCTCTCAGACATCTGGTGTTCTTGCCCATAGGTAAATAACTCCGCTATTGCTGGATATGCGCTTTTGGGATGTTTTATCAATTTTATTCTGGTCATCTGGTTGGGCAACCTAAGTTCATATCTGCCAATCGTGAAATTTTATCACGTTCGACAGTTTAATCTGAGGAAAGCGAGAAAACAAGAACGTTTTGTTGTCAAAACCATTATATCATTAATTGGACACCACTATCACGAATTGACCATGGATTGTCATCTATTACTTGAGAAGCTGCTAAACGGATACCCTGGTCAGCAGTGCTGCCTGTGTTGCAACCTGAGGCACTCCTCAGCACCGGAATAAATTGATGTATATAATAGAAATGTTTCTATAATCACTATTATCGAAACATTATCATACATCTATTTATTCTGCTGATTAATTGCCTCGGCAATGCAGCAGTAGTGAATGCAGTTGCTGTGCATGAAGTTAAGGTCTCGGATTCGATCCCTGGGATAGGTACAGCGTCATTGGGTTTCTGTAAAGAAATTCTCAGTAACAAAACGAAAAGTGGAACGGTGGACGCCAAAAGACCCACTTCATGTTACATGGGAACTATGTAAAAACATAAGCAGTGCAGTGTGGGACTAATACATTTGTGCCTACTAGCGTTGAAAAAAGCAGAAAAAATCCCGTTTCTTTCCAATTCCGTTGTTTTTTTCAATGTTTAATTCGAAAGTTTCAAGAAAATTTGCCAGTATATATGTATTTCATGTTTTTTCCAATAAAACCGAAAATATTGAAAGAAACGGGAAACATTTTCATGTTTTTTTTTTCAAATCCTTACTTTACTTACTATAAGTACGGGATTTAACTTAGGATATTCTATGCTGTAACTCTTTCCATAATAATACCTACGTACCGATAAAATGTAGGGTAGAATGAAAAAAAATCAACGAGCTAGGCGCGCACGCCCCCACTGTTGTGCATCTAGTATTCTGTCAGTTGCATAAATAGTTTTATCAATTTACGTTCACCTATTAAAATATATTTCAATTTCAATAAAACTTGTTTTTTTCAACTTTTCAAAACATCAAGTGCAACATTCGAAAGAATCCTGTTTCTTTCCAAAGGATTCCTTCTGTTAATTTTTCTATGTGACATGCGAAGAAAAAGGGGAAAACCCACAATTTGTTCTATCCGTGAAAAAAAAACTAATTGTTATTTTCGGCATTTTCAACTCTAGTGCCTACCTACCTCGTAGGTAACACAGGTGTATAATCCACATCAGATTAATTACTATTAATCTAATCCGAAAGTATAAACGTTTTGTTTAAATAATGTCATAATGCTTGGAACATCTCTCAAGTGTTAAACATTCTCGTAAATAAAATAAATAGACCAGTTTGGGGAGGCCAGTATCTACCGCTTAAGTTTGGAGCCACTAGGACAGATGGCAATAAGTTCATTGGTTTATTTCGCTCCATTCTTGGTGATTATACAGCTGCCGTTGGGACCATATTATGCTTTTCTTAAACGTCTTAATGTTTAGCTTAGTAATATATTTACTTGTGACCCAGATGTAGTTGTAGAAAAAATATAACTTATATTATATGTAAAATCAAATATGTTATCATTAAAATTAAGAAGAGAATTGAGCAAGATCTGAGTGTGTTGCACTTCTGCTTAACCTTATTATGGATTTAAATGTGTAATTTTATAATAAACTAGCAGGGTGTTACGACTTCGGTCGCGTTAATTAAATATTACTTACATTACTCATTTGTAACTGTTCGGGTAATATAACCGAACACCTCATACACTCGTACATATATACATGCTTGTGTATATGCACGTAATAAACAATATTATATATTGACCTCGAAATTAGGCATAAGTCAGTACATAATTTACATTCGCGTCAACCGGGTTCCGATTGCAACATTTTGTACTTATCAAACATTTCATAGAACATTAACATTCTTTAGTTTAGTAGTTAACATTGTATTATTTTAAGTGAAGTGAAATAAACTCTATTTCTGCACGTTAATCGAACTTATTATTTATAAGCCCACTGTATGCTAAACACCGCCACAGTAACATAGGGAATATCCCTGGATATATAAGCTTTCTATTAGTGATAGAATATTATGATTTCTGTTATGTAGCGGTTTAGTAGTTTAATAAATTACCCTCTAGATGAATATATACAAACTATATATTTATAACATTAGTCTTATTCGGTTTGATATAAGTCTAATATTAGACTGGCTTGATGGCGCAGCAGTAATAAATGTGACTAATGCGCATGAGGTCTCGGGTTCGATTCGCAGGTCTACCAAAGTATTATTGGGTTTTTGTAAAGAGGATATCAGTAACAGTACATAGGCAGAAACTGTTCCTAGTAGACGGCACTATTACGAAGTTTATACACGCTTCCTAATACAGGTGACACTGCCTGCATTCGAGGATATAAGCATTAGACTAGGTGACATATTACAACTGAATATTAGAATATATTACAATTAAGAATTAGTGGGTGGTGGGTAGGCGTAAAATGAGGTGACAGGAAGTTCCACACATACTCACGTTGGCGTAGATACGAACAGCTATTAGGCATTTAAAGATATTGTTTGCATAATTACCTTTGCTAAAGTAGTATTCGTGGCCATACACAACGAGAATCCTCTATTTAGAATTTGTTATTATTGTTTTAGTTTCGCATCCTATTCGAAGATTTAACTGGGGCTTTGTTCTACAAACAGAGTCCACTTGCATCCACACGCGGACACTTTGAACTAATCCCTGGATATTGTTCAATAGTGTAATGCTTAATGTAAATGTTGTCATAGGGTGTGAACCGCTTCACTGCTTTCGAAGAGTTTTCTTTTAGATTAGAGTTTGTGTCTAAAACTAAAACAAACAAAAAAACATTTAAAATAAAGCATTAGATTTATACCTTTCACAAAATTCTTACTCCTTTTATTTAATTGGGCAATGCGCCTTATGCACTCTCCCTTTTCACGGGGAGACGAGGAGGTTATGCCAGGGTCTTTTGAACTTCGGACCTACCGACTAATACCGCGTGCCTGCTCTTGCTGTTGGTGTGAGCGGCTTACTGGACAATTATTTTGTCCCGTATGGGACCAACTCCAAAACACTTTTACGCGAGTTAACAGCGGAGTGGCGACTACTCGACTGGTCAACCGTCAGAATAAGTCCAATAATTATAAGTCCGTAATCTCTGCCTACCCCTTCGAGCACCAGTTGTAACTCTATGCACGTATTAACATTAACACTACATTCACATAATAACACTTGACGCAACAATCAGTAAGGTATACGTCAATACGACGTGTTTAAGTAATCGTGGAGGGGGAAAACAGTGCGTGACGATTTCCGCCCCATTGGTCGCTGGTACAGGCTGAATGCGCACCGGAAGCGTGTAAAGCGGTGGGTACGCCAACTTCCGGCCCCGACGACAACTCCAAACTTGGCCAAATAACTTCGGCGCGTGACGTTGACGTTACAAAAGGGACGATTTTTTGGATATGTGTGTTATTTTTTTAGCTCGGAAATATAAATCGTGACTTTTTTGTTGTCTTAATTTACCAAAGCGTTAGCGAGGTTATGTTTTATTTTTATGTATATGTTTTACATAAAAAATTAACCAGTGCACTGTTCTTGCGGTTTATTTAGTGTTTGAAATAATTTTCAATATCCATAGTCACGAGTGCGTGTACCTATGCAAAAATAAAGCAGTCCCTACAAAGCACATACCTAAAAATTTATAATCGCACTTCTATATTACCGAAGCAGTTAGAGGTATGTATATTATATCCACATTTCACTAGTGCTGATTTGAAGGCCCAATAGGTTGTTAACGTTTACCAGGCACAATTTCAGACTCTGTGCATCTAAGAATTTCTAAGCAGAAAAACATAACAACACTTTGACCAACCCGTGAATCGGACTCAAAACCTTATACATAGCAGTCGCATTCACTACCACTGCTAACCGAGGCAGCCTAGCACAAACATAAGTTAATTCACAACAGCACATTTTGATTTTATAATCGTTACTACCGCATAACCGCAACATCATCACCTTTTTTTACGCGTAGATAAACTTAGACGTAAGATATAATTACGAAAATAACAAAATTGTAATTACGTAACACCTTACAAATAGGGTTCTCTATAACACACGACGAAGTTAATTAACATGCAAATAACATAACAAATAACAAAACCAATTAAATAACACAAATCATAAAACAAATGAGACTATTTTAATCACAATTTTAGGATCCCTCACATGAAAGCTAGTGTCCTTTGTCCAGAAACTATAAAGCTGAACCTCAATAAAATTAATGCGAGTGTCCAAACTTGGGGCTTCACATGCAGAACAGTAAAACGTGAACTCATCACTAATCAAGCGGGTTGAGGTTCGTCCACGGCGAGAATACATCTACTCGTCTACTATTACAACTCTCCTAGCTAAACCCAGCCGTTTAACGTTTAGCTGTGGTTCAGTCTGAAAACTTTGGTATAGTATAAGTATATAAAACACTTTTATATAATATAAAAATATGCCCCATTTCCTCTCACTCTGTTTAGTAAAATTGATGACATGACGCTTAGTGTTATAAAAAATCGATTCTTTGTTCTCGCGGCAAAATTGCGTACAAATATTATTAAATCTAGGTAGCAAACGAGTACATAGCCCACTTGATGGTAGTGGTTTCCGAAGCCTATAGGCACTTGCAACACAAGAAATACAGTACCCGCGTTGTCGACCATTTCAAAATTTGTGGCTGCGCTGCCAACGAAAAGAGATATCTAGTCTCTTGTTGACTGCCCGATAACTTCTGGAGGAGCCTGGAATCTCCTCTATTGGATCCTATTTACCAAAGGAAGCGGAGGTTCTTCTCTGGTCGAAATTCTCTAGTTTCAGCAACCACTAGTCCTAAGCAAAAATCCCTAGCACAAACCCAGTTTAAGAGAGGGTTCTAACTATATTGTGTGATTTATTTACGTGCACTGTGAACATACCCTAAAAGGAATTACAATGAAAGATCGCATGTTGCACAGTTTGAGGGCTAAAGTTGCACTGATATTTGTTCACAAACAACTGTCATTAGACCCTCGCTAATTACTGTTCGAATTTACAAACTCTTTGGATCAAAAGCTGTGGATTCGAACTTATTATGTAATGGACCGTACTTTAATTTATTATCGCGATGAAAGAGTTGCGATGCAATTTGTTGAAGTTGTCTAGCTATTCTCTAACTAAAATTGATGAAGATAAATTCTTCATCAAGTTTGGTCAAATATATTGCTCGACTTAGTAAATTTTAAACGTATTTGTAATTTGGTAATATCTTAAAGTTATACAGAGATTATTAACAAAAGTACGAAGTCTAGTCTATTTTGGACTTTTAGTCTAACATGGACTATGTCAGCCTATTATACTGTTAACATAACAAAATATTTTTTAAATAAATTGGGGTATATTATTGGTGTCCAATTAATTACTAGTAATGAAACCCAAGCTTATAAGATTAGTAGTACATACATACATAGATTCACGCCTGTTTCCCAAAGGGGTAGGCAGAGACTACGGATTTCCATTTGCTATGATCCTGAGACACTTTCCTGGCTTCATTCACTTTCATTACATTCATCATACACGCTCGCCGGTTTAAGGTGCTCTTAACCTGGCCTTTGTCCAGAACGTCTCCGATCTGGTCAAAAAAAGTTCGCCTAGGTCTGCCTCTTACGACTGTTCCATTCACACTAGCCTTATAAACTTTCTTAGTCAGCTTTTCTTGTCCATTCTTTCTACATGGCCAACCAGCTTAACATACCCTTTTCTATTCTTGTTACTATAGCCACTTACATGCCGCATATGTCTCTCAGCGCTTTCATTTCTACAGCAATTATTCTGCTCTCATGCTTCTTTTACCATACCCAACTTTCACTTCCATGCATAAGTGTGTATAAGGTTAGTAGTAGTTCATATTTTTTAGGATATTTATATTAAGATGCTCTAAAGAGAATCTTTCTCGGCCTTAGTGCTGATATAATTTTCCAACAAATAAAGTGAATCCTCTGGACACCAGTCCATAAACATTCTAGCCTATTATTGAGGAATGTTTGACTCCCTTAATATGTGAATATATTAAGATAGCAAAATGTAGGTATAGTACCTCTCTGTCCTCTATATAATTATAAACCAACTCAGTTCTTATTTTTAAATATATTCTAAATGAACAAGGGATTAGGAATAAAATAAAATAAATAAATGTGAGGTGAGGAATGAACTTTGGTCGGTATTGTCCATGTATGGAGTGAATAGCATCCTCACGCGAGCTCTGAAATCTCTTTATGATGATTCCAGAGCTTGTGTTAGGATAAATGGGACCTACACAGAATAGTTTAGCATCGAAAAAGGTGTTAGACAAGGATGTGTAGCGTCACCTTGGCTGTTTAACCTATACATGGACAATTGTTTAAAAGATTTAAAAGATTGTGAATGGGGATTAAGAATGAATAAGTTACTTGTCAAATGTCTTCTTTATGCCGATGACCAAGTAATACTTGCGTCATCAGCAGAAGAGTTGCAGGCGATGGTAACTATTATGCATGGTGCTTTTGAGAGTAAAGGAATGAAAATAAATGTAAGCAAGACGAAAGTAATGGTATTTGAAAAGGAAGAGTGCGTGACGATGTGTAATATTATGATTGATGGAGAAAAAGTGGAGCAAGTGAAAGAGTTTGTATATTTGGGTACTTTGTTTACAAGGGATGGTAAACATGAGGGAGATATTGAAAGAAGAACGATTGCGGGAAACAAAGTGAATGGAGCTCTACGCGCTTTTATGAACAGTCGAAATGTTTCCGAAAAGGCACGTTTGGCTGTTCATAGAGGACTATTAGTGCCCACACTTATGTATGGAAGTGAAAGTTGGGTATGGCAAAAGAAGCATGAGAGCAGAATAAATGCTATAGAAATGAGAGCGTTGAGAAATATATGTGGTGTGACTCTGAAAGAATAGTGGCGGAATAGTGTGATTAGAGAGAGATGCGGCATGAAAGTGGATATAGTGACAAGAATCGAAAAGGGTATGTTAAGCTGGTTTGGGCATGTAGAAAGAATGGACGAGGAAAGACTGACTAAGAAAGTTTATAAGGCTAGTGTGAATGGAACAGTCGCAAGAGGAAGACCTAGGCGAACGTTTCTTGATCAGATCGGAGGCGTTCTGGACAAAGGCCAGGTTAAGAGCACCTTGAACCGACGGGCGTGTATGAGGAATGTGATGAAAGTGAATGAAGCCAGAGAAGTGTGTCAGGATCGTAGCAAATGGAAATCCGTAGTCTCTGCCTACCCCTCTGGGAAACAGGCGTGAATCTATGTATGTATGTAAAATAAATAAAATTAGGACCTAAAATAAGGTACTTATTCCATTATTTCATGTCGCGCTACCTTTTTTAAACAATACACTATCGCCGCTCGACCGCTATTGTTATTTTTTTACTGGTCGATGTTTGGCTGCGTCCGTTTGGTGTTTAACTTTCTATTTATTAGTGTCTTTTGTATATAAATCTCACTAAACTACTTTTAGCTTCGTTAAATCTTTTATTTAAGGAGACAATAAAACTGTAATAACCTTTATTTAGGACAGTAATAAAAAAATCACTGAAAGAAAATTGTTGCTAATTATGATACTTTTGCTCAACGGTATGGTAAATTTATTCGAGCTCATATATACAAAGTTGTTGTTAAGCATTGTCTAATTAAAGATAAATCAGCACATGAAGCCAAGCAGGTGATCTTTAAATCGTTGTCCACACTTACTTATGATGCTACTCAAGACATAGTTAAGATAATATCGTAAGCATAATATTTATTCATTTTAAACTAAATCTCATATAAAATCTATCTTATATCATAATTTGTATGCGCAATATTTTAGACTAAGATTAATTATAGATATAACGTGTTAAAGTACATACATATATTTCCCGTAATATGTTTAGAAATTTGTAAATATATATACTAGTTTTGTATATATATTTACTAAATGTATGTATGTAATGTATTATAGTAAAAGTATTTAGAGCAGCACAAATCCTAAACTTTTCTAACTTCTTTATCTTTTTAACTATACATAGTACCTTATATATTTATTTATATAATCTATATATTAATACGTGAAGCAAAAACTTTGTACCCCTTTTTACGAAAGTTGCGCAAACGGAGGAATATGAAATTTAGCACAATTAAAGTTTATATGGAGAAGGAGTGGCGAATCCTAATATTTTTATAAAATATGCATTAGAAATACATAAAATTAATGAAAAAACACTACACGCACACAACCATGCAATTGACACAAGCAGTCGAATCGCGTTCGTAGTATTTCGGCATGGTTCGGTTGATGTCGTACAATTCTTCGTAACTATGGTTACATACCTTAAGTATCTATAATATTGCAATTTCGCGGTATATATTATAATAACGATTAAACTTAAAATTTAAATCAATTATGGTCGAATTTCGACCATTTGGGACCGCTAGTATTTATAATTGTATGTCTCATATTCTGTTTCTTTTACAATAGAAAAGACAACAATAGAGTAAATATGTATATTATTACAATACTTAAAACGTTTGATTTTTATTTTTGTACTTATTATTTTTTGTATTATGTTATTGTTTTGGGACTTCACGATACAGGCTTGCGTAGTATGAAAACTACAGAGGTATTTTTGTTTAATTTTGGCAGCGCTTGGCAAATTACTTAATTTTATTTTATAAGATGTTTCAGATTGATGAGTTTTTCTAATTTGTAAAATGCTGTAATAAACAATTTTACTAACTACCTGACCCGGCCGCGGCCCCGACGGCGGCGTAACGTTTCGCTGGGTGCGTAAGAGTTCTAGAGGCGCCTATTTCTTTCTATCATCCCAAATACTGCACGTGATCATAGTCTACAATTACCGTTTAACATGATCATCATCAAAGGCAGGCCGGGAGCTTCTTTGCGGCCTTTGTACTACAAAACAAGTGAGAATCGGCAATGAATTGCCGTAAATCTTAGAGTTCGAAAAAATTGTTCATAAAATATGCAAAGGTGACATCATACCACGTGACCTTGACCTCAGAGGTCAAAGGTCATAGTCATTTCGGAGTATACCGACTATGCTGAGTCGAATGACTTTGACCGCGAGTCTCTAGGTCTTACGGTTTTTGAGTTGAAAGTTGTATAACAGACAGACGGACCGACGGACGGTCGGACAAAGCTGTTGTATAAGAGTTTTTTCGAACTCTAAAAGCCTCGTTATTTAAGCGATCGCCTCACCATTGCCATTGCGCCGAGTGTTGTGGATATATATAGATCTCCACACGGGACAAACATTTGTGTGATCGACAAATACACAGTTGTTCTGAGTCTGGTTATTCTTTGTGTTTGTTTTTTGTATTTTTGTAAAAGTCTCCCGCGATACAGGATTTATCCCAAGGCAAGGAAATTACTAAAAAAAAGAATTATCTTAGAGGACAGTACCTATTTATTCCTAATGCGAGCATAGTCTTAAAAAAACTAAACAGGGCACGTTTTTAACGACTACTTACGCGCTCTTAGTCCATGAGTGAAATACAGATAAAATGCCTAAATCGCAGATGACTTTATGAACATTCCACAAACGAACACAAAGAACATCCAAACTCGCCACAACACTTTGTGAATCACAAATCAAGGTTTCCCGTGTGAATTATGAACCCATAACACTGGGCGTAATGACAATAACGAGGCGACCACTTAAGCCAGTAAGTCACCGGTGCAAATCGTACAAAACCATCGTAAATTTACAAAATTAAATTAACTTCATAAACATTACAAAACACCGATAATAATTATCTTTTTAGCCATAACTAGCCACCAACACTTATTTAAATCTAGCTAATGCGGAGATCCATAATATTACACTGTAACTAAATTTTCACTACATATTACAAAACAAAGTCCTCCGCCGCGTCTTTCTGTCTGTCTGTTCGCGATAAACTCAAAAACTACTAAACGGATTTTCATGCAGTTTTCACCAATAAACAGAATGATTCATGAAAAAGGTTTAGCTATAATTTGTTATGGTTTTGTACTACCCGTGCGAAGCCGGGGCGAGTTGCTAGTTCAAAATAAAAGAAGAATCATGCGAAACGATTGAGAAACACCGAAGATACGTAACAGAAAATATGGGCCAAATTGAAAACCTTTAAATAAAGGCCTATTAATTGAACGCAAAAGAATTTATTCCCACACACAATATACCTACGGCAGAACGAACAAAAATAAAAAACCGGTGTTTCACTATTATCTTCACGTAGAAATATGACGTCCTATTCCCATCGAAGCGGAAGTAAAAACGTTCGCATATTTCCGTCATCTCCGATCATTTGATGTTCCGTGAATACTCCGACGATATTACAAATTCGCGTTGTTATTAAATTCCTGTATTGCCTGCCACTCATCTGTCTAGTTTTTGTGGAGCGGTTAATATTTCGAGAAGAGCTCCCAATGTGGAGCAATGTATCTTAATACTAAATATGACATTACATATATAGTCACGTTTGTATATATGAAGTAGGTAGAGATATAATTACATGTACAGATGGCGTAGTGACTGCAATCGCCTCGCCACTTGGCAGCGGCCTGCACCGAGTGTTGTGGGTTCTATCCCTACGCGGGACAAATTGTGTGAATTCCGAATAGTTGTTCCATGTCTAGGTGTTTGTTGTGTCTGTTGTTTAATTATTTTTAGAACAGCACAGAAAATAATCCTAGTGCGAGGATAGACTTTGAAAAAATATATATTCAAACCACATTCCATAAACTGAAAGGCTAGCTGATGATATATAATTGTAGATTTTAACTCCCAGGTAAAGCAATGTTCAATGAAAAATTGGGCCTGTAGTGTGTTTTACGGACAGCTGCATTTAATTTGACAAGTCTTAAAATATCAGATATTATTAAAATCTATTGTCGTACCCCTACTACCAGATTTGAAACGCTTGTATCTTATTTATATTTGCATCGATTTCAATTTCTTTTTGTATTTTAGCGTTTAGGTAATGTAACAATTTGACTTAAATAATGAAATATTGTGAGGCAACTACCCTATTCCCGTTTGAATTATATAATGCGAACGATTAAAAGTTATTAATACTCATATATACTAGTATAATAGTAAGGTAAAATCTCATACGTTCTTTTAAATGAACGAACACAAATATGATAGGGATTCAAATAAACACGATTGCCGTTTTCAGATCAAATATACTTTCTATAAACGTATGCTAACAATTGTGCGAACGGCAGGATTATTAAGTGCTCATGCTAATGCACCAAATTGTCACATTAATAACCTACAATTCGATTATTCGATCCACCGAACATAGACATAGTTACTGTAGAGCTATGTCCAGTAAGTCACAATCGAAAGATTTGTGATTTATTCATTTTGGTAGTTGGTGGTAGACAATTTGAGACATATTTTTAAGGTGAAATATTTTTGTGCCTTTTATAACAATAATTAAATACAGATTTTATTAACGGGATTATTATTTAAAATGTAACCGTTAAAATAAACAATGTATTGAAACTTGTTTTTTCAACATTTGCAATTGACTACGAGTTTGAAGGTGTACAGAGCAAAAAATGAGATTGATAAGAAATTCACATTCTCAGTTCAATTGTTTATCTGTTAAAGCATTACGTTATAATCATATGGCAACATTGCGAAGCCAAGGGCAGCATCTAAAATAAAATAACTTAAAAAAAGTAACAACTATCAAATCATCTATCGCGATTTACTTCTTTTTTTAAAAGCCTGCATGGATTCCCTTTGTATACACACAACGAAAAAGTATTGTGTCTTGTTTCTGATATGCGATCATTAGCCTCTTGGCCAACGCTAATAATAAAATGCGCAAAAGGCAGTAAATAATTATCTAAGAGATGGGAACCTTTGGTGGCTAAGCGACAACGCTGACAACGCAGCGAAAGGACAAAAACATATATTGCTTTGTTAGTCACAATGGACACCTAAAATAAACAATACAACTATGAATACGTGCGTTGACGTCAGTAAATATTAAATGTTATACGTAGCTAGTTAGTCGACATTGACATTAATACTTAATCAATTCACAAAACTCTCGAATTCATAGTTCAACTGGTCTATGGGGTATACCGCCTCCGGCCTTTTAACTACAATTCCGTACATTTACAGTTTAATATTAACCGAAGGCGGTTCATGACTATACTTATTCAAGTTTGCTTATGATGGCATATCCAATGGCCATTGCTACTTTCAGTTAAAGTCACAGTCAACAATCTTTATTTCCATAAAAATATGTGAACGCTTTAACTTGTTAATTAACTTACATAATTATTATAAAAATAAAACCGCAAAAATAAAAGGAAATAAAAATATTGTGTCAATAGCCAATGTCTTCTATTACTTATTAATTTCTTTTATAAACGGCCTGTGAGACTTTTATTGATACATACTTTATGTATAGACTCACGCCTTACTCCCAGGAAGTGTGCACTTACTACGGATTTCCGCTTGCTATCATCTAATCAGCTTATTTCCCATACAGTTTCCCAGGCGAGGAAACTGTATACTATACAGAACATTTGGTCTGAACGAAAAGGTAATATAATGAAGCTTGCATTCAAAATAATATACACTCACACACACAAACAGATAGACACACACACATACATACATAATTAAAATAAATTATGTATTGTAATAAGTAGAATATGTGAATGTGTGTAATTGTGTGTATGTGGTAGAATATTATTATTATTATTATTATTAAGTAAAAAGTGCACTTCGAGGAAACTTTTCCTAGCAAAAACAGGTTATACCTAACCTAGATTGGAAAGCAGCGGTTTCAACATTTTTGTCATTAATTTGCCAGTCTGTATGTACTCTTCAGAATTTTTGTACATAATGCTATCTGTTGCTCTGATGTAAATAAATAATTATTATTATATAACGAAACTCAGTTGCTGACATTGATAGGATGTATTAAAAAACTTTCGTACAGAACTTGTTTGAATTATAAAGGTTAAAAAGAAACAACTTTCACTGTTCACTCTTCAATGTAGAAGTTATTTAGGCTTTATCGAAAGTAGCAGTCGTGGCCGAGCGGTTAAGGCGTCTGACTAGAAATCAGATTCCCTCTGGGAGCGTAGGTTCGAATCCTACCGACTGCGGATTATCTTTTTGTGGTAATAATTTTGCAAACAGGGAGTAAGGATTAGTTAGACGGTCAAATATCGGAGAGTTACGCATGGCAGTCGTGGCCGAGCGGTTAAGACGTCTGACTAGAAATCAGATTCCCTCTGGGAGCGTAGGTTCGAATCCTACCGACTGCGAATGTTCTTTTTACATTTATTTATTTAATGATAAGATTCTTAATGTCAATACAACTTGTATTGTAAATATAGTTATTTTAATGTATTAAATCATTATTCAATACTTTGCATTTAGGCAAAGGTTAAGTTTAGTTTAGGTTTTTAAAATTAGCTTTATATTTAATTATATAATTAAATATATAGCTAATTTTATTCAATTATCTACTAAAATGAATTAAATCAGTTAAAGTTGTATTAAACAAAGCCAAATGTTAGTCCTCCACATTGGCAAGAGGGTCTAGGTCCGATGACTCTACCGATGTGAATTCACTCCTAACACAAGCATACCCTTAAACAGTCAACAAATGATGTGTCAGTGCTTTAATAATTATTTCTTGATGTATGTAGTTATATGATTAAAATAGGATTGTATCATAGCTCTAGTGTTTTTGCTCATGAGCTCATGAGTACCTACAATTCCCGGCTAATCTGTTAGCAAGTTTCCAGGCTGCAGGCAAGATAGGAAGTCACATCTCATACTTGGGAGGCCAGCAGGTCGTGTGTCATTCGGCTGCCATTGCGTCTTACAGTTTGATTTATGAAGTCAGGCGCTAGCAAATATCCTGTCCAATGTACTAGCTATTTAGCCAAATCTGGCTACGAACAACTCGAATATAATGTATATCTGACTTTAGTTTAGCTATCGACTAAAATCTGGCTATCTGACTTGGCATATCATAAGAATATTCCATCAAACAATAAGCAAATGAAGTAGCTTCATAGTAAAATAAAAAAATTGCTAAATCGTTGACAGACAGGTGCTGCCCAAATAACTAAAGTTATCTTGTTTTAAACGAGAAACAATTATCACTATAGAGATTATACCTGTGTGTCACAACGGACTTTTCTAATATTAACACAAAGTCTCAGGACACGTATTATTGATCACATCAATTTTTGTCCCACTATTAAATCGTGTGTCGGAATCCACAGCACTTGCCACACTCGAGGCATGATAATGGCAAGGTGAACTGCGCCAGCCATGCATTCTACTACAATAATACATGTGAACATACAAAGTACGACAGAAAAGAAGCTAATTTTGAACCCAATGTCAGATATTATCAGCAAAAAACCTCGTCAAAGTGCACGGATTATATTAAAAATATCGCGGATGCCGCAACGTCATTGGTGTACAACATTTTTACGTATATATGTCATAGATATTATATTTTAAAGAATAATTTACTTCATACTATTTTCCAAGTGGCAAACCATTGGACTGCCATGCACAGGTCGCGAGTTTGATCCACTGGTATGCACCCCTGACTATTCGAAGCTATGTGCGAATTAAATAATTATATATATATAGATATGTGAAGTTTGCAAACCTGCAATCGGCCAGCATGGTGCACTATGGCCTAAACCGTCTCACACTGAGAAGAGGCCCGTGCCCAGCAGTGGAACAGATATATACAGAGCTGATATTATTATATATTATATAATATTACACAGTTTATGTCCGCGAATGCGCCATAATTATGTCAATAATTACCATACCTCTTAAATACAAAATAAAAACAAGTTACAGTAATTACTAATGTCATTAATTATAACATTTATAACATAATTTATTTATTTGATATACGTAGAAAATTCTCTTCACAAAGCTTTTCTCTAGAAATAAACATTGAACATGATAAGTGGAACACGTGTATTATTATACAGTTACTTATTACTTAATATTTACGAGGCACTTAGCTTTATATTCATAAAAGTTCATTGAAATGTTTTTTGTTTTATAACTAGTACCTTTTATCAGCCTCGTTATACATGGCATAAGTTTGCCCTGGTGATGTTAAGGGCTGGATAGTGTTATTTTTTTAAGTTATTCGTAGTAGCAACGCGGAGTCTATAAGTTGCTGGGTACTGCAATAGGCTCGAAGCCTATTACATATGTGGGACCTAGAAATGTAAGTGCGATACATCTCTCTCTTCTCTTTGGGAAATATGGAGACGCGATATTATGTATGTATAATTAGACATATTGCCTTTATATAACCAGGTTTATTTTTGCAGAACTATTACAAAGGCACGTATTTTTAGGTCTTGATTTTATTAAATGTTTGTGGGTCTTACGATTCACTTTGATTAGTTCCTCAGTGTTGCCGCTAGAGGCGCTGCTGACACTTTCTGTAGTATTTTAATTCTGTTAGTAGTGTCGTTAATATATATACATATATTAACGACACTACTAACAGTATGGCTTTATGTTTATGTAACATGATGTGTCTATTTCAATATAGTTGGACAGAAGTGTAAATGACTAAAATTCGGCAACAATGTAATGCAAATACAAATAAAAATGCGTAATAGCAGTGACTAGTAAGTTTATACTTATCTACTGAGCATAGATACAGCCAGTGCTGAAAATTTGAAAATTTTCTTACAAAACTCAGAGCCTAAACATTGTCCAACCCAAGGATTGAACCTGGGAATACACAATCATCCGGTACGTAACGCAAATATAGGCTAACGATAATATCAAATTTCAATTTCGCTTCACTTTCATCTTAGTACCTATTTAATTATAATGAGTACAAATAAATTTAATATTGTCGGTAATTATCAACGAAACGGTGTTAGAGCACTATCATAAAAATATATAACATAATTGAATCACAAACTCAAAAAGATTCGCAGCCGGTAGGATTCGAACCTACGCTCCCAAAGGGAATCTGATTTCGAGTCAGACGCCTTAACCACTCGGCCACGACTGCTTGATGAATGAACATCGAATACTGGGCTTACACTTATAGCTTTTATGTTTTGAAAGCTTGGTATAACCTTCAATCATTTTAAACTCACTTTAAAAAGTAGGTAGCCATTGTTTCGTCTGTATATTTTTTGGTACTCATTACCTTTCAAGTTGGTAAATAATTCCTGTTAAGTCTACGTTTCTCTTATATCTGAGTAGCCCCGTATTAATAAGAAAAATATAAGTTTTACTTATCTTAAATATTAATTGAAGGTGTACTTATCCGTCCATTTGAACCGTAGCAGATAGCGCATATGTTTGCGGGCAATAGATTGGGCGAGTCCAAATCCCAAGCAAGTTAAAAGGGCAAGCAGCACGGAGTCTGGAATTGTACCCGGTAGACGATAGGCCCGTATAAAGGATACAATGGGTTCACTACTTATTGCGTGGGATAAACCATAACTGGCGAAATGTGGGTCAAATACACACCTGCCTATATCTTCGCGGATACACCCTTGCCACTGTGTATTCACGTAGTGTAGAAGGAGTGTAAATTAACTTCCACAACTGTCAATTATGGTGATTGTTTTACTAACCGATTTTTAAATAGAAAGGAATTCTAAATCGAGAGGCGAGATAGCCTCCATTTAAAGTTTATTTATGCATGTTAGTCATAAAAATTATTAATCTCTGATAAATCCATAATTACGAGGTGATTACACCAATTTTACATTTGAAAATTTATTTAGCATTGCATATTTGATACAAACTATAAATTTAGACCGTACAGACATCAAACCCGTAAAGTACGTACAGAAACTAAAACAAACATTGGTCCACCTCGTCAAGTTTCAAAAAGCAAGCTCTAAATCCCACTCGTATTAGCATACAGATCGATCACGGATTTGCGTACGACATTCCAGACGTCCGGTATCTAACTAGGATACCTAACTACCTACAATATATGTAGCCAACGTTAAGTTAACAAATACTGAAACTACGAAAGGGTGTACGAACTTCGGGTTGTAGCGGTAACCTTTCTTAAATAGGGTTTGTTTGATCTTGTAGCCTAGTAGTCTGGACGACACTGGAAATCTATGAAAACGACTATAAGAGACATAATTGTACTTTTTTATTCTTTTAAATGTAAAAGGTACTATAAGTTAGCTGATAAACGACTTGGGTGACAATATTTGTTTTGTTTGTTCTAATGTAATCAACTGTCTTAAAAAACAATTAATGTTTAGAGAAATAAATAAATTCTTAATTAGAGTTCGAAAAAACTCTTATACAACAGTTTTGTCCGTCCGTCCGTCTGTCTGTTATACAACTTTCAACTCAAAAACAGTAAGAGCTAGAGACTCGCGGTCAACGCCATTCGACTCAGCATAGTCGATATACCCCCGAAATTACTATGATCTTAGACCACGTGACCTTAGAATCTTAGAGTTCGAAAAAATGGTTTTCGAACTCTAAGATTTACGGCAATTCATTGCCGATTCTCACTTGTTTCTAATTATTATGAATACGAATGTGAGTTTATTTGATTGTTACGCTTTCACAACTTATCTACTCGACCGATCATCATGAAATTTCGCATATATGTTGTCGGGTTCAGTTAGCAGGCAAAATCTAGTGGCTTATAATTATTGTGCGTTGTGGGACACTGCCAATCCGCCACTCAATCTTTAAGGGAAGGTTTTGTTTACAACAAAATACCAGTAAAACGACTACCACTGCTAAAGGGGCAAGTAAGCACACTTTACCAGCAACAATACATATTTTTAAGTCCCTTATAATAGGGACCTAGGGCCTTTTACCGTCTGTGTGCCGAGAAACCGAAAAGCCCAATAACACTTTGTTCGATGCAGTAATCATACACAGATATTGATTACTTGTGAGATTCACACTTCAATACCTGGCTCAGACAAATCATTACTGTATGCATTTATAACGACTTCTTTTTCTTCTTCTTCTCTTCTATTGAACTCCACTAACTGCTTATCATCAGACCGAGCGGAGGAAACTTGCAAGTCTAAAAGTTCTTCATAATGTTTTCAAAGATATGAGAAGTCTGCCAACCCGCACTGAGCCAGCGCGGTAGACTATAGCCTAACCCTTCTTACACAGAAAAGAGCAAATGGCTGATATTATATACATCCAACAATATTCTACAATTTATTAAATCTGAATTGAAAAGCAACATTAGATTGTGGAATAACTAGACACTTTAGAATGCGGCAGATGGTACAGTTCAGCTGCAACATAGATTCAGGGTAACCACAATGAAGTTTCAACAACCAAACTTAACTAAACCCAGTTATTCAAAAGCTCATTTAGACAATAGCGAGTTCATTCTGCCACATAGTTCTGTATACTTACAAATAAACATGAATAAGGTTCATTTTCTTTATACTAGTTGCTACTTAAGGCTCTGTGTACAAATTAAATAGACTCAGATGGCTGAATTCCACCCACCAGAACCGATGCACTCACACATAGACATAATTTTGTAGTGTCATTGCTTACGCTTTATTTTTTATACAGTCAGATTCAAGTTTGCAGTAGCGCCGCGCGACAGTCGTCTCACCGCAACCACTGAGTTAGGTCGTAGGTAGTTCAGTATGTATTTATTATATTTTATATACAACCAGTACTAGTAAATATATATCCATATCAAGCAAGAATTATTTTATGTGACTATGCAAAGGACCACTTCTGATTACCCTACAATATTATGTTCTGAAATAATATTATATGTTTATGCTAATGCATTGGGCTATAACCCGACTTGATCAGAGACTCTGCTTAGTAGACATACAATTCAGCAATCTCTTGGTAAAATATTCAATTAACTGAAATACAAATATGCCAAGATGTAATACGATCGTCAAAGCGCGTATTTCATATCGTGATCAAAATTTGCGACATAAAGGCACTAAAATACTCTTTTTGTTCCTATGTTTTGTTAGAAGCGCCCTGAAACTGTCAGGTACGCTGCCCTAACATTTTAATGAACGTTATTGCTCAGGAGGGCCCTTAATTGCAGGCTTATAAGTCACAATTATAAAATAGCAAGAAGGGTTGGTGTTGTATTTTAGGATTCCGTAGGTATTTTCCCTTTATTTAAACTATATTATAAAATACTGCAAATTCTTAAGCTGAATCTTTCATCAATTCTTTGGCAAATAAATGTGGTAAGACATTATTTTATAAACTGTAACGTTCTTTCAGTGTTGTTCAAATGTATGTGCCTTGCGGTTACGTCTATTATCCTGAGTTCCCACATTCGATACTCAGATCAGGCATTTTTTTGTTAGGGTACTCGCGTAATGGCTTTTTGAACTATCAAGGTAGCCAATGCACTAATACATGGGATTTAAAAAATATAGATAGCGAATTTTGGGATATTGAAGTATAGTATTATGTGATCCCGGGTCGACCAAAATGTTATTAGGTTATTTGTTAACAAATGTAATAATAGCACTCTCTCTTTTCCTGGCTAAGACTAATAAGTCTGGGAGACGCCATCAATTTCGTGGTAAAACATAGTTGAGAAAATGTGGGTGTAGCCATATTTAGCTTGCTATGTCTAGAGCAGGAATAGTAATCCCAACTTTCTAACAAATATTTTAAATGCAAATGTGACTTCGTTTGTTTGTTACGCTTTTACGCTTTAAGTGTTCGATCGATCATCATGAAATTTTGCACGTTGTCAGGGGTACAGAAAAGGACATACATTACAGGACACATATACATAGGATATCTTTCATCCATAAAAATAATTGTTCGCGCGGGGTACAAATCTATTGATAATATGATTCAGAAATTTACTGAAAACTTTGTAACGCGAACGAAGCCGTAAGCAAAATCTAGTATTGTAATAC
Source organism: Catocala fraxini (assembly GCA_930367265.1). Taxonomy (NCBI): domain Eukaryota; kingdom Metazoa; phylum Arthropoda; class Insecta; order Lepidoptera; family Erebidae; genus Catocala; species Catocala fraxini. Next base: position 20,696,254 of record OV884029.1, read on the forward strand.
ATCTCAACTTACCGCTTAAGGGATATCCCATAAAGACTTGAAGACTTAAAGACTTGAAATTAGACTTACGTCTGAATATTCAAGCGTAAGTTTAATTTCAAGTCTTTGCAGTAAAGGTACTCCTAGTTTTTGACCGCGGTTTTGCTCGCGTGAATCCAGGCGCATGAATACCAGAAAATAAAGTGTGTTCATCCATGTCATGCCATGTTACATCCAAATCCGTTCTGCAGCTTACGACTGATGAAGTTACAGACGTCCAAACATCTTCACAAACTTTATTAGTAAGGGGTTAATGTAATAACATCAACTTAAGTATCTCATCAGTGCTTATTTTATTTACGGCTTTTTGTTTACCTTATAAAACTCGAAAAAAGGTATGATTAAATTATATAACATTTGTGTAACCCTAAGTAAATGTTTCTGCTTTTTTTTCGTGAATATAAACAACGCTATGTACGAAGAATCTTTATGGGGAAAGGTTACAGATAAAGTACTTAGAAAAACCAACTGTAAGTCATGCTTTTGACACAGATTCGAACCCACTATTACAGTCAGTATATACAGACCTTCGGTAGTGACACATGTATTATTTAGTCTTAATAAGTTCTTCCTCGTTTTAAGCCGAAACTACAAATTAATAGATTTCATATCTTTTAATAGACAAGTGCTGTTTTACTTAAAGAATCGCTTTGGCACGTACAAACTTTTACACACATTCAAACAACGTCCACACTATATTTGTCTCGTATGGGTATCGAACGCACTATACCGCGTGTTGGTAGTGGCGAATTGACCCTTTCCCAATCAAAAATCCGCGCAGTCAAGTCCTCTATGCAGTCACGACATCAGTTCAGTTAACATTGTAATATTAATTAAGATACGATTAGTTTCTTGGTATTGCACTACTTCCTCACGTGTATGTATTCTAAATGCTCGTTACTGCTTGTTAATTATGTATTATACAAATTCCTACTTACAAACTATATATATAACAAAATTGTGTACAAGTTTTTGTTTGTGCATAATATGTGGACGCCAATATTCATAATAGCAAACCAATTTCAGTGTAGTTTTCCACTTAATGTATCCTACTAAGTTTATTCAGAGATTAAGTCATGTATCTTAGGAAGTCTTCAAAGATACAAATAACAAATACAAAATACACCCAAATTTATAATACTCCCGACATATTATAAAACAAAGTCCCCCGCCGCGTCTATTCGCGATAAACTCAAAAACTACTAAACGGATTTGCATGCGGTTTTCACCAATAGATAGAGTGATCCATGAGTAAAGTATAAGTGTATAATTAGCTAAGGTTTTGTACTCTCCGTGCGAAGTTGTGGCGGGTCTTTAGTGTTACATTTTACACAAATAATTGATCCGTGTGGGATTCGAAACAAGCGCGGCGGCAGCGGCGAGGAGACCACTTGCCCACAGCGCTGTCCGTGCAGCGACTTTTACCTTATACCATCAAGGCGGTAAGGAATTCCTGCAGCCTATAAACACTTTTAATACACAAAATATGACTCGTGCGTTACCAAGTCTAGAGCAAAAAGAATTATGTTTGCAGCATCAAACGCATCAGCATTGCTACTATTCTTACGCAAGTTTTCTGTAAGGCTGTGGAACTACACAAGCGAGTCAGATAATGTTAATAGGTATGCAGATGAATCATGTTCACGCATACGAAATCGCGGGTTCAACTAGTGGAGAATAAATTTCAGTTGTACTATGTTACAGAAAACTTAGCATTACGTATGCAAAACAATAGTGTTGCATAACTAATGTTAGAATACGGCTGAAAAACATTTAGAATTGTTGATTAGGTTTCGCCTCGACCTCAACTATATCGCTTGACCTCGCAAGTAATTTTATAATTTAATATAATGGCCACTGTATACTATTTGCCCGCACGAGACTTAATATCTTTAGAGCTTTATTTATGGAGAGGTCCAACATGAAGATGCAAACCCAACACTATCTACATAAGGAATCCAGCATTTTTAGGTCTAGGTACAATGTTGCGATTTTTGTTTTATTTTTTAAAGACAGCTCCTCACTGCAAACAATTTCTGTAGTGCGGGGACTTTACCAACGTTCGTACAGCTGAACAAGATCCAGACTCGGAACAACTATATGTGAACCATACAAATAATTGTCCCTTATGGGGAACATAAACAACACTGGACGCTGGCAGTAATCAGGCGAGCATTTACGCCATTACGCCATTCGATTGATGCTCAATATCTCAAATACTATTAATACATATCAAAAAAACAAGGTTCAAAGCGGTGCCAGCGACAGAAATAAAGATTATCACATCCCACGCGAATAATTCTTAGAAAAACACTTAGCAGGAATATAACACTCTGATAATAACAGCTGTATTAGCGCTAGTAGTAAGTAAAACATTTCTTTAACAATCAAATGTAGAAAATAAAGATTTAAGTTTAATTCACTTTCTACAAATATTATCTTACGTTTCCGCAAATGTTATTCATTGAATTGTTGTCACATCCAACATCTTAGTCTCCTTGCGAACATAGCTGCTGAAAAGCAAAGGAAACGTCGGAAAAGTATTAATTTAAATATAAATACTTTTGATATATAGTTTCAAAATTATATAATTAAAGTGTTGTTAATAAACAACACCACACAACCATTATAATCCATTTAAAGTAGTTTAAATTCAATCACATTATACAAGACTGTCGTCCGGAAGGACTAAACCTCCAATGAAAAACAATGTTATGTCTATCTGTAATAGTATTTTACTATTGTTTGAATTGGATCTAGGCCTAATAGTTCTCACTTCTCATGATGTTCATTGTTCATTTCATGTTCATCTAAACATTATCATATAGATAAGAACTGTAACTACTTTGGTATGAGATTATTATTCTAATTTGGTGTAAGAATTTTATCGTTCTTTTATTTACCTTTGTTTTGAAATTTGCAGTATGAAGGTATACATATTGTCTGTGTTATTATTATGTACATTCGAAAAGCTTCTAAAATCACAAGTTGAACGATGCCAACATTACTTTCCGTTCCTAGAACTCCGTTCCAGGATTCACTTTGTATATAATATTTTTTTACGTAAAGAAAGAATGAATACAATTTCTCTTTTACAAGCTTGGTATTACCTCACATACGGGTCTCCGATTCCCAAAACCATCAAAAACATAATTTCCCGGTAATAATCCAAATTCTTATCCATCCAAAACGTCCTTATCTTACTTTTCATCGCGTTCTTTATAACCTCCGTGACTCCGCTTATTATTACAGGGGTCTAAAGGACCCACTGTAAATTTTCTTATGCCCGAATTGTTCCAAATGCCGTGATATATTAAGCTTGGATATTAAAAAAGGATTTAAGTGTTAAGGGGTTAAAATGCTATAGTAAAATGAATGATCGTTTCGTTATGAAGTGAAAATCTGGAAAATTGCTTGAGACCAGCTGCTTTTGACTTTAAAAACCAATTTTGTTACACTAGTCTATAATAATATTCAATATGCGTTCATAAAGTAACAGTTCTGAATATATTAAGTTTCTAAAAGATGGCTTTATCTGACGTCAGTGGCAAGGCGTGCGTGCACTTGCTGTCCGTGAACTGATTTCGACTATCTACTCAAGTAAAATATGCAAATAAAGCATTAGCACATAAACTATTTGATTTGCTTCGTGTTTTCCATAAAAAAACAGCAATAAGTAGGGTGCTTGGCCCACTATACAATAGACTATATCACATTGAACCGAGCACTGTAAGGCTGCATTACGCCAATCATGTATTTGCCATTAAACTACTATATAAAAATAGTATTTTTTATACATATTAATACTATATTGAATACAGGTCTGATACAGGCATTGGACTAGAGATCTAGAGATCACAGATTAAAAACCCAAGTTCTACACTATTGACAGAAATCCGCTCCCAACACAAGTATATTAGCTTAATTACAGGAGTTGACAAACCACAAATTCTCGCTAAAGAACACCGATTCCTACCAAGGATGCTTCGCGAGCCTATTGAAATCAAAAAACATCCTAATTTTAATAGAGATGATGGTTGGAATGTACCACCAGCTTGGGATCCAGTAATTTAAATAGTCAAACCTAAGAAGAAGCAAACCGCAGCTAGACTTCATGATACTTTGAGCTCATTCTGCGTAAATAGGAACACCAATGATTAAATTATGTACGGGTACTTTGAAATAACTACACTGGAACATTGAGACAACTACCACCGTAGTCTCCCCGTGACCATGGCTGCTGAAAAGCAACCGAAACGTCGGGGAAAGTGTAAAATTAAATGAAATCTAAATAGTTTTAATAATAATTTAATTAGCCTAAAAATTAGTAAAGTTTGATAGTAGTAGTAGTGTAACAGTTTTTCAAAATTATGTAATAAAGTGTCAAATAAAGAACGCGATAAAATCCGTATATAGTAGTTTAATTTCAAAGTTTTAATAATATTCGCGTAAACAGAAGATAATATTAACAAGAACAGTGTTAATTTATAATTAATATTTCTAGTAATGTATAAAACTATTAAGTAAGTGTCTATTCTTGTGCCTAGATATAGATTTTTGTATAGAGATAGTGTGGTCTTAGAGATGGATACAATCAACTATCCTTCTGATGATATATAAATTAACTAGGTACGCTTGAAAAAAGATTTGAGAGCATAAAGTACTATGTTAATTTATTAGATAAGGCAATATAGACGTATGCAATAATATTTCAGTGTGAGCGATTCATAGCAGTCAAATTATTATGTTTGCATGCATTGCGTTAAGTGTCGATTATAAGATGATCCTATATTATATTCCCTTACCACATATTGCTGTTAAGTAGGCATGCGAAAATAATTACATAATGATTACAAATGCAATGATAAATATATTCATCAATTAGTAACATGCAATTATTAAATTGAATTATACCAAATTTCATATATTTTATTTACCCAGTGAATTTAGTTAATTATTTTACACATTTATAGTTTAATATTGTCCTTAATACAATTACGCTCGATGTCCTCAATACAAAATAATTAATTATTAGTGGTGTCAAATAATTACAAGCTGTCTTTCGGAAACATTACTTTTCATCGGCGAAAGGTACCCTATGTCTTTTCAGTTCCCATGACAACGTGTATGCGTAAATTTCAAGATGATCAGTCGAGTAGTTAAAGCATAACAAACAAACAAACTCATATTCACATTTATAATATCAGTCAGTTTTCACGTACATCATAACAACATTTTTCGTTCATGTATAAAGGTTATTCTGGAATACTAATAGAATAATAGGGTCACAAAAACTGCAATAACACGTGTAACACTTTGCTACTAAGGTACGAACAAACTACACCTGCACATCGGCCTAAATCGCGTGCAACGAATCCTATCGGCCCATCTACACTTATTACTCGTCCGGCTTCCGCAGAACTACGGCTCACTCACTAACTAATATATAACTCTTATCTAACTGCCAACTAATAGAAATAGCTGTGTCAAACAACGTATTAAACACTTTACTTATGAGTGGAAGACTGCCTCTTTGGTTGCTTTTATTACTAGTGAGATTGAGCATTAAAATTTGATTTGTAAGCCGAACAAAACTGGCATTTGTTTTCAGGGTTTTTATAGCAGTGAATAGTTGAGTAGTAAGTTACATCCACCAAAGAAACACACCACTCCCACTCCACAAGCAAAGTATTTCAAAGCCTGTGGTGTTATTTTTGGTGACGATACGAATGAACGTACCAATATTACTGCATACCATGCGATGACTTATTGGTCATCGCAATGAATGAATCGGAGAGGTAGGTTTGTAAGCCTCTAAAACTATTGTTTTAGAGGCTTACAAACCTACCTCTCCGATTTATTTTCTTAAGCTCATCTTTAAATCATTTTTCATAGATAGATATCACCAGGACAACGCGCAAATGATAGCCCTGGTACAGCAATCTATCATCGGCTAAATAACTGCTCGTAATCGCCTGATTACGAGCAGTTATTTAGCCAATTATAGCTGCAAGCGCCTGCTTGTTTGCCGCCTCCGTGGTTTAACAAAAGTTGATATAGACATTCAGTAGTTACAGATTCTCCTGATGATCAGTCAGTCCGACAAGAGATAAGACAAGAGGCTTACGAGTTATTAAAATGCTGGGCACATTTACAGATCTTGTTATTATTGATATCTCTAGCCACGGTACCAGTAATATATTTATAAAGCCTAGCGCCGCGCCGCGGCTGTTATTGCATAATGCTTATGCAATATTTTGTTTTATTTATTATGTAATTATAATTTTAAAATTATAAAAACCTAAGTCAGTTAATGGACAGTCCATTGTGATAGAAATATTCATGGTCACGTCACGTCATGATATTAAAATTTGACTTTACAAGCTTAGGTTAATTAAAATAAAACTAACTAGAATTATGAATGCACCGATGGTGCAGTGGCAATACACCCGATTATGTCTGTTTGAACCGCACACACAAAAATAATTGCGGTTTGGTTGGAAGCTTGGATGTACGTTGTATCCATTACTTGAATCTTTGTGTTATGTTATATTATGTGTAAAAAGCCATGCAAAAGCATACTAACTAAATACATAAAATATTACTTTTACTCCGAAAATAAAATCAAACACACTTTGTGTTTGATTTTGTTTTCGGAGCCATTCTTAGAACCAATAAAATTTTGAAGGCTGTAATTGCTACATAATATTTTTGCTTTGCTTGTTTACCGTAAAATACAAGTGTTTAGCTTTACCTTTACAGAATATTAGGAATATTGTAAGCATAATACGATTATTATTTGGAACGGAGCTTACCCTAGCGCAAGAATTCAAGTATTTGGGCGTAGTACTCGACAATAAGCTGAACTGGAGTGCTTACTCCAGTACCTAAACACGAAAATAACCAAAGCACGCACAACATTCTGGCAAAGCAGAAGATTAATAGGAAGAAAATGGGGTCTCAAACCATCTACAACCTTATGGCTCTACACGACAATAACACGCCCCATGATAATATATGGCGCCATAGTTTGGTGGCCCCGCACTCTTCTAGGCACAGTCATACACAAATTACAAAGCCTACAACGAGTCGCCTGCTTGGGGACGACAGTCTGTATGAGAACAACCCCCACGGCAGCGCTGGAGACCATACTAAATCTCAGACCCCTACACCTCATCATACAGCAGGAAGCTGTCACAGCTGACATACGGCTTGAAAAGGTAGGGCTCTGGAAACGGGACAATAGAATAACTCATGCGCGCCTAAAGGAGTTAGTATACAACTAAATTCCAATGATAGAGGCGACATGTGATATCATCCCAAAAACCTTAGTCTTTGACAAAAAAATACCACATCCAACTTTATGAAGACTCTTAAGATAGCTCTGGTATACATGAAGTGAGAATATACACGGATGGATCCAAAACAAAATCAGGAACAGTAGTCGGAGTCTTCTTCCACGACCTAAACATCAATTACTCAACGACCCTGGGAAACCTCAACACTATCTTCCAGGCAGAATATGTTGGAATCACCCGGGCTGCAACAGCGATTACATCAAGGGGTTTAAGCGATAAGTCAATACGCATTATCTCGGATAGTGCCGCAGTACTACAAGCTCTTAAGAGCAACTGTTTCCATAGTGGACTCATCCTGGAGTGTCACCGTGAGCTGCAAAATAAGTATTGCAACAAAAAATCGGGTTACGTTGCCTTGGATACGCGGTCACAGCAACTCTTCTGGCAATGATGCTGTAGATCAACTGGCAAAGAGAGGATCGAACACCAAAATAGTAGGACCCGAACCAATTGTCCCGATACCCTTTTGCCAACTCAAAACATGGTTATGCGATAGAACCACGAAACTACACAAAAAACAGTGGACAGAAACAAAGGAATGTAGACAGACGAAGGAATCCCTTCCATTCTTAGACAAACATCTGTCATGCAAACTGCTACGTTCCACAAGGAAAAACCTACGCCACCTAGTGAGTATAATAACAGGCGGCCTCGGTGGCGTAGTGGTTAGTGTAACTGACTGCCAAGCCTGAGGTCGCGGGTTCGATTCCCGCACAAGTCAAACATTTGTGTGCGTGAACATGGATGTTTGTCTTGGTCTGGGTGTTTCTATGTATAATATGTATGTATATACAAAAAAAAAGTATCTATGTATGTTTATCCATTGTCACGAACCCATAGTACAAGCTCTGCTTAGTTTGGGCTAGATGGTGTTGTGTGTGTACGTGGTAGAATACTGTCTCCGAAAATACCGAAATCATTAACAACAAACACCTATTCAACATCGGTATCACTGACAGTCCCTTATGTAGAGGCTGCATGAATAACGATGAGACACCGGCTCACGTGCTCCTACATTGTAAAAGCGTGAGCAACCAACGGGTGAAACTTCTAAACAGTCCAGAAACGATGAAGGAGGTACTGCGCAACATCGGTCCCCTATTATCTTTCTGGACGGAGCTGAGGTGGTATGAGTAACCGAACAATATTTCGCGTCGGATACTTACGCACAATGGCCCGATTGTGGGGCTAAAGTGCGGAGTCGAACTAACTAACTAATATGATTACACGCGGCACATAAAATATTTAGGTTCTATAATTTTGACACATAAAAGACTAAGTTTAACAGAGTCATAAATAGCTCAGTTGTAGTACGTCGAACGTTATTTCTTACTATGCATGTTGGTGAACTTTATGGTTTTACAGACACATTAACATTGCTCCTAAAGCACACATACATAAATTTAGGTCACTTAAAATCTACACGAAAGAACTATTATTACTTTTAGATTAAAAGTGTTGCTTTTTAATTTTATTCTCAAATAATATTAATTCTATATTAAGGTAAGCTTGAATTAAGCAAGCTAAGATTACAATTTAAAAAGAGATTATATCACAAAACAATTGGAGCCGCTGTACTCGAGCCCAAGCTTTAATATAAAGGCTGTTGTTAAACTCGACTACAATGGATTTAGTTAATTTATTACGATCTGGATCGAAATCATTTGTTTAAAATTATCTTCTTTTGTTACTCATATTGTTCGAAGTTTAAATTGGAAAATACGTCGTTCAAGTAGTTTTGTAAAGGATAATGAACTCTCTGTCCTCGATGAAGAAGGACGTATGACGTTTGAAATAGTTAGAAAATTTGGTAGAACATACCTTATTATTGATATGATGATAAAGATAGTCCGTTTTAAATAGTAGAGCAGCCGAGCTGTTCTTCTGTTATTGTAATATGCCAGACTTTATATAAAATATCACTCATATCCATCCTCATATCCGCAGGGTAGTGTTCTCTAACCTACCCTCTTTTTAATTTATGTAAACAACCTATGTTACCTAGTTATCACGTCCGGGAATATTTTTTCATACGCTGATGACACAGCCATTGTTTTCACTGGAAGCTCGTGGAATGAAGTCCAAGAACTTGTTGAAGCTGGACTAGCCAAGGTGGCTAAATGGCTCAATAGTAATCTTCTAACCCTAAATACAAGCAAAACCTACTATATATGTTTCTGTATCTATAACTCGTCTCAACCACCAGTAGACTTTGGAATCCGGATTCATAGATGCACCAAATTTCAAACAGCAAATTGTAGTTGCCCTCTTATCAATAGAGTAAGTTATACCAAATACCTTGGTGTCATGATTGACCAGAGACTATCCTGGCACTCACATTTGGAACTACTCAAAAACAGGGTTAGAAAATTTATATGGGTATTTAAAACATTGCGTAATGTCACCTCAACGGAATTATTGGATACAATTTATACTGCGTAATGCATTAGTTCAATCTGTACTCACATATTGTATACCTGTGTGGGGTGGATCAACTAAAAGTAAATTTATTGAGTTGGAGAGAGCCCAGAGGTCAGTCTTAAAAGTAATGTACGCCGTATGTAAGCCGTATCGATTCTCTACCGATGAACTGTACAAACATTGTAACATTATTTCCGCGAGGCAATTATATATTCTGCTTACTGTCTTAAAAGTACACTCAAAGCTTCATTTTGATCCCAATCTTCTAAAGAAAAGAAATATTTGCAATATCATGCCCACCAGAACAGTCAGTACATCCTTTGCAAGAAGACAATTCGACGGACAGTCATCTTATTTATATTAAAATTAAAATAAACTTTGAAATGGAATCATGATTGCAAAAAAGCGCTACTTATCTGGTTGATAACCCTAAATTACAGTAGTACAGAAGATCTGATGAATGTAGTATCGTAATAATGTAATTGGTACATGTAAATATTCACACAACGCTTAAAGTTATAATATGTTGTATGCTGTTCAATACATTGATATGAGCACATGCACATGCACACGCACAAACAAACATACACACACAAACAAATACACACACACACACACACATACACACACACACACACAAACACACACACATACACAGACTCACACCACGCATGCTGTTTATTATTAATTAATTTTTTTGTTTACCATTCTTTTTTTTTTTTATCTGTCTAGTTTAATTTTTTTGTAATGTGAAGAGCGGGGCCTCCTTACACAAGTATTTATGTTATTTAAATGGAGTACCACAATTAATGTATTGTGAACTAGCTCGTAAGTAAATAAAAATAAACCATCAATTTTTTTATTTTTTATTGTAGCCGCTAAATACACTAATACGCAAAGAAAAAGAAATTGAAGGAAAAAAAAAATATCCAAACAATTTTTCTAATATGTTCGGGTACCACTACCCATCATATCCAATTATTTGGTAACCGTTATTGTGATATATATGTGAAATGTGAAATGTCACCGTCATAATATAGGAAAGTGACATTTCACCCAATAAGAATTCCAAAGATCAACATACCTCCCATTCCTATTATTTAATCTTATCTTTAAACCCTTTTCCTAGGATCGCAAGTAATTCCCCTGTAATTGGAAGCAATCATAGACTAAGATAACAAATTATCGTCGGCCATCCAAACTTGTTTACCATCATTTTAATATTTTTTTAAATAATCCATTTTATATTTTATCAAACCCCAACCGAATCTTAGTCGCTACTGGGTTTAGTTTCACTGGAGTAAATATCACATTCAGTTCTGTCTCTGTTTTCGCCAAAAACGAGGAGATTGTCAGTCAGGAAAACTAATAATTTTAAGGTTGGTTAGTTATTACCGAGAGCCAGGAACATGAAGGAACATTCTCTCAACTGTTCTATGAATGGTTGATTAGATATAAACAGTCACTAGCCGCATTACCATTATGCCGTACTATTCAATTTTGATTAATAAACGATTTCATAGCTAAATTGAGTTATTTTGTAAATATCTTAAAGTTTTCTGAAGTCATCTACTAAACAAAAATCCAGGTTCGATCCATCCTTAGTTCATATACGTACGTGTATTTGGCTGAGGCAAGTCCGGGCATTCTATCAACACACGTAGATACATATGCCTTGGTGGCGCAGTGGTTATAATGCGAGTGAGGTCTCAAGTTCTATTGCCGGATCGAGCAAAGTTTATTGTGGTTTATTATACATCTCTCTAGATCTGTGCCCGGTAAACGGCTATAGGCACCCTATTGCATAGGACTTACCATAGCTCGCAAAAATGGGTGGATTACTCGTCTTTCAGAGAAGATAGACGTTTATAGATAAAAATATATATGTATAGTTACAGTATATTTATAGTGTATAGTAACAGTGCTGGAGTAGTAGAGCCTCGCTGATTTCAGCATGAATGGGCCGGCTCGACCGGGGACGGACTACCCTCTCACAGAATATCGACGTGAAATAGCAGTATTCCTACTATTGTACTTGGATCGGTGAGTGAGAGTGCCGGAGGCCCAATCACCTCCTTTTTTTACCCCTTCCTGCTCCTTCTCCTTCCCACTTCCTTTTTGTCTTCTGCCTTTCCTAAAGGATCGGCAACGCGTAAGTGATGCCTCTGGTGTTGCAGGCGTCCAAAGGCTACGGTGACCACTTACCATCAGGTGGGCCATATGCTTGTTTGCCAGCTTAGATGAATACAAAAAAACATAATTATAATTGTTTTGAGTCTGGATGTTCTTTGTGTCCGTTGTTTAGATGTTTTTAAAGTTTCCTGTGACACAGGACATACGCTTAGTGCTAGCGTTGTCTTAACAATAAAAAATATAGATATATATTTTCCGTTTGCTGCATGGTATTGTTGTCAACTAACTATACTAATACGCTGAGCAATGTGGTTGCAAGTTTGATCTTTGCACAAGCCAAATCGAATCTTAATCCTTATATTAAATAATTAATTCAACTCTACATTTCATTTGAATCCATTGTTTCGATGTCTGATATGTAAATATATTATATGTAACAAGAACTATTAACGCGATCATGCATAATTTTTACCTTTTACCACTTTTATGACCACGGCTCGTGTAACCTGGTTGAAACGTCAAGCATTAAAAGGTAAACATTATGCATGGTCGCGTTAATACCCGTTACGTATTATAAATATTTATATATCATGCAACACGAAAGTATAGTTGTTATTGTCTGATAAGTCTTCTTCTCCCTTAGCCTTTATTATTCCCAAGTCACTTGGGGTCGGCTTTTCTAGTCTAACCAGATTTGACTGGATATCAGTTTTTACACGGAGCAGCTGCCACCTGACCTCCGCAACCCGAAGGCTAACGATACCCTAAGGCTAGACCAGTGTCAGGATATTAGAGGGTACTAACTTGCCCAATAACGACTGCCATAGATGTTCATGGCAGCCGGGACCAACGGCTTAACGTGCTCTCCGAGGCACGGAGCAGGCGATAATTGTCAATCAATACGCACATAATTTCGAAAAGTCATATAACTTCCGAAAGTCAGAGGTGCGCGACGTGGGTTCGAACCCGAGACCCTCTGCATTGCAGTCTGTTGGTCTTCCCACTGAACTATTGCTGCTCTGCTATTGCCTGTTTGATTGCTATGCTTTTGTCTGATAAGTACTTCGCATAATAAAGATTATCCCATGTCTTCATAGAATAAAATAAAAAGTTATGTTCCTGTTATTTGTTTTTTGCCGTTTAATCAGTAAATCTAAAGCCGATACAATCTGCTATTCAATATTTATTTACGTTTACAACTACTTTTCCAATAGATCATAATAATAAACGACATAATTGCCTTCCCACAGCTGCTTACAATAAAAATCCTTCATTAAATTGGTTATTTATCTCAAATCCTCAGAGATCTTCGGCCTCCACAGCTTAAAGGAATTAGTCTAAATACTTAATCTGGATAATATCGAATTTTCCAGAACGGTTTGTATCGGTACAATCGTTGGAATAAACATTTTGTTTATAGTATCGCGTTGTTTTAAAGGAAATTCTTCGTACCTTATTGATTCTGTAAACATAGACTATCTAGAAGGCAATCAAGAAGTACATATCTTGTTGATTACTCATGGTAATATTTATTTCTTTTACACTTAAAAAGCTGTTTGATACGTATAATATTTTTAGATACATACATAATAAAAATAAAAATTAATAAGAAGTGTGTCAGGATCGTAGCAAATGGAAATCCGTAGTCTCTGCCTACCCCTCTGGGAAACAGGCGTGAATCTATGTATGTACATACATAATCTCACGCCTATAGCCCTGAGAGGATAGGCAGATGTGTATTAGACCCACACTTTGCTATTTATGGTTTTAAGTCGCTCGTAACAACGTTTAAGTCGCTCGCCTTTAAAAAACCGAAATCCGATCCGTTACTCATAATATTGACAGAAAAACCAAATAATGCTTTGCCAGGAATCGAAACCGAAACCTCATACGCAGCAGTCGCTTACACTGCGCTGCCAATGCAGTATAGACAGTAATATTTTGACTATGACTAGGCTATATATATGTTACATCCATATTAAATGGCGCGCAAAATTCAGTCTTGCTGCAAGTAACCTATAAAACTAGACTATGTCACAAATCAGAGAAATATGTAGGTAAATATTTATCTAATTTGTAGGTACCTATGTTGTAGGAAAGAAGAAACAAACATTATCGAGAAAAAGAGATAGCTGCCCTAACTAAAAACGATAGCCCTTTAATTGTTTGTTCTCGGGGCGTTGTTTCATGGGAACTGGTTGAAAGGTGCTACAATTAGGTTAGTTTTGGTTCTTGCTTTTAGCGCGCATTATGATATCATAGTAAACTTATTCATCATAACGAATGTCAAAAAATTTTTAGTTATGTCTGTCATTTGACTTTTACTTTAAAATACTAAGAATACCAGCAAGTATATAAAGACTTACAAAAACCTTATGAAACTCATATTCAGATACGTTAATAATATGTGATTAAAAGAACTACGCCAATTGTATCGGTTTTAAGCTTTAGCCAGATTAGAGAGCTTCTATTGGTAAACTTTATATAGGTACTTGGAGAAAAGTCTAATTTATTTTAAAACTTTTTGATATTTTCATGCAAAATAAAAATTACTTATAACTTAAACATTCAACTAATATAGCATACTGACTTAATACATTCATCATCATTTCAGCCGAAAGACATGCACTGCTGGATATAGGCCTTTCCCAAGTTTTTCCACACAAACCGGTCTTGGGACACCCGCATCGAACCGCCACGTGCAACCACTTACCAGGTCGCCGGTCCAGCTTGTGGGGGCCTACCCCTGCTTTCTATCTTCCGGTGCGTGGCCGTGACTCTAGTACCTTTCTGCCCCAACGGCCATCGGTTCTGCGCGCGTTGTGCCCTGATCTATATACTTAATACATTAATATAATATATATCCATATTTTAACATGTTTGTTATGTTTTAAGCTATTCGTAGTAGGGGGCAAGTTTATTGTCGTCGTGTTGCTGCTGACAATATATCATGACAGAAAAACCCAATAACTCATTAACTAACACGGGAATCGAATCCGTGATCCCACGATCGCCTACATACATAAGTATAAACTTAAGCAATGTAATCAACTCGGCTTTATAATGCAATTAACTAAATACTAACTGATGGGAAACCGATTTATTTTCAGATAATTGTATAACAATGTTTATTTATTTTTATCATTATTTTAAATTTGTTTGCTAATGATAGTCTAATAGTTATAAGTATAAATTGTAAACCTTTGATTAAAAGTTTACTTACCTAAACGGCTAAATGATACAATAATTCAACGATTCAATCATACTTTTGTAATTTTGTATTATTTTAATTAACCAGGATTAATTATTATTAAACTAGCATTAAAAGTGCTAAGCTTTCTACCAATTCTAAGGTTAGATAGTTTCTGAGCCACAGCCTCACGATCTTCACCTATATTACGTTGTATATTATATGTATATGGGATAAGATCATAAGACTGTGCTATATGCCACTTAACATTTCTACAGCTAATGCATAGCATTTAATAGCCATCTTGAATAGATGATATTATCTGACATGCAGTGTAACGCTTTTCTGTGTATGGTTGACTTTCGTGTTCAGTTCTTTCTTAATGGTTTTCAGTTAGAGCACACGCTTCATCCATTGCCACTTTAGCATGCTAACTACAAGGACTATGTAACACAATGTAATCAGGATTTCATTGTCAGATTTAAGTATTTTCATTATTTAAAACTTTCAGTAACATCGCCATAAAAATCTTCAAAGAGTTATTCTAAATTTCTCCAACACATTCATATAAACGACAGCTTCACATCTAAACACGAATCAACATAAATCCCTACATTATCATTTCGCAAGCCAAAGCGAAGCCCTCGAGACATCGCGAACCGTCCGAACGAGTCCGACTCCGGACGAATCCGGACGGCGAC
This sequence comes from Catocala fraxini, assembly GCA_930367265.1. Classification (NCBI taxonomy): domain Eukaryota; kingdom Metazoa; phylum Arthropoda; class Insecta; order Lepidoptera; family Erebidae; genus Catocala; species Catocala fraxini. The sequence goes on from OV884029.1 coordinate 20,712,096, forward strand.
GGACGAACCCGCTTAGCATTTGTATGGCAAGCAGTTTGCCACCGAATCTCTAACAAACGATTGGCATAGCCGATACGCTGCGAAATTGTGCGACCCTTCATCCGACCCAATAGTACAAATATTCCATTTGTACAAAGTGTTTTTTATGAGTGTTTATTTGATGTTGTGTTTATTTGCGTTTCGTAAGGTGGATAAGGAACGGATGATTGCGAAAGGTCTGCGTGGGTAACCTTCGCTGGTTGGTTACACTTGTTTTATAAATTGAGTAAAATTCCTGTTGATTTTATCGGGCTTAGTTTCAACTATTGTTATTTCTTATTTGTATTTTACATTTTTTATAGAATTTTTACCGATATATGTTGCTTGTATTCAACATAAGAATAAACACGAATGAGTATCGCGTTTTTTGAATTTCAATCAGAGTATACAGTATTGTATAGGAACATTTTAAATCATTGTTTTGTAGCTTGTATAGTCATCATTAATATATTTCTTTCCTTTACCTTACATGAGCTACTCATCGTAGAGCTACGCCATGTAACGGACATAAACATTTCATAATGTAGATAGGATCTCAACTATATTCAATTATAAGGTGAAATAGCTCTGATTTTCCAAAATCGGTGACATTCCAACGACGATGTTCTTCACTTTGTTGTCTAAAGATTCTGCAGTATGTGTGCATTCCGCAAAATATTTTGATCACGTAGACCTTTTGTGACCAACAGCGAGAAACAGTTGATACGAAAGTGATTATTTGTATAGTATATTATATACATATATACAAAAGTATTCACATTTATATGTACACTTAAGCTAAGAACATAGATTTTGATTTAGCATTACTAGTGTATATATCTGTTTTGTTAATTCCCGCTACATTCCTTGTAACTTAATATTTTATTTTCTATACAATACGTTAGTATTACAAAAATTAGGTTACGTTTCTCAAACTAGACCAATCCATGTGCCGCGGAGGGCAAAGTTTGTATTATGTAATGGAAGACAGCGGCTTAGCTTTTATATTCCTAATAATGCTAATCTCCAAAGACCATCACTACCAGTTACCTAAGGCAGCGTGACCGATATAGGCAACAAAAGAGTATTTAAAAAGGTTTGTACAAGACTAGTATCCGTCGATAAAGCAAATGTTTTATCATGCATATAAACTGCAATACTTTACAATTTTACAAGATAACCAATTACAACACAGCCATATCTATCTTTTTTAATTACTTGTTGCTTCGGTTTCTTATAAGTGACTGACTCAGGTCAGTAGTCAGTAGATTTAAACCTACGACCTCTCGATCCTAAATCGAATGCTTTATCTACTATCTAGCCACCGCCACTTTACCTAAACAGTCATGTTAGTGATATAATGAGTTTGCACTATGTTTAGTCGAGTGTATTGCATCATAGGTGCATAGGGCGGGGCAACCGTGTCGGCGGCAGCGGCTGCATAATGAGTGGTAACGAGAGGCATTGTGGCTTACGTTCATTCAGTGGACACCTTCGTGCCCTCACTTCTCTGGCATTAACCTAACGTCACTGGGATATAAATTCTAAATGACATTTATAATAGTTCTATGATATCATTACAGTGAGTGGAATATCTAAATGGAAAGAGAAAGTAAAGGTTCATTGGTTGTGTCATTAAGGTTCTATCTAGTTTAAGTTGATAATTATGCGCCAACGAAGTCAGCCTCGAAGGGTTGGGCAGATCGGTACTGCAGCCAAATTTCGTCAGTTATGATGTGGGATCCTAAGGCGCTGCCTATTGTCAGGCGCCAATAAGCAGTGCTGTTATTGAGAACTTCTTGACAAGAAATACTCATACATATGTATTTCTTGTCAAAAAATACTGCGTCAGTAAACGAGTTCTGCAATACAGCCTTATTTACTATATGTTTATAAAAAGTTTAATATATTACAGATGTAAAACATATTAAGATGTAAATATAAATTGTCATAAAATGCCTTTGTTTCTCCGCAGTTTCTATATAGTCTTAGTCCCACAATATCAATATTTGCTGGAGACTTTCAGTTGGGTCTTTACTCCTAGAAATACAGTGATGTTACAGATTTTGGTCTGTCAGATCTAGATTCTGGATTGTGGAGCTCTCTTACACTAAAATTATTCAAAGCTTCGACCGTGGTATGAGCTCGATTTACGTATCGGAAAGCGTTGTTGCATCAACTATAGCTAACAATACATTCTTGAAGCCGGGCGAATTTCTTGATGTATCTGAATAGCTTTAGTCCAGTATTCACGTATGTACTGGTGAGTCATTACCGTTTATGATTAGTGCTCAGCTCCCGTGACTCGTAGCGTGATTTTATATGTCCTATTGTTACTTCTAGATAAAGAAGCTTCCATATACGAAAAAAAGAAATTGGTTTAGTAGTTTTAAAGTTTATCGATTACAAACAAAATTTTCCTCTTTATTATTTTACAATAGTATAGATTTGCTTTTGTTACGTAGGCGGGTAATTGCGGGTCTACTACAAAAAACATTGGTGCGAACGATTACAAGCAATTAAGAAGCAATGACTAGTATTTTTGTTGACCAATCTAGTTATATGCGTCGGTGTTCCAGGAATGGGTTTACGTCCATAGGGAAGTAGTTGGAAATTTATTGCTAGTCTGATGCTTTAACCATTGCACTACCACCACAAAATGTCAGAGGACAGGTTTTTTAAATATAGATTTAGCCTCCAGGCGTCTATGAACTGGCTAAACACGTTTGACTCGTTTCAGACATATCACTCATATAACTTTCTACAAATAAATAAATATTGTTAGGCTACTTTATAGTATTACTTAACTTGTATAACGCATGTAGGTTACCTCTGACTATATTTTGACTTAAGCATTTATATATTATGGTAACCACTTACTATAAGGATTAAATACTTGTTTGCCAACTTAGTAGTCGCACGAATGCTAACTAATCATTGTTTTATTTTTTACTAAATCCCTCGCAACGCAGAGTGTAACTACCATTCGTGCTCAAGTGGCTTTTATAAAAATCAGATTTCCAAGGACGGCCCAAAACACTTTTACAGTAAATTCGGCACATTTTTTTCCAATCAATATCTTGAACAAATAATAGTTAAGCCTAAACATGGCTGCCGTAATAGCCACTTCCCTAAACAAATTGAAACTCGCCCAGTAATTGTTATTCAAATAATAGAACCGACAATCGACTCTAAGATAAACTTACTTTGTGATTTCTATGCCCATTTTAGACGGTTACCAGAACATGGCGTAGGCAGCGACCTAATTCAAAATATAATGTGAATTTGTCTAGTATATTTGTTCTTACGCTCTAGGGATTGTGGGCTAGACGTATCTTCATAGAAAATAGATGATTATCTCAGTTTTGAGAATATAAAACAGTGCCTTAGCTAATCTCATAAAGAGAAGTATTATACTAGTATTGAAAAAAGTAAAATTGTTTGTTTATAAGTATGTATGTATGTGTCTTATGTGGGGGACAGTCAGTGCAGACCGGCGACACTTCGACCCAGTGGAATCTTTTGTGTCGACACTCTCCCAATAACGACTGCCATAGATATTCATGGCAGCCGGGACCGACGGCTAACGTGCTCTCCGAAGCACGGAGCAGGCGATAATTGTCAATCAATACGGACATAATTTCGAAAAGTCATATAACTTCCGAAAGTCAGAGGTGCGTGACATGGATTCAAACCCGAGATCTGCATTGCAGTCTGTTGGTTTCCCCACTGAGCTATCGTTGTTTATAAGTAAGGAGTTATCTCTAGGACTACTGAACCAATGCTGAAAATATTTAGACTAATACATTACATATATTATCGCCTAATAACATAGATTCAATCAGGCCTCCAGAGGTAAAGCACTCTGACACATATGTGGTTACCTCTAAAAAGAAACAAGTCTTACATCTTTATCCAATCCTAACGCACTTGCAACCAAGTGCTATTTATAACACTTGGTTTGTATTTATTTGTTATTTATTTATTTAAAACTTTATGCACAAAATAGTACATCGGCGGACTTAATGCTTCAGGCATTATCTACCAGTCAATCTTTGGGTAATGCAGAGATAAAAAGTAGTAGATGCATACAGTAGCATGAAATATACACTTACATGTTCTAAATATATACTAAAGAATATCATAATAGTAACGATATATTACATAATATATACATACCAATAAACATATTATATAATCTAAATAAAATATATATAGATAGATACGTATTATATTATTGATGAGATGAATCTGATAAACGTACGTACTTCCACCTTGAAGGTGTACCTGTTCGTGGACATCCTGACTTCACGAGGGAGCGCATTCCTTAGTAAAATGGACTGGACGAAGAAGGAAGAATGTAGAAAGCCAGATGTATGGAAGGGACAAAGTAAATGGAAGAACGAAGATTTCTAGCAATGGCTTAAGGAAGATTATCCGCAGTGTCTTGAGCATACAGCTGTAAGTCATAGGCATAAAGATGATACGGGCACTGAAGATTCTGAGTTATGAAGTTAATAAATAGGGATACAGTAACGCAGATATAATGCCGCCTTAAGGAACATCAGAATCGAGGTCACGCCAAGTCGATGACATGTCATTGATGCGAATCGAGTGCTGGCGCCCCTCAAGATATGTCGAGAACAATTCAAGTACACCAGGTGAGATATTAAGATAGGATCACAAATAGGATGTCGTGGCTAACTGTATTGAAAGCGTTCGAAAAGTCAACCAAAGCCAATACAGTGACTTTGGTATCCTCCATGCTCGCCCTGATATCGCCAGTCACTGAGGAGAGCAGAAATAGTGCTATGCCCGAGCTTGAAGCCAGATTTGAGAGGACTCAATAGTTTGTTTAGGTTCACAAACTGCGCAAGTTGTTTGTGTACACAGGCCTCGAGCACTTTAGATAGGAAAGAATGGATATGGGTTGGTAGTGGCTTAGAAGGGAAGGACTAGGTACCTTGGGAAGAGGGATAACGAAGGCATCACGCCACAAGGATGGAAAAATCCCAGAGTCAAGAAATCTTTACTGTCAATTATACTATTTATTGTAATCTATGGATAACGCCGTGAGCAGTGTGTTTGTTAATTCTATAATTTTACTCCTGAAATTTTTGTAATGTATGATACACTGTTGTTTGTGATCCCTAATAAAATAAAATAAAAATAGTCAACGGCCCACCTGATGGAAGATGGTAACTGCCACTTATAATTTTTTGCTCAGCTACGAGTTTAGAGCCCAGTAGCTGCTTTTCTCTAATCCTTGTTTAAATGTCATAGTGCTCGAGAAACGCTGTGGCAGATTGTCATGCCAAAGCTTGCATGTAAATGGCAGAAATTATTGCTGAAAGCGCATGCAGGTATTTGCAGCAACAGCAACAACAGCAGTTTGCAGTTGGAAAGGCTAAACAATACTGCGGTGTCGATTAGTATGATAGCATTAAGATTGCCCATGGTAGTGCGTCTTAAACATTCCCTATAGAAGCAACGGTACAAAACAAAGAGACACTCAATGTCTCCGTTGCTCTAACTATTCACATTATATATGCCTAGTTCGTATAATATATTACGTAAATTAGATGTAAGCTAAACAATTATTAAGCAGCGATAGCCTAGTGGGAGACCGTGGGACTGCCAAGTAGAGGTCTCAAGTTCGATCACGAGGCACGTATCTCTGACTTTTTGAAGTTATGTGCTTATTAAATAGTTAATTATCACTCGCTTTACGGTGAAGGAAAACATCGTGAGGAAACATGCGCATGTCTGAAATTTCTACATAATGTTCTTGAAGATATGTGAAGTCTGCCAACCCGTGGCAGCAGTGGGACAGTTTAATACAGGGCTGATATTATATATTAAAATTATGAAGATTTTAATAAAGTTTTGAGAATTCTGTTAGCAATACGGTTCATTATTCTACTTTAAAACACGACTACATCTTATCAGTGTACCATTTTAACACTTTATAACGAATCTTTCCATATATTGTAGATATTATCGAAAAACATATTGGAATTGCCTATTTATTTTAGAGGGCTCTGAACCTGTATTATTTATATTTTTGTCGGTTGTTCAAATAAAATTGTGTACTCCAAATATATTCCTAATTTTTAAATCTTCTACAATATAACTATATTTAGTAAGTAAACGTCTAGTATCTATCTCTTAGCAGGGTCTACGAAGGCGATTTATTTTCACTCGATCAGCACTACGGGCTGCGTTTAAAAATGCAGCGTCTACAGCACTAGGCTACGATACAGGCTACGAAGCTACGAAACAGTTTAGTGTATAGATCCTGAGTAAGCGATATACTTTCAAAGTGTTTTCTTACGTTTACACGAATGTTACATATTGAAAATATGTCACTTTTAAGGATTTTATCGTAGGTTATTTCGTATCTAAATGGTGATGGCGGGACGCCTTAGACGCATTTGAAAGGGACTGGCAAGGGATATCCATCAACAGGGTAATTCGGAAGTCCAAGGGAGCAGGCTTTGCCCAAACAGTGGAATAAAAAAAAGCTGACGAAAAATCTTTTTATCTACTTTTATATCAAAGTTACGGTTACTTTTAAGCATAAAAATTAACATACAGTTAGACAGGATAACTATATCAATATTTTGAAGCGTAAGTTCTCACCAAATACCCTAAATTGTTTCTTTATTGATTTTTCTATTCACATAGAGCTCGGCGCATGTAGAGATTTGCCGGGTGTGAATAGGTAAATGAATTAATGTCATTGCAACATTACTCTATTTAAGTAATTATATTCTTTATTTGAAACGATCTCCAACTAAAGTAGACTAGAGTATAAGTTTGCGCTTATGTCTGTGAGCTTCCTGGTTCGATTTCCGAGTGGGGCAGTGTGATATAGGGTATTTTTATAAGCATGTTATCAGTAGCAACACGATATGAGTCTGCATATCTAAAAGTTGAACATAATATTTTCAAAGATTTGTGAGGTCTGCCAACCCGCACTGTGTGCGAGCGTGGTAGACTATCGCTGAAACCTTTTCCTACAGAGAAGAGGCCCGTTCTTAGCCATGGGACAGGTTTTAAATAAGGCTTATATAATTATTAATGAGATTCAACATACTGGCTACAGCGAGGTTACAACTTAAACTACTGCTATCCATGCAATTATCAGTAATATAGATTTACTAGAACCAACAACATAACCATTAAATGGATATGAGTACCACATGATACAATCGCACTAATTCGTAGTCAAACAAGCGTCATTGCGTGCGCATCGCCAATCAATCGCAAGCTATCGCACGATCTCGCACGATATCGTGCGATCTCGTGCGGCACCATGCGGTCACTAATTATCGCCCCAGTTGATGCAAACCTTTGATAGCATGGTGTCGAAACGCCCATAGCTAACTTTAGTTTAAAATGATTTGTACTGTGGTGTCAAACGCTTTGTGTTTAGATGCTATCATTCTATTTTGGAGAGGAAAACTTTAATCATTTGTTTGTCCTCGGCTTAACTGATGGCAGACGAATTGTTGCCGCGGTATTTAGATGATGAACTAAGATATACTAAATTTGTTTCTGGTTTCAGAAACCTAATAAAATTAAAGGATTTTCTTGATGTCAGAAATTTTAAGTTTTATCGATACACATTTTGCGTCGATTTGGTAGGTTTTTAACGTGGTGGGTCATGGAAATGTTTATAATATAATGCTATATTATTCACGTAGACAATTTTATCACCTTCACAGAATTATGATCATATTGGTGTTATAAAATAACATCTCGTCTCTTTATTAATATATACGAGCTTCCTCTTTATTGATATACAAGCTCAAATACTACATCATGGACACTTATGTCAAATCTGATTATTGCATTAAAGTCCTTAGGACTTATAAAGCAGCATCATTACGAATTCTTTTAATCAAACAAAACTTTTTATGTTGTCAACTATTATTATATAGAAAGTAAGCATTGGACATACATATTTCTTAGAAAATATACAATTAAATGACTCTATTTCATACAAAAGTCAACTTAGATCTGTTTCTTAGATGTTTAATCAGAGAATTATGCTGTATATCTAACTATGTACTGTCATGAAGCTTAAGATACATTAAAGACTTTTTCCAGAACATCTATTAATTCGCCAGAGATCGAAGGTTTCTGTTAATTCATGTTTCGTAATATCCAAGATTAAACTAGTACTAAGTAATAGCAGCAATCACTTAGGAGAAGGACAAACTGTCTCTCAGTCGAATCACTGTTATACAATGCGACATACTTGATCATTAGTTAATGTAGAACTGAAATTCTCTTCGCACAGTTGATGTTATTAATAATAATTATATTAAGCTTGTTTGCAACTTCTATCGTATGTCCGAATGCTGCACATCAGACGTTTGTTGCTGGTGTCAAAAAGAGAACGTTTAAACCAGAGTCCACCATGCTAGCTATTTAGTTAGCGTGGTACACTGTGGTTAAGTTAACTTATTGATAATAAAGTCAACTGGTATTTCCTGGTCAGTTTTACTATTAAAACCGACCAGGAAATACCAGTACTGTTCTGTTCTATACTGGTCTATAGAAGGCTAATTCTAGTATTAATAACTGTGACCAATTTAGTTGCGATCTAATCTTATTAGTCATACATATGACAAATAGTTCTCCTGAATTAAAATAATCATTGAATGTGCACATGAATAACAATTCAGTTCGCAATTGGCATTTATTAGACTGGATCAGGATCTATTTAGAACATATTTTATTGCGAGAATTGGACATCCGATCTCTCTGGTTTGCTAGTTTTGTCAATATGTATTCCTAACACTAAAGGTAACGATCATTAACAATATAACACAATTTTGTTAGCTCGGCCTATATGCTCGGCCCGCCATAATATAGGAATTAATTCACAATCAAATAAAAATAAAAGAACTTACGCACGTTTTAATAAACAATAAAAACCTCTTTTTAAGTGTGCTTTAGAAAGATTTACCATTTTAAAGCAGTGCATATTTAATTCTCCTGCATTATTACTTAGAGCTTTACCTATGTAAAAAATATTTTCTATTTTGGTTAATTTAAAAGAAAATTGAAATAAGATATCTCATTCTATACATATTATTTAATGACATTATTGCAAGTTACTTGTATACATAATAATAATGTCCTCCAAACTGAATTTCGGTCACGGCGGCCAATCTTAACACAGACTGGCCATGTGCGCAGGAGATATTATAGTGCACAAGTGTATGCGCAAACACAAGTGCACGCTCTGTTCCCTAACTCTCATGATCCGATGGGACGATAATCCGATACGACCAGAGAGAGATCAGGCGCAAGACCAACGGCTTTACGAGGCATTATTAATATGTATCTTAGATTGACAAAACTTTTACTTTTTAAATCTTATTGAAATAAACTATTGCAACTATTACACACAGCAGCTCGTATAAGAAAAAGAATATAAAATTGAATTGTAGTGTTATAAAACATTTGGCGTTTGAAAAGAGGGCCTATAAGTTTCTTGCTAGCTTCTTCGCATGAAAGCTCTACTCCTCGAACAGGCTTTTTTTAAATACTTATTTATATTATCTTTTATTTATTCTTATTACCTATTTTATTTTTATTAATGTATTAGTTAATTGACGTGTCCAAGAATTGTTTACACATTTTTATGGAAGTAAAGATGTATGAATTTGACTTTGAAGGTTTACCTGCCGGCTTTCCTGTTTCATATAGCTTCTAGATTTCTTTGTATTATTATAGTTAACTACAGTTACTAACTAGAGTTACAAAATAATAAATCCGTAATAATCAACTACATCGACAGTATTGTACATGGGTCACCAATCTACAGCTACCATTATATAACCAGCCACAGACTATCGCAATAAATAACTTTTAGCCGAACCACAACGGTGAGCCGCAAAATAGTGTACACTATTGACCTCATAAGTTAAACTGTACACACACACACGCACGCACACACACTATCTCAGTTCTCAGTGCGCTTATATCACGAGCTCGCGTAGCGCGTTTAGTATGTTAATAAGGACGAACTCACCGCAAACATTGTGAAAAAGCACCTGGTAATATTGCCACTATTATGTTAGTAACTGATTCTAAATTTATTCCTTTCATGTTCACATATAGTATTGTTGTGCACAATTTTATTCGAATGAGATTCGAATACAGTTGTGCTACTAACAACCGCGATATTTGGTTCCATTCAATCATAGCCTATGCCAGCTACGCGTTTATTACGCCGAACCTGTTAAGTGGGATCTAAATAAAGCCAGTGCAGTTGCAAGTTTAGTATGCCTTATATAGATAAGGTATGCTAGACATGTACAAATTGATTTAAGATTAATTTAAAATAGAAGTGTAGTGCAATATTAGTATAAAAATAGGGCATAAAGTTTTGAATTGCGCTATAGTTGAAGCTTACAAACATAGTTATGTTTGTACAAGTCAAATTTTTATGTGATACATCTAAGCCTGCCTTCTGCCTTGTGACAACAGGGTAGCATTTAATCCATACTTATACCTTTTATATATGCATGCCAAAGTATTGCTGTATTTATGTTTTCACGGCTATATACGAGTTTTGACCCGTGGCTTCATACGTATTACTTTAAAAACATTGTCTTTTGGCTTTCAAGTTAGTCTCATAATATATTTAATATTGTTAGCTAACAATAATAGTTACGTATGAAGCCACGGGTCAAAACTCGTACTATATATAGCGTGGATTAAACATGATCCACCACAATAATAAACTACTTTAATAATGTTGCAGAATTATATCAAAGCAAATATTTTAACATACAAAATACAAACACACATGTGCGATTTAATTAATGCAACCGTGCACTTTAATTTAGCGCCTCGTATTTTAAATTTCAGTGTCAGAGACGAAACATATGTGATACTTTTAGTCTTTGTCTGCATTACTGATGGCATGCATTAATTACTTGTTTAGTAATATTGTATTTGCAAATATTATATTGCATATTGGTTAAGTTTTCTGGGCTACTCCATCAACCAATTTGAATGAAGGTTGGTATAACTGAGAAGCTGAAAACAGATATAGACAGTAAGTCGTGGGGCAATCCGAAAGTAATTCTGTGGCCCTGGAATACAAACGGCAAGAGTCTTCTTCCTTAACACGGGTATGGGTTTAGTCAGTAGAAGTCTACCTCTTTACTCCGCTCAGAGCCAAGTAAATCGTTTAATGATTTCCCATTCTAAAAATAAAAAGAGTATATAGACAGCAAAACATATACGCAAAACAGAGAAGGAAGCAAGAGGAAAACCAACATCATATATCTTCTCATACGGAGAGTGATTTGAGAAATAATTGGACATTGCAACATCGTCAACTCCTCTTTCTATCTATGATCAAACCAATTGAAACCGTAACAGGATTTATCCTCATTTCCTGGAAACGTATTGTCCAGTACGGTACGCCTACTGTACGATAATGACCTTCTATTATATTTGACCTAGTAACCTGAAATACAGGTTCGTAATGGTTTGGGCAGCGTCATTTATGTAAGCTGTCTGTTCATATTTTGTATACCTATTATGTTTAGAAGAGATCATTAAGATCATTAATATTTTTTTGGTGCTTTTGCTGGTTCTTCCTGACTGCGAGATATCTTGGCATTTCGGAATTTGAAGAGTTGTAAAGGCTTATTTCGTATATTTGTATCTCTTGAAACCCGTTTCTCTTACAACGAGCGAGTGATACCTTTAGGATTGCACGCTATCATAAGCTACCATAATCGCCTACTGTCAGCCAAGCCATAAGCATGTCAGACACCTAAGTTATATAAAAAACTATCGTAATCTATAGAAATAATAATACTTACTGATTGTTCTGGTAATCTTTTTACAATATTAAAATGAAGACATATTTTATTAGAGTTGACTTATAAATTGTAAACATTACACCTACCAGTTTTGACGGATTGAGCAGAGATAGATAAACATCTAAGTAAATATGTCAATAAATTGCATTTTCTGCAATAGTTAAACTTTCTAAGCGTAAATTCCTCAATAATAATTTGTCGTAACTTGAAAATCGAAAAAAAGAAAGATATTTCATTTTCGGAAGCAAACTCGTGTGACTTTAAGACCCAAAAGATGTACATGGTAAAGTTTTTAATACAAATAATTATTATAGGTAACAACGCTCACATTTATTCAAAGCAATGTTTTCTTTAGATTAAGTAATAGTTACTTCAAAATATGACGTCAGAACGATAAAGCCTCAAACGACTTTGTTTAAATAAAAAATAACTCTCAATATCTTCAAAAAAGTTACATCACTTTACTCCCTAAACCAGCCCTCAACAGCCAATATTTCCCAACATACTTATAAAGGCTTGAACATCTACAAAACACCGGTGCTCAGCCAGGAATTCATTTTGTTTATGAATATTATAAATTCTTGTCGCGTTTCCCGCGAAAAATAACGGTGAGTCACCGCCAGGTGATCTTGTCAACTTAAAATGTTCTGTTTCATTTTTAAGCTTAAGTTTCTCTTTATTGATTATTCTACGTACTCTTCGGTAGCCTTGACTGAATATTTAGGTTTTTCTCGTGAACATGAGGAAAAACGTATTAATAGTCACAATCTTTCCCCAAAAATAAACTTTTCTTTGGAGAAAAGTATGATTAGTTGAATTTATAATCTTGCTAGCCCACACATTATTAAATAATTATACAAAATATTTATAATTCGTTAGTAGGTAAAATAATATAGAGTGTAATATAAAACATATACAATATTTATGTTTACTAACTCACACATGAACAGATTTACACAACAAGCTTTACAAATTCGTCAATGAATAAAACTATAATATTAAGTCTAAAATATTAGTTGTGTAAATTACAAAGGATTGTAGCCATAATAGGTTCATATACCTTTTGAATAAACTGGCGTTAACCAATGATATTTATTGTCATTAATCAGAAATAAGTTTACTTAATTACTACAAGTATAAAAGCAAGGAGTAGTAGAGCCTCGCTGATTATAGCATGAATGGGCCGGCTCGACCGGGGAAGGACTCACAGAATATCGACGTGAAATAGCAGTATTCCTACTGTTGTGTTTAGTTCGGGGAGTGAGAGTGCCGGCGGCCTAATCCCTCTTTTTCCTCCTTCCCGCTCCTTTTCCTTCCCACTTCCTTTTCCTTTTCTTCCTTCCCTAAAGGGTCGGCAACGCGCAAGTGATGCCTCTGGTGTTGCAGGCGTCAATAGGCTACGGTGACCACTTACCATCAGGTGGGCCGTATGATAGCTTGCTACTTCAGTTGTATAAAAAAAATAACGAAAGGAACTAAAATTAAAACACATCGCCAAATGATTTGTTTCCCTTGCTTATAAGTTTTAATATAGGTAATGCGCGAACTCATTGTACGAATGGCGCAGCGGTCAAGATGTATTGTGGGTTTGTCGAATTTTTATACGGGACAATTAACTGAATGATACATGTGGGTATACATTGTGTCCATTAATTGTATGCTCGTAAAGTCCTCCGCAAGACAGGATTTGTATCCTAGAGGTATGTTTGAAAAAAACGAATTAGGAATTTGTAAAAAGAATCAAAACTCAAGTAAAAAGCAACAACAGCCTTCGTTCGTTATTTCGGTAGCATTGCATAAAAACCGATTCAGAATGGTGCTTGCAGATATAAACGTATCAGTTACCAAAAGGAACAGCAGAATTATTCAGCTAAGTTCAAAAGTACATTACATACAAACAGCGAGCCGAGGGGTGCTAACGCAAAAAGGCGGTTTGATTTCAACCTGATAACGATAGGCGGGATAGCTACCCTTACACCGCAACACTAACAACCTACACTCAGCACCGTATTTTTAGAACCATTGCGTGTTGAATTTAAGAACTTTAAACATTACTTGATTAGAACTTGTAATGTATATCGAATGTTGATGTAAGTTAGTAACGTAAAGAGACTGGTGGTCAAAGTTAACCCGGAAAGGCGAAGGTAAACAGCATTGGTGTTAATTAATCATTGTGAAATACTATCGAGGCAGATAGCGATGTAACACAGATTTTTATGCTAAAATGTTAATTTATATGAAGATGGTAATGTAAGTTAGATGCGTGAAGCGATAGGAAACCATATTACTTATGGAAGTATATCATCGAATCTATACATAGGGCTTTTCAAAACATAGCCATATTTTGATTATACCGGGACAGCCTGGCTGAGAAAGCATCTCGACCCTAAAGAAGAACGTAGCAAAGCAAACGTGTTTTAGTCCAGCCTCATTGAGGACTTACCAGGTACGAGTCCCTAATACCCAGGACTGCCGCGATGGGGTTATATGCATTGCCGAAGTTTCTGTTTATGCGCTGAACGATTGGCCACCTTGATGATTTAAGTCGGTAGGCTGGGCTTCGGCGTGAGGGCTAGACATAAGTTCCCCGGTACTCAATGGAGAGTATTTATCTTAGACTAAAATTTCATTTAAATTTAAGTAGACTAGATGCTATCATTTATAAAGCCAGTGTGACCTGTGCCTCTCGGGCGAGCAGTATAACGTCTTTTATTTTGATAGATTGGCAACGCGAGAGTAATACTCCTATTGTTTCAAACGCCCATATGCTGAAATCTATATGTATAATCTGTGGGGGCGCCTGTGATAGCTAACCATTATAACCTTACGCTATGCTTTTACACGTTTATCTGATTATATTAATTATAATCGATTTTATTCATGTTATTTGGTTGAAAATTACCAGAAATCTTGATGACTCGTATATTTGAATAAATATTTAGCTAAGACGAGTCATCAAGATTTCTAGTAATTTATTATTGGAGCGTATTCGCGTTGGTTATGTACTTAGGTAATGAGTAAAAATTGAAACCACGACTCCTCAATTGAATGTCAATTTATTTCTTGTTCCATGGAAACTAGAACTGAGCCCGTTTAACGTATATAGGTTCGTCCCTATAACGTGGGACTTAAAACACACTAGGTATGCTATGAACATGTGAGCATAACACACCTTTCTTTATACGTTTCGGGGTATAAACGTGAGACATACTATAAATAATTCATACAATATGCTCATTTTACCTCTATTTCAGTCTATTAAACCAGCACTTTTGTGCCTAAATTAGTGTTGGATTACTGTACTTAGTAGTAAAAATCAGTCCATAGTCTCTGCCTTTGCCTCAGGGAAACAGACGTGAGTCTTAAAATATCATGAGGAAACCTGCATATCTGAGAGTTCTCCATAATGTTCTCGAATATTTGTAAAGTCTGCAAAGCCGCTGCACCAGCGTGGTGGACTATGACTTTACCCTCCTCAAACTGAGAAGATGCCCGTACCCAGCAGTGGGACAGTTTAAAACAAGGCTGATATTATTATTGTATTTGCGTTAAAAATGAAAAACTTAGCAACGATAACTAGTATATGCCTCTTGACATCGCGTAACTGTGGCCGTACTGTTCACTCGATACGATCAGTATGAAACAACTTCAAACAACTATCGTAACCTTATCTCGCCGCTCTCCGCATCGTTTGAAACGTAGGTTGCCACAGTGACACTGTTACCGTATATATTATACTAGCTTTAGCCTGTGATGCCGTCTGCATGGACTTTAGCTGTTAAGTACTTTTACCCAATCACGGGAGAATTTCCAAAAATACTTAATATTAATGATAGTAATTATAATTAGGTACCTATTCCATGCCAACATTGAAGATTATTAAAAATATATAACATAATGTCATAACTAAGCGATTTTGCAAAAGTCAGTTAAGGATTTTGCTTACGGGATAATTCCCGTGATCATTGCCAAAAATCCTCTATGCAAAATTTCAGCTATCTGGGTGCGAGAGTTAGGCTGGTTTTTGATGAGTTAGTCAGTACTTGTATTTTATATATAATATATAGAAGTATATTGACAAAGCAACGTTATCACGCCTGTATGTATCCTGAGAGCTCAGCAGTCGACTATGTAAGTGGTGTCGGTAATGTTTATACGCGTGCATTAAAGAGAAAGCAGTGTACTAACCGCTGCTGTTCCTATACACAGTGTCAGTTCTACTACTACTAAAAATCAGCAAATAATAACGTTATTAGCCTTTTCGTGTTTCACTAATTAACTATAAAATATTATCTTAATACATTTCTAGTCGTTACCCACGATTTGAACGCCGTATGTAACTTGACTACAACGTATCCTATCGGTTCTGCGTACAGTAATGAATAATTGTATCAACTAAATTAATATGTAATAGTGCCAATATTATTATTAAGAAGTTTAATGTATTGAAATTAAACTACTATATACGGATTTTATCGCGTTGTTTATTTGACACTTTATTACATAATTTTGAAAAACTGTTACACTACTACTACTATTAAACTTTACTAATTTTTAAGCTAATTGAATTATTATTAAAACTATTAAAACTTATGACTATGAAACTATGACCATGGCTGCTGAAAAGCAACCGAAACGTCGGGGAAAGTGTAAAATTAAATTAAATCTAAATAGTTTTAATAGTTTTAATAATAATTCAATTAGCTTAAAAATTAGTAAATTTTAATAGTAGTAGTAGTGTAACAGTTTTTCAAAATTATGTAATAAAGTGGCAAATAAACAACGCGATAAAATCCGTATATAGTAGTTTAATTTCAATGAATAATATTCGCGTAAACAGAAGACAATATTAATTTTAATGTATCTCAAACGATTATTTTAAACCAACTTGCCTTAAAATAATGGCACCCTATTACTTACGACTGTTAGTCAGGACTAGGATAATATTATAAACTTTATCATATCAGCTCGATGCTCTATAAGCAAAACTTTGATAAAAGCCTACTGAAACTTTAGTTATTCCTCGGCCTAGACTTCAAAAATTGAAGTTTTCTCTTAAGGGGCGGGGATAGGACCGGATATTAGCGCAGCAGCCGTCCACCGGAAGTGTGTGGAAGTTTCAATTAGTGGCTGTGAGAAATAATGGACGCCATGATGTTTCGGTAGAGGAGGATACAAATAAATTGGCACCTACAATCGTCTTTGAAGAAATTTTTCTCCCAAAAACGTTGACCAAAATAGTAGTGCTATTTTCGTTTATTAGTCATTTAAAAATGGCAACTATCCTGTTAGGGTAACTTCTTACTAACTAATATCATTCCTCTTTTGAGGGCTTACGGCTTTAAAAACGTGGATGCAGGGCTGACTGCGACCTCAAGTACTTTTATGAGGAAGCTTCATTATTTATGTATCGAAAAAAACAACCTTAATTAAATAGGTAAGTGAAGATTTAGAGTTGAGATCCATCATTTTCCAAATACCATTTTTCAGAAACTTTTCTGTTGGATCACATTATTTTCTTTAATCCCATATTAAATTTCATTTTACTAGGTGTCCGCAACATGCAAGTTATACTTCTGGTACTGCAACCGATTATAGGTCGCAAGTTAAAGGCTTCTATGCTTGTTTACCAGGTTCGTTGTATGAAAAGATGATGCCGAACGTTTCCGTCAATGCTTAAGTATCTTACTAGAGATGCGCAAACCCCATTACGCGTTTGAAGTGTTACCACGGAGAAGAGCCGGTGCGTATTAGTTAATACAAGTCATGCTAACTAACACCGGGTTACAGAAAAATAAATAAGCTACTTTCAATACGGCTAAATGTTAAGTCATGAACACTTAGACATGCCATGCTATAGGTATAAGAAAAAAATCTTGAATCACGAGTGATGATGGCGATGGAGGAACGTTACATGATGTCCCTCCAATACAAAGGGAAGATTTTCCGACCAGGTTTTATATATATAGTAACTCGCTGTATAAAATCACTTGCGTCATTTAGGAATGTATGGAAAACTTTTAAACATTCGGGTTGCATAATATATATATAATATGTAACTGGTATTAACGCGATCATGCATAATGTTTACCTTTTTATGCTTGACGTTTCGACCAGGTTACAACGGCCGTGGTAACAAGCTGACTGGTGCTGCGATGTCATGTCTTCAAGCAGAAGAATCTTGATTCACCCTCATTTTTGGCATATTTTTGTTTGCCCAAGTACCGTCACAAACTACACTCACGGTATCCCTATTACGTATGCTAGCCGTCGTGTCCGTATTTTGTGAATTACCTGACTGTGCAATACAGTGAAGTTGCGTATTGTTAATCACCGGATTCTACGTCGCGGATAATTTGAAACCATCTTCCCTATTGAAACGTCTATGTTTTTTGATTTCAATAGCTTCTCGCACTGCTCTTGGATAATAGTGGCGATCGGTGGAGAGGACTTCCGGACGATGATGTTCAATCCAATGATTAATACCCGATTGCAGTATATGTTCTGCAATTGCTGATTTGCTAGTCTGCCGGTTCTTCACAGCGGCGATGTGTTCTTCGACCCTTTCAGCAATAGTACGCTTGGTTTGGCCTATGTAGGAACTCCCGCAGCTGCAATTTATTTTGTAGACACCTGGCGTTTGTAAAGGCAAAACGTCCTTTGGTGTGCCCACCAAGCATTTTGGTGGTTGGTGTGCCTTTGGATTATACAGTTTATCGTACTCGTCTTCTGAAAACAGGTCCTTGTTTTCCTGGATCAAAGTTCGTATCTTACGTGTTACTCTAGCCGTTGGATTGTATGATACTGGTTTGTATACCTTTAATCACACAATAAGTTCTGTATTTGCCATTGGTAATCTACAGTATTCATCACTACAGTGGCGTTTCCCTTATCGGCCTTAAGCACTAAAATATCCCGGTCATCCCGAATCTTTTTAAATGCTTGACGCTCTTCCATAGTGACGTTTTTAGTCGGCAGTTTCGATTTGCGTAATAACACCGCGACGTCCTGCGTCAATACATCGGCGTCATTAGGCGGTATTTTATTCCGTACTATCGTCTCTTCAACACTGCTGATCACCTTTGCGTACGGTATATGCATTGGTGTTAACGCAAAGTTCATACCTTTGGCTAAGATGTTCGTTGTAGGTTCATCTATACTCACTTGCGATTTATAACGGTCTCCTTTAGTTGTTCTGGAACCTTCGGCGACGTTTTGTTTTCAGAATACCGCCGATTAAATTCCTTCGAGAACTTACGATCGTGCATTTCACTACATAGATCATAGGTACGACTTGCTTGTAGATACGTCACCCTATCACACAAATCATAATCATCACGAGATAGATGTACACTACACTTAGAATGTAACGCGTATAATTCACTTTGCACCCTGTCGAGCTCACTGTGTTTATTACGTATTAACTGTCTCAGGAGATGTACGCTCGCGTTTCTTAGAATTCCACTAGAAAAAGCAATATCACTACGCCGTTTAATACGTACACACGTAGGTAATAAGTCCCAATCACGACATTTAATCAAAAACGTCAACGAAGTTAACACTCGCGCGCGTTTTTTTTTCGTAGAAATTCTAGACCACGTATTAATTTTGCTATATCCGATGCTATATGCCAAAGTCTATAATTGTGTTCAGCGCCATCTCTTTACATTTATCATAAGTTTTTTGTGTGTGTAGAGTCGCTATACATACATCCACACATAACTTTTTCTTTTCGATACCTTACGTGGTCGAAAGGTATTACAACCACATTTCGTCGGATATATTTTTTACTAGTGCCGTATATTGGGCACATATCTAGACCCGTAATGCTCTGTAAATCGCCTAAGAGAATGGCAAAATAACACATTTCCCCACTCACAATCTAATCTGGGGCTTCATGATCTGCCTGAGTGTTAATCAGTACCCCAATAGCTACGTTTTTAATGGCGTGATGGGGTCTGTTGATGATGGTAGCCCAAGATTTCACATAAATGGCGCATAAGAGCATAACAGTCAAGTAGCTAATATGCTCTTATGCACCATTACTGTTAAGCTAACAGATTAACCTACCTATACCTATTAGCTAAACACGGTTTGGCATGATATTTGACAGCCCATCTTTCATCTTATTCCTCGGCTAAATCACAAGTCTCAATAATACATACATACATACATAGTTTCCCAGAAGGCAGGCAGAGACTACGAATTTCTATTTGCTATGATCCTAACACACTTCTCTGGCTTAATTCACTTTCAACACATTCCTCATACACACTCGCCGATTTAAGGTGCTCTTAACCTAGTCTTAATAATTGGTTATCATAAAGCTCTATAACAATTAACATAACTAAATAATTTGATGGCTTTCATGTCTATATATTTTTCTATGGCTTATCGTCTCAGGTCACGCGTACTCGGTGCCTATATACACTTTCTGATACTATATGAGATACGAACGATTCTAATGAAACTAGGTAGCTGGTAATATGCAAAATATTTTGTTCAAATAATGAAACATTCTGAGAACACGATATTTCCAATATACCATACATGTTCAATAACAGATACTCATATTCCTATAAAAATATCTCATTGACGTCAACGCTGAAAAAATACTCACAGTTTAATCATGGAAATACAATATGGAATCTTATAAGGTTTGATATTGCTTTTCTATCATTGAAGAATAAGTTACTGCATGAATAACATTGTCTTTTGAGTATCATTATTAATCCCCATGTATCTAATCAAACGAGGCAGAGTGAATCAAGACAAGATGGAAAATGTAGTCTTGCAAGCCATAAGAGCGAGATGGTGGCATCAAGGTTGAAGCGTAGTTGAGAGCTAAAATAAAGAAGGCTGATCCCACCACAATGTAGGAAACCTAGCCAGGAGCCAAGAGAGAAAAAGTAATGCAAGATCCTTGGTGGAACTGAGATCGTCCCGACTTAAGTAGTCACCACGCTACCAGGCATTGCAACTAATATTGTTTTCATAATGCATAGTGACTGTGTTACTGCGTTTCGCCTGGTGAGTAAAGCCCGTCGCCCACACGAGCTGGAGTCGAGATAGCGTCGAAGCGCGGCCGCACGAGCGGCACACCGCTTCTATGTTTCCTTCAGGAACAAATAGCAGTGCGCTCACACACTAGAGTCACGTCACAGGCGAGGTGGAGTCGAGGCGGAGGCGGAGCGGCGGCGCGGCGGGGATGATGTGCTCGACCGCACTGTGACTCCACCGCCATTTTGTCATTTTGTTTTGTGCTTAGACGTGTTTGCACACCAAACATGCGTGACGATTTTGAATCCAATGTAAAATTCATTAAAATTGTACGAATAAATGAAGGATGTATGAATGTGTGGATGTGGAATGTGTAAAGGAAGCATAGCCACCCTCACCTCGACTCTACATAAACACCAAGCCTCCTCCGTGCCGCGACGCCACCGCGACCGTGCCTCGACTTAGCAGTGGGCGACGTGCCTAAGATTCCGTAGGCCTTACACAGGAACGTAAGTGATACTTATATAAAATATGAAGTTGCTTGCCGCTTTGTGTGAAGAAATTCGTTGTGGTAAATGGCCAATTCGAATTCTATGTTTTCTTTCATGTATATTTGCTTGTATTTAGGCCACTATGGTTTGTCTTAAATTAACAAAAACATCAACCATCATGTATATATATGGCGAATTGAAAAGACGAATACTTCTACACTACACTAAGTAATATAACTTTAAATACACATTGTATAAAAGGTTATTGATATTTATTATTTAAAAACATATTATTAGTTATTATATAAGGTCTATTCAAAAATACAAATAAATTTAAAATAATCATTGCATTTCGTACAGAAACCACGGAATAATATGTAGGACATAACAGGCAATTTAAAAGTTGGACCCAACACAAATGTATCTCCCCCATACCTTGTATCCCGTCATTAATTGTTATTTCTGCCTTTTTCAGGCGGGCTATATGTTCATGACATGACCACTTTATTCGTAAGCACACAACTCTTAAATATACTTAAATCTATTTCAGATCTACATTGTATTTATATCTACGTACTGTTTTTCATGTTGATTATTTGTTAGGCTTAACAACTTGACCGATTATCATGAAATATTGCATACACTTTGCCAGGGGTACAGAAAATGACATAAGTTACCTTTCTTCCAGAACTAAGTACTATATTCGAGCGAGTGAAGTCGCGGGCAAAAGTTAGTCACATAATAAGTTGTTATTCCCAATTGGAAAATCATCATTTACGTAACTCAACAGGCACAACTAACTTTCAACGGATTTTATTGTGGTACCTTTTATTCACAACTTTAAAGAATAATTTAAATTACGAGAACATTTTGGTTGCTTATCAACAGCCAGTCGGCTACAAATAATTTTAAAATGTTTTAAAAACAACATAGTGTGATAAAATCCATTTAAATTAGTAACTTCAAAGCTAAAATTGTCTGTACTGTGGATATTTTTGTGTTAGATTATTTCAGTCTAATACAACGTGATATTGTCTTTTTATGAAAATAGAGAAATAAATACAAAGTAAAAATGTTATGTGCTAAACTTTACCTGCAGAATTAAATTAAGAAAAAAAAGTTATCTGTCAGTTCGCTACAATTTAAAGCGCTGTAGTTAATTAGTAAAAGGCGTACAAAAACTCTATATTTTCTTTTTAAATTTGGCGTAGGCACCTGAATTGCCTAAGGTATGCGTGGAAGCTGAAATACAACCCAAGTATAAAAATCACTTTCTAAAAACTTCAACACAAAACCGTAATTACTTGTTGTTAAAAGAATCTTTTGCAAACTATAACTAGAATAAATAGGTCTATTATTATTTACTATAATCCTGACAACTAATAAAAGATAATTAGAGTTAAAGTTTTGAATAGCTTATGTAAAAAAACATGAGTTATTCTAAAACACGAGAGACGTGGGTGGAGGAGTCTGCGAGTATTTTTTTTCCGTTTATTAATAATGTCAGCCCTGTATTAAACTGTCCCACTGCTAGGCACGGGCCTCTCAGTGTGAGAAGAGTTAGGCCGTAGTCCACCACGCTGGCCCAGTGCGGGTTGGCAAACTTATCTTTGAGAATATTATTGAGATTTCTTAGACACGCAGACTTCCTCACGATGTTTTCCTTAACCGTTAAGGCAAGCGATAATTTACTATTTAATACACATATAACCTCGAAAAGTCAGAGATGCGCGCCTTGGGATCGAAATCGAGACCTCTGCGTGGCAGTCCAACGGTCTCTCACTAGGCTATCTGCTTGATTGCTTCCGTCTATTAGTTAAATATATAAAAGTAGCTGTTATGTACTAACAACGTTGTTTGAATTATTATTAGTCGTTCCAGGCTTCAAGCTACGTCTACGTAAAATTGCGTCAAAACCAGTAAAGCAAAACAAAATAAATTATTTCCCGTCTCCGTATTCACTAAGAGGTAAACAGAGATGTAACCTTCGGTTTCGATTCCCGATTCGAGAAAAGTATTATTGAATTTTTCTTTATAATGTCACAGTGTTAGCAATTGTGCCCGGCAAAAGGTAATTGGCTCACCCCTACTATGTAACACCGTAGAACATAGCAGAAGAAATCTTCGTTACGTGGAATTTAAAAACAACAGATGACGGTGTGATAACCTCTACCTACCTCTTCTTGTATTCACTAGCTTGAGTCTATACATGGGATTCCGGTCTGACGCTTGGTTGAGAGTGTCAGTTGTCTATAGGTTATCTTTATTTGATGCGTATTGTTTTTATTTGTGGCTGTTAACTTGTGTGTTTGTATTATTTCGGTGGTGGCTTAATCCTATAAGGTAATCCTCTGTTTTCGTTTCGCTTAGGCGCGTACATATCTACTTGATTCCTTTGGGAGTCAAGTAGGTATGGAGGAACCCCCGGACGGGAGTGGAGGTAAACCTCCTGATAAGCCTAGGTCATCGAAAAGGCCAGCCAATGTTGATTTGGCGATCGAGATCGATCCTAAAAATTGGCCCATTCTCCGGTGGAATCAAACCAATGTACACGAATCCTGGATACGAAATAAAAAGTCAAATTGAATTTTCGGCAACAGACAAGGGCCCATTTACTGTATATGTCTCTAAAAAAGAACCAGACCCCTCTGCATACATTTAAAATTTTGAAGTTTGCTTAATTTCTGCATAAAAATAATATTTCAGGAGTTAATGATGGTGGCATAAAAAATCTAGGTCGCAATAAAATTTCAATTGAATTGAAATCAGCTGTGAGTGCCAACGAATTCCTTGAATAAATTTATTGGAGAGCAACAAATATGAAGCGTTTACAGTCATATCCCTACGGGCTGGACACTATCCGAACTTTTAGATGGCATTTCCACTGTTGGAAATTGTAAATCTTAACATTAAATCTCGCAGGGATGATACCACGAATTGGATTCCCTCCAATTATGTGGTGTTAACTTTCCTTGGACAAACTCTACCTGAAAAGGTATATTGCTACAATACCTCGCTTCCGGTTTCAACGTACCAACTTCCAACCATTCAGTGTCGCAACTGCTGCAGGTTTGGACATATTGCCAAACAATGCAGGTCTCAGCCTCGCTGCTACATCTGCTCCCAAAAGCACAGTGGGGATAGCTGCCCTACTAAGGATTCAAATTCTACTTGTTTTCTTTACTAAAGATCCCAAATGCCCTGAGCAAAACCTCAACCTCTGAGTCTTCTTCAGAGGTTAATGAAAACACTATGTGTGTGTGTGTGTGTTAGTGACAGATTGGTGTTAGTGACAGGCATAACTCCGGAACCACTAGACCGATTGACTTATAACTGGTGTGCAGACACCTTGGGGTCATACCTCGGTCGAGTTTGTATATGGGCCTGTGGGTCAAAAGACCCCCGAGATATAGGGTTCACAAGGTCACATGTATTTTAAATGCTTTTACATTTAAGACGAAGAGGTTGAATCCTGGGTTTTTACACCCATTTCGTTGGCAGAATCATCGATACCTATTCGATAGAGCTATTCAACACCGAGAAAAGTTGAAGTTGAGTCTATACATGACGTATAGTTTTTGTTTCATTATACCTAGAGAAAGGGAGGTGGATTTCGTATTCAACACTGCACGTACGTATCTGGCTGGCAATTTAAAACCGCTTTGACCCGCAAATACTTCGTAATTAAAATATTTACACTCGCCCACTAATTAATACTGCTCTTGAAAACGGTAGACTAATTAAATAAGCGATCGTGCGCTTTTTTGTTTAAGACTTAAAATAGGGCTTTAATCAATTTAATGTTTCTACTGGTTTGTTGAACAGATTTTTGCTACAATCTGAAAGATAAAAGATATCGTTGTAACTACTATAAAGGGTACGTGTCTTAGCATTAGGCCTGCCATTTTGTGTGCTATATTCTTTATACATAGATACGTAGTCTCACGCATACGCGTTACGTAACTCCGAAAAGGAGGTTAGAGGTATATTACACCCACATTTCGCCGGCTATTGTTTTAAGCCGTGTCGTGTCAGACTTCGTGCTTCTACTGAGAACTTCTTGACAGAAAAGCCCAATAACCCACTGGCTGGCTGGGCAATAGCCCACTGGCTGACCCGAGAATTAAACCTGACGCCGCAAACACAGCAAATATACACTGCTTCTAATTTCAATGCCGCGTCTTAGTGATTTCGTTTCTGTACTTGTATCAGCCAGCTTGTAATCAAAGTCAATACATAATATAACTCCTTCTTATCGTCCTGGAGGGAGGGGATGAGTAGTTCCAAACTCAATGCTACTAATGAAATTTACCTTGCAGAAATCCCAATAACTCTTTACCTTGAGATCGGTAAACGTAAACTTTCCACTGGATTAACAAGACAGACTTTACATTTAATTGACGACCCGATGGCGTAGTGGTTAGTGTAACTGACTGCCACGCCTGAGGTCGCGGGTTCGATTCCCGCACAAGTCAAACATTTGTGTGCATGAACATGGGTGTTTGTCTTGGTCTGGGTGTTTCTATGTATAACATGTATGTATTTACAAAAAAAAAAAAAGTATATAATATGTATGTTTATCCATTGTCTAGTACCCATAGTACAAGCTCTGCTTAGTTTGGGCTAGATGGTGTTGGGTGTATGTGGTAGAATATTATAAATTCAAATTCAAATTCAAATTTAATGTCCTTACTTAAAGCCCTTGTTCACGGTCAACATGCACAAGCTGAGGTACTTCCAGGTTCTAAGCATGATATAAACGACCAACGCCAATTAACCGTGCAACTAACTCGTACATTTAAGTCGCGCGTGACCCACACTAGTAGCCCGCACCCACGCCAGTTACTAGTATCGTGTACAAACACCGTTAGTATCTCTTTTCATCTTGATACAGATTGTCGTCGCTAGAGATATCTTTGCCTTAGCTAACAGCGCCTCTTGTGGCAACTGATATGAACTGATCAAAATGTTTGTGAAAGATACGCCAACGATTATAATACAACAGAACTCTAAAAACATGTAATAAGCCTACTGGAGTCGCAGTAGCATACCGGTAGCCAGGCACAACAGATTGACAGATTAGGACACTCGTGAAAACTATAACCAAGATAAGATACATATGTATAACTATGTATGTTGAACCTAGACACGTTGTAAGGAGTTATACTGGTTTCGTATTAATTGATTGGTTCTGAATCTAGTTCAATGAATTAGTAACTAGCAATATATTTTCAGCATAACTCATAAGATCACTGAGCACGTACCAAACTCAATTACCAGCTCAGAGCCCAAACAACAATCAATAACGAATGCAATTAGAACACCTTGTAACTCAGCACGAGCACTTTCAACTTGCATCTACCCGCAAATCGCGTCAAATTGTATCAATTGACCGGCCCACCCGTTTTCTTGGCAATTAAAGTTGCGCGGAGACAGAATCTGAAGGGGTAAGGGGTGTAGTACCGCAAAGTTGGGCCAGACTTGGCCGGAGTTGCCCGAAACTTGTCCAGCTTTAGCCGCCGTTACCCCGGACTCGAACTTACTCCGCCTAACTATCCGATCGACTCTCACAAAAGCTTTACTAGTAATTTGTTTAACAAAAGTCCGCCGCTTAGATTTACGACTTACAAAGATTTCAGGGAAACAGTGAGTTGTATTCCATCTACTGTTCTTCATAATTTTATTACTTTATCACTTAAAACTAAATACAGATACAATTTACTTACATACCGACAGTACATAAAATCACAGCTAACTACGCAATCAAGCAACAAAGAAGTTAACGAGTTTATTATCACTTTTAATTTAATTTGTGGCATATTTACATATTACTTTGTGTTTTTTTATTCTTAAACATAATTAATTAATTATAATTATTTTGTTTTTTTATTACATGTGTAATATTGGTTTAATAAGTATAGTATTAATATTTGATTTGTGCTTATAAAGCAAAGAACAATGCATAATCAATCACATGCATTTATTTAACTGCCCTATATAGCAGTAGCACAGTACTATCAATATATCTACATATATAAAAAGGATTAAAATATCGTTCACAATATTCGTCTAAAATAAACAAAAGACATTGCCAAACATTCCGTAAAGTTGAGTTCGAACATTCCATCAATTAGAGGCGCGGACACAAAACAGAGATTCCGCGGAGATTCCGCCGCTGATTTATTCTCTAATCCGTTTTATCGATAATGCTTTTTGTGCACTTTATTAGATTCTAAATTCTCCACCGTACCGCTTGAATAACACCAATTTGTTCTACGGAACACCCAATAATTTGTTAGCCCGTGAACATCAATAAGTCTGTCTTTGACAGAATTTTGTTTACGGTTACTACTTGACAAAGACAACTACAAGCGTTCCACAAAGTACGTTTCTTTGAATTTTCTTTATAGTAGTTCTGTAAAATGTACTCGAGCTTTGGTAGAATCAATCAAGTGTACTCTACTACATTAATTAATAGATACGATTCTGTAAAAACACTTATAAAGTTCTCTGATCCTACCTCCTTTTCAATCAGTCTATTATGATTGAAGATCTCCTCACGTTTTTTCCATCCATCTGAGACTTTCATACAGCAAAAACACTCCAACGTTTGGAGTGCTTTTTGAGATTTATCTGAAGAATAACTCATTTGATGTTTAATGCAAAAATACTGTTACTTATTCAAAGTAATGCGCAACTTTTCTCTTTAAAAAAAGTGAGAGAAAAATTTAAAAGTTTCGGAAAGTCGTACCAGCGAGTGTGGCAACTTGTTTCTTGTTAGGTGCATGAATATTCTGGAACTAATACGTGCAAGACAACAGACTCCCTTCTGAAACGCTTCTGATGTTCATCCTTTCCGTCATTTACATTTTAAAAATATTTCTACTTCTGCTAGCGAAGTTGTGTTAAAATTTGTGACGGCACCTAACAGAACTAACTACTAGGATGCATATAAATGCATTTGATGTTCTGTAGGTGCAATCTGTATGCTTGCATTATTCATTTGTACAAGTTGGTTGCGCACGATCGCATATCGTATGCGAGCCTCTTTTGCTATTTTAAGGCCTTTCTTGGAAACAGTTAACGTGCTCCGACATTGTAAAAGCGTGAGCAACCAACGGGCAAAACTTCTAAACAGTCCAGAAACGATGAAGGCGGTACTGCGCAACATCGGTCCCCTATTATCTTTCTGGATGGAGCTGAGGTAGTATGAGTAACTGAACAATATTTTGCGTCGGTTACTTACGCACAATGGCCCAATTGTGGGGCTAAGTGCGGATAACACACGTCCAACTATCCAACTAACTAACTAAAGGGTCGGCAACGCGCTAGTGATGCCTCTGGTGTTGCAAGCGTCCATAGGCTACGGTAACCACTTACCATCAGGTGGGCCGTATGCTTGTTTGCCACTTTAGTAGAATAAAATAAAAAAATGCAGATCTGACCTGGTGACACTGAATGCTACAAATTCAAATTCCATGAATTCCGTCTCTCATACTGTCAACGTAATAACTATATTCTAGCTAGTGCAAAACAATAGTCGAGAATATTGTTTCGAATTAGCTAGAGCAAAAATTGTATAAATACCAATTTTCTTTATAAACTAAAAGACGACTACTTCTTTATGTTTTCATGATTAGCAGTAGGTTAATCAACGTTACGTTTACAGTGAATGAATAATACTTTGTGATCTCGTAACCTACAAATTTCGTTATTTTAGCAATTAGAGAATTTATAGTTGCTTTCTACGACCATGGGTTTCCCTTTATCTCGTGGGGACCAGGTATAAAAGTATATAGCAGCGTGCAAACTCCTGATTAGAACTTTCTATTGTTATTTGATAATGTTTACTAAGACAAAGGGCTACCAACGGAAAGACTAAAGGTTACTTCACCCACATTTTGACGGGACAAGTTTCCAAATTTGAAATATCATAAGTATATGGATGGCGAAAACGGGAGATCGGGCCTTGTGGCGCACCCTGGGGGAGGCTTATATCCAGCAGTGGACTGCAATAGGCTAAAATGATGATGATGATGATGAAGTATATCTAGAAGCAATATTCTTTAAAATAGAGATACTCTCAAAGTCAAGCAGCTAGTTCCTTATTTGAGCAATCATTCTGCATTCTAACTAAAAGCTGTACCACTTCAAATAAATTTTAGAAACATGTTCATCATGAACATCCATGTTTAATATCACGTCTACTTTTGGCTAGACGGTATAATATGATCATATGTCATTTTTCACGTGGCCTACTTATAATTTAATTAGCTGCTACAAGCAATACCTAGTTAAAATTTAAATGTGTTTAATTATTTGTATGTTAAGACGTACATATATTTAAAACAAATACTTTAAAATATTATTTATATTTGGTACTTACGACTTTTCTATTTTATCGATTCTTAACCAAAGAGATTTCTTGTTTGCAGACAGTATATTAAGATAAATACATATATCCAGTAACTATCAACTAAATATATAAATGACCAAAGTAACTGCCAAGTTGTACTTACGTATATTTTGAATTTAGATAATCACCACAAAACCTACATCTTATTTTAAAACTTCTATATTTTGTAGCTTTAGAACTAGATTACCTAGGTTGCCTATTTCTGTTTTATAAGCCTTAATTACAATAGGACCTTTTCAGACAAAAGCTGGATGGGGCGGTTCAAATAATTATGAAATTGTTGCGCTAATTAATACAATGTAGTGCCGGTAATAAAGTTGGATTAATTACTTTTCTTGTAAAAGTAGAATAGTGCTGGACTTCGCGTTTGTAGATTTAAGTTTTCTTAACGATTATTGCTACTGTAATTATGTTTACATAAGTTTTACTGTTGGAATATAAGTAATCCATAGAAGATTTGGGTCATATAGGCAACAGCAATTTATGAGAATTAATAACCAGGTTTTAGTCACGTTTTATGATTGTTAGTAAACTAATATATAATATTATTATTGTATTATATTATATTACCTATGTAACAACTAAACGTCATCATGCAGCGCACACGCCGCGCCCCTACTTCGCAGCGTTAGACGTCACCGAGTGGGCGGAGCGTGGCCCCTCCGTTACTCGCCGGCCGCTATATAAGACCGACGCGCGCGCCTACGCCTTAGAGTGTGTTCGCTGCGCTCTCGGACTGCTTCAGCCTCACTGGCCGGACAGCTCTGAGAACTAGTACACACATTTAACTTCCGCGCGTAGTATAACATTGTACTAAATAAATTAATATAGTTCTACGAAGTATTACGGTGTTTATCCTTCTAAAATCTGGCGCACAACGTAAGGCCGAATCCAGGGAGCAAGATAGAACATCTCCGAAGACTCCCACATCGGACTTTGAAGATTGCGGAACCCCTGACTCGCTTAACAAAGAAGAATGTTAGTTGGGAGTGGACAGAGGAACAGCAAAACGCCTACAACGAGTTGAGGTATCGTCTGTCTTCTGCTCCAATTTTGAGACAAGCCGATGAAACCGAACCATACGTCATCAAAAGCGACGCCAGCTCTTACGCAATAGGAGCAGTTTTGGTCCAGGGGGAGGGTGAAGACGAACATCCTGTAGAGTTCGCTAGTCGTCTTCTGACATCCGCTGAACGGAATTATACAACTACCGAAAGAGGCGCTTTCTGTGGTGTGGGCGGTATCAAAATTTCGCGGATATATCGAAGGGCTGCCTGTCACCGTAATCACGGACCATCAAGCCCTGAAATGGCTCATGTCACTAAAGACTCCTACTGGTAGACTGGCGAGATGGGCCCTACAGCTGCAGGCGTTCGACATTACCATCAAATATGCTCCTGGGAAAACGAACGTCGTCGCTGATTTCCTCTCCAGACCGCCGTGTAATAACGAGACAGTAGGAACCTGTGGTATCTGTACAGTGACCATCGATATGCCCATGCGGAGTCCCGCTGAAATTAGAGATGAACAGCTAAAAGGTGAAAGATTACAACAGATAGTGAAGGACCTAGAAAGTCTGAACAATGACGAAAAAGCAGTATACTGGAGCAACAAAGGCTACCTGATAAATAATGGGCTACTCTACCGACACAGTCCCCATTCAGATTCCGAAGAGGCACAGTTGGCAGTACCCGAACATGAGTGGGCCAATATATTGTCAACATACCACGATAATCCTTTGGCCGGTCATTACGGTTCGGATAAAACCTACCGCCGAATCTTAACAAGGTATTACTGGACTGGCATGAGAAAATACATTGAGAGTTACACAAAGAATTGCCTGGAGTGTCAGCGTTACAAGTCATCGAATCAAAAACCTGCGGGATTGCTCCAAACTACCGTAATGAATCAAAGATTCGAAGTCATTTCCTTTGATTTGTTTGGTCCACTACCAACCTCTCTAGATGGCAAAACCTGGATTTTCATCGTGGAAGATGTGGCAACGCGATGGGTGGAACTCTTCGCCTTACACCAGGCCACTGCAGAAAATTGCGCCATGACTCTGATCAACGAAATATTCCTTCGCTTCGGTTTTCCTCGTCGTATGATCAGTGATAATGGACTCCAATTCGTCAGTGCCGTCATGCAACAGGTTGCTTTTACAATGAACATCAAGCATGCCTTCACACCTGTGTATCACCCAGAGACGAACCCGGTGGAGAGGAAGAACAGGGATTTAAAACCGCAGCTAGCTATCCTAGTCAAGGATAAGCACAGAGAATGGCCGGAGCATCTCCCAAGTATTAGGTTTGCGATGAATACTGCGAGCAGCCTATCAACTGGATTCACGCCGGCATTCTTAACCTTTGGCAGGGAACTGAGAACACCAGATGACACATCCCATGATTTTAGAAAGATTCTGCAATCCGAGAACTTCGTCCCAGAGATCACCCCAAAGTTGATGCAATTAGCCAATACCCTGCAACAAGCTCGAGAAATTCAGGAACATGGCGAAGAACGACGTAAGAAGTACTTCGATAAACAACGACGAGAAGACCCGGGTTACAATCCTGGTGAACTAGTACTTGCTACAACCCATACATTGAGTAATGCCTCACGTGGTGTAAGTAACAAATTCGCACCACGACGTGATGGACCCTACATCATCAAGAAACGGCACGGTCCATCCTCTTACGCAATTGCTGATCCTCAAAAGTCAGACGTTGTGATTGGGGTATATCACTCCTCAGCTCTGGTGCCTTATGTCGGAGAATCATCCATGCTACCAGCTCCTGTACAGCCCCTTCGGAAGAGAGGACGACCACGAAAGCAAACCCGGGAGCATGGCAGTGACACAGGACAAGCGGGGAAACGCGGAAAACCCAAGAACACGCCTCCACTTGCTGGATCATCGTCGGGACGACTTCAGATCCAGAGGGGGAGACTGTAACAACTAAACGTCATCATGCAGCGCACACGCCGCGCCCCTATTTCGCAGCGTTAGACGTCACCGAGTGGGCGGAGCGTGGCCCCTCCGTTACTCGCCGGCCGCTATATAAGACCGACGCGCGCGCCTACGCCTTAGAGTGTGTTCGCTGCGCTCTCGGACTGCTTCAGCCTCACTGGCCGGACAGCTCTGAGAACTAGTACACACATTTAACTTCCGCGCGTAGTATAACATTGTACTAAATAAATTAATATAGTTCTACGAAGTATTACGGTGTTTATCCTTCTACACCTATTCATTTCAGTGGAATTTCTTATCGCATAGTTAGTAACCAATCTTATATCAATTTTCTAGGAGCTTCTACTTTACTTAATAAACAAAACTATACTCACATAGCAAATTGTCGCATGACGTGTGAATCACACCGTAACCTGAAAGAAGAAAGACCATTTATATATATGCACCACCATTTATATACACCACCATATATATGCCTTACAACAAAGCAATCGATAATTAAGATAGAGCCAATCTCTATGCAGTATGTCTAAAATATCATCGTTATCTTGCTCGACGACAAACAGCAAGAAAATAACAATTGTATTCTTTAAACTAAGACGGCACCTTATTCATGACAAAGTTAAAAGTGCTCAACTAAAGCACATTTTTACACAAACTTTTTATCTCGGCTATTAAAACATCAAGTAAATTTATAACCGAAATATGTAAATATTAGCAAGCTTAAGTGACTCGCGCCTTTGTGTAACACTTCGGGTCGTGCGGTATCATGTATAGACAAACATGCGTAGTCTTCTAGTTTTAGTCGTGCGATTTTGTGCGTCGTCGTACAATACCGTGCGATGTCGTGCGATGTCGTATGATATCGTGCGTCATCGTGCGGTATCGTACTGTACGATACCATACAATATCCTGCAATACTCTACAGTATCGCACCATGCCATAATATGTTAGGTGCAATTGCTTTATTTTGAAGCTGTTTGGTGATTTTATATTACAGTACAAAAATGTCTGTAGCTACTGTATCTAGTTGTACAGACGCAAAAGCAATAATAATCCCATGAATCTTGACTATTTGTTATCAATTATGTTAAAGTCATAACTTACTCAATATTTTTAATAAACTCTATTACTCTTTCAGATCACATGTTAATGGAATTAAAGTATAAAGATATCAGGTATACAAACAAAATACAAACTAAACACGCGTCTGGTAGAAAACAATAGGCTCGATGTAATACGAGGAAACTATATCTACACAATGTGGACGTGACGTATCAGAGGCGTGCCTCTACCTACCACTTCGAGGATACACAATCTTCAAGTATATAGCACCAACCTTGTATATCCTTGGTAGATATAGGAATAGAAGACAATCTGTTAAAAAACCTTTTTATTATAAACAAGTCTGACTGGACGTCATATAGTTTAGAAACTGTAATCCATAATGGCTGCTGTCTCGTTCGTCACTGTGAGTATTGTAACCAACTCTGCAATGTGAAATACGTGTATAAGTAATAAAATCGCAGTACTTTTAATTAAAATAGCCAATGAAATACGAAAATTAACATGAATAGCTTTATAAGCAAAACAACAGAAGAGTTTATTTTCCTTCAAAATGACAAATTTTTCGTTATTTATAATAAAAATTGCGGTTAGGTTAAAGGTTAGTTAAATTTATATTTGTTTAATTGTTTTCTTTGCATTTATTAATTCTATTCAAATTTTTTGAGCTTTGTAGTAGCCAGTCTAAACGCGGTAGAAGCACATTGTAAATGCTCTTGACACGATCTAACTTAGATATTAAAGTTATTTGATATATTAATATATATTTAGTCCATCGATCTGACTTTGTGGGAAATAAAGGCGGCTTATGTCTAACAGTGGGTGTCTCCTAGCTAAGATGATGATGCGGTCCATAGACCGTGATAAAAAACGTGCATTAATCTATTTTATTTACTTTACATACAGATAAAAATTATTGCGGTTAGCTTAAACCTTGTCTTAAGATAGTTGTGTGGTGAAACATGAATGTAGGTATAAATTCATCACATAATTTTTTGTCACCGGGTTTGTTGTGGTAGCATATACAAAAACATACAAAAAACATACAAAGATAGCACTAGTCCACCCATAATACTCAAATGGCGTAGTGATTTAAGTGATAGTTTCGCCACTGAAACTGCGCCGAGTGTTTAGGTTTCGATCCTCACTGGAAGCAAATATTTTTATGATCCGCAAATATTTGTGCCGAGTCTGAGGTGTTCTTTGTGTCCGTTGTTTGAATGTTTGTAAAGTCCACCACAACACTGGAATTATTCCTAGAGAGGGTTGTATTTTTAAAAAAGAAATTTCCCTTTTCCGAGCCTGGGCGTTCTTTGTGACATTGACATTATTTGTAAAATTTCCCACGATATAGGAATCCCTGTGCGACGTGGTCGACGTCTTCGGAAGAATATTTTCCACAGCACTGAACAAGCGTGAATGTTATCCTAATTATTGCAAGCCGTATTTTTATTTGCCCTTTTTCTTCTTTATTATAGAAGTGCTCCTTTACAAGTGAGAAGTTACAATCCCTCTCTATATTTCGTCATGTTTACCACTATAGAGCAATAAAAATACAATAAGGCACTTATCTTAAAGCTTTTAAATTATCTCACAGTGTATAAAAGTAATAGCAGCAAGTGAATACAACCAGAACTGTTTGCTTCTCTGTTCAACGATAGGTCTCGCGATATACGTTCGTTTTATCTTATCGCTAATTATGGCCTCATCAGTCTCACTTTAATCGTTTTGTGCGATTGCTTTTAATACGACACGTTGATTTAATTAATTATCTGTTTGCCATTTATGTCGTTCCACATTGTAACTTAATTAAGACGTGATTGTTGGGTATAGTTTATTGTAATGGCGCTTTTGTTGAGTGATTGGAGGCTTGTGATTGGCTGTGATTTTATAGATGAATTTTGTATACATGTTAACATTGTTATCTCTCATGGCGATGACCTTTTGCGTATTCTTTAAACATGTACCGTTATATAGATGATATTTATGTTTGACGTATCTATACATAATATCACATATTTAAGTTACATTCTGTATATGCATATACAGTTGTAGGTAAAATATTAATAAACGCTATAAGGTGTGTACTTTATTTTACTGCACAGTAAATTAAAATTATTGTATGTAGTCTTTTTATTTCACAATTCCACACGACACTTCCCATACTTAAGCGCGCTCATTTACAATAATCTTAACCAAAACGATAACATACACTCTCTAAATACACATAATTGTAAAGTAAAAACTAAAGCGTTTCTCCTCAACTTAAATTATGACGAAACAGAAACACTGATAAAGTCCCGTTATGCATAAATATATCTAACTATAAATATACATATATATTGACTTATACTATAATATTATAACCTGTAATTTAATACACTATATATATAATTTCACATACAACGCCTTCAAACACACACGCACACACACACACACAAACACACACGCACACACACACACACACACACACATATAAACAAACACGCACACACATTCACTTCGTTGATATTGTCTATAAACCCTTTCCCGGACGAATGGGTGACCCCTATAACACAGGATTTTCCTAGCATCGGGGTCACTATTCACATTAGTATGTATTTAAAGTAATATGTAACCACATTATAATGTCATACGCTATGTACTCTCTTGGCTAATAAAAAATATTATTATAATTATTATTATTATTTACCAAATTCTCCTGTCCCAGGTCTATTATAAGATTTTCTTATAGATATAAGCAGTATCTTTGCATAGTCAGTAATAACATTAGTACCTGAGCATTGAACAAACTTGTATAAGTTATTTACGATTTAAAATTCTAATTAATGTTTTGTATTTTTATTCTCTCATTAAATCAGCCATTTTTAACTATTAACACTATAAAAAAACTAACATTTGTTAGTTTTTAGATAGATAAAAGAAATCGAATTCTCGCAAGTGTGTGTCGGCTTAGGCAGGTGACTGTATTCGATTTCCAAATGATGTCTATGACTAGTTATGTTCTATATAGCCTTTTCTACCGATTGCACTGTCTGCTTCGTCAGTTCCATGGTATTAGTTTGCAGTTTGCACTTACGCAGTGACCGCAAGGTCTCCCATCGATTACCGAGTCGGATAAATTCTCAGTACTAGTAGTAGTCCAGAATTTTACCTAGCAGAAGATAACATTTGTTTATTTATATTAAAATAATCAGATCACTAATTAAGAGACACATGTTTATACATAATAAACTACAACATATATTAATACTACCTAAAAACTACTCCGCTAACACTATCTTGTGACTTACTGGCATAATCGTTTAATATGTATAGTCTCAAGTAATACAGTTGGTGAAATCGGTAATATAACTCTGTTTATGCTATCAAGTATGTATAAGTATTTATAGCATAATATGCAGAAATAAACAAATAAAAGTCTGGCACTCATAACGAGTTTCTTCATAAACAAACTACTCGAGCTCACTACATAATCATATATGTAGTGTTTTGTAGTTTAATATGTGTGTGCAGCGGGTTGAACACTCGGGTGAACAGCTCAAGAATGCACGCCGAGTGGTCCGTGAGGTGCGTTTATTGCATTTTTGAGTGCGCCCCTCCCCCTTCTCAGAACATCGAGATAATGCCACCATGATGTAACGTAAAGCAGAGATAACTTTCTTTATTCTTTGGTACGTTTACGGGATTTTGGTGAACGCGTAATTTATATTTTTCACGAATGAATAATGAAAAATGTTCTCTGTTTTTAATATTTTGGTAATTAATGAGCTGAGTCACCAATGGTAGTGATACTTTCTCAGAAGAAACAGGTGTAAGAGCAGGAATCCAGTTACCCTGTATCGCCCAGTAAGTAAGAGTTTTGGATGCTTTAATCCTTATCTCACATCCTTTTTTAGCACCTGGGTGTTGTTAGGATTGCAGGCGATCAGGATACAAGAACCACCTACCATCACGCGGGCTAAATGTTTCTTACTATCTTGCTAAATACAAATTGTTAATCCGTGCCTCGGTGGCATAACAATATTGAATGCGACTATAATAGTGCATGAGGTCTGTCTCGAGTTCGATTGGTCAAATTATTATTATTAGTAGAATTTTCTAACAAATAATAATTAATTCTCGGCATGCTGCTAGCATGGAGTTTTGAAATGGTGGAGGGCAAAAGTCAGGCCCACTATTGTGTGAGACCTATCTAGCTAGCGAAATATAAGAGTATGTCTATCTGCTAACCCATCCAGAAAATTAAGCATGAGATATTATTATGTACTAGCTGACCCGCGCAACTTCGCCTGCGTCACATAATAGAATTTTTCTTGTTTTTGCAAGATTTTTCATTGATGCTCTGCTCCTATTGGTTGTAGCGTGATGTTATGTAGCCTATAGCCATCCTCGTTTAATGGACTATCCAACACTAAACGAATTTATTCTAATAATATTATTATATAATTATATATTATAATAATATTGTTTCTATGTATAATATGTATGTATTTACAAAAAAAAAGTATATATGTATGTTTATCCTTTGTCTAGAACCCATAGTACAAGCTCTGCTTAGTTTGGGCTAGATGGTGTTGTGTATATATGGTAGAATATTATATTATATATTATTATATTATAATATTAGTAGATATAGAAGTAAAGACAAATTGAAGTATGTCATAAACATGAACAAAGCAAATTAAACGTAATTCTATATAAATTTATATTCTTAACATAGAAACAATCTTTTACAGATATCTACTACTACTACCTTTACCTTTACACGAATTGTATTTGATATTTCTATATTATTCTGATACCTACATACCACGTCATACCTAAATTCGTAATAAGATATACATTACAAATGTGATTACATTGCTAAGGCGCAGCTTACTTTATTATACATGATGACTTTTGCTAGCGTTTTAGTGATATACTTACAAATAAATGTATTTGTAAAATCTAGAGTAAGGAGATGATCGTAAGAACTAACACAGCAATTCGTTTTCATTTTACCAAATATTATTACTTCATAACCATATTTAAACAACGGACACAAGGGATACCCAAATCTGGCACAACTAACTGTGGATATCACAATTTTTTGTTGTATGTGGGAATATAACCTACAACCCTCAGCGACAGTAGCAAAGCTACCGAACCAAACGACCAAACGAGCAATCTAGAGGTAATCAGGTATTTTAATAAACCTACGAATTATGCAGCGTTTCTTGATAAGTTAGTTTTAGTTAGTATAGATGACGTCAAGGTTTAGGTGGCCATTCTTAATGTCTGACTCTGCGATATCTGCTAACTTTGAAATTATAGTCATGGTCACCCTCCTCAACTGAAACTTGCAGAAGGCCTTGCGCCTAGCGAGCAGTTCTCATATGTTGATGTACAGCATCCTTGGGATCACGCTTGTCATTACTGCCCATTTTTAATCAGCCTCTAAACAAGCATTTTAACTAGTCTTGTACATTTTAATTTCAGTTTTCTTTAGGAGTTCACGTCGTAAAAATGTAAAGAATTTTGTAATAGGAATTACAGACAAAAGAGGTGAGATTTTTAAGTTTATATGGCTGGCCAAATTGGAAATTGCATGAAATAACAAAAAAATAGTTAAAGGGCCTTGGACTGATTATGATGAAATCTAAGACGTGGATATTTTTGGAAATATACAAATATTTGCCTAGCCAGGTATCAAATGATTTAGCTTTGGACACACAATGTGTTATTGCACTATCCATTAGCATCACTCATCGACCATCGACTAAATTCTCTGGAGAAATATTATATGAGAAATGAATGGACAGTGTTAATTATTAAGAAATTAACATAAATGTAAAAAAAATATATATATACATATAATACCCATACCTTTATATTAAAGACAAGTGTTCAACTAGGAAAAACTTATATATATATATATATATATACATATATATTATTAGAGGTTATGGATTAAATAACACACTGTACAGACACTTTAACTATTTATTTTATACTTTCACACATAAGGAAGTTTTTATATGTCCGTTCACTTACAGCTCACAACAAGAAGTGATAAACAGCAGTATTGTTACGTCTTTTATAGCTAATCAAACTGTAAAGTATTTGACTACTATTTATATTGTATGATGTTATATTATACAATTACTAAGGCGCAATAATTGTAAATAGTTAAATATAATAATTAATTTTTGCATGTATAAATGTATAAAATTCAACATATATGTATATATATATATATATATTATTAAGCTTTCTAAAATCCATGGGGATTGTAGAAAGCTTAATAACAATGCAATTTCAACGTCCTACTGTAAACCAAGAAAATGTATTAGTAGTCAGCAGTTCTAATCTAAGTATGACAAATTCAGTCATCAGACAAACCACTAACAACTTGCATACAAGACCCTTATTTTGATGGCAAAACGTCTGCTCCGCTTTTCTAGAAAACATATCACGTGCGTATTTTTCGGTTCAATAATTTTACATAATCTTTACATGGAATCTCGCCATATTTTCAATTCCATCGCGCCCTTCCCACAAATCAAATTATACATACATACAGTCAAAACCGATTCGAGAAAAAATATTTTTTGAAAGCCACGACAGTATTTTATTATCTGGCACCCGAAGCTACCATTAAAAATTGTCGACGGAAAAATATTCATAAGAAATAGGCAAGGAGCCTACGGACGGAAACCAGTTATCGAAAGTAAAAAGTTCATAATAAAATACGACCGTGGGGGCTTGAACATGAAATGATGAATTGTTAAAATTCCGCAAGCGTGTAACAATTCCATAAGTCAATTGGTTCGATACGTACCTAAGGGAAATTATCGAGATGCCGATAGCCGCCACGGGGAGAGCTAGGCTTGAGACAGACGTTAATATTTAAACCATCTTCAATATAACATAGGCCGCTGAGGATTCCAATTTTAATGTTAACCGTCACAAATTTAAAAGTCTATTTCCGTACGTTGTCGGTTTTGAATACAAAGGCGAAATGAAAAACGGTTAAAAGAGAAAATGACAATTATAAAATTCTATGTTGAAACAAAAGAGCCACAAAAATATTCAGCAATGGCGCCTGATTCCATTATCCCGAGGTGGAATGAGAGCTGCTACCCTTATTCTCACATTACTTTAAAATGCATAGTATTCGTATCTATTCTGCAAGACTATGTGCACCTGCTTTTTTACCAACTACTACACACACAACTCACTACAACTGTAGAAATCATCGTAGAACATTAAAATAATAATCTATTTAAGTTTTAATTTAAGACATGAAACAAAAGGCAAACAAAATGAATATTTGAAAATTGTATGACCTCGCATAAAAATTTTGATAAATGGTACACAGGGCCGGACGACGGAATACTTTACTTTATAACCAATAAATCCAAAATGCAATTAAATATTAATTATCGACCTTTCAAATATTTCAAAATATTCAATGTAAGGTAATTCGAACTTTTATCGATAATCGCACATCACTTATTAATACGATTTTTCTTAAGTTTTACTTTTACGTCTATACAGATCTTAAATACTTCTCAAGTACAGTATTATGTATGCATTCAAAGATACGTCTACAGAAAAAACCAAAGCCAAAGCTAACAATGTGAACGAAATTAATCGGAACAATATCGATAATCCTAGCCCATCCCATGGCTGGACATAGCACAAAGATGCGCCCTTCGCAAACGAACCGAAACTTTTTTAATTTCGCGAAAAAAACCATCCCTAAGGAATTTCAGTTGAATAGGAATTCGCCTCGTTAAAATTTACAATGAAATATTGGCATTTGACTAATGGCCCCTTACTAAAACGAATTTTGACAGATCTTATCAAAGCTTAACTAGATTTTTATTACTCAGCTAATTTGCTTGCTAGACTGATTATATTAATTATGTAATCGAATGAAAAATTTTGGATAAAGCATTTGACCCGACGCGTTTATGAAGTTAATGTAATTCATTAATTATTATAACTTTTGTGCACGTTTGTCATGTTTATTTATGACAGACATTGTTTAAATATTTTTGTATAATTAATTTATGCATCAGTTACACGCAATTTTTTTATTTATATTTTTGTTTTTCTTTGTCATAATGAGAACTATCGTTATTTTCGAAAATAATAACTATTTTTTTGTAATAATATGTTCTCGGGTTAACGCTGAATCCATTTGGATGGAATACTATTAATAAAATAATGTGAATGTCATGAGTAATGGCTAAATTTATGACATACATACTTCATCAGTATTATGTATGTAGGACATTCGTTAATTACAGGTATGTGTTTTAACTTACTATCAATAAATAATTCCTTTTTAAATAAGATGGCAAGTGAGAAGGCACGTAGTACTAAACTTAATTTTTACCTATTGACAACAAAATCAATTTTACCAAAATCAAAACAACTACAACCCCTTTTCAAAGCAAACAATAATACAAACGAATTGCTGTACTGTACCAAATTCCTTGTCAACTGATTCCTAGGGTCATTAAAGATCAAACAATAAGGCTTCACTGCTCCCTCTAATTGGAAACAATTAACCTCCGCTGACATGAAATACTCTAGCAATCATTTTTACAAATACTTCGTTACATTTCCAACAATTACTAATAATATCTAAAGGTGAATTATTTAACTGCGCGAATTCTGGAATATTTTATGTTGATATACAGCTCTGTATAATGCAAGCTTTACTATAGATATGATTATCGCTACTACAATATGAACATCTTCACATGGCAGGCTTCAACGCGATCACACAGGTACATATACATATATGTGGCCTAAGAAATTAAAAAAACAACTACTTTTATTTGATCACCGGGATGTAGCCTAAATTGCATTACACATACTGCCAAGTGTTTATTACGCCAACTATTATGAAATATTGTTTAATATTAATTTACTTTATCTATGAGACATCTTTAAATACTTGCATATAGTGCTTATTATTCTTACAAAAATACTCATTAATTATGAGGTCGGTTTCATACTAAAACGTATGTTTCGTAGA
This sequence comes from Catocala fraxini, assembly GCA_930367265.1. Classification (NCBI taxonomy): domain Eukaryota; kingdom Metazoa; phylum Arthropoda; class Insecta; order Lepidoptera; family Erebidae; genus Catocala; species Catocala fraxini. The sequence goes on from OV884029.1 coordinate 20,754,949, forward strand.
AGCTATTTTAATCAAACTATGTTCCAGGGCAGTATTTGCTTTAAAATCTACGTTTAATTGCTATCTATGCATACAAAATCTATAAAATATTCTATGGTAAAAGCTAAACACATATATCCTTACCATTTTCCTCTTAAACTTATTTAGAGAATCGACACTAGAAGCAAATAGAAACTGGTACTGACAAATTGCAACTGTCGCAATATATTAAGAGAAATTCCTTTGTAAATAGAATCGCAAAATAATTCATTTAACACGAGCGTGAATTCGCAGAAAACGAACATATTGGAATAAGGGATTTACTTACAATTATCTCTTTGTAATATGTGCTCAAGCACACACGTGTTGCTTTTTTCGTTTTATGGAAAGATGGAAAATACGCATTAACGTTTTATAAATTTATACGTGGTGAGGGACACACCCGGTGCAGTCAGACTGGAAAAATAAATATGGAAAAGTACTTCCCTAAGGAACATCGAAGTCAATTAATCTTTTGTTGTTTTTGCGACAAAATAAGTTGCCTGTGCAATCGGCATAAGAAGGCGGGTCCTTAACTGACCTGGTTTAAATCCTTGAATAAGAAAGTTAATAACTTGACTACAGTGGCACCATTTGGTTCAGATTGTGGAACATTCTTTTTGGTACTTAACATATACTAATATTAGAAACCTATACTAGTATTATAAAGAGGGAAAATATGATTTTTTGTTTATTTGAAAAGATTCAACTCAAAAACTACTCTACCGATTTAGAAATTCTTTCACCATTCGCAAAAGTTATATTATCACCGAGTAAAATAGGCTATATTTTATTTATAAAAAGTACTGTTGATAACATAACCTAACTTACTTTTACACGAGCCAAGCCGCGGGAAAAGCTAGTAATATATAAAATTTGATCTGTTAATAACTTTACTATAGCACAACGTTTTTTTTTTTTTACGTGGTGGAATGCTTTGACGCCTACCTCTCCGCGGGGCGACGGAGAGGTTATGTCGGGCTCACCGGGGAAAAGATACCCCGGTAATACCGACTAAACCTACCACGGTGTTCCTCGGCATAACCATAGACGGCGAGGCCGCGCGAATCGCTTTCACGTGCAATCGCGACCCCGCCGTGGTTTCGGCCCGCCGTGTAAAACGGCAGGCCACTGCACGAAGAATATTTCCTCCACCATCCCCCTGAGCGGGGGGGACAAAGATACGATACAAAGGCGCACGTGGGAACACGCACGCCGCCTCTCGGACCTGGTGCTGATCGGGTGGCGAGCAGGCCCACGCAGCCCGCCACCCCCAGGTCAAACTTCAAGGTGGCTGGAGGTCATCTCGCGCCCTCCGGCACCCGGTTCTGCGGTTGGGGAGAGGGTTTAAGTGCTCCCTCTCCCGCTCCGCCGCCTCCTTCATGGAAATTACTTCCTCACAGAAGGAGGCGACGGCGTTCCACGATCTCTCACTCCGGACCATAGACTGAACCACGGCCGGGAGTGAGAGGGCAACCAGTCCGACTGCCGCGATCAACTCACGGCACTGCAATGCCCAGGCGGGGCAATCCACCAAAGTGTGCAGCGCCGTGTCCACAACAACATCGCGGCAGTCGCCGCAGTGATGACAACCGGGCGTCGCCTGCCGGCCTATACGACACAGGAACTGGCCAAAACAACCGTGGCCAGTCATTACCTGTGTCAGCCGGAAGGTGAGGGCGCCATGCCGCCTCTTCAGCCACTTCTCAAAAACGGGATTTACCGCCACGATCGTGGCGTGCCCGACTATAGCACTACGTGACAGAACCCAGCATAGCAATATATTACTTGTAACCATAAGAAATGTCTTATATTATACATAGGTATATGTAGTTTAAAATAATACTTTTAAACTACATGTATATTATTTGTATAAAGAATAAGAAGTAATTGCTATGTTGTGAAATGTCATGTCATTGTAATAAATTATTTTGTTTTAACTCATCAAATACCAAATGGAAAAACCATTATGTTTGGTCTCCGAGAACCGAGCGTTGGCCAAGAGATTAAAATAATTCAATTAATTAAAAATGATGTAGTGCTGCGGTCTGTATATTGACAGCTTAATCGCATCGACTCCATTCCCTAGCTTTTATAAACATAAATAGTTATATAATATTGTCTTCTATTTACGCGAATATTATTCATTGAAATTAAACTGCTATATACGGATTTTATCGCGTTGTTTATTTGACACTTTATTACAAAATTTTGGAAATTTTTACACTACTAAGTACTACTATTAAACTTTACTAATTTTTAAGCTAATTAAATTATTATTAAACTATTTAGATTTAATTTATTTTTACACTTTCCCCGACGTTTCGGTTGCTTTTCAGCAGCCATGGTCACGGGGAGACTAAGATGGCAGTTGTCTCAATGTTCCAGTGTAGTTATTTCAAAGTACCCGAACATAATTTAATCATTGGTGTTTCTATTTACGCAGAATGAGCTCAAAGTATCATGAAGTCTAGCTGTGGTTTGCTTCTTCTTGGGTTTGACTATTTTTATTACTGGATCCCAAGCTGGTGGTACACTCCAACCATCTTCTCTATTAAAATTAGGATGTTTTTTGATTTCAATAGCCTCGCGAAGCATCCTTGGTAGGAATCGGTGTTCTTTAGCGAGAATCTGTGGTTTGTCAAATCTCAGGTAGTGGTTGGTCCCCTGTTGCACATGTTCACACACAGCAGACTTCAACGAGCGTCGGTGTTTTACATCAGCTATGTGTTCTTTTATGCGGGTGCCTATGTTTCTCTTGGTTTGACCAATGTATGAGAGTCCGCAGTCACAATCTATTTTATAGACCCCTGCATCTTGTAAAGGTAGTTGGCACTTGACGGATGGTAAAAATTGACTTATCTTCGTTGGCGGCTTGAAGTATGTGTTGATTGAAGCTCGCTTCAAGATGTAGCCAATCTTGTCAGTGACACCCCTTACATAAGGCAGTATAGCAGGCTGGCGCTCGACTGTGGCTGGCTTTTCTCGGGATCTGTGACAGCGGCGCGGCTGTTGGAGCTTGTTGTCTTGCAGTACTTGCTTGACATGTTGAAGCTCGGCGTCCAGGTGTTTCTTGTCATAGTTATAGTTTGAGTTCTGCCCTACAATCAATGCGTCGAATATTAATACACTTTGTAATAATGGTTGTTCTATGTATAAATGCGTTTAGTATATTACTTATAAAATAGCCACTACCTCCCTACCTAACATACCACCTGGATATCGGAAGTACCAGAAATACAAATTAGAGACACAAACAGGCCTGTATAATCACGAAATCTGTTCGGGACTGCAACGATTAAAAGGTTTCCGACAAACAATAACAAAGTGTGCCCGAAGGGCTCGCCCGCTTAGCTTCCTCTGTCTCTAAGAAAACTCCGTTTAAAAGCGTTTACAAAACAATTCCACTCTTTTTTACGAATCTCGTAATTGAAAATTTACTTTCTTGGACTTTTTATTACATGTGTTTTTGAGTTTAATAAATATTTTAGGATCGCCATTTTGCTATTCATATTATACGAAGGCCTACGTTTATGTGTTTAAAATTTGATAAGTAGCCGACCAGTTGACGAAAACATTAATATATATATCGTATAAATTTTTAAGTTTTAGAAACAACATCGATTCTTTTTACCGTTAAAGTACTTTCGTTGCTGTATAATTTTGACGAAAACAAATTTACTTTGAGTTTATCAAAGACTCTAAACTGCACATCTCTCAGTTATCAGTCTCTCATCTTATTAACCTGGCGCCAAACGATAAACATTAAGTGTAACACGTTACCGGGTTTCTGCTAAAAACACAACGTGAACAAGGTGCACAACGTGATCGCAGTCAGCGCTCAGCCATTTCTTCACTTCTTTTTAAAGACACGATGACGACGAAGATGACGAGGCCGTTTCTCAAATTAAAGTTAAAAAAATCTATGAACCTGCTCTCGCATTACTTACGTAAACAGTAACAGCATTTGCAATCAAGCGCGTGTAGTAATCGTAGTGGAAATTCAAATCGAAACGTGCTTGTGTTTGCAATGACGGCTACGCGTCGACCTGTATTGACTTGCAACGTAATAATCAAAGGGATTCATCGAAAAAGCGACAACCGGGTGATGCACACGAAGCGAACAGTAAGTGGCTCGTCTCGCTATCCTAACTATCAGAATGCAGAACTTGAACATACCATGTTTTTTTTAATATTGAGGAAATTACCGGTATGGTCATTTCCCCAATATGGTATTATTCTGGAAAACATTAGCATCGTTATTTTTTTAACGAACAAAAATATTTTACAATTATAATTAACTAGACTTGCAATAACGTGCTTGTAATACGTACAAACTGTACTTAAATATATAACAATACAAATACTATCATAAAATTAATTAACGCAACATTATCATAATTTTATAAATTCGCGATTATTTGAGTCATTATCGTAAATTAAAAATAACAGTTACCAACAAAAACAAACGCAAAACGCTACCGAAATATGATTCATATTCAACCGATACAATTTAAATGACAAATATACAATTCAGATGAGCCCGTTTTCGACCAGCGACAATTATAAACGTCACGTCAACAAGTCCGCAAGTCGTCGCACGGGTCTGCAATCGTTCGTCCGACAACGCACGATGAATGGTTATGGGTGTTTTAACTGGATTGTTCGGTTACCAAGTCATAAATATAATTTTGGACATTCGGCATTCACGATAGGCTAAAAATTCAGCAATATTTTTGTTGTTAAAAGGAAATACTTTTAACATAGAATGTGATTATAATTATAAATAGGATGCATAATGTGCTACACGGCATTTCGTTAGCATAAAATATGTATTTCATCATCACTAGAAATGGAAATCGTACAAAACATTAAAGTAATATATTTCACATTAATTCTTTGGTATAAAACAAAATATAGACAATGAACGTTTATTTTACGAAATGTTTTTTTTTTCATTCACCTTGCTTTTTCATGTATGTGTTAATTAATCAGATTCATAGTCGTATCATTTGAATTTCAAATCCAATTTAAACCAAACACAAAAACGATTTGAAAGTTACACTGTAACAACGTTGAAAAGCATTAAAAAATCAATTAAGGTGACAAAAAGGCCAACGATGAAAGGTATAAAAGGTATATAATACTTGTCACAAGACCATTAGAAATAACGAGTTGACTGCCTTATATTATTTACCTATAGAAAGAGAAAATAAAGGATTCTTGAATTATCCCATCCTTGGTCGGCGGGGACTTTCCGACGGTTGTACCGGCGACTGCGATCAACAAAAACTCGAAACAGATAAAAAAACTATCTTTATTTTCAGAGCGCAATCCTTATATTTACTTACATTATAAATTTGCAATGGTGGTTGTTTGTTTTGGTTTAGCATTTTTGTATAAATACATGGGGCGTAGAAAAACGTATAAGCCACTTTTTATGCAGGAAAACTGAAGTGAAGCCGCAATATAAGCTAGTAGAAAATAAATACCTTTTCTTTGCTTATCTGGTATGTATAATTATTATTTACCCGGCTTTGTATATTCGGTAAAATCTTGCAACTGTATTTAAACTTATTTCTCCTACCCTATTAAGTTGAAATTTTGCACATACCATACTTTTTTGTTACAAGTTAAGGTTAAGATTGTACAGGTTAAGATAATCAGGTCACAGAGGAATTCCTAATCAGTTAACAACATGTACATTAAACCTCCATGCATGCGATAATGCAATTATAGTCGTCTCCTAATGAGAGAACTGCTCGACAATAAATAATACAAATATATACGCGTAAAGGTCATTATTAACTATTTTTACGAGTGGTCAAATTAAATAATGGTATGATAATATAGTCATCCTTACTAATATTATAAATTCGAAAGTAACTCTGTCTGTCTGTCTGTTACCTTTTCACGGCTAAACCACTCAACCGATTTAGATGAAATTTGGTACAGATATAGTTTGAAACCTGGGGAAGGCCATAGGCTTTTAATTGATGTGCGCGGTTGGAGCCGCGCGCAAAAGCTAGTATAATATTAACTGGTAGCAATTACATATAAATATATATTGAAGTTACAACCTAATTGAGTAGTTACGGGGCAGCGACTACCTATTGCATTCTTGCGATGGAATACTTCCATACCTACTCAGGCGCGAGATTGCAATATGCCGCGTTTTGGAGTAGTTGTTTAGGTGGTCAACTCGAGGCGAGTGTTGTGGGTTCAAATCTCACACGGGACAAAACTTTGTGTGATCCACAAATGGTTGTTCCGAGTCTGGATGTTCTTTGTGTCCGTTGTTTCAATATTTTTAAAGTACCCGGCGACACTGGAATTATTCCTAGTGCTGTATTTTTTTAAATACATATACACAAATAAATATCGCAAAATATAAACCCCTCAACAAGCTTTACAAATGTGATCCACAAATAGTTGTTCCGAGTCTGGATTTTCTTTTTGTCCGTTGTTTCAATGTTTTAAAAGCACCCGGCGACACTGGAATTATTCCTAGTGCTGTATTTTTTAAAAATACATATCCACAAATAAATATCGCAAAATATAAACCCCACAACAAGCTTAAAAAATGAAAATCTACATATAAGATACCAATAATTTCTTAAGGACGGTGATTGCCTGATTAATAAGTGTCTACTAAACAACCGAAACACACTTTTTAAAACTATGTTCTTAAAAAGTATTAAATTGTTACACTCCTACTCAACCCTACGGAATACAGCCGTGATGCAGTTGTTTACACGGTAATGTTCAGTGTTCAGTGCATAATGTTCATTCACAATAAGTACTTAACAGGAACACAAGCATGGCTAGTGTAGATCTAATAAGCACGATCAGCGATATCCTCTTACTGATAATTACTTCATAATAGCTATGCCCTGAATACCACATCAACTAACACACTGTGGACTTAAACACTACGGACCTATAACTATAAGCTTTAGACTGCAATTAATTATAAAGAGTTTAATCGCTTCGTAACAAGCTTGGAAGCGCAGATCTTAGATTCGACCTTCAGGTTGGGTTATATGTTGTCACCATTTTTGTCAGGAATTTCTGACAAGCAACACTGCATATTTCACTATGTAGTTCACAGCAATAGAATTGCTCCTTAGTACGTAGGAAAGAAATGTAACTGGGAAAATGTCATTGAATGGAATTAGGAGCTACTTGGCGTAAATCCATTTTAATAAAATATTTGTAACAAGAGGAACCCGCCATGCGCCTTCGGGTTGCTCACCCCAAACATTGCAATTAAAAAAGGTTGACCATACTGAGCTCTTGTTAGTCACAGCCGCGTGGGATTCAGGCTTACTCCAAGTTGCATTCCACTTCACTTGTATTCCACTATGAACACGGAGGCGCATATTTTGTGTATGCTATTTTATCAATTTTTCATTGCGTTATCTCTGCCTGGCTCTTTGTGAGTTTTGGCGAGATCACGATCAGCGTGTCACCTCGACTAATAACGAAATATATAACAGGTCAGTATCCATTTATAAACATGTACACATACATACGTCCATCTATACCATGTAAACAAAATACTGGTTACTTTATCTCTATTTTTCTCTCGTTAAATTTGAAATAACTACTTGGTAGTGACGGCTATTCTCGGTAACTAATGAATTCAATTACATCACAACGTCGCTGCTCCGCACTCGTATGTAAAAAGCAAGAGGAACAACAAAATTATGGCAGTGTCGCACCGCATCGAGCTTAAACACAATATATACTTAGGTAAGGTGAGGATACCAGTTCTCGGTACTGTGTAAATAAGAAGTATTTTTAAATAGCAGCGTATTCCATGAGTACTACAGACGGAATGTTCGTACAGTGTTTATGATGTTCTCAGATACTGCGAGATATCAAAAAATGTCTTTGTTATTTAAGTATAATGCTAATGGTACCTCTGACATAAAAAACATTAAAAATATTTTAAAAAATTATAGCGCTCAAACTTGAAAGCTCCCTAAATTGTAATTGTAATTGGACTCCCTTTTCCGCATTTGAACTCCAAGTTGGTCCATCATGCGCACAATCCTTTTGGCTTATTACTTTGGTCATAGAGCCTGATGTCTAGCGAATATAATAATATGCAGTATTATATTAATGTTGCACACACGAGCGATTACTTATTTAAAAATATACAGAGAGCGAAGTTGTGCATTCAAAAGCAACGGAAACCGCTACAATTGAATTAAAACAAGCTCAAGTAAAATATACTGGTTTCAGTGGTCACTTCGCCGCAAATTGTGTATTGGTACCCGAAAATTTGTGAGATTTACAAATAGTTGTTCCAAGTCTGTGTATTCTTTATATCGGTTATTTTAATGTTATCCGCGATGCATAAGATATCTGAGTACAGAATGTCTTTTAAAATAAATCTCTTTTCATCCACTTTGTTTTAACCTTTGAACCTAGAAATTAAGACCTCTAGCTAAGACATAAAATTAAATCTTTAAAAGTAGTTTAAATTTACTATTAATATTAAACTACTTTTAAAGATTTAAAAGTTTATCTTTTGATTGCTTATACTATATAAGCAATCAAAAGATATTTATTCACTTAGGATTTAATTTTCGTAATTATCATATTTCAAGCGTTACCCTACCGCTGATCCTCTAAACTTTATAATGATTTGAATTTATCACTAATGATTATGCATGCAATGTCAATAACCTTAAATCGTAGTCGCAAGTCATCAGCCTTTTTAAACTCATGTAACACAACAGGCAGCGGCCGTCCTTGCCCTATAATTACACAACACTACTTACTGACTCACAACAAACATCACAACTTCTAACGATTGTTTAGCTTCGACTACCATGTTACTTTTATCAAGTTCACATCTGTAATGATGACCTCGTTTTGTACCGAGCACTGGGTAGATTTCACTCCCTTAAGAGAGTCTGATGTAACGAATCTTAATTAGACTTGTGGTAAATGACTTGTATCTAACCTGATCTTAAAATAATCATTGAACATGGCTACTAATACTAATAATCACATAAAAAATGGCTGTCTAGTATTAATTTGTATCTAGGAGTCTTTTCAGAAGCATAAGTTGATTGGGAAAAAACGAATCATTTAGCTTACATAATTTGGCTGTAATCACAACTACTTAGAAGTTTATTAGACCTTGCCTACTTAAAAGAACATGTCAATTCACGAATGTTCTTGACAGGTACGATTTTTAATTTAATCTCTTAAAGAAGGAAATGGAATATTCACCCTACAGAGTTGCCAGTATATTCGTGTGAATTTCCCTCACGTCTCGCTCGAGTCTGTGGTGCTATTTGCCACACGCTATCACATTAGCTTATTTTTCAGCGCACTACATCAAAAATGTCTAAAGTTAGTGCGGAGTACGATGCGGTGATCACCACAATTGACGATGGCTAACCACGAACCCGTATTTCATTCTAAATTATAGAGAAATGAATAATGTTGAAAGTACACAAAATACAAAATGGAAAACAACATTGTTTTGGCAATACTACTGTATTGCCAAAACAATGTTGTTTTACCTTGTTATATAGATACATCAGTAGTATGTCTTCTTTATTGTACACCGAATCACGAAAACGTACATATTATAATAATTATAACACATTAATTGCTTTATTTGCAAGAGCAAATAAAAATAAAGATCATGAAGATATCTTAAGAAACAATTGTCATTCCATCAGTGCTAAGGCAAAAAAATATTACAATATCGAGGTATGCCACGTGCCGCGTATCAATTGAATCACACGTATTTACTTTAAAAGCATCTTTATTCTTGGGCGTTTATTGCGGAGCCCGAATTCATTACCAGAATCTCCAAAATATAACAGTAGGCTCATTCTCGTAGACCATTGTTATTTATTAAGAGATATCCATCCACACTTAGCTATTATTATTCCACACTTTTCATCCTGAAATACAGCGAATGAAAAAGTGAGTTTGTTACTTCTTAGTGATTCATCTCAAGCCGATTGATATTCAGAACTCACTTGGAGTTCCTAATTATTTATAAAAAATTCATTCTTTATAAATGCCCAATGTACTTTTAGCCAGTTCCCGAAAGTGTACGTTCCAAATTGAATTAGAATTAGCAATAATTTGTTTAAAGTCTAAACAAAAATATCATGCTAGTGGGTGTTTATGGCTTAAAACAACAATAAACTTCTGGGCGGATCGGTCTATGACATCGTGCCGCTTACAGGAAAGACTATAAAATAACTGCTATAAGAGCGGCTAGACACGACGACTTTTGCCGCGATTCAGTCGCGATGTGGCGATAAAATTGCTAATCGTAAACCTTAAGTTTGAGGCCGACGGCGACCCACGATGGTCCGGATTTTCAAAAAGGTGGACATAATATCGAAAATGCTTATTTCACTTAACAAAAAATTGTTTTCGATATAAAATTTAACGCCAATTAATACATACAAATAAAACTTTTAAAAAATTGTTCCTTATAGTCTAATCTCACCAATTACTGCTAGTGAATTAATGCACGTCGTTGCAGAGCCGTCATTAATAACAAAGGCTATGCAACTTTTAGTAAACAAAACATAATTCTGCATAAATAATTTGAAATTGATGACGTTAACACGTTAATAACTTTAAATTTTACCTCATTTCTTTATTGTTTCTCATTACTTGTACATGATACATGACGGATGGTATTGCAAATGTCGTTTAGTTGTTTGTACGTAACTAAATATCTAAATGGTAGTTGTAAACCCGGATATTTATTTGTTTTTTAATTAATTATAAGTTGTTGAACGTATTCTATGCATTTTGTTGTTTTATTTCCAAAAACAAAAGTTTTACGGCAATGTGCCTTGTATAATGTGAAATACGTCGCAAGTGTTTCTAATTATATGTCCACCACTGTATATATTCTTCATTCATATGTAATTAATTATTTTATTTATCTGAGTACTTACTAAATAATTCTTATTATTAATACTGTACTTATACACATTGCTTAGTATTTTGTTTTAATATAAATAATACCTGTGCCCATTCTCAAAGTCAACAAAAGTCTTCACTATTGTTTTGTTAATGTTTATTTTGTGATAGAGAGAGCTATGGTACCCCGAACACAAGTTAAATCTTAGCATATGTACCAGTGTTCCAATAATTAGTGTACTTATAGAAAACTGTAACATTTCATGTGTAACTTATGGTACGTTTTTTTGTAAAATAAATGATTATTATTATGATTATTTATTTTTTGTTTTTGTTAGAATCGAGTTTGCTAAAATACACCTTTTCAGGGCTACTTAAAATAGTCCTTTTCAGGACTACTGAAAATAGCCGTTTTCAGGGCTACATCTATTTGTAATTCTTTCTTTTAAGATGAGTCACGATAGTAGTATAACCAACAAGATCAACCATGAATCAATAGGAAATATCAACAAATTATTTTTTTAAAGAAATATAATTAAGCACAAATTACATGTGCTAATGTTTCTTTGATTAAAAATGGATTTAAGATTAATTTCAACCGAAAAAGTCGTTAATAATATTAAGATAATTCAACATTTAAATCCCAAACTTTGAAGCATTGTAGGCGCCAAGGCTGTAGGGACACGCAAGCAATTTATCTGTCATCATGTTAAGGACAACATTTATTTATCAGAATATAAAGTTTTCTTGCTATACTTTGATACTAAACGGAAAAAAAATAAAATAGATCTTCTCCCATACATTTTTTATAAATTCTTTTTTTGACAAATTTGTATTAATAAGTTCTAATCAGTGTTAACTATTCAATCGAAAACAATTTTTTGTTAAGTAAAATAAACAGTTTCGATCCTATGTCCACCTTTTCGAAAATCCGGACCACTGTGCAACGCTAAACAAAAACATATCCTTACCCCATCTTTCAAAGGTACGGCCCACCACGTTATGTTTATATGATTTTGTTTTCACGTAGTGTACTTACTAGTAGTTACTAGTAAGCTTCACACACACGCGCTTCCAGTGACACGTTTACGATATAACAACCCGGTTTATAAGTGCATAAGACTTACTGCATCAATACAATCGCGCAGTTGACTCAATACATACATGTGTAATCGCGCGTTACAGAAATGCGCATATAAATAGCTGCAGAAAATCGCTCTGTATAACTGCCCTTAAGTGCACCTGCTTTTATTTATTTCTGCATAGCCCAAAGGTTTAGATAATGCCATGAGCATTGAATCCAACTTCGTGCGTTCTTTGTTTTGGTCCAAGAACTTTAAATAAATAAAACATAATGAGACTCGCCGCTCAACAGCGTAGCCATTTAGATGCCGTAATAGGCGGCTAAAAGCGACAATGAATTCGTTGAATTTTTATACTATAACATAATAAATTTTTGTAAATCTACGACAATTTTTTGTCTAACCTTGACACATATGTAAGATGTAGTAAATGAATACTATGGATACTAAATTAATATAGAATTTTTTTATTATTATGATGTATAATGTACCTGCCTCAGTAGCGTAACGGTAGTGAATGACTCTTGTGCAAGAAAGAGGCTTCGAGTTCGGTCCCGATCGGGTAAGTGTTATTAAGTATTTACTATCAAGAATTCCACAGATACACCGCGGTGTCTGGAACCGTGCCCGAAAGATGGCAATAGGTTTGCTCCTTTTTACGTGAGACGTTAAATATCTGGGGAAATGTGGATGGAATAAACCTTTACATACCCGTTCGGGGATATAGGCGTGAGATTACGTAAATACAATGAACAAATGGCAGATTGCATAATAATTGTATTCAATTTGTTGCTAACAATAGACTGGATGTTGGCTTTAATTACTGCAAAACCAATGTAGTATTAGGCAAAAGGACTGTGTTAAGTGGACTTTACTATTATTCAAACAACGGACATGAAGAATACCATGACTCGAAATAATCATTTGCAATCCAAACATGACCTCTTTAACCACACCATAGAACCTTAAAAATATAGCTTTAGCATAGTAAAACTAGTCGGTTATAACTTGAGCCGTTTCTTCATCCTTATATTTGAATAAACAACTGTGTGTATGTGGTAGAATATTATTATCTTTATTATTACTATGGAAACACTCAAGATACCTTTATTGATATATCAAAAACTCAACTGCAGAATAGTGAAGCAATTGTATAACTTCACAGTGCCAATACACACATGTACATATTCCGATAAAAAGCCTTCCATCCCCTTACTTATTGAGTAGGCGAGCTCGCGTTACCTCGTAATGTTCACCTGATCGCTGTCTATGGCTTTATTACCCCGTTATTGGCACTCCACTCTGATGCCAGGAATAATTTTTCATTCGTAAACAATTTTAGATGGGTTTTATGCGATATATACTGGAAATGGTGATGGTTTCGTGTTGAATAGGGACGAGATAAATGTATTATTTATTTGAAATTATTCTTTTAGGAAAATGTAATTTGGAGATATTTGCAAGTGATTTTAACTGAATAATACATTTATAATTGGTACAGTTAGCGATTTAAGTCGATAAACAAGTGTTTGATTTTGAATTGCTTTTACAGCAGTAATAGTTAAGGCATTGTTATTATAATCACAATTCATTACTATTAGTATAATATAATAAGATATTTTTCATTCAATAAATATTGTTACACATTTTTTAAATATTCGGCTACTCATGTCGTTCACTGTAAAATAACGCTAACATATTCTACCCTAATAGAGTAAAAAATTATCACATACATATTTACCGTGTTATATTTAGATTCCAAATCTCCCTAACTATTTTCTACTGATCATAATCATTAACTCCAGCAACTTTTACAGTATTCCATCTGGTTCTCTACAACAGTCACTTGTCCCTGTACGGTCGGCCAAGAAAGTGGTGTACCAGTTTTGATTTAGTTTCTTAGTCATCGAAAATTACAACAAGGTTCATACTAAAAATATATCACTGAAAGAGATGCATAATATTGACGTAAACCTAATTGATAAGTATTCATATGTCATAAGTCACTTATAAATGCACGGTATTTTAATCTTTATTATAAATGGATAAGACATTAATTTCTACAAAGAAAATTTAAATGTTTCTAAACAAAAGTAACAAAAACTATTTAAATAGACAACCAAATTCTATTTGATAAAGAAAACTGACAATTGACATTTTGTGAAATATATTTTAGTAATTTCCATAATTTTTCACAGAAAACGATATATTTTCCGTGTTATTTTTTACTCAACTGCATATAAATATCATCTTCAATGCCTGCCAACTTGACCATTTGTGAAAAGGATGCAGTATTAGTGCGATATCGAGGAATTTAAATATATCAAGACAATATATAGTGTCCGGTTTTAGATTCGTCGCGAAGGAGAGAAAGGAAGTTTGTTAGATCACAGAAGAAGTGGTCGCCAGGCTGCTCTCTCCAATAACGACAGAGAATATATGAGACGGAAATATGAAATCAATGGTTTTAAACCGACAAATCATTTTGCGGAGATGTTCGATGTGAGTGCCCAAACAATAAGAAATCATCTACATTACATGGGGTTGCACCACAGGCATTACGCCAAGAAAATATATTTGACGGATGCTCACAGACTTGCTCGTCTGAACTTCGCCAGAAAGCACTTAGAGTTTGATTGGTCTAATACAGTGTTTCATGATGGAAAACGTTTAAATCAAGTCAGCATGGACGTCTACACCTTTGGCGATATAATTCAACACGCTATAGAGATGGTCATGTAATCCCAAGTAGAGAATCAGGTCGAATTTCCGTAAATATTTGGGGCTGGATAAGTGTGGATGGTGTAGGAGAATTATTGTGCTCTCTACCTTCTCGAGCGACGGCTTTTCTTTCTGACAATATAATTAAAACTAACCCCGAAATAAACTGTTTTATAAAACGCATATTGTAATTACAAGTTTACATAATTAGTAAATTCCGATAGGTGGACTCGCCTTGTGTTAGAACTTTACAATTACAAATGAGGCGCTCATAGCTAGTTGCATTCACTGATCGGTAAACGATTAGCGAGGTTAAGCAACGTTGGGTGCGGTAAGTCTATAGATGGGTAACCACTTAGTGGTATTTCATCTGAGCGTCTCCGTGCTTCGGAGGGCACGTAAAAAGTCTGTCCCGGTTGTTGCCAAAGTGACAGCAGTCGTTAAGCCATGTCAGAGGCCTACGGGCTGCTTGAACAACTCTCGACAACAGGTTGGCCACTAACCACACGAAAAGAAAAGAAGAACAATTACAAATTTGTAGATATAATTTTGTCATCAAAATCTACAGGTGTTTTCTACACATGTAAACGTTATATTGTCTTCTATTTACGCGAATATTATTCATTGAAATTAAACTGCTATATACGGATTTTATCGCGTTGTTTATTTGACACTTTATTACAAAATTTTGAAAATTGTTACACTTCTACTACTATTAAACTTTACTAATTTTTAAGCTAATTAAATTATTATTAAACTATTTAGATTTAATTTATTTTTACACTTTCCCCGACGTTTCGGTTGCTTTTCAGCAGCCATGGTCACGGGGAGACTAAGATGGCAGTTGTCTCAATGTTCCAGTGTAGTTATTTCAAAGTACCCGAACATAATTTAATCATTGGTGTTTCTATTTACGCAGAATGAGCTCAAAGTATCATGAAGTCTAGCTGTGGTTTGCTTCTTCTTGGGTTTGACTATTTTTATTACTAGATCCCAAGCTGGTGGTACATTCCAACCATCTTCTCTATTAAAATTAGGATGTTTTTTGATTTCAATAGCCTCGCGAAGCATCCTTGGTAGGAATCGGTGTTCTTTAGCGAGAATCTGTGGTTTGTCAAATCTCAGGTAGTGGTTGGTCCCCTGTTGCACATGTACACACACAGTGTCAAATAAACAACGCGATAAAATCCGTATATAGCAGTTTAATTTCAACATGTAAACGTTTATTAAACAGCATTTGTAATGGTAAATTTGTAATGCTTTTACTTGTAAAATTCTTACATAATTGTAAGGTTTATTAAACAGGACTTGTAAAACTTAACAAATACGTCACGTATTTACAAAATTCTTGGATTTTAATGTATATTATCCAGTGCTGTGAGAAAAAAAAATTAATTACATATCATCCCCCCCGCCATTGATTTTACAACGTCATTGGTTCCACCAAGTTCAAACTAAGAACAGCTGTCACGTACATACATACAGTAATTATTTTGATTTTATTTCTTCTAGTTTTGGGTGTGCCCTTTTGTGTGCCAGAATAAAAAAAATCTCTCTTTCTTTCTTTTCTTATCATCGTTATCAATAATCAGATAAAGATGGCAATAGAAGTTGTCAGATCGATCTGCAAGTGAAACCAATCTTTATCACCCATGAATCTGCAAGCGGCATTCAACCTTAGGGTAGTACACCACTTTCTTGACCGACCGTACCTACTAGTGGTCCGCCATTGAACCAATAAAGCAATCTCAGAAAATACTCAACTAATCCCTAAAAATGAAATATGCTGTACCTTTTGCTGAAATTGGCGTTACAATTACTCGAATAAATAAAATTACGCCAGTAATTAATTCAAATCTTTCAACCCACCAAATCTTTTCAAATCCAAAAACGCATTAAAACAAAGAACGATAATTTCCCGACCATTTTCATCATTAAAATCTTCAATAATTATCCGTTCTTTTATAAGGAACCAATTAATAAAGGAAAAAAAGAAAAGGTACGGAATGAATTAATTGTTAGCCAAATTACTAAAACGATCACAAAAGAAAATATGACAAAGGTGGCTCGTTTAGCGTAATGGTTAAAGACTCTTTCTAGTCCATTTGATTAAAAAAGCTCGCATCCAAAATCAATTGATTTTCTTCTGCGATTCGATAGGACCCTTTAATGTCGATGACATAAGCCTTATTGCAACGTATAATAAAGGTGAAAGTGCTACTCGGTCGAGTGTTTCAATTTGTAATTTCAATAAGGTGGAGGCTCTTCATTTAGAACGGCGTTACGATAAAAGAAAGGCTTCACTGACTATTAAGAATGTTAAAATTTTCCTTCCTTTGTTAGTCATACGGTTCGACTGTTCGTCTGTTCAGGATAGGGTGAGCTGCGTAATTGTTGCTGTGTCTATTTGTTAATTTTTGTGGTGTTACGTTTTGTACGAAATATTATTACGCACCTAGTTATTATTGTAGAAATGTATAAAAAAAGAGAAATATTTGCGTGTGCTCGAACGATACAAGAAGTACCTCTAATGATGTCTTGAATGAAGTGTTGTGATCTTCTCAATATAGTATGGTCTTATAAATTATCAGTTTGCAGAATACAGCTAGCTGTTGTAAAATCCAACACCGTGCATGTGGTAAGCGTGATATTTTATTTCTGTGGGGTCGCAAGCAGTTAAACATGGATCGCTATTTGATCTATAGAGAGAGAGAAAGACTTATGATCAGCAGTGGATCTTATACGGTTAAAGAGAGCATAAACATTTTAAAGTGTAATTCCCTTAAAGCGTGCAATTTAGTAGATTGACAAATTGTATTCAAAATAAAATAAATATATTGAATCACTGCTGCTAAATCTATATTAGCTACTCTCCTTTATTTAAAATCGTTGCTATTTCCCGTTCCTGAGAAGCAGCTGCACATAACCACAAGATGGAAGTAATCTGCGCACTCAGAATAGCCGTCAAACAAATTGATAGAAGCGAATGTACCACCGTTCTTTTTCATTAAAACATTGCACTTAAACGTGACCCCGTTTCAAACAACCTACAATGAACCGAGATGCATATTCCATGTCTTATACCTCCGTATTTGTTCCGTCCGCTGTTCCAGATAGCTCCGTGATTGGTGCTTCGATCTCAAGAATATTGTTCGCGGCAAAAACAATTTCTAGATATTGTTTGTTTGAAATACTGGATATATTTTCTTTGAAAATTGATTTTGAAATAGGTGGCGTTATGTCAAGATTGAAGTGAATCACGACTCTGTGGTGTCGCTCTCGCTGTCGAGAATGGATTGTGACTTTATATTGGTGGTGACGTTTGTGGAAACTACACGTTATGACACGCTGATGGATTGCATATGCGGATTTTATTTTTGGATAAGGAATAGTTCGTTGAGCTTTTGAGAATACTTCCGTTGGGGGTAGCAATGCTTTTTACAAAATTATTGATAAGTTTACTTTATTATTTTAAAAATATTTTATGACTATTTATTTTAAAGTGATTTGTTAAAACCATATTGAAATATTTATTTCTACTCTACCTGTTTAAAATGATTTTCAGCAGTCAGTGAAACTAAGGCGGTGTTCATCTCAATCGTAAAGTATGAAGTTATTTCAACATACCCGAATATTGTTGAATTATTATTGGTGTTAAGTGAACAGAAACAGCCTAAAAATACTAGATCCTAAGTTATTCCAAGCTGGTGCAAAAATTTATCGACTTAAGATCCAGTCATTAATTTACTCAGACTCGTGAAGAACAACTTTCAGTTTATCGAAGTTCGTTACTCAATCAATCAAAAAAATTAGAGCCTCGTTAGTCCTATTGCATAGGCCTGCGATAGTGATATCTCAAGTATCGGTCAGTGTTGTTTTTTATTATATGTTAGTAAACTCACTCACACTAGCATCACGAAGTCTAAAAATATGCTCAATATATAACTAAATTCGAGTGTCACATAGCTTGTCTTACTTCTTCAGCAAACAACTCCTGCACTAATAAATTAAGCCTGTGTCGCAGATATCTTTACAAACAGTCAAACAAAGGACACAAAGAACCTCTAGCTTCGGAATTACTATTTTTGGAACACAACAATTATTGTTCCGTGTGGGGATCGAACCCACAACACTCGGCGCAGTGGCAATGGCAAGGCAACCACTTAAATTACACTCTTATTTATAATGATAAGGTATAAATCGGTTTAAAATAATAATAGAGGTATGCAGTTTTTCACAAGTTGGTAGGTAAGTTATAATTTTATTAATAATAACTATGTAAAACTGTGAAATAAAACTTGTCTTTACTAGCAATTTTATAGTATAGAGGCAGTAACCACGTTAACTTCGCCATTAAACGTAAATGGTTATGGCTGCTAGGTGAGTGCACGCTAATAAAGTAATTTGGAGAAATAAAAAAATTCAGTACTAACTGACTTGGTAAGTCAGGCGCGTAAATGTGATCGCACGTGGAGCTAAGCAGGAACTAATATTAAGACAACTTCCACACTAGGAATAATTCCTGTGTCGCAGGGGACTTTACAAATATTCAAACAACGGACAAACATAACACCAAGGCTCGACACAACTATTTATGGATCACAAACTTTTTGTCCCGTGTAATGTCCTCCAGACCGAATTTCGGTCACGGCGGCCAATCTTAACAGAGACTAGGCATTTGCGCAGGAGACATTATAGTACACAAGTATGTGCGCAAACACAAGTACATTCTCTGTTCCCTACGTCTCATGATCCGATGGGACGGATAGTCAGACACGACCGAGGAGAGATCAGGCGCAGGACCAACGGCTTTACGTGCTTTCCGAGGCACGATCCCCGTATACTGAACCCATAATACTCGGCATAGTGGCAGTGGTGAGACAACCTCTACGCTATCTGTGCAGTCAAATAAATATTGTTTGGAATAATTATTTTTTTATTTAAATACTTAAGAAAAGACAACAAATGACTGACTAAGATATTGTATAGAGCAAATGTGAATGGGACAGCCGCAAAGAGAAGACGCTGTCAATTGTTCTCTGGTCAAATCGAATACATTCTAGTGAAATTCCATCTGTATAATAAAATGTGAATAAATCAAGTGAGGTATGCTATGATCTTGTTCGTAGTATCTGCTTATCCTGCCGAGATAAGGGGGTTAATCTATGTATGTAATTTGAACACATGGACCGACAGATAGAATAATGGTGGAAGTGGTCACGTCGCCTTTATACTGTGCCGACAACATGTGCACACACATTGCGACTAATACGATACCCACACAGGACATACCTAAATTTGTGAGATCTAAATGCGACAGTCAAGTGGCAATAACAAATAGTTATTTATAGCCACATGAATGCCGCAATCGCTATACAATAACTTAGATATAGGGAAAATTAGTATATTAAAGATATTGACTAAGTTGTAATCAATTGACGATTGAAAAGAGTGACTGTGACTTACTTGTCTGCTTTTTTTAAATATCGACCCAACCCGTTTTGATATATTTCACTTGTAAGGTACGTTTGTCGTGGTCTGTACCTACATAACAATAAATATGATTTACCATGTACTTGTTTTGACTTTGCTCGCAGTTTCGGGTGCGGTCATATAGATACCAGATAAAGGCGAGCGAGGATATGAAGATACGAAAGCTAAAGTATAGACTAAAAATATTTTGCATTACAAATTAATTCCCTTTAACTTGAGTATTTAGTGAGGTGCCCGTGCTTTAGGACCTCTCACTGCTAGTCTGATGCCTTAACATTGGGCTATTTTTGGTTGTGAGTTTGACCCTTTTGTTTCCAGAGTTGAGTGGAGTATTGTCAATTTCCTGTCGCATTTTGCCTAGTAGCAGTACCAAGTATACCATCGTAACCGATAAAAGAAAATAAAGTTGACCACTATTGTCTAGATATGATGAATGTTTAGGTCTAAAGGTTTAAGCGAACTACGTTAACCCTCGTTAACGCGACCCTGCATTGATAAGTATCGCTTGGCTAGTCCATGGCCTCAAGAACAAATCAGACACATTTATAACTTGCTTCAACAAGTATCAGTCAAGTACCTTCAATCCTATTCCTACCGAAATCGCAATATTTTTATCACTGTGTGAACTGCCAAGCAAATCCTAAATCATTAGTCGAAGTAATTCGACTAATATTTAATGGACTATGAAGACCTAGGATATCAGGCTGCTAAGCGACTTCGGATAAAGTACTAACTGAATGGAGTCCCTTGGCACAGCTTGGCTTGGTACAGCTTGGCATTAGCCAAGCTGTACCAAGAGACTCCATTCATTATCATTTCCACGAAAAGCTCCCTAAATTACAAATCAGTAGTACTAATAGTACTTATCAAGTAAGATTTTGCAAACATTCAAAAAGACCTCGGAAAAGGCGATAAAACTCTTCAAAAATACAACCAGCGTTTGTTTTCATAGAGAAGCTACAAAACTAAGTTCTAAATTACCAGAACGTTATTTAATAGTGGTAGATAACTGTTACAAATAATGACAATTCACTCCTTAAACTTGGGCCGCATTTCAAACGGGGCTTTAATCAAGATTAGAGTGGACTTAAACCAAAAGTATCAAGTGAACCAAAATGAGCCGTAATCTAGTATTAACTAAAACAAATAGCTCCTAATTCTGAACCGATGGCATTCACTGTAGGCAGATAGTGTACACTTTAGGTCGTAATTTTGGCCTCGAGCCTTCAGATTGTTTGTAAAGTGAATTTAGGAGGAGGTCTTGTGTATTAAATGACAATCTGGAGCGGCAGTTACCCGATTGTTAAACAAGTTATGATTGGAGATATCAAAGATCAACTTCCACTTACTGCAAAATTTGCCAAATAATATTGACAACGTTAATTCTTAATAAAAAGAAACTAGCATAATGTATGGTAAAAGAATATTTACAGCAGCGGAAAAACATATATAGAGCTACTAACATCATCGACAAATAACCTTACAGCAGTCTGTAGCGCTTTTTGAGTTTTTGCTATAGCAGAGTCAATACTCACGCGTTGCGGTCCGAAAGGATTTAATGCGTATGGGAACTCCCACTCACAGCAGCAATTTGGCTGTGATGTTCTATAGTGTATTATGCCAATCGTAATGCTTTAATACTGTTTAATGTATTTCTTTTTTAATATTAGGCTTGAAACGAGAGTCTTTGAACGAAAGAGACGGCTCGCCCGGAGAAATGTCACCCTCTTACAAAGAACTGTCAACTTACTATGTTTCACCCGGTAAGTAAGAATTCCAATATAAATCCTTTATTTTCATCCCGTATTAATTAGTTTGTCCTAGGGTAACGCTCGAGTTTCGGCAACGCTCAGTGATTCTTCTAGGATTACAGCATGCTTGCTTGCCACCTTATCCTCAAGATTATTAATTTGACAGTAACTATGTCTGGCTCTGTCTGTTACCGCTTCACGACTAAACTACTCAACCGATATGGTTGAAATTGCTACTGAGGTAGTTTAAAACCTGGAGAAGGAATACGCGACCTTTTAGTGAAGTAGGTACGGTATCACGCGCGGGGTGCCGCGCCAGCTATCTCCGTACCGCGCGTATATAAAAAAGACAACTGACGTTAAAGCTCTCTCCCGATAGACATAAAGACTGTTAATATAATCATGGATTGTCAAAACATAATTAGAAATAAAAGCCCAAAACCGCATCCTCGCCAATGTGGCCGCAGCCTACTCCACCTGCAGTTGATAGACGATAAACCTGCGCTCCGTTGTCGCGCGACGTCGCGGCCTGACGTGAGTGTAGGCGACGCGCCGCGGCGCGGACCGCATTTCATACCGCTATTTATGTCGTGCCGATGTGTCTGCGACCTGCACTGACGGGTGGTAAAAGCCTTATTTGTGGTGTTGTAAGTTTGGGCAATTGAAGTGGGGAAGAGAAGATTTATCATTATCCAGGATTATCCATTACCTTTATATTATATTATCCAGGACCTTTTTTAAATTGCATGATTGGTACAATGTTATATTCACACGACAATAAAATAGGCAGTTTTCATAAAATTATTTGAGTGCGAGAAACGCTTTTTGAAAATAAAATACTGTATATTATGATTATAATGTCTTTATGATAATAACAACAAGATAACGATTTAGTGCTAGAAGTGTAATGGCGCTTACTAAGTGCTCGCATTAATTGCTGGTTGGCTTGCAAAAACATTCTCATAAAAGGTTTACAACTATAGGTTGACCTTTAATGCAATGATTGCTAGGATCACACACATCACATTCGTAACAACTCAGATATCTATTAAAATAAATAGATACGATTAATCTATCAAGTCTTAGAATACACGACATAATTAAAAACCGTATATATCTGGCCACCACAATTGCTTAAATGCACATGAAAGTGCTCATACTAGTAGTGAAAATATAAGAAAAGCTTAATAAAAAAGTAAAATTAGGAAAAAAGTCACAGGTCTTATTTCTTGTGCCTCGAAACGGCAATTAAATATAATTTTTCATTTTCTTTTTCAACTTTTCTGAACGTCTTTACTAATGAAAGTTTTTATAACTTCGTTTACCTATTCTTAATAATATTAAAAATGCATGTATTATTCATTATTTTTCGCCAGTGACTTCGTAGACTTTTGATCGTGACGTGACGTAATTTACATGGATCACAATATCATCAGATCATTTCTCTGGTATTCTGGTTGAGTTAAAGCTTACAAAACTGCAAAACCTTTGCGCCATGCTGTTATAAACGGCCACTAACATCGTCTTTGAAACACAATCTGAAATACTTGAAGAATTAGTTTTAAAAACTTAGCCCTCTTTTTATGGCCATATGAAATCTACATCATGGCATACCGAAATAAATAGTATACTATGGTTCGTGGTTCGTGGTAGTCAACCACTACCACGAACAACACCCGATGCATAGCGTTATTAATCTGCAAAAAGTCTGTCACAGATGGTTTTATTACAACCCACTTCGAATTATTAAGTATTTCCAAATAATATTCTAATACTAATAATATTCTACCACATACACACAACACCATCTAGCCCAAACTAAGCAGAGCTTGTACAATGGGTACTAGACAATGGATAAACATACTTATATACTTTTTTTTAATACTTTCACATTATACATAGAAACACCCAGCCCAAGACAAACATCCATGTTCATGCACACAAATGTTTGACTTTTGCGGGAATCGAACCCGCGACCTCAGGCGTGGCAGTCGGTTACACTAACCACAACGCCATCGAGGCCATGAAATCCTAAACAACATAACCAAAAAATCCAAGAAACGGATTTCGATTCAGTTTTCACAGTTCGGCAGGTAAGACTCAACTAATTCAAAACGATACAACCTTAGTGGTGCACCGAACTATTTATCTATTTGAGAACGCTCTATAAATTGTTGTTACAAATACAACACCATCACTCGAAAAATTTGTAATTTTTCCTTTTTCGCCCCGTATTGAAATCAAATGCACAATACAGCGCATTGTTAAATACCAGATGACTACGTAAAGGCTTGCGTCTATTACGCTATCAAAATGCCATGCTTATCTATAGCTACGCTTCCAACTTTGTCGCTGGTACATTGCGCCGTACAAATTTCCTCTCCCAATATGACTCAAACAGAATTATTAGCACCTCCATAAACGATAGCATACCTGCATACCTAAGCGGTGTAGTCACAGCACTATATTATGCACTAGTGCTGTGCCACGCTATATTATGTAGTGCTGTAGCCATATCGTACAGTTTACGAGCCGTTCGCCATTGCATGGTGCCAACACCGCTCATAAGGAAATGCTTGCCTGATATAGAGCTCACATAAAAACTGTATAGCAAATAGCTTGATATGTTTATTGGGTGCTGCTGACTTGTAGTCTTTAAAGCACCTTTGGAAGTGAAGTTAGATTTATACTATACTAAAGTGATTTTCTCGTGGAAAATAAAACTTAACTCAAGTTGGCAATTAGCAGCTGTCACACAATTTGTGATTTTATTTTTTAACTTTTATGATTTTATACCTACGGTAATCGCTGTGTCGCTAGGATTTGACACACATGTTTTCTGTCATCGATGACGCCTTGTAGCTAGTTGGAGTGACGATATATTGTGTAGTGTCTGGCAGTAGTCGATAAAGGGGCACCAGCGAACAGACTTCATGTCGTGATTTGGCAGAGATCGACGTCCAGTAGTGGACTGCCTCACGGTGATGATGAAGTTTTATAATAATAATAACAATAATCTTTTAATATTGACATGTAGTTACATGTACACAAGTTAGTAAATTTCCTGGATGCCGCACTATGAGAACAATATTATTTTTAAGGTAGAGCTTTACCGATAGATATTAAAAATACCTAGGCGAATAACAGCTATTTATGAAACTCACAATTTTTTCGCTTCCATTCGAAATTGTAGTACCTACTTGAAGCATTGATAATTACGAGAGCAGCGCTAGCACATCACACGTGTAGGCACTTCTTTTAATTAATCATAAAATAAACAACTGTTACAATAGCAAGTTATTATTCAGACCCACAACTATAACAAAAAAGGTTATACTGAACCTGAGTAAACAAAGCCTAACTTGCCTGGTTCGGCTCATATGTATTTAACGCCTGGTTTAGCTTAAATGTATGTATTTTATACAGTCAATAAAATGTTAATTTTAATTCCCAGTATTAATAATATTCCTATTATAATAAATTCAAGGCATTACAAACTATTTCATCAAAAACAAATTCAATGTTAACCCTACACCTACCCAACATCGATATCTGAAAAAACAATAACCGCCAAATAGTTTCGCATTCAGTCCGGCACACAGAAATTATTATAGCTTATGAACAAAATACCTATTGAACACAACTGAACATTAGCCCACTAGCTCTTATCTTTACTCGGCTACTAACAATTCGGATACGTCGCGGATATTAATTCCCTATCTCGTATTGTTAGGGTTATGACATGTCAAATACGAATATTTTTTGTGGATGTACTGTGGCGGATATTGAATTCGGATATTGGTGATGTGGGTATTCGAGAGTGTTTGGCTTTTTACTGAACATATTATGTGAAGTTTAAATAAAATATTACTTTGATATGTGTTCCAAAGTTTTCATTTTAGTTAAGTTGGTTTATTATTTTCATAATCTATTATAAAAGCTATGTAAATATGTTTTGCGTAATTGTATATGAAGAGAGATAATAAAAATATATTTTAGGTGAAAATGAGGTTTAATTTTATATTCATACAGGACTTGTTTGTGTCTATGGCACAAACTATATGAGACGCAATATGATAATAATGTATTCAGGGAATGCGTGATGGATCTACTCGTATAACCTTTACTAGCTGCCACCACCGGCTTTGCTCACGTGGTTTCACATTAAGACAAAACAAAGATTATAATAACTTTTAAATTATAGCGTTGCATACTAAATATAATTCGTAACGGGTATTGAGTTACATCATGCATTTTGTTAATCTATAGGTGCTTGACGTTTCGACCTGCTTACACCGGCCATAGTCAGTAGCTGACTGGTTCGGCGATGTTATCGATTGCGTAATATAAAGCACTGTACTTTACGTCGTGGATAATGTAAAACCATCTTCCTTATTTAAATGTTTATGTTTCTTGATTTCAAAAGCTTCACTTTACTAATCTTGTAGAAAACTGGCAATCTGTGCAAGTTGTGTGCGACGATCGGTATCCGATGCCAGTATATGTTTTACAATTGCTGCATTTGCTAGTCTGACTTTTTTTTAGAGCAGCAAAGTTTTCATCCTTTTAGAAATAGTTCGCTTTGTTTGGTTTAGCAATTTATTTTGCAGCCACCTGGTGTCAAAGCCAATCGGTCCTTTAGTGCCTACCAGGCTGGTAACAAACTTTGGCCACCGGTGTGTAAATACTGTTATAGAAATAAATGTTATGAGGATATGTAAACGCTTTTAAGATTGACGCATAACTTAAATTGTATTCTATTTTAGTAAATTACCTACTTTAGTAGTAACTTGGTGAAAGTGGTGCCCATAGACGAGAAGGTGAAAGGAAATTGTTTGGCTTGGTACGGACATGTTATGCGAAGAGATGATACGTATGTAGGTAAGCAAGTGATGAATAAGTGGGTAGAGGGACGAAAAGGGAGAGGAAAGCCAAGGAAAAGATGGATGGACTCTGTGAGGATGGATATGAAAGGGAAAGTGGTAAATGATCAGATGACGGGTGACAGAGAAGTATGGAAGCGAAGGACATACTGCGCCGATCCCAAATAAATTGGGACCAAGGCAAGAGGATGATGATGACATAGTTTAGTGAACTTATTGAAAAAAATTGTCAATACGAACATATATTCTTTATTGAAATGAAACTGCTATATACGGATTTTATCGCGTTGTTTATTTGACACTTTATTACAAAATTTTGAAAATTGTTACACTACTACTACTATTAAACTTTACTAATTTTTAAGCTAATTAAATTATTATTAAACTATTTAGATTTAATTTATTTTTACACTTTCCCCGACGTTTCGGTTGCTTTTCAGCAGCCATGGTCACGGGGAGACTAAGATGGCAGTTGTCTCAATGTTCCAGTGTAGTTATTTCAAAGTACCCGAACATAATTTAATCATTGGTGTTTCTATTTACGCAGAATGAGCTCAAAGTATCATGAAGTCTAGCTGTGGTTTGCTTCTTCTTGGGTTTGACTATTTTTATTACTGGATCCCAAGCTGGTGGTACATTCCAACCATCTTCTCTATTAAAATTAGGATGTTTTTTGATTTCAATAGCCTCGCGAAGCATCCTTGGTAGGAATCGGTGTTCTTTAGCGAGAATCTGTGGTTTGTCAAATCTCAGGTAGTGGTTGGTCCCCTGTTGCACATGTTCACACACAGCAGACTTCAACGAGCGTGTTCTTTTATGCGGGTGCCTATGTTTCTCTTAGTTTGACCAATGTATGAGAGAACACATAGCTGATGTAAAACACCAACGCTCGTTGAAGTCTGCTGTGTGTGAACATGTGCAACAGGGGACCAACCACTACCTGAGATTTGACAAACCACAGATTCTCGCTAAAGAACACCGATTCCTACCAAGGATGCTTCGCGAGGCTATTGAAATCAAAAAACATTCTAATTTTAATAGAGAAGATGGTTGGAATGTACCACCAGCTTGGGATCCAGTAATAAAAATAGTCAAACCCAAGAAGAAGCAAACCACAGCTAGACTTCATGATACTTTGAGCTCATTCTGCGTAAATAGAAACACCAATGATTAAATTATGTTCGGGTACTTTGAAATAACTACACTGGAACATTGAGACAACTGCCATCTTAGTCTCCCCGTGACCATGGCTGCTGAAAAGCAACCGAAACGTCGGGGAAAGTGTAAAAATAAATTAAATCTAAATAGTTTAATTATAATTTAATTAGCTTAAAAATTAGTAAATTTTAATAGTAGTAGTAGTGTAACAATTTTCAAAATTTTGTAATAAAGTGTCAAATAAACAACGCGATAAAATCCGTATATAGCAGTTTAATTTCAATGAATAATATTCGCGTAAATAGAAGACAATATTAAATATTCTTTAAATCATATTAACGAAATAAGTTTAACTTCCAGCAATAGTTACAAGCTGAAGAATATTACTTGTGTAGCAATGTGCGATTTTCAAATTAGCACTGTAGTATCTGTGATGTCAGTTCACAGTAACAGTACAGTAACCATAGAAAACTCAAAGCACAGTAAAATAAATTTTGGCACTTGAGAAGTCTTTATGCTCTCTCTCTCTCGCTAGGAATTTTTTTCTCATTGTGACCTTATTCGTAGTGATCATTGCGTTCTATACTAAATGTTCGCTTACGTCTTAACTTAAACATCAGTTTTGCTTTACACGCCTTTTAAGGCACAAACAATAACTTAAAACTGTCTATTGAAATAGTCCAATGTGCAGAGATACAAAACATAATATCCGAAATTTGCGTAGCATGTCGGATAAATTAAACACCCCTTTCCCATCACTACGGTCCGTGTGAACAAGTTGCACGCAGTACCAGATATTGGCACAGTAACGTCTCTACCAAGCTCGTAACATTTAACGTCAGTCTATATGTGACCCGCACACCGAATACATATGTACTTGTACTCAATACTCGGTTCATATTATCAGAGTGTTGATTGCTCAAGATATCGCCAAAGGAGGCTATTATTTATAACGGTAATAGCTAATATTATAATCGTAATCAACCTATTCGTTTGTTATGAGAACTGTTATATCGTCTATACTTCGAATTTCCTATGGTCTTTATTGTAACTCAAGTTCGAGATCAATCTAAAGTATAATTATTCATTTACATAAATACCTAGGTCAGATATATTCCTCTTTTTAAAAAGGCAGCTCCCATATTAGGGATAATGCCCTATGTCGCAAGGGACTTTACAAACGTAATTATAATTAACGGATTTATAGTATTGTAATGTACATAAGTGATCTGTTTATACATTGTAATAGACATCTGTTTACTAATGGGTGGTCTAAGGTGTATTACTGCGCCCACGTTTATCCAAATGTGTTTAAGGTCCCACGGACACATCAGAAAGCAGGATTTTATTGAAATTTGCTAACCTATAAAAATAATAACCAAAAGCACTTTAGCTAAACTTGAAAATCTAACCCTCTCGTTACAAATATATCGGCACTTGCCGTCACAAAACGAACGAACATATTTATTTATATACAACTAAGTATCTGCGCGTCGCTTCACCCTGGTAAATCCTACGAAACCATATTACCGGATTAAAAATAATTCAATGTATTAACCCAGAACATAATTTATGTCTGTCCCAAATTGCAATACTTTTAGCAGTATACGCGGGATTGAGTTAAAAATAACCAATATCTAACAAACACTTACATTTTTATATTCACATGCTCTATGACTGATGAATCACATATTATTTTTCATTGTGTTAATCATGCGACAATTCCGTACACGTACGTTTAAATCAGGCATAACCACAAAATTATTAAGTACTTACGTATAAATACTTATTCCATTGTTATAGTTCCATAGGAGTAACATAAAATATATGAACGGCTTTCGTGTCTGTAATAATAATATTCTATCACATACACACAACACCATCTAGCCCAAACTAAGCAGAGCTTGTACTATGGGTACCAGACAATGGATAAACATACATATATACTTTGTTTTTTGTAAATACATACATATTATACATAGAAACACCCAGACCAAGACAAACATCCATG
Organism: Catocala fraxini; assembly: GCA_930367265.1. Lineage (NCBI taxonomy): Eukaryota > Metazoa > Arthropoda > Insecta > Lepidoptera > Erebidae > Catocala > Catocala fraxini. Next base: position 20,784,986 of record OV884029.1, read on the forward strand.
TTCATGCACACAAATGTTTGACTTGTGCGGGAATCGAACCCGTGACCTCAGGCGTGGCAGTCGGTTACACTAACCACTACGCCACCGAGGCCGACAGACATTAACGGTAAAATAATATTTTATCACGCTTAATACCATTGTATCTTAGAACAACGTGACTGGTACAAAACAACAAGTTTCTAGAGAATACACTTTCTGGATTTTTATGTGGAATGAGACAACTAGACCAAAAATGGATGTATGTAGTAATCTGTTACATAAGTATTAGCTTAGACTAAATTAGTCTAAGCCTCTACTAAGCATATATACTTATGTAACATTAGTATTATATTAGTATGTCTTACATTAGTATTATATGTGTCAATTTTAACTAGATAATTCCCGCTAATACAATTTATCCACAACATCCCAAAGGCGTGTCGCAAGTATGCACTATAACTTTAGTTCTAAGGTACGAGATTTAATAATAAAACCGCATTAAAAACTTTTTCGAAAATATTACATGAAGCTCGAACACAATATGAAAATACGATTTAGACTATTACGAATTATTTGATTATGAGTTAGTTTTAACTGCGTCAATAACGCAGCGGTAATGAATGCGGCTGTGCATGAGGTCTAAGATTCGATGCCCGTATTCGTCGTATTAGTGTTAATAAATCTGTCTAAAAAAGTCGTATTTCTTTCTATCTTGCACATCACAATCAACGATGCAGTCTTTATAATATTTAATTACAATTAAATAAACCTCTGCCGAGCCATTTGAAATAAAGGTTAATGACTGTATAACATGTACCTCGATATTAACGTAATTAATGTAAATGAAGATGAGGCTCTCAAAAACACAAAAAGTGATTAAAGCCTCACTCGCCACCTTTGCACAATTGTTCTTTGATACGACAAAACATAACCACACCATTTGTGTTGCCAGCTCTACTTTGTTTACCGAGGGAGGCTTTATAAGTATCCTTGCCCATCCCACGTACATGTTACAATTAATTGTTTTGTAAAAGACACCGCCCTTGGTTTCTGTTTTGACTTACTCCACTCGTAATGTTATAGCAGTGTGTTTAAAGGTAGAGTGCTGTTTCAGGGTTTTGCGAAATACAATATTATTATGTTATGATTTTGAAGGTATTACGATGTGAATTTCCTTTTTTCTTTACATAAGCTCAATCCTTTGCCAGAACCTAGCAGCTAACATAATATATAAGGCTGGACACGCCATTTCACTTTGCCTAACTTTGCAAACTTTCGCATTGCTATTAGCATACCACACTTTGACTCGCTCGACACCTTCCGAAAGGGAGTTGGCTAGTAGGTACTTAACCTAATTTAATTTAGTCCGATTTTATTAACCACTTTTAAATTATAAATGCATTTATTGACAGCCGTGTTTGATTATTTAATTATTTATTTTTGTTATTTTATTCTTTAATTTGCCATTATAATTATTGTGTGTGTTGAATTTTAAATAGTTAATTATTATTTATTATTATAATTTATTGAATTATTTCATCTTGATTTGTCATAAATTTAATTTAATTTGATTTTATGAAATTTTTGATTAGGTTTTTAAAAATGTATTATTCTTAATGTATTTCTTTAAATGTGATATCTTTAAAGTTGGTGTAAATAACCTTTCTGACATACACATACATACTTCTTTTTTCTTACTTTTCTTTCTAAGCTCATTTAACTGTGCATGCAGTGGCTGCCTAAAAAGGTTTCGTAACCAACTAAAATCTTTTATTGTTATTTTAATTTGCACAACCAAATAAAACTACAGAGATACTGCTCTATGAGCACAACAATACAACCCACTAAACCCACTGTTCGCACTGATGATATAATTGTACTATAAGGACCTCTGAACGATCCATAGTCTACACACCTCAAGAACTCAACTCCCAACCTCTAAGTTGAAACCTACATATTATCGGAGATACCGCTCAGCCTTCGGACTGCTGAGTGGGCAAAGTGCAAATGATTTTTTCTGCTTTCATTACAGCACTCGTACTGTAATAAGAGTTTGGAATTTCGCTCGGTAGACGCTAATAGTCTCAATTCCTATAACCTACGTGGGACCTAAAGTCATAGTTGCCGAAATGTGGCTATAATACCTCTGCTTACCCATTCGAGGAATGAAGCATATCTATGTAGCAAAATAAACGTTGACAAATCCTTATTCCTATTCTAGTACGTCTCCACCTTCTCAAGTTTAAAAGTCACATGTTTAAACACTTCATAACCATTCCCTTCACAGCTCATATCGGCCAGACCCTAACCTCAATGGGACAATAACGAAACAACTGGAACAAAACTTTTTACTTCAATATGTTTGTCCTTAGTATTATCAAATTCAATTTTAGTCTCTTTGAACAAAGTATTCTCATACAACACACGGTTAGGCTGCATTCATATTCAACTGGTAGTTTAAAACAATCTATTTGTTATATATTTTTGCTCTCAAAATGCAAGGACAGTGAGCTAAAGAGAGCGACTTAGCCCGGCTGATATCCTATTATTATAAATGCGAATGTGAGTGAGTTTATTTGATTGTTTGTTTGTTACGTTTTTACGCTTAAACTATTCGACCAATCATCATGAAATGCCGTATACATGTTGTCGGGTTAACAAAAATATACCGTACCTTCCATCCTGAAAAAAGCAAGCAACACCCCGGGCAAAGCCTACTGTTATCATAAGTATATAAAAATCTGCCACCTTTATTACAATCTTCTTAAGATTTCTGAAGAATAACATTAAGATTTCTAAGACCTCGGCAATTTAAATTTACAGACAACTTAATAAATAATTTGCTGACTAGTACATTGAACTTGGGATCAGACAACATGTAATCAGAAGCGTCTCTATCTACACACGAGACGCTATTGCTTGTAAAATGCCACGCAATACAGGAATCACTCTAAAAGTGGGCATTGTTCATAAAATAATTTATTGAAATACGGAGATTCGAACAGAACATATATTCAGATTGTATCTACAACACGCAATGCATTAGTCGTTGGCTTGACGACCACATACCTAATCCATCAGTCGCACGCAGGATTTTAGTCGTAAACTCTATTGTCAACTTGGTTGTGCCTAATGTGAATATGTCCTAATTTTGGAAGTGCGACCCCGCCGAGTGTCAATAGTCAACGGGGGAGTAATATCGCCACGACATTCGGAGGCTAATATCCAGGAAACGCAGGGCTGCTACAACTAATATGTCATGCTACAAGTTTTCACTTGCACTCCTGGGAAGAAACTAACCCTTTGAGAACGTTAACCTTTGATACAGCGAGGGGTTAAGATGTTTTAATGATAATGTATCCAAATATGTTGTTATTTGTAGGGTTAATCAAATAAGGGAAGGGGTTGTTTGACGTAATAGCGAGCCTTGCTTAATAGCAAGATTTGTATTTATGACTAAATACCTATAACAAAAACATATACCTCGAATTAGTGCTTAACGGCATTAGATCATCTACATCGTTTAAAAATAAATTAGGATTTTATTAAGTTTGTGGCTAGCCCAACTGATAAGCTGTTCCTCTTGCCCAGAGAGACATAAGTATAGTAATAATTTAATTATTACTATGTAATATAATAATACTTACTATATAATATCCTAACTAATATTATAAATGCGAATGTAAGTTTGTTTGTTACGCTTTCACGCCTTAACTACTCGACCGATGATCATAAAATTTCGCATAGACGTAGTCAGGGCAACAGAAAAGGACATATGTAAAGTACTTGTAGTAAGGTACGTGGGGGGATGCATTGTCGCATACTCCTTCGCAGGGGCGGGCGGAGGGGTAATGTCGGACTCACCGGGGGACAGATGGTGAGCGACATCCCGGTAATACCGACTAAACCCACCACGGTGTTCCTCGGCATAACTGCCCCAACTTACGTCATGTACAAGCACTATAAAACACAAATTACCTATTTATTATGTATATCGTTGACTTTTTAAACAAAATTGTTTCAACGCTTTAATTGGATGTTTTAATATTTTTTCGTTTTCAACGTATCCAACAAATTTGAATAGAAGGAAAAAATGTTCTCTATATTTTGTGAAACACTAGTGTTTATTAAATTTTGTTAGTTACGACACGTATATGGCGGTCAAGCTTGTATTTTTTAGGCTGACTATGAAATGACACAGCGAGTTTTTTGTACAACGATTCGTTTTAGAATATCGGTTTGTAATTCAATTCGAAGCGATTGCATAATCAATTGTCGTTTAAATCGATCAATTGTAAATCGATTTTTCAATAGCCGTATCTAGGATTAATGTGCGACGTGTACGATGTACATACGTACTGACCAGATAGATAAGAAAGTAAACTATGCCAGCTAAAATGCATCATAAAGCTTTATCAGGTCGTGCACCAGGCTGTGATCAATACACTAGGTCATTTGACCTCCATGTTCTAAAGAGTGCACGTACATCCCCAGTTGGGGCTTTGTAAAATAGACTAGGCATCTCGCTATGCATCACTATAAAGTTCAAAGTAAGCCTTTGATAATTTATCTCTCTCTCTCTATCTCTGGTTTTTCTAAGCCATGTGGTTATTAAATAGTTAATTATCACTCGCTTTGACGATGAAGAAAAACATTGTGAAGAAACTACATGTCTAAGAGTCCTCTATAATGTTTTGGACATACGTGAAGCCAGCCAACAACAATCGGTCAGAGAAGGTCTAAGGGATCCTTAAACCTTCTCAAACCGATAAGAGGCCCGGACCTGACACTGGCACAGTTTATATACAGGGCTGATATTATTATATATGTAAGTTTTGACATTAATTTGTAATAAGAAAAGCGAACTCAACGATATGCTTATGGAAAAAGTAAAGCAATCCAATGTAAATTCTTCTTCAAATATGCCTATAACCTACAGATTTTATAAAACCACCTATAAAATACATCAGTCTACCCAAAACACAATATATCCCTAGATCTAAATGCTAATTTAAATTAACGTATGAAAACAAATCATCTTGCTGTAATTAAATTACACAGGTCTATACAATATAATTATAGCAAAAAATTAAACAGGTATTTTCTCTTTATAGGTATAAATTGCGGGTATAATTTGGCGAGATTACACCTGATCTGCGTTAATATAAAAGTAAATTTATTTCCAACAGGTTTTCTCGCCTGCTTTCTGCTTTGATGTCGGTTAAAGCTTATGATAATCTGGATATTATGAGGGGAGCAAGGGCTTCTTCACCGTCAATACACTTTTCAGTGTCTCGGTAAGCACGTTAAGATATCTATCCCTCTTGTCAAGTGAATCAATCCATGACTAGGGGCCTTGAGAGGTACATAGATTAAAAGGAGCGATTTCATTTTATTTACCTATATACACATAAGTAACTGCCTTGTTGGTCTAGCCTAAATTTGCCTTAATATTTGTGGGCGATCAAGAGGTTTCAGAGTCGATTCCTGAATTGGACAAAATTGCCTTGTTTTTTGCGATAAGATATTTTTAGCAATAACACGGATATTGGAACTGCACATGATAGATGAAAGTAGTCTAACTGTTCATTACGTCTTAATTGATATGAAAATGCAGGCATTTCTGTTTTGGCCCTTAATGGATGTACGATGGTGGCGTAAGTTTGTGGAAACCATAACCTTGAATATATATCACATTGGTACAGTGTGCAGTATAATCAAGAGCTTTTCTTAAAAGATCAAGATAAATTGAGGAAGTTCACAAGGTGGCTTTTGCGCTAAATGTTTCTCTTTTAAGTAATGCATTATTGGTATCAGTGCCAGCCCTGTGTTTATACAACACATTATGTGACAATGCGCTGTTTGGTCACGATCCACGATCGTTTCGTTTTTAATCTAGGCGATGTATCGCTCACACCTGAAGAGGCCAAGTGTTCATGTTTCAACCAATTGTCTTACAATAGCTGTACCGCTCAGTTTTTCTGAGGTCGTTAAGATACAACTCGGATTATAGGATTTTTATAAATGTGTTGATACTACAAGTTTTATTTATGTGAGCGTGCGTGTGTGAGTCTGTGGGTGTGCGTGCGTGCGTGCTTGCGTGCGTGTAGGCGTGCGTACATGTGTGTATGTGTGTATGTGTGTATGTATGGGTGTTTGTGCACACATATGCGTGTGTGCTAAACACGAATGATCGAATTTAAATGCCTTCCTAAAATTGCTAATCAAAAAAATAATTTGCAATATTTACACACACTAATATGGATTGGAACAAAATAACCTTTTAATTGCTGCAACATACCGTGTACGTAATATTGTCTTCTATTTACGCGAATATTATTCATTGAAATTAAACTACTATATACGGATTTTATCGCGTTGTTTATTTGACACTTTATTACAAAATTTTGAAAACTGTTACACTATACTACTATTAACTCCCCGTGACCATAGCTGCTGAAAAGCAACCGAAACGTCGGGGAAAGTTTAAAATTAAATTAAATCTAAATAGTTTTAATAGTTTTAATAATAATTTAATTAGCTTAAAAGTTAGTAAAGTTTAATAGTAGTATAGTGTAACAGTTATCAAAATTTTGTAATAAAGTGTCAAATAAACAACGCGATAAAATCCGTATATAGTAGTTTAATACCGTGTACGGCCTATTTATATAAACAACTCTATGTAAATACTGAAAAGGAAAGTAAAATATTAAGAACAATTAAAAAGATTCAAAGTTTTAATATTTGTAATTATACAAAGGCTACTAGACTAAGAAGTTGCTAACTTGTGACGTAACTAGTTAGTAAAGTTATAGTACTCAACAGTAGGTCCATAAACAGTTCCGTATACAAAATAAAAACATTTTAACAAAAAATAGAACACAACTTTAAAAACACTGAACATCTCAATATTTAAATTTTATTTAACGCTTAATTAAGCTCTCAATCAAATCAAACCAATGTGCAGTCGGTTTCAAGTTATTAAATTAAATTGAATTTATTGACTATTTGTTACTTTTAGTCCAAATTAAAATAACAACATGCGGGTTGAATTACGAACCTACTCCTTAACCTAATTCTTAAGTCGGTTAACCCTTTGACCGCCACGTCAAAAAAGCAAAAGCTTGTTCCGGCGCCAAGCTACGATTTCATCATTTAATGGTACATCGTTTTTGTGATCTTATGCTAACATGCATGAAATAAATAGTAAGCAGTTTACATAATATAAATTGGGATGAGTCGAACTAGATAATTAACAACACTAATAAGAAAAACAATACTCTTTATAAGATTTATTGGCGTATAAAAGTCTATCATGTACCTAGTCAAAAGGTTGAATTAAGCAACTAGCTTCTGTCCACGGCTTTGCCCGCGTGAATACCATGGGAACTCATACCAGCATAAAAAAGTCATGTTTAATTCAGGACCCAATCTATATTTGGCCGAGTTTCTTTCAATTTCGTTAAATGGTTTACGTGTGATTAAATAAACAACATCGAAATATTGTCACAGACTCATATTTATAATATTAATATGATGGTTTTGATATATTGCTTACATACAGAGACTCAGAACCTAGATCCTTAAAGTGACATGCAAAGATTTAATACATCCGAACTCCACCACTTATGCTTTGTGTTCCATTGTAAATAGATCTCTTAAATTTTTGTCACGGCGGTGGCCAGTCTTAACTGAGACAGGCTAACGACGTTACGTGCTTTACGAAGCACTGTGGTTTTTAACACCACCAATTTCCTAGCTCCGGGCAGCTACTGACAATGTACTGTCAGAAAAACCCAATATTTTTCTTTATTGGCCCGACCTGGAATTGAGCCCGAGACCTCATGCACAGCAGTTGCATACACTACCTCTGCGCCAGGGTAGTTAACGGAGCTCTTTACCAGTCTCCGAACTGATACTACAATTTTTAACGGAAAGCTTAACAGAATCTTTTTGCTGGCACGACACGGGATTCCAACACGCGCCTTTATGTACATAGCTTTTGTTCCTGATCAATCAATCATGTTGTGCTGAAATTAAATGTATTCGATCAATATTAACTCATTGATGGACTCACAGCTAAATTCTAATGTTTATTGTAAACTGTGATCCATCATTAGTAATAAATTTCATCCCAAGATACTCAATAACTAGATGCGAATACCCAGTGGATGAATAGCAAGGTGCAAAAATAATTGATGGATGGCGAGGATAAAATGACAAATTCGAAAAATAAATAAAAAATCAAAGCCTTGTTTTTCTTATCTATCTTGCAGTGCAACACGGGGAATCTTAACAATTATTTATACTAATATTATAAAAAGGAAAGATTTTATTTTTGTTTGTTTATTTGTAAAGGGTTAACTCAAAAACTAATCAACCGATTTGAAAAATTATTTCACCTTTAGAAAGCTTTATTATCAGCGAGTAACATAAGCTATTTTTTATTTAAAAAGAAGATCTGTTACTAACGTAACCTAACCTATTTTTACGCGACCGAAGTCGCAAGCAAAAGCTAGTTTATTATAAAGAGGTATAACATTTTTGTTCGTATGTGGCGAGTAATCTCTAAAATTACTAAATCGATTCTGAAACTTATTTCACTAATACTATATTATATTTTATTAATATAGACTGTAATAGTATACCACGCGAGGTAAACTGCGTGCAACGTCAATTATCTTATAAATCTATAGACAATGGTAAGTTCTAATTAATATTCTAAACTCTAATGATCAGAATTCAAACATATAATTATCTAAACCGAAACCCATCACTCAAAAAGGTTCAAAATTCACAACGTAAGCTCATTAGCGATTCGTCGCGTGGCCCGCGTTATCCCGGTTATACCGGCTATACCTAGTTACCTACACCCGGTTATACCGCTAAGTAATTTATCCGGGATTCGACTTAACCGCGCTCCATCCAGGCGGGATTTAAAATAAGGATGCCATTAATATGCGTCGCGAGAAAAGCAAATAGCAACAAGCGTGGGACACTTAGAGTAAAAACGCAGATATGGATTTAGGTTATAATGTATGTTCAAGTTCACGAGTGGACGTATAAAGGTGATGCAAGTTTACCATAAAATAACTTTGACATCCTAGATACTATATGGTTTAAATATTAAACATTTAATTCACTCCTTAAGATTCTACATAATGTTATTATACTCTTTCTTTTCTAATTAATTAGCAGCGATAGCCTAGTGGAAAACCGTTGGACTGCCACGCAGAGGTCTCAAGTTCGATCCCAAGGCGCGCTCATCTCTGACTTTTCGAAGTTATGTGCGTATTAAATAGTTAATTTTCGCTTGCTTTAACGGTGACGGAAAACATCGTGAGTAAACCTGCTAAGAGTTCTGCATCTAAGAGTTCTCAATAATGTTCTCAAAGATATGTGAAGTCTGCCAACCCGCACTGGGCCAGCGTGGTGGACTATGGCCTAACCCTTCTCACACTGAGAAGAGGCCCGTGCCCAGCAGTGGGACAGTTTAATAAAGGGCTGAAATTATATTATTTTCTAATTCTAGTTGCATATTATACGTTAATCCAATCAAGTTCAGCCTATTGCAGTCCAGTATTGGACATAAGCGTTACCTATTTTATACCATGGTATCCGCCACCTATTTAGAACAGCAATCCTTTTGACCGAGCGTCCCATCTTACATTTACTAATTCAAGGTCTCTACTAATTTGCTGCAATGGCCATCGGCAGATATGCCTTATCCATTGCTACAATAGCTTACTTATTCTGCGAGCTTTGACGGTTACTTTAGTTCTTTGACTGAGAATGTTGTTTCTGAATTAGTCCTCAAAGAAACTTCAAGCATACCTCATTCCATAACACGTTGCGCGGCTTTTAATTTGAGGACTAGCTCTACCTTGAGCATCCACCGGCACCGTAAATTATAACAGGACGCAATGGTGAAAGACTTTTGTCTAATAAATAGATTTATATAAATCGCATTTTAATGATTATAATTTATGAATGATTATAAATATATTTTTCTTAATCATATATTATCTCATATATTTATTTTAACCTTCGTTATGGATCCTCGAAAATTAATAGCAGTGCGTAATAGAGCACTTATAATATATCTACTTTCTATATTTATAACTCATTACTCAGCATCATAACAAAACCACCACATTAGTAATGAATTCATAACTTGATGGCTTCAAAGCAAACATATTGGACCTCCCTAATTTTACCTTTTACCCACCCACGGCCATAATTTATTCCTATCTTAATGAAATCCACACACTAACACGTATTTATTTTTGCTTCATTCTCCAATTACAAACTGAATAAATTATAGACGTAGAAGTTCAAAATTTCAAATTTACTTACGCACACAGACAATCATGGCACTCATTAGAACATCTTGTAATTCGAAAATCAAATATCAGCGTAGGCATAAAACAAACATGAATTGTTTGTTCTGCGCTTGCTTAATCTTGGTGTTGAAGACGGCTGTAATTGTTTTATTGCAAGCACTAAAAGGGCTGGGGATGCCTCGGTATGGTAATACCGCGATTCGCAAACAAGCGTCGTACAACCGTCTCGCAATCGTCGCGCCTTATCGTTGAAGACCCAACTTATAATATAGATAAACTTTTGATGAATCGTTCGTTTTAAACTGCTGATCTTATCTTTAATGGCAGGTAATTTTTGAAGACTTTCCTTTTAAATGGTTAAGTGGCGTCTAATCTTGGCCATCAGTATACCTATTTATGGTTATTGTACGTCAAATTTAAAATGTAAGGATTGTGAATGGATAATATGGTAGTAAATAAAATAAGGCAATACTAGTTGCTGCCCAACACTTACAATGAATTAGAATACTAACAAGAAATCTTCAATAACACTTCACCCGAAAGGTAAAGTATTGTAGAGAACGTTGAAGGAGGATCACGAGGACACGAGAATCGAACCCGAGTCCTTGTAAATGATCGAACAAAGAATTAGTCATAGATACTCACATACGTATTGAACGTAGGTAAACTTTATACGAAGAATACTCTTTCAAAACAAAAATACTAGCAATTTGGGTCACAAATTAAAAATATTTTTGCCTACTCTTCTAGCTAAGCTAAACACTTATGTAATAAATGGGTGTAGATCTATAGCAATGCGTGGGATTCAAACCAGGAAACGACTTCGCAATCGCAGGACCTTGAACTTTGATCTACCGCCACTGTAGACCAATGGATAAGGTCCTGCGATTGCGATATTATTAGATAATATTTTATATTATTCATTATATTGTAATAACTTTCAAACTTTCTCGTGGCATGGTATATATTTAATTCATAACGGGAAATAACGCGACCAGGTTTACTGGCCATGGTTATAAGCTAACACAGCTTATGACTACGGCGGTAACTATTGGAAACGTCAAACACCGTAAACCGGTATGCAATATGTATGATTTCCTTAATTTCATTTACGAATTATACATATATAAATATATCCAGTAGATAATTTTGTTTATAATTTAGTATATATCGTCTTAAAAGTTCGCTAGAAGGGTAGCTTTCGTGTACCGAATACGGACGGGCTACACGACATCTTGAAAGCATTTTTAAGTACCGCCCGGTAATGTGGCGGCTAATAAATTCTGATTTTCGTATAAGCCATGACCCACTGACAGCTCTAGGTGCTTTGTTATATTTCATAACTTAATTTTATATCATAGCTAGTTGTGCCTCCGAGTTTTCGCGCCTTAAGACGTATAGAAAATGGTGTATCTTGGGTTATTGATCAGGAAACGCCATTGTGCCCTAAATAACGATGGCCTACATATATCTAGAATTTTGCGATGAAACTTTACGTCCTGGACAATCTAACCTAATTCACCAATATTTTTTTCTTACTTGTCTAATTTATAAACAAACAAACTGATACTAAAATTATTTCTAGTTTTTTTTTTTATTATTTATTAATTGCACAAACCAAATTACAATCTTATTAAAAATTGAAAACAATCAAAGCTTATGTTTAGTTCTAGATTGATTCTAGATTTACATAGTTCGAGCTTATTAAATTGCTCATCTAATAGAGATGAAAAAAGAACAGTACATACAGTTGGATCTCTATGCATTGTCTCTAGCTAGCATTATACCATATTTGTTTTCTAAATAAAACAAGTAAAGTAAATACATAAATTATGTGCGTATTGATTGACAATTATCGCCTGCTCCGTGCCTCGGAGAGCACGTTAAGTCGTTGGTCCCGGCTGCCATGAACATCTATGGTAGTCGTTATTGGGAGAGTGTCGACACAAAAGATCCCACTGGGTCGAAGTGTCGCCGGTCTGCACTGACTGGCCTCCACATAAGATACAAGATACAAGATACAAAGTAAATACATAATTAACTATAAATATTATTATTTAAATCGGTTCTTTGATGCCGTGGTATGAGATTGCGCTTATTTTTGAAGGCGATAGTTATAAACAAAAATAAATATTACTTTAGAAACTTGTGGGTGATTATCATAATCTGGTCTAATATTACATTACAAACATAAACTCACGCCTCCGAAGGGATAAGCGAACGTGTATTACGCCAGCATTTCACCAGCTATCGTTTGAGATCACGTAAAAAGTGTCGAGACTATTAACTACCTACCGAGCAGTGTTTCTGACTCTGTGCTGATATTGAGAGCTTCTCAACAGGAAAATCCAATAACACATTGACCACCCCAGGAATCAAATACGAGACCTCATCACAGCGGTTATATCGACTACCGCATTGCGATTGAATAAATCTAATATTATAAATCCGTAAAGTTAGGATTTTGATTCTAATTATTTACTGCGAAATATATGGTAGCGAAGTCACTATCTATTAAATATTTGATGTAAGTAAGACTTTTTAAGTTTTACTTTAATCTGTACTACACTCAGGCTCTGTAGTCTGACACTGCCACTAAATTCTAAGCTTTCAGTATAAAACAAAACTTGAAATAAAATATCTATGATTGGTATTTATTATTTTAATTAAACTCTCGCCGCACTAAAATTTACATTACGGTCAAAGTAAATACACATTGTTTTTTATAATGATTGTTTGAAATACATCTCTGATCACTAATTATGTTGGACCTTCTCAGAAAAATCTGGTAACACAAATGAATATATTAACGTTGATATGTGTAGTATGGGCCGGCTCGACCGGGGGAGGACTACCCTCTCACAGAATATCGACGTGAAATAGCAATATTCCTACTGTTGTGTTACGTTCGGTGAGTGAGAGTGCCGGTGGCCCAATCACCCTCTTTCCCCCTTCCCGCTCCATCTCCTTCCACTTCCTTTCCTAAAGGGTCGGCAACGCGCAAGTGATGCCTCTGGTGTTGGAGGCGTCCATAGGCTACGGTGGCCACTTACCATCAGGGCCGTATTCTTGTTTGCCACCTTAGATGTATAAAAAAACAGAAGAAAAAAAGCTTTATATGTAGAAATTAATAATAATAAATTCTATTACAAACTATTTTGAATAAAATAATATTTTGCATGGCAGTTGGAGAAAAATTCACTTCGGTAGTAAAATATTCTAATATGCTAGCACATATACACAACACCATCTAGCCCAAACTAAGCAGACCTATGCGTACTAGACAATGGATAAAGATACGTACATATATACTTATTTTTTGTAAATACATACGCATATAAGACAGGACTTCGACGTATTTTCTTTAATGACTACCTCTGTACTGTAGATAATTTTTGTGTCGTCGATGGACTACAGGGACAGATTAAGAAGTGCCTAATTAAGTTTTTATCTAAAGTGCAAAGATATAATTGTATTCTTAAAAGACAACCCTATTAGGTTTGATTCCTGTGTCGTGGGAGACTTTACAAATATTCAAACAAAGTACACAAAGAACACCCAAACTCGGCACAACTGCATATTTGTGGATCACACAACGTTTTGCCCCTTTCGAGATCGAGTCTACATGATCGGCGCGATGACAGTGGCCAGGCAACCACTAAAACGAACTACGGCATCCATTACTCTTCTAATAAATACATCTATACTAATATTATAAAGGAAGAGGAAAGATTAGATCGATGACCTCGATGGCGTAGTGGTTTGTGTAACCGACTTCCGCACCTGAGGTCGCGGGTTCGATTCCCGCACAAGTCAAACATTTGCGTGCATGAACATGAATGTTTGTCTTGGTCTGGGTACGTATAAAATGTATGTATTTAAAAAAAAAGTACCTATATATGTTTGTATCTTTATCCATTGTCTAGTACCTATAGTACAAGCTCTGCTTAGTTTGGGCTAGATAGTGTTTTGTAAAATTACAATATTATATTTTGTTTGTTTGTTTGTAATGATTTAACTCAAAAACTACCAACTTTAAATAATTTTAAAAAATCTTTCACCATGCGAAAGCTTTATATTACCGAGTAACATAGGCTATATTTTATTATTTTAAAAACAATGTTACCCCTTTTTATCTTGGGGGAATGCTTTGACGCATACCTCTCCGCGGAAAAGGGGAGCGGAGAGGTTATGTCGGGCTCACCCGGGAAAAGATGGAAAGTTCCGGGTACTACCGACTAAACCTACCACGGTGTGCCAACTCGCTGCCTTGGATGGTGGGTGAGTCGCTGGAACTGAAACTACATCAGCGACCCACCCAGCAGTGCACGCCGCAGGCGAAAATGCCTGCGGACAATAACTCCTGCGCGACGGCATGGCACGACAAAGGGCGTCGTTCCGACTCAATGACTTGCGGACGGGAGATCCCCGTTCTCCCGCCCGCGGCGTTCACTATGGTGGCATCAGGCGCAAGAATACTGTCCTCACGGATCCGCTCCGCCGCCTCCTTCCGCGAGATAATGTCCTCGCATAAGGATGCGACCTCTATCCAGTTCCTCTCGCTGTCGACCATGGGTTTGATCACGGCCAGCAGCAAGAGGTCGACAGCCACAACGTCGACGAGTTCATGAAGCTGCACCACCCCAAGCAGGACATGCCTCTAGCGTGTGCTGCGCCGTGTCCTCGGTACACTCGCAGTGGTGGCAGATAGGATTCGGTTTCCTCCTAGCGACCGTGTGCAGGTACTTGCCAAAGCAACCGTGCCCTGACAATACCTGCACTAGTCGGACGAAAAAGAATCCCATGCTGCCGCTCTGCCCACCGCTCCAACACTGGCTGGAGGGCCCCAACGGTTTTGAATCCAGCTAAAGGCAACTCTAGCCGCGCATTCCATTTTAAAAATAAGCGCTAATGGGCTCCGTTTCCTATACCAGTTATAACCTCCGGAAGGGGATCCACAGGGGAGTTCCGGCCTATACGCAGACTGCGTCAGCCGACACCATGCGGTATCTGCGTATGATCCTAACCACCATGGCTCTCTGAGGTCTCCGCAAGAGAGTCCTGCACTGGCGGTCAGAGAGTCCACCCACACCGGTGCGCCGTAAAACGTCATTGACCGGACAACCCCTGCGTAGAGCCGCCGACAGCCGACACTGGGCCCGCCCAAATTCGGCAAGAGTCGCCCTAAAGCGCACGCAGCGCTGAGGAGCCTCGGAGTAAGACGGCTGAAGTGCTCGTCGAAGCGCCAAAATACTGTTACATCTAACCTAACCTACTTTTACGTGAACGAAGCTGCCAGCAAAAGCTAGTTGGTTATATATTTAGAAATGATATGACCTTATTATAACATAATCATCGTCATTAAACACAAAAACGAAGAGAGAAAAACTTAGTGTATATTTAAAAAAATATAAGTATGAAATTATCAGAAGCAGCAACCTATACCTATTATAATATAATAATAATATTCTATTACATGCACACAACACCATCTACCCCAAACTAAGCAGAGCTTGTACTATGAGTACTAGACAATTAATAAACATAAATATATACATATTTTTTTTGTAAATACTTACATATTACACATAGAAACACCCAGACCAAAATTAACATCCATGTTCATGCACATAAATGTTTGACTTGTGCGGGAATCGAACTTGCGACCTCAGGCGTGGCAGTCAGTTACACTACGCCATCGAGGCCGATATGTACATTTATATATGCTGAAATTAAATCAATTAAACAGGAATATAGATTATGAGTACAAATAAAATGTTGAAACTACCTTATGAGAATCGAAGGTGTAAGTAAAATGTTGTATATAAATACATGTTCAACCATCTCGTATCAACCGCGGCAACGTTGCTTGACTTCAATCAGTCGATCTGCAGCCACTACTGCGTCATAAACAGCTACTGCATGTCTGGTTATAACTAAATAAGTATTGCAGTTGTGGCAAAATATAATATAATATAATATAATATAATATTCTACCACATACACACAACACCATCTAGCCCAAACTAAGCAGAGCTTGTACTATACCAGACAACAACAGTCCGACAAAAACTAATTCATTCATAGATGCGCTAGTCACTGTGAATAAAACATAAGCAATAACGGTGGCTGTAACAGGCTTATGAAAACTAATGATAGCGGCTCAGTCTTGAGGCGCGGGTTCAGTTTTAAATCCATTAGCAAAAGTAAAATATCACTGTCTGCTAACCCTGCGGACCGATGGACCACAGGGCTGGACTACGATTAAGGGGTGCATAATTAAGTTTTTATTTAAGGTGCAAAGATATAACTGTACATTTAAAAAGACAACCCATTATAGGGTTATTTCCAGGGTCGCGGGGGATTTTACAAACATCAAAAAAACACAAAGATACAAAGAACATCTAAACTCAGAACTACTATTTGAGGATCACACAAATTTTTGTGTCGTGCCGTGTGGGGATCGACGCTGCAACACTCGCGGCGCAGTGACAGTAGTGAGGCAACTATTTAAACCACTACACCATCCGTGCAGTCATATAAACCTGTCTAGTTTTAAGTATGTTTTGTACCTATTTTATAAGTGATAAGAATATTTATATAAATATTATTTTAGAGAAATAAATAACTTGAACTTAAAAAAAAAAATTTCCCTGCTAAATGATACGGACCGAGGGACCACAGGAATTGACTAGAATTATGTGGTGCGTGATTAAGATTTTATTTTAGGTGTAGAGACATAATCATTAAAAGGTAATTTCGCTGTCCGTAACTGATGTGGTCGTATGGATTACAGGGATGGACTAAGATTAAAAGGTGCATGATTGAGTTTTCATTTCAAGTGCTAAGACATAATAATCAAAAACAAAATGGCTCTGCCCGTGACTAATACGGACCTATAATCACAATACCAGACTTGGATTGAAGGATGCATAGTTAACATTTTATTTTAGGTGCAAAGATACGATACAACGACGTAAAATAAAATGTTACTGCCTGTGACTGATAGGGGTCTATGAACCACACGGCTGGACTAGGATAAAGAGGATTATGTTTTTATTGGTGCGACATATAATGACAAAAGTCAAATTTCACTGTCCGTAACTGCCGAGTCACGAGTCTTGACTTGCATTAAAAAGTGCAAGATTAAGTCTGTACTGTAGGAACAATGGTGCAATTATCATCCGTAGAATTTTACTGCCTGCATCTATTGCGCTATGCATTACTCTAATAGATGACTCTTATTACACCCATTAGGGTGTATCATTAAGTTTTTTTTGTAGAACAAAGATACAATGGTCAAAAGTAAAATTTTACCGCCCGTAACTGCCACGAGCCGATGGGTCACGGGGTAGGACTTGGATTAAGGGGTGCATAATTAAGTTTTTATTTTAGGTGCAAAGGTACAATAGCCAAAGTAAAATATCACTATCCGCAACCGCTACAGGGCGGTGGACCATGACCGAGCCACAGGGCTCTACTAGGATTAAGGGGTGCATAATTAAATGCTTCTTTTAGATAAAATGTCATGACCGACAAGTAACGCGTATCTATGGAGCAAAGAGCTGAACTTAGACTAATTTGACATTATTAAGTACTTATTTATTTTTGGTACGTAATAACCATGGACTAATAAAGAATTGCAGCGGACTAAGTATCTTGATTCATGTCTGCCTACTTCTCTCATACCAAGCTTCTATTTAAAATATTACTGTTGAAGCCTAAATAATTATATTATGACTATTTATAAATCATAGAATATATTCAATAGTATGCAAAGTAAAGGTTACACAAAAAGCAAATACAAGTTGTCAACAACAACTTAAAACATTTCACAATACTTTTCCAACTCCTACGAACTACTTCTGATTACAGGCGTTGTAGGTTCCAAAACTGTTTAACTTCCCGCTGGACTTCACCAGGGTCAACAAGCTCAGAGATTTTGATAGTCTCCATTGCTGAACCTAGCTACCCAGTGTTAAAGTGGTGAGAGTGCGGGTAGAATAAGTCCCAATGAAAAACTGCCACAATTGTAACTACGTTAGCAACTTGTCTTATGGTTTGATATTTTATAACAGCTTATGTTTAACACATTTTTCTTTACTTTTGGCTTAAACTTGCCTCCTATAATTACATAAACCGTAAATGTATATTCAACTTATTATACAAAAATATAACACATTATTTATAAATTTACCATTATGACCTAAATGATTTTAGCTTTTGCTTGCTATTTTATTATTTTGCAATCCTACAGTAATTTAAAGAAAATATCTCTCCGTTAGCACAAACTGATATAGAGAACAGGTCAGGACTATGGTAGCGAGGTGCATGAATATATTATTACTTTTATGTGCAACGAAACATTAATCTTAAGTAAAATATCACTGTTCACTATAGCCATGGATAAGGTAGAATTAATGGATACGGCTGATTTAGATGAACGGGTGTGTAGATATATTATTTGTTTTGGGTGCAAGGAAGTATAAATCAAAAATAAAATATCACTTTCCGCAACCGCTATAGATCGGTGGAACATAAGCGCTCGACTCGGATTAGGGAGAGCATAATTAAATTCTTATTTTAAGCGAAATACCCGCAAGTAACGTGAATACTGCTGTACCTGAATAAACGAGTAAATAAATGCGTTGTTTTTGGGTGCAAAGTTACAAATACCTTCTGTTATCGGATGTTGAATATTATACATATATATATATTACGTTTAACACAATTGGTTAACGAACTTTTTTCTTTTGAACTGTTGAAGTGAGAAACAAGTACAACACAGCGGAGTAACAGTATGTTCGTCACATTGTAAATTTTCCACTAGGTGGTTGACATAATTAAACAAACTACAATATTTCCTTTAGCTCATAAATCACCACTTGTAAATGTTAAAGTTTACACTAACTAAGCTTTAATTAAATAGCACTACTCCTTAAGGAGATCTAGAAATTGTTTTTCAGATATGTACTGCGCGATCGATAGGACGGATTTTCCTAAACAATATTTGAATTGTATTATAGTGTTGCTCTGTTGCCTTTATTGTAATAAATCAAATGCCGCAATAGAATCAATTTCTATGCCACCAGAGTCTATAAAAAATAAAAAATAATGGACACTAAAAGCACTTTAAAACATGTGTGAATCAGACGCTGTACAGAACGTACAGTGATTGAATACGCAAAACCTATTGCACTATTCATAGAATGTTACTCTTTTCTTGCACCCTTGATCTTCTATTGCTCACTTTGCACCTTCATAACCGAACCAGTTTTAAGCCAGCCCTGTATATTTTGGACCACTTATCCTTCAGCTGTCCTCCTCTATAATCTCAGTGCGGCTCGCGATTAACGTTTCACTCCTAGCGAGACCATAAACTTTACAGATAAGGATTACTGTAATACAACGGATGAATTACTAACCGGGAAGATGACATTGATTTCTATAATGGAGTGAGATTAGATTTCTTCTAAAGTATTAAATAGTAAAACAAATAAATTCGAGTTACCGAAGATTTGCTGCCACTCTCAGACTTCAACATGCGATGATTTATTATTAAACTGAATACAAGATAGAGTTGTTAACTGTGAATATTTTTTCAGTTCTACCTTATTGTAACGCTATAAAAAAAAGACTAGTGTTAGACTGTAGTTGTCATCCACCATTTAAAAGAAAACTCATGTATACCAAAATGGTTATCGCGGGTACCGTCTTACCGTAACCGTTCATGGTCTAGACTCTATAGTCTAGACCATGAACGGACGCGCACAGGTAACGCACAGGTATTTTAAGCATCTATATGCTTAAAATACCTGTGCGTTATCAACACTGTGTTAGTACTCTGCCAGAACAAGCTGCAAACATCCTAATTAAAAAAAATACAACGCCTTGTAAGTAGCTCTGAGACTCACAGTAGAACCAATACATAAGCTATTTGGATAAGATCTCCTGTATAGTGAAGCTATTTGCTAAGTTGTACCTGACGTTGGATGAAGTGATGACTGCCATTTTTAAACTAGCAAGTACAGGTTAAAAAAGTTCTGCGTGTTCTAGGAAAAAACGACTCTATATACAAGTCAAAATTATTATAATACGTATAAGAACACGAACAGTAATACCCAAAAAACATTGTATACGTTGATTGAGCGTTTAATTACTTATATACAATAATTAAGTAAGTAAGTACACTACTTTTAAATAAATTTTTACTTATTTCCATGATTGTTTTCATGTATCTCAAGTGCTTAAGATTAAGATTATTAAGATGTCTTTTTATAGAATAAAATCCTTTGAACCTATTGTAATAATATAAGCCCTATATATAAACTGTCACACCGGTAGACATGGACCTCTTCTCATTATGAGAATAGGTAGGTCATAGTCCACTACGCTAACCCAATGCGGGTTGGCAGACATCACATACAGTATATTATCCAGATGATGATATTTTTTTATTTAGTTGATTTACAGCAATAATAAAGCTTTATCTAGCGTAGTCGGTTAAAAGGGTCCAGCGTTGATCAGCAACGGTTGTACTTTTACGTTACTTTGGAACGTACTCGTAACTTCAGTCGTAAATAAATATATCGTCAAAAAATCTGGCTTTATTGAATTTCGATAGGGTTTATTATACCGCCGCGTAACAAGAACTCACTTTTAAAGCCCCTTTACATTTTATGCGATATTTAAGAAGAAATACATTGTTTACTATGATGTGGTAACATGTACCTTTAAAGAGTTCTCATTATATAAATTACTCTATTCGACATTTATATCTCTAAACTATAATCTTTACAATAGAAATTTCAAAAAAAATGTTCTTTATTATTTCTTAGACCGTTATACTAATAGGTATTATAAATATGAATGTTTATTTGTTAAATGTTCGATTTTTTATAATTTGAGACAATCAGTCAATCAATAATCTATATATCTATATAAAATACTCGTGTTTGTGGCCGCACTCCTCCGAAAGGCCCGACCAATTTTTATGAAATTTATAAGGTATATTTGGTAGGTATGAGAATGGGTCGTAAAGTTTATTTCATACCGCTAGGGGATTAGGGTATTCCTACCCAGAACTCTTTTCTATTTGTTTGACAAGAATTCTGGAAATAATTTATATGGCAGAACAACGTCAGAGTATTATTTGGTTATCCGTCAGCTCATTTCCGGTACTAAACGCGAAAACCAGTAAAATTGTTAATAATAATAATAAAAAATTAATAATTTTCTATCACATACACCCAACACCATCTAGCCCAAACTAAGCAGAACTTGTACTATGGGTACTAGACAAAGGATAAACATACATATATACATTTTTTTTTGTAAATACCTACATATTATACATAGAAACACCCAGACCAAGACAAACATCCATGTTCATGCACACAAATGTTTGACTTGTGCGGGAATCGAACCCGCGACCTCAGGCGTAGCAGTCGGTTACACTAACCACTACAATAAAGAATTTTATTTAAATTAAAACATATTACAATTATTTTAAACCCACCAAACTGCATATCAGTTTGTTTGTTCATAAACAAAATAGACTTCCAATATTACGTGGAATTTGAGAAAGCTAGCATATTTTAGAAGTGTTTTCACCTCATATCTAAATTTGGATATATATAGGTGTATTATTATCTCTTGCTATTTTTAGTATTTCCTTTTGATCTTCACCTCGTTTACATGATAATATTTTCATAATAGTACGCTTTTCCTTAGCGACGACGTGATAATAAATAACAAAACACAGAAAATTATTGATTCCTTTTTTAAATATATCTCTCGCATAAGAAATAATTCCTGTATCGCAGGGGCTTTACTAACATTTGAACAATGAACACAAAGAATCCAGACTCAAAATGACTATTTGATGATAACACAAAATTTTCTTCGATAGAACACACAGCACCTGGCGCAGTAGTAAAACGAAGACTGAAACCACGAGGCCACCGGTACGGTCAAATCATCAACCTCACTCACTTATTTACACTATCATTTATTTCTTACCCATCAGAAAAGAATCCGCATTTTTTTTAAAAGCGTATTGCATTAAGCGTCTCTTCTACATCGTTTTAACCTTTCAACTCTTGGAATGCGAGGTATAATTGAAAGCCTTTTGTGTCTGGCCGCCGGTGTGCAGCTGCAACTTAATCCTAACTAATATTATAAATACCAGTGTGATTTTGTTTGTTTTTTGCGCCGTCACGCCTAATTACTCAACCGATCATCATGAAATTTTGCATACACTTTGTTAGAGGTCTAGAAATAGACATAAAATACCTTTGATTCAGAAAATAACACTGTTCCAGATTGAGTGAAACCGCGGGAAAAATCTAGTAGGTTAATAATATAGTAACATTTAATGGCTGTCTGTGTTAGCTCACATGATACAACACGATAATTTATCTGATACCGAACGAATAGAAACTTATATAAAGGAGAGAGAAAGAAAGATAGATCGATGAAGTTCTATGCAACAAGTTAAAAAAGGTTGTGTTTAATTGCACGTTGAAGATAAACATAGTATATAGCTTTACTAGAAGCAATATAAATGAGGGTTTATCTAGTCAGGCAGATTAATAAAATGAAGAATAAAGTTCAATTTATATTGTAAAGTCTAGTTACTGCCCGTGACTTCACTGGCGTCAAGGAAGCCTATGTCCTTCTCCAAGATACAATCGCCTCATTGCCAAATTTCATGGAAAGAGGGTTAAGTAGTATAGTCGAAAATTCGTAAGAGACAGGCAGCGTAACTTTTACATCCTAACTAATTTTTGTTACGTTTTCAGACCTTAACTACTTGACCGGTCATCATGAAATGTCGCATCCGCGTTGTCGGAATTACATAAAAGGACATAGCATACCTTTCATCTAGAGAAAAGTAATGTTCTCGAGATATAAAAACATCTAGATCATAATTACATAATCTAGATTAACGTAAGCGAAGCCGCGGGGGACTTTACAAACATTCGAACAAGAGCCACAAAGAACACCCAGACTCGGAACAACCGTTTATGGATCACACAAATTTTTGTACCGTGTGGGATCCGAACCCACAACACTCAGCGCTGGGGCAGTAGCGAGGTGACCACTTAAATCTCTACGCCATCAGTGCAGTCTAGTTAATAATATTAATATGGATGAGACAAGAACACCAATCAAGGGCTATTATAGTGGCGAAATAATATGTTCTACAGTTAAGAGTAACATCATTCGCTTTTAGTAAAATAATAACAACAACATAATAACATAGGTTCAATGATTATTTCATAAACAAAACCTCTTTAATTTAATAGAAAAAAAATATTTCGGACATTAATAAGTATGTACATAAACATTCCATAGGTTGTTTAGTAATGGGTTAGTAACAGAATGTACTTATATTCTATATTAGTAGTGTTAGTAAGCCCGCCCTCTAGGCACCGTGTGGTAGCACTATAGGTACCTCTACGCTACGTTGTGTGATGAAATAAAAGATACCTAGACCGTTTTAACAGAACAAAACCTTTCGTCACTAACAGAAAAACATAAGAACACGTTTAAGCTTTAAACTTAAAACTCTTTTTGTTTCGAGAATCACAAAGGGCTACAGAATTTCATATACTTTATTGTTCACCAAACAATTTTGTCGCTTTCGTCGTTTTCGTCGGCGATTCGTTTAAAATATTCTACATCATAACAAATTCTAGTAATATAATTAATTGAAAGAGAATACCTAATATTTCAGTATTTAGTTAGGCATGAAGATAGTAATTTAGTTGAATCATTCCAAGAATATTTTACTGTTAAATTTTAGCTACCTTTTTATTTATTTTTGGTCGAATGGCCAAGCATTACGGCTCAGTAATTACTAAGTAGGCCGCGAAATATACGATGTTTAACAAATATATAATATTATATTTGGAATCCAAACATAAACAAACTAGCATAGTATGCGACCGCGATCCTTTCTTTTTTACCTTTTTCATCGCCTTATCTAGCTCTCCAAAACAAATTCTATCAAAATCGCTTCAGCAGGTTACGCTGTGAAAACGTGTGAACAAACAAAATTACTTTCAATTTTGTAATTTCCTACCCTCATATTATAAATGTGAATGTGAGTTTGCTTTTTACGCTTTCATACCTTAAATATTTCACCAATCATCATGAAATGTTACATACATGTAGTCAGAGAAACAGAAAAGGACATAGAGTGCCTTTTATCTAGAAAAAAGTACGGTTTGTAACCTATATTTACGCGAGCGAAGCTGCGGGCAAATCTAGAAGTTCATAATAATGTTAAGTACTTTTAAATGAACATTATATCCATAATTTTAATTTAAAAATAGTTGCGTCTTAGGATTAGCTTTATTTAATGTGTATATATTTGCATGTACATAGCTATCCAATAACATTTAAAAAGAGATTGAACATTTTCTTTTTGTGAAGTTCTTATATTTAAGAACACAAATAGATTTTTTAGGTATCGAGTTCCATCCTAATGCAGTGCAAGAAAGCAATTAATATAGGAAACAGAGATATAATACCCGTTCTACGATAGGACATAAATAGAAAACTAGCTTACACAAGAACAAGTTGTATTTCTCTAAATAGAACGCCAATTTAGTAACTCTATTGTCTTATATAGAAACTTTGATGATAGTTTGGTGGGTTTCATAGGAATTGAAAATCAATTCCAATTTATGGAACTTTTTATGTTTACCAGTGGATATGATACTGAGATGATAAAGATGAATTCGACGTTTAACTCATTTCTGACTGCAAGGATGGCGTAGTGGCTTAAGTGGTCGCCTCGTCACTGCTATTACGCCGAGTGTTGTGGGTTCGAATCCCACACAGAACAAAACTTTGTGTGCTCCAGAAAAGCTTTTCCGAGTCTGGGTGTTATTTGTGTCCGTTATTTAAATATTTGTAGAGTCCCCGCGACACAGGAATTAAACTAAATAATATGGCATAATAGTTTCAGTGGTCATTTATGTGAAATTAGCGTGATCCTAAATATTTTTTTTATGTATAAGTGTCCCTTGTATTCGTTGTTTCAATTTAATGTCAACCGCGATATGATCCCTACTGAAGGCAAAAATTTATATGGCAATGACATTTAGTCATTTTGATTATGGATTTTTTACGTAGTCGTTATTCCAATGTTTGCAAAGACCTAAGCGACAAAGAAATTGCTCTGAAAATGTTGCTAGATTTTGCTTTTTAAAAATAACGTCTCCCGCATCTCCTAATCCCGCATTTGGAGTGTTTGTTGTGTCGTTTATTATTTTAAAACGATTAATTTAGTCAGTCCAGGCCTCCATGGACGGAAACTTGGAGCAGTTAAAATGTTGAGTATAATAGAAGAAATACCGTGATTAATTTTCGTCTAACTAATCAATATGGAATTTACATTTAATTAGATGTAACTTAGTATTCAGGTAAGTTCAAATTCTCTGTTAAGTTATATATATAAAAGTACTGGACGTTATGCATTCACTTCTATAATTATGTCAGTTAAGAATATATAGAGACTGACTCCTATATATCCCCAAAAAGATAGGCTAAAATGTAGTACACTTTTACCCTAAGCTTTTTTACCACACTCTTATTACTCGCTCCAACTCGACAAGCATCGATTCACATGGAAACGAATATTAGCGATATCATACAACATGTTTCACACAACTGTATACACGTCACAATGTTGCCTGCCACATGTATCCTAATTTATACCAAAAAGCAAAATAATATAATGCGCGATGGCTCTTATAAACTAGGCTTTGATAATCATGATGTTACTTTATATACATATACAGCCTCATGCCTCTATCGTTGAAGGGATATTACACTCACATTTCGGCACCATATATTAAATCCCACGTATTAGGGGATGAGCCTAGTGCCGTCTACCGGACAAGGCTCCAGACTCCTGTTCGCCACGGAGAATTCCTTGACAGAAATCCCCAATAACATTTTGAATCCAATACCTCATATACAGCATTCAAATAAACTACCACAATGCCACCGACACAGTCATTTAAATATTTAAAATAAAAGAACATAACAGAAGCCTACTTATACACGATTCAAAACACACACAAACCAAGAGCCTACATCAAACTGCCTCCAACCCATTTTCCCTAAAAGTTCCACAATCTTTGACCCGCTAAGACACATTCAAAAACACTTAACCAACTTCTGACGGCCATCAAATGTTTTGTGTTTTTTCAAGAGAGCTCACCTTAAGAGGATTACCGGGAAGGGTGCGGAGTAGAGGGGATGAAGAAATTCACAGCAGCCGTAATTTATCTTAGTAATGGCTCTAAACCCTGCCCCGCCCCTTTTGGATACCCCGCATCGAGGCATTGCCTTGAATTTAAAACAAGCGGCAATTTCTTCGGTGGAACCTTAATTTCCTTTGAACAACAGTGATTTAGTGCTAAGTGATTATACTCTTCTGTTTGACGGAGTTTTTCTCTTTTGCTTTGTGTATATTTGTCTTATCTTGTTGTCTGACAGACGCATTAGGAGTACATTGATATTGTTGATTCTAGATTAGGAATCCAGTCTTAATAGAGCTTTATATAATATGTAGTTGTTAATGGTATATAAAGATATAATGGCTACGTAGTACATATAAGTTTAATTAAATGAACTTAACGCCATAGTAGTTGTGAATGTGATTGTCGGGCTTGGGATCTCGGTTTCGAATCTCGGCTCCAGTCAAATGATTGTGTTTTTTTGTTTAAGATGTAGTTTAAGGGCTCTTAGGAGAAGGGCAAAGTCTAAGACTGTACCCACTAGACGGTAATGTATAATAATAATAAGAGGGAAAATATGCTCGCCGGATATGCAGGTGTAAGGCTATGTAGGTGTGACCACATTTTAATAACATAGCAGAGTATGTTATTAATATGTACAGACAGATAAAGTTTTATTAGGCGTAACTTATATAGCTTATAGCTAATACTTAAGTCGAAGGGGAAGGAAAATACACGAAATGAACGTTTTTATGCACGTTTTCTAGCATAAATATAGCTCCGAAATGAATGTATATGTCTTGTCACATATTTTGAAGTTATGACTGTAGGTTCCAAATGCTTGCTGTTAGATATAGTTCTTGTTTTCAAATCTGTTTAAAAATATATTAAATATAAATATCTACAATACATTTTTATCGGTGTGTTGAAGTCGTTTGACAGTAAACTGAACATTAGCTTTCATAGTACGTACCTTTCGTATGTTTTACATAAAAGGAATTAAAAGAACGGCATTCAAATGTAATAACTACTAAAACATAATTCTCTCACAGACACAAATGTCATTGTCTTGCCTTACGCCATAAATATATTTCGGTTTTTGACTAGTTAATGTAAATATTAATGTAATATATAATGTTTGACAATATTTATATTACTTACTTTTAAGTTTTACATATTTGAAGCATTTATTTCTGGTTGAAATTATGTATAGTATTAGGTCAATAAATGCTACCGTCCGTTTACTTTAATGGTACATGATGTGACACTTTAAGAAATTGTATATCACAAGAAAGTGTCAGAATGAGTACTATTGTTAGAATAAGAATTAATGTAAGTAACTGGATGTCCAAGTTTAAATAATGAAATCAATCGCTACAAGTAGTACTCTATCAAAATGGCTCTAAGACCCATAAAAACAAAGAATAAAAAAAATTAAAAAAGGTAGTACTCTATATATAATAGTAACATTTAAATCTACTAAAACGATATCGTCGATTGAAACTTGTTCTATGGACACCATTAAGTGTCTTTTGATGTTCGGACACGTGCAACTTAACTCCGATGTTCTTGACCTTGAGCAATCGGTGAGTCTAACGGGCTATAAACACCAACAATAAACTTACCCTTTCTATTTACTTCGACTAAGAATCGAATGACTCTCTTAAGAAGAAACAGCTGCTATTCTCATATAGTTTTCCATGCCATAAAATCTTCTTGGAAATAAGTATTTCATGTAACATATTAACAAGCAGCGCTTTGTACCTAGTTGGTAAATTAACTAATTTTGTTCTGACTACATACATACATAGTCTTACGCTTACATCCCATAGGGGTACGCAAAAGTATGTTACATCCACATTTCGCCAGCTGTGTTAGGTTAAGTTTTAAAACAAATGCAATAGAGCTACCATATTGGCGTCTACGGAGCAACATTTATATGTATTCCATTATGAATTATTGTAATCTAGTCATATAAACCTAAAAAATAATATTTACACATTGAAACGTCGTCACCAAAACGTCAGGGTATATGTGAACATAAATCTAAATAGAGCAAGCGAGAAAATAGCTTTAAGCTATTTAAATTCAACAATTTAAATAACTTAACTAGTAGTAAAGTTTAACAAAAGTAATTGAATACTTTTAAAATTATGTAATAATAGTATTATTTCATAATAAAAAACGCGATAAAATCCTTATAAAAGTGTTTAATTTCAATTTATACACTCTCAAAAGCTGGGTTACCTTCATGGCCACAAAAAGAACAATGAATCGAGATAAAATTCATAAGTATACCTAAACTCAAGCTTACAATAATAATATTTTTTGACTGGTGGTAACAAAACTGAAAGCTTGACTTAAAATTTAATACGATACCGGTCAACTTGAAAGAAATAATAAGTCTAAATAATATTTGACCTATAAATTCAAACTATTTTGCCAACTATACAGCAGTTAAATGTAAAGTAAGTAAACGTATATATGGTAATTTTAAAAAAGCATACGTCTGGTTATTACCTTAAAAAAATGAAAAAAAATCTTTTTCATTTTTTTTCTGAACGGCCGTCAGTTCCACTATAAGACATTTCAAGGTTATCCATTAATTGCCGGACAGCCTGTATATAATTGAGTATTGTGTAATAGTAGGCATTACTTTTTTACTTGTACTAAAACATTTAAGTGATGATAAACGTACAGGAAGTTTAACATAAAACTTGGTTCTCGACATAAACTGTCACACCGACTCGTTTATTTAATTTAATAACGCAATAAAGCTGCTAAATATATTCGCTCCTTACACCTAATGTTCAAAGTAAAGACTAAGTGTTACGATACTATACCTAATGACGGTTGTGTTTGTAGCGTGAAGCGATGCATGACCCAAAGTTAAAAGACCAATCTAAATTTTTTAAGCGAAATGAATAATAATATATTATAATAATAATATATTATATAATAATATATGAATTTAATAAAGTTTAATAGTAGTAGTAGTGTAACAATTTTCAAAATTTTGTAATAAAGTGTCAAATAAACAACGCGATAAAATCCGTATATAGCAGTTTAATTTCAATGAATAATATTCGCGTAAATAGAAGACAATATTACGAAATGAATAAATTTCCTTTATTAATTTCGCTTATAAAATAACACTTACGAACGTTAAAATTTAGTCTTTAGTGAATTGACTGAACCTACATTTAAGTTAGCTGCTAGGTTCAAGGAAAGGGTTGAGCCAATGAGAAGTTGATACTTACAGTCGTTCTGATATTAAAAAGAAAACTTTTATTAACCGTCAACGCCCGCACTATGAATATATCTTGTATCGTGGGCGACTTTCAAACAATCAAACCACAGACACAAAGAAAACTTGGGACAATCATTTCAAGACCACAATTTTTTTTTATCCACATCGAATTTGAATCTGCAACACTTCGGTGATTGTTGAAAGTGGCCAGGCGAACATTTAAACCACTACAACACCCGTGAAATAACTCTAAGGTTAGCTGTCAGGTTCAAGAAAATGGTTGAGCAAACGAGAAGATAAGGAACTAACTGCCAAGCTTTTAAAATTGCGATAGAATTACATTTTCCTTAATTTACAGCTGATATCTGCAAAACGTTATAGCCAGCTATCACTAAATATATATTTTTATATTTATTTCTTGCTCAGCCTAGTCGCCTACAAACAATTACTTTCAGTTAGGTTACAATATAACCATCCAGTTGGATGGTGATATTGTAAATTAGGATATAAAATGCTACAAGTAGTTACTTGTAGCATCTTATAAACAAATTCTTCACTCTACCAATACAATTTATTATTGGCAGTGCTGCAGCGGCTCTCTATTCTGGCCAATTCTTTCATTTCAATCTTATTTATACAACAAAGATATATACTACATACTATCATACAGTTCGCCTGATGATAAGCGGTTACTGTAGTTATTAATTATACGTATGTATAATTAAAGATGCGATGAAAAGAAAATAATCAACTAGGTTTGTGATCCTATGACTATTTAACTAAGCATAATAATAATTAATTGCGATGAGACCAATTGGGTACCTATTTATTTATGTATATTTAACCTTTATAAGCCATCGTAACTATTTACAAAGTAATATGATTTCTTCTCGCTCACCCGTGTTATTTGACAGTAAGTGAATACTTACTGTCAAATAACTTAATACAAAAGTCAAAGTTGAAGACTTGTGTGCAAGTTATATAAAAAGTTATTTTCAAATCTAAATCCGTATTTTAGTCCGTAATACTACAACAGATAATGATTTTTTCTAACCACACTAAGACTGGAAAATGGTATTAGAGTGTTCTATAAGTAACTGTTATCCTTTGCCTACTAATTAATTTAAACAAAATACACAAAATCTGAGCTAAAGGGTATGCCGAATAAATCTAAGAATTAGGAAAAACAAGGGTAAGTAATTAGGCGAGTGGCTGGAGCAAGTTGTACCTAAATCATATCGATACGAGACAGCACGCTAGTAAGCTCTCAGTACAACCTGCATGAGATACAAGAGAGAAGCGGGCATTGACGAAACAATTTTTATTTTAGTCAACCAAAAGAAGCATATGTTCATTATTTACGGATGGCGTAGTGGTTAAGTGGTCGCTACTATTGCGCTGATTTTTATGGACTCCATCCCCACACGGGACCAAACGTATGTGATCCACAAATAGTTGTTCCGAGTCTGGGTGCTCTCTGTGTCCGTTGTTTGAATGTCTGTAAACTTCTACGTGACACGGAATTATGGGTAATACAATAGACGTCTTAAAAAATACTTCCAAGCTTGCTAACAAGGATACGGCTTGTTACTCCCCGGGTGAGTCGACTCATTCGTAACAAATAATTGCCAGCGGCGGGCTCTACCGCTTTAAGTAATCTGTTATCAAGAATCACCCTACATTCTTTATTAGGATTTCAATCTAAAGTGTTTTGCTTGATTATAAGTTTTAGTAGAAGGTTGACTTTAAAACGTTTTCTTTGTTGTAATTATGTAAAAGTCATGTCATGTCAGTCAATTGAGTAGCTAGCTCCTGAAGAGCTTGCAAGACTGCAAGCGGCAATAAGTTGAATGACAACTATGTATTTCTCTATTGCCATGTCAATTCCTTATTATTATCTCAATTTCTTATATATAGATAATAGGAGAGAGAAGATAATTGGCGATTTGTTACGACATGACGACTCCCCTCAAACTATCTTGAAAGTAAAAATCGAAGATAGAATGAAAGGTGAAGTTCAAATATTAGTAAAGGGAAAAAGCGTCAAGTCGTATCAAGAGGTTAAACGTAACACAGAAGACAGATATGTTGCTATTGAATCACGATACGTCATAGATAAGAGCTAAGCTCTTAAATTAGAGAAGAAGATCTACCCTCTAGGCTGTAGCTATGTGTATATATGTTGTTATTATAAATACCGTACTTTATTAAAATCGCATCCACTTACCGCACGCACCACCTACCATGAGATGTCTCTTCATTTTACACCAAAAATAAAATCTTTATCCGGGGATTAGGCTCGTGGCGGGTGGTGGGCGGAGGCGTAGCGGCAGCTATAATTTATCTCACTAATGGCTTTAAACCTGACATCTGCCCTTTTAAGAGCTTCGTAAACAACTACCACAGTTTATATCTCGAGTAAAAATGCATTTTTCCTCCCCAACTGTTTGTTCGGTCGCATTTAGAAAATTGGTTTCGTGGAACCGTGCGGTTTAGGAATGCTGAACGTACTTGTTTCTCTAGTAATATTTAAAGAGTATGCTGTTTGGTTCCTTCGTAAGAATAGAACTGCATGATGTTGTTTCATCAAAGCTGAACTGAATAACTAAAGAATTCAGGATGTGACGAGAAATATTTTAATCTATCTATTTCGCGAAGAACCAGTAAGTGAGGCAGCAAGGTCAATGTATATGCCTAGTATGTTTATATGCTTAGTATAGTAACTATATGCTTAGGTAGTAATGGGACACATATTGCAATAGCAATGAAAGTCCCTAAATTAATAAAGAAACAAAAAAGAAACTTGCATAGAGGATTTGTTCTAAGCTACAGGTCCTATACAAATATTTAATTAACAGAGACTGCGAAGGTTGTCTTTAAAATCTTTGCATTTGCAAATTAAGCAAATATTTAACCAAGTACTAATCCTTTTGTATGCTGAAACGTAGATCAACGCGAGACATAATCCTTTTAACTGTGTCCGAGTTTACGGCAGATAAAAATAACTTCTTATCTGCCAGAACCTCGGAAAGAAGCATACAATCCGACTGATAGTAAACAGTTATCGTAACCTATAGGCGCTTAATGCTAGGCAGTATTACGACTTGTTCGTTACCAACCCTTTAAAAACTAGGCGATGCCAACGCTAGGAGTAAAAATCACTGACTCGCCTGCTAACAGAACAGCATCTCAAGAAACTCGAAAACCTTAGTCACAGGAAAATTCAACGCAAGGTTGCTTGTCTACGTTTTTTGTCGAAGACAAACAATCTTGCATTGAACTCATACCGGTCGAAGTTTTTTCCCCAATCGGTTTGTAACGGTTGCAGTAAAATTACAGTTCTGAGTGAACAATCAATTACATCATACTCTACTAAGACGCGACATTCTCAAAGAAAATATAGCCTTTAATTATTCTAACAGAAATTCTAAGATTGTAATATAATAAGTTGGTTTGATCAGCAGAGAGCCAAAGTTTTGGGCGCAAGTGAGCTTAGCATTAAATTTACTTAGCACTTAGGAACCCAAACTGCTTACTAGACTTGTAAACTTTAACAATTATCAGCTACGCCATTATTATCATCACGCAAGCTTGTTATAGAGTACTAAACAAAACCTTCTTTGAGAAAATGAAAAATTGCAACGTACATAACTTTTCTTTTATTTAAGAAATTGAATAGGTTTACTTAACAAACATACATAGACTACGTCTGTATATCCTGAAGGGGTTGGCAGAAATGTATCCAACCCACATTTCTTCAACAATGTTTTTAAGTCCCGCGGAATTGGGGACCAGGCTACCCTATCGGACAGTAGAGGTAGAAGTAGAGTAGCAGGCAGCGCGCTGCTACCAATTTTCTAACACAAAAATCCGATAATATTTTGCGAATCCTTAAGCAGATATGAAATCAATATTTTTATAATTTCGCTTTATTTTAGCTTTCACTAGCTTGCTTTCTTGGTTTTAGAGCAATAATTCCACGAACCGTACATTTCAGCTAAAATGTGGCCTATGTTACTTTCCAATCCATAAACTCTATGCAAACAAGCACATCCATCCAAAACTATGTGAAAGAAGATCAAACTATAACACACTGTTTTTTATAATGTAAGGTAAAGACTTATCTTTACGATGCAATCTTACTCGTCTTAGAACACGATCCCATATCCTATATATATTGTAAATTCTAAAAATAAATCGTTTCTTTGAACTAAGGTTTCAATTTCCCTGAATTGTCTAATTTAAATAGCAAATCTTCTAACACATCTTGAGCTTAACAAGGGCCCTTCAATTCAACAAAACTCGTGAACCCTTCCGAGTACAAATATTTATTAACAGCCTAACTAGTGGAATAATCCTGAGCGAAGGTATTACAGTAAAAGTTTATGTTTGAAAGATAAAGAGTTGGTACTGGAGCGATTATCGCTGCAATGAGCCCCTTATCGTGGACCCACGGTCCCTGCACATTATTTAGCTATTTATTAAGCTTAAAGTTGTTTGTACACAAACCGCTATTCGATCCGGTTCGCATATCAAACCGGTTAAGTTAAGCAAAGTAAAATAATTGATCGTTGGCCCTATGGTATAAGTTAACGCTCAGGTTTACGAGTTATCGACGATCGTGAAGCCCGGGTTTGTTTACCGCATCGGAAAAATTGGTAAAATTTTCACTAACAGCACCAATTCTGGAAATATACTCGGTAGACTGCTTAAGGCCTCCGTGGCGCAGCGGTTGTCAATGCGACTGCTGTGCTCATACACACCGACCCGGGATTCGAACCCGAGACCATGAAGTCTCGGGTTCGAATCCTGGGTCGGACCAACAAAAAGTTATAAGGATTTTGTGTTAAGAAATTTCAATACGAGCCCGGAGTTAGGAAGTTGGTGATGTTAGACACCCCTGTGACTCGGAAAGCACGTAAAGCCGTTGGTCCTGCGCTTGATCCCTCTCCGGTCGTGTTGGCTTATCCGTCCTATCAGATTATGAGAGTTAAGGCACAGAGAGTACAGTTTGTGTTTGCGCACATACTGTACACTATAATATCTCCTGCGCAGATGGTCAGTTTCCGTTAAGATTGGCCGCTATGACCGAAATTTGGTTTAGAGGACATTATTATTATTAAGGCTCCCTACAAAGTTAGGTCTAAAAGGCAGTTGGTGAGATGTGGATTTCTGCTTAAACTGTCTTAGGTTCGATTTAAGAGTCGGGCTTAAATGTATTGTGTTTTATGTCAAATAGAACTGTATCGCCCATACGGAAAAGGGCTTATCTTCAATTAAGTTGGGCCTAAACATACTTATTTTAATGTGGACGAGGTCACGTAAGCTATATTTTTCCCGGTTTTAAAAAGTCGGTTTACACCAAACCGGAGTCAGCAAGACTGTAGACTCTCTTAAGCCGGTTTTTAGCTAACTACAGACGTCGATTATGTCTGAACTGTTCGGTTTTAATGGGACTCTTCACTTTTATGGGGATTAGGAATGTTTCTATGGTAATGTTGCATGGTGAAGATGGAACGAATATCTTCATATCTTAAGTCTCAAGTCCTGTGTATATAATGTATATAAAAGTTCATATTATTATGATAAGACTCGTTAATGAAGTCTCGTTAGTTCAATGGCGTATGCATGAGCGTAACTGCTGAAAGCAAAGTCTTGAAAATGTGATTTTAAACTCTCATAACGACTACCGCGGGCGTGCTGTGGCGGTAGAGTAAAGTATGCTAGTCCTATGTCTCTCGGTCACGGGTTCAATACCCGGGCCCGTGTTAGACTATGTATATAATTTTATCTTAGTGTGTTATCAGAATATGTTTTTCTAAGTAATAACTCCAAGTCTAGATCTATAAGAGATTAGTTCTCACGTGCGACATACATATCTGAGTTTCGGAGACTCGAATACCACTCCCATTCCGACTTCACTTCCCAACTTTGAAGAAATTAGCTACGCAGTTGGCTTATATCACCAAAGTAGCCTAATTTTGAACTAAGAACGCAAATCAAAATGCATCTAACAGCCAGTTTTGAACACCTGAACTGAAAATACGTTGTCTAAATAAAACTATTTTAGAATAAACCAACTGTACCTCTAATTTCTTTGCAGTGAACATTCACAAGCTCTGTGCACATTTTCACAATGTTAGAGCATTGTTAGGTGCCTCGTTATTTGTAGTGTTCAGCGGCAAACTCTTTGATTATATCATACATGCAACTGGCCGAGTAAATATAGTGCTTTTGTAGAGTAAGAAAGACTGAAATATTGTCAGAGGTTTTGAGTTCAAACGTAATAGGCTTGCACTTTTCGAATATATAATTTTTACGTGTATGTATCTAACAAGCAATATTACGTAGACTAATATTTTTATTAATGCTAAGAGGATACTGAGATGCGTCTTGCCTACTAATATTATAAGACTTACGTAGAAGGGCAAACCTATCAAATGTAGCTGTTTATGGGACAAATTGCCTTTTTCCGTGCAACTACAAGGAGTATGTTACCCGTATGCGTGTATATACTTAGTCTGGCCATAAATATTGTTACAATTTAAAAAAACATAATATTACATTTGAATTTAGAATCTGTCATTCTTATATGAATATTCATTCCGTTTTCTCATTTTCGCGTCAATCGGTGTTAAAAATTTTTGTGATATTAAAATGGAGTGGGATGATAAAGAAAACCGAACTGCTGTGATAGCATTACACAAAGTAGATATGGAGTCAAATGCATTTTTTTAATGCGGATGGAGCGATTGGTAGTATTCGATTGTTTGTGTACTATTGGTAGGTACAATGAAACCTCCAGGCGATCAAAGCAGTGAAGGAAAGAATGAAAAAAATCCTGTCCAAAAGCAAACGATTTTATCTCGGGCAATAACTAGCACCTAGAACCATGTCGCATTTAAAAGATGCCTTAGGACTTGTAGCCTGTAAGAGACGGACTGCTCATTATTAATCTGATAATTTAAAAATGTATAGTTTGGTAAAATCAAAACAACTTCATAAGCGGTATGCAAAGAGAGGTCACAGAAATATGTATTTACAGACGAGATTATTTTTACTATTGAGTAATCATTTAACGAGCAGAATGACCGAGTTTATGCTCAAAGTTTTGTAAAAGCTTCCCAATCAATCAGTAGAGTACAACGTGGACATAACTCTACTTCAGTGATAGTTTGGTGGGGTGTTAGCCATCAAGGAGTGACTTAGCCATATTTTTGTGAAAAAGGTGTCAAAACATCGGCACAAGTGGATCAAGATATGATTCTTGAGAAGGTGGTAAAGCCTCTTATCAAAACCTTGCTCATAACCAAGAATAGTCCTTTCGGCAAGACTCTGCACCGGGTCATAAAGCTCGATCCACCACAAGAGTGGTTGGAAACGAACGTTTTTGACTTCATCGACGACGACTGGCCGTCCCGATCTTAATCCGCTGGATTATGATTTATGGTCAGTTTTAGAGAGTATGGCATGTTCTATACGCCATGATAATTTGGAGTCCCTAATGTTTTAGATAACAATCTGTGTTCAAAATACGCACATCAAAAGAGTCTAGGGATCAAACACGTTTTAGAGACCGTAATAGAGAATTATTATTTTAACTTTTTTTATTGTAATTGGATCTTTTTAGTGATTTTCACTATTTTAAAAAACAATGTTCTTTAAATTTCGATAAAAAAAAGAAAATCAACTGTCAATCAGGCTTTCTATAAAAGTGTGTAATAGCGTTTTTATAAAATCATTACAATTTCTGCATCCGAACTGAAAAAAACTGCATCAATATGGAGCGAAGACATCATTTAATACGAGAAGAGGTGATGAGAGCCGTTGGAATGTTGCAAGCTGGTTCCAGGCAACGTACTGTGGCTGTCACTCTTGGCACTACACAGAGCGTTATAAGTCGTCTCTGGACACGCTATCGTATCACGGGCAGCGTGGCCGAGCGACATGGAGGATGATCTCGCTTCACCACTCGCATACAGGACCGGTACGAGGCTCCACAGCTCTTCAGGGTTGCTGAGAAGTGACCAAACCAACCGAAATCGTTTACGTGAAGTGGCTCTGCGTTCCTGAAGGCCGCTGAGGGTTCCAGCTATAGCACCCTGCAATCGTAGGTCTCGTTTGCAATGGGCTCGCGAACACAGAAATTGGGAGGAAGAAAACTGGCGTTGTGTTTGCTTTTCCGATGAATCTCATTTCAGTGTGAGACCAGATACAAGACGTTCTCGGATTTGGAGGACTTCTGGGCGTCAAGAGCGTTTGAAATTTTGTCAGGAAGTTCATTCATATGGAGGTGGAACAATATGGTTTGGGCCGGTATTTGGATCGGTGGAAGAACCGATCTCACTTGGATCAAGGGCAACCTCAATACTCAGATTTATGCGGAGAGGATTGTTTAAGGCGTGATCATCCCTTTTCAAAACTTGTTGGATGATTCATTTCGACTAATGCATGACAATGCACATCCACACACGGCTAGAGTCGTAACACGTACTCTTGCCGATGTTCGTATCAACGTCCTGCCTTGGGCTGCTCAATCTTTAGACCTCAACCCTATTGAACATGCATGGGATATACTTCAAAGAAGAGCTCTGCCGAGTATGGATGCCTTAATTTACCCCACAACAACTTTTTGACTTGTTAGGAAGAACGTGAGCAGCCATTCCTTAAAGTGATTTTGATGAACTGATTTTAAGCATGCCAAATCGCTGTGATTGTGTTATTCGTGTCAATGGTGGAAACACAGACTATTCATTCTTTAATCTTTAAAATAAAAGTAAAAATTAAAGTGAAAACCCTCATTTTTGCCTATTTTTCCCATTTACTTGAAAACATTAACTTGAGTTAATGTTTCATAATTTAAAAAAAAAAAATCTCTTGGAATGAGTGCATGTTTCTATTGATAACTGGCCTCAACGTTTAAAAGACTGTAGTAAAGCCAATGAAGATCATTTTGAATGAGCTTAAAATATTTTTAATGTATAAACTAACACACATTACAGTAATAATTGTTTTATACAATAGAAAAAAAACACTTTTCCTTGTTGAAATTAAACTATTTTATACGGATTTTATCGCGTTGTTTATTAAACACTTTCTTACATAATTATTATATATATTTCCTTGTAACAATATTTATGGCAAGAATATATATATATATATATATATATATATATGTCATGGTTTTTGGTGCAAAAGGTAAAAGATTACTTATAGAAAAATCTAATTACACTTAAGTAGACCGGGAATTCGTAGCCAAAAACATAAGATAGGTTCCAAATAACATGAGAGTGATGAACATTACTTTATTGGTAATGTATATCATAATTATATTATAAAAGGACTAATATGCCAACATCAAGATTTGACAAAGCTTAAAATTTTAAACTGTTATTTGACTACATGTTTAAACGTACAAAGTTGTTTAATTTCAATGTATAATTCTCGCATAAACTTAAGGCAATATTATTTGTAAACTTTTTAAATTGATTAATTAATACGAGATATAATCCTTACTAAATAAAATACGAATGCTAAAAGTTTGTTTGTTACACTTTCAAGCCTTAACTACTTGACCGATCATCTTAAAATTTCGCATACACTCTGACCATAGGGAACCTTTCATCCAGAAAAAAATACTGTTCCCAAAGGGTATACATTTATTGACAAAATCTACAAACGCGAGCGAAGCCGGAGGAAAAATCTAGTTTTGATATAAAGTTAAATATAATTTTATCCTCGTATATAAGCTAGAACTTAAAGATGACGTCGATAACAGTAGTCTTCAAAGGCCGCTAAACTAATTAGCTTAATGATGATGAAAAACAAAGAACAACTTCAAAATCTGTAACTTTAGGTTAAATACTAACAGTACAAAATATTCCAAACGTTTTAAGATATGTCAATAGTTCGCCATTCCATAGTACGTCAATATATCAAGTCCATAGTGGGTCCTAGTCGTACATTATAAATTACATTTTCTTTACCATATTTACGGTCTATATTTTATGAAGTATATGTTACAACCCTTAAACAAAACCAGTTGTTTCTTTTACGTTATAAAAAGTAGTAATCAGTCTGTGAGATGACCACCCTCACAATACATGCGAAAGGTACTCAGTCCCACCCATCTCGTATAGCCATTATCCCAACAATAATACCAAAACACTTCTCACATAATGAAAAGCGAAACAGCACAACCCGTCGCACCCACTTTTTGCGCTGGGACATTTATGTAATAATGGCTCTCATATTTCCACATCTTTGTTAGTTTTTACTTATTACCACCTCTGCAGTGGGGTTATGAATAATTCCAGAATGTACTACGATCATTTCGCTTAAAATTTTCAGTTCACATTTGGCTTTGGATTTCGTCGCGCGGTTGCAATATTCATGCGATGAATTCAGTTCTGCAGTGAGTGTCTTATATTGAGGTGTATTATCGCAAAGAAGATTCCATCTTGTTACATTATGTAGAATAATAATATACTTTGAATAAAACTGAGCAAAACAAATGCAGATGCAACATTGTTGTGTGGGGTAACAAATAGATGTGGTCATGTTAAAGAACTATAACAGAATCACACTTCAACTAATAATAATCTACATTGTACGACTATCAACAATCGATACGAGATGACGTAGGCGTAGGGTGTGGGCTAATCAATCGTTTACCTGGTACTTACTTCGTGTGCCTATAATATACATATATATTATACTACATAGTCCGTCATAATTTCACAACTAAAGTGTATCCTTATGGATACGCTTTAGTTGTAAAATTTATGACTCGTATAATATATAAGTAGGTACTACGTTTGAGGAAATATTCATAATAAGTGACAATTGTTCATGCTTTCAATAAAGTTTTTGACATATTTTATAAATAACAACAAATACTTAATATATTTACTTCTTTTCTAAGTTATTATCACCTCATTTTACAGCGTCTATTTGCGCCTTAGATGTACAAACACAATCATTATAATTATAACGGTATTTGTAGCTACTGCTTTTCAAGAGTAAAATCGCTAGAAAATTCACCAATTTTATCCAAAGGACTTGAAAAGAGCACACGTGCTACTTTTAGCATCAGTTATCTTTATTTTCTTTTTCAAATCCTGTTTTCACAACTCTCTTTTTATCCGAAATTCCGTATTCGACTGTACCCATGGCACATTGCGTTCTGGTGTCCCTTTGCTAGGCTTTAAGGACCAAAGCACGTTTTACTTTTCACTCGTATTTTAGCGACTGTATTGCCGTTGTGTAGATTTTGGCGACTTGATGCTTGGCTTCAAGAGAACATTCAGCTATCGAAAGGCAATCCAATTGCAATTTATGCATATACATATATAGAGTGGAACTTTGATCACTGTATACAGCTACCAAAAAGCGTCTACATCGCCGATCGTTAATCCACCAATAAGTTCTACTTTGGCTCTTGGAGTTCTGTGTTGAGTTCATCTGTTTTGGGCTTACGAATGATGATTCTATTGCCACGGTTAGCGTTTGTATGAAGTGTTGATTACAGCATTTGATCGCTAGATTCTTTTACCAGAACTTTACCAGTGAAATAGCAAATAACTGTATACTCTGTTTTAGTCTAAATTACAATTTAAATAAAACTAGTGGTTGCCTAGTGAACATTTATATTTCATTTTCTTTCATTTTGACGTCTGTACCCTTATTCTAAATATAAACTTTAGCTATGCTTGATCACACACTACTCCGAGCGCACAAAATGTTCAAAAAGAAGTACAAATTTTTCTCTATATGTATTATAATACAAATCTCTTTGGTCTTAACCGGTCGTATACCGCCGGCTCGCATACCAGCCGGCAGATTTGTACCCGTCGTAGGCCGGTGGCTCGCATGCGAGCCACCAAATTGGCGCCAAAACGCCGCGCGCCGCCTTCGCTTTAGCTTAAGCTAACGTAAAACCAATTTGGTGGCTCGCATGCGAGCCACCGGCCTACGACGGGTACAAATCTGCCGGCTGGTATGCGAGCCGGCGGTATACGACCGGTTAAAAACAATAAACATGAAATTCTTTACAGAATGTTAAATAAAAACGAACGCAAAAACATTGCTTTGCGCAACATACAACAGAGTTATAACTATGAAGTACGGGAGCCTAGGTTCGTTGGCCGCCATATCCGACCACCATTATTATATACTCGACAGGTAAGTATCCTGCCGGCTACTTACAAAAAGCGATGGCGATGTAAAGAGGTACAGAATACGAAGCTTTTTCTCCCCAAAACGTTTATAATACACGGTGCTAAAAGGATAATACCCGCAAAAAGTCTTTGCCTAGTCGCTACGTTATAACCATATAACAAGCCGGCTAGGAAAAAGTGTAAAATAAAACCCTGGGGCACACCGAGCCGACGTACCCGCATGAATATTTTAGTTAAAGTTTGCTTGGATATTTTGAACTGTTGTTTTAACACTACACTTCGTATTAAATAGGTTATTTACTACATCATGCAAAAAGTGATCTGTGTATTCATTCTAGTATGACAATTGCTGCAAAAGTTATTTTAAAGAGGACGATATGGAAATAATAGTATATTTATATTTGCTTTAGAAAAGCCTATCAAACAGCCTTAGAAAAGCAGTATACACCAAGGACGGGAGTCATTGCTTCTATGATTTTACTATAAAATAATGACTCGTCCTATATTCAGGTCCTATATTCTATCAGGGTTGGTTTGAGGTATCAACCGCAAACCAACAATAAACCTGAGTGGTAACCTCATTTTTCATGATATATGTACTTTTTTTTGTTTTGTTTTCTGTGTTCTAATATTTGTACTAGATCGTGTACCTACATATATTTTGAAAAATAAATTTTTACTTTACTTTAC
The DNA here is from genome assembly GCA_930367265.1 of Catocala fraxini. Taxonomy (NCBI): domain Eukaryota; kingdom Metazoa; phylum Arthropoda; class Insecta; order Lepidoptera; family Erebidae; genus Catocala; species Catocala fraxini. Next base: position 20,827,686 of record OV884029.1, read on the forward strand.
TTTACTTTACTTTATATTGCTATATATATTATCGGAAATAAACAAATATCATAAGCTGTACCGAAATATCTTTTATTTTAGCAATCTATAAGGTACAAGTGCCCGGTTTGGATAGCATTATTTGAAATTGCGTCACAATTTAACAATTCTTACGAAATTTCTGAACGATCAGAACAAACTACCCACTTGATCCGATAAAGAACGTAAAATTCCAATCGATCTTAAACTGGAATTTCGAAGTTTCAATTCGTTTCACATTTAAATCGGATGAACTGCAACCAAAATCGATTTCCGACAAGAACTAGTAAAAACTTAGTCTGAGACTTAACTGAAAGTTGGATCTTTATTCTTGTGGATAATGTATTATGTCATCCGTTGAAGATTCGTGGAAGATTGAGATGTGAGTTGTTATTGCTAAGTCCGATAAGTGGAAAGTTCTTGTCATTTGCGATACACGTGTTCCACGGTTTCTTTTACGTTGATTTCCATACTATGAAAGTATGGAGATCAACGTAAAGGATGCCTAATTAAGATCGTTTAACTCTTTATATATTTAGCTTATTTATTGCCGCACAATTTGAAAAGTAGTCGAGGGACTGAATTGAAATTTTAAAACAACCTTACATTTCTAAATAAGAGTGTTCTATTTGCGATTCATCCTAAAGTTCCCACGGAAACGGCAAATTAAAATATTAGACTATGCCATAGTGAAGGTAGTTGCAGATCAATGATTGTTATCTTGAGATCATCAATAAACGAGAATATAAAGTCCCTAAATAGTCAAACAAACAGGTATAGATGACAAAGTAATTGCACCAGTCTTAGTTACACAGAGAGTCCGATCTTTGGTGAAAATATCAGGTTGCAATACGTTGATTTAATTTTACATGCATCAATTAAACGTTATCTCGCTATTACAAATTCTGAATGTTAAGAGAGTTTAGATACAAAGATTATTCTGCCGCGCGTAAAAATTTTCTTGTCATTATTGCGAAGTGTGTAAAATCACGCGATAGAGGAATTAATTTACTAACATAACCGGATTGGAACTTATTATAACTCAATAAATGGTAGTTAAAATAGACTGTCAGTCATGTATTCTGTGACTAAGGAAGTCATTAATTCCATAATCGTCCAAATATGTAGTGTCCTTAGGGTCTGTTAATATGTTTATGTTTCAAGCAGGTTCAGTCCTTGAACAAAGTAAATGGCATGCTGGCGCGCTGTACTCTCACTCAACCCTCTCGGGAGTAGCACGAGAGGTCATACGTGTCATTAGTGAGTGAATATCCGCGGCGCTGTGTGCCCCAGGCGCGATGGCCGTTGTGCGCCCTAATTACCGCCCATTTATAACGCGCGGACCGTCCGAGCGATTTTTATATTTTTTGCTACCAAGCCACCTACGCGTTATATTTTAAGAGGAAAAAACGCGCAGTTAAATGCTCTGTGTTCTCCTCCCTGTGTGCAACGGATACGGAAACATTATAATTGGTGCTTGGTGTAAAAAGTTGTTTGTGTGATTAGTCTTGTTTCTTGAGTTGTGAGGTTTGTGGTGTATTCCACAGAATATATTATACTCTTTTTCTGAAAAGGAAAAGATAGATTTACCTACCACATATATTTTTTATCACTGTCATTCTAGCTGATAAAATCGAGAACGCATATTTCACCGAGTAGATTTGGTAAATAACCCTAAGTCGAATCTCCACATCAAACAAAAATACATAATTCTATTTTAAGATGGTTCCCGCTATCAATATTATCTCAGTCACATAGGTATTTTGTTAACCATACTACGAACGCAGTATATAGCCAGGTTTACTCGAATTTATGGATAAGACTCATTTTTGTCTCGTACTAGTCTCGGCCAGCTCACTCAATCAGTTGTCACGTAATGTATACGGAAATATTTAATCCGCAGCAGTTAAAAAATGTTAGAATATCTTCCTATCAAGCCTTAGTTATCGTGTTCATCGGACCCACTTCACATAGTTCCATAAACTTCGACCCGAGAATTCAATTGCGACCATCGATACCCACTACTTTTAATATCGTGAATAAATGTATGATGTGGTCACCTTGTGAACTAACTTTATTTTATTGCTTCCTATTGTAGAAGTAGAACTCTTATAAAAACAGACATAGTATAGATAGTGCATTGATATATACGTTCGTAGTAGTACTGGTTATGATACGGTATAATTTTTATTTGAACCTCGTAAGAGAAAGTAAATTCATATCGAGGGCTTGGAATAGTAATCCTACAAGTAAAAGAAGTTACATCGTAACATCTTTATTTTTAACATGAGCACCATTATATATAACAAAATACCGGAATACATAAAAGCTGCTCCAACCCAAGTGCTTAAAACTAATTTGACATCGCTATTGCTCGATAAATATTATTATTCTGTTAACGATTACTGAAATAACGATATAATATATACATTTAACAGGTATTATATAATTTTGTCATATTCGTTTACATGTATAATTTACTTTAATTTGTACCAGGATCTATAACTCTTTGGTTAGCATCTTCATTTTTGTGCCTACTTTCTACGCAAATCATAAAACTGTTGCTATTATGTTGCCAGACATAATTTAAAAACAATTGTATCTGGCCGCCAGGGGACCGCAGCATTTTAAGTTTGAAAAGAAAAAGAAAACTTAAATTTTTTATAGCTTCATATAATGTGATGTGATTTGTACACAGTAACTGATACAAGTTTTAATTTCAAATTTTATTGCATTCCATAACGTACAAAAGATCATATAGGTTTGGTAACTAACGTATTGGGTTTTGTTATACTATTCAGTAGTACACAGTACACAGTAGTAGTAGTAGTAATATTATTCAGTTAGTGATCTTGGTGCCTGCGCAGAAGACATCAAGCACAGTGTCAAGTATAACTTGTATACAAATAGATATAACTGACAAGTTACAATTAAGATGCACATTACAACCATTAAACTAAAACTAAAACGGTTGGGATTTCGGCGGTCTCTGAACCAATCCATACATAAATAATCACTTTAAATTTATTTTTGGACCTATCCAAGCCTTATTTTTCTCCGATGCTGCACCCAACGACATAGACATAACATTTATAAAATATATAACCCAGAAAACAATCAACCAATTTCCTTAAACCGTGAATACCTCAAACCTTTCAAAATACATTTTCATCAGCTGCAACATCCAGTTATATCCCAACTCTTCTAAACGTATGTACGTACAAAGATCTCTACACATATTGAAAACCGCATATTTGATTCCGTAATGCACATTTACGACGGAGCTTGCATATAAACTCACTACATTGAAATTCTAAATATTTTCCTTTCTAAAGTATGCCAATGTGATAGTACATATGCTCCTCTGTGACCATTTTTATACTTCAGAGGTGGTTAACAAGCATACAGCCTGTCTGATATATAACCAATAAACCGATGGTCCATTAAAGCATTAGCAGCAGATAAACACATACAACGCAATCTTAAAGAGCTTTGTAACCAGTAGTAATGATTTTCTGTAAGTAGATGTTTTTCTTAATCAGACTGGTACCGGTTTTAGAGAAGATACCATATACCATACACTCACAAATACATCCTGCAGTCCTTTTATTCTCTAAAATTCTCATGATTCCATCAGCCTTTAAAAAATGTAATTCCTTAGGTAAAAATAATTTTATATCTTTTTTTCTGTAGCATAAGTATAATGCAGATCTACGGTCTCCAATCCCGAGCTCCTGCATAGTATACAATTTCCTATGGATGACGTAATTGTCTAAGCGGTCTTCTTGTCACTACTATGGTGCCAAGTATCTCCATATCCACCATATCAAATTTTTGTACCTACAACAGTTTTTTTAACTTGGATGGTCGTTATCTTTGTTCTTATATTATTTATATACTCTTCTATTATAATATTTATAATATACTTCCACAATACAGTTAACAATTCTTCAATATACTTACTATTTTGCTATGTAAAGGCGTTTCCTTCGTTCAAAGACTAAGCAAATCTTTTCCATTTCTGTCCAAACATATCACGCTAGCAAGCAAAATCTCATAATTAACAAAAAAAGTGACATTACCCCACATTGACAATGTCAGATCGGTTAAGGCCGTGATTGGACAGGGCAACATTTTTGTCGGATCAGCGAGTCGCTCGGCCCGACAAATGTAGTGGAAAGATAAACTGAACGGGACACGGCTGCCTTCAACGATCCCACCACGCTCTGGCTCCCATTATGTCGTGCGACCGTACGTTATATTTAAACTCACCCTTATCTGTACCTACGTATGGTGAGCTATGATGTAAAAAGGGTTTTATGGCTGTCAATAAATATTGGTTATAAGCGAGCAAGTTAATTAAATTTTATATTGGGTGCGGATACCATGAAATTCGGTTTGCTAATACGCTAAATACTTGGGGTGTTTAGCTGATGTAAATACGAACGAGTGCGCATTTGTTTATCTTAATCAAAAAAGGAATGTATTTTTATACGTCACATTTAGGATATAACTCCTATATCACGAAGAGTTTGGCATAACATAGGGCTACCATATTAACACTGTTTCGTAACTATGTGTAGTTCCTACAATCTTTTGTTTTATGTAGGTGATTACTAGTCACATCCACAACACGTTGTGGTTTGGCAAGGCGACAACTGTCCCAGTGCAGTGAACGTGCACTCTAACAATTTAATGTTGAAATTGAAAATAGCATTATCAATTTGAAACACACTAAAAACGTTAAAAACATAAATCGAAATCTTTTTAAGTGTAAAAAGGATTTAATGAATACAGAATTTAAATATATGTATTTTCAGGTGACGCATGTAAATTGAATCCTAACTAATATTATTAATGGCAATGTCAGTTTTTCGTTTATTACGCTTTTACGCGGTACCCACGACCGATCATCAAAAAATTTCGCGTACACGTTGTCAAAATTTAGAAAGGGACATACAATCTCTTTCATCCAGGAAAAATATTTTCCCGTGAGATAGCTAGTAAACTAATAAACATACAAGATGAACAACTTTAAACCAGTCAATAAGCGTGTGCATCATGACTCAAGAACATAAAGTGCACTTATAGGGCAAAAAATGACCAGACTTCAAAATACAATGCACTATTATGCAAACGTAGTTATGCAGCTCGCAAATACAAAAAACAATGGACTATAATACCATACTTACTTAAAGTCATAAAAACAACACTGATCGCAAAAATGCCATTGATTTAATTAACCACACTTTTCAGAAATGACGTATTTTGCAGTGAATGCGTGTTCAATCAGCTTTGAAGCATGCAATTCTCAATAATATGACCTGAAATATGGAACTACCGACCTGTACAAACCTATACAAAATATCTAAACATCACTAATGGCATAGTCTGATAATTAATTCACAACCGTACGGCGTCAAATGTTCGTTCACGTTGTTGGTTTAGGTGAAATTGACTAAATACACAGTAAATTTTGAATGCTTTATACTCACATAACGAACGCATTAATGTGACATATTGTTTTTATTATAATATTATTATATTTGCGTATTACGATTTCATTAAAACTCGCATTAACTGCAAATGAAAACTTTATGGCCAAATCTGTTTGTTTAAGAGCTCTCTATAATATTGTAGAATCTGTTTAATTCTGGCCACATTTGCGTGCTCTAATAAATTTACCAAATAATAATTAGCACGCTAAAAACTATCTACACCACAAGTGAGCACTTATGTTATTTGAGGAGAACCTCAAATAACATAAGAGACCTCTAAAACGGACTTACCGAAAGCAAAAAAAAATTTTACGGGTTAGAAAAAGAGATAGATAATAACCGCTTTCTGTACGGAGGTAAAGTGCGTACGTCGTATGTAGGTAATTCTTACTTAATAAAAGTTGTAAGTGTTTAGCTTCAACATATTCAGGTTAGTTTTAATTTGCAGTAACATTCAATTCTTAGTATTTAGCCAAAGAGCCCGTTATATGAAATATACCTTTATTATGTCATCGGTGACCAACTTTATTATGCTCCTGTTATGAATGATAATTCTGAGATTACTTTTCATAGTACCTGGTTTTAAAATTATCGAATGGACTGGTTCGACTTAAAATGCTCTCCCATTGAATATACACAATAATTATTTAGAAATACGTCACAGTTACATATAAATTACAATTATTGATATTAGCTCGAACTACGTTATACCCACAGACCATTACAGGAAGATAGAAGTGTTAAGCTGCGTAATTTCTGTCAATTAGTATTGTCGCCATCTAATCGTATCTAGTGTGTCGTAGCCACGCTCTTTCTGAGACGCATTTACAAAAAACACAATAACCTGATATAGAATCTCTGTATTGGTCTTACTCATTAGCAACTTCGAATCCGTAAACAAGCAGCTATATTCCGCTTAATATAGGTGATTCCTGTGACAGATGTCATCCGTATCACGCCTATTACATTTCGTATTTCATGACGATATAAAATGTCAAACATAATATCATACTTTACTAATAAAAGTGCAGTCCAATAGTGACGTTCCTTGCTTCCTCTCAACGGAACTACTAAGTACCTAGCAGGTTGGTAAAATTAATCGAGAATTACATATGATCATTACTATGGGCTTTATGAAGATTAATTGAAAACAAAAGAAATAATTTTTTTATTTGCCTTTCTGCTCTTAATGTCAATAAGTATTATGTATCAGATTACATTTTCGTGGTGCAGAAATACATGGAGTGTGTAAGTATCATATCGCGTATATTTTATGTAATCGTTTATTGTTTGATTAGAAGTTGATGATTCCATTCCTTGATAATTTGTAATAATTTTAGCCAAAACGTATATATCTAATGTTTACATATGTCATTTGTCTATTACTGCTTTCAACAAGTCTACAACGTGATTTTCATATCGGACAACTGATAATGATAATTGATACTTTATTAACCAGTCATTCAAACTATTTTAAGCAACTAATCATCTGGTGACCAATCATACAGATACGTTTTCTGTGTGGTCTTGAAAAAAGTTCCATTCTCATAACATTAGCGCCGTTAAAAAGGTCCACTTTAATAAAACTAATTATTGACATGTCCATAGAGACAGTGCTCTTCCTTGGGCAGACTTTTCTAGATACCTTGTAGCACTTTCATTATAATATGCAATACGAATACTTTCTTTACTAGATGTTCGAAAGATTATTCTGTAGTAGACCTACTTTGATATAAAATCATATTCATTTTCAAATTGCACGTCATTGCATTTTAACTATTAATTTAACGTATAAGATTGCAATAATTTAATTTGAGTTTATTTAAAAAATATCTAAAATCAAATATGTCAGCCCTGTTCAAAATGTCTATAATATTCATACAATAAAAAAGAGAGCATATTTATAGTTAAAATATAATATTTTGTGACATTCTTGTCTATTTGTAAATATCTAATTAGTTATGTAGATTACCTGAACTAAGGGTATTAGTACTGGTAACCTGGTAAGTATAAAAGTATAAGTGTTGACATATTATATTTTAATAATAACACATTAGTCATCAAAGTATATCTATTTATTTAAACTTTCTAACACTAAATAAGTACAAGTACTATGTGACGTAATAAGTAGTCTTTGTTACCTAGAAAGTTGCAGTATAAACACTATTTACATTAATATACTACTAAATGATACTAGGTGTTTCTAATTACACGTTCACCAATGTTTAACACTTTTGAATAGAAACTCATACCACCGGTAACAACCATTATCGATATGTGGTCATAAAGTCACATCACTATGGCAAACCGTTACACCAGCTGTCAAGGCACGATAGCGGCATACCTATACATATTTATATACACAAATAATTATTTAGAAATCAGTTATAGTAAAATATTCTTTTAACAAACGAGTGCTTATCAGTATTTTCTATTTTATTATTGCACAGATCGCCATAGTTCCGTGTTTATCACTACATATTATAAAACAAAGTCCCCCGCCGCGTCTGTCTATCTGTCTGCCTGTTCGCGATAAACTCAAAAACTACTGAACGGATTTTCATGGTATTTTCACCAATAGCCATAGGTAGGTAGGTACCATAGCATAATCGCTCGCGCGCGTACCATGCTCCCTTCATACTTCTACTACTTTTTTTTTTTTTTTTTTTTTACGTGGGGGAATGCTTTGACGCATACCTCTCCGCGTGGCGACGGAGAGGTTATGTCGGGCTCACCGGGGAAAAGATACCCCGGTAATACCGACTAAACCTACCACGGTGTTCCTCGACATAACCATAGACGGCGAGGCCGCGCGAATCGCTTTCACATGCAATCGCGACCCCGCCGTGGTTTCGGCCCGCCGTGTGAAACGGCAGGCCACTGCGCGAAGTATATTTCCTCCACCATCCCCCTGAGCGGGGGGGATACTTCTATTACTACTCCTACTTCTACCAACTACTTATATATGTATGTTCTGTGGTTATACCTGTGCTTCAAGCAGATGAATGCTTTACTATTTTCAGCGATATAACTAAAATAAAAGAATTAGCCTTGCGCTGATTCTTTTAGTAAGTTATGTATTATATTCTCAAACTTATTTTGTATTATTAGTTATAAGGTGCGTACAACTAAAATAATATAGTTATTAATACTTAGTTCTCTATGTAGTCTATTGTACAAAAAATCGTCTAAAAACAAATATACTATTTTTAGAGATAATTATGTTTTGAGCATGTTTGTGATTGTATGGACTATATCTTTTTTATCATGTTAGTAATGTCGACATTACTAACATTTTAATTAAGCATCGTATGATTATGAAAACATTGGTTTATTTGAATATCATAAAACTGTAAAGTAGCTGCATCAATAGAGCATAGAATAAATAATTTTTGAAAGCTAACTCATATTAACTAAATAAATATTATTAAATACAAAATATGTTCTTCATGTACATAATATGTCTGTTTATGTATGTAGGTGCATAGTATATAGGTGAAATTAGATTTCAGCAATCTGGAAAAATACAAATGAGTTTTATTAGTTACTAGCTTTTACCCGTGGCTTCACTTGTGTAAGAGTAAAGCTTTACATAATATTGTCTTCTATTTACGCGAATATTATTCATTGAAATTAAACTGCTATATACGGATTTTATCGCGTTGTTTATTTGACACTTTATTACAAAATTTTGAAAATTGTTTCACTACTACTACTATTAAACTTTACTAATTTTTAAGCTAATTAAATTATTATTAAACTATTTAGATTTAATTTATTTTTACTTTTACACTTTCCCCGACGTTTCGGTTGCTTTTCAGCAGCCATGGTCACGGGGAGACTAAGATGGCAGTTGTCTCAATGTTCCAGTGTAGTTATTTTAAAGTACCCGAACATAATTTAATCATTGGTGTTTCTATTTACGCAGAATGAGCTCAAAGTATCATGAAGTCTAGCTGTGGTTTGCTTCTTGGGTTTGACTATTTTTATTACTGGATCCCAAGCTGGTGGTACATTCCAACCATCTTCTCTATTAAAATTAGGATGTTTTTTGATTTCAATAGCCTCGCGAAGCATCCTTGGTAGGAATCGGTGTTCTTTAGCGAGAATCTGTGGTTTGTCAATTCTCAGGTAGTGGTTGGTCCCCTGTTGCACATGTTCACACACAGCAGACTTCAACGAGCGTTGGTGTTTTACATCAGCTATGTGTTCTTTTATGCGGGTGCCTATGTTTCTCTTGGTTTGACCAATGTATGAGAGTCCGCAGTGACAATCTATTTTATAGACCCCTGCATCTTGTAAAGGTAGTTGGCACTTGACGGATGGTAAAAATTGACTTATCTTCGTTGGCGGCTTGAAGTATGTGTTGATTGAAGCTCGCTTCAAGATGTAGCCAATCTTGTCAGTGACACCCCTTACATAAGGCAGTATAGCAGGCTGGCGCTCGACTGTGGCTGGCTTTTCTCGGGATCTGTGACAGCGGCGCGGCTGTTGGAGCTTGTTGTCTTGCAGTACTTGCTTGACATGTTGAAGCTCGGCGTCCAGGTGTTTCTTGTCACAGATCCCATGGGCTCTCTGAAACAAAGACATTCCCACGGTAGCTAACTGTTTAGAATGGTGGCGAGATTCACCGTTTATAGGTACTTAATCTCTCACTCCGGACCATAGACTGAACTACAGCTGGGAGCGAGAGGGCAACCAGTCCGACTCCCGCGATCAACTCACGGCGCTGCAATGCCCAGGCGCGTAGGCGGGGCAATCCGCCAAAGTGTGCAGCGCCGTGTCCACAACAACATCGCGGCAGTCGCCGCAGTGATGACATCCGGGCGTCGCCTACTGGCCTATACGTCACAGGAACTGGCCAAAACAACCGTGGCCAGTCATTATCTGTGTCAGCCGGAAGGTGAGGGCGTCATGCCGCCTCTCCAGCCACTCCTCAAAACGGGACTTACCACCACGATCGTGGCGTGCCCGGTGTAAAAGTAAACTTTTTTTTTTCTTTCCCAGGAAAAATTCTTGATGCACTGCCCGCTGGCTAGGGGGCGAGACCGGCGGGGGTGTGTGGGACTCCCAGCATGAAGTGCTGGTATACCCACTAAAAACCTGGGGTGTTCCCTCTCTCATCCAATAGGGGGGGCCAGTTGGGAGCTCTTAAAGGATTCATCCATAGCGGGCCCCCCCATGTGGGTGCGGACCGGGTCAAACGGACCACCTCTCGTCCCCAGGGGAGAGCCTCACCGCTCTCTCCTCTCGACGTAAGAAGGCCTGAGGCCTTGCCACCCGGAACCCTTCGGTGGAGGGCAGGAGAGCGACAAAAGCGCGTCTCCTGCGGCCTCTCCTCCGGTGGCGGACTTCCGGGGCGTAAGGATCTTCCTCACGCTCCCGTTCCGCCGCCTCCTTCTGCGAGATGACAGTTTCGCAGAAGGACCTCATTGCGCCCCAGCACCTGTCGTCGCAGACCATCCTGGATACGACGGTCGGCAACGAGAGGTCGGAGCCAATCACGGTGACCAGGGTGCAGCGCTCCACGGCCCACGCCGGACACTCCTCCAGTGTGTGCTGCTCCGTGTCGCGGTGTGTAAAAGTAAACCTACTTTAACCTAACCAGGTTATGTAGATAGTAAATAAATAATATTCTGTCACATACACACAACACCAACTAGCACAAACTAAGCAAAGCTTGTACTATGGGTACTACGAGACTACACAATGGATAAACATACATATATACATTTTTGTAAATACATACATATGATACATAGAAACACCCAGACCAAGACAAACATCCATGTCCATGCACACAAATGTTTGACTTGTGCGAGAATCGAACCCGCGACTGCGGCTACACTAACCACGACACCATCGAGGCCGCCGATACATTAATAACAGTACTTTTCAAATAAAATATAGCCTATGTTACTCGGTGATAATATAGCTTTCTAATGGTGAAAGAAATTCAAATCGGTTGAGTAGTCTTTTTGAGTTTTTAAATCCTTATAAAATAACAAACAAAACATCAAATCGTTCCTCTTTATTATATTAGTACAGATAATAAGACACTAAGTTTTAATAAAAGTGACGAAATATTAAAAAAAAAAACAAAGAAGTAAAACTATAGAATAAGAAAGCCATAAACTACATGACGACCCATCATAATATAAGCTCTCAGAATCTATTCCTTTCTACCTAATCTCACAAACCAATGTCAACATACTCTGGAGAACCCTACAATTATTACAGGGAAGGTATCTCTTAAATTAATTACCGCAATGAAAGTAAAGTTCGGTAGTAACTCGTCGACGATCAACCCGCCATCGCGCACCGACTTCAATATGTAAATGTTCGCCGGGGGCCGGTCTGACTGGCCCTCAAGCCCGCCACATGCCCCTCAATAGAAAAAGATAAATTATCAGAGAAAGCTATGTTATAATTTAAAAGCGTTTAATTTATTCCTTTTGAATTGTGTTATATGCATAGCTTTGCCTCTCTTACTTTTTAATTTCATACAATTATCAATTCCGTTTGAGCTGAATAAAATTTTACGAGTGTAAAGTTAAACGTGTTTTGTGCATTTGAAATATAGATTTTCATTTCTCTAAATGCTCTATATTAATATATGCTACATCAAATGAAATTGTAATTGATATTGTACCTATTGAACTTTTAATGCGGCTTCAAATGAGTATTCATTATCATTATTAATAAATTTATTTTTTCGAACTAAAATAAGATTTAATCTTACGTTATTATTATGTTGTGACAAATAATTCTAAGGTTCAATAAAAATTTTAATATACCAACGAAAGATTCCATCGAGAAACTTTTGCTCTAACACGCGGATCGCCCTTTATGATCCAGTTTTACGACGTTTGAGAACTAATACAATATCTCGACCCCTTCTACCCATAAACTAGTGCCAGGCTTTATAAATGTACACTTTAATTTCCAGTGTTAGCAAATATATTTGAACACGAAGTAAATCTGGAAGCCATTACTCACTATAAGCCTCACCTCGTGTTGCGAGCATGACTCGAGTATAAACATAAAAGATAAATTGTCTGTTCACATAGACCCTCGTGGCCTTTTGCGGGTTAAGTAATAAATATGCAAAGTTTAGGAGCATTTCTAGACAAATCCGTACCTATAAGGGATGGGTGTTCAAGTCACAAATTTCGCGAACAGGTGTGTTTAATATGAATTTTAGGCAAAATATTGGTTTTATCCACCTTTCGTATGGTTCATAATGATTCAAGAAAATTCTCTGTGGATTATCTTATCTTGATTTATTGCGAAGTATCTTTCTTTTTCAATGAACTATTTTTTATTGATAAGTAAAAATTAATGTCCTTCACAATTACTGAGAAATTTTCTTCACTGTTAATGTCAATAGAATGGAATAAAAGTTGTCAATTAAATAATACTATCTGTCGAAGTTAATATACGATATTTTTACTTTGACGAAAGTTGCTCGTAAGATAATATTTTTAATAAAAGCCGCGTTTGATTCTCGTGAAGATTAATTGAAAATACTTGAGAAGTTTACAACTTGTGATGAATTTTATTAATACGTGCTTGTACTAAAAATGCTTGAATTATTAACTTGTACAAGTATTCACATCTATTCGGGTAGATAGGTTATTTGTAAGTTTTAATTGCCTGGTTACTTTGAAAAGACTACTTATTAAATAAATTTGACGATAAAAGTAAAATGTAAGTTAGTTACGTTTAGACACTGAACTAGTGACCACATTTTATTTACCTATATCCATATTTAAAAAGAGCATCGTCGCCTTCGATTTACGTCCTGTGTCTCAGAAACTGTACAAACATTCAAACATCCGACATAAAGAATGCAAAGACCAGCAACAACGACTTATTTGTAAAATCACCTGGGAGAGGATCGAATTCACGATCCTCGGCCCAGCGGCCGCGGCAAGATTATAATTTAAACTACTAAGCTATTCGAATTGTCAGTCAATTACTAATCAGTCAATAACTGCATCGTTTGTCCCAGGTATACAATATAAATCTAAATAGTTATAATAATTTAAATAGCTAAAATAGTATTATAGGTTCAGAAGTAGTGTAATAAGTGTCAATCAATGTTATGTAATAAAAGTGAAAAAGCAGTTTACTTTCAATCTTCAAATATAATCCTAAGTAAACTTTAATATGTAAGTACCAATCCCACATACACAAAAATAACTTACAACTTTTTAAAGCAGTTTATATTTACACTTTCCCTAACGCTTTAGCTGTACAGCAGCTGAATCGCAAAATAAAGTGAAAATAGATTAATTAGCATTGTAAAATTGGTAATGTTTTTATGTGTGTGCAGTAGTAGTGTATGCGATTGCTATGCTTGGAGTCTCACGATTCGGTACTCGGGTTGAGCAAGTATTATTAGATTCTTCTGTTAACAAATTCTCAGCAGCACCACGGTATCTAGACCAGTACCCGGTGAAAAGCAACAGGGTCGCAGGGGACATAGGCGTGAGAGTCAATACTATGTCCTATACTATGTATAGTCACGCAAGACAAATTACAAAATATACAATAAAAAAAAAATGTAAGCAAAAGTCTTTCAATTACATCCACATTTTGCTAGCTATAGTTTCAAATCCGATGATGATGATAGGTGCAAGCCTATTGCCGTCTACCCTGCGCATTCTAAGACTCTGCTCGATTTAAGATATTCTTAAACTGAGCTTTTTAAAGCATGTTTGACGAGATCTTATCTTTAATCTATGACATATCTGGTTCTACACAGGCACTAAAATAATACTATGTAATATATCCCAAGAGGTGATTAAATTAGCAACACACAACACATTACCGCTTAATTCACTACACTATTCTACCAAAACAATTGTAAAACCACATATACACAAATTCATTAAAAAAAAGACTCCACAGCTAGAATCGAGTGATGGCAGTCAAACGGCAGCCGCACAATAGCGGAAGTGATTATCCACCGGAAGTAAAGTGCAATGAGCTTCCGTTCTGCAACGTTTGATACCTGCGCCGCTGCCGCCCTCTGGCGGAGAAGCCACTGAGTTAATATTTGAATATCGCTTTTGGATTTAATGGTTTCTCGTACTGATATAGTAGCATTTATATAGGAGCTTTACGACTCGCTTTTGTATCATTCAAAGCATTGCTTTAGAATTTATAGTACTGCGCACGGATAATACAATTGCTTGCGTATTATTAGCCCGTAGAGGGACATACATAGCCAGTATCTCGATCAGAAAGGGTAGGCAGTGACGTACCACTCTAACATTTCGCCAGGTATACTTTTAGGTTACGTTATGAGAGCGAACATACGGCGTCTATCGGGAACAGTGCTAGACTTCATACTGCTAGTAAGAATCGACTGTCAGAAAATCTTAATCGCAATTTGCATGACTCGAGAATTAAATATCTCTATTGGTATTATTACTGTTTAGTACTAATAGCAACAAACGTGTAAGAATACGACCTTCTTTACAAAACTCTAAACATTTTGAAACCACTCGTCTTAAATAATTAAAAAGCCATCTGGTTTCCAAAATACATACATAAAAACTAAAACTGAACAAACAAAGACACACAAATTGACTTTAATATTAATTGATATTCATAACTGTCTAAAAGTTTTTAATTTTAATCTTTAGTTCAACTTTGCAATCATTCTTAATCCTAATAAAATTTATGTGGACCCAGCTGAAGAAACAAAAAAGTTAACAGAATTGGCCGGCGAATATCATTTAAATTTAAGAATTTAAAATATTCACGTTTACGTAATAAACAGGAATATCTAATAACGATAAAAAGATATTTCAATCCACCTAAAGCTACTTAGGTATTAAGTTAATGGGTTTCGGATTTAAAAGTACGGCACGCATCACTGCTATAGATTTGAAATAAGTCGTAGCTTTTTAGCTTGAATGGTGAACGATGGCCTGCTGCAAAATACGTGATTGTGAGTTCTATACATCACGTATGAGAAAATAGTGGCCTGTTTAATGATTGCATATTTTTATCTTAACTGTATAATTAATAACTGAAAAGAAAACAAAACATGTTAACTATAATAATAATAATAATAATATTCACTATAAGTAATATATCACGAAAATGCTAATTAAAACCTGGAAATTCGCTAAAACGGGGCAGCTCGTCTGGTGAAGGGAACGTCGAGCTACTGAAGATCAGTATTCCTGCGATGAAGAGGATTTTAAAGAGATAGTGTACTTTAGACAGTTGGCAGTTTGACAGTTTAAAATGGTGAATGTGATATACACCCCTTGCACTGACCATTTGGCGAATCCTTTTTAGAGGCCTTGGCAACGTGAGAGTAATTATAGTAATGCAGACTTTCATAGGCCATATATCTATAAAGTAACTGCTTACGCCATCTGCGCGGCGTTACAGCACTAGATAACACGATTCTCGATTATTGAAAAATACATTCGATGTGCTATTGCCAAATGTATTTTTCAATAACCGCAAAAGTACATATCTAAATGTTTGACGGTTTTTAAACAGATAAACTTATCAGCCATAGCTTGCATCTACAAAACGAACAACGTCTCACGGCCTGAAGCGTGGGTGTATTATACCCGATAAACATTTCATCAGATATTTTTAGTTCCCACGTAATAGCGGTAGTGAATATGCGAAGAAGAAAATACTTTTTCTCAAAATAATATTCTGTGTTTAGGACCATAATATTAAGTTGGCACCAGCTTCGTATGGAACATTTCATTTTGATTGTTCTATATCATAATTCAAACATTGTTTTAAGCTCCAAATACACATACATTTGAATTTCCATATAGAGCAAAAGAGAATGACCGTCCACTTTTAGGCACAACAAAAACAACCAGCCCGTTTCATTCACTACCATTTAAAAATATGCGAATTCTTCGTCGACACAACAAAATTAGAACTAAGTCTAGCCTGCAGCACACTGTCTCGGCACTATAAATGTCTCGCGAAGAACAATCCAATTTCAGCAAACACTTCAGTAACAGTCCACCTATTTTAAGTTGGATTCAAAAGAGCCAACGGAATGGAAACAGTGTAAGGGTCAAATAATTAAATAGTTGCTCACTATTTGATACCTCAGTGTACCGAGCGAATGAGCGGCATAACAGACGAGCGACGTTTTGTTGGCCAATATATGGTTGCTATCTTACAGCTAGTGTTACTAATAATCTTAATCAGTGTTAAATACACGTTTGCACAATAATATAATTATTATTATAATAATTGCCAATGACGTTGATATTTATTACTGTAGCCTGCTGAAATTCAAAGAAGTTGCGAAAAAATGCGTAGTATTTAATGTGTAAATATTTTATCTTATTGTCTTACTTATTTTATATTATGTATATTTTAGCTTATAATATCGTTTTAGGATATCCTGTAAAGATATTATAAATGTGATTAAATAAATAAATAAATCTATGTACTTAATGGATTAAATAGTAGTGCATCCAATATTGCGTTTTCACATAATAGAGGGTCAGCGTAATAATGTCTATTGAGAATTACGTACAGAAAAACTTAATAACACGATTACCTGACCCAAGAATCAGACCCAAAACTGTAACCATATACGTAGAGTTAAGCCACGGGACCAGCAGCGAACACTAGGTAATTAAAAAATAAGTAAATACAAAAACTCTTCATATCATGTATGACTCATAGCAGAAGTTCATATATACTTCGTAAGTGTGTAAATAAATTTAAAGAGAATAAATGTTACTACTATTAGAAAAGAGTTACGTACAAAAACTGGATGTTTTGTTACTTTTTGTATTAATACATATTCCAACAATATAAACAAAACACCCAGCTTTAAACAACTATGACGTGCACCTTTTATGCACTCAATTGAAACTAAAACCAGGCGCAATAGCAGCATCATATAATAAATATATACAATATACCCCCACAACAGAAAAAGGGTACTGTGAAGATCGCAAATATGCATCCAGCAACAATAAGTTGTTTGACTGCAAAGGAGCTAATTTCTGGAACCATTCCTTGAGATGGAAGAGGTTACTTTGCAGAAGATTGAAAATGCAACCATATTACGATGAACATTTAAAACATAGATTTTATTGTCTACGTATTTAGTACTACGTTCTTAGCGTCCTATTACAATAAAACATCGCCTGTCGTGTTAAATATTTGAGAATTATTTTATAAATATAAATATTTTAGTATTGTAGCTTACATGACGATAAGTAGACCCTTGCAACACTACAAATAAAGCTTGTACGTTTCTGACCCCGTTAAAAGGCTTCACTGACCGTGCCACCAGTGAACCCCTTTTTATATAGTAACCACCACAAGGATCAACAGCATTAATAGCTTTACTGACAGCAGAAATATCACTCCAACACAAAGCGTGTCGGGATCTTGTATATTATATAGTAACTCACTGTGTAAACTTTGCTTGCGAGATTCAGGATTATACAGCGCCATCTCTCGACGTAGGTCGTAACTACTTGGTCTATATAGAGTCGCTACAAGTGTCATGGTTATAAGATTCTATCTATTTTATCTATCGATTCCTGTGTTGGCCAAAGTTGTTTAGTTTGAAATTGCCAGGAACTGTGTATGGTGAATGCAACGCTGCCTTGGCGACGGCACTAGACTAGCACTTTAGACACCTTTGAACTTAGATATAGCTAGCAAAACGGGGCTGTATTATCTTTACAATGCCCAAAGCACTAAAATATACAACAAATAAGCTTTGCAAGCATATGACTACTAGACATTTTATTCCCATTAAATTGGAATCGATTTAATACGACACTATATCTGCAATGCAGGCGACAAAAAACATAGATAGGCTATCATACGTACTATCAAAATTAAACGGTACCATAAACAAATTTTCACTTACTTGTATAACCATAAATAATTAAACTAACCTAATTGTTTTGAAAGGATTAAAAGTATCCTATTAGTAAATCCAAGCCATAGTCCTGGTCGTACTATATTTCATAGCGGTTTGGGCGTAATAAGTATAAAATACCCAATCTTAGTATTATATTAGTATTACATAGTCTCCTGCTTATATTACCGAAGGGGTGGGCAGAGGGGAGTCGCAAATCCTCATTTCGCTAGCTATGGCTATAGGTCCCGCGTATGTAATAGAAGGCGAGCAAATTTTTTTTATACTACTAAATTGGCAAACAAGCAAACGGCCCACCTGATGGTAAGTGGTCGCCGTAGCCTATGGACGCTTGTAACACCAGAGGCATCACTTGCGCGTTGTCGACCTTGTAAAAACCTTTTAACGCCCTTTTTGAAAAACCCCGTACCCCTGTTCCCGGCCACATTCTCAGTCACCGTGCTGCTACTGAGAATATATTATCAGAAAAAGCTAATAATGATTGCTCGATCCGAGAATCCAAACCAGGACCTCATGCACAGCAGTCGCATACACTACCGCCGCATTATCACAACATTAATCCTAACTAATATTATAAATGCGAATGCGAGTTTGTTTATTTGTTTCTTACGCTTTCACGCCGTAACTCCTCGATCTATCATCATAAAATTTCACATATACGTTGTCAGAGAATAGAATAGGCTCCTCGCTGACCCTCTCCCGCACAGATGGATGGGAGCGAGGAGGAGGCGATTTGCTCGCCTTCTCGCTCCTGTATAGTGGGGTCACTGGTACAGAGTCGGGGGACTCTCTACCGGCTTGCACGGCCCCACACGTCTGGGAGTAGGTCTTGGTGAGCAAGGCCACCCTTCCACAGGTGCTGAGGCCCGGTCACCATCAGCCGGGCAAACCGCCGGGGCGGGATGGTGATTGCTAACGCGACCCCATCCCGCCCCAACCCGTCGGCGGAGGGACTGCTCACCCCAGGTTTTTAGTGTGTATACCGACCCCCTTCGGGGGCGGAGAGTCTCACATAACCACCCTCCCTCGGGGAAGAGGGTATCCATACAGGATTTTCTGCGTTAAAAAATAAAAAAAACGACGTATGGTACCTTTCATCCAGAAAAAAGTACTGTTACTAACATAGCCTCACATTTATGCGAGCGAAACCGCGGGAAAAATTTAGTATGATATAATTATGCCATGTTTGTTACGCTTTCACGCCTTAACTACTTGACCGATCTTTACGAAATTTTGCATAGACGTTGTCAGGGGTACAAAATACGACATATGGTATCCTTCCACAAGAAAAAAGTAATATTACATTTTTCTTTTACTTGGGGTAATGCTTTGACGCTTACCTCTCCGCGGGGTGCCGGAGAGGTTATGTCGGACTCACCGAAGAAAGATGGTGAGCGACATCCCGGTAATACCGACTAACCTACCACGGTGTCCCTCGACATAACAGCAATCGGCAGGGCCGCGCGAATCGC
The DNA here is from genome assembly GCA_930367265.1 of Catocala fraxini. Classification (NCBI taxonomy): domain Eukaryota; kingdom Metazoa; phylum Arthropoda; class Insecta; order Lepidoptera; family Erebidae; genus Catocala; species Catocala fraxini. Next base: position 20,847,590 of record OV884029.1, read on the forward strand.
TTTCACATGTAATCGCGACCCCGCCGAAGTTTTGGCACTACACAAATAGACCTGCCCTTTGGGCACCACTAATTATATCTTTACTGTCCCCCTAAGGGAGGGACGGACATACGATACAGAGGCGCGCGTGGAAATTGTTACTAACCTAACCTACATTTAGGTGAGCAAAAATGCGGGCAAAATCTAGTAAAATATATTGCCAAAATTTTATTCATTTTTGTTTCCTCATGAGCTGTAAGATCTACCACTTCAGGTGACATATGAGTACAGACTTTATAATTTGTTACTTTATCAATTCGTTTCTTTACAATGTCATTCTTAGCTACTTGTACAGCAACCCTTCCCTTACAAAGACTTCATAGTCAAATTGGCAGACAAAGTTCTCTTCGCATAATATGATCTGTAGAAGTACTTATTCTGCCTCGGTGGTGCATTAATAGTAAATGCGAATGATAATAATAATAATAATAATCTACCACATACACACAACACCGTCTAGCCCAAACTAAGCAGAGGTTGTACTATGGGTACTAGACAATGGATAAACATACTTATATACTTTTTTTTTGTAAATACATACATATTATACATAGAAACACCCAGACCAAGACAAACATCCATGTTCATGCACACAAATGTTTGACTTGTGCGGGAATCGAACCCGCGACCTCAAGCGTGATGTGCATGTGGTATCGGATTCGATTCACGGGTGCGATAAAATGTAATTTTCTGAACAATTTTAGAGACATGGTGATTTCAACAGTATTCGGTGGATGGCAGTAGGCATGCCTTCTATTTCGTATCCCTAAAATCATGTCTATAGATATTCTCGACATCTGTCCGAATCACATGGCCATAATACAACAAAAGATTCCCCATACACTGTTCTATCACTTGATCCTCTTTATAAACTAGCACCAATAAACTCATTCCATACGTTGTCTATTCCTGTCACGTCCCACATCCAACTCAACATTCTCATTTCAGCTACATGCTATCGTTTTTCATTTATCATCTTAGCAGGCAAATATTGATGCATACAATAACGCAAATCATTGTGCTCTTGAATATTCCCGACCAAATCATGTTCTTGTAAATTATCACCACGAAATATCTTCGAAAAAATAAAGATATTCAGCGTTACCAGCTCTTAACCCTCACAAAACAATAAGGGAGACATATTAATTAAAAATATCGCCTTGGTCTGGTCGGCTCTGTGGTGCGGAATTAATTAAAGCATGTAGCGCACTGTGCGGTCCGAGCAACCGAGCGATTTATTACGTCTTCTAGCTTTTACGTCTTTTAAATAGTCCGTTGTTTAATGTGTTTATTTGCACAAGAATTGCACATATATTTAAATCCTACTGTTTAAGTAAGAGTCTGGTAGAGAACGCTTTTAACAGACTATATATTGTACGTGCCAATTGTTTATATTGGATCTTGTTTGTTTAACATTATTATTTGATATACATGCATGATTTTGTGTATTATATGTTTTTTTTGTGTGCGCCTTGGAGTAATGTCAACCTAACAGCGAAACGGGCTCGTAATATCATCATCATCATCGGGCTATAATAGTCCACTGCTGGACATAGCCCTCCCCTAATGAGCGCCATAGCGCCCTGTCTTCGGCTTGCCGCATCCAGCATCTGCCTGCAGTCTTTCGCTGATCGTCATCCCATCTGGTCGGAGGGCGTCCTACACTACGTTTGCCGAGTTGCGGTTTCCACTCAAGAACACGTTTACCCCAGCGGTTGTCGGTTCTTCGCGCGATATGGCCAGCCCACTGCCACTTCAGCTTGCTAATTCTCTGAGCTATGTCGATGACTTTGGTTCTCTGTCGGATGTATTCGTTACGAATCCTATCCTTCAGAGAAACTCCGAGCATAGCTCGTAATATGATATCATTAAAACATTAAAAGAGACATACCTATAACTTTTTGCAGTCTCGTAGTTTCTCGCCTCTATCCCCGAAAGGATGGGCAGAAGTGTAAACTCACATTTCCCTAGCTAGGATTTTAGGTCTTACGTGATGACGTTATAACGATGACTTTTTCTGGACAGGAAAACCCTATAAGACTGACTAGGACACGGGTATCTAATCTGAGATGCACAAAATTCGCATTCACTACTGCTACACCATAATCCCACATGACCACTTACGGTATGAGCGTTTTGTCGTTCTAGATCCTCATCGGGATGAAGATATAAAAAAAATTCAGTTATTAAGTCATAATGTAATAATCCTTAAAAAATCCTAAAAAGAATCCTTTGATTCTCCTCGGGCAACGACAAAGTGGTTTGGGATCTTCGCATAAAAATTAAAACATTTCCAGCACCCGAGGACAAAAACTAATTAACATCGCTCTGGCAACAATCAATTAAGAACTCTTAACGCATTCCGGATTAAATTAAAATATTTTATGCAGAGGCCATGCAGCGGAGAAATAATTAAATTGGCCACAAATCCTGTATTACCATAATTCAGTTGACTTCCATATCACTTGCTAACATTATCACTTGCTGGGATATTATCCGAGAGATTTGAAGTTGCCGTAGGCTATTGTGCTTCAAGCACCCATGACATAAAATAATAACAAGGAATTATCCACCTTGTGTTCAATATATCGGAGGAGATAGTACAATAATAAACATATAAGAAACATATCTATACTTTCTATAAAACAAATACCTGTTTGTAAAATATATTTTCAAATAACCTCCTTATTTACTTATCAAAGAATATATATACGTTGAAATAAACTGTCCTTTTTCAAATTAAGCTTAGAGAGTGTATTTCTTTCATAATGGTAAATTTTACCACTAAATTAACTGTTAATTTGTCTGCAACCAAAACAATGGGTATAGAAAAAAGCCTAAATGATTTACTTTCCATTTCAAAGCCAAGATAAAAGCGTAGGTGAGGGATTTATTCTATGTCTTAAGTAACCCATATCTAACGCGACTAAAATAAAAAATGTATTCTGTAACATCAATATTATCTTTAAAAACCTATCTAACCACACTCTATATTAATTTATATGTATCGGAATATTAGTTTGTATCCCTCGGATACTTGTATGGAATACTACTACTAGCACCAACTATAAATTCAATTTAGTCGATACTAAACAAATACAATTTATACCTGTAATATTCCACTATCGGACTGACTCAAAGCGAGACAATTTAGTCTCCTCTTAGAATGAAAAGGACGTATATAGTTACACGACACAATATTATTTCAAAAGCAAAATCCTGACCATCCATCGTGTATGTCTTCGCAAGGCGAGCGCATCCAGGTGTAGCAGTGTTAGTTTCACATTAATAATTCCCTCGGCGTCCCGCATACGCGACGAACAAGACTACTAAAGGTTTAGGCCCTTTGGGACCATCGGTTACAGCCATTTTCTAAGAAATAAACACACCTTTATTTCTAGACAGTTGACGCTTCTAAGAATACGAAGTACGAGCATAGTTTAAAGATAAAATCAGTTTGTTTTTTCTTTAGGTAAATCTTTTAATTGTAAACAAGGGAGAGAAACGAGTTAAAAAAATGCAGTGATTTTTACATAGCTGAGAATTAGGTATACGTCTAAAATAAAATTTGTAATATCGCAAGACATAACGACACTTTGCGGTTACACAAACCTTTGTATCATTTAGCTTTGTCACCGAAACTTTTTTGTTTTCTATCGACGCCTACAGCATATGTGTGCTATCAGCATTATACATAAGTATGCGTCTTTGACTACCCAAAGTAGGTTTCTCATTATGTGTAATTGTAGTCATACAAACCGAATCACTAATGTGTTTAAATAAGCACAACCTTTCGAATTAAGCATATTTTATGACAGTATTAGTCGAAGAGCGAGGTTACAAGCGGAGCACATCATCTCACTTGCAGTTCTGTAGCAACGCCAATACTACGATCTATATGTTCCTGATACCGTCGGATGAAATGCTTTGCTAAATACGAAACCTGACTGCTGGAGAAGCTACGTCGAACCGCTGAACATGTATCTACTAAAATTCGCTGTTATATTTTACTCAATGTAGCTTAGATGTTCAGATTGTTTATAAATTATGTTCGATGCATGTTAATCTTAACGTGGATTATTACAGCATACCGGCATATATAGATTATGCATAGGTGTAGAGATGATATTCCATAATTATGTTTAGATCCTACATAAAAGAGTGAAAGACAATTCATTATTCTTGATAATTGTTTACAACTTTAATCAAAATAGTATTTGAACGCCACCGCCGAAGCCACCGCTAGACGAAGCTTAAAGTGTCGATTCGAACTCCATTTTAGTTCACTCTATTAAACATCAGTGATAATAAATACAATGTCCCTCTATTCTTTGTCCATCTATCTCCCCATAACTTCTGCATCAATAAACTGTGAGCAGATTCCACGGTCCGTCTCCCCGTCAACAATAAATTTGGCTCGCAACGTCGCTTCGTCCCTGACAAAGTAAATGTACAAGACACCACTTAGGTACTTGTAACATTAAAGACAATTTAAGGAACAGAATGAGTTTTAAACTATCAATGTACCAAGATCGAAGTTTAAAATTTTACACATAAATAAAAATGTTTCTATTGCTAAAAGTTTAATTGTTGTTACGGGCCTTGATAATCAGCTAGATAATTGATATAGATAATAAGTGCCTCAGTGTTTGTATGGTTGGCATATTAAATAAACAATAGCGCGCTAAAAATAAGTTTGGTGCGGTTCTGATTGAAAAGAGAGATAATCGTTTTTCATGTTTATTGTTGTAGTTCTTAATAGAAATTTATATATTTATTATACTTCCACGTTAAATCTGTTTAATACAAATAGTAACTAAATCTCCATACCCACGCTTTTAATTTATTTGCCTAATATTTGAGGAATTTCTTTTGTATCTACTTACTTCTTATCAGAGAATAATGCAATATGGAAAAGCCAAGTATCTTAGAAAACTATATAGTGGAAACAGGCATATATTTGTAATCTGTCTATAAATCACACTAATATCTTATACACACACACTTCTGTATGGAAGTGAAAGTTGGGTATGGCAAAAGAAGCATGAGAGCAGAATAAATGCTGTAGAAATGAGAGCGCTGAGAAATATATGTGGTGTGACTCTGAAAGATAGAATAAGGAATAGTGTGATTAGAGAGAGATGCGGCATGAAAGTTGATATAGTGACAAGAATAGAAAAGGGTATGTTAAGCTGGTTTGGGCATGTAGAAAGAATGGACGAGGAAAGACTGACTAAGAAAGTTTATAAGGCTAGTATAAATGGAACAGTCGCAAGAGGAAGACCTAGGCGAACGTTTCTTGATCAGATCGGAGGCGTTCTGGACAAAGGCCAGCTTAAGAGCACCTTGAACCGACGGGCGTGTATGAGGAATGTGATGAAAGTGAATGAAGCCAGAGAAGTGTGTCAGGATCGTAGCAAATGGCAATCCGTAGTCTCTGCCTACCCCTCTGGGAAACAGGCGTGAATCTATGTATGTATGTATGTATATATCTTATATGCAAAAGTAACAGACTGATTGCCGGTTTATCGTCTAAACCAGAGGACCTTAGACCTTTTTCTCATAGACCACTTTCAAAATTTAGCGGCTTTCGGTAGACCCCCTGCAGCTACATTTCTACCATATTCCTTGGCATTCGTATTTATATTTAATCAAATCTTTACGAGCTGAACATTTTTGTTTTTTGAAATTCTCCGGTCTGGAACCTACCACGGTAACGGCAAATAAATTTTCATGGACCCCTTACGAATTGCGGATCCCCATTTTTTGTCACGCCAATGTAGAACCCCGTCGAGTCTCCCGTAGACACCTGGGGGTCCACCTGGACCACTTTGGGAACTAATGGTCTAAACCCGTAAACCTAATTAAAAAACTAGAAATCATAATCAAATAGGGAATATTTTCTTCATCAATTAAAATAATTATCAAGTGATGTTTAAAACGGTCTTTAACGGGTAACTGGTTTGTGTTTAACTACAAACTAGTAACATTATTAAAGTTATACATATACCTATTGATTAACTTATCAATACAGTACTATACATACCTATATATATTTATCGACATAAAAAACCAACGTTAAACTAAATTCGGTATTTATACACAAATAGTTATTCGACGTTACTATAAATAAAGAAACCGTTACACTACTTAGATACAAAATATGCGCGTTCACTGATCACAGCTGTTACTACATTCATGATATCGCAATCTATTTATACAATACGTATAGCTTCATTTAAAACTAGGCAAGCAATCATTATCGTCATCATTGACGTTATTAGTTGTATTATTACTAACGCTGTCTATATATTTAGTAATTTTAACTACATTTGTATCAGCATCGGTGGTTCAGTGGTAGAATGCTCGCCTGCCACGCGGGCGGCCCGGGTTCGATTCCCGGCCGATGCAACAGTCTTTTTGTTAATATATAATATTAAAAATATTTTTTATGTATGTTTATAATTATTATATTTATAATTAATAATAATTTTATATTTACGATTGTTTTATTATATATACTAAAATCCAGTCATATCTACTAACTTATAAAGATAATAAACTTTTGTGAAAACGTGGTATAATATAATCATTGCATTAAAATATACCACGTTTACACAAAAGATAGTTTAAGTTATTACTTATTACTATTATTGTGTTTACATTAATCAAAAATTGGGGCTCTTAACGACGTGGATCGGGCGACTGACACTGGTGACAATTCTTACATAAACATAATATAATTATGAAGTATATGTATGTTATTATTTATCACACACCCGTTGCGCAAATCATAGCACAATTATGTTTTTTATAACCACTTGAAGGGCTGTTTTATAAGTAAAAAGCTACATTATTTATTCGTCTTTATGTCTCGACGGTTTTTATACAAAAGTAGCGTTGTAGTCCGCCAGTTTGCAGCAGTATTTCTGAATGTATTGTCGTACGTGCATTATGTCCACATGAAGGTGTTACATGCTTTAATATTAAAGTTATGTTTTTAGATTGCTATTCAAACGAAATTAAAATATTCCTTCCTTTTTATCGTTAAATACTAACCAGACATTACTAAGTCTAAGACGCCTCTCATGTACTATTTTGATCTAATGTCTTATTCAAATCGCTATGTTTTGAAATGCAGCTGGCTTTTCGTTAAGTACCTACCACGTAGTGTATGAGTATATTGCCGTCTATCAGACACAGTTCCAAACTTAATGTTGCCACTGAAAATTGATTAACAGGCAAACTCATTAACACTTTGCCCTATCTGGACATCAAACCTAGCTTATACACATCATTCGTATTCACTACCACTGACTCCAACATAGCAGTTTTTAGCCATTTTGTATACCATATTTAGATTAACATTTGTGTGCATGAACATGGATGTTTGTCTTGGTCTGGGTGTTTCTATGTGTAATATGCAAGTATTTACAAAAAAAAAAGTATATATGTATGTTTATCCATTGTCTAGTACCCATCGTACAAGCTCTGCTTAGTTTGGGCTAGATTGAGTTGTGTGTTGTGGTAGAATATTTTATTATATTATATTATATAAATCCTTAAAAAAGCTAAACTTGTAGCGAGACAAGATGCCTGTCTCACCAATAGTATTCTTGGCTCGACTCTTAAAATAGCCTGACGACTTCAAAGAACATTACGGCTTCAAATAGTTCGTATTCACAGCGTATATATAACAGGCAAATGTGGCCATATTTAATTGACCTATGATTTATTGAATACAGTAGGTATCATTTTTATAAAGGATTAAAATCTCATAGACTCTTAAAATTATAGGTATAAAATATTGACTCAAGAATTGCCGAACATCAATCTATCGAACTTTAGACTACCGTATGGCAATAAGTTATTTTATTAAACAAAAATTACGTATTTTAGTAATCAAAATCAATTTATGACAGACTAAGAAAGACCGCGTAAGAAAGTCACATTTCTATATTTTATATGATGATTATAAGACGGCTCGGCTGGTCGACGCGTCCGGCCTACTTGAGAGGAGTAATATACCTACTCTAGTTTAGGATGTATGAATGCCTATTTCCATAGAACATAATAACAAAATGATAGATTTTATTACACAAACAAACATTATTTTATTAAATATTTATTCATAACGTTGCCTCAATTTTAATTATGAACTTACACTCAATTTGCTTATACTTCAGTATCCTATATTCTTTATTATTGTAAGCGACGTATGTATAAACCTTCCTACTAATGCACCTATACTTAACATATTATATTCAATTAAAATACGTAATTAATATCTTTACAAAAAGGTACTAAAATAAAACGCTAATTACAGAAAGGATTATTTTAATATGAAATCGCATTGCAACCGTTAATCGGACTTTGTCGACTTATTACACACGGCGGCATTCTCTACAGCCGCCATTTTATCGATAAAACGTATGAGTAAAATGCTGTGAATTCAATTGTTACGTAATTAATGGGTTCAGAACAATGGCGTGGATGTGAAGTATGGTTTAGGGGAATTAGAATGATAATGAATGAGAAAATTGTAGATTTTAAATATATTAGGTATTTGTCTGTGGAATTTACCGTTTTCGGCCAGTGTGAGTTAAATCTATGGTGCAACTTGAATCTATTCCAGATTCGAATAAATCGTGTTCTAATTGTCTGCTGGCTGGTTTTCCGTTATTTATTACGTTGTTTCATTTTCAATAGCAGACATTTTTGCTTATTTAGATTCAGTTTTGTCTCCACTAACAATACATAATGCAGCCATGTAGCTAAAAATTAAAAGACTTTTTAAATAGTTTCAACCTAACATTAGCGACGAAAGAACGTACGTACACGCATGCGAACTCAATTTTATTGACTTAATTACTTTAATTCTGATTTTATTTTCAATTTTCTCTCTTGCTAATCTTGGTTAACCTAATCTGTTTAATTATGGTAATAATAGAAACAAATTCCCCTCAGACTACCGCTGCACTGACTTATGTTCCTATTTAGATAATAAACTTTTTTAATCCATATAGCTGAGGTCTAGTGTTTTATCGTCGTAAATGTAGAATGTCTTCAATGTAGAAACAATCGTAAATAATAACTAGAGTCGATTTAAGTCCTGATTCACATCGAGATGGCAGTAGCAAAGCATACCCAGACAAGACATTGATACCTTAGTGGCAGAGAGCGACGCCACATAAAGGCGCACACCCGTGTAAGGCTCTGTGTAGTATTACGCGGTATTAACTTCGTGGCATTATTCAATTTACCAAATACTTTTGGCAAGAAATATAACTACAGATTAAAAGTTAAGCACAAAAAGTTTAAATTATGTTTTTTTTAAATATTACTTGCAATTTATTTATTTATTTATTTGTGTATGTGATAGAATATTATTATTATTATTATTATTATTAATTAGGTTTTAAAATTATTAGTACTCTTGTTAACCCCTCCAGCTAAGCTAGAATGCTTGTATTAGGAGTTGGTTCACGACAGTAGTGCAATAGGTGGGACTCGAACCCAAAATCTCTCGATCGCAAGTCCAATGTTTAGTTATGATATGTATTCGGCGGCCTCGATGGCGTAGTGGTTAGTGTAACTGATTGCCACGCCTGAGGTCGCGGGTTCGATTCTCGCACAAGTCAAACATTTATGTGCATGGACATAAATGGTTGCCTTGGTCTGAGTGTTTCTATGTATAATAAGAATGTATCTACAAAAAGCACCCACAGTCGAATACTGCCGCGTGCATACTCGCAGTATGACACCACGTTCACTTTTAGGCTCTAAACAGACGGACTGCATTTCAAATGCATTCCGACTGCAAATTTACAGTTTGAATGCACTTAGTACGACTGCATTTAAACTGCAAGCCAACCGTGCAGCTCGTGCAGTCGGTGTGCAGTAAAAATGCAGTTAAACCAACTGTCCGTCCGTCTAGAGCCTTAAGCGACATAAATGACGACGTAAATGCTAGAACCAAAATTCGTTGCTTGGTGTGAATTGAGCCTTAATCTAAATGATACGTACCATTAACAGCAAACGACATAACTACCAGTACATGATGCATTTTTTACACCAAAGTCCATTGGTAAATGTCGAGAACATGTCTAATGCAAATGTTGGCTCATAAAGCTGTCGGCCAATCGCCTCATCGCCCGCCATTTTAAATGTCTGCCACTCTCGTAAATTCGTTTTACATAAAAAGCTTTTATTACCACTCGTTCGCGTAAAATTTTGATAAAACATAAAATATACACGTAAAAATTTTGATTCACTGTCCAGATAGAGTTTGTAATTGCCTTTTATATTTATTAATAAAAATCGTACTTTTCATAAAATGAGTTTGATCATGTTTTATCATTAACAAAATTAATAGCAAAATCAAAAAAAAGTATTTAATTAAATTGTAGCAATGAAATCTCGAATAGTGCAGAACGTAATAATATAATAGCATTGAATTTAGTATCACACATAAATAGGTACCTATTCAAAGTTTAATTATCAGAGATTAAAATATCACTTGCCATTAAATGTTACGATGTTCGAAAACTATTAATTATAACCATTCCTATCACGAGCACATAGGAATTAAATGAAATGAAACCAAATATTATGAGCCGCAATATAAATGAATTTTCTTCATTTAAAATATACTTTTTGGCACTAACTGAAAATCTGTTGACCTATGAATACAACTATAAAAACAATGATCATATTTTGAGCTCTCATTTCTTATTAACTTTCTTATTAAAATTTATCACAAATTATTTAGAATTTTCTAAATTTGCACTCCTGATAAGGTAGGATATGGCCTGGACTCTTGTTAATCTTAAGATCTAATGTACAACCCATGTTCATGCAAACAAAGGTGTATGACTATAAATAGACACAAAGAATACCTAAACATTTTTGATATCATATCTGCAGTAGCATTTTGATTATATAAACTATTGCACCACTCGTACAGTAGTGTGAAATCATTCATCATTGCAGTTCCGGGCATAGACCTTTGGGAACAAATGGGTGTTCAGAATCTAGATGTTCTTTGTGTATGTTGTTTGAAAGTATGTAAAGTCTCCCGTGACAGACAAAATATTCCCAGTTCGATAGAAGCCTTTTTATAACCTTCTAGTGACTTTAAAAAAATACAAATATTGTTGCCATGCCAAAAATGATCGATTGATTGGATAACTAAAAAAATACCATAAACACCAGGAGCAGAATAATATGTTTTGTTATTCAGACACTACACAATATAACTAGATAAATCCCGACATTTTGAAATTTCGTTTACATATTGTATTTTTCCAATCTGTGTTCATCTTGGCCTTCAAATAAAGTTCATATTGAACAACACAGTACAAGCATTCGACCTGTTAAATTCCATTTTATTTCTAGTTTGCTGTAAGAATCAATACGTGTATATATACATCAGTGCTTTACATTTGTACGAAGACATTAAATTGTTTAGTGCTGCAATGATATACCGAACATAGATAATACCGTGTATTCTAAAATTGTAAGTGTCTATTATAGTTACGGTTCAATTTTAAGAAAGAAAAATGTTAAGCGACAATAGACTAATGGTTATACTCTACAGCATTTCTGATTTAATGTATGTTGCGTTCGTTTAGATACCTAGTCACAGCCAACTGAGTTCTAAGCGTTCATTCCCGACACAAGGCAAAATAATATGATGGCCTATGTCGTCGTCTGTGTTATTTGTTGATCAAATAATTGTGGTCAACAGATCTTTGTACCGGCTCTATATAATTGTAATATCCGTAGGTAATACATGAGATGTGTTATCTACACTAATATTATAAAGAGGAAAGATTTGATTTTTGTTTGTTTATATCGGTTTAACTCAAAATCTACTTAACCAATTTAAGTAACAAAGGCTATATTTTATTTAAAAATAAATGTACTGTTACTAACATAACCTAACCTACTTTTACGCGAGCAAAACCGCGGGCAAAATCTAGTAAAGTATATTTAGCAGAAAGAACAATGAAAGGTGAGCATTCCTATCTATAGAACGTTTTAACTACAATCGCAAGCGATTGGTTTACAATTACAGCCCATGGTAGTGGTCACGCATAAAGCTTAGTACGAGGGATTAGTGCACGACTGTGAGCTGATCTATATTCCAGACAGCTCTGACTTAGAATTAGAGAGAGTCACTCTCTTCCTGTAATAGAGTAATCGATCTTCTACGAATACTAATGCAGTATGTATACAGTATATTAATATTACACCATACAACACAACAGCGCGATCAGTCAATAGAAAACCACCGCATATATCTTAAGTTTATTACCAAATTTAGTATTTATTACCTATGATACAAGGTAAATGACGAGCACTAGCAAAAATGCAATTTACAATAAGATATACTAGTTTCTGCCAACAACAAGACTGCATGAATCCCACGGGATCGTATCCTAAGATAAAAACTATCCGTTGTTAATCCAATATATGGTCTAACTATTTACCAAATTTCATATAAATCCGTTAAGCAGTTTACGCATGATTGAGAACCAAATATATTATTAGTAGAAGGAAAACAAACATAGCTCAAAGTTAACAGTTATGTGTTCGAGATATTGCTCCTTTCCTAAAAATATAACTTTCGCAAAAGGAATAATTTATGCTTCGCAAGGGACTCTCTAAACATTTAAATAACGGACCAAAATAACTTCTAGACTTATTTTTCGGTGATCTGAACAATTCGTGAATATCACATTTTTTCAGACTGGTTCGTACACACGAAGCGTGGCTATCTATGTTGTGATAAGGCTATCACGTAACCAATTGCGATAAATACAATCAACAAAACAAAATCAAATCACAAAACCCATCAGGATTTCCAAAAACCCATTCAAATTATTAAGTAACTAACCAGATTGCTTTAATTACCCATGAACCATATCTACCAAAATTAAAACACCAAAAGCCCCGCTCTCCGGCAACAGCTAATCTAATCTCGATTACATTCACACAAATCAGGACATTAAAATGTACCCATCAAATGGTAATATAAGTCTACAATGCTCATTGAATATCGCTCGAAGGAAGGCCCAATAAAATTTATCAGCGAGTTTTATTAGTCTGTACCGCGGGTTTACGACGCTGCCGTCTCTACTGTATCGGCTAATGAGAGATAAGAAGAGCTTGAGATAACGCCTACGCGAGATGAGACGTGTACTCGATATATACAATATACGAGTTCATTGTAAGCACAGTGTTTTTGTAAGGATTGTTTACAAGTTGGTTTCAAAATAAATCGCTTTGATTTGCAATGTTTAGGCAAATATTGGCTAGAGAAGTGTATTTTAGCTTTAGGCTAAAGTCTATTATATCATCTCATGTTATCATAGTTCCTTTACCAAAACTTAGGCTTCCTAAAGGAGTTTACCGATAAAGTTAAATTTAACCAAAACTTGAGGCATAACGGGAATCTGGCTTGAACTTGTGATTTCGGTCAAACTGGATTAGATCGCCTGGGTAGTAACTTTGACCTCGAGAAAATCTTGGTTAAATAACCTTTAGTGTGTTCCAGGTACCTCAAGGTGACAAACGAACTTGCAAACTGCTTGTAAACAAACTGATTTAAAGGTTATTTATAATACAAATAGTATTCCTACTTAAGTATTGTCTTTTTGAAAAAAATACAGGGAGAGTAACATTATATTATGTGTTCTACTCTAAATACAAACTAAAACAATCGTATGAATAAAACACCCGACTAAGCTCCACCATACATAAATTCAATTGACAACACAACTTTTACGACTGCTAGCTTCACGATGGCAACTAATCTTCTTGATGCAGGATTAGCATTTGTGCTTCACTCACAGATTCGGTTAACAAAAACTGGTTCAGAACTAGCTGAAGTCCTATTTATATGCTAATAAAAACTCTCATATAACGTAGAACGATAAAACTTCAAGCTCCGACTACACTTACGGCTAACAATCTTCGAGTTTATTCTGGACGGAATACAGGCTTTTATATCTTTGTGTATTCGAACTATATAACACTACTGGTACATAGAAGACAAGTAAATTATGAGAGTGTTTACATTTTTGCTGGGCTTATAGGTATGTGAAGTCTGCTAACCTGTATTAACATTGTAAGCACTTCTCAGCTTCTGATTAAAAGCAGCTAGAATCTAACTGCAGCGTCGAGCACTCATAATTTTTATAGTGTACGAGAATGGCTCAGACATTTTTTACATACCGTAACGCTATGGATCTCATATTTAAGTGCAGCAATATTCATATAATATGAATAGTAATATCAACCTAAAAAAATTTTAATCGTTACATGTAATATAGAAGAAGAAATATTCTTATATGGTTTAGTGCAATAATTTGTTGGTATAGGAATAAGTAGCAATATTTTATGTACGTTTATCATCAATTAATAAAAGTCTTTATATTAAGAAAACTTACCTTTTTTTTACCTTATTTATGGCCTGCCTTATCGGACCCTTAAATATCTACACATCTTACTGTTACAAGCTTTAGAAAAGTAAGCAGCCTTTAAGTTTAACGTTTAAACACTTTAAACTTTTTACTCATTTTCGTTAAGCCTGTACCGATCTACGTATTGTGTAAGTCAATATCAGAACTTAAAACTGTATGCTATACACAGAGATGCCGATGTGTGCAACAAATATTTTTGAGGCAGTGCACTACAAATGCCTTGTTAAAATGTAGGATATCGTACAATCTGAAACCACCAAGCTAACGTAGTAACGGGTGACTATATCCATACTGAGGTAACCAGTGTTTATAGGTTGTGGCCAACGGTAGCTGTATCGGATCAGACGACCATACACTTGTGTGACATATTGTTTATATAAAGAAACACGTGTATTAACATTTGAAACATAAATGAGTGTTTTCAAAAAGAAAAGCGGTCAGCTTTTTACCAAAAAGCCATGCAAGTTTGTGATATAAAAGTATAAAGGAACGCATTGCGCTGCGTGTTTTCGCTTACATTTCAAAGACAAGTCAAAGTCAAAAATCATTTATTCATTGAGGATACAAAGTAACACTTATGAACGTCAAAGTTTATGAGTTAGTAAGTTGGGCTACGTCACTGAATTTACATTTATGATAGTTGCTAAGTTCACGCGAATGCTTGAATCTATGGGCAGATACCTGCAAGAAACTTATAGCCACTCTTTTAAATCGCATCCTAAGGTTAAATAGGCGGGGTACTGCTAACGGGAAGCGGCAGTTCTACCTTGCACTGACAGCCGTCGAACACTTTTTTCGAATGGGCATTAAGCCCTTAAGATTTGCACATGCATTGCCTGTGGTTACTACTTAACCCATACCCCGTCATAGCCACTAGTTAAACGTAATACATTGTTTACCAAGCTTGTATGAAACAAAAAGCGAAGTTGCTAACTAGTTTTCTATTACATATTTTCATAAAACTAGACTGAATACACGTCGACATTCATTGTTTCGCAGCTAGTATTTATACCCTCTATTGTTAGTTTTTACTTATTACGGCCCGGGAACGTGTATGAACATCATAAATAGTCCGCACAAAGGTTGGATATTTCGGCAAAAAGCACGCCATTCCGCCAGAATGTATTATTTTCGGGGCAAAAAACAGCAATTAGCAGAGCCACGGAGGTTTTAATAGTGGTCACGATATTTCTAACTTTTCTCTAGATCTTCTGATGGTGGTCACTCTGAGTCTTTTTATAAACATTACGAGCGTTTTGAGATATACCTATATTACTTGTATTCTTGTCAATCCTTCAAGGTAAGTTAGGAGTGGATTCACGTTGTTAGTGCACCAGCTGACGTTCGAAAACGAGACCTGTCTATTTGGTCGGATATATATCAGACGCGACAGCGGTGACAACCGATAGCTCAAAAAGCAGAACTCTCATACCCGCTCACCCGTATTATATGTAATGCCCCCGGACAAGGTACAACGAGGATTACCCTGCGACTATTAGATTAATACTGCTGTCCACTAACTAAAAGGACGTTATAATTGATATAGAACGCATATGGCTTAACGTCGTTTTAGTTAGCTGACAGCAGTTTAGTTAACATGTCAACTCGGACGTCAGCTTTTGTAAACCGATGTCCGAATTAAAATGGCATTCTTGGTTTGAACAAGGTATGTCCTGCTTTTTATAAAATATATTTTGGAATTCAAATATATAACCTAAGTCCATAATCAAGAAACAATTTAACTAAACCCTTTAGCCTTATGGCGTCACGTTTTTATGACATTTTTAGTGACGTCGTGATGTATACGTGGTTTATGATGCATACATTAGTTGCAGTGTCATACATTGTGGTCAAATTGTGGTACAATGTGGTCGAGACTTAAAACTGTGGTCGCAGCTGGGCAGTAACGTTGAGCTAATGGTGTAGATTATCATGTAACGGTTCTAGTAAAAGCTGCTTATATAAAAATATACATATATGTATACTAAAGCCTGTTACACTGATTTGTAAGTAGCGAATATCGATTTGCATTTACTTAAAGATCGTAGCAAGGAAGTATTCTAAGTTCCATAAACTTTCGCAGACAACCAACAATCTAAATATTTTTCTGGATTTCCTACCTCGTAGTCCAAAAGGCAGAGACTCTTTTTACGATTTTACAGGCGCATGCTTTACCAACTATTGATTGAAAGAGGGAATATATTTTTTTTTTAAGTGAAATAATATAATATATAATGTTTATATACAGAGGCAAAATGCATTTGTCTCCCAAATTTTTTTTTGTCATGTCACCATACATTTGTACAATTTATAGAATAATATCTTTTGCGCGCGGCTCCGCCCGCGTGGTACCTACATCAGTATAAAGTAGCCTATATCCTTCCCTATGTTTTAAACTATGTCGGTACCAAATTTCATCTAAATCGGTTAAGTGGTTTAGTCGTGAAAAGGTAACAGACAGACAGACAGAGTTACTTTCGAATTTATATTATGAGTAAGGATATTTCCTATCCCATCTGTATATATAGTTTTAATTAGTCTTCGAGCAAGAAATTATAAAAAAGCAAGTTTTCTTTCGGCTACGGAACACTTAAATGGCAGTGACCAACACTTTTTCTGACTTATAATATATACTGGCCAACGCAAAAAATTTAATAGGATGTTTAACATCATTTGTCTTCATTTTAATCGCTTGGCATTTTTTTTTAAATGTCATATAATATAAAAAAATATATAATCTCGCCGTCCATTTCCGTTAATTAAAACATACATTTAAAAACCTATTTAAAATATTTTTTATAAATTATTCAAAGAGGTTATTAAGATAAGCATAATATCTTCTATACTTATATTAATACGTGAAGCAAGAACTTTGTACCCCATTTTACGAAAATTGCGCAGAGGGAGAAGTATGAAATTTGGCACGGTTAAAGTTTATATGGAGAAGGAGGGCAGAATCCTAATATTTTTATCAAATATGCATTAGAAATACATTAAATTAATGAAAAACACTACACGCACACAACCATGCATTTGACACACGCAGTCGAATCGCGTTCGTAGTATTTCGACATTGTTTGTCTGACGTCGTACAATTCTACGTAACGATTGTTACCTCTGCTATTATTTATATGTAATAGAGAAAAACAGAAAACAAAGAAGCAAGCTTAGGAATTTTGGTCTAATTTTGACCACTACGCGGCCGCTAGTGTTTTATTAATTGGCAAATATACTGACTGCCCTGTTTTCCTTTTAAAGTATAGCTTGGTAAGGTATAACAAGACATTCGGCTTTCTATTTGTGCAAGGTGTATAATAATAATAAATTCATACATTTGAATAATATTTTTTTTATTAAATATATCTTAAGAAATCTTAAGAAAAACATTTACAATTTAAATATTGGACACAAGAGACTTGTTTATGAAGTCTGTTTTTACAATGTATTACCTGAACTAGTTCAGAGACCTGTGTCTCAGGCTGTTTCTAATATTACATTTTTATTCTACTGTTAATAAAGTAAGGATCTACAAAAAACATTTATACATGTACTGCAACAAACATATATAGTTAAGTATACAATTAAAATAGTTTTAAACAATAACAAATATAAATGGGAAATTGCTTAAACAATATGAAATTATTTTACAACTACTAGCAATTTCTCTGTATCTAAATACGTGGTTTTAGGTACTTTGTTAAAACTATGTGACATTGATTATGATTAATGCTATATATATCTTATAACTTATTTAGTTTATTATACAAAAAAGGCCCTAAGCAAAGAAAAATCTCTTCATGTAAGCATGCTTAGTTTGGAAACTTTCACAAACTAAGTCATTCCTTCTTTTGTTTGTAGGTAAAAAAGGGAGAAGCGTATGTTGTTTAAGGACAACTATTAATCCTGCACACTGGTGCAAAATAAATATTGTTGGACAGTTAAAATGTTAGTGGATACCAATCCACTGTACCAACAGTTCATAGGTAGGGAATATGAAAGGGCGGAATGTGGCTACCTTTAAGATGGCTCTTTGCGCACGTTCTAATGGCAATAATATTTGATAATGTAAATTATAAAATTTGGATGTCAAGTTCTGCTCAAAAATGCACTCGAAGACCTCTCTCTCTCACTGAGTGTAGCAGGTACGCCAATAATGGTTATCCTGGGACGACGTTTAACTGTCTCTTCTACAGTCAGGCCTGCTGAAATCAATCTGCTTGAGCTCTTTAATATCTCGATGTCCTCTTTGGTTTGAGTGCTAATTACAACTCCACCGTTTTTTACTTTCCTAAGGCCACGTACATGTAACTTTAGTTCTTCCGGGGATATGATAGTTCGTAGTAATGCCTTGCTGTCGTCACTTGATTTATTTCTATCGCTATTTTCACCATATCAGCAAAAGAGCTTTTTTCGGGAGTAGATTTGCAGCTCACTTCAACTACATCTTTGAAGTTCTCGATTGTTTCGGCAATTCGGTCTTTTTCCTGGAGGTGCTGGATGGCATTCATCAGCTTTTTGCTTTAATGGCTGATAAAGCAGTACTATGTGAGATGTGCCGTGGGTAACCTTGCGGCATAAATTGGTGACCCGCATCGTTTGCTTACTGTTTATTTTGCTTTCGGCTGCTATTGTGTAAACTTCACTCAAGTATTCGTCGATTTTAAATACCCATCTTTGTAAATCGGCTGTAGGAAGAACTTCCGGTGGCGCCACACTATCGGGCGGGATTTTGTCAATTGGACAGGCTGATGGCGACTGCGGTGGCGGAGGACTTCTTCGCAAAAGTTGGCTGCGGCCAAATGGACTAAAGCTCGAATTTGGCATAATTTTAAACACTCTTGTTTGATTATATAATTAATGTCTTAGTACATATTGGCAGTCTATGTAAATAAGCGCAGATCACTCGCGATACACATAAAGTACTGATGACAAGAAATAATTATTATAATATTCCTTTATAATGTTCAAATGCAGCCTAAATGCACAGAAAACACGTCCGCGTCGGATAGATCTATAATAAGTTCTAAGTATGAACATTCGGATTCGTTTTCCTACGCTGAAAATCGTATCAACAGACGGATTCAATAAACCGGTATAGGTGGCAACGCAGCGTAAGATACTGCAAAATTCTGGTAGAATAGTACACAAAGGGCGTAAATTGTAAATTATTTATTTATGTACTCTAGCTTACAAAGAAACATTATAAAACAGGTTAACATTGCTATTTTCTGCTCTAAGCTACCATATTTAAACTCACAAGAATATATAAAGAGCAGCTATTTGAAATCAAAATTTATTGCCAAAAAAAACTATGTATATCAGAACATTTTCCATTCGCACGAAACAGAATGGTATACGTGGTTACAAAGGCGAGCGGATCTCTTGATATAGAATGATTTAGGTGGCTACTTTCTTTCTTTTTACTTTTTTTATCTTTCCGGGACATTTGGCGTGCGCCCTACTCCGTGGTCTGCCTTCGCGGAGTAATGACGTAATGCGTTATGAAAAATAATAACGTTTATCGATTACTGAAAGTTTTAAGGGAAGGCATATTTGTCCAGTTTAAGCTACAAAGATTAATTTAATAAACCGAACTAGACCGATGAAGTAATTCATTAATATAAGTCTCAAGTATTGAAATTCAACTATGTACTTTATCCATAGATTAATTCCAGTTTATTTAAAAAATTGATTGTTTAACTCATTCAATGTATTTTATATTAAATTATTTATTTATATTTATTATTTCTTCGATATTTCGTTTAATTTTCAGCAGCCATGGTCACAGACAGACTAAGATAGTAGTCGTCTCATTGTTTTGAAAGGTTATTATATCAAAGTGCCCTAACTTAATTTTTGGTGTTACAATTTATGCGTGTATGAGGAATGTGATAAAAGTGAATGAAGCCAGAGTAGTGTGTCAGGATCGTAGCAAATGGAAATCCGTAGTCTCTGCCTACCCCTCTGGGAAACAGGCGTGATGATATATTAGGCTCGGCGTATATTTGTATGTAATTTATGCAGAAAAAGCTCAATGTAACATGGATTATTTTTAACTTCGCGTAAACGTTAAACAATTTAAGATACGAGTACATTAAAATTGTGACACGATCGTCGATGTTCTCGTTTTAGCAATTAACTATTTATGAATCAGACTGAAATATGATTTGACATGAAAACGGAAAATGGAAACCTTGCTTAATTAGTGATTTAGAAAAGTATAGTTGTATTTCCTTGTCTTATTTTTTTTTTTAGTACATCAACTTCGGAAGCGTCATGGTAAGGCATCGACTTCCTATCTAGAGTGTTGGCTTCGTCCCTACTCATTGCTTTGCTTAATAAGGAAACATAAACAAGAGTACAGATAACTTGTAATCCAAATTGGTAGTAATATTAAAAAAAGATTAATATTAAATAATATAAAATAATTTAGACTATATTAATAAAATAATTACCATCTTCGTGCCTTGCACTGGCAAAACAGCGATTCCCATTTTAAACGGTTGACAAATGAGATGCCTCTGGTATTGCAAACGCTCTTTTCGGTAACTGATCACTTTTAGGCTTTGATTACCACTAATTATGCACATTATTGCATTTCGATCAAAGTATAATCGAATATCTATGGTCACATTTGTGCTGTTATATATCTTCAAACAAGCCGAAAGTTACATAATATGTATTGCGGTCGTTTAAACAACCTATTTAAATGTAACTTAAAGACTTATCATAATCGCTGAACTGTACATTTACTATGCTGGATTAACGGCATACCGTTTCAAGAAAAGGGGCGTCAGCTAGCAAAGATATAAAGCCAAAAATATAAAAGCTGAACTAAAGCCATTCCTTAAGCAAACTTGCAGAGATTCCACTTAGCTCAGAACACATTAAGTAGACATAATTAAAGCGGACGCCATCGCAGTCCAAATGTTCGAAAAACATTATTTGAGAAGAGCGAGTAAGAATATTACATTAAAATCAAGAGCAGGCTAAGTAAGTGCATTTCCACGAATAGTGAAGTTCCGAAAAGTACCGCGAAGTTCTATGTTCCATCTACCGAAGACGGAACACTGGTTCCATCTCGAAACGCCAGATGGAGTCTGCGCTGTCGTTTCGAACCGACCGACACAACGAACCAAATGGTGTAGAGAAAAATGTATAAGTAGGGTTGATACACACACGTTTGTAAGCCTGTACTTTGATTTACTTTAACATTTATTATTTAAAGTTTTTATCCCATATATACCGAACACAGATATATGTTCTTTCTCAATGATGTCACTGATTCATACAAATTATTAAAGATTCTTTTGTAATCTTTGATAACAAAAGAGCTGAGATCTACCTTAAGGGTGAACGATAAAGTGGCTGTATTACACCCCAGCAAATCAGCTTAGTTATTGAAATAGACAGTAAGATATACCAACTCATTCAGTTTTACCTATGCGGTATCCCAATTAAAACAAAACCATGCATAGAAAGTCTGCCTAATGGCTGAAAGTGTGCCGTTTAATTTATCTAAGTTCTTCCCTACCTAAGTTAAATGCAATAATAAATTTAATTTAACGAAATCATTTATTTAATTCATTATGTTTATTTTCAGTTGTTCTTTCGGTTTAAGGTACCTTGTATGATATAATAATATCACGGGCACGCCACGATCGTGGCGGTAAGTCCCGTGCTTGATGAGGAGTGGCTGGAGAGGCGGCATGGCGCCCTCACCTTCCAGCTGACACAGGTAATGACTGGCCACGGTTGTTTTGGCCAGTTCCTGTGTCATATACGCCGGCAAGAGACGCCCGGTTGTCACCACTGCGGCGACTGCCGCGACGTTGTTGTGGACACGGCGCTGCACACTTTAGCAGATTGCCCCGCCTGGGCATCGCAGCGCCGTGAGTTGATCGCGGCAGTCGGATTGGTTGCCCTCTCGCTCCCGACCGTAGTTCAGTCTATGGTCCGGAGTGAGAGGTCGTGGAACGCCGTCGCCTCCTTTTGTGAGGAAGTCATTTCCATCAAGGAGGCGGCGGAGCGGGAGAGGGAGCGTTTAAACCCTCTCCCCAACCGCAGAGTCGGGCGCCGGAGGGCGCGAGATGACCTCCAGCCACCGGGTGGGAGTGTGGGGGTGGCGGGCTTTGTGGGCCTGCCCGCCATCCGTTCAGCACCAGGTCCGAGAGGCGGCGTGCGTGTTCCCACGCGCGCCTCTGTGTCGAGTCCGTCTCCCCTCTAGGGGGGATAGTAGGGATAATTTGTGAGAAGTGCCTTTGGGTAGGTCTTTCGTGTAGTGGCCTGCCGTTTCATACGGCGGGCCGAAACCTCGGCGGGGTCGCGACCGCATGTGCAAGTGATTCGCGCGGCCCCGTCGATAGTGGTTTTGTCGAGGAACACCGTGGTAGGTTTAGTCGGTATTCCGGGAGGTACATTATCTTCTTAACATCTTTCTGTTACCCCGGCGAGTCCGACATAACCCCTCCGCCCGCCCCCGCGGAGGGGTATGCTTCAAGCATTACCCCACGTAAAAAAAAAAATATAATAATATCAGCCCTGTATTAATCTGTCGCACCGCTGTTCTCGGGCCTCTTCTCGGTGTGAGGAGGGTTAGACCATAGGTCCACCACGCTGGCCCAGTGCGGATTGGCAGACTTCACATATATCTTCGAGAACATAATGATGAACTCACGGACATGCAGGTTTCCTCACAATGTTTTTCCTTCACCGTTAAAGTGAGCGATAATTAACTATTTAATACGCACATAACTTCGCAAAGTCAGAGATGCTTATATAGCTACCTGAGTAATTCTTAATAGCCACAGTACCATAAGATATATTTATTCGGGCCCAATATAATCTACAATGATGATTGGTACTTCTCCAGTCGAGCAAGTTCGTTCTGTTTTATTGAAAACTATCTGGTTAAGTAATTTGAGAATATTCAGGACAAGATTAAAGTTATATTTTTAAAGATCTTTTAAGATGTGCTAATATTAGGTATGTATCTCGTGTCTAAAGCTTACAGAGAGATTAAAGGGTCGTAATTAAAATTAAAGCTATCTGAGTATTTCGAGACAAGAATCAGGATTGAAAACTTTCAGGTATAATACGTGACTGGTATAAAGGATGAAAGACTTCTACCCTTATCGGCTTCCATCATTTTGCAAATATTGAAATAGATTATTTAGGATCTGTCTATTTTAATACGAATTAAAACTTATTTCAACGATTGCTATCCTGGAGCTGGAAATCAGAGCTTATCTTCTGACGCTCTTTTCTTTGATGTAATGATTCTTTATCTTTTTTCGATAGCCACGATTTTAACACAAGCTGATCCTTGAAATCTTTAAATCTGATCTCTACAGCTGACATAGCAATAAAGCGATATCTCAAGAAGCGAAAGATTGTTATAAGATATCATTATGCATAAATATGTGTATGCCTGTACGATTCGCCCGCAATAGTGGTTGAAGCGATCGCCCCGCCAAAACTACTACGCTGAGTTTTATGGGCTCCATCCCCACCCAGAAAAATCGTAAAAGTAGTAAAGCGCAAGTGTTCCGCGCAAGTAGCTTGCACATGTAACCCGTGCAAGTTACTTGCGTCGTATCACGATAAAAGTTAACAAGGCTATATAATTATATTTTTTAATTCTTATACGCGCGCCAGCCCTCTGCGTAACCCGTTACAAGTACGAGGTGAATTAAAATAAATCGAATCGACATTGAATAGTTGCCTTCAACGCTCGTAATGGCACCGGCTCTCTTCACTTAGAACAAATTATACACCCCAGCTATTATTGCGCTGTGCTTTTGTTATGTTTTATCTATAGAGTATTGTGCATTGAAGACTCTTCTATTTTAAAGGCGGCACAATGGCATTGACGTTGTGAGATTGGATGGCGATAGAACGATTGCAATATTGGCATGTCTCTTTATTAACAAATTTGAATGTGATGTCAGACACCTGTTACCCTAAACAATATGTTTTCTTTTGTCTCTGCTGCACGGTAGATATTATCGATATCATATATCGATATAATCTTAAGGGTTTTCTACGACAGTCTTTTTGATATTTAGTTTATTTGTCTAGTGACCGCAAGCAGTCAGCTCAGGTGCTAAAACTAATAAGGCTTAAAAACATTTTCGTTAGCAATAGCTAACGAAAATGTTATAATTTATAAGAAAGTGTTATAATAATAATGGCAAAAATCAGTCGACTCACCCGCAGAAGTATCAACCTCTTAATGGAAACCAGCATACGAGAATAATAACACTGTTATTGAAATTCGCTCGGTGAGAAAGAATGCTGGCGACTTATAAACCTGCCTACCTTATAACCTATAGTAGTTTATATATCCTTACCTACCACTCCCGTTTCTTAGATGTCATCCTATCTTCAATCCATCTTCCCAGTCTGGCTCTGCAAGAGTGATACTCCTGGTATGACCATAGGCTAAGATTATGGCACTAATGATGATTATTAGGTAAGCCGTCTTAACATGTACAACTACATTCATAATACATATAACGATATAGGCATGATATAATGTTTACGTTTTCTATATTACACTGGATCCTTAATGTTTACGCTCAGTATGGTTTCAGGGGAATTTCAGTGGAATAGATTGTGGAATTACAGATTTTCATCTATACCGTGATATTATATTTAATAATACAAATATTTCTCACAAACATCACAAATCAAAAAAGGACAAAGCCACTGCACTGCGTCTGAAAACCGTTACAAGTGCAATAATTTGGGAAGCATTCGGCAGCACGTCGTCGGCACGAGAGGCGAAAACACGGATCATATTTGGAGCTGAAAAGTCAATAAGTGGTACTGCGAGCGTCGTAAACATGGGTATTATTGTGTACTCTTGTGTATTGTTGTGTATCGTTGTGCATCTGCGCCAGCTGACCGCTCGTGTATTGATATTGCACTGGACACTTGAGTATAGATTTCTACTCACTAGTCGCAATAAAGATGGAAGACGTTTTAAAAACTATGTGGAGTTTGTTTACAGATAAAACAATACAAAAGAAAATATTATTATATACTTTTGTGTCTTGAGCTTAGCTAGCATTTGTTATGACTTATGAGGTAATGATATTATTTCCCGATACAACTAAAGTGTTATTGAATTTTTATCACAGAGTTTCTAACCTAATTGGATCTGCACGTAGCCGCCTTTAAGTATATCTTAGACCTACGTAATGGTTTAGAAGGTAATTCTCTATTGTATTATTATTTATATATTCTATTGTATGTATTTTCAATAGTATATTCTTATTATCTACGTTATAATTAGATCATATAGAAAAGGGTACATGTTTATTTATATGTAGTTAGAGAAATAAGCTTTGTATAAAAAATAGTATTTGTTGATATTATGACAGTTTTACCTACTATATAAGTTAGTAATTATATAAAATAATTTGTATTATCTAACAAATTATTATTAGCATTTTCTAGAATGAAATTGAAGTAAAAGCTCGAAGTCTGGCAATACCCGATACACAGCAATAGTCTCACCTCCTTTTATGCGGGACCTAAAACGTAGATGGTAAAATGTAAAAAATTTAATGTGTAGTAAAATTATAACGGTGGGCATACCTTTGAACGTTTACATGTGTTAGTCGACATAGACTTACGCCTGTTAGGTACGTACGGTAGGGTAGATACATATGTATTAACCTAATGTGTTTACGTTTGTGAGGTAGAATCGAATCCTCTTTAAGCTTGGCTGCTTGCATTATTTAGGCGAACAAAAATTTTAACATTATTTCTGCAGACACATAATGATATCGTTATTAAGTTATATTTACTTTCACGTATAGGCTTACACGTGTATGTCCTCGAATGAGAGGGCAGAGATGTGTGTGACAGGAGGACCAGTTAGTTATGTCTAAAATAATAATAAGGAACGAAATATTTTCGACTATCAGGCTCATTTCCAGATTCCGTGAAATTTCTACCAGAGAACTCAGGACAACCCCTAGAAACAAATCTGAGGCCTTACGATCGCCACATAACCAACGAGCCAGTCTTACCTACGTACAAATATTTATCTTAAAATGATTACAAACTTAATACGTCTAACACCAACCGGCTCACAAACAGAGTATCCACTAGAGAGCGCCACTGGCACAAGTTTCGCTAACTTTTTATTTGTACGCCGCCACTAGAGGGCGCTAACTTCATACGATTGTGTTAGGAGGAAATAATATCGTATGATATTGTATTACACTTTTGTCTTCTGTGTGATTATGGCGAGGCGAGAGTGTAAGATAAACAGGGAAAGTTAGCGAATATTGCTCGCGTACTTCTAGGAAAATTGTGGATTCCGATGTATAAATAAAACATATTTTGGCACAGATATGGAGCATGATCTGTATACCTACTTGCATAAAACTCTAACTGTGCTATGTCTATACATAATAATCTTCTCTCTTAGCCTTTATTATTCCCAAGTCACTTGGGGTCAGCTTTTCTGGTCTAACCGGATTTGACTGGATATCAGTTTTTACACGAAGCGGCTGCCACCTGACCTCCGCAACCCGAAGGCTAACGATACCCTAAGGCTAGACCAGTGTCAGGATATTATAGGGTACTGAGACTTTCCCAATAACGAGTGCCATAGATGTTCATGGCAGCCGGGACCAACGGCTTAACGTGCTCTCCGAGGCACGGAGCAGGCAATAATTGTCAATCAATACGCACATAATTTCGAAAAGTCATATAACTTCCGATAGTCAGAGGTGCGCGACGTGGGTTCGAACCCGAGACCCTCTGCATTGCAGTCTGTTGGTCTCCCCACTGAGTTATGGCTGCTATGCTGCTACGTCTATACATAATAATAATAAACTTTATTTTCTCGTCACCATATATTGGTAAAGGAAACCATTGTGAGGAATCCTGCATTTCTGAGAGTTCTCCATAATGTTCTCAAAGATATGTGAAATCTACCAAACTGCACTAGGCCAGCGTGGTGGACTATGACCGAACCCTTCTCTAACTCGAAAGACGTCCATGCCTAGCATTGGGACCGTTTAAGGGCTGCTACTATTACTATTATTTATATAAATCAGAGACTATATATTTTCTTGACGTTCAAATTCTATAATAATTACTACATAATTATGCGGTTCTTCTTCTCTCTTAGCCTTTATTATTCCCAAGTCACTTGGGGTCGGCTTTTCTGGTCTAGCCGGATTTGACTGGATATCAGTTTTTACACGGAGCGGCTGCCACCTGTCCTCCGCAACCCGAAGGCTAACGATACCCTAAGGCTAGACCAGTGTCAGGATATTAGAGGGTACTGACTTTCCCAATAACGACTGCCATAGATGTTCATGGCAGCCGGGACCAACGGCTTAACGTGCTCTCCGAGGCACGGAGCAGGCGATAATTGTCAATCCATACGCACATAATTTCGAAAAGTCATATAACTTCCGAAAGTCAGAGGTGCGCGACGTGGGTTCGAACCCGAGACCTTCTGCATTGCAGTCTGTTGGTCTCCCCACTGAGCTATCGCTGCAATGCATAATTATGCGGTTACGAATAATAAATTAATAACTAATAGTTACTCCTGTAAGTTTCATTATACATATATTTAGCAAATACTAACCGTAAAGAACTCATGAAGCGGTTTTAAAATACGAACCTATGTATTATTTTCACGTCTTAATTAAATATATTCGAGCTTCACACAAAATCCACTGAACAGATTTTGACGTGGTTTTCATATTTTTAGCTCCGGTTTAAGTTAACATTAAAGCCAAAGAGTTATTGTGGTATATTCATCGCATCGCAAAAGGGTTTTAAAGAAACCGCTGGGCTGATTAGCAATACTCAATTATATAACAAATTTACAATAAAATATAGGTTATGTATATAACTGAAGTTAAAAACGCCTTAATCAACTATAATGTACAAAAACGCGTCAATGTGTGGGTGCTTAAATCTAATTTCTTAATTTTTGATACTCCTTAATTAAAGGTCATCTAAGTTTAAGCAGAAAACTCCTATATTTCATGATAATTAAAGGTTTAATTAAAATATATTTTCAAGATTTTAATTAATTACAGCGTGATTTTTAGATAATCAGTTTTAATGTATTTTAGTAATATTATGAATTCTCAAAATGCAAAATTGTAAAAAGACACATGGACCGGACTGTAGCCAATTCCAAAGAATATGCCAAGTCGCCAAATTAGACACATATGCCAATAATCAAATACATAGTTACATACAAAGGGCCAATTCACGTAATAAAACTGTTTAAAATAGAGTTCCGATTTAGTGTAATAAACGTCATATATAAACATAAATTATTTTTTTTCATTCATTGTTAATTTGTAAATAGGTTACCATACATACCATTTGTGATATTGATGACACTGTGACTAAGTCGGCATTTGATTCGGGCCACTTTCATTACGAGCTTTGGCACTCAGATCAAATACAAGAATAGGACACGAAAACCATTTTATTTTATGCACCTCTCCTAGCAAAAATATCATGTAGTCCTTTAAAATTAATATATTTATTTTGATATTTACATTGAAGTTATGTCTAGGTTCCAAATACTCTTACTCTTAGTTAAAGATTGCAATTAAAATCATAAAAATTTAAAACGTCTTGACAATATATGAAATAAGAAAGATCTTGGACACAATACAATGCCAAGATCATTTAGTACCAAACACAGTACAGGTATTTTAATGGTTCGTACCTTTCTTAAGTAGGTCCATTCTTTTTGAAAAGTAATCACAAGCAAGGGTTTTTAAACGTTAAAGCTATTTGCGTCTAATATTATTAAAGTTTACCCCTATATAACACATTGAAATTATACTGATACTAATTCATTTTATCACGATTTATCATAAAACAACACTTTTAACTATTTAAAAGCTAATAAACTGTAGCAACACGCACAGACGCAGAAGTTTCGGCAAATAACAAGAGATGTCGCTGTACACAATCACACACTTCGCCATACAATTCTGAAACGCGCAAGCGAAGTTTACACTGCGAGCTACATATACAAGGGCCCGAAATCGATTGCCGGTCCACGCACGGTAAGCACGATCACCCAGCCTGGCCAGAAGATCCTGCCTTTGTGTTGGATGGACATTACACCAAATAATATAACTCCTACTAAAGCTATTAATATTTACAATTTCTTTCACTTTTTTTTTAGACCCCTGCAACCTACATTGATCGGTGAAGTCTAGCCAACATTTTAGTTCTTCACTATCGAAAGCAAATAATTTTCGTGGACCCCCGCTTACGAATTGTTGACCCCATTTTTTGTCACGCCAACGTAGATCTCCATCGAGTCTCCCGTGGACCCCTGGGGGTCAACCTGGACCACTTTGGGAACTAATGCCCTAGACATTAAAAAAATCTCGTTAAAACTAAATAAATTTACAAATATTTATGACATTTTCAATATAAAGACTCATCTGTATTCGAAGATCGCAAAAGCAGCTTTAAGATTAAGACATGCATAGTTAAATGGTTAGCCGAGCTATCCCTGTCCGTTCGGTTGTCGCAGTGCTCGTCATTCCCGCCACATGCTCTCGTGAATTATTCATAGTCCTAACCAGCCCGGTGCCAATTCTGCTGCACTTAATATAGAGTAACTACTTGTTGCAGAAATAACTTTTGTTATTCATAACATCATAATGTGTTCTTCATATTAGCCAAGTACTGGTTGACAGAACAACGTTAAAATAACCTCGTGTGATATACAAATCGCCGCTGCAATCATGTAGATTTAATGAGACAGTTGCAATAACTTTGTAGCTGATCAAGAATGCGATTACCAGGCAAAACCTAATATAATATGTTATTTCAATGTTTATTTTCCATAAATATACACGATTTTAAACACAGTTTATTATGGCGGCATGTCAATTTTTGCTGATATTAACATTCAGAGTTCGATACATGACATCAGCACCCTCGAGAGTATCTACAGGTAATGCCAGGCAGGTCATCAGCTATATGATGAAAAATTTACTATACAAACATTTTTGATATTGTCTTACGTTTACGGCAATGTTTTACATTGAAGTTAAATTACTTTATACGGATTTTATAGCGTTGTTTATTTTAAACAGTTTAATTGCATTATTTTAAAACTATTGATAACTTGACCACTATATAGTTACTTAAATTATCAAAACTACTTATACTTAAGATAGAGACTAAGATGGTGGTTGTCTCAATGTCCTGAAGTGTAGTTATTTCAAAGTACTCGAACATAATTCAATGATTGGTGTTTCTATTTACGCAGAATGAGCTCAAAGTATTACTTAAAGATAAATATTGAAATTAAACTACTATATACGGATTTTATCGCGTTATTTATTTTACACTTTATTACAAAATTTTGAAACTGTTACACTACCACTAGATACTATTAAGCTTTACTAATTTTAAGCTAATTAAATTATTAAAACTATTAAAACTATTTATATTTAAGTTTACAAAATTTTGTAATAAAGTGTAAAATAAATAACGCGATAAAATCTGTATATAGTAGTTTAATTTTAATGAATAAAATTTGTTTACGCGAAACAGAAGACAATATTAATTAAAGATAAATAGTTTTAATATTTAAATAGTAGTCAAGTTATAGTATATCAGTTTAATAGTTTCAAAATTACGTAATAAAAGTGTTTTAAAATAAACATAACATAACGTCTATATTCGGATTGACTGTAATGAGAGGTACCATTTTAATATGACCACAATTTATTGATACACGATGAGCATCATGACAATAACAGCTTTGTGTTGTGTTACCACGAGGCGTACGGTTCCCAGGTCCCTTGAGCAGATGGAGTGATATCAGCAAAAAGGCCAATATTATATTGTCTTTTTACGCCGCATCACTTCTTTTTTTTAAAGTTCGCGACTTGCAATTGATGTAGTGTTGCAAGTGTTAAGTTTTCCGGTAACCGTTTGTCATTGGCTAGAATCTATCATCAGTCTGAATTTTTTATTAATTATCTATAGTTACGGACTACCTAGCTAGTCCCCTGGAATAAGTTTGTGCTTATTTCGAGTAATTGTGAGGTCCTTGCAATGCCTAAGTCGAGCAAATTGGAATTGGCTTTTCCTATCACGAAATTCACTGTAGTACTATGGAATTTGGAACTGTGCTCAGCTCGCTTCGCTGGCGGCTTCGCCCCCAATTAGGTGAGATGTAAAAGATATCTGACGAAATATGGGTGAAATACAACTTTGCCTATCCTTTTGGGAAAATACAAGCGCTAGTATAAATGTAAAATTAACTTAAAAACTAGCATATTACAAAATTATCATACATAGTTATCGATGTATGCGTAGGTTTTACTCTCGGGTCCCTTAAATTAGAACCAACGGAGACTGCTCATTTAATTAACTACGCCTAATTTACGACCTATAGCTAACAATTTCGTGTTTAAATAGGATACCACTAACATAACTACCAGTAATTTAGTTTAAATCATTATTTAATCTTTACATCTCGGTTGGTACAGAAATCCGGCTAATTACTAAATTGGAGGCTCTCAGTGTCCGCAATTTAAAACTCAAGTGGCGTGGGACCCTTGTGAACATAGCAAGTAAGTAGATTTTTGATGATATGAAGAGGGTTTTTATTTTATACTGCCAATATTGTATACAAGCATACGTTACGCCCGATGGCAAGAATTACAGTACCCGTACGTTCTGGTCCATCCAACGACGTTACTTTAAGTAATGGTGGTGCGGTTTCTGGCATTCTAAACAAGGTATATCAAAAGTTCTTTGACTATTGTATTCGTCTCGGCAACTGACAAATGAATTACTGTAAGTATTCATTGCTTATAGATACCTTAAATTAAAAGTGTTTTACAAATGGCGCACATGAGTTTTTATTCGAGATGTTAAAATAAGGCTTTTCAGCCCCGAATTCAAGAAAGAGAAGATTTTTTTAAACGACGGACCTTATAACATGTGTAAGAGATTTTTTATGGAAGGGAAGTTTATATAAGCCTCACTACACAACACTACGCCTATAAAACATAAGCCTAATCCAGTCGGCAAACATTTTGAACAAAACCATTTATGTTAATAGTTCTCCTAAAAACTAACTGAAAGATGAACAGTTTAGCGTTGCAGAGTTAATCCAGCGCGGTCGGCCGCCAATGAATTATTTATATACCACACCAAACATACAATTACAGGTAAAACGATCTAAAATAATCCTTATTACAAGTGCTTAAGAGTTGTATAAGCTGTAGCAAAAACAGTCGTCATGTATCAAAGTTGGAGCGAAAAATATTATAATACGGGTCGAAAGTGGAGTGTATCTTTTTATGACGTCAGAAATATAATAGAAAAGCGGGGATTTCTTGTCGACTCATTATTTTAAGTGAATTTATTTTTGTGAGGATACGATTGGACTGTTTTGTTGTTATGTGGTTTGTTGGTAGCCGACAAAAAACATTACTACATTGCAACCAGTAGCGCGGCTAACAGTTTCAGAAAATGAAATCCCGAAATATGTTTTATAAAGTATGCTGCGCCAACCAGCCAGTTTTTAACAGAAGTAAATTAATCTATATTTTGTCTTCTCCATTCTTTAACTTCATTGGCACGGCGAGTATTTACTGGCCAAAGCACACTGTAGGCATGCTAATATAGAATGAAATGTAATACACTGTAGTATATTTCAGATCAAGCATTTAAATTTATAAATACATACATTTACAAAAAAAAAGAATGTATATGTATGTTTATCCATTGTTCCACCAGCCACATACACATAGTACAAGCTCTGCTTAGTTTGGGCTAGATGATGTTGTGTGTATGTGTAGAATATTATTATTATTTAAAATAAATGCGTAAACGTAAGACAACATCAAGCATTTACGTGTGCCAAGCCAAGTGTTTTGTCTTATATGATGTATCGCTACTGGTTGCAACGAGTACTCAACGGCAAATAATTAAATAATTGAGCCGGGTAGATAACTAGAGGCTCAGCTCCTATTATGTAAAACCAAACCGTAAGTGGAAAATGTATTTGATGTCTAAAATCAATTAGGTAATTAATACCAATTTAAGAAACAGGAATTTACTAATTTCAAAACGAATCAAACCTCAACAAACCTGTGTAGATCAAAATGCTATTTAAAAACTAGTCACAACCTCCAGTTAACCAATTAAACAAACATCCTATCGCAGTCCACATGTTCCTCTCATTTATGCTACAACATCCGGTTTTCCACCTTCTGCATCTGCATCGTGTCCAGCCTGCCTTTTTCGCCCCGGCCGATCCGGTCAACAGTCCAAGTGCACTGATGACGGGTGGCCGGGGTTGTCCTGCCTAACTTTTACCAATTCGTGTTCTTCACTCTAAGGCACGTTTGCTCCAGTATTCCAACGGCAGATACGGATAAGTTCCACTACAAGACACTAAATAAGTTAACACGTAAACCTTCTCATAAAATAAATCTGTTGCATCAAAACAAATGTAAATAAAAATGGAGAACATATAAAACAAACTGCGTTAAGCAGCGATAGCCTAGTGGGCGACTGTTGGATTGCCACGCAGAGGTATCGATCCCAAGACACGCATTTGAGACTTTTCGAAGTTGTGTGCGTATTAAATAGTTAATTAAATTATCGCTCGCTTTAACGGTGAAGGAAAACATCGTGAGGAAACCTACATGTCTGTGAGATTTTCCATAATGTTCTCGAAGATATGTGATATCTGCCAACCCGCACTGGGCTAGCGCGGTGGACTATGGCCTAACCCTTCTCACGCTGAGAAGAGGC
Source organism: Catocala fraxini (assembly GCA_930367265.1). Lineage (NCBI taxonomy): Eukaryota > Metazoa > Arthropoda > Insecta > Lepidoptera > Erebidae > Catocala > Catocala fraxini. The sequence goes on from OV884029.1 coordinate 20,881,924, forward strand.
CCGTGCCCAGCAGTAGGACAGTTTAATACAGGGCTGATTGTATATTATATATAACTGCGTTAAATCAACACACTAAAAATCCTTAGAACGCAAAACTTAAATTGTATTTACATGATAATAAGGTTTGATATGAAAATAGAATCGGTTTGAATTAGTCTAATAATAGAAGCTTGGGATTAAATTAAGCTGAATTGTTTAATGAAGCACTAATTAATGGCTCACGATTTCTCAAACACATGATTCAGCAGCCTTTTAGAAATGAACTTCGTAGGTAAAACGTTCCGTATTATATAATCATTGACGAAAACTCGAGGTGAATTTCACAATAATATAATAATTATAATAACAACTATGTATATAAACTAAAACTTAAGAACTGGTGTATGCCACTTGTAAACTGAAATGAGAAGGACTAGGCAATAGTGCACTGGCCCAATGTGGGTTGGCAGAATTCACGTATCTTCTGGAACATGATATAAATGTAGATAAAAGAAGCCAGTCCTTTCTGTACCCCTGACAATGTGTATGCGTTTCATAATGATCGATCGAGTAGGTAAGGCGTGAAAGCGTAACGAACAAACTAACATTCACATTTATAATATGAGTTATGATAAACATTTAGGTATATGTATTTTAAAAAGTAACTCATGGAGGCAGTTCATAAAATCTTCAAAGTACATTCCATCACGTTATTACAATTTTAATTCAAAAAGCGTTATGATCGCACGTGTCCGGATGGTAGTGATAGTTTATTTTTATCGTAGCCATTTCGCATCGAAACCGGTACTTTACGATGTCATGTCACCAAGGCTCGACGAGGGATGTTACGGCCGGATATATCCGATATATAAAACATATATTTTATGAGCACAATTAGGTAAGGCTGTATTATAAATGTTTAGACTAAAGTTTGGTGTTAAACTTTTTATGGGATTTTACATGATTCTTAAAAAAAGTAGGGTTATTTAGCTTGTGAATCGTTTAATATATAACTTGTTTGAATGTTTTGTAACCCCCAATTTAAAAGAATGGTGGTTGTATATTAGACGATTCCGTATTTCTCAATCTATGATACCGTTATTTCTAAATAGTAGTACTGATTTGAATACAATTTTCTTCGAAAACTGTCTTTAAGAAATCATTTTGAGCATTTAAACTCTTTTCAAAATAACCATGTGAGATAATGGCCATTTAATAAAATAAGTTTGCCGGATAGCGTAGTAATTCGAGTGGTCGCGTCGCCACTGTCACTTCGCTATGTTTTGGGTTCAATCTCCACAAGGAAAAAACATTTGTGTGATCCACAAATAGTTACTGGAAGTCTAGGTGCTTATTGTGTCCTTTGCTTGAATGTTTATAAAGTAGTAACCCAGGAATTACTCCTAGTGCAGGAGTTGTATTTATAATTACAAATAAATTTATATAAATTGCGTTATTTATAACACCAATACCATAATAATATTACAATTAACTACCGAACTGTGCATACATATGTAACATAACGAAAATTAACTTCATCGTGGCCAGTTTCATTTCAATACTGGTTACTAGGAGTTCTGCATATAGATTTGTTACATTAATTCAAATTTGGTATTCGTTCAGATTTAATATTTAAATAGTAACTAATGGAATATTTGGTTACAGAGTTTAATGTCTATTATTTATTTGTGTTTGCATGATTATTGTTTTAAAACTTATACTAATATTGTAAAACTGTAGAGTATGTCTGTTTGATCACGCTAACTCTGGTACTGCTAGTAGAGTAATGAACCTCGTTTATAGATAAATTACCACGGTTAACGAAGGAAATATTTTAAGCAGGCACTGTAATCATTATCCTAAGACCAATATTTCACTTTAGATTAAAATTCTACCAAAACGGATATATGCGGTCGAGAGAGAAGGTCCATTAAACTTATTCCGATTAACTAAGGCACCTAGTTAATTTAAAGACATCTCCCATTCTAGGTCGCAACTTAACAGACATTCAAGCAATGAAAACACAGAGCACCCGTCTGGGTCTGTGTCTGAGTGCTTGTATGATACGCAAATATGTATCCTGAGTCTGCAGGACACATATTTCCGTATCATACAGGCTTTTATTTCGTTTGGGCATCGAACCTTAAAAACTCGACGTAACGGTGACGACTGAGCCGACCATGCTATTACCCTTACATCTTTTAGTGTCTTATTTATATGACCTATAGATCAGTAGGGAGTAGTAAAGAGCAAGGCAGTTTACGGAGATTTTAGCCTGTGCACATAGAGAAGATTCTTAATGCGCTATAGAATCAGGGCAATCTCAAAAACCTCTGGAGGCATGATTATAATATATTAAACACGCAGGGCGCGGTATAGTTTCTGCGTAAAATATACCAGCCAATTGTTCACGTACAATGGTATCTACTGCACTGCTTATTTAAGCCACCGACGCAAAATAATAATTATGGCCAGTCTCGCTAGTTAGGTTTCAAATATACTCTAGAGTTATAGAAATATAAAAGGTATTTGCATATATTTTTTTAAGAATATTAACACCTGGAGTAACTATTTGTAGATCAAACGATTTCTTGTCCTGTTTAATAATGTAAACCACACTCAGTGTACGCATTGCAGGCGACTGTTCATATAGTCACAAATATTCTTTGATCGTATTTACATTATATTTGAATGGAACTACAATTATAAATAATTTTCGGCTTTATCCACATTGTTAATACAGAAAAATGAGAAAAAGAGAATTTCTAAAGCAGAATCTTATTAATAACTCTTCTCATCTTTTTTAGTTTTAAATTTTTGAGATAATCTATAACGAATATGTCGTTAAATATCCCATCATCATTTCACTCCTTACAACAGTTATAAATGATTTAAAAGAACAAAATTCTAACTGTAAACACAATCGAAGAGACTACTGTTCTGACGAAAAGTCCCGCTCATACCGGCCATATTAATATTATAGCCAAATTAATAAAATCTTTTGACACGCCCACGACTTAAAAGAATCTAACGACATCCATTAGGCCGCTTAGGCAATTAAGCATATCATAAAAATAGACGCACCCATACAACTTAAAACATTTATTCTCATTCTGTCCCAGCGGGCAAAAGTCAAACTAGCTTCCTTGTGTTCCAGCCAAAGAACTAATTTAAAAGTCTAATATTCTTCTATTGGACCATATCTTAAACACAACAAAAACTGAAACATTTTATATCCTTTACATCTGTTGGTACTCAACAACATGCATCGGACTTCGACCGCCAGTTATATCTAGCTAAGCTTTAATATTGATATGGACTTTATAGCCTCTACATGCAGATGCACTACGCATGCAAGCCCGACTAGAGTTTCCAATATCAATTTTTCAAATACGTTCAATATTTGGTTAAACAATTTTTCCAACATAAAAATATTCATTCGGCAAATTGACCATACACGCTAAAGTACCTGCGTACTAGTGATGTACTGAATATGTATTCGCATTCGTTTTGGTAAACACGCGCCATTTTTTTATGTGTGGTTTGTTGCCATTTTTATGTGGTTTATTTTATTCGTGCTTTCAAATATTATATGTTTCAGTCGTTTTACCGGAATTTAAAAGTAAATATAATATTACGTTACTTGGAAATTCTACAAATTGAAACTCACCATTTGTGAATATGAAAGCATCACATTTAGTTTACAGTTATTAATATATCAATAACTAAAAACTAAGCGTGATGCGTTCATCAGCAAAACATTGGAAATAGTTAAAGAAACCGTATTCTTATAAGAAATAAACTTTCTATTATTTACGTGCATGAAGGGAATAAAAAGTAGGTACCTTATATGACGATTAAGGAAAGGATAAGCCAATAGTAACCTTAAAAATCAAATGTCTGTCCAATTATGACAAATCATGACAAATGACGGCTGAATCTTGTTCTTGATTGATATTGTCCGATTCTTGAGAATTCTAAGGGCTTGTCCCACCACCTCCAAATAGCATTTATCAATAAGATAAAAGTCTCGCCATCTCTCTTCTTTAAGCTAATATGAGTGAGACAGCATGCGATTTATCTTTCGGATAACTTTTACTTGTTAGTTGTGGGACTGGCCATAAATCACTTTTCACAAAGTATTTTAATACGAATATACATTATATACATTACTATAATGTATATTCGTATTAAAATACATTTTTATAATCCAAGAGTTAACATTAAAGTTATTTCTAAATACAGAATTCTCAAGAATTGGACAAACTAGAACCTCTACGAAGAAACCGCTTTGCTCTTACTATCTACATATTCGAATTCGCAAATAAAGAAGCGAAATATTCGAAATAAATTTATTTTTGCTATAAACATCACTACTAAGCTAGAAGTGGCTCATTCCGTTGGACGTAAAATGTTTAGTGCACTACGGGTTCGATTACCAAGTGAGTTTACTAGTACTCTAGTACCTAGTTTATCGTTTGCTCTTGAATAAAACTGTTGACGGCAAGCCAATGCTGGATTTTATACCGGTGTTGAACTAATTTGATTATGTAGAATATTATGTTTAGCTTTATTCGTTACGGCATATAATAAACTAAATTTTGTCTGCGGCTTCGCTCACCTAAGTGTAGGTTACGACAATTTTCTATCTAAAAAAATTTAATAATTAATTTAGCTTAAAAATTAGTAAATTTTAATAGCAGTAGTAGTGTATCATTTTCTAAATTACGTAATAAAGTGTCAAATAAACAACACGATAAAATACGTATATAGTAGTTTAATTTCAATGAATTTTCTATCTCTCGCGAACAGTACTTTTTTCGAGAGATACCTTATGTCCTTATCCGATCACTGTCAACGTGTATGCGAAATTTCATGATAATCGGTCGAGTAGTTAAGGCGTGAAAACGTAAGAAACAAACAAACTCACATTCAACTTTATTAGTTAGGATTGTACAGAGTTGACCTCCTTAAAGACACGTTAACACAAAATATTCAAAGATAATGACTGTATAGGTGGAGCAATGCTTTAATACGAACTTCGCCTTCCAATTCTAATAAACATTGTAAATTTTTATTTTGAGGGCTTTTAAAAACAGAGATCTGGTGGCATGATTGGCTTCACGTCGAGAAATCCGATTCAAGGATTAACCCAGGATCTCGTTAGCACCTGTCTTAACGGCACAAAACCAACAACGCAAAAAAAAATACTGAAGAACAATCTCGAAATATAATAAATAAATATCCAACAACATACATATATCTTTACTTTACAAAGGTGGTAGGTAAGTAAACAAACCGTATCTCAAAGCATGCCACCTCTAAACAAGCAAAACGTCCTGAGTCCTGCTCGTACTGTGTTGCTTCTACTTTTTACGATGATTTGCGCCTCAAGCGTCGGCTGACGAGCTACGATGGAACAGCGCCATCTATCGTGCCAACGTGTAACTCTAATGCTCTTTTTGTGTGCGATCGTGGACGGTTTTTCAGTCACAGCACTGCGGGTGAGTGTATTGTGTCTGGGGTATATTCTTAGAAATAATATTCTTCCACATACACACAACACCATATAGCGTAAACTAAGCAACATAATGTTTGCTTAGTCGATTTTCTTATTAATATACGTTGGCTTTATTGTACCTACTTTATTGATGCAGACACTTTAAAAGTTCTTGAAATGTTATATGGTGGGTCAGATAAAATTGGATTTTATTGATAAGCGTCCCATACTTCTAAACATTAATTGTAAAAACATAGTGATTTTTCATTCTCAATTATTAAACAAACATTGCCGATTCTTTCCTCTGTAGTTTTCTATCTTAAAAACTAAATAAATCTCATAACGACGACCGAGAAATGTCCACACAGTAGCGATATGTATATCTAGTATAATAGCAGACGCGATATGTAGACAACCACTCCTCAATGCCAACATCTCACTGTTTGCATATCTGAAGTTACAGAACATCTAAATTAAAAAAAAATACACTAATCCTAACTAATTTTACAATTGCGAATGTGAGTTTGTTTGTTTGTTACATTTTTACGCCTTCTCAACCCATCATTATGAAATTTCACATACACGTAGTCAGGGGAACAGAAAAGGTCATAGGATACCTTTATCCAGAAAAAAGTACTGTTACTATCATAACTTTACCTAACCTATATTTGCGAGCGAAGCCGTGGAAAAAATCTATAGGTTTCAGATATTCAGTAGACTACATTACTCCTCATATATACCTGTGTGTGTGAAGTTTTGTTATAACAGATGTAGAAAAAAATAAGACATTCATGTTTTCGTTATCCATAAATAACAATTAAAACTTAAAATTATTATTAGAAACATAAATTTAAACTTTCTTTATATTTACAGATCTACTAAAAACAGCTTAAAAACATCGGTGATAAAATCTAATTGCACTATAAAACAAAATTCCATTATATTTACACGCACCACGCCCAAACCATTTTCCATCAGGCACCTCCGGCAGTATTCCCATAAAAATCCGGTGAAACAAACACGTTATGTTTTCATATCGTTTCCATAGCTTGAAGTGGTGAGCGTGTGACAACACGACTCTGCTTATTTAGGACAATGAGCCTTGTGTACTGCTCAATCCGATCCGGGCTTAAGTGGAGTTAAAGTGAGGTTCCGGTGTACGACGTGCACGGGTCAACAATAACCGAAGCGGTAATCAAATAGCGATCTCATTACTACATAGACTCACGCTTGTATCCCCAATGGGGTAAGCAGTGGTGTTAGCGTTCATGGTTTAAAAACTATGTTTTTGGTGCTACGTTATAGAAGATTATACATGAGAGCTTTAATAAAAATAATAAATATACGCATCACCACACTCATGGGGTTGTCGTCTATATCAAACACACAATACTGCTACTCTAAAATAGGTTGAATAATGTCACATACAGATACGCACAACCCCAAAATAAAGATTATGAATAACGTAAGCTGAACGCCTGGGGAACTATTCACTTACAAAAACATAGTAACTATGTACATCAAATCACATCAATCACTATTAAAACTTAAACTAATTTACTTTAACTTTACTTTTACGACGTAAAAACATAGTAGAGAAGCCGCTAGGTACTGCTTGTCGCCCGGTAAGTTGAGAGTACTGGAAATTCTCATACCTATCTTTCTCATTCCTTTTCTTTTAATCTTTATGCAGCTTTTACCCGCTGCTTCGTTTCCTTGGTCTTGAGGAACTGTCCTACAGGAATTATTTTGCTATTTTACTTTATTTATTATAGTACTTGCTGCCATTATGCTGTCTCCTACATAGTATCTAAACTGAACCATACTACTTCAATAGTATCAAGCACGCACTGTCGAGCATTTTTTCGCCGGCTTACGTTACGAAATTGGTCTTAAATCAACAAGCGACTTTATTTTTTACTAGATGTGCCCGCGGTTTTAATCACGTTTATCGTTACTGAGCCGTCCCCGTGGGTCGTAGCATGATGTTATATAGCCTATAGCCCTCCTCGATAAATAGACTATCCAACACTAAAATAATGTTTCAATTCGAACCAGTAGTTCCTGAGATTAGCGCGTTCAACCAAATAAACAAACAAACTCTTCAGCTTTATAATATCAGTATAGATTATTATTTCCACAAATTATCTCACAGTACATAAGACCAATATTATCCTGATTGGATAATATTTCCTAAAAATAATAATCCAGTAACACTGTGCCTTACTGGAATTCGTACTTGGAACATCACGAACACAATACATGTTTGTCTTTAAACTGACGCCCTCTACATACACAAATAACTAGAACTGGAAAAACAAGCTGTAAATAATAATAGTAACCATAGTTGCTGCTTCATATATAAAAAGAAACTTTAGGCAAATATTGGCCATGAGATCTAGTATTTATTACAATGTCCACAACCACAAGACGCACATATACGCGATTGTAAGCAATGTATGCAGCTAGTTTGGAAGTGGGGCCAATATTTTTATTACCCTTTTCCTCAGTGTTGATAAAGTTCTGTAATGGATTGATTCGATTCTTAATAAGTTTAAAATAGTATATATAAAATGTGCTTTACAGCTGAGGTTATTTAAGTACAAAGTCTATCTATTTTATGTGAAGCCATGCCTAATACAAGCCATCTCTCAGCTAGATTGCTACTCCATAAAATACTTACCGGCTAGTTTACAAAAATACTAGTCATTTGTAAACCACATTTCTAGTTATTCTACTAACATCCTACTAATATTATAAATTAAAAAAGCTGTTAACACGTTTGATACTCAGTCTCAAAGACGCGTAAACTATTACATTGATTTGGATATAACTTGTCACACAGATCTATCTCATGTACTAGATTCTTTTATTAATACTGCTCTCGCATAATGAATAAATCCTGTATCACGGAGGCTCTGAAACATTCAACCAACTGACACGAACAATACCCAGACTCGGAACAACCATTTGTGGATCACACAAAATATGCCGTGTATAATTCAAACACACAAGACTCGGCATAGTAGCACTGGCAAGACGACCACTGAAAGCATTCGATTCATATTAAGATATTAAACCGTTATGCTTTGATATGGTATTCAGACAAAGGTCGTGGTAAAACGTGGTTATTAAGATATTAAGATAAGTAAGTTATTTAGATATTAAGGTGATCCACGAACTACCAAACTGTGTTAAAATATTTGTAGTATTTGGCTCTGTTCGGTTTCATCGTTATTGTCACGTATCAAAACCGCACCTTAACAAAACATGAACTTTTTTATAGTACGCCAGACACCCTGCGTTATCCGTAGACTTTCAGGTATTCCGAGCACACCCTTTTATTTTTTTGTTTCTACTTGACACATAAAAAAGGCTAAAGCTTCTTGCTCCCATAAGCAAAATTGAAAGTGATTTTATTCAAGATCATGGATAGGAATAAGAAAAACAGGTTTCGTCCTACTAGCTTAACATGGAAAATCAATAAATACCTTATAATGGTAAATATTCATTAAGTATTTATTAATTTATTCGATTAGTAGTCCAAAAACAAATATTCAAGAAAATATTATGGTCACAATATATATATTTGCGTAAATAATAGGGATTAAAGTATGAAGTTGCAGTTGTATAGTAATAGATACTTTGAATTGACATAAAACCGTCATGATGTGAGATTTTCGAGTGAAACTTTTTCCAGATGATACCTATAAGATTCTTCTTGCAACATTCGATTTTCAACCTTCACTTGTTTTTTTTTTATTCAGCTTAGACGGGAAAGATGAATACTTCGAAAATCCGAGTCAATTTTGAATACGAGTTCTGACGCGGAAATAACGCAGCAGAAACGGCTCGCAATATCAACGCTGCGTTTGAAGAGGAGACTGCTAATGAACGCACTCTGCGTTTTTGGTTTAAACGCTTTCGTAATGGAAACTTCGACTTGAAGAATGAACAACGTGGAAGACCGCCCACACAGGTGAATAACGCTGAATTGAAGGAGATGATGAAAGCTGATCCGAGTTAAATTACCCAGCAACATGCAGCATGATTTAACGTTACTCTACCTACAATATAGGCTCGTTTGCATCAAATCAATAAGATAAAAAATATGGAAAATGGGTGCCTCATGATTTGACTGATCTGCAGAAATAAATGCGTGTTGAAACTTATGTTGCCTTGTTGTATCGGTACAGAAATAAAGGAATATTGGATCGAATTGTGACATATAACAAAAAGTGGATTCTTTACGATAACCTTAAGCGAAAAATGCATTGGCTGACCCCAGGTCAAACGCCGCAACATTGCCCTAAAGCAAAGCTTACCAATAAAAAGGTAATGGTAACTGTTTGGTGGTCTCTTCATGGTGTTATTCAGTATAGCTTTCTCAGGTCTGGTCAAGCAGTAACAGCAGATGTTTACTGTGCCGAACTTCGAACAATGATGACGAAACTAGCAGTGAAACAGCCCCAACTCGTGAATCGATCTTCACCATTATTGCTCCATGATAACGCAAGACCCCTCACTGCAAGAGAAACCGTTGTAACTCTACAGGAGCTGCAGTTAGAAACCATACGTCATCCTCTGTACTCGCCAGACCTTGCTCCAACGGACTACCATTTTTTTCGTGATTTGGACAACTTTCTACGTGATAAAAAAAATTCTTCCCAGAAGGCAGTACAAAATGCTTTCACACAGTTTGTCGTATCTAGATCCCCAAAGTTCTATTATAAAGGCATAAATGAACTTCCGTTTAGATGGCAGCAATGTATAGATAATGAGGGTAAATATTTCGATTAAATAAATATGGTACATCTTAGAAAAACGAGTTTCAATGCTTCAGTACAAATCGACAATTTTATATTTTAACCCCTAATAATTATTAATGCCACGATAGTATGTCCTGATGATCCTCCTAATAGTATATTATGATGTATTTTGATTCACTTAAATATTATATAACTTCCTTATATTTTTGTGGTAACTTGATCCCTGAGGATAAATGCAAGTGCGAGTGCTATTATGAGGTCCTGAGTTTTTAAAGTAAAGTAGTGTCTAAAAGTTTATCGTGCAAAAGACATGATAATAAATGCTTTTTGAAGACAATAATTGTTTTATTCTCTTCGTTTATTTGGACTTATATTAATTTGGACTGTATTAGACGCTCATAATCACTATTGAGGTGTTGCTGAAAATCAGCGCTGTATCGCAAGCGGTACAGCATTATGCTGAGCAACATCTCTTTTTAATGAGCACTGCGACGCACATTGAACAGCAAGGGCTCCATGTATAAATGTGTATTCGATATTATATATAATAATATATTAAGTAATAGTATATGTAATTAATTAACGTATTATAATGTAGTAATTCATATAGGTATATAATAATGTATATAAGTATTATTTATTTATTTTTATTATTATTAATTTATAAATACATTTATTACTGTTACACACAAATTTTGCATTATAATAGTTTTGATTGCGCGTTGCAATGCTTCATTAAAATAAAATATTTCTTTCTTTCTTTCTTTCTTTCTTTTAGAATATAGATGGCAGACGTTCAATAGTAGTTTAAAGTCCGTATAAAGTAGTATAATTTCAATGAGTACACATTTCCATATAAGTATTTTAAGTTATTATTTAGTTCAAAAGCTGAAAAAGTTACAATTCCTGGCGGCCGCCATCGCCGTCTCACTTTCACAAACCACGTCAACTTCAAAACCGCTTTTATACATAAATTTACTCAGATCGATACGATTGAACATCATCAAATCCCAAGTTTTCTCACAACTCGGAAAATTTCGCCTGCGAAGCAAAACTTTTAATAGAAGTAGTCAAACACAACATTATCGGCAATTTGACAGTTCGACGTTAATTGTAAAGCTCGTAGGTTCGACGCTCGGCATTGCTTATTTAGGACACGCCCAAATTATACGGGGCAATTTGACTGCTTTCTTCTTATACAAACTATGACTGTAGATATGTTCCTAATTAACGATAAAAGATACCGTAAAATGTTCAGTAATTTAGTCATCTATATCATGCATATTTAATAAACAACAAGGGTAAATCCACAAACATTCCAAATCTGGATTTTCTGAACTATATGTATTTCTACTCTACGAAGGATCACTGCCAAATAATGTGTTGTGATACTAAATACATACCAAATAGTATGTATTTAGTTTTTGTAGCGCCACAAATATGTTGGCATGATAGATTTTACAACTTAATTTTTATAACATGTTGTATGTAACTTAGGGTTAAAAACAACATAACATTAGGCGTCAATCTAACACCTGTCTAACGTCTACTGTAATTAGTGTCAACATACAAAGAACATGTTTTACAAAGGACGACGCGCGACGCCTTGAGCGTGTCGTATGCTTGTTTTCACCCTAGTGAATAAAATATTGCTTTTTATAAAAATATAAATGGTATATGGAAAGCAAATAATAAAATGTAAACGTCAATATTCTGTTACACTTTTTATTCTGTGGATAATATAATAAAATCTGTCGGTCAATCGTGTGACGCGTATAAAAAGGCATTTTCCGACAAAACTTTTTCACAAAACTGAAGGCAAATTTCAATCGAAACCAAATTACTTAACCTTTTATTTTTATATACGAAAATACTCACAATCTGTAAACATTGATTGGTATAACGTAACAAACATGGTTTAAATAAAAGTCCTGGGGAAACAACGTTTCAAAATTTGTATACGTTTGAGTCCCGATTGTGTACCTAATTGATTGGTGAGCGATCAACAGGTTTTTGTAGAACTAACACAAATGTCCAAACTATATGTACTAGTTTAATACTAATTTTGGTGCTTCATTGAATTTATTTTTTTAGCCTTTTCACATATATACATAGTCTCACGCCTATGGGATAGGCAAGCTCCACGAAAAGGTGGGCAGAGGTGTTTAGTTTGCACTTTACGCCACCTATGTCCTCAGGTCCTACGTAATAGAGGGCGAGACTATTGCCGTTTTTCAGGCACAGTTCCAGACTCCGTTTTGCTACTGAAAATTGCAAACAGAAAAGCGCAATAACACCTCACTACCTGGTCTCCAGCATAAATGCATATTTATGTAGCGGAACTACATCCTACTAAGACAGGTAACTAATCATTGTTTATACGACTGGTAGGAAGCGATTACCGTAGTCTATGATTGTTTGGAATTAAAGAGTAATCACACGTGTATTCTATTCTATGAAACTCTTACTTACATACATACATACATAGATCCACGCCTGTTTCCCAGAGGGGTAGGCAGAGACTACGGATTTCCATTTGCTACGATCCTGACACACTTCTCTGGCTTCATTCACTTTCATCACATTCCTCATACACGCCCGTCGGTTCAAGGTGCTCTTAACCTGGCCTTTGTCCAGAACGCCTCCGATCTGATCAAGAAACGTTCGCCTAGGTCTTCCTCTTGCGACTGTTCCATTCACACTAGCCTTATAAACTTTCTTAGTCAGTCTTTCCTCGTCCATTCTTTCTACATGCCCAAACCAGCTTAACATACTCTTTTCTATTCTTGTCACTATATCCACTTTCATGCCGCATCTCTCTCTAATCACACTATTCCTCCACTATTCTTTCAGAGTCACACCACATATATTTCTCAGCGCTCTCATTTCTACAGCATTTATTCTGCTCTCATGCTTCTTTTGCCATACCCAACTTTCACTTCCATACATAAGTGTGGGAACTAATAGTCCTCTATGAACAGCCAAACGTGCCTTTTCGGAAACATTTCGACTGTTCATAAAAGCGCGTAGAGCTCCATTCACTTTGTTTCCCGCAATCGTTCTTCTTTCAATATCTCCCTCATGTTTACCATCCCTTGTAAACAAAGTACAATCTTTTAAATCTTTTAAACAATTGTCCATGTATAGGTTAAACAGCCAAGGTGACGCTACACATCCTTGTCTAACACCTTTTTCGATGCTAAACCATTCTGTGTAGCTCCCATTTATCCTAACACAAGCTCTGGAATCATCATAAAGAGATTTCAGAGCTCGCGTGAGGGTGCTATTCACTCCATACATGGACAATACCGACCAAAGTTCATTCCTCACCACTTTATCATAAGCCTTTTCCAGATCCACGAATGCGCAATAGACCTTTTGACCTTTGGCCAAAACTCTCTCGGCTATGCATCGTAAGCAAAAGACCTGATCCGTACATCCCATACCCTTTCGAAATCCCGTTTGTGAATGCCATATTTTCTCGTCGGTTACTTTCACAACCCTTTCAATTAACACTTTCGCATATAATTTACCGACGACGCTGAGCAAGCTAATGCCTCTATAGCTTTTGCAATCTTGCTGTGAACCTTTTCCCTTGTATAAAGGTACTATGACGGCCTTGCACAAATCACTTGGTACACGGCCGGTATTCCAGCACAAGTTAAAAAGGCGGCACAACTGAGTTGCTATGAGACTCTGTCCAGCTGTTAGCATTTCGACTGTAATCCTATCATACCCACCAGCCTTGCCTAATTTCATGCTTTTCAAAGCTTTCATTATTTCATCCATATTAATAGGGCTTTCATCATTACTACTATCATTATCATTCATTTCGAAACTTTGCCCTTGCCATTCTTCTCTTTCAAATAAACTTTCAAAATATTCCTTCCATCGCTTCAGTACGCTCTTTTCTTCATTCAGTAAACTTCCATTCTTATCTCTGATTAATTTCAGCTCTGTGGTTACGGTTTTACCTTTTACTCTTACTTACCGGTTGAAATATTACGACGATTTCTGTTAGATGGTGGTACTTCTTCACTCTCTCTTCTCGATTGGAGAATTAGGAAGAGATCGTCATTGGCAATTGTTTGTTGTTGGTTTACAAAACAATTGCCAATGACGGTCCCTTTCTCTTAAATCATGAAACGGATATTGTGCTTTTAAAAATACTTCTCTTATTTCTACAATCATGCATCTGTTATAATTTTAAAATATTACGGATTAAAGTATGAAATTGCCAATTTGTACTGAACAATTGAAACTCGTTTTTCTAAGATGTACCATATTTATTTAATCGAAATATTTACCCTCATTATCTATACATTGCTGCCATCTAAACGGAAGTTCATTTATGCCTTTACGATAGAACTCTGGGGATCTAGATACGACAAACTGTGTGAAAGCATTTTGTACTGCCTTCTGTGAAGAAAATTTTTTATCACGTAGAAAATTGTCCAAATCACGAAAAAAATGGTAGTCCGTTGGAGCAAGGTCTGGCAAGTACAGAGGATGACGTATGGTTTCCAACTGCAGCTCCTGTAGAGTTACAACGGTTTCTCGTGCAGTGTGGGGTCTTGCGTTATCATGGAGCAATAATGGTGAAGATCGATTCACGAGTTGGGGCTGTTTCACTGCTAGTTTCGTCATCATTGTTCGAAGTTCGGCACAGTAAACATCTGCTGTAACTGCTTGACCAGACCTGAGAAAGCTATACTGAATAACACCATGAAGAGACCACCAAATAGTTACCATTACCTTTTTATTGGTAAGCTTTGCTTTAGGGCAATGTTGCGGCGTTTGACCTGGGGTCAGCCATTGCATTTTTCGCTTAAGGTTATCGTAAAGAATCCACTTTTCGTCACATGTCACAATTCGATCCAATATTCCTTCATTTCTGTACCGATTTAACAAGGCAACACAAGTTTCAACACGCATTTATTTCTGCAGATCAGTCAAATCATGAGGCACCCATTTTTCATATTTTTTTATCTCATTGATTTGATGCAAATTATCCAATATTGTAATATATATGTAATAACGTTAAACCATGCCGCTAATTCCTGGGTAATTTGACTCGGATCGGCTTCCACTATCTCTTTCAATTCAGCGTTATTCACCTGTGTGGGCGGTCTTCCACGTGGTTCGTTCTTCAAGTCGAAGTTTCCATTACGAAAGCGTTTAAACCAAAAACTCACGGTGCGTTCATTAGCAGTCTCCTCTTCAAACGCAGCGTCGGAAATCGTATTCAAAATTGACTCGGATTTTCGAAGTATCCATCTTTCCCGTCTAAACTGAATAAAAACAAACAGTTGAAAGTCGAAAATCGAATGTTGCACATTTTTTAAAAGAAGAATTTTATCGGTATCATGCGAAAATCTCACACCATGAAAGTTTTATGTCAGTTCAAAGTATCTCTTACTATACAACGGCAACTTCATACTTTAACCTCTATTAATATGCTGCATACTTAGTTCTGAAGAATAACATACGAGTCCTTGAAACCTCCGAACCAAATTGAATCAAAAAGAGTTCACCGGTATTTGTAATTATAACATTATAATTGTTTATCATGTGCGAATAACTTTTCACTGCCATATTTACAATAGTAGTAATAAATATGACTTTCTATATTAAATTGAGCTAACAAAATATCAACTAACTCCATACTTAACAATGAAAGTTTAACATTGAATCAGTTTTGACTTCGGCAAGTTTGGGCGTTGTGAAAACACTTGCTACGTACACACATTAGATAAAAACAGAGAGAACGAAAAAAGATAAAGAGTCGAACGTTAGAAAGCTTCGGATTAAAAGAAAAGCTCGCAACTTTTGTTGAGTTTTCCGATTACTTAAACCTTCCAGTTTGGAGACGGTTAGCGCTCAGTCTATGTACTTTGTAAGTATATCGTGGATGAGGAAAACGGAATAAAGAATGAAATACAGACTTCAGTTTGTTGGCGTTTCATTAGATTCAGCTTTCAATCTTGTAGTTCATGCAGTCGCTTATCGAATACAAAAGAAAGTATAAGAAGTTTTACGTGTATTCTTAAGAAGTTCATCATCGTGATTTGACAATGTTATTGTACCTGTGAATGCTTGTAACAGAGGAGTATCACTTGCGTCACCGTGCCTTAAATAAAGAAGTTGCTACTGTCAGATCAGGGAATGACTTGTGCGGGAATCGAACCCGCGACCTCAGGGGTGGCAGTCGGTTACACTAACCACTACGCCATCGAGGCAGACAATAGCGAATAGCGTTGTATCGCCTAAGAAGACGCGTAGACAGTAGAATACACCACTGCCTCATCATTTGCGCAAAACCTCTTGTTTGTAGTCGTCATTATTGACGTACAGATTATTGCCATTATTCAAAGTCCTTTTATAATATAAAATTGGTAAAATAACAAGAAATCATCCAAAACAATTACAGAAGCCAACATTGGCATACTGTTTTGAGAAAATAAATACAAGTAATGCATACAACATTTATGGTCCCCGTGGCAACACCCTAAGGCTGTATTCACACCCCCATTACCTAAATAGAGAAGATATGACCCCATCACTGAGTCTAACTGCGATTCACACGCTCGTTCGGAATTGCTCCAATAAAAATCTATTACGACGGAATCGGGCAGCAAATGATATTTGTTAAGCAAAGTCGAGCCGGCCTAAGTAAACAAGCTACCCAATAGAGCAATAGCTTGCAATAGTTTCTGTACCAACTTACACTGCTGGCCCCAAAGTTGGACACACGCGGTTAATAATAAATATTCAAATAGTTTCTAATAAAGTTACACACCCGTTTACGGGTCCAAAACTGAGTTTAATATGTAAGGGGACTGACTACCTACTATGAAGTTATTTATAGAACCTATGTATTTAAATAGGAACCTATGTCTATAGTGACAAAAGCCGTTTCAATTTGATTTTATTCTATTTTCAGATAAATGATAGTACGGTGTGTTTTTTTAACGGTTATCACATTCGAATCGTGATTGAAAAAGGCTGTATGTTTTTATTTTAATGTACTATGATGTTTAGGTTTTAGTGAGAATGGAGATTGATTCGATGTTACAATCGGTTATTTTAATAACATTTTAATACCCTGCTCGATGAAGTAACCTCACCATAGACTAATATTTTAGAAACTTTGCTGGTATTAAAAGCCAGCATAAGTTTAAAAAAAACGATAATGAACAATTAAAATAAGCCAGCTAACCAAATAATAACAACATTTATACAGAAAACCGTCATAAGGTTTATAACACTGTCACTACGTATCATTACCACAATTGTTGAAAATCACCCGATTTTTTTTTATGTCGCGTCCCACCCTTTGTACACTAACTACTATACTAGTTCCTGTGTCACGAGAGACTTTACCAACATTCAAACAAGGGACACAAAGAACACCCGAGGGTAGACCAACGTGGGTGGACCATATGCCAGTTTAAATAGATATCCAATAAGTGATTAATTAATTATAATATTGATATCAACAATGACAACCAATTTCGTACCTACTTTACTACTATACTATCTACTTTCATATTTATATGCTGTATTGTAACAATAAAAATTATTACATTTACATTTTGATGTTATAGACCACTTCAGATGCCGCCAAAAGATCGCAGCCTAATAACTGGATGCACTCCCCCTACTTATTGATTTCAGAAATCGTTAAAAAAAATTACATTTGTTGCATTACAGCAACAAAGTTTATGTCACAGGAGCCAGTTACCATTATTACCCGACGACACTTATCTGCCGTCTATGTAACATAATAAAGGAAAAATGCTTCATAATATTAAATGTCAACATCTTGATGGCAAAACCATATGGACAAAACGTTTTAGTCCATTGGTTTTCAATAGCATTATATATTCAATGAACTAATTACTGCAAAGGTAAGATAAAATCGAAGGTGGGTTCATTTTAGTGCCTCAAGTGCATACCTTTGCCAGTGTCCCGAGGGCGCGGAGTGTTGTCCCCGGTAATACCGACGTTTTCTATTGCGCTGCGTAAACAGCGCAATCGGATGATTGCGCTACACGAACAGACGGACAAACGTAAGGTAAGGATCCACGAGAAAAATTGTATTGCTTGATTTTGAAAGTTCCTTTTTCGAGTTTTCTAATTCGCGCCTTTAGTATTGAGTGACGGTTAAATCCGCCATCAAAATGTGAGTTAAAATGCTAGTTTTAATAATATTGTCTTCTGTTTACGCGAATATTATTCATTGAAATTAAACTGCTACATACGGATTTTATCGCGTTGTTTATTTGACACTTTATTACATCATCTTGAAAATTGTTACACTACTACTACTATTAAACTTTACTAATTTTTAAGCTAATTAAATTATTATTAAAACTATTTAGATTTAATTTAATTTTACACTTTCCCCGACGTTTCGGTTGCTTTTCAGCAGCCATGGTCACGGGGAGACTAAGATGGTAGTTGTCTCAATGTTCCAGTGTAGTTATTTTAAAGTACCCGAACATAATTTAATCATTGGTGTTTCTATTTTAAAATTATGTAATAATGTGTCAAATAAACAACGCGATAAAATCCGTATATAGTAGTTTAATTTCAATGCTATTTTTAAATTATTGTATTTAATTCAAGTGCAATTAATCATTGTAATCATCATCATTATCGAAATTTAATTATCAGACATATGTATACCAGATTATTTTCATTTCCGTAAATATGCAAATACGTTAATAATTACAAAACGAAATTAATAGATAGTACTCCAGACAATTTGAACTATAAATTATTTTTTTAATTTATCAATATATGAATTACAAACTTCTCAAAACTTAAACACAAGAAAAATATAGTGTGTAGAATGGTATTGATTACTTTATAACTTCAATAGACTGGTGATAAAATAGACCATACGCCACTGTGACTTGATTCTTTGAGTTTAAAACATTCGACTTAGTTCTAAAATACAAGATCAACGCTTAATAATCACATACAAAATTATCTAACGTCATATTACAACAAATTCATGTTACTTAGCGCTCAGTTCGGTAAATCGAAAATCATAATTCTTTTATGAGAAAAATGCTAACAAAACACGCAACCATCTAAAAACATATTGATCAGCTATCTGATCAATATGTTTTGGTTGCTATCAACCACATAGCAAAAAGTAAACAAAATAGGTTAAGTAATGTCTTTCATGTAAAGCTAGCGGGATAGTAGAACGTCTGCCTGAATGCCGATACCGTGTAAATTATTCGCCTTCACTCCTAGACTTTCCCTACGGAAACAACTTTTATACTTTCAAAAAAGCAACTAAAAGGAAACTATTTGAAGAGTACAAATTAAATAATATTTAAGTCCTATTCAAAGTGAGGGTGGCTAGAACCGGGGGAGGCTTCTCGCATTTTTCCTCCCACCCTTTTTCATCGTCACCTCCGGCCATCTGAATATTAATGAATAGAATTAATTGATTGAGGGGAGCCATCAATTATTCCCGACATAATTTTATTTGCACACTGTTAAAAGTTTGCGATCGTGTACTATGCAGATTAAGAAAAGTTTTTTAATTTTCATCACAATTTTCGGAACGTGGGCTAAATAGTTTAACTGGTGACTTTCGTTTTTCGAAGGCGAGGTGTTTTGGTTCAATATGCCATGATTAATCAATCATGTCACTTGAAGAATGATTAATTAATTAGTGCCATCTAAATACAACGGGTTCCAGAAAGGTGTGATTATATTCAGGCTTTTATAGTGAATAAAGCCAACATTGAGAACAAATTAAAATTAATGGCTTTTTACAGGATGAGCAATAATTGATCGATGGTATCGAATTGCATCTTTATGGATACAATAAATAGTTCTTCTGCAAAACTAGCTGTTGATTTTTGAATTTATGATTTCATTGTGAATAATACTAAACTTATTATTATACGTGTACCTATTCCTCAAAAAGATGCTTCTATGCAGCCAGCATTAGGGAGAAATATCGCTCTGTCAACGGCAGACATTTCTTTAAGAAATATCTGGAACCCCATCTCTTCACTGAAAAACAAGTTTAGTTTAGGTGCGTTTATCTGTAGGGTAAAGGTGCTCAGTCAGTTAAATTACGCCAATATGAGCGCATTCTCACAATTATCTAAAGAGTCCGCTGTGCCATACTTCTAACGGTTATCTTCTCCATAAGTTCTGATTTTTCTGCCGTGTATATTATGTAGGTTGATAGATCGGATTTTATATACTTTACCCATGACATTTGTAAGTAAAACAGAACAATAAAATCTAAATCATCAAGTCAAGCTTCATCCAATCAGTGCCAATATCCCGTACGAGATTGTGTCTCGTTCAAAGTCCCGGTAACAGAATGTTGTGTGCCGTCGCCTCTCGACGAGTATGCTAAACACTCGGCTAGGTGTCAAGTGCTGAGGACAACACGCCTTAAGTTCAAGAACAGCCTTAATCAACAAACGAAGCAAATGTTTGAACGTGAAATAGAATTTGAATTGTTTTCTGTTCGATCTGTTTCTTGTTGTAGACGGCGAAAAGGGCGTGATGATTTTTGTTAAGGAAAATAACTTCTGGAACGTTTTCATTTAGTATATCTCAATACTAATTTAACTTGAATTTTTATTTGCAAGCCAAAGAAAATATATGTACAAATTACTTTTAGAACTCTTAAATTATTTCACACTTTTCATACAAGTTCTTTGTCAATTATACTCACATCATCATCTCTGATAATCACGCATATATATAATATAGTCAATGAGTTTTAATTATTGTGAATATGTTTAACAAGAGACACAAATCGTAGTCACCTAGCCAATGCCACTGGGCCGAGTGATATGGGTTCAATTTCCATACGGGATGAAAAATTGTGTGACAACAAATAATTATTCCGAGTCTGGATGTTCTTTGTGTCCGTTGTTTGTAGGTTTGTGAAGTTGCTTCGACACAGGATATAAACCTGGTACAAAACATGCTTTTAAAATAATCAAAATATAAACATAAACATATCAGTACAGACTCTCCTAAATAATTTAAAAGGGACCAAATAAAATTTTGCGCCACGCTACAAAAATATAGGTACTACGGCGATCCACTTCCCATAACCACGCAAACCAAAATTATAATTTCCCCCACGGACATTTAGATACGGTAATAGCTCCTACATATCAGAGGCCAGTTTCACGTGGGTATATTGGTAATGTTTTTATATTATATGTGTGTCGACGTCAAGGGGCGCTCGTTATGGCGGGAACGGTAGCCATTACCGCGCAAACTACTTCTCTAAATAATAGGCTCTACCGGACGATGTGTGTGGTATAAATTATAATACAAATGCTCATTGTATTGGATGAGCTGTACTGGGGTCCAGAGGTATCTATTTAGTTCGGTCGCTTTGTGACACCGTCATTATAAATCTGCAAAACCATGTGTTCAACGTTCGAATAAAGTTAGTTGGGACGCAGAAGAAGTTTATAAAGACTATGTGGATAAATGGACACTATGATGTAAAGGCGGAATGTTTATGAGGTAGACCTATGCTTATCGGTTCGTAGAACTGGCTTGACTAGATTTAGAAACAGGAGAAAATAATAAGTCTTTTGTTTTCACACGTAGAAAGAGCTGATTTTCATCTGCAACGATTATTTAGGCTACTTATTTCTTAATTTACTATAAACTTCGGTTTACCAATTAATCTAAATTGATCATATTTGTAATTCACCATTCATGTGCTATCAAATAGTACCCCGCACTAAATTGCAGCATTTAATTACGCCACACCCTAAATGAACAGCGATTAAACTTTAACCCCGGATTTGTTTCACTAAATGTGATATCTACATAATCCCTAACCACAAAGTAGTCAACCAAAAAACGTATACCTGCACACGTGGCTACTCCTAATTACCCCACATTAATATCATTTAAACGCATAAACAGAAACTAGCAGCACAAAGCAGTAAAGGGCTGCACAATTAGCTGATCGTTACTAAACAAAGGCAACATTAGGGAATCTCGGTGTGTCATTGTTGGGGCGAGCAGCCCTAATGCATGGCCAGGGTTGTCTCGTAGCGCTGAACCTTAACGACTGACCACTGATATCGTTTTAGGCCGACATTCCTATTTTGAATCTGTAGCCTATATTGATGCTTTCTTTGCCACAATTCTCCTTCTCAAGATAGAAGTAAAGTCAATCTAGTAAAAAAGGTCACAAACACATATAAGATATTAACAGACAATAAAAAAGCGTGTATGTAAATTTCTTATTAGTTTTATAAATACAAAGCTGGTACGCTATTAAAATAAAGTTTGGTGTAAATAAATATTAGTTTGAGATTTAAATGCATAATTAGTTAGAATCTCTCTTAGCCTGCACTTCTAAAATCTAACTATGAATAGAATGAAACAGAATATTTTCTTTGCAGTATGTCAAGTATTAATCAAACTTGTTTATCTGCCACACATGCGCCGTCGATAATATATTAGTGGTGTCTAACCGCTAGGTACTATTACTAACCGAAAATAGATAAATATTTTGACTGGTTTTAGTTTGTGTAGATTTACGATGTTAAACTCCTTTACGAACTGCATAGGTACTTCTACAGATGAGAAAACTGCAGTCTGCATTCAAAGAGAGTTTACTAGAGGACTTTCCTCTGTGTTATAGTTTTAAACAAATATATGAGTGTATCCTGTCATATGGCCGCAGTAGCAAAAAAAATCACTAAGAACACGCAATCCCTAACTGTGTCCTGTTAAAAAGCATAACTGCTGAAATCTGGATATAATTTCTATTTTGACAAAGTTTTAGAACCAAAAAGGCATAGTGTCCTCCTGGCATTGGACAATTTCTATTTCAGATGGTGCCTCAGCCAAAAATAGCCAAAAATTTAAAGTTTAAGTATTCAGCTCAACAGACCGCCAAAAACGAAGGAGAGATAGAAGAGAGAAGATAATATTATAGTGAAACAGATAAGATTCTCTTTTATTACAATACATACAAAAATAATAAAACCAAATTTATTATAATGTAGCGTTGCAAAGTTATTAATTACTGCTAAAGACTTAAAAGGGACAATTATTATCTACAAATGTGACTATGAAAAAAAATAAGCATGCACAAGTATAATCTTTATGAATTCTTTTCAACAAACTAACGTAGGGTTATTCGTATAGTCGAACTTTCGGCTTCAGCTAAAAGTTATGGTAATAACCAAAAATGTATCATTGATGTAAACTTAACCTTCTTTTGCCCACGCCACCTTAATGTTACAAAACTATTCTGATCTTCTAATTTGTTAGAGCTAAAATGGATACTCGAACTACCTGATACCATTATAGAAAAGAAATTTAAGTAGAAAATCATGTAGTACATTGTATGAAAAAGTCGCGTCCATTGTCAACCCTAGCGCAGCCGCAGCCGGGGCACATAATGAGCATATTACATAAAAGAGCTCACTCCATTCAGGGAATAAATTAGATTCGCACAATGGACACTTCAGACGTCTTGCCAATAATTATTGTACATACAATGCAGATTGTACCTAATTGGTGATACGCTGAGAACAATGTTCTATAAATATTGCTTAGAAAAAAAATCAGTATCTACTATACTCTTAAGAATTTTGGAAAAGATCAAAGCAATAGCTAACAACTATAAAAAAATTATTTTCAAGTAAGTATTTTCAAAAGATTAAATGTCCAGAGACTTCTTGAATACCCCAAGTTGACCATACCGTACTATACAGGTCTGAATTTACTTTGAGATTATTTGGAATAATATCTTATGACAGCCTGAGCCATTGATTTGATTGACTTTTTATTAAATCAAACCCTGAATACGTCACCGTTACTGATGTAAAGAGTAGATTTTGTTTTTATTTTTATGTTGCCAGTCAAAATGACTACACTCTACCTGATAGTAAGCAGTCGTCTAGTCCACGAGCAGAGCTCTTCACACTTCTTCCTTATTATAGCTGAAGTTGTGCCGAGGTCTTTACTATAACGGCCTCAGGAGTTGTCAGGAGTTGCTTTTTTACGCCACGCTTAAAGGACTAAGGATCAAAGGAAGATGAAAACACTTACACTTCCTATATATATATATATATATATATATACATATATATATATATATATATATGTATAAACTAACTATCTGCTACATATTTTATAAAGACAGCAGTAAGTATGTCTCAGCTGTTACTGTAGCCTACAAATGCTCACTACACCAGATAGGACTATCGAATCAAGTTAATCAAGCAAAAACCAATATTTTACAAACCTAAAATATGGCCACACCTTACTACTATATCCTGTATAAAACAACAATGTATATAACTGACACACATAAACCATAAACTGAAAATGTATTCCCATGGAGTGCCTCGCCGCCTACTTTAAAACGTAATAGGTAGCTTATCGTAAAGAACGTTCGTATACATTCTTGTTCTACAGGGAGGATCAACTGAACAACGAACTTTGCCATTTCTTAATGACAAGCCTCTTCATGATCTTCCCATCAAACCGCCATTTTTGTATGGCAAGGAATATTTTAGCTACCTCGACGGTCATCAATCACAATTTGATATTGATAAAAACGGAGTAAAGTATCTTGTCGAAAATTCTGTTCCAATTAAATAATCAGCGAAGCTTTAACTTGATTGATATTTCTGCGAAAATAAGTTGGCCCTTAAAAATGATTAATGAAGTTTAAATTCGGTGACACTTGCCCGTGATAGGGAGGAAGTTTTTTTGAGTTTCCCACGGTGAGATTTAGAGGATTTGTGGCAAACGCCTTCCTTTATTAGGTGGTAGGCGCTTTGAAAGTAAAGAAGAACAAGTTGTGTAGTAATAATAGTAGATATATTTTGAATACGTTACAGCTTCTAGCCGTAACAACGAGAAATAATTGCAGACTCCGAGAGTCAGACATAAGCTATTTTACCTTATTATGTGCAGTATGTAGATGAGCTTCTTCTTACATAAGATGAAGGGAAACAAATATAGATCTACCTACTTTCAAATTCTACGCGTACGAAGTTGCGGGAGAAGCTATTTAGTTGGATGACTAGTAACAAATCAATATACTATTGTATCAATCAAAATAATACTTTTCTGTAATAAAGTATTATTAATTCGACTACAGTACAAGAAATATGGAAACAGATTTTTGGGTCGTAACGGTTTATGGATTTTTTCGCCAAGCATGTCACACACAATGTAATAAGACAGAACAACTATGGACTCTCCCAAATGCTGACAAGAGCATAAAAATTAAAAGCCTTTGGGCCTTTCACGAACGCACAAAACAATGTCTTGTTGTATAAGTACTTAAACCACCAAATAACTCTGGTAATTCATTTGTTTCACTGCAAAATCAGTTATAATAATAAGCATAGATAAAGTAATAAAGTGAATGTATATATATGCTCTATATAAAGATATAGAGTAGAGCTTTTGTGTGCTTTGACGTCTTAACTACTCGACCGATCATCATGACATTTCACATACACGTTGTCAAGGGACAGAAAAGGACATATGGTTTCATCCAGAACATAGTACTGTTCCCGAGGGATAGCTTGTCTACTATACATGTATGTCGTCCTATGGCTCTTCTACCTTCTATTATTCCTCCAAATATCAGTCATTAAGACAATTAAATTACATATTCTTCGCCTACTTGTCTTATTCAACAATCATATAATGCCTTATTTGTGTGTTCATGTTACGTCAGTAGGTCGCTAACGCGAACGACGCGCCCCAGGTATTATGCGGGAATTAAGATTAATATGACTGTATACCTACACATAATTCCTCCACACAATCTCCATGTATTGTAACTATTGTGTACTAACTAATCCCCTAGCCTACCTGTTTACCTCTCTCAAATCGATGTTATTGCAGCCGCGAGTAAATAGCACAACATTATAATCGCGTCGCACCCTCTACCATTGTTTACCTTTGGATATGTTCGAGAATCGTACTCGATTCTCGAACTTTCGGATAGGTACTAAATCAGTTAATGGAATACGCGAGTGTTTAACAAAAGCCGTGCAAGCCATTGGTTAACGTAGTTCTTGGGACAAATAGTTGGGGAGTCTGAATATGTGGCAACAATATCTAGTGGAAGTGTGTGTAGGTATATGAAATCAGGCACAATGGCGAGCTTAATATTAGTACAAGTATTTGTATTATTATGTCAATCGAAGTAATACAAGTTTTGATATAGTTGTCCATCTGATAAAGTTTAATATATTTCAAAAGCAGAATGCAAGTGCAATATACATAGATAAACGAATAGCGAGGTCAAGCAATGTTGAGTGCGGTCAGTCTATAGATGAGCGACCGCTTAGTGGTATGTCATCTGAGCGTCTCCGTGCTTCGGAGGGCATGTAAAAGTCGGTCCCGGTTGTTGTCAAAATGACAGCAGTCGTTAAGTCATGTCACAGGCCTACGGGCGGCTTGAACAACTCTTGGCAACAGATTGGCCGCTAACCACATGAAAAGAAGAAGAAGAGTCGCCTTCCCCGCTTACGTGATCATAATATCGAGTTATCTTACTCCTTGCCCAAGTTCAAATCAATATTAGTCGATAAATTCATGTAATGAAAATTCATTTACATATTCAAATTAATATGATTTAATTTAATTACTTATCCAGTTTAATTTAATTATGATAATTATTATTTTATATTTTTATTAATTACTGTTTCGACATTTACAATTTTATAGTAATTTGTAATCAATATTTTTTTATTAATTTTCCTGTTTTAATATTATTTATAAACAAAACTTGACAAATTTGTAAACATTGAGCATTCGTTTCTTTTAATTCGACATTAGTTTTGTTATTTTAACAGCATTATTTGTTTGCATGTTTGTTGAATGTATGTACCATATGTCATACCACTTTTTAACTTCTCATCATTTATTAGTTTTATAACACACGAGCAAAGATTATAAGTATTTTATTTTTTGTTATTGCATGTCTGTGTAGTGACCTAATTGTAATAGTAGTAACCAATTTCATTTTTTTTTTTACAACTATCTTGGTAAACAAGCATACGGCCCACCTGATGGTTAGTGGTCTATAGACGCCTGCAACACCAGAGGCATCACTTGCGCGTTGCCGACCTTTTAGGAAAGGAAGTCGGAAGGAGAAGGAGCGTGAAGGGGTAAAGAGTGTGATTGGGCCTTCGGCACTCTCACTCACCGAACGAAACACATATAGGAATATATCGAAATATAATAATAAATGGTAGGAATACTGCTATTTCACGTCAATATACTGTGAGAGGGTAGTCCTTCCCCGGTCGAGCCGGCCCGTTCATGCTGAAATCAGCGAGGCTCTACTAAATTATAATGTAAAAATTGTAATACAAAAATTTAAATTGTATTATAATGTTAGATATTTACTTTTAAATGAGCTCTTTAATATGTGAACAAATTTAGAGATAGAGGAGAAGGAATAGAGTTCTCGATTCCAAAAGTCGTTTAATAAATGATAAGATAAATAAACTGTGCTAATAACTTTTAAACGTAGTTTAAAATGCAACGCTGGCGTAAACGATACAAATTACTAATCTCTAAACAAAACAAATAAAGTAGATCTACACAAAATCGCTGTATAAAAGTATTGGACTAAAAGGCTAGGTGAGTAACAACGTACTTCAACAGAAGGCTATAGATCAATATGGAAACGAATTGAAGTGTTGTCAATATTGGAGCATTCCGACGGAGCTAATCTTAGCTGCACTTTCCAACGTTTTATGTGAACCTAGTTGAAGGAAATAACTTGGTATTTCCAGAGCTTTCAACTCAACAGTTCGTGTTTTACTGTTTCTGTTATATCATCGCCAACATTGTCGCGAACTGTATGGTTTTTTTATTCGATCTGTTTCATGTTTTCTCTCTATCGACGTTTGCTGTTTTTACAAGGTTGAATTTGAATTTGTTCATTTTTATTTTTTAATAGATTGGTGTCTTATATTTTCTAGAAAGTCATCGGCTGTGATGAATATCTAGCATCAAAATATCAAAGTTATCTGATCTGAAACTCACGTAACACCAAAATACTTGTTGACAACTGTTAAAAAACAAGACAGAGTCTGGCAATGGCCCAGTAGACGACAATACGCTCACTCTATCACAGGGACCTAAGATTTCAACTGGTAAAATGTGGGTGCGCTCGTATTTTATGAACTGTTTTGATTTAATACAAAATTAAGCCTCTTCTCTCAAGCTTATTTAATAAAAATAATGAGTAACTCAGTTATAAACTTAATTAAAGTTTCTTTAGCTATATTAGGCGGTTAATAGGTCACTTGTACACACATAACATTATTTGTGTCAATCATGGCACAGCGACGGGGTTAATAAGCTACTATCTACTTTAAGCCCATCTGTATACAAACATAGACATTTGCTTGGCGCCACAATAAAAGCAAAAAAACAGTAGAATAAATTATATTTACTTAGTTGTTTATATTGTCTCGTGGGTCCCACGAGAC
The DNA here is from genome assembly GCA_930367265.1 of Catocala fraxini. Classification (NCBI taxonomy): domain Eukaryota; kingdom Metazoa; phylum Arthropoda; class Insecta; order Lepidoptera; family Erebidae; genus Catocala; species Catocala fraxini. The sequence goes on from OV884029.1 coordinate 20,910,687, forward strand.
AAGATAAACAACCAAGTAAATCGTATAAAAATTTCGATCCTTTGTTTGATAATGATCAACTATTCAACAGATTGCTCAAAACGCAAACCATGTTTCTTATTTAACCATTTCTGTACGATGCTGTACGCAAACATCGTAGAATAAAAATAAAAAATATTACAATTTCAAATCCTATTATCATAAACACAGCTTAAAAATGAAAAATTCAAACGTTATTCTTATCATCGCCATATTTCTATTTAACACAGCGTACTATAACAGTAAGTCACATTAGCGTTCCGTATCGAAGTATGCCGCGGTCGCACGTACGCGCGATACTTTAACTCATACGCGACGCGTTTGCAACTGCAACACTACGACGGTGCGATGTCCGTGCAAGCGTGACTTTTTTGTTGCATCCTTTACAGTATGTACCTATGTGGGTAGAAGTTTATTTACGAATAAAATTTTATTAATATAAATTTGTGTTGCTTTTCTGATAAGAGGTTACAAAACAGAAAACTGCTTCAATAATATTTAATTAGATCATTAATATAATAATTACTTTATTTGAAAAAGGCACACTCGGAATAATTCCTCTATCGCGGGTTTCAACAGACTTCCTTAGGTCTGTTAAACCCCGCGATAGAGATATAGAAAAAAATAAAACAGTCTCGGCCTAACCTCTCTATATATAACAAATCTACATAACATATCTATGGAGAACTTTTAGATATGCAGGTTTCCCCACGATATGTTCTTTCGCCGTTAAAACAAAATATAATTGATGTTTTAGTACATACATAACTTTAAAAAGTTTAAAAAGCCAAACGTGCATGCAAACTCCATACTTGTCGATACGACACGGGTTCCTCACTCAGATAACAGAATATTCAAAGTTATTTCACGTTATATTGCAATCGTCCCACTTACGCAGTTGACCTCTTAATATTAAATTAAATAGCGGCAATTTCGTCACTTGGTCAATTTTATAAAATATCGTTAACCTTACCTTTGTTTTATCCCTCCTATCAGCAGTTCAAAAGAATCAGCAAAGGGTCTACAAATAAAAATAACAAGCTCAAAATCGTTTTGCGACACTTAATAAGTACAATGGCGCATTAGATTGGTTCATGTTTGACTTAGGCCTAAATAATATTTATTCAAAGCAATAACCTGGAAAATGTTATACATTAAATTTAATGGTAATACTATCATACTAAATTATAACTACGTCATGTATAGAATTACAAATATTAAATATTTGGTTTATTACCTAAAATTATCCTGACGTTCTCAATACCTTCCTACTGTTATAAGTGTTATAGTGTATTACACTGGAAAAGACTGTACTTTCAAAATGTAAGATTTATTATAGTAATAAGTATAATATTTTTAGCTCAGAGATTGACCACACCGAATATTACCTAAACAAAAAGAGACCGACTTAGCATCGGCGGCGGGCGACATATAAATTATCTTTATATTTCCTACACGGGCCGCGACAAGCCCGAGGTTTTGTCTTAGTCGCAGAATTAACAGCAGCGTGCAGGCTTTATGCACCGTGCGCTGTTTCAACCGTTCCATGTCGGTGGATCCAGCGCGAACTAAAAATTTCAACTTATTGCGTAAAATGAACAATAGTTTAGCGGCTTTAGCGCCGTTTCGGGTAATAAAACGGCAGTTTGCTGTTTCGTTCGCTGCATCTTTGTTTAATACAATACATGCATGTTGTTCGGATGATATATGGCGGTCGTACGGATAAAAATTATAGAGCAAAGAGCTTCAAAATGTATCGTTGAAACATCGTACTAAAAGCCTGGAAATGTAATGTAGACAATTACTTATAAGCTCAAACTGGTTTATATACTCTATAAAGGCTCTCTATAATGTTTACCTAAAAGTTACAGTCATGTGACTGTAACTTTTCAGTTCAGAAAATCTTGCGGCTAATAGATACGATAGTGCTGTGTTGAATACAGTTGCTTTACAGTAGTTAATATCAGCTGTACTAATATTATAAAGTGGCAACATTCATTCTATAAACATTCTTTCAATGATCACTACAAGTAGTGTACCTAACACTACGTGCATTTTAAAATAAACACGAAATATGTTATCTCTAATAGCACTGAAAGAATATGGTTCTGAAGGGACAAGGAATGTGAAATAACGTGGATTAAATACCAAAGGGATGAAGTTATGAATGGAATCATAAAGATAATTCAAATCAAAATAGTAAACCAGTCTTAAAAAGCAGCGATAGCCTAGTGGGAAACCGTTGGACTGCCACGCAGAGGTCTCAAGTTCGAACCCAAGGCGCGCATCTCTGACTTTTCGAAGTTATATGCGTATTATATAGTTAATTATCGCTTGCTTTAACGGTGAAGGAAGACATCCTGAGGAAACCTGCATGTCTGAGAGTTCTCCATAATGTTCTCGAAGATATGTGAAGTCTACCAACCCGCACTGGGCCAGCGTGGTGGACTATGGCCTAACCCTTCTCACTTTAAGAAGAGGCTCGTGCCTAGCAGTGGGACAGTTTAATACAGGGTTGATATTATTATTAAATACCTTAATAATCAATGAATATTATTTAGCTGTATCACGGAAAATGCCAAGTGGCTGAAACGTCAAACCTTTAAAAAGTGTATTTAAATGCATGATTGCGCTAATATACGTTTTCCGTAATATAAATTATTTAGCTGATCTTAAAGAGAACTTAACTATCCATATTTAATAATATTGACTTATAATTGTATTCATAATAATTCTTCCCTACTTATAAAGTCTTTTAATAAAAGATTTTAAGGCTCGCTTCATTCCTAGAATATACTAAACATAAATAAGGTCACACTTTTTTGGGTACATTTAGCATAATCGTTACTAAAGAATTATGTCTTCGACAGAATTGTAACAATCATCTAACTAATCATAACTTCTTAGATGACTTGACTTATAACAAATACAGCGTTCTTATTAAGAAGCTAATATTCTAGGACTTTTAGATAAGTCAGCCAGTCAATTATTAATATTACACAACTTGTATATGTAAAACAGGCCAAAAAGAAACTTTAAGTCTAAGGAAAGTATGAATTATAATCTAAATTAGTTTTGCTGTCATTAATATTAATATTTTGAGACAGACTAACATCAAAATTCTAATCAAACTAAAATTAAATACTCCTCTCACTACAATTCTAACTAAACCGGTCTCCAGACGAATCTGTTACAAATTCATGGACCGTAAGAGGTTACCACCAAACGCGTACGCGGGTTAACAAGAATCAACTGATATTCATATTTGCACAAGTGCTAGTGATGGGACAATAACCAATCGATTATAAAATACATCAAATAATTTATAGCTGCATTAAAATTCATAAATCGAACTCATTGGGCTTGACAATCCGAGCATGTATAGTGGGTTTTTTATCTCGATTCGTCGAAACGGATATACAGGCGAAAGAGTTTTTGTATTTTATTGGTTTTGGTGGCAGACTAGCCGGCCAATATGATGAATAAGTCTTTGTTGTATCCGCCGCTGTGCCTCTGCGGAGGATTGGACATTGCTAATGCTATCTACTATAAAGAAAGGGAGAACAGAAACAGCGACTGAAATAAACTATATAGATATAGTCGTACCGACCAACATTTTCCCCGAATAAATGTGTGTTTTTGTTATTATGTATTATGTAACCAGCCTCTGTGGTGGCGCAGTAATAGTATATGCGGTTGCTATGTATGAGGTCTCGGTTTCGATGCCCGAATCGGGCAAAGTGTTCTTAGGTTTAACTGTTTAATAAATTTCAGTAGCAGCATGGAATCTGGCAGAGCCTGGTAAATGGCAATAGGCTTGATTCCTATAACATGGGACCTCAAACATACGCTATCGAAATGACTATCTACTCTATTGGAGATATAAGCGTGAAACTATGTAAGTATCTACGTATTACAAGACTGTCATCAGCGTTAGGAAAGTAAAACACCAATACTATGGATGGAAGAATTTTATCGATATGTATCTATATACATATCGATCAAATTGTACGATATGTCGATATCTCGAGTAATCTAGGCCACATTATCAGAACTAAAAAAAATATAAGCTGAATATTCTGCAAAATGTATTTATTAATATAAACTTTGGCAAGCTCTGTATATCAACGCGTAAAAGCCTTTTCAGTCATCATATACAAACATCTTTAGATACTCGATTTTTTAAACGTCGCTTCTCAAAAGGCCAACAATTGTTTCAACTTAATACGAGGCTGACATTGGACTGGATCCCTTTTAAACAAACTATAAACAAGTGTGAATTTAGATTCGTTCCCTAAATATGTATGCAGGGTAACTGAATTTAGATAGCGCTTAAAAGAATAAACTCGTGTTTTGAAATGGTTCAGAACAACATTGGAATTGAAAGGTTGTTTATTCGTTACGTAATATATAAAGTTCTATCATGTTTATATATTCGTTAGATATCGTATATTAGATGGAACCATAAATAGCTTAGTTGCCAAGGCAACGACATCGTTTGGTAAGGTCGCTGGTTCAAATTCTGCATCATAGATCGTCTTTTTCGTATGTTATAATTTACAGTGTTATGTATATAACGTATTTTATTACGAATAGACAAGCTTCGCAATACTACCACTACTTTTGTCCTCAGAGATAAATCAGAAGACCTAAACCCGCAACGACTATAAATCGATCATATTATGTCATACATATTGTTACCTGGCCTTAACACGCGACGCAGTGGCAAGGGTATCACTTAAAATAATGCACCTTATGTACAATTTATTCAATCGACTAAATCATTATCGATACATTTTTTTAAAGTCGACTATTTTGCCATATCCCTAGCATGTGGGAATGAGTTGTCACATTTATGGCGTTTGGCGCCGCTCCATAACTGCGCCCATGAGAAAAATACGCGACGCCAACGACCATTACTTATAATATTGAAGCCAACCAAATTATTAACATTGTAAATCGAGTGTGGATCGAGTGCATGCCGTATGGAAATATAATCATACTGCCAGTAGCCAGTAGCTTTGCACATGTCGATAAATATAAAATTCTCGCATAATTTCTTATAATATTTTCGTCGTACACCGTAATATTGCAATAATGACTGCACGAATAGTGTAGTGGTTTGAGTGATCGCCTAGCCATTGCCACTGCATCGAATGTCGTAAGTTCGAACCCCACACGGTACAAAAGTGTGATCCACAAATAATTGGGCCAGTCTGGGAGTTCTATGTTTACGTTGTTAGAATTTTTCTAAATAACCTCGCGATACAGATTCATTTAAAAGTATTAAGTAAGTATATTGTTTTTTAAAGGAAATTACGTAATAGAATGCGTTCGCGCAGCAATTAGATAGGTAGTCCATTCCTAAGTTATAATAATAATAAGAGCGTCCGTAGTAGTATTCTCAACTCTGGCTTGCCTTGGTCGCCCAGTAAGAGAGAGGCCGCCAGAGCTATATGCTCGGGGGTGGAAGTGTCATTTTCAAGGGCATACGGCATACTACGGGAAAGCCCTCTCCGGATCTTCGTTTCCACTACACCCGTGATGGTAAAACCGGCGCCGCACCGCTCGATACCGCTAGCCGCTCTTACCGGTGTTGCCCCCTCCTCCTTTTAAGCTCTGTATAGTGTATGTCTATGGCACTCTAAACTAAAACTCTCGAAGGGCCTCTGCATGTTGGACCCATGTCCTCGTGTAAGCCTCCCAAAGGGCCGGATATTTCCCTAACGTATTAGAGAAATACCCGTGAAAGAGAAACAAATATTTATTATTATTTATTTATTTGAATAAACACATGTCCCAATAAGAATTATTTTCAAAAATGTATGTTATATCGCTTAATAATGGTGATTCATAATATACTAATCGGTATATTTACACATGTATTAAAAAGACAAAAATAATTATAAAGTCACTAATCTACAGTGTGAGTTTTCATAAAGTGCACATATGAAAATAAGTGAAACTAGACATCATTTTATCGCTAGGAAAAATAATAAAAAAAAATTAAGAAAATATTTTTCGATTTATACCTATTTATATTTATTATTTAGTAGTTATGGACCTTGTACCAAGAAAACCTTGTAATTTTTTAACCAGGTGGTTAATCGTGTTGAAACAAAAACATTAATAATACGCAATGTGTAGACAATAACGACGGTATACTATTCACTTCCAAAAAAATTATTTTTCCTAGCGATAAAATTATGTCTAGTTTCACTCATTTTCATATGTGTACTTTATGAAAACTCACACTGTATACTAATATTATAAAGCTGAAGAGTTTGTTTGTTTGTTTGTTTGAACGCGGTAATCTCAGGAACTAATGGTTCGAATTGAAAAATTATTTCATTGTTGGATAGCCCTTTTATCGAGGAAGGCTATATAACATCACGCTACAACCAATAGGAGCGGAGCAGCAATGAAAAATGTTGCAAAAACGGGGAAAATTCTCTTATATGAAGCAGACGAAGATGCGCGGATCAGCTACATAGTAAAATAAATAAATAAACTAAATATAACAAAACGAAATATTCACAAAACTGATTTAGGCGACGCAGAATTCGTCAGCATCATTGTCAACTAGTAACGTGCCCAGAAGACTGGCAGTATTGGCACGATAATAAAACTATAGATGTGTGCGTATCACCGATAATTGTGCACGGTAGACGGCAGTCCACTCGCCACATATCACGTGGTCCCTAAATATACCAGAATACTATAGATGTTATATACCTCCATCCATAGTCGAAGGTATACTCGCGTGATGCTATATTTATATAAATATAACATTGCTCAGATGAACAACATTGTAGACTAAATCAAAGCTTTACTTATTGTATGCTATAAGTCTCATGTTAAAACAAGTGATAAACGGCAATGAATTGCCGTAAATCTTAGAGTTCGAAAAACAATATATGCAAAGGTCACGTGATACCACGTGAGCTTGAGGTCAGAGGTCAAAGGTCATAGTCATTTCGGGCGTATATCGGCTATGCTGAGTCGAATGGCGTTGACTGCGAGTCTCTAGCTCTTACGGTTCTTGAGTTGAAAGTTCTATAACAGACAGACGGACGGACAAAGCTGTTGTATAAGAGTATTTCGAACTCTAACAATTAGAAATATAAAACACGATAGAAAACAGTCAAACGAAAAATAAACGCGTCTTACCTTCTCCGTTATTATAATACTAGATTATGTCAGCGGCTTCGCTCGCGTAAATTTAGGTAAGGTTAATAACAATATTTTTTTCGGATGCAAGGTACCGTATGTCCTTTTCTGTACCATTAACAACGTGTATGCGATATTTCATGTTAATCGGTATAGTAATTAAGGCGTGAACAAACAAATTAACTAACTCACATTCGCATTAATTGTAATATTAGTAAAGATAGTAAGGATAAGGATAATTTGCTAAGGGATTCTTAGAGATGTAAAATATTCGAATTTTAGAAAATACTTTCATTGTCATTTATTGATATTAACAAGTAATTTTTATTAATCCTAACTAATATTATAAATGTGAATGTTAGTTTGTGTGTTATGCTTTCACGCCTTAAGTACTCGACCGATCATCATGCAATTTCGTATACATGTTCCGTAAAAACTTGTTTTCTTTTTCAAGGCATACCATACTAAGGATCTAATCTGATATCGCGGGTAACTTCGCTATCATACAGTTACACGCAAACTCAAAATAAATATTTGTCGATTATACAAATGATTGTCTCGTATCTCGTATCATTATTAGATATATTCTTTTTGTGCGATTCGAACTCACAATACTAGGTGCGGCAAGACCCTTGCCGCTAACGAAGCTAAGTGACTGAAAATAACAATTAACGAAGGGTATACCTGATTTCAGTATATGTGAAAGTACTGACGCCTTAAATCAACTGTCATAAATCTTAATGACAATTGAGAGAGCTGTGACTTATTGAACATATTGAAAAATCTTCCGTTGAACACGACGGCAACAACGTTAGCATTAGTTTACCTCGCGGATCGACTGTTTTGAGATACAGGATCCCGTCTCATCCGACAGGTGCATACCAGAAATTTATAGAAACGAAGCAGTAAATATAATATAAGTCATGTCAAATGAAATATAATAAAAGACAAAATCAAATTTCGAACGAAAAATCAAGCCGCCATGTTTTTATTCAACATCACCTGGAAGGCGCGAAAACTAGATATTTCGGAAAGCACACGTTTACGGCGACGAATGACATTCAATAACGCTTCCATCCACCGCGCCGGCGAATAATTCATGAATGTATTTGTATTATGCATAGGGTACCCCATACAGCGATGCTTGGCTCCCAAATTCCACACTTTATAGGCAAAGTTCGTGGCAGTAGCGCGTCGTAAAGCACATTGTCCTTTATTACGTCATCACACAACCCCATGCAAAAGCATTACATTTGAATATAGATATAAAATGTCAGTTTTTGAGGGACAGCGTCTATAAAATATTTTTGTCCGAGAATAGTTTCAGGAATAATGGTTGCTGTAGTCGTCCATCACTATGATTGGTAGTTTGTCTGTAAATTTGTCTGTATTACGTTGTGTTTAGCAATTAATTATGGTATAGTCGATCAAATGTATTTTGTAGGATATAATGGAACTACTAGTGGTGGGCGTTACAGGCTCTGATTTAAGATTTACATTTAAGGGGTGGAGTTGTTCTTTAAGAACAATGTGGCCGATATTAAATGTTGATAAATTGTAGGGACAACGCGAACCAAAACAAATCTTACATTTGTATGATTAATTTATTTTTATCAAACAACACAAGTCTTTTAAAACATTCAATTTTTGTTAAAAGCAGGGATTAAATTTGCAATTTGCGCATTAACAGTGGTGAGATGACTACACCAGCAATTAGTACTCAAATCGTAAATCGTTCCAGATCTGTATATTTAAGCCAATAAAATTAAACAAATACAAAAGGAATTCTTCAGAAGTATTGTTCGCCTCGTTGCAAAAAAATATAAATATTTATACTGCGTTTGCAGTATTGTTTTTACTAGCTATCTATACCTATAAATAAAATACCAAATCACATTTCAAATTAAATTATACCTAACACCGATCACCCTCAAATAAAAGGAATCGCTTACACGAGGAATACAACATATAATGTACTATTTTTAGTGATCCGGTGTATTGTACAATTTTGTTCCTGCCTACTCCCTGTTACGTGACTGGGAAAGGTTGATACCTACTGCTATTAACTTTATATCTCACTAACAAAATTCAATAACAAAATCCAGCAAACTTTCGCTATGCCGTGGTGCGTCTTCGAAACCTCAGATCCCAAAGGCAACACAATCTAAAACATACTTTACGAACTTTAAAATAGAGTTTCAAGTCCCTTGAATATACAATTTGTGGTTATTTATTAAGAAACGTTAAACAAGGGTAATACTCGTTCCGAATTTTACAAAGACGAGGGTGGTCCACAAGTTAGATTAAAATAGTTGGAGTGAACTCTGGCCGGCCTCATGTGACACAAGCTTTAGCTTGGTAACATCTCATGTTTATTAGCTTTGAGAGTTCAAAGCGTTTTCGTATGAAGTATCGCGTACCACTTATAACGTCTCGTAACAAAGGACTTGGTTACTTATTTAAGTGATATGGTTTGATGTAAGACTATAATGCTATAACTGCTTGAATTTAGGTATGTTTTTAGGAGAGATAGGGCATATATATATCCTTGGGTGGGCCTGGAGTATCTTGCTCAAACATTAGAGGAGATATCGCCGCCCTACGGCAGATTGCAGCTAAACAACTTTGAATTATGCTCCTAAGATTGTAGGCACTACTTGTCAGATGGTCATATGGATGGTTCTTAGCCTGACAGCTTAACTATATCGAGACATAATAATAAATGTATTGTGTCTATACACCGACGTCCGCACGCCGATGGACTAAATAGCGAAGCACTGTATTACCAGCCGAGTACATTGGTACATTATTGAATCTTAATCCATCGTGCTGGCAACACTGTGACTTCTTTTTAAACGGTGTGCTATGAGCAAGCGATCTTCTTTGTCTTGAGTAAATAGCCTATAGAAAATATTTAAGTCTTAATAAGCTATAAATCTTGTTAGGCTTGGTTACACCTAGGTACAGCAATAGGTGAGAATTTAACCCAAAACCTCTCAATTGTAAATCCGATACCTTTTCTATTGGACAACCGCCGCTTCATATTATTAATTGATTAATTACAACGTTTCTTAAAAACTAGAAACCTTTGTTACCACATAAATACAATACGGTACTTCTCTAGTTGGGATGCTTATGAAGTTTGAGCAAACATTTTCGCTGTGCGTAACGTAAAACATATCCTATTTTAACTTTTACTAGCGACCAGCCCGGCTACGCATGGCTAACCTCAACAAATTATACACCTAAACCTTCCTCATAAATAATTTTGTCTATTGATGAAAACCAAATCAATTCAGTAGTTTTTGAATTTATCGCGAACAGCCAGATAGACAGACGCGGCGGGGGACTTTATTTTATTATATGTAGGTAGTGATTCTATTATTGTATGTCATTTTTGAGATTGTTTAATTTTTTATATATTTTCTAGAGTGTTTTTAAATTTGCCAATAAATGGTACATAATTATCATATTAGTATTGTACAGTCGAACTTCAGTAGGTATAGTGAAATACATTCTTTTTGTAAATGTCGCAACTGTCAATCAGTATGTTTTTGATTATCATCAATAACATGAATACAGCCTATTTATCAAAGTTAGCTAATAAATTCCACAAATACAATATCCAATTCTCCTCAAAATTCTCGCAGGACCTAACCTACTAATGTCCAAGTACAGGATATATAGGTATAATCCAACCCGAAAATTGCCGTGACCGAAATTCGGTCTGGAGGACATTTTTATCATAGGGATTATATAATACTATGTTAAAGAATTATTTATACATATGACAACTCTGTAATAACACACACAAACATCCACAAATAAATTAAGAGAACTGTGTGTATACTTGTAATCGTGCTCCCAATCGAATCAATACAAAATGTGTGCACGTTAGAAATAATACACCCACCTGCCTAGCAGTGTTCTACTAGAAATATTTAGGCTTTTGAAATCTTACCATCTTCTAAATACAAATAGGAAATTTGATTTTCCAACACACTGATATTACACCTCACATGTATGTCAGTTAGCATTATAAAGGCGAATCCCCAGGGCCGCCTCCCGTCTTACCGGATTAAGATATGCAAATGATATCGGCGCGGCACAAGCGAGCAGACAAAACAAGCCATTCGACACACGTCCTGTATCTGTACGATTGGATCGCGTGTGAACGGCCTAATCTCGCCGAATGAGCAGGTTAATAGAACGGATTATAGATAAGGGTGTGTTTAATTAAGTTAGATATTTTTATGGTAAAAGAAAACCATTGGCGTTGGTGGTGCCTTGCAGCCATGGCAGATAGAACATGAGGTTACTATGCAAGAGATCACGCCGATACGTTCAGGCCGATATTGGAATAAAGCAACTAAAAGCTAAAATCATTTGTTTTAATCTTCTATTCCCTATCCTGTTTATACCGTGTCTACAACATAAAGCATAGAAATCTCTCTCTGAGCTCTATTTTAACTTTATAAATCCCAAGAATTTGAGCCGAGTGTTTATGAGTCATTGAGTTAGTCACAACAAGTATTTATACACTTTATTATTCTTAGGTCTAAAAACCACATTTATAGGATAGCGAACAACGTACTGTCGTCATTGAATCACGACAAAATCTCGCGAAGAACATTTTAGTGATTTATATTTATTCATAAATAGTTGCGTCGCAGAAGAATATACAAACATTTAAGCAACGTAAAAGAACTCCGGCAACAGAAAGACTCCGATCAACCTACCTTTAGAAATCGTGACGCGACTACTTATCGATCTGCGTAATCAGCTTCTATAAATTCAATATTGGCAAAATCTTCTCAACTCCTTTTAATCGTACTCTGGAACACTTAATCATATAGGTATATCACCAGCAATAACGTAGTCACTATTTGTTAATAATTAATGACAAATATGTCACATCGCCTGAGTTTATGCTAGGTCAGTAAAAAGCAAGATAGCACTGCTACTGCCCAGAGGGAATCGTAATTATTAACACAAACAGAAATATTTGGATAGGTACAATGTTAGGTTTATTCACTCAAACAATGGACACTAAATTCCGGATTCTCATTTCGGACTTCAGAGCATCATTATTAACATTTAATTGATTAAATCTTTATACCAATTACTATTATATACTTTTATTTGTTTTAGAAGTGGAACATTACAACGTGAAGATTAGGTGATTTTCACTTTGCAATGTTCAACTGAAACCAGGTGGTTGTATCTTGTATCTTATATGGGGGCCAGTCAGTGCAGACCGGCGACACTTCGACCCAGTGGAATCTTTTGTGTCGACACTTTCCCAATAACGACTGCCATAGATGTTCATGAGCGGAGCAGGCGATAATTGTCAATCAATACGCACATAATTTCGAAAAGTCATATAACTTCTGAAAGTCAGAGGTGCGCGACATGTGTTCGAACCCGAGACCCTCTGCATTGCAGTCTGTTGGTCTCCCCACTGAGCTATCGCTGCTAACCAGGTGGTTACTGACAATTCTAAATAACAAAGTGATTTTCTAAAATAAATGTTACAGTATATGAGCTAATGTATTATATACTACTAGCTTTTGCTCGCGGCTTCGCTAGCGTAAAGGTATGTTAGGTTATGTTAGTAACAGTACTACTTTTACTTTTTTATTCGGTTAAGTCGTTTTTGAGTTAAACCCTTACAAACAAACGAAGACAAAAATCTAATCTTGGCTCTTTATAATATGTACTAGTATAGATAAACATAGATGAGCAAATAGGCAGAGCCAAATAAGCCAGACCGAATAATAAGATCTGGCAATAGACTAACTTCTTCAGCCGAAAAGATAGCTGGACTAATTAGTATTTGATACTTGTGACAACAAGCAACTAGCATGCAAACGTCTGTACCTACGTTAAGGCGATTTTGTAGTCTACCAACATTAACTGTTCACGTTGTCTTGTCAACTGGTCTTCATTCTTTCATTTCTAGTCTTCATTTATTTTCCTGAAAGGAAGCTTATAAAATCAAATGGTGACTTTATAAGCCTGACTTCTATTAACCGCACAGGGAAACAACAGCTTTGTTTAAATTAACCTAAACTACTCCCTAATGATTTAGGAAATAGTTTACGTTCGTTTCAGAACTTCGCTTGACAATTTAGGCAGCAAACTTTTCGCCAGTTCCTTAAAAGATTTCCACTACAACACCTAACTCGAAGAAGCGTTGTTCATTCCATTACCGTGCACTTGCTCACTGTAACACTGTTATGCACAAGTGACGTAATATCTTGAGCGGCAGCAGACGGTAACTCTTTGCTAACTTTTGCGAACTACTTGACGCGATGTTAGTCGCACTTAATAAGAGAATTCAAGTGTCATGCTACTCGTAATTTATGCGATCCATACATAGTGACGCTTGCATATCCTACACCGAGGAGGCAAAGTATTATACTCTCATTATGCCAGCTATGGTCTATTACATGGTAACTACATTTCAGTTTCCACGTAATAGAGGACAAGATAAATTCTATCTACTACCGAGCATATTATGTGCGGCTGTGGTGTTACTAAAACTTTCCTAACAGAAACCTCAATGATGAATTGATCGCTTCGAGCGCAAACGTAATCGCAAACTTATCCTGCGCGACCAATGAAGCTATTTATTTATTTATAAGGCCTTTTTGATTAGGTATATCTTACCATTATTTTCTGCATACTGATTCCACAATTGCGTAAATATAAATTACCAAAACATTTATTTAATGGTGATGTAATACTTGCACTTGTTAACAGACAACTAGCACAGAATGGAACGCCATCTCTTAGCCTTTTAATTAACACAGCTCAGCATATGAATAAGAAATGGCTTAGTAGAAGCAGTTATAGCAAAAGCTTGAGACTGAAAGATCTGAAGTTAGACTAGACTATTTAGAGAGTTATATCGTCATATACAGCAATAGCTGGTTTATGACGATATAACTCTTATGCAGAGGCAATAAAAGTCGTTAGTAAATAATGTTTACATAACTCATGCTGTTACTAAGACTATAGTCGAAAACACAAGAATTTGAAATACGTATCTTCCTGACATGGGAATGCAATAAGAGATACGTCCGCACCAAACAATGTTATCAAATAACACTAACTAAATTATTACTAAACGTTACATTATTATATAGGTACACTAAGCAATCCATGACGTTATCATTTATTTTAAAAAAGTTGGTACCTGGCTATTAAGGATTAATACTAATCCCGGATATAATCTATTGTGTGCAGTTTCATTTAAATCCGTTCAGTGGACTCGTAAGTAAGCAACAAATAAATATCCCAACATCTTCACATTTATAATATTAGTGCGTAATCCATATTTGAACTTTTTACTATTTTATCATAAGCAATGACTTTATTTGTAATAGATTCGCTTCCTACAACGCGGCACGTGTACAAATGTGTGGGTGAGATACGGATCTAGCTAATCCTTCGGGGATACAAACATCAGGTTATATTACAGTTCTCATACTTCAAAGGCTTTAGTTTAGTGTACGAGTTGAACATTGAATGGAACAGCGCGGAAGTTATAAACATGGGTGTAGAGGCACAATACGTGCGACATTCTCGTTATGTACTGGACATGGCTGACTTTGTACTTGTGCAAATATGATACAAGTTAGTACTGTGAGGTAGGGGCAGCTTTGATAAAGCTGGGTTAAAGTAACCAGTAAAACTTTTAAAACAGCGAATTGTACACCAACGCCTCTAGTATGAAGGTATGTTTTATTTACATGATTTGTGTCATGTCCGTGTTCTTTTTCTTTTATAAAAAGACTAAATGTTGCCCATAGCCTCGTTCGCGTAAATGTAGGGTATTTCAATTTAATATCTCTCAGGAACAGCACTTTTGCTAGATGTACCTTATACCCCTGACAACGAGTATGCGAAATTTCATGATGATCGGTTGAGTAGTTGAGGTGTGAAAGCATAACAAATAAATTCACATTTACATTTATAATATTAAGTATGGATAATTGCCGCACTATGAATGATTTCTGTGTCGTAGGGAATTATACAAACATTCAAACAACTGACCCAAAAACACCGAGACTCGGCACAACTATCTGTGGACCACACAAATTTTTGGTCTACGTGGGGATCGAACCCATAACACTCGTCGCAGTGACAATGGCCACTTAAACCACTACGTCATCTCTGAAATTAATTTCCCGAAGGATTACCTAACAAGTATTACGCCTACATTTCGCTAACTATGTACGAGTCTGTCAAGTTTTCACGTAATAAGGCACGAGCCTATTGCCGCGTATTGGACGCTGACCGAGTCCGTCATATTCCTTAAAGCTATGGTGAACGTCCTATAGAAAACTCCTTTAAAAAAGTTACGTTAAGTAATGTTTTTGTCAGCAGTTTTGCCTCGTGATACCACAGGAACGTATACCAAGTGCCCTTTGTTTTAATCATGGAAATATCATGGACTTCAGATTAAAATATCTTTTAATGTAAGATCTATTCTAATAATTATTTAATATTTTTTCTATAATTGTACCAAATAAATAAAAATCCGTTTAACGCTTTGTGCGTGGTTAAGTACCAACCCCAAATTCCGAAATATTTTCACTAACTTTAACATTTTTAATATTAGAAGGATTAAAAGTAATTTGTTTGACATACTACTAAGATTCTCGGTATTCAACTCTTTTATGTATTCTAACATACTTATGTTAGGACTGTCAATCTAATTCTAACAGTACCATCGATAGCAGTCGCAGCTTCGATAGTACAGAACCGGTACAATATGGTCGAATCTAAATCCTTTCAATCGCAAATTAAGATATACATCTTAACGATTGTTTAAATATGAAGTTGCCGACAGAAACTTATTCGTACACCAACCAGTAAATGTCACCAGTTCAAGATCAATTGAAAATCACCAAAAAATAATATACACAGAAATTTACAAGGTATAAAAAATAACCTATATATAAAACTTAACGATTTTATAATTAGTAGCTAATAATAGTATAGATAGGTAAGTAACCATTGCACTGAGAACAGTTGAGAGAACTTAAGTACCCACTGAAGTACTTCAACTTAAGCTTAGTATTATTTAAGAACTACCCACGCCATTGAGGTAAATAAAATATCCTTGTAATTGCAATGAATAAATGAATAATATTTACTTCAAGCGTCCTGAATGAAAAATTCTTGTATTATTTAATTTGTGACGTTGCAACTCTTTTAGATAGGTATCTATATTTGGAATAATTAAACGCTCCTATTTATAAAAAGATATCTGACTAAAGGTTTAATATGTTTAGTAATTATTTAATTAAATACTCGGTAAGTCTTATAAACGTTCTATAAAATAATTATATTTTAAGCTTTTTGTAAAACTTCGTTATCGACAACATCGTTAAAAAGTTAGCATTTCATTCATTTGCTTTTATGCATTTTTGTAAATATAGAATAGATCTTATTTCTATTTTTCTTGTAACGACGGTATAAGCCTCTTTTAAGTTATATGCATATGACTGAAATAACAACGCTTAGAAAAATCCCGCAAAGATAGTGATGTTTTTACTAATAAATAGGTTAAAAAAAAAGCCGCTACAAAACTCCAAACTTCGTTAACAACAGACCGATGTGTGAACCCAAATAACAAACAACAAAAACCAAAAAATTATATAACGAAACCTTTTTTAACTATGCCGATACTATTCCATTCAATCAGAGACTGCATAATTTAGTCAACGGTTCGCCCGCCAGCGCCCGGGAGTCAGAAGGGCAGGCTACATAACTTAAATCCGGTTGGTTGCCCTTTGACTAAGAGGGAACAAACACAGCTGCCAAATAATTAGGTCAATGCAACCCAGCCATAGTATAAACTAAAGATAATTTACTTAAGAGCAACTTTATTGTCTGGTTTGAATGGAACGATTATATTAACATAACCTCAGGACTGTATGGGTTTTGGGGTTAGATAGAATTGTAATTTAATATAGTTACATCGGCTACCTCAAAGTGGGTGGATTGTAGACTAAAGATGGAGTTTTATGTCTAAAAACTGTTAGTAGCAATAAAACGTAGGTATATTAGTCATTGTTAGCGGTTGAAACAATTATTTGAATTAAAATGACAAATAAAATAGCACAATCTAAAATATTTGTAGAGATTAATTGATATTAAACAACTCTGTGTTTGAATCGCCTGAAGGACTGTCTGTCTACCCTTAATAGCAACAGTGTAATAATTACATCCTGAATCGATATTTCACGTAGTCATAAAACATTTTTAAGATCCTTTAAACCGATTCTTACATGCTTCTCTTTTGACATTGGCATATTTTTAAGTTGGTAGTTATACAAGCAATAACATCGACCTATTCCATCCTGTGTTGATCAAAGCAATAACAAGAGGAGAAATAATGGCCACTTGGCAAGTCAACCGCTCGCAATATAGCAGGAATCTGAGTTTCATCATTAATTATGTAGTTAAGACAATATCATCACAGCTCAATATCGACTAAACCTAACCGAGATCTAGTTATTAGAGAACGAACGCTGCAGGTGAACGTTAATGATAGAATTATCAGGAAGGATCTCCGATACAATGGCTGTTTATAAACGGGAAAACATCGCCGTATCGCCGCGCCAGTTAAAAGATAATGCGCGCGTAGTCTCCTAATAACATTAGCATATCTTAATGCGAGCCCCGCGAGGCAACTCACAACCCGAACAACACTAGCTGAACCGTAGCGATACTAGCTAATATTGGCTCAATAAACAATGAACACGGGCTAGCAAACAAACCATAGGGAACGATACCGCGGAGTTGTAATTACAAATTAATTATAATGGATCTAGTGCTGTTTAATTGAAATATGTAAATTAGTTCGCAGTTCAGTGCGGCACAAGATTTCTCTGTTGTTATTATGTGAGAAATAAAAAAATGCTATACTTTAGTACATACATTGGATACTGGAGACATCAAAGGATGGGCATTCACGTCGGCTACAATGGGTATGCGCGCATGCAGGTGAATGCTGCGTCGATGCGGCGGGCGCGCTCGCGTTCCTATAAAATTCAAAAATGGAACTATGGAAGAAAGCGCACGTCGTACATTCTGAGAGTTTTGTCCCGACACAATGGCAGTACGGCGAGCTGTGTATAGGAATTCGTTCTAGTTTACTACGGAATACATAGCTTGTAAATCTTTTGTTGACAAAGTTAATACATGCTGCAAGCAATTGTTTGGATGGTTTATTGTTCTGTTAAGGAGGTACCTATACTGGATTTGTGCGCTGAACTGAATATTGACTACGTAATTGTACTGAATTCAGATTTTCTAAAATAAATTCGGATAAATCTATATAGCTCGATGAAAAATTATAATATTGTGGAGATTAAGTTAAGGCTTGCACAATAAGTAAGTTTGTGAACATAATGCAAGTATATTTAAGTACCTACAATAATTTCCTTAAAAGTATCTTTTGGCGCCATACAAATTATTTGCATACAGTAGGTACCTTTAGTCGTGACAACCACTTCACCGCTACCACAACGCTACTCAATACTTTGGATTCCGTTATCAAACCAAATATTTCGTGTATTAGCAGGCGATAAGCAAACCATATTTTAGTTTGATTATGCTTTTATTATACTTTTTACGCGAGAACGCCACTTTCTACGGTCTTTGATAGTTTCTTGCTAGTCGTTGGCCTAAAGTTCTCATAGATACACTTCCACACTAACACAGAACACTCCAGCGAATATACACAATAGTTTAATTATCGCAATCAATTATACATATATGTATCTTGCCATCTTTTTACCAAATGTTGAACCACACACCTTTTGCAATAACCGCGGTACACATAAATGTTCTTATTTTGAATTAGTTGTTCTTTCTTTTTTTTTATCTGGTTAAGCTTGGGTTAGTTTATAAAGCCTTGTTGTATACTTTATTTAGTTTGTGTTTTTTTTCTATTGTGTCTTGCTGTCTGGATCAATAAATGTTTCTTTATTTCTTTCCTTGAAACATTGTCGAAGTTTTACCAAAACAAGAGTTACTATACTCATGATATATAGGCCTAGCACGTAGGTCCTAACATCTTAGATTATTTATCTATATTGGAATATGAAGTCATAGAGAGAAATAATAAAACTTTAATTAAATCATAGTTTATCATTTTTGACTGCCCCTATGTATCATACCATAAGCGTAAATAGAATTATTGCTATCTAATCGTGAGATGCTGACTAAAAGATACTCGATATCTTCAATAATTATAAAATATAAGTTACGTTACCATAATTTTCTATGGAATAGTAAACGAAAACTGATTTGACACATATTTCCTTTTGCCGATGTTCATAGAATTATTAACAATTAGTTAGGGCCACAAATAATTTTGTTAGGGGATTTAGCTCTATCGATACCGAATACCATTCGAGGGACTCGGGCGCTTTTAGGTCTTATAAAGTCGGTGCTAGTGTGGGAGAACCGCACCTTTCGATAACAAGTGTCATAGCAGGTTTTCTTGAGTGGTAGAGCCACGCTGGTTACAGCATGAATGGGCCGGCTCGACCGGGGAAGTACCACCCTCTCACAGAAGATCGACGTAAAATAACAGTATTTGTTATGTTTCGTTCAGTAAGTGAGAGCGCCGGAGACCCAATCACCCTTCCCTTCCCAAACCCCATCCTGCTCCATTTCCCTTTTCGTTCCGGTAGGCAGCGACTTGGTTGTGTTTTTTTGACATTGCTTCTGTAATGCTAGGAAAACACAGCCATGAGTATGAGCCACGGTTCTCGCTTACTATCAGGTGGGCCGCTGGCTCGTCTGTCACCAAAGAAAGCAATAAAAAAAAAAGATTAGTATAAAATGAAACAAGAAGACTCATGATACGAAGCTCCTAATTAGTTCGGTCGAAATAATGTTGTGAATACCACGGTTTGGCCCTTCTTTATGACGATGTACATAACTCAACAGGGCCGGACTTAGAAGGGAATAGGGTTCAACAAGGTTTTAATTCTAGGCCTTTAACAGAAAAACTTAGCCCTAGTGGAAGACTTATTTTACTAAAATTCAAAATCTAGATTCTTCTTTCAAATAGTTGAACAAAAATATTATGAATCTCTTCGATACCCAAGGACTCCAAACTTAATTATTAATTAAGTTTGGTTAATTACTTAATTAATAGCCCTGATTACGCATACGGTAAACGATACAATATTAAATTCATCGAGTAGACTCTAATGTTTAATGCAAGCTTCAGATCTGAGTTCAAATATAAAATAACGAAAACAACAATAGAATCCAACAAATATCGAAGCTTGCCTATACTTTGAATAAATGAGAAAAATAGCCTGAAAGCATGTTCACGTTTTAATTTTGATTATCCCTCTGACCAGTTTTTGATATTTTTGGTACACGACATTACAACAATTAGGTAAGACATACTCGCGGTTAAAATATAGTTATATTAAACACTAGCAATATGCTATACAGAACACTTACCTACACAAAAAATATAATTGCTATCAAGGTGGAAAATAAGCTTACAAAATATCGGTCGCGAGCTGCCAACCGTTTAACATAGTCAAAAAATAAAGATCACACGGGTACACCTTGCTAAGAGCACACTATATCTTCAAAAAGTCTGGCAACCCAACTAGAAGTACAATATCAGAAATACAATACAAAGTTGTTAAGCAGTAAGAAATTATCTATAAAGCGCTGGTATTACTCCAATCGGTCTACTAGTTTGGGCAAAACCAAGGTTTAAATGGATATTCCGCTAGCATAGTTATTTAAACCTTCGAATATAATGAAATCCGTATATGTCGTACTAACAAAGTCTGAAGAAATATAATCTTCCTAGGCTTGACCTTGACCTTAGCCTGCAGCGAAACCAGTCCATTCTCTCAAACTTTCATAATGTTATTTGATGTGCTAGTTCACCGAGTGTCTCAGGTGTTGTACCGGCTGAGGCACTCGGTGCACTAACTAAAGTCATTTGTTGCACAGCTTACATCCGGGGTCGCTGCATACTGCAAATAGTTTTCTTACTTACCGGACATCTTCAAATTTTAACTAGGTGGCGTTGTACTCAATTTTAATAAAATCTGATTTTGAACATTGCGGGTAATTACATTTTTACAGCCTAAGTTCAACGTTTCCGTCAGTTTCAGGTCAGAAAGTCAAGATTGCAAAGATAAATTTTATTAATTTACAATAAATCAAGATGAAGTTATGATTCGTTGATCTTATATGTCTATCTATAAAATATATTAACTATTTACATCTACAATTTTGAACAAATTTAGACCATTAATACTAATAATCTAGATCATTAATATAATAATTCGCCTATTAGGTCACCTTAACCAGCAATCTTAAATGAAACAACAATTTGATTAATTTATTTAATTTTTATTTTTCATCATAAATCACTTGCGTGAAAGCTTAAAAGAAAACAATCGATAGATTCACGTTTTTTTTCTCGTGAGAAATATATTATCTGGCATGCCAATATTAGGGATTGAATACAAAAAAAAAAATCTTTGGTTTCGACGCAATGCCAGTTAAATTAAATATAATGTCAACGTTATACGAAGACAGAGAGCACTGAGGGAAGACACGAGATAAGATTATATGGAGATAACAATACACTTTGTTCTAAAAAATTAAACAAATTAGTTAAAACATTTTAAAAGAAATTGTACAGTGTTTTCCCTCTGTGCATGAGCTTAAAAATAATTCATAATCTTGAAGAGAGATTCTAATAAAGATATACAATACTATATCTGTGCTTAAAGCACGCCTGGATACGTGCACTACGTTTATATTTTTTTGTATTTAAAACTATCTTAAGACATTTTTAAAAATGCAATAAATGGCACTGATTACATGACTAAATGAGAACCTACAAAGTTATAATAACAAAAATCAACTAAATAGTGTTTAAAATCGCCTAAAATTTATTCTGTTTAAAATTGTTCTTATTCTAAACATCGAGTATTTATGTGCTTATTATTTACGATTGGACTATTTTTAAATACTTAACTTAGTCTCACTCAGATGTGGATATAGGAAAATATTTTCATCTCAACATCGTAACATATTACACGTTTTAGATTCCATAGATAAAATTATGTTTATTATATGGCAAGGGCTCTTTTTTTCTTGTTCTCATGCAAGGAGTCAGTATACAATACATCAATTACTATGATGATTACATAGGCTTGTATTTGCGATAAAACGTAAACCTAAATATAGCGTAATATGTTACGTTGTCCATAAACATATCCACCAGCGGAATGAATACTTTACACTTTTCTATCCTTCCATACATAAAATACAAATAATACTAAACCAAAAATTACAACAG
Organism: Catocala fraxini; assembly: GCA_930367265.1. Classification (NCBI taxonomy): domain Eukaryota; kingdom Metazoa; phylum Arthropoda; class Insecta; order Lepidoptera; family Erebidae; genus Catocala; species Catocala fraxini. Next base: position 20,933,254 of record OV884029.1, read on the forward strand.
ATGTAAATTATACGCAACCAAATACATTTTGAATATCCAACCGAATACACAACCATTAGTTATCATTCTGTGCGTGTTCTCTCCAATAATCGTTTGAATAACATTGATAAATGTATAACTTAATCACAATTTGTATTAATGAGCTGTTAAGTTTAACTGTAATCATGCATTTTAATCTACACGCAGTCCCATTTATAATAATATAGAAATTATCTACATGAGATTATCTCCGTAATTGAATCTCCCGTAATCCGTATAATTAGTAAACGGGCGACGTCCGCTACTGAGAGATTTTCTCTAAGATTTTAAATCTGAAACCTGTCTTTATTTCTCGTTTCTGAAGTCCAGGAAATATAAGGGCGCGAGTTTAACGGCAAATATAGTATTAAAGGTGTAATATACTAGCATCCTTCGTCAATAAAAGTTGTAAAACTTACTTACTCAGCACCATATAGCATCCCTCAGAACATTTACTACAAAATACATCACAGTAAGTGGCTAGTGAATATCGGGCACAATAGTGTGCTATGTGGCGATGGCGAATCTTTCCTAACGGACATTTATTAAAGATTATTATAATTAAATTTAACAGCTTTCCTGTCGTTTCATATATTCGAACTCTTAAACAAAACGTTTTAAGACCAATTTAACTTAGCCAACTAATATTCATCACATATTCAATACCTGCTTTACAAATTTAAGTATAGCCAATAAACGCTAAACAATAAATATTTAATAGCCAAACATATAATATAAATTAGATTCCAATATTTGAGTATATTTTAGACAATTTATACCATTTGTCTTGCAGCGTAAATCAATTCGAAGTATTCCCTTTAACAAGTTGAATTATTAAAAATTTACAAGATGTCATTTAAAAAAAGGATAGCAGTAGAGTTTTATGAGTTTTAGAATTGTATTACTCTCATAGCCTATTCTCGCTTGTATTTTGCTGTTTGCCTCATGTTTCTTTAGCTATAGTGGCATTTGCAGAAAATCTCTCGAATATTGACATAAGTTAAAATGTTATGCGTAAATAAACTGCTAAAAACGTATTAAAACCACTTATATCAATCTAAAGAAACGGTTCCATAAATAGGTTTGTCAAGAGCTGTGGGCTACGCTGTAGCTACATGCTGTGAAATGGATCTCCCATAGAGCTAGGGCCGGACTGTGTGCCGAGTGACTGCCAACGTGGCTATCAGTTCTATAACCATTTGACAAGTGCATTAAAGAACTTATGGTCTCGATATAAATAAATAGTGTCCGCCCTCACATTACTTTCCATAAGCGCTTAAGTTTTGACAGCTTCCATTGACATGTACTAGATCACTGAAGATTTTGCGATTGATAAAAATGCTTGAGAAATTGATGCCTTATATTTAGTTATTGTGGAATCACAACTTAAGTGCTCATGCCAATTACAACAAAACAATTGCTATTATAACTAAGTATTTGTTAACAGATCTGTTAGACTGTCTACGATTCCAAACTCAGTGTCAAAGTTTTTGGTATTTTTGCTAAGAATTCAGGTCTTCACGCTGTTAATATTCGTAATTCTACAACGTTCTTAAAAATATAAGAATTTTAATTATAAGACTTACATCAGTATTGGTAACCGTTGCTTTACATTACTTTTATAGATAGTTTGATAGTACATAGCTTCTTAAGTGTTACTTAGACTGTCGATTATCTATATCACGCAAATAGCCAATACTTATTCGAAGCGCTTATTTCAATCTTAAGTAACGGTCCCATAAATAGATTTGTCAAGAGCTGTGGGCTACGCATAGCTACATGCTGTGAAATGGATCTCCCATAGAGCTAGGGTCGGACTGAGTGCCAAGCGACTGCTAACATGGCTATAATTTTTATAACCAGAAGCAAGTGCAGCAGAGATCTTATGCTTTCGAAATAGACGTGGTCCGCCCAATCATTACCTTCCTTAAAGCGCTTTTAATAAGTTTGGCAGCTTCTATAGATACATGGTATATTATAGATGGTCATAAAATTATTTAAAATCCTTTTGGAGTCCAAAGGGATATTAGAATGATGATGCCGTAGGTATTTTTTAATAATTGTCCATAACCTGACAAAATTTTTTTTTTTTAATCAATTTATTAAATGTACAACAATTCCATGATTTTAAAATTCTACACTTCTGAGTCGACCAAGTATGCCATCTACCGTCAATCGATTTCCTGTTTGGAAATCGATTGACGGTAGATGGCATACTTGTTGTTGTAGATCACCCGTTGAAGGCAAGACGACGTGCTTAATCACGACCAAAATGGCTGCGATATTTCCGATTTAAGACAAGCTTGACAGGAGCGAAAGTAACCCTATAAGATAAATCACCACCTGACTGCCTTCAATCAATTTTGTAGCACTTAATGATGGTTCGACACATTTTCTGTATTTTTATTTAACTCTTTCTATAGACACATGTTTCATTTATGATCAACCTACATACAAATGCTGCAATCTAAGCAAATACAAAGCTAACTATAAAAGTAATTTAATATAGGCACATCCTTTATAAAATTACTTTTATAGTTAGCTTTTTAATAATTTGCTAAATTTTAACATTTTCTCTTTGACTTACTTAACGAAAATATTTTTTGCCACCGATCTTACAGTTCTTATATTCTTTAATTATAACTTTTATTGTTCAATACTGATAAATAAGCATTAAGCAAACTTAGACTTAAATCCTTTCACAAGTTCTTGGATGTTCCTTAGCCGTCATTCCTACATCCACACCGCTCACCTTCCACTTGCCCCTCACCCTTGCATGGCATGCTTAAGCCGCAAGTTTGTTCTTCTGTTCATACTCGAGCAATTCGGCAAGGTTGCTGATCTCGATCTCCTGGATGCGCTTCCCAGCGAACTGCATGTAGTCATGTGGCGGAGCATCGGCTGAGCGCTTGCGGACTGGAATTTAAAAACACCACACATTACATTTTGCCCAAGATATGATTATATCTTATCTTTTTAAGTTTACTAAGATATTATCGGATTTTTTTTAGTTTAATTGAGAAGATGGAACGCAATATTTAAAATGAACCACAATTAGGATTACACGTTAGTTTACGTCTTTCTTTAACCTTTTTTTATAGAACAACGTAGGCACACAATTACAGTCAACATCATACTGGCTGAGCCTCACGGTAAATCAAATAGTCAGGTTAAAGTTCAAAGTAATACTAACTGCTTATTTTATAAACGGAGAAGTTTAGTATTACTTTCAGTACCTAGTACCCTTTCATTTTGCCACTGTTGAGGTTAACAAGCTCAGGTCATTACTTGGGTGTCAGTAGGTGGGCTTGTCGGCTCACTTGTCGTGCAGCGCATGCGTCAAACGCGCGGCGTCAAGTATGGAGTAGGTAAGGGAGATACTGACTGACGAGCTCGGTATCCTTCTGCAGCAGGTAGGTGGGCTTGTCGGCGCACTTGTCGTGCAGCGCGCGTGACAGACGCGCGGCGTCAAGTATGGAGTAGGTAAGGGAGATACTGACTGACGAGCTCGGTGTCCTTCTGCAGCAGGTAGGTGGGCTTGTCGGCGCACTTGTCGTGCAGCGCGCGTGACAGACGCGCGGCGTCAAGTATGGAGTAGGTAAGGGAGATACTGACTGACGAGCTCGGTGTCCTTCTGCAGCAGGTAGGTGGGCTTGTCGGCGCACTTGTCGTGCAGCGCGCGTGACAGACGCGCGGCGTCAAGTATGGAGTAGGTAAGGGAGATACTGACTGACGAGCTCGGTGTCCTTCTGCAGCAGGTAGGTGGGCTTGTCGGCGCACTTGTCGTGCAGCGCGCGTGACAGACGCGCGGCGTCAAGTATGGAGTAGGTAAGGGAGATACTGACTGACGAGCTCGGTGTCCTTCTGCAGCAGGTAGGTGGGCTTGTCGGCGCACTTGTCGTGCAGCGCGCGTGACAGACGCGCGGCGTCAAATATGGAGTAGGTAAGGGAGATACTGACTGACGAGCTCGGTGTCCTTCTGCAGCAGGTAGGTGGGCTTGTCGGCGCACTTGTCGTGCAGCGCGCGTGACAGACGCGCGGCGTCAAGTATGGAGTAGGTAAGGGAGATACTGACTGACGAGCTCGGTGTCCTTCTGCAGCAGGTAGGTGGGCTTGTCGGCGCACTTGTCGTGCAGCGCGCGTGACAGACGCGCGGCGTCAAGTATGGAGTAGGTAAGGGAGATACTGACTGACGAGCTCGGTGTCCTTCTGCAGCAGGTAGGTGGGCTTGTCGGCGCACTTGTCGTGCAGCGCGCGTGACAGACGCGCGGCGTCAAGTATGGAGTAGGGAAGGGAGATACTGACTGACGAGCTCGGTGTCCTTCTGCAGCAGGTAGGTGGGCTTGTCGGCGCACTTGTCGTGCAGCGCGCGTGACAGACGCGCGGCGTCAAGTATGGAGTAGGTAAGGGAGATACTGACTGACGAGCTCGGTGTCCTTCTGCAGCAGGTAGGTGGGCTTGTCGGCGCACTTGTCGTGCAGCGCGCGTGACAGACGCGCGGCATCAAGTATGGAGTAGGTAAGGGAGATACTGACTGACGAGCTCGGTGTCCTTCTGCAGCAGGTAGGTGGGCTTGTCGGCGCACTTGTCGTGCAGCGCGCGTGACAGACGCGCGGCGTCAAGTATGGAGTAGGTAAGGGAGATACTGACTGACGAGCTCGGTGTCCTTCTGCAGCAGGTAGGTGGGCTTGTCGGCGCACTTGTCGTGCAGCGCGCGTGACAGACGCGCGGCGTCAAGTATGGAGTAGGTAAGGGAGATACTGACTGACGAGCTCGGTGTCCTTCTGCAGCAGGTAGGTGGGCTTGTCGGCGCACTTGTCGTGCAGCGCGCGTGACAGACGCGCGGCGTTAAGTATGGAGTAGGGAAGGGAGATACTGACTGACGAGCTCGGTGTCCTTCTGCAGCAGGTAGGTGGGCTTGTCGGCGCACTTGTCGTGCAGCGCGCGTGACAGACGCGCGGCGTCAAGTATGGAGTAGGTAAGGGAGATACTGACTGACGAGCTCGGTGTCCTTCTGCAGCAGGTAGGTGGGCTTGTCGGCGCACTTGTCGTGCAGCGCGCGTGACAGACGCGCGGCGTTAAGTATGGAGTAGGGAAGGGAGATACTGACTGACGAGCTCGGTGTCCTTCTGCAGCAGGTAGGTGGGCTTGTCGGCGCACTTGTCGTGCAGCGCGCGTGACAGACGCGCGGCGTTAAGTATGGAGTAGGGAAGGGAGATACTGACTGACGAGCTCGGTGTCCTTCTGCAGCAGGTAGGTGGGCTTGTCGGCGCACTTGTCGTGCAGCGCGCGTGATAGACGCGCGGCGTCGCGTACGGCGGGCAGCACGCCGCGCAGCTGGCTACGCACGCGCGACACGTCGAACTCGTCGCCGTGCTGCAGCCCAAACACGAACAGCTCCGGCTGCAGCACGATCTCCGGGTCCAGGTCCATGGTGAAGCATCGCTCCTCATCCACAATGCCTGCAACGAGCAAATAACTGCTTGTATATCGTCATCTCATACATAGTGAAAACGACGTGTATTTTTCTGTCAAGGAATTCGGAGCATGGAGTCTGGGATTGGAATCGGTCGAAGTTTATTTCCATAAAAAGGGTTAAAAATTCTTAAAACTCATTTTTCTTTGTCAATTAACTAATATAGTAATAAAAAAGAAGGAAATGAAAATTTTGCAATGAAAAGTCTATTCGACGAGTAGAGCTCTCATGAGAACTCATGGCCAATCTTTTCAATCGCCAAATGTTTACAATAAGTTTATTAATAATTCAAATCCATTTTTACAAATTTTATATGAATACTTAATAGCAAAGGTAACCTATATTGCTGTTAACCAGCAATCTAGGTTCGCCTGCTATTATGTGAGACCTAAAACCATAGCGTACGAAATGTGGACGTAACTGTTTAATAATTTTACTACAACAATCGTATTATGTCTGGCCTACAACGCCTACAAAGAATAAATATTTTATGTCATATGGTCTGCAATCAATGATTTGCGTCTAGAGTATTGATTGATCTACTGACCCAATGTGAATGTTTAAAGCGATGGAAACGCAATGAACACTAGATGACTACAATGCGATGTTAATATAGTTTCGATACCTACTCGTTGATATACTAATGTGTACCTATCGTTTTAGATTATGTAGGGTTAAAGATAAATCTCATCATCATCAACAGCTCGACATAGGCCTCCCCCAAGATTGTCCACACAGACAGATCTTGGGTGCCCGCACCCAAATGCGACCCTAACCAGGTCGTTGGTCCACCTCGTGAAAGGCTTATTCCTGCTGCGTCTTCCGGTGCGTATTAACCACTCCAAAACTTTTCTGCCGCAAAGGTTATCGGTTCTGTAAACTATATGCCCCGCCCTCTGCCACTTCAACTTGCCTATACAGAAAGCTATGTTGAAAATTTTTGTTTTCCTGCGCATCTCCTTATTTCTGATTCGATCCTGCAGGAAAACGCCGAGCATAGCAATAGTAAAATCTGGTAATTTAGCACAAATGCAAGTGATATTTCTTGATATGGCATTTGGAATCTTAATAACTAGTATAGTGTAATGAAAATATTTTGGAGAAGAAACCTCCGAAACCGTTTAAAAAATTTAAAACCAGAGACAGATTAAATCTTGAGAGTGCCTAGCACCACATAGGTGCCATATACTTATTTTGCAAAATAATTAGGTGGGCTAGGATGGTTAGAGGCGAGAAGGACGACGGTGTTCGTACCATCGTCCCACTCGCCTTTATGCCTCGCATCTATACATGCCTAATTTGCCGTAAGGATAATCCGCACTGGTTAAAACGGCTACTTATAAAGATATATAAAATTGATTGAATGTGAGTGTTCGTATAAAAAGCAACGGCTTCATTAAGTTGCGTCAATTTATGCAATAGTTGTACTAAAATATTCATACCAGTGACATTAGCCTCGAAGTCATGTACAAAACTGACGGGATGTCCATTATTGAATACGGAAATCTTTTCCACAGAGTCGTCGATATCGATGTCCAAAACCTCGCGAAGCAGGTCCCACAGATGTTCTGGGTCGTCATCCATTAGGCTGATGACCTATTAATCAGAATATCATAATGATAAGGATTCTGTATTTTATTAAGTAAAACACAGATTTCCCTACTTAAAATAAGTCCAGCTCAGCTTAAGAAGTAAGTTTAGTAGATCACAGTCGATCTTTATTTCGCCTTGTTCCTGCGTTGATAACACTTGCAGAACTTTTTAAACCAAATTGATCTGTGGCGGCCATATGCATAACCAGTAGAAGCGAGTTTCTAATGGAAATCTGTGTGTGCAGCCGACACACAGTTTTGCATAAGACTCGCTCTCCCCCCTCAATAGTCAACAGTTTGAAGAAGCTTGTACTGTCAACCAAGGAAGCAGATTTGTTCATGCGTTAGCAACACAGTGTTTCTATTATTAGGGGTTATGCCTATCTGTTAGTAAGCCGGATGGTTTTCTGTCATTCTCATCGTATAAAACCGAAAGGTGTCCGTACACAGACTATGCAATGTTAAAGAAATAACGATTAATTTAAAATGTATACCTGAACTTCGGGCTCAACGCGGCCAGCATTCTCAGTAGACCTCCAGCGCAGAGGTGCCTTGCGCTGTTCCAGCATCTGAATGTCCTGAAATATTAAAAACAAAAAATGTTAAATTATCAATAACATGACAGCATCTCTCCTGTCTAATCTCTAAGACGCTTCGCTAGCTATGTTTTTGTACCACGTATCTTCCAACTACCGACCATTAATCTAAATTTAGTGCCGCTACTAAGAATTTCCTAAAAGAAAACTCAATTGCATTTTACACAAGCTAAAAATGTAACACGGTCAGTGCGGACTGATGTAGGTGCTAACTAATGCCAATGGATGCCATTCTTAGAGGAACATACAAATTACCGCTATCCATAATAGTCCATAATTATAAATGCACAATATAAATTTTAGCAAACCATAATTTAACGTTTTTCAAAGTAAAATAAAATGATTGGAATATATTTTAAATTAATCATACATTGACAATTGATGTTGTTTACATCAAATATTAATTCAAAAACAATATTTCATTATAATCAAACCAGTTTGTGATATTTTGCTCGATTTTCCGCTTATATTTTGTTTGCGTTTCATAAATGTTAGTTGTCCTTATTATGATTATTATGATACCATTACAGTGCACAATATAATATTAAATTATAGCTAGTACTCGTTGAAGTATAGGTAAGTACGCAAATAGACGACTTCCCCCGCACTCCTCCAATTAGAGGGAGGGTCGTTACCGGCAGCGGGAGTCAAGTGAGCGGGTCAATCAAATCATACTGTGTACTAACTCTATGTATATATCTGACAGCGTTAGGGTCATCACCTATTAAAACTTAATTTTATTGGATTTATTGCCCCGAGTTACCGAAACAAATCAGCTACTGATAGAAAAGTGAGAATGTCCATATTGTAAATATCTATTTATCAACCATGTATAGCCTATATGGTACATGGATCCAAAATATAACTGATATTTATGTGAACAGCTACCTAATTCCGACACTTAATTAATTTGTGGTATCAAACACCCTCTGATGTTTAATACATGCCAGATCCCATAATAGGTATCATATTGCCAAAACAAACCTGCTAACAAAGACCTATGCATTTGATATTTTCAATATTAATGACTAGCTATTTCATTCATTCTTATAACAAGCTATTGAGAAATCACAACCAGAACTAGTTTTCATTTCATTTAGGTTATCCATATTTCGTATCGGTCCCCACAAGTTACCAAAACCAGCAATGGCTAACTCGAATTGATCACAAAGAAAATTCGTGTCATGGCCTCAAAGTATTCTGGCAGCTGACGGAACAACGGCGTATCGGACACGTGAGACCAAATAAAGAGGACACGTGTTATTGTGGAGTCTAACGCAGCAAGGGGGACTAACACAAGGGTCGATGGAGTCACGTGGTTTCTATTTAGGCACGTAAGGTCACAAGTCACCTAACACGAAGGGTGTTATTGTGTCCAAACTTAGCCTGCTTAATGTAGTAGCCCATTCAATTTCAAAAGGAATTACGTTAAACTTATAACATATAGCGAAATGTGGGTGTAATATAACCTACCCCTTCGGATATATAGGCGTGAGACAATGAATTTATGTATTACCATATAACTCTCGGCACCAGTACTTTTTCTCCGGAAGAAAGGTACACTATGTCCTTTTCTGTACCCCTGATAACGTGTATGCAAAATTTTATAATCATCGTTCAAGTGGTTAAGGCGTAAAGGGAAACAAATAAAAAACATTAGTTATGACTATGATTAGCTATCGGTAACAGTACATTTTCTCTGGATGAAATTTACCCTATGTCCATTCATGTACCTCTGTTAACATATATGTGAAATTTCATGATGATCGGTCGAGTAGTTAAGGCGTGAAAGTGTAACAAACAAAACCAACTCACATTCGCATTTATAATATTAGTTAGGATTATAGTCCAATATTTTAAATGTTTTATATTGCCCTCATGACTTTGAATGCGCCGCTCGGTTGTTGATGTTTCCTTTATCGCTACAGTGATCTACGTCTCATAGTTGAATGAAACCTTATGAATGCGACAGTTGAAAGGCAGCCCTATGAACAGTTAGCATTGAATACGGTCATATGCATGATCACGTTATATGAACTATTATGCGACAGAACTTCAATACGTATTAATCAGCTGACGTACCTTCACTATAATGGCTTAATACCTGTTTATAGTAAAGTGTGTTGAAGGTTCTATATTTATTTTATCCGTTTCTGAATTATGCGGGCAAAATATAATAATAATATCAGCCCTGTATTAAACTGTCCCACTCCTGAGCACGGGCCTCTTCTCGATGTAACAAGAAATAGGCCAGAGTCCATAGAGTCAAATATTATAAAGTCATTATTTGAGACTTAATACTGTACCTTTATAGATTGTCTACTTTGTTCAATTAATTTATTTTCTTTTAGACTTACTTTTGCTGAACTTGTTGTTGCTAACAATTTATAATTTATGTTAATTTCTTAAGCAGAACAATGCGCTAACATGATTTAATTTTGGTGACCAGAAATCGCTGAAAGATCTTGCACAACATTGGTTGTCCATTATCTCAGCAAAATATATAAAATGAAATAAATACAAACATAAGTTATTTTTAATAAAATCTCACTCCATCAAATAATTCCTACGTCGCAGAAAACTTATTAAAATTTAAACGTTGGACAAAAAGAACTTCCAACCCAGACACGGAATAACTAGGTATTTGTGGATCATATTTTTTTTGTTCCGTATGGACATCGAACCCACATCTCTTGGTGCAATGATATAAGCGAGACACCCACCCAAATCACTACACCATTCGTACAAACAGAAAATATGTCGATTTCTTTATATCAGGCTGGTCTTCGCCTTATACACAAAGTGGCTCATGGCTACCGCGGATTATCTAATTTATCCAGAATTTTCCAATTTGAAGATGACTTGCACAAAAGTAAACATTACACTAAACGAAGCGTCCGTAAACAATTTCTATTCTTGTTTCACCTTTAGTTTTCAGCACTATTTCGTAGGATATCTATATGATTGCATATCCTAATGTTAATATTAGTAGAAAACGTATACGAGTAGTTACAGCACAAAGGTTAAAAACTGGACACAATGCCGTTAATCAAATTTGGTTTCTTGACGATAAAAAGTAGTAGCCCTTATTGTTGTTGTTGTTTAGCTTTTGTTGTTGTAATGTGGTCGGTACAGGGAAGAAAGCGAAATATATGAATTCCATATTTACTTTTTAGAGTTAGGTATTTCTTTTAACAATTCTGTCGAGACCTTACAGCAAGGAAGCTATTAAAATTTATATATCGGTTTGTAATTTGAACAGAATTTAGTTTTGAAGTAATATTCCTCTTTCTTTGCAGCTTGTATTTCTTTAGGCTAAGATGAGGCTAGCATATCTTGTTTAGACTTTAAGCTTCTAAATTTTAATAACTAAATTAATATTATAAATGTGTATCTAAGTTTGTTTGTACCCTTTCACGCCTTAACTGCTTGGTTGATCATCATAAATTTTCGCATACACGTTAGGGTACAGAAAAGGACAAAGGGTACCTTTCAAAAAAAGTACTATTCTCGAGGATTAGATATTTATTAACAAAAATTTACAGGAACGCGAGCGAAGCCGCGAGCAATATCTAATTAGGCATATACTTATCATATTGATAATAATAAAACGGTGATTAGAATAATAACCGGACTTCATCATAATATTATTAAACACTACTATTTATTCAAGTGAACATTATCTAAAATCGACCAAGCCCTCATCTTTCTACCACGTTCTTTTTTGCTTTGCATTACAGTATTACTGTTGTCTAAAGTTCATATAATTGGGCCAGTGCGTGTCTAAATGTGCGTGTTGATTCAACATGTCTGTCATAAGTATATCTATGTAATTTACTTAACAATATATTTTACTTTTTACAATGGTTTTGTGAGCTTTCCTTTTTAGGGACAGTTTATGGAGTTAGCCTTTCTTTTCACTTTCCATTATTTCATATTGTTAGCTCTACGGCTGATTAGGTAATGAGATTATTTGATATTATCTAGTCAACATACTTTACGTCCAATGCTTTCTGTCCTATACAAAAGTATTTATCATTAATCATTATACAGATCTCTACTACATGCAAACTGAGTCTTATGGGTGGGCAGATGTGTATTACCATCAGTATAATATTTCGCATCCTTAATAAAACAGAGACTTATTATTTTTGATTAAACAAATTTGAACTCTATTGAAAAGATTTAACACAAATATGATATTAGAATTTAACATATACAATTAGAGTTCAAATTGGCTTACTTTCAAATTTCGAGTTAAGTCGCTGTTTTATTAAGAATGCGATTTGTATTACACCAACATTTCGCCAGAAGTGATATTTATACCTACGGTTTTTTTGGTCTCACGTAATAGGAGGCAAGCCTCTTGACGTCCACCCAACACAATTTTAGACTTCGTGCCGTTGCAAAGAATTCTTTGTCAAAAATACCCGAAAATACTTTGGCCGTCCAAGGAATCGTACCCAAGAGCTCATTCACAGAAATCGCATTTACTACCGTTCACCGAAGCAAAAATGTAATTGTATATCTGTCTCGGTAATTTTTGTATGACTTGTTGTGACTAATGGTTGCTTTAGAAAGCAATACGGAGTGATTTACAAACGTACCCGAGACAGAGGGATGGAACAAAAGCCTTGATAGCGGTTGTGACGCTGGACGTCATTCATCACTTGCTCGTAGATCTGCATAGCAGTGATTACTCCCATCAACAGCAAGAGTGCGGCGATCACCCCCATGCACAGTACTGCACCTTTGTACCGCTTGCTCGGCACCCATCCCGACGGCTGGATATCGATGACCTCCTGTAATATAAAAACTTTTAAGAGACTCTACTCTATGAAAAGATATAGGTAATCGAATATAGTTTAGTTTACAGCAATAGCCTAGTGAAAGACCGTTGGAATGCCAAGCAAAGGCACACCACGCACCTTTGACGTTTTGAATGTTTAAAATATTTAATTATATTTATTTGCAGACGACCTTAAACTGTCCCTGTCTGGGATGAAGATAACTGTAAGATGTTGCAAAAGGAAATAAACCGAGTGATGACCTGGAGTAAAATAACCTCTTACAGTTTAAAATTTTTAAGTGTGTGACAATTAGTTGTACTCGATCTTATAAACCCATCCTTCATAAGTATGAGCTTAACGGTATACCGATGGTTAGGGTAACAGAAGTTAGGGATTTGGGTGTTTGTCTTAACACAGAGCTAAAGTTTCATCAACATATTCTCAAATGCTGTAAAAAGGCATATAGAAACCTACGTTTTACTCTTAGAACAGTGCATGATTTTACAAACATGAAAACGATTATAGCCTTAGAAAGCCAACTGCAAAGTAACGCAGTCATCAGGTCTCCACATGAAACTAAATATAGTCTCATGTTGGAGCGGGTATAGAATAAATTTGTGAGATATTTGTACATGCGGTACTACGTTATATATCCGTTTTACCCATTAATGTATCCCGCTTTATTCGATTTGGGTATGGTAGGGTATAATGAGCTAAGGGTTAGGAGTGAACTAGCACTGATCTCATATAGATTTAAAATATTTAGAGGAAGGATACATAACGCAGATATACTGAGACAGGTGAATATGTGTGTCCGTGATGGGTATGTAGGGTTGGGTGAGGCGCCGCTGACGCGCGCACTGCGCATTCACAACCTTCTAGCTGAAGAAACTGACCTATTTTGTATTGCACTGGGTGAATTTACAAGATTGGCATTATTTGCAATATGTTATAAACTTATTATAGGTACTAAGTATTAGACACTATAGCATTAGGTATAAATCTGTAAAGATATATGTAATTTTGGATAAATAAATAAATAAAATTATCTGCTAATTAGCTTGGTTAACGGTGAAGGAAAATAATCGTGAAGTAACCTGCATGTCTAAGAGTTCTTCACAATGTTCTCAAAGACATGTGAAGTCTGCCAACCCGCACTGGGCTAGCTTGATAGACTATGGACTAACCCTTCGCACACTGAGAAGAAGTCCGTGCCCTGAGGTGGGACAGTTTATATACAGGGCTGATATTATAGAGTTTACAAATGGATTCATTTTTCTTTGTGACTATACGTCAGACTATAATTTATTAAAAACATATAAAATAAATAATTTACCAGGTTACAAAATGGTTATGACTCCATTGAAATTAAACTTAAACCTATTTATCTGTTGGAAAGCACCAGATGCTATTCAACCACGCATAAAATATTGATCAGTTTTAGATATATTCTACGATTAACACATATGATACATTTATATCGATATCCATTTCACGGGATTCAGGCGGGCGAAGCCGCAGGCAGACATTTTATCTAATAAATAATAGCCACCTTGATCATTCGAAATGTATCACTATAATTATGCATCAACAGACACTGTTTCTTTTCTAGTGATAAATATCGTCAGCATCATAATTCGATAAACATATTATGCAACATTGTGAATCAGAATATAAGTTTTCTTTTAACAGTATTGATTAAATAACAATTCGTAACAGTATTATTTATAAAATAATTATTTGAATTATTGTTTAACTAAGTAATTATGATTCACTGACTGTACATAAGAGTGTGAGGTAAGTTACTGTTCATAGGTACACATATGGAAAACTTATGAAATGAATACACTGATAATGTGTTACTTGCTACATAATTATTTATTTAACATGCTATATCGATACCATAATGATTAATGAAATTGCCTTTTGCCTCAATAATGAGGGTCATTTTAGTATTATTAACCGCAGCGTGACCGTTATTAGCCCTCATTAAGACCGATAATCATTTCGGCCCTGCTCGGAAAGTCTATAGTGTTATACCGTACATCCAGTAGCTCCCTATTCAAGTACATAACTGAATGATATTAAAAATAAACATTTACCATACATAACCGTTTATTATATTCTTCCTTTATTTCTAAGCCCAGTCGAGAAATTTTAAATAAGTTTCAAGTAAGAAATAATTTTTTAGGACTATAAAATCGAATTATAAGCACTATGTATAATGATGTATAATTACCGTTTTATAAAATACGACGCAACACAACAAGGATCACTTATAACAGTAACACAAGTCTATGTTTCCCATACATCCTTGTGTAAGAACGCTATAAATATATGGTAGTATCTTCTAATCGTAAGCTACCCAGTTACGTAGGTATAATACCTTTTTTTTAATTGTAAGGTACAAAGCGAATAATAAATACTATTTGGTGACTACTTTTAGTTCTAGTCGGTTCCAAGCACCGATGATATTTATTTCAAGATTTTTATGAACCACTTCACTGAAAACTAATGCATTATTCATTTTTTTTTTATTAATATACTATTTAAACGTGCCAATGTATAGTGATGAACGATTGCGAACTGTACAAAAATGACTCTTAAATCGCCCAAATTAATGTTACAACAGTTGATCATATTTTTAGCAACAAACGCGTAGAGAATCGCCCATATTGGCCTATATACAGAAAATCAATACTTGCATTTAAGATGTAGGTGTGTTGCAGAATAGCCATAGTTACAGAACGAAAATTGTATAATAGGACGGTAGGCGCTAAATCTGCCTCAATTAACAGCGACAATAAAGTAATTCGTAATAAATAAAGACGAAATTATATTGGAAATTATAGTTCATTTCTCATACAAAATTGCACCTTCGATCAATAAACAATTTGTAATGAGGAAGGGCAGGTATGCTCCTAAATATTTTAGCACCCACATAATAATAATTAAATACTTACTTCATCGCATCGATTCTCATCAATTAGTGGTGTTTTCTTTACTGTAAGGCTAGGCTTCGTTAACACCGTCATCACTAGAGTCTTTTAGCTTTCTTGTTGCCGAATTGTTTATTTTTTACTTTTCTACAACATACACGACTATTTTGAATGCAGCAATTGCGGAAGTGCGTAGAATGGAAGAAAATTCATCAATAACTTTAACCAGCTACCAGATTAAAAAAATGTATCTATTGATTTATGTTTGTAGCAACATTAAGTTTAGACGTCAATATTTAGTCGAATAGTGCAATGCTTTTTCAAGTTTTGTCTGTGTACAGAATTTATGATGCTTGCAACATTTGCTGTATCTTGTCTATAGTCAATTAACGAAAAAAAGAAAGAAAGAAATTCGAGGAGGAAACGGACGATTAGTTTCGTGCTGTAGAATATTCTGTGTTAAAAGAGGTTAATGAATCAGCGACGCTTATAGTGCCGTTAAATCATGTTTGATTAGTTTTCGTCGTCATTATTTTATGTTGATCCTTTGTTTCATTGTGTAATTACCACGTTTGTAAAGAGACTGCGAGCACAAAAATAAAATGGCGACTGATCCAATGAAGAACCGCATGCATGTTTTCAAGAACACTGGCAAAGATGTCGACGTAAGTATAGAAACGTAGTATATTCTCTAGAAACATCGTAATTATGTCGTGGTCCATTTTTTACACTGCAATGACGTTTTCCGTTTGGTTTTTTTAGGAAATGCGCAGGCGGAGGAATGAAGTTACAGTAGAATTGAGAAAAAATAAAAGAGAAGAAACCTTACAAAAGCGTCGTAATGTGCCTATCAGCTATTCGACTGATGAGGAGGAGATCGAGAGGACCCTGGCGTCGGTGGACCTGAAGGAGCTGGTGATGAACGCCGCAACTCTGGACAACCCTGAAGTGCAGCTCGCGGCTGTTCAGCAGTGCAGAAAATTGCTCTCGTCGGACAAGAACCCGCCTATTGACGAGTTGATAGCCACCGGTATTCTCCCCATCCTTGTGCAGTGCCTCTCTAGGGCTGACAACCCTACACTTCAATTTGAAACCGCTTGGGCCTTAACAAATATTGCGTCAGGAACTTCAGCTCAGACAAACAAAGTGGTGCATGCTGGCGCCGTCCCTGTCTTCTTGCAGCTGCTCATGTCTCCTCATGAAAATGTCTGTGAGCAGGCCGTCTGGGCTCTGGGTAACATCATTGGGGATGGTCCAGTCCTCCGTGATTTTGTCATTGAGCTTGGGGTTGTGAAACCACTGTTGAGCTTCATTGTTAAACCTGATATCCCAATCACATTCTTACGCAATGTCACCTGGGTTATTGTAAACCTGTGCAGGAGTAAGGATCCTCCCCCACCAGTTAAGACTATTCAAGAAATTCTTCCAGCCCTTGACATACTCATCACGCATAATGATTCCAATGTAAGTACTAGAGCATCTTATTAACATTTTGCATCAATATACATAAAATTAATACAAAATAACTTTTGCAAAGAAGAATGTAAACAATGTTGTATACATGTAACAATATGATACAAGTTGTAATATTGAAATGGAGAAAATTGTATTTTCTCAATTTCAATCAATATTACAAGTTTACAACACTTATTTTATTCTTCTTTATTGACTAGTACTCATTACTTAAATCACCATTAAATTATAATCTTATTATTTGTAACAATATATCAATCCTAGTGTTGACTCAAACCTCTTTGCATGACAAGGGCAAGTGATTCATATATTGCCATGAAGAATCAAAATATTTATCAAAGAACATCATCAACAACTATTATGTCTGAAACTAGATACTAATAAATTTATATTGCAATCTTGGAGAAATAAAAAAGGTGTAACTTACAAACAGGTTTTAAATAATATTATAGCTTCTAAAACTTTAGTTAGAAGTTTTCATTTACAACACCAACTCTATACATTTTATTAAGTGGGATTTCACAAAACACTCATTACCTTTGTTTGTTGACTTTAGTTCAAATTGTTTATCTTTATGTACTTTTTCTATAAAATATTGGTACTGATAGCCAATCTTATCTAATGGATGATTTTTCAATTGTTAGATATCTTAATAAAAAACTTACTTGATATATTTACTAAAAGAAACCCAAATTAATTAATGAATTGATGAAGATGGTAAATGTATCTTTTTTGTTTGTATGTTTTCGAATATGACATGCAAATTAAATAAATATGCTTATTAATATTTATTAGGAAACATAATAATCATTTAGATGATAAACATTTTGAAGCTCATGAATAGACATAGCTTCACTGTTCTTGATACATTTATTGTTTTAGAATCATAATACTGTAATCTAATACACAATACTATAAATAATATCTGATGCAGTGTGGTGAACAACAAATGTTACATATAAAATGTGAATTGAAAGATGTATCTAATTTCTTGTTGCAGATTTTAGTAGACACAGTCTGGGCAATTAGTTATTTAACGGATGGTGGCAATGAGCAGATCCAAATGGTCATAGAGTCTGGAATTGTGCCTAAGCTGATACCGTTGCTGTCACACAAGGAGGTTAAGCTTCAGACAGCTGCATTGAGAGCTGTGGGCAACATTGTGACTGGAACAGATGAACAGACACAAGTTGTTCTCAACTGTGATGCTCTTTCCCACTTCCCTGCATTATTGTCACATCAGGTCAGTATGTAGATTGTTCATTTAACTGCTTCAGTGTTGTGGGGATACTGAATATGCTACTGTTCATAAGATCTCAGGTTTGATTCCCGGATCAGGTAAACAAAAGCTAATAGGTTTTCTGTCAAATAAGTTTCAATAATAGCCATGTTGCTCATCCCCACAATTAGGAATGCACATAAAGTTGTTGGTCCTGTGCCTGATCGTCGTCGAGTTGTGTCGGATTGCCGTAATTAGTTGCAGTAATGGTAATTTCCTCTCAATAAGTTAGTAGTGGTGGTGTTTTATTTAAAGTATATCTGGTAAAGAATATACACAAAATTGCAAACATACAAACATAAATTTATAAGTTATTGAGTAATTAAAGTAAGTTAATTGAGTATTTTTGTAATTGGGTCAACAAAAACAACTGGTTGTACTGTCTAGCCAATTGATAATAACCATGATGCATAATCTCATTAATTAATCACTTACACATGTTCATTGTCAACATCTAGAGGATTTATTGACATAAAAAAATTGTCAGATACCACAGAGTGTTGACATGTTTACCTTAATGGTCAATGACTGATAACACCTAATTGAGAAGTGACCTTCAGTTTGGCCATTTTGACAAGGATTTGTTTGTGATTTATCTATTATGCTAAACTGCAGTGTATTCCTATCTATTTTTCCACCAATTAAAGTCCTTTAAAATTTGTGCAATTTTTAAATTGAAATGATACCTATTGCTGCCACTACTTTTCCATGTTTATAAAGGTATTGCGTGGAAAAGCATGTGCTTTGTGCAAGCGTGCAATTTAGTTAATTTAACTAGACTAAGTCTGCCGACGGCAACGCGCGCATACCTTATCCAGTTCTATAATAATTTTATGATATAGAAATAATAAACTTTCTATAAAAAAGACAAATAGGCTGTATACCTATTTGTCTTTTTCATAGAAAGTTTATACAACAGCTAACTGGATTTATAGAATTATATCAAGTTGTGGATTCAAAATACTTCCATTTTGTCTTTACTTTATGCATACTTGCCTAAGTAAAGGTTATGTAACTGACTGAGGAACTAAATCATTTGCCTGCATTAGTATTGGCATAATTTCAATGAAAATTAGCATTCAGTTACATAACCTTGCTGTTGTAATTATAGTCGCAAGGAGGAGGGCTCTATTTTATGTTAAGCAAATTGTTATTGTGTACAAAGACTCCCAGTACATCACTTTTCAATAAAGAATTTCTCTCTATCCAAGATTCGATATGTGCGAGAATGTGCAATTTGTAAAGACACGTCAATATATCTTGCATTACATAACTGTAATGCACCTTATTGACGTGTCTTTATTCATAATCAAAGAGACACAAATCTGTTTAGGTCTGCTGGTCTATACATACATTAAAGATTGTTAAAAAAACTGTTTTAATCATTAAAACAGTTTTTTTAACAATCTGTTTAAAACACACAAAAAAAACTGTTTTAATGATATCGGCCGTTATCTCAATGTCGTGTCGTGTATCGTGTATTTCAAATGATTCAACAAAACTTTATTGCATTTTATTATTATAAAATCAAAAGTTAAATGTTTATATGCACTACAAAGCATTT
Organism: Catocala fraxini; assembly: GCA_930367265.1. Lineage (NCBI taxonomy): Eukaryota > Metazoa > Arthropoda > Insecta > Lepidoptera > Erebidae > Catocala > Catocala fraxini. The sequence continues at coordinate 20,952,981 of OV884029.1, forward strand.
TTGTTTTGTATTTTAGCTGCATTTTCCAAATGTAACAAAACCAAGACTTTATAAAAAATATTCAAGGAACTTAGTTGGTCCCTATAACATGCACGTAATTTTTACTTATATATTTATTTAACTTAACAGAAAGAGAAGATCTGCAAAGAAGCAGTGTGGTTCCTGTCAAACATCACCGCTGGTAACAAACAGCAAGTTCAAGCTGTCATCGATGCTGGTCTGTTGCCCAAGATTGTGGAGAACCTTAGCAAGGGCGAGTTCCAGACACAAAAGGAGGCAGCTTGGGCAGTCACCAACCTCAGCATTAGCGGCACCAAAGAGCAGGTGGCTACACTCATCAACTGTGGCGTCATACCTCCTTTGTGCAAGCTGCTGAGTTGTAAGGATACTCAAGTTATTAATGTAAGTGTGTTCTTCTAAGCCATACATATGCTGAAAATTTAATGAATTTAACCTAGAAGTTGTAAACATTTATGCCTTTGCTATTGAGTCATTAAACTTACTCATGCCTTTTCAGGTTGTTTTGGACGGCTTAAGCAACATGCTAAAGATGGCTGGTGAGAATGCGGATCAGGTAGCTAACATGATCGAAGAGTGTGGCGGCATCGACAAGATCGAGGCCCTGCAGAACCACGAGAAGGAAGATATTTACAAGATGGCCTATGATATCATTGAGCAATACTTCGCGCCCGAGGTGCGTTCTGACTCTTCTACTTCAGTTTTTAAATACTTTGTGGTTTTTATAACTGGCCTTTGTGCATTATCCTTGAGCTTTAATAACCTTCTGGTAGCTTAAATTACAGTTTTTCTTTATTATGTAACATTTGCAAACACAGAATCTGAATCTGATCTGTGGTTAGTGAAGATTAACATAATCTATAACTACAATCTTACAGTGTACTCTTAGACCGTAACCTACTGTGACATGTTGTTCAGTTTGTCAATAGCGCGTGTCATTGTGTTTCAGGAGGAGGACGCGACGCTGGTCCCAGCGGCAGCGGAGGCCGGGTTCCAGTTCGAGGCGGCCACGCAGGCGCCGCACGAAGGGTTCCGCTTCTAAGTGCCGGCCGCCGCACGACGTCGCCCGCCACCGCGACCTCGGCCCGCAGTCGCGCCCGCGACAGTCGCCCGCCACAGCCCCGCATGCACGAGCGACCGCCGCCGCCCGCACGCAAGTCACGGGCGTCCCTCGTTGTTGTGTTACAGTCGCTTGCGCATGCGCCGGGCCCGTCGACAAAAAGGCCCCAGCACCGCGGTTCGTTGTATAATTCGCGTTTAGTCGGTGACGGTGCTGCGGTTTCGTTGTGATAACGCTCTATTGTGATGTTTGACATTTTTCATCTTTGTTTTCGATTTCGTATTGTACCGAGTGACGGACGATGGACACTAAGTGGATAGCTTTAATGTTAAGTGCCGCGTACGCGAAGTATGCGTTAGTGTAATCTGCTTACCGATTGAATTGATGCTTTTGATATAACATAGTATTTATGTTTCGATTTTAACTCCCAACGTAAGATGATATAATAATTGCCAAGTCGAATTCGGGGCGGCTCCGCCGCTTCCGAATATGAATTATGTTGACTTCAAACCCATTTTTATTGTATCTATATACCAATAAATTCTGTCCAATATAATTATAAGTGTTTTTATTTGAACACACATACAGTAAACAATTACAAAAGACAAATTACAAACAGTTAGTGTAAATAGCAGGTAGAGAGTCTTGATGCAGTCTTGGTTTGGAAGCACCGTTGTTGTACTGTTTCTGAAACAACAACCACTTACATGAATAGAAAAATATTAATACTATGCCTGAATATGGACTAAAAAGAAGTAATACATCTGTTATTCTTGGCTTTAACAAATACTAGTTTTTAGTAATATCCCCAACGTATGTCTGTTTTTGAGATAAAGCGGTAGCCCAATGGCTAAAGGATCGAACTGGCAATCGAGAGGACGTGGTAAAATCACTTAGAAATCGTTTACATATTTAAATTATGCAAACGATACAGTGAATGACAATATCCCCGTAGGTATAGGCAGGGGATTTCAACCAACTTAGAAACTAAACCTTAGCAGGCGTATGGGTTTAAGATTTACCCTCGTAATAGCGGCAATCCTATTGTCGTCTATGATGCATAGTTCCAGACTTCGTTCTGATAAGGAGTATTTGAAAAAGAACCGATTACAATGTCCATCTCGACACTTGAAGCTATCGATGTGGCGCAGACTAGTACGCCAAAGTCGCGTAAGAATGGTTGATCTAATGTTAAGCTTCATTTTATTACATGCAAAGAGTATTTCTCATGTCTGAAAGTGCTTTGCTATGTATTTATTTCGAGCATGTAATGCAAATTATATAGGTATTAATACGTCAACATACTTTTCTTATTTCGCACGCGTAGCACTTTACGTTAGTGTAGCTCTCGTCGGATTCTTCTGCGACGAGCGAGCGGGTTGTTATTTTGCTGTTGAGGGACTCCACATCGTAGAACAAGCCCACCTTTTGTTGGAAACTGTAAATAATTTGTAAATATTTATAGTCACGTTAAACCTGCATAGTTGAAACAAAATATGACGTAATGTTTTTGTCAGTAGTATATCTGCAGGCTCCACGATCGGTGCATGAGTAAAGAAAAGTTACCACTTGGCATTTCAGACATAATGAAAACGAAATCTTTTACATGAATCTGCATTCCGGCACACAAAGGGTTTATTTATTTTTCTTTATTGGTCAAAAAAACAAGCAATTGTTTACACTTAACATTATAATAAACAGTTCACATAAGTATTAAGACCCGTAGGATGGAAGAAATAGAGCAATCCATTTGTAAGCCGAGAAGAGAGTCCTAGACCAGTTGAGCCTAAGTATGCTTTAAATATTTACGCACCTCACGCGCAGTTTATGACGATATATTATTATGTATGTTTTTTACCGTGACAAGCGAAATTGAACTATTACAGTTTAATTTCGCTTAGCCACAGTAAAAGGTCAGTCACCTTAAAAGTATATGGAAAGACCGTGTAAACAAGCGTTTTGAACAATTACGCCACGCGCTCTATGTTAGACGATTTCTTATAACTTACTTGGGCAACGGCTTCGTCCAATGATTATCGAGCCTGTTAACTTTCATGATGGCGTTAAGCCGCTGCAACATGCTGAAGTTGTCGCTCTGGATCTTGTGCTTGCGGTCGAGCTCGCGCTGGTGCTTCTTCAGTTTGAGCGCGACGTGCGGCCGAGCGGCCGGAGCACGGTCGTCTATGGCCGGGAGAGCAGACTTCACCTTATGATATATATTAATAATATAATAATAAAGCCCTTTTATTCCGAATCGCTACAGCTATGGCAATACATGTTTTCAAATTTATCTATTAAAGTATGTCTCTCCACTGGGCTCTGCCCTCTGCTACTCTGGCCCAGTATGGTCCCAAGGTTAGGCGGATATCGTCTTCCCATCTTGTTTTCTGACGCCCTTGTCTTCTGGTATCCTGTCTGGGGTACCATAAGATTATTTGCTTGCTCCACTTGTTTAATGTACAACGTAGCATATGTCCTGTCCAGCCCCACTTTAAATGCTCTATACGGGTTATTTGTGACCTATCTCTTAATGTGCATGCTGAGATCTTTATTCTTCATTATTTCTTTTAGAGACCAGTATTTTCTCTAATCGCAGGCTATTCTTTTATTTATTTCCTTGGACATAAAGTCCTCAGGAGATATAATTTGGCCCAAGTAGACGTATTCTTTCCATAAACCTCTATGTTGACTTCTGTGGAGTTGGTCATCAGTTTTGTTTTATTTGCATTCATTTCTAGTCCTACTTCTCTGCTTTTTTCGGTTACGTCTTTTAGCATGTGTTTTAGTTTTTTTGGATCTTCCACTAGCAGAACAATATTATCAGCGGATCTCAAATGGTTAAGGCGGCTACCGTTAATGTTGATACCGTCGTTTTCCCAATCTAATCTTCCAGATATGTATTCCAGCACAGCATTGAACAGCTTGAGGGAGAGCGGATCTCCTTGTCTCACACCTCTATTTATAGGAAATGGATCTTCTTTTGTTTCCAATTTAATGCAGCTTTTGAATTTATTGTAGATGGATTGGATTATTTGTATATAGACCTCATCCACTTCTTGTTCTTATATAAAATTATGGTTTAGGCTGTCAAAAGCTTTAGAGTAGCTTTACTATAAAGTAGATATATAAGGGCTTCTGGTATTCGTTGTATTTTTCCATGACTTGTTTGATTGTGTGGATGTGGTCTAATGTACTGAAATTATTTCTAAATCCCGCCTGTTTAATTGGTTGGTTTTCATCTAGGACCCTTGTTATTCGTTGCAGAATAATCTTTGCAAAGACTTTGTACACATTTAAAAGGAGGCTTATCGGTCTATAGTTGCCGATGTCATCCTTATCACCTTTCTTATGGAGGAGAACAATATGAGATTCACTCCATCGTTTCGGGATGGTGTCTGTTATTAAAATATCATTGAATACCTTAGTTAGAATTAGGCTTATTTCATCCACGGTGCCTCTCATCAGCTCGTTTGTTACATTTTCAGGTCCTGGAGCTTTTTCAAGCTTTTGTGACATGATGGCATGATGTCTGGACTTCTTGCATAAGTATTGGTGGGACATCTTTATATCTCTTGATTGGATTCTCGTAGGTGTTATTTTCTTGTCCTTGTTCTGCGTTATTGATGGAGTATAAGGTTCTGTAGTAGTCTGTAGCCAGTTTTTTAATTTCCTTACGGTTTGTTGTTTGTTTAGATCGTTCACTTTCTAATTTAGGTATCCATTCCATTCCATACTTATTACGTACATTACGATATAAATTGGATTTTATATTATCGTCATTTAGCAATAGGTATAAAAATAATTTCCTACACTACAACTTTTATCCGATTACGACGAAACCTCGGTGAGTTGCGCGCACGCCCAGACGAAGCAAAGTAACTAAAATTACTGGCGCAAATCTACAGTTACTGAAAAAAACAAAAGGTATTGCAGAGCATGTGTCTCAGTTTTGCCAGTAGATTGTACCTAATTACCTGTTTGAAAGCTGCAGCGAAAACATTTTTTTGTTACGTTTTAATTGTGATGTTCTACTACTATCTAATTAAAGAATTTTCGTCAAATATGTACACTATACCTGCCCACATGGGTACATACCTAATATAAAAAAAGATAAATATATTAATAATATATACCACCCAGGTACTTGTTAAATAAGGAAATCTCGTTACAAGTTTGAATTTACGATTGTAATACTTCTTATGACTCCATAATATTAATAAGATTCAGTTTAATTTGTTCTTTTCCCCGCAATACATAACTTTTGCATATTAGATATATTGTGCCTATCTACCTACCTATATTTTAAGAAAACAGGTACAAAAGCTACACGTTCAAATATTTTCTTGTAACATAAAGACATTTTATGTTACAATACATGATAATTTACGATTACACAATATGCATGCATAATATGGTTTCGATATCACAAAGCGTACTTTGCACTTACTTTTGTACGATGATCTTTGAATCTGCGATCCTCCCACGGCTGGATCAGTAGTTTATCTCTCCGCGATAACATTATAATTGATAAAGATATTAATTGTTATTAGAACAAGCAACCGTTGAACTCGTGATCTTGTTCAGATTTTTAAGCTTTGTGTGATCAATAGCTGTAGGTATCGTGTAACTATGATGCTCAGTTTCGGTAACTAACGAGCTGTTTGCGTGACAATAACATTGCGAATATTTATTGAATTCTGTTCGCTCTGTAACCATTTCTATGTAATAAAAGCAATTTATAGTATCGCAGTGCCAGTTTTAGCGGTCTCTACGTCCATAAAGGTCTCCACCTCCTTTCATATCCCACAAATGTGACACGCGCAATCCCGATAAGTAATTCCATAATACATCGGTTGTACAGCAGTACCTATTGAATGTGAATGCTGTGTATTATGTCTCCAGTTCGACGTCTGGGCCAAATACTACTGGGTTGTGTTGTCAAGAAATGCAGTCTAAGCAGCTGCATGGTGTCTGGCACCTTGTGCGGTAAACTCTATTACGTAAGACTTAAACCATGACTGGCGAAATATGCCTGGTAGTTACTTATAGTGCTACAGCCGCTGAAAAATTTGTGTAATTTTGAACGTCTTTACGAATAACGTGTTTGTTCACTACGTCCCTTCCATATCTATACTAATATTATAAAGCTGAAGAGTTTATTTGTTTGTTTGAACGCGCTAATCTCAGGAACAACTGGTTCTATTTGAAAATTATTTAATTGTTAGCCTATTTATCAAGTAAGACTATAGGCTATATAGCATCACGCTACGACCCACCAGCTACGGGCCACGCAGTAACGATAAACGCGAGTGAAACCGCGGGAACATCTAGTCTAATATACTTTCAATGTCTTTGTTTAGACGTGACGGCGACGACATACATAACTATGTATGCATGTAATTTTCTAAAACCGGACGTACCTATAAGTGACGCTTAGTCATAACAGTTAGGTAACCAAATCACCCACACCCTGAAAACTTGATGGTGATGAACTTGCATTCGTTGCATTTTTTAAACTACCTACTACAGGGCATGAGTCTGTATATTTCTGAAGCACCAGACGAGGTATATAATAAAACAACATACTGCAAATTAATAAATAAATTATTGTTAAATATTACATAGGTACTGCACTTACATTGGCTCGTTATATCGGATAATATACATTCACGAAAACGTACAAACACAAGTTCACAAATACAAATGATAAAATAATATACTTTGAGCAATATAAAAATAAAAAACCGAATCACTCTTTAATCTATACCTAGTTATACTATTAAAAACATTTGATACAGTAATGTAGTTAGTCGACTTTTGAAGAAGTGGTAGGGAGGTACTTTAGTACCCAATACTTATGTTGTAAGCTATCATCGCTAGTGTTATTATAAAAAGCTTAGGAATGTAAAGTCAACTTTAATTCCTTCTAAGTTTGGCAATGTTTAATGTAAAGCTTGTTAAAATTAGTGCACTAGTTTCGGTCATTCTTCATTATTTTAGTCGTCGATTGATATATAACACATATCATAGACGCTTTTGTAAATTTTACGTTAATTTTGTGTAAACAATTCAATATGTCCATCTTTTGTCCCGTGCAATCGCTCCTGTTTTTGTGCTTGCATTCAATAAATGCGAGTTTCAAATGCTTCAAGGAAGACGTTATGTATCAGAGGTTTTAGTCGACGGAAATGTGAATGTTAAAGTTTTCTGTAGATCTGAGAATTCTCATAGCTTTATGAATACTAATACAAGTTGTATAGAGATCAGTGTTTTCTTTGCTATTTTAGACGGGGTCATCGCACTGCAACGCTTGGCATTGGTTCTATGAAATGCAGAATTCTCATGTACTCAGATTGCTGATAACTAGTGATGCTGAACTAATCGGTAGTCCAACTTTAAAATATTGGTAGAATATCATGTCCTATTGATATCCGATACTATTGTTAGATCCACAAATTCTCAACAGCATGATACCCTATTGTATTACAGATATTTTATTGATCGACTATCAATATAAGATGTTTTTAAAAGTCACCTATCGAGATATTCGACATACACATGTCACCGGACCTTATTACGTATGTAACTTACATTCATTGGTGCAATATCCAGACATAATTTTTTACTTAGTAGGAACTCAACTTGACTGCCTACTGAATTACTTATATACTTCACCGGTTCGTACCAGATTGTTAACACCAATGAAAGAAAGGCAAATTCAGGTCCACAAATTTCCGGCGATATAGATTTAAAAAAACGCACAGATTAGCCGAATATAGAATGCACGAATATATTATGTTTAACGTAAAAGATTTTATCACCTGCGGCGGGCATACATTTAACTATTTTTTTTTTTTACTAATAAATCTCTACATTGAGTTTGCCTCGCATTTAATTCTAATTACATTATTGAGTATAAAACGTATTAAATACATCAAAAAGATCTAGTAACTTACGATCACTGCGTTTTGAGATATGACTTCGGTCGTTTATTGTTACTTTTATTGTACCTTATGACGGTATATTTTATAATTTATTATTGAAAACCAAAGCTGTAAAAAAAGTCTATTTCATGTGTAAACACCACAATGATTATAAATCGCTCGTTTACTTTTGACACAGCTTTGGTTGCCTTATTCTAGTGTTTGACGTCCCTTTAAGTATTAAAAATTGTTTATTACAAGACAAAAGTTATATCTCAAAAGTATCACATGTAGTTAATTATAGTGCGTCATCAACGTCGCGGAGACATCGGTGTCTCAAGGATGTTTTCCGACAAACTGAGTGAAGAATCTTCGCAAAAAATTACATACAAACACTACCGACAACAATAACTAGACATTCTGAACACTGTCAAATACCGTCTACTTTTAAGTAGACTATTTCTTTGCCCAGCTATTTATATGCATAACAGAAAGTATCAAAATAAATTTAGCCGTTATACCGTAATAGATAGAGTTGCTTTTGCATTTATAATATAAGTATAGTTTTAGCGACCCAACATCACCATAAAAAGGAATAATATCTCATAAGAGAGAAGAAGAAGCAGAGCTAACTATCGAAAATATACGTAGTTTGGCTTTACTACACATCACTTGTTGTTTTTCTTTACTAAATACTAAAGTAAAATAAAATGCTTCCAATTCTTCAAAGTATATTGTTATAAAAAAGTGCTATATTGTATTGTCTGGGAACTTCATATTAACTTTTAAAAAGAGAAGTAGGAATTTTTATCTATGATAGATATCATAGAACCTATAGAATTGTTCACCCCTAATTCTCGTCTCTGTTCATCTAGTAGATTAAGGTAGCGACAGGTTACTGTTTGACTAGCTATAGTTGTCGAATAAAAATGCAACCGAAATCGAAACACTCATATAAAATGAGAAAATACAGTTACAAAACGACTGTCCACTTTTTAAACAAAGTATAAACCGAGATTTTATTAACAGAAAAATCTCTAAATCGAGTTATATAGTCTATATGTTACGCTATATTAATAATAAATGCAAATAATTCGCTCACACACGCTCCGAAACATTATAACCAAGGAAAACATCCTCAAATCATCTATTATACAGTGGTACATTGTATCCTATCCTTAACGCTAGCTCGCATACAAAAATCTCTACACTTGGTGCATTATTAACTGTCAATGTGTAAAATAAAGTTCATACAAAAATAAATGATCCTGTTTAAAAGCTATTTTATAATACTTGCAATAATGGAGTGTGTTAAAAACATTTTGGACAACACATCGCACAGATGTCGCTACAGGAATTGAAACTTAAAAATAATCGTTGAATGTGATTCGCATTTAAATTTTTAAATTGTTATCTACAAAATTTATATATTAATAAACAATAATTTATATGTATAAAACAACAATAAGCTGCCGTTGTCACTATACATAGTTCGCATTGAACCTGCTGAGGTAGCGCGCACAAAATGTTTGAGCGTACACATATAATACATACAATACAACCCTTAATTTCAATAAATAATAATTAAAATTCGAAGTCACTCACTGACACCACTTTACAACTAAATTATCGCCAAGTTATCTGGGTATTCCGGTGTACCACTTAAAATTATGCTTACTAATTTAAAGCTTATGACACTAACATAATAGGTTAAACAATTACATTTTTAAACCTTTTCATTGGTGCTTGTTATGCAAAACAGAAACAAAGACAAAACCAAATATGGTGCTGGTTCTGGTCTACATAACAACATCCAATTGTCATAAAACTATAAAAAGAGTGTCCCCCTATTATACATTTTATTTATCGAATGTCTCGCTCACATATAGCGAATTAAATGAGTTTAAAGCAGAACAACACTCTTTATATTACCGTAGCTAAATATATCGGTGTATTTGTGACTAAGGTCTAAGGTGACCAATCTCTTTTAATTCTTAATTTAAAACGGCTCATGCATTTTGTGCGCTCTATGGTGTAAAAAAAACAAACAAAAATAATTTGAATACATAAAAGCGGAAGCTGTTTGTGATGTCGGCGTATAATATTGACTAGCGATTGTCACCTCAGTGGAAATCAACCCTTTGAGATTCCCTGCCCACGACAAGAGTTTAAACTACATACATTTTTGTCCCTCTACTGGGCTCTCGCAAAGTTTGTCCGTCCACATCTTGCAATATGGTAAAGTTAAGACACATAATTTTATACTATCTATATAAATTCCTATTTGTTCCAGGTAATTTAAAAACTATCATAGACCGCGTGCAACTATATCGCCCGCGACCTCAAAAGTTAGGAAATAACCGAAAACTGCAGACTTTTAAAGTCTGCATCTATTGCATTATTTGCTCTAGCAAATAATTATCTAACAAAACTTGCATCTTATTTTTTATCAGGACGATATGATTAAAGTTGCAAATGTAAGTTTAAACTCGTGCCGTATCAACCAAGTGTCATCTAATCCGTTGTCAAAAGACTAAAACGTAGGAATATTTTGGTAATGATCGAAACATTTGACTACGCGAAATTCACTAGTCAGACTTATGTAGTTGGTGCCTTTACGATACTAACGTAGCTAAAACCTAGCTACTCTGTATGTGAATCTAGGGTTCCCTACAGTTGGAATTGACAATGCGATCTTTGAAGGAAGCACTTATGATTTTGATTATGATAATAGCCTATTTTGGTGTCCGGAATGTTTTTTTAGTAAATGCGGAATAAGGTAAAGTGTAAGTCTAACAGTCATTTCGAAATACTTTACAAAATCATAATACCTGAAATTAATAATTAGTCCAAATATGTTTTTGACGTCATAAGTAGGTATGAAGATTTTCGATTCATAAAACTGAAAAGAAAATAAGTAGAAATTCGGCAGAGGTGGCTACTTTCACTTAAAATATCATTATCGTCGTCATTCCTAATTCGATCTGAATAATAAACTGGAATAATAGTAAAGAGGATGCAACAACAAAAAAAAATTAACATACAATGCACCAAAGGTTTTGATTGACTATTAATGCAGGTGTTCGCGGATAACTGATCATCTCACAACAGCCAAAACCCACTTTCTGTGATGTTGTGGTTCTATATTACACTAATCTGTTACAAACCATTGTCAGTCCCACCTGGGTCCCTCATTAGAAAAACGTACAAAATTCCCACTCTCTTACACAATCCATTTACATTCCACGATTTTCCCTGATCATGACTTACATTATATCTTACTTAGCCAAACATCACAACGTATATGCATTCATGTGTATATTTAGTTCAAGATCACATAACCGAAGCGTCTAAAGTCTTTCTCACATGAAGCATAAAACGAGTTTGCAACGCAACTGCAACCAATCAGACAGGTTGTCTACGCGTTGCCAACCGGTTTCATACGCCACATGTGTAAATGGACTAAATGTTCGCGTTTATACTCACTGACGCGAAGTTTCCTTTATATACGTAAAACACGGTTTATCTATAACTCATAAAATTACACTATTTAACTTATCTAAAAATAATATGATATAAAATGTTATTAATCACTAATAGAGATAAAGAAGCCAATTTTTGGTTTTGTTATTGTTGTTTTAAGCGTTGCTTCAACGCTATATTGGGTCCTCTCAAACCTACCCAGCATTTTAAATCGACTATATTATAAAATCAAATATTTATGACATATTTTCTCGCCTTAGAAATCAAGAAACTCGACCACGTCGGCCACGAAAACAATGTTAGATTTTAGTTTTTATGTTTTTATTAGTGCCCTGTAGACACATATTGAGAATATCCCCCTTACAGTTCAAGCAGGTTTTTTGAGAGGACCTCATATAATTATTACGCTATAAGTTACGGTATAAAGGTAGTCTCACACCGAATAGATTTCCAGATGGTGATATTGTACTATATGCGAATCGATTAATATTTTTAATCTGCTCAATTCGACAATCGACTACGAGCTTGTTTCACTGTGTCAGAGTAAATGTCATGCCGACCTTTTCTATTAACTTTATAAAGAAAAAGACGCCATGATAATACTTTAATAGTTTACTTGACACTGAAACCTTCCGTAGTATTTAGTATTTTCAAAACCCAACGGCCAAATTCGAGTATAACTGGAATGAATACAAATTTCGTATAAAATTGACAATGCATAAAAATCGGAAGCACAAAACTTTCGTTTCGTTATAGAATAATACCAAAGGAGTAGAACGGTACTAAAGGGTATACGGGCTAACTCGATAGTTAGTTCATTACTAAGATCGTCAACATAACGGGGTATTAAAGGACTCCAGTGAATAAGTTTACTAAATCTAAGTTAAGTCGTTAATTGAGTTTTAAAGCCGCCGTATTTGATCGCTGTCAATACGCGATAATATACTATTTTTATGTGTTATTTATATCTTGTAAATAAAAGCGGAACTGAATCGTTATTTTCAAACACAGAACACTTGAAGCGGTGACGATTACATTAGTTCGATTTATAGTACGCCGGTACGCACATACAGAGTAATCGACTAAAAATAAAAGTGCAACTAGACGCCACCGCTGCATGCGTTGTGATCTTTTCGTCCCTCCATTTAGCTCTGATAGCTAAAAAAGTGTTGTTGTACGGCCGTACTCTCGATACCGCATCCGTAAGGCAAATAGGAACCTCGACTGAATATTTATAAAAAGGGGTGAATGTGTTGCCTATGTCAGCTTTTTAGGAGTGACAATGTCCGCCTGTCTTATAGGCAACAGTTATTTCTCTCGCTAATACACGGCGGAAGTGTCTGTATCGACAGTGCTGCGACACATTGTCACGTTAAATCGCGATTTGAAACTTATATAAAATGTATCACGTTTGTACCTATTACAAAGTAAGTTAGATGACACAGAGTTAGTAAACTCGTCCACGGCGCGTGTGCATGAGGTGGTGGGGGGGAGTGTGTGGGAGGGCTCAGCAGGCGGGGCGGGGCAGCGGCCGCACGAGGTAAAGCTTCTCGCCCTGCTTGTTGGTGTAGATGGGTGCGCGCTGGTAGTGCGCCACCAGCTGTTCGAGCGTGGGGAACTTGCGCTGGCCGATGCAGTACAGCGAGCCCTCCACGTGCACGCGGAAGTGCTTGTTGCGGCCCGGCGCCTTCAGTGACACGGAGTAGTCGCCCACCTGTAAACATATTGTCTTTTAAAAGCAGCGCCCACACTGGAAATAATCTTCCGGAGGTCTTTCAAACAGTGGACACAAAGAACACCCAGACTCGGCATAACTATGTATTTGTTGATCACACAAACTTTTGCCCCGTTTGGGGACGGAATACTCGGCGTAGTAGCAGTGGCGAGGCGGTCTCTCAAACCATTATAGCATCTACGTCTTTTCTTGCTCACTCGCAGTACCTGGACATTATAGCCCAGGATTTTTTTTGATTACACACTAATTTCATCAGCTATATTTCGGTCCTATATACTAAAAGGCGAGCATATTACTGTAAAGAACATAATTTCAACGATGATAACAATTTTCTGATAGAAGATCTCGATTCGGCAACCAAGTATAAGACCGACAAGGCGTACATACATTTTCAAAACAGAGCCTATATGATCAAGTCAAATAGAATAACGGCCACCCTTACCACTAACAAGTAAAAGTTATACGAAAGATAAATCGCTTGCTGTCTCACTCAGGTTAAAGAAGAGAGATGGCGAGACTCTTTTGTTATAGATAAATTCTATCTGGAGGTACAAGCCCTAAGTGTTTCTTCTGTAATGTGGGGTACAATACTAACGTTCGTTTCGGAGTCTCTGATGAGGAAGTCCCCGTCGTGTCCGTGCTGGTTGAGCAGCGCGTCGCAGTGCGTGCGCGTGATGGCGCCGTAGTACCACGCGCGGCCCGCCAGCGACACGGCGGCCGCCGGCCCGCCCGGCGCCGGCCCGCCCCGCGCGCCCTCGCCTTCGCTGTGGCACACACAACAATCAGCTATTGGACCAGACCCCAGGGAGACAAACATGGCTCTGTTATAAGACTGACCTGTAGGGCTGCGTCAGGTAGTCGGCGAGCTCCTGCAGGTAGTTCCTGGGCACGAGCCCCACGTGGCCGCGCGAGTCGCGCGCGCGGTACCACTCGGGGTCCGAAGGAGGTCGCTCGATTATTTCCAGTCGATCACCCTTCTCGAACGACAACTCTTGCTCGTTGTTCGATGTGAAGGAATATAATGCGACCTGTACAACAACATTATGTATTACTACGAATCAAGTAAAAATACACGTTAAAATATGAGTAAGTCGTTGTACTGACCACAATGTCGAGAACGTTTTCCGCCATGGCGTAGGTGTGAACTGGGTCCTCATTGTCACCCTCTTCACTAGTGTAGTTCGATGGAAACCTGATAAAAACAGATTGTTTAAGAATATCACATAAGAATGTCATTACCGTTGATGGTCATTTATTATAACTGGTATTGGCATAAACTGTTATTTTATTGTCAAACATTCCATGCTATAAACAAGCAGGCTGGTCGAGTTTAGGGACAGTTGTTTAATATACTACACTAGAATTCTGATACATTGCTTTTGTAATTCATTGTGCTATCACGGCAATGTTCTCTCTACCTATAATACAAGTTAATATCTAGCACGGGAGTGAGTGACCTAGTTCAGTCAGTGATGCGGTACATGTTGTACTACGTATATTTTGTTTTTTATAAGAAATTGTTTTTTTTTATGATACTAAAGAGACGGGAGTGATTTTGTGTGAGTACAGATTTCATTCAGAGGCTCATTCGTTGCCGAACTGTCCTGAGGATGCCTTGTGCTGAGGGGAACATGTCGACGCATATTTTGTGTTCGAAGCGATAGTTGGGGTGGGTTAATCCGAGTGGCTAATCCTCTCACCCGCATTATTCTTTATACTACTAATTATCATTCAATTTCTTGCACATGCAATAATGTGCTTTAGACTGAATTTCGGTCACGACAGCCAATCTTAATGAAATTGGCCATCTGCGCAGAAGATACAGGCTGTCGGCCGGCAGATTTATACTTTAAAAAACAAAATTAAATAAAAATATAAAGGAAAACAAAGTTATTTATTCATCATTTTACAAAATATAAATGCAGATTTTAAGTTTTAAAAATCACTCCATTTAAATGGCATCCTTCTAGCCGCAAACATCCTTGCAATCTTTCTTTCATGTCGGCGAAAACTCGCTTGCAAAGTTCTGGAGATAGCCGCAATCTCGCGTCGGATTTTTCTTGCAGGGCCTTTATTGTTGATAGCGAATTGTTGTAGACGCGAGATTTGAGGTATCCCCACAGGAAAAAGTTGCATGGAGTTGGATCAGGTGATCTAGGGGGCCAGGCTATGTCGCCAAAGCGACTTATCAATTTTCCGGGGAAAAGTTGTCTAACTTTAGTCATTGAGTCCCTGGCGGTGTGTACCGTAGCCCCATCCTGCTGAACGTGGGTTCTGTTATTGTAGCTAGCATGACGGTGCAGTTCCGGTATAAAAAGTTATCGAGCATCGCGCAATATCGTTGTGCGTTAACAGTTTCTCCTCTGCCATAAAAATAAGGTCTGATTATGCCATTTCCAGAAATGGCGCACCGAGCTGTGGTCTTCGGGCTATGAAGAGGCTATTCTTGGATTTCTTTTGGATTGCTCGCACTCCAATAACGCATGTTCTGTTTATTAACGTACCCATCGACATGAAAATGCGCCTCGTCACTAAAAAAGATGTTATTTAACCGCGTAGGTGTAGAAAATCGTTCCAGAACGACTCTAGCATAATTTTGCCTTTTTATGAAGTCATCTTCTTTCAATTGCTGGATGATTTGGAGCTTATATGGATGGAATTTCAATTGATTTTTAATAATTTTGTGAACAGATGTCTTTTTCAAACCCATTGAGGCTGCATTCTTTCTGACAGACTAACGCGGATTTGACAAAATTTCCCTTCTCACAAGTTATGCGTTTTCAGGAGTAGTAACACTCGTGGAAGGTCCAGGCCGAGGCTCATTTCCAACTGATCCAGTTTCTCTAAGCTTCTGTATTCACGTCCATATCAATTGGTTTGACGAACCATCCTTTAATCGTCGGATATCAAAATGAGAACAAAACCGAGGCCTCGCCACATTGATCGAATTATTATTCGTAAAATACGCCTCAACCGCAAAAGCGCGGTGCGCTCTCGTCCACTGCCTCATGGCTACTAAACAACCCGCAACAGTCCCGCGTCGAATGAAATCCCGCTCACCCCGCTGACGCTTAGCTAATCGCCGGGAGCCCTGTTCAAAGTGAAAAATCTGCTGGCGGACACCCTGTATTATAGTGCGCAAACACAAGTGCACTCTCTGTACCCTAACTCTCAGGACGGTAATCCGATATCACCAGAGAGATCAGGCGCAGGACCAACGGCTTTACGTTCTTTCCGAGGCACGGGGGTATGCCACACCGCCAACTTCCTAACTCCGCGCTGCTATTGAGATTTCTTAACAGAAAAACCAATCACTTTTTCTTGGCCCTACCCGAGACCTTATGCACAGCAGTCGCATTCACTACCGCTGCGTTACATATACAATATATAGGTATTGAACTGACCAGCCAGTGTGTCCTTGATACTGTCCCCGCCACCAGCCGTCGTTGCTCTTCTCCAGTATGAGGATCCTGGTGCCCTTAGTAAGGGACAGTTCGTCGGGCTGCTGCGCCTGGTAGTTGTACTTAACGACGGCGGTGCCGAGCGCGTCGGCCGGCTCGACGCGGCGCGCGCCCGCCTCGCCGCCAGCGCCGGCGCCGCCCCGCACCGGGGAACTGTTCGAAGGGAGCGTCTTCGAGCCGGATCCTTTCTTGACTTTTTTCTTAATACTGTAACAAAGTATTTATTTAATAAATAAACTAACAGTTAATATATAAAAATGTTCATGCTAATGTTTTACATGAAAATTAAATCTATACTAATATAATATTGTCTTCTATTTACGCGAATATTATTCATTGAAATTAAACTACTATATACGGATTTTATCGCGTTGTATTTTTTTTATAATATACTAATATTATAAAGCTGAAGAGTTTGTTTGTTTGGTTGGTAGAACGCGCTAATCTCAGGAAGTACTGGTTGGAATTGAAAAAATTTTTTTGGTAGATAGGTTATTTGCCTACCTCGATAGGCTATATAACATCACGCTACGACCCACGGAGGCGGCGCAGTAACTATAAACGCGGGTGAAACCGTGGGCACTGTATATTCTTTTATACAGATTCCACAGCGAATCTTTTTTAACTCACTTTAAACTATTTTTATATTAACTATTTACGATATTTAAGGGATAACACTATCCCTTAAATATCGGTTGCTTTTCAGTTAGTTGCTGAAACGCTACCGAAACGTCAAATAGTTTTTAAAGTAGTGTAATTTCAATAAATAATTATTACTTAATAAAAGCAACTACATTTTCGGCTTACCATAACAAACAGTATGGCTTCCCACATGTTTTAAACTATAACATTATCCTGGCTATTAGGTTTCCAGTGACTCGGTCAAACCATGTAATGGCCAGATGGTACAAATATATATTTTTTTGTTATCTATATCAAGTGTTTATTATTTTTTACAGTTTATCTAATTCTTTTAGGAACTACTAGAAACCTTGCGTCTCGAAGTTCAAGTAGAACCTTCAATACCAATTAATCATGAACATAGGTATAAACAGAGAGAATTAAGATAAGAACGAGAAAAATAAAATAGGACAGAGTGTAGTCGCTGTGTCCTCTGATCTACTAACTCGTTTGAGGACAACTTCGCTTAAACTGGAACAGCATAGCTAAGAAATTCTCCAACCTTCAGAAAATTGCAACCAAACAACCTATGTTCCTGCGGTTAGTATCGTTTCCAGGCTCCTTAAGAATATGTTATGCTATCAACAGCAGAACAGTTATCTTTGTTCCATGCGCTGACATGACAGTGACATCTATTAACGCACGAGTAATGAATCAATATCCTGAGGTTTTGTCAGGCCATAAAGTCACGTCAAGGATTTGCGGGCAGCTAGAAAAACTGGCGATATTAGATTATATAGGCGATATATATTTCGATAGTAATTATTCGTAGATTTGACTATATATATCCGTCACGAGGTTTGAAATTAGGTAGTTATACAGATGTACGTTCAATCAAAATTGATTAACATATAAAAGTAGGATGTATCAGAACTACAACCAATGATCTTTTTCTTCCATTCCGTCTATAACTCCTTTACCGCGGGTTATAAACGTGCCAGATACATTCAGGCGCTTAACATCAGGCGGGACGTAAGCTTGTTTGTTACAATAGTTGTCTAAAAAAAATAATTAATATCAAAGGGACGAAAGAAGATCGCGCTGTTATGAGTTGATAACAGCTCACGAGACATCTAAAACCTAAAATAAATACATCTTGCATTTTTTGTAACGTGTAATATCAATGTCACCTTCTCATAACAACGATCGACTGTGATAACGGTACGCGACGCGCGACATTATGAATGTTTGCATTGGAGCTTATTGCACACCTTTAGATATTTTATAGATTTTCTACTAGGATATTTGAGAATAAAACTGCACACCTTTATGAAGACGATTTACGTGCTCAAATATTGTCCTACAAAGTTTAGAGTGCTATATTAGTAACGAATAATTTGAAATGGAAAATAATGGTAGGCAGGTATTTTAATTTTGTAAATAGCATAGTATCGACCGGCTATGTCCCCAAAGGCAAGAGGTGTGTAATAAACAATAATAATTTACCACACTCTAGTACGCGTTAACGCAAACCTATTCCACTATATCAAAGAATCTCTTACATATTATATTTGTTATTTCTTTGGAATTTAATAATTTTATACAGA
Source organism: Catocala fraxini (assembly GCA_930367265.1). NCBI lineage: Eukaryota > Metazoa > Arthropoda > Insecta > Lepidoptera > Erebidae > Catocala > Catocala fraxini. The sequence goes on from OV884029.1 coordinate 20,971,889, forward strand.
ATATTATATACATTTTTCTTTGAATATGGAATAGCATGAATCATTGCGTTTAACTAATTAGGCAGCAATGTATTTAAAATAGCAATTGTCGATCAAGGATACCAGTTATGTCCATTTATCCAAGGATGTCCGAAATTCTGTCAACATAAGTCTGAACTTCTAATAGACAACAAAACAAATTCAAAATATTTATTTTGTCTATGTAATTAACTTTAAAATTACACAGATATGCTGTAGAAATAATGTACATCTATAAGCCCCTTATATAAAACAACCATATCGTATATATGTATTTTACAATTTCATCGATATTTGTTGTTTAGAAAAGTAATTTCTTGGTTGTTTTGTTTTTAAAGTAATAACACAATACTGTTAAAAATCTTTTAAACTTGTACCTACTTAATTACACAATGTTTAATTTCATTCTCTCCTAATTATCATGTCGATATTATTTTTATCAAACACTAGTTTTACAAAAACTGATCAAAAATTAAACTAATTTGTCATAATTCAGATATTGGTTAAAATATATTAAGATTAAGATTTGGAAGTGGCGACCCTAGTGCCAAGTAAATTAATAAAGGAAAATACCAAGTGGTTTCCCAATTCAACTTCATGAAACGGAAGCATTTATTGGCGTTTTCGATTGGTCAATTCCATATTCTGGCTCCAAATTACTATACACGTAATAAGGCAATTAACCTAAATATACATTTGATCAAATTGTTTAGCATGACATAGACTTAACACGTTGTTTGATAAATGTTAACGATGTTTTAGTGGTTTCAGTGTCAAGGTTCATTAGTTTGCTCGGCAAATATGTGGATCGGTTGCAAATATTTGTTCTGAAGGCCTATGTAACGGATTTTACTATGTTAAGGTGGTCCCTTAACATAGTAAAACGTGGTGTAACGCTGATTGAGCAGCGATAGCTCAGTGGGAAGACCAACAGACTGCAATGCAGAGGGTCTCGGGTTCGAACCCACGTCGCGCACCTCTGACTTTCAGAAGTAATATGACTTTTCGAAATTATGTGCGTATTGATTGACAATTATCGCCTGCTCCGTGCCTCGGAGAGCACGTTAAGCCGTCGGTCCCGGCTGCCATGAACATCTATGGCAGTCGTTATTGGGAGAGTGTCGACACAAAGATCTCACTGGGTCGAAGTGTCGCCGGTCTGCACTGACTGGCCCCCACATAAGATACAAGATACAAGGTGCTCCAGTACAGCACGACTTTGTTCTATCATTTGTAGTTTCTGAAATCCTCACGCGTATTATTCACTAAGGAATAGGCAAAAACAACGGAAGGGACGTGCCTAGGAGCGCTAGTAGGTAAGCTCAACTTTTTAATGTAAGTTTCGTAAACTTCAAAAGTTACTACCGGTATATAATTTCACTTTGTTATTATTTTTATTTTACAAAAGAAACCGGCCTTATACATAAATACCACCGGTCTACGGATTTCTACTTGCTACGATCTTAATATATTATATTGATACACGGATAGGCGTTTAGCAAGTTGTCGTATGTGTCTTCAGAACAAATTGTCGTGTCAGTTCATAAAGCAGTTTAGTGATAATGCTTTTATCAATTTCAGGCGTCAGTACCACACGGTAACTACAAAATTTTTGGTTTCTTATTTATATGAAGTCAAGAAGTTCTTTTTAGGAGCTGCTCTCGATACGTTTTAATATTTCTTTTACTTCATGATTAACTTCACTTATAATTATTATCTTACTATTGTTCCCTTCTCACACTGAGACGAGGCCCGACAAGTTCTCAGTAGTAGGAAAATTTAATACAGGGCTGATATTATATATCCATAGATACAGGATATTTTGTATCCTAGTACGAGTCTCCGTGGGATCCACTGTAATAATAATTACCAAACTAAATGCTGTTATAGTTAGAAAGTACCAACGTGTACCTACAAGTAATGACGTACGTTTCTTAACTGTGTTAAAACATAAGTTTCATGTACGATCACAATTAAGAACGTACTATCGGGAAATCAAAAACATTTGAGGGTAACACAATCGAGGTCAACCGGCCATTATTACAGAACTAAATTGCTTTTTGATTAAATGGTAAGTACTACGTAATTCAATTCAAATTAATACAGCGATAGTCTAGTAGGCAGATCGTTTGACTGTCAAGTAATTTTATATAGCTATTTGTCACGTTTAAATCTAAACTTTGATGGGACCTACTATGGTACTAGCTTATTTATTGGTACTGCGTACTTGCGATTAACCTGTAAGTTTGCGTCTATTTGTAGTCAATTCTAAGTTACCGAGACGGCTATTGGTTTAAATTGCAATTTAAAAAAGTCATTAGTAGGAGCACGTTGTGTGAAAATAAGATTCGTAGGCGACAAGACGCTCGCCTCCTATTATGCGAGATTTATAGTTTTATTTGGTCAAATATTCGTGTGATATATCTCCGCCATCCGAGAATATAAATACTCACATTTATATGTATAGACATATAAATGCATCGTAGTATCACCCGCGTTACACATGCAATATATCTAACTTTAAAAACATTGAGTTTGCTGCAGTGCTTAGCGCTTTCAAATATATAAAGTCTTCGTATTTATATGAGCACAGCTGTTGTTTTAATTAATGACTATAATATTACAAAAGAGTAGGTACAAAAACGAACTAGGTGTGAGATTGACGCAACTATCCAATGACATACAGAGTTATTAATCACTCGAGAAACAAAGCCCCTTTTCCTCTTGATTCCGAAGTTGCGAGGTGCTAACATAGCTAGATTAGGTAACGCACATAGGGAATGAATACTAGGTTCTGTAAAGGCGGGTTCCTATGTCGACGATCGCGTACTATACTGCGACCATATTGCAGTGGGTTGGAGCAAATAGTGCATGTTTGCCAAGATTTTATAATTTTGTATTATAAATTAAAGTAGTGGCGCAATGGCGATAACGCATCAATTGGCGCAGTTAAGCAATGCTGTCCATGGTCATGATCTAGATGGGTGACCATGTGTAAATAATGATAACGAATTCTTTGTAATGCACAAGTCATCGGTCAGTTGTTATGAATATTTATATAATTATGTATGATATAAGTTGTTGCGGAGTCTGTATCTACAAATTTTATATATTTTTGGAGGTTTTAATCTCACTCCTTTTAACTCTCAGTAAACTGTACACTAAAAGTGCTCACAGAGAGAATATCTATTTGTATGAAAGTACGATTTTTCCTGAATTAAATCATACATTGAATTGATAAACAACTTAGTGATAGCGAGCTTCTAAATCGCCCAGTTTGTCAATTAATAGCCAACGCTTTAGAATTATTAGATAATTTAGGCAAAATTATGATTTGTAAGGGATTGTTCAAACTTTGGCACTCAATCCCAAAAATTATGTTGTATTAGCGGTTAAAGTTCGAGATTCATAAGTCGATTTCATCAGTCAGTGATACTTAATCTTATTAATCGAGTTAGTAGTAGAGTTTTGCCGCCGGTGGACAACTGGTGCCCGAAGGCCCTTTTTCAATTTAGACACACGTCCCTATACCACCAGCAAGTAAACTACTCGTGATCGACTATTAAATAACGAACAGAAGATATAAAAGTCGGTGTAAATAAAAAAAATATACGCACGTAGCCACGAGGCTACATCCCCAAAGGGAAAATCAAGAGGTGTGTAGATCCCACATATGGATGAACCTACAGGCATCCAACAGGCATATTTCCCAACACCGTGCTGCTAACGAGAATTGAATTTGTTGACAGAAAAACCCAAGAACACTTTTATAAGACCCGGGAATCGTACCCGCCACTTCATGCACAGCAGTTGCATTCATAGAACTATCTCCATTACTCCATATTCGCTTGGAACATTACACTAAGAAGTGACAGGGCAGATGATGACACACTCGCTAGCAGCCCGACAAAACTATCTTCCATACGCACTCACTATTTACCGTTCCCAAACTCATCGTAATTTTACTTAATTCTTAACTCGCTCTTTGCTAACCGTAGACGGCTGGACAAGGGCCTTAATATACAAAGATCAAAAAATTACAAATTTGGCCCTACCTCTAAACATTAATCATATAAACAATAGCTTATATTCTCGCTCACCTGTCGAAAAGCGAAGGTTTCTCTTTCTTGACATAGTTACTGGGCACGTAACCGGATTGGCTCCGGGCGTTCTGAACGCGCCACCAGTGCTTCGAATCATCGAGCAATAGGTACCGCTCATTCTTGCGAAGATCTAGCTCCTGGGCCCCCTGTGCCGCGTAGTCGTATTTAGCTACCACGTAGCATACGTCGTCCTGAAACATCCATAAATATACTGTTAGATACCCAACTGACTACGAGATGCAGTGAAAGCCAATTGGATATACCTACCGTTTTTCCAACCTTTAAACCGAAGTCAAAGTCAAGTAAAAGGCAATGAACTTTGACTGTTAAAAGTTGTCTAAGTATAGAAAAGTTTGCATTAACGGTGAACGGTAACGATCGAAAGGTAACCTACACCTCTGACTCTTCTCCATAATATTCTCAAAGTTGTATAAAACCTTTCATCGTAAACTTAAACTTTACCTTTCGTTTTAGAGCTGACTGAAGAGTTATATCCTTCACTAGGACAGTTAACTAACAGAGCCGATATTATCATATAAATACCTATCACCACAACAGGGATTTAACATACAATAAATTATTTACTTGACAAATGCCAGACCGCAAGTTTATCGCTAAAGCGTAGGTACTTTATACATGTAATACTATTTCTGTTTATTGCATTAAAAAGATAAAACCTATACCAACGTTTTATAGTAAAATAGATTTACTTTAGTTCTAAGACGGGACGTGAATACCTGTCAGCTTAGCCATATCGGAACATCGATGGACGAATTAAAATATTTATGTAGCGTTTAATGATCAATCTTTCATGACTTATTTGTACTTCTTCACATATCACAACAACGTGAAGCCATCACCACCGTCTGTATATTTCGATCAAAATGCCAGGAAAATATATATCCACATAACAATTTAAAGCGACTGCGACCTGATGTCCATAATTAATAAGAAAATTGTTCTCTATGACAATTACGGTGTACGAAAAATTGATACAGTTGGAACGAGGTTATAGAAGAAGATTTATTTCTGTTCAATAGTTTTTTGTTCGGTTATTGTAGAAATACACGTACATTACTCCCACTTGTATATTCCCTAGGATCAGGCAGAATTCTATTACATCTACATATAAAAAACTATGCAAGTTACTTAGTGTAAAAACAATTCGATGCTGGAAAATCATTGTTTACTTAATAACCTAGACCCAGATCATGCGAACTTTGCTTGATGAACTGTAACCTAAATCCGAGTATTATATTTTTATTTAATTAATCTTAATATATGGCACTTTTTGCTTAAAATCGATCCTAATGTCTTAATGCGAAAGTGACACATTAAAATTAAGTTTGTTAAAACAAAATGAATCGCCGGAGTGAAATTATTTAAAGTAGGTAGGTATCCACATATTTTAATTTAACTTCAATATTAGTAGTTTTAATACTACTGTTGATGGTAGAAAACTGGTAGAACACTTATGTCAATGATGTTATTTTGGAAATAAAGATATGTAGTACCAAAGAAACAAAACCAATCCGTTAACTATCCCAAAAGAAAGAAAGATCGGGAATGGCTATCGTATCCTTCAGTGGGGACCAAATTTGGTCGGTATATACAGTTATAGCTGCAAGGCTCAAGCAATACAAAGAGTTTCGCCAATGGGATAGTGGTAGAAAGAAATCCAGGGAAATGTTCAACGCCGAAGTAAGACAGCTTTCCCCCTTGTATGTTACAAAAACATTTCAAGACTTACAAAGTGAATTAATCATACCTCTATTAGTTTACTACTAGCGAACCGCTCCGGCTTCGCACGGGTAGTACAAAACCTTAAGAAATTATACACCTAAACCTTCCTCATGAATCACTCTGTCTATTGGTGAAACCGTTCAGTAGTTTTTGAATTTATCGCGAAAAAGCAAACGGACGCCGCGGGGGACTTTGTTTTATAATACTTAGTGATAGTGATAGTGAAATGGTGTGAATGAAGCCTCTAATTAGCTTTAGAAGCTTTATTTATACCACTATTCGCAAATCGAAGGAGGATCTGGTATTCCTTTTTGTTTTACTGAGCGTCGGTTTCAGGCCTTTCACAGTTTCGAGTTTACTTGCGTCCATAAGAAATTTCTCTTTATGGTTCACAGGCCGATTTAAACAACTGTTTAAATCAACTCTGGTCTACCGAATATATTGAAATTAATGTGCCTGAAAACTTCCTTTTTATATGATAGAGTTATTGTAATAACATACTAGATTTCAAAATAGCAATGTGAATTATGTATATATGAGTAATTGTTTTAAATGGCATTTAAAAGTTGTTCAGTTGCAAAAGCGTTTTGCATACATGCCATGTTCTGTTTTGCTTTACCGTTGTGTGATAAATCAAAATATGACACAAAGCGAAATAAATCAAAGCCGGGTTAGGACAGTCGTCTCCAGCCAAAAATGCCGAGGACGATTTTCTTTTTCCAGCGAACGTTTTCGTTGCAATACAGATATTTTCGTGATGAACATTACAGGATCGTAGATATAATTAACAATATTGGGTCTATTTGCTGTCGTCGCTAGATCTACAATGCTCCCAGATCAGACCATTCTGGAACGATTCGTTGGACGTTGTTGGAAAGTACAACATACCCCATTAGATAATCTTGTTCTTAAGCAACTAAGGCGACTAACTAGCATACAACCGGCGTGATGGTAAGTAGTTATTATAATTACGTATGCTTGCATATTATTACCATGGTTTTTATACGTGCATTGCTGACTCTACAACCTTCTTCGCAGCGCCAACAACACAAGACACTAATGACAGTATAACGCTTCGTTAAGGACATGATAATCCCGACCTTTCTTCTCAGAAAACGAGAATATAACAACAAGATGTTGACAAATTGATTAAGAGCCCCTTCACAATAGTTTCTCTAGCGTAGGTGTTCGACAAACGTATACGTGAGGAAACATCGCGTATCAAATTGGCACTTGTACACTGCGTTGTAGCTCTGCTACATGCACAAACGTAGCCTGATACCACTTCTTCCTAGAGTTCCTTGAAAATGGTTTCCACACCTAATATGCAAGACGATAAAGCGATCATACGGCGTCTGCACAACGCTAACGCGACTCGCAAGCGTCAACAAGACGTGTGCCTCGCAAGAGATAGAGAGAAACGCTAGTATGAAGACATCCCCTAAAATGCGATAATGTTCCTGTTTTTTGATGTCGTATGACGTATTATGGCAAAAGCTCAAGAAAACGGGCGTGCATGCACATGTGCAAAAGTTGTTTACTTACTGGTATGCTAACCAGACAAATAGCGTAAGGTGGTCTAATTCCTCCTCCGATACATTCAGGCTGGAGTATAGCGTGAGACAAGGTGGTTTGAATTCTCCCAAGCTCTTCAACCTGTACGTGAACGAGCTTATATTTCAGCTCAGCGGCACCCAAATCGGATCCTCTGTTGATAATGTTAGCATGAATAATTTCAGTTACGCGGACGATATGGTGCTGCTGAGCCCAACTATAAATGCTTTAAGGCAACTATTGGCCATTTGTGAAACGTATGGCCAAAATCTTAGTCTAATATATAATGGTGTAAAGAGTGTGTATTTGGTTTTCAAGGCCGCAGGTAAGTATCCATCAAAGGTGCCCCCAATTAAATTAAATGGTGTGCAGCTGAACAGGGTTAACCAGTATCGTGGGCACTATGTTACCGACGGTCTTGAAGACCAAGCTGATATTGAAAGGGAGCTGAGGGCATTGGCAGGCCAACATGTTACTCCTGATAGTAACAAGTTGGCCCGGAGATTCGCTCGCTGTAGTTTGTTTGTTTGTTTTGTTTTTCGTGTGGTTAGTGGCCAACCTGTTGTCAAGAGTTGTTCAAGCCGCCTGTAGGCCTCTGACAAGGCTTAACGACTGCTGTCAATTTGACAACAACCGGGACCGACTTTTACGTGCCCTCCGAAGCACGGAGACGCTCAGATGAAATACCACTAAGCGGTCGCCCATCTATAGACTGACCGCACCTAACGTTGCTTACCCTCGCTAATCGTTTACCGATCAGTTAGTACAACTGGCTATGAGCGCCTGTAGTGAAGAAGTCAAAATTACGCTTTTTAAAGCATAATGTCAGACTTTCTACACGAGCAGCCTGTGGGTCAATTATACTCGGAGATCTCTCAGTGCCTTCCGCGTCCAATATAATAATGGCTTTAGGGCTGGCCCGCTTTTGTAGCGCCAAAATGTTTGCAGAAACGAGAGTCGATGGCTTCCATGCTATAGTCCGCAACCGGGCTGCTTCCTTACTTACAAGAGTGAGGAGTACTAATGGCATACTAAAGGTCATTTCGGAAAAGTATGACTCCGACGAAATGAAGGGGTTCATTCGAGTCTTGGTTAAGTAGCGTGATCTGTTTTAAATATGTACTAACATAGCGTAAGAAAAATTGTTACTAACATTATGGACTCTGTCTGAATAAATAAATATATTATTATTATTAAACTTAAAAGGTTAGTATTGTCACTCACGTCAGGTTTTTCGGTGGAGTAGGCGGAAAGTATAGATTACTATTTGCTATGATTCTGGCATAGCACTCTTGCTTCATTCATTGGTATTTTTAATGACTATAGTAAATTGTCTTGCTATGACTACTCTATATTCCTCAATAAATAAATGAATCACACATAGTCACAGTTTGCAGGAAAGGAAAATGCAACATAGCATTGTTTACCTAGCTAAAAGATTGAATTTTATACCAAACACTTTTACAGATCTAAGTTATCTGGAAATTGCTTGTTTTAATATATATTACCACACTCAAAATCACAGTTACTGTTGGCTCTCTTATACTTAAATGTATGAGTACTTGTAGTTATGTACAGGTATTGTGGCTTCAATCTTTAAAACTTAAGCTCTATGCCTAACAATGGCCTTACAAAAAATGTTCTATCATACTTTAACTTATTATCACTGCATATATATTATTTTATTAGGTACATTCTTCTATAGCCATCTAGTCTTGTAAGCCAACTATTTGAACTTCTACATTGACTTGAATAATTTTAATTGCTTCAGCCTATGTAATATAGAGATATATGCACTTGACATAAATGTATTGTTGTATCTCTAAGTTATCTTTGATTTAAGTAGTTAAGTAATATTCATTAAACCATTCTGAGACAAGTAGTTTAGGTAAACATTCCTTTCAATCATCTGCTATAGAATATTTTTAGCCTTTCTCTATATATTTATAGGTGCAAAATTTTGTATTGTAATACATACTGTAAATGATGCTTTGGCAATTAAATTTAAAAAGTACAGAGCTTTCTTTGCCAGGTTAATACTCATTAGTTATAGACGTTATAAATTCCAAGAATTCACATAAAACTCTGTAACTAAAGATGATGTCAGTTGTGTGGTTTAGGGTAAAAATAGATTGCAATATGTTAAGATATTATATACTGTATGTAACATCATGCATACTAACACACAACAAAATAGACAATTTATTTGAACTATCATTGGTCATTAATTTCTATTATATATACTCAAATAAATATTATGTTGTTTTGTTATTTCTTCTTTTTAATAAGCAGCAGTTTGCTGCATGCAAAAACATATTTTTTGATTACAGATAGACAAATGTTATATATTGTGATACAATTCATGTACATCTGTAACATTAGCTTGGAAGAAAATAAGTAACAGGTAATTGTTTACATATTATTACATACCAGACATTTTGAAATATATGTACCATAATGATAAGTCAAGACTGTCTAACCAAAGAAGTCACAGTCAATATAAACTATCAAGGAGGAATTTTGTGACCAACTATTTAAGTTTACTATAACTATATAGGCCCTTTTAATACTCTGTCAAAATCTTCCTGAAGATTCATAGTCACTTAATCCCACACAATTGTAGCCAGAATCGCAATCGCAATTACACATTTTGTTAGAAAATACTGTTTATTAAAAAATCTAATAAACAGTATTTTATAGTGGTTGCTGCTCTTTTAATTTAATGGTATGCAGTACCATATTATGTAAAACATCCCAGATACACAGACAGAGCAGACAATATAAGTCATCCTATGATTTGATACACAAATTTTCCTGTTTATAATAATTGTATGACACATAATTTTAATTATTACCAATATTTCAACAATTCATGGTAATATTCATTGAGTAAATGTTCATATGGACCATATGCTAATTATTGATCATTGTATGCAATTGATAGGTACTAGAACATTTTTCTGTATTTTATCTTTAGAGAAGATATAGCAATAATAATATTATTAAGTCCTTACTTTAATTCATGCAATAATATGATAAATAATATTTTTAAGCTTTTATTCTCTATTCATTTCACATTCTTATTGAACATACAATTCACCATTATATTTTTTTTTATCTGATTAGCAGAGGCTAGCTCTAGAATAATTTATATGCTAATTAATTATGTTACTGGTTTTTCTAAGCAAATTTCATGTGTCATTTAGATGATGATCATTGTCAGAGCTAAAGGCTTCAAAAACAGACAAATAAAGAATTATAATATATATTATTGGCACTTTTATATTTCTTTAATATTGGGCTGTGTGCTCAAATCAATTATAAGAGATGATTCAGGAGTATTTCTACTGTTCTTTTTTTTTCAACAGATGGATGTAATATGAAACCATTGCTGATAGGAATGTGGTTCCAACTGGTCAGAATAAAAATGTAACACTAATCATGTAACTAATGAATTGTGATAAATTTTATTATTGGCAGTCTAACTAATGCTTATCCATATGACTATATCACAGTTCTAGATGTGACTTCTCGTGACTAAAAAATTTCGGAAATATGAAATTTTTATGCAGAAAGATCCGAAAAGTATTTCTGATGTTACCTTGTAAATGCCTCCTGCATTATAATTCATTTCCCTTTCAGTTCAAATTTGTTAAAAATTAAAAGATATCTGATATACTGATATACATATATATACTCTAAGATACTTTGTTAACAAAGCTTTTTTATCTCTCCTGGAAAATTGCTTAGTTTGCATATATGAGGGGTCACATCTAGAACGACAACATAGTATTACAAATATTAACATGTCAATACTTGAAATACCAGACATAATTTTAAACCTATGTGTCTGGCAGCCTGTGTGCTGCTGCATCTCAATAGGTAAACAACTACTTATGATTGTACATAGGTTATTACCTATATACAATCATAAGCAGTTGTTTACCTTTCTATTGAAAGTAATGCCTGACCATGTAGTAAGCCAGTAATTTTCTGATCTATAGTTTACCCTGTGATCCAGAATATTTTTAATGCAATTATATTATAATATAAATATATCTCTATTCCTATTAAGATATACTTTAACATATTCATGACTATTATTAATGTAGTATTCCATTATTGGTTCTACTTTTCAATGAAGAGCCAGTCTTAGCTTCAATGTCCTTGGTTATTGTAAATTAGAAACTAGTATGAACTGAATGTAATCTATTCTGATAAGTTCTAAATAGAATACAAGCATTTGATTTAGAAAAAAGATAAGATTATTTACATACAAAACTGTTCATAAAATATGGTGAGCAACATTAATAATTCATATTACTGAATAATCTACGAAATATACTATAAAAAAAGCATTGAAATATTTCCAACTGAATCACATACACTATCACTTTATGTAAATTATATTCAACTCAGTTACATAAGTTATATGTATTTGATATATTATATCCTAGAATATTATTACAAAACTGTTAGCTATAGACATGTAAGCTACCCTAATCATTATAAAGTTATAATTGTATGCAAAAATATGTTTATACCACATTCACTGTGATGGTTATCTAAACATAGATTAAAAAACTAGTGAAAGTGCTAGGAATGTTATACATAATGCATGCCACACTGCTGGTTAAAAAGTCTTTAGCTCATCAAATTCCACATAAGTTAATTTAAACAGCTGCTAGTTAATTACTTGCACAGGACTGATCACATAAAATCACAATTATTACTACAATGTTGATATATAATTTGATAATCATTTTTATAAAAACAAAAAGAAAAAATCATCAGCAACCCATTTTTATTTTTAATTCTGAACTAGAGCATAGAACAGGATATGCCAAATTATGATTAATAAGTCAACTGATGATTATGTTCGTCAGTGGGTGTAGAGTGAAGGTATACCTGGGCGTTTTTCCCGTGCCTCGTATTGGCCATGGCGTGAGGCGCCGGCAGCGGCTTGTTCGCCCACACCGATTCTGCGGCGCGCGCTGACCGCGTCTCCAGCATGACACCACCAGCTACGGATCCCTTCGGTCACCGCCGTCGTCCTCACAGATACATCGCGACCACTGCACTGCACCACACACTGCACCGCACACCGGCACCAACACCGACCGATCGATTCACGATGCAGCACCACTACAAAACCTAACGATTGTTTATTGTGGGACGTGCGAAAATCCGATCGAAAGCCAGAAATCGGAGCCCGAGCAAAGATCTTTTGAATGATCTACTCCTTATATCTCGCAAATATTTATTATTCCAAAAGAATAACGTATACGGAAATGTCGACTAGCATGTATATTATTTCTGGTAAGATTTTCACACAGTATAACTTAAATTAGCGATTAATTTATTAAAAAGTCTCAATTGTCGGTGGGGCAAACGACGAATCAATAGACAATATTTTTTTTTACAAAACCAGTCAAGTCATAGACAAATTAGGCTACGGTTGCTATATTTAAAGAATGTAGAAGCATTAGGCGAGTAAATAGTAAATTCTCTTTCTCTTGTATTGGGCCTTACACTATGAAATAGGTGATTTCTAGTTTACTTATTGCTTGTTAGTAAGTTGCTTTCTCATTGCTGATTGTGAAATAATGCAGTTAACCGTCTTTGGTTTATAGATTGTGGTAAGATAAAAAGTATTTACGTAATAATGCTGCCAACTATAAAGTAATTCCCTGAAATAAAGCATGAACTTATGATCTAGGTAAGTACTCATAAGGAGAATACATGTAGATTAATGAGAAGCGAATCTCTAAATATTTCAAATGTTTGCTCTTTGTATGTAACTTCTTTTTATATGTCTGTGGTATGTAGCTTTAAACAATCTAGTTCCTCAAATCTTAAACAAAACATAATTAAAAAATGATATAAATCAGTTTAATAATTAGTTTGCTGTCTGCAAATCCAAATATAAATAACTATTTAGAAAATTCAATAATTTAAATCTATTATTTAATACTTCAAAATAACACTATTTGCTAACTCTTATTTACTATTCAACACAACACGTTTTTAAATTTTGAAACATTATATACCTACACTATAAATGGTTTATTTCAATGACTTCAATGAAAATGAATATTCTCTCAACATGGTTACACATAAATAAACGACTGAAATTCGATAATATTGACTTATGTGTATTGCATCCTAAACCATATGAAGTAAGAAATAACGAATGCAAGTATGCGTGTCACTAACATTTCATAAAATGTTTATAAATTATGCCTTTTGTCTTCATAATAGACCGCGTTTTTGAGGGTTGAAACTATTTATGAAATTATTGTAGAGCATTTTGTAATCTTAGTGGGGCAACACATATCGTCTGTGACGTTTTGCTACGTATGGTGTGTTTTCGCTGAAATATTTTTAATGGTTCAAAATCATTGATTTTAGTTCCGTAAGAAGTGAGAATGTCGGACTCAGAAGGCAGTAATTACTCTGGGAGTGGGTCCGAGGCGGGTAGCGTGGCGTCCAGGCGCTCACGGAGGAGCGTTGCGTCCAATCGATCAGTGCGGTCCCGTTCGGGCTCCCGGTCACGCTCCGGCAGTCGTAGCCCTTCACGAAGTCCCACTAGGTCTCGCTCGAGGTCTAGGTCACGTTCTCGATCTCGATCCAGGCAAGTGTTACTACGATCGATGTTATGATAAAGTGCAACATAGTTAGTGTTTGATAACAGTAATGATAAGCGTTATTATTCTAGGAGCCATTCGGCAGGCTCCGACGCCAGTCGAGCCAGTCGAGCCAGTCGGGCCAGTCGTGCCAGTCGGGCCAGTCGTAATAGAGATGACGAGGCAAAGGAAGCATCAGGGGATGAAGAAGTCGAGGTAAACACTTGTAAAACAAATGCTTTCCTTAGACATATAACCACAAAATTCAATTTATTAGGTACCTTATTCTAAAAACTGATATTATAGGTTGTGGTCGCCAGTTTAAAGTTGTTTGTTGATGACATTGGATCCTAATCAATGTGTAATTTGATTATATATTGATAGTATAAAACACAATAAAAATCTAAATCACAATAGAATAAGCAAAGAATTGAAGACATGAACTCTGTTGCAACATGTGAACATTTCGACTTTGAGTTAGGGGGAGAGTCACATACCTACATCTCAAATTTTTTCTGTTAATCTCAACTTTATTTGCTCTTCGAATGTCGGCAACATGCAAGTGATACCATTAGTATAGTAAAAGATGGAATAATATGGTACTGTTCATCATCGCACAGACCATGCCACCTTAGTTGTAGAAAATAATAGAGAATTTACATACTTGAGAACTTAAAAGAAGCATTGGTTGTCTCTGTATATCAATTGTTGTGCATTTGATACCCACACGGGAGTAGCTGTACCAAAACTGGGTTTTCTTAAGTCCATTGCTGAAATATTTCTAAATTCCCCCACAATACAGAAATGATTCCTAGTGCAGCGGTTGTATTTTTAAATTGAATAATACATCTATTTGTAGATTACACATGTTATGTTCAGTCCTTGTCAAAATAGAATCCTTAATCTTGGTATAAAATAGCGATTGAGAGATTTCCATTTAAATGGTTATCTCTCTTGGTTTAAACACTTTGTACTTGTTTCAGTGTTTATTGCAGTTCTTGTTATCTTCCCAGTAGTTTAGTTACACCGAAACACTGGATAATAATAATAATATGAAATAATTTACAAATTTTTATTCTATAAATAATAATAATAATAATATAATAATATTTTACCACATACACACAACACCATCTAGCCCAAACTAAGCAGAGCTTGTACTATGGGTACTAGACAATGGATAAACATACTTAAATACTTTTTTTTTGTAAATACATACATATTATACATAGAAACACCCAGACCAAGACAAACATCCATGTTTATGCACACAAATGTTTGACTTGTGCGGGAATCGAACCCGCGACCTCAGGCGTGGCAGTCGGTTACACTAACCACTACGCCATCGAGGTCTACAAAATTATATACACATTACAGGCTACTTATTGTATTAAATTCACATTAAAACTATATTTAATCTAAAGGAAAACATTTACAATTTAAATTTTGGACACAAGAGACTTGTTTATGAAGTCTGTTTTTACATTGTATTACCTGAACCAGGTCAGAGACCTGTGTTTTAGGCTGTTTCTAATATTACATTTTATTCTACTGTTAATAAAGTAAGGGACTACAAAAAACATTTATACATGTACTGCAAACATATAGTTAAGTATACAACTAAAATTATTTTACAACTACTAGCAATTTACATAATATTGTCTTCTGTTTACGCAAATGTTCTTCATTGAAATTAAACTACTATATACCGATTTTATCGCATTATTTATTTTACACTTTATTACAAAATTT
Organism: Catocala fraxini; assembly: GCA_930367265.1. Lineage (NCBI taxonomy): Eukaryota > Metazoa > Arthropoda > Insecta > Lepidoptera > Erebidae > Catocala > Catocala fraxini. Next base: position 20,987,685 of record OV884029.1, read on the forward strand.
TGAAACTGTTACTCTATTACTAGATACTATTAAACTTTACTAATTTTTAAGCTAATTAACAATAGCAATTTCTCTGTATCTGAATACGTAAGTGTTTTTAGGTACTTTGATAAAACTATGTGACATTGATTATGATTAATGCTATATATATCTAATAACTTATTTAGTTTATTGTACAAAAAAGGCCCTAAGACTAAGATAAATCTCTTCATGTAAGCATGCTTAGTTTGGAACTTTCACAAAAGAAGTGTTTCCTTCTTTTGTTTGTAGGTAAAAAAGGGAGAAGCGTATGTTGTTTAAGGACAGTGTGCAGGATAAATAGTTGTCAGACCGTTAAAATGTTAGTGGATTGGTATAGTTCATAGGTAGAGAATATGAAAGGGCAAAGAGCCTTTAAGATGGCTCTTTGCGCACGTTCTAATTGCAATAATATTGTTTTCGATGCTCCACCCCACAATGTTACACAATAGGTTATGATTGATTGGCATAATACTAAATGCACCTATTTCAGTAATTTAAATTTTGCAACATTTCGAAGATTCTTGAAAATATATATTAGTTTGCATACTCTATTGCATAATAAATAAATATGTTTGCTAAAATTATGTTTAATGTCAAGCGTAATGCCTAATTATTTTATACAATCGGTTGCTTCTAATGTGGGCAGGTACATGCGGTGTCAGCAGATAGCAGACAATTATGATTGTGAGCAATAATGTTGTCTATGTAATATGGTGTGTTTTTGTTCCGCATTGAAAAGTGAATTTATTTAGTTTTTTGTGCATTTAGGGTTATATAATTGTTTGAGAGCCATTTACTGATAGTATTGAAACCTTCTTGAGCTCGCTGATAGTCTTCGATGCGTGATTGAGCGGTGAACAGTATTACTGTGTCATCCGCGTATGATGTTGTTACCCCGTTCCGAAGATACAAGTTACACAGATCATTTATGTAAATAAGGAAAAGTGTAGGACCTATAGTACTTCCCTGGGGAAAACCAAAAGAAGTATTTGGAATGTCTTTACTGATGATTTCGTCTATTTTACACATTGATATCGATCAGTTAGATAGTCAGCAAAAAGTTGTAGCTGTTTGCCTCTTATTCCAACCGATTCGAGCTTTTTAAGCAATATAGAATTCGAAACAGAGTCGAATGCTTTGGCGAGGTCCAAGAAGATTCCAATTGAATGCATTCCATTATCCAAATTAGAGGTTTTACCTCTTAAGTATTTTATTAATCTATTATTTATTAACTTTTCTAAATCTTTGGACAATGTTGGTAAGATAGAAATTGGTCTATGATTGTTTAACTCGCTTTTGTTTCCGGACTTATGGACCGGGATAACAACAGCTTTTTTTAATACTTTAGGGAAAATTTCTTCAGTCATACGTATTTGAAATATATGAGTTAAAGGTTGGACAAGAAAGCGTTTAAATCTTTTGATTACGTTGGTAGGGATATCATTCCAACCAACTGCACAAGTGTCTCTTAGCCCTTTTAGAAATTACATTTATAACTTCGTCTATGTCTGTTTCTAGCAATACAAAGAATTTAAGCCTGGACGGCGGATAAAATTTGGTGGGAGGAGACAAAAGTAGATTTCCTGAGAATGAAATATTTTCTGCTAAGTTATTGCCGACGTTAACAAAAAAGCTATTAGCTTTGTTGGTCGCTTGTCGGGAGTTTGTGTCTGTAACAACTCTAACAGAGTACTAACTCTAACGGAGGTTCCTGAGTTTTAGCAGAATAAGTACTGGATTTTATGAATTTCCAAACTAATTTGCTATTTTTGCCCGCCTTTTCTAATCGGCCTTGTTATAGTCCAGTTTTAATTTCTGTAACAGATTATTACAAAAGGTCCAATATCTTTTGTATGTTATTAAAATAATCTCATTCTCAGATGACCGTTTAGCTTTTGAAAGAAGATTGCCGCTGTGCCTTATACATCGCAAACGACCCGGTGTAATCCAGGGTTTTATGTTTTTGTATTTATTGCTTAATTTCACTGATTCGATATTGATGACTTGTGCTTTATAACATCATCCGATGTTATAAAGCACAAGGTTGTTCATCTTGTGCAATAAACAAACATAATATTTTCTTATTGCTTCTACACTTTTGCTTTGCTGAACATGGCAACAGGTAATTGTAAATTCACATTAATGAGCGTAACTTTGACATTCATAAGTGTTACTTTGTGACCTACATAATTAATCATATTATTTATTTGAAATGATTCATATTAAAAAAAATCGGTCTCAAATCAGTCTAGTAGTTGAGATTAGTGTATTCAAACAAACTGTTCTTCAGCTTTATAATATTGTTATATGTAGATTACTATATGTATATCAATACAATAGTGCTTATAATAGTGCAATTCAATTGATTTGTCTCAAGCATGCAAAGGACAATTGTATTTGCAGCATTGCAATGTCTTCAGTCTTTTTTTAGTAGATCACTTTTTGGTTTATCAGTAGCCTCTTTACCCAGTCTAAGTTTGATGCGTATGAGTCGCGTTTGTGGTTTGAAAAATGGCTGCGTATAAAGTTAGGGTGCTAATTCAGTTGCTGCTACAATAGCTTGTTTCATTCGCTCTATCTACGGGGACTTGCCCGACTACAAAATGTAACGAGATTTTTAAACGAGACTAAATGGGCGTTCTATTGAAATTTAAATTCAAATTCAAAATTCAAAATAAATATATTCAGATTAGGTTATAAGGTAACACTTATGAATGTCAAAGTTACACTAATTTTTTCTGCGAATTTACATTTACTGCCACGTTCAGCAAAGCAAGGGTGTAGGGCTCATGAGAAGAACGGGCAAGAAACTCATAGTCACTCTTTTTAATCGCCAAGTTTTTGTTTACAAATCATAAGAGCTGTAAGGTGCTGCAACCATTTCTTCATGAACTATTACTGAACATACTCAAGCATTTAATAAAATTTGATGGTAGCCTCGAAAGCAGCAGTATGGTAAATAGGAGCATCCACTTACAAGGACATTAATAATCAAGACAAGGCATGATTGTAGTCCATGATTGGTACCTATTATATCTAAATTTAGCTACCATGTAAATAATAAATAAATAGTTCGTAGGTAAGTTGTTGATAACGTACAGGTTTTGTTAGACTTAGAATACTCATACTCACTGCTACGAGATAAGTATATAAAAGTTAATACGCCGAGTCTTAAGTTTTCCTTTCGATAGATAAAAAAAGGTATTGAGCTGGCGCGCGCGGCGTCCTGTAGTATCTAGTGCCCCGGGCAGCCCCCCCCCCCCTCCCCTAAAGTCGGCACTTTAGATATAAGACAGTATAACATAATATTGTAAATTTGAAATTATATCTGTGTTTTATCATTTCACAGGCTAACTGTAGAATAGATTTTAATAAAATTTGCTATAATTGTATTAATTATGTCACAATGTAAAATATACAAATTTAATCTCCACAACCACCACACAAAAGTTTTGAGATAATTCTTTCTAGTCCTAACTTTCTTGGTACCAAATAATTTATTGTTTGCAGCTGTTTTAAAATAATTAATGAAAGCAATAATATAGGCATTAATGTCATTTTCGGTACTTTAATAATATGTTTTACTATTTTTACAGGATGAACAAGAGCCAGAGGGTGAAGACCTGGTGGACTCTGAGGAATATGAGGAAGATGAAGAAGAAGAAAGACTGAGAAAGAAGCGCAAGAAGGACAGCCGCTATGGAGGTTTCATTATTGACGAAGCTGAGGTAAGACTTGCTTTTGAAGTGTTAATTTATTAATAATATAATGCATAACATAAATATAGAAGTATCGTCCCATTTATTTTATTTTTGTATAAATTCGTTCCAAATTAAATTCCAAATAGCACATATAGCTAAATACATAGTACAGCATGTAATCTGGGGATACATTTATAATATATACAAATATGAAACATGATCTATACAAATATGAAACATAATCTATACAAATAGAAACATATAATCTATACAAAAGCATATTAATTCTAGTTACTTTTTTTTATTCTAAAATTGACCATTTTCTATTCTGCCTTTCAGGTGGATGATGAAGTTGACGAAGATGATGAATGGGAAGAGGGAGCCCAAGAGATGGGTATTGTCGGTAACGAAGTTGATGAGATTGGACCCACTGCTCGAGAAATTGAAGGTCGAAGAAGAGGCACTAACCTCTGGGACTCCCAGAAAGAGGAAGAAATTGAAGAATACCTCAGAAATAAGTATGCTGATGAGTCAGCGGCACTCAGACACTTTGGCGAGGGTGGCGAAGAGATGTCAGATGAGATCACACAGCAAACTCTTCTACCAGGTATCAAAGACCCCAATCTATGGATGGTCAAATGTAGGATAGGTGAAGAAAAGGCCACAGTATTACTCCTTATGAGAAAATTTATTGCTTACCAATTCTCTGAAGAACCATTCCAGATTAAATCAGTAGTAGCCCCCGAGGGTGTCAAAGGTTATATCTACATTGAGGCATACAAACAAACACATGTCAAGAACATTATTAATAATGTTGGCACTTTGCGTATGGGTATTTGGAAGCAGGACATGGTGCCAATCAAAGAAATGACTGATGTCCTAAGAGTAGTGAAAGAACAGTCAGGTTTGAAACCAAAGCAATGGGTCAGGCTAAAGAGAGGTCTATACAAAGATGATATCGCGCAGGTAGACTACGTAGATCTTGCTCAAAATCAAGTACATCTTAAGTTGCTTCCTAGAATAGACTATACAAGACTGAGAGGAGCTTTAAGAACTGTTCAAAGTGAGAGTGAGGCTGCTAAAAGAAAGAAGAAGCGTCGTCCAGCCGCGAAACCCTTCGATCCTGAAGCTATCAGAGCTATTGGTGGAGAAGTCACGTCCGATGGTGACTTCTTAATATTCGAGGGCAACAGATACTCCCGAAAGGGATTCTTATACAAAAACTTTACCATGTCCGCTATTTTAGCGGAAGGTGTGAAGCCGACTCTTACAGAACTGGAACGGTTCGAAGAGCAGCCAGAAGGAATAGATATAGAACTAGCAGCCCCAGCCAAAGATGACCCAACTAGCTTGCATTCGTTTTCCATGGGTGATAACGTAGAAGTTTGCTCTGGTGACTTAGCCAACTTGCAAGCAAGGATCATTGCTATTGATGGATCCATGATTACAGTCATGCCAAAACACGACGCTTTAAAAGATCCCCTGGTTTTCAAACCTAATGAATTACGGAAGTATTTCAAACAAGGTGACCATGTTAAAGTATTAGCTGGTCGGTACGAAGGAGACACAGGTTTGATTGTGCGTGTGGAACCACATAGAGTGGTGTTAGTATCGGATCTCACGATGCATGAACTGGAGGTATTGCCGCGTGATCTACAGCTTTGCTCAGACATGGCAACTGGTGTGGACTCGCTAGGCCAATTCCAATGGGGGGACATGGTCCAACTAGATCCTCAAACGGTAGGCGTCATCGTACGTCTCGAAAAGGAAAACTTCCACGTTCTCGGCATGCAAGGAAAGGTAATCGAATGTAAGCCACAAGCCTTGCAAAAACGAAGGGAAAGTAGATTTACTATGGCGTTAGATTCTGAGCAGAACACTATACAGAAACGCGATATTGTAAAAGTTATCGATGGTCCGCATGCCGGACGCAACGGTGAAATCAAGCATCTGTACAGAAACTTCGCATTCTTACAATCACGTATGTATCTAGACAATGGTGGTATCTTCGTTTGCAAAACACGACACTTACAGCTCGCTGGTGGTAATAAGAATTCCAACGTATCGACCGGTCTTTCACTAGGCTTTATGTCGCCACGCATTCAGTCACCGATGCATCCATCTGGTCGCGGCGGTATGACTCCACGTGGTCGGGGAGGCAGAGGAGGGCGTGGCGGAGGTGTGACACGCGATCGTGAGCTTATTGGACAAACAATCAAGATTACTGGTGGACCTTACAAGGGCAATGTAGGTATCGTTAAAGACGCTACAGGCAGTACTGCGCGCGTAGAGTTACATTCAGCCTGTCAGACTATTTCAGTGGATCGATCCCATATTGCCGGCGCCGGTAATACCGCACGCGACGGGGCCAGCTCGTTCTACTCGCGTACTCCAGGACGTACACCTACCCTTGGAGCACAGACCCCGACATACCGCGATACTGGTATCAAGACTCCGATGCATGGATCCGCTACTCCTATTTACGACGTTGGAAACCGCACGCCTCACTATGGATCAGCAACGCCATCGCACGAAGGTGCGCGCACACCTGCGCACGGCGCTTGGGATCCGGCAGCTGCAAATACTCCTGCTCGCCCTGCAGACTTCGAATACGGCTCGCTGGATGACTCTGATCCAGCATACGCTGCTGGACCATTCACTCCCCAAACCCCTGGTACTATGTACGGATCAGATCACACTTATAGTCCGTATCGTCCGAGCCCGAGTCCAGCGGGATATACAGCTGGGTATCCAGCGACCCCAAGCCCTGGTGGGTACTCACCGCGGTCACCGTATACTAGCGGTGAAGCGGCTGCACCCGACTGGCACACAACGGATGTTGAAGTGCGCGTGCGTGCATCTCATGACGATGATGTTCTGGCGGGTCAGACTGGCGTAATTCGAGGACTTTCCGCTGGTATGTGCGCGTTATACCTACCTCTTGAAGATCGGGTTGTCAACGTTCTAGCTGACTTGTTGGAGCCTGTCGTGCCGCAGTCAGGTGACCGCGTCAAGGTCATTGCAGGAGAAGATCGTGAAGCCGTCGGCCAACTCATCTCTATAGAGAACCAGGAAGGTGTCGTCAAATTCGGTACCGATGACATAAAGATTATGCAGCTGAGACACCTCTGCAAGATGAGCACCGCCTAAATACGACTGTTTTAAACTCTAATTAGGTAGATTTATTATAGGGGAATTTTTTTGTTTGTTTATTGACCAAGTTTTCACTCTGTACTCAAAAATAATTAACCATCATTGTCATCATTAATACTTTAATTGTGTCAGGATATCTAGAATATTTGCCAACATATTTATAGCTCTGCGCTAATTACCTACCGTTAACCTCTGTATTTATACTTACTTTATGGAAAATGTTATATTTACATGACTAAAAATAAAATATTCAGCAGCAATGCTCCGTCTCTACTTTACATAAACAATCGCCATTATTGCACAGGTCTGATTTGGTTTGGTGCACTAGTTTCCTATTAAGAGACGCTAGACATATGCTATATAATCCAATTTTGAATTCGAGCACTTCATTATATGCTGACATTTATTGTCGAACTGTTGCTGACTACTACGAATATTATTAATGTACTATTTCAGGGAATGTTCGGCCACATCATGAATTGATCAATTCTTAGATCTGGCTATGACATGGAGATTACATTGTAATACCGCTTGCACATAGTGACTGTTACTTAAGAACAGTTACTATATTAGCGCCAAAACATCGTGCTGCTACTGAGAATATCATGACAGAAGACCCCAATAACACTGTATAATCTGGGAATCAAACCAGAGACCAAATAAACAGCTCTCGCAATCACTACTGCTCCGCCCCCAAGGCAGTCTATTCCAATGATATACACAATAGTATCGTTAAATTAAATAAAAAAAGCCAATAAATGATTTTATTAACATTTATTCAATAAATAATACAAAATTGGTTTTCAATTGCAATGCTTAAGAATTTCAAACACAAAAATAGTCACATAAACTGAGCAAACTACCAACAGTATAGATGGTGTTATATTAGTATTTTACTATTTATTTTCAATATTATTACATCGAAAAATATAATGATACCGTACAGTAACACTTGTTCTCACATTAAATACATCAATGGAATTTTACGTTATTTGTTCAGGTAACATTGATTACTTTAAACTTGTATTATATTTAACATTGGGTGTAAATGCTCAGAGAAATGCAGCCACAAATGATAACATGCTGCGACATTCGAAGTAACACTGACTAGCCTCTCCGTAGTTGTTTGTCAGATGCTAAACAATAACATTAGCCATGATTTACAACACAATAAAAACTAATCAACAAATTTTAAAATCCAACCCAATTATGTTGACACTTAAACATTTTTGTTCACACTGAAAAACATTTCTTTACACTACATACATTTCTTATGTAGATCTATAAACGCAACTAGTTATGTAATACCCTTATATGTATTGAATTTCTACAGAAATAAAACTCAAAGTTATACATAATTTGTACAGCTTTTGATAATGTAACAAGTGTCAACATAATATTATTTTTTTATTATACTTTAAACATATACCATTTGGCTAAACATTATGCAACACAATGAGCTTGCCTTGAAAACTCATTTTTGAAATGAGTTAATTAATCATACAAATAAACAGATGAACATAAAAATTTATTATTGCAAAATTATTATTACATTGCAAACTTTATCCCCGTTCCCCCTAAGTACTAATACAATTCTTATTAACTTAGTCTAGCGATGTATGTCCGTACCAACAAACGTGCGATAATGTTGTCTTATAAAAACACGTAGGAACAAATCTCTCGGTTTGATGCTACGGACAAAAGATATCTACATCCGAGATGCTAGGCCAATATCTACACGATTTCCGAACAACTAAGTATACAATAATGACATAAAATTTATTTTCACCACGCACAGCGCTCTCACGACATCAGATCTATATAATTTTAAATTTACACAAAGAATCTCACCAGATTCGTTCGACCTGTCAAACGGTTTACTCTAACCGAACATCCGTCCGCACGCGCTCAAGCAAAAATTTTGTATTACAATAATACACACTACAATATTTAGATGTAAGAGACAAATATGTACAGGACTTAACAAAACTAAGGTAGAAACTTAGACCCGATCGAAGGTGTCCGATGTACGGAGTAGTCGGGCGCGGTGGGCGCGGGGGGCGCGGTGGGCGCGGGGGGCGCGGTGGGCGCGGGGGGCGCGGTGGGCGCGGGGGGCGCGGTGGCGCGGTCGGCGTCCGCGCTTGTGATGTGCTCCGTGCCGCGAGCCCGCGCCACTCACGACGCGTACATGCGCTTGATGTCCTCCTTGTACCGCTCCTGGATGTCTTTCCGCTTGATTTTGAAGGCGGCCGTCACCAGCCCCATGTCGGGGGACCACACTTCCGTCACCAGCTTCACGGCGGCGGGGACTTCGAACTTCTCCAGTCCGCCTGAACAAACAATATTTAGTTTATTACTTTAACTAAGGCTCACAAAACAGATTACTTGAGTGCCACCATTGAGTTTAACAGTAGTACAGAATCGTTGAAATGATGAACCAAAAATGTAAGATCGTGAAGTAGGATATATTATATTTACTCCTATAGAAACAGCGATAGTGACTATGGCTTAACCCTTCTCACACTGAGGAGAGCTGTGCCCAGCAGTGGGACAACCTTATACAGGGCCGATATTATTATATACTTACATTTTCTTGCATGATCAGCCAGTTCTTTAAGGACAGCCTTTTCCATAGCACTATTCTGGCACAACTGTTCAAAGTCCATCTCTGGCAGGCCGATCCTGGCGGCTAGCTCGGCTAAGTTCCTAGGGTTGGCGACGACCAGCGCCACGGTGTATGTCTTGGAGCTGTCGCCATATACGCAGATGTTCTCGACGATGGGGCAGGTTTTAAGTTCAGCTTCCACCTTGCCGAGCGATACGTATTCACCAGCTTGTAACTTTACGAGGTCTTTCTTGCGGTCTGTGGTAAAGAACAGATTTAATTATATATTTTTGATGAAACCTAAGAAAATCGACAGTATCCAAAGACAGAAAATATATTATTCATGGAAAATATAAAATGTTCACTCTCGCGGAGCATAAGTGTATTTGAGTCTTATATTTATTTGTCTGAAGTATTAAAATTAAATGTTTCATGGCGTCTACCATGCATCTGCAATTTTTACAGTATATCTAACAATATAATTATTCTGACTGATCGTTTAAGTAATTTTTATATATTTACTTTCTGTGTCATTGTATCCTGAGAAATATTTTATTCTGTACTTACCGATAATCTTAATGCAGCCATCATGATGTAATTCACCGATATCGCCTGATTTGAACCAACGTCGGCCATCGATGTCAACGAACTCTTCTCTGGTCTTCTCCGGGTTTTTGTAGTAGCCCTCCGCTACGCAATCACCGCCGATCACTATCTCACCCTGAAACGTAATTTTAAATGTACTATAATACTAAAATGTGTAACAACTTAATTGGCATTAAAGATATGAGAAAATAAAAATGTTATATGTTTAAAAATCGTGTTTCGACGCTTTGAGCTGTTCTTCAGCCCACGGGCATCTCGTGACGTGGTCTCGGTGAGCGCGTTGTTAGTAGTATGCAGTACGTACCTGCGGGAACGGTTTGTTGTGCACGCGGTAGCCGGCCTCCTCCCAGTCGACGAGGCAGATGTCGGTGCCGGTGGTGGGCGCGCCCACGCGCCCCGTGGAGCGGTCGTGCGGGCACATGACGGTGGCGCACGACGTGGTCTCGGTGAGCCCGTAGCCCGCGATGACGTCACAGCACAGACAGATGCGCACTTGCGTGTGCGTGTCGGGCGAGAGCGGCGCGCCGCCGCTGATCATCAGCCGCACGCGCCCGCCCAGCAGTGCGCGGGCCTTCGAGAACATCTGCAACGGGCACTACACGGTTAGTCTCATACTCACCCGCCAATGTTTTAGTTAAAAGAAAGCATGCTATCACAGTTCAGTGCATACGGCATATAATAGTGAAAAGATGAGAAACATTAAATTATATTATTAAAGGATAACTCCTGCACTACGTCTAATTTCTGTGTAGCCAAGGACTTTACAAATATTCAAACAACGGACACAAAAACGCCAAAATGAATGTTTGTGGCTCAAAAACATGGATAATCATATAATCTCACTTACAATTTTGTTAAGTAGCGGTGTGTCATATCCTCGCCGCAACCAGGTCTGCTTGTACGTGTATGCCCACTTGAAGAAAGCGCCGGCGAACTCGCCGGAGCGCGACACTTTATCCGTGATGCCTTTACTGATCCGATCCATTATCAACTGGAAACGAAATAACCATCGTTTTACAAACACAGTAATATAAAATAACATAATAATTTATTCTCGTGTCTGGAGAACGCTATGCTAAATACATTTCCTAGGAATAAAGGTAAATAAAAGAAAACTATAAAAGCATAAACTTCTCTGCCTATGGTTAGAATTCAATAATACCACATTTATCTGGCTTTTGAATAAAACATCACTACAGACGACTTTCATATATAAAATAACAGAATAAATAAACTCTCCTACTGTAAACCTTACAGCATATAACTATAACACCGGGTTGCAAAGTTCATCGGAAATTTAATTAAAAACAACTTACTGGTACAGTAGTGATGCAAGTAGGTTGGAGAATAGTAGCGTCACCACTTGTTCCCTTCATGATCTTGCTTGATGAGTCCAACATGGTGAGCGGTGTGGAATAGCCGATGGGTACACCTGTAACAAAACCCGTCCATAAAGTTATTTAAATGCCAAAATATTTGATATTTACGATACCATAAAATATCTTTATATATATAAATCTTGTGTGTGTGTGTTCGCGTGACCGATTTTGATGAAATTTTTTGTGTGTGTTCAAGTGGATTCGAGAATGGTTTAGATTAGGTTTTTTTATTTTTTTTATTCTTGTGTACAGGACCAACGTCTGTCGGGACAGCTAGTATTTATATACTAATATTGAATGGTATATCATTAAACAAGACGGCCCGTGCCCAGCAGTAAGTAGGTCGGGTTTAAATAGTAATGAATTTATTATTAACTAGCGTTTGTTTAAAATAGGTTAGATTATGTAAATCACAGGACTTCTTTTTAAATAAAATATAGCCTATCTTACTCGGTGATAATACTATCTATAGCTATATAATTATATAGATAGCTTGCTAATTGTGAAAGAATTTTTAAAAGCTGTTGAATAGTTTTTGAGTTAAACCCTTACAAAAACAAGGAATCAAAAACCCACTTTACAATATTAGTATAAGTAGATTAAATATAATATTATCAGGAATAGTATAACTATCTATTAGTGAAATAATTTTTAAGAATTGGTCAGCTGTTTCAGATTTTACTCTTGCTTTTAAACAAACACATTTTATAATCATTCAGTCATGAGGAAAATAGATCCCTTTCGTTATAATCATCTATTTATGTTTGCTCACCTCCAATAATGCACAAGGTCTCTGCGAGCAGTTCGAAGACGTGCGCGAGGGGTAGGAAGCCCATGAGTATGTCGCCGTTGTGTATGGGTACGGCGTCGGCAAACGCTTTGAGCGTGGCGAGCATGTTGCGGTGGGACAGCACCACGCCCTTCGGCACGCCCGTTGAACCCGACGTGTACATGATGATGGCGGTGTCCGACGGCAACGGTGGTACGGGCTCTGCAACAACAAATAAATCGTCTTAGTAAAAATTATCATGTTAAGCTGATATTTATCTAGTATCTGTTATATGTATGTTATATTGTAGTGTGCGTACGACGTGGACGCCTGCGTGTGTGAGGTACGTACGAAAGAAGGCACATGCAGTCGCATCCACATAAATACATAACAGTGTAACAAAGTCTTTTGTGGTATTTTAAGATAGTGATTACATCTAAAGTTAACAGTGAAGAGGATATATTTTTGTATTTAAAAACATATTTGTGTTAAGAATTTCTCAAGAGTCTGTAAATGTGCCCAGGCGCTAGTAATCACTCACGGTTTTTGTTTTTATATTACTTTTTCTTGTTGACCCCTTTAGCTAAGCTAGAATGCTTGTGTTAGGAGTGCTTTTCAGGTCGGTAGTGCAATGGATGAAGTTCGAACTAACCTTTGGATCCAATGTATTATCAACTTATATCATATTTGGTGTAGTGTGCATAATAATTGCATTCGAATACTACTCGAATACAGCACACGCGCTGTCAACACATTCAAATATGATTCGAATGCAAATTGCGCATTGTTATTGAAACATGAATAATAAACATTATGCCTACTTTATCATCATCTCAGCCGAAAGACTTATGTTAACTTAATTCAATACTGAATATACTTACCAATTTTGGATGCGGCACCTTTCTGCACGACTTCCTTGTAACCGATGATCTTGATGCCTTCCTTATAGCCTTGCTTGTCGGCGGTCTTCAGTTGGTCTTCCATGAAGATGATGGTGTTGACACGGGGTGTTTTTGCTAAGATTTTTTTGAACTTAGGCAGCAGCTCGTAAGTGGTGATGACGGTGGACACGTCTGTCTCATTGATGCCGTGAGCGATTGCTTCGTCGCCGAGGGTTGCGTAGATTGTTACCACTAGAAAATTACAAGTGGATTGTCAGTATTTTGTCTTATGATAATAAAGTAGCTTATGGAGGACCAGAGGTATTACTTTCGCGTTACCAATTATGCAGAAATGGTATCGCTGTGTTCCTATCATTATGGAACAAGTTGTCCAAAGGTACATAAGGAGGTGCTTTACTATCACCTGAAAAACGCTACTTACTACAGCAACATAGCAAGTTTCGCGGTCGGGTTTTGGCAGGAAACCGACATGACAACGAAGGGGGTGTTGTCTAGACGAATACATATTCTATGTGCCGACTACAGCACACTGCATCAAAGTGCCATTAGCATCAGGATTTCGTATTTACTGTGATTTCCCACTATATTCTATCTGCAAGCAGTATACAGCGGACTGGCTATGTGCTATTGCCATTGCTTCTGCAATTTGGTGGCAACAACTGCTATCGCCATTACCGTTTGCCCTCCAGCCCCCAACACTATAAACAACAGGTTCCAGCGGTAGGTACTGTTACTAACTAGGTATGCTTTGCTTAAAGCATCCGTGCGCGGCGATCATCCACTCGGCGCGCGTCTCCGCGAACATGACGATGTTCTCGCGCGGCTTGCAGCCGAGCTCGCGGAGGCCGGCGCCGAACTGACGCGCCTCCTCATCGACGTCGACGTATGAACGCCACACGTAGTCGCCCATATTGAACTGGAATAACAGAAGCACTTGTTAGATTTGTAATCTTTGCCATCAGCATAGCTTCCTTTCTTACATGTCAGGAAATGTCCTGGAATCGTTTTGGTTGTGGAATGATCACAGGGCAAACTACAGTAGCAGCGTGGAGTCTGGAATTTTACCCGGTAGACAGCAATTGACTCGCCTTCTATCGGATGTATTGGATTCTATTGGAGCCTAACTATACACGGGATCTAAAATCATCAATGTGGGTGTAATTCACCTTCACTTAATCTATCTTCCTCTTCGTGAAACTATGTAGGTATGTATGGTGGTATGAAATAGGTTTTGCATTCAAATGTTTTATTATAAACTAGCTTATGCGACGGCAACACTCGCGTCAGTAATCAAGAAATAAAATTATATGATGTGTGTCGATCCAGATGTCAGTAATCAAGAAATAGAATTATATGATGTGTGTCGATCCAGATCGCGGTGTGTCTGTGTTTCAAGTTTGGTCAAACTGTGCGTGATTGAGTAACAAACATCTAAACATCTTTCAAAAGGTTCACGTTTATAATATTAGCAGAGTTTTATTATAAAAGGGAAAGATTATAAAGGTATGACCATAATTATCACGTACTGCTTACTTATGCTTATTTCAGAAGATCAATGAGGGAGTAACAATACACTATTTATTTATACGTGAATATTGCAGCTGTAATTTGAAGTGACTGACTTTTTCCCGCGGTCATCTGTCCAAGTACGAAGCATTCTCACAGTCTCAATGTCAAAACAATAAAAACAAGTGAGAAACGGCATTGAATTGCCGTAAATCATAGAGTTCGGAAAAATGGTATCACGTGACCTTGTGGTCAGAGGTCAAAGGTTATAATCATTTCGGGGTATATCGACTATGTTGAGTCGAATCGCGTTGACCGTGAGTCTCTAGCTCTTACGGTTCTTGAGTTGAAATTTGTATAACAGACGAATGGACTAAGCTGTTGTATAAGAGTTTTTTCGAACTCTAAAATCAATCACAAATACAGTATTAACAAGATATGGGCAATTATTTCAACGACACATTTTTCTTCATTTCGCTTTTTTTAATAAGACAATCCTTCTAGCAGCAAACCTCTGTGGCACGTAGATCGTCACAAACAAAAAGAATATATAGTCTCAGAACAACCATCTTTGGGTCAAGTAAATTTTTTGATTTATAGGTACTTTGATTGTTTGTAATCGGTGGCAAGATAAAGCCAATTATCTTAACCACGACCAGCTACAAAGATTTGTTAACTTATAATAGAAGTGGAATTGAACCTACTACAGTAGGTTCTTTATCTGTCTATCTATGACCATTTTAACCACGACATTATAATAGCGCATAATTAAAAAGAGGAAGCCATTAATTTTAAAATATTTGTCAACAAAACCGTTGCGACCCTTTGTTGTGAAATCCGAGCACAGCGATGGGCGAAGTTAAATTGGCAATGGAAACTAATATCAGTGTCATTGCTATGCCACTTTGATAAAGTGTTTTCTAAAACCTGCGTATCTATAGGTAGGTTAAAAAATACATGTACATAATTTCACGCCAATTTCGCCGAAGGCGTAAGTAAGTAGGTCATACACAGGCGTTTCAACACTCAAATTTCGCTTAATGACTATTGTTTATTAATAACGATTTAAAAGACAGATAGATGTGTGTAGCTTGTGATAAACACAAACTATTAAATCCGGCGACATACGGCGAATGACCAATAAAACGCCGCGACAAATACGAGTCGTCTTGTCCTAAAGAACTTGTCTAATGTCCATGTTCGAACGGATCCGAATTATTTCACGCTTCGTGAACATACCTAAGAGAGTATATGAGGCAATACAACATAAAAATGATTTATTTTAAACCGTGATCCGGTCAACATCCGATTTATAAGCGAGCTCTTATTGAAAGACTATCGGACTAGTACATCTTGTGTTCAATAAATGACCGAGTTTTGGTTATGGCAGCCGGTATTAGCCATCTACGCAGAAGATATCTATACTAATATTATAATGCTGAAGAGTTTGTTTGTTTGTATGGTTGTACGTGCTAATCTCAGGAACTACTGGTTCGCATTGAAAAATTATTTTAGTGTTGGTTAGCCCATTTATCGAGGAAGGCTATAGGCTATATACATCACGCTACGACCAATAGGAGCGGTGCAGCAATGAAAAATATTGCAGAAACGGGTAAAATTATCTTTTGTGAAGCAAACGAAGTTGCGCGGGGCAGCTAGTTATAATATAAAAGTGAGTGCGCCATTCTCTCTCTCATAGTTCAATAACGTGAAGGCGTGTGGCACCCATATTTAGCTAGCTATGGTTTAAGTCGTACGTAATAGGGGTCGGGCCTCTTGCCGTTTTACCAGACATAGTTAAAACTACGCACTGCTACTCTTCTTCTCCCTAGCCTTTATTATTCCCAAGTCACTTGGGGTCGGCTTTTCTAGTCTAACCGGATTTGACTGGATATCAGTTTTTACACGGAGCGGCTGCCACCTGACCTCCGCAACCCGAAGGCTAACGATACCCTAAGGCTAGACCAGTGTCAGGATATTAGAGGGTACTGACTTTCCCAATAACGACTGCCATAGACGTTCACGGCAGCCGGGACCGACGGCTTAACGTGCTCTCCGAGGCACGGAGCAGGCGATAATTGTCAATCAATACGCACATAATTTCGAAAAGTCATATAACTTCCGAAAGTCAGAGGTGCGCGACGTGGGTTCGAAGCCGAGACCCTCTGCATTGCAGTCTGTTGGTCTCCCCACTGAGCTATCGCTGGTAGTTGGTATCGCTATACGCGCTGCTACTCAAAATGTATTAAAAGATTAATGTAACACTTTGCTCGACCCAGGCATCTAACTCGGGAACTCTTGCACAGCAGTAGCTTACACTACAGCAGTCAAAGTACCAGTAAAACTAATCTAAGTCTTATAAATTGCAGATTTCATTAGTATGGGTGATTAGTTTAGTTGCTCTTAGTGTGGTTACACCTTCATAATGTATCTAATAGGTAGGATTAGAATACGCAAACATCTGATTCTAAGTCTTAGTATTTCGTATTTACTGTTTAAATATAAATACTGATTGGTAAAGTTGATTCAAATTTGGTTTTATCTACAAATGTTTACCTACACATAATGGGCACGGCAGCCGCGCCTTGCGTTTTAAAACCATGTGTAATAACGCTAGGTTATCTTAACTCATTGGACTCTATGAGAATGACTAATATTAAACGTACTTTTGGCTTAGTTTTGTGTACATTGCGCTGTACTATTTAGCTTATAATAGATAATTGTTGAGATTCTCATAACGGGTAACGTATATTGTTAGGTATATGTTGCAAATTAGACAATGTTTTAATAGATATATAAGACATTAGAAAGCTTTTGAGCACTATACATAATAAAAGACAACTTCCACATTAGGAATAAGTCTTGTAATGCGAGAAACTTTGTAAACATTCAAAGAACACCAAGGCTTGGCACAACTACATGTGGATCACACAAAGTTTTGTCCTGCGTGAAGATCACACACACAACACTCGACGCACTGCGCAAACCGTGCAGTCAAACTAAGCGACAATTAATATGCACATCATTTCGAAAAGTCAGAAGTACATTTTTAAAGCTTTCAAGCAATTTAGATTACAAATTACTAGTACTGTTAACACAGTTACATTACCAGCTCTAGCTATATTCTTGGGATAGGAGTAGGTTCACGTCGATATTGCATATAGGTAGACTTCGAACAATCTCTGCATCACAAGTCCAATGGTTTATCTATTGGGCTGCCACCGCTTAAGCATCGAAAGTCTAGTGGGAGGTCGTTAGACTACTGCGCCGAGGCGTCAAGTAAGGTTCCAGGGCGCATGCAATCTCTGACTTTTCGAAGTTATGTGTGTATTAAATTGGTAAATAGCGCTCGATTTAACGGTGAAGAAGGGCATCGTGAGGAAACCTGCATGTCTGAGAGTTGTCTATAATGTTCTTGAAGGTATGTGAAGTCTGCCAACCCGCACTGGGCCAAAAAAGACCAGTGCCCAGCTATGGGATAGTTTAATATAGGGCTGATATTATATGCCACAGCTTCATTTACATGTACATTGACTCACCTTCTTAAAAACGCGTCCATTAGGCTGAGGCTCATCTTCCTCTCCCAGTACGGTTCTGGTGCCGAGGCAGGGGCGCTGCGCCCAACGCGCCGTCGCTGCACGGAACATGGACTCCATGGAGGTGACGCCATCGCGCACAAGACGCAGGTGCAGGTCCGATGGCGAGGTGACTGCCCGTACTGTTATACTGCTCTGTGTGGTGTGGATTATACGAGCCTGTCAAATAAAATAAAATAATTTAGAACTGACGTATACATACGTAAATAAATACGCTTCTGTAAATAAATAAGGTGGTGCAGCTAGCTTGATCGTATGCAGTTACCATAGCTAATGGGCGTTTGGTACACCAGGGGTAACAAGCGCGCGTAGTGTCAAAGACGTCACATGCCAAAGGTACCTACAGCTTACTCAAAAATTACGCACAGGTACGACTTAGTACATATTAATTTGTTCGATTTGAAATTAGTAAAACATAAGAATCCTAAATGAAATCAAACGAACTGCTATGTTAATTATGATTACGACCGATCGTAAGAGTTCCATTCTTGGGTTCAGCAATATTATTGCGTTTTTCGTAGACATTTCTTAGTAACAGCACGTAGTCTGAATACGACTCTGTTAGACGAGAATAGGTGTCTATTACGTGGAATCTAAATAATGATTTTACCTTTACAACTTAACCTATCCCAAAGCCTGTAATCACAGTCGACAAATATTTGCTAAAGTATCTCGATGAAAAATAAATAAAAAGCAATACACTTTGGACGACCGTCATTATACGATTACGTCCACGTTTTATTATTGCAATTCTGTTGTTGTGCATTAACGCAAAACATGTGGGCGGCGAGAATTTAAAAACAGGTCAAACGAAAATAACAACTACATTGCTACTCTAGAATATCTCTGTGCTTAATGTAATACAGGTATCCATTAGTAGACTTGGTTGACTCTGTCCAACAAGTTTCAGAAAGACGTAATATTTTTTTAAGCTACTAAACTAACGGAGATTGTTGTATGACATGGACGCCTTTGAGAAAATTAGGTAAGGATTACTATCAACACAGGGATTTAGCAAAACTAAGGAACAGGATACCTGCGCCTAATGGGATCGCTAACAACAAAGAGATTTAGAAATATATGAGAGAAGACTAAATCTAAGTGAGTGTCGGCCTCGATGGCGTAGTGGTTAGTGTAACCGACTGCCACGCCCGAGGTCGCGGGTTCGATTCCCGCACAAGTCAAACATTTGTGTGCATGAACATGGATGATTGTCTTGGTCTGGGTGTTTCTATGTATATTATGGACGTACTTACAAAAAAAAAAAAGGATATATGTATGTTTATCCATTGTCTAGTACCCATGGTACAAGCTCTGCTTAGTTTGGGCTGGATGGTGTTGCGTGTATGTGGTAGAATATTATAGAATATTATTATTCCTACTCTTGTCCACCACTGGTAAGCATATCAATTATATAAAGAAAAGTAATAAATGGTACAAAGATATTATAGCTGCCCATTTTCATCAGTTTAATGGCGCTACGCCGCACATATTCACAGGCAGATCGCGATAAAGAAAGAATAAACAGCCATCTTTATAATGTTAATAGGACCGGCAACCATGAATGGTACAAAGTATCTGAAACACGGTAAATGTAGAAAAACGTTAAAGGCCGTGAAGGTTTAAACAAGCAATAAACCCTGAAGATGTGAATAACGATACTTAAAGTGACCACACTTGCACGTATGTACCTACATTCGCGGTTCTGTAAAGGGCAAGGTTCAACGTAAGACGTCCTTAATATGGAAGTAAATAGCTACAATGTATCACAGGTATTGGTAAAATGACCGGCCCCTTAGATATCAATCAATCACCCTGAAAGCCCGACATCGTTAATCAAATCTGTATCACGGATAATTTTGGCAGAACACCAAAACGTTTTTATTGATGCGAATTAAACTGGTCTATGGGTTAAATTATACTCCTAGCGACGGCAATCCTGTGATAAAATGATGCCAGACTTTCTTGGAACTTGTTCCGAGTTTGGGAATCCAATTAAAATCATATCTGGCAAGATTTTTTGCTGGAGTTATCTAGTTGTGGCTTGCGTGTCTAGTGTGATTTACTAATTACAAGTTATTATTCTCTTGTGTTTAACTCTTATGACCTACCAATGCGCCTTTACAAGATTGCCAACTGCAATTATAGAGATTTGTTTTTAAAAAGAATTAGTGTAGGCATTTTATTTGTAGTTCGTAAGAAGCTGTAACTTTTATGTAAGTACAACATTTTGTCTCCTATGTAACTGGTCCTCATCTATTTTTCATGAGTGGAACGGGAATCCATTTTATCGCTAGTCTAGTTAATGTTCTTTTTTATATCTTCCTTTATAAAAAGACGACTCTTGTACAAAGTATTATACATTTGTAGCTAACAAGCATTCTAAAAACCTATACAAAGAATACTCAGACACGGAAAACAATTTATAGATATTACATATATTAAAAATTTTATCACTCGTAGGAATCTAAACCACAACATTCAGCGTAATGGTAATGGTAAGGCGACCGCTTAAACCATATCGCCATCCTTGCAGTCAAGCTAGTCTAGTCAATATTTCCATAAGTAGGACAGGAATACATTCTAACACCAATCACCACAATATATAATTGTTAACCTCGGAGTCTTCTTCGAAGAGGTTAATGAAAACAGTTTATAACGGTCTGTGTGTAGTGACAGGCATAGTTCCGTAGATACTGGACCGATTGACTTGTAACTTGGTATGCAGACGCCTTGGGGTCATCCCTCGGTCGAGTTTAAATATGGGCCCTGGGAGTCAAAATACCCTGGAGATATAGGGGTCACATATTTCAAATGGAAAAATATTGACTTTTAACTTGGTGTGCAGACACCTTGGGGGTTATACCTCGGTCGAGTTTGAATATGGGCTCTGTGGGCCAAAAGAACCCCCGAGATAAAGGGGTCACAAGGTCATGAGGTCAGGGGATATCCACCAACAGAGTGATTTGGAAGTCCAAGGGAGAGGCTTTTGCCCAGCAGTGGAAAAGTGGAAAAAAATACAAAAAAAAAGATTAGTCACATGAAGAAGAAGAGCTTAAATCCTGGGTTTTTACACCCATCTCATTACCAGCGGAATTAGTCTGACCACTAAAAGTAATAATAATAATAATAATAATATTTTACCACATACACACAACACCATCTAGCCCAAACTAAGCAGAGCTTGTACTATGGGTACTAGACAATGGATAAACATACATATATACTTTTTTTTGTTAACACGTACATGTTATACATACAAACCCCAAGACCAAAACAAACATACATGTTCATGCACACAAGTTACAACTTGTGCGGGAATCTAACTCGCGACCTCAGGCGTGGCAGTCGGTTACACTAACCACTACACCATCGAGGCCAACGTTTTAATAAAACAAAAGTACAGCTCACCTTAATTCGTCTGGAAAGTGCTCGTTTCCTCCATGGCCTTTGCACTATAAGGTGCACTGGGAAGGTCATAATGTCGAAGACGAGCGCGACCGCGCGGATAGTCTTCAGTACCGCCGACACCCACCATGACTCCGGCCTGAAGACAAACACAGAAGCAATTTTAATAACAAGCTAGGTTTATAACTTCATTTGCACTTGGTCGTCTGCCGACGGGATCCCTTCTTTTCGCATAATGTTCTTTGTCCTAATATACTTTGGCATAACGATTTTGGCACAATTTGTTTTGGCATAATAATACTTCGGCATAATTTTTTTAGGCATACATAATATGTTGGCATTGTCATCTTAAAGACTAATTTGTTTTGGAATAAATTTGACTCGCATAACGTTAGTAGGCCTAATGGCTAAGTTAGTGACAGAACCGAATTGCTGCAAAACCGACTCTACATAGTCTTGTTTGTCCTACCCCAAGAGTGTAATTTAAAATCGTGTAGAAGCGTGGGGCCGCCGGAGGCCCGCAGCGCCGGAGCCGTGACAGAAACTCTGCCTGCTGCATGCTTGCTTGCATGCTGCATGCTTGCTTGTTTGCTGCATGCTGATATTATGCTTAAAAAGTTATGGTTTAGAACTTTATGCTTAATAAATTTATGCTTTAGAATATTATGCTTAATCATTATTATGGTTAGAGAAATTATGCTTAAAAAATTATGCGTAAGCTGTTATGCGTAATTATATTATGCGAAAATATAATTATGCCAAACAAAATTATGCTAAGTTATATTAGGTCTTAAAATTTTATGCTAATGGATAGGGATCCTCTGCCGACTTCAGCGTACCCGTACCGCAGGCGGCTCGAAGTATTGCTTACACAGCAGCGACTGTGGCAATCGCCGCTTTGGCTTGTTTTGAACTTGGTCTACTTTGACTGCGAACTGGGTCGTCAGACGATAAGGCGTTTACACACTGCCTGCTGAAGTCGTCTTGTCGACCTAATGTAAGTGACCCACTAGTACCCGTTAGACTGAGATCTGCAGAGGCTTACCAACAAATGCTATAAATTTAAAAATTACTTTATGAGTGATAAAGTTAATGGATAGGTATCGTCAAGTAACCTTGGTAACATACGTGCTGGCTTATTACGCTAAAATAAACATATTCAAAAAGACAATTACAGTGGATAACTGTGTCTGTCATAAGGGCTCAAGGTTTTACACGTTGCGCGAGTTTGTGTATCACGTTACATATCGGTTATCATATAATCTGAAATGTGCCGTGTTGATTCTTTTCACAGTATGCGAGAATTTACAAGGTATTTATTATAATACATTTTTACGTAACGCGAAATATGGCGTGGTGTATGGAGCGAATTCTCCATAATCAGGTATGTCAATAAACATAAACTATTCGAATTCAAACCAACTCAAAAAGTTGTACACAAATATCAATCGAGCATATTTTCCATAATTTCCTCTCAACGACATCACGCGAAATTGTGTTAGCTTGTCCTGGCGCATTCACCTTGAACTAGATTTACTTTCTGACTTTACTACATTTACTGCCACTCGCATTCAATGCAGCGATTTAATCAAACAGAAACTTTTATGCAAACTTCTTTTAGCTTTTTGGCAGTTGTCTCTGTTGTCATATCGAACGACAAATGAACAAACATAATAGATTGGACAAGGCTAGTAAAGTACAGTGTGACGAGGACCGTGGTTCTCCAATCCATTTACATCTCTCGTAGTTTTCCTGACTATTCGGGGCATTTAATGACAAATTAAATCAATACAAAAATAAAATCTACTAATTATCCTTTCTATTAGTTCTATCCATGACTTAATGATCATTCTCAGTTTTACTACAGACAACCCTCATTGCAAACCGTGAGAACATGTAACTAACAATACTTGAAGCGACCACGTTCAAATAAAGCCATACATAGCGTTGCCAATAAAAAGAGCCTGAACTTCAATGGATTTTATGTCTTAATTCGTCTGAGTTAAAGCTGAAGATGTCCTGAAAGTTGATTGTAAGACTGATGGATTGCCATTTTAAGGTCAATTGCGCGTGCAGGGTTTACCATAAAAAATAATGCGATAAAACAACGAAACGCTTTTTGTTTGTATATTCTTTTAAGTGGTCCTTAAACTGTTAAAGGTTTTATTTTTAGAAAGAACATTATTTTAGTTTTGGTGTTTATCGTAGTATTAAGGTCATCGGTGTCAGCTGTTCTAGTGGTTATCAGAGGCCTTTATCGTATATCATTCTGTCTCACGATTATAGACAGATTTATGATATATAGGCCTTTGTGGTAAAGATCAGATGGTAATTGTAAGTAGTTCTTATAACCAGATGTAACTAATAACTGTCGGGTTTATATGTAGCACCAGAATATCGAAAATGTCTATGTTCTCATTTAATGCGCTCATGTGCATATTTAAAGGTATATAGATAAGTTTCATACATGCAACGGTTAAGCGAATACGAAAATAAAAATGCAACTAATACAACTTTTACTACATAAAATAAATGTGCCAACACCCTTGATCCAAATTAATGCCTTCATAAAATGCTGTAAATCCAGGTTTATTATATAAAATACTGTAAATAATGAATAGCAATTGTCTATGTTTAGAATATAAACAGCTACAATTAGTATGTAAGGATAAGCTCTAAATATATTAATCAATTTTAAAAGTTCTTTCATTTATTGCAAGGTATACATACTATTAAGCGAAGATAGATGAGAAAAGAGGCTGGATTTTAGCTCTAACTTAAGCCGTAATCAAATATTGGACTCCACTACAGACATGCCACTACACTCGACTAAGGCAGAAACGTGACGTCAGAAACAAATGCAGAAGATCTATATTTATACAGCATCAGCTCAAACAATAAAAACATATTAAAGAAACAACAAGACAATGAAAGAACAATACAAAGAATTAATTCCCTTGGACATAAACTTAAGTACTCCTGCGAATTCGTTAGGTGGGCGTTTCAATTTTGTATCAGTACGCCTCGGAAATCCTGTGCCCACTGTGGCATTCAATTAACATTAGAGATATGAGGTCAGTGTCAGGGAACGTTGAACGAATGATAGAATGAAATGAACAGAGTGAACGGATGCAAGTAGGGCGCTACCACCCGGCGGCGATGGCCGTGACCCGACAGCGATAACGGGTGCACGATGCGCCTGTTGCAGGTCTGTCTTCTGGAAATTATTTGTGCACGAAGGGATGATGAAGTAAAGATAATGACGTCGTAGTTTCGACAAAGAAAATTTTATGTTGAGATAAATTTTAAGCCGCATAGGCTCACAACCAATGTAATTTATTAGATACAAGTAAACAAAAGTTAGATTCGTCTATTTATATAAAATGTGAAGGTCTGTTTGCCCGACGCCATACAGGAAATTTGTAAAAATAATCACCTTTATTTTATAATGTAGGTATCTATGCCAAACTCGTTCTAGTATGAGTGACCGTTGCTATAAAAATAAGAGAGAACTGCAGAAAAACAAGCATCTAAATGACAAAGTAAAAATATATTGCATCATCATTCAATAGCAATGTCAATAAAAACTAGTTCACATTTTTGGTACTACATATTACCTACATGTATAGTTTAAATATAAACGATTATTACTTTAGTTAGGGCTGCCGTCAGTAATATGAGAATAAAGCAGACCTAATATAATAATATCCCTTTGATATCCAGACCCGGCTTTTCGAACCTTAATCCTCTATGATAGAAGCCATGAAGCCTTTAATAAGATCACCATCCTTACGACATCCTTTGTAGAACTTATATCTCTCATAATAAACGAATGTGGTTTCTTTGTGTTGCTAAGATAATGTTCTAACCTTACGTGACATAATATAACGCCTGCATTTTGTTTGGGGTTAGGCATAGCTGATCACATTTAGATTTCATCTGTTAGGTATGTTTTGAATTCGTGTAATACAGTATAAGTCTACAGGACACAGTTCGATAGTGTATATCAGAAACTTCCTAAAGGTTTACATGGTAGATTGATGATATGAAAGTATTTTAGACGTGGAATGACTTCCAGACCTATAATATTTCATCAAATACCTACAATGAGGAGGATTGGGTTTGTAACTAAAATCCATGCAATTAGTGGTTAAGTACCAAATTGACAAACCTACAGACAGAAGGAAAACATAATTTTCCTTAAAATTACTATTTTATATATAACTTAAATATATTGCCAAGGAGGTAATGTTAAAGAGACCATGTTCATACAGTTGTGACTACTTTATATGACATTTGTATTTATTAAAGCGAGGCGAGGTCATATTTCGTAGATTCAGAAGATATCTAATTACCTAATGGCGTAGTAATACTACCCGCAAGGGCACCGGGGGAAGCTTTCCTCGCATCCTAATTGCCATTTGCAACCAATTGTTAGGTTGCTAGCTATCCTTAAAGGAAGAAAGCTAATTTGAACACAACTGTGAGGCTCAAGATCTTAGTAAATAGTAATTCTACCTAATCCTTATTTGGTCGTTACTATACTGAACAATGTTCTTCTGCTTTCAGTAGATCGAAGATTAAGTAGGTCAGTTAAAATATATACTTATGGTTAGTTACACAATAATCAAAAGATATTGCACGCTGTATTTTTCTTGTTAGGTTTAAATTTAATATGAATAATAGCGAGACTTTAATAGATAAATGCATTTGGAGATTGTAAAACATGTCCTTTGCATTAAAATGTTTATAAACAGATAATGTTTCCAATACTGCCATTATTTATAGTCGCATATTTATAGTGACACCGTATTTATGTGACCCTTATAACTAAAATACATAAATACAATGTTGTCAGTAATAAAATTATGCAGAAACAGAAATGGTTATGCTAGATGTTAAAGTATAGTCCACAACTTTAAATCTGTATTGAGTGTTGGATTTTATACTTACGGGGAGTGGCTAGCGAAACCTATTTTCATATTGAAGTAACTGAATCTATTTGCCGTTTTATATTGATATCAGATAGGTATTGCCGCAAGTTTGCCTATCCTCACGTGACGACGCGAATTCTACATTAAATTGGCGGAATGCTTCAAATTACGTGATTCGATGCACGCGCAACATGCTAAACCATTAGCTTTATAACTGTACGAAGTCCAGGTTTGTGGTCAAAAGCGTTACACGTGTGAATGATACGTAAGGACGGCGCAAGCACATCCGTCGTACCACCAATCCGGTGATATGTCGTGCTATGACTCTACAACAGAAGGTATTCCTTGTCTGATAAAGCCGATTATATAAATTTGGTACATTGACGCACCTCTTTTTATCATTTCGATCGAGGTGAAAATCTTTCCGGATAGTCTTTACCTTTACAAGACGATTTGCTCGATTATTTATTTGTAGTACATTTCGCACGAAGTAACTGTCTTATGCTTATACAACAAAAAAATAATTAGAAGAGGGTGGAGAGGGAGGGGGTATTTCACGTTGTATTATATCGCGGTTTTTATCGTAAATTGTGATAAAATACGTAAAATTGTAGATTTTATCGATTAATCAATTTTAACTATCTCAAGAGTAATGTTTCGTGCGTTTTGTATAAACATATCAATCATTACATATCTATAAGTTTATTTGGTAATAAAACGGTTATCCAAATTATACCTTGAAAGTAAATTAATTTTAGTAATCGTTACTTTTCATCATGATTTGGCAGATTTTTTACTTTTATACAAGTAATCAGAAGGGAGTGGCTTTGTTATGCTTATGTTTGGTTAAATTCTTCTATTGCTCTAGCATTTCTATATTCACCACGTTCCATCCGACTAAATACACATACGTACATATACATAGTATCACGCCTTTGTCCTCGACGGGGTAGACAGCTGTGCATTACACCGACATTAAGCCAGTTTTTAAATCCTAGGTATATAGGCCAAGCATATTGCCGTTTATCGAGTATTTCTTGAGAGAAAACCTAATTTCCTAACCGGGCGTTAAACCTAAGACGTCATGCACGGCAGTCGCATTCACTCCCGCTGCGTCAACGAGGCAGTAACTTAGCTACTTCTACTGAAAGTAGGTTCAATGTTATGTTCCTGTCATTACCTAGTGGTTACAATCTAATAAATTATAGCAACATGTTAAGCTTATTGTCCTGCCGTAATAGTATCATAGGTCTACATACGCAATATATTAAATCAAGGTATGTATCTCATGATCATTATCAATACAGTAATAAAAATATATTTCGATATAAACGCGAATCACTATTCTGTAAGATAAAAGGATCAACGAAACGACGTTATTATTTCTACGGAGACAGCTGAAGAAACGAAGAACCACTTTTAACCGGTCGTATACCGCCGGCTCGCATACCAGCCGGCAGATTTGTACCCGTCGTAGGCCGGTGGCTCGCATGCGAGCCACCAAATTGGCGCCAAAACGCCGCGCGCCGCCTTCGCTTTAGCTTAAGCTAACGTAAAACCAATTTGGTGGCTCGCATGCGAGCCACCGGCCTACGACGGGTACAAAACTGCCGGCTGGTATGCGAGCCGGCGGTATACGACCGGTTAAAGGCAAATCTTTCAATATTACCTACACGAAATCAGTAACGCCGTGTATCTAAAATAATCTTGTTCAAGTAAGAAGAGATTTATAATGTAATCTAGAAACAGTTAGATTGACATATTATGTAACTAGATTTTTCCCGTGCCTTTGGCTCGCGTTAATGTAGATTTTGTCAATAGATTTGTATCCCTCGGGAATAAGACATTTTTCTGAATGAAAGGTACCCTATGTCATTTACTGACAACGGTTATGCAAAATTTCACAATGATCGATTAAGAAGTTAAGGTGTGAAAACATATTAAACAAACTCACATTCACATCTATAATATTAGTTAGGACTCTAGAAACAGTTAGATTGACATTTCATGTTATTGGGGTTTGCCCGACTAGTTTTGTGTGCAACCGGGAAATTTCTGGATACAGGTGTCGTGACAAGCTGCAAACGAGTTCGCCATCTGATACCTGTCACTCAAGGATGACGTGTCCACGATTAAGAACCGCGATAGGGATGTAAAATTTTGGAAAACACAAACAATACACGTAAATCTAACTGTCAACAATAATTGGTTGATGTTTACACACCAAGGTTTCCATATAGCGGAGATTTTGCCATCTTAACGTACAACGATATAGGTATTTATTGGCTCCATGGATAACGTAGTGTTCGCTTCGCCACTGCTGCCGCGCCGAGTGGGTTGTGGTGTTTGAGGTCTAGATCCCCGCACGAGAAAAAACTTGTGCAAATCATGAACAGTTTTGCCGGGTCTGGGTATTCTTTGTGTCCGTTGTTAGAATGTTTATAAACTTCTCTCGGTAAGAGTAATTATCCCTACTGCGAGGGTTGTATTTTTATTTAAGAAAAGAAATATAGAATAAAAAAATCTCTTACTTTTATTATTATACACTTATAAACTGCGGTGATGTCAGTTCATGACACATACCTTATCTAATTTATGAGAACTAAAGGAGTAAAACTATCGGTAAATCTTGTGTTGTGACAGCACAATGGTTAACTTCATATTGAAAACCGCACTTACAGCTACAAAAACAACACAGCTGCTTTATTATCATTATTTTAATGAGATTTTCTGTAGAATGATGGTGCTCCTAGAAGCGGTAGCAACATTGCAGTTTTCTAAGACAGAGCTGAGAATTCGCTTGTGGCTTATTTCTATAAAATAAGACTTTAATAGAAGATTGTTATCATGATAACTTGTAAACAATAATCTGGAATTTGTCGTCAATGTTAGGCCATAATTACATCGCTAATTGGGTCACGTGGGTCAAATGTCAAACGGTCTCGTAAAAAAAGATGGTCAGGAACAACATGACGAACATTGCCAATGAATGCCACCATGTTTTAACTTGTTAAGTGGGCTTGTTTACATGTTTATACCTATTTACGAGGCTTATAAAAATATGTGGCTAATATATTTGTTGAAATATAATATAGCACACGAGAATAGATACACATGACGAGTAGATATTCTTCGCAACTCTTTATATTAAGATAAATCCTTGTATTAACAGTGAATTTACTCACGTCGACAGTAACGTATTTTCTTTTGAACAGAGTTCCTATTTGCCTTAGCTATTAACTTACATACATATCGAGCTGCCCAAGATGTTTGATCAAAAGGAACATTTGGACTCGGTATATTTTATACTAGATTTAGCCCGCGGTTTCACTCACGTCAATGTAAGTTATGTTAGATTAGTAACAGTACTTGTTTCTGGATCAAAGGTTCTTTTTCCCTGACAACGTGTGTAAAATTTTCACTATGATCAGTCGAATAGTTAAGGCAAGCGTAACAAACAAAACAACTAACATTCGCATTCATAATATTAGTTATGATTAGCCTAGCCAGTACCTAGCATATATTCCTATTACAATCCCTTCACATTTGGTATAAGCATATTGAATCGAGCTGCACAGTGCAAGTTGCAATCGCATCGGCCCCGTTATGAGTGAATCACTTTCTTGTTATACAGTTGCTCAATACTTCCATACTCGTCTAGTGTATTCACGATCAATCATTGTACCTGATGCAATACCATATGTTACGAGTTAGTTGGAATGCATTCATGAATTTTGTTAGTGTCGCAGTTTAATCTTATATCGAATAAGAGTAAAATTATCTTGCAGGTGTCAAGGCTCCATTGTTGGTGAACAAGACGGGTAATATGTTTTAAAGAAAGCAGAATAAAGTAAACAACATCAATTCTAAGAGGACTGTGTACGTGCAAGACTGCATTTACACCGATATAATCAACATTATAAAACATAAAAACTTCATACAGAAAGTTATATCAGTAATAACTTAATTAAAATATAAATGAAAAGGTAGAACTAACATTATGTAACTGGTTATTCCTTTTTCATTTGAAAACAATGGCTTTGTTTCTAAAAACTATTTTTAATCATAATGTTTCAACACGTTACCATAATATCACGTACGACGTGATAAAGTCAACCTACTTTAATATCTTTAAACAGAGGTAGTCCTTAAGATTTATCTCTTATATTATACCGAGAATTTATAATAATAATAGGCAATTTTTATAATTGCACAAGATAACTACGCGAACGAAACGACATCGAATAAAGGAGAAATTTTGTATAAGAAGGGAAAGCCTATGAGTACACGACGAAAACCGACAAGCCTGCATCAAAATTATAATGAGATTAAATGAAGCATGAGAGATGCAAGGATCGTAGCAAGGATCGTAACAAGTGGAAATCCCTAGTCTCTGCCTATACTTATTATATATCCATGAATAAGCACGAATGTGAACCAAAGAATATTATTTTTCAAATAAGACCTTCAAATTTCTGGTGTCTATAAATTATACAAAATTACCGCAGTCTAAGCTGCTTCAGTTAGTATGCCCGAAATAAAGTACAATTTAAAGCCGCTATTCTAGAAACGTGAACACCAAACTGTAGTCTCTTAAAAGGAATACAAATTATACAGAATGCGGTCTCGAAATTAGTTTCACAGGACTCATTAGTCGGAGAACTGCACTTAGAGTCGTTTAACAGAATTTAACTGAAACTATTCATAGGGAGTCTGGATTCCTTTATTTCAGAAGAAATATAATTTGGAAAATATTTTCGAGAAGCTTGTTCAGATTTTTGTTATTATTATAATTATGCTAGATGTAACCATAAAATTCGTTCGCTTTTAGTCTTTTTAACGATTGTAAGTTTCTTTAACATGATTTATCAGTCAATGTACATAAAAAAGTGCGGACCCGCTGTTGTTTTTGTTGTTCTTCGCTATTTCTTAATTTCGAGTGACATTTCCTTAAAGGGTGGAAACATTTAAAGCAAATGTTAACGTTAATGTCTAACATAAAAAGTATATCTATGGTGTGTTAAATTATCTCTACGATGGACGGACTCAAGACTCATCATTCTTAATTTAGGAAGTATAAGGAAAACTTGCATGCTTTCTCAAGACCAAAATTTAAAAATAGGTATATTAGTGTCTAGTTAAATATGTCTGATTAAAGAATTATCTACATATATCAAAAATATTTCGAAAGATAATTTAACCTGAGGACATTAAAAATTGATGTTGATACAAGTTTTTACAAACGTGATATCTTAAAAAGCGGTTATACTCCGTTGGTCGTCCAAATTATGTTTTGGATCTTGCAATATGAAAAGTGTGCATTAGCCTTCTTTTTTATTTTGAGGGTAGGTAGCAGTTCTCTATTTATGTTACTTATACATATTTATTATAACTTTTCAGCATATTTTCAGCATATGATGAGGTCTGCTACCCATATTTTAACATTTAAAGTTAAAGGATAAGCTTAAATCAAAATTGTACTTTTAATATCAAAATTATGCTTACATCAAGACCTAATCCTAAAGACAGTTCATTGACCCCGTAAAATCCATACACATCGAGATAAGTAAAAAGAAACTGCGATAAAATGCGTCATATATAAATGTCATTCATGTAAATATGTGTGGTTATGTTCCTAGCCGATTAAGCAAAAACAACACGTAACCATCTATATAGCTCCACTACTAACTTGTCAGCTATGTACGCAGACCTTGTCTAGATCGCCTTGGTAATCGTACTTTGTACCCAACGCGCTATTTCTTCTTGCATGTTTTTATAATAACAAAAAAACCAACACAGATTAGACACTGACAATTTTTTGTTTCTAAATCGTTTTCAATTAAATCTGTACAAGTATCACGTCTGTGTATTAGCGAGAGATTAGGCAGAGGTGAATTGAATCTACATTTATGCTAAGTACATATTATGTATATCACGTGTAAGTAAGGTAAAATAATAAGGGGAGAATTATTGCCATCAAACGGGCACAATTTCTCACTACGTGCTGTTATTGAGTTTTCTTTGTACAACATTCTATATATCTCGATCCGGGCATTAACCTCTTGTATGCCCGAATACCAGACATAATAGAAAAAGCATTGTGTCTCGCGCAGATCCACGTTCCGGCATACCAGAGGTTAAATTACCGAACCCAAGATTGAGGGCCTCAAGACTTGCATTAAACATAAGGTGAACTTATGGTACTGCGAAAGATACAAACTTATAGGTATTCAGAACAAGTTACATGCCCTTCTCTTCTCTACGAGGCAGATTATGCCTTATGTACATATGTTCTATTAAATGGCAACTAAGTATTACTGTTGATATGTGGGAATGATACACCTTTGCCTTATCTAACGGTAACACCCGTTTGTAGGTATATAATTCTAACACTTGTTTACAATATTGCTTGTGGAAATTTCTAAGCGATCGGAATGATCGACATGACTCTCAATATTGATAACACTGTCAAGGTAAAATATATAAATTTATCTTCACAACATTGCTACTATAAATAAATATTTTTGCACATTGTATAGTATTTCATATTATGTACGTTGTAGTGTTGACCTTGACTTCCAAAAAGTTCGTGTTTGTTAGCGGCAAGGCGGCGGGGTTAAGTATCAAAGTTTGAGAAGTCTCATATTTGCACAATGTATACTTATTATACAGGCACGGAGAATAGGGAGGCCAGGTTACATCATAACTTTTATCTGTAGATACATATTTTATGTATACGTGTAACTCATATTAGGTGTGGCCATTGTTAAGAAACGAAATGTATTGTACCTTAAAAAATGTAGAATTAAGTGCGTCCGTTTGTTATTTTTCATGCTAAAATACTAAACAGATTTTATAAACATTTTGTGACTTGGATTTTGAGAACATGAGTAATTTAGAAAATACTTTATGGCGGTCCTATTAGTCAGCTAATCCAATATTATAAATCTGCCGTCCTTTAACTAAAATGCTGTTAACCCACAAGCGCGCGAATATGACTTTTTAATGGATAGTAAAATAGTTTTGAATTGTCTATCTATAATTTTACTACAATTTAAAACTATTTGTCTATATAATTCTCTATCTATATCTATATTCTAGTATAGAATTCAAAACTATATTACTTTTCATTAAAAAGTCATAATCGCGCGCTCGTGGGTTAACGGCATTTTAGTTAAAGGACGGCAGAAATGCAAAAATAACTGTTTGTTTTCACCTTCAACGATTGGCAAAGTAATAAATTGTATTCTGGGATTCCTGTAAATCATAAGCTGCCTTCTATCCGGGATATGTTCCCGTGGGATGCACGGTGGAGCACAGAAAGCTGCCTTCTATCCAGGATATGTTCCCGTGGAAAGCACGGTGGAGCACAGAAACAAGTATCTTATAGATTATTTATGTGCCTATTAAGACCCAGACCTAGACCTTATAACAGGAATTAACTGTGAACTGATAAACAGTATGATTAATCCGAAGATAAGGAAAGAATCGTAGTACCGTTGCGCGTTGTGAAACATGAGAGCAGCCAGTTGGTAAACCTATACTCCATTTGGTTAGGTACTTACTAAAGGTAAACAATCTTGATGTGACTTTTTACACAAATACATATTAATAAATAAATAATAATAATATTCTACCACATACACACAACACCATCTAGCCCAAACTAAGCAGAGCTTGTACTATGGTACTAGACAATGGATAAACATACATATATACATTTTTTTTTTGTAAATACATACATATTATACATAGAAACACCCAGACCAAGACAAACATCCATGTTCATGCACACAAATGTTTGACTTGTGCGGGAATCGAACCCGCGACCTCAGGCGTGGCAGTCGGTTACACTAACCACTACACCATCGAGGCCGACAAAACAAATTAAATAAACTAACAGTTCAATTGATTTAGTATTCGTTATTGTTGTATTTACATTGATCTTTAGCAGCATTTAATTTTAAACTGAGTTTTCAGACAAAAAGACATCAAGATTCTTGACCTTTAGTTAAGTACCTAACCAAATGAAGTATAGACCTACCCACGTTGTCGGCGATGAATAGTAATAGTTTAGAATTTTTATACTTTACGTATTGGTTACCTACAGAGTTGCCGTTTTGTATTTAAAGAAAATCGATAACATTGTGATCTTCATAAGTATAAACTATTTAATGGATATTTTTTTAAATAACATATCTGAGTTTGATGCTTATGAGCAGCGATAGCTCAGCGGGAAGACCAACAGACTGCAATGCAGAGGGTCTCGGATCCGAACCCAGGTCGCGCACCTCTGACTTTCGGAAGTTATATGACTTTTCGAAATTATGTGCGTATTGATTGACAATTATCGCCTGCTCCGTGCCTCGGAGAGCACGTTAAGCCGTCGGTCCCGGCTGCCATGAACATCTATGGCAGTCGTTATTGGGAAAGTCAGTACCCTCTAATATCCTGACACTGGTCTAGCCTTAGGGTATCGTTAGCCTTCGGGTTGCGGAGGTCAGGTGGCAGCCGCTCCGTGTAAAAACTGATATCCAGTCAATTTCGGTTAGACTAGAAAAGCCGATCCCAAGTGACTTGGGAATAATAAAGTCTAAGGGAGAAGAAGATCTGAGTTCGATGCTTATTTATAAGTAGCATTGCGTGACTGTAGGTCAAGTATAGCATAGATTTTTTTTTAACAGCAACCCTCCTAAATTTATTCCTATTTAATTTAAACTAGGCAGATAGTTAGAGTCCTAACCTTGAACACTATTTATAGTAATATTAATTGATGTAGATTATCACATATTATATGTATATCGCCAAATTGGATGTACAAAAAAGGCGCTATTTCGTAGATAAAGAACTAATATTTTCAAAAGCTAGCATCGATACATGTATTTGATATATCCTGACAAACACAATCTACTATCGAGAACCTGGCGACAATTGAGGTGAAACAGCTGACCCAAATGAAATGGCTAGAAACAATTGTCCAAACTTGGGCAACAGTTCCACCAATAGCGTAAAACAAACTTATTATTAATCTTCAACAGTAATTAAAGATAAATATAAAGAACGATAAACTTATTTCTCTGATTTACATAATATTGTCTTCTGTTTACGCGAATATTATTCATTGAAATTAAACTACTATATACGGATTTACCCGCGTTGTTTATTCGACACTTTATTACAACATTTTGAAAAACTGTTACACTACTACTACTATTAAATATTACTAATTTTTAATTTATTACTCTGAAGCAAGGATTGATGTAAAACAATGGTCTTAGTTGTTTAATTGTAAGCTAAGATTAATTAGGCGTCTAGACCGAATAAGACCTTAGTCGTCGTCTAGGTATTATGTTTTTCTTAATCTAACAGATAACTAAATATTTACGATAATCGAATAATTCGATTTTGATTAGTGATTGACGTGAATACAAGATAATTACTATAAATTTTCCTAAACTTAATAATCGACGCAATCTTTTCTGACAATAGAATAGGTACATTACATATGGTATAATCATTCTGCAGGAAACTTATAAACGATTAAACTATTGACAAGAAGAATTTAAATGACTGATGGCATAGCAGGCAAGGGTACGTCTGGCCCTTGCCGACGGGCTGAGTGTATTGTCGCGTGTGGTTAGTGACACCCACACGTGACAATCATTTTATATGATCCACATATTATTCACCGAGCCTTGGTGTACTTTGCATCCGTTTATTTAGGACAATTTATATATTTTAAAGAAAATAAAGAGGGATTATGATCACGTGACATATTTTAGTTCTATATGAGGATTGAGCCATCAAAAACACAATACAACACTAGAAAACAGTTGTCGATGTACTTGAAATCATAACACCTTCATCGGCTTATATCAGAACAATTAATACAGCTTGCCTTAAAACTAAGCCTTACATACATCCAAGATAAAAACACTGAGTTCTTACAGAATATTAGTGCATACAGCCTGCAACCTTAAAACGAAGCCGTACTTAACCAAAATAAAAACATTGAGTTCTTACAGAGCATTAAGGTCTAGTGTTAGCATGCATGTCAGCAGTCACACGAGGTAAGCTGAATGTACAACAACAAAGTCAGCAATTGGCAACAGTTTATCGCAGTTTGTTGGAGCGTTAAGGCTATGACGAGCGACCTCAACCTTTCTTGTAACAACATTGAAGTTTACTTTATCGTACAACAACAAAACACATCACGCTTTTATAATTCTGAAGAGTGAAGTAGAGTTGTTACATATATAATTTGTTGCTAGCGGGTTTATACCTAACCTTTTGAACCTAGTCATATTTACCGGTAAAAATCCCAGGCTTGTATTGCTTGCTGGTATTCCCCGCACGCTGTGGATTGTTACAAGTTTATCTACTTCATTAATGATACTGGGACATGATGTCAGTATCATGTCCCTATCATGTGGCTGATAGTTGAGTCTGTATTCTCTACTACATACATATTTACCTCATTAGAAATTTGGAACGAGGCAAAGGCAATCATTAATATCAATATGATAATGGATACACACAAAGAAAGACGATCCTAATAGGTATGCGTGTTAAGTTAATTAATAATCGTTCTATAATCAATTTAAAATAGATTAATTAATATTTGTTAGAATATTATGCGATTGGTTTCAAATGTTCTGTGCTTGATCTTGTTTATTATCCTGTTAGACAATTTAGTTATGTCACAAAACTCAAAAGTAATACTTATGAATGTCAAAGTAACATCTGTCACAACAAGAACGGACGAACATAGGACGGATAGAAATGGATGCAGCAAGAACTAATAAGTACATCTCACTACTTGAAGCTAGCGGAGTTTCGAAAGGAATTATATTGTAAACGTTAATACTCGGTGTCTGAAACGTAGAAACAAGTTAACAAACGGTCAAACACATGTCAATTGCTGTGATTGGCTCATTGAATCAGCAACAGCCCAATCATATTATGCAACGAATTTGATTTAGGAACGTCACTGGTAACTAGCTTGCCGGAGTTAAATAACGCACGCAAGTAAGACTCAGACTAATAACAACTATATATTTATTTTCTATTAGTATTCACCATAATGGCACTGCTTGCATCACAATGTGCAGCTACTAATTCTATAACTAAGTGGAATCCAGCCTTTGTAGAGAAAGACAAAATAGGTATCAAATGCGAAGTAGAAAACTAGGTTGCGAAGGATAAAGACCTGACATTTCATTATTGATGCTTCATTAAAAACACCACATAGGTACTGTAATATTAAAATCGATGCCCAGTAATTTTATTTCCTGCTTTAGAGACCAAATGCTTTCCTTAGAAACGGATACCTACTATAGATATATTTCAGAAATTATTAATAAAGCCATGTTATTTTGAATACAGGATTTAAAATACCGAGTTTGCCATACAACCTAAGCCCAAATGATTTAATAGCATTTCAAATAATAATAAAAAATTAACATCTCTTTAAAAGTAATCTTCTATTTGCAGATTTAGAAATATACTGGTTCTTTCAATCGTTATTTTGACGCTTGATTTGTATAAAAGTAAGGTTTATTTTGTAATATAAATTCGTTTGGAAGAAAATTCAATATTGATTCAATTTATGTTCATTTAAAAATAGCTGCGAGCAATTTCAACGGAAGTACGAAGTTTCGATACTGTGCGGCTGTAGTTCAGACTGGCTAATGAAAATCTAGAAAACTACAGACAAAAGACATAAATTCTTTAAAAATCCATACATTTTTTTATTTTTTTTAGTTTATAGTAGTTAATAATATATTTATAATAAAATTGAAAATCGTACTTGATACACTGAAGAGTCATTGAAATTGTATTACAGATGTCCATTGTGTGACATTACGAAGTAACAGTTGTAGGTATTAAAATATAGGAAACGAAAAGCGACTAGAAATGAATGTAGTCGTAATTTGATTTAGTTTATAAACACGTAAAATGCAAAAGATATGATATTAAGATCTCCAACTATACTAACTATTCAGAGCTGTGGGTGAGGTTACGGGCAATAGCTGACAGGTCTGTGACTTCAAAACATAGAGGTATTATAAAGTGCACAGTTTAGAACGTACTATAACGAAGTTATATCTGTAAATCGCCAATTTATCGGCATGTTAGTCGAAATTAGACTTAAAAAGACAACAAATCCAGCTGAAACTATTTCAGATAAGATTGTGTATGCCGCTATTCTGTTTGAATGAAAGTAGTTTTTGTTAGCAGAGTATAATCTAGTCTTTACGTAGCTAATGGATATGATATGTTGTAATGGACGAAAGTAACTACGATTAGCAGAGTATCTTTACGTTGCTAATTGGATATGGTGCTAAGTTGTAGCCCAGTGGCGACAACTTTCATCTGGGATGCAGCGTCAAACACTGGCAACTAATGTGTGAACGTGCAAGAGAGCTCCGAGCAGTAAAAGTTGTTGCTGATTGTACGGAACCAGTTCCGCGTTGTATTGTACTAGAGAAATTGTGCCTGTTCGTGTCCTTGTAACGTTTAGCGCTGAGTAAAAGTGCTTTCAACTGTGCTAATGGCTTTTCTGTCAAGGTATTGTCAGTAGCAATCTTTGACTGTAGTCGTATGGTGATGCGCTTGTGGTCTTTTTAACTTGCTAAGCCTTTCGGAGAAAATACAGTCATAATGTTATGGTACGAAGATGCTTAAATTAAATCCTGCGATAGCACCTCTGCACGTGATGAATGAGAATGTTCGCTAATAGGGAGAGATTGTAAGCCCATTTGCATCCTAGTCATTATACTATTTTAAGACTACTGCCGCTTTCAATATTAAAGAGGCTTTTACTTCAGGAATATCAAAGTGCTTTAGAGTTTATCTCTCACTAGTAGTATTATTACAATATCTCACGATTTTGTTATAACTCTCCTCCTGTTTTTTAAAGTATCAAACAACTTAAAATATTATATCATATAAAATCAGTAAATTATTACATATACTGAAATATCAAAGTGAAAAAAGCACGACATTTCAAATGAATAAAAGCATTATATAATATTTTTTAATAAATTTTCATAAGAAAACTTAAAGTAAAACCGTTACGAACAGAATGTACATTAAATTATATTAGTACTGCTACTATTTCGAGTCGCACACAACAAATGCAGTCTAATTTTATGGCCCAAAGAAAACATGTTGTAAACGTACAATGGACCGTTAACTCAAACGTTAATAATAATAAGACTGAATCAGTATATATATTTGAAACATTACGAACTTTAAAATTAGTTGAATAGTACAAGTAAAATATAAATTGCGATAATATTGCACTCAGATTTCGGCAATAATGTTCATGTAATCGGTCAGGCTTGGATTAATAAAGTTTACAGTCTTGACATGATGCTAAATCTAGCTTAACGATGGAGTTAATATAAAACAAAAAGTCAAAGAATGTTGATAATGTTGATTATGTTTATTTGCAACATAAAAATGTTGTTTGGTGATGGATTAATACAAGAATGCAATTAAAGCACACCACCTACCTCATGTTTAGTACAACACTGACCGTAATTGTGTGTTGATATCGGCGACATCGAGAGTGAATGAATGTGGTGAGAAAATTAATGCGACAACATCTTTAAATATTCTGGAAAACTGAAACACTTATCATTTTATAATATTGTCTTCTGTTTACACGAATATTATTTATTGAAATTAAACTACTATATACGGATTTTATCGCGTTGTTTATTTGACACTTTGTAGTTATTTCAAAGTACCCGAATAATAACTACACTGGAACATTGAAACAACTACCATCTTAGTCTCCCCGTGACCATGGCTGCTGAAAAGCAACCGAAACGTCGGGAAAAGTGTAAAATTAAATTAAATCTAAATAGGTTTAATAATAATTTCACTAGCTTAAAAAATAGTAAAGTTTAATAGTAGTAGTAGTGTAACAGTTTTCAAAATTATGTAATAAAGTGTCCAATAAACAACGCGATAAAATCCGTATCTAGTAGTTTAATTTCAATGACATATCATTTTAACTAATAATAATATATACTTTATAACTTACATGACTATAGACTATGACTTTGGATAACGGTATCATATTTGCGACGATCAAATATCAATCGGTCCGTGGCAAAACTGATACGATCTAAGTAGTAGGGCGAGGCTTTTGCTATTTGCGGACATCATGCTGATAATGTTTATAAAGAAAATTATTACTGCATCTTTTATCATCATTTTTATACTATTGGTCATAATGGAGCAATTATTCATAACGCAAGACTTATGCGGCGGAATACAATATATCTAACTTCTTCTTTTTCGTTATTTTCTATTTGCCGATGTTCAAAACTACGGTTCTAATCAATATTGTCGATTAAAGAAGTATATTTCTTACTCCATTTACGACAAAATATTGTATAATAAGGTGTATGAAACCCGATTAAATTATATTAACATCGATTTCGAGATATACTGCCGTGGCGTGATTAGCCGCAGAATGGCTTGCGGCTTGCGTGTGGTCCGGAGCTTAAAATACCAGTCATCTTTAAAGGTTTAGTCAGATCTTTTATACCAGGGGTTGTGCTAAGCCTGCCAGACCGGTGCATTCTTCAGTAATAACTAGTTACTAAAGGACTGAACATCCTTTTAAAAAGTTTAGTAGTGTAGCAAATTGTTTCAGAAATTCTTAGCACTAGTTGTGTGGAGTTGAGCCTGGAAGACAGCAATAAAGTCGCCTTTCAAATGGCCTTACAGTTTAAGATCCATTTAAAAGACGAAATGCGAGTAGGTGGTGTAACTAATATTTCTAAGGCTAGTGAAATAATAATTTCCACACTGTTGAACAGAAGACAGAATAGTTTACAAAAGCCAATTAATTATCCTTAACAACCTACAAAGAGAAAATCGTTACCATACTACAAAGTCGTTATTTACGTAATCAACGGAGACGGAGCAAATTTTAATTTATTTTTATAGAAATATGCAATTTAAATAAATATTGCTTCATATAAACACTATAATATGACAATTTTGTTTTTCACTGAGAATATATGAGCAATTTATTGTCAATGTCACATTCTCGTAGAGAATACAATTTAATATCCAACGCAAAATAAGGCTAACCGTATTATAAAAGCTAATCGTCACTAATAATAAAAATATTTAATTTATAATTCGTATCTGTAGTTATAAAAAATTGACATGTTTATTTATTTAATTTATCTGTAATTTGTGTTTCTTATTATCTGTAATAATTAAAAATTCTGTACTTTTTTTGTAGTTTAATGGTATTAATTTGGACTGTATTAGACGCTCATAATCACTATTGAGATGTTGCTGAAAATCAGCGCTGTATCGCAAGCGGTACAGCATTATGCTGAGCAACATCTCTTTTTAATTAACACTGCGACGCACATTGAACAGCAAGGGCTCCATGTATAAATGTGTATTCTACATTGTATATAATAATATATTAAATAATAGTATATGTAATTAATTAACGTATTATAATGTAGTAATTCATATAGGTATATAATAATGTATATAAGTTTTATTTTTATTAGTATCAATTTATAAATACATTTATTACTGTTACACACAAATTTTGCATTATAATAGTTTTGATTGTGTGTTGCAATGCTTCATTAAAATAAAATATTTCTTTCTTTCACTTCACAATACTCAATCAAAAATTAAAGGAAAGTATATTTACGGTAAAGATAGAGAAAGTACTTACTTAGAATGATCGATCATATTGGATCCTGTTCACAATCACAAATAACAAGTACACATGCAATTACTACAGCGCGCACTGACCGACTAAGTCTCAAGGATTACAGATAAACCTTATATGCACTTATCGTCTACCAATAGGTACTACTAATAACCGATATGTTATCTGATAATAAATACATAAATTAGTGCTGGAAACGGATGTGAAAGACTAAAGTGCAAAGATCTTCGCTGTCAACTTATTGATGAAACATGTTTGAGGATAATATCTTAATTAGTTCGCAAACAATTACTTCACAATTTAACTTGATAAGTTAATTGTAAAGTCCACATCAAAATGTTTAAAACGGGATATAGCAACAGACGAGACTTAATCATGAAATGTTTACAGGACATTTATAAAATACTTGAGAACAGATTTTATATCAAAGCGGATATCTCTTTCCGATAAGAACCTTAATCAACGACCTTAATATAATAAGAATTATATTACTTTATATCCGTCACTGATCATTTTAATACTGCTTTTATATTCTTAATGTCACGTCATCTATATATTAATACGTAAAGAGAATTTTTTTGTATAGTACTCTTTATAAGCATTGAGATTTGGCACAGATAAAGTTTATTTGGGAAAGGAGTGCAGAAAGACAACATTTTAAAGAAAAAGGATTTACGGTCGAGTTTCACCCACTGGGCTTCGACTAGTAAGTACAAATAATTACTCAAAGGGTCTTCTAATACATAAATCACTACCTATTGAATTTTAATGTGCGAGTTAGTTGTGACGTCACCGTCTATAGAGATTAAGAACATAGATAGTAGAAAGCTAAGAGATCTATAAAGTTGCACCACAATATTCCAACCCTGCACTACATTACGCTCCGGAGCTGTAATTACACATAGGAATCGTAAGTAACACATACGTAGTGAATTGAAGTAGGTGTCGAGTATTTCGACGCGAATGCACCAGCTAAGTTTACTGTGTGTGTGTGTTCAAAATCAGTGAACTATGCAAAGGCATGTTTTAACCTATTGAGTTGCACCGGCACACTGGCGGCCAGACAAAATAAGTGTTTAATTATTTATGGCATCTCAGGAACTAATATAATTAAAGACCTACTGTGTTAAGCTGTTGTACTCTTAAGCACTCAGTGTATTTCTGCGTCATGCGATGCGTTGAACATATTGCGACTGCCGCGTTCTATTTTCTTACATACATACATATTAATTCCTACGATTTGGTTTTTGTGTTAAACGTAGCGTCAGACGCGTATGACATTATGCGACAAACGCATTTGCCGCATACGTCTTACGCAAAAAGGAACCGAGCGCTTTATTTTCCAGTAGTGTTCACACATCTATCAAATCTCTGATGTTAAACAAATAAGGTAGGACGTATGGTGCACCAAAATCGTGTACCGATTGATCGCAACTGGTAATAAATTAATTGGAGGTACTGTCGAGAAGTGAATAGGTATAACATTAGTTTCGATGTCGCAAGAAGGATCCGGGCAAACCACTTGCGTTCATCGAATTGCTTGGTTGATAGACCGTAGCCACGAGGGCGAGACCGCTGTCTGTCTATGTTTATATATTATAGACTACAGAACCAGTTTTTCACGCAACACCGATTACTTAAAACGAGCATTTTGTGAGGTTTACTTTTTAAGTAAAAAGCGATGAGGATAATACAAAATGTAACTAATTTTATATTTTGACTCAATAGTTACTGCGACGTGACAATGAATAATTAATTTAAGATAAAGCAGACATATCGCAGTCTTAATAAAACAGCGACTTAACTCGAAATTTGAAAGTAAGGCAATTTGGACTCTAATTATATATGCTAAATTCTAATATTATGTTTGTGTTAAATCATTGCAATAGAGTTCAAATTTGTTTAATCCAAAATACTGAGATAAGTCTCTGTTTTATTAAGAGTGCGAATTATGTAGATCTATAACAAGAATTACGTATTTAACGTACTTTATCGGTCTATATTTAATGTATATGAAACGCCAAGATAACTCACAAAACCACTACACTGAATTTTAATTAATACACATCTTTGAAATAGATGAAACGAATAAATATGTTTAGCTTCGAAAATTAAATATCATTCCGATATAAAGTAAATATATTTTTTATTAAACTACAAGTATGCTATATTTTAATTGTTGCTAGCCATCTATATTTTTATAGGCATTCGATAATACTACATTTGAATTTTAAAACTGTTAGCTACCACCTTGTTAAAGTCAAGAGGACTACGGCGAATCAAAGAGCAAAAATATGCACAGAATAATATTGAAGCTCACAAATTGATACGAAAACCAAAAATCCACTGAAATAGAATTAATTGCTTATATAATATTCAAGTGGAATCTATTTGATACCAAGATGTGTTGTAATAAAGAAGTATAGAGACAGATTATTTTTCATATCTACGAATTGGTAAATCCTAATATTATAAATGCGAATGTAAGTTTGTTTGTTTGTTACGCTTTCACGCCTTCATTACTCGACCTATTATCATGGAATACATACTCGTTATCGGGAGTACAGGAAAGGTCAAAGGACAAGGACATGTCATCTAGAAAAATGTACTTTTCCTGAGGGGTAAGTAATTTATTAACAAAAT
The DNA here is from genome assembly GCA_930367265.1 of Catocala fraxini. Taxonomy (NCBI): domain Eukaryota; kingdom Metazoa; phylum Arthropoda; class Insecta; order Lepidoptera; family Erebidae; genus Catocala; species Catocala fraxini. The sequence continues at coordinate 21,032,635 of OV884029.1, forward strand.
CTACATTAACGTCGGCGAATTCGCGGGCAAAATCTATTCGATAACAATTTCCTTTCCATGACAAAGAGATACAAAATAAATTCGTACTTTGTATTATACGTACTGTAGGCGTTCTTAAATCGCGTGAAAATATTTAAAGAGTGAATGGATGATTGCTGTCGAGTATCGTTATAACAAATACTTCTTTTACAAGTGTTTGTTAAGTATTATGTGCCAGTCAACGAACTGGTTGATGTCGTTGACATAATTATAGCATTTGTGTGACGATTCGTAAGATGTGATAAAGCGATTGTTAGGATATCGAACAACGATGCACTATCTTTTATCTGACATCCCCTTGATATGACTAAACAATAAACGACAAAGAAAGTGAGACAAGCTTGTGTCTTGTGTAGAAATTTTATGTTATTAGGTATATCAAGACATGTTTACTGCTTAATACTGAAAAATACGTGATCTAATAAAAATTTATGCGAAGGTGAAAAGAACTCTAGAAGACAATGACGTGGCTAAACAACGAAAAAAGAAACATCTTGACTCGGGAACAACTGTTTGTGGATTATCAAAAAATATCTATTGTTGTGGAGATCGGTTCACTGGTAGCAGCGGCGAGGCGACTACTTATAGCTATCACTACGCTATGTGTGCAGTCATGGTACTTTTACGGATATGTTTTCAAATTCCATATTTGGCATCTACACAACTATAAAGGATTAAAATAAAAGAAACGTTAACTAGAAACAGTTTCTGCAAATAATGATGGTAAACATTATAATTTAAAAATGTGTTAAGCATTGTGATACATAGCATACAGAATGAAAGGTTTCTAACAATGTGAATGTATGTGGTTTTGACATTAGCATCTACATATAATATATTTTTGTACTCTATTACATTTTATACTAAGTCTTTAGTTTTTGATAAAGCGATTGTCTTTGTGCCAATATTATTATTGAATACAAAACATTATTTAATTTTCCAAAGAAGAAATTTCAATGCCAGACCAACTGTATACAACATAGCCGACATAGAGTTATGAGTGGAGTGCAGAAAAAGCTTCGCAACGAAAATAAAAGTGGGATGAAAAAACTGAAACGTCTAGTCTCGGCTGGCACTGAGCCAGCGAGAGTAAATACACAAGAAACGACACAGATCTAAGTGCATACTGCAAGTAGTAAAAGCAAGTATCTAAATTTGAAATGTTGACTTTTTTATTTATCTCGCACTCTGGATAATACTCAGTCGTCATAAACATTGCAACGACGAATATTTGGTATTAGCCCAATTCTATAGGTCATCACATTGAGATCTGTCTCTTTACCAAAGACAGCAATCGCGATTATGTCTTGTACTCCTAGACATCACTATCTATTTACTATGAAGGATAGGGCTGATAGAGTTATTAAAGCAGGGGAAAATCCAAGAGTCCGCGACATACAAAACAGTTTGTGATCATATAAATGTTTATTGTCTAAAACCTAACAAATAATCGCGTTAATAGTGATCACTTAAATGAAGGCCAACTGTATGTCCAAATTTCAAGGCCCAGTAAGTGATTTGAATGAGTTAGACGTTGGACTATTGCTATTGTTTACTGCAGTATCAGTAAGATGAGATTAAGAGACAAGAATTTAAATATAATAGACGCTACATGTCACTAATTCACACGGTTGTCCACTATATTTTCATTTTTATGATAGCGTTGCACGTCAATAAATATTTCTTTAGCCTTGGGAACGCTTTGAAATCATTTTAGACATGATAAAGCCTCGATACTGAGCTTATATCATAATAAAGATTACACTGTGCATAAAATTAACTAAATGAAATAATTAAATCTGCTTCTTGGTTCATATTTTCAAGCTGCTGCTACCAGATCTTTACGATTGCTAGTTACTTCATAAAAATGAAACCTTAAGGAAACAAGTTATCGTCCGTCTACACACGTTTCCCGCGAAACGACTTAATATTTCATAAGAACATAATATGCACTATGCTCGAATGTATTAGGCATAATACACATATTTGTTTCTACATGATCCGTAACAGGCAACACAAGATTGTTTAGCGCGAAGATTGCTTATAATTTTTTTATCTATCTATCTTTCTTCTAATTATTTTGTCCTTCTCTCCGGGTACAATGTTAAATTATTTTTGAATTAACACCAATGTTAATGAGCATGAGCATAATATACATTTCCATTTGCCATAATTTCATTATAATTCCATAGATACCTGACAGTGTCCGTTTACAACGCACATGTCTGATAAGGCGACCTTGACTGAAAAGAAATTATCACGCAAAATTATACTGTTGCATGGTTAGTACTGCTAACCGTGTGTAGTTTTATGACTACAAGACATGTGCGATAATCATGCGTGTAAATCCAGATTAGGAGTCAACTGACTCATAATGTTCAAGAATTGATAGGCACGCCAAATTAGGTAGGTTTAGTAGCAGCTTACGAGATTGTTATGTGATAATGTTGGTATGTACGTTTATATCAAAATACATACCTAAACTTTTATTACTTAGCAAAACATCGACAATATGCGACTGTACGAGGTCTCGGGTTCGGTTGCCGGGTCGGGAAAAGCTAATGGTATTTTTCCCAAATTATCAGTACACAGCACAACATATTACGTGGCTTCTAAAATCTTATAATGTAATGCTTCGCCTTCGGGGAAGTAGGTTCCAGACTATGTAGATACTATGAACTTAAAAAAGGTGGAAGTGTCAGTTCTTTTTCCAGTTTAAATCTGTGCGCTAACAGCACTGGGACAAAATGCATAATCTCTATATCGCGTCTGGTGAAATGTTAAAATCATGAACGGAAAGAACACTTTAACTAAAAGCATGTCAGACACGACCCTGGAGTTATCTTTGCGCCTCGAATAACCTAGGCGATATAACTCTGTCTAACAGGAGTAAGTACTTAATGTCAAACCTTATACTGTCTGGAATGTGATTATGTAATGCATAGCATGTAGAGAGTCGTGCATATTGAAGAAATCGTGGGAGGGCAAACGCAAGCGTAATAGACAACGTACTGCGAAACATGTTTGACTCTGGCCTAAATTAACTATCGCGATAACGAGGAAATGTGTTATTTTTTTGTGCAAAATGAACACACGCATTCAGCCTAGTTGAGCGTTGGATGTTTTAGCAAAGAGGCGATAATGTTTGCGAACGCTAATTATAGTAATGAATTGGAGGTTAGGTTTGTTGTTATTTGAAATAGAACAGTGTTATTTTGACATTTTCTGTCGTAAAAGGACCTCGTGAAAATCTAAGACCACAGTGGACTTAAATATAGTTTTGAATATATTAAAAACTGGCATAGTTATGTATTACTTAATCTTCTATTACACACTTGTCACCATATTGTTTTAATAAAGGAAAAAGGTATACTACATCTATTTTTAATAGGGATTACGTTTCTACTATTTTACTTACGTTTCATTCTCGTCTATAAACATTTCTGTGTGCTTCAACCTGGAACAATAAAACAACAAATAAGTAAAAGAATATCAAAGCGTGAAATCAATAGTTCATACTTCCATAGGTTTATAACCAATTAATATTAATAATAAATTGGAGCTGATCCGATACCACGGCATACGGCAATTTTTTTTTTATTTGTGTGTCATTTGTTGACAATCCTACTTGCAAATTATATACGACTATTAAAGTCCCTAGTTTTCGAAATTCAAATACATTTACAAATGTAGGATTCGCCCGACTATTTTAGTGACGCAAGAGCATTGAATACGTCTGGTGTGAATGTCATCGAAGTTACAATTCCCTGTTCGGGCTAAGTATTATTCTATCAAGAAAATCTTAGTAGCAGCACGGCGTTTGGACTTGCACCCAATAAGTAGGTACCTGCCACGGCAATAAGCTCCATTCTATTACATAGCACCTAAAGGCGAAATCTAAGACGCATTACACCTCTGCCAATCCCTATGAAGATAAAGGCATGACACTATGTATGTAGGATATTGCAATGAAAACGTTATTGGGTAGTGGGATTAGCAAAAGGTTACCTAACACGTGCAGACTGTGCGTAGGCGTTCAATCGCTGTCAAGTCCCGAGGATGACTCGTGTATTGGCGACACACGTGTCGGCTTATTTGCTTTCAAAACGGGATTGTAAACTGGATAAAACACACAGATGCATGAAGTGTTAAAAAAAAAAGAAAGCAGTCTGGTATTGACATTTCTCTTTTATTGACGTTCGGTTTAACGATGTAAACGATACGAGTATTTTTCGCTTGTATTGTGTGAATCGAGGTATTGGTTAGTAAAATTTCTCTTGAATCTCTTAATCTAAACATTTCAACTAATTTTGCGACTTAAATAAACAAATGCGAATGTGAGTTTATTTGTTACGCTTTGATGCCTAAGTACTTGACAGGTTACCATGAAATTTCATGGATAATATATGTTGTCAGAGGTACAGAAAAGGACATAAAGTACATACTTTTAATCCAGAAAATAATAAGCACCGTGAGTTTACTGTTTATACTTTAAATAGTTAGTCTCTGTAGTATAAGCCGTTTAGCCTCCGTGTAGCGAAACAATTAAACATTTACATAGTAGATATTCACCAATATGCATTAATGCATTAGATGTTGGTTTTCATCAAATAATTCCTTTGATTATATAATATTAAGCTTCTTTACACCTTAAGCAAGATATAAAAGCAAGGATTTTTTAATTATAATCATCAATCCATAACAGCTTATCCATAGATTAATTATCATAATGACACATAAGACTGCAACGATAATAAGAACAGTGGATTAACTAAAAGATAAATGATTACAGATAGACGGGTGTTTCATTTATGACACATAATACAATAGTCCAATGTCTAATAATTCATTTATATCACTAGGTATAGTAACAAACAATTGTGTGATGTGAAGCGGTTATCGTTGGTCGAAGTGCATTTGCGGTATCAGGGGTATCTCTCGCACATTGGCGGCACTGCTAAGAAGGAATCGTGTTGCCTACTAGTACTGATAGCTGTTCCATTTATAAACATAGATTTATTAAGCAGTTAGACTGCAACCGCTGGGTTGACATGGTGATTGCCGCTGCATTGAGATTCCGATCTGCACATGGGATAATTTGTGTGATCCATTCATAGCTGTTCCGAGTCTAGATTGCCTTATGTCCGTTATTTATAAGTACAGTCCGTTATTTTTGCAATTTTTTATGTTTTAAGTATTTTTAAGTTTGTCATATTGTCCAGGTTATTAAACATACATTTATTAAATAGAAGACAATAATTAGATTATACAATAAAACAAAGTGGTTTTATCAAAATTGTACAATTTGTGCAAATGAGCATTATCATGCTGTAACAAAGTTATTTGTAAAATTATTCATTTCAAAATTGCCACGAATAAGCACAATTAATTGAATACAACAAGATAGGTATGTGTTATTCAACGTATTGACAGGCAAATAAGCGCAGTTATCCACAAAGCATCTTCTACTTCGATAAATAAATTTGTACTTTGTATACGTTGAATTTTACGAACTTAGACACCGCGTGATTAGTTCGGATAAACTTAAGTTGTGTTTCTGTGAGTAGAGTTGCAAGAATTCTTTGCAAGCGTCGAGAAGGAAATCAGTGCTCCTTTTTATAGAAATAACGCTGCGTTTAAAAATCCTGATGTAACAAGTATGCATAGACCATCGTCAACCGCTTGCAATTAGGTCAACAATAAGTATATTTGTCACTTTAGTATCACCTTCTAGCAGCTACAGCTAATTCATAAAGCTTGCAACGTTCGTTCTATAAGAATAACAACCATGCTGGGCCAAAGCGAGGAAAGTAGCAGCAAACCACTTGATTAACCGGTCCTTTGTTACCTGATAACGATCATCGATAGTTGTTAACAGACAGTAATCTAATCTGTCTGAAATCTATTTGCGAGACTATCCTGGTATATAAAAGCAGTACCTATGTATCTACGTATCTATGTATATACGTATCTATGTATATACGATAGCTCAGCGAGGAGACCAACAGACTGCAAAACAGAGGGTCTCAGGTTCGAACCCACGTCGCGCACCTCTGACTTTCGGAGGTTATATGAATTTTCGAAATTATGTGCGTATTGATTGACAAATCGCCTGCTCCGTGCCTCGGAGAGCACGTTAAGCCGTCGGTCCCGGCTGCCAAGAACATCTATGGCAGTCGTTATTGGGAAGTCAGTGCCCTATAATATCCTGACACTGGTCTAATTTTAGGGCATCGTTAGCCTTCGGGTTGCGGAGGTCAGGTGGCAGCCGCTCCTTGTAAAAACTGATATCCAGTCAAATCAGCTTAGACTAGAAAAGCCAACCCCAAGTGATTTGGAAATAATAAAGGCTAGGAAGAAGAATACTTATGTATATAACAATACAAGACAATAAACGAATCAACATTGCGATCTTTATGATACAAAGGTCCTTTTGATCACTGCAATAAAATAAACGTGATAACAACTATAAATTGTGTAATTAATCACGGCGCTCGTCAGACCGATTTGTGATCTAAATAAACTGTTATGTTTTTATTAAATCCTTTTTTGTATTGATACGTTTCCAAGAACATCGTAACTCGACTGTTTAAACTAAAATAAATATTAAACAATTCTTAGAGGTCCTTTTTTATATAAATATGGCGACATATACAAAGATAAGAGCAAAATTATTTTAAGTTCAAATTACTAGTAGAACAAGACATTATAGTATCGATAGTCTATATACTTTGTAGTACATATATAACTATAATAGACTCAATTTTACTCTATTTGCTAATTAAGATAAGATGGGTGGTAAATGATCCGAGTTTCCTCATGTCGGCCTCGGCCGAGAGGTCCTCGGTTTTACTATCCGAGAACACTTATTAGCAGCACACGACATCTGGAACTGTTTTCGGCATTCATCTCGTATTATACAAGAACTAAATAAAACGAAATTACTTTTTGGCCGCTACTTCGCCTTACGTGAATTACACAGGCAGGCATACTAGGGTAAAGAGTATCTATGTGTTAATCCAGGACATGTCCTGTTTGTGCCTAGTCATCCAATTCCGATTAACAGTTGATTTGAACGCGAGATTTTGTAACAAAGATCCAATCCTAAAAATCGTTGAAAAACATTTCGCATTTATAATATTAGCATGATTCGAAAATAACACACGTATGCCTAATCCTTCGGCGATATACCAAGTACCTACATGCGTGATGCCAAGAATTTCTAAGCTGTAATTGATCGTAGACTGTAGGTGTAGCTTGTCTAGTCCTACGATAGTTGTCGCTTAGATAAGCAATGCCTAGATTTCGTAGCAGAATGCGAGTATATTAATATTACCTTTTTAATCTAATGACTACACATAAATTCTGATTAAATTTCACGTGACATTGTGTCATGCGATCGTCTGACAAACGAAGGGCGAATTAATTAACTCATTCATTGACATTTGTGATTAATAAAATCTCAATTTGCCATTATACGTTTACACGCACAAAATGGTACTATCGCATGCTTACAGCATCGACAAATTGAAACTCAATAGTTCTCAATAACAAAACAGTACAAGAGAAAATTAATTAACACATGGCGGCAAAATATTACATTTGATATTAAACTGTAAATTATAACAAATAAAGTTTGTTTTTGAGTGAGTGTTGGAGTACCACGCCCGCGTCGAGCCCCCGCCGGCTAAATTTAGCATTACCAAGTAAATGCTCCATGTGGCGAGTGCTATCTAGGTCTTAGACATACAGTTATGTGGACCGTGTCTGAGTCGTGGCGTACTTTGTACGCGTCGGCCATTCGCAGGAGTAATGAGAGCAAGGATGTTTCTTTTTCCTTTTCAATGTTAGGCCGTTTGAGATATATTTAACACCTCATTCTGTTTTAGAACTCTCTGAATTACAAAACAACTAAGACTATTCTTTAAAGTAGAATACTTACATGATATGTCATCGAGACGTCTCATATGTTACATGTTAAAACTTTGTTAGCAACTGCGACTTTTTATATTATTTAGGTTTGATCCCCATATTGAATACTGATTCGCATATATTTAATATGGTTAGCGTCAGATATAAAGATGAACGTGAATCACAGCTGAACGAACTCAAATTATGTTTATGTGATGTGGGCGTGATTCAGAGTAAACTGTGATGCCCAAAATCAGATCCTGCTTTAATATCTTTATCTCAATCACCTGGTAATATACTTCATCATTGAATGACTAATAGCTATATTATTACTTATTATTATTATTTTCATTTCACGGCTATTTCAATAACATCCATCGTTAATCGGTAACATAAGTCTAATACGCAACTGTTTTCTTGATTTGTACACTTGTTGGATCAAAAGCTAAGATAAAAGTTCGTATTTAATTTGGATGATTGCCTCTACAATCGATGTATTTAGATTGATATGAATTTTATTGAAAACTTACTACTTATTTCAACATTATCCAGTTACATACATACATTATAAAGAGGCTGTTGCTCTATGGCTTACAATTAATCTTAGTCGATTTAATGTAGAGTATAACAGTAACACCTCTGTCAGACAAAGAAAAAAGACACATTTAATTTAACATTAACCGGTCGTATACCGCCGGCTCGCATACCAGCCGGCAGATTTGTACCCGTCGTAGGCCGGTGGCTCGCATGCGAGCCACCAAATTGGTTTTACGTTAGCTTAAGCTAAAGCGAAGGCGGCGCGCGGCGTTTTGGCGCCAATTTGGTGGCTCGCATGCGAGCCACCGGCCTACGACGGGTACAAATCTGCCGGCTGGTATGCGAGCCGGCGGTATACGACCGGTTAATGTATACTTTATTTACTTTATATTCTTTATATATTTTATTTTATACTTATTATACTTTATAAATTTATACACTTTATATTTTACTTCATATACTATAAATACTTTATTGTTGCTAAGTTATTAAGCAGTACTGATGCTGATCTTTTATTCAGACGTATATGTTCAAAATTATCTAAAAACCAAAATGGCTACCCAGTCTCATCAGACAACAGAATTTTGCATAGAAAATCGATTACATTCAAACGTATTCGAAAATGTAACCTTAACGAGGTGATTTGATCAGTGTAATAACTGTCAAATTAGGTAAAGAAAAATGGGAATCTTCTCAGAAATTCTCGTATAAACCTCTAACAAAGCTATGTTGAGGATAATAATGAGAAATGTACATGTTACATATTCCTAGTATCTTTATGAGCTGTTCAAACTAGCGTACGAACGAACAGGCACGTATTACCCTGAATAAAATTGTTCCACTAAATTTGGGCCTTTAACAGCTGTGTTATTAGAGTATCAAATATGGATTATTCTCTTTGGCGAGCCTTGTCTTATAGGCAATTTATACGTAGACATATTTATGAGTATCTTTCAAATGTCTCTCAGATATATATTATATGCATGCAAAAATACCTATGTCGTAAGTACTTTGATAACATACACAAGTTAGTAAAGGCTTGTATATCTACAACAGAAACTGCATCAGACTGCTTGAAATTGCCTACTTTATACATAATAGAAATAGGTTTAATATAAAAATTTCTATTAGTTATCGATATCAAGCAGTCTCAATCTCTATGAAATTGCAATCTCAACTCGAAGCCGAGGCATGAGAAACGAGCAAAACGAATACGCGGATACTGTTGCAATAGAACAAAGGCAGAAAATACGAACTTGATCGTATTGTTGATAAATACTCAGCGTGAGAAAGCAATGTCCATTATATAATTGTCTTCAGGAGGCTATGACTTAAGGGAAGCTTACCCTAGCACTGTTGTCAAGGTCTTTAAAATAAAACCACATTAGTACGCTTACTGTCTAGTTAGTTTAGTTTCATTAATTTACTGGGTGCTAGCACAAATGAAGATGCAGCTCCTCATTGTGTGGCCGGAATCGGGTTCTTAAAATGGGCAGTGGTTTTGATATTTCCTAATAGGAATTTCTTAATAGCAATATAAAGTATTGGATTGCGTTCAATGGTAAATGTCTAGATGGTAATAGATTCATTTCGCTTACGAGCGTAGTTGTAGACACGCCAGATAGATAAAAAGTAACTGCGGTACCCGTCTAACTAATACCTACCATCACGCGGTTATGAAGACGCGATGCTTGGACATATAAGTATTTAAGTTTTCGACACTATTCGATGATCATAAATTATGATAAGATTGGTTAGTGGTCGTGATGGTCCACCGCGGCCGCTCTTGTGTGGGATAAATGCCCTAAAACTTGGACAGAGAATAATAGCCTAAGGCTATTGGAACTATGCCAGGTAAAAGCCGCTTATTTCATACCATATTGGAACTTTAAAACTATCATCTCCGTACGATTGCAGCTTAAGTTATGTGCAATCCTCATTTTTAAAACTACTTGATAAACTAGGGAACTGCTATATAAATATAATACACGCGAAAGTTACTAAATTACTATATTAGGAGAATATTTCCTAATGGACAAATATATAATTATTTTCTATACAAGTTACGTTAAATAGATTGTCGTGATAGGATAATCGACTTTAACTAAATTAGTACAAAATAATTAGTTAAAAATTTTGACATAATGTTCAATAAAATTTGAGACACAGTTGTAAATCATGATGCTGTTCAACACTTCAAATCTGTAAAATAGTCTGCGCCTAGCTGAAGGCAAAGAAATGGTTAATACTTCAAACCTATAAAATCGTCACCGCGTACTTCTTCGGGCAGTAGGTTGTCCCCCAGCAATGGCTTTGCAGGATTTTTGCTATTACAATCCTTATAAACATATTCTGCTTCATTCATGAATTATAATGAATGATGTTAAATACGAGCAACATATAATCCACCGTTGTGAAAACCGTAGAAAGGTCCTTACGTCCATTAATGGATCTCACACGGTTATAATAATGTTATAGGAATTGTATTGTATTGATGTATTTTGATGTATAACTACAAATGTAAGTGCTACACAATATTGAAAGTAGTTGGTGACGGGCAACGATAATAATAGGCACTTCTTAATAACAGTAGGTTTTTAACCATAACTGTTAATCGCGGTTAGGAATTCCGAATTACGGTAAACTTAATTATACTTTTATAGCCCGTTGTATTACATAATTCATATTACGGGAAAACACTGTCATTATAGTATGAGAGAAACCACAAAAGTCTAGTGTCAGTGGTAGCTTGGATTACGTTATAATATGCCTAACAAAAAGAACTAATACGTAATTACAAGAAACATTAAGGAAAAATAGCGTACTTTTCGTAGTCAGATGATTCAATGTATGTGACTATCGGAATGTGGAGAGAACAACACACTGTCATGTGCAAAGTCCAAGATGTTGTTATACTGTGGACTGGACAATGAACGATTGATGAATTGCAGGCGAAAGGCACAACAAAACCAAACCATACGGCATACCTATTATGTTTAAAACTAACTTATAATGAACTGAGTAGAGTCAGCGTTTGAACCAAACTAATCGATTGGTTTCTCTGCACATGTGATAGATGCAACTGAGACTACGAAAAATACCTAACACTGTCACAAGATTCGAAGTAAGCGATTCGCATTAATTGTGTTCTTAATCATGTTATGATTGTACGTGTGCCGTTAAAAGCAAAGTTATAATTAATATATGTTTGCTCCTGTTTCCTTTTACCCTTTGTATAATATCATGTTTGCTTTACATGTATAAAATAATGTTGTAGTGGCAATTAAAAACTATTATTTTCACTTTAATGGTTTCTGGCACCAAACACAAAAATCGTTGGCTTTATATTTAGTTCACTGAACTCTGTAAGATAAATCACATGCAAAGTATAAAAAAAATTGGACCACTGGGATCTCTTCTTGCATTATTCCTTTTTGCTATCGTAGACAAATTTTGTGCTACCAACCTGTTTCTCATAAACGTATACCTAATGCGTATAGGCTAATAGAGAATTCTACAAGATTTCAAATAATAAAAATGGTATGAGATATTTGTCAAGGAAAATGTGTAGCATTGAAACCATCATGTGAGTATTAACTACTACTATTCAGTCCAGGCAGGTAAAACAATAAAGGCAATCGCTACGATACAATCAAGTTATAACTAGTTGACTGCCGCGTATTCATCCTCGTAGAAAAGTTAAAGAACGTGATCTAATAGGTATAAAGAGCCATCTAGCGTAGTTTAATTATTTTTCTCTATCTTGTATTTAGTTAAGATATTTCTTTAAGATAATTTTAACCTCAGTTATCTCAGCATCTCTTATGAAAAAGCCTGCTGTGAAACGTACCAATTCATTACAGCAGATGCTTGATGAAGCATAACTAGATACAGTTATGAAAATACCGCTGCGTTTAACAGATTGGGTTTCATGCAAATTATATTACGGCACATTTTATTTAGAGCTTTGTTTCCACACACATGATGTATCTAAATAGGAACGATATATTATAACGTTCTCTTATAGATTTTTTTCTATCTCATAGATTAGTCTCATCTAAATCATCATCTTTTACCTGTAGTTTCCTTACTATCAAGCCGCAACACCGAATTATATAAATATTGACAGATTTGCCAAATAAATACTATTATTAGTAAGAAGTACAAATAACTTATGATATAAAAAAGATTGAAGTACACTATAAGGTAGGTAATTGATTATTATTACACATAATATGTATGTCTTCACAATTAATAACTTACTAGTCGCGTCGCATACCTAAATAAACTAGAGAGATAGATAATTGTAGTAATGCGACTCCAGGGAAACCTTAGAACATTTCAGTTTAAAATTCGCCACGTTAGAACCAAGTTCCTTTATGGGAACGAATTCGCAGTCTACCGCTAAACAGAAGTTCGTCGCTGCAACCAGCGGTGACGCAAGACATCCAGACGAACTGAGTAGCTCGATTAGTCCAATTAGTTCTGTAATGTGTACTTCTTTAATTGTCTGAGCGCCTGATATCATGCATTCTTTATTTTTATTAATATACTTATTCATTTATGAGGCAAAAACGGCCTTCATATACCAAGATGATGAATAATAAAATAATAACAAAATATGTATGTAATTAAAATATAATTTTGACTTCTTTACTGACGGGGAGGTAAATGAACTCACTTTTCATCAAGGACTTGAATCGTACATAATATTATTATGTAACTACTTAAGTAGATTTCTGTAGGCGTTATTATCTCTTGACAAATAAAATTATCTTGTAGACATTTTAAAATTGGATTAATGTTTCTCTACATCAAGAAGAAACAAAGAAAGGATCTGATTAGATCTTTAGGATGTCATAATAAAAATTTGTTGATTGCTTTAAAATATCATTAATATATTCCAAATTATGAAATCATATTAGCATTACTAATGTGGTCGAGAATATATTTAGACTATCTTACTTTCAACATCAGCTTTTTTTTTTGCCTATAAAATATATATCATGAAGCCTCTTAAACTTATCACTTCATCTAAGTTGCGACCTTATATAAAGATATAATATGAATTGACAGCAGAGAAATTGTATATAGATTTATGTGAAACTAAACGCATATAGAATTACTATGAGCGATTTGTCACACGAGTTAAGTCGACCCGTGGTAACAACCACCACGTGTCGACTTAAGTCGTGTGACAAATCGCTCATAGTAATTCTATAATAATCGCAGCACGTGTAAAATAAATCTTTACAAGAAATTTATACGGGAATGATTCGAATTAATGAATGTTACAATTACTTCTATATTAAAAGCAATTTCGCAGAACGAATGGACTCATTACGGAAATCCTATTTAGCGCAAGACTATGTAGGTATGTACTAAACTGCAAATAAAGAAGTTCAAAGGTTTAGAATTTCTGTCGAACTGACGTTTTCTTTGAACACCTGACATCGCCGAGTCGTAGACACAACACTCAATTTTAATTAACATTGAAATAATTCTCACTTACTTGTCTTCATTAAATGCTACAATTTGTTGAAATTAAGACTACACGTAATTAAAATGTAGATGCCTACTACGTTTCCTATACGTTTTAGATTTAGCTTATCGTTTTGACTTAGGAATTGTACAATATTTTAAGACTAAAGTTTTGACAATTCCAAAATACCTGTTAATCCTTTTAGGTGGTATTTGGCACACCAATGATGTATTTGAAACAAAAATTTCTTGCAAAATATATCTTTTTAAACGTGCTGTGGTCGAACCCGTGGCCACTCTCGGCGTATTGATGTTTACGCGGACAAATAAACCAATACAATCAGAAATCTTTCCAATGTTCCAATCGGCTACTTTTGTCATATCTACATAATATCTTAAAAAGTGCCCGAATTGATACGCTACTTTTCTGTCCATTTGATAGGAATCTTATCACATATTTACATTTGTCAAAGTGATTAATAATAATATATATCCGGGAAGTGTTTAAAACCATTTTGAAAATACCTATATATATCATACTACTTATCATAATCCGGTTAGATGATTAACTGTTACAAATAAACAATCATCATCATGATTCATTTTCAGTTGATATTTGCATGTTTTATAGGTACACATAGAATGGACGCCGAGTTTTTTTATTTCTTTTTATTGTAATGCCCAAATCTGCTGCGCAATCTCACATGCAGTAATTTATAGTAATAATTTACAAGATCTGATTGACATCTACTAGATGTGAATCCAGCATGCGCTTAAAGTAAGACGACTTACAAATTAAATTTAAAGTTTTACAATATTAGAATTATAACTAATGATAAACAATATTTCTTCATTAAAACAAATCTTTTAGTTTAGACCTTATTGAGGCAATGGAACCAGCAAAAACATCTATATCACCCCGAACGGAGTTGGCCATAGAAATCATAAGAGAAAGAGGCTTAATTTATTAATTCATTTTTGATATTATATGCAACAGTATCGATGGATATTTGACAAATTAATCAATCACAAGCTACTACAGTTCGAATTTATGAGAGTTAATTATGAATTAGGGCTTGAATTAACCGATTTTAGCGGCCAGCACCGAGAATACAGCCCATTGTTAATCAGGCTGAGGCATTTAACATCTTATTTGCCAATCAAAAACATAGGAAACGCTTTCAGAATATAAAAATTTCTGAATTTAGTTCGGTATTACAGTGAGAGTACCACAAACGTTGATAGAATATAGTTTCAAATACAACAAGGAAGCGTACGAATACTCACTTCATCGTGGTCCTTATACACAAAACACTGCAACTGATACGCACGCGATGTCACGACGAAGCACAACATGGGAATAAAGGCTGGCACGTGACAACTATACTCGTTACTTATTAGGTGTAGTGCACACTGTACGTAAACATTACATTTACGAATAAAGATTACTATCTTAGTGACAAAGAAAACTACATAAAAAAGGCGTATAAAAAAAAATTATAACCCTACCAACCATTGGGTACTATTAGATTCGAATAAGAATCTAATGTGTTGACAGCACTTTACATAAGCACGTGCGATGCGTTTAGAAAGCAGCGCACGCGCTTCGTTCTACCATACAAAATATATGATGTATTGTGCACAACTGTATTCGAATCACTCGAGATAAATTATGCGCAATACTAGTCCACAGTATCTGTTAAATGTTAAGTATTTAGTGGATCACAAATATCACAATGTGTGTGGATGCAATGTTATAAACAGACATCTACTCGGTTGTTATTTAAGTAAGGTAGAATGACAAAGCTGGTCGTCAAAAGCATGTCGCATCCGGTCATTAGCACGGATATCAATCGAATTGCAAGTACCTGGTGACGTTCCTGCACAAAAGAAGTTCGGCGCGCTTCTACAAAAACTTTAGACGTAGTAGCGTTTCCAACGAAGGAACCAGCATGATTTCTATTTGCACGATATCCAACTACCCGCCCACGACGCGTGACGTCCATATCTAACAGATTAAATCCTGGACGATCCTGAATCCTCATCCTAATCCGAATCCTGGACTTATAAATAGACGAGAATTGTGGATGTATCTATAAAGCTAAACACAACGTAGTATAAACATCTACTAAAATAATATTTAATTCATAATTATGAATGCACAACTTCGTCATCGCTCTCTCAGTAAGTGGTAAATAAAATTGCATACAGATTTCAAATTCGCTCGTATGTTGAAAGTTAATAATTACTTTTACTAGGCTACATCTGTCCATGCAGAACGTTAAGTACGTTGCAACGTTAGCCGCAGTGAGTACAATACAGAATTCAGTTCAGAAGCATTACTTTGTGGTGAAAATAAGTAAATATTTTATTTACAAATTATTTATTTATTTATATATTACTTTTCTATTTAGGAAAGCTTTGGCGAAAATCCACAGCCATTCTGTGTTACAGCTAGAATCTCATAATCGATATAATTGCCAAATTTTATACAACATCGCAAATAATGAAACAATAGAAAAACAAACAAATTGTCACAACATTTTAAAAGTTGTGCGATGTATGTATAAATAAATGAATAAGCGTGAAATAAAGATATTGATATATTACTATAACGAGCCAGGAAACCTATGTTCCGTAGCTATACCATCCTTTAAGCACATATCTCTATTTGTATTTTTTTAATGGTAATTAAGCAGATGCTACGCTACTTATTACGAGTTATTCGCTGCGTTTAGTAAATATGAACTGTATAACTATAAATAGCCGCGGTTTCGAGGCAGTGATTGTTATTTTCATTACTCATTATACTTAGTAGAATATAGACACATGTATTAAACACATTTCCTTTAGTATGTTCAGAAAAGAATTCTCTTTGTAAGAGGCTTTGTGTTTAAAAACTTATTTGTTGAATAAGGTACAATGTTATTTTAGCATTTTCAGTATTAGCTATTCAAACGATGTCTTTGTTACTATTGTCTTACATTTACGTAAATAGCACATGTTGTATCGCAAGTTAGAAATATCAGAAACTACTGGTATATTTTATAAATAAAACAAATTACGTAATGGAGCTTATCTCTGTGTTTCAATACTATGTTCTAAAATAGATGTTGTATTAACATAATCACATCGTACTATTATTAAACTATATTTTCATTATCAGACAACAATAATGTTTAATGATAATATAAACAAGATAATACTCATAACTACACAATAATGGCAGATGAAGATGACGATAATATTTTTTTAGGTGCTCCTATCTACACACAGCCTATTGCTCACGCAAAGCACAGACAATACGGTGCGAAGTCCAGTTGATCAATTGTAACAGAGTACCAGATTCGCGAGTGACATCATGACGAATTGAAAACTAAATAAAAACATGGACTTTGGACCTCGGAGGGATCGGGACACAACAGTGTGTGACCATTTGAACCATAAACCTAATTTAACCTGATGAATGGATGTACGACGTAGTAGGTACGATTGTTGGATCGATTTTCAGATTGTAGTCGAGCTTCATTATTCCAGCTCTAGCCGAGATGAGTGCTCAGTGAACTGTGGTAATCGATGATGTAAGTTGTCGAGTACTTTGTTTTTGTGGGATACGATTATAATGTATTTATTTTAAGGCTGTGGCTAAAATAGATGGAAGTGAATAGTGACTTTTGCTTGAATAATTACAAAGAATTATTATTAATGTAATTCTAAAGCAAATAGAAAATAGCATGTTAAACATGACAGTTTTGATTAATTATTTAAAATTAATCAAAACGAGACTTGTACTTTAAGCTTTGGCTGTTTTTTACTAAAATAAATAATTATACCTACTATAGTTATGCTTATTTATTTTGGTTGGCGCTGCGAAAACTAAGACTAAATCTCGTGAGCGGTTAGCCAGTAACATAGCCATATTTCTCTCTCTAGTTACAGATAACCAGTATACCAATTGCCGTATTTTAGCTTTATTCTTCTATCTTTAAAACAAAAGCAATCAACACATGTCACAATATATACCCACCAAAGATGCAATGGAAATACGCATTAAAACTTCAATTACTATAATAAGGAATGTCAATGAACTTAGCATTTGTTGTCGTCGCGTGAGTCACTTCCCGATTCGCAAACGTCTTGGATTTGCATGTAGGTGTTAAACGTTAGACTTGGTTAGACAATAAAAATATTCAGGTAAGTACAACGCAACAGGATGTGTTTTTATACCTTAATGCGACTATTGACTTGCTTAATAAATATTTTTACGTTATTAGCGAGTACATTTTGGGGTCTTTATGCACATCAAAATGCAGAAAAACAAGTATCTATAAATGCAGCCTGTAACCAATAACAGACAAAGCGTTGGCGCGGTGCCGATCCTGCGAAAAAGGAGTTAGTCTGCACTACTACAAGGCTCTCTACTGGCAGCGAGATGCCACAGTAGCCCAGTCATATTAGGGGTTTCACCTCGGAATGAGAGATAATAAGCTGTTAACTCGTATACACCTTTATTTTGGTGTTCTAAAAGTTGTCTCAAGTCTCATAAAATCTCTTGTGCGCCTTCAGTTATTCAAGGTCAAAGGTCATAAAAATCAGTTATTCGCGATTATCTCGGTTTCTATAACTCCGATGATGTTAACATTTACTATAAAATTGTAGAGAATAAAACCTGCAATCAATTTAGTATAAAAAAAATTTAATACTTCCAACCGTTTTTGAGATAGAGGGCGGAGAGTCCGCAGCGCTCAGCCATACTCACTGTAATGCAAGGTCAACCGTGAATCTCAGTGAATAATACCTTGTATAATGTTAATAAACTATTGTAATATCATTAACAAAAAATAATTTGTATTATTTATTAGTTAATACATTATATTTAATAAAATTTTGCATATATATCTTATATTTTATTTAATAATACCTACTTTCTAACTAACGTTGATTGAACGACATTATTATTAGTATTTTCAGCCTGTATTGTCCCACAGCAGGGCAAAGGTATTGATTAAAAAAAAAGCCTAATATTTTTACACTTTCACACGTTATTAATAAAGAATCACTATTGTAGTTTTATATTTTAGGTAGTGCCGAGCACATAAAAGTATATTTTTGCCATTTGTAGGGTGAAGAATAGAAATTGGTCCTAAAATGTAGGACATATGGGTAACAAGTGCTTTGATAAATAAAATTACGGTAAATTAATTTCTAAATCACTGTAATTTCCGTAAAAATATAAGGATGTTTATTCACTGTGTTTGATTGCACGAAAAATCACATAGTTTTTGAGAAATCGTTATTTATAATGTCGCTTGAGTCACTATTTATTGAAAAATATTTTTTTTTTTTTTTTTCTGTTCCTCATACTTAAAAAAGATCTTTAAAGAAAAAAAATTCTTCAGGGTTTCTTCTCTCATTCATTTTCTATCTAATTAGCTACAAAAATATATGGTTTTATGCGTTTCGATTAATTAAATGGAATAGTAATCACAACAATCGTTGGGACAGTTTGGTTTCATTCATTTTCTGGTTTCTTTTTCAGCTCTTTGTTAACGTTTTCTAGATTTTTCGCATTTCTGCCTGAGCTTTTCTTTTTTCGCTTTTAGTTTTAAATTTTCTTTGTATAACTTGGATCGATTTATTACTACATATTTTCCTTCTTTTTCTACGTGGTGTATCATTTAGCAACGGTGGAATTATTTGCGAATCTAGAGGTGAATCGTTTATTTCTTGTTCTGGTATCATGGACGGTGAACATGGAGGTGTAATATCTAAGATGTAATGTAGGTTTTTCTTCCTTTGTCGTAAATTTCTCTTCTTTATTTTTTAGTTTACTCTAGCATAAAATTTTTTTTTGGCGTGAAGTCATGTACAAATATTTTCTTAGCATGATAATTTTCTCTTTCCTTTCTCTTATATTTTCGTATCCTTTTGATTTTTCTTCAGTTTCTCTTTATATCATCTTTGCTTTTGAGCAGCGGTTAGTGGTGACATTTTAGCTGAAATAAATGATATATAAACAAATACGCCTAGCAAGAAATATAGCTACCTATATTCGTTTGGAAAAACAATCTTAATAGAATTCTGTTAAATATCAGTTAATCGTGTTTAAAAAACTACTTAATAATTCTGCCTAGCATTCAACACTAAACGACAGTAAATATAATACAAACTAAATTCAGGTTTACTCAGTTACTAGATTTGTCTCTTGGTTCACCCATAAAGCAACCTAGGGGACAGGTGACTCAAGAGTCATTTCACAGAAAAAAGTTTTTACTACTATATTATCTAAAACGTCACAAATCAGTAAATTGACGAATCTTATAAGAACATATTTCTATTGCATTGTGCCTCAAAATACATGAAAAGGTAACACAACTTACGAAAATATGGTGTCACCCAGAGTTCTAACAATTAAAACACCAAACCTCTGTTAGAGTTACGGATGAAATGGCTGCACGATGTGTAGATAACAAGACGTGTAGATTTGATTACGTAACACTCAAAACATTTTGTCATTGGTTAGATCAGAATTCAGACGTAGTGGTGTCTCGCTTCAATTAAATTGTACGTTATAATAGGTAAGTCAGGGGACGTCACCTGCCCTGTTCTTTTTAGGACACCTTATATACAACATTATGAAATACTAGAGACAGGCAAAATTAAAAAATTGTTAATCCACCCATATACCCTATTTATACAGTCGTATGCTGGAAAGCCAGCCATCGTAGAAAACAAGTGACTGGCACCAGGTAGGTGTTGCCAGATTTTGTTTAAATATCAGTATATCAAGTTCTTTTTTATTTACCATTTACGTCTTATTATAATGTTTATTAAAATATCTACATGCGAATTTGCAAGTGGTCAACTGGTCTTATATTAAATGCACCTATTGATACGATTGTTATTAAAACATATTAATCATTGTTTGTTTTTCGGCTCAACCCAAGAGAAACAATGTAGTCGTGCACAATCATTGTCAAGGACGAATACTATAATTGAAATAATTAAATTATTCATTTTGACATCAAAAATGGTGATATCTATCATAACGACTTTAAAGTGAAGTTATCAGCCAATAATATTACCCTAACTTATGAAGATGATTGTGTATTATTGCATTTGTATGACAAATATAGCTTATAATTTGGCACTTCTTCTCTCTTAGCCTTTATTATTCCCAAGTCATTTGGGGTCGGCTTTTCTGGTCTAACCGGATTTGACTGGATATTAGTTTTTACACGGAGCGGCTGCCACCTGACCTCCGCAACCCGAAGGCTAACGATGCCCTAAGACTAGACCAGTGTCAGGATATTATAGGGTACTGACTTTCCCAATAACGAACGCCATAGATGTTCATGGCAGCCGGGACCAACGGCTTAACGTGCTCTCCGAGGTACGGAGCAGGCGATAATTGTCAATCAATACGCACATAATTTCGAAAAGTCATATAACTCCCGAAAGTCAGAGGTGCGCGACGTGGGTTCGAACCCGAGACCCTCTGCATTGCAGTCTGTTGGTCTCCCCATTGAGCTATCGCTGCTTTTTGGCACTGACTATACATATTTTATAAATCTAATTATCTAAAGCATTACTAAATTCCTAGAAACTCACCTCAAACCTTTATTTACCAAGAACTACAAATAATAAATTAATAGAATTTACACATAAAATGAAAGCTTTCGGCAAATATGTGATGATACAACATTTACATACATATGAAAGCTTAAAGGAAATTTAGTATTCAGACATGCCCTAACAACGACCGGGCGAGTGGGTAAGATTACAAGACCACCCATTTTAACATGATGTATGTACTTACTACATATACGAGACGGTATGAACCTCCAGTAAATTGAACGAGAACATCAGAATTTTCAAGCAGAAAATGGAATGTTTCACCTTCATTAAGTAATACGAAAGTAGAAATTCGAATCCGTAAGGATATATAGGTGTATTGTATGTGTGTGTTTATAAGATTGCAATCGCAAAACGTTGCATAGACTGTGCTGCAACCTACGCTGACCGCGTTACTCAATTTCGTGTTGCTGCATACGAAACTCTTTAATATTGCCGCGCATCAAGCACATAATAAAATTATTCTTGATTAAGCTTTACACTATGATTTTATTATTAAACGTGTTATATTAAGGTATTGCCACGTTTAAGGATATAACCTTTAGTTGCAGTACCATAAAATAGAAATTTTGTAAATGTATGCAAGCTAGTGTACAGATGTTCTAGTAGTTAATGTGACCAGTTTTTCCATTTTGCTTCATGAATCAAACAATACAAAGAAATCATATTGACGGTATAGCTACAAGCCGAAATTATCAATCAAAATTATAAAAAATACTGCCAAACGTTACGGTTCGTTTGAATTTGTACCATACGGCCTTTGCATAATGTTATGGTCGAGACCATACTATGTTAGAATATTGTAGAAAGAATGAAATCATACCAAAGATAGATAATTAAATAACAGATTGATTAGATTTTCTCTAGACATAACACGAGACGAGATATCACTGGCGACATCAATTAGTCGACATGTGTTTTTGAATGAATGTAATATTTCCATCCGTATGCGCATACAAACATGTTTGTCAAGTTATCGCTATCCGCCAAGCGACGGCCATCACATCCCTGAGTGTCCTCAGGCGTGTGGTATCTCGGGTTATCAAGAGGTTAACAACTCTATACCGTCCTCTCCGCACCTACAACCGGACGAACCGATAACCTTATTGGAGAGTTTAATAGCTCCAAAGGTCACCCTCTATCCAAGACCCAAACAGTATTTTTATCTTTTATCTGGCCATAAATCCGTCCATCTTTTATTAAATTTGCGATATAATGTATTTATATCAAAATGTTGTAGTAGATTTCCTCTCGACCCTGACTCAGAAGATCAAAGTCGTATTGTAAAGGACATGTTCAGCTTTCGTAACGCGTACGCTGAATTCTAAATATTATTCATATGCCGTTACGAGGCTAGCATGTGTACGCAGAACCAAAATAAACAGCTCGCATTAATATTCACAGAGGCTTCTACCGTTACTGTTTTTGCTATCGTTCATGTAATCCGTGTCTACGAAACCGTCTAGCATAGAAATTGGAACCAGCTTTAGGCCTCTGTCTATTACTTAAAATTTACACACATTAAAATAGTCGACGAATCCATTTTAGAGCATGTAAATACAAAATGAAGTACGTAATTTACATTGAATTCTTGTTTATATGATTCGCTTGTTAAGTATTAGAATAATCAGCCATTCTACAAATAAGAATTACCTACCAAGAAAAAAGAAACAGTAAGTACCGTCAACAGATCAGACACGCAACAGTTAGATAACAATATGTTATAAAGGTTTCTTGGCCTTCAAGTATACCGCGTGACTACACGTTAGACGCGCTTCATAATATTCTAGAATTCCTCCTTTAAACATGCGCTCCTGGTATTGACGTCTTGTTTTTATTTTACAAGATTATGTAGAGGATATTAAAGCGCACCTTTAATAAGCAGGGAACCATAACCTTTGAGGGGCAAATGCCTTGACGCGTGAAGACAATGCAAGGGGCAGATCAACGAACTGTGCTCGTCACATAAAGGCTCTGTTTAGTAACAACAGCCGTGTTTGTGGCACTCGCAAAGTCGCAATTAATGTGAGTTCCTGCGACCCGCCACCCCTTTAAGGTGTCTTATCGTCTGGTATTTATTTTTAATAGCATCGTAAATTCTTCATTTATATGGCAATTTAATTTAAAAAGGGTTGTAAGGAGATTGAATTTTTACAACTTTATACGGATTTTATCGCGGTTTATCATAAATACTACTTTTTAATTTTGTAAACTTGATCCAACTCTACATTAATCGGAAGAATTCCCTTTTTAAACACAAAACATAGTGATACGGTGAAGGTATTAATGATTTAAATAGTGCACCTTAACGGGTAACTATGGCATCCTGGATTCATTAATATTCTTAGTAATCAATTCAATGACGTTATTTCAGTCTAATAATATTGTATGTTTATGTTTATATTATGTTGCAGAAACATATATGATTACTTACAATCACCTTTGCCACTAAAATTGTTGATGCGTTATCATCATCACTTATATGTAGTGTACGGTAATCAATGTGATGCGACATCGGGCATCTTCTCCTGACCTCTTATCGCCCAGTAATCGAACAATAATATACAGTCTCCTTATAACCCGAGATTGAAGTTTAAGAGGTATTTTATGTATAAAATAATATTTAAATAATAATACATACAACATTAATTAGATAATCATCGCTTCTTATCTCATAAAAGTTCAAAATAAATTATTGAATTGAAATTCAGACTGATTATAAGTGAAAACAAAGGTATAAAAAATGTGATACGAAGTTACCAGAATATAATCAAGATCGTGTTTTGTTTTCTATGGTCTAACTTTGTTGTGTGTGTTATTCTGTTATAGCAATCACACGACCATAGAAAACATTCAACAAAGTTTATACAGTTGCTTCAATAGAAAAACATCTAATTTTTTCTACTATACCTATACCACAGAATAAATTATATAAAGCTGCTGTAATTTATCCGCTCCACAAATATTTTAATATAGTAGTAGCAGGACTGCGGCTCCATAATTAGCTTAATTAGCAATATCTAAAAAAAATGGATACATATTCCGTTTTTACTAATAGTAGTCTACAAGTTTTTACCCGGTGAAGATCAGTAACACGAAACACAATATAAGATTCAACATCACTTTTCAATATTAAATTCGTCTGGCGCAGTCTTGTGTTCATGTTACGTGAAAACATCAAGAATTAGCTTAGGCACACGCTTGAATAGATTTCGCGTGAAACGTTAAATATAACAGTTATTTTTTAGCTGCTATTCAGACTATCTTATAATCAAAAGTTATACGTAGATAACATCGGTAAAACGAATATCACTAGGTACATATCGTAAAATAAAGTCGCCCGCCGCGTCTGGCTGTCTGTCTGTTCGTGATAAACTCAAAAACTATGGAACGGATTTGCATGCGGTTTTCACCAACAGACAGAGTAATTCATGAGGAAGGTTTAGGTGTATAATTTGTTAAGATTTTGTACTACCCGTATTATGCAAAGAAAAATCGCAAGGTACCAATATTTTGAAGCGGTTTTCACAATCTAAGCCTGCTATTTAAGTTTATAAACGATTCAGATTCAGATTCCAATGTTTAATGTTTTCTTTCAAGCACGAGCCAAGCGACAAAACAAGCACGCAAACCAAAATATTCTTGTTTCTTCAAGAAATTGTTCGTTAAAACATTAACACATCGTTACATGTTAGAAACATAGTGCATTTTTGTAATCAACTAGATTAAGTTAACACATGTGAAACTTATCGTATAGAATGACCGGACAATTTTATTAGTACTACTACTACTACTACTAACTAGCTGACCCGCGCAACTTCGTCTGCTTCACATGAGAAAATTTTCCCCGTTTTTACAACATTTTTCATTGCTGCTCCGCTGCTAGTGGTCGTAGCGTGATGTTAAATAGCCTATAACCTTCCTCGACAAATGGGCTATACAACACTAAAATAAATTTTCAATTCGAACCAGTAGTTCCTGAGATTAGCGCGTTCAAACAAACAAACAAAGAAACAACCAAACTCTTAAGCTTTAATATTAGTATAGATATACTATCATTAGCTGACCCGCGCAACTTCGCGAATTTAGTCCGTTTTTGCGACACTTTTCATTGATTCACCACTTCTATTGGTCGTAGTGTGATGTTATATAGCCTTGTTATATAGCATTCTTATAGTGTTGGATAGCCCATTTATATATAAATATAAATGGACTGTCCAACACTAAAATAATTTTTCAATTCGAACCGTAGTTCCTGAGATTAGCGCGTTCAATCAAACAAACAAACTCTTCAGCTTTATAATATTATATAGTAAGTATAGTTAAATGTATCGTCTATGATGTATTAGTAAATACGGTCAAAGACGCCACTGCACGCACTAATGTATACTGTTGTCGATACATTCGAATGCTATTGTTCACATCATCGTTGTAATGAAGAGGTGTCCTTCTTTTTCATTCTATAAACAATATAAATTCCGCACAATCTTTTCCACTCCTGAGTTACGAGGAACTTTACAAATATTTAAACAATCAACTCAAAGAACACCAAGACTAAAAACAACTGATTATGAATCACACAAATGTTTGTCCCGCGTAGGGATCGAACCCACAAGACTTAGTGCATCGGCAGTAGCGAGGTGACTACTTAAACCATTACGCCATCCGTGCAGATAGTTCGATTCATGTGGCTGCTGGCTATACAATATAACCATCGTATTCTCATAAATAGATGACAAGCTGGGTCTACAGAACTCAACATTTTTCGATTGTCCTGGGTCACGTTGTTTTCCCTATGAGTTTCTTCCGCCGGATATTATCATTAAGACAATGTTTAGGCAGAGCTTTCCATAGCACGTTGAGAAACATTAATATTTTAAAACTTGCAGAGTAAATAACAGAGGTGCTAAAATAGGGTCTCAGACTCATATAGGTTTTGTTAGGTGCCGGATTCGAGGGATAAGAATGTAAACAATATTACCGACTAAAACATGTTTTATTTTAGCACACAATTAAATTTAAAACACAACAAACACTATACTACACTTTTCCACTTTAATTGCTTGAACCTTTGTAGTATTTTCGCTTGCGTTCGCTTGCATGAATACTTGACCTCTTACGATTATAAACTGACTTGACCTTGATCTTTACCGAAGATCTAAATGTAACTATAATTTGGACATTCTTCAGTACAAACATGCTTATATAAAACTATGCTGATATATCCCAGTAGATATAGGCAGATAAGTTAATACACGTCCAGTGTTATGGCCTACGCAATGGATGGCAAAATTATTGCGGTCTCACGGACATGTTTCTAGACTGATTTCGAAACTTCATTTATTTAGTCACGTGTTCGCGTTATCCTCAAAAATTAAGGTACTTGAGGTATTCTGAAAGAACGTGTATAAGGTTGTTAAGAAAATCTCGTATACCTAAATAGATACGAATTGGCGTGACTGGTTCGCAAACTTGTCTCGAGCACGATTGTGACCTTTGGCTCTTCTCTGTCGTAATAATTGCACGAATAATAATTTTCCTGTATATAATCTGCGTGGTGAGTCGCAGCTACATAATTAAATTGTTTTTATGACTTCATGTATTTATACATACAGCAATAAATTGCCCATGTGGTGCTTACCTGTAAGAAATTGTGACTCTATACTAAAGACCTACATATGTATATAAAAGCAAAATTCTTGAAGCAATGTCATGCTAATCCTGTTTTTGTCGTCAAAGAAAACAAAGGC
Source organism: Catocala fraxini (assembly GCA_930367265.1). Taxonomy (NCBI): domain Eukaryota; kingdom Metazoa; phylum Arthropoda; class Insecta; order Lepidoptera; family Erebidae; genus Catocala; species Catocala fraxini. The sequence goes on from OV884029.1 coordinate 21,059,988, forward strand.
ACTACTACACTTACTTCAAGATATTGGCATCGTGTAAATGGGCATTTAGTTCTCATAAGTTTATTTGATTTCATGCAAATTGTTGAAATAAAATTTTATACGAATTGTTATACGAAATAAAAAAGTTTAATTTCATTGTATAACATTCGATTATTGTTAACGTATGACAAAATAATCAAATTTTTTAAAAGAGTCCTTTTTAAACGGTATCGTACTATTTTACTTTAACTATCTCTGTTTAATACACATAAGTATTTACATTTGTAATTTATATCAGGATGCATTGCATATTGCATCCTAATTAATAGATAACTAATACGTATCGTTATCATATCAATTTATGCACAATGCAACATTATTGTTAGCTTAAGGCTAAGTTCAGATGGTCACGCGTTGACGCGCGTTCATCCTTACGCGCGTAAAGAACTTCTAAGTAAATACATCAGACTGTTTACATGAACGCGCGTCTACACGCAACTACGCGCGATCGTCGCTGCTTCATCGCCGGTATCTTGATGCGCGCGTATTCAGTTCCTTTATTCACGTGTCAACCTGTTCAGATGACTCGTGCGACTTCTAGCGTGCAGATGTACGGAGCATTGACTGATCGCGCCCGACTGCCGGGAGCCGCCGCTTGTCATCTGAACTCCTTTTTCGCGCGTCAACACGCGACCGTCTGAGCTTAGCCTTATAGAATCCGACGCAATAGATTATAAGTGCAACAGATAATAAAATTATCTATACTAATATTATAAACAGGAGAGATTTGATTTTTGTTTGTTTGTTTGTAAGGGTTTAAATCAAAATAACATAAGCTATATTTTAAAAGTACTGTTACTAACATAAAATAATCTTTAAAATTAAACTACTATATACGGCTTTTATCGCGTTGTTTATTTGACACTATTACATAATTTTGAAAACAGTTAGGTACACTACTACTACTATTAAACTTTACAAATTTTTAAGGTAATTAAATTATTATTAAGACTCTTCAAACTATTTATATTTAAGTTTACACTTTCAGTGTAGTTATTTCAAAGTCGGGCTTTGACATAACTTCACTCATGGAACATTGAGACAACTACCATCTTAGTCTCCCCGTGACCATGGCTGCTGAAAAGCAACCGAAACGTCGGGGAAAGTGTAAAATTAAATTAAATCTAAATAGTTTTAATAATAATTCAATTAGCTTAAAAATTAGTAAAGTTTAATAGTAGTAGTAGTGTAACAGGGTTTAAAATTATGTAATAAAGTGTCAAATAAACAACGCAATAAAATCCGTATATAGTAGTTTAATTTCAATTTAACAAATAATATATATTTTATGTTTAACTGTCCACAAATATTTCTAATTCAATATTTTTACAAATACACTGGACCACAAAGAAAAAGGCTGTATCCGTACTCAGATTGTTTCCTCCAGCTCGTAAATGATGATTCTTTACTTCAACAGCCGTAATTTCTCAAAATTGTTGACACCATATTATAGCGATCCTCCCGCGCCGTCGTGCACCTTGTTCGGTCTGTTCCTGGTCTTCGAAGATTGGATCCAGTCTCATGGAAACGCTGGAGTACTCGCTGAACTATAGAAAGAGTCACACCAACAGTTCTCGCTGTATTTCGCTGACTGTGCCTATCTTCAAGCATTGTCAGGATCCGGGTACATTCTTCAGAGGTTAACGACATGATGACTTCAGAATAATAAAATTTATAAGGCTAAGGGAGACACTATATTTATAAGTATTTTATTGCAAAACTAAAACAAACGCGAAACAATTGATTTGAATTTTTTGGTACTAAATTAAAAAACGAACATTATTTTACATTCTCAGTTTTATATAAAATTATCAAAAATAAATAAAAAGATTTTATATATTATTTTATGTGACATTAAATATTCTTTAATTTAGTCTTTATTTCATAAAGATAGGTCGGGTACTTTTCAAGACATTGAAGATTTTCTAACCGACCCTTTTTCTTTGCGGTCCAGTGTAGTTATTTACGCAACATCTTTTATTTTATACAAATTAAAGAAAGAAATGCTAATTATACAAAATTTTTGATATTTTTTGGCTCTACCTGACGTATATTAATGACACTTTAATTAAAAAATCTAACGAACACTATACTGTGTGGTAGGCTATAGCTGTTCAGCTTTAATTGACAAGAAAGCAGAGCAGCAATAGACACATTGCGGTTATAACAACTAACTCATTCCATTACTATGAATAAATATTAGTGTAAACAGTCGTATATGTATTACTTTTAAACAATGGCAATGACATTGGCATTGATTTGTCTGAATGAAAACTTGGCCAAGTACATTCCCATTTTACACATCGTTTACAAATTTTTCTATTGTAATGTCTGGTTCTTGGGATTGCCCTAATTTTATTTAGATAATATTCTATTAAATAAATCACTATTGTTTATATTAGCATGAATCATAGTAAGTTATATAGTAAAACAGTTCTACGTAAGAAGTTAATCAAATATATATATTATTGACAATTGTCATAGTAAAGTAAAATGGTCAGAAGGAAAGGAGACGAGAATACTGTAGTGATTAACTTACCCACTTAACGTAGTAAGATTTAACAGCCGTTGTTATAAACCTAACTCAATTTTTTAAGAGTTTGCTAAGTATTAACTGTTATCTAATAATAACACTAATATGATATTACTAAACGGTCGAGTGTCAGTTAAATAATAGTTAAGTAACAGCGGCAGGCCATTGATCATAGGTCAATTGATCAAAACTTGAAAAGCTATTCAGTTGAGAGGTAGCTAAGTATTATTCAGCGATATAAAAATATCGCTACTAAATTAAATGTTTAACTTACTTTTAAAAATAAGTAAGTTAAACATTTAATGTCGAGAATTATTTTATCAATTATTTGACAAATTAACAAGACGTACATTAAATAGTGCGATGATTATTTTAATATAACGTCCATTTTAATTAACCGTCCGTGGTTAAAGCCCCAGGTGGTAGTCAGTAAATAATGTAACTGGTTAATGATTCCGAGTACAAGTCGCATAACCGCTTTGCTATCTTACATAATAACCTGTAATTGGATGAACCTATTTGTTGTAGCTATCAGTAAACAATAGTAGGTACACGGCATGCAACCGAAAATGGATTTGCAAACGCACGTTTATTTTCAACAAGACATTAATATATTGTGGTGTTATAGAATATTTGTTTGTGATTATTTTAGCTACTCGCAATGGAAATGTATCTAAAGGGACTTTTAAACGGTCATATTTAATACTGCAATGTGTGACTGCAAAGTAGTGGCCGGCAATGTTTATAGCAATGACACCCATATAAGGTATGTAATACATGGCAGTATTGTACGTATGGCCCGTCTATCATAGGCAGAAAATAATGTTGTAGAATTCAAATGTTGTTTAAATTGCAGGACTATTGTTGCAAATATTTCCCATTTAGAATCCCCTTAATCAAAATGTCATTGTAAAATATAATGACACATGTATACCTACATCTATGAAGATGTAGTATTTTTATTCTATCGATGGTAGATCGTCAGTTAGTTTTATTAGTATCGGGAAGTAAAAAGGTGAATATCCGGTAAACATCTCAATGGGTTTAACTTTTCACGTAAAGCACCAAAAAGTATAACTATCAAAAGTAAGAGATTATTTATTAATTTAGGTCATAAATACAATTCCATAAAATAAAAGCAACAAGTTCGTACAAATATGTGGTACCAAGTAGTTTTACAAAACTAACTAATAACCAAGTAACAGCTAGTACGACAAACATTTAAATCGCCAGAAAGTTAAAATGCTGCATATTCTATCAGTTTTATGGGTAAATAAGATGCTGGAACCCAAAAACTGACGAATGCACTCAATCAATTCCAAAATAGTTTTGTAAAATGAGGGCATCCACTAGCATAAACCGAAAAGTGGTAAAGAGGCATGTAAGTATGAAAAGATCTATCAAAGACATGCAGGTGAAAACGTTTAGTTGCAGTTCAAGTGCCGTCTCGACTTGTAACATTGTACCCTAAAATACATATAGAACACGTTGGAATTGATACAATAATAGCGTAACACGTATTTCTGAACTATTTACTGTGTCTGAACTGTAAATATTAGAGCCACGTCTAATTTCGGCGAGGTATTGACCTCGGAAGTGGATTAAGACATTGATGACACAAATTAGCATACCGGTTAAAGGAAATTGTGTGTTTGTTTATTTGGTGTGATCAGAAGAAGATAGATGGTATTGGTAGAAAGGGAAACCGTCAATAGAGGTTATATATTATTTCTACTGATGATAATGTAAGAACATCTGTTAAAAGGCAATATTTATATGTAGTATTAATAATTTCGACGTTGTTAAATAATTTAAATTACAAAATATTATTCTTTGTACATTTATGCACATAATTAATACCTGACAAAGTCCTTCTAGACAAAACCTGAGATAACTAAGAACCGTGTGTCAAAATTGTGATAAATGATGTTACGATGCCTTTCATTATACACTAAAATATTATATCTGCATTACTCTTAAAACTAAGAATTAAATCGTATGAATAATTAAATTGGTCAAATACTGCGGGTAGTATGAATCGAAAGTGAAAATTAAGCACTGCGTTAAAAGTGAAAGTTTTAAACAAATAAGGGCAATAAAGATGAAATCTATTGGCCAGCATCGTTTTTAAACTTTTATTGAATTGCAAAAAAGAAACCGGTTGCAATAATTTGCTATATCAGAAAGCACTACTCATGCTTCAACAAAATAATATAGATAGCGGTAGCTACCGTTATTTACGTCTATAAGAATATTAGAAATATTGTAAGATAATGTTATTTCTACGAACCCCTTAATAACCGGGGTACAATTATAACTGTTCACAACAACGCGGTTAAACTTTGTACTTCACGTGCTCACATAATACACATGTTTCAAATAAAACCAACCAATACACTCACCGCTTAGCAGATTCAGATAACCTAATACTACATAAAATATCACTTATCGACTATCACAGCCACTCGATACAGATTTAAACAAAATAAGTTATATTCTTTTTGTTTCACAGACAGAACACACGCAGTGTCCGGTCGCCGCGGTGCGCGTTCGGAAACTGAGTCGAAAAGCAGCTATGACGTGGACCCGGTGAAGGGCCTGTACCACGTATAACGAACTCACGACGCGCGTCGAATTAACTCACCTTGTTACAATAATAAAATCTCGTTCGTATGAGAACAATTCGAGTTAAGCCAGGTTAGTCACACTTAGGAGTGAATTTTGAATTCGTGGTAGACACAGTGGCGTGATCGTCCGATTTCCCACGTGGCCGTGATTTCTGTTTGATGCATCATCTAGGATCAAATACGTCACAACTATGTGTAATTGATAACACTGTTTTCACATCTTTCAAAACTCGTTTACAAGATCCAAATTGGCGAAGTTGGGTAACTTCATAATCTGTTCCACTTTGGTAAGATTTTTTTATACTTAACTATACGTCGCATTAGGAAACAAGGTTGACTGTCATTATACGTCATATAGTACGCCATTATGACAGACGAAGTTTTACTATGGTTACAACTCACTAAACAGATCATCGAGATAATTGTGTCTAGATATTCCTCATTTATGACAAAGCTAAACGCTATGCAATAAAGCGATAGTTACATAGATATCAAAATAAATATAATTATCTAATAAACATTATCAGCGATGATCTAACCTTTATCGCGATGAACTCTGATATTATAACATTGACTTTGCATTTCGAACACACAGAAACAGCATACTGATATACTCTATTTTCATAACGGCCTAGTTATAAATATCTAAAACCTCCTATTTAGTACAGTAGTAGAACAAACATCTCGTCGGCCTAGGGACCGCGTCGCCGGCGCCGGTACAAGTGCACTTACCCGACCGTAAAACCCGATTCCATTAATCAAGCTCCGAACTGATCCGAGCTGCACTGAACGGGCCTTGTTATGGAAGGTCGTGACGTAAACAACCAATGGGAGAACGATACTGTCGATCTAAATGAGGAATCACACGCATACAAATACAAATATCGAATGACGCAGAACTGATCTAACTCGTCTAGTTTTATGACGGCTTGGTAGTGAAATTAAAAAAAGCAGAATAATGACTTGGGCACTTACATTTAAAATGTTGTATAGTCCAAAATCAAAATGAATTGGAAGGCTACAAGCAACGTCGAAGACGTAGTCCACTTAGAGCACCCGTCCGAATGGCTCCTGCGCGAATAGCACCTAGCCTAATCCACGAAGGGCACTCATCAATATTTTTGGCAGGTGCTCTTCGTGGATTCAAATTTATTTATAATATTTCGTCCACGAAGAGCACCTACGACTCAGCAGAATAGTGCTGGGATGTATTTGTTTCACAGGACGTTATTAAATGAATGATATCAATAAAAATCAATAGAACGTTTATTAATTACACATATTTACGTACATACGAAATATCTCTTGGCGACATTAATAATAATTTAAAAAAATGGCAAAATTAATAATAAATATATGAAGTCACTATGACAATAATTATTGATCTTACCAAATTTCTTATTTTTAATACATATATCACAATCAATCTCCTCACATCATCTTTATTGCAAAATCAGCCTTAGTTAAGTCTTACCTAATAATATCACTTTCTTATTTTTAATATATGACACTATAACATTGAGACAACTGCCATCTTAGTCTCCCCGTGACCATGGCTGCTGAAAAGCAACCGAAACGTCGGGGAAAGTGTAAAATTAAATTAAATCTAAATAGTTTAATAATAATTTAATTAGCTTAAAAATTAGTAAAGTTTAATAGTAAAAGTAGTGTAACAATTTTCAAAACATTGTAATAAAGTGTCAAATAAACAACGCGATAAAATCCGTATATAGCAGTTTAATTTCAATGAATAATATTCGCGTAAATAGAAGACAATATTATATCACAATCAGTCTCCACATATCCCATTTATTGTAAAATTTGCCTTAGAGCCTGCGCAGACGAGGGACAATGGCGAAAACGGAAGGCCCCACCTACTTATCTTAGACCGTTGCCGCGCCATGTTGTTTTTTTTTATATACTTGTGTTAATTAGTTATTAACCCTAGACTGTCAAATTATTATTAGGTAATTTCCATAGTAGGTAAACGAATTGGGAATACATTTAAAAGCTTATAATTTTAATAACACAAGCGCAGCATGAGCTAAATTGACGGCCTCGATGGCGTAGTGGTTGGTGTAACCGACTGCCACGCCTGAGGTCGCGGGTTCGATTCCCGCACAAGTCAAACATTTGTGTGCATGAGCATGGATGTTTGTCTTGGTCTGGGTGTTTTTACGTATAAAATGTGCGTATTTCCAAAAAATACTATATATGTATGTTTATCCATTGTCTAGTACCATAGTACAAGCTCTGCTTAGTTCGGGCTAGATGGTGTTGTGTGTATGTGTAGAATATTATTATTATTATAATTTATAAACGAGCGAATTGTTCTAGCCAGCGCGCAGCGGCGTATAAACATGTTTATTTTACACTTACTATTAAAGTTTTTATAGTAAGATAGTGATGGATAGTTACTATATTGAAAAATGCCAAGTTAGATTTCAAGTCTAGTAGTCGTTACAATACAAAAAAATTGGTTTCCTTTATTTTAAGGTACCCAATCAATATTTGGACTTCCTGTTAGCTGATTACTACGATGGGAAAAATAGAATTCTTCTATTCGCCACGACAACAAGCAGGGAAGAACTTGCCAGAACACGCCATCTGTATTGTGATGAAACTTTTAAATCTGCGCCGAAACCTTTTATGCAGATTTCTAGTATTCATGGTAATATTGATGGTGTCGTTAAGCCGTTAGCATATGCAATGCTTCTCAAACAAAAAAATTTCTACATATATAACATTATTTCTATTACTAAAATCTGCGATATCAGCCATGTCTGTAGATTTTTTAACTAGTGACTTCGAAGAAGCCGCAGTAAGAGGAATCTTGTCAGTATTGCCCAACGTAGCAGTGAAGTGATGCTACTTTCACTTTACAAAGACGTTAAAAAAGAGAGGAAATAAGCTAGGTCTCAACGATATCTATAGAAAGCACGTTGCTTTATGTACTGTGCTCCCTTATTTGCCACCGGATGATTTGGATGATGCTTGGCTTTACATTATGAGTGAGAGTCCTCAAGATAAAAACATAACAAAATTTAACGACTATATGATCACACAGTGGATTGACCACAAATTGTGGTCGCACAAATGGTGCTGTTATGGGCAGGCTCACAAGACTAACAATTATACTGAGACTCATTATGCTGTTATTACTAAAGCAGTTAATAAAAATAATAAGAACATAGCTAATGTTTTAAGAGTCGTACAGGAAAATAAAATGAATCACGCTGAAATTCGCGAAAAAAATGAAACTTCTAAATGCCAAAAACTTGCCGAAAAAAAGAACCAATTAATAGATAATATAATAGAAGAATATAAAAGTGGCTTTATTTTCCTTGGTCACTGCATTGAAAACCTACGATTTTGAGGGTTTATTTGTTTTAATAACTTAATTTTATTTAATATTGTCTTCTGTTTACGCGAATGTTATTCATTTATATTATTAATTTTATTTTTAAATATTTATTAGAATATGTAACAACTGCGCAAACAAAGGACAGTGGCGGAGAGAATTGCCGCGGCGCGCTCTTATTAGTACAGTAATAAGGTTGCACTTTGTCCGCGCAATACCTCACGTCGCCTGGCGGTATACGCAGACAAAGTGCAACCTAATGAAAGTAATAATAAGAGCATTCCGCGGAAATTTTGTCCGCCCTTGTCGCTCGTCTGCGCATGCTCTAAGGCTGATTTTACAACAAATGTGATATGGAGACTGATTGTGATATATTAAAAAGAAGAATGTGATATTATTAGGTAAGATTTAACTAAGGCTGATTTTACAATAAAGGTGATGTGAGGAGACTGATTGTGATATATGTATTAAAAATAAGAAATTTGGTAGGATTAATAATTATTGTCATAGCGATTTCTATTATTTTTTATTTTTCAATGTCGCCAAGACATATTTCGTATGTACGTAAATATGTGTAATTAATAAACGTTCTATTGATTTTTATCGATATCTTTCATTTAATAACGTCCTGTGAAACAAATACATCTCAGCACTACGTTACTGAGTTGTAGGTGCTCTTCGTGGACAAAAAAATATAAATAAATTTGAATCCACGAAGAGCACCTGCCAAAAATATTGGTGCCCTTTGTGGACTAGGCTAGGTGCTATTCGCGCAGGTGCCATTCGGATGAGTGCTCCAAAGGACTACGTCACATCGAAAACTAATGGGCGCCTAGACCATTTAGCGTATTTTATTTTATGGACGGCATATCTGAAATGCCTATCATAGAGCAAATATAAATTTAGGTACCTATTTAAAGGTTACCAATTTGAAATAGGTTATGCTTATGAGTATAATGATATTTTTATTTATGTGACCATTGTAGTAAAAATTTTATAGTTAAATTATCAAATCTTAATTATACAAATCAATATAAATAAATTTGTTTTTTGCTATTGGTATTACAAGCAGCATCCGATCGATTCATCAATATTCTCGAGGTTTCTACATTATACACTATCGGTTATTCATAACAGTTGTTTCCTCTTTTTAAAGAAATATTCTAAATATTGATACAGTAAGAAAGTATGCTGTATTATCATTTTATCAATTATTAATAAATGTATTTTCAATGTTAATTCACCTTATTTCGTATAAAGTAGAGTTTAGTTTTTATTCATAAGATATTGAAAATAAATGGCAATATCAATATTCACTTAATTTTTAAATTTTGTTATATATTTTAAATAACTGTGAATTTATAATTTTGTAAATTTAATGTTACATTGTCCATATTTGCCGCATGGGCATTGGTCAAGTGGTTTTGAGAAAATAAGTTCTAGAATGGGAACAGCTAATTGTTTAACTAATATAAGGTGGTACAAAACCGGCCAGCTGGCAGCAGAGATAGATTGGATGCGGACGGGAGAAGACGGCTGAAAACTGATTGATTATAATAATCCTGTTACATAAAACCTTGTACAATATTAATTCTTTAATTATTACATGATGGCAAGGCGATAAAAACGGCAATAAAAGATAAGGCAAAGCTGCATCGTCCTCAAAACCTGCGATTTCGGCCAAACCAGCGCAGGTCGCCTGGAAAGTACCTTCACCTTTAAATAATCTTTTTGTTTAAGGGCTAGTGCACCCGGCTCTAAATGAAGATGGGTGTTCTATAAGAACGGTATCCAGCGTAATCTCTGCCCGTTGAGCTGGCGCGGGCGGCATAACGACTCCTTTTAGGGGTTGACAACTCGTGAGTGATACCTCTGGTGTCGCGAGTACGATTACAGCTTGTCGTCACGCGGGCCTGATTTAGTACAGTTGCTAACCTTGGTATTGCTTTTTGGCTTATTGTTATACATGACCAAGTTGCATGGTGATAAACCAATTAATAGAGAAAAACCAAACGTGAATGATTCATCCATTACGAGTCCGTAAAAATACCTCGTTCGTTTAGGCTCGAGGTGCGATAGGATGAGTCTGCAACATCTTGGAAAACCTCCCAAACCGCAATATGCATAATACGGAGAGTTTTATCTCTGTATGTAAAAGACTCTCTATCCCTTATAATTCCGAAAACAAATATATACCTAAATACCGATACAGGTAGGTACTATACCGTCGTGTGCACAAATTGTTCGCATTTCCAATAAAGGTAAGAACAGTTACCAGCAATGGCTTATTTGGAGACACAACACTATTTCAAGATCACGTACAGCATACCTAGACGAATGTTCTTGAATTATAATTAGGGTGACTGATAACATAGATTCATAGCACATAATGAGCTCAATAGAAACCGATTGTTTGTCATTACAGTAGAACCGCGAATAGGATAATTCCTTACCAACAAATCGCGACATCCTGCAGTCAAGTGTCAAAGTAAAATGAACTTTAACTCGGTGATATGAGAGCTAAATGTGTGACAGATATAAGATGACAATGTTATATGTTGTGTTCTTATAAAAACTCCTACACACGTGAGACAATGGATGGAACGTGTTGTGGAATGACCTAAGCACGCTTCCACTGCGGGGACCACTATTTTGTGTTATTTATGGACATAGTACAGTTTTAATTGTTAATAATATTTGTTAACCTTGTGACATTCATATATAGGATGTAATTACGTCCTATATATGAAATACAAGTTAATGATAAATTAATCATGAACTTGTTTACAATATGTAGACAAATTAGCTAAGTTCAAGTTAAGTAAAACGAATATAATAGGTACGGCTTTGGAAAATAGTTTTAAAATGTTACAAAATAAATCCTTAAAGTATAATAATATGGTCCAATGTTTTAGCATTTATTTTTACACTATCGTTCCCCCGCGGTTTGACTACTGTGCCGTTCCCGTTGCTTGTACCGTGATGTTAAGCCTATTATGAGAATTGAACTAAAAAAATATCCTATTCGACAGTTCCAGAGATAAGCGCATTCAAAACAAAGTCTACAGCGTTATTACATTAATAATTTAAAAATATAATATTTTCAATTTTACAAAAAATCTTGTAATAGTATAATAAACTCAATTTTTATTTTAATTCATTATGCCCAGGTAGTTACTAAACACTAATCATATCAACAACAAACTCTTTACAAAAGCACTAACTATTGATAATCATTTAGACATTAATAAATAATAAACGTGTTGCAAAGGCAATAATCAGCGCCTAATAAATAGCTTCTTCACTAAGGAAATTGGACAAGGAAATGCTATATCGGATTAATGAATGAATGACGCAAACGTACCCAGGGGTTCTACCGAGCTTTTCGTAATAAATAAACGTCAGTTCATTCACACGGCTTCGAAACAAATCATTAGGCTGGTGTTATTGCACATGATAGGTAGAGGAAGTTGTACATTGGACAATGGCAATTACAGAAATGTGGCATTAAAATAGGTTATTATAGTCATATTTTATTCACAATTATAATGTTATATTATCCAAAATCATTTACAAATATTTAAGCTTTAAAATCTGGCAGACAGTGTAGTTCAAATAACGGTGAAATAGCAAAAACAGACGTACGATACTTCAATGTGACGTGAAACTCACTTCTACATTGTACCAACATTTTAAATACTAATTATTCCTTCATTTTGCGACCATTTTAGATTTTTTTATTGTATCGTAGGCAAACGGGCAGACGTATCGCCTGATGGTAAGCGATTACCGCCGCCAATGGACACCCGCAACACCAGAGGAGTCGCAAGTGCTTTTAAATTTGTCCTCTCCCCAGGGGAGGGAGAGGGTGGTTGGGCCTCCGGGACCCTCACTTACTCGACGAAACACAACGCAAGCGCTATTTCACGCCGGTTTTTTGTGAAGCCGTGGTACCACTCCGGTCGAGCCGGCCCATTCGTACCGAAGCTTGGCTCTCCCATGGTTCAATTCACGGTTTTAGATGCTGTTCTTACAGAAAAGTTACATTTGAATGGTTTTCAATATGTTGTTACGTATAAAATACCGTACTATATAAAACCGTACTATATAAAACATCAGACTTGTGTTACTTTATAAGAAAAATATTTTTATAAGTGCACCTCTATTGCCTTTTTACGAAATGTATTTATTATCTTACTGGACGATGATATTTAGTAACATTTTCTAAGTCCCCAAAATAACAATAATAGCCAGAAAGATAAATTATTTATTTGTTGGAATTAATAATTTACATAAACAAAAGCTAGAAAAAGGACGCTATTCCGAAACGAAATCAAATAATATCAAATCGTATAAGAAAACATATATTTGTATAATTTTATAAAGAACAGACTTCGCGTCATTGTGATGAAAATGGCAACATAAGACTGCGCCGAGCAAAATGTGCCAAAACAGGCGGTCACAGTTAGTTGAAAAAAAATCAATTTTTTTTGTTAAATACAAATATAAAATATACATTTACCATAACAATGAATGTGTTTACAATTACTCCGTGTAAAAAACATAAAATAATTAATATTTTCGCCTACAAAATTATGTAAATTTGCACGAAAAATGCAAAAGCGTATGCTCGTGTTAAATGATTTTTAGATTATAACAGTAGAAACCTATCCTATTTTACAGCTTAAACGAAACGTAAATAGTTACATTACAATTTGTCCGTCCCAAATATTTAGGTTATTGGTTGACAATAAAGATACATACTTATCAAAAAAGCACTTCAAATCCTCCATACAATTTTATTACGGCGTCCGCGCGCCGATTTGAATATATGTATATGCGCCGCACGAGCTCTGTCATTATCAGTCTTACGCTCGGCGCAGTCTTAATAACATGAATTTCCTGCCGTGCTACTATAGATACTAAGCATTTAAATAGTTCATTCGAGAGAATTAATCTGGGCGGCAATATGACATTCCGTGTCATTTAAAGATAACAGAAAAATAATATTTTATTTTAATACAGAACAGGTATATGCCATTGTACGATAACGTGATAAAGTAAAAAATAACAAACTCTCACCGAGGACGTATTATTGCGACTTAAGTTTATTCATAACGCAGAGTTTTCTAATACCATCGGCAAATATACAAATATGTATTTCACTGGTATTATTATGTGTGGGGAGAAATGAAATACAGTGTGGTCTGTGAGTCTGTGAGTCTGGAGTTACCTATTATTTGCATTGTTTAAAAGTTCATTTTTTAAATAAATGTTGTCTTTTGTTACACCAGTGTTATTCTGATTGATTGATCTGATTTAGGATTTTATAACCTGTTTTTTGGCTAGGCAGTTTATAGGCTATCTAATCCTCAGGCGCGGGAGATACAGCGAGGCAAAGATAATATAGGTAGTTTAAAGATCGGTTTTTATGAACTGCGCATATGAGTAAGCACAAAAGAATTTACATTTTGTAATGTATAAATAATATTATAAAGAGGAAACATTTGTGTTTTTGTATGTATGTTTGTAATGTTTTCACACAAAAACTACAGGACCGATTTCAAAAATTCTTTCACTATTAGAAAGCTGCATCTTCACTGTGTACTAAGTGACATAGGCTATATAACATTAAAAAAAAAATAGGGATCCTTAGTATAAATGCAATAATATAACCCAAGGTGTGAAAAATTAGTCTTAAAACAATCTGTCATCGCGTGCGCTGCGGAAACTATTGCTGATAGAACAAAAAAATGTTCTACAGTATTATAGAACGTATCAATATCTAGAAAAAAGTCCGCGATAGCATATGTTTTTTTTGAATATATAGCTAACTATATAGGTGTAGGTAGACTTATTAATTTCTTAAGTTGTATTTTTATATATTGAAATTAGATAACAAATTAAAAGTAGGTATTGGGTAATAAATTAAAGTCCACGCGGACGAAGTCGCGGGCAACAGCTATAATGTATATTTTTGTAATGACAGAAAAAATTTAAACAAAAACAAAATTCAATATAGACAATCAGAGACAAACTGCCTACGTTGACATAAGAAAAAGGTACCTATTTTCTTAATCAATCAACTATTACATGTCAAAGTAACTACAACTTTTTCTTCTCCTAAAAAAAGTATAACAAGAAAAAATAAGAAGCCTAAAATAAATTGCGTCAATTGCTCATATTTCTGACATTATGTTTAATTATGTACTAAAATCATGTATAAGAGTAAATAAACACTTAGCGGAAACACAGCATTTAATAATTGCGGTTTTGAAACGTGATCGATGATTACATAATAAGACACGGTCAAAGTTCGATTGGCGCGGCAAACAGACGCCGCGCCGTAACGAAGTAATCTTAATAAACGATACATGTTATGAATTTGTTTCCTGCTGTCCTTCCGAAGTAACGAACTTTACCCGTAAATCGTACCGTAATACTAAACGTCTAAGTCTAAACACGAAATAGTCAAAAATAATAAATGATTACGGCGGCTCTCATATATACCTTTTTTTACGTCCCTAGAGTTGATTTCTAATAGGGAAGAATACTCTTACGTTATGTCTCTGACAGGCAGATTAGATGGTCAAACACACGTCAACTGCTATGATTGGATTGGACTGATTTAGCAACAACTAGTCGTTGCTTAGCGTTTTAGAAACTGGGTATTAGTATTACAAGCGAGCTTCAGCTAAGCTTGTTTGATCCTGTGGTAAGTATAGGTTTCAAGAACTGAATGAGTAGGGTATGGAAGAGGCTAGTAGACTGCCACAAGGGCTGGATGAGCGATGACTAGTTTATTACTGAATCAGGATTTTAGGATCACGCGAGTAAACACTCGCACGTGAATAAAGGATTTATTTGGTTTTCAAGTTCTATGCTAAAAGTCCAAAGGCTATACCGGTATAAAGGTAAGGCTCCCTTACGTTTAGGCAACTCGCATAAAATTTTCATATTACGTACATATGTATAGAATGCGTACTTCTTTGTATATCTTATCAGTTGTTAAGTTATTATAGTATAAAGTCGGCTGAACCTACAGACACATATCTTTGCCCTTAGGAACGATATAATATGTGTATGTCTCATTAAATAAACAGCTATAGCATCAACTTATGTAATAAAAAATAACTGCTAATAGAAAGTCAGAAAATAAAATGTATATGTAAATGTCAAATGTGTTATAGACAAAGGTGGTCTTATCTAGGGTCGTAACGTTAGATTAGGGCTTGTACTACCACCTTCAGATAGAATTTATCTATAAGATAAAAGTCTCGCTATCTCTCTTCTTTAATCTGACAGCATGCGATTTATCTTTCGGATAACTTTTGCTCGTTAGTGGTAGGAGTGACCGTTACACTTGTTTAAATATATAAATAATTTTAACTGGTAATTTATCGTTTGCCCAACGTTTTTACACAGAGATTTCATGACGAATCTGAGTATTCCAACAACTTCCATGAAGTTTACTACAGGTGCGTCTATTATTCTTTCTGAAAATATTTTCACCTATGTAATCACTATAATTTCAAGTCCATAATATTAATAAGTAAAAATGTTTTGTTTGAGTGACTTTCACAGATTCTATATATTTACCTTATTCAACTATTCTTGTATGAACATAAATTACACCACGTGTACGTCAAAAACTTCCACTGATATCACATTCATAGCACAGTCCGAATATAGGGTTCAGAACTTCAAAACTATGTAACATGACTCATATATGTATGTGTACAAATTCTAACCGTAGTATGAAACTTTTGTACAACGTTGAAACTCAAGGTAGACATGAAATACGATTTCCCACAATATAACTATTGGTTCGATTTATATGGGCCAAAAATAATAAATTGATTTTACACGTGCGTATAAAATGCTTCATATTATATCAAAAATAAATACGAGATTCAATAAATCTAACAGGATAAAGAAAGTGTTGATAAAACCGTTTGCGTGAAGAAATAAGTTAATAAGGTGTGCACCATAAACATACGGTCGACTAAGCCTTAATACATAAGAAAAGGTACACTCACGCTTGTTTATCTCTAATAAGGGAAAGGCTAAGCTAAGCGTTTAAATTCCACTTAATAGATGGCTGGAGAAGGGAGACGACAGGTTCTTTTGCCATCTCCCAAACGTCGACCCGTAACCGCCTGATCGCTTACAAACATATGCCATGGTACTAAAATGGCTGTCGGATGAGATTTTGTTACAACAAAACCTTTAATTAGTGCCTACATTTAAATTCAAATTTTCTTGGACAATAGATCTCTCATCTTCTGAATTATTTTAATACTACTTTTAAAAAGGTACGTACGTGTTCGTTTAGTTAGAATATTTGGAATGCTCATAGTTACTATAAAGCAAGTAGTCTTACTATGAATAGGCAAGTCTCGTGAGGATGTAGCACGTTTGGTCGCCCTACGACAACGGATGATACGCGCCGGAAAGCGACTCTCGCGCAGACGGGACGCGATGGGATAATGGCCGGGCTCGATACAGGGAGCGAAGTCCGTACTCCCGGACGGGAATAGACGCGGGACAACCGCTTCTCGCGCCGCAATCATATATGGGTAAATTGTTCCTTCGTTTACATCCCCTTCACGATAATTTAACTAGTTTTCGTCATACAAAATGTGGGCATCCGGCTTTTACGGAACAAGTTTGTTTGGAATTTAATTTGCAGGCAGGAAATTGCTGTCCGGAATGTCACTCAACTAAGGACGTGATAATGATAAAATATGGATCTGTGTAGATAGGACTTACTTAGGATTCTGTATACATATACTTATTACATAGCGGCACACTTATTAAAATTTAGGCGTTACTGTAACGCCGAGCACTTCCTTTTAAGTAGCCCCTGTCAGTCCCTATTTATTTTCTCAAGATTATTGCAGCTGTTAAGCTTTGAAGGGTTTGAAATCGTTACAAATAGAAAGAGCTAATTTCGCATTTGTATTTTAGCATTATAGTATGAATTATTTTACCCTTATCTTCTGCCACAAGACGACCAATAACCTACGATATACGATTGGTAATTATTCAGTTTTAAACAGAATAAATACGTGTTGATTAGGTTTATGTTTTCCATATTTTAAGAAGTACTGAAATGCAGCTTTGTCATATTAATTCAATACGCTAGTAGAAATCTAAAATTACTTTCGAAGATGTGAGAATTCTGGTAACTAGCACTTGGTCATAGAGTGGTCTTTTTATTTTCCACTACAATTCTGACAGGAGATCCGAGTTCAAGAATAGGAGATTATACAAAGCTCTGCAACCAGATACAACTCTTGCGTGACTTAAGGAATACGACAGTCTTAAAATATAATAATAACAATATTTATATATAAACATAACTACACAGTCACAAATGAAAACACTTCTGTTATCTGAAGTGAGTTGAATATTTGAAGTGTTATGTGTAGAGTCACTTGTAATCCTTGTTACAACACTAATCAATTATCTAAGATTACTCACAATACAAACAATATAGCACTTATTACCCATAAGGCCTGATTTACACTATCGCCTAAGGACAGATTGTTAATCTATATCCATAGTAATCTGTTAGGTGAATAATAGTGAGGGTGCTTTTCCATACATTTTCTATTAGCGTTTAAAGATAGAACTATGTAGATCTAATAAAAATAATGTGTGGAAAGATACGCGAAGTTCAACGTGGTAATCGAAACCTATGCAAACTTACGAGACTGACTGTTCTCTCGTAAAGCGAGACTGAAAGATTAGAACAAATTGTTATTGGAAAAGAAATAAAATTCTAGTAACTATTGAGTATAATATATGACATATTTTTTGTATTGGATATATATTACTTTTACCATTGTATACTGACTGTCAAAATATAGCTGATCTATAGTGATAATAATCTCGTCAGTCTATTTATGCACTCATACAGATTTTGCATAGTTTAGTCAGGATAAGACCATTGTAATATAGGGGGCAATACTGTCAGAGCAAACTCCAAGGATCAATAGCCGCGGGTTTTATCTATGTGTGTCAGTAAACAGATGAAAGTCACGAAACAACACAATGGCGTTAATCACCGGTCCAAAGTATTCGAATAATCGGACGCGTGTTCGGCATGAACTTTCGACATAGTCGAGTTATGAGACATAGGTACTTTGTAGGCTAAAACGTATTTTACAATTCGACGTCAACTTTACTGATTGTTAAATAATGAGGTGGGGGAATGACTACTCTCCCACGGCATTTTGAACTGATTTCACTTATGAAATCAGTTCAACAAAGGTCGGCAATACCGAATGCCTAGGTTAGGACGCTTTGGACAGAGTTTAATATTGCAAAACGTTTTCCATTGCAATAGCTAGGGTTTAGGAGTCAAGGGTGTGTGTGTGTATGTGTGTGTGATACTCTCTTAATCATTATTCAGAGCTTTGTGACCTAAATTAATAAAATATTTGATTCTTGAATAATTCCGGTTGAGCGTTATGGAGAGCCTAACTACATTAGTAAACCGTACGCCGCTCGATCGAATCCTTTACGAACCCTGTCGTCCTCGGACAAAGTCCTCCATTGTTTAGTACTGAACAAACAAAGTGACGAGCTTCTTAATCTTTTGTTCTTGAAATCGTCTTCCATTCGAGAAAAGTCATTGGATTTTTATATACAATGCGGTTTATTTCGTCTTAGAATAATTAACTATTGGCAACATTCATATATTGCACAACTATAATCTTGGCAATAAATCTTTCCAAAAAAATGCTTATCACATACCAACACATGCATCGATCTAATTCTTTTTCTAAGAAAAACAACAATTTGTCAATAACGGACTGTGGCCAGATCAATGAAAACAAGTGAAGGTCAGAAGATAAGAAGTCGTCTAAACGAACTGGCCGCGTTGGGAGAGTTGATATGGTGAGTGACGAATCATATCGGCTGTTGGACTTGTGGACCCGACTTTTACAGGATGTGGTGATAAGCCACCAGCCAGTAAAAATAAATAGCGACATGTTTTTATAAAAATCTGTTAGTTTTTAAGTCGTTGTCGTGGTCATGGTGGTCCACCATCTTCAATACCTGATCGGATATTGAATTGAATATTGTCCAAAATATTTATAGAGAATATTGGCTATTCTGAAAGCAATATGCTGAATACGATATTCGAATGTGAGTCAACGATTAGTGTTTAGTGAATCATTGACGAAGCTATTACATATGCCATTAAGTTGATCGTTTTACAAATTCAGATTGCAAATGTATATTTCAACATTGAAATAATAATTAATTTGTGAGTCAGATAATATTTCTAAAAATAGAAAGCGAGTAAAACAACAATGACAAATAAGTTTTTCGTAACACCTCGTATCAGTTTTACAAATCAGGACATGAAATTATACAGTAAACACGTGACATATAAAAATCACGCCATGTCAATTATTGTAGACAGTCATATTTTAAGATGTAATTTCTGATTGCCTTCCACGGCTTTGTCCGAGTAATAAGTATAATGACTCTAAAAATCACGAATATAACGGCTGCATCATTATCCGTTGTACAATAGTGTCTTAAAAATCTTCTGGACTACAATGTTGAATTTCTATCTGAGATGATATATTTTAGTTTCTTTATTTATTAAAAATATTTTTGGGTCAGTATCTACTAGAAATACTTAATTGCATTACATTACATCGTAAAACTTATCATCAATTTACCAGCGTGAACAATTAATTGCTTTTATATTAAAATATATATGAAATAAAAATACATTAAATATATTTTCATAAAAACATACCATTGATTTGTTGCCACACATCGATTTAAAGAAAAAGCACTTAGCATGATAATCATATGGTATGACTTATGCTTCGGTATATATGTATGTATTTGGATATTTTGTTTTCCTGTTGTTAATCTAAGAAGTCCAAGTGTGTCACTGATGCCACGAGATGATAAGTGACGTACTTTCTGCTTATTGAAGAAGGAAGGAAAATACAGCTGCCGGACAAAATGTTCTGTCCTAAACAGATTAGGAACACTCGCTGACATTTAGGAGCCTATTCTTGAAGGTTGTTAAGATATTAAACATAAATAGCAAACAGCACCGAAGGAATCTTTTTAATTGTGAAGAAAACTGATTTTCTTAGATATGTGTAGGGCGAAATCGTAGACAAACACTCAGACTTGTGTTAATCCCGGTGTGGGTGTGCCTTTGTCTACGATTCTATCACTTTGCCAAAAATACCAGTAAACTCAGATTTAGAGTAAGAGAATCTCATAAGTTTTAATCTATTTTGTTTAATTTATGGCTGAAATTGATTACCAATCTACCAATACTTAGAACGATTGTTTTCAAAATCCTTTCATTGTATATTCTGACCGTAAGAAACGTAACGAAAAAGTACCATTATGTAGATTGATGGTCTGCTTAAATAGATAACGAGCTCGCGAAATGAGGACGACATAAATATGACAGGGTCAATTCCTTAACTCTGTCGTTTTTCCAATTATGGTAAGGAACACTAAAAATAGCAAGCGATCTATTACTTGAAGAGTTCACAGTCTATTTCTGTCGTACAAGCAAATATGTTAATTGGACGAGTATCGGAAAGTGGAGTAAATTACGTTTATTGTTTCACACTTAAAGTGGTCGGTGTGGTCACCCTGATTTTGATGGTTTTTCAAGTGTGACCGTCACTGCTCGGCTGCACGGCTGGCTGCGTACAATAAAAGTAAGAAAAAGTGAGATTTCTCAGTGGAGTTGTAACTCTGTTTTAGTCTGTGAGGGCACCGTTTACTTGACAGTAAATTTGTTCAGTAGATCATGTGTTACGTACTTATCTGATATCTTTTAAATCCATTACGTGTCTCTTTTTAAGGCCATTCATATAGGTATACTCTTTATGAGAGTATATAAATTAATATAACGAAAATAAAAGTACTAGACTCGTAACTATCTTTACATATATTCTGCTTTCATGCTGTGGTCGAACTCATTTCATTCTTATTAAATACTAATATTTTATGTGGAAGTATGTGAAGATGTTTATTTTTCAATCACGCCTTCCGAATTTGGTTGGCATACAGTAAGGTATACCGCAGGTTAATATATACGATATTTTTAAACTGTGTTCTCCCTTAGTATTGGGATCCGCGGGCTAAAGCAAGTATAGAAATAAATCTACAAATTATTTGATATATAATTATTGTAATATTTATGCATACCGCATAGGTGCATAAGCGCAAAGAGCATGCTTTAACGTTTTTGACGTGGCGGTCAAAGGGTAATATCTTATTTTATGTAAATGACGTCTTTATTTATTTTTATCATTTAAATTGATGCATCCATTGTTTGCGATACGACTACCTACCTTAATAATTACCTACTTAAATAATTAACTTTTTGCTCAATGTGACTCTTGTAGTTATACGAGTATTTTATGTAACCAAATTGCTGCATAACCTAGATACGTCTAATCGAACCTTACAACGTCAGTTATTCAAAGGCCAACTAGTTTTTCCTGGCGTATCACTAAGTTGATTGGCGTGATAGGCAACCTTAAAAAGCGATACCGAATCTAGATTTTGTGCAGTGTATCGACTTTTATACTGGCTAATATTATAGGACAGTCATGTTTTCAATAATCCATACCTCTTTAATAATTTACCCTAGCAATATTATAACAGGCGAACAGTTTATTTGAAGGCAACTTGAACTCTGTGTAGGGCTATTGGTTACTTAAGGACTGCAACATCGCAGATACCAGCTAGCATTATATATGAAATCTATGTTAAAATTATATTCTGATTAATTTCATAATATTTCGATCCGCTGAAATTTCATTTGGCAAAAAGTACAAGTGTCATATTTCCTGTCGTACGGATAAATACGTATCTAATTGTAAATATTCCCGGTATTCTCTTCCGTCGTTAAATAACACATTAATTTAAAGCGGTTACAATGCTTTTATATTCGTTTTGTGTAAAGGTGAATAAAAGCGGAGTGCCTCTTATGTCGTAGTGACCCATTAAAATATATTGATAAAATGTTGCAGTACTTCAGACGAACGTTGCCTTCCTACAGTTTCTTGAGTCAAACTGTCTTACTCGAATAAGTCTTGAATATTAAACGAATAAAGTTAAACAGTAAAAACTGAGCCAGATGTTACAGATTTATGTGTTTATGACAGAATCTTTCGATAGTCCGATTAATCCTTTCTCCTATCAGATTGGAGATCACTGCAGAAATAAGCGTTTCATCTGGCTGAAATCTAATAAAAATATTATAATATCAGTCTTGTTCATGAACAGTCCTACTGTTGGGCACGGGTAATGTCTTTAAAAATGCGGTATGTTTTTATCAACATAGTACGCAGACTAAACTGCGGAGCAGAACACTGTCGAGCCGAATAAAGTATTAAAATTACGACACGCATTGAATAATCACTTAAGTATCAAGACTAGTTTCCTTGAGCCAGTATAAGTTATAACAACTCGCAAATTGTGGTTATTGATTTCGGATTTTGCAATGACTTACGATGTGCGATGCAGGCAATCCTATTAACTTCTTGTTTGCCGACGTCTCAGATTTCCGTTCCAGCATACGAGGGATTAAGATCAACAGGTAGTAACTAAATGTACCTCTCTGAAGGATAAGCAGATATATGTATCGCAGAATCATTGCCCAGACGCCATAGCTTTTGACGTCTTTTACATAACAGCATCAAATTGCATGTTCTTACTGAATTCCAGAATAAGTAAGACGCGTCTGGCTATGAGGACTGACGACTTCGGAAAGGTGCCTAGGTAAGACTGGATGCGGAATACGACAGATAGGATATTGGGGCGTAAAATTAGAGGATTATATCAGCAGTGGACAGCGGTTGACCGATTGGTTCACTAAAATCCAGGCGGAATATAAGATCTACGCTAAGACTCGTCCTAGAATCTCATGATCGGTAGTCACATTAAATCTTCCGCTACAGCGCGCCAACAAAACGATAGATCTTGTAGCTTACAAAAGGATTTGTGTAAAATCAAACATAAACCCTTGAAGGTCATCGTACTCCATAACTGCTTTTGTAGAACAAACCTTTTAATCTTACCCAGCGATGAGCAAATATAATATGGACGAATATTATTATTTGTTTCTCATACAAATATGTATTATTTATTGACACACTTTACTTGTTACTTTGACATTGTATTGATCAGATGACATAGGCAGCTTGCCTAAAATAGACATATCACTTACATAATAGGATACTGTTTCCCTTTATCCGTCGTACTTTGACGCTATGTCCAAATCACAAAGCCGTGGTCAATGTTATTGGGTAATACTTGTACTAATAGTTTTAGTTATTAGTTTGACGCATTGGACGATTATTTGTTTGTTACATGTTATGGCAGTTGACGAGACTAAGTTCTCTGGTTCGTCGTTGTATGTATAAGTGCGCGCGATAGCTGATATTCTTAGTGAGAATGGCATGACACATGACATCATACAAAAGAAAACCTTTGCTATTTAGACTCGTGGATAAGGAAAATCAATTAAAATAAAATAAGGTACTCTCGTCACAGGGATAACGAGTCCTGTAGATATTATTTAAACAGACACTAAGAACACCTACGCTCGGTAAAATATAATAACTAATATAGAAAATTTTTAGGTTACACAATTTTTTGTCCCGCGTGGGCTCGAATTTTATATCGACGCACTGTGGCGAGGGACGTATTACTTTCGATTGAGTCTGTGGAAGTCTACTAAGAATATCCTTGCAGAAGCTTGTGGTCCATAACGACAAAGTCAGCTTTACGACGCCTACGAACAAGTTAGATAAATATATGTATTGTAAGTACATAATATACATAATAAGGTGTAGTATAGATACTCGTCAATAATTCAACATAGCTCTTAAATCGTACAACGATGTATATTAAAATGTATAAATCTGGTAGCATTTGCAAAAACCACTTTACAAATAGGAATTTTAAATCGTGTACTTACTTACGAAATTGCTAATAAAATATTATGTAATAACTTTTGCGGTGCTTTCTTTGTGATATGCCAGAAAATGGTGAAAGTTCTGTATTTAAGTACTAAATCGGTAAAGCGAACCATGATTTACAATATCTGTTTCTAAATCTGTTTTTAACCTTTACGGTAATGTGCTCGACAATATTCAGTGTTCGGACGTGATTTATACGAAAAGAAAAAGAAGGGAAAATGTTTCGAGCTTAATTAGAACAGATTAAGAAAATTTTACTATAAAACTCATATTATGTTCAGTCATTGTGATTGTGAATTTTGACTTGATGATACTGTTAATACTTAATGCAGACGATTCAGAGATGAGAACGTAGTCAAAAAATCTCTACCTAATTATGCAAGAAAGGTATTTTGATTTCGACGCCATTAAGACTTTTTATGTATCATAAATATGTAATTTGCCTATTAAAACACAATCTTAGCAATTTACGAGCGTAAAATTACATGGTGATCATGTTGGCTGCAAAAACAAACAAACTTTTCACAAAAACAAAAAGCACATTTTCATGACGTTAAAAGCGCGGCAAAACAAGACCACAGAGTACATTTTCCCGCGTAGATACAGGTGCGAGATTGCGCGACCCCGTGACACGACGATGAAGTAACTCAAACCCGCTCACACACGTGCGTAAACCACGCGATGATGTACTCCGCAATTTGGGGGGCATAATTGACAGCCGGGAAGTGCAAAGTCCACGGCCTTGTATGACCCTGCTTCGCAGTTTGAGAACGATTAATGTGCTAAGGATTATGACGGAAGATTGTGCGACGGAAGATTTTATTTATTACGATTGTGGTTTATTGCAAATAGAAGACTCGGCCCCTTAGTTTGGGGCATAAGCTTGCTCTCATGTTTGCGTCCGATTTCATGTAAGCGGACTTCAAAGTTACATTCTTCAGTTTGCAAAATTCGGAGATGTTGCTAGCATTCGAAGTTGCTAAGATAAGCAAGCAGCTGTGTCATATAGATGGACGGAAAGACAAAGTAGCACTATAAAGGTTATTTTTAAACATTTAGGGTACGGAATCCTATAAAGTTTAGCAGACGTCTTTAAAATAACATTTACAAATAAAGGCAACATTTTAACATACTTAGCTACTGAATTGTAGTTATGGTGGATACATTTTGCTAGATAATCGAATAAAAGTGAAATTATTTTATGTGTTCCATAAATTAAACAGCAAAATTAAATAATTATTTAATAAGCACAAGATCGTCCGATCTTGTGAGCGATGCTCCCTTTTAAAGATTAAACCACACCTTGTGTCCTTTTTAAAGGTTAAACCACCCAGTGGTCTTCTTGCCACTGCTACTACGCCGAGAGTAGTGGGTTCGAGTCCCGCCTAAATCGGAACACAAATTTGTGTGGTCCACAAATATTGTGGTTGTGTGCAGATTTTTTGATATTTTGCAGATGTTTTTAGGCTGGGTGTTCTTTGTGTCTGTTGTTTGAATGTTTGTAAAGTCTCTCGCGACACAGGAATAACTCATAGCGCGAACGTCGCAATTTAAATTAAAAGAAAATAATACCATTTAAAATATTTAAGCTATTATGACTATACAGTACTGTATTCAAGGTTTATTGTTATATATATTTGATGAATGTTATGTATCTACAATGTTTATAGTAATATAAACATTAAATTAGAAATAATTTATGTGGTCTAGTGACCTCTTACTAAGCCATTGAGCTGTATAAATTGGACCACTAAAATTACACATGATATGCATCATGTGTAATTTTAGTGGTCCAATTTATACAGCTCAATGGCTTAGTAATAATTTATTTCCTGTTACTAAATTTACCATTAAAATTATACATGATTATGCAATCATGTATAATTTTAATGGTAAATTTAGTAACAGGAAATAAATTATTGGAATAGTTACGTAGTTGTAATAGTAACAAAAAATTTATTTATACAAAAATTTTATATCCTGGTAATAATTATAAATGTAAAGGTTTGTTATGCAACTACTTGTAAACCGTTTAACAGATTTGGATTAAACTTGGCAGAGAAATAGACCGCTGCCTGGAATAATTGTTCATTATAGTAATTTAAAACCAGTGAAACCCTTAGCCACAGCTGGTCATCAATAGATTTAAGCATTTGTCTAAACTAAACCTTCTAGTATAAAAAAGCAATGAGCAATGCTAACTTAAAATTGATTTCTAAGTCCACTGACATACTTGGGATTCTTAAAAATGTATGGCTCTTTTTTAATTTCACCACTACAGCTTATGAGCTGTGGTAGTGAAATTAAATAAGAGCCATACCTTATGAGGTACATACTCATACTAATAAAAAATCATATAACCCCGGCAGCACTGGAAATGGGTCTCTGTAAATCCAGCTGGTTTGTTCTTATTGTAAAAACGTAGTATACTTAGTACTATATATTTGTTGAGAGGCTTTTTATGTTTGAGCGGTATTTGACTGTGCTTTACCTTTCTCTAACTTCTTGGATTCTTAACTTTATAAACATATACCACAACATCAGTCCATCCCTAAAAGATTAGGAAAATTGTTATTTAAACCATAACTTCAATGTTCAGAAGTGTTACTTGTGACATATATAAATATTGAAGTTATGGTTTAAATAACAATTATGAATAAACATACAATTTCTGATTTTGTACAGGTTCTGGATCAACTCTATTGCCTTGTGATTAGATGCCATATTAGTCAAAATACTTTTTTATATGTGTGCAGAATTCACTAGTATAGAGATATCATGTGAATGAGATACTTTTAATATTTCTTTATGTATTCTATTGATCTATATTTAATATGTAATTAAATATAGATCAATAGAATACAGATTAATGTACATTAATAAGCAAACTATTGTACATATTATGCAAATTGATGTATTTGAAAGTCATTATCAATTTCAATTTATGATATTTCTTCAGTATTATGACAGTTAATCAGTTAAATTTGCTTAATTACACTACACATTAAACTATAGATAGTCTTTCCTCTCCATGTCCACACTGACTCTGTGCTACAATAATTAGAAATGTTATTAAATGATGTGTCTCTTGTTCAAGTAGAAAGTATTACATTTTTTATGAGTAGATTATAAGTCAAACAACAAATGGCCAGCATCCAATTTGAAATTATAATATAATAAATAGAAATTATGTAAAGAAATGTAAGTCTAAAGATCTTTAGAAAGTGTTTTATGATGTGTTATTTAAATGTTTGCTAAGAAGTTAAAATGCTAGATATTGCAAAGGAAATAAATAGGCGTTTTGCAGATGTATTTATAGCATTAATTTCGTACAATATAATGTTAGGTCTCATATAAAATAAATGAGAAATCTAATGCAGAAAATTGACTCTGACTGGATATTATGAATATGTTGTGATAACTTGTTTATAAGATTATGGATTTGTCACAAGCTTTGTTATTGCGATAAAAATTATAAACACGCGTCGTGGATATTATGAATCGAATAAATAAGACAATTTCAATACATAGTTCATATTTTAGAATAAAAACAACAAATAACCATGCTAATACCATAAGTAAGGGATATTGTTATATTAATTATTTTTAACACGGGCTCCATAAATAGAAAAGACTACTGTTGGAAATTAATCAACTAAGTAATGCAATGCAGAAATCGTATCTTACTTACGAGGGTATTTATGACAAAGGTAGATTATAAAATACTGATAAAATGACACCAAAATAATTGGTATTACGTATATTATATTCTTCGCAACAAGCTCTAAGCTAGTATCATGTGAAATAGAAAAATTCAAATAAGAATTTACCTATCGAAATCGTCTTTTAGGTTATAAATTTCACGATCTGTATGGGTATCTAGAACAAAGTAAATTTTATAAATAATAAAGAATAAGACTTACCTATCTCTTCACCACTCCTTACCAGCTCTACTGCGTATATTTCACTTGTAAATTATCACCAAATTTTCAAATATATTCGAGGTAAACACTAGCGGGATTCGTAACGTCCAGCAAATCCGAACATATTTATAGTGACGTAGTCTAAATTTGCATTCAAAGCAACTTAGATGTATCGATTAAACATAATCAACGAAGAATGATATTCTTTACGGTACTTCTAGGTGAATATATTTCAAATATAACATGGGTTCTAAAAATCGACTTTAAATACTATTAATAATTAATTATGTTGTAAAGAATCAGTATTTTTACGAATGTATTGAACTTTACCTAAAACTTGTAATCGAGTCAAAATTCGATCAAAGCTCACAGCACTAAACATGTTGAATGTGTCATATTTTTGTTTGGGGTGGGGGAGTGCGCATTTGAACCAATCAGAACACTGGAAAAGATATGACGACGGTGGCGTGATCGCTACGTCACAGAGCTTATAACGCCATAGAGAGCTATAGTAAACTTTGATCAATAACACCTGGAAATGAATAGAACTACCAAGATATTAAATTATAGACTATTCGAATAGAAAAGGTTTTATAAAATAAGGCGTTAGGTATTTGAGTATTTTTTAACTCAACATTATCTTTTCTGTAAAGATATAGTTGTTTGGTTAAACTGTAAGATCGACGCCATCTACAGTAACCTACTTGAACTAATAGTAACACTAAAGAAGAATAACAAACTGCAACTGGTGCGTTCATAGGTAAATTATGTAGATATTTAACCACAACACGAGTAACATACACAAGGTGGCTTCACGTTATAATACATAGGTACAGTCTTTATATTGCAGCTATCAGCAAATAATTGTTTTGTAGTTATTTGATCATTTATCATTTATCAGTTTATCAGTTCAAAGGTAAAAACGCTACTGCTCTATTTTAAATATTGTATCAAGGGACAGTAAATAATGAAATGAATAAGATAATTTTACACATTTCATTTATTGAATTTGGAATTTACGTCCAAATATAGTGACGGTATAAATATGTTTAAGTAAATAAAATAGATTACTAATTATTTAGTGATAATAATTGATATGATTTATTATTACTTATTATTAAGACGCGTAATGGCGGTTGGTCTGTTAATTTGTGGTAGGTAGTTAGGTACCTAGTGTATGTGTGTACCTACCTACTCGTATGTACGATCGATCCAGCCGACTTGGAAGTTGACTCTAGTTTAGAACATGCCATCTGTGAATTTCTACGTCTATGATCTCACCGTACTTTATTTTGTTTACAATAAAATAACTATTATATAAGTACAAAACAAAGTATTCTGTAGCAAGGCCTAACCATTTACAGTGCAGTAAAGTTATATCATGGAAAACAGATAGGCCTTTGCTATGGGACGCAACTTCAAATACCATTACTTTCGTCTTGCTTACATTCATTTTCATTCCTTTACTCTCAAAAGCACCATGCATAAGTTACCATCGCCTGTGCGCCTGCAACTCTTCCGCCGATGACGCAAGTATTACCATGGTATGGTAACTACGAACAAATAAACGGGTACGTTTTTCGACAAGAGCGCCTGTATTAGCCGTATCATGAATCACTGTATTCTGAGGATGTTCATTAATTTGTCAAATGCCAAACAGTTTATACCTATTGTAACGATTAAATACCATAGTAACTTATTCCTGATTTGTATGCATAAAAGGCTTAGCATAGTAAGCTTATAATATTTTATTAATACCATGTACCACCTATGTATTACAAATAAATATTTTTGATTTGATTTGATTTATTTTTTCATGTTTCTCATCCATATAATCCCATTTTGTAACTTGATTAATCTTCTTCTCCCTAGCCCTTATTATTCCCAAGTCACTTGGGGTCGGCTTTTCTAGTCTAACCGGATTTGACTGGATATCAGTTTTTACACGGAGCGGCTGCCACCTGACCTCCGCAACCCGGAGGCTTACGATACCCTAAGGCTAGACTAGTGTCAGGATATTAGAGGGTACTGAATTGCCCAATAACGTCTGCCATAGATGTTCATGGCAGCCGGGACCGACGGCTTAACGTGCTCTCCGAGGCACGGAGCAGGCGATAATTGTCAATCAATACGCACATAATTTTGAAAAGTCATATAACTTACGAAAGTCGGAGGTGCGCGACGTGGGTTCGAACCCGAGATCCTCTGCATTGCAGTCTATTGGTCTCCCCACTGAGCTATCGCTACTACTTAAATAATTTATATTATTAAGAAATGAAAATTATTCGAAACTGTATTAAAACTACCTATCTTTGAATATACATTTTCGCCAAAGATAATGTAATGTGTAAATACGCATACGTACACACAGCGACTCATCAACCTAGACTGTTTGGACTTTGAACTATTAGAAGTAGAACGCTGCGAATCGTGCGAGAGAGTACGTTATATTTTTGTTATTTTGTCTCATTCATGCTGAACGGGCCGCGGGCGTCGTCAGCGTCGCCGCACGCACTAGCGCACCGTGATGGGTCTACAGTCTACACTACTATGCACTGTCCCTTGCCGACAATTCTTTATTTTGTATGTAGCGTAATTATGCGTATATAGGGTGTCTAACTAAATGTGTAGCCGTGTGTACCTATAAATAGATGATAATTATATATGTATAGGTAGATCTATCTGTCATGCTTACGCTTAGTATTTAGTAGTTTTGGGTTTGGGAATTAAATGGCGCTATTGTATACAAGATTAAGAGATGGATATCTATACTTTAGTACTTATTCTTATCTATGGCGCGAGCTCGCTCTAGACTGGGGAGAGGGCGCGGGCGGGGCAGTATGTTACGAGTCCTTACGTGTTTAGACTACGATCTGGCAACGTCGCGTTAGCGTTGTAGGGCGGTGGGCCACTGTGTACGACTGGCTCACTGTTGGACACCTTACCCTATATCAGGCGAGCCTATTTAGGTACGTTTAACGTTTAATAGTAGTAGGAAAAAAATAACGTTTAACAGAAGGAGAAAAAAACGGAGAATTTCTTGACAGAAAAAGTCTAGACTCAGTTTTAGAGTTTTTCAATTCACGAGAATTGAATAATTCTAAAACTGAGACTAGACTTCTTTTTAATCGTTATTATACTTTTATAACTGCAATTTCAATAAATAGCTCTCCAAAGGAAACTGTAACAAACTAAACGCCTAAATAAATTGTAAGAGACATATAATTATATTTGGCTTAAAATAATACTTTTTCTTCAGGCGCTTTTGTGATATAAATTAAGTAAACATTTTTTTTATTGAAATTACAATTATACAAGTATAATAACGATTAAAACGTAGTCGTACTATATCGTATTAAAATTTGATGCGTTCAGTTTAAGATCACGTCATGTGTTTTCATTAACTGAATAGTGGTCCCGCCATTTTGATATCAAAATAGCGGGACCACTTTCTCTGTACAATATTTTGAAATTTTATGCTTGTAGAATTTTTCTATGAAGGTATAAAATAGTAGAAATTGTGTATTAAATACTATTTACATGATATTCGAAAAACCTGGCGTGGTCCCGCCATCTTGACGTTCATAAATAACTACATAACAATATTTTGTTAAGTTCCATAATATAGTACCATATAAAGATTGTACCTAAGTATTATAACATGAAGCCACCTTGTGTATGTCACTCGTGTTGTGGTTAAATATCTACATAATCTACCTATGTACGCACCAGTTGCAGTTTGTTATTCTACTTTAGTGTTACTATTAGCTCAAATAGGTTACTGTAGATGGCGTGGATCTTACAGTTTAACCAAACAACTAGATTTTTACAGAAAAGAGACAATGTTAAGTTAAAAAATACTCAAATATCTTACGGCTTATTTTATAAAACCTTTTCCATTCGAATAGTCTATAATTTAATATCTTGGTGGTTCCATTCATTTCTAGGTGATATTGATTAAAGTGTTATTGATCAAAGGAATAGTATGATTAGAGAGAGATGCGGCATGAAAATGGATATAGTGACGAGAATAGAATATAATATATTAAGTTGGTTTGGGCATGTAGAAAAAATGAACGAGAAAAGACTGACTAATAAAGTTTATAAGATTAGTGTGAATGGAATAGTCGCAAGGGGAAGACCTAGGCGAATGTTTCTTGATCAGATCGGAGACGTTCTGGATAAAGGCCAGGTTAAGAGCACCTTAAACCGACGAGCGTGTATGAGGAATATTATGAAAGTGAATGAAGCCAGAGAAGTGTGTCAGGATCGTAGCAAATGGAAATCCGTAGTCTCTGCCTACCCCTCTGGGAAACAGGCGTGAATCTATGTATGTAGGTATGTATGTATCTGGATGGATGCATTCCGAGATTTTAGATGTCATGAAGCACTTTGTACAGCACACCTACGCCTCAAAAGAAAATCCAGCACTGTTGATTATGGATAATCATGAGAGTCATTTGTTCTTAGAGGCCTTGAATCTTGCTAAAGCTTCTGGTGTCACTATATTAACATTGCATCCACACACGACTGCTCATTAGATGTTGGATTAAATGTACCATTCAAAACATATTATAACACAGGCGTTGATTCGTGGCTTCTCCGTAATCCATGACAAACATTCACCATATAACATGAAGCAGAATGTGTAGGACAAGCTTATTTGAAAGCAATGACACCGATTAACATCACAAACGCATTCAAGAAATGTGGAATTTATATTCTGTATGATGATTCAATATTTACGGAAGAATTTCCTACCAAGCACTGTGACAGACAGACCAGATCCAGGCGAGGAGAACAAACCAAATGAAGATTCAGACACAGACGAAGATCGTAATTCACCATCCATTTTAAATGATTTCCTTGCTGCACAAATTCTAGCCCTTTCTAAGGAAGGTACTCAGCCAGCAGAACTTCCTCAGGTGTCTGAGATAGCTGAAAAACACAATTCACCAAAGCAACAGGAGTCAAAGAGTTTGAAGACATTTATTTCTCCAAAAATATTTAGACCACCTCTAAAAGCAGGTCTTAGGAAGACTACTAAAAGATCTAGACCATTAGGCAGAAGCATGATAGCCACTGATACACCTAAAAAGAATTTGATTGCAGCAAAAAAGCAGATAATCAAAGTAAAGAAAGTGAAGATAGGGGATCTTTTTGGAGAAAAGTAAAAATCCAAGAAAATAGAAAATAAATCTTTAGCTGTCAGTGATTCAGTGATGAAGAAACATTTAACCCAAGTGGTTCTTCATCTGCAGGTGAGCAGCTTTTAAGTGACAGCGAAGACGAAAAAATTATCCTGGATGATGACTTTTTACCTCTTGCTACAAACCCAAAAGTTGGAGATTATGTGGTTGTTATGATTGAATCAGAGAAAAAAAGAAGAAATTTTATTATGTTGCCAAGATTTTGGAAGATTCGTACGAAGCTGGATATGATTACTTCGTGTCATATCTAAAATTGAGAAGTAAATATTATTATTCATTTGTTGAACCTGTAGAACTGGATATGGTAGGGGTTTCAAAACAGGATATCAAATACTTGTTGCCTGATCCAAACATAAAGGGCAGCAACCGCTGAACAGCATCATTTAAATTTCCAGTAAATTTAACACTTTTGAACTTTCCTTTATAATTATTTGAAGGTTTTTTTATTGGTCTTTAAGGTTGATTACTGAAATTATGATTAAGATTAAATAACTTAGCTGATTTAAACGATGAATCTCTATAAGCCAAGACTCAAGTTGTTATAAAAAGACGTTTAACTTTGTTATATTTTCACATTTTTATGCATAGTTTAAGTGTTAAATTCATCTTAATAAAGGGAGCTTTTCATACTTTTATGTTTTATTGATATATCTAACAATTTCCTCAAAATTGACACTTTAAGCATAAATAATAACTCTTGCAATATTACTATGGTTCACTGTGTACTTGTATACCTACCCGTTGGTTCATTGTGTGCCAAGGGGTGAACACAGTGAACCATTTCCCTTTTTTTTAAGTTATATTTTATATAGTCCTGCAGGTTCATGACTAAAATAAGTATACAGAATGAATTCCAAATAAATAACGAATCATCTGATTATGCAAAGCAAAGATCCAACTGGTAACGGTCATGAACTACGTGAATAATATAACTTGACATAAACATTTAAGTTTTGACATTGACGTTTACTATTTATTTGCATTTTTCATGAATATACCAAAAATATTTTGATTAAACCATCTGTTATAAATTACAATGTTCAAACATTACAAAGACCTGTGCGATGTCGTTTCTCTGCTGATATATTGTCCTACAGAACGATGTTTCCTGTTCACCAGAGAGCCTACTGGAGAATTGTGGTTGCCTTCTCTTAAATGTGAGAAGAACAGCTGGAAATCTACAGTTGTTAAGATCATTACTGAGGTGACTAGAATAGATTATTAGAATACTACACTGTAGGTAGGTACAGCTGAACAAGCTGTATCTTAGGCTTCGGTGTGGTATCGATATTAAACAAATTTTCTACTAGTACTCTAAACCAAAGATTAAATCATTGATCATCGTTTAAATCTGGTTTAGAAAATACATTAATGCGCCTACTCGCGCACTATTGCACCGAACGTGAGCAGCTTTTGTTACTGTGCACCAAATAAATTGTAGCTATAGTTTTCTTATTATGCTTTTAAACATCTCAGCTGTAAGGAATTACATAGAATATGTGATAATTAGATATAATGGAGTTTATCAGTATTTACAGCCACATTAAGTATTGATATAGGTACAAAACAAAAATCGCATTACCCCAAAGTGAGTGATAAAATTATTAATCAATACGTACTAACTTCGAAAACTCAAAACGTGCGTACACACAGCGACACATCAACCTAGACTGTTTGGACTTTGGACTATTAGAAGTTGAACGCTGCGAATCGTGCGACAGAGTGCGTTATATTTTATTACGCTCTATCCTTACCATTATATCGACACCACTATGCACTGTCCCTTGCCGACAATTCTCTATTTTGTATGTAGCGTAGTTATGCGAATATAGGGTGTCTAACTTGATGTGTAGCCGTGTGTACACTCAAGAATTTGTGCTATCTAATGCCCACACCAATAAGATATCGGTACCACAATACTTAATACTAATAATGTTCTTTTAGTTAATCGGATCGGACACTTCGCTGATACACCAATGTGTCCCGATTCGCATCAGCAAATTATGGTTGCCGAGTCATAGTCAACATTCTGTGTACCATGCTGTTTATACATTAAGCATCAGAAGCGACCTGAAGAAAAAACTCAAACTAAAATCAGTTTGTAACAAATTTTATAAGTTTTATGATATCTATAAGGAAACTCTTGTGAGTAATATCCATGCTATTTTTATGAATGTTTGTTTATTTGTTACGCTTTCACTCTTTAACTACCCTAACTTTCATCAAGAAATTTCGCATACACGTTGGCAGGAGAACAGAAAAGTATATAGGGTGCCTTTTACCCAGAAAAATACTGTTACTAACCTAACCCTAACCTACATTTATGTGAGCGTAGGTGCGGGCGAAATCAAGTTGTGAATTTAGGTTATCTGAATATGCATTATTGGTTCAGGCCTTAAAGAATCGACTGCAGTGGTTCAACAATACTGAGCTGGAGCGACAAAGAGCACATGCCAACCTGAAAAGCCCGGAACTGGCAGTGTTCGCTTTTCTGGTGGCTGGCGTTGAACAAATGAAAGAGCCTGATGCTCAGGTAAGCATTGCTTATTGCTATGGTAACATTATCTACGTTATATTTTATAGTTTATCCGTTTCTATAATAATGTGTGTTTATTGAATTAATTCCGGGCTAATTGAACTTATAACACGTTCCCGTCGATAGTAGTGTTTATAATACACATAACAGAGGACCTAATAAGGGTCTCTGTGGAACTCCAGATGGGATAGAATACCAGGCAAATTTACGGATTACACACTACACACGCTATAGTTTTGCGCCCCACACCCCCTATAGGAGGCGAGGGTGTAATGATATTCTACAAAATTATGTCCAATGAAGGTGTGCAAAACGTTGCCTGCAATTTATAGAAAAAATATGTTCTTACCACTTAATATCATTGAACGTCAATGTCTAGTATCCGTTCATTATAACTAGTTCATCAAACTCACTGCTAGAGAAAATAGGAAAATAATGAGGTTGTAATCTTTCTTCTTGAGGAAATGGATTACGGCATGTTGATAGAAATCAGTGACGACCACGTGATGGTCGGGTCTGACGTTGGTGGTGGAGCAGTCTCCATGGCATCTTCGAGTCTACAGCTGCTTCAAGCTGCTGGATATAAAAAAGAAGGTAATGCCGTGCTATTTGTCTACATTTCGTCTATTTTCGTAAAAAGATGCTTAGGAAGTTGACAAATTAAACATATCTGTTTTTGAATCACATAAAATTCTGAGTGCCGTTCGCCGATTGTATCCTTATTACCATATTTATCATTAACAATTCGATAGTGCCGGGTCAACTAAAGACAAAAGGGACACATCAGGGATAGTGTACGACATCTACAATCAGGCCCTTATAGAAATGAGGTGGGACATAGCGATATTACCACTGAGATTGGTTCAAACTAGGGAAGAATATAAAGATAGTGCCCCAAAGATGCAGCCAAATAACCTTATGCTGTGTGCGGTGGGTAGGGTTTCTAGTCTTTTCGATGAAGGGGTTTGCTGCCAGCTTTCTAGATCAAGAAATTATTAGAAAGTCACCTGCCAGTTTCCTCATACTTTACAACATTTAAAATAATAATGAGGACGAAAATACCGAAGTAAAAAATATTATAAAACCTTTACAAATCGTGTTTATAACATCTACAACCATGTCTTCGTATCTTGTGTTGTTTATTCAATATATTATTTTGGTTATTTTAAGAACTGTATATACATTAGGCCAACATTACAGTGAGGGTATACAACCTGCAGATCAGATCCGTTTGTACCGCGAGTTCGTGTTGATGTCCTTCCCGTGTATGTACATGAACTTCACCGAGTTTACGACGTTTATGACCGACATCGGCTGGCCGAGGCAGCAGTGTCCAGCGCTCTTCAGGTATTTTGAACTACACATAGTAACAATTGTCTCGTAGCTTGTTCTGGCTTATTGTACAAGTCTGAAGCATGGGTCCCAGTTTTATTGATTTTTCCTGATAAGAATTTCTTGGTAGCAGCCCATCGGTATTTATTATGGATTCGAACATTAAAATAAGAAACAATATAAGCCCTTGTTACTTTTATTGTATATGCAGATATGCCGTACACTTTTGCTGCAATTTTGCCGGATAGTAAACTGCAGTTTTCTGACATAGTCACTTAAATATCTGTAACATCTGCGCGCACTTTTATCTAATGATATTTAGCATATTAAGTACGTTGCAATCGAGCAAACATCTTTTTCGATAGTAATAATAACATCGTAAGTATTCCATTTACAAGATTATAAAGGCCAGCCTAGCTTACTTATTGCTAGGAACTTCTTCTTCTTTTCGTGTGGTTAGGTGCCAACCTGTTGTCAAGAGTTGTTCAAGCCGCCCGTAGGCCTCTGACATGGCTTAACGACTGCTGTCAATTTGACAACAACCGGGACCGACTTTTTACGTGCCTAGGAACTAGGAACTAAAACCTACACATTTGTGTACTAGTGTAGTATTTACTTCAGATGTTATTTTTCTTGGGTTTAGAGCGGCCGATGTAACTGTTCGAGGAGGTTTGACTTTCACGGAGCTAATGCTTTGGTGCGCCGCTTTGGAGCCTACGACACCTCACAGCGGTATGTCAGCAGAAATAAGATGCAGATACATATTCAGGTATAGTCTTCAGGTATAAGTCGGTATAATTCGAGTGTAGTTAAGCTAATCGAGTTGGTAGGTAGGATAGACTGTGTTTGCTAGTAAAGTGCGTTGGAAGGGCGCTACGATTTGTAGTAACGAGGCTGTTGTTCGAAATTGGTTGAGAACGATTTGGTATTTCGCCGCATTATATAAAAAGTGAAACACTTTTACTGCAAATACTTTTAATGTATACATATTATACCTACTCTTGATACTGTCAAGATTAGCCAACCCTAGCAAGATTGTTATAACATAAAAGAAGAATATTTACTGTTTATATTGATAGAATATTGAAATCTACACAATTTTGTAACAGGATTAACAAGGGCGTGAATATTGGAATATACTTAATTAAAAATGCTTATACGATTTTACGCAGCAGCGATAGCTTAGAGTGAAACCGTTGGTATGCCACGCAGAGGTCTCGAGTTCGAACCCAAGGTGCGCATCTTTGACTTTTTAAAGTCATATGCGTATTAAATAGTTAATTATCGCTTGCTTTAACGATAAAGAAAAACATCGTGAGGAAACCTGCATGTTTGAGAGTTCTCCATAATGTTCTCGAAGATATGTGAAGTCTGCCAACCCGCACCAGGCCAGCGTGGTGGACTATGGCCTAACCCTTCTTACACCGAGAAGAGGCCCGTGCCCAGCAGTGGGACAGTTTAATACAGGGCTGATATTATTATTATTATTATTTATACGATTTTACCTTTTAGGTGCTAAAATACTTATGGCTATAAACCTACCCATGTTTTCCGGTCCGTAGCAAGCAAGCTCGTACAATGATGAACGATTCGCTTCAGTGGCATCGTAGCGACAAAGGCAAAGTTCAGTATATCTTTGCCATTGATAGCTATTGGTTTGGTGAATTGTTAGTATCACGTGTAGGAACTTAGCTCCCGTTAGTAGACAACCCTGTGTTAGACACTGACTACCCACACACGCAGACGATTTAATACCGTTTCTTCGCAGGTATTTTGACAGCAACTGTGATTTAAAGTTGGAATATGTGGAGTTTAAGGAGCTGGTGGCTGCCGCGAGACGAGCGCGCCAATTGCCTGTGGACGCTCTCAGTGTTGCCAGGGACGCTGATGTCTGTCTTAGGTAGATAATAATAATAATAATATGATAATTAATTATTTATTTATTTTAGTTTAAATTCTTAGTTTTACAATTGCATCTTAACTATAATCATCAGAACTTAAGTCCCACAAACAGGGAAGATCTCTGTAGAGTTCTAAAAACTTCGACAATGTTGCACGCTCGCTCGCCATTACGCGTCCACTTCGCGCAACGCCTCGATCAAAATGAATACGCGCGGTCGGGCAACAAGCTTCAACACGTTTGGTTTGTCAACACAACGCTCTCTATTCGCCCTTTTTTGCGAGCGACCACACTATCAGTTTTGGCGTCAACTCAACCAAGTTTGACGTGACCGTAGTTAAGTGGAGCTGTTGACCCGACCGTTTAGTAGGCGTTTAAAATCTACGAGGAAATTCTTGGAAATCCTTGAGCGTGTGTGCGTGCGGCGCGGCGGCGTATAAATAATGCGGCGTATAAAAACAGGTGGCACCTTCACGCGACGAAAGTTTGTAAGTTGTTTTCGGCGCGGCTAGACGTATGATGCTCCGTTCAATTCCAGGGTCCTCATAAACTCATATGTTGCCTGTGCCACAGTAGAAATTAAGTTTTTCCAGCTAAAATTAGTTTATTTTTAAATGCTTAATTCTCTATTTAGTCTATTGCACAAAAATGGCCCAATAAATGCAAAAAATCTATTTGTATAAATATGTTTTCAGCATGATTGTTTTTGATTGATTTTTGATTGAACATGGTGCAGACTACTTATATTTTGCCTTCGCTTGTTAGTTATGTCAGCGTTATAGGTAAGCATCGCATGTTGTTTTAGTATTGTGTGAATGTGGCGTATTTGACGGATAGTCATTACTTTGCAGGATTTATATAATACGTTTGTAGGAAATAGGAAAGGACGGCAGGTGGCTATTTTTAAAATTGCTCTCTGAGCTCGTTTAAGAGGCAGCATAGTAGTTTTCAATGCTCCACCCCATGAAGTAATGCAATATTGGATAATTGATTGACATAGAGCTAAATAAACTTTAATAATCAATTTAATATCTGCTACTGTTCGGAGTTTTTTAAATAAATATATTAATTTACGAATTCTATATAACCATCAATATGTTGTTTAAAGGAAAGTGTAACATCGACTATGATACCAAGATATTTTATGCTCCTAGTTTGCAGGATAGGAGGACAATTACACATGTTTGTTGCGGGGTTTTAAAGCGAACATTTGTGTGCATATATATGCGCGCTAGTTATTCTTGCGCATAAAAAAGTGAATATATTTCGTCTTATCGGAATTTAAAGTTAGTAAATTTTGATGAAACCAGTTATTCACAATATTAAAGCCAAGCTGAGCTTTCTCGTATAACTCGTTGTGGTTTTAGCCGTGATATCTTTTAGCCATGGTATCATCGGCGTATGATATTAATATAAATAAGAAACAGCGTCGCGTCGGACTGATAATACTTCGTTGGGGAATACCAACACCAGTATTGTTCTCAAATTTGCTAGTAGTATTATCTACACTCGCGTGCAAGTAAATCGACTCAAGTCTCAAGTGCGCATAAAAAGTGATATAATTAAAAAATTACTTATTTTACCTCTATATAATGTTTTACATAATTAAAGCCTAGTAATTAGGCTTTCAAATGGTAGCATAATATCAGTAATTTAAATAAACACTTTTACTTAGAATGCAACTGAACGCAACCTCCCGTAAACTGCTCTGCGCTCTATACACAACTTGCGCGACACAACCCCCTATAAAAACCCTCTGTAATCGTTTTTTCTTATCAGTCGCTCATTAGACGTTGACCTGAACACATCTCTGCAAATTAAAGCCGTCATTTGAAGAAAATTATGGATACAACACCTGAAGAAGCCGCTCAAGTCGTTGCCCTATTGCAAGAAGGGTTGAACCAGCAAGAAGTCGCTCGTCGTTTGAATATGAGTCAGTCCGCTGTCTCGAGAGTATACAGAAGGTTTCAAGAGACTGGTGCCTTCATTCGGAGGCCTAATACCAGCCGACGCCGGTGCACCTCGGAGCGTGACGACCGGTTTTTGGTCTCGACCTCTCTCCGAAATCGACACCTTACCGGCGTAGATGTGCAGCAGGAGCTACGTCAAGTTCGCGGGGTGACTGTCAGTCAGTGGACAGTTAGAAGAAGGTTGAAAGAAGCTAATCTTACTCCGAAAAGACCCGCTACAGGCCCGAAGTTGACCACAGCTCATCGTCAAGCACGCCTTCACTTTGCTCGAGAGCATTTGGATTGGAGCATAGAGCAATGGCAGTCAGTCCTGTTCACAGATGAGACGAGGATGTGTCTCCATGGCAGCGACAGGAGAGGTCGGGTATACCGTCGTCCCGGTGAACGGTTTTCACAGTGCTGCTTTGTGGAAACCGTTGCATATGGTGGCGGATCTTGCATGATGTGGGCCGGAATTTCCTTAGAAGGCAAAACGGAGCTTGTTTTCGTTCCTGGGGGAGGCCGGGGAGGAGGTCTGACCAGTGATCGTTACATTGAAAATGTTCTACTGGATCAAGTTGTCCCTTATCAAGGCTTTATTGGGGAAAATTTCATCTTGATGCATGACAATGCCCGATGTCACACTGCTCGGGCCACACGTGATTTCCTGAACGAAGTTGGAATTCACACTATGCATTGGCCAGCGCTCAGCCCCGATTTAAATCCCATTGAGCACATATGGGACGAGCTCAAAAGGAAAGTTAGAGCGAGGAATCCAGCTCCGACAAACATCAATGAGCTCAAGACTGCGTTGGTAGAAGAGTGGGGTCGAATACCACAATCATCCATTAAAAAGTTGATAAGGTCGATGAAGAATCGCATGAGAGCAGTGATCAGAGCTAGAGGAGGAAATACCAAATATTGACACGAATAAATTTTTTATCTTACGCACATTTTGTTTCATTTAAACACAATAACCCCATACTGTGAAAATGTATGAATTTTCAACATTTTTTACATTATCATTGGCATTAACCTTTTTTACTAAACTACTGAATCGATTTTCATGCAACTTACACCATTTTAAAGCTCAATTACTAGGCTTTAATTATGTAAAACATTATATAGAGGTATAATAAGGCATTTTTAAGTTATATCACTTTTTATGCGCACTTGAGGCTTGAGTCGATTTACTTGCACGCGAGTGTATTTTAACGCATTGGTGTCGATTGCTTAGTAAGTAAGTAAGTAAGTAATCTGTAAAAAGTTTTAGTTGATTACCCCGTATACCCAAATCCATCATCATTTTTTTTAATCTTTATTTATTATAAGCGATTTTTGTACAAAATAATGACAATATCAATCCCACCGTAGGTACCTTATTCTAAAAAAGAAACAACTACTACTACAATAGTATAGGCTAATCTTAATAGCTTCTAATCACAATCACTGTAATTAAATGTATAATGTAATATTCTAGCTGTATCAGAGTTTGGTTCAGCTAGAATACTATGAAACATACCGACATCGTATAAATTTAATTTAAATTTATTTATAAAATGGGCTCTTTTATCGGCATACCTGACACATTCCATTAGTAGATGGAACACATCATCCTTTTTAGAGTTCGAAAAAACTCTTATACAACAGCTTTGACCGTCCGTCCGTCCGTCCGTGCGTCCGTCCGTCCGTCCGTCGGTCCGTCCGTCTGTTATACAACTTTCAATCAAGAACCGTAAGAGCTAGAGACTCGCGGTCAACGCCATTCGACTTAGCATAGTCGATATATTCCCGAAATTACTATGACCTTTGACCTCTGATATATTCTTCTTCTATTACTTGAACCATTTTTTCGAACTCTAAGACTTACAGCAATTCATTGCCGATTCCCACTTGTTATTGCATACGTCACAATTAGTCGAGTCTACCTTTTTCATTAAGTACGCAAAGCTTCTACCAGGAATGTGTCCGGAACGTAATCTATACGCGATCACGATTTACTTTCGATTTAATTTAGACGCAGCAAACCACAGGAAATGAAGAGGTTCATATTGAATGCATTTATACCACATACCCTTCAGTTTTG
The DNA here is from genome assembly GCA_930367265.1 of Catocala fraxini. NCBI lineage: Eukaryota > Metazoa > Arthropoda > Insecta > Lepidoptera > Erebidae > Catocala > Catocala fraxini. The sequence goes on from OV884029.1 coordinate 21,103,482, forward strand.
ACCGCTCATTAAAATATTCCTTAAATATTTCTAATCATTTAGATTTATATTTCGTTAAAACTATATAGCTAGGTAAAATATTTGTTTCCTGTCCCTCTAGTGTAGCATTCTTTGCTAAGCTGTCTACCTCTTCGTTTCCCGGTAGCTCGATATGAGATGGAACCACTGTGGTGCCAAAGTTATATCACTACTATAAGCTCTGTTTATTTAATTTAAAATACTGTATGCTATCGAAATACTTCTGTTACCAGAGGCACAACGCACGATGTGCAACGGAGCACTTTGCCTATTCGTCATTATAGATACTTTAGATATATTTAAATTAGCAGCGTAGGATAAGGCCTGTGACACCGCAAAGAGCTCAGCAGACATAATAGATACAAGTTTGATTTTACTTTTTAATATTTTATCATTGTTAGATATTGGGTTTGACCGTTTGACGTTTTTGAACCATCGGTGTAAATGAAGTAATATCCATCATATTTTTGTTGTACCTCGTGTAGTACCTCACGTTTCAAAATCTCACGGTCTGCGTACTGCGACTTTCATCCCTTTACACTATCTAAACTTACTGTTAACTATATTTTTCAGACTGATACTAGACAAACTAAAACTCCCATACATATGAGCACATTTTAGCTCCATCATGTAAATTGTCCAAAATAGACATTACCTTATCTACAAGAACATTATTATATGCACCCTCTATATCTAAAAAGCATGCGATGGTTGGGATATTTTGCGTAAAACCAATTTGAATACTTGTAATAAGACGAGCCAAACTGTCCAGACACGATTGTCCTCTCCTAAACCCTATTGTATTTAATAAATAATAAATAATATTCTATCACATACACACAACACCATCTAGCCCAAACTAAGCAGAGCTTGTACTATGGGTACTAGACAATGGATAAACATACATATATGCTTTTTTTTTTTGTAAATACATACATATTATACATAAACACCCAGACCAAGACAAACATCCATGTTCATGCACACAAAATGTTTGACTTGTGCGGGAATCGAACCCGCGACCTCAGGCGTGGCAGTCGGTTACACTAACCACTACGCCATCGAGTCGTCAAGTATGAGCATTTGATGATAAAATACTATTATGTTCCGTAAACCACTCTAAGCGTCTAGCAAGCATCAAGTGGAAAATTTTGCACAGACACGAGATTAAGGCAATAGGTCGAAGCTTAGAGTTTAAAGTACTATTATCTTTAGGTATTGGCACGATCTGTTTCTTTCTCCATTGAATAGGAACATAACCAGTCCTATATATAAGATTGTACAATTGAAGTAGCACTTGTTTGCCTATATCGGGCAGATTATAGATCATAGAATAGTATATACCGTCATGCCCAGGTGAAGTATCCTTGTGCTTAAAACAGTGCTCCATTTCCTGTAGAGTAAAACTCGAGTCAAGTTTGAGATTCGTCGATGAAAATGTTCTTGGAGAGTCAGTTACCTAATCGGGTGCTAAAGAACACAAAATATCTAGTTTAGCCTGATAGGAGGTATATGACTTAGCTTGTCTAATACCCTTCATCCATCTCATTTTACGCCACATATCTGATAAGGAGGTAGATTCGTTGATACTGTCACAATAGTTGTGAAAGCTCTGAGATTTGGCTCGCCTTACTATGACGTAGGCACCCGCATAAAAGAACGCATAGCTGATATAAAACACCAACGCTCGTTGAAGTCTGCAGTGTGTGAACATATGCAACAGGGGACCAACCACTACTTGAGATTTGACAAACCACAGATTCTCGCTAAAGAACACTGATTCCTACTAAGGATGCTTCGCGAGGCTATTGAAATAAAAAATCATCCTAATTTTAATAGAGACGATGGTTGCTATGTACCACCAGCTTGGGATCCAGTAATTCGAATAGTCAAACCCAAGAAGAAGCAAACCACAGCTGGACTTCATGATACTTTGAGTTCATTCTGCGTAAATAGAAACACCAATGATTAAATTATGTTCGGGTACTTTGAAATAACTACACAATAATTACACTAGAACATTGAGACAACTACCATCTTAGTCTCCCCGTAACCATGGCTGCTGAAAAGCAACAGAAACGTCGGGGAAAGTGTAAAATTAAATTAAATCTAAATAGTTTTAATAATAATTTAATTAGCTTAAAAATTTGTAACGTTTAATAGTAGTAGTAGTGTAACAGTTTTCAAAATTATGTAGGTTATAAAGTGTCAAATAAACAACGCGATAAAATCCGTATGTAGTAGTTTAATTTCAATGAATAATATTCGCGTAAACAGAAGACAATATTATGTAAAATATTATAATATAAAAGCAGTAACCATGCAATTACAATTAGTACAAAATAATAATAATAAAGAAAAAGAGAAAAGCGACGTACTAACCATTTCGCAAATGAGCTGCAACAGCATTTTTGAATTTCGTCAGAGAATTATTAAATATATCTAAGTCTTCCGAAGCATCATCGTTGTAAGAGTAAGATAATCTGACTATCGGTGAATGCCTACCAAGATTAGTTCTATGGCGTGGCGGTCTAAGTAGCGAGACAGGATGGCGATGGACTCTATGTGGTACATTGATGCATATTTTACTTAAAAGTTCAGAGCAGTCAAACTGGTTATTTAGCAGCTTATACAAAAATACCAAATCAGAGAGAGAACGACGTGATTTTAGAGGAATCATCTTGAAATGAGTAAGTCTATCATCGTAACATTCTCTTGCAGCTCTGTCTCGAAAGGAAAATGACGAACCAGGTTCTTTTGTGTTCGTTCTATTCTAGCTATACGGACTTGGTAGCTTGGGTTCCAACTTACTCCTTACAAGACTATTGTGTGTAAAAGAACTATGGTTGAAATATTCTTGAATACTTTAGCACTCCGAAGAACAAACCCCAGAACCCTATGGGCAGCGGAGACTATCCTATCAAAGTGCTCGATAAACCTCAATTCGCTATCCACGTATACTCCCAAGTCACGAATGACATTCAATTCCGTCAACACGTTTGCCTGAATATTGTAAGAAGTTAGAATTTTGTACGTTTTCAAGTAAATTTAATATGGTTACATTTAGCACAATTGGGATACATGCCATTGTTATCACACCATTGAACCAACCTATCAATATCCGATTGGAGTAACTGTTCATCAGATACATTCTTCACAATACGAGTTAACTTAAGATCGTCTGCAAAAAGATAAGGATTGGAATGTACAAAAATGTCTGTTATATCGTTGATAAATATATTGAAGAAGAGGGATCCTAAATTAGAGCCTTGTGAAATGCCAGAGGATGCTAGAAGTGGAGCGGACTCCTCTCCATCCACCACAACAGATGAAGGCCGAGCACTCAGATATGACTTACACCACTCTAGGGTAGTACTGGTAATTCCCAATGGCTGCATTTTACGCAATAATATGCTTTGGTTGTCAAAAGCCCTGGTGAAGTCAGTGTATATTGCATCAACCTGCTCACCTCGATCCACTGCGGCTGTTAGATCAGTAACGTAATGTACAAGATTTGTATTAGTAGACCTTTTATTTCTAAAGCCATATTGCCTATTAGATAATTTATGTCTGACGTGATTGTACAATATTGTATACACCAACGATTCAAAGATTTTTGACGCGGTGGAAAGAATCGAAATAAGACGTTAGTTCGATATAATGTCTCTTTTACCAGTTTTGAATATAGAGCCAATATTTGCACGCTTCCATGTTGTAGGGAATACACCTAATCTGAGGGATATATTGTATATTGTTGTGAGAGGTGCTGCAACAGAACGGGCACATCTAGACCAGAAGGATTGTGTTATGTTATCCGGCCCTGCACCTTTGGCTAAGTCCAGCTTAATAAGTCGCTTCTTCACTTCCTCTTGGAGCACCGAGAATTTACTGAGTTCATAATTTAGAGTAACATCAGGGTGATTTAATTGCATTTCATGGGTAGTGGGATCGTATACCGAAGTAAATTACTCTGTGAATAAGTTGCAAATGTCTGTAGTATTATCAGCTAATATGCTATCATTTTTGAGTTTGTTGTCATTTTTGAGGGTAGGAAGAGCTCGAACTCCGTAAATTTGTTATGTGTCCAAAAGTGTTTTGTATTTAATCGCATTTTCTATATTCGCTATATAACCATTGTAACAGTGTCTAATTAGTATTCCACATTATTTTCTTAAGTAATTAAATTCAATAACGTCCATAGGATTGTGATATCTTTTTATCCTATTGCAAACTTTTAATTTTAGTTTTAGCATTTTTGTAAGGCGATATGAGTACTACGGTGGATATCTGCCTTCAGATGTAATTTTTTTGGGAACATAATTTTTTATAAATCTCTTTAACTATTGAATAAAATTTGTCTAACATTATATTCACATCTAGTCCAGCAGGAGAACCAAGTTCCTTTTCCCAATTAATTTGATCTAAAGATTTGTTAATGTTATCGTAGTTAGCTTTAAAGTAATTAAACTTTTTGTATGCTTTTGATTTGGTTATAGATTAAGCTTGTAAATTGAGTATGAATTAAATGGCTGGGTGATACTTATCAATTTCTCTGATTGGATTCTTGCAGTTGCTTACTATAATTTGATCAATATTGGTAAGAATTAAATCAAGGATTTTACTTTGAAAGTTTTTAATCCAATTACACTGATTAAGATTATTAAGAGCAAAGAAATCAACAAAGAGATCTTTAATATTACTAGAAAGAGATTTAGATGATATAAGACATTAGGATTTAGTGATATACATTCGATACAGCTTAAGTTGAAGTCCCCAATCATCAATACCGCACTTCGTGAGTTAGCTCCTATCACTGAATTACAGTTTTCTATGAAGTGTTCGACTTCTTCTCTGTGCAATGGTGAAGGCAAGTAGACCGCACACACTATCAGTGCATAATTTTCATACCTACCCTGTTGTAATTGGATGGATACCTATAAAAATAAGAACCAATTATGGAAAAAGAAGTATAACTTTTGAAGGTATTAAACTTTATAACAGTCTTCCCTCACATGTAAGAAATGTTAGCACATTTAACTTATTTAAGTCCACATTATCTCGTTATATTATAAACAACCGCTCTTTTCTCACTTAAAATATATTAATTGTAATTTCATTAAATATTTACATAAACGTTTCAGACGACCATTGTATGAAATTCTATTATCTTTAAGCTAAAATAAGTTCTCATGTAAGTGGCTTATGAGTCTTTTTGAGAATAAATTCTTTAAATCCTCACAGTTAGACTCCCAATCAGACAATTTTTTTGACACTGCTATCAAAACTCCATCCCTCTTTTTTTTTTGGTTAAATAAGGAAGTATCACGGTCCCTAAGGTAAGCCGTATAGTCATGATTAAATAACTCACAATCGTATATATCGCTAGAAAACCAAGTTTCTGTGAAGACATATGACATATGTGATATCGTACTCACTGTTATATATCTGTTGACGAACATCCACAATACTGATTCGAAGACCCCCGTATTCTGGTAATAACATTTAATCGCGGTGATTGTAACGGTTTCGGATGATTTTGCTTAGCTGAGTGACAGTAGTTAGTAAGTTCTCTGATCTATGCTTGGGGACACACTGTAATTCTACATTATTAAAGCGAGCGTACTGTTCAAGCATCTTCATCCGTTGTGAGACATCCATCACAGATTTCCGCAAAACTTTGTTCTCGGACTCCAGTTTCATTATCAAGTTAGAGCTTAGCACTTTTAAGTTAATATAATAGCCTTAAACCGCAGTTAGGTACTTACTTTAAATGTAAACTAACTCTTTCAGATGTAATTCTGTTTGAATTTCTTTACATATATTATTATTATCTCTTTCCTCGAGAAAAGTTTGTACCTATTTCACTCTCGAAAGCGAAATTTGAACATATTATAAGTACGAAATAGGATTTTTGTGAAACAATTTCACAAAACTTGACAAATATTTAACGTAATATCTGTACTAAATTAGCACCGTTTTCTTAGCTTCTTTATTCGGAAGTAATGAAAATATAAGAAACAAGTGAGATATGCGAGGATTGTAGTAGATGGAAATTTGTAGTCACTATCTCAAGAGAGATAAATAATAAATAAAGTTGTATTGTCAGAAAAAAGATAAAGAGAAAGAAAAGAGGGTTGGATCTACCTACTTACTATGTATGTTAGAATGTGAGCTAATGTATTTTCTTATTGTAGACAGTTAGGTCTACAGCCGAATTCTCAGCTGCCTGTAGCGGAATTTCTGCGTGGCGTTGGTGAATTACGGCTCCGAGGGACCAGCTCTCTACTGAGGGCTCCCAGGGCTATCTCCGCGTATCTCATAGATTTGCAGTAAGTATTTTTTTAAAACGTATCTAAAGTTGGTATATTAAAAATCATTTACAATATTTTATTAATTACTAGATTTTGCCCGCGGCTTCGTTTGCGTGAATGTAGATTAGGTTAGTAATATATTTTTTACTGGATTAAAGGTACCTACCTTATGTCTGTTCCCTTGGCAACGTGTATGCGAAATTTCATAATTATCGGTCAAGTAGTTCAGGCGTGCAAGCGTAACAAACAAAAAAAGTCACATTCGCATTTATAGTATTAATATAGTTCGGATTATATATTTTGATAACCTAAATTATACTATTGTAAAGATTTTGAAACACAAAAGTAATCTTTGTTATTCTATCTTTCTTTGATATTCTTATCCAATCTTTATAATTACTTACCTACTGTACCTGTACTAAAAGTAAGCGGTTGCTTATGGTCGCCCATTTGTAAATAAATGTGTTTTAGGCCATTTTCCTTACGCACACCCGTTGGTGGGTAAACTCATCCACGGGGTTAACTGTAATGGTATCGACTGTGCGCATCTCAAGAGGCATTACATAATTACAATATGTCCGTTTGGAGCTGAATTACTTATCAATCTAAACCGAAAACCCGCTACAGTTAAGCAGATATTATTTATTCAACCTGCTATGTTGCTTCCATATTTTTGTTGCTCCTAACGAATATTCATTATTAAGGAACGTGTGGCTAGCATCTTTACAATCTACGTAACTTGTATTAAGGTAGATAATTATTTTTGTATTCAATTAGGTAAGAAAAGCTTTTTGTTTCTTTAAGTAAATAATGATATCAATAATAGCGTGGTTAGAAGCATACTGGAGTATTGTTGCAATGTCTGGAGTCCACATTATCAAGTTCACATAGATAGAATCGAACGAATACAGAAAATATTCCTATAGGTACCACTTATCTTATATTATCTTATATACGGAGGCCAGTCAGTGCAGACCGGCGACACTTCTAAAATCGGCTCCAAAATCTATACTTTAGCTATCTCCTAATGAATGTACTGCATCAGCCACAACGTACACTTCAGAGGGAGATGCCTGAAGTCTTCGGGGTTTGAATATGCCAATCCCATCGGACCTATTTTCAATCCAGCCAACGCGTCACATTCACACAGTAGGTGCTATATAGACTCGCCCTTTTCACCACAGGCTCTGCAGATCAAATTGTTTGCCAATCTTAATCTGCACAGGAAGCCGTTGGTGCCAAAATGGCCAGTGAACGCTCCTGTGAGCAGGCGTATTTGGCCCTTGTTGTACCCATAGAGCTTCCGGATGAAGCCACTGGCTTTGTTTGCAATTAATTTCTTGGAGTGTTCCAGACTCCTAAAGGCCATCCACTCCAGCCTGTGTTTATCATTGCCATGTGCATTCAAAGCTGCCACTTATCTTACACGGATGTCAAAGCGCGTTCTCTTGCCTCTTATACTTCTAGACTTCAATATTATAAGATGCGATCTTTAAGTGCCCGTAGGAAAATCACAGATGTTTATGATTATATTAATTCATGGTTCTATAGATTCTCCTGAACTGCTGACAAACAATGAACGATATAGGTATGTATTCCTCGTCCAGGTAACCGATTATTGAACAGAAAACATTTGTACTATGACATAACCGCACTAATATAGGTCAAAATTCACTACTGTACCATATGATGTCATTGGCAATCTCTATCCGTTATGAAATAGATATCTTTACTGGTTCCGTAGCCTACGTCAAATACCAATTGCATTAGCCCTAGTATTGCATAACACTTCATTATTGTAATCTTCCAGTATTGTTAGTGTTATTAATTAATTGTTTTGTGTTTAACTGTCTGAATATTATGTGTATGTTATATTCACATCTAGTATATGTAAATCTAAAATGATTTCAGCTGAAGTCCCATAGGACTTGAGCTTCAGTTTATCATACGTACATATGGCAACCTTAATTACATTATAGATAAATTACACATAATTTCACCTATTCATCTTTGCTTGCATATTTTAAATTAGGCCGTGTATTGTAATTCTAACTAATTTTATAAATGAGAATGTGAGTTTGTTTGTTACGCTTTCACGCCTTATTTGAAAGAATCATATACGATAAGCTGTACTCTTAACGAAAGCACGCTTATATCTTCTATATTTTTGAATATGTCAAAAGCTTTTGACTTCGTGAACCATAAACTACTTCATTACAAACTGAATCTATATGGTATAAGAGGAAATACGTTGAAATGGCTCGAAAGCTACCTAAGTTGCCGCCTACAATGCGTGGAGATATCCAGACATACCGCATCTGAAAAGACGGTATACAGGTCCCCGTATCGTCAAAACTGCTGTGGAGATCCCCAAGGCAGTATATTAGGACCCTTCTTGTTCCTATTTTACATAAATGACATGCCCATGCCATGACGTGTCTTTTTTTCTTAAAACTCAGTTTAAAAATAAAATGCTGCTAAAGATCAATGCAAATACAACTATAACGATTACTAAATCTATTGAATCGTTAGTTTAAGCAGTAGTTTATTTGTTTAATATGATTGTGTTTGTGTAAAAAGTCATATCAAGATTGTTTACCTTTAGTTAAGTACCTAACCAAATAGAGTATAGATTCGTTTATGTCTTAAGCAAAATTACGCACGTGACTGGTATTGATGCCGCATTATATGCATATCATGGATGTTTCCTCCATTCTGCGTTATGCCCTTATAATATGGGGTAATTCTATTGACATCAATAAAGTTTTCCGAGCCCAAAAACATGTGTTCGTTTAATAGATAAAGCCCAACCGTTAGACACCTGTGTACCTATATACCTATACCTATGTTTAAAAAGTTTAAAATATTACCTCTCCCATCCCTATATATATTTGAAATTTGTATCTTTGTACGTAAACATTTAAATTTATTTGAAATGCATAATGACGTTATACAAAGAAAAAGTAGAAAGATTCATAAGATATTGTTACGTGCTGGGTTCGACGGATAAGAATATAAACAATATTACCGACAAAAACACGTTTTATTCAGACACACAATTAAATTTAAAACACAACAAACACTATACCACACTTTTTCACTGTACTGCTTCAAACTCCGTAGTATTTCCGCTTCCGTTCGCTTCGATGAACACTTGACCGCTTACGATTGTAAAACTCACTTGGCGGTGCGCGTGCGCCCTATTTATACGCGGCTAAAGCGCTTCTAGAGCTTTCCAGCAACGCGGTACTCGGCGTGTAAACAGCACGATGATTCGAGAAAGTACCAGCATTCTCTCTAAGATTCTCGTACCGTACTATGCAGTTCCGTAAGATGTCAATAGATGGCGGTGTAAACTATTAGACGGAACTGCCGAGTCTTTCCCACAATGCCGAGAGATGTCACTGGGCGTAACAATATGTATTCCGCAACAGAGAATTCAACTGTTTTCTAATAATGTCTTCTGTATGGCGATTTCTATTTATAATAAATTACCCGATGTATTTAAAACTTTAAATCTTGTGACATTTAAAAATGAATTATTTGACTTTCTATTAGACAAATGTTATTAATTATTAAACTATCAACGACTTTTTGAATGACAAATTTGATATAAAATTAAGAATCTAATTTAGGTCTACTAACTTAATAACTACTCGACCGATCGTCATGAAATTTTGCATACACTGTCAGGGAAACAGAAAATTACATAGGGTACCTTTCATCCAGGAAAAATACTGTTATAAATGTAACCTAGCCTAACCTACATTTACGCCAGCGGCGCCATGTCTAGTTATTGATAAATTACATATAATTTACCTACGCTTTGTAAGTCGATAGATCGAAAGATGACGCTTATGTAAGTCGTAATAAAGTTGAAGCATTATTGATTACCAGGGAACAAGAGAAGGATCTGACACAAGCTATAACTCTGCCGACCACATCGAAGCTTGGTAAATATTACCCTCGCTAACTACCTACATCCACCCGAAAATTTTTAGTTAAGTACTTATTTAGTTACAGAGGTCGCGAGTTCGGGCCCAAGGCGCGTATCGCTGACTTTTCGAAGTTATGTGCGTATTACTTAGTAAATTATTGGTCACGGTATTAACGGTGAAGGAAAACATCGTAAGGACACCTATGTACATGTCTGAGAGTTCTTCATAATGTTCTTGAAGATACATATGTGAAGTCTGCCAACCTGCACTGGGCCAGCGTGGTGGACTATCATATGGCCTAACCCTTCTCACACTACTACACTAGAAGTGGCCCAGTGGGATAGTTTAAGACCTCAGGGCTGATATTATTATTATACCTTATTCCGAAAGGTTATAAATTTTAAGCCAGCAATATCGATTCAAGTTCAAAGGAAGAGTATGTTCACATAAGTACAGCTAGGTATACTGTTAGTGTAGAGTTAATTTAATTTATTTGCTTTAAGGATCTCCGACAAAAGCTGTACTCATCTTATTCACAAAAGAAAATACAAAGCAAGACATTTGTGTAACACAATTTTTTACATATGTATGTACGTCGTGTGAGTCGTGCAAATAATTTTCGATCAAAGACTCAACATTCGGCGCATTGGATGAGACAATTATACCAGTTAAACCACTTCGCTCTCCGTGCAGTCTTATGTTTTAAAACTTCCATCTATTCTAGTGGCTACAGTCAGTGCAACTCTTCTCCGGCGTACGGCGGAGGGGAGTCGCCCCGCGAGCGCCTCCAGGCACGTGATTCGGCCCGACTACACCGTCGCGGTATATACTGTGCGCATGCGTCGCAAACCGCCATATGAGATGATCGAGCTCACAAACTTTGATGGTACATGTACAACAATTTAAAAAAAATACGTAATGCTTGTAAATAATATCCATAAGTAAGGTATGGAAAAAGCGTAGTGTATATGTATATACATTTGCGAGCAACCACATCAAGTCAACCCTTCACTGCGCATGCCTACACCAATTTCACAAAAATTACACGTGATATTTATGATAACAGTATGCCATCGGAAAGCTTAAGATGTCAGCTTTAATTTGGTGTAATTATTATTGACATCCAATCATTATTTTAAATTAATAATGTCTGAACGTAAGTGTAGGAAAAAAGGGAAATTTAGTACAAAGGGCTGTGGTCGGGTGTATTACATATTAAGCAAAAAAAAATTGAAAATAACATTAAAAAAATATAAATTTAATACTTGGTAATACACCCCTAGCTCTAATTACATATTGCAGTTGGTTTTTCATCGACCTTATTAACTTTTTGACGGTCTCTTCAGGAATGTCGTCCCACTCCTCTAATGATGCTGTCTTCAGCTCTTCTACGCACGAAGGGGCTGGATTTCTGGCCCTTACTCTTCTTTTGAGCTCATCCCATAAGTGGTCAATGGGATTCATGTCTGGATTGAGCGCAGGCCAGTCCATTCTGCGTATTTCGACTTCATAAAGAATCTGCCGAGTGATACGCGACGTGTGACAATGGGCGTTGTCGTGCATTAATACGAAGTCTTCGCCAACAAACCCTGTGTAGGGAACAACATGCTCCAACAGTATGTCGGTGATATAAGGATCAGACGTTAGCCCGCCTCCTCGGTCTCCCCCAGGCACCAAAACAAGCTCGGTTTTTCCTTCTGAGGAGATATCCCAGCCCACATCATGCAAGAACCTCCGCCGTATGCAACTGTTTCAGCGAAACAGCACTGTGCAAATCGGTCGCCCGGACGCCTGTAGACCCGACCTCTACGGCAATAAGGTGTAATCGGCAGGTACATTATCATTACATACAGACAATGCGGTGAGTTCGTCGACAGCTCGCTTAATGTGCGGTGTGGCTCAATCACTAGACGTTCTTGGCCCGGGCTCGCTACCCGTCGAAGCATTGGCCGCAGTACACTACTTTGCAACAGCTTTTGATAAAACTCCGGTAATTATATTCTTTATTTATTTCTAGTGTCTCTTTTGCATACTAGTGGTTATTTTATATAGTGGATATTTAATTCAAGTTCAAGTAAAGATATGCTGGCTATTAAAATTATGCATGCACTTGTCACTTGGACATGAACTTTGGCGTATACAGCCTCTAAATAGCGATGGCTCACATAAAACGTTGGCATTTTAACTTGAAACCTAATATCTGAGAGGGTGGGCACCAGAACATTTCGTTTCGTCGTCGTGTGAGCACGAACCAACTAGTCCCTTTGCCTGATATAGGTACGCCAATAATAAACTATGACTAATTCATTCTGATGATGATCAGATGTGAATCAGCAATTATGATGATTAGCGACTTTGTTAAGGATAGGTCTTGTCTACATATCTAAACTTTGGACTAAATTCTTTCCTCAATACCTGTGGAACGAATTGAATTGCTTATTTCTGCATATTATGGACCATATAACTCATTAGATGTAATGAATTTGACTTTGGAGTTTACTATTTCACGTTCCTTTTCCTCTCCAGCAAACAACAACGGGACAGGGCAATAATGATAGGATTAGCAAGCCAGCGTGGGCGTGGGCAAATGCTAACGAAGAAGCTGCACTCGGATCACTATTGCTGCGACTCGCCGAGGCCGTGCGGCCCATATGCGCTGCTGAACCGAGAGTATTACGAATCAGCTCACCGTGCTATGTTATAGGTCAGTCGCAAATATCACTGTCCAAATTATGTAGCCGTTGGCAGTATATTGACAATCATGCTAAAACCGTTCAATGAATTGATGAAATTTGGTACACACTAGACTGTGTTAGAAGTGGGTTTAGTTCTCAGTGTATAAATAATTTATATATACTTTACAGCCAATAGTTATGTAATACTGTTTCTTATATATCAAAAGTAATGTTTCTACAACCAGCAGCTATGAACAACTTGAACCCTTCACTAGACGGGATCGAGACAGGCAGTGCCAAAAACATTGTGTTTGACCGGGGGACCAAGCGTTGGCCAAGTGATTAAAATAGCTAAAGTTTGTGTTACGTTTCAACGTTCAATGGATTATAAAGGAACACTTCCATGACACAAACCAAGGACAAGTATCTAACTGAGATAATGGCAATATCAAACTATTGCTAAACGTCTAATGGTTTTTTCGCATAGGTATAGTAAACAACTTTACAGGTGACCTTCACGGCAACCTGGGCGCTCTCCTGTCAATGGAATCAGGTCTGTGGGCAGGCGGTGCAGTAGTATCAGCTGCTAGGCTTCTGTTCTTGGGCGACTTCGTAGACCGAGGAGCCCACTGCGTTGAGCTCTTGGCGTATTTATTGGCTGCCAAGATGCAACGACCTGCGGCTGTGCTCCTCCTCCGAGGAAACCATGAGATCAGGGATATACAGAAGATGTTCACGTTTTATAAGTTAGTAAAGAAGAGTGTTTGATTATTTAGCAATGTCCTGATTGGTTTATCTTCCATTAAAGCGAAGGCAATTCTGAAATAAAATTTGTAACTTGCGGTGTAGTTGGTGGTAAGTTTACATTATTGCTTGGTTAAGCTGACGAGGTCGAGAGGGTCACGTGGGCTAGCTTATGCCATTAAATTGCATCCTAGGCGAAGCAGCGTCTGCAACAACAACATTGTCATTTCAACATCAATCTTTTTGACCATGAACCTTTCACTTCTTAGAGACAATATATAGGTATATATGTCAAGATGAAACAGATCAAGCGACTAAAAAAAACACTCGACTAATGTTCTTGTATTATTAATGAATTTTCAGTGAATGCCTGTCAAAATATGGAGATGTGGACGGCCTCAAGATATGGAACGCCGTCAACAATGTGTTCGACACGTTACCTTTAGCTGCTGTCGTCGATGAAAAAGTATTTTCCAACATTTACAATATTTTACTAGAGATATTTATACTGAGATCTTGAAACGTGATAGGTAAAATTAATCTATCTGTTTGGTGGTGTAGGTAGCTTTGTAGAATAAATCAGTATCAAACGTGCAACCGTTTGATACTGATCCATTGCTGTACCTACCTCATCTCATACGCCTGCTAGGATTTAGTGTAGGTAACTCTTAGGTATATACCTACTTACCTATTGTCAGAGGCAGGATTAACCTTGGGCGGCAAATTTTTGCAAGGGCTTGGGCTTGTTTTGAATTTTACTTTTTATACCATACTGACATTAATTTAATTTAGATGAGCTGCTTTATTTATATAATATTACGCTATGAGCCACGAGAACGGAGCAGTAATCATACTCGTGGCCACAACTGCGGAGGATAGCTAGTTGTTTATAAAAGCCAAATTCTGGGTTGGTCATCATTGAAATAACAAAGAGAAAGTAGATTTTTGTGCTAGTAGGTAATCTCAATACAGGGACACAAACTACACGGCGTAGTGGCAAGGCCCATGCATGACTCATGTCGCACTTTACGATTCAGCGATTTCACTGATGGTAGGTAATCTGTGAAAGTAGGTATGATATAATTGTACTGGCACTGGTAATATGAGATCACCAAGAATGATTAAAATTTCTATAAATTTGCCAAGGTTTTCCTTGATAATGTATTGCCATATACAGCAAAACCCTGCCGAATTTCATTATTTTATACAATTTTAATTCATTATTCTTGTTTCCTCGTCAGGTGTTCTGCTGCCATGGTGGAATACCTCCTCCATGGGTGTGTCCACTGATAACGGCCATCGACAAAGTGCCAGTCCCGCTCCCAAGACCGGCAGAGCAGAGCTCCATCGCATGGGAAATCCTATGGAATGACCCTGTCAAGTCAGTTGAAACTTATTGAAGTGAAAATATTGGTATAACGTTTAATATCCTGCTTGTACATCGCAAGAAGAAGGCAGGAATCAGTATGAAATCTCTAAGGATATCTTCTACACTGAAAAGAGACTGGGCCACTTCATAGTTCCTTCTAAGACCCAAGTAGCAGGGCAGTAGGTATATTGTTTGATGAAAATCATGCATGACGTACAAGGTAGTAATCGTAGGTACCTTACACCACAATGGAATGAACATCCATCATTTTTCTTCTGTAGGTACCTTACCTTAACTGTTCTAAACGAATTTTTTTTTACGTTATTTTGAAGTGTAGGTACCTACTAAGCAGATATGTACTTTACAGGTACATATATTTCTATACCACGCTATCTCGGAGGCCAGAAATTTCACGATAAGCAGAACTGTATTTTAAAAACGAGGTACCATCTCCAACAGACCCAACAAAATCACAACGACATTGCAACTTGAGCTGGCTGCAAACGAGGGTTTTGCAGCGAACACCAAGCGAGGCACAGGGCATGTGTTCGATCAGACTGCGCTCGATCGCTTCCTGGCCTCCAATCAGCTGTCGCACGTAGTACGAGCGCACGAACTACATCAGCACGGCTTCATGGTTATTCTCATTTTTTTAATACGTAACTACAGTCTCACGGTTATCTTATATCGCCTAAAGGGTAGGCAGATATGTATTAGGTACACCTACATTTTGCCAGATACAGTTACACGTGTTAGTGGTATTGTATTGTAATTGGACTCCCTTTTCCGCATTTGAACTCCAAGTTGGTCCATTATGCGTGAGAGTCGGCCGGTTATGGAGATAGCCAGCCCAACTCCGCCTAGAAGCACAGAAGATTCCTGGGGTCTTTGCAGGCTTCGCGGAGTGACCCCGGGTTGTTGAGGATTTCCTTACGTTGTGCTGTTACTCCCACACATTCCAGGACTACATGGGCAGCAGATTCTTCGTCAGACATCCCCTACAGAGTGGGCTGTCTATTGCTCCGATCTTGTACAGATGTTTGTTCAGGGGACAGTGTTCTGTTAGGATCCACACGATAGTACGAAGGTCCAATCTTTGTAGGTTGAGCAGGCGGTGTGCCAGACGTGGTGAGATGGCCGGCAGGGCTGCTCACGACTGTCTGCAGTCCGTTGTCCGTGTCCAGCGTTTATTATGTCGGCTCTGAGTGCGAAGCCGCATCCATGTTCTTAGTTGTCAGAATGGTAGAGGGAGGAATGGAGGTGGACCTTCCGTGTTGGTTTCCAATCCTCTTCTAGCCATACTCATCTGATCATAACTCATCTGCAGCATCATTTACCAGTGATTCACTGTGCCCCTTTATCCATGGTAAGGTCACTATGTTTTTTGTGGATATTCTTTCAAGAGCAAGGTGGCATTCGTAAACGAGCCTGGAGTTGCAGCTATTGCTCTCTAGGACTCTAAGTATTGCTGTGCTGTCGGAGAGGATTCTTATCCTGTAGCCTTCAATCCGTCTCCTGTCGATCGCAGTGGCGGCCTCCGTGATGGCCACACATTCGCATTGGAAAATAGAACTGTGTGAGCCTAGTGTGATAGATATATTAATATTGAGATCCAGGGAGTGAACTTCCGCGCCCATTCTCTGTATGGTTTTTGAGCCATCAGTGTAAACTCGGGCCTCGTTGATTCCCGATTGATCTCTCTGTTCCTCATGAAGTTGGATATGGTAGTTCTTTTGAAATATATGTTGTTTGGGGATCTTGTCACACGGGGCGGTGAGCAGTGGTTCGTAAGCTGTAGCTCGCTCT
This sequence comes from Catocala fraxini, assembly GCA_930367265.1. Classification (NCBI taxonomy): domain Eukaryota; kingdom Metazoa; phylum Arthropoda; class Insecta; order Lepidoptera; family Erebidae; genus Catocala; species Catocala fraxini. Next base: position 21,120,343 of record OV884029.1, read on the forward strand.
AAGATCGATGCATGTGGGCTTCTAATGGTTCCCCACTGGCCCTGGTGTTTCAGCCGTATTGCGGCCATAGTCGCTTCTTGTGGTATGTAAAGGTCTAAGGAGGCCAGCCCTAGGATGACTTCGAGGGCGGCTGTCGGTGTTGTTCTCATACAGCCTGTTATTGCTGAGCATGCCGTTCTCTGGAATCTCTGCAGCTCGGTGATGACGTGTTAGTGGTGAGCCTATTGTTGTCTATTAGGTACAATGCGAAACGCAAACTTGCTACTGAAAATTGCTTTGCTCGACTCGCCATTGAACTTAAGACGACTGCACAGCAGTCGTATTGACTGTGTGTATATATGATATATATCTATATACACCTGTTTCCTGTAGGGGCAGGCAGCTGCCACGGATTTCAATTTGTTAGGTGGTACATATATTTCTTAATAATACTTATAATCACAAACAAGCTTATAATCCACTCTCAAATATTTAAGAGGTAGTTAAATATTAATTAGATACTATGATTAGAAAAATTCTGGCCTATAAACGTTGAATAGTAGGTAGTTAAAAATGGCGGGACATAGATCAAAGTTAATCATTGATTAAGACTTGAGAGCTATTTAGTTGAGATGTATCTAAGTATTAGTTAGCAACATTTTTATAAGTAAGGCTGGATACGTGCAAGTTGGTCCTCAGTGCCAACTCCGCGGTCGCTTGGTGTCCGTGTTTTCGTCGTACCACTACTGCGGCGGCACCAACGACTCCGGCGTAGCTCTGCTCGAAGGAGGCAAGCTGAGGTTACTGCGGATCAACGTGGAATAATGGCCGAACAGTAGGTATGTAATATACAACTTAGAACAATTATAATCGATTCACTTATTCGATATTTATTACTTCCCTGTATTATTTTATACCAGGGCCGGCCACCTTGGAAATCTTCTGGAGATTCTACTAATTGTTTGCTAATGTTGTGTTCAATAAAATATACCAACCATTTCAAATTCTTTTATTTATTATTCCGTCACTTAGAAAACTGCTGATAACCTTTGCAGGTGAAACAAAAATTTCTAATTTATAATTATACGGATTAAGTTAGTTTAACTTACATATAATTTTATAATACAACGAGATATCTTAACTCTAGGACTAACGATCTCTCATGACAAAAAGACAGGCAACATGAGCTATTAATAAATACTTTAGGGATTTTGAAATTTAATGGAAAATATAAAGTAATTAAGCACTGATTTCTATCCTCCTACGAAGAAAGTTTAAGGAATGGATAATGTACAAGTTTTACAATTATTTTCACATAACTTGGCGACGATTCACATAGGTACTGATTTGTATGCCTCCATAGAGGTCAAATTCAATCCTGCGCCGGTTAAAATGTTCGTGTCGTGAATAGCCGCGTTATTCTGTTACTGGCGCACGCTACAGCCATAATCTACCTTAAAGATTATAATATTATCTACAAACAATCAGACATCTCCTTACATACGTCGTATACATTATACATAGAAATCTTTTATGCATATAATTATTATTATCACAAAATTATTATAAGATATAGCCTTTGTTCTGTGGTATCACCTGTCTCTATGTCATGGCTTAATTAAAATTAAATGAAGCTATTGGCTTGACTCTAATATTGAGTACTTTAATTTGTAGTTAAATAATACGTGCAGTTCCGATGTACGAATTAAGAATATGGAAAAGAAAATAACAAAAATTATATCTACAATATTGATATTATTAATTTAGGTCACAAGTAACAAAAGATTAATTGTATTCCATAATATATAAAGGTTGAAATACCAATAAAAAATTATTATACCAGTGAATAAAGAAATGGTTTAATTGCTTTTAAAGGTTGACAACATCCAATGTGGTTTATTTTCTTTATATCATACACCTAAATAGCACTTTAGTAGAATTTATATTGATAAGAGATGATAGGAATATTTGTGTGGCAAATATACCATGACTTTAGCTTTCATGTTATTGTATTGTCTATGACAACATTTTTGATTCTTAGACAAGTATTCTTTATTTAATATACAATTTTTATTTAACATATATGTTGTGATAACTATTGATTCGGTTACCCAGCAAGATTTATGAAATCAGAAATTTTGATGTATTTTATATGCTATAGCTTGCGTTGACGCATACAACACGCGCGCCACAACTTGCAAATGATTCGTGTACAACAATTATAATGGCATAAGAAAATAAGCCACGTCTTACAGTTTGCAATATATATAAATTCATCACCACTATCTTTTACTTGGTTTCGATCCAGATACATAGTTTTCCAAAGGTACTTTTGAGTTGTTTAATTTTGCTTTACTGCGTTTGCATTACACAATAAATAAGACTGATCTGTGTAGTTTCTACTCATGTGGCGGACGGGACCAACATTTCCACTCATTAAAAGTGCTATAATGGCAGTAGTATACTTTTTGTTACCTGTAAGGTGGAACACGAAATGTAAACATTACGTCTAAATAGTGGCGATGTACGCTAAGATCAGTTGGCTCATGATCACCACTTGTGATCGTTTTTGTTTGCAATCCCCATCAGCTGTTCTAATTAATAAATCTAACTGGATATATATGTATATATATATACTAAACGTCAAATAGGGTATCAAAAAATATAATTGACAGTGACCATTTTAATAATCTTTATATCTTTGGAGAAACTTGAAGTTCTTTTAATATTAGTTATAACTGAAATCATATTTTGTTTAAAATTAATATTATAACAGTATATTGTTGAAAGGAACGAAATGATGTTCTTAAATAGCAACTTTGCACAAACATACTTATATATAAACAATCATTTCAGACTTAAAACTGACAATTATGTCCAATTATTATTACTTTCTATATTATTGTCAGTGATGTATTTGTGTTTTTTCGATTTATAACTAGTAATAGAAGTACTATCTTATTTATTTTACTGACAAACTTTACTTCACAACTTAATAATTTACTCAATCTTGTAATTTACTGTGGACTTCAGTTACGGTAATCAGTTAAGAAAATAGAATCAATGCATATTTTTCTATGAGTAATAATTTTGAACAGAGATTACATTCCTCTTTTTACTTGTCATTTAAATTCTTGTGTACTGTTGACTGACTACAATATTTATAACCAAAGGAACGATAGATGGCAGGCAGTAGTATAGGGTATTTGACTGTTTATATGTTATTGGACTATTAGACTAATATAAAATATCCTATTATCAAAATAAGAACACAAAATTAAATTTACTTGAAAAATTACAACCTTTTTCGTATTGATCATTAATTCATTAGTCAGACAATACTGGCTTGTGACGTAAAAACGAGAAACGTCGCCAGTCTCGACTTTAGTCCCATATGTTACTAAAAAACGTAGAAATCTCATATATTTCAATAAAAATCATTTATTCTTTTTCTTGAAGCAACATTTTTAATTTTCTCAAATACCCTATCATGTCATTACGATTAAAAAATGCCATAAATTAATACGAGTCCTATATTTCCTTTAGTTTTTTACATTTTCCGCATTACAAGTCATTCTTAATCTGATTAAATTTCTCTTTGATCACTTTACAATTCCACAGTTGTTCTGTAAATCACTGTTTCATTCACACACACATAACGAAGCACAAATACACCACCAACACTAGAGTTTGTGCACAGTAAACCTACAGCAGAAGCTTGCCGGTGAGTATCTCGAGAGCGGCCTTTCGCCTGAGATAAGGCATGTGCGACTGCGAGAAGGTGTACGGCGCGTTACGTGATGAGAACTCCGCGAACGTGCACGCGAACATGCCGCAATCGCTGCCGTTCATTTGTTGGGGGATGTCCTGGGGAAAGAGAAATTGCTATTTATTATTCTGATATTATTTGTATAGTGAGACCTTAAGGGCTGTATTGCGCCTCAAGGTGTTTCTGCATCTAGTCGATCGGCCTCGATCGTATCGTCCAAACGATACAATATAGTATCTCAATCGATAAGGGCGCTCGTGTGTCGCTGCTACACTTAATCAGTCTGACACAATCTGTGTTTACAATAGCATCCCATGTTGTCATGAAATGTTACTCCAAATTGTCATAGCCATGCCAAATTGAGTAACTAGAGAAGCACCTTTAGCGATGAGATGCGAATGTAGAGTGGTTTGCACCATTGTGTCATACCGCCGTCGACGTTCACGGCGATCGCACGTGATATTTACACCGGACAATGTACGGTATAAGCAGATGTGTCGTATTTTATCTCAGTAACATAAAAACATGGCAATAGTCTAGGTAGTTTAGATTTTTGCCCTACCCAGCACTTTCGAATTAACAATAATTAATCTAACTTACTCTAAGACACTCTGCTTTCCACCCGCTGTTGTCGAATGGCGCTCCCTTCTTGTCTTGGTGCTCGTCTTTCAGGTACTGCATGAGCGCGTCGAGGCACGGCTGGTTGCGACCTCCCATGCTGTCCAGGTAGGACACTTTCTTCGCACGGAAGTCTATCAAACTTAGGCACCAATGCACGCCCAAGTGTACCGGGACCACCATTAAATCATGCGCAAATATGTCTACCTGTAATAGTCATAGCACTTTGATTAGATAGAGTTAATGGATCCTATAATTCTGCCGTACCGATTTATTATGATGATTATAACATAGAACTTCTTTTTTCTTTACTTTTCTAAAACCTTACCATAAAATTACATATGCGTTTATAATTTCCGTATGGAGTTTGCTTTTCGTTTGTTATTGATCTCATGTCAAATAAAACACTAAAACTAAAACATTAACTATTAGGTTAATGTTTGACCTACATGACAAATGGGTGTCATCCGAAAACTAAAGGAGCGGTCAGTGCGTGAATGCACCCGCATACATCTACAATCGGTACTAAATACACATTTTTCAGATTCTTTTTTATCGCTGCCACTAGTTCAAAACTTGCAAGGTTTGATTATGTAAGGCAAAGGTTTGTAAAAGTTAATTCACCTTTCTAGTCCACCGCCTGAGACCAGCCTGTCCACTCTGCATCAGCTTGGGGAAGAAGAAAGTATTGGTGGCATAGACCTTTGGCAAGTCCTTGCGTTCTTCACTTCTTTGCATTAACAGGTTCATGTAGAAGTTTATCACTTCGTCGTTCAGCCAGTTCAGGCCTGATAGAGTTTGTAAATCTCGCCTGCAATGGAAAAAAGACTAGAAATTTTCAAACTGTGTGTGTGTGATGGCTGCTTCTTCGAAACCAAAACACTAAATAATGGCGTTCCACGAAGCTCGATCTTTTGTCAATAAATATCATTGTAATTGCGGATGACGAAAGTATGTGCTTATTGCTAACACAGTCATAACACCTATTTACAAGTGGCTGTACCATACAGAAATATTATTTGAATGGTTTACAAATGTTTTTTTTTGAGTCTGGGTGTACTTTGTGTCCCTTAATTGCATGTTTGCAGAGTACCGTCGTCACCAGCATTTGGTTGTGGTTTTAAAAAGAACGAAATACTATTTGTGAATGTGATGAGCAAATTCGAGGTGCGAGAGGAAGCCACCTGGGATTAAATATAATGACTATCAAAAAAACTAATTGCACAACAAAATATGCTTACTAAAGTATATCATAACGAGCACCTATACGCCTCAAATCACTGCATTCCGTCTCAGAAGGGTTAGGTCATGTTAGGTTCCTTCTTAAACCCATCCAAAAATAGGAGCCCCGCGAAGCGGGACTCGTGGACTTAGTTTCTATAATAACTAAATAAATATAATCTCTTTAAAATATTTTAATAAGCATATTTTGCTGTGCAATTAGTATTTTTGGTGGAACAAAGGCAAAAAATTGAGGAACAGTTAAATACTACCCCTTAATAATTGCAATCAAACATACCTGTGTATTCTTAGGTTGAATTTCTCTACAAGTAGTTGTCCGGGTGGGCCAGGGCCCAGTGCTCTATTAACCAATTTCTCTTGCTCAGGCGTCAACGGCGGCAACTCCACCGTCGGTTGAGGCTCCTCAAAGATGCTCTCCGGTATACTTAGCTCATACTTCAGCTTATGCTCCAAGTGGGCTATCTTCTGTTCACTATTCACTTTAGATATGATATCAGACTCTCGTCGTGCATCTTTAAGTTGATCTTGAGTTGCTTGCCTTTTCTTTTTGTATTTTGTATCTAGTTTGGCAAGCCAGTCTGTTGATGTGACCGCTTTGTCCCTATATGAATCTTTTAATGTATTAATAGGGTCAATTCTCACTGAAGATGTAGATGATTCCGAAGGCACAATTTCTACTTCTGAATCTGAGGAATTTATTGAAGCAACTGTTATTGGATCATATTCCTTTGTCGCATCATTCTCTTTGTCTGCTAGAAGACCTTTCTCAACTAATTTGATTTCATGCAATGCATTCTTTTGTGACCTCTGTGTCAGTCTAAATGATGCTGCATCTTCTGCTAAATTAATAATATCAATAGGCTTGCCAAAATTAATGGGTTTCATTGAGCCAGTCACCCTCTTTATGAGCTCTTGGTAATTTCTCTTTTCATCTAAATTAAATACTTCAGACAGTGTTGACCTTGCATTGCCGTTAAGTCCTAAAAACCTATTTCTTGTATATGATGAGAGATTTGCTGTGGGCTTAGAATCTTGTAACCATCTGGGAAGCGGTGTAGGTGGTTTTTTATATGACTTAGTTATGCCAGGAGGTGCTTTGAATTTGCTTAAAGTTCTGGGTGACATGTTTAATATTTTTCTGTCGGCTGATCTGCGGCTTAATTTGAGATAGACTGGTTCATCCTCAGCGGCGTCTAAAACATCATGACTGTTCTGAGATATGAAGTATTTATATGGTTTGGTCGGTGGCGGAGTCGTCACCTTCTTTACAAAGATCACGTCATCATCATGCTGGTTATGATCATGATCATCCTCATCTAGATCTATGTATACTTTTGTTGGCTTCTTTGATGGTTTCTCTTTTGCTTCTAGCCATGTCACCTGAAACAATTGGTTTTTTAAACCAAAAGGCATAAAACAAAAAATAAAGGATCCATAATGGTATTTTAATTTTAGATAACAGCAGGTCTGGTTTGGAGCCTGTTTTGCTTGTCTGTTGTGAAATTCTCAGTTAAGAGTCAGCAATAGTCAGCAATAGTAGAATTGTGAGTTACCTCTGCAAATGCTATTGGGGATATTTAGGAGCATATAATCTAGTAATAGTATGTGTTACTGCAAGAATTATCATCATTTTTAGAAATCAAATATGAGACTCCATAGTCAGCAGTCACTCGTTCTGATTAAAGCAAAAAGATTTGACTAACAAAAATAATAGTTTACTAAATTACTGCTATTTTAGCCCGTATCTACAAACTAACATGAATTTAAAAAATAAGATGCAATATAGTCAATTGAAACTGTGGCTACTGACCTATAAAATCAAATATATTAGATTTGTACACATGGATTATTAGGATGCCTCATTAACTCTCAAAAGAAAAATAAAGGTAAATAACAATGTATAAAAAAGATATAGAGAAGACATAACAGATCTCAGTAACAAAATCAAGCACACAGTCACATGTATTTCCTCTTGCCTTACTTATGGGTGTTTAACTTACTGGTCTTCAAACACCACGGTCATATGCTAGAACACAGACAGAGTGCTATAGAGAGCAGTATGTATGTAATCAAGAAACTAGACAGTGATAGAAAATATCTACAAAAATTAGGGCATGCGTGGCAGACATCCTTAGTAAGATAGACCAAATGTACTGTAAATATATAATAGCTCCCAGGATAAATAGAGCAAAATCTCGACAGAATGACACCCTAGAAATGACAAATGAATAAAGGTTAACAATGCGAATGATGGAAGGCTAAACTCAAACTTACTGTAGGTGCAAATGGAGAAGAATTGCAAAGAACAGAAAGTGATGAAAATATAAAAGGCCTTTGCCACGTGGCAGACTAAACTAAACGATATATTATAACAACAATAAAAATTTGTGTAAGAAATGATTTTGATATGTAAACCTGGCAAAAGCACTACAAAGGGTAGTGTGTAACTTCATTCTTTTTTAGCAACACAGTATTAACCTTTTGACCGCCACAGCATAAAAGTAGCGCCATGCCCCTGACGCCAGGCGATGACTAATAAAGTTATAAACAAACACAAAAATCTTAATTTTGTTCTTAAAACATGTTATTATTTGACAGTGGCGTGATGGGCAAGTTTTCGTTTGTCGGCTATACCTGACCGTGGCAGTCAAAAGGTTAAAGGGAAAAAACATCTATATTTAAGTATACCATACCATAAAGTTAATTTAGCATTTGTTTTTTTTAATGTTGGGTCAGTTTTATAGGTAATACCTTGTGTACACATTAGAATAAGACCTCATCTACTATGATAGAATAAGGTCCTCTTTTTAAAAATATCTGGTATCTGAGTGTAAATTTATTAACCTATTGACTCACAGTGGCATACTGGTGGCCAGACACAATTAATTCTCAATCATGTCTGGCATTGCAAGTATTGACAGTATAATTGAATGAATTTGATGATAGAAACAACAAAACTTCAGACACAATGTTTTTATCATTATGATTCAATGTAGTGAAGCTAATAGATTACCTTAGCCTTAATAAATAGGTAAAATTGTATAACATACCTCTTGCTCATCATTATCATCATCAACCACAGCATGTACCACTGGCCTCACAGGAGTATGCATCCTTGGTTTCCTTGCCGGTGTTGAAGGTCCATTTTCTGAGAGCCCTACTAGCTTAATTGGTACTGACCGGATTCGGCTTTTAGACTCATTAGGAGTTGATGTGCTTGGGTGGCCAGCTTCTATCTGTATTGGCACATATCTTACATTTTTACTACTGCTTGCTCTATCTTCCTTCCCCCAGGGATCTGAAAATAAAAGATAAGCTTACTAAAAACAGGAAGAAAACTTAACTGTGGCAGTGACAGTAACTTGCAGTCAAAGCATTTTGCCTTATTAGAAATCTTTTATCAAAGATTGGAATGCTAGCATGCGTTCAACATGTTTCGCTGAACTCATTCATGACATGTTAGTGTAATTGTAGAATAAAGAGTGTACCAGATAGACTTTACTCAATATACAACTAAAAACATTATATGCCTTGCCTTATTCTGAAAACTGTGGTATTTAAATGAATTTAGTTGATTTTAGAGGATTGTCTGATGAATCTATCATCATTTCTTCTAAAGGTGTATAATATCTCAGGCATCAAATTACTCTTGTTAGGTGAATTAATATTTGGTATAATTTTGTATCCAAATAAAAAGAAAATTATGGGATTGCCTGCCCACACAGCATGAGTATAAATTATAAGATACACTTGCTGTCAAAGTTATTCATAAAAATAAATTGTAAATATATTTAGATTAACATGTATATTTGCTACAATACAGACAAATTACACATTCGTCATTTTAAGTGAACAAAAACAGTGATAGAGTACATACAGTATTTATTTAAAAGTTTACACATAGTTACCCATAGTGTTGTTGTTTTAGTCTCAAAGTCCCTTGCTACATAGCACTTCGATACTTTATAATGTCAACATAAAATATATTTTTTTACAAGTCATTTTGAAGCAGGATAACGCATTTCAATATAGTAAACAGTGTGGCTACGCAGGTAAGCTAACAGTCTAGGTTACTTCACTTATAAAACCCATGTTTACGTATCAATAGCGTCACATACATACCGTTAGATGACATTATGTCAGGAAAACTTGTTTTCTTCAACTGCCTAAGCTTTTTGAGGGCCGGTGTATCATCGTCAGATGAGAATTCATCGTCCTCCCTGGAACACAATAAAAACGTGTATAGCTGCTTTCCGCGTAAGTTTTTTCATGCTTTATCATAGGAACCCACTTCCAAAATTTTGATGCAGCCTGCAGGGTTATTCTAAACATGATGTACCGCCTATTTCAGGCTCATATAAACGATTTTACACCGACTTTGCCGCCATAACAGACTAATGTTGTAAACATGTAATGTCATACCTGTCTCTTTTGAAGCTTGTTCTTATCGGTGGATGTTCGTCACCTAGACCTAAAAGACTTCGCACATAAGCCACAATGGACTTCATTTTAAATGAACTATGTTTCCATCACCTATTTTGGTTGTATTTTTATCGTAAAGCTGAAAATGCTACTCAACCTCATGAAAAGACAACTGTGCAACACCATAGACTATGGATAAAAGTTTTTTGTGGCTTAGTGAAAGCTTCGTTTCTGTAACAGTGTCAAATTCTAGTTATAGTATATTGTCTACGATTATTTTAGTCGATTAGTTATTATCTGATTTTATAATTAGAAATATACAAAGTAGTCTCATGACGTCCGCCAAAGAGGTGTTGAAAAGAAGTAATGAGATGAGATGCGCAAGCTAAAAACAAGTTAAAATATATTTTTTTGTTTCCTGTACCATCATTTAATTGATTCTTTGCATCTATATAATCGATTATTTTAACAATGCAATATATTATATAGCAATTTCAACTTCCTAATCGATTTAGTGTAGTGTTTTTTTATATTGAATTAGGTATAATTTTTCGCCTTTTTTACCTTGATTTCTCATGCCTAGGCTAGTAAGGCTAGGGGGAATGTCAAACTCCGCTAGGTTATTTGTGTTCTGTGGTCAAACTGCACTGCATGGACGTACAGCAAAGAGACGTACAGTCAGTGTGACCATTTGTGGCAGATTTCTGCCATTTTGGCAGAATTCGCTCCTAAATTTTGTCTGTGGCAGATCATGCTGACGATTTACAAAAGTGGCAGATTTTGGCAGATTTAAAAGAATTCAAGTTAATTTTAAAAATTTCCTTATTTTATTTAGGAAATCACCGATTTTGACAATTCCGAAAATAATTACATTAGGTATAATTTATAATTGGATTACAAATGATTTTATCGAACTGGCAATTTCTGTTTCATGGCTAGATTATGCGGGGATTTCCCGCTTATTCTGTTTTTATACAAGTGCGTCATATGATTATGAACTGTAATTAAACTGGGACACTGTCCCAGTTTAATTTCATATTTATTATTAATAATTATTATTATATTCATATTCTTATCTCCTTTATTGATTTGTTTTCCAATAAACTTTTGATTTTACCTCATTCTCTATTGGTGTGTATCGTGTCCACACACGATATGATTAATTATTCGTTACATAGAACCACTTCTATGTAACGAATAATTAATCATAAAGAGAAAATACGAGCGTTCTTATCGACCTGAGTGGGAGCAAGATCCCTTGCTTTCTTCTTGGTTGTCGAGGGCTAAGGATAACCAAGACTTTGCATTCTGTAAAGCTTGCAACTGTAAATTAATTACCAGATTATCTTCTTTAAAAGAGCATGGATTATCTCAGATACATAAAAAGAATATAATTGGGTATAGTGGCCAATCATCAGTAAGTACTTTACAATCAGTACATCAAATATTTAATCAGATTCCGAGAATGTTTAAGATTATTTATTCTATTAAACTGTTTCAGATTCAACAGTTTTTTAAGAAATCTCCTTTAGAAGAGGAAGTGAGAAAGGCGGAACAATATTTTCTGCTATGCTAATGAAACAAAATTTATAATGATAATAATAATAAAACGTTTATTTCAGATTTTAAATTCCTTCAAGATAAATAAGGAATGTCAAGAGAGTCAGCATTATAAAAACATTCTACCACATACACATACATATATCAAAATATCAACAAAATAACAAAGAAACAAATTAGAAAGAAAATATTATAACATTGAAATAAAATTGGATTTGCATGTCATAAATAAATATCATAAATCAGTTCATTACGTTCTAATTGTCAAAATATAAATACTTAATCACTAAAACTAATTCATAACATAAAATTACATAAATTTAGATTAGTCCTGTTATTATATGGGTCCACTTACATTGTATTGGACGGTCAAACCGAGAATCATTTTTAGGATGCTGTTGCTACTGTCTCTCAAACGCCTTAACAATGAAGCCACTTTATTACGTCTTATGGCGTGATAGCCATTTGTGTGAGCTTCGGCAAACATTAAAGACGCACTGCAATAGGGAGGCAGCCCCATCAGCATCCTAAATATGTTATTATATTGCACACGTAAGACACTGGCGGCCCGACGGGTATGACTTACCCATAAGCTGCTTGAGTAAAAGGATTGGCAATATGCCTTAAACAGGGTGATTTTAACTTCAGTAGAACATCGTCATATGATTATGAACTGTAATTAAACTGGGACACTGTCCCAGTTTAATTTCATATTTATTATTAATAATTATTATTATATTCATATTCTTATCTCCTTTATTGATTTGTTTTCCAATAAACTTTTGATTTTACCTAATTCTCTATTGGTGTGTATCGTGTCCACACACGATATGATTAATTATTCGTTACATAGAACCACTTCTATGTAACGAATAATTAATCATAAAGAGAAAATACGAGCGTTCTTATCGACCTGAGTGGGAGCAAGATCCCTTGCTTTCTTCTTGGTTGTCGAGGGCTAAGGATAACCAAGACTTTGCATTCTGTAAAGCTTGCAACTGTAAATTAATTACCAGATTATCTTCTTTAAAAGAGCATGGATTATCTCAGATACATAAAAAGAATATAATTGGGTATAGTGGCCAATCATCAGTAAGTACTTTACTATCAGTACATCAAATATTTAATCAGATTCCGAGAATGTTTAAGATTATTTATTCTATTAAACTGTTTCAGATTCAACAGTTTTTTAAGAAATCTCCTTTAGAAGAGGAAGTGAGAAAGGCGGAACAATATTTTCTGCTATGCTAATGAAACAAAATTTATAATGATAATAATAATAAAACGTTTATTTCAGATTTTAAATTCCTTCAAGATAAATAAGGAATGTCAAGAGAGTCAGCATTATAAAAACATTCTACCACATACACATACATATATCAAAATATCAACAAAATAACAAAGAAACAAATTAGAAAGAAAATATTATAACATTGAAATAAAATTGGATTTGCATGTCATAAATAAATATCATAAATCAGTTCATTACGTTCTAATTGTCAAAATATAAATACTTAATCACTAAAACTAATTCATAACATAAAATTACATAAATTTAGATTAGTCCTGTTATTATATGGGTCCACTTACATTGTATTGGACGGTCAAACCGAGAATCATTTTTAGGATGCTGTTGCTACTGTCTCTCAAACGCCTTAACAATGAAGCCACTTTATTACGTCTTATGGCGTGATAGCCATTTGTGTGAGCTTCGGCAAACATTAAAGACGCACTGCAATAGGGAGGCAGCCCCATCAGCATCCTAAATATGTTATTATATTGCACACGTAAGACACTGGCGGCCCGACGGGTATGACTTACCCATAAGCTGCTTGAGTAAAAGGATTGGCAATATGCCTTAAACAGGGTGATTTTAACTTCAGTAGAACATCGTCATATGATTATGAACTGTAATTAAACTGGGACACTGTCCCAGTTTAATTTCATATTTATTATTAATAATTATTATTATATTCATATTCTTATCTCCTTTATTGATTTGTTTTCCAATAAACTTTTGATTTTACCTAATTCTCTATTGGTGTGTATCGTGTCCACACACGATATGATTAATTATTCGTTACATAGAACCACTTCTATGTAACGAATAATTAATCATAAAGAGAAAATACGAGCGTTCTTATCGACCTGAGTGGGAGCAAGATCCCTTGCTTTCTTCTTGGTTGTCGAGGGCTAAGGATAACCAAGACTTTGCATTCTGTAAAGCTTGCAACTGTAAATTAATTACCAGATTATCTTCTTTAAAAGAGCATGGATTATCTCAGATACATAAAAAGAATATAATTGGGTATAGTGGCCAATCATCAGTAAGTACTTTACAATCAGTACATCAAATATTTAATCAGATTCCGAGAATGTTTAAGATTATTTATTCTATTAAACTGTTTCAGATTCAACAGTTTTTTAAGAAATCTCCTTTAGAAGAGGAAGTGAGAAAGGCGGAACAATATTTTCTGCTATGCTAATGAAACAAAATTTATAATGATAATAATAATAAAACGTTTATTTCAGATTTTAAATTCCTTCAAGATAAATAAGGAATGTCAAGAGAGTCAGCATTATAAAAACATTCTACCACATACACATACATATATCAAAATATCAACAAAATAACAAAGAAACAAATTAGAAAGAAAATATTATAACATTGAAATAAAATTGGATTTGCATGTCATAAATAAATATCATAAATCAGTTCATTACGTTCTAATTGTGAAAATATAAATACTTAATCACTAAAACTAATTCATAACATAAAATTACATAAATTTAGATTAGTCCTGTTATTATATGGGTCCACTTACATTGTATTGGACGGTCAAACCGAGAATCATTTTTAGGATGCTGTTGCTACTGTCTCTCAAACGCCTTAACAATGAAGCCACTTTTTTACGTCTTATGGCGTGATAGCCATTTGTGTGAGCTTCGGCAAACATTAAAGACGCACTGCAATAGGGAGGCAGCCCCATCAGCATCCTAAATATGTTATTATATTGCACACGTAAGACACTGGCGGCCCGACGGGTATGACTTACCCATAAGCTGCTTGAGTAAAAGGATTGGCAATATGCCTTAAACAGGGTGATTTTAACTTCAGTAGAACATCGAGCAAAGCTACGGGCTATCATATTCCCTCGGACCGCCAGAGCCCTGCGCTCACGCTCCAGATCGGCGTTATCAGTTAGTTCACCATTAACTACGTGTCCTAAGTATCTAAAACTGGTCACCATCTGCAGCTTTTCACCGTATAGCATAATAGGCGGAACGTAACCGGGCACACTGAGCTTACCTCTGAAAAGCAGTACTTTGGTTTTTAGTACGTTGTATGTGAGACCGTGCTCCTCCGCGTACGACTCGCAAATGGCCAGTAACTTACGCACTGCACCTACCGATGGTCCCAGCAGCACCATATCGTCCGCGTAGCTAATGTTGTTGACGCACACATTATCAATGTGACAACCGGTATGAGTGCTGCTGAGCTCACCGATTAGGTCATTTATATATAAATTGAATAGGAGAGGAGAGGTTAATCCACCCTGCCTAACTCCGCATTCAGTACTATATGAGTCAGACAAAGTCCCCGCCCATCTCACCTGGTTCCGCTGGCAGCGATACCATTCCTTTAGAAGGACTATAATCTCCACCGGCACACCCGCGCTGCCCAGCTTGCCCCAAAGCTTGTCATACAGAACGGTATCAAAGGCTCTAGATAAATCCAGGAAACACGCGTATAACGGTGTCTTCCTGTCCGTATAGTACCCTACAGCCTGCTTAAGACATAATATCGCACTTACCTTTTCGCTTAAATTAAATTTAAAAATGCGAAATAATATCAAAAAGCTTCCACGATTCTGAAATCGCCAAACTATTTTCCTGCAAGTGGACTAAAGCAGCAGTGGTAACGTATAATGTTTTGAAGCCTAATTTTGAAGAGATGCTCGCCGATTTAAAATTGTGTGAAAATATGAAAACATGTAAGCCAATGTTTTCCTTAATCATTGATGAGACCACAGATGTTACAACCACTTCGATGCTTGCAATTGTAACCAAATATTATTCTGAAAAAGATCACCAGGTAAAAACTAAATTTTTAATTTTGTTGACCTAAACGGGGCTTATGCGCAGTCATTGTTTGATGTACTTGCCGGATTTTTGACTAATGCTAACCTTAATATTGAAGATGCTATTGGGTTTGGGGCTGACGCTACTAACGTTATGTTTGGAGAACAAGGTGGTATTTTTACAAAAATAAGACAAGTAAATCCTCATTGCATGTTTAAGTGTGTCTGCCATTCTACCGCCTTGTGTGTATCGCATGCTAGTAAAAACAACATACCGCGGGCTGTTAACCTAATAGTACAGGAAGTTTACGGCTATTTTTCACACAGTAGCAAAAGAGAATTTGTCAAATACCAAGATTTCATTGGCACTGAAAAGCACATTTATTACAACAAAATACATAAAGGAACACGGAGACTGTGTCTCCTTTAAACCAACTAAAACATGATCAAGAAGATGTCTTCAAAATTTATATACACGGAAAATGAAGACGAAAATTGGGATGCAAATATTGATACGTAGAGTAAGTAGTAAAAGTATAATAATGCATAAGAAAGTCGTGTAATATTTTTGTTGATTAAAGAAATTCCATTGAATTTGTTGAGTATTTTTTTCACATGAAGGCATATTCTTGGCATTTTTTGCGTTGTGTGGCAGATTTTCTGCCCAGTCTGTAGCAGATTCGCCATTAATGAGATGGTTACACTGCGGACAGTCAATGTCATGTCATACAGTTGTCTCTGTCTGTTGTATAAAAACACTAAAACGTGTTTACTGGGATAAAATTTTATAAACATCATTGATATATAAAAGAGTTTTAAAATCAATTTCTTTCCATATATGTTCCCTATTTTCACCTTTTAAAACAAATCAGTTTGTTCTATAATACTTACTTAATTTTAAAATGTTGCAACCGGTGATGCATATTTTAAAGCAGAAAATAATTATTTTGGCCAGTGGTTCACCGAGGAGAAAAGAATTAGTTGAAAACATTGTAAGTAGCGTCACATTTAATGATTGCGAATTTGCGATATGAATACAAATACAGCTTATACAGATGCTACACGATACATAACCTAGCATTACAATAGCCTTACATTAGAAAATAGAAATTTATCCATACATTTTCTTTTATAGGGTCTTAAAGTTGGTCTATGTGCATCATTATTTGAAGAGAATTTAGACCCTAAGAAGTTTAATAGTTTCTCAGACTTTGTAGAAGAAACTGCTTTACAAAAAGTTTTAGAGGTGGAAGAGAGATTAATAAACGAAGGAAATACGCCGGATATTGTGATAGGTGCCGACACCATGGTCACTTTGGGTAAAGAGATGTTCGGTAAACCAACCTCTGAAGCTGAGGCATTTGAAATGCTTTCACGGTTAGTAAACATTATTATTTATAAAAAGATTAAATGGTAATTGTTATAATTTTTATAAGTGTATTATGTTCAGTTGGTGCAATTGGAATTAAATAAATATGTATTCATGTAGATACATATTGTAATTAATACTTTACATTATACATCACTATCATTACATATCATAAAACAAAGTCCCCTGTCCTGTCTGTTTCACTGTTCGCAATAAGGTCAAAAACTTCTTTTCATTCGGCTTTCACTAATAGATAGAGTGATTTATAAGGAATGTTTAGGTATATAATTTGGTAAGGTTTTGTACTACCCGTGCGAAGCCAGGGCAGGGTGCTAGTAATTACTAAACTATTTGATAGCTGAAATAAATAACAATAATAATAAATGAATTGATTGCTATTTTTCATTTTATGATAATTGCTGCATTGCCAATTGCTGATGTTGGTCCACATAATAAAATCTATTTTCTTTTAGTCTTTCAGGCGAAGTTCACACAGTATACACTGGTGTGGTTGTAAAAGCACATGAAAAGGTTTTAAAATTTACAGAAAAGACTGATGTATTCTTTGGCAAAATGGATGAGCAACAGATAAGAGGGTATATAGCAACTGGAGAACCTATGGATAAAGCTGGAGGCTATGGAATACAAGGAGTGGGAGGAACATTTGTGGAAAAAGTTGACGGGGACTACTTCACTGTTGTCGGCTTACCTTTATTTAGATTATGTTCTGTGTTATATGATATGTTTAAACATGAAATATGATAAAAAAATAGATTAAGTAGCAAATAGCAAGTCATACAAAGTATGAATTTTGTTTTAAGGTTAGAAATAAGTATAAAAGTGATGTTTCTTAGAAATACATTGTGGTTTTATAGTTGTAACTAAATAAATTTACAACAACATACATAACAATATTATTATATATTTTTGACATAACCAAAGAAATAGACAGTGTTAGTAGAGTTTTATAATTTTTTTTTTAATGATAACACAGTCATCAATCATAAGAATAAATGTTTTGTTACATACATTGTTTTTAATTTCTGGAATATATAAACCTTACACTAATTATGATTTAGTTGCTATGTATACTGTTTTACATAGGGTTGCCAAATATATGTTATATTAGGTTTGGCTTTACGTACTTTGTATATTTAAAAATTAATACAGTTTGCAAATATACTTTATTTCAGCTTCAAGATTTGGGTTAAACTAGGCAGCCTAACTTATTCAATATGTAGAAAAATAACACTAACTCAGAGACCAAAGTCGTTTTATAATTAATATATTGTTCATATATTTATTGTCTGTTTAAATAAACATGCAGCGATAGCTCAGTGGGGAGACCAACAGACTGCAATGCAGAGGGTCTCGGGTACGAACCCACGTCGCGCACCTCTGTTTTTCGGAAGTTATATGACTTTTCGGAATTATGTGCGTATTGATTGACAATTATCGTCTGCTCCGTGCCTCGGAGAGCACGTTAAGCCGTCGGTCCCGGCTGCCATGAACATTTCTGGCAGTCGTTATTGGGAAAGTCAGTACCCTCTAATATCCTGACACTGGTCTAGCCTTAGGGTATCGTTAGCCTTCGGGTTGCGGAGGCCAGGTGGCAGCCGCTCTTTGTAAAAACTGATATCCAGTCAAATCCGGTTAGACCAGAAAAGCCGACCCCAAGTGACTTGGGAATAATAAAGGCTAGGGAGAAGAAGATATTTATTGTCTGTTTTATGTTTTATTTACTGACATCAAATTTATTGTAAATAAATATAAATGTTGGCAACCCTAGCTGTAGTTAGAAAATGTATAAAATGTCAAAGTAAAAGTCATAAATAATTTATTCATTTAGGTCACACAGTAACACTTATGAACGTCAAAATATATACGTTAGTGAGTTTACTAAGTTACTGAAGCTACATTTAGGTTAGTTGCTAGGTTCAGGCAAAGGGTTGAGCCTATGAGAAGAAACCTACAAGAAACTTACGGCCACTCTTAAATCGCTAATTAAATATAATTTTAGTATTTTGCAATTCATATCAACAAGGCGTTGCAACTATTATGCTACTGACTTTAAAAAACTAAAGATAATAACAATAATAAGTTAATAATATTATAGAGATTAAATAATTTGGGCCTAGTTATATTTTTCAATATAAATCTAAAATAGGCAGTAGGATGGCATGATGGCGCATACACTTACACTTTATGACAATGCAAAGGCAACTAAATGCGGTTGTGGATTTGTATTTTTCAATAATAATCAAAATGAGAATCAGGATACTTGATAACATCACATATAATCACGAGGTACATTTACATTACTAAATTGACTTATAGGTAATACAGATCTTTGAATCCTGAACGCAACAAGCAACTAATGCCATGATGAGTTTTTGTCATTTAAGTAGTCATTGACTGAATAATAACCCTTCCGAATGAGCTGTATTTTAACGGCGCTTTTAAATTTAAGCAATGGTAAATTAATTATATTGATAGGTAGTTTATTAAAAGAACGTATACTGAGTCCCGCAAATGTATTGTGAATTTTATGTAAACGATGATATGGGCCGACTAACTTATGCTTATTTCTAATGTCTACGTTATGAATTCTTATTATATAAGTGGATATTATGTTTAATAAACATAATGTTAGCAAATATATATACTGCGACGCAACAGTAAGTATGCCTATTTCCTTAAATCGACCTTTCAGGGATACTCGTGGACCTAAATTATAAATACTACGTACTGTGCACGCTTTTGGAGAATAAAAATTGTCTCAATATCAGCTGCCTTGCCCCACAATAATATACCGTAGGACATGACACTGTGAAAGTAACTGAAGTATACTAGTCTCGCAGTATCTACATCAGTAAGCTGTCTTACTTTCCGAATTGTGTATGCGGCTGAGCTAAGTTTCCCTGCAAGACACGATATATTATTAGCACCCCACTGAACTTTGTGATCTAAAGTCAAACCTAGAAAAACTGTCGATTGTACGAAACTAATAACTTCATTATTTAAATTTATATTTATGTTAGTACTTTACATTTGGCAATGTAAACTTGATACATTTTGTTTTTTAAGAGTTTAGTAGTAAATTATTCGACGTAAACCAGTCCAGGGTGTGCGCGAGCGAATCATTAACAGTATTTAAATTTGTTGCTCTTCTGTCTACTTTAAAAATAAGGGATGTGTCATATGCAAATAAAATAATGTCACACAAATCCTGTACGAAGAACGGCAAGTCATTTACGTACACTAAAAACAGAAAGGGTCCTAAAATTGAGCCCTGTGACACGCCCATTGTGACTGGTAATCCAGAAGATCTACTACCGTTGATATCAACGTGTTGTAGTCTATCGCTTAGGTAGGAACCAACTAAGCCTATCTATCTACATACTGTCGGTTATAATTACTATAAATACAGAAATGTATTTCTTTCATGAAGCATTGTTGTAACACATGTATGTGCAGCTGCATCAAAGTTATGGCAAAATGTAACTCAAATTTCCAGTTATTTACCCTTACTACTGACTACATATTATTATGTAGATATTAGAAATGCCGAACGCCTGTGAGAACATTCGCACTAATTCCGTTGGATAGTGATCTTTATTATATTATAGCCAAAGGAACTTAGTGATGGCATTTAAGATTTCATTTTAAAATAAATACGTATATACTCTTTATCATGTTTCGTGGACCAATTGTTGGCTTTTTAACAAACATATCGTGCATCGCTTGACTTGCGAGAGAGGCAAAAAAAAAACGCGCCGCGGCCGGTTAGTAGTGCTACGCTCAACTTACGCCATCTATAGTTCGCATCGAGTACTATCATTGCCGTTCACTGCCGATAGATAGAGTCAAATGCTTTCTCGGCAAGGTGACTGTTTTAGGTCGAGTTTACACTAGTTTTAATGCCCTGGTTTTCCTAAGATTTCTCAATTAGTTCTTGGCAAGTTAGGATGGGTGTTCAGTAGACGGTAATACAGTGTACTAGAGTAGCTACTTGAATCAAAATATTAGGTATCTCGTTGCAACACGAGTTAGAGTGCATGCAATTTAACTCGTCCTATAAAACAATCTTTCTCATCTACTACCAATGTAACTAGTACCTACATATTACCTCAATAGAAAAAACATTAGTAGAAAAACAATCGCCGTTGTTTTATACGGTTTTTGGCATTTTGATTAGGTAATAACAGAAAATCTTTAGTGTTAATTTACATCTCTTTTATTGTTGCATAAGAATCGATTTTAGGGTAAAAATAAAGTGAATTGTAATTCATTTTTGTGTCGAGTCCCCACTTACAGACGCTTGTTATACCAATAACTAGTATCACTCCAGTTGCCGACTCTGTGACTTCAGTCGACTCTGCAAAAAGAAAGACATTTTCGCTAGAGAAAATAGTCCCGTGGCGCCCTGTTGTCAGCGTAGCGTGTCTTCACAACTCCAAACAATAGGCACAGAGTGATGACTCATACCTAGGTATCTAGGCATCTATAGAGTTCCAATCATCGCTGATGTCCTAATGACCTAGGCGGCGCTACGCCCCGTGTTATTGTTCTCTCATGAGCAAAGTAATTAGTCACGCGATCTTATCTTTACTTATGATCCGTTAGTATTCAATTGCATTGCATGTAACATTCCTAAATGTCTAATAATAATAATAGTTAGTTTAGACGAATTCATTAAGAAGGACCATTATTCATTAACAAGGAAGGAAGAGAAGGATTGTATATGAGGTGAATCTCAGAGATATTCTTAAATAATATAGTATAGGATTTCTTTCAAACTGGAGCATTTCGACTGACCTGTGGAACAAGACTTCGCCTCACAGAAGGCCGCACTCGGTTTTATAACCTTGTGTTGTACCTGCAGTAGAGTTTCAGAATTCTTAATTAAGGTGCAAATTAGTGTTATCAGCAGAGGACCAGTGTGACCGTGCCACTTACTTAATCAATGTGTACTTATTTTTCTATTGCGCGTGCATATTTTGTAACTCTCACTATGTTGTTTTGACTGCGTGAATGGCGTAGTGTTTAAAGTAGTTAGCTTATCACTACGCCTGCCACTCCGATTATGGCGGCTACAATTCGCACACAAAGTGGAATTTTGTGTTATCGATAAACATTTGTCTCGGGTCTCAATGTTTCAATGTTTGTAAAGTACCTCACAGCAGTCACGGCAGATATTATTTCTACAGCGGCAGATGTCTCGTATAAAGAAAGAGTAGGTAGTTATTGATATCGGAGACTTGATTAAGTACCGATCCTTGCTCAATGATCATGAGTCATCGTCAACGAGACATTAATGGTTAGCAATCTTATCGTTTATTGTTTTCATTGAAATAAGTGTCACCGTCAACCGATTCATTGATCCGTAAGCGAGAAACGATTTACGGTGTTCGGTTACTCGTGTGAATCAGAGATTGTGGCGAGAAATTAGCAAAAAAAAAGAAATGAGGTTTATAATATATAAACATATTCACATAGTAAATTAATGTGAGCCCACAGAGTTATTAGTTCATCCACTGCAGTCAAAGAGTTTCTTTTGCCAAACTTTTGGAATTAAATATAGTTTTTGGAAGATGTTTTTTATAGGATTATCATAGGTAATCTATTAAAAGAAACAATAATAAAATATGTGTATTTGTCTGTAACGCTTCTCTATCGTGTACCAAATAAAATTGTGATGAGATGTAAGTAAGCTATTATACATTTCAGCTTCTGATAAAATAAGAAAGAACCAAATTAGGTCAATAAGGTTAACAAATAAAACCTAGCTATCATCGGCTAATGCCTGGCACGGGTACCAATGTTTTCAACATTACTTACCTAGTGTATCGTATTAAGTAATTCGCGAAAAGCTAGAAATGGTTTCCTACTTATTGTCTAAACGTAATAGTTGAGATTTAGGCACATCTATATATGTATTTAATACGTGAAGCAAAAACTTTTGCCCCTTTTTTACGAAAATTGCACGGACGGAGGAGTATGAAATTTGGCACAGTTAAAGTTTATATGGAGAAGGAGGGGCTCCTAATATTTATATAAAGTATGCATTAGAAATACATTAAATTAATGAAAAAACACTACACGCACACAATTATGCATGTGACACACGCAGTCGAAGCCCGTAACTATGGTTACATATACATATCAATATATAATGACATATCAGCAATATCTTACAGGCAAACTTTGGTCGAATTTCGAGCACTAGGCGATCGCTAGTAATAAGAAAATATGCAATATCTTTTAACAGGTTTCCTGCCCGATGAATCACATATATACATAACAATAGATTTTCTATCGTGTCTATCACGGGACAGTGAAAGGCTTAACCTCTTGTATGCCGGAATACCAGACATAATAGAAAAAGCATTGTGTCTCGCGCAGATCCACGTTCCGGCATACCAGAGGTTAATAAACAACTTTGTATATTAATTTTAAAGTATAAATACTAAACGAATAAAAATCTTTGATGTGCCTTGCGCAATTACTTTTATTGAAATTGTGGACATTTTAATTCTTGATAGCGACAAGCCGGACTTTTAAAATCTAATAGGTGCACAACAAGGTACTAAATCATTTAAAAAGAGACTGTCTTTTAATTAAAATATGCTTATGCTCAAGACTGGTCGCAAACTATGAACAATCAGATGCATGAATAATAAGAACTTGCAATAAACAAGATTACAATTGCAAATATCAAGCATGATACAGATTATTGAGTTAATATGTACAAGTACTTACATATTAACTGAATAATACAGATAGACAAAGCAATTGTGCTTTGTCTATCTAGGTCTTGTATTGACAAGACATTGCAATACAAACAAAGATTCTCTGCTCCACTTGCGGACACTATAATTCCCATAAATTGCGAAACAGGTAGACTTCAGCCATATAACTTGACAAGACAATACCGTAGTGGGCGCTCGAAGCATAATTACGCAAGTAATATGTACTACTGTATATTTTCCCGGGCGGTTCGTGTTCCTAGATCATTATTTCATTAAAGTTTTCCGTGTATGCTATTGTGTCTACGTTCTCGTTTCGCCGCACAACTACCGTCATAATGTATGGGACCGCGGAACGGTGTTACGTATCGGAACGTAGAGATGCTATCTATCGAGTATCGACTGTATCGATGACGTTCAGGGGCCTATTTATAAACGTGATAATGACAGGTGACAGGTGACAATCCGACAATTTGACATATTTTTGTTTATTAAACAATTTCTCTTGACAGATGACTTGTCCGGAAAAACGTGTCAAATTTGTTTTATTAATCACAAAATTGTCATGACAGGTGGACATATTTGTCGATTTGTCAGAGATTTTCGATAGGTAATCTCACTTAAGTCAAAGCTATGCCGCAGTTATATTAGTATCTACCAATAATTAACAATAATGGTATAAAATCGTCGACAGATAGCAGTAGTAATAAAGAGTAATAGTTGACTGCAAACTGCACGACCGACGTCCCACATTTAAACCAAAATTAAAGTTTTCTCTCAAAATTCTTAGAATATTCATAGAACTACCGTTGAATCCTTAATAAATACAATTTGACATTAACTTCAGCACACAACAAGGAGTTCTCTCATATGCATACCTCAATATTGTGCTGTGAGTTGTGACTGTGTGACAAACAGGATGTCAATTACCATGATAAATAAGTCGAAAATATTTTCTTAGAGACTTGACAGGTAAAACCTGTGACAATTGTCGCCTTTATAGACTGGGGTTTTTAGTGTGACAATTTTGTCAGTTTGTACTTGTCGCATTTAGACTTCATTGTTAAACGGCACTTGTCGCTATATTTAATGCGACTTATATGTCAAAAAGTGACAAAATTGTCGGATTATTACGTTTATTAAATAGGCCCTTGGTGTCAACTATTTCTGTAATATTGTCTTACATTTACGTGAATGTTACACATTGAAAATAATGGATACAGATTTAATCGCAATTTATTTTATAGAAATAGAATAAGGTCATTCTGCGTAAATAGAAACATAAAAAATTAAATTATGTTCGGGTACTTTGAAATAACTATATCTACTACCTACAATGAGACGACCGTCATCTCAGTTTCGCCTTGGCAGAAAAGCAACCGAGACGTCGTGGATAGTGTACATTTAAATAGATTTAAATTTTTTTACAATCAATCTCAGTAAAATGTTGCAATGGCATGCGTATTATTTATGTTATAATTAAAACAGTACAGACGCCGGCAGACAATTTAAAAATTATGTGTTTGACTGTGCTTTAAATACCCTGCGAGCTGCAAATATTAATAATGTGTTTCAACTGTTCCCTAAATAGTATTCTAATCGTTTGATGGGTAAGTGCAATATTCGAATTACTTTCAAACTGTGTTACCTACTTATTTAAATTACGGTAGCAATGTTTAAGACATACCTACTTGTGAGTATACAATTATATACCTACCTATTTAATCTTATACATATGTACCTACTTACCCACGCGTTTAAAGCATATGTCTATGTAAATACCATTATATCCTTTATATATACGTTTATTATATTCATAAAGAAATTGATATCAAAGCTAAACTAAAGCTGAATCACAACCAACATGCACCAATAAATAAACATCTGTCGATGAATTCCATCGACACCATCTCTAACCTCATTATTTTTTTTCGACAGTGTGAGAGGAACCACTTTTGCCTATTATTAAAAAAACACTATTGTGCTCTGTGGGAACTAGAGATTTGCCACCTGTGCAACGTGTACCTTATATTCGGTTTTTACATAAAATACGTTTTTAGCGCATCGAATCACGCCCATGCATGGTGCAGACTGCGGTTTATCCGAGGTCAACATAATTCATTTTTAGTGGCTTTTGTGTCGAAATATGCAGCATTGTAAATAATGTATTTTATAAACATTAGTTTTGAGGTCTATGTCGATTGTTTTGTTTATGTTTGCGTTGTATGTTTTAATTGGAATTATCCATGGCGATTATGACAGGTGTAAATAATTTGTGTATCCGTCTGTGTATCCGGTAAACCACGTACCTACTGCGTATATTAAAAAGTATGTACTCGGTTATATTTAAAAGTGTATGCCATAAATAATTTAAATGTAAAAATCATAGTAAAGTTCAGGATGGTATGGTATGGTATGGTCTTCTATACATACTACATACAAATAAATAAAATTGAAGTGTCTGTTTGAAATGTCAAAATAACAGGTTTTTACCATATATACTTTCATATGCATTAGCATATGAAAGTATATAAGGTACAAATACCAAAACTTCTATTTTAAAATTTTTGTCTGTCTATCTGTATGTTTGTTCCGGCTAATCTCCGAAACGGCTGAACCGATTTTGACGGGACTTCCACTGGCAGATAGTTGATGTTATAGGGAGTAGAGTGATGTAACTAAGGCTACATTTAATAATGGAAAAAAATTAAAGCTTTTGAAATAGTGAACAATTTCCGATTCAAATAAGGAAATGTATATAAATTAATAATTTTAATATACTTCCAATTTAAATCCTTATATAATAAATCAAAATCGACCTACAAAGTAGAAGAATGACATTAATTTTAGCATAGGTCATTTCTATACGAGGAATACATAAATATTAAGTTTTTGTAAACTTTGCAAACTGAACAAACATTTATTAGTTAAAATGCACGCGGACGAAGTCGCGGGTAACAGCTAGTATTCTATAAAATAGACTTGATATGTCGTCAATACTGCGAACGTATAAATAAAAAAATGGAAAAGTATTTCGTATGTCTGTACCTAAATGAGCGTGAAAAATACTAAAGAAAGAAAACGTTTGAAATTCATGTTATCTATGGCTTATGCATCTATTACAGACAATTCATGGTTTGCAGTTGCAGTGTTTGAGAGAATATTTTTGGTGGCTGAATAAGCTGATTCAAACTGACATTACCTACCACAACACTGATAAAAGAAGTATATGTATATTTTACACATACTATAATATAAGATATCGCATTTAAGACCACTTGTTTAATATTATGCTAAGTTTAGGTGGTGACTGATGCTAAATCACCTCTAAGTTGTTTCTAACCACCATACACGCATACGAGGCAAGCATTCTCGTTAAAGTCAAGGACGAGTTCTAAAAAATACTAAAATTTACTTCCTGACTTCCGTATTAAAACAAAATTAGGTATAAAAAAATCACGTATATATTAAAAAAAATCGCCGCTGTGTGGGAATCACGGGCAGATGCTTCGCCGGATCTCCGGCATCTGTGCTCTCTGTTCAACTCACAATACCATGATATTATTTAAAATAATGGTGATCATCTGTCTTTAGTATATCCCACGACTGCGCGAGATTTTGGAGAGGAGTTAATTAATGTAATTGGATTATTTATTATGGGATGATGGTGATTATGGCGGGCAAGAAAGTTGTTATGTGGGTAGATTATTTATTCTTTGAAGGTTTGTCCATATAGGGTAGTTATCTACCCTCTATGGACAAACCTTACCCGTATTGGTAAGGACCAATATAACATAGGACAACAGAGGCTACTGTCCTGGTTACCATAAAAAGGGGTCGTCACTGAACGAGCTTAGACATCACAGATTTTTTATTTTAAAAGAATCCAAGCAATTTTCTTTGCAAATTATTATTATTACAAGCGACCTGCCCAGGCTTCACACGGGTAGTACAAAACCTTAACAAATGATTCACCTAAACCTTCCTCATGAATCACTCTGTCTATTAGTGAAAACCGCATGTAAATCCGTGCAATAGTTTTTAAGTCTATTGCGTACAGACAGACAGACGCGGCGGGGACTTTGTTTTATAATATGTAGTGATGTAATGATTCGTTTACTTGCTAAGATGCTTGTATTAAGAGTAAGATCAGATTGGTAGTACAATGGATAGGATTCAAACCCGAGCCCTCGATCGCAAATATCAGACTTGCCTAATAATAATAATAAACATCATTTGTCAGAATATTGTAGTTACAACGGTGTGACAAACATTTATATGTCCATAATATCCTGCCGTTTCCAGCGTACAAATATTCAGATAGGTACAATAATCATTGGAAACAATTAAAAAAAAAACATAAGATGTCAAAAAAATATAGAAATGAAAGCTAAGATAAATACAATGTCGATAATTAAGAAAATGTCAAAATGTATAAAATAATTTAATTATAATATAGTGATTTTCAAGTACGAAGTCCCATTTGACAGATGATTGTTGAACAGCGATAGTGAAGAGACCGTTTCAATCAACACATCACGAAATCGATTACTGATTAATTTTACAAATAAACTTTAATCGTGAGTTTAGAATCAAAACAAAAATAATAGAGACAGAAAAACAAAAAAGGAGTCCATCTAAGTTTGACATATCGAAAGAATAGTTACATCAAAGTTATACATAACGTATTTAATTGTAAGAAGAAAATCTGGACTTATCTTTTATTAATTCCTAGTATCACATACTTAGTCCATACTTAGTATAAGGGTGAAATAAATGTGGTATACCAAATCTTGATTTTCAAGGCGACTACTCTTTAAAAACTATGCAATATTTAAATCTTACGTCCAATATCGTATCTTCAAATATGGAATTGCAGAATGGAATTTAAGGTACGTTGCAACGTAATAAATAATTAATACCAAATATAAATTTACAAAAGTATTTCTTGAATATTATTTTAACCTCGAATTAATTCGATTTTATCCAATTCATACTGTTACGTCACTATGACTGAAAGTAAAAATATTACCCTAGTGGGTAACCATGGTATTGTAGAAAATATTATTTTATTTTGATGTTTAAATTATTTAAGACTAATGTCAATAGAAATTATTAGTTGATTATGTTTGTGAAACAATTACATCATGTTTTCTATAGATTCTAATTATTTTTAAATAGTCTTTAGTACCATAAATAATCATTGTTTATTTTAGCAATTTATATGAAATGTGCGAAATGTGTGAGTTACGTGCAATAAAGTGTGAAAAGGGACTTTGTATTTGAAACAGACTTAGATGTCAAAGTTTCATTTAGGAAGTCATACGTTGAATAGTAACATTTGTCTACAAGAAAATAGAATAATTTATTTTAAATGTCATAAAATTAAATGTTTTAAAAGTCTCTGGTAATTTATTATAAATATGTATTGCCATATAGAATGCTTTTTTTTTAACCTGCTGGAATGCCTTTACTCATCCCTGTCCGCGGAAAACGGGATCGGAGAGGTTATGTCGGGCTCACCCGGGAAAAGATTTAAATAAGCCAACTAGATACTGCGAGAGTCGGATTTTGTTGTGTGTGTTTTGTTTTCAGTTATCTTATCTTATCTTATCTTGTTACGGGGGCCAGTCAGTGCAGACCGGCGACACTTCGACCCAGTGGGATCTTTTGTGTCGGCCCCGAGATCTATACCTTAGCTATCTCCCTATGAATGTACTGCATCAATCGCAGCGTACACTTCAGAGGGAGAAGCCTGAAGTCCTCAGGGCTCGGATATGCCAACCCCATCAGACCCATCCTTAGTCCAGCCAACGCGTCACATTCACACAGTAGGTGTAATATGGACTCGTCCCGCTCACCACAGGCTCTGCAGATCAAATTGTTTGTCAAATTCAATCTGCACAGGAAGTCATTGGTGCCAAAGTGACCAGTAAACGCTCCTGTGAGCAGGCGTATTTGGCCCTTGTTGTACCCGCAGAACTTCCGGGTGAAGCCCGTGGCTCTGTTTGTTTTCAGTTAGTAATGATTATTATTTGGCGTTCACATATCTTCGTTGTCCAGGCCCTCCAAGCCTGTACCTATATTCCGATCTAGAAAACGGTTACGTGATAAGCCCCCTTTAGTTAAGCCAACTGCAGATATTACTTATAGTCTGCTAAAGATCGCACTAACTTTAATATGCGAGGAATTGGTTAGCAACGCTGGTGATATAACGTCGTCTAATCGCTCCATTAGCTGTTTGACCTTTCATTAGTATATTGTATGGCATAGTTTTATCCTTCCGCAGTGAGTTTATATCCTGTGTCACAGTATTTACAAAAATTAAAACACCAGAAACAAAAAACTGTATTTGTATCGAACAATGGCGAGTCAATCACTTAAACCACTACGCCATCAGTGCAGTCAACATTGTTTAATTAAAGCACTCCCTTTTTGCCAAAGTTTTCACTTATAGGTTCACAATATATACTGACACAATTATCAATAAATAATAATATTTATCATTTGTAACTGCAATTATTATATACTTATTATAAAGAATTGTCTGCTAACAACATAATGTACATTGTATTTATTAAAAATATTTGCACGGATCGGCAGATGTACTTAATATGTAGTGTTAGTTAAAGTTAGAGTACTTAAATTAAATCTAATTAGTTTGGGATATGGACCCCATTTTGGATATAGGGCTTTTTTTTTTATAGCAGTCCCTCTGCAGACGGTGTGGGGCTGGATGGGGTTGCGTTAGCAATCACCATCCCGCCCCGGCGGTTGGCTCGGCTGATGCTGACATTTTGGATATAGGCCTCCCCCAACCTTTTCCACCTTTCCCTATTTTTGCCCTAGTCAATCCAATTTCTTCCTACTGCCTGTACGATGCCGTCTGCCCATCGCTGCTTTGGTCTGCCGGCATTTCTTTTGCCTGATAGTAGCTTCAATTTGGTGGTCATTATTGTCCACTTTTTATCTGTGCAGCGTGCGATGTGGCCCGCCAATACAAACGTGAGACTATTTCTTTTGTGTTCCATGCAAGAGCTAAATATTAAGTTTGTTAGTTAGTTTTTATTTTCCAAATATGTCTTGACTATTCTAACTTTTACTTACACAGTGCGTGTTGCTTTTATAACAGTGTAGTTACAAATTAAAATAACCTTTCCCACATAATTCAGCTGAACTTCGTGCAACATTGTCTCTGTTTACTTCAGACGGAAAGCGCAACTTGTACAAAATTAACCGTACGTCCAAAACTGTTTGTTTGTCCCTAACGCCTTTCTCGGAAACAATGTTACCCCTTTGAAGGGCGCCCGTTTCCGTTGCAGTCGGGTGCGCTTCCGGCGCAAGAATAGACAATGTCAAGTTCGCGTGTGCGTGTTTTGTGCGCTGCGCCCTTGTTGTGCGCAATGTTTATAGGAGAACACCTCAATGAAACTAAGATGCGCTGGCGATTTCCGTTCGACGTAAATATTATTAATAACCGAGTTTGTTGTTTGAGGAATATGTTTGTTTTACCTATTGAACTACTTAATAAATTAATATAACTATAGATTAAAGGACATTGTTCAGCTGCCATTCATTATTAGCCTAAGAACCAACAGCCACAAAAAATGCTAAATATATAAGGATGACCACATTAAATTAAAAGTGAATATAAGTCACGGACACTTCTGAATATTGCATACTAACTGAAATACCTATGTACCATTTTTGAGGTTATTATTATATTTGATTAGTATGTTTGGCAATGTGGGTCGCATTTGAAATAAGGATATAATATGAGCCATTAATGGCTAGGTAGGTAGGTGCCTTAAGACCTACAACTGCAATCAGTCAACCAATCAACTAAACGTCGTGTGCAAGTGGGTTGTTCTTGTAATGTTTTATGATTAATGTCTAGTTAATCTGGTTGTAGCTATATTGACATCAACTTTAATCAGAAAATAAACCCACAAACGTCATAAATTCTAGCTTTGTAGGTTTTAAAAATAATTTTGAATAATCTACTAAAATATAAACAAAATATACTTTTTGACTTGTTTGCCAAGTTGTCGTGCCAATAGATCCGTAAATCACAGCCAGATGTCGATATTTCGAGAAGAACCAATGTCACTTGTGCAAGCGATGTCGTAAATAAAATCGTTTAACATAAAATGTCGCAAAATAAGATATAGGTACTCAAAGTACACGCGCAATAAGTACATTGAAATACAATCGATGTTTGAAAAGCTACTAAAAATACAGATAAAATAAAACAAAAATATTTTTAGTTGACTTGGATTAGTGTTGCCATGCTTGCACTATAGAAAAACGTATAATACCGAGAAAGTGGTATTTATTATGGTCTTTTCCATTAAAACTTAAGACTTAAGAAATTAAGAAATTGGTCATATCTATGATGAAGTTCAATAATGGTATTTATATGTAGAATAGCATTAGTATAATTACGTAAGAAAAATTACAGACAAGCTAAAAAGGGAATAATTTATCTGATAAAACCGTACACATATTGTAAAAACTGTAGGCATGGCAACACTGCGTGTCTCAGATGTAAACAATGCATGTCGATGTATTTGAAAACGCAAAAATACTTTTAAAACGAAAATAAGATTCGAAAGTGTCCGTGAGATTGTAATGATTGATTATTAAGTCATAAAATAAAATACAAATTATTGTTTTGGTGTAATGTGTGTTGATTCATAGGCCAAATTGTTCATTGTCCTTTGTATAATGAAATGCTACAAACGTACTTTAGTATACCTAAAAGAGAAGATAATTTCTACATAAATTAAACGAATTTAACATAGACAATTAAAACAAGAGATATTTTTGGCAACAAAGACTTTGTGTAATATACACTTGTAAAAAACCTAGATGAGCTCTCATAATCAAATTTTATCAAACTCGGTTCAACATAGAATTGCTTTCGTATTTATAATATCACTACATTTTGGCTGCGTTAATGTAGGTTGTCAGCAAATTTCTATCCATTAGGGATAGTGCTTCTTTTTTAGATAAAATCTTTGTCCGTTTCTGTACTCCTGCTAACGTGTATGCGAAATTTCATAATGATCGTTCGAGTAGTTAAGGTGTGAAAGAGTAACAAACAAACAAACAAATGAGCGCACACACACACAAACTCACATTCGTATTTATAATATTAAAGTTAGGCTTTAGGATATTGTAGTCGGATATATGTATACATTTACTATATATTAATATATGTATATCAAATATATATATAGTGAAGTCTCAGGTTTGTTTCCAGAGTCGGAGAAAGTATTGATTGTTTTTTTGTAGAGAAATAGTCAGTATATAACATCAGTCTTAAAAACATAGCGTACGTTATGAAGTTGGTCAAGAAATACAAAAGCGGCGCCATAATAGGTAAACGAAACTCATACGACGCATGTTTTATTCTATTTTTACTTCTCTATTATTGAACGTCTATTGTATTATTAATAGGAAAGACTATTTAGCTTCCAATAGCCGGTGCAGCGGTGGTCTAAACAATAAAATATTTTACGGCTTTTACGTAAATGTTAGTGATTATGACTCGTTATATGAACATGTTTAATGTCCACGTGGGCTCCGCGGAGGTGAGCGGGATTTAGTCCTTATGGCTTAAAATATATTATAAAAGGTCAATAGACTACAGAAATTCTGCAATTTATCGAATTTGTTCAATAAGACTATACTTCAATTATTCTTTTTTTCATGATGCCTGATGTCACGCCATAGTGATTGCCTGTGATGTCAAAGTACACCCTGACTCAAAACAGCTATTTGTAGACCGCACATTTTTCTCGAATGGAGTCGCAAGCATTGAAGCCGTGGCAAGGTAGCCACTTGCGTCATACACGCAGTTAGTACAATTGTTGCATTAAAATTTCAGATAGGTCGGTCATAACGGGATGAAATTCTGTTACCTTAGATTTTTCCTAAAATGGGATCATCCCGATTAAGCAAGTATAGCATAGTAGACAAAGAACTTTCCGTTATGTGTCCGAAGAGTAGAGGTTTTCTTTCTCAGACTCTTTTGGGAAGCGTTTTGCTGTCACCATTGTGATCTTTGCGCATAGTGTTAGTAGAAGGTAAAGCAACTGTTTTTAAATGGTATTCTTTAGTATCTCTCTTTCAAGCGTCCGAAGGCTATTAGGTAACTATTACACCAAGTCAAGCGAGACCTATGCTTGTTCGCCACCTTAGTAAACTAGAAAAGCTCAAGTGCCTTCAAAACGCAGTGTAAATATACGTTGGTCCAGTCACGTGGCATAAATTATTTATGGCGGACCACGAAGTATTACGTTTTTTGGATAGGATATCTTCAGTGGCAGCATTGAGAGTAAATATGCGCCCGATAAACGACAATATGCTTGCTGTCTATTTCGTGAGACCTTTGCCTTAACTTTGGCTTATCGCAATTAGGGGTGAGACTTTACATATATGTATGTGTGTCTACTATTTAAAAAAGAAACAAAATTATGAGTATTATTATGTAATTTCTTTAAATCCATAAGTAGTAAATGGTGTCATAAATCAGTATAACAAACAAAGATAATTATTACGCAACAAATTCGAAGGGACTCGTGTTGTTCGCAGCCTACACGGTACCTGGATGTAGGCGGTTTCTTTAAGGCCATATGTGGCCATGTGCCAATTGTCCATTGATCAATAAGTACCACCCACAGCAAGCCCTTTGATTTGAAGCAAAGTCATGCGTGATTAACTAGTATCAAGGTCTCATTACACTTTAAATATTTTATAAGAATACATTGACCTAGAATATGTTTACTTTAACATAGATCCATAGTCTCATGTTTCTATCCTTGATGAGGTAGGCAGAGGTGTTCTAGTTCTACATCTTCACCTATGTACCTACCTCAGCTATGTATTTAGTCTCACGTATTAAGGGAAGAGCTTATCGCTAATCAACAGATGCGCCGTATAGTTGCCAAAGGGAACTGTCCACTTTGTATGGGGCTTTTGGCTTGGAGTGGACAGTCACTGAGAATAATAATTATATATTAATTTAGAAGCATTAACCAGTAGGAATTAGAAAAATAACAAAGTTTTGTGTCCAGGTGTTCCTAATTCGTTTATTGTGGTGGTTTATATAAAGGTATTTGAAATAAAAATCATTGTTTTTTATTATTTTTTATTATCCTTATTTATATGTTACTATAATGTTATCTAGGAACTGGGCTGGTGGATTTAAATTGTTTTGATATCTTGCCCAACTCAAAAACCAAATAATTGTCATTATATGGGCGCAGCAACCTACTATCCGTCGACCGTAGGATCGTCGTTAATTGTTTTTATGTATGAATTCTGTTCACGCTAAGCCAATAATGGACAGTTCCCTTTGTGTACCTCTACAAGTACCTAAAGCCGTTGTACTTGCGCTGATCTCTCCATTCGAGTTAAAATGACGTTCCATTGGATTGTGAGAGTGAGGGTATAGAAAGTGCATTGAGCTTGTGCACCTACTAAGTATACATCTCTTAAGCAGATCGCCTCCGTTAAGATCAGTAGCCGTACTAAAAACCCATGGCGTGAAAAGAACTCCAAAACTTCCATCCGAAATCCAGAATTAAGTTCATAATTTCTGTTGTTGTAATTAAAGGTAGTTTAACAAGTCGCAGAAGCTTGTCATCGGAAACCTGCTAACCTGCTATTTACATAATAGTGCTTCTATTATTTAAATGACTCCAGATTAACAGCAGATAAAATATACATGAGGCGATGAAATATTTAAATGTGAAGGCTTGCGCTTAACACGGAAAGTGATGTATCCTATCCATAATCGCCACTTAACATGAAAAACCTGCCCAAATTTATGAAGGGTCCACCTACATACAGTGGGCGAGACATAAGGCCATATTATACCAGATGTATTTCTTGACCAATATCCTCGCCCACGGGACTCGGCCCTTTGATTTAAAACTCGAGGCTATATTCAGAATTAGTTCAACATATTGTTTGCAATCAAACAACGCTAATTATATACTAGAACCTATGTTGTAATTAACCTACGCGCATTTTGATAATGAATTGTAAGTGCATTTAAGTAATTACGTGTTCATTAAATCCCACGCATACGCGGGCTGATGTTTAATTGGTATAGTGCATGTCTTAAGAGTGGTCAGACATTAAGAAATTACTTACTAAGCTTGTGTTGCATTGTACAATTTCTTAAGGATCGCATGATTCTTTGCCGTAGTATGAGATCCAAGTGACGTTTGCACTCTGCGGTAGCAGTGACGTTTCTTCTTTTAACAGGATTAGTAATGCATAAGCGATCTTTTACAGCTTTGAACGTTCATAATGTAGCCGAATAGTTGATTATTAGGCAGGTTATTCGCTTGTAGGGAACTGTATGTTGAGTTCGACCAGTTTGACTTAGAGATCTCCAAACTGTGTATAGAACAACATATTGAATATTACGCAATTGTCTAAATCTTCTCACATACGGTAAGCAGTGGGCGCTACTCCTACGATTGCCCCCGATACAGTAAAATAGACAAAAACACCATACCATTTCGGGCTATTTGAAGTTACCATTTAAATGCTTTTGTCATTGAATCCATAATAAATAGACATTTTATTTTTCGATAAATAGTTAGTTATGTGTATTTTATTTAAATATTATAATTTATGTGTAGTTAGCATCGTTTTCTTCGTGGTTATTATATGTTGTGGTGTTATTGGTTTGTTTATTTCGCTCTAAACGGTACAAACAACTTGCATCGCTAGAGCGCTATTGTAACTGTTCTGACATTCGCAGCTATCATGTTGCATTTGTACGCTAATCATACAAAATTATCAGTATATTTTATAATACAGACAGTGTGGACATTAAAGTGGTCGCTCCTCCACTTGCGGTGCGCCCAGTGTTGTAGTTCGATCCTAAAGGGGGCAAATATTTCTGTAATCCACAAATACTTGTTCCGAGTCTGGGTGTTTTTTTCTGGTGTTGTTTAAATGTTTGTATATTTCTTGTTACACAGTATTCATATTAGTGCAGAAATAGTCTTTTATAAAGAAAAGGACAAAAGGTTGACTTACGTTTACGTGAATCGACAATGAAATTAAACATTATACGGATTTTATCTCGTTGTTTATTTTTGAATAAAACACTATTATTACATAATTTAGGCACTTTAAACTATTATGTTTAAGCACTTTTACTAGTTACTGTTTTACTTCTATTTAAGCTACTTCATTTCTATTTAGATTTAATTTTACACTTTTCCCGACGTTTCGGTTGTTTTTCAGAATGCATGTTCACGCGGGAGACTAGATGGTGTTTGTCTCAATGTTCTAAAGAGTAGTTATTTCAAAGTACCCGAACATAATTTAATTATTGGTGTGTTTCTATTTACACAGATTGAGCTCAAAGTATCATGAAGTCTAGTTGTGTTTTACTTCTTCTTGTGTTTGCCTATTTGAATTACTGGAAGCCAAGCTGGTGGTACATTCCAACCATCTTCTAGGATCTAGGATGTATTTAGATTTTAATAGCCTCGCGAAGCATCCTTGGTAGAAATCGGTATTCTTTTACGATTACCTGTGGTTTGTTAAATCGCAGGTAGTGGTTGGTCCTCTGTTGCACGAGTTCATACACAGCAGACTCGAACGAGCGTTGGTGTTTTACATCAGCTATGTGTTCTTTTATGCGGGTGCCTATGCTTCTCTTGGTTTGACCAATGTATGAGAGTCCACAGTCACTATCTATTTTATAGACCCCTTCATCTTGTAAAGGTAGTTGGCACTTGACGGATAGTAAAATTGACTTATTTTCGTTGGCGGCTTGAATTATGTGTTGATTGAAGTTTGCTTCAAGATGTGGCCAATATTGTCAGTGACACCCCTTATATATGGCAGTATGGCAGGCTGGCGCTGGACTGTGGCTGGCTTTAATCGGAATCTTTGACAGCGCCGCGGCTCCGTTATGGTTACAGATCTTACACCGTGGATCGTAGTGCAATAGCATAAACTATTAATACCTTCCTCAATCATAAAATTCAAAAATATTTCATAATTCAATTAAATTTATTTAATCGCTCGAAAACGATTCATATTAAAGGTGACAAAATATTATAATTCACGATATAATTCTACCCTGTGGGCGAGCAGATTAAGAAGAGTACAGTATTAAATCAAAAATTTTTTATCATGCTCTTATTAATTTGCATGCTATTAACGGATTTCCAATAAAATCTTAAGTATAAGGTATTTTTATTGAGATTCTGTTATCTAGATATTCTTCTAATTTTCTAACTCTATAATCATTTTCAGTTGCTAAAAGTATTTTTCTAGATTGGATTGGTAGTTCCTGAGATTACCGCATTTTACGTGGTAGTGAATGTGATACGTGAACATGTGAATGTTGTGGGTCCGGCAAAGTGTTACTCAGAAGTAGTACAGAGTCTGGAATTGCCCATTAGACGGCAATATGCTCATCAGCCGATTACGTGAGATCTTAAATGTGGGTGCAATATTATTTATTTATTACTATATAATACAATAATATTAGCCCTGTATAAAACTGTTCCACTGCTAGGCACGGGCCTCTCCTCAGCGTCAAAATTGTGCAATAATACACGATTTAATACACACATAACTTCGAAAAGTCTAAGATGCGCCTTGGGATGGAACTTGAGACCTTTGCTTAGCAGCCAGTCTTAACGATCTGCCACTACGCTATCGCTAAGTATGTATGTGTAAGTTTGTTATGTTATTACTTTATTAGTTAATGTGTAATATCTCCTCAATGTAGTTTTGTATCAACAGATAGACATGAGCAGGTCATATAACAGCTTGTACAAAAACAGAAGCTTGTTAACAAGATTTCGTAACATAAGATACAATACAATTTGCCCAAAGGGCACTACGAAGGCCGCCTTAAATTAATAGCGGTGTATGTCACTGGTTGGACATATTTTGGTTATGCGTGAGTATATACATACATACATATATGGTGTTGTTTACAACGGTACAACTTGTTTATGTGCAAGTCGGTTAATTGGTATAAAGTAAGAATCGGTCTGTTTTAAATGTTTCTTGTATGATGTATTAACATTTTGTAAGCTCCGATATTAAAATGCATGGAAATTATAACACGGATTACGTAGTGGACAAGTTGTCACCTCGTCGAATGTTGTGGATTCAATCTCAGCACGGGACAAAATTTGTGAGATCCACAAATAGTTCTGAGTGTTGTTCTTCTTCACGTTCTCTTAGACACAAATAGAAATAAATATATTTTGTGGCTTTATTGTATTTTTTTATCTTAAAAAGACTACTCTCAAATTTAAGATTTTACAAACATT
Source organism: Catocala fraxini (assembly GCA_930367265.1). NCBI lineage: Eukaryota > Metazoa > Arthropoda > Insecta > Lepidoptera > Erebidae > Catocala > Catocala fraxini. The sequence continues at coordinate 21,159,465 of OV884029.1, forward strand.
GAAGCAGCGGACACAATGAACACCCAGATTCGAAACAACTAATCACACACTTAAATGTTTGTGCCATGTGGGTGGGTTGGAACCTACAACCACACGGCGCAGAAGCAATGGCAAGACAACTACTTAAGCCACTACGCCGTCCGTGCAGTCACTTAGATGTATTATTATAATGTTCATATCAGAGTAAAGTTACACAGTTCTTCCTTAAATATGCGCGCTCTATAGTTAACTTAGTCTTTTGTATACTCTAAGGTTAACTTTTGATTACCTCGATGGCACAACAGTACCTAGTAGATGCGACTGCTGTGCTCATGCACAGCATCCGGGATTAGAACTCGAGACCTCATGGTCATTGGGTTTTTATGCCAAGAAAGTCTCAGTAGTAGCCCGGCGTTAGAAAGTTAATGGTGGTGCACACCCCTGTGCCTCGGAAAGCACGTAAAGCGGTCGTTTTGGAGAGCTGTCCCATCGGATTATGAGAGTTAGAGAATACCTGGAGAATGTTGGTTATGTTTACGCACAGTACACTCGTGTCCTCTTCTGCGCAAATGGCCACTTTTCGTTAAGATAATAATAATAATAATAATAATATTCTATCATATACACACAACACCATCTAGCCCAAATTAAGTAGAACCTGTACTATGGGTACTAGACAATGGATAAACTTACATATTATGTACTTTTTTTTTGTAAATACGTACATATTATACATAGAAACACCCAGACCAAGACAAACATTTATGTTCATGCACACAAATGTTTGACTTGTGCGAGAATCGAACCCGCGACCTCAGACGTGGCAGTTGGTTACACTAACCATTACGCCAGCAAGGCCGTTAATTGGCCATGGCTAAAATCTCAGCTTGGAGGACATAAGATTAACTTAAACCGTTTTTAATATAATTACTACATACCAATTTACTATTTCTATACGTGTTTATACGTGTACGTTACGGGTACGTACGGTACGTTCTATACGTGTTTCTATAAGTGTATGCGAAATTTCATGATGATCATCGGTCGAGTAGTTAGGCCGTGAAAGGGTAAGAAACAAAAAAATACGTACATAACGTTTTACTTACTCCCTCAGGCTAACTTTAAAGTTTTTGAACGCCAGAACAATTCAAATATTTGTTAACGGACATGCATTGGGCTTGCGATCGAGAGTTTATGCGTTGAAGCCTACCTATGGTACTATCGACGTGAACACACGCCTTACATAAGCCTTCTTGCTTGTCTAAGGAGATTAACAAGATTACCAGTAATTTGAAACAACAAACAAATTGCTATTAATTCTAAAAAACTTAATTTTTATCTGCTGTGATTGGCGAACTGAATTTGCATCAACAAATTGTCGTTTATTTATAAATAATAAACCGGGAAGTAAATTACATTAATGACTTGGAATCATTTATCATTGGGTTATTAGTTATTGTAAACTTCGAAATATGCGCTCCACATTCTATTATAAGGTGTCAATACTACGTTCCCGTGAGATGTATTGTCGCAATTTAAACGACAATGGGCTAACAGGAAAGGCGTTGTATGGCAATCAAAAGCGTTTGATCGAATCCTGCCTGTTAAATTATTGTAGCAAAGTGTAAGGCTATACCATCACGCTGGCTAAGCCTGGATTAACAGATTTTATATTATTATCAACTATTATAGCGGGTAGCTATACTATATATATATTGTGCTGGACTGCGTGGTGCTATTTCAAATTTCAGGACATAGCAATCGGACTCGAGCCTTCATGCACACCTGCAAACATAATATTGAGCGTAAACTTATGCGGAATAGTATGGGGCCAGTTTTATACTGTATAGATTGCATACGTGGTAGACCAAGAATACAAAGGCGGAAAAAAATTTACGGCTACAGAAAATACTGGCCTAAACTAGGGCAGGGATCAAAAGGGAAAGAGTAAAAGTGGGACAATATAGGTTGATAGATTGATAATAATACTAGAAGGAAAGTCTTGGGACAAAAAACAAACACATAGGTCCATATTATTACGAATTCTTAATTAAATACTATTAAATTTAATTTGTGGTCACCCGATGGTCAAATTAGAACCCTAATACTTTTTTTTTATTGCATTTCACCTTTTCCACATAAAGTTTAATTATGCCCAATTTTGTAAGATAAGGCATAGTTAAACATTATGAAGAGGGGAAGGGCACTGTCGTAATCCTCCTTGGTGCACGCGATATGTAAAAATGGGTTTATTCAAGAAATAAAATCAGTACCCACTAGAATGTATTCTGTAGTATATACGACCACACCTCCTTGTACCTAATCTCAGCTATCATTAAAAGCATTTTACTATATTGACTGTTCTATCAAAGGCATTTGCAACTGAACTGTTCACACCAAAAACCATAGCGTGAAGATCATCTAACTGGAAGCTGTTAATTCATTTTTTATAACAAAGAGTTTTCAATAAACAACAGTAAGTTCGTGTTACGTTCCGTGTAACACGCGAGTGTGGGAGCGGTGTCGGGTTCGACTCCCGTGGACGAACGTTACTGCTCGAGATGTTAACGGTCGTAACTGTAGCTGATAAGATGCTGTATTGCATCACTAGTCTTCCATTGTAATTATATATTTTTATGGTGGTCTTGAGGTGGTCTTAGAACTTAATTGTGTTATTATTCGCGCCTGTATATTGATGCAAACTGACTGGGTGGCGGTCAGTGTCAGATTCACTCGAGCTTTACCTAGGAGTAGGTCTGACGTTGACCGCTATGCAGTCAGCTTGGTGCAGAGGTATAAGTCATCGCGTCGACACTGTCAACACTCGATGCAGTAGTGTTGTGAGATTGAGTTCCTCAAAACAGAATATTTATTGCCTTTGGTATTAGTTGAACTGCAGCCTATCTGAAATAAAGCGGTAATGGACATAGTTGTGCTACTTTGTTGTTTGCAGCAACAATGCGAGGACACTGCATAGGCAAACTAAAATGTAAATAAATAATTACCGTAGATAGTCTCACGCCTTTATCGTCGAAAAGATAGCGGAAGAGTAGTAATACACCCACATTTCGCTAGCAAAATTTTGAAGTCCGGAATGCTTCAAAATCTTTTTGGCTGTATATAACAGATATATTACATTGTACAAAACAGCAAAAGTTAAGTGATGAATGCTAGTTTAATAGTGATAAATAGCCTAGTTCATAACTTGAGGCTGGTAATAATTTCTTCACAATGAAATGCTGTCCCGTCGAGAAACCCAACAGATGGGATAGGTGGGTTAGCTGGTGTCGCCATGACTTAAGAAATAAGAGTCCCATCACTGCGTTTCTTATGTTGTTAGCAAATGTTGTTGCAGACATCATAATAACCTTCTAACTTATCGTATATAAGAATACTTCGTCAACGTTGTAAGCAGTTTTCCCAGAGACATCAAGACCACCCCGTCTCTTCCCATGACTTCACATTGCACAATGACGTAAATATGCTCCAAGTTAGTTATTAATCCGGTAACCGCTGCGTAAGACATCTTCCGGGAGCGAAGTGCTGCTCATTAATAATATGTACATCACACGGTTTTGTCGAATCGTTGAAACTTTCCAAAGAATTTCTTGCAACTTAAACAAGTTCTACATTACGTATTGGATTTATGTCGTCGATTTCGTCTTTCCGCGGAACAAATACAATATTATCTATTGTATTAGAAGGCACTAGGATTTTAGTCGACGTGGACTTTATAGTTTAGATGAATATCGGCGTTTCCGATTATACTTGAACAGCCTTGCTGGCTATGCTTGCTTACCGTACAGAAGAGTGAAGCCAGAATACCTAAAATTATGTTGTAAGGCAGAGGAGTAAGTTTTCCAGGCTTAACAAGTCGCTATTTCTATAACAGGGCTATAGTTAGTTATCTTTATTCTAGTTCTCAGTGCAACGACTCCGGTTTTTTTATATAAGTGAGGAATGATTCTTTTGATATTGCAAGCATGGCTTGCTTACCATCCGGCGGGTCTTAAGCTTGTTTGCCACTTTAGTAGTATTTTAAAGTATTGTCTTGTCCTTAAGTCCATTGCACAAGGGTCATGTGCTAGCAACCTGCAAAAATAAAAGTCCTTCTGTTTTCAGCGAAAGGGACAAATGTATTTTCTTTGCTGACGGTATAGGGTCTCCTAATGGAGGCTCTTAGATTCTGTTAGAGCTGTCACTATCGGAGACATTCAACAAATCGTTAATTGTCTTTGATCATGATATATGTATGTATGTATCTTATGTGGGGGCCAGTCAGTGCAGACCGGCGACACTTCGACCCAGTGGGATCTTTTGTGTCGACACTCTCCCAATAACGACTGCCATAGAGCACGGAGCAGGCGATAATTGTCAATCAATACGCACATAATTTCGAAAAGTCATATAACTTTCCGAAAGTCAGAGGTGCGCGACGTGGGTTCGAACCCGAGACCCTCTGCATTGCAGTCTGTTGGTCTCCCCACTGAGCTATCGCTGCTTGATATATGATATATGCAAGTCGCAGACACTCAATCGCGCCACACTAGGTTAAGACGGTATTACCAATTTAATCACACTATGCCTTTGGTCAAAATAAAAATATACTAATTATAAAGCTTATTTTGGAATTTGTAAGCCCATGATAGCGTTTTGCAGCCTAACGGACACTAACCCAAACTCAGTTACTAATGAGAATTGCCAGATAATTGAATCCTATATCACTTTATTATAATCTAGCACATTTGCGCATGATAACTACTAAACCAGCGAGCTAGTATTTATTTACAGTAAGTGTTTATAATGATCAGTAACACAGCAATATTCGAGGCAATAACACTTTATTCAAACAGATAATGAAAGGTTGAATTCTTGTTATTTCACATGTGTGTGCTGGGTACGATGTAACGGTGCTCATTTGTTTCGGCGCCGGCGTAGATATTAGCTGCTAACCCACCTTCGTATAACTTAATTTGTTCCAAACTCATTACCAATGAACATTACCCTACTTAGCTAAGGATGGTCGCAGTGAACGCGTTTAGCGATTTACCACGTATTTTATATGTAGTTATAATATATACACATATAGTCTCACGCTTTTAATCCTGAAGAGGTAAGCAGAAGTATATAACATACATTTTGCCAGCCATGGTCCCACATAATATTACTGTCTAGCAGGTATTATTACAGACGCTGTGTTGTTACAAAGAATGTTATTTTAGAATTTTTAAAGAATATTTTAGTAAAATTTTGTCTGTACCGGGATTTGAATCTTAAATTAAAATGAGTAAAGTTAATCTGTCAATTGCAGGCATGTAATGTAGTAACCAAATAATCTGATGGACTAAAGCGTTCTTGTTTTGTTTGCATCTTTAATATGTTATGTATATTTGTGACCCTTGTAGGAGGTATTATGTAGTAGTCTACAATGGATGTATATGTGTCTATCAAATCCTTTCTCATATTCTGACCGCCAGCACGAGAGCCTATTTACAACACGGAGATTATTTAGAAGACTCTCTCTCTTAGCATTACAACCATACCTCATAAAACTAAACAGGGGGTTTTTACCCGTAGTGTCGCGGAAGCAGGTCTTCCCACGACAGTACCTCCTACCTCACAACAATAGCACATCGGAACATCTAGCGGTTGGTGTATGACCGATTTTTTTTGTTTACCTTACAAGGTTGACTGGAGTTTTTGTTTGATATTTTATTAGAAATCATGTTATGTTGGTTTGTTATACGTGACTGGGTCTGTATTGGTATTTTAAAGGCTTATGCGCATTGATGGAGACTCTACTGATATTGTAGTAATGTAAAATGGGAGGACTACAATTCAGGTATCCTACAACAAGTGGAAATCCCTAGTTTCTACTTAAGTACTTTACCGAAAAATATGTCATTAATACTCTATCCAATAGGAAAGAGTGTTAATAGTATAGATAACTCAGTTAGTATTGCATCAAAGGTTTGCCTTTAAGGCTGCAGGTGATCGTCGAGTCAGCCTGGCATAATATTAAATCTGCTGTAGTCAGCACGGATAAGGCATTCGATATGCAATTGGATCTTACCCATTGTACTGCCGCGACGTAAACTTACTTTTAATACGACGTAAACTTACTCTTAATACGACGTAAACTTACTTCTAATTTGGCGTAAACTTAATTTTAATACGTGATTGCACGGATAACGTAGTAGTTTAAATGTTCGCCTTGCCATTGCTATTGCGCCGCATGTCGTAGGTTTAATCCCCACACTGGACAAAACTTTGTATTATCCACAAATAATTGTTCCGAGTCTGTATTTTTTGTGACCGTACTTTGAAGGTTTGTAATAGTACATATTTGTAAGTCCTCTGCGACATAAATATTATAACTAGTGCGGGTGCAGTGCATTTTAGCGTAGCCTAAGATAGAAAAGAACTAGTCATTGCGAGTACTAGTGGGAAACCGTTGGACTGCCACGCAAAGGTCTCGAGTACGAACCAAAGCATCTCTGACTTTTCGAAGTTATATGCGTATTAAATAGTTAATTATCAGTTGCTTTAACAGTGAAGGAAAACATCGTGAGGAAACCTGCATGTCTGAGAGTTCTTCATAATGTTCTCGAAGATATGTGAGGTCTAGTCGTCTACCAACTCGCACTAGGCCAGCGTGGTGGACTATGGCCTAACCCTTCTCACACTGAGAAGAGGCCCGTGTCCAGCAGTGGGACAGTTTAATACAGGGCTGATATTATTAGCCATTTGCATCCTAATCAAGTAATTCTAATTAGGTAGTTATTATTTATCCTAAAATAAATTTAACGTACATATATTCGCAATTTACTTCTTAGTTAATCTATGTATTTGATGCATATTGAAGACTGCGCAAAAATCATACGAAAATGTCAAGCTAGATGATATGAAAATGACAATGAATGTGATTAGCTTCGCATTTCACACTAAGATGACAATTATGAACGCTTCTACTTTAGATCAATCAATATGCTTAGATTTGACTTCTCCTAAAACTTATTAGTAATATTTTTGAAATCACATAGCTATATTATTGCACTTAATCAGTTCAAAGGTTTGTTGTATGTCAGTAGCAGAATGCAGTCTAGAAATGTACCGGGTAGACGGCTATAGCCTCGGGCCTTATTATGTAAGAAATAAAACTATAGCTGACGGACTTATGCTGTAATATACCTACCCCTTCGGGGACATAGGGGTGAGACTATATCTATACTTATATTATAAAGAGAAAAGATTAGATTTTTTGTTTGTTTAAGGACCTTCGCCCTTCCTATTGAGAACCACACGTGCCGGTCTTCGTAACCACGGATGGACGTTAGCACAATCCCGTCCCGCACCAAAAGGTTCAGCAATTGCTTCTTATGCCGTACCATACAACTTTGGAATGGTTTTCCGGCACATGTGTTCCTTCCCTTCTATGACATTGAGTCCTTCAAACGTAGTGTGAAGAAGTATCTGGTCAGACCGGCTTGACACTGGCGACGGCTAGAAGACATCTATCTTCTCCTCCTCGTCACTGTCTCTGGACTGTAATTGGGCTTTCCATTAGGTCCGACACAATTATTTTGCAGAGACAAAATAAAAAAAAAGCGCTACTCAACCTATTTTAAAATTTCTTTTGCCATTGGAAAGTTATATTATCACCTATATATATATCGACTATATATATATTTTTAAATTATCTGCTGTTTATCAACCTTAACCTATTTTTACGCGAACGAAGCCGCGGGTATAAAGCAAAAAATTATTAGTGCTAATCACTGCTAGTTAAGAAAGCAAAAGTATCATTGCTTACAATGGTTGTCGTTTATGCGTATAAAATAAAACCATTTGATATCATAAAGTTTAAGCAGCAATGGTAAAAGGGCAAATCTTTCTCTTTAGGCACTGTGCCATAACTAATGCGTACACACATAACAGTTTTAACATAACCACGTATTGCCCTTTATTATTTAATCAATAAACACGTGTCTTTTGCAACCTTTGTTCAACTGGAGCGGATATTACATGATAGTTATTTATTTACAACGTTTAACACATCGTCATAAGATCGAAATTCGTGCAACAATTTGGAAAGTTTAAGGAAAATTACCTGATTATTTGATTGGACACTATAACAGATCATGTTTTGATTAAAGACCATTAAGGAAAGTCATTACGAATGATCTTTAGAGTTAATAACTGTAACTAAATGATCATTAAGTGTTATTTAATACTTGTTTAGATTGCTGATGACCCATTAAATGCTGGTGGATTCGATTGGATTGGCGTGATGTGAGGCTAATCGGTAGACAATGAAGCTAATTGACAGGAGGAAATCACTTAAACATGTGGCATTAGCATAAGGTAGCAGGTAGCTCTTTGCACAATACTATTAGAAATCTGACAGAGATTGCTTTGAACAATAAGAAGGGCAATGGTTTCTACTTATATCTATGGATGACTATAAAGACATCCATTTATAGTTTTAAGCGCATAGTATTTGTGCATCCTAACTAATATTATAAATGTGAATGTGAGTTTGTTTGTTTGTTTCTTACGCTTTCACGCCTTAAGACTGCGCCGAGCGTAAGACAGATAATGACGGAGCTCGTGCGGCGCATATTCAAATCGGCGCGCGGGCACCATAGTAAAATTGTATGGAGGATTTGAAGTGTTTTTTTGATAAATATATATTATATATTGTCAATCAATAACTTAAATATTTGGGACAGACAAATAGTAATTTAACTATTTATGTTTCGTTTAAGCTGTAAAGTAGGATAGATTTCTACTGTTGTAATCTTTAAATCACGTAAAACGAGCTTAAGTTTTTGCATTAATAAGTAATAAGCTCACGCTCTATAACGTGAGGCAATCAAATCAGTATTACTTAGTAGTTCGATTGTATCAAGAGTACTTGTAAACATTAGTAAGTTTAATCTGCACATTAAAGGTAGACAGCAGATTGCGATAGATTTACCGGTATTTATTTATCCTTATCTCCGGATACATACTTAAAACACATTTTTCAAAGAATCTCATAATTTAACGGTTACGAGCGTGACTATTATAGATTAATACGTCGTTGTTGCGTAAGGGAAGCGCCATAATGAAGCGAACAGTTATCGATACGACCGGTTTTGAGATGCGAGACTGCGTTCTGCGCCCGCGCATACGCACGCGGTCGCTATCACACCGTGCTGTCTTGCTTATAACTAGATAATTAGCTGTACTCCGATTTTCAGATATAATCCTACAAATCATAGCGTGATTGAAATTAAATTACTATATACGGATTTTATCGCGTTGTTTATTTGACACTTTATTACATAATATTGAAAATTGGTTACACTATTAACAACGCGTTAAAATCCGTATATAGTAGTTTAATTTCAATGAATAATATTCGCGTAAACAGAAGACAATATTATCGTAGCGTGATGTTTGGATTCGAAAATAATTTTCAAATTAAATTCGTTCTTCCAGAGATAGATATAGTACTAGCGTTAAAAAACAAGCAATGTCTTTAGTTATTCGTTATTTTTAATGTTGTGTTAATCCTAACACAAAGTTAATAATAACGAATATCCATATCACCTATGTTCGGTAAAAGAAGTAACTTTCAAAATCCAAATGTGTATCTAATATAATTATAAATAGATCAGAAATAACATATTTTAAAGCCGATATTTTAAATTAAGATTTATTCAGTTGTTCTTGGATTTTGAATGTCATGTTTGAAGGTCATTGCGGTCATATGTGGCAGCGGGCATCGTTTAAACAGTTAACGCTTAAAGCTTTATTAAGACTGCGCCGAGCGTAAGACAGATAATGACAAAGCGCGTGCGACGCATATTCAAATCGGCGCGCGGCCACCATAGTAAAATTGTATGAAGGATTTGAAGTGCTTTTTTGATAAATATGTATCTTTATTGTCAACCAATAACTTAAATATTTAAGACGGACAAATAGTAATATAACTATTTATGTTTTGTTTAAGCTGTAAAGTAGGATAGATTTCTACTGTTGTAATCTATAAATCACGTAAAACGAGCTTAAGTTTTTGCATTTTTCGTGAAAAATTTACGTAATTTTGTAGGTGTAAATATTAATAATTTTAAGTTTTTTACACGGAGTAATTGTAAACACACTCATTGTTATGGTAAATGTATATTTTACATTTGTATTAAACAAAAAGTGTTGATTTTATTCACTTAACTGTGACCGCCTGTTTTGGCACATTTCACTCGGCGCAGTCTTAATCGCTCGGTTTGCTAAGCTTGAAACTACACTGAACTGTGAAATGGTTGCTTTTAATTTTTGTTGAATTTAATGTTGCTCATGTAACATAATAAAGAATTTTAAAAATTACTCACCTTATTTCTTTGTTTTATTAGGTTATATAATAACTTACGCCTGTAAATGTCACCAGTTATCGTTTTTGTACCAAGGGCGCTTTTGTTCCCATGGACTAATAAAAAAACTTGGATTGATCCAACGATAACAATTGTCCTCATTCAAAATGTACTTTTTGTCTGCTTAGATAATGGATGGTACAAACAAATAATGCGACTATTATAAAATTGCTTCTGCTATTAGATTACACATCAGTGTGCGGTGCGGCCAGTTTCGACCTCGCAAGGCCGCGCATCCGCCGCTGCGGCCCGAATAAGGTTCTATATCTTACCAGTCCACTTTTTATACTACAATCTTTTTTAACTCACATTCTATAAAACTAGCGGTACCTACCATTTTTTGTCTCATGTTGTATCAGTGGGAATAAGTTAAAATAATTAAACGTTAGCGGTATTGACCATTTACGTTAACCATGTCATAATATTGCAGTATAATACATATATGTATGTATTTTTCTGGTATTTTACTGCATGCTTTGGGGCAATGGCAGCGAAATTTAATAATGATGACCACTTTGAAATAATAACTTTTAAAATTTCGCGTTTCATGATCTTACCTAATATTATAAATGCGAATGTGACTATGTTGTTTGTTGTTTTGTTTAAACAGACAACTGCCGCACGGAAAGTAACTCCTGTGTCACGGGAGATTTTACAAATATTCAAACAACGGACTCAAATAGCACCAGTTCGTTTGTTTGTTACGCTTTCGCGCCTCTATCTGTCAACTCTTAGAATGCGCGACATAGTTAAAATCCCAAATTTGTGTCTGGCCGCCGGTATCCCGCTGTGACGTTGCTGCGACTGAAAATGTTATCTACTCGACCGATTATCATGAAACTTCGCATACACGTTGTCCAGGGTACTGAAAAGGACATAAGGTACGTACCTTTCCAGAAATAAAGTGAACGGAGCCGGATTGAAAAGCCAGTATAATATATTTCATAACTGGCATAAGCATGATGCCCGTTGCCCATAAGCAATATGCATGGTATTGCTTACCTTTATGTGCTTGACGTTTCGACCAGGTGACTGCTTAACATCAGGCGGGCTATAATATGCTTGTTTGGTAGCACAAAAACATCACAAATAATACATTACCCTTTTAATACTAATTAGTGTGTATGTAATTTCGTCCACCATATTTGTATTATTTAAGTACGAGGTACCATCTGTTGAGGGCAGCTGATTAAACGTAGTTTGTGGTTCTCACAATAAGATTGTTAAGTATTGCATGTTGTATTCGCAATACTGATTATATGTTTGGTTTTGAACGGATATGGTGTGAAGACATCTGTTAGTAACTACGTAAACGTTACGTAGGTCTAATACTTGTATGTCGGTTATGAAAGAGTTGTTAGATAAATTTCGGCACGATGCAATTGTTTTGGTGCATGCGGTAGTCAATCCGACGGCTGTGCAGGTTTTCACGGTTCGATTGGTAAGACGCTGATGTAGTTTCAGTTCCAGAGAAACACCCACCATTTTTTCCTCTTCTCTTTTAAAAAGACAACACTCACACTAGGAGTAATTTCTGTGTTACGGGTGATTTTACAAACAACTGACACAAAGATTACCCAAACTCGGGACAATCATTTGTGGATCACACAAATTTTTGTCCCGTATGGAGATCGAACAAACAATACTCAGCGCGCCGGCAGTGGCGAGACGACCTCTAAAACCACTACACCATCCGTGCAGTCAAAGGCAGCGGGATCGCACACCGTGTTAGATTTAGTCGGTAAGACCTGGGACTTTCCATCTTTCCTCCGTTGAGACGTCGCTCTCCCCTTATCTGCGGAAAGATGTAAATGTATTCCTGCAAGTTAAACAAGTGAGAAACGGCAATGAATTGCCGTAAAATCTTAGAGTTCGAAAAAATGGCATCACGTAACCTTGAGGTCAGAGGTCAAAGATCAAAGATCATAGTCATTTTATCGACTATGCTGAGTCGAATGGCGTTGACCGCGAGTCTCTAACTCTTACGGTTCTTGAGTTGAAAGTTGTATAACAGACAGACGAACGGACAAAGTTGTTGTATAAGAGTTTTTTAGAACTCTAAAAAGGCTTTTATTGCTGAGTCAGGTAAAGTGTCATGAGTTTTCGGTTAGAAAATTCTCAATAGTAGTACGTAGTCTGGATCTGCGCCGGGTAGTCGGTAATAGGCTCGCTCCCTATCACGTAGGTCTTAAAACCATAGCCCACGAAGTGTGTGAGTAGCATCTCTACATCCCTTCAGGGATATCAACGAGGTGGACTGCACGGATGGCGTAGTGGTTTAAGTGGTCGCCTCGCCACTGCCACTGCGCCGAGTATTGTGGGTTAGAATCCCACACGGGACAAAAGTTTGTGTGATCCACAAATGGTTGTTCCGAGTCTGGATGTTCTTTGTGTCCGCGGTTTGAATATTTCTAAAGTCCCCCGCGATACAGGAATAATTCCAAGTGCGGGAGCTACCCTTACAATAAAAACGAGGTTATAATAATAGGTAGGTCTTCTCCCTAGCCTTTTTTATTCCCAAGTCACTTGGGGTCGGCTTTTCTGGTCTAACCGGATTTGAGTGGATATCAGTTTTTACACGGAGCGGCTGCCACCTGACCTCCGCAACCCGAAGGCTAACGATACCCTAAGGCTAGGACCAGTGTCAGGATATTATAGGACACTGACTTCCCAATAACGACTGCCATAGATGTTCATGGCAGCCGGGACCGACGGCTTAACGTGCTCTCCGAGGCACGGAGTAGGCGATAATCGTCAATCAATACGCAAATTAATTTCGAAAAGTCATATAACTTCTAAAAGTCAGAGGTGCGCGACGTGGGTTCGAACCCGAGACCCTCTGCATTGCAGTCTATTGGTCTCCCCACTGAGCTGTCGCTGCTATAATAATAGGGGGGTAACAGGTAATAAAATTAATACTTCACCTAATTAGAACACAATTACAGCCTTCGAATCGAATAGTGTCACCTCACTAACAAAAGGTACAGTCACGGCAACACTGTGAATTATAAATTCTATCTTTTGACACTGCGACCTTGCAAACTTGTGTTACCGTCTGTAGTGGCCGTGGCTAACCACCCTATTGTTTAACGTATGTATTATTTGTGGGAACTGGACTGAATACTTTGAACATTTAGATCTAATTGTGTACTGTTTTTGAATTCTCATGTTAATTAATATGATATAGTACGGCAACTTGTTTTTTGTTAGATTGGTCATGGCGATGTTATGTTTGGTGTGAAAATGGTTCTGTTTATGGTAAAGTTTCGTTATTTATATATATTCAATTATTTTTTATTGTGTTTGGCAGTTGAGCAACTGGGCCACCTGCTGGGTGGTAATCTTTTATCTTTGGTAAAGTTAAGGGCATACACAGCCAGACTTCTTAACGTTATTTATACATATCATTTGAAGAAACAGTTTATACAAACAGTAGGCTTACTAAGAAATGTAAATACTGAGGTATCACGCCGGCTGTCTGTAACGTGAAACATATTTATTCTAAAATTTGTTCTTAATTTCGGTATGTAGGTCTTGATTGTCTTAAACCCTGTCATTAAATAGTCGAGGCGCTCATAGCCAGTTGCACTCACTGATCGGTAAACGATTAGCGAGGTTAAGTAATGTTGGATGCGGTCAGTCTATTGATGGGTGACCGCTTAGTGGTATTTCATATGAGCGTGTCCGTCCTTCGGAGGGACACATAAAAAGTCGGTCCCGGCTGTTGCCAAATTGACAGCAGTCGTTAAGCCATGTCAGAGGCCTAACAACTTTGTTGTCAAGAGTTGGCCACTAAACACGAAAAGAAGAGGTCCCAAAAAAATTTAAATAAAATTTAAATTTATCTGAAGAAACTTCACTGTTAGTCTGTTGCGTTCGGCTCCAAGTTTCGGATAGATATTTCCATGGTACACCTGCAGATGGGACCCAGTTGAGTAATGGTGTATGATGGTAAATGCTTTGTGGAGCCTAGTGTTGGCAGATGTATTATACGCGAGTTGCAAACTATATCAGTCTTATTGTACATATATTTTGTATGTGACATAAGTCCGCAGGTGGTACATACATACATACATAGATTCACGCCTGTTTCCCAGAGGGGTAGGCAGAGACTACGGATTTCCATTTGCTACGATCCTGACACACTTCTCTGGCTTCATTCACTTTCATCACATTCCTCATACACGCCCGTCGGTTCAAGGTGCTCTTAACCTGGCCTTTGTACAGAACGCCTCCGATCTGATCAAGAAACGTTCGCCTAGGTCTTCCTCTTGCATTCCGCAGGTGGTGAATGTTTCAATTTCCTTTTGAAAGTGTATACCATCTACTAGCAAGTCCATATTACATACAAAATCTCACTATTGAGTAAATGTACAAGCGCGAGACTTTGTAAGTAACAAGGACATTCGAAGAGTCGAAGGGGTAGCAGAAATATCTTAGAAATGTAAAAACTAATCCAAGTATGCAGCAATTTTTTTTATTTACCATTTTTTAGAGGGTTTACCTTTTACTGTCTACAGGGCATATTTCCAAAGTTCTTCTGCTACTTAGAATTGCCTAGTAGAAGAACAGAATAAAACTGCTCATTCTGAGAATCGATGTCGGGACCTCACGATTTTATGCAATCTTACGTCATGGATCTAACTCGACAGTTAGTACAACATTTCAAGTATTGATAACACGGTTTATTCTGACCGGACACATCATTGGGATTGCGCGCAGGATAATATACGCACCTAACAAATATGCTAATTCCAGCTATCTTCCTTTATTGCCCATTTCCTCAATATACAAGAACATTATGTGACTTAATATCAAATAATGTCTTAAAGTTCATATTGCACAGGCATATTTCTTGGCTTAAGTACACTGCGTCTTGATTGAATGGATAGCGTAGTGGGTTAAAACTAGTCATCGCACCGATGCCTCTAATGTTGTCAATTCGATGTCGAAAAAAAAAAAAAAAAAAAAATTCTTATGATGTGATGTGATGATAGTTTTGCAGAGTCCTGACTTTCTGTGTGTACGATTTGTTAATGTCTGTGAGTCCCCAGCTATCTTTTAATTTCATAAGGATCTTGAAGTAATGTGTTAAATCTACTTGTGTAACTGTAACCCATTGACCGATGGCGGATGGCTGAATCTATGATATCAAGTATGTATTTATGCATATTATGCACACTCGTATTTTCACATGACAACCAAGGCCAGGTTATATATTTTAAAATATATTATTAAAAACAACTTCCGCACTTATTCCTATGTAGCGGATGATTTTACAAATTTTCAAGAAACGGGCGCTATGAATACCAGCT
The DNA here is from genome assembly GCA_930367265.1 of Catocala fraxini. Taxonomy (NCBI): domain Eukaryota; kingdom Metazoa; phylum Arthropoda; class Insecta; order Lepidoptera; family Erebidae; genus Catocala; species Catocala fraxini. Next base: position 21,175,174 of record OV884029.1, read on the forward strand.
TTGGAACGACTATTTGTGGATCACACAAATTGTTGGTACCGTTTGGGGATCGATCCCACAACACTCAGCGCGGCAATAGTGGCGAAGCGACCACTTAAATCACTATGACATTCGTGCAGTCATAATAGGATTGGCTAAACCAGTATTTAAGCGATACACGTCTGACGTCACGGGCGAGATCTTCATTTAAACTGGAGCAGCCTATCTGGCGTAATACTTGTCTCCTACAGAAGATCACAGTTATATAAACTGCTGCTGCGTCCCTACAGTGAGTACTCTTCTCGATTCCAGTCGTTTTAAAGAGACAGTGTTTTGTCAGCAAGGATCCTGTAATGACAGTCAACTCTTTTTTATAAGAAACTAGCGACGGGCCCCAGTTTCGCAAGGGTAGTAGAAAACCTTAACAAATTGTACACTTAAACCTTCCTCGTGAATCACTCTGTCTATTGGTGAAAATCGCATGAAAATCCGTTCAGTAGCTTTTGAGTTTATCGCGAACATACAGACAGACGCGGCGGGAGACTTTGTTTTATAATACGTAGTGACGACAATGCTAGAATTGTATATACTACTAGTGTTGCAAGCTTAGACTAATATAATTTAATATAAACCGAATGGTATGCTTATTCACTTATATAATATAAAAATAAATAATAAATATCAATATAAAAAATCAATTATATAATGACATCTGTTTAGCTTATGCAGTGTTGCACCACTAGATATTTAACTTCTACAACCAGGTCATCTAGACATCCGGCATACAATATTACCGACGGCGGAGACAAACTAGCTTTAGGCTATATATAGCCCTGCAGTTAAATCATTGATGGATATTACCTGAACTTACATAACTTGTAGTAAAGCGGAAGCCCTTAATTACGAAGGTGTAGATTTACATGGGGTTTTACTTTTATTGCATCATTTGGATGTAATATAAATTTTTCTGAATGGACGCATTGGAAATTTCAAAGAGCATTTTTATAATATTCTACCACATACACACAACACCATCTAGCCCAAACTAAGCAGAGCTTGTACTATGGGTACTAGACAATGGATAAACATACATATATACTTTTTTTTTTGTAAATACGTACATTTTATACATAGAAACATTTGGTGTGTGAAGTTTGCCAATACTGCCACCGTCACGTTTGTGGATGTGTAACATTTATCAAATATTATTTCTAGGCCATATGCCTGGCCTGGCCAGCACGTTAAGCAAATAAGAACATGTTTTTATTAATAGACAGTTATTTACTGTTTTACCTGCTCCTTTATTTGCCTACCTCTCTGGATCAGTGTTAGTGAAGCGAATACTGTGTATGAGGTTTTGTAGTTGCACTCCCAGTCGTACCTGACTGTTATCCAACAAAAAGTGAATGGTTTTTTCTATCAAGAAATTCCTTATGACAGCCCGCAATTAGGCAGTTGACAGTGTGTGTCTTTCTGATCATGTTGGTTTGTCATCCCTTCTGACTATAAGAGTAAGGGAATTAAGAGTGCATTTGTGATGGCACACACACTTGTGCACTATACTATTTCTTGCGAAGACGTCTAGTCTCCGTCAATATCGGCCGCCATAACCGAAATTCAATCTTGAAGACCTCATTTGTATTCTTTAATTTTGACGTGACCGAAATATATTTCAGAAAAATAAATGAATTGAATCTCAAATTGAGTTTAATAAATCTACGTATTATGAACACAAACCATAATTATTAAGCTTAATCACACATAGATCATGTTACACTGCTACCTAAACATGTCATATCAATCATCCACCTGGTAACAGACACCAGTGCTCATCGTTACCTCGGGTGTTGAGTGTCGCATTCCTCGTCACAGCACATAACCGGGGGCTATGGGTCATCAGCTCGGGGACTCTCCCACAAGTGTCTGTGATGGGTAGTAAGTACAGGTGGTGGACCGTAACGGGTATTCATTATTGCGCTGGGTGAGTACATCCTTTTTTGTAAAGGGATGATGAAGTAAAATTTCCTAAAGAACAGTATAATTTTTTTAAGGATATTTTCTCATACTGAAATTAATCCTGCCTTGTTACCGTTGCTTAAATTTGTACTTATATTTACGAAGGACTGTGAACCTACCGTTACCAGTTTCGATTATCAGTTTTGCTGTCACAAACACAGGTATATAACCATTTTCAGGAAATTCTTTGTACCATCAGCAGGCACTGAGAATTACCAAAATTTGGTGTCCAGATGACGCCAGTAGGCTTGCCTTTAATCACGTAGGTATAATAATGTACCTAATCAAATCGGGATGCAATGAATCTCTTTATAATTCTCTGGCAATATAAATTATGATCTATTAATAAAAAGAGATACACGGTGCTATCTGTTTCTTAATCTAGGTTCTATAAAAAAACACTTATTTGTAACTCGCCGTTAATAGTAAAATCAATATCAATCAGTATTAGTTAATACCTATGGTTAAAATAAGATTACAACAACTATCAATGTTCTTATTTTGTTTTATATTCACGTAATATGCACTAGATATAACACATAATTAGCAGTAATCATTGAGTAATAGTCTGTTCAGCTAGGTGATTGCTCAAATGTGTCGTTCCAATAAAATTTTAACCGCAAATTACTCCGTACTTCCTTGTAATGCATCTTGACAGCTTTAATTAATAAAATATGCATGTTTAGTAAATATATATTATATAAATATTACAGTATTGATCTTTGAATCAGCAAAACCTTAGTTTAGTTTTATAATATTATTTAGATACAAACTATTAAGAAAACTAAATTATAGGATTTTCTTCGCCTTCCTTATGCATGGTACCTGAAATCTAAGTAAGCGAAATCTGGGTGTTATACAGCTCTGCTCACCCCTTTTTAATCAAATAAGAGTGTGTAAGTCTGAGAATATTGCATGATAGCCGTGTCTTATTTTACTGTGGTCGTGTACCTATAGGTCAAAAATTATTATAAATTATTATTGCAACTAAGGAACATTTTCATTGTCGGCCTCGATGGCGTAATGGTTAGTGTAACCGACTGCCACGCCCGAGGTCGCGGGTTCGATTCCCGCACAAGTCAAACATTTGTGTGCATGAACATGGATGTTTGTCTTGGTCTGGGTGTTTCTATGTATAACATGTACGTATTTACAAAAAAAAAAGTATATATGTATGTTTATCCATTGTCTAGTACCCATAGTACAAGCTCTGCTTAGTTTGGGCTAGATGGTGTTGTGTGTATGTGATAGAATATTATATTATATTATTATTATTTTTTATTTTTTTCAGTTCTGTAATTGCAACAGTCAGTCGACAAAATACCGAAGCAAAAATTATTTTTAATAATGTAGTTATAATAACTTTAATACAAATATACATGGAACGAATAACGTTAATCCAATAGGAGCATACTCGTTACGAGACAGGTTGCCAGGATCGCGGTTGCGGTCGCGCTGCACCCAATTGTCGCTCCCACGGACCTGCGGGTGCATGAGCTAGCCAATATGTGGCGGCATTTGTCATTCCTTTCTTATCCTAGCCTTTTTTTCTTTGGGAATACACGAAAGTTTAGGTAGTAGGTGTTTAGTATATCACTTTTATTGATTAGGTGTGAGTTTTTGGTTCTTGACTGAACAATAACAAACTAAAAGTGGATAGAAAACAATATAATACGTAAATAATTGCCTCATATAGTATGCCAAAAGAGGAGCATCACTAAGGATAATGATATGTAAAAGAAATGCGGCGGTTAAAAGTACAGTATAAAAAATATGGATAATCAGACTTATATTTGTAATTCGATAATTTTTATTGTTATAACTTTATAAGTCAAAGTCAAAGTTAAATCCATTATAAAGTCTGTGGATATTGCTAAACCTTTTGTGAGTTTTTGCAAGGTTTAGTTAGTTTGTGGTACTAGTATAGTATTATATTGTCTGTGGTTTGTGGTTAAAAACAAATAAAAAACAGGTCAGCGATGTTGATCAGATTTAAGAATATTATAAAATATGATAATATCAATCCTGTTTTATAAACTGTTGGACAGCCAGGCACGGGCCTCTTCTTAGTGTGAGTAGGGTTAGGCCATAGTCCACCACAGTGGCCCATTTCAGGTTGGCAGACTTCACACACAGGGAGAACATTATGTAGAATTCGCAGACAATCAGGGTTCTTCACGATATTTTCCTTCACTGTTAAATCAGGCGGTAATTAACTATTTAATACGCACATAGCTTCGAAAAGTTGGGGGCATACCTTTGGAACTAAATCGAGGCCTCTACGCGGCAGTTCAATGATCTCTTACTAGGCTATCACTGCTTATTATAATATAAATGAACAATAATATAAGTATATAATATATAATATCATGTTTATAGTCGTACACACAACATTTGACAAAGACTACACGTTACAATACAATACCACGTAACAACAAATAATCTCATAACTCAAACATCAAATAACATTAGACAATAACACAATATATCGTATTTGATGATGTAACGTATGTTTAACAGTCACCTGAGCAGATACTGGGTCAGATATAAGATGTAGCTATTGTTGTTATTATCGGGAATATCGACGAGTTACACGATTGCGCCTCGAGTGTGAGCAGATGTTCTTGTTTGAGTAACTTACTGCTTTTGAATCAGTGAGAACTTACCAGTCATAGTATCACTTGTACAGTAATATTACATGTTGTTTATAAATTATTGCTTTGATGGCAGCGGTAGTGTGTGCGAATGCTCTGCATGAGGTTTTGGGATGCCTGGGTCGGGCAGTGTTTGGATTTTTCGAGTTTCTAAGTAACACCACGAAGTCTGGCACTATGCCCTATAAAAAGAGAGACTCATCCTCTATTACATGGGTTGGGCCCCACGTAACCCCTTTTACGTAGTACGATTTGGTTTACTACTCACCTCTTGGAATAGGAAACCAAACCGAAACCTAATGGCGAAATATGGCTGTAATCTGAGAGTGTGGCACACGTATATCTATATGTCTAAGGAGGCGTGAGATATATGTATCTATATGCATGTTTATGAGTTTGCTAATTAAATTATCTACTGTTCAGTCTTTAATTATGTGCTGCTAACAGCAAAGTTTCTTTTATTTCTGATGGTGGCGGAAAAATCAGCAGCTCACCTGATAGTATGCGCTAACTGCCAAACATAAATGAGAATTAAAGGTTGATATTATATCAACCCTTTTTATAAACTGTCACATTGCTGGGTCCGGCCTCTTCATAGCGTGTCAGGGTTTCAGTTAAGCCATTTTAACCCTTTCTCTGTCTCGTGATAGACACAATAGAAAATCTATTGTTATTTTTATATGTGAATGTGATCCATCGACAGAAAACCTGTCAAGAAGTTTTGAAAATCAACCAGTTCAGGATAGCTTTATAAGATTATTTATTAACAAGATTCATCTTAAAGAAGATAGGATGCTTTATGTTTGTGTCAATATGTGTGAACTGGGGATTTCGCTCAGCCCTATCGCTCAACAGTACTTCTTTTCTTTTTAATACCTACATAGATATGTACCATGCGAGGAATGACTAGTTAATTATTTAATTCTCTGAAATATAACTAATCACACATTATCTACTCATTATTTATGTATTACTTTAACAGTAACAGAGAAATACTTTGTCGGTTTTACGAGTATATCAAGCACTATAAAACATTCAACCATAACATTTGGATGTCAATGCAACTGCTATGCATGAATGGTGCCATGAATGCATGGCCCCGGGTACAAATTTATCGCACTAAGTGTTATTGGATTTCAGCGTCCGTCGCAATTACGTGGAGCCTAGAACCATAGCAAGACACGTGTTGGTGTATGTTGAAATACGTATTTTCACCCCTTCAGGAATATGGACATGAAATAACGACAGTATCAAGTCGACTATCAATATAATATCTGAATTAAACTTATACTGAAACTTTGATATTATAACTAACCGATCGACAATTGAGTTATTTGGACGTTGTGTAAATAGGTATATGCGCGAAGACCATTGTAGGCAATGATACTTTTGCTTTCTAAACTAGCAGTGATTCGCATAAAGCGTCTTTTTATTAGGTATTAGAATTTAAGTTAGGTTAGATTACTAACAGTACAGTATGTCTCTTTCTGTTGCACTGGCTACGTGTATGCTAAATATCATCATGATCGGTCGAGTAGTAAAGGCGTGAAAGCGTAATAAACAAACAAAATCACATTCGCATTTATAGTATCACAAGTTAGGATTATTTTATTTTCATCAAGATAAGCAATTATTGAAACCACAATCGTATTACCTACATAGGAAAAACTGAATAAAGCCTAAATGAACACAAAAACGCGACCTCAAATTAATTGAAGCGCCATAATACCAAGGTGGCCATTACCACATATGTCCAACCGCACCAACCCACGGTAACCTCAACTCACATAGGTAACGAAGCCATAGACAATTCCCACACTCTCTTTGTTTTTATTCCACAAATCACTGGCTACACAGGTGTGAGGAATCGATTTTACGTTTACGAAGAATTCACTTGAATGTGATCGTTCGAACGTGTCGGTACTTGGAGTCAGTTTCGTTTCTAGCGAAATTTCGAATGATACTTTCAGCGATTATTTTTATATCAGCTATATATATACGGGAAGCAAAAACTTTGTACCCCTTTTTAAGAAAATTGCGCGGACGGAGGAGTATGAAATTTGGCACAGTTAAAGTTTATAAGGAGAAGGAGTGTTAAATCCTAATATTTATATAAAATATGCATTAGAAATACATTAAATTATTGAAAGACACACTATACGCACACAACCATGCATTTGACACACGCAATCAAATCGCGATCGTAGTATTTCGGCATTGTTCGGCTAATGTGTTACTATTTTTCGTAACTATGGTTACATACATTATCTTTATATAATTATATACAATTCTACTGTACGTGTGTATATCACGGAACTCCTCCTAAACGGCTGAACCGATTTTGATAAAAAAAAAATTGTGTGTTCATGTGGATTCGAGGATGGTTTAGATTTGAGTTTTTTTTCTTGTGTACACGGCAACTTCTGTCGGGACAGCTAGTATCAATATATAATTACATTTACAGCAACATCTTACAGGCAACTTTTGGGTGAATTGGAATGATACTGTTTATATTATAATATATTTACGTATTTATTATATGTAATAAAAAATAAAAGAAAACAAAGTAGCAAACTTAGAAATATCGTCAGTTAAGGAAAAGATAGGTAAATTAACCTGTATAGCCTTTATGAAATCTAAATGTTGCGTGATTATAAGGGTATATTTCTAAATAAAAAAAACCATAATAACTATCAAACTTAAAATTTAAATCAATTATGGTCGAATTTTGGCAACCGCTAGGCAATTATTACGAGGAAGAAAAAGATAATATTCTTCATTTTGAATTACGATAATAACTATTTTTTTTAATTTAAATTTAATAATAATAAATTTTATTTCCAAAAGAATAGTAAATACAGTCTGTTACAATATTTAACACCGACGTCCTAGCTAGCTATTTAAAAAAATATATATCTCCCGCTCTAGGAATAATTCCTGTGTCGTGGGGACTTTACAAACATTGAAACACGGACACAAAGAACACCCAGATTCGGAACAACCATTTGTGGATCACACAAATTTTTGTCGCGTGTGGGGATCGAACCCATACTCGGCGTGGTGGCAGTGGCGAGGCGACCACTTACAACACTAAGCCATTCGTGCAGTCAATAATATAATACAATGGTATTAAAAAATAGATCATGTTCTGTTTTTGGTTTGCGTTTATTAGAGTTCGAAAAATCTCTTATACAACAGCTTTGTCCGTCCGTCTGTCTGTTATACAACTTTCAACTCAAGAACCGTAAGAGCTAGAGACTCGCGGTCAACGCCATTCGACTCAGCATAGTCGATATACTCCGATATGACCTCTGACCACGGTCACGTGGTATCACGTGTGCGTTTTGCACACGTTTGCATATTACTTGAACCATTTTTTCGAACTCTAAGATTTACGGCAATTTATTGCCGATTCTCACTTGTTTATAGACAGATATTTGTTATGTTATGAGCCTAGAATTCTCAGCCTTCAAGATTTTTATCATTCAATTGATATTTTATTAATTTAATAGACAATATTCTAGCTAGCAACTAACTGTTATCCATGATTATTAGTTTTATGATCAGGCCATGTTCTTACCGTCAAGCAATCTTTATCTATCTTTAGTCAAGCCATTATTTTTTAAACGTGTTCAGTTGATTAGCCGCCGCAACATAATACACTGAGACAGTGACATTAAGATTTTAATATAAGCATAGTTAAATATAGATACAGAAACTAAACAAAAATACATTCAATCGACGAACAAACTACTTCACGGATGGCGCAGTGGCTTAAGTGTCACCCTCGCATCAAATACGCAACCACATTGTCTATTCCCACACGGGATAATATTTTTGTATCCTTTGTTCCACGCCTCACAGGGATTTTGATTATATTAATTCCTGTTTATTTTGATATCAAGCCATAAAAACTCCAATAGATTTATTAACAATTGCTACAAGTCAAATTTAATTATAAACTAATATCTCATAAAATTCGATAAATTTAAAACTTTCGGCGGTATTATGTTGTTCATCCGCGCACGTGGTCCCGTACGTGACGTCCGGCGATCCACGGGTGCGCTTGCGCATGCTATAACATCCTCAGATTAACTCAGATAGTTTAATCAACAATTCAACTTGTGCATTCAAAATAAAACCTTATACTGTAAGAGATAGAGTTATTTTCATGTATTTTGTTTAAAATTTTAAGGTATCAAAATTCCAGAAACGTTTAAATGCCGATAAAATAGGCTTTTTAAAGGGTTTTATGCTGTCTTATACGATAGTGTGGGAATAAGTTGATAGTTTAATTATAGTTCGAGATGCGAGTAAAATAACTATGAGCAAGCCATGTTGCGTTTATAAGCATCAAACTATGGTAAATATCATACTCTTGTATCTGAGCTAGATTTTATAATTAATATTATAAATGAGAGTGATTGTTGGATGGTAAGTACTTCTTTTATATAGTAAATGAGCAACAGATGAACGTGATTTTCAACACAGATGTATGTACATATATGTGCCGGTCATTGGCATAGCCGTTGGAACCCGAAGAATGCCCGTATCCCAAAAAGAATGATCGTATTTAACTGTCTAAAATATCCTATATATGAAGTTAGGAAATTGACGGTATTCCTTTTTTTTTAATAGTGACGCACCAAAATGATTGTAACGGACCTGATGGGAAGCCCAATTACAGTCCAGAGACAGTAACGACGAGGAGAAGATAGATGTCTTCTAGCCGTCGTCAGTTTCAAGCCGGTCTGACCAGATGCTTCTTCACACTACGTTTGAAGGACCCAATGTCATAGAAGGGAGAGAACACATGTGCTGAAAGACTATTCTAAAATTGTATGGTACAGCATAAGGAATTGCTGAACCTTTTGGTGCGAGACGGGATTGTGCTAACCGTCCATCCATGGTTACGAAAACCGGCACGTGTGGTTCTCAAAAGGAAGGGGGAAGGTGGGATGAGGTCAAATAACTCTTCGGAGCATTCGCCATGATAGAGGCGATAGAATACGCTAAGGGACGCAATGTCTCTACGAAATTGTAGCGGTTCGATGTCCTTCGTAACCTCCTGGCTGTCGATTATACGTATGGCATGACGCTACAGTTTATCTAAGGCATCGAGTAGGTATTTAGCGGAACCATTCCAAAGGTGCGAACAGTACTCCATGCTACTACTACTACGGACTTGTGCCTCGTACAGCAAATACCGCTGTTTAGGAGTAAAGAAACGCCGCACCGAAGAAGTCCGAGTTTGCGTGCAATTGTGGTTATTACACTCTCGATGTAATCCCTAGAGTTAAGGTCGTGGCGGATGTCTATGCCTAAGATGTTAAGACTATCTTGCATGTATCCCGAAGAGTGGGAAGTGGAGAGAATAGGGTTTTTTTTAGCTGAACGCGCACACCTAAGTTTTTTTAGCACTGAACACAACCAGGTTAGATGAACCCCAAGCGGATATGTCATCTAATACCCTGTTGAGGTCAGTGACAAGCTTTACCCGCCTCCTCTAAGTATCCTGCCGGTTGCTAGGTGGTTGTGGATGGTAATAACCATGAACCGTGCTATTGTCTGCATAGCAATGAATGCCAAGAGGTAGCATGTCATTGATATGCAAAAGAAATAGAGTAGGGAGAGCACGGAACCTTGTAAGACTCCATTATTTACACTTAAGAAACGTGAAGAGCATCCGTTTACTAGGACACGCATTTATCGCTCGTGTAAAAAACTGGAGACCCATTGAACTAGCCGGCTGGGAAGACCATATGCCGGAAGCTTGGAGAGAAGACCAGACCAGACCCGATCAAAGGCTTTAGCAATGTCCAGCCCAATTGCTAAAGCTTTGCCTTGGTTATCAATAGCCTCACCCCAGATGTGCATTAGATTGCACTGGAGACAACTCTGCAGCGCATTTTTTGAGCACGATAGGAGGTATCTCGTCCAACCCCGTGGCCTTTCGCACATCTAGTGACATCAATTCCCTGCGGACATCACATTGCCTGATGATGATATCAGGCATTGAGAGCCCACAACTTAAAATTGCACGTTATTGTCACAGATGCGCGAATTAACCCCGAAAAGGTTAACCAAAAAATTGGTTTTCTCTTCGGGATTATCAGCCAAGGTTCCATCAGGGTACCTCAAAGGTGCTAGCTAGCTTGTCTTAAAAAGCTTGTAAAGCCCTGGGTTCTGCGGTTGATCTCTCTTTAACATAACTGCACGGATGGCGTAGTGGTTTAAGTGGTCACCTCGCCCCTGCCGCTGCTCCGAGTGTTGTAGGTTCGAAACGCACACGGGACAAAAATTTGTGTGTTCCACAAATGGTTGCTCCGAATCTGAATGTTCTTTGTGTTCGTTGTTTGAGTGTTTGTAAAGTCCCCCGCGTTATACGCGTTAGCAATTGTACCAAGATTTCTTTCGAAAACTAAATTAAAAAATCTTTGTTATATACAACAGCCTCTGTAAATTCACTAGATTAATTGCCTACATTACAAGTTTCTATTTAACAATTCAAGAAAAATAAAGGAAAATCATCTTTATTCGTTGTTCACAACATCACAACTGGCAATAGTTAGATCTTTCTAATCCCTTTATAATTGCTTATTACTAGTTTATTAAGTGAGTTAATATGTCATGTACGGTTCTCGTCGGCAGTTGCGAGTAATTTGTCCCACGGCACACTTCTGAACACAATGTTACGAAAATATGTTGAAAATTAATCATACACTGCCGGTATTGAGTCGGCACTGTCTGTGTGACAACACTCAAGAACTCTAACGGATACCGTTGTTCCTGTAAAGATGATATGAAACTTAAACGCTCATAGTGCAGCACAAATGGAAAGATACTGTGTGATCTTATGTAGGGTATCGAAATACCTCCCTAGATATCCTAACATATTACCAAAATGTCCTAACTTACTGTGGTAAAATAATGTAAGCTGATGGTACGGCGGTCAAGCGGTCGTCTACCGCTGCTGCCACGTTAATTGTTGTGGGCATGAACCCTACACGTGACATTTATTGCTGTAGTCGACAAATTATTATTGTCCTGAGTCTAAGTATACTTTGTCTCCTTTGAATTGTATGTTTGTAAAGTTTCCCAAGAGATTGGACCTGAGACATGAGTCCTAATGAGAGACTTACTTAAAAAAATAGAAAATAAATGGAAGAATTTTTAGAATTGTGTTCTTGTGATGGGTGGTTATCAGAATTCCTTAAGGATGTACTGTGCTGTCAGCGGAGGTTTTGACTATGCAGTGAAGTAACGACTGCTTTTGTACATAAAAAATCGCACGCATGTATCTCCGACAAGGTAGGCAGAGGTACATATCTTACACCTACATTCACCAACGGTGATTTAGGTCCTGCTCTCTAACTGAGAATATCTAGGCAGAAAACCAAATCATACTTTGCTCGAACCGGAAGACCGGTAGTGTATTCTATGCATGAGGCCTCGGGATCCGAGGCCTCATGCATAGAATACACTACCGCTGCGCCTCGTTTATTATAAGCCTTTATGTTATAACTTATAAGCTATGATAATCGTTCCCCATAAGCAGGCAGACAGATCGTAAGCTTGTTTGCCAGCGTATAAAAAATGACATATTAATTCAATCAAATTCTTAAATACCGTACTTTGATAAACATCAGTATTAATTACGTCAAGTACTCTTTTAAAGCTAACGAAAGCTATCGTATTTTTATGACTAATCACCATAATTAACTTGTTTATCGTCGTCTAACGATAATGTCTTCCTCTTCACAAGGAAACAAGAAGTATTCGTTTCTTGTTCTGCTACATTGAACAAACCGAACGATTTTATTACATCTCCCTTTACTTTAAGGATGAATAAGTTATCGTGACATTCTTGTCAATTATGTTTAAATATGAAGTGTCAGTTGCACGCATGCGTGGCATACCCGAAAATAGACGGTATTAGGGTTGTCCCATCAATATTGTCAAGCTTGACTAAGCACTATTTTGTATTGTGTATTTAATTTAGGCTTTAGAAGTTTCGTAACATGTAACATTACAATAGCGCTGTAATGGTAAAGGAAAACATCGTTAGGTAATCTGTATGTCTGAGAGTTCTCCATATTGCCCTTGAACATATATTTACATACATTCTACCAACCCAGCGTGGTGCCCTATGCCTAATTTTTCTAATACTGACTAGACTAGATGCCTATATAAACAAGACTGATATTATAGTATTATATAAACAATTCCTATCCAATGAGTTTCACATGCACAATATCACCGTGGTTCCCAAGAATTAGCAAACAATATCACAGAACCGAAGACGACCGAAGAGCTGTTCCCTCATAACCATAGGCTATGCCTAAGTTTATGAGGAAACAGCTAAGATTTGCAACTCATTCATCCACATTAATAAAGCAGATCGACTTTATGTAGTATAAATTGCCGTTTGTTGTCGATTGACCATTCTATTATCGATTGTGAACATCCATCCACGTCGACCTGACCCGATTAGCTATCTTCTTCATCGTCTTAATAGCCGTCAGATTGTTAAAGTAGAGATTCCTATAGTTGTAACTAGAACAGGCAGTACGTTAAGTTAAACGAATACTTTTAAACTTACCTATTTATTTATTGAGGCACACAAAACAAAACATAGCATATGTAAAAACTTAAATGCTAGTAATCTGTCAAGTTATAGCATACCATTTCAAAAATCTATTGTGTCTGGCAAATTTACTGGTGATCCGCTGCGTCTCAGTAGGTTTTGTTTTAAACTATGATTTTAACCATCTAACTCTGTGTAAACATACATATACAAATATATCTAGCTTACCCAGTGTACTGAAGAAAAGAAAATTTCCAATGTGCGTGCACGTGTGGGGAGTGCCTAAGCACATGCGTGTTAAACGGAGTCAATATTATAGCGATCGAACGTGCTTGCGCGTGCGCCGGTACGGTATGAAATATTACCAGTTTATTGTTTCCTGCGTTTCCGGTAAGGGTGAGAACAAGATCGTAAACAAACGTGCGGATATTTACTTAATAGATGTAGTGTACGTACCTGGAGACGTGGAACATAGGGATTGTATCAACACGGTTTCTTAGTTAGGAATTCATAGGAATACATTCAGCCTGACGTAATATTTAAATCAGGTTTAAATATGTTCTGGTTAAATGTGTTTGCAGAGTGCAAAAATGTTTGTTCATTATCCACGTGAAGAAAGAGCACCGACATTGTCAAGATGACCTTTTTTATCGACAAAAACAGAAAGAATGTCGAGTAAAGAATAGGATTTTACTTATAATTTTTAAATAAATAACTGACTGGTTGGTCCTACAGAATTAGTTTGCGTTTCCACTTGGGAACCATAGTAAGGTCTCGGTCGATTCGCGAGATGCCTGGATAATTTTGCAATTTTTGGTTAGGTAATGTTCAGTTGCTGTAGCTCATAAAATTTAAGCAGGAATTTGAGGGATGAGAAGAAGCTGGATATTCCTAGAATACATGTATACATACACAACACATCTCTATGTTCTGGAGAAAGCTACGATTAAAAGTCCTAAATTAACGAGTGTTCATAATGCAAACAAAATGAAGAGAGTAACTATGTATTAGAAAGTTACTTATTATTGGTATCTGCACATTCTTTCAGGTAACACACGCCATGTATATTTCTATAAATATTTACGAGGATAGTATATCGATGCATTTTTGCATTTTTATGGACTGGAATAACAAAACTCATGTATACCCTCGTCCAGGTGGCATGGCGATGCAAGTTTCGCGCGGTGCGACGCTCTATTTTCAGAGCAATTAGGGAAGCGCGCGGAATCCACCGCGACTGTATCGGGTTTCAAACACATTCGTATTTCAATATTGAGGGATCTGACGGCTCATTGGGCGTGTTCAAAGAAATATTTACTGCTCAGTTAAGCGAGGTTCTGTAAATAACATCTACTTTTCATTGCTAGGAGTTTATTATATGATAGTGTGTCGAATTTGATATTTATCAAAAATATAAATTATAAACTAATACTCAAATTGTCCTCTATTTTTACATTACTGTATGTTATCCTTAGTAAAATCAAATAAAATAGATAGATATCAGGGATTTATTGTTTGTTGAGAGTTTCTGCCTTTCTTCTCTTTTTAGTAATGTGTTGAGATTTGTTGCGTCATTTATGGGTTTACAAATAAAACAATACATATTTAAGTGCGTTACGATGTATGCATAATATATGTGTTATAAAATTGCGAGAACACGTGTAGTATTTTTATTTACTTGCTAACAAAAATCAAGCCAGAGAAAAATTACCTTAGATGCAAAACGCAGATGCACTTTGCAAGACTATGAATAGCTGAGTAGGCAGTGCGATGACACAGTTTGTTAAGTCCTGCTTCTTGGATTGTCTTTTTCTCTGTTATAATTTACATACTCTCTTAGCATGGGAAATGCTTATTCAATAAATCTTAATATATTAGAGAAAAGTCATTCAGTAACTGCTTTCAGATGTATTCTTTCCATAGTAAATAGAGAACACAAAAAAAGAACAATACATATTATAAATAGATCTTTAACTCCTCGTATATTGTTTGTATGTTTACCAAGTAAGGGACGTAAGAAAAAGCAACGGTGTATAGTATTTCACATTGCGCAAGTCCGTCAATTTCAAGGCTACAGACTTGTATTGACTACCGAAACCGAAAACGTCTTGATTAGTCTGTTGGCCAACGATTCAATTGTTGATTTGACAGACATTTCATACAACTATGATTTTTTCAATTGCCTTATCATCTTCTTGTTCTCGCCCATAGCTCACGTGAGCTTAGCGATGGCATTAATTGTATAGATCAGTTTATTTTCATATTAGTTTTTGCCTGAGGTTTGCGTGCATAAATCCCATAGATAATGTGCCAAGTCTCATCGAAAAGGTTTTGCGGTTTAAGACTGATCGAATAACAAACACCCAAACATCATTCCAAATATTCACATTTATATTACGTAAGATTACATTGTTAGTCAAAGGATCTCAATAGTTTACCACCGTTGGTCCAGTGGTATATAAGATTAACTTTCGGACATCGTCTGTCCTTAGTCCCTAATTTGATGGCCATCTCAAACTTAATCTTCTCCCTAGCCTTTATTATGCCCAAGTCACTTGGGGTCGGCTTTCTAGACTAACCGGATTTGACTGGATATCAGTTTTTACACGGAGCGACTGCCATCTGACCTCCGCAACCCGAAGGCTAACGATACCCTAAGGCTAGACCAGTGTCAGGATATTATAAGGCACTGACTTCCCAATAACGACAGCCATAGATGTTCATGGCAGCCGGGACCGACGGCTTAACGTGCTCTCCGAGGCACGGAGCAGGCGATAATTGTCTATCAATACGCACATAATTTCGAAAAGTCATATAATTTCCGAAATTCAAGGGTGCGCGACATGGGTTCGAACCCGAGACCCTCTGCATTGCAGTCTGTTGGTCCCCCCACTGAGCTATCGCTGCGATTTGCATCTCGAAATTTATACTACTACGTATTCCCATGAAGAACTTTTTAGTAACACCTACATGCTCCATGTCTGCAACTGTTCCTAGTAGAGGGCAATAAGCTACGTGGACCACAAGCTTAGTAGCTGAAATGTCTACGTGACACAAGTCGGTATAAACCTTGAGGGACATAAAGGAGTAACGCCACACAATGCCATGAGATAAACTCAGAGATCATGCACACAAAGCGGTTTGCTCCAAAAAGATAACTGTATAATTGAAGGTTCGTGTAATTAAAATTCCAGTTAGATCAATTAAGAGCACCGAGTGCGAATATCTGGCCGCCATTGTTGTTTCATCAATTTCAATCGCTCTTTTATTCTTAGCTAGTTGTGCCAATTTTTATTTTATAGTCTGTCCTAGAAATGTGCACCTCGTATAGAATGTCGTAAATAGGTCGGTTGTGTTTTGTAAAAGTATTTTTAGGCTTTCTGGGAATTCTTGATACTTTTACCATTCTTATGTGAGCACAAATCCTAACTAATATTATGAATGCGAATGTGAGTTTGTTCGTTTGTTACGCTTTCACGCCTTAAGTATTCGATATTTCGAGTATTTCACATACACTTTGTCAAGGGAACAACAAGTATCTTTGGTCCAGAGAACAGTACTGTTACTATCTTAACCTAACCTACAGTTAAGCGAGCGAAACCGCGGGCAAAATCTAGTGCGTAATAAATTGGGCTCTACGGTTTATTTCGCATTCGTCCCTTATGTTTCGTCCCAAGCGTAGAAATACGCATTCGTCCAAAAAATTTTCCTTTTATGCCCCTAAATTTAAATAAATATTAATTTCTTAATGTAATTCGTCTTTCATCCCAGATTATGTTTCTTTTTTGTCCCTATTTCTTTTTGCATGGAATTTTTGTTGTACTGTCAGCCGATAAATATTTATATTTTAAAATACCTCGTTGATCTCTCAGTAAAACTTTGGGCTTATGATTGCATGACATCACGAGCCTGCATCGAAATATTTTAAATAATTTTAAACCATGTTTTGTTTTGTTAACCATATGTACAAAAATGTAGGGCGAAACAGGAATAATTTTAAAAGAGGGGCGAATGAGGAACCTTTTGGAATGTGGGACGTAATGTAGGGGAAAATGCGGCACAAACCGGCTCTACTTAATAGCAATTCCTTGTGAAATAATGGCACAGAATAGGTAGCAACCATTTGCTCTGAGATTGATAATATGTAGTAACCAGTATCGAATTCAGACAGGTTTTAGGATGGGCTCAGATTTAATTATCGCAAAATAATTATAGTTTCAGAAACTTCAAGAATATCATAACAACGGAAAATTTTAGGCGTTAATGAACTTACAAAGTTTAGTTCAAATGTATTGTTTACATCGTAAAGTACCTTAATACTCGTTTTATATTGTTTTAATGAATTTTGCTTACGTTACTGTTTTACATGTAGCTAGTTTACATTTTTTTATAGCACACACAATTCGAGGCTTTATATCCACCAAAGGGATACAAAAGGGTAAAAATACATAATATTATGACATGCCCTGCTTATTCAGTATTCGGTAACTTCGGCTACTACTGAAATAGTAACAAAACTTTTCACCTGGCCCGGCATTCAAATCTAGGACGTTACGATAAACGGTTATGATTGCGTCTAACAACGCCAGGTAGATATTGGTAACAATAAAATTTATACAATCAACTACATTACTGCAAATACTAAATTAATAATGCAGTCATTAATAAAACTTTAGCAGCGATAGCTCAGTGGGGAGACCAACAGACTGCAATGCAGAGGGTCTCGGGTTCGAACCCACGTCGCGCACCTCTGAGTTTCGGAAGTTATATGACTTTTCGAAATTAATATGTGCGTATTGATTGACAATTATCGCCTGCTCCGTGCCTCGAAGAGCACGTTAAGCCTTTGGTCCCGGCTGCCATGTTTAGTTGTCTATGGCAGTCGTTATTGGGAAAGTCAGTACCCTCTAATATCCTGACACTGGTCTAGCCTTAGGGTATCGTTAGCCTTCGGGTTGCGGAGGTCAGGTGGCAGTCGCTCCGTGTAAAAACTGATATCCAGTCAAATCCGGTTAGACCAGAAAAGCCGACCTCAAGTGACTTGGGAATAATAAAGGCTAAGAGAGAAGTCATAAATAAAACTTTGAGGTTCTTTGCTGAAGACCTTTAACTTTACGTACATATTATCATCAACCCTGTATATTTCTGAATGCATAAGCACAAATGTTAAGTATAAACTCATATATCGCCAGCTATGTTTTAGATCTTACGTAAGAGGGGCGAGTCTATTGCCGTTTATAGACCCATGGTCGTCAAGGTCAGTCGCGATGCTACTATTGAGAAGTTGCTAACCCAATAAGGTTTTACCTGACCTGGCATCTCACGATCGATCACAAAGACAAACATTAACTTATGCCAAGGGGCCAAGCATGGAATTCATACATGTAAATTTTTTGGTTTTAATAAGATTACTAACTATTTGGGTTAAAAATAACTAGTATTATTATATTAGTAGAATGGAACAGTCGCAAGAGGAAGACCTAGGCGAACGTTTCTCGATCAGATCGGAGGCGTTCTGGACAAAGGCCAGGTTAAGAGCACCTTGAACCGACGGGCGTGTATGAGGAATGTGATGAAAGTGAATGAAGCCAGAGAAGTGTGTCAGGATCGTAGCAAATGGAAATCCGTAGTCGCTGCCTACCCCTCTGGGAAACAGGCGTGAATCTATGTATGTATGTATGTATGTATGTATGTATTACTAGTATTATTGGTAACCCGTACAGCTAAGCTAGAATGCTTGTGTTGGGAATGGGTTTCTAATAGTGCAATGGGTGAGATTCGAACCCGCGACCTCTCGGTCGCAAGTCCAATGCCTTATCCATTGAGCAACTACCACTTAAATAGATAGGTACAGATTTAATGTCATATCTTTCTTTTCAAACTAAAACTAATGTTTTTATTTTAGTCTTGTTATTTATTTTTAAAAGCCTTTCCTGCACTATGTAATAATTCCTGTATCGCGGGGCATTACACACATTCAAACAATGGACACAAAGAACATCCAGACACGACTCAACCATAATATGTAGACCACACAAATTTTTTGTCCCGTGTGGGATTCGAACTCAACTCACTCGCTTCAGTGGCAGTGGCGAGGTGCCTAATTAAACAAATACGCCTCCGAGCAGTGAAATTAAAAAAGATCGTTCCTTTACATTTATCGGCGTAGGTAACTTTACCTATGCCAACTTTATAAATGTAAACGATTTTTTTAAAGAACTTTCTTTCTAATACCTGCTATTTTCTATAATAACACAATAACGTTTCTTTATTCACCATTTTTAATACAATACATGTACAATTTTTATGTCGCGCTGTGTAAGTAATTTAATAAGATATTGTGGGTATATTAAGTGATAGGTTCTGCACGTGAGGTTGGTATTAAAACAATAGATACATGCTTTTATGTTTTATTATACAACAACGCTTCCCCGTGCAATGAACACGAGGAAGTCGTATTTGTCTTTCAAGTTCAAGGAAAGGCAATCATACGCTCGCGCTGTTTAATAATATGGGAAAGTAAATTGTCCTGCAGGTCCATTCTTTATTTAACGTAATATTGTATATTTCCAACACTAAGAAGAGGCTCGTGCCCAGCAGTGGGACAGTTTAATACAGGGCTGATATTATATTTATTGTATAGTCAGATTGATGAAAGTTATGATGTATTTGAAGTAATAGACATTGACTTTTAACGTCTTGAGTTTTAGATAGTATTGTTTTTCAACTATATCTGTGCGAGATTTTAATCGTGGCTTTACTCGCGTCAAAGTACATTTTGTCAATAAGCTTACTCGGGAACTCTTTTTTTTGGATAAGTAGTACTTTATGTCCTTTTCTGTACCGCTGACAATGTGTACGCAAAATTTCATGATGATCAGTCGAGTAGTTAAGTGTGAAAGCGTGACAAACAAACTCATATTCGCATTTATAATATTAGTTAGGATTACATCAATTGACTGATTAATTTGAAGCGGCGGCAGCGATAACCTAATGGGTAATTAGATTTGCAAGTATGTGGGTTTGAATCCTGCCCATTGCACTTCTTCTCCCTAGCCTTTATTATTCCCAAGTTACTTGGTGTCGGCTTTTCTGGTCTAAACGGATTTGACTGGATATCAGTTTTTACACGGAGCGGCTGCCACCTGACCTCCGCAACCCGAAGGCTAACGATACCCTAAGGCTAGACCAGTGTCAGGATATTATAGGGCACTGACTTCCCAATAACGACTGCCATAGATGTTTATGGCAGCCGGGACCGACGGCTTAACGTGCTCTCTGAGGCGCGGAGCAGGCGATAATTGTCAATCAATATCCACATATTTTCGAAAAGTCATGTAACTTCCGAAAGTCAGAGGTGCGCGACGTGGGTTCGAACCCGAGACCCTCTGCATTGCAGTCTGTTGGTCTCCCTACTGAGCTATCGCTATCCTGCCCATTGCACTGCCACCTTTAATATACTACTAACAACAGTAGTAAACTTAGTAACCACTTTACTTACCTATATATAAGTGATAGGTACTTCGTGACCTAAATAAAAAAATATTTTTAAATTTGAACACAAGCATATTACTGCCGTCCTTTAACTAAAATGCCGTTAACCCACAAACGCGCGAATATGACTTTTTAATAGATAGTAGAATAGTTTTGAATTGTCTATCTATAATATTACTAGAATTTAAAACTATTTATCTATATAATTATCTATCTATATCTATATTCTAGTATAGAATTCAAAACTATATTACTTTTCATTAAAAAGTCATAATAGCGCGCTTGTGGGTTAACGGCGTTTTAGTTAAAGGACGGCAGATTAGCTAACCTGGAGGTGCTCAAAACAATACAACTAATTTGAGATCTAAATTCCTATACCCCATTTGGTTAGGTACTTAACTAAAGGTAAACAATCTTGATGTGACTTTTTACACAAACACATATTAAACAAATAAACTACTGCTTAAACTAACGGTTCAATTAATTTAGTAATCGTTATTGTTGTATTTACATTGATCTTTAGGAGCATTTTATTTTAAACTGAATTTTAGATAAAAAAAGACACATTAAGATTGTTTACCTTTAGTTAATTATCTAACCAAATGGAGTATAGGAATTTAGATCTCAAATTAGTTGTATTGTTTTGAGCACCTCCAGCTTAGCTACTATGCTTATGTTCAAAATTACCTTTAGTTAAGAACCTAACCAAATGGAGTATAGTAATCTTTAGACAGATATGCCTCGTATGTACAATGGCTTAAGCGTTAATGGAAATTTTGTTCTGATTGATTGATTGAAACTGATTGTCAGTTTGTTCATTTTTGCGTTGGAAAGTGTTGATATAATTTATTAATTTTCCTTAGATCTGTAAAAATTATTTATTTAACATCTACAATGTTGAATAAATAATTTTACTGTCCTATATATTCGGTTTTGAAAGTTTGTAATTTTACTTACGACACAGTTTTTGCGCCTGATATGGGGTTGTCATTAAAATTATTTATTATAATTAATGCCTGAAAATTACTAATGAAGTTATCTAAGAGAATAGATTGCACGAAATATATACTAAAACACTAACATACATATTATTAGAAAGTGTGATTCAGCAAAGGGAATCTGTATTAAGTATGTAGCCGTAATTTGGCAATGTTTATATAAACGCTGTATTACTGCGCGAAGGGATCTTACCCAGAGCACACTGGTTAATAACAACCTAATGATACAGTATTTGGAATAGTATTGTTATGATAACTCGTATTTTCGAATTCCTTACAACTTTGTTTAGCTTTATCTCGTTCTATGCATATAATTACTTTCTTTTCCTTATAAAAAACAACTCTCACTTTCATAAACTTTTAAATACTTTAAATTAAAAATAGATACAAACAATGCTCAAACTTGTAACAAGTATGTGTATATTACACGATTTTTGTCCGATAAGGGATGGAGCCATAACAGTCGGCACAGTAGGAGTAGCGAAGCTACCATTTAAACCACTACGCCATTATATTACGATCCACAGTCCACACTCGCTGTTCAAAAAGCGTATTAAGGGTAAAGTGTGCACAAACACTTTACTTAGAACCAGCCTATCCCACCGTTTTTTTTGCTTTCTCAGTAGCTATCTTTACAATAAAATTAACACCATTCTTTCAATATATTCTTTCCCTAAAAACAAATGTAAGGAGGTAGTCACTGTTTGGCTCCTAAAACAGATTTACATTAGTACAGAACAGCTCTTAGTCGTTCCACAATAAAACCGATATACATGTCTTACATACGACAAACACACAAGCGCGCACTCACACACGCATACACACTTGCACACACACACACACACACACACACACACACACACACACACACACACACACACACACACACACACACACAACACACACACACACACATGCACATGCACGCGCACGCGCACGCGCACGCGCACGCGCACACGCACACGCTCACGCCCACGCATACGCACACGCACACGCACACGCACACACCCACACACACACTTTCCTTTTTTCTTTTTACCTATTAATTTATTTTCATTAGTATATCTTTATTTTGTTTAATAGTTTTGAACTACCATGAAGACATGAAGTCATGTCCACATAGCACTATGAATCTGAATTTTGACTTCATATTGTTTGTTTACACTGAGGAGGGCCTGGTAATCTGTATGACAGGGAAACCTAGTTCAGATACCAGTCTCCCACAAAGGATCTGTTTTTCTACTAATTGTACATTTGTAATTTTATTCATAAGATACCTTTGTGGAAAAAATAAAAATATTATTGTTATTAGGCCCCAGGTCCATAATGAGTCGAGCAGTCCTCATTTAAACAACGACAAGCAACGATGTTGTTGTCAAATCAATAAATGGTATAAATGATTAAATCTAGCATTTATACTATTCTAATAAACACACACAATAAAAATATTTTGCAAGTGTGCCGAGCGAGTAAGTTTTATGTAACACTAAGCAAAATATTGCGTAGCATTGGCACAAAAGTAACACAGTGATTTATTTGGTACTATTTTAGGTTATCTTGGCCAAACATTTGATCAATTCGATTATTTAGAACACAAAGGTCTATCAAAATGTCTAGAACATTCCATACTCGTAGCCAGAACAGTCGTGCACCTAATTTAGTAAATCCCTTTAGCAGTGAGCTCTCAGGATGTTTTGCTCCACAATCCAAAAGCGCGTTTCCTAAGCAAAGCAATCGTTTATTTCAGTCCAATTGTTATAGCGTGAACGCTTCCCGGAATCAAACTTTGATGTTAGTGACGTGATTATTGAAACAACTTTATTATGCTTGAAAAATAATTATATTGTAAACGCATGTCGAGATGAAACATACGTAGAATCCGCCTGTTGTAAAATCGTAATTGCGTTTTGGATGGAGATTTTTCTAATAATTACTACCCATAAACGCTACATCGCGTAGCTCTTACGAATTATGGAACAGTATAGAAGAAGCACTTTGATTCGAAATTTTTATCATATTTAAACGATGCAGCAAGAGGTCTTGAGCAAGAAAGTCTTAAGTGTTTAAGAAGGGCTCCGTCAAAAGGGTTTGGAGGGTTGGGAATGATATTGATGATATCCACCGTATTGTATCAAGTGTAGGTACGTACATACATATATTATAAGCGTATATATGTACGTAAACTTAATAGTAAGCACTTGTCGTAGTAAGTGCTTGTTTTTAGGCGGGTACGCTTGTATGCAGAATGTCATCTGTATACTACTTACTAGTATCTTTTAACCTAACAGCATAAACCTAGCAGCTAACCTAAATGTAAATTCAGTAACTTCACTAAACTAATTACTTTGACGTTCATAATTGTAACTTTGTGACCTGAATAAATAAATGATTTTATGATTTTGTCTATAAAATAGGGTTACACGATCTTTCAAATTGTTTTGCTATGAGTGAGGATCTTTAGCCATGAGACTTGGCACAATTGCAGTAGCGAGGTGACTCCTTTACTTACGTGTATCTAATGAACAAACTAAATTGAACCACTCTCAGTCTTTTAGAAGCACTACTTTTCATCTTACACTTTCCTCAGTGGCGTAGCGTAGTGGGGGCGGCACTTTTAGGGGGCGGCAAAATATCGCAGTAAATATTAAAACAATTTCATTTCGTGTGAAATGACGAGAGGAATGAGCAGATGTACAATACACAATAACAATGACTGTTCTTGCCAAAAAGTTCTTTAAAATTATTGTATATTATAGTCTTTTAAATTGGAATACCTAAATAACAGCGCGGTAAAATTTTCTACAGCCCCGGGCGGTTGACACCCACGCTTCACCGCTGACATTCCTCGACGATTCAACCGCTTTTCCACAGCTATAGTCACGAGTAAGATTATATACTATAGTGTACAATTTTCTTTTCTATATGATAAATAAGATGCAAACTTTGGTGCTTGGATTCGTAAAACAGTAACGCGGTGCATTCGGTGACTAGGAAACGTACATATATGTACTGCTGTACTGGTAGAATGAACGAAAACAAACAGCCCAGCGCCACAGGGCTTAAATTCTGTACGCAGCTAAAGCTTCACTACTACTTGTAATACACTAAGCCTAATCGTATTAGAATATACGTATATCATGATATTTATGTAACTTTGTAAGCTAGATCAAACGAACTAGACTCCAGGGACGTACAACTCTAGCTACATATGTATATTGTATGTTCTACGAGCGAGATAAATCCATCTGCAGAAAGTGCGGTCAAGCGTTCGCCTCGCCGCCGCGCCGCTGCCGTGGCGTAGTGTTGTAGCACAGATAATATAAAACTATACTAGGTTGTAGTTTCGTATCCGATACAAGGCTATTATATATGAGCTGGCTGTTTGAATGTCAAATGATTATTTCGAGACTGGGTGAAAGTTGTGGCCGTTAATTGTGTTTGTAAAGTCGACACAGGGCTTGATAATTAGCGCGGAAGTTGTATTTTAAATAATAATTATTATATTCGCAAATTGAGTTATTACATACGATTTAAAAGAGGAGACAATTCAATTACATTGTTTGATATGCCTAGCGTTCATGAGAACGAAGTAAATTATGTCTACTTGGTATGCCACTGACATAGGTTTACGTATCGAAATGTATTAGATAATAATCCACGTAAAGAATCGAGGTCCGAATCTAATTCGCACTCGTCCCACTTGCCTTCAATTAAACGATACAATTCTGCTCTTACAGTGGTGAAGCCGATAGCTATCTGAATGGCTTAGTACTTAATATTTAACCATGTTACTTCTTAACCTGTAAAACTAAGAGAGCGTGCCTACGTGCAATAAATAAACAAATAAGAACAATAGCTGCCACAAGAAGCAACTACAATGAGATTAAAGGTTTTCTAGGCAGGAGTAGGCGTGAATGGCGCCATAAGCTTTAATTAAAACTAAATGTGGGTGGTTCTTTTAGAGGTACGCTTTTCATTGCATGCTCAATATGTAATGTTTGTAGTATTATGGCTAATTGAAATCTTTGAGCTAGCCTCGCTGACACTTACGCTACCGTATTTCTTGTTAGCTTAAGTGTAATAATCAATTTCATAATTATAGTGAATTAAAATCCTTTTCAATACAAGTTTTACAATGCAAAACAATGCAATTTAAGCAATACTCGCTTTTATGGGGCAGCGGTGGTGAATATGCACATGCACTGCTGTGCTTGGGATCACGATCGGCTCGTATTACATAGGTCTAAAACCATAGCCAGTGAAATGTGCCTGCAATACACCTCAGCCTGACGCTTCGCGATTACCTATAAGCGTGACACTATGTATATATCAACCTTTGATTTATCAACAAGTTGTTCAAGAAAAGTCAACATTTTCTTTGAAAATCTAAACTACACGGATGGTCGAGTGTAGCGTAGCGCGTTAGGTGTGACGCAAAACAAACAAGCGTACCATCTGCAAATAGTTCTTGAGAGTCTAGGTATTCTTGATCTTTTAATGTTTGTTAAATCCTCTATGCATCACGCATAAAGATGATCGCTGGTGCATGAGTTATCTTTTTAAAAAACAAATACATAAATTATCTTAATATTTGGTTTCTGGTTATAACTTATAAGTATATGTACTATGACTGAAACAGGAAATGTTTGTTACTAGATTTTGCTCGCGTCTTCACTCGCGTTAATGTAGATTTTTTAAATAAATTTCTATCCTTCGAGAACATTGAAATTAAACTGCTATAAACGGATTTTATCGCGTTGTTTATTTGACACTTTATTACAAATTTTTGAAAATTGTTGCACTACTACTACTACTATTAAACTTTACTAATTTTTAAGCTAATTAAATTATTATTAAAACTATTTAGATTTAATTTATTTTTACACTTTCCCCGACGTTTCGGTTGCTTTTCAGCAGCCATGGTCACGGGGAGACTAAGATGGCAGTTGTCTCAATGTTCCAGTGTAGTTATTTCAAAGTACCCGAACATAATTTAATCATTGGTGTTTCTATTTACGCAGAATGACATGACAATGACCTTCGGGAACAGTTATTTTTCAGCATGAAAGGTATGCTATTTCCTATTCTGTACCTCTGACAACGTGTATGCAAAACTTCATGATCGGTTGAGACGTGGGGCGTTAAAGCGTAACATCCAAATAAACTCACAACATTTATAATATTAGTAAGGATAAGATTTAATTAACAAGAAATTATGCATGCTTTATATATTGGTATACAAAAACGTCAATGAATGACGAACATTAGTTTATAATAGTGGGTTTTGAAAAGCTCTTAGCCTGATTGATAAGAGATAATTACAACGGTATGATGCTTCTTTTGTTTGTGGCTCTTTGTGAAATAATTCCATTGTGGGCAGATGTGTACCGCAAGAGATGTAACTTCATATTGTAATCTAATAACATGCCGAATTCTGATTAATTTGATGGTGTTATAGGTTGTTTTTATAATTAACAATGTTGGTTTTATAATGAGATTGTATGTGTTGTTTGTTTTAATTATAATAATAACAATCATAATTTCATAAGAAAAATGCGTAGACAATACTACACATCGTAGGTAACTTACATCACATCAAACTGCAGTCTGCATAATATTGTTTTACGTTTACGCGAATGTTATACATTGAAATTAATCAAGTATACGGATTTCATCGCGTATCATATTAAAGACACAATTTGTTATTGACTTTGAAACTAATTTTTACACATTCTCCGAAGTTTTGGTTGCTTTTCGGAGTCCATAGTCAGTCTAGCGAGACAAAGATAGTGGTTGCCATTATATTTATGCCTAACCCTGAATTTCGGTGATTGATTGTCGTGGCAGGAGATATGTTATTGGGATTGACTATTATAAAACGTTTAGTAACATCACGAAGTCTGGAAATGATTAGAGGCTCTCCATCTTTTACGGTATCCCTAGAATACGTCATACTGGAAGGTTTTGTCATTACGTGAGATATTTTGCAATCTTGCAGGAACCTGCTTTAAGCGAGTTCCGGTGTATTTT
The DNA here is from genome assembly GCA_930367265.1 of Catocala fraxini. NCBI lineage: Eukaryota > Metazoa > Arthropoda > Insecta > Lepidoptera > Erebidae > Catocala > Catocala fraxini. The sequence goes on from OV884029.1 coordinate 21,202,932, forward strand.
ACTCTGCTTTCATATGAAAAGGTTTTAAAGGCGATGTAATAGAGAATGCCATAGCCATGAATGACTTATTAGGTATGTAAAATTTGGAAAGCTTATAATATTAGGACACATAGGATTAAGACGTGTAAATCTGTTTAATATCCCTTGTAAGTATCTCCGAAAGCCTATCTATCTATTACACCCACCATCACGTAAAACAGTCCTCGGCTTCAATACCAGAATATCAAGCTAAGCAGACATTATAATAAGTTCGACAAACAAGTTCATATGCTTAGTACCAGTCTTTATAAATTTAAGAGCCAGTTTCACAACAGAACGAATTACTGTTAGTTATTAATAATAATAATAATTTATTCAATAATAATAATTTACATTTCATTGGATACATTTATAGCTGAATAATATTACACTATGATATTTTATAATCTAATAAATAGTAAGTACTTAACATATAGCTTAACGAGCCAGTATAGGTTCATTTTATTTTACGATCTAGGTTTTACAAATTAATTGCCTGAACTAGGTTTACACCTGTGTTTCAGGCTATTTTTCTACTCAATAAATATGTATTGCGTCAGTAGAGTAAATGTGCATACGCTTAAAATAATAGTTACCTAATTAAATTAAATTAAACTGCGATAATTATTTATTGAGTTTTATAAACTGTAGACTATATTACTGTTTGTTGGCTGTGTGATTAATTTTATTTTATTTGAAATTACTAATTTTCACTGAAATATTGTAACATTATTTTCTTATAATCTGATCTGTGTTAATACTTAAATCCGAATGTTTTCCGTAAATGCTGTGTTTGCCGATTGATATTGTGCACCCATACCTTATTTGTTATGAATTTATTACTTGTAAGAAATGTGTAACAACTGTAGGTGAACCTATGAATAAATAAATAAATAAAAAGACATCTTGTGCAATAAAAAATATGTTTAGATGGTACCAGAGGGAGCGTATTTCAGAAGACCTAAAGACAGTAAATATGTAGTAAGTCGCGCAATGTACCACTAACATTTAAACAAAAGTTTTATGATAAGTTGATTTTGAGCCACTTTTTTTTATTTATACATTAGACATATTTTGACATATTATGCTTATACGCAAGATCAAATCTCAATAAAAAAAAACCCTTTTCAACTCGGATTTGTTAATCATGAGGTGAACTAACAATACACAATATAATGATTAATGAATGACGCATATACGAAAAAACGTCATAAAATATAATGATCACCCGTGGCGTGTGTCAAAATGGCTTCAAACAATAAGATTGTAAATAAGAGCTTTTTTATGTAAGCCTTCTTTTAAGTGTGGCACTGTCCGTGTTGTTTATAGCTTCTTACTAAAATGGTAGATTTTGAAATTTAGTACTACCTTCATATGTCAAGACAATATTTTATGTGAAAATTAAGTAGGTACTTAACGATTTATGTAAAAAATATACCTAATAAAATATACCTGTTAACTGCTTTGTTAACTAAGCGACGTAAACGCAAACAAAAATGCGATTGATACACGTCATTTAATAAAAATGATGCATAGGCATGCATAATGTTTTTGCAATCACTTGCAATGATTTGTAAGTAATAGTCATTATCAAGCTAACAGTTTTGGTAAATATACTTTTGCTTCTATTTCTTTATACACATCATGGAGGAATTGGCAATGTACCTTTTACCATAAAATAGTGCCAGCGACCAGCAGCGGAGGTTTTTATAAAACATTCTTGTACAAAAAGGATGTACCTACTAATCATCAAGGGTCTTTGAAATCTGATTAAAATGCATAGTTTTGCATATAATTAACAGAAAATTACACAAAACCAGCAAGTTAGATCAAAATCCTTGGGAATTCATTAGCTAAGATCAGATCGGATTAAGAAAACCTGTCAGTTTCAACAATTCAATGACGACGACGCCATTGTCGGCCATCTTGCGCGATTCTATCTATGCGCACAGCCGTGGAATACTCGATCGTGTGATTAACTGGCAATAACTACTTAATTATAAGTTATCTAATTTCCTTAGTAGTTAATTATGAAACGATACACTACATAATAATTGCGTAGAACAATAAGTTATAGTGTGTGTGCGCTTTTTTTCGGCTTACGTCTACTAATTACAGATAGGTGATCTTTAGACGTTATGTGTGTGTTACTGTTGGCATATCATGATGATTGAAGGTAGGTATGTAAGAAATATAGCGTGTGAATTGATAATTAGGCATACTAATATGTAACTTCCTTTAACAGGGTTCTATAATACAAATAATTATCTGGAAAACTACTTTATACCTACGCGTGTTCAAGTGCCTATATTCTATCTAGTAGTATCCTCTGTGGCGCAGCGGATTCGTTTGAATCTCGGGTCGGGCCAACAAAAAACACGTTGGACACCCTCGTGCCTCGGAAAGCACGTAAAGCCGTTGATCCTGCGCCTGATCTCTCTCCGGTCGTGTCGGATTACCGTCCCATCGGATCATGAGAGTTAGGGAACAGAGAGTGCACTTGTGTTTGCGCGCACGCTTGTGCAATATAATATCTCCTGCGCAGATGGCCAGTCTCCGATAAGATTGGCCGCCGTGACCGAAATCGGTCTGGAGGACATTATCATTATTATTATACCTTTATACTTGATGGAAAACGACTTATGTAATCGATATCACATAGGGAGCTTTGAGGCAAGCGCTTATATTGTTTGTTGAGTTGATAAAACCCGAACAAGTAGATGATGATAATCAGCCTTGTATATAAGCCGTCCCACTACTGGGCACGGGCCCCTTCTCAGTGTGAGCAGGGTTACGCCACAGTCCACCACGCAGGCCCAGTGCGGGTAGGCAAACTACTTATATCTTCCACAACATTATGGAGAAATCTTAGACATGAATTCCTTCACCGTTAAAGCAGGCGATAATTAATTCGCACATAACTTAGAAAAGTCCGAGATGCATGCCGTGGTATCGAACTCGAGACCTCTGCGTGGTAGTCTAACTAGGCTATCAATGCAAAACAAACAAGTAAAACAGCTGCTGAACAAGTTGTTACTCTAAACATAACAACATGGAATACTAACCATTGTGTCAGCTAATCATCAAGATTATCATGTATTAATAATTTTTAAAACCTATTTTGCTGAAGTGTTCTTATGTCATTAGGTTGTATTGTTCAGAAGAGTAACAAAGAATCTTTTTTTTTAGTAATAGAACAAAGTTGGCGTACTTAGATGCGGCCTGCCTAGTAGTAAGCGATTATCGTAGCATGTTGGCACTTGTAGCAACAAAGACATCACCCACGACATGTCAACTTTTTAAATAAGGAGTCTTATACTGTTAGTGCAAGGCACAAAATTTATAAGGTATACATATACTGTCTTACAATCTTGAGGTAATTCTTATGCTTGAGATATCGTATTCGATTCACAGGCTGGTCAACGTGTAGTTGGGACATTCTGTCAAAAAATATTTGGTGGCATGTCATGCTCGGCACGTGGCAATAGGCTAATGGCAATGGGAAGAGTTCCGTTACGTAAACTTAAAACCTTAACTGACGTAATGTGGTTGCAATACACCTGTGTTACACATATGCCGCTTGTAATGCTCACAATTCAATCCATTACATTCAATATATAGTTTTAATCCAGAATAGATAATAAAGGACTCCAGTTGGTATTCTATCATCAATGTCGGTGATATCCCGTGTCGTCGGCCTTTGGTTTCGGAAGAGGAAACGCTCACTTCAAATGACCATATCGACGACTGTTCGCCGACGCGTGATTCGGAGACTAAACTACATTAAATACTGGTCTACGGAAGCCATTCATATTAATACTGCCTGTGAACTATCGATGGGAACTTATTGGTGTTCATAATTACGTATTATTAAAGGAGGAAATAATTATCTATGGAGGAACAATGACGTCTTGCTTGTTTGTATCAGTGACATATCACAAGCTTGACTTTGACGAAAACTTAGGTTCGACAAACAAAATGTCAATTTGCACTGCATTTGAAAGTAGCTAGCAAGTAGACGGCGATCGATTACGCGAGTGTTTTACATTAATAATAAACTACTTTATACGGACTTTAAGACGGTTTTTAATAAATAGACTACACATTTCAATTATTTAAAAGGAATGAAAGTAGTAGTTTATAGTATTGTTTGTTAAAAACAGTAAAGTCATTTTTCTGAATGAAAAGTACCCTATGTTAAAACTAAACCTGTTACCCTGACAACGTATATGCTAGATTTCTTGTTAATCGGTAGATCACTTAAGGCGTGAAAGCGCAACGAACAGACAAACTCACATGCGCATTTATAATATTATTAGCTAGGATATATATGACCACTTAGTTATATTTTTGAGATCAAGTCCAGCCGTTCCATTTCCGTATAGCCTTATCCTGAAATATAACTCAAAAGATTATAATCATGACTCATGTATACGTAACTACATAATTATGATGCGTTTACGGTAATATTCCTTTGTCTCCACTGTTGTCATGAAGATGAGGGTTTCCTTGAACTTCGTACTTAGTGCTAGGTAAACCGTGTGTAATTTTGTGGCGAAAATAACACACGACTCGTGTCTGTTCTGCAGTGCTACTACACAAACTCACTAATAAGTCTAAGATTTAAACAGAAGTTGTATCCTGAGAATACAATACAGTAGAACTTTTGATATATATCGATTGCCGAGTCCTGTGGCCCAGACACAATGCTTGTATTATTGTGTCTAGATATAATTCATTAATTTCAGTGTGATTTTATCCAAAGAAAATATTAGCGACCAATTTGGTAGATTTCTAAATGTGATCTTGGTAGAGGTAAATTACATGGAAGGTATTCAGAAAAAAAAACAGAACGTTGTAACTATTCCTCCTTAAAAAATCATAAAATTTTATGTCATAATTAAACCAATTACTGGCCATGGCCAGTCTATTTTAGAAATTATCTATGTTTAACCATGACAAGATAGTGATAATTTTCTTATTATGGTATGTTAGTATTACCATTGATCACAGCAGTGGACAAGTTAGTTGTTAGTTTAGAAAGTTGCAGGGCGAAGAGAGACTCTGCGATGCTTTAAGGAATATTCCAGAAGCATGGCAAGTGGGCATCCATGCGTCTTCTCCTTCGCGAAGCGGCGTAAACAGTATGCAGTAAATCCGCGTAACTCGAAAGTCACTTTAGTTTATGTTCTAGTCGCTGTATCTTAGTAGGTCTTCAGGTGATTACCGTGTGCAGCGCGCGTGGAGAGGAGTGGTGACCGCTGTACTGTGACGAGGCCCATCTCGTTGCGACTTGCCTCTAGAACAATATTATATTTGTAGAGGTTACACTGAGCGGCTTGTGCTTGGGTTATATCCTGATCTATATTGCGGTTTAATATATGGAAGTACTATTTTACTATCCTTAAGGAAGGACCATTGCGGAGGTAATTATGTAAACGCATGGTGAAATTTAACTGCCATTTGTTACCACTCGAGAGCTGCAGTAATAGTTGGTACTGCTTCCTCGTTCTCATGGCTTGATCTTATCGTAAGATCTCTTTAATTTGCGCTTGGGAAACTGTATGCCCGATAGACGGCAATACGGTCTTCTCGTACGTGAAATTTAAAAACATAGCTGGTGAAATATAGTTGTGAAACACCTCTTTCTCTCTTTTGAGGATATACAGTCGTCGTCTATGTCTTATCATACAAGAGGTTAATGGAACACGACACATAATATATAATACAATACTGATGTAGTGTATGTTTATGTAGTCAATAATGAGGATGATATAATGACTGTAACTGTTGCTCACAGATATTAGACGTGCAATACGAAAATTCAAAAGTGATTAAATAATATTGACCTTGTGTTTCTTGCAGAGAACTATCTTCACATAGGTCCCTTTGCCTGAACCTAGCATATAACTTAAATTTTATTCAGTAACTTTACAATCTAACTAACCACTGCACTTTGACGATCATAAGCGATATTTTATAACCTAAATGAAGAAATGATTTTTACTTTGATTAAGAAGACATTCACCTCTGGAGGTACTCGTACAATTCCTCATCAATGAGTCGAATCAAATGAATAGCATAACCATTTTGATAACTTTGTATCAATTATTATTTATATGAAGTTATCAGAATGGAATAATTTCTTCATATTATCACGTGTCGGTTAAAGGTATATTATGGGCTTACTGAAAAAGAAACCATATAGCACACTATTACTACATTACTATTGTTTAAAACAAGAGCTTCACGAGGCGGGCTACCACTGTTACGTCATTCACAAGCTCGTGCTCCAACACAATAGCGCGTAATCAATTCTCTATTTATCGATTATAAACGATTGTTGACGGAGAAATGGTCGTCTACCTGGCTAGTCAACCGAGGGTTATGCACTTTTACTTTGAAATCGACACAGTGTACAGGAGTTAGACTTAAATAATAACGGCGATAAACACTAACCGTAGACTATGGAGATGTCTTTTAGGCACTTTTGCGTATCAGATCCTGTGAAATAGTAGCCGCTACGCTGCCAATGTAAGGATCGCCACTGACTTGACTGTTACTAGAGGACCTAGTGCTTTCTCTGTAAGGAGCTTAAGATTCAGGATTTTTTAATATTCTTATTTTTAGTCGTTTTTATCCTAAAAACAAATTATTAGGGAACAGGCCCTGTGTTGCGTGGGACATTCAATTAACGGACACAAGGCATACACATACCTACTGTTTTTATTTTACTAGATTACACAAAAAATGTCCGGTGTGGGATCCGACCGCAATATTGTAATATATTTTATAACATTTTTTAAATTAATTATTTATTGACAAAACTGCAAGCCGTCACAAGAGAGACATGCATATAAATAAGTATTTTTATTTCTATTGTTTGAGCGGTGTATACACGAAGCATTAGCACAAATTGTAAATAATTCCGCATTGATGATGATGCTGTAGAAATGTACTTTGGAAGTAGTAGTAGGATATGTTGTTATGATCAGTTTATTAACAGTTACAATTCCACTGGTGGTCGTGGCCGCCGACGGGCACGTCGTCACACGCGGCTGGTTGCACACAAAAGGATTGCCGTGACACGCGACGCGCCACCACGCACGCTCATCTCGTTGGAATACTTCATAAATAGTTCCGTGTTTTTTAGAACGACGCGCGCCCTACGGTATAAACTGTGTATCGTGACAGTTTATCAGAAACAGGTACATACTTACATAACCTAGACACAACAATAACCACTGCGATATTAAAGGTAATTATTTGCATATTTTGAGACAGACATTACCCTGTGAATTGTTGGAATGCTAGATATAATTGAAAATCTGTCGTGTCTGGCTGCTGGGATGCCGCTGCCACTCAAGGTTAAGAAACGTAGGAATATGGACCTTACGTGTAGTTCTAATATTAGGTTAGTTTTGTAGTAAACATAATAATTATTATGTAAACAAGTCAAAAGCAAAACAAGATACATATTTATATTTATTTTTTGGTGGTCGGTTACGTGTGTTGAACACAATAACAATCAGGTAGATAGAGCTTTGTTATTATACAAATTAACTTTAAGCTTTATACATGCACGCTTAGTAGAGTATTTAACAGATTAATAACAAAAATACTGCTGTGTCACTAGAAATCATTCCTGTATTGCGGAGACCTTTACAAACACTCAACGGACGCGAAGAATGTCAGATTCAGAACAGTTGTGTGCGAATCAAACAAATTGTGGTCCCGTATGGAATTCGAACCTACAACATTCAACGCAGTGGTAGTGGCAACCACTTAAACCGATACGCTGTCCGTGCCGTCTTTCAGTATACGTATATACTGTTTGAAGACACGCTAGTAGTAAACAGCTTGAACAATAAGGCCCATTATTTTACCTTAACGTTTAAAAAAGTTACCCGATATCATTATATATAAAATAATTTCATAAAAAGAATGACTAAACAAGCAATATTTAAAATTAAAACAGTAGTCGTCAAAATAAAGTAAATACTAAGAGACGTGCGCAAAATTGGCGAACAATACGGAGGTCACACAGATGTGCGCACGCGCTGTTAGAGGTAATGTCTCCACACTTCGCCGCACACTACTTAAAATTGCTGGCTTCTTTATACGCATCAAATGTATAAAAATATGTTTATTTATGTAACATACGTCATACTGATAATCTGACGGCGAATCCTGAAAGAAGCCATAGTGACTAGTGTACGTGGCTATACGTACTCTATTGCTCCTTTCTAGGAATTAAAATAGTGCCAAGCTGTGAATACTCGCTACTCAAAGGACACACTCCTTTGAGTAGGGTATTCACATACGAGTACTTCGCACCAATTCATATCAAATATTGACAGATTGCACAAGCTTTTTCCGTTGGGACAACTTGTAACGTTGGAGGAACCAGGTAGTTACGGACCTTTCACAGTCCATACAAATAAAACGGGCGTAGATTTATTATCAAGACAATGCTTTTAGAATTTGTTTGTCTTTTGTTTGTTTAGGCATAACGTAAAACTACAACTTAATTACAGCTCATAGGGCATCAACATAAATAATATTGCAAGCAAATCAAAGTCGAAAGTAAACCTTAGAACCATAGGTGGGATTCAACACAACATTTTGATATTACCAGCCATCCTAACTTTCCAACTTATATTATAAATGCGAATGTGAGTTTGTTACATTTCCACGCTTTAACTACACGACCGATCATCATGAAATTTCGCATACACTTTGACAAGAATACTGAAAAGGACGTAGGGTACCTTTCGTCCAGAAAAGAGTACTGTTCAAGAGGGATAGCAACTTATTGATAAAATCTAGATTAAGGCAAGCAAGCAATATTTAGTCATTTATGAATATCACTAAATTAATGGTAACTAATTTAAACCGTAAATAACCAAATGTTAAACTACTGCATAAGAATAATGCTGGCGCATATTTCAATCGCTTAAACGAAATAATTGTTTACGTAGTAATAGAGGCTTACCGCGTACGTAATAGAATTATCACGCGCAACACCGTGACGGCTACGTCAAGGATGGACATCCAAAATAATGCGACATTTTAGGGTTCCAACGTCATTATTATTTACGTTTATTGTTTATATTCTTGCACAAAAGTATTCTACAATTAGCTACATAATTGACGGGCAAATAAATTAAATACAGCTGTGACCTGTAGACAGAGCAAGGAATAATTTTTTTTACAAAAAAAGAAAAGTATATGTGTATGTTTATCCATTGTCTAGTACTCATAGTACAAGCTCTGCTTAGTTTGGGCTAGATGGTGTAGTGTGTATGTGGTAGAATATTATTATTATTATAATGAACAAATTTCCACTTACTAAATTCGGGTACCTACCTCTAAAAATTAATTCATTGCTTTCTTGGTTTAAAGCAGCAGCATTGCCATTCAACATAGCAATGCTCATGCTTCGTCTGCGTACTTTTTGAGTGACTACTAGTAGCTCAATATTTCTTGACATAAAAATTCAATACAATTTGTCTGATCTGGGATCCAAATCCGAGACCTCATTTTCATTACTTGTGAAAATATCCCTCATTTAGCGTACAGAACCACTTCACTAAACAACATACTCGCCCGGCATTAAGGAAGCAGATATCCCGGAAACCATATTGACTTGTTATTCATTGTTTTGCAATATTTTTTATACAATAATTCATCTATATCTTGGTTATATTAGCGTCGTATCGGTACTATACAGTCGGTACTAATATGGTGAAATTCCAGAGGATACGAAGGCAGGACGATTTGAATTGGTAATTAATAGAAACTGGAGTATTCGTTATGGCGCAATGTGAAACTAGGTGTTTGGAATGTAGTGTATAATTCTTTTGCTACTTGATAATTGTATCAAGTGTTTAATTACTTGTTGTTTACATATTGATAGCTGTGATGATTCAGATTTCATTATGATGATGCACTCATCTATTTTGATCAAAATGTAGTAATTAATGTTTAGTTCGCTACTCATTATAATGCTTGTCATGAAATATGAGAATGGGCTAATAAAATTGAAAATTATTTCTTTCTGGATGGTTATTGTCGTCGTTAGCTTTTTATTTTGACTATTAAATCATCATTACTTAAAACATTTATTATGAAATATTACATAATTTCGTGAACACGATGACAATAATTTCATTTCAAGAATAAATATTAACGATATTACAAAAAGTGGCGTACCACAGGGAACTGTGTTAGGCCCAAACTAAGTAAAATAGATGAATATTTTATTCCGTTAAGCACTAATTGATTTACCTTAAGCTTCATTTAGGCAAGCTTTATGCACTTCAGCGAATCGCAAGGCCCGTTACTGCTAATTACTTACTTTGCTAAACGAAGTAACCGTAACGACCTAAAGTTTTTGCGCATTTCTAACTTCGTTACGGAGCTATCGAGTTCCAACGTCATTTGTTCTGCCGAGTCACCTTTTTGTGACTTTCTTTTACGACAGTACATAACGTGCAGTATCAAACATAGGCAACTACCCTATCCTATGCTTCGTATTGCAAGTTATTTTATACGCAACAGTAGATTAAAAAGCAAGTATTCAATTAAAATACTTTTTTGTGTAAATAGCATCAAAATTGTTTCACAATGAAGGAGCAATTAGGTATGAGATAAAATGAAAGCCTAGCCTAGCCTAGCTGAGTTTATATCGTTATCTCATTTTTACATCTGGCTAACACGATACAATGATAGTAGGGTTCTATTTATCAAGTCATAGAATACCAGACATAATTAAAGATCTATTGTGTCTGGTCACCGGTGTGCCGTTGCAACTTAATAGGTATATTAGAATCGCCGATTTCAAGCAAGCGAATGGTGCCACCATATTGCCAATTTTCATCGCTTTTCAGATTAACGTTCCAACTGAGAGTTAGAATAGCTATTCTCTTGCCACTTTATTTATGGGTAGATAGAAAGGTTGTGTTTCGTAAGAATGTCCCCTGTAACTTCTAAAGAACGCAGCCCGTATCTCTGAGCAGTAGTTATCGGTTCCAATCAATCAGGCGATGGCAATAAAAATAAACTAAATATAAGTTATCATGTTGCTGTATCACAATGTCATTTTGTTTAAATATCGGTCACTCATTTTACAAAATAGCATTACTTTCCACGCATTGTTAAATCGATAATCGAAATTAGCTGTGATCCTGATACGATTATTTTAATAAGAACTTTTTTAAGTGATAATAGTTTTTGTCTCTGGCAGCTATTTACAGTCTTCTAGTATTTATAGTGTTTTCATGACATCGCATCGGATTATGAGTACGAGGGCATAGAGAGTCCACTTGTTTTTGCACACATACTTGAATTTAATTATTCTGCCTGAATGTTTAGTCTCTGTTGAGGTTGGCCGCCGAGACCGAATTTCAATTGAAATAGAATCTTTTGAGATAGCTATGTTGACGATCTTATTAATATTGCTATTTTGTTCCTCTAAAATTTTGCTAAAACTTAACTAGTTTTTTGGTGCTTGTGATTCTAATAGCTTACGTAGTCTATGTAAGTGGAAAATGACGAGACACAAATTTATGAACAAACAAAGGTGTTTCACGCAAATTAGTACCAACTCCTATTCTCTTGTAGTTAATATCAGCACGTGGTAAAGACATGTGACTATGTATGACACATCAACATAAACAAATAGCATAACATGTTACAGAATGTGACTGAAAACACTTTATAAAATATAAAAACGCTCAAAAGTATACAGAAAATAGTAATTCCTACGTAGCTATTATAAGGAAAGCGCGAATTGTAGTCGTTAAGGCCATTTGCGTGCAAAAACTATAAAATACGATGCAATTGTCTGGTACATCCCACAACAATTGTTTTCGTAAACCACAAAAACAACCTGAATTTACTCAAACTAGTCAACAAAAATAAGTTAATGCTCATCGTATTACTTTTTATTTTGTCTTAGTGTGCCAATAGCAGTTGCCAGAAAAGTATATTTTTTTGCAGAAACCTATTTCTGGTTCATCAAATTGTTGTGTTTTTCTAGTAATTGAACAGATGATTTCTTTGGCGCCAAACATTTTTTTATTAGATTCTATTTGTATCACAACCTTTTGGTTATAGAGGTTTATTTTTAGGAATAGTCTCGCATCTCGCTTCCCTATAGTGACCGAGGTGTTTGCTTGGACCGTGTCGGTGAGTCAGCGTGACGTTGACGCGTCGGCGCACGCGCAGCCGACTGATAATGATGTGTGTTGACAGATTGATGTTTGATTGATAGAGTTCGAATAGGCACGATTATGATCTGATTGTTACGGTTGATGATACTGCTTCTGTTAAAATGATCTCAATCAGCCTGACATAGTATTATTATAGTAGCTAATTATGAGATAATATATATATTTTATATGATGATTTATCAATCGTTAAAGTGTTAGTTCTTCTTCCTTTTTTTCCTATAATTGGAAACAGTTAGCACCACTTTTTAATTTAGTTTTATGCTGTGTTGAGTCATTTATATATTTTAGGCTCCCCGTACCCATTGCCATATTAAGTATTTAGGATAGTCATAACTGTCGAAACCTTGCGCTGTTACATGAGGCCTAAGAAAGTCTTCAGTTACATTGGTCATTTCATTCAAATAGTACCTAAACACAAATTGCATACTCAGCTAGTTCAATAGTTATAAATAGGTAACATTTACCTACTCTTAGGTACCATACCCACGAATACGCTAAGCTCTGAGAACGACCATTTATAAAATAATGCAATAATAAAGGACACGATATCAATTGAGACCACACATAAAGGATTAATCATACCATAATAATAATGTATCAGTCAAGATTGATGTTACTGGATCCATTTCTTTAGACTGGAAAATTGGTAATTGTAGATAAGTCTAATGTTCAGTCTTTTTTATCACACAGAAGAATGTGCAGATTTTCTTTTTAGTCTATGTTACAGATAGTTAGTGTCTCTATCAGATTAGTGATCTACTCTCGGTAAGAAAATTATATATTATACGATGCATATTAAAAACACATAAGACCCTACCTTATGATGCATCCAAATTAAATAAAAGAAGAAAATATATGATTACACAAATCCCTAAAACAAACACTCGCTTTGCCTGTATTCAGTATAACAAACGTTCGGCTAAATTATACAACAAGATAAATAAAGAATTATCTATATACTCTAAACAATATCGTGAATGTAAAAAAGCTATAACTAAATGGATAAAAGAACTTACTTATGAGGAGACGGAAGCACTCTTAAAATAAGCTATTTAATACACACTCATAATAATTCATAATAACACACGTATAAACGTAAACATTCGCACTCTCACTCACTAACACACACACACACTCACACACACACACACACACACACACACACACACACACACACACACACACACACACACACACACACACATACACACACACACACACACCACACACACACACACATACACACAAACGCTTAGGCAAAAACTTAATACATACTTAAATGTAACAAATAGTTGTCCACTTAAAATTATTTATTTTTGTTTTCTTTCATTATTATATCTAGTACATATTTCTTGTGTTCTTTTTATTATCTATAACGATTTTTTGATATGGAAGAGTGGAGTCTACTAATACAAGCATTATTTGCTTAAAAGTAGGCTCCAATCACAAACTGATTGTAAACCACCAATTGATGAAATAAATAATAATTAATAATTATTATTTTAGTGTGGCGCAAGCCTTTACTTACTTACAAAACAACAGATACCAAGAATGATCTCAATTGCGAACACCTACTGTTGGTTAATACAATTTTTATTCAAGCGCCGTTCGGAACAATCAATATGGACGATATAGTATACATTTATAGAAGAATAGAACTCAGAAACTATCACACTATATGTATATGAGTATGGCGTTATGATTAGGTACGCAGTTAGCATAAGCATTAGATATAACCAAATAAACTTTTGTCTATACTACTAACGTTGCAAACAAGTAAACGGCTTACTTGTTAGTAAGCAGTTATCTTTGATACTCTTGCGGTGCTCTTGCAGTGGAGTTTTATAAAAGAGGAGACGTTAGGCTGTCAGTGTAAGGGACATTGGTTTACCTGCTAACGCTGACGCTGGCGTTTATGAGCTTAGGTTAGCTTGCTCTTTGTGGCAATACAACGCTGTATTTTATTTGGATGTGATTGTGAAATCGTAGGGCCACTTTATTTTACTACTTGAACTAAGTCCGTGCGGAAGAGCAGCGATAGCTCAGTGGGGAGATCAACAGACTGCAATGCAGAGGGTCTCGGGTTCGAACCCACGTTGTGCACCTCTGACTTTCGGAAGTTATATGACTTTTCGAAATTATGTGCGTATTGATTGACAATTATCGCCTGCTCCGTGCCTCGGAGAGCACGTTAAGCCGTCGGTTCCGGCTGCCATAAACATCTATGGCAGTCGTTATTAGGAGATAGTCGACACAAAAGATCCCACTGGGTTGAAGTGTCGCCGGTCTGCACTGACAGGCCCCCCACATAAGATAAGATAAGATAAATCCGTGCGGGGTTTTTACTAAAGACTAATGTTTACTAAACGATATGTCGCCTGTCCATGAGAATCTCAAAACAACAATTTCAAACAATTTAAAAATAAATTCTACGATATATCGAATATCAGAAAAGGGATTACATCATGTACATTTGTACAAGTTCAAGTTTCAATCGCAAGATGGCGGTGTATCCGGCGCGTGCTTCCGGTGTGCACGCGCACGCTTCAGTGGCGCGCAGTTTCAGCATACCGCCGTATTGTTTGAAGGGGCCTATTGTTCAAGAGTACCATGCCAGGTTTGGGTTGGCTCGCATATTAAAGGTATTTGAACAGCTGGCAGATATTTGGAAGCACATACCTATGAACTATCGACTAAATATTGCATCATACGATGCGTTTATCTTGTAACCTACTGTAATAATTTGTGTGTAATGTAAGGTAAATTGTATAATATGGTGTGTCTTGTCAAAATTTTAACTGTTTATTACTATTGGTAGCAGACAAACGAATGGTGGTGGCTTATTGTGTTGTGTGTTTTCTTGGTGTTAGAAAAGCAATAGAAATTTAAGGAAAAACAACCAACCCGCAGCCTGCCCTGAACTACATAAGTAGCAAACTAGCACACGGCTTACCTGATGGTAAGCAGTTATCGTAGCCTATGTGTACTTGCAACACCAAGGTCATCACTGGCATCACTGGCAGCCGGCAATGAAACGGACAGAGAGAAGAGAGTGAGATGGGATGATTGGGCCTCCGACATTCTCACTCACCGAACGAAACGCAACAGTACGGATACTGCTAGTTTAGGTCGATATTCTGTGAGAGGGCGAAATTTAATTGTAAATTAAGGGATTTGGTAAAGGCATTTAGCTCGTGGCTGACTATAGAACCAGTAGATCGATCAATCTATGGGGCGAGTCAGCAATGCTGAAGGTAGTCAAATTACTCGTATTTCGTAAAACAACTTAGACGTGGTCTAAGCTATCCTGTTGTTTGTTCCTGCAGTTTCTCAAATTCTCTGTCACCAATCTATCACTATCTGGTGCTGTGATTAGATTGTCATCATGCATTTTACGGTTCTAGGTTAGAATAAGCGTCAAGCTAGAAAAAAGACAAGACTATATATAAACCGACCGGTATTTATATTTGGGTTAGATTTGATATATGAGTCTTTAAGGTTGTTTCGCGGAAACGCAAATTTTTAATAACTGTGTTAATGTTATAATTATTACATAGCCTTGGCTTCTACCATTACTATAACGAATATATTTTACATAACACAAACATTGCTGCAGCAGAATAGGCACAACATTCCATAAATTTTAACCACAACACTACAAAGGCTTTACGCAGCTATTACTCAATTGGAAACAGTAGTTGTTTACGTTACCATTGGTCGAGGTCCACCACAAACGCAGTGTATGTACCAATTGTATGTGAGTCATTCTCTGGAAAATGGTGTTACGTGCTTTAAGGCAAATACAGTGGCAAATAGGTATGCTTATGTTGAGTCAGCTGGGTCTCTTTGGCTTTGTGAAAATTTTGTTAACACATTTACAATTAGGGACTTTACTAACGGATATTATACTTTAAATTGCTTGTTATTGTATGTGCCACATTTGCTATAAAGTGGGAGTGTTAATAAACCAATGAGAACATAATGATCGCCAAATAAAGTGCATGCTTGATATTTTGAGACGTAATTTCAATAAAGTTGAAGTCTAAAATTATTTATTTATTTAGGCAATATAGTAACATTGATGCACGTCAAAATCTATTGATCTATACTCTATTATATATAGAATATACGTTACTGGCAAATTATATAAATTTTACCAGGCAGTAAATAATAATGTAATCCAGTAGATTGGTTCTTTAATCTGTATTGGACCCAGATCAATAAATGCATTGGGAGATGCATTGAAAATATTTATAAAGTAAACTCAGCAAAATTAATGAAGTTGCGCTGGTAACCTAGACCCGCTTCAAATAAGAGAATTTCCCCCGTTTTTGCAAAATTGTTCATTGACGCTCCGCTTCTATTGGTCGTAGCGTAATGTTACACAGCCTATAGCCTTCCTCGATAAATGGGCTATCCAACACTAATATAATTTTTCAATTCGAACCAGTAGTTCCTGAGATGCTAATCTCAGGAACTACTGGTTCGAATTGAAAATTTTTCGTTCAACCAAACAAACAAACAAACAAACACTTCAGCTTTATAATATTAGTATAGATGTAATGATATAGAATATAGAGCTTTGTGTGATTGTTTTAACAACATTAATTGTGTGCCAATTTCAAATAATGGATATTATTTTTATTATTAATAGTCAATAATTTCGAATTCCTTATTTTAAGTCTGAAATGGAAGACATTGATCCAAGACGACTGCGTACTGCGTAGGGCGAAAAATAAAGTGGAAGTGATAAATAATTTGGAGAACCATGCTCAAAAGTGTGTGGAAATAGGCTGAATAGATGGATAGATAAATAAAATAATTGCTTAAAATACTATGAAAACATATTAATCTTGTCACACCTCATATTGAATTGAAAAGCGAAATTAATGTAGGGTACTTATAGTTTGCCTCTTGCTTTTAAGTAAACATAAGAATATTCGTTAGTACACGTCAACTAAATCTAGTTAAAAAATCAGATCAGCGTTGCTTAGCGACTAATTGAATAAAATAATATTATAGCACACGAGACCGTATTTTATTGGAATGATTGTTAGTTAACGATGTTGTTATGGGAAGTCTCGTGTGCACGCGCCGCGCCCTTCACGTTATTCACGTTATCGCACCACGTGACTACAGTTTGTGTAACAACTACCACTCGTACAATAACTTACAACTACACTAATATAAATATGTTTTAATATGTTTAATTATGCACACATATGAATTAAATGATTTGATTACATAAGGGTATACATATACCCTTATGTAATCAAATCATTTAATTCAAATCAAGTCGTTAATGAGTGTCATACTTTTCAGACTCATATTATATTAGATTTTATAATAAGTATAATAAGTAATATCTGTCGTGTGTAAATGTAAGGTATGAGAAGAGTTTGGCCGTAGTCCATCCCGCAGGCCCAATATGAGTTGGCAGACATTAAATATTTTAAATATTATTAAGGAGAACTTTAAAACAAGCAAAGTTCCTCGCGATATTTTCCTTTACCGTTATAGCGAGCGATAATTAACTACTTGATACGCACATATTTTCGAAGAGTCAGAGGTGCGTGCCGTGGGATTGAACTCGAGACCTCTACGTACTGAAGTAACGGACTCACATTAAAATATCATTACGTTAATAAGATTTATTTTCATAAGAGATTTGTATATATATTTTTTATTGTATGTATACAAGAAAAAAATATGACAGTAGTTCAACTACAAGGGATGTCTATAATCTCGCGATAATTAAGCCGAAAGTGTGTGCATGCATCGCAAGAGTCGTCGCAGGCGCAGCATCAGGCTGTAGTCGCTGTAGCCGGCAGCGGGAGGCGAGACCGCATTCCGCGCCGAACCTCCGCGCGCGACGCATGTGTCGCGACGCTCGAAGTACCGCGCGCGCTACGATCGATACCAATAACACGCTGTGCTTGTGACGTTACTCTTAATTCATGTGCAATGTGCTATGGAGCTTGTTTATAAGTGATTGCCCCTGAGTGGGCTCTGTTATCAGTGTTCTGATATTTTGGAAGCTAACTACCAGGTAAGTCGAGTGAATTCTATGGACAATATTAAATTGCGCCAAGTTTATGGTCTGTTGTGGTTTCGTTGGACGTATAATCTGATTGAAAACTAGTAACTGATTTAACGATGTTACAGTTTCATTTACAAGTACTTCAGGAAGTTATTCATAGTTCTTAAAATATTCATGAAACCTTGGATACAACTTGGCCTTTAAGTTAATTTAAAATAGGTTGTAATGCTCAGACAAATGTTCTGTTTCAGCATTGTTTTCTATACTAAACAATTCCGTATGACCTATATTATTGTTTTACTATGATTTTGTAGATTTTATAACACTTATTATTAAAACAGCTCCTAGCAAGAATTTGCGAGAAGAATTTATGCACAGCTTTTATACGCTTGACATCACAAATATGATTGTTTTCTAATGTTTTTTGTCGTATCACTCTTTTCTTAGCTTCTTCCATTTTAATGTTTCTTTTTCTTTATTTGCCAGTTTAAACCTTTCTTCGTGGTTGTTGATAATTTTCGGCCCAATTCCTTGTACAAATGATTCACCGGCAACTGTGACAAAATTTGGCTCCTTTTGGTGTGAATCATTTCGATCGACATTCTTAAAGCTCTTTAGGGAACTCATTTATTCCTTTTAAATATACCGATACTTAAGAGGTTAAAACGCTTCTGTAGCTTTACGTTAAATGTGTTCGATTCTTTTTTATTTACCGCTTTGCCGATGCACCCGAGCATTGTTTGAGAGATCCCAAGTAAATATCAATTAGGCAGTAAGATAGTAGAATAAGCGTCAGGTGTGAATACCAGGTAAGGTTTATGGGTATAAAATTAATTTCGTTTGTTGTTAACAAGCGCATTTTTGTATGCATAGGTACATTTACTAAATCTATGCGTACCTGCGAGCAGCCCACTTTAATCGGTAAAGATTTTTTATTATTATCACTTTTCTTCATTACAGGTGGTCTTGCTTTCTGTGAAAAGGCTGGATTTCATTACCTCATTAATCTGTTATTTCTTAATTACACTTTGAAGTACCTATTGTAACTTAGAGCCTTTAACAGATAATTTTAAACAATGCGCTTAAGAATCCTAGATTTCCATTAACACCAAGGCGATACTAACTAATTCAAATAAGAAAAGCTGTATAATCTTGGAATACCCGTTTAAAAGCCTCATAAAGACTTAAATGGTTAAGTAATGAGATAGTGAGAAATGTTTAGTAATTGAAAAGATTGTACAATTGATTGAATTCTTCAAAGCAATAGATTAAGAGGGACCTATAAACTATATGTACAGTGTTCAATTTGATGTATCGACTGGATTTTGGTCGAATTCGTCTTCATCATAATAACACTAAATCTGGTTGTCAAAATTGGTTGTAAGGTTTAATAACTATAACATCCGTGCAAATGTTATTTTCCAATCTTTGACCAACGTCTGATGAAGGCTACTGAAGGATGTTGATAGTTATGAAAATGCTGATTTTTGTGGACATAAATGTATGATACGAAAGACACGATGAGTGTACCGCTCATCGTGTCTTTCGTGTCATATTTATTCGTGTCTATAACCCATTTCGCAAAACGCAATAAGTAAAACAGTAATGCATTATATTATTTCTTTTTCCCGGGTATCCCCGAGTTCAATTTGAGCAAGCGAGTTGGTAAAGTCCCGAGTACAGATGCTATTAAAAGAATCATATGTCTGCTTTTAACAGATGTAGTAAGTTAGATCTGAAAATGATTATGGTTATAATTATGGATTAATCCTGTATTGACTTAATATTAGTTTATTAACTTTATTTATTGCACATAAAATATCGGATAATTCTGGAATACATGATATCCAAGTCCAAGAAAAGTTAACTAAACAACATATCAACTAAACAATTTATTATAAAATATTTGACTCGTTGAAAAAGTAGTCATCAAGTAGAATTTCAGAACAATGATTAAGGCATATTGTTCGGTGCATAGAATACATATTGGATCTGTTTTTTTAATAGTAAAATACAGATCTAAGTAATTTTGCTTCTTATTAAAACGGCTAAACAAAGATATACTGTTTGTGTAGGCTAGGTATACAAATATTAAGCCTGGCCATATAACGTACCTATTTGCAGCCTTACCTACAAGACGTAAGATAATACTATTTAATCTGATGAATATTGCGTCTGTTATGAGTTTTATGATATACATATATAGAATTTCGTCGAGATGGTCTCTTAATGTTTACTTAGGACTAAAACGTGCACACCTAAGAATTTTAATATTTAATATGCAGTCGCCCAGGCGTGTTTACTGCCGCAGTTTGGACACGCTTCTTTAATACAACTTGTTACACACACACACAAAATATTTTTTTAATCCCTTCTCATAATTTGTCTTGACATAATCTTTTTGAATTCCAAAATTATTTTCTATCAATTATATCAAAATTGTTATGCGTTGCGCAAAGATCAGCAATTCTTGTGATTTCTGCATTCTGCTCCAGTATGGATAGATGTTGCATATATTTTTATGTGAGAACCAGTTGGGACACAATGGTGCTCGGTGGAGGCTCTCACGCTCTCTGTGGGTGGTTCTTGCAACATTCTGTTCTCGAGAGACTGTCAGCGGCTCGAATTGTCACTATAAATTGTAGCTAGTTCAGCTCTTTAATTGATAACTCGCCTTCGTGACATTCAATATCAATTATGATTGACAATTATAAATTAAATTGCCAATTCAGGAGTCGGTCTCATAAATTTGTAGACCAGTTTTTGTTATAAGGCGATTGAAGCTCGTTATTTCGTTTAAAGCGTAAAAGATTTAGGATGTTGCGCCTTATTGTAATGTATAAAAGATTAACTGCAGACCGTGTCGGCATTTATTGAAGTTAGTAAACAATTTAGTAATTTAACCTACTTCTGCCAAAGGAGACTAATATTTGCAGGGGATGTTGAACACGTGGTAAATATCTAGAGTTCACCTTGAGATATTCACCACGTTTACAACCTTATGGAATATTTCATATTGATCATTAAAATCTCGACGTGAACTTTAAACTGATCTACTTAAGTTTCTTAGAATCAGCAGCCGCCATCAAGATGATCGATGAATCATTGTGATTCATCGATGGTCTGCATAACAGGTCGATGGAAGTCGATTTCTATGCCATTCAGCCATAAACCCACTTCAGCCAATTATCCACTACAGCACTTGAAAAACTCATAATATGTATTGACTAGCGAAAGTGGCATAAAATCATTATTTACACACTGATCGATTGATCTTCCCTCACGCGATGTGGCGTGCGCAACCAATAAAATATACAGGAATGTAAAATCACAATGTTGTTCATCATTCTATACTCGGCTATTATTCATTTACGCTTTTTTATCTTCAACATCGAAGACAATATTATTTGAAGTTTAAACTTTTTCTCGGTAGCGTTTGGTTAATTGTACGCAATTAACCACACACGTCTCGCGCTACGGTAGGTCATTAGGGCGTCTTTCTCATGGCACACTAATTGTCTTCAATCTTCACAGATTTATGTAAGACGGTAGTAACAAGAACCCACGAAATGACACAGTATCACAATTACTTCTATATTACATTAGTTTGCCACCAAAACCTTTTTTTATAATCCGTTATTTAATATACAAATAACTGTGTATGTAATTGTTTCTAATAGCTATTCTAAAAACTACTTTCGTACAACTGTAGATAGATGATTAGGTTAATTGAATAAACATTTTTATCAGAACTGTTTTTTATAGGATTCTTCAGCAAATTAAAATCTGTATCACCCTCGTTTTATCGTCGATCCACAAAAAATGTTTGATCATTGTAAATATTGAAAGCCACATTCCTCATCGTAACAGTCCGTGAAGCAGCACCGGGGAATTGTTATCACCCGTATATATATCGGAGTGACTTTGAACATTTTTTATTACATCAATGTCGAGTAGGCGCCGGCTATGCACCTATTCTTCCGCTCGGACATTCCAACACTGGGCATTGCTCTGTCGAAATCGATCGTCATTGTATCTGTTCCCATGTTCGATTTGAATTCGATTATAAGTTCGTTAAATACGAAAAAACATTTTACGTTATAATGTCTTATCATATAATTACTCATGTCAATGACAGATTAAACCCGGTTTGCGAATACCAGATTAGATAGGATGGATTACTTTCTTTATCAATTTTGCTATCCTTTTGCATAGTTCAGATTTATAAGTAATTCTAAACTCTCATAATGCTGAGAGTTAGTATGTTTACCAATTAAATACAACAGAATATAATAAAACAATAGTATGCTGAGGTTAATGAAACCTTGAGAATTCTGCCATTTTCTGTTGCTGGCTGGTTTCTATAGATAATAAGGATTTCTTTTGTCTTGTCATCCTTCTTTTGTGCTTTTGTTTAGGTTTCTCTATATATAGGATTACACAGTTACCTAAGTGCGCGTCTAAAATTTCACTTCATGCTTTACTCAAGCGAAATTTGCTAAAGATATGTTAGCTCTGTTCAATGTTATACCATAAAATTAGACACAACGGTAAAACATTCTTACATATACTTCCTTCTAAGTTTATGAGATTCGAAAAGTAACTTATTTTATTAGATCGGTCAATTCTATATCGAACACATAATCTAGTAGCACATGCTTAATAAACTCTCTCGTATATTGTAGTATTTACTTAAGCAGCATTACCAGCATCCGCTGACAGTCAAGGTTAAACAAACAGACGGATAAGAACTCTTTAATAGTTCCCCATTAAAAAGATAAACCATGTCAGTCAAAAACCGAATCGGCTTAAATCCTTGGATTTAAATTTTATTAGGTAGCAGATTAGGGACCGATTACAAACTCATAAATTTATTGTGATGAATATTTGTTGCCTTCATCGTCATTCTGGTATATATATACATAGCTCTGATTTCAATCCACTGCTTTTATGTAAACCCTATCCTGCTCCTATGTAGTGAATAGCCGTACATATGTACGGCGACTTACTACATACCTATACAATACATGTAATTTGTTAAAATTTGAAGTGATTTACAAATATTTACAGAAGGATTTATGAGTATTAGTGTAGTTGAGTTACTTTAAAACCTTTGTTTGAATGTTTTGTTACAATAGTACAAATCGTAAATGCGACCAGTTGAATAATTAACATTACAATTTCACTAACCACACGAAAAGAAAAAGAAAGATCAATTTCAGATTTGTATTATGTATATGCATTGTTTATATAACTTTGTTTACAAACACTGAACTGCGTACGTATAAATTTTGTTGTAGTGAGCAAGTCTTCCGACCAAAACGTATCCTCAATAGAGGCCATTATCGTTTATTTGATTGTTATCTTTGTATACGTAGTCGTCCTTATCAGTACCGACCTGCACTTCAGTTATTAAGCGTGTTGCTCTAGTTTGAACTAATTCTTTTTAAACTGGTTTATCTTTATATTTTATGGTACGTTGAGGGCTGCAATCAATAGAATATACATATATTTACAGAATAGGCTGGCAATATTTTAAATAGGTTCTGAGTACAAAATACGTTACGACAACCAGCTATTATTTAAGGAGACATTATAATTCTGTTGTGGCGCCACTAGGATATTATCGTGGCAGACCAATTTAATATTTAGTAGGATGAGATGAGCTTGACCTTAAACATAATTTGTCGCAGGAAATACTGCGACAGGAAGGGCACTTGATTAGCAGAATATTTGGAGATTCACATGATAATCTAATTGTATACTGTACGCAAATGTATCTTAAAAATCTATTTTCAGGCTCTTTAGTAGTTGTTTTAACAATTGTATCAACTATGTTAACTATTAATCAAAATTAAGCGGTTGAAACCTCAAAATAGCCACTATTCAAATTAAAACAGCTTGGAGTTCATGTATGGAGGAGTACTAAGATAGCCATCGCTGTGGCGCCGCCCTCATTTGTTTCAATTGAAGCCAGCTGCCAGCTACGCTCAGGAAGGCGTTATTACTCGTGAATGCGTGCGTCTTCCTATGTCTTCATACCTTTAGCAATGATTCACTGTGTTACGTCTCGGTCTTACTGGTGAGGTGCCTTGATAGGATGATTTATATATCCAGGTTGATTTAGGACTTCCACACAAACCTGTGACACAGGAAAAACAAAATGTCACTATCATCTGGTTGGTATTATAAGTTTGTTGAAGTTGACTCATGCAGTTTCTGAGTACTTGCGTACCTAATATTTTGATATCAGTAAAGTGTCTTATAGTGTATTGATTACATTGCTTTTCTGTTCTCCTGACAATACATATGCGAAACTTCATGATGGTTAGTCGAGTAGTTAAGGCGTGAGAACATAACAAACAAACAAACAAACTTAATTTTTTTTATGTTTATGAGGCAAACGAACAGATGGATTGCCTGATAGTAAACGATTACCGCCGCCCATCAAGATCAATCTGAGCAACACTAGAGGAGTCACAAGTGCGTTGCCAGTCTTTTAAAAAGGAAAAGAGAAAAGAGCGTACTTCTTTTATTGAAGGTTTAAAGGTCGTATTGGTCCGGCAATACCGCAGGCGACAGTTCATTCCAGAGTTTTGTTGTGCGAGGTAAAGAAATGTGGAAATACGCACAGTTGTGGACTGCCAACCATCTAAATGATGGGGATGAAAATTCTGTCGCGTACAACGATGGCAAAAAGAGGCCTGCCGCCTCTTTTCGGATCAGCATTCACAATCAGATTTATATTATTAGGTAGGAATTTTTCTCAGTTTCAGTATTTTGTAAGTTTATGATTATTTCGTTAGCATTTTATGTAACAGGGGAAACTAGTTGCTATCTTCCAACACAGTTCTAGAACCTAGTTTGTATTTGGAATAAATCTGAAAAGTTGTGACTCAACTGCGCAGGAATTTTGTTCAGTGCTACAAAAACTGCTTATTTAGATACCGTAAGACTTTTTTGTAAGGCAATTGATTTTCAAGAGGCAATTAACTCTAGATCTAGAATAAAGTGTGTGTTTCACTTAAGTGCTTGTCGTTGGAGCGTGTATTTACTACAACTTCAGTCGCGTGACTATTTTTAATATCGATTATAGCTACAACTTTTACGTTTGTGTGATATTTTAAAAGGAAGTAATTTTTATAGTTCTATTAGAATTTGCTCGATATAGTCTTTTTCTTTAGCAGAATAATGAGATTAAGAAATTTTATTTTGATTTAGTATAAAATATTATCGTGATAGATGGCACTTTGGAGCTGAATAGAAAACTTTGGGAACAATGGAACAAAGATAAATAAATAAAAATAAACCGTTTGGTCAACTCAAATTTGCCCAAAAACTGTAATAAAAAAAAAATATAGTTATATAGTTTATAGTTGCATTCCACAGATTGGGCTTTGCTTTAATATGTTGGCAACACAATTTAAATTTTCTAATAAGATTTTAAAGACATTATAATAATACTTTAGGAAGTAAATTAAATCTTTTGTAACGCAGTAGTAGCATTTTAACTATTAACAGTATACATTTTAAACGCTACAATAAGAAGTTTAACCTATTTACCGTAATAGTGAGATAAAACGATAGTAAATTCAATTTTGAGATGTTAAATCTTGTGACAAATACCTATTACTTTCAACAAATTCTTTTGAACCCGTATCGTTCTACGATGAATTATGATAGTTGTACTTTTCCTAGAGTTGTAGACGAAAAAATAATCTTATCTTAGTAGTAAACAAATAGTTTTATCGACTAGCGTGTCGTTGCACAACGAAGATTATAATTTATTGTTTTGTTTTTATGTAATGTTACTAGCAGTTGAATAGAAGTGGTCGTAAAGACCATTATATACAGATCTCTAAATGATATACATGTAAATGCTGACAAGAGCTCAAACTATTTGGTGCTTTACGGGTCCAACTACTCGGAATTGATTGGTGTCAACACCTAAAAGTTCAATGTATATTTGAACTCACTTTTCTTTGCAAGCATATTCATTTGAATCGGGGAAGATTAGTTTGAATTACAAACCATATCTAAAGCTAATATTAAAGTATTAAAGTAAATATTTAAAAACCAAGTCACCTTATAACATACTTTTTAAATATTTTGTATGCGTACAGTCAATAAGTACTCTTATTTACCGTAACAAATGTTGGCCCCTAATTAAGTCACTTATGTATGTAATGTACATAGTAGTAAAATTTTAAGTTAGACGGATTGTCGCCATACGAAAACATTTGGGAAAGGCATTAATGACATTGTTACCGATTAGATTAGTGATACCATAGGTGTCGAATGGCATTGCATTTAGATATCTATCCAAGCATTTAAACCTGAAACATTTTCTAATGGATTGATGTCTATCACTAAATTCGTCAATTCGATTTTGTTATTAAGAAACCAAGATGTTATCAGATCTTGTCACTAGTAAAATTGTGTCGATTTTGAGTTAGTCGATTCAAAGTAACATCCAATCGTGTTCTTTAGAAGGCTATAAAGCGCTTCCTATCACACGGATACGAAGGAAAAACTCTGTTAAAAACTCTAGCTCACTCTTCCAACAGACGAGTTTCATGATATGTCAATTACGCCATATTTTGCTTGGGATGAATGTTTTAATTACCCCACAGAGGAACTTAGTGGGTAGAAATATGTTCTTAACTGTCACAAGATTAAGTGCCTGCTTAACCGTTATATCCAGTAAGAAGCGCTTAAGACGAACGCAGTAAGTGTTCGTTAATTGAGAGAATTGGACAGTTTTATTAAGCATTAGATATTTGCACTCACTCTGAGTAACACTACTGAGCTTATGACTCAGTAGAAACACTTATCGCGTATAGAGATAGCTTGATATGATATCATGATTTGAAGTGTCTTTGTTTCAGTTTATTCTTGGTAAACTGTTAGTAATTATATTGCAAAATGCCATTCCGGACTTTGACAGTAGTTTTTGGTTCGTTTCCTTGTTATGTTTTAACTCGGCTACTAAATGGTTATATTGTAGATATATCACCACAAATAGTTTTATTTGTTTGACGTTTATGATACATATTATTTAAGTCAACAGACGATAAAGAAAAGCTGCCTTTTCCTTTAGAAAGCCAACGGCTCAGTGCAGCAGGCTTCTGATGGGAAGGCTATGTAAAGGAGAGACAAATAATGTTGAGATGGGATGTTATGTTTAAAATATGTTGCCCTTTGGGAGGCTTACACGGATACATGGGTCCAACGTGAAGAGGCCCTTCGAGAGTTTTATCTAAAGTGAGATGAAACACCTACGGTGGCACAAGCCGCAGCAGGCGTAGGACTATTGCTACATAATTATGTACTCTAATAAGTCAGGGCTGTGGGTATGGGTGTTTGGTGGATCGGTATATTGGTAACTATGGATGAAAAACGGCCTCTGCCCTGAATAATCTGATAGCATCAATCGGACGGGCACACGGTGACTCGCCAACTCACTACGATGTTATTATTATTGTAAGTCCGTAATGTCTTAGTATAGAGCAGCAAAGGAGCAAGGGCCTCGCTACTCTCGATCGGCCTTTATTAAAGTACTTTCTGCTTATTTAGCCATCTCCTGCTAAAAGGATGTATTGATAAATAAAACACCTAAATGCTGTTACCATAATATTGATAACTGTAAAGATATAACACTAAAACAAATCGGTACTTACAAACACTTATTTTATCCCAAAATCCGGTCGGACTTCTACGTTTTCGTAAAATTACTGAACAGAAGATAATAAGTATTTTATTGTGACGTTTTCTTCTATAAAATATTTTATAGGATTCATTTATTGGCTTTATAGAATCATAATTAATTATATCAAGAGAAAGTATGGGTTGTTGAATAATTTATCTGTAACTAAAGGGAACCTGAAACTGGTTTGGTGAACGCATTGCAAAGATGGCGGATAAAGTGATTTTTTTTATTTTAACCTGGGAACAGGCCACTGTGCTCTTGTCGCGTAGTCAATTAAAATATTTTGAGATATTTCTTTCACTTTTTGTAGATTACAGCGGTTTCTGATGCTTAGTGACAGCTGTCTTGATTTGGAAAGAGCAAGTTTTGGTTGGTTACCAATTAGGTATCATAAGACTGCCATGAGAATTGGCAGCTGGAATTATACCAATGAAAAATGTAATGGACACGTTGATTAACGACGATCAATAACGTCTGATATATTTTAAATCCACGTAGTAGAAAGTTAGTTAAAACTGATATAGTGATCGAATATTGATTATTTAAAGGCAACTCCCGAATTATATCTACTACAATAATCTAGTATCACTAAGGGCAAATACAAATCACAGACCCAAACTGCTGATAGTTAAATTTTTGGCAACTGTAACGATAAGTTGGTCGTTGAGTCGAATTCAAATAAATGTTATTAGTTAAAAAAACATTTGCTAAGCAATTTATATTGCTATAGAGGAAAATGAATTTAAATTCCGTTTCTTTTGTAATTAACTAAATATTCATACCAAAAATATCTTTCGCGAGATGATAAAACAAACAACGATTACACGTTACAAAATACTAATAACATAGAAAGTTAAACGCTGAAATTGCACCGTTTTGCTACAAAACGTAAATACACGCTATTAAGACTATTTAGAAACCAGTGCGTAATTTGTAAGGTCTTGGCAATGGAGCGGCTACTGATGAGATCTGTTTATGCTGTTAAGTAACACCATCGATGTCTGGGGAAAGACTAGTGACTATACAGTGCTTTCTAAGTTGCAATGTGGTGTTGAAGTCCTTCCATATGTGACAGCAATATAAAGTCAGGCTTCTCTGAACTTTGCATAATGCGTAAAGGCATTTTCGATCTTTCTATATAACTGGATATGCATACCTTCGAATTATTTGATGACTACAACAATAAAATAAAATTTATCTTTATCGGCGATCCGTATAAAATTATATTCAGACGTATCTGATGAAACTGCAATATAAAAAGAATGTAATGAGGACTAATGTGGTGTAAGATTTTTCCAGGTTAAATATTTACATAGTTGTATGACTTAAAACTGCTCTCGACGTCGAATCATAGTATAAGCTCTGCTTAGTTTGAGCTAGATGGTGTTGTGTGTATGTGGTAGAATATTATTATTATTATTATTATAATCATTTAAAATTATACGCATCCTACTGCAGTCTCCTAATAAGTAATATTTACATGTATTTATATAAGTAAAGGACACATCTCTGGTAAAGTTATTTCCACTTATCCGATGACGAAGGCTATGCAGTTGTTGGCTCGGTACCACCACTAGTGATTATCCGCATACCGATGAATACTTATACATGCATTTTTTCTTCAGTTGATATTCAACGTAATATGATTAGTAGTTGGACTTTTTTATCATGCTTTTACTATAATTTATTTGAAATTATCAGCGTGTTAAGTTATATATAGCTTAAACGACAGGGAATGTGTTTCCTCCGTGCTTAAATAATTCATAATTTAGTATGCCGATTTCAGTTTTTGTACCTGTGAAAGTAAACACGAGAAGTCGTGTCAATCGATTTGATTCTGATGGTTGATTGGAGCTTACTAGGAATTTACCGACGGTAAAGTTTGTGATGATAATGATGATGATAACTGTTAACCGAATACAGGACATGATGGACAGGTGTACAATGTACTCAGTGCCACACCACTCCACAAACAAGAGGCTCGTCACCTATATTGAGATATAACGCTTCTCTCAGCTTTACATGTCCGTACCAAGACAAATGTCTGTTTTTCAGCCTAGCTAATGAATGAACGACTATTTATGTATTCAGAACAGATTGTTAGGAAACTAGAACAAATCTAAACTGGGCAGTTGACAGGAACTGATATAAATAGTTGCAGTCCTGCTCCACGATAGACAAGTCAGGGCTTACCAAATGTGGGCTGTATTAGCTAATAAACATTTCGTTTAATGCTCAATGTTGATGAGTGGCTGTGTCGAATGTTTGCACCAGTCTATCATCTTGCATGAAATGGTTATAATCTGTAGGAAGCTTGAGAAATATCCATTAAAAAAAGATTTTTATTTCTTAGTAAGATCAGTTAAGTTTTGGCTAAATCGTTTACTGTGATCATCGTTCGATGTAACTATTATTTTTGGAAGACTGCTAATTATTTCAAGGATGTATAGTTGTATATTAATTTTGACATTGCGTAGAACGTGTTTAGGATTGGTAGTTTAAGGTCAGGCTTTACCAAGGAACCAAATTGGGTCCATAATGTCATATAATACGGGGATTTATTATAGAACAAATTATCTCTATATATAAAACGATGCTAAGGATTGGATCCTAATAGATTGGTACCAAAGAAAATCTTTGCAAAATATACTCAATTTTGCAAAGATTTTCTTTGGTTTCTTTCGTTTATAATGTGGAAACAAAAATATATTAAGGTGTTCGATTTTTAATCAATGACCACCGCAGTTACGCTGATCTAACTATTTCGAAGTGGAAAGTGGCTAGAATGCCAAGACGGCCAGAGTGATTTCGTTCGTATGACATTGAGAAATAATGTCATCGAGTCCTTTTGTCGTAATTGACGAAAGAGGAAATCCCAACTGTATTCTTGCTTGACTTGCCGATTAAACACATGGTCTTTAGTTTATACATCCTGCTCAGTGATATTAGACAAGGATGTCCTTCATATTGAAAGAACGTGCTATATAAGATGGTTGGTGTAACTGTCGAATTTAATTAGGTATACAAATATTAAAATACCAATCAAATATTAAAATTGGCTTTGGTAAATAAAAATATAACATAAAATGAGGTTGAAAAGTACATTTTTCTACCAAATTTATTGGCTAGACTCGGTGTATACAAGTACTAAACGCAGTGCTTCTTCTGTCCGTTTCTTAGCAAGAACAGGTAAACCCGTTTCTTAGCAAGAAAAGGTAAATCAAAACCCGGACCTTATGATTTGTAGTGAAGCTGCGGTTTAAGTTACAAGACCACATTGCGTAAAATTATCTTTAGGTTGGATAACGGTATTTAACGTGAACCGATAAAATATTTTTCTAGGATGATTGACAATTCCAAACTGCTGCGTGCATGTTCGATATTTATGTGATGTCCGGTCATAAAATAAATGAAGTAAACTGGCAAATGTTAGCCAGAGCAAGCCAGATGCCAGTGAAAGTGTCACATGGACCTGTAATTGATCGTATTTTGTTACATGCGGGCGGGTTCCTACTGATAGTTAGATTGTGTCATGGACAAACATATCTCTTGTAGCTTGTTGGAGAAACTCATAAAATAAATGTTTGCTATAGTATAAATATTGAAAATCGTATATTTGTTATTGCTGGGGTTTAATTACTTATGTTTGATTTTCCTGTATACATTTTAAACATCGATAGCGTTACCCTGCCTTGCCATTGTTGGTTATCTTGTCGTCATCTAACGTTTTAGC
This sequence comes from Catocala fraxini, assembly GCA_930367265.1. NCBI lineage: Eukaryota > Metazoa > Arthropoda > Insecta > Lepidoptera > Erebidae > Catocala > Catocala fraxini. The sequence goes on from OV884029.1 coordinate 21,234,668, forward strand.
TCAGTGCTAGATAACTTTGGAAAATAGGCAAGATGTTAAAGTGAGTTAGTGAACTATAAACTAGTTTTATGACATTTTCATATGCTTGTTAATATACGTAGAGAAAATAATGAATGAGAGAGATTAAAATAATTTACGCTTATATTGTAATGTAACAGTCATACAAAATTAAATTTCGTCTATAATTATGATCAGTCATGAGAATTGACATTCATATGATATCTTTGTTATAATTAACTTAGTATCCAAATTCACACAATGAAAGAATAATATGTTAAGTGACTCAGACGAAGTGTAATAAGTTGCTCGATTTAAAAGGTAGTCGGCGTCTCGACCACCTTTTAAATCGAAAGTGGTAATCCTATTATTCCCTTAAAGGTGCTAATGGTTGATTTCACTCCTTCAACACATAGTTGGGCCGCCATTCATATTTTATATACGTTTTTATAAGCATGCTATGCAAGCCTGTATGTGGATCTAAAGAAATACTGCGTGAGTTATGACATTTTATAGACTTTATAAATGTCGTGAGAAAATTCCTTGTTTCCACATTGGGTGTCAAGTGTTAGTGAACAATTTACGAGATTGTTCATTTTTTAATAGCTATTGGTATTGGCTGTGCCACAATTTGAATGGTTGAATAGTTTATCGTGAGTGTAATAACAGTCGTGTTGAAATGAAATTTCTACTCATCTTTCGTTGCGCTTTTTTTGTTAGCATTTTTTTTTATATGCACTTATGTTCGATGATAATTTCCATGGATGGCTGGTTCCATGAAAGATTTATTTTCAAACGTAACAAAAGAATAGCGGTGTTATTTACACTAAATAAATATTTAATGTAGTAAATAATTTCAAATACTTATTTTATATTTTATAGGTAAAATTACCCGTTAGATTCCGGGAAGGTGGAGTTATGAGCTATAAAACTATTATGTTTACATTAGAAGTTATATTTGAATTTTTATAGAAGACAATAGGCGCGTGTCCTTAATATAACTCAAAAATCGTACAATCCTAAAATGAATTTTATGGCCTATAGAAAACAGTTGGAATTTCTATAAAAACGATTTCGAATGTTGAACAGAGAGATCGAAGATATTTGCACGCGAGCTGAAAGTCAATATTTATCTTTTGATGCGACTGTAACACATGGCTTGATAACCATTGCCTTTCTTGTTGTGACGGTCTAATTTTGGTGTGAAGATTACCAGCAATGGTTTGTGAGAAGGGGTCAGTCTATGATTGGATCACTATTAAGCACGCCAATCACGTTCGAAGGCGTCTCAGTATAATTGTTGGGACAGCGAACGCTTCGCGTAGAGAATTCTTAATAGGTTTGGGAATTCCACTGAAGAAATATTGTATTAATATCATAGAACTTTTTTATATCTTATTGTTGAATATGTTTATGGATGATATATGCATATGCTTTTCATAGAGTATGTGATGTGTGTGATATCATAGTAGGAGGTGCCGCGCAAGCTAAAGCCAAAAATCTATACCAATATTATAAAGCTGAAGAGTTTGTTTGTTTGGATGAACGCGCTAATCTCAAGAACTACTGGTTCGTATTATTTTAGTTTAGAAAAATTATTTTAGTGTTGGATAGCCCATTTATAGAGGAAGGCTATAGGCTATATAACATCACGCTACGACCAGTAGGAGCGGAGAAGCAATGAAAAATTTTGCAAAATCGGGGATATTCTCTTATATGAAGCAGACGAATTTGCGCGGGTCAGCTAGTGATATTACCTATATATAAGTACGAATTTCAAATTAACATTTGAAATTTGTATGTTTAAGTTTAGTATAATAGGACGTCATCAAAGTATTTGCAACTAGTTATAGACGTTAACAAGAATACAAGTGATGGACTATCTTGAATACCCTTTCAAATCCCAAACCTATGTCCCATATCATAGTGACTTCATCAGATTTCAGACTTCTAATCCAAGAGCACGAAGCACCATAAATTCGTAAGATCTTAGATCTTCTGTGCGACAGAGTTGTTACCATATTCGGTCTATTTATTCTAATGAAGAAAGAAGGACAAGAGTTAGTCAAAACAATTTTTGATGACAGTTTGAAAAATATATTTTTTAAAACACTGTGCATTTTGTATACCTCCTGACTCGGCACGATTATTTGTTGACCACAATTTTTTTTGCCCCGTATGAGAATCGAACCAACAACAGACAGCGAAGTGGCGAGGCTACCGCTTAAACCACTAAGCCATCCGTATAATCAAATATAAGGAAAGGTTTAACATAACTAACTATGCTTTTCTAGAACATTATATTCGATATTAACTCAAGGAAACTACTAGAAGTATATTATGTATACTTCAATGAACAACTTTCTCGATAGACGTTATTGATATTAGAATTGCCTGACCACTTGTACCTGTCAGGAATATATTTAGTTATTTAATTATAGTCATGATTCAGTAGATACGTAGTATTTTAGCGAATACTTTATTATTGAAATTAAACTGCTATATACGGATTTTATCGCGTTGTTTATTTGACACTTTATTACAAAATTTTGAAAATTGTTGCACTAATACTACTATTAAACTTTACTAATTTTTAAGCTAATTAAATTATTATTAAACTATTTAGATTTAATTTATTTTTACACTTTCCCCGACGTTTCGGTTGCTTTTCAGCAGCCATGGTCACGGGGAGACTAAGATGGCAGTTGTCTCAATGTTCCAGTGTAGTTATTTCAAAGTACCCGAACATAATTTAATCATTGGTGTTTCTATTTATGCAGAATGAGCTCAAAGTACCATGAAGTCTAGCTGTGGTTTGCTTCTCTTGGGTTTGACTATTTTTATTACTGGATCCCAAGCTGGTGGTACATTCCAACCATCTTCTCTATTAAAATTAGGATGTTTTTTGATTTTAATAGCCTCGCGAAGCATCCTTGGTAGGAATCGGTGTTCTTTAGCGAGAATCTGTGGTTTGTCAAATCTCAGGTAGTGGTTGGTCCCCTGTTGCACATGTTCACACACAGCAGACTTCAACGAGCGTTGGTGTTTTACATCAGCTATGTGTTCTTTTATGCGGGTGCCTATGTTTCTTTTGGTTTGACCAATGTATGAGAGTCCGCAGTCACATTCTATTTTATAGACCCCTGCATCTTGTAAAGGTAGTTGGCACTTGACGGATGGTAAAAATTGACTTATCTTCGTTGGCGGCTTGAAGTATGTGTTGATTGAAGCTCGCTTCAAGATGTAGCCAATCTTGTCAGTGACACCCCTTACATAAGGCAGTATAGCAGGCTGGCGCTCGACTGTGGCTGGCTTTTCTCGGGATATGTGACAGTGGCGCGGCTGTTGGAGCTTGTTGTCTTGCAGTACTTGCTTGACATGTTGAAGCTCGGCGTCCAGGTGTTTCTTGTCACAGATCCCATGGGCTCTCTGAAACAAAGACATTCCCACGGTAGCTAACTGTTTAGGATGGTGGTGAGATTCACCGTTTAAGTACCTATTTGTATGGGTCTTTTTCCTATATACAGTGTGGCTCAAAGTATGATCAGGATTCCTGATGACAAGTACATCTAAGAAAGCTAATGAATTATTAGCCTCTAATTCCATAGTAAATTGGATGTTATTATTAAATAATTCATTAATAAAGTATTCATAATATATGAATACTTTATTAATTTGTTACGCATCAAAAACATGAAGCTATAATCTAAAAAAATCTTATAGCAGTAGATAGTAGTTAACTTGGTCTCAATATTCTTAAAGTATTTAAAGGCATCCGAAGTAACTGAAGTGTGACGATATTTTTAAGGAATTTAATGATTTTTCTAATATAGTGTCATAATCTCTGAGGTGCAATAGCTGGGCAAGACAGATCCAATTACTTTTCTGCATCTTTAAAAATCCACCAACAGAAAAACGCAACAATACTGTTCATGTTGTTGATTCAGGATCCGGAAAATTATATAATGCTTACAAATACATAACTACAGTAAAAAGAAATACAAAATAAAAGCAAGGTTTAAGTGGATACTTCGCCACAGTACTGAGTGTCATAAATAAGATTACTTTGGTCTCCATGCAGAATAAAAAAATGGTGTGTGCCAGAAATAGTTATGCCGAGTGAGTGTTTTTTGCATAATTATATATGTTACTATAGTTTGTAGCCGTTGTTTCATGTTGGCTAAATACCGCGTGATGTAAGAATTATATGCGTATAATGCGGTAGTCGATCTAAAATGTCGTAAGCAATTACATTACTCTTTAAAGTCAATCGACTAATTGTTCTAAATTCTAGTAGCAAAGCAGTCTATACGAAATTAAGTAATTTGTACGTATGACTAGCATCGACAAATAAATAAATTTACCAGTTTATTACTGTCACGCGGTGTAACCAGGGCTCTATTCAATAAAACTTACAATTTACAATTACAGGTGACAGGTGACAATTTCACAAGTTTCTGTTCAATAAAAAATTCAAGTTACTTTGTAATGGTGGAAAATTTACATATTTGTCGAATTGTACTTACAATTTTACATATTTCTGTTCAATAAACATTTTCGTATGACAGGTGACAATTTATAATATTATCGGTAAACTGCTTTATTGAACGCATAATTGTATTTACATGTTTACATATTTGTAGAATTGTCATACGTTTCTGACAGGTGACCTTACCTTCGGTAAAACTTAATAACTTACAATAATATGTAGAAATGTAAATTACAATGACATATTTGTAAATGTTTAGAATTAGTAAGTTTTATTGAATGGAGTTTACAGGCGAGACAATTTACGGTAATTCTTTTGTCGGTAATTTTTTTTACATATTTGTAGGTTATATTGAACAACACATGTAGGCGATTTGGCAATTAAGTCACTTATCGACAAAATTTTCGGATTGTAAGTTTTATTGAATAGAACCGGCCAGCTTGTATTTGAATTGTATATTTCTTTAAGATATTTCGCACTTACAGTGATCACGTCGCACTTATAGATCATGCCTAATTTGACGACAAAGGCGGTCCCACGATAACGTAGAATATCATTAAAGCTATAAATAAACAGAATATCTTGTTACGTTTGTGTTTTTGGTAAAACTTATTGGTAGATTTCGCTTTTATGAAAGACAACACTGTTGTCTTATATAGAAGCTAAGCTTATTATGAAGATGTTGATTAGAACAACCATACTAACAAAGTTGACCATAACGAAAAGAAAAATGAAAGTATGTCCATTGAAGATTACTAAAACAGATAAAGGTAGTAAACATTATTCAACCACCGCTCCTGGACATAATATATACTTATGTGTAATTCTTACTCTATTTTATTAGTTTGAACTCCTAAATATTAGAATAAAGCATTGGCTAGAGCCGCGTATTGAGTTTATTTATGTAAATAGAAATATGCCTCGGTGACCCAGCGGTAGCGTGCTTTAAACACCTCCTATAGGTCGATTTAGGAGGTGCAATCGACTTCCGGATAGGGCAAACTGTTATTGAATGTTTCTGTGAAGAAATCCTTAGTATGAGCATGGAGTCTTAGGAATAATCCTAGATAAACGGATTCCCGTTAATCTAGAATTGATTTAGATCTAGAACGTAAAACGAGGCAAGCCTATTCAGGCTTGCCTCGTTTTACGTTCTTAAAACATAATTGCCAAAATGTAGCTGTTGTTGTACCTATGCCAACCCCTTCGGGGATATAGTTAGTGTAACCGACTGCTGCGTCTGAGGTCGCGGGTTCGAAACCCGCACAAGTCAAACATTTGTGTGCATGAACATGTATGTTTGTCTTGGTCTGGGTGTTTCTATGTATAATATGTATGTATTAATAAAATATATATATATGTATCTTTATCCATTGTCTAGTACCCATAGTACAAGCTCTGCTTAGTTTGGGCTAGATGGTGTTGTGTGTATGTGGTAGAATATTTATTTGTAGGGGGTATAGGTGTAAGGCTATAGGTGTAAGTTTGTATAGAAATACTAAAACGTCTACACCACAAACCACGATTATGTGCCAAGGAATGATTAACGTCGATGCGATTGCACTGCTTCGGGTGGTAACTTGATTATGTAGGTATTCGAGTCATTGCATTTGTAATGTAATATTTTTCCATATGACTCAAACCGCAAAAATCTGGTATTCCTTGATTTTATTGATTCATAGAATCATAGCACTACTTAACTATTATTTGATGCCGAACCAAATCAACATGCGATATTTTTTTTCTGTCAAACATACATACACCATATTTTCTCTTTTTTTATGCTTTTAAAATGACTAGCTCTAATAATTCCTGAGTTGCGGGCGCCTTAACAAACATAGAAAGAACGGACACAAAGCACCCAAACTGGGAACAATTATTTGAAGAACACACACACTCATTTTTGTTCCGTGTGGGGATCAAACCCACAGTACTCGGCGCTCTGGCAGTGGCGAGGTGACAACGTATACCTAGCACTACGCCATTTGTCCATTAAACATTTATAATCTTCATTAACTCGTTGAGTTTTTATGCGAAGAGATAAAATTATTAAAATATTACCGTTACTCATTAACCAGTTATCATGAGCTGTTTAAGTGACAATTATCTACTACTTCAAGAGTCGTTATTTCCTATACTTGAGTTTCTATCTAAAACGGTAAAAATATTGAAGCTCCGTATTATTATTTAGCGTCATAAATGTAATACGAAGTAGGTATACGTATAATAAAATATGTAGAACGCTGAAGCATCGCCTTCGTTACCTCAACCGAAAGACGTCCACTGCTGGACTTAAGCTTCCCCCAAGGTTTTCAACACTAGCCAGATATTTTTTTAATTTTCCTGCATCGCCTTAGTCTAACCATATTTTGCAAGTAAATACAAGGATTAGGATAAAAACTCTTAGAATCCGGTACATAATGCAATACATTATGTACCGGATTCTAAGTTTATTATTATTTAGTGTTAATAGAAATACCTAATTGCCATATAATCTTTAATCGTGGCTTAGTGTTGCCACGCTTCAAAAATAAGTAACTTCTAAAGTATATAAATAAATATATATTTTTATAGAAGACTGCCCTGTTATTATATAATAGGTTCTAAAATAACAGGTCGATTCTGCATTCGAGTCCCGTTCTCGACATTGATATGACACACGTACAGACAGTTTTTTGCGAGTGCACACACAGGTTCGACACGACTTCCGTCTCAAATCACCGCGGGAATTAACTATGGCTTTTTAAGCATACGTTGACATTAAATTGATATCATCCTTGATAAAGTTTATTGACTACATAGATAGCTTTATAGACTTAAACCCTCATAATTTTCTTCCTTCTGCCGTTGCTATTCGAGCAGAAGATTATAAGATCATAACTATCTGCACGGATGGCCTTCCACTAGGCCAGATAGGATAGTTATGATATTATAATCGTTAAGTGGGCGCCTCGTCACATCCACTACGCCGTATGTTGCGGTTTTTTAATTCCATACGTGACAATCATTTTTGTAATTCACAAATGCTCGCTTCGAGTCTTGGTGTTCATGTGTCCGTTGTTTCAATGTTGGTAAATTCCCCCACAACACAAAGTTAATTCTATATTTTAATCTTGATTAGTCTCTAGAGAAAATACAATCTCCTTGCTATTATATACTCTGTACGGATCTATTCGTTTGTCGTTTGTTGTTTATTGTGACATTATACATAATAGCGCCATCTAGTGACACTTTTGAGAAACAAACTGTTTGTAGAGTCTCTCTGTCTCTCCCCAGTAACGTTTGGTTCTCTTTAAGTAAATATACAAAAATAAGTTAAATGAATGTCTCCTATTAAATACCTGTTTAAGAATATCTAATAAGATGAAGATATTGTATGCAACAATATGCGTCATCGATATCTTAAAACAAATTTCATTTGCATTCCATTAACTGTGTATTGCATAATAGGTATTTATAAGAATCTGTTGGACTTCACAACTTGTTAATAATATATAATGGATAACCAATAGAGATATGTTAGAGTATATTCATATATTAATGTATCAAAAATTAAATGAAACATATAGATTTATAACTTTATAAACGATGGTAATAAGAAACTTTTGTAATGTAAAGCCCTTGTTTGTCCTTCGACCACAAATTATAGCAACCATATTCTCCGAGAGAGTTCCTTCAGCTAAATGTTTCCTTTATATACATAAACAGTCCCACGTCTCTATCTTGGAACTAGTCAGCAGAAATGTATCACACCCATATTTCGCCAAATATTTGTATACAAGGCGAGGATATTGCTGTCTGCCGAATACAGTTCCCGACTTTATGCCGCTATTAAGAATTTCTTGACAAAATAACCTAATATCGTTCGAACCTGAGACCTCGGGGACAGCAATCGCATTTCCTACCGCTGCATCCCCAAGGCAGAGAGATGCTTCCTTTATCAATAATCAAAGGACTGTAGACAGTGCAAATAAACAAGTAGAAAACATTACCCATTACACCATGTAGTATCAAATATATCGGACTTCATTCGTCACCGACACCGGTTGGGATCGAGTGTTTAATTACAGCGTAGGACAGTGTGTGTAAGGCTTTACGTATCACATTGCGTGAACAACGACCCTTACACATCAAGGTATTCATTCTGTAGCTTGGTCTGACCGTCGCCGCGTCGTTTATAAGACTTTGAACTGATTACTTTGGTATCCTGAATTATGTACATTCTAGGAAAATTTCAGCAGCATCACGAAGTGCATTTACAAATAAAAGTTTGACAACTCTGCTTATGATTTTGAATCCTGAGAAGTCGGTATACCATTTATTTATATTTGTAACCAGAATTGCTAGAGACCCATTTAGAAAATAAAAAGCCTTTCTCCATATTTTTTTAAATTGTTTAATATTTGATTAGGCTTTCATTTTGAGTAATTATTCTGCATAGAACTATATTAATATTAAAATAATGTAAAATCATTCCGTTACTCTTTGAGAGTACCTATATTATTTCTCTAACAAATAGTGATGGCAGAAAAAAGACAATAATTAAAGATACCTAGGTCTCTATGTATTGTCTCTGGCTACACTTATGTTTTAATAAATAAGTTAAGTAAGAACAAATGAACTTTATATACTACTACTACTAAGTTAGTTGAAGTGACTTGACGACATGGACGCTTTTGAAAGAGATTGACACAGATTGACGTGATATCGAGCAAAAGAGTGATTTGAGAGTCCAAGACCTTTGACCAGCAGTGGGACGTACCAAAAAGCTAATAAAAAGTTGAAGCCAGGAGAAACTCAATTTGCCGTGTGTACGATACATATGTATAGTATGTGTTTGTAATACAATTATACCTATAGTATTTAACCGGATAACGCACACATTGTATTGCAACGTTATATTTATATAAAGCTATTTATGTGAGTGAAGTAATATGACATTATTATTATACTCCGTATCATCGTAATCCGGAAACGCTATCGAAAAATTTCCCGTGGCCGTACAACGCGTCGCACATGTTGTGCATACAAATGTTTGCCTATCGTGTAATCGACCCCGCAACTCACTGCCAAGGCTGTACGTATTCATTCTATGCTGATGTGCCTACTGCTAAATTTGGATGTACGGAGATATCTTATCTACAGTACCTATTATTAACACTATTTTAGGGTTTTAACCTAACATGAATACATGCTCGTATATATAGAGTTTACATGTAGTATTACACGATTAATAAGACGGGCCTATTGCTGTTTACGAAACACACTGTCACCTAAAATCGGCTTCTGAGCATATACTATCGATAAAAGTGTTCTTTTACTTACTGATAGGTTAAAAGTTCAAAATTCAAACTAAATTTCTTTTTAGGTTTTCAGTATAGCAATTTTTGCATGGAGTCTAGGATAGTGCCATCGCCTCGTAGTACGTGGAGTATAAAAACTAAACTGACCTAACATAACTCGTCGAGGATAAAAAAGGTTTTATACATATTAGCGTATTTACCACCAATGAGAAATGTAACTTTTACCGCAATAACCACAATATTGAATAACAACAATAGATAACATTATTGAGTAACAGAATACTACAGTTAGTAAATAAACTGAAGAGTTATGGTTGTTAACAATAATGTTAAGACACTAGTCATAACTACTATCACAAAACCACAATATTAGACAAAACGTCATATGTCTACACATTTACAATAACATTGTTTATGATACTGAAACGTTAGTCAAAAAATACGTTCCTTTATCCATCATAAACATTTCATCACCATATGACAGACAAAAATTCTTCCCAAGTAGTAAAAATACCTCAGAATCGTATACCAACATCCGAGCCCACAGTTTCCTCATTAATTGAACCGATATAGATTAACTTTGGACGAGCAACAGTAATGAACGGATACCGCATCCGCCATCTTACAAAATGGCTACCGAAATTGGGCATAAGTTTGGTAAGCATAATATTGTCTTACGTCTACGCGAATGTTACACATTGAAATTAAACTACTTTAGTAAGTAAGTATAAACCTAAATCAAAATAGTTTAATAATTTTAATAGCTCAAATTGTAGTAAAATTTAACAGTAGTAACTTTATAATTTTAAAATTATATAATTGTAGTGTTTTCAGAATAAACATCGCTATTAAATCCGAATAAAGTGGTTTTATTGATATGCCTGACAGTGTTCACAATGACGTATTTAAGCTATGGACTACCACCTAAGTATATGTATAGGTACATTGTGAAACGCAATAAAGAATTGAGTAATATTTGTTACCTTTTTTGATTTACATTTTTTATCCATTTTTATAGAAATAGAAGTGTAAACGGTGACTAATTGTGTGAGTTTCTATGAATTTAGATAAATAGTAATATAATGCACTAATAATGACTAACACATTGCAGTCACATGCAGTGCATCGTGGTAACGGTTAGTCACTTATACATAAGTAAGAAAAGAAAAGAATGAGTAACCACTAATAGAGACAACAACCTCTTCAAGATCTTATTCATGAAGGTGTGGGAAATATTACAATTCATGCATGGGCAACGTGATGAATTATACTTCTCTTAATTTGAAAGTTACCTGCACCTAGTAGCCATTAGTATAAAACGAGAGATCAAATTATATTAATAAATAAATAAACAAAAGCAAATCATCGACAACGGATTACGACATCAAACAACTTGGTAAAATAATACATATATAATATAATTATATAACAATATAGAGCTACTATGTCAACGGATAATATGCAATACAAAAAACCAAATACATACGTTGACAGCAATTAGCTTTATTACGACGTATAAATTATTACTATTTATGAACAACCGATATATATTAAATTATGATCTATTAAGTATGTAAATATGTCAAGAGATTATTATAATAAAATAACACTTGCATTGCTTTGTAGACAAGCGGAATTGACATAACATACTTTCTGGTTATAGCAAAATTAATCAGCTATCTGTGTTAGTCTATTCATTGTCATTGTTTGTAAAAACATATCATAATACCACCAATCATCAGATTTGACTGTTTACAGTAATATTCTTATTCAGACATTTCGGCATAACATCCGGCTACTATTTGACAACACCGCCACTATAGTCTCGCATCTCGCATCACTATGAACGAAGACATACACAACTTCATGCATTTATGATGTAGGTATATGTTAAATATATTTATCTATCGATATAATCATTGGAATAAGCTTGTGCGTCTAACTCAAATGTCAATGCTATCAGAGCCTACTTTTAGGATTGTACAAAGCTTATATGCAAATTGAAAATAGAACGAGAGGTCTCGTCCGTGTCATATTTAAAAATCAAATTGGTCAGATGTGTTTTGATGTGTTCGTAGATTCCGTCACGTTATAATATCCACAGCCTGTACGATTATATATAATTATGCAAATCATAGGCATTATGTATTTGCCTAGAAACAAAGAGAAAAGGAGACAGGTAATACGGTAATGCAAATAGTGTCGTACGCTTTCATTTTGCTTTAGTTTTTAGATTTTCGTTAATATACAGAGGTGGAGCTAAATTTGTACTTATCTATTTTATTTTAATCAAGTAATAACCTTAGCATTAGAGGGTGGTACGAAGCAACAATTAATTTTATGTCGACCTTCGCACACCAGCGCAAAGACTGAGGAAAGTATTGTCTCATCGAATCTATGTATATTAAACAAATATTGTTGTCAAATTCAACGCACGAAATAGTATATACAAGCAGTCGCGTCAAATTTCGACCATAATTAATTTAAATTTTAAGTTTGATCGTTATTAAGGTTTTTTCGTCTATAACTTTACCTTTATAATCACATTTCATTTAGATTTCACCAAGACTATACAGTTTAATTTACCTATCTTTTCCAAACAAATTATTATTTACTTAACTATACTCTTTCATTGACGATATTTCTAAGCTTGCTACTTTGTTTTCTTTTTTTCTTTATTACATATATAATAGGGTATATGTAACTATAGTTACGGAGAATTGTACGACATCAGACGAACAATGCCGAAATACTACGAACGCGATTCGACTGCATGTGTCAAATGCATTGTTGTGAGCGTGTAGTGTTTTTTTTTTATCAATGTAATGTATTTCTAATGCATATTTTATAAAAATATTCGGATTCGCCACTCCTTCTCTATATAAATTTTAACTGTGCCAAATTTCATACGCCGCGCAATTTTCGTAAAAAGGGATACAAAGTTTTTGCTTCACGTATTAATATATAGATAAGGGTAAAAGAGCCATGCACTGATTGCCGTACATAGTAAATACATAATTATGACGCTTCAGGCTAATTTCTGTTATTCCGTGATCCATGTGGTCCTGTAGTTGTTTGTTTCCCGTTGCACGAACGCATTCCACCTTTAATACAGTTAATGGTAAATTGGTCGGGTTTGTTTGGAAACACGTCAAATACGAATTTATAGGACATGTTTACACAATACGGCTTTTGATTTCCGAACCAGAGTTAAAGCTTGGCTTTAGATTTATGTGAAAAGGATTAATATATCAACGTTATGGATTATTGTAATGGACAAGTATTTGCAAGCTTTCGTTATGAGGTTTTAGTTAAAGCCTTGCTTTTCTTTAGGAACTTTTGAGGAGAGAAAGAGGTGACGTTCAATTGTAAGAGCCATCTGTACAGCAATAAAATCTCTTACAAAAAATAAATCCACTTTAAAAACAAGTGATAACTATCTCCAATTGAATCTAACCATTGTGGACTCTGTCTCAAACAAACAATCTTCAAAGAGAGTTCAATACTTGAACCAAATAAAATAGCAGTTTGAACAGCAAAAAAAATGTGATTTCGCTGTCGGTTTATTTATTTCTATACAAATTTTAGTGACGTTTACCACTTAGGTCCTAAGCCTGACTGAGAACCAGGTTATCACTAACGTACCATAATTCCTTAGCTTGCCAGTTAAAATGTACTAGAATGCCATTACCTTACAGCACATGGTCATTACTTTAGGTACCTTTGACCTTAACAGCAATTTGTAGTATTGTGTGGGTTACACAAACCTTTGTTGCTAATCGGTAGCCAGCTGTGCGCCGTATAAGGATCGATTACTATAATAGCAACATGTTATCTACCCACGGGTGTTATAAAGTTGTATTGATTGTGAATGTTCGACAAAAGTTATGTCACTAATGTTCCGTGTATAAAAATTGAATGCAAATGTAAAAATTGAATGTAGATGTAGTGTTGATAGCTAAATAGCTATTTGGATGCAGTCATCAAGTTAAAGTCAAATAGTGAGACGCCAAACGCGAATAAGCATCGATGCGCGATTTTATATCGCGATCGAGTCACAAAAACGTGCGAAAGTATGGTCATGAAAGCGCTGATTGTCAAGGTTAACTAAAGTCAGTTAACATTGACGTTCGGCGCTTTCGTGACAGTTCTAAGTCTAAGTTAGCTTAGACTTAGACATAACAGGCTTACAGAATGTTATAAAAATTAAAATGAATACTTTTTATTTTCTACAGTAATAGAAATGTGAGCAAAGCCTCTGATGTATCAAACCTCCTTGTATATACTATTTAAAAGCACACATGCTTATAAAAAAATTTACTTATTTTATATGTAGGAACGTGTGACTGTTATAAAATCACAATTTTATAACAGTCACACGTTCCTACGTTTAAAATAAGTAGTAAAGGCTTTTCTTATTGCAATAATTTAAATCATACTATTTTATTGTAACAACAAAGTTCTACATCATAGCAGACAAAGTTTAGCATAGACTTGCATAGAGTAGTAACCAGAGACCATACCAGAATTTCTTTAAGCACTGTTTCTGCATACATGAAAAAAACGAAAGCTATATCTGCACTCTGAACCTGTTGTCTTATTATATTATTAATTCTATACTATAACTGAAACTTATTATAGAGATGATGGTACGAATCCAGTTTATTTAAGAATAATATTTTATTGTGGTCTAAATCTCATAGTCATTATTTTTATTTATATAGTATAGAGGTCAGCAGTTTCCCATATATGCATTGCCATATATTATAATACAATCTTTATTATTAGATATTTAACAAAAGTTTTATTGTAGGCGTTTCTCATTGCTTGGATTTGGCAATAAATGTATGCAAATAAGTTGACTGACCAAAATGAGAATACTACACGATCTCAAATGCCATCATCTTCAGAATTACATATGGATTCATTTATGTTTCCCATCATTATCATAATTCATTTTATCATATTTGTAACGTTTAATAAATCGATAGTACATTTAAAATCTTTTAAATATTTTAATTTATTTAAAGATTATCATAATAATGGGGATTCAAATTAGTTTTATCTCTAAAAAATTAAAAGATTCGTATAAATTCTATGAACTAAATTCTATCACCACAGTCTGTCAAAGCTAACTCAAACAGTCTGCTGTTAATATCATCATACTAAACTAAGCATTTCGGGTATTAGCAAAGCAACACGGGCGAAGAATTGCTATTGATTAGCTGCTAAACTCTTTTACCTTTCAGAACGTGTCTCTGTGTCCTCGTGACCATGGCTGCTGAAAAGCAAGCAAAACGTCGTTTTAAGGATAAAATTTAATAAGTAATAGTTTAAAGTAACTAACAGTAATGATCTTAAAATAAAATGCGATAAAATAAAAGAAAATACATATAACATTTGTTTTTACATAGACAGTTCATGTGCTTGGTTTGTAAATAAAGGAACAATTTCTATTTTTGGTACACAATTGGAAATTGGTCAGTACATGATTATTGTGACTCTGAAGTTAAGATAAAGAGAAAATAATTAATTGATTTATTTATACATTAATTAATCCACATTCCTTAGTTAATGCTACACTAAAAGTGACGTCCGGTTAACGCTAGTTTTTGAAGCTGGTATGTCGTTTAAATGAGCTTTGTTAGGGTTGTCAAGCGAAAAATATTAACCAATATAATGCGCAAAAATATCTTAAGGCTATTAATAGTGCATGGAATACATAATTTATTACCAGGAAAATTATTTCGACATAACGGTAAAATAAGTAACTATAAAATTGTTCAGCATGTTGCAGCGCACGACTACACATCTACGTCTATATGAAAATAAGAGAGGTAGCCCGCTTCTTATTTTTGTGTTACTCGTTTTTCCACCTGCACTACCCATTCTAGCCCACCCACCTACTTTTTGTGCCATAGTAATTCAACTAGAAATACATATTTATTCATAATAGGATATCAGCAATTCGATATAAACGACAAGAGAAAACATGACAGGTGTTTATTAGAATTACGTAAAACAATTTTGTTCGTTTACTTTCTGCCCAAATCTGACAGAATGTAGCCCTAAGTTACACGCTAATGAGACGGCCATTAAATTACCTAAATGCGTATCTGTATTGAGACAAGCAATCGGAACGGAAGCGATTGGGACAGCCAAATAAAGACATGTCTTCAATAAAGATACGAACATAAAATATGTATTAATATTTGTACAGTAGGTATTCAGATAGTGCAGTCTGTTAATACTTAGATGATGGAAGAGGCATGTAAATCAATATATTACGTCATCATGATTAGGTTTTGGTTTATATGTGCTACTTTAATGATTCACCGGCATCCTCTATAAAGGTGCTCTTAAATGTTTTTTTAATGTTTGTCATATCAGCGAAATAGTTTTTATGCAATTATTTGATACCTTATGGCTTGCCTAGCATTTATAGGACTAATAATGCCTGGCTGAAAAGTAACAAGCAATTTTTTTTTTCCTGGAGGCATTCGAGAGTCTATCCAATGTTGCTAATAGCGTGCGTTTCTTGACTGACGTATCTATTTGAATTTAAGTTTGCGCTATTTATATCTAACATTGCGTTTGACGATTATGATGCTCTATAAAAATATATATGTCACTGTTACTAAAACATTAAATCCTAAAACAATAATAAAGCAATTTGTGTTTACTCACCGTTACGAACGTATGTATTTCGGGCGTTACACGAATTATAACTCAATTGTGCATCGTCAATAATTATCTAGAGTTGCAATCAATTCTGTTATTAAAGTTTGATGTATTGCGTTTTTATTTGATTGATATACCAGTTGCAATTGTAATACTCTATAATCATTAATGTCGGTCACGATCTTCAGGTATTGCTTAGTGCGTTCAACAATTAATATTGTTTGTACGATTAAATTGAGTAATTTCGACTTATTTAAACGTAATTGTCAGACGTTGTTGTTTTTGTTGGTAATCGATTGAATAATTGGTTGAAATACTAGGTAGACTACAAAATGATTAAAAGTTAAAAAGGTTAGTTTTGATAAAATTCACAAGGAATTGAATGACACATTAAAATATCAGATATAAAATTACTTGTTCAATATACCTAATATGGTTTACTAGCCATATTAGGTAGATGTTAGGTTGTCAGATTTATTCGAAGCAAACCAGGCAAGTCTCAAAATATTACAATATATTAAAAGTTGTCATTTCTAAACACTTTTGCCATTTGTATAAAATAAACACTCTGTCGCAACAGGTCTCATTCGACTATGTTAAAATACTGTGTGGAAAAACTTAATAGAAAACATGCGTTGAAGACAGTGAATGTAGTTTCAGTAAGTACATATTATTATGTATAATTCCTTCATGCATTCCAACTGCACTCAATAGAAAGCTGCACCATTTCATTGAGATCGAGGTCTCACAGTGCGCAAGATTTCGCCCGCCTTCTGGGAACGTGCAAAAACAATAGTGCGCGCAAAAACTCGGGATTATTGTTCGACAGATGCGGCGGCGGATGCGCATGCGACGGCCACGCCATGCCTTGCCAACACGCGGGTAACATTTAATAGTTCAAGTTTGTGGCGTCAGTCGAATAGCCGACCGTAACTTTTTTTTTTACATCTCACTAAATAATAGGGCTTATTACACAGATTACAACTTACCATATCAAAAGATAATAACTACACCAAAAATTATAAAAACCTCGTTGTTATAATGCACCTTTCTATGCATTCTGAACTTAAGACAAAATGCGAGTTTCTTAAAAACAACGAAAATTTGTTCAGGTTCCAAGTATTCTTTGTCACGTGGTATTATTTGTAATAAAGATAGATACAGAAATCATAACTTAGAACGAGCACTCTTTCTAAAAGAGAAAGAAAACACATCTACGAAAGTTAGTTTTCCCGTTTTCGTGCTCTACCGTGGTGCCTTTTGTCTATAGTTAATTATAAATAAGCACCTTTTGTTCATGTTAATAATATATTGTTCTTTAACTACTGAGAATGCGGTACAACTGGCTCCGTCTTGCAGCACATTGAGTACATTTATGACTTTTGCCCACGTTTTAATAAAAAGTTTATTGACAATTGTCTTAAATTATAAGGTTTATTATGTTTCTTGTGAACTGCTTTTCAGAAAATAACGTATTATATGACTCATTGCTTAAGATGCGATTGCAATATAGATGCACGATTAGGTTATTTTACATAACTGTGTGTAAGCAACTTTACATACATATGAAAGAGGTTTTTGTTAAGATGGTGCAGTATTCGTGATTCTAATCAAAAACCTAAAAAATACTAGTTTGATGGTCACCGTTGCTATTGCTGCTTGTTGCTCAGTTGAATATTACACTCTGTCTCTATATTTCTCACTCCCTCTCTCTCCTATACATTTATTACTTCCGATTAATCCTATCTGATGATGTTGTTTGGGTTCTTTGTTTCCTATTTTTACTTCTGTGCTTGACGTATGATTATAGTGACCGTTGCGTAAACTACGGCTTACGAATTTTAATTTTGATCAGTCTTGTGGTTTAAAATAAATTTAAAGGATACTATTCCTTAATTATATTGTCTTCTGTTTACGCGAATATTATTCATTGAAATTAAACTACTATATACGGATTTTATCACGTTGTTTATTTGACACTTTATTACATAATTTTGAAAAACTGTTACACTACTACTACTATTGAACTTTACAAATTTTAAGCTAATTGAATTATTATTAAAACTATTATAACTATTAAAAATAGTTTTAATAGATTTAATAATAATTATTATAATAATTATATATTAATAATAATTATATATATAATTATTATTAAAACTATTATAACTATTAAAAATAGTTTTAATAGATTTAATAATAATTCAATTAGCTTAAAAATTTGTAAAGTTTAATAGTAGTAGTAGTGTAACAGTTTTTCAAAATTATGTAATAAAGTGTCAAATAAACAACGCGATAAAATCCGTATATAGTAGTTTAATTTCAATATTCCTTAATTGACAATAATTTTATTTCTACAGCAAACATGTCTACGTTTCCTCGAGATATATCTGTAATTATTCGCGACGAAGTCATATTTATCGTTACAACCACACAGACATTAACATTATATCACACAGGAAAACCTACACATATCTTAAACCATGTGATACGATTCTTATACTACTACGAGTATGCTAATTATTTAATTCGATGTTTGTACAGTCAGCAACATAAGTCGATATGAACACGCGAGATTTTTGATTTGCTGAATAGATCGTTCGATCGATCGTTGAAAGAAAAAATCGTTGATTTAATCACAGTTCTAAAACACAGTATAATCATTTTTATAAATTTAACAAATTTTGTCGATGTTTAGCTACTTATTTTGCTGGCTGTACCTGGTTACCGTTTTGATGCATTATCCTTGAGTTCAATATTCGCTTGTATTTTAATCGGAACTTTTCCTCGTCCTTACTTTCTTTTATTACCCTCTGTGGTGTCTGCGATCCAAATCTCACGACCTTTACTTACCCGCCATTACTGCCACACATTAATAAAACGAGATTAGCAGACGCTGTAGCCCGTAATATAAGTTCAATATGAGTGTGATGTTGTTTCACTTGTAAATTATAGGTCTAAACAGTCAAAACGTGATGTTTCAAGCTATCAGGGTTGCGACAATAAAAAAATGATATTTTATGATATTTCGTTGCAATATTTTACTACGTTAACAAAACCACATAAATATTACGAAAAATATTTTTTTTTTAACAAAACCACTTAATTACTACAAAAAATATTATTTTTGTTAGCTATTTAGTATCTTCTAAATATCGTAGTGGTCGCAGCAGCTCAAGTTATCTTACATAAATCTCTTGTATTTGATATCTGATTCCATCTCCAGCAAATCGAATACAAATGATTTGATGGTTCAGATAAAACTGCTTAAAACGAAACAAATAAATAACTGTTTCGACTAAGCTACGATACAAAATACTATCAAATCAAAATCAAAATATTTTTATTCATTTAGGTCACAAAGTAACACTTATGAACGTCAAGGGTACTACTAGTAATACTCATTCACCTACTCCAAAACGTTACACTCAATTACATACCGCGTGTATATGAGTTAATCTGCTATCACAGTTCAAATCACCACATTCATATGTAGTTAACGAATACGGATCGGACAGTTGATGCGATTGAAAGGTCACACTAAGCCAAAGCATCATGCAAAATAAATAGCTAAAAATACTATCCAAACATATTTTTATATTAAACAAAGTTGGTATTCATTGTGGTTACACGCCGAAATCCCACCATGCACATTGTGAGAATCTATCAAAATCGAATAGCTTTTTTCTAAAATAGGCACAGTTCCTCTATGAACCACGTTGCGGGCCACACAATGGTACACCAGGTACTTGAACATTGTTCTCAGAAGCGGATGCATCCGACGCCAAACAAGGGATGAGACATGTGCGTGCGCAAGTGCATCCCAACGTCAATGCACGAAATTAGATCTGTTGTATTGTCACGCAAAATGTTTCAAGTGAATTCCTCAAGATGTGATTGATACCTACCTATAATAATAAATTCGGGCGAACCAGGCAGATAAAATATATGAGATTGCACTCAACCAGTCTTCGATTCTTTCAACATCTGTTATATCTCTTTAATCAAACTTCTTCTTGAAAATATTTTTGTCGTAAGTAAGCAGAAAGTTAAAATTACATCTTTAATTGATTAATTTAAGAACTTAGTCAGTATCAGAAATAATATTTGAGGATCGATCGAAGGTCATTTTGTTTAGTCGTTGTCATTGTCATTACAGTATAAAAATACTTTACGTGCGTATCCGAATACGGACACATACACACACACACACACACACACACACACACACACACACACACACGCACACACACGCAAACACACTCCTTTTCGTGAAAATTATCATCCATCAAAAGACTTAAGCGTGACAATGTTGCTTTATACTCTAGATTTTATACCACTGCACTATGGCCATCCTATTTTTAAAACTTATTGTACTAAAGAAATGTCTCCTTTGTTCCAGGGCCCGGTATGCTGAAACACGTAGCGGTGTCGCCGCATCGCGCGCGCGCTGACTCTGTCAGCCTGGCCTCATCTGCTTCGTGCTGCAGTCTCGGCAGTCTTGAGCACAGGCACGACTCCGTCGGCGATCTGTCGCACAGAACGGTGAGTAGCATTGCCTGCATTTCTTTTTCTAGCCTGGTCGTCGAATTTTAGAGGTTTATCAGTCTGCAGTATATGACTACGTTATCAGATCATGTTATACAATGAACAGTGACAAGAAAAATGCAATCATTGGTAAAGTGTTTTCCTTGCGTGATATATATCTTGCGTATGCCTGAGACCTAATTAGTCATCATAAATACAAAGTATTTCGTACATAATGAGGACTTTTTCTTCATCTATATTTATGTCTGTTGCTCATTTTACAAGTCTATGCTGCTGTGTTTAATAACATCAATTAAATATATGTAGGTATTCATTAACGATATTAATTGCGATCATATGTTTTAGTTATATATTGTATTGAATAACAAGATGGAAGAATCCAGTAAAGCAATATCATTACACTATTTACGTATCTAAGTCACATATTTTCGCGGGATACGAAAGCGCATACCTGAATAAAAAGTAGGTGATTCTTCAATGCATTGTTAGACGTTAGCTATTATTTATTACCTTATTACACGCACAATATCTATAAATAAGTAATGTATTAGCAATTCATGTTCATCTGGATGTTGGAATACTAACATAAAGAAATCGTCTAAGAATAAAGCGTTGGTAGAACGATTTAGCATTGATCGTGGCAATGCTGTCAGCCTTCTGGGCACGCTATCAGTCGGCGATGCGAAGGCATTTAATGCAGCTCATTAAAGTTCTTAGGATGTTATAATTAGTGTTTTGTACATATGAACTGTATGAATTAAACTATACGAATATTCTTATTTCATTCAGAAGGTATTTATTATTGTATATGTTTATGATTTTTTCATGATTCAGTAACAATAGTGTAATAAGTCATAGTGTTTACAACCTAATGGCTCTGATGCCATAATAAAATTTATGTTCATTTTTTGAAGTTCGCGCCCGCATTATGTATGCTCTCAGTGTTAGAAGTTAATTCACAAGCATTAAATGCAAACACTAAAGAGCACCCAAAGTCGGCTTAACTCGTAAATTATAATATATTTGGTATGGGTAGTACCTATAACACTGCACGTATTGACATGCTAGTCACTAAACCTACTGCGCCATCCATGTTACCAATTATGTTCGTGTACCTTAAGTAGTAATGTTTCTTTAAGTTTTCTCCTTGACCTTGCGATCTTTAACGTTGCTGCCGCAATCTATGATTGGATACAGCCATCACATTATCTACAAGTTGTTCTAATAAAGAAAAATGACAGCGATACGATCACGCATGCACATCATCATACGATTTCACTTTCTTGACTTAATGGCGGAATTTCCTATGGTTCCCATAAGATAATCGCTTGGGAACTGAAGCTACTCGTCTTCTAAATGTAACGACAGGAAGCACTGTGCGTTTATCAGCAATTGTGTTTGAATATGTAAACACGGTATTTCCTATATTGGACAATAATATTCTATGACAATATTTGAACAAAGATATCTATAGTACGTTTGTAGGTCTATATGATTAAAGTCAAGGTTTTATGTGTGCGGTATAAGATAGTTTATTTCGAGTTAATGATGTCCAGTTTAGTAACAGCCAAGCAATCGTGTCTAATTCCCACCCATGAGCGCTCGCATTAGAAACTTGCGTAAATCGGACGGCGTTGTTGCGCGATGTCACATTAATTAGCAACTTATATTAAAAATAATATTTATTTTAGTCATTATTATTTTCACACACTCGTTTATTTGTTATTAAGAAAACTAAATTGTTGTCTGCATCGCAGATGGTCTGTCACATCCTTTGTTCTTTTTTAATGCATTTACCAAGGTCTGCCGACTGTTCGAGTGATATAAAACCAAAATTTTTCAACATAATTCCTGGGAACTTCTCACAATAGGACAATTTCGACATTGGGTTCAGTCATTACCACGCTTCTAATTAGACACGACACTGAGTTAGATGGCCAATAGTGATACAGAGATGTTTTCTCGATTGTTCGCCACTGTGAACTCCGGTTTGGAGACTTATTGTTTCACGATCAAGAAAGTCGTGAGATCACCAAATGTGGCCTGTCCGACATTTTGGTTCGTTACCGTTGTAAAGCCACTTATGAGTCGTTAAACTTAAGTTAATTGTGCTTGAGGTGTTGTTATGAAAAACATTTGAAATTTTTCACATCATTCGCCTCGAAATTGATGATAACATAAGAGCTGAGAAACTATTCAAAGTTAGTATGAGAAATAAGATATAAACGTTAATGTACTTACTTATTTAAGGGCTTGGGTGATTTCGTTATATAATCATTATTGCGTCATCAAATCCATGTATAACAGTACATGCATAGTCACTATTTATCATACGTACACAAGTTTTCAACTTGTTTCTTCAGTCGTTGGAAAACCCAATCATTATTAGAAATATTCTTTGATAAAAATAATAACGACCGGAAATTAAGCGATAAGAAAATAAATAAACGATTGTATACTGTTGTAAGTACTTACTGCGGCTATACAATATGCCGGCAGTACCAGGTACTTACATATTACGATTTTTGAGTTATGCAATCTTTCCTAATCGTGATTCTTGCAATAATTAATATTATTTTAATTAATTTTCTTGCAATGATAATAAAGAAACTATATATTAACAGTTGAAATTTAGATGGAATTAATTGTTAGGCAATTTTTGTCGGTTAGATTTCAAAATAAGAAATGAGGCGCGTGCTTTGCTCCTTTAGCTTAATAAATAGAGTTGACCCTATTAGTCGATTATTTATAACTCGATCATTTATTACATTTATCGTGAACTAAGAACTTAATTGTTTTTTTATCCATGTTTATGATACGTTCCACAGATGGAGATGGTGACCATATGTTGTGTGTTTATAGCTTTAGTAGCCACCTACTTAATATTTTGTTATAATTTACAGTCAACATATGCTGTTTAAATCCGTGTTACGGGTTTTAAGATATGTATTGTTACCTCATTTATTATCTTAGTTAAGATTTTGAAGAGATTTAAAACCTTTACAGTGATCCTTGACAAAGGAACAACAAATAATTTGATGATATTTATTAACTTCCAACGCGGCAATATAATCATGTAACATCATGTTTGTAATACATATAATTCTAATTTAAGTTACTTACTTAATAAGTAAAGTTGATTCAGTCAATGACATCTAAATTCTTTATAAATAAGCTCATTATATAAATTGATGTGATCGCAGTGCAATTAAAAATAAAAATTGCTAACAGACGGCGAAGTTCCTTACCATCTAGAACAATAGAGTACCACGCCCCCTCCGCAGTTCTCATATTGTTTTCTAATTCGAATATAATAGATGCATTCTTACGGTACAATAATAACTTAGTAATTATGGTGTAAGAAAGCTAAAAGGAAAATGTTGGGTATATAAACTTTGAATATACGTCAAGTGAAATTTATTTTCCTTATTTAGATATTAAATACTGATGTAATTGATCTTTAACTTTAAAAACAATAAGGATAAAATGTAAAATAAAAAGCATAATTATAAGGTAATTAAGTCTTTAAATACTTTGCTTTGATGTTAATATTACACGCTGTTTCTTTCTAGAGCACTAAAAGGTTTTAAATGCAAGGGCAGTAAATTAACATACATCTGCAAAATAACTCTTCAATTCCATTTTTGAAGTTAGAAGTAATTTAAAAAAAATGGTTCATTTTCTCTTCTGCTAGGGATTCCTGTCTCATATGAGATTTTGCAAATTATAATTATTAGAAATAAATCTGAATTTGCAACTATTAGCGCAACAGCAGTACTGTCTATGTTAATAAATTAAGAACATGCATCATCTGGGTAGTCAATATTTTAATTATTGTTGGCATATAATATAAGTGTGCATATCGCACTCGTATTCACCCAGCACTGACCGGAGCTATCACATGGCGTGTTGGCGTGAAGCCGTGGGAACGCATGCGCACTGGCGCACTGCCGCTAATCATAGAGAATAGACGTCTTCACGCCTGCTCATCAAGTGTTTAGCGGCAGTATTGATGGAGGCGCCATATTGTTTAATTATGCATGTGAGCTGTGTCCTAATTTTGTTGCAAGTGTGATGTTACGAACTAATATAATGTATGGCTGTAATGACGTGTTTATAAGCGTCCTCCTTTTACAGTATTTTTTGGTTGGCTCATTTTTGTAGCGATCATTAACACATTTTATAAAAATCTTAGTTGTGCAAGAATTGAAACTGGTGTAATAATAACTTACAGAAAACTAAATTTACAAAAAAATACAAATAAGAATTTTTAAAACAGTTTTATTTTTTATTGGTGAATTTGTCAAAGATATTTACGAATATGCACTTAGTATTAGATAGGTATAAATTTTATCGCGAGTCGTCAGGCGACAACGGATGCTCAATAACATCCGAAATATCGAGATAGCTGTATATTTTAAAACCCCGTAATCGATTATCTGTTATAACTTTTAAATTAGTAACATCAAGCGTTCGCACATTTTTCTCGATCGCTTGATAATCATGCAAAGTAGGTAGTATGGTAAAATCATACATCACTATTAAACGCAGATTGTTTGCCGTTTATATCAAGAATAATTTGCATTGTTTTATCGTGCAAAATAATGATCAATCTTAATGTATTACAGCAGCACATCACAATTATTTATAACTACACATTATAAAAATATTTTAAACAAAATAAATAAACATTGATGTCTGTTCAACTACATATGTGTATCGTTCACCGTACGTGATGTACACAGAACATTCAGAGTAATACCTTCTACTCTTTTAATGCTAATGCTCTGTGGTAGTCTGTATACGTCTGAAATAACGTTTAAGTAATTTTTTACTTACATTACCTCAGTTAAATCAATGGTAATAACCGACAAAGAATTTGATTTCGTGGACTATTATCGCATAATGCATAATATGTCCGGCGCATCGTTCGTGTGTATATTGCATTGCGCAACAGTGAACGCTATACTGTACCGGGCGGCGTGGTGGGCCACTCGTCACATTCAGTAGATGTCACTTCCGTTCATTATCATTACCGAGGCTTTCTATACGGTGAAACTGCTTCACTAGGATGTGGGTTAATCATCCACTGCATAAACAGAATGTTGTACTTATAGGCATTTAATAAGTAAACATGACCAGGAAAAAGCAACTACATTTTTGAGTTCTAACTAGGTTTGACATTATGTAAGGTCCTTCAGACCGAATTTCTCGGCCAATCTTAACAGTAACTGGGCATCTGCGCATACGATATTACAGTGCATAAGTGTGTCTATAAATACAAGTGCCTTTTCTATTATTTAGCTTTTATAGTCAGATGGGACGACTATGCAATATACACGGTAAGAGCTTTATGCTTAAAGCATAGCAAATTTTCAATAAATGAAGAAATTTTCAATTGCATCTTGGAGTTAGGAAGTTCCGTCTTTCTAACTCCAGACTGAAACTTCTTGACAGAAAACCCTAGTATTTTCAGCTGTTGGTATCAGTTTATTGCCATTGATTCTTCTTTTTTTCTTCTTCTTCTTTTTCTTCATTCTTCTGGCTCAGTATAAATATATTTTTGGTTACGAAACTTTTGAATCTTGTACTAATACCGCTACTGCTATCTGCTAATGTAAAGCTGTTTAAGTCAAGTGTGTAAAGCAGTGCTTTAAAGGGATGGCAATTGGAATCTAATCGTGCGTATCAAGTCTGTTCGATTTAAACTTGTTTAGAACCAATTAGGTTGTCTGTTGAGCTTTAGGTGGGATAGAGTTCTTTGTTTGTTAGTATCTAACGGGCTCATGTTTAAATGCAATGCAATTTTGTCGTATTGGCAGTATCGCATCAGGCCTGCCGCTTAGACAGGATACTTCAGAACCAGATATGGTTGTCGCCTTATTCTGGAGGAATGACAGTCGTGTGAGTGCAATATCTCCATATCGTATAGCAATAACGATTTGCTAAACTGGAGTGCTAACCAAATTGTATAGCGTTGACAGTCTTCTAGGGGTTACTATATTGCACCAGAGTGCATGCATAAAACGAAACGCTACCACTGTCGCTAACACTGCATGCACTTAACATTAAGTAAGTTAGTAGTTAGTAGTCGTTTCTGTGTTGCATGTATGTATCCCCATATTGCTCGAAATATATATTTATTACGACGTATTATATGTCAGTCTCCCTGTCTATCTAAAAATTTGATAGTAATAATACTGCTTAGTCTCATCAATTAATGATCAATTCATCTATAGTCTCACGCCTACCACTTGCTATATAGGCGTGAGATAGCCGGCGAAATGTGGTTCCATTCACTAGAACTACATTTTGCCAGCTATTATGTATTTAAATCTTATGTAATAGGAGTCAGCCTAGTGCTATCTACCGGGCTTATAATTTACTCAGAATTTTTTGACAGGGAAGCCCAATAAAACTTTGCCCAAACACAAGCCTTCAGGCAAAGCGGTCGCTTTAAAAATGTCTCCATACAAAGTAATACAAAAATGCATACTTTGGCACTAAAAGGTGTTGGCGATGACATCTAAATTAATTGACACTTCATAAATAGAAAGTACCAAGCGCCAGCCAGATCATCTTACATTATATAATAACACACAGTTGGATCTCGTTACGGATCACTTGTTGTTATGATGAGATCGTGTAACACGAGAAGATACTCTGCACGCATAATAGCTGTACAAGATATGCTATTATACTAAGTTCGCACTCATGTTACAATATATAAGATGAACTGAAGATTGTTTGGGTAAGTTACAGACACAGTTACAGATAAGTTATGGAGATGATAAAGTTGAAACCGTGTAGCCAAGTCTTGTGAAGATAAACAATATCGGGTTTAATATTCCTAGAATAAAAGATGCGATTAAACAACTACTTCCACGCGACGGAGTCTGTAGAATAGACTAGAAGGTAGAAAATACATAGTATGCAATTTGGTATAATTATATTTGCTAATATAGATAACTCACGAACTTCGCTATCCCATATTAAAGAAACATCTTAGGCAAGATATAAAATATATTGTCGATGGCATACGATACCGATATAATATTTAATTGCTAACATTAACGTAGTATCTATTTTAACCTATTAAGTCGCAGCGGCACACCTGCGGCCAGACACAATAAGTTTTTAATTATGACTGCCATTCCAAGACTCGTCAGATTAAGCAGTAATCACACTAATAGCATATAACCTTTGGCATCTGCAGCGTCGATAGTTTCAAATTGATCGCAAATACCACTGCACATCTATTGCAAATGCCTTTGAAAATACATTGTTATTCCACAATTCTAACAAATCAATACAGGATATTTAACAGTCGGCTTAGCTCACATCCTTTCTATCTCGATAAGGACAACATATCAAAGCGGACAATGGATCGCGCGGTACGTGACCTTTCTGAACAATATCTTTTGGCATGCAGTGTATGGTGAATTAATGCGTGGAGCGTGAAGCCATCGACACGGATGCGACTGCAGGTAAAGTGTTGATGTTAGAATAGAATAGAATAATACTAAACCACTCTATAGGACAGACGAAGTTACAGTCCTAAACGTATTTTATTCTGGATGAAATGAAATTGTGGGAAATTTTTCAATTTTTCAATTTTTCATTTCTGGGAAATGTTATTTTAAAGCTCCAAGGATTAAAAACTATACTAGTAATATGTAAAGTTTACTTGTATCATTCTCCTAGGTAATATTTTAAAAATAAAATGTTAATTGTCTGTCAATTTAGGATGAAAGTATCTTTATATATTTTATTAACGATGTGTAGTATGGTATGGTAAGGTAATTAGGAAATCGCTGAAATTTGAAAGATCAAACTACCTAGATTAGACTAGAGAGTACATCTTGCATAAAAAGCATCAGGTTCGCATTCAGCTAATATTTACATATAACGTGCCAATTGGATATCAACCTTATTATTATAACGATATATAATTATTCTTATCGTTCTTCATTTCAGGTACACGTTGCTTATTCTTTAGTAATCTTGTGTTCGATTAGCAAGTTAACTGGCTGATACGATACAAACTGGTTAGCATTCAATTGACATTATTCTCAATTAAAAATAAATTGTGATTGATAGCAATATATTATACGAGCCAACAATTAAATAACGATTTCTTTCCATTCACCATTTTACGAGCTGTTCAAACGTCAATCGGCATAAAACGACCAAAGCAAATCGACGAGTCAAAATGGCCGTAAAGACATCTTTAAAACATTGTCGCTAAACTTAGCTCCAGTTATGACTCACTCGAAGGACTGATTGCAATAAAGAACACATGCTAATTATACTACTATAGTAGTTACGGCATCGACTATCGGATGCGCAGGCGTCACTATATGACATCATGCGAAGGGCAATGACGCACAAAGTTGTTTACATAAAGTTTGTTGTAATTTACCTCATCTTATATTGTGCATCTTGTAGGATACTGTCTGCTTCTTACCAGGGGGTTTTACAAGTCTTACATAGACTAGAAACACGGATTTTTACGAAGACGTATGTCACTCATGTCTGATCGATATTTGTGATAATATACATATAAGTCATAATAAGGAAACTGTTAATTAAATCAAAGTAGCACCAAAGGGAATGGATTTCAGCAAGATATAATTATGTCGCTTTGTATGTTCAATACAAGTCATGTCTCGAAGTGCGTATAATCTTTTAAATACCCAAAACAATAACAAATTCCAAGATATTAGTGTTTGTATAATGAAACTGTAGTGAGTTGGTTAAGTGTTATGAGTACTGATGGATGAGATCCTAGGTAACCCTATGAAACTCGTCAGTAGACATTTTGATGTCTTACAATCTTGCTGCCAGAATTTCTATAAAAGAGTGGTAAAGATGCCAACACAATAAAAAAAATTACTATTTGTTCTGTTGACTGCATATTGCACAGTTTTTTGTTCAGGCATTCTAAGGTTTCTATCTACCGCTGTAAGATTTCATAAGACTATTTGGCTGCAAGCTTTTTAGGATAGAAGTAGGCATTTATACAATCGGGCTGTACCAGGTTTAAACGAGTATACCGCTGTGGATTACCACGTGATCTAGATCGACTTCTTATCTTACGATTTCACATCTATCTTTAGCGGTTGACCTCTGTCAATAGATAGTGAGTTCGATATTCTAATATTAGTAAATATCTCCAGTCACGTGCATAGAAGAAGTTAGGTTGGCATTTCTCGTAATCTTCAGAATTTGACTATAATGTTGTTCAGCCACCATTTCACCTTGAAAAAGTAAGCTTGAATTTAGAACAATAACTATGGTGTTGTGTAGTGCGAAGTAAGTAATTACGTGCAGCAGCTGTTGTGTTGTGTCACGTGAAATGAACCTCAGGTCATGGCAGATCATCGGACTGCCTTGTAATCAATTTAGCTCGTAATTATTGTCTTCTGGACAAATTACTCCGTTTATAGTGTCATTTTTAACTTCCAGACTGGAGGCAAAAGATGAATGACACTGATAATAATAGACACCGGTGCATTGTTAGAGTAAATTATTAATTTATATTTCTCTATTACGAGATGTTTACGAATTATCGTCCCGCGTGTGAGAGAATTGTGCCATATTCAACGTATTAATATTGCTAAGAGCACTAGTCTGTTTCTTAATAAGTAACAATTAATCATTTAATATACCAATTGCTGGAACGTAGATATAGTTGAAAATCGATCGTGCTCGCCAGCGAGCCATCAACTGTAAAGCTTAAAATCTTAAGGAAGGAACATAAATTGTATTATTAATGATGCAAGCAATAAATATACTGCAATTATAATTACATCCATCCAATTTAGTGTTGGATTGTGATTAACTTTCTCCGTAATACATAAAGTTGTCACAGTAATTACACATGTCTGCTGTGGTAATTAGTCTAGCTTACTACCTATGTTGTTAAAACTTCCTTTGTATTGCCATAGACAAGGTAGAGTTGACAGATGCGAAACTCTTTGCGACAGATTATATTTATGCATTAGTCCTTATGCATTTGATTATTAAAATTGTTTTAGTTATTTGTATTAAATTTATATATAACGTTTGTCTTTATTAATATAAACGCCTAATATGTATGTCTATGACGTGATTTCTATTTACTTAATAATGACTTCGGTTCAATCGTTATTCTTGTATTTATTTGGTCTCTGATTACTGGCACCATACCAGTTTTGTAGCGCCTTTTTCTTTGTTAGACAAAATGTAGCCTAATATAGGAAATAAACCACAGCCTTTGATTTCTTTTCTTTTTTCCTTAATTCTTCTGACTTCTAAGATTACAATATCAGACTACACTTAGATCAATTTATCTGGTGATGTAACGATTTTTATCTTTCGTATAATTTGATGCATAAGAGGTGCAAGGAGACCAGTTAAATCGCTGTGATATCTATGCAGTCGATCTAAGTATACATATTGTATACATATATTCCGATGACCTAGCTCACCTACTCTATTAAAGCACTACCGTATACTATCACTTGACCTAGCGCGGAAAATTCTAAGCACAATTAATATGTTCTAACGAGATTAAATTAAATTCCACTTCACGGCCATAGATCGATAACCTGTGACCGCAGCGCCCGCGCATGTGTTTATGTAACGCTTTATCGATTCATTTGTAGTGCCGACGATGTGCAATTGGGGCTATTGATGCGCAAGCATATCGATAGATTGAAGCTTACATTTTTTATATACGTCTTTAAAGGTGAGTGAAGTGTGAAATTAAATTTGATGTATACTTTAGCAGAATGGACGAATAAAATACATTATTATATTATATTATTTTTGTGTCGTCTACTAGTAACGATGGTACTTAAGACAAGTTGATTGGTTTTATAAGCTTTTCTGTACAATACTACTTCAGTAAAAGAGTGAACTTTATGAATTGCGCTCTAGACGTACGTTTTTGATCTAGATTTTGTTAAGGGTCTTATATGTTACATTATTCGCTATTTAGTTTCTTTTTAAATGTGTGTTAAGTATGATGTAATAATTAAAATAAATGTGTACGTACTTGAATTGAGTGTACTTAAAATTATTATCACCGTACACAATTGAATCTTTATAGGTTTTTAGGGCGTCTCCATGACATCCAAACCAAATTGAAACTATCAATTTGACGTACATATTTAATATATTAGATATAAAATCAGTTTAGGGGTCAATCACTGTTGAATCCAATCAATTACAACTGCCAATGTTATATAATTCTCACTCGTGTTTGCAAAATACCTTAGTTTATATGTGAAGATTATTTAATAGCATTTCATGGTCAGTATATTTCAGGCATGCTTGTTTTGTTCATTCGCTACGGCACTTGAACATTGTGTAAACGGGGCTAGGGTAGTGTGATTGTCGATAATTGTGTAATATGCCCCATCTGAGTCGATTAGTTGTAACCGTGAAGGATTTTATAGAAACTGCGTGCGCAAAGTGCGGCCAAGGCTTTTGCAGCAGACTTATGGCTTGTGTTAATCTTTAATCGCACCTAATGTCTGTAGGAAATTGTGTTCCGATTATAACGCCACATATTTAAATTAAAAATGTATCTCTATATTCTGTTCAAATTTATTTCGGATGTATTAACAGTTTGATATGTGTGTAGCAATATGTTCAGGATATGATGGAACTGACATACGTAGTGCGCAAAAGTTGCAAAGAAAAATAATTTAACAAAAAGTGACTATGTTTCAACGTCCATTGATTTTTAACTATAGTTACTCTTAATGATTTGGGATCTCGTTAGATGAAATGTCACCTTTTACATTGACTATTTTATGGTATATCGTAAAGACGGAGATTAAAGACTGATTATTAATTTGGCAGTTTCATCGTTACTAAGCTCCTACTTGTATCAAACATTGAAATTAAACTGCTATATACGGATTTTATCGCGTTGTTTATTTGACACTTTACTACAAAATTTTGAAAATTGTTACACTACTACTGGATTATTACTGGATCCCAAGCTGGTCTGGTGGTAAAAATAGTCAAACCCAAGAAGAAGCAAACCACAGCTAGACTTCATGATACTACTACAATGAATAATATTCGCGTAAATAGAAGACAATATATTGTATCAAACACTTTGTTTAATAATACAAGAAGATGTTGTAATTGTAAAGTGAAAGTATTACATAGATTCTCTTTAAAACTTAGTATAAAACTTATGTCATTGTGAAAGTATTAATGTCGAACACAATGACACGAAAGAAATGCTATTTAATAAACAATTTTAAAATGTTCTAGGTAGTCTTCAATATAGATGACATAGACATTTTTTTACAAGAATTCCATGACTTAACATTATGGAGGACTCTCAGACATGCAGGTTTCCTCACGATGTCTTCCTTCACCGTTAAAGCGAGCGATAATTAACAAATGAATAAGCACATAAATTCGAAAAGTCAGATATGCGCGCCTTGGGATCAAACTCGAGACCTCAGCGTGGCAGTCTAACGGTTTACCACTAGGCTATCGCTGCTTTAAATAAATGAACACCCGTAATATTGAAATAACGGGTTTAACATTGATTATATCAGCAAGATAATTATGCTAACAAATGGCGTATTTTGCAAAATTTGAGATCTTACTGTTAATGTTAATAAATATCTACTTACCCTTCAGACTTATCGGAATGTGACCTGATTTTCCTTATCGATATCGATATTTTTCTGTCTCTTCCCTCCCGGATACCGGACGAAGGGCCAACAGCCCTACATTTCGAGACTATAGGGCCAATTGATCCCAATGAGCTACCGGAAGTTGATCATTGCACCCGGATATGCACTTGTTGCGTCGCACGCGCATAAAATGTGCTACTCTACCGTGAAACGCTATTATACATGTTTTATACAAATATAGTTCCGTTTTGTTGCCTTTGTGAAACTATTAATGAATGAATAGTGACATTGTGTACTGGTTATTTAATAGTAGCTATTATAGGTACATTTACGTTCAGTTTTATAACATTGGGGTGAGAATAAGTATATGAATCAGTATCATGAGTTCGAGATTTGTTAATATTAGTTATTAGTCCAAAGTAAGATATAAGACATAAGATTGACAATTTTCGCCTGCTCCGTGCCTCGGAGGGCACGTTAGGCCGTCGGTCCCGGCTGCCATGAACATCTAAGGCAGTCGTTATTGGGAAAGTCAGTGCCCTCTAATATCCTGACACTGGTCTAGCCTTAGGATATCGTTAGCCTTCGGGTTGCGGAGGTCAGGTGGCACCCGCTCCGTGTAAAAACTGATATCCTGTCAAATCCGGTTAGACTAGAAAAACTGACCCCAAGTGACTTGGGAATAATAAAGGCTAAGGAGAAGGAGTCCAAAGTAAGATAGTGTATCGAGCTTCGTGAATTTAAATTTATTTCTTGTTTGAAATGTTTTTGCGCGATGCTGGCAATTCTAAATAGTAAATAAAAGCTTTAATATTAAATATGTAAATTAGGTATTCTTTGGTTGTATGTGTTATGGTCTTGCGTTTCGATTTTACTATGCCGTTCTTTATTGAACCTCTTTAAGGTTCAAAAGCTAACGTTAATAGACCAATTTTGGATCATCAAATTTTCACTAGATGAAATCTTTTTAACAAATGTCCCAATTTGTAAAACGTTCTAAAATTATTATGATGTCAATGTTGCCTTATTTAGCCAATTTTTGTGTTATAATATAGCAACAGTACATTGCAGTCTATAGAATTTTACTTGCGCATAACCTATAGTTAATACTTAGGTGACTTTAAAAGTCTGAGATCTGTCAAGGATAACAAACTAGCTAAGATAATTGTATCTAAGGAAAACATGTTATTTAATCAGTGTCACATACAGTAGTATAATGTGATTTGTAATACCTGTTTACGTAGAAGGATCTTGTATTTATTGGGATATCTCTTTTAATATTAACCCCGAGCTGATTGGGTTTTAACTGAAGGGTAGAATAGCAAGGACTCTTCTCCCTTATCACACGATAGGTCCCCATAGCGACACGCTTGTTTTCACGGATAACCGCCATGTACGATGAATAAGCGCTACCGCTTATAATCATAAGTCAGCCGCTGGTTCGTCGGATTCTAAAGATGGTATTTATTTGCTTCAATACAAAATTATCATTATCAAATTTATTAGGCAAAAATATATTAATCACTTTACGTAATATATATTCATATTTATGTATTCTGTGTTTTGCTCTGTATTCTAAAGATAATACTTATGTAGTACATAATATACGAAAATAACAATCCAATGGCTTGAGCGAGGGCATGTATCTAAACGTACATAGGTTTCTAGACCTATTACACATTGCAGAGTCGAATTATAGCTGTCAAACATTGAAAGAGTCGAGCCAATTTTAAAATTGTCTATATGAAAGTACTGTGTCATTTACAGAACACCGGTCATTTAAAGAATCGAGCAAACTAGTTGTCACACCAAAATATACTTATTTAATATGCTTAAAACATGAGACCATTACCACTAACTAAATGGTTTGCGTGTAGCAAATGTATAAATAAGGCCCTTCACGTCTGCGCGTTGAGTCATACACACTGCATAATATTGACATCATTTTTTGAGTACCTACATACGTTCTACTTGACGTGCGTGCGATGTCCTTGCTTACGTAGAAACGTCACCGAAATATATTGTTTAATAAGTAACAGTATGTGGTGACGTTATGGCTTTGAAAAACTTTACTGTTGTCATATAGGTAGCATACGATTGCCGAGAGGTAATACTGCTGGACGCTTTAAAATTATGCCAGCTCGTAAAAAAAATCACAGTGTTTTTAAGGTATGTGTGTATGTTAGTAATTGCCCAGCATGGCTGGGAGTGTCCAGAATGGTTTTCATTGGCCCTGCTTTTTGTAGTTATAACCTAATATACAATATTTTTATATCTGGTGAACCTATGTACGAGCGAATACACTATTATCGAACTGTATTATCCGGATTCGATTGATTTTTAGGTATCTATAATTGACAAGGCTCGCGTTATAGAGATGTAATAAAACGTTTCTGTGGAGATAGGACGCCATGATGATGAAGGAAAAAAAAAAAATTATATTACTTTGACGTGTATATTGCCTATTTAAAATACTATGACGTTTGTATTTCTTATTTAGGAATACCCGAATCGATTTTTTGTACTCTATAAAACAACCTTGGAAAACACAGAGCAGGAAATGAAATATACGACATCTAGTTAGTGCGTAACACCGAAGTTGTAGGCTTTATTTATTGCTGTCTAATAAACTGTTCAGATTTATAAGTGCCTATGAATAAGCTGAGTCTCGTTATAGTTACGTAAGTGTATAACTTACTAGCTAAACTTAATTATTTGTCATGTTATTTAGAATTAAAGATATATATTTTATGGTACTGTAGTGTTCTTTAAGATTTATGTAAGAGGCCATATTCTCGTAAAAGATAAGACGTTTCATTTGCCATCTTATAAATAATAATACATATATGTATATATAGTATGATAACATTTTTGAAATAATTGTTATAATGTTCCTACCTATGGAACATAGGTATTTTAAGTTTACAACGCGTCACGGTCATTTTACATTTTCTTTTTTCTTTTTTTTTCTTTTTCCTGTCAAATACAATTTGGATATTTATTATGCACGGGTTTTCCGATTTACTAAGTATCTATTATTCAAATAAGGAACTCAATCAAAGAGACTGACTCACTATTTATTGGTTTTACTTGACGAACGTATTTTATCTTAATACAATCAAAATTGTTCAGACAGGTTTATAGCCCAGTTCCTGTCAGACAAAATGAATTAATACTTTCTCAAATCTAGTAACTAGGAAACTATAAAAAATGGTTTTTCTTATCCTATGTCGCGTTACATACTTCCTCACGATTAATTGTTCTCACGGAAACCATTTAGCATTTCTATTCCTTCCTGCTATATTCCACGATAGCACGCGTCACAATAACTCAAATACAGCAGGCTATTAGTTATGCCGTGACTATGTTTGTAAGTTAACTTATCTACTTTGTTACGCTATGTGCATAGTGCATTTGACCTTGTGTCTGTCCGTCTGTATATCCGTGTCGGTAAACGTAAGGCACTTTAGAGAAATATAATTGAATATGGTAGATCCACAGCATTCATTTGGATTATCGTTTAAAGATTTTACTTATCTTTTTAGTTTATATTTCAGGAATAGTTGACTGTCCCGATTGCGCCCTCCATAGCTACTGAAGGAGACAAAAACTGGTGTAATCCACAAATTGTTGTTATAAGTCTGGGTATACTACATATTTTTTTTAAGTTTGGAATGTCCCTCATAAATTGTTATACCTAGTGCACGGATTGCCTTTTTAGCGATAAAATATATTGTATGTTGGTTGTCTGGCAAAGAATGCCAATTCCATTAACTTCACCTACATCTTTATATTACCTTAATTGAAAAATAACCAACTACATCGTACTCGTACAT
Source organism: Catocala fraxini (assembly GCA_930367265.1). Classification (NCBI taxonomy): domain Eukaryota; kingdom Metazoa; phylum Arthropoda; class Insecta; order Lepidoptera; family Erebidae; genus Catocala; species Catocala fraxini. The sequence goes on from OV884029.1 coordinate 21,272,172, forward strand.
ATATACGAGCTCTTAAATTTGGGAGATCGTTCGAACTGGAACAGTCTATTGAGGCAGCCTACTCTAAAAAAGGTAGTAGCTCAGGCCATTTTCTTATTTGCAAACAATTATAGGCTACGGAAATCGCTTATTTATCAGCAAGTGGAACGTGTGCTTGTGTTGCTACTTAAAAATAAATCTGGGTATTTCTAACTGGAGTTATAAAAGCGACATTTCTAAAGAACCAAATACTGTAAGAACTGCTTGCCTCATTATTATGATAATACCTGTCTATATTACCTTGAAATTTACCTTTAAGTGAATAACGCATTTACTTGTTATGGCGCATGCGTGGCGCCTGCCGCTTCGACAGGTTGTCGCTGCTATTTATTTATAGCATGATAATAATTAATTGTAGTTTATTAAATATAGTCCTAGTAAGTAGTTAGACAATGGTTGTTTTTACAGCTTTGTTGTTCAAAGAAGGGTTAATGCGGTAGTATGTGAATTTCTTTGTTGGATGATTCAATCAATTGATAAGAACTGAAATTTATATATTAATACGAGAAGCAAAATCTTTGTGCCCCTTTTAACGAAAATTGCGCGGGCGGAGGAGTATGAAATTTGGCACAGTTAAAGTGTATATGGAGAAGGAGAGGCAAATCTTAATATTTTTATAAAATATGCATTAGAAATACATTAAATTAATAAAAAAACCCTATATGCACACAACCATGCATTTGACACACGCAGTCGAATCGCGTTCGTAGTATTTCGGCATGGTTTGGTCGATGTCGTACAATTCTTCGTAACTATGTTTACATACCTTAAGTACTTATTGCAATTTGGCGGTATATATAATAACGATCAATCTTAAAATTTAAATTAATTATTGTCGAATTTCGATCACTTGGCGACCACTAGTATCTATCTATAAAAACTGTAACGTCTTAAACGTATAAGACCACGTTACAGAGGGCAAGCCTATTGCCTTTAACGCGAAACGGTTCCAGATTTCGGGCTGCCCCTGATTAAAACTACAATAATAGGTATTTTGCCCAACCCGAGGATCGAACCCGAGACCGAGACATATAGATGCCTACGTTTATAATTTGGCTTTGTATGAGACAGCTGACAATATTTTTATGTGAGTATGTGTACAACTTATCTGACTGTGATTAGACGGGTTGTTCCGGCGTCATCCGATGACGTTTCATCCTACACTGTTTTTTTTCTGAACTCAACCTATTTACGTTCCGACAGCAATTATTTCATTATTAATTCTTTATTCATTCTGTAAGTATTCCTAGCTCAACCGATTACGAAATTACCCAAAAGATCTGAGATTTGGGTGACGGTGTAAACAAAAATTACTGTTTTCATAATCTATATCTATACTAATATTATAAAGAGGAAAGACTTGCTTAACCGATTTTTAAATATTTTGCTTTTTGAAACCTTTATTATCACCGAGTACCTAACATAGGCTATATTTTTTTTAAAGCACTGTTGCTAACCTAACCTAATGTACTGTTACAAAGCCAAGGTTTGTTTTGCTATCCATACTTTTTCCGGTAATATTTGCCACGGGTAGAGTAAGGAACGCATTTCGGTTGAATAAAGAAACTTTATTAAAATAATGTAATCGGATCAGTTAGGCATACTAGTTTAGGATGAGTAAAGAAATAGGATGAGACGTCATAGGATGAATACGGAACAACCTGATTAGACATTGGCAAGACACGCATTTAAGGGTTCAAAACAAAGAATGAAAATGGCATTGCGACGCATGTCGGGTAGGTTAGATAGTTTAAGTTATTGCTTGCTGTGCTTGCTTGTTATGCTTCTTCAGTAAAAATATAAGCAATAAACAAATATCTATAGGTATATAACTTTTTAGATAGCTAGAATTGGAAAAGCTAATGTTGACCATATGTAAAAACCCGAAGAGATAAATAGCATGTATATTTTAGTGTACTTGATATCCATACAGAAAATAAGTCGTTTTATTTAAAGAACTTATTATTAATTATTATACAGTATAATGTTACTTCAGTCGTGTAATAAATTATGCATAATGTATACAAATTTAGCACACCTTCATATAAATATTATTATCTAAATAAAACTTCCATTACAGTCAAAGTCATAACCAAAGTGAGACAAAAACAATGAATATATTCACAAGACAATTAAAATTAAACAATTTTGGTGCGCTTGCGCAGATCTTGTGATAAGTGTGCAATAAGCATATGACTAATTGTGTGACGTCACATTTTGTCTTTATTTAGTTAATGGACACATAAGGAAACTGAGTCTGTGACTCATCTGTTACTCCATTAGTACTGTCTTAGCACGTTGAGTGACCGTGCCATGATTCTAATGTTATGATTTTTCGAAGAAAGTGTCTGCCTTTGAATTTATTGTCCGTGAATATATCCACATAAATCGATGAGAAATATGTTTGCATAACAATCTAAAATAAATTCAAGTAATAGATTCATATGTTTTCAATATGCGTCAGTTGCATATTTTACGTAGTACCTAATGTAATTAGACGTTATAAAAAAATTTATAATGTAGATAAGAAAATTCTATAACAAAAATGAAAACTTTTTTACATAAAACTCAATTAACTAAACCTAGCTTTTAACGTTTGTAATGGCTTATTTAAACGTTTCTATTTAGTTCATTAAATTAGTTACCAGTTATAATAATTCATAGATTTTTTCCTTATTAAATTAAGCTCAAGATAGCCTAAATTTCACAACAGTCATGCACCACCTTTAATAATTGTAGTACAAATTATTGGAATGTCACCCCTGCCATTTAAACAACGCCCGCGCAATGTCCAAGTTTCCGCATGCGCGGCGACTGTGGCGACCTCTAAACGTCATCGCTTCTCAGAACAATACTGTCGCAAGCGCTCACCTCAAGCCGTGATAATAAGTTCTTAGAATATCGACTAAATGTCGATACACACGAATCGTGAATACCGTTAATACTAAATGTTAAAGCTATAAATTGACAAATCATCATCGTAGTTTAGGTAACATCTGGTAGATTGTATTCGGTTCGTAGGTAAATAAAATTCACGACGGTTTCAATATTGAGGAAAATCTTGGTGTCTTTTACCAAATACTTTACCAAGAATTGTCCATCACTTGAGTACCTAAGTGGACAGAATACGACTTTATTTATTGATTTTATAAGCCTACCTCTTATTTAAGACTGAACTCCATGGTTTCTATAAAAGTTAAGGTTATAAGTTTCTATAAAGAAAGGCATAATCAATTCATGTACCGGAACGCATTAAGTCTACAACAATCCATGAAAATATTGAAAACAAAGACTTATCTATCTACGACCATTTTTATAATAACGAATAATAACACGTTATTTTAATGTTTAAAAATATATGCTTACTTTGACTAAAGTGCTGTTATCGTTGTTGCTATTAAAGTAGCTAATTGACCCTGTCGTTGGCAACACTTTGAAGCCCAGATGTCTAATTCAGATAGTGGACTTGATTAGCGGGTACTACTCCTAGCTAATTGACGATGAAGATGTGACTTTGATAGGCCTTTATAATTAATTGAGATTGTGTTTGATTTGCGCGTATCTTGGATGCAATGTTCGCAAAGGTTACCTAGGCCATAAATAAATTATCAAAGCTTTCAACGAATTTTTCTATTCAGAGGCCTTACCAGCACCTCTCTGAATCACACACATTACTACATTTTAAGAATAAGGCAGCCAGTTACTTATTGTACATTTTAGTCTCTTTTTCGCGCATGCAACGACAATGCTTTAAAAGAAGCAAGACTTTTTAAACATAAAGACATCATTTTCATAGATTTAATTCAATATCGTAACATACTTACCTATTTTAATATCAAAGTGTTCTGACATTTAAATCTTTGAAGCAATCATTCAATTATTAAAGGATTCCTGTGTGTCATTAATAACTAGATATGCCCGCGGTTTCACTGGCGTTTATGGTCACTGCGCCGCCGCCGTGGGTCGTAGCGTGATGTTATATAGCCTATAACCTTCCTCGATAAATAGGCTATCCAACACTAAAATATTTTTTTTAATTCGGTCCAGTAGTTTCTGACATTAGCGCATTCAACCAAACAAACAAACTCTTTAGCTTTATAATATTAGTATAGATTTGAAACAAATACGTAATTTCTGACCATTTTGCGTACTTTATATACAAATGAGTTCTATGGTATTTAAGTATATTCTCATTATAATAAGTGTTTATAAAAACGGTTTAATAGTATCTCATTATGTTGTTATTTCTTGGTCCGTTTATTTTTTGCTGCAACGGCAACAAGTGTTCGTGCCATAAAAACTGATAATATATTGTTTTTATATTTGTCTTAATATTCAATTGTTTTTCAGTAAAAAGAACGTCAATTTGAAATTTAAATTTGGTTCTTAGTGTTCATAAAAAGTATAAAGGATTCGTTATTGTTTTATAATGCACGTTGGTAATTACATAATACGAAGATGCTAAATTAAAGTATAAATGTTGCATACTATAGCTTTATGCATATATGTCTTGTCTTAGGAAAAAGTACATCCACATTTGCCTAGATATGTCCTTAATTAATAGACAGCAAGCCTATTATTGTCTACTAAGCGCATACCAAAGAATAAGAATTTTGTAATAGAATAACCCTAGAGCACTTGGCCCGACGCGAGAACCGAACGAAATCAATGCTCGCGATTAGCGATGCCTTAAGCGTAAGCACCAACATAATTATATACCAACGAAATAGTCTTAATCAGTTATCATATAAATATTTAAAAAAATGTAAATGACAAGCATCTTTATGATAACAATAAGTGCTGTTAAGATAAACGTAACAAAATAAATATTTAAAGCACAACATTCTTACTTCAAAATGTCAAAATTAAAGGTTCACTAGTGAAGTTATAAAGGTTAGTGAGGTGTTGATCGTATGCGAACATACCGGCAATTGAACCAGACTTTGTGCTTGTTTAACATCTTGTGGCAAAGTAAGTATTGATTCTGTATTAACAAAGAGTCAAAGACTTGCGCGCATAAAACAAACCCTTCCTTTACAAGTCGAGCATAGCCCACGTCCCGACCGGTTATATGAAGGCTTCATAATGTACACGATGCCTAAGTTCAAGTAGTCACTATAATTGGATTCTGCGGATAATTACCCTCTAACATGTATACATAAAATATATAAAACATCTTTTTATATTCATAGTGCATATTTGAAATAGTTTTTACTGGATTTGGACTGAAGTAAAAAGATGGTCGGTATGTTTCGTTTAATCCTGATGCAGTCAGTCGAGTTTTTGTCTAATGTTTACTGAATGACAGCCTGTTCTGTGTAACCGGATTGATATATACGGACCTGCCTAAAGGATCAAGATTTTCAACTTGAATGTTATTGTCGCGGGACTGTATGGCGATTATAGTAATTATCCTGTAAATATTAACTTACATTTATTGGGAATAGTGCTTATTTTCTATGATTATTTATATAGAATTATCTACGTTTTAATTGTGATGGCAATTACGTCAATTAAATAATTTGAGGGAGATAGAATACTAATGAATTTTAGGTAAAATGGTTCAACTTTTAATAGGTAGATGAATTTAAAATGTTATTTGTACATAGTCCAACCAACATATGTTCTGTTCCTGCAGTGATTAAAATTCATTTTGGAGAGGCTGCAACGCCTAAGTGAAACCTTTGCTAATTTAAGCATTGATAGGCCTCTGTAATCGCGTACACTTGAGTGGGCCATTTATCTCTTTGACCTGTTTGTTCTGTATGGTATTGGCACTATAAACGTTTAATTTATTTTTAACCAGTATGTTTTCCATTATATCGATGGCGAGCGTCCAGATACAATGCTTATATCATTGTACCGATATGATTAACCGGACAGCAGTCTATAGCTGGAATGCCAGTCATTCGATAATTAAAAAACAATTGTGTCTGGCCGTCGGTGGACCACTGCAGCTCAAAACGTTAATGTAGTATTTCGATTGTAACCACGGTCTATCAAGTTAAAGGAATGTCACCCATGATCGGGTCGCCAGCGCAGGAGACGCATTCGAGCATGATACAACACGTCTTGTATTGGGGACAGCCCTGCTATATAAAGATATATGTACCTTAAACGCAAAGTAGGCTTTTGGAAAATTCGATTTGCAAGAATAAATTTGATTATAAAATCAAGTTTGGGCGTATTTAAGTTTGAATACAAGGTCTTTTTGTATTCAATACAGGTCAAGAGTTGATTTATTACTGGTATTTGCTTAAATGTTTCTTTTTAAAGTATGTTTACTTAATGCTTTGATTGTTTCGATATTTATTTTTGATTTTGTTGCTATCATTACCATCGCGCTGAAGAGCAAATTTATCTGTTTGTTCATTTCACAATTGTTTTCACATACGAAAATAATAATTATTTTGTTATATCTTGCTAACCAGATTAACACTAATGTCTAAGCCAGTTATAAGTTAATAACCGCAAGTCTAGAGCAACCCGTCTGCTAAGACTTCTGATACAATGCAGGCGGATCGTTGCTAATAGAAGCTAACTTTGTGGACTTGTCTTTACATCGTAGCGTAGAAACGTCAATGACAATGATTAAAAACAAATATCCATTTTATACTTTATGACCTCAAAGACATCAAAACAAAAGAAGTAAATATGAACGTCTGTGTGTGAAGGATCAAAATATTAAAAGACACTCGACAACCTCGGCAAGGTACGTAGGCGCGTCGTGGGCGCGAGGCTTGTATCTTACCATTTACTCAACATGTTAACATCTCAGTAATTGGATAAAGTAAATTGAAAACAACTGTTTATTGTTTGTACATGAGGTTTTCTTGATAATATCTGCGAGGTTGCCAATAATAATGCCATTTTGGTTTCAAATGTGGGAGAAGAATCCGTTTGTTTAGAATTAAGCTTCTATTAAAGCGTAAAATCTTTGAGACCACTTAGTGAGCCTTGAACGTACCGAGGATAATTTTCTATCTCATGGAACTTTATGACTTTGAAATAGCAAATACAAAGCATATTCCGTCTGTTTTGGGCGAAAACTGCGCACTGTACATGGATAGTAGTGAAGTGCCACTATCGCGCCATGCAGAGGAATTGGTCTTTAACTTACTTTTAAAGAAAAGAATATTCTTATCTTCACAAGTAAGTTCTTTCGTAAAGGTGGGATTCATGTCTAAAAGTCAACAGAAGATGGTAGATATAGTAGTACAATCTCTACCTTATTAAAACTTCCAACAAGCATCATCACTTACTAAACTACAACGCCATTCACGTAGTCAAAAATCACTAAACAGTACCTAAAGTTTATTGACTGAGCCCGGAACTGCGGTGTGCCACTTCATTCAAAGTACTTCCTCGATCCTCAGAAGGGTGCATACAGCATTGTATGCTAATATAACCTTATTATGATCCCTCTTTTTACGCTCTGTAGATTTAGTGCACCGAGAGGATTCATGTTTGACATCAGACCCCGCTGATTCAGGTGATATTAATTGATATATATTTCCTTTAGCCCTTTAAATGCAGACGTTAGAAAATCTACTGTTCATGTGTTTTTCTATTTGTTTATGTGTGCGTACAATTTCAAAAGATCCATAAAGATTTAATCAAAGTTAAATTATATATAGAGGACGTTTGTTGTGCTTGTAAAAAAGGTTTACGTATAGCTGATATCTGTCAGCAAAACAATATACTTATTTTGTAATATTTAACTCAAGTCAGTTCACAGGCCGGAACTGGCTAGTAACTGTAACATATTCAAAGCAAGAGCACGTTGACTTTGCAGTAAATCAGTGATGGAATGATTTGTAGGTTTACTTTATATAAACGTATGGTTTATATAAAGTAAACCTACAAATCATTCCATCACTGATTTACTGCAAAGTCAACGTGCTCTAAGCAGCTGATTATTATGATAAGTGGAAAATCTAGAAATTTGCATTACACGTTTTGAGCCTAGTATAGACTACAGCTCTCTGAAAGGTTTGACCTAAAGCTGGCTTTTGAGAGAGAATGAATTTAATATTATTAATATTATTATTTAAATATTTTCTGAATACTGATGTCCTGTCAGTTCCAGACTACCGAAAAGTTGGTACACAAAATGCATTAAGCGTATTGTTATCAGATCGCTTAAAATAAATAAGCTGGAAGTAACTTGATACAATACTCTATGCTGATCATTTTTGTGATACGTCTGACATATGTTCGACATTAATACGAGTAAGTTGAACCAGGTCATTACGTTGCGTACGCGCAGCCGCGTCACACCCACAACGTGCATACGTCTTGTGCTCACGCCAAATATGCTCACACGCATCTTCGGTCAGACATAATAGCATTTTTGATTTGTATCTTTTGGAGGGTAGTAATTGGATTTTCGATTTTAATTATAAGCAGGTTTGAGTTTTAGAACTTTGAAGGATTTGTTGATATGGAGCATTATTTTGTCTAAATTATTAAGGATGAGGTGAGACTACAACAATGTTTTATGGATACTATCAATATTTTACAAAAACTACTGTCACAAATCACTTAGATAAAATGATCAATAAATAAAGTTTAGGTTGTTTATTAACTATACTACTGGTACTGACGTAGTATACAGTATTTATGGGAGTTATTTTAAAACAATACTATGTGGTAAAACACGCTGCTTTTTGCTTGCATCTCCTTTGTTATACTAATAACTTCAATATATATTTACGTACTACAGTTTTCTGTAATTCATATGCATTTATGGCGAGATGATTGTTAGGCATTTCGATATTTAAATTTTTTTTTATTATTTTGTCTAACGTGTAACCTTTCATATTTTGGAAAGTTATTTTTGAGTGGTCATTATATACCGGTAAATTTTATAATATAGAATAGATATGTATGCGTTAAAAACAAATAATTTATCTGTTACTTTACTGAATGTTATTAGAACATTTCAAAAGTAAAAGTGCCATCCTTATCGTCTTAGCAGTCTCATCCTTTACTTAAATATGGCGATAAATCATTAACAGGGTGGTGCAATAATTACAGTTTCCGAGAAAAGGTCGCGGGCCAGGTCGGCGCGGCATGCGGCAGTCAGTAGGCGTAGTTCGTGACATTACATCACTGCATCTTGCCGCATTGTATACATGCTGTATAATGGTCAGGGTTACCACAAAGCTACATATCATTATAGCTGCCTTCTAAAAAATCAATAAGATAGCTTAGTTCTTAGTAATTAACTCTGTATTTTGTTTGATTTCATTGGACTAAAATGTAACAATATTTGAATATTTAAATCCGAATACCTAAGAAATAGTTAAAAGGTGGTAATAATTAAATACCACTGTTAATAATTTCAAATACTACACGACGAAAAGTGACAGGATTTTCTCGCTTTGGCAAACGTTCAATATCTAGAAACAATATGTTTTTTTTCATTGTATTTAATTTTTGTCTAATTGAGTTAATTTCGGAGTGAAGTAGCTAATTTATGACTATGATTCAGTTTGTTACCTATTACAGTACAAAAATCTGAAATGAAAGGCTACTATTTAAATCAATGTAATATATTTGATCACAAAATCATTTACCGCAAAATTAAATTACGTTTCTACATACATATATTAATGGATAATGTAATAAATAATACCTACTGAAGCATTAAAATAGTTATTAATCTATCATATAATTATATTATATTGTTTCCTATTGCGCATTTTGGCATTCAACATACCAGTTTGTAGTGCAATCGTTTGTGTATCAATATCCACTAACGATTTAAGTTTCCTGTGTAATACTAATACTTATTAAAGTTATTATTAAATATTATTTTCAGCTTGCATCTGAGATTTAATCTCCAGGTACTATTGTACCTGATAGTGACTTTTGATGCTAGTTATGCATAACAACATGTGCAATGTGTGTAGTATAATGTATAAGTATTTTTATAAAATACTAGCCGACCCGAAAGTCGTTGTCCTGTCAATCTATATAAAAATACATTTCACTTTATTAAATTCAGTATCTAAACATCAATAATTTTTTTCATATAAAAATACTATTTAAATTTTCAACATTTCTTGCGGATTTGAACCTGGTCCTGAAAATTACAAACGCAACAAAAAAAAACAGCCAAATCGGTCGAGCCGTTCTTAGGTGATGCTCCGTCATATATGGCAATTGATTTTCATTTACAAAGATAAATAAACACATGTAAATCGGTGGCCGTTTGAAATTAATAATTCTGAATAATAATTGTGTTTCCGAATTAGGTTTAAGATATGCTAAAGCAATGTCTACTTCGGTGGCCTGCTGCTCGGTGGTGATTTCCGAGTCAGGCAAAGTGAAATCTTTGGAACAGCACAAAGTCTACGACTGTGCCCGTTAGAACTGAATATACTTGCTCTGTATAAAATAGAGCCATAAGGCCATAGCTAACGAAAAGGTTTAATTAACCACGGCTTCGCGGATACAAGTGCGATTTTCGATCCAAGTTAAAGTTTTGTATACTTAGTAACTACTCTGAACCTGGTTTTACTAATTATCTATAGAATAATAAGTAAAATAGAACTATAAATACTTAGGAGCAAAATTTCCGTTAAACTGATTGTAATCAATCTGAAATTCAAGCTTATTCTATCAAGTGAGTGGTTCATTAACCACGAATAGACGCGCAGTGGCAACCCTGAGCGGCTTCAAAAGACAATGGCGGGCTTTGAGCGTCTTCTCATGTTACTGCTCCATAACGATCGCTATTCGAGATGCATGGATGCGTGTGCGCCGAACGACGATCGCGGCGCCATATTTGTTTTATTTTTTGTTTAGTAACCATTAAATGTTTTAATATAAACTTTTGTGAGCTGTTTGTCAATGTATCAAACTGATTATATACTTTGATAGTGGGTGGAGATATTGGTCATAATTAAGTAACATAAGAACATAACACAAGAAACGGAGGTAGTCCAACGCTTAAATATTGGAGCTGCGATCATAAGGTAATTGAATTATTGTCAACACCTTTAGGAGTTGACAATAATTCTAGTAATTTGATATCCAAATTACAAATAAGTTTTTGAAATACATATATAAATATATCTAACCAATTAACAGTGTCAGTCTTTATGTCATCATAAGTACCAATAAGATAGAAACAGAGCGTAATTGTTTTTATACTTAGAATTGGGCCTTCGTTGTTTTAAAGCCTTGTTGTGTTAAGCCGATAAACAAATAAAACATTGTTGAAAGGCAACATTTATACATTAGGTACATTTTAAAATTCATAATTTAATTAAATATTATAAGGAGTCAGTGTTTTAAATTGTTGATGTGTAATGTTATTATAGATGACTCTCTGCCCTCCATATTATGATTTATGACTCAAGGGGTAAATTTGTCCTCGGTGGCGCAGAGGCAGTGAATATAAATGCTATGCTCTAGGTGTCGGGTTTGATACCTAGGTAAAGCAAAGTGTAATTGGCTAGAAAATATACTTGCCAATATTTATTTTTTATTGAAAGAATGATCCCTTCCAAATATGTATATGCTATGATTTTAAAACGTATCTAATTGCTTAGCTCGTAGTGATGAGCTTAAAGTAAGAGATATTAAAAACAATGTTGTAATCAAAATATGTATGTTAAGTTCGTAAACAGTAAAATCCACACAAGTATTAAGCAAACACACTGCAGTTTAACAAAGCGGCACTGACTGTAAGTTAATCAATCGCTAACAGTTGATACAACAAGACAATCTTACTCGCCGCCCATTGTGAGGACCGGTCACGATGTGAACTTACGTAGTGATGGGACAATGTCCTGGGAACAATTTATATTTTCGTATAATATACGGTAGGTTAACATTTTTTTATAATGTAGGTAGGTACACACATTTTCCTTCTAAGCCCAGTACGGTGCAGTGCGAGTGCAATTACTATTGTGTTGTAAAATTGTGTTTAAGTAGTTTGATATCGATTTCCGCCTTGTAAGTTGTCTACAGTTATATAACTAAGTCTTTATGATCTGTGTTCGCAAGTTGTCAATATATTTCAATAGTAACTGTGGTAAATTGTGTAATTCATCAATCAGTAAGCCATTATACAACCATTTATGTTTATTTAATGTAGGTAGATTGTTCAAAACGTTTAAGATATGTTGTATAATTTTATTGTTTACTTTATACAATTTTGAACCTTTGTCTGTTGATCGTTATTATGACATGATATTAATAATTAAATAAATAGCTACAAGCCCGTTCGCCCCTCAAGGTTCACCCCCTAGTAGGCGATTAGATAGTTTGTTAGGATTTTTCTTAAAATCCACCCAAAAATAAGAGCCCCGCTTGGCGGGGCTCCGTCTTTCTATGAAAGTTAAGGGGCGTACGGGCTCGTGGCCAAAAATATCATGGCTTTTGGCCACCAAGTTGTGATGGTGGCAAAGAATTTTGTACGCCAAGATCACTACGATTCGATAATGTCAATCGTCCTCTTAACTGTCACCTGTTTTAAAATACACTAGCATTTCTATTAAGAAAGGTGGGACGGTGCTTTAAATGTACTACGTGAAAAGATTTCTAGTAGCCAGTTCAAGCACAATAGCTTTCTACCATTGACGACTTGATTAGATTTACTTACATTCATTGAAATTTTAAATCTTTTCGAGCACAACAATGCTTTGGACGATTACCAACATTGTGGCTTTAATTATAATTCGTTTTTATATTACTTTGATACTGTACTCAATATCATATGCTTTAATTGTGTCTGAAGTTAAGATTTGAAACTGCAGCTATTCGATCGCATCTCCAGAATTATAACCTATAATAAGTCTCGTTTTATGTTTAATTAATTATTGTAATAATTCATATTAGGTACAATCAATTTAATACAATAAAATGAATTATTAATTATTACTAAATAACCTTTGAGCACGCTACGTAAAAGTACTGACGTAATTTATGTTAATATTTATTATTATGTAATAATTCGTGATCTCAGATCAGCGACCACAATATTCTAAGTACTTAGGCGCCTCATAATTAATTATTTTAGTGTATATTATTATTCTTAATTTCTCACGTCGACTTGACAATCTGAATTATTTCAGCATAGTAGATGGCCATTGCTAAAGAATCATTCAAAATAATATTCCCAGGGACATATCCCAACACTAGTTTCTCCCAGACAATCTTGCGCTTGCGCTTGTGCCTGTTGCGATGCGCGCGCGCATGCGTCATTTAGCACACTCTCGTCAAATCGTTACACACACAATACATACTGCACGGATTATTAGTTAATATACAGCCTTTATTTACTAAAAGTATTATCTTGCAACTTTGTTGCATAAAGCCGCTACTTAGCATGTGAGGCCTTTACTTATAGAAAAGAAAATAAATTAAAAAACATTGTATCAACAAACTAGCTACTTTTAAATGATATTATTGGTAACGGAGCCGACTTTAATGATATATATTACCATTTATATAGATACCGTCCATGCTGCTTCCGAATTTTTATGCTTCGCACTTCTCCCGTCCGGGAAGCAAACGCGGGACCACACGATATGTAGTAACTGTAAATTTGAATTCGATCTTAGTCCACATTATATAAACCTGCTATCCATCTGAAACATTACTTTCATACTGGATGAAAAGTATGGCCTTTTCCGTACCGAAACATTGATAAGACGTCTAGTGACAGCTTCTTGTGGCAAAATTTATACCAATTCTGTATATTTTGTTTTTAATTTGTGATTTTAGCACGCTATTTGTAAACTGGGAAAAGCTGATTCCATCCTAAAGTGCTCTTAAATCTGAACTATTTATGGATAGTTATTCGAGAGGTTTACATGCCACTATAGGGATTGTCTGTCAATCTTACTCACGCTACTTGTCTGTCAATGGTTATGTTAAATAAAGGTATACGTACGAAATTTCATGATCAGACGAGTAGTTAAGGCGCAAAAGCGTAACAAACGGACTCACAAATTCACGTTTGCATTTATGATATTAGGTAGGGAAACAAGGCAGAATTACTAATAACTAGCATTTGCTCGTGGATTTGCTCGCGTAAATGTACATAAGTTAGGTTATGTTTGTAACAATTCTTTTTTCTGGACGAAAGGCCCTATGTCCCTTTCTGTTCCCCTGACGTGTGTGCGAAATTTCATAATGATAGGTTGAGTAGTAGAGGCGTGGAAATGTAACAAACAAACTCTCATTCGCATTTATAATATTAGTTAAGATTAGGATAGTTAGGATGAAACGATGTGACAGAATAATAATATAATAAATAATTAGGTTATCCCGCTATACACAGAAAACATATCAAGCAATTACAGCAGTTTAACGATCAGTCGCAGAACACTTACGCAATTAGGAGACATTTCCGAACGACCACCAGATGTTCGAAAGCGCGACCAATGGCGAATAAACATGTTTCGGCGACCGACGACCTCGCGAGTAATATTTGTAATAATACGAGAAGTCGAGTATGACTTGTAATACTGTTTATTTTTTGCAGTTTTATTTTTAAAATAAGCTTAGCGAAGTTCATTAACGCTTGCGTCTCAATGATTAGGTAGGTATTTAATATAATTATAGGCGTAACTATGCCGTTATATTAACGAGGCAATCGATTGATATGAAATTATTTATTTAAGTGTAATGAGAAAATCCAGTTAGTAATATTTTTAGGATATATTTTTATGTGAACGCTCTCCTACACAAGCTTACATAATATTAGCTTAGCTGGAAGAAATTTCAAGAATACTAGTATTAGATACGCAAATACAAATTATTCTGGTGTAAGATTCTTCCTAAATCTCTATTTGTTTTAAATATAGCTTGCTAGATATTGTCTTCTGTTTACGCGAATATTATTCATTGAAATTAAACTACTATATACGGATTTTATCGCCATATATGTCAAATAAACAACGCGATAAAATCCGTATATAGTAGTTTAATTTCAATCGCTTGCTAGATTTTGTCCACGGCCACACTCGCGTAATTTTATTTTTTAGTTGTTACTAACTATTTGGGTTTCATATTACTAGTACTCTTGTTAACCCCTCCAACTAAGCTAGAATGCTTCTGTTAGGAATGGGTTCACGTAGGTAGTGCAATGGAAGGGATTCGAAACCACGACGTCTCGATCGTAAGTCCAATGGCTACCGCCACTTAAATGTAGGTGAGAAAAGTACTTCTTTCTGGATGAAAGGTACTCTATGTACTCTTTTGTTCGCATAAAAACCAGTATGTGAAATTGCACGATGATCGATCGAGTAGTAAAGGCGTGAAAGCATAACAAACAAGCAAACTAAGTCACATTCACCTTTATAATATTAGTTAAGATAGTCGTATATCTTTGTAATAACATTTGTCTTAAGAATTTTAGATGTCTTATGCCTACACATAGATAAAAAACATTCCATGGCTTCCGCAACACTTATGTAGTTGTTATCTGGTATAAAAACATTACTAGAAAAAAATAATGTCTTTAAGATCTTAAGATGGCACGCATCATTTCCATTCTGTCGGCTTTGAGGCCGTGCCCTCAGTTTTTATAATGCTTTCATCTTTTCTCAGGAAATTTATTTTTTAATTCAACTATAAACGACTATTCGGTACTACGCGTCATTTGATGTTTCGAGCTAACTAATTATTGATAGATCAACAAATTGTTAGTGATAGAAAAAGTAATAGAGTAATTTTATTCCCCATAGAATTAATGTATTGCTTAGGTACCTTATCTTTAACCTCTTAACCAATCCAGTTATCAAAAATACGAAAATACAACAAAGCTATTCAAACAAACTAAACAGAAGACTATTATAACACAATTTATGTTTTAAATGGTCTGGTTAAGCTTGGGTGCCGGCGACGTCCTAGAGTTGCGTTGATTGAGAGGTAAAAGCCATTTCTGAGACATTAAAATGTAATAAATTAAAGAAACAGTAGTCAACAATAAACATAATACACATTTATGTATTCTGCATGCCGTTTTGAAAAAACAAAGCAACAGCACATAGCTCCACTGCAAGTTGTCCAATTAAATAATTTATTTTATTTTTAATTGTAAACGACTGTAATAGCAGGCAGCAGTATTTTTTCAATTATATGATGCAGTTTATTACAGTTACAGTAATTATATTCAAACTGTATCTAAAATGCATGGTTAGATGCAATATAAGTGCATGCATGCCATTGCATGCACATTTACTATTCAAACGAACGATTTTCAAACACAAGGAACTCAGAAATCATTTAATATTTTCCAGGTTGTGTACTATAGGTTAATCGTATTTATTATGCATGTACCTAAGCCATCAGATCTTTAACAAATCACCCTTAAAACACACAAATCTTTGGCAATTGTATTACTACTTGTGTGTAATGGGAACTGTGACCTTAATTGGTTTTCAGAAGTTTTGGTAAGATGTAGCAAATGGTAGTAGTAAATGACGTTGCCTCAATTTACATATTTTGTAACAACGCCTCTTGTTGAAACTTTGAAGCATTACCTATAAGTATAGAACGCCAAAGATTATTACAATCTAAAGCTACAATAACTCCTACTCACTTGAAATATAAGCAACAAAGAAGCCTCTCTTACTAAGCTTAGCCACCAGCCACCCATGATACTTTAATAAAATTGATAACTAATTGACTGTCATTTTAATACAACGTAAATCGTAATCGTAAATATGCATAGCAACCAACTCGAATACGCAATAAGTGACCATAGATTGTATGACAATTATTTCGTAAGCAGAGATCGAATGTAGTGTTGTCCAACGCCTGACAATACACTTAATACAATAATGTTATAAACAGAGCCGGGTTGCGTAACGACACATCTATTAATTGTATTAAAATCAAATAAGGTCCATCTCGATATGGGACGATGGTGAAACTATTGTCACTGATCGGTGGGAATTTAATTTGTCCGTGCGAGTCATAAAGTAGATATAACTAAATTGATTGGCAATGTATCATTGATTTAGAACTATGTCAAAAGGCAATATGTGCGTAAGCACTTGTATATTTGATAAAATGACGAGTCAGATTCGAAGTTAGGTCGAGTAAAGTAATGGCAAGGAGTCTGTCTAACTTTGTGCGGATATATCGTCGTGTATAAAGTATATTTATTATTAAAGAAAGAAACTTCTATTTTTGTAGACTTTATAATAAAATTTTAGCACGGCGCAGCGGCGATATGTTTGTTAGGAGTATAATATATTATGTCAAAATGATCTATAATCGTAGGCGTACACAAATCATGCAATTCCGTTCGTTCTAACCATAATGTTTCTCTAAAGGGCTACTTGTCGTAAATTGGCAGTTATTGGTAAGTTATATCACATGTATGAGCGAATATCAGATCCATAAAATCATAGATATGAAAGTAAAACTGCACGTCGACCACCACAGCATGTCATTCTGACAGGTAAAGTAAATGGGATTTGATAGCATAACTATTCTTTGGCCATTTGCTTTAACAATTAGACAAAGATATCTTATATTTATAACAAATAGCAATATACAGTCGTAAAAGTTAAGGCTAAAGAATAATTTTAGATTTTTATAATTGACAGAAAATAAAATTTATAGGGTTTTTGAGTTGCTGATCACAACACGAATGGTCTCAGTAAGGGAAGTACCTATCTACTACCTTCTCACAGATTATTTCCATAAGCTAGCGGTATAGGTATTATTGCGTTTAGGTTTGATAGCGCTATAGGCTCATATAGTTCCTCATGCATCCTTTCTTTTTCTCCTACCCTCTCAGCCATGTTGCCTTACTGGCACTGGTGACAGTAATGTAGACCGTGTGCTTGTTCGCCGTCTGTATGGTTTACGGTAGACAGCGGCTTGCTTGTGTTGCCTTGGAATCGCTTTTATGATACCAAGAATAATAATATAAAATACACTTGCTCGTTCATCAGCTGCCAGATAAATAATAATGAAACGTTTGTTACTGTAAATTTTCATGGATAATCAAATTTATTTTCTTATAACAATAAGAATAAATATTCTACAAAACATAACAGCACTATATTATTATTATTATTTAATTTATTTTTGTTGTCATTTGTAATCTTTTCCTATTCTTCCGTTTTCGTATAAAAACTTTTCTAGTCCAGTGTGTCAAAATATAAGGTTACAAGTTATAGCTTACAATTTTATTGCTGTTCTACTTTAGTTACGTTAAAAATTATGATATAAAAACGATAACATTCGAGTACAAAAAATAATATAGATTTTCGCCATCCACAATGGCTTAAATGTTTTTATGAAAATCAGAACCAAATCATAGCTATTTTAATACATTTCACATAGATAAAAAAACTAACGGTAAAAACGGTATGGTATAAAAAATGATCTGTTATGATCTTAAATGATGTAGTGGAGAGATTTTCATTGAGCGCGGCTTCCTGCGCACCTGGCACGCGCGCACGTGCGTGTTGCGCCTGCGCACGCCGCGCACGCGTTTTTTGCGCTACTTTGAAGCGGATGGTTTTGTGTACGTGTAGGGTTGAACGTGTTAGTTAGGTTGATTGGATTGTCCAATAAACTTTATTTTGAAGATTTGAACTGCATTTTTGGCGGACATTCTCTACCTTTTTTATATTTAAGTTTTGCAAGATTTAGATAAAGTTAGATAGCGATAAATAATCCTAATAATTTTGGAATACTGTGCATTACTTATTTTATTCTAAAATAACTTGCTATGGTTAAATAACAGTCAACAAAATATGTTAATACTAGTGTTTCCCCTACCTTAAATAATTATTAGCCCCTTTCGCGCAATCATACTACATATTATATTATATTAAGTCACAATGAACCTCCAGTTCTTTCTGTTTAATTACGCTCAAGTTTGAGGCAACCCTTAATTTTTAAGGACTAACTTTTTTAGTTCTTATTCTTGACTCTTTGTATTAATCCTTTAGCATATGCTCATATAATAATGGTATCTGAAGGTGCACAGCTGAACACCACCTGGGGTTAATAGAGCCTCTGTTTTAATGACAAATAATAGGTTTATTTGTGTAACTGGAGGGGGAAAAACGCTTTTATGACAGATGACGATTGTATAATAATATGTTTGATGAAGCTGTAATTTAAAATAAATGTGTTTGCTGTAATTTAAAATAAGAACTGTCGTGACATTCGAAGATGATTGAGGTAGTTTTAGTAATTATATTATTACTTCTGAAAATCTCTGAAATCTGTCACGCAAATGCGTGGATGTTAGTTTTTTGTTTTATTGTGTGTAGGTTCTGTGTCTTGATATGCAAGATTTAATAGTACAAATGGGGTTCCGGCACGAAAATTGCATCGTTTTTCAAAAATTGACGGTTTGTTTTTATATTATACTCACATTTGACATGAATCGTAACTTATAGGTCTGGAAATCTATACGCTTCTGACAATCATACATCTCAGTTTTTTATGATAATTATACTACTAAATAAATGAACTGAATTAAAGCACATTCAAAATAAAATCTTTATACGAAATTTGTACAAATGTGTACTAACTGTTTTCAATCAAAATATTGTCTAATCTTTAGTCTTTTTAATTATTACTTAAGTTCATTTAACAAACAATGGCCTCACATCTGTTGTTCTTAAGTAGATCCCTACAAGCACTTACCATCAAAGGGGCTTATCTCGTAAACTAGTAAACTTTACGGGTTTACGACATTTACGGGAACACTTCGGTGGGCTCGCACCTCAATGTTGTTCCAGTTGTCAGCCATTTGTGATGAACCATCTATAAAACTAAAAGTAAAACTGAAATAGATCTACTTTATAATAGTTTAGGTCTCAAGTGGTTGAAGGGAATGAGGAGTTTATTTTCGTATTCTTATTATGAAGTTACTTTAGTTTCGTAATTCTTGAGTGATTTATCCAACTGTAAAGACGGAAGGAGTATAATATATTTCGCACTTCTTTGTTTCATAATACCACTCATTCATTCATTCATAACTTTAAAAACTCAGTATTT
This sequence comes from Catocala fraxini, assembly GCA_930367265.1. Taxonomy (NCBI): domain Eukaryota; kingdom Metazoa; phylum Arthropoda; class Insecta; order Lepidoptera; family Erebidae; genus Catocala; species Catocala fraxini. The sequence goes on from OV884029.1 coordinate 21,292,212, forward strand.
AGTCATTTGTGTGTTTTTGCCGGTTGATGAACCAATTTATTTAATTAATGTTTTTGCGTACCCGTTATATTCAATTCAGGTTCGTTGTAAGTAAATTAGAAACACTAAAATAAACGTCATCAAGTAAATTGGCTATTTGCCTGTGTGTGACTAAAAAATCCTGTGTGCTGCTGCGTGAGGTAGACCACTTATATTTAAAAAACAGGTTCAAATACAGGCATAGTTGGTCTGTATGCAAACCTGCGATGTGACTATTACACAATATTTTTTTTAGTGTGATAGTACTTTCTGCCGTTTCAGAAAATAACTATAAGGAAGCTACGAAGATCTATAACCCTTTAAAATTGATTATCTCTAATAATCGTCCGTAATAAGCTTAATAGCGTTTAAAGGATTACTACGCAGTAATATCCAGAGCATACCAAATCAAATTACTTTACTGATCACGATCTTAGACCGTCAGTTGCATTGCCATTGCGACACTTTATCCTATAAAGCTTATTATCAATATGGACTTTGAGTTATGGGGATAGAGTAGTATTTTGTATAAAAGGGTTGGAGATGGAAGATGATACAATGTTTCAAAGGTTAAATGTCGACTGATGACACTTTAGATGCCGTTTAGTTTTACAAGTTTTGTAGATAAACGAAGCATTTTTAAAGAAGTTGTAGCAAGAATAGTTTATGAAGTTTTTATATTACTATGATTTTGCTCTACGTGGTGACGCGACGGATTATATGTAATTGGTGATTGACAAAGTTGTGGCCTTGCTCTATTGACACTATTACTAGTATGCCATTATCGATGTCAAACATGGTTGTTCGAGTTCTGGTTCAAGCACAAGGATATCGCCGGAATATGTCAGAAAACTCTAAAAGCACGGTGATTATAAGGAAGAATTTACACAACTATAATTATCTTTTCAATTTTATAATATGTGGCATATTAACTACACTTTTACACCTAAATAATTTTTGTGACGCTTTGCCTGTCGAATTTTTCTACGGAATGTTTTTGACTCTATGCTGCGGCTATAAAATTGTCTTTACTTTAATACTGTGTAGATTTGGATGTATCGATACTTATGCTTCTCAAGTCATAACACAGTTTATAAAAACAACATCCAATTCACGCTTCACATAACGTTCATGCGGCGATTCTAATGTACTAATATATTGTTTCCTAACATGCCCATTTCCCTGCAGTTTTACAGCTAATTGTTGTAATTATAACGACCTTAACAATTTCCTCGTCGAATAATTGGTAGTGTTAAACGTCGCACTTTTTTATCAGATTGTATAAACTGTCTTATTTTTCATAGTAATGCATTTTCATAGAGTTATTTTCTATCACTGTCATGTGTGTGTGTAATGCAGTGCTTTACAGGCAATCTATCGAAAGCAGCTGAATTGGATAATTTGCGTGGATGTTTCGAGTTACGTCTTTAATGATGGCTAATATAATTTAGGCAACTAATTTTATTTGTGTAAATAACTTATTTGTTCAATATTATTTATTATAACAATATAATAAATAATATAGAACAAATTAGTTATATATTATATAAACAATTAGGTATAGAAATAGATTCAAGGTATCTTTTAACCAATATTTTAAAGTGCATTTATTATTGTTGGATTATCGCCTCCTAAAATATTAAATATTAAAATCACGAAAAATAAAAAATATGATTGACATGTTCAAAATTGCATAGGTAACAAAAGGGGTACTTATAAATTTCATTCCAAAACCAAAATGCGAAAGCGTTTTCGCCATGTGAAAGCTCCTCGTTAAATAACCCAACCCTTTAAATGATCCATTCGATCACAATGAATTCGGTCACTGACGGATACACCGTAACTAGTGGCTACGTAGATCTATAACTGTCCCGGACAGAAGTGGTCACGATCGGCCGTGCTTCCCATTTCCTAATTTCCTGCTGCTAACGTCACACCTCATTCAGCCCAATTTAGCGGCGTCCTGTGCCCGAATACAGACATAAAAACAGCGATTTATTATAAGCGCCAGATGAATTCGTTTTGGTTGTCAATTAAGCCTTTTTAAGTCCTCTAAACTGGTGAGCTTCTGACATCAAAGACAACAAAGTGCCAGTGTGACAGTGTTGTGACCGATTGAAACTTATTATAAGATTAAGTCACATCAACACAGTCAGGTCCTTAAAATTTCGTTAAAAATGTTACATCGGGATTCTTACGAAGAGCACTTATTAAGATAAACTAACTAACTAAACGTATTATAATATTGTTATCATAAATTACAGTAGTTCTAGATATGTGGACGTATTACGCTTAAGAATAATAATGTTGCGAGGAATAAGACTAATTATTATTATTATTGTCCCCTATGTCTTCTACATAGGGGATAATAATATAATATAATTAGTATATAATTTGTTTGTTATTTTTAAGGACATAAATGTTGAGTTCATAATTAATGTGTTGAGATAAAACCACTTAGGCGGTCTCCGAAGTTAAATGATTAAAGCACAGGAAGAAAAAAGACAACATGCGATTATTCGCTTACTTTATGGGCCCACTCTAACTTCATAATGTATGATACTGCGCTGTTTTCAATGAAATTTCGTCGACGTCTATCTCCTTTACGAGCACACAGATGGAGTAATGGACAGGAAAACATTTTGGCCAATTTTCGACATTAGAACGTCGGAAACTATTTAAGCTCGCATATTTTTCTGGATGAAATTACTAAACAGCATTAGCTGAAACTCCAAAATCTTTTGATATGTTTTCCTTAAAATGTAGAGCTTAAAAATGTACTAAGAATTTATTAATTGACTGGTATGTCTTTGAAACTATTTTCGTTGCGTCAAGTGATCAGAAATATAAAATTAGTGGATCCCTCCGCCGCGCTGCTCGATAATTGAGGCGGCGACGGCACGCGCCTGCGCTGGCGCAGCGGATGTTTGCTCACTAACAGTCGCTAGTAGCCGTCATGTCAATTGCCCGAACATTAAAATTTGTAAAGGGTGTAAGTTTTACTTAATCCGTGTCATTGCCCCGACTTTGACAATAGGTAGATTCTTAGCTTGGCCAGGTGACTAGTACTTTAGTTTTATTTTTATAAATGTGGTTTTCCTCAAAATGTCAATTCTATCAACTGCCGTGAAAGGTCACGGCAGTGACAAATATACAAGTGAATTAAGAAATATACTTGTATATTTGGGTAGCCTTAAAATACATAGAACGACAATTATACCTTTAATATAACCTGACTATGGTATGTGAGCATGACGTGTTACAAGCTAAAATCTCGTTGTTTATGTTTTGTTGTTAATTTAAGATTTTATGTCGTGGAAGGCCTTTACTAGTGCCCCAAATTTAAATCTTTTAGGTTAGATAGATGCACTACTAGTTTACGATCTTTGCGTCAAATCAATAACTATTACGAACTATCGACATGATAAGATATAGACTCAAAGCGCCGTTATAAGCAATGTCGCTGTGTGGTCTCGCATTGTTAAAATTATTACAATAATTGTAACAATGCCAGACCACATCTCATTTAATAATTAAGCTTAAGAAAATATTAACATTCTATGGCTGTAAAATTTTAAAACTGCAATAGATTAATTCAGGATTTTTACAGAAACAACAATATTTTCTTTACAAATATTATTTGTTTACTTAGACTATTGAGTTAATCGTCCGGATAATTTATATATATGTACGTATGTCGACGTCCAACTTGCACTTGAAAATTCTGGGTCGATTTCCATATGATCGTGAGCCTACTTCTAACAAGAGCATTTAACATAGTTGAAGGTCAGCGAAAGGTAATGAGAATATCATGTATTTGGAACTGAAATTTTAAATAGTTTAATGGAGATCGCAGTTTTATACCCTTGGTTTTTTACGTTAATTTTCTGGAACATCCTTTTATTATACACATAAAAGTATGCTTCTGAAAATTTAAGTCGTTTAATGTGCATCAAACAACACACATGATCATCTTAGTTATTTAGCCGAGCCTATTTTTTTATATAATACCGATCACGATCATAGAAATTTTGGTACTTCTACTTGACACAAGTATGATTACTACCGAATTACTCATAACGGTATTATCCTGTTTAACGTCGTAGGTAGTTAGTCTAGTTTCGGTATTAAATTAGATTTATTGTTGCCACAGGGTAGCTGCGTGTACAATTTGTTACCGTTAATGGTTCAAACAAGTGGATCATCTGATATACTTGTAACAATACCAACTGTTGCTTTAAAAGTATCGCTTAATGCAGTGAATCGGTACGACGCAGACTTAAGAAATTTTGGTGTATAGGTATCGTATGAAATGAACTGCCTTCTTTGTTTCCTGGCATAACACTGCACTTGGAATTGTGCGTGATTGTTTTGAGTATCTGAGTTTGATGGTCAGATTGTGAGGCATTTTCTGTCAGTAAATCCAGTACCGGAGAGACTGGCGAATCACCCCTGGACAGTTAGAATCGCGCCACTATTCTTTAGGATTCAAAACTTAGTTGGTGAAATGAGTATACACCACCAAATATACCTCTGTATAAAAAAAATAAGATTACTACATATTCAGGCCTGTGCCGGAAGTGTATTATTACGACATATCTGGAAAAAATAGTGTGCATCTGTTTTATTAGATCTAGCAACAAGACTTACCTTTAATTGACCCAAGTACGCATATTGTAGAGGTTACCCATACCCTTATTAGTACAATTTTTTTCTCCTTAACATCTGATAAAATACCTACAGAACTACAAACGCTACCGTGGGTTACGCCTACGATCTTTACGCCTAACACTAAAGGTGCTAACGTGCTACATTATAAGTGTTATAAAACTGCGCGTGGGCATTCAGAAGCACGTGTTGCGCTTGTGCATTGTCACGAAGTGCTACTCGTTATGTATGTTATCAAACGTTTTGTAACACTTTGTGGTGTTATTTGAGTTGTTTCATGGTTAGTAACAGTGTAAGTGTGAATATATCTGATCTAGAGCTTTACAGATTACGTAGGTTACAATTAGATTATTTTCTTTATTGCTTTATAAGGGGTTTTGTCTACAATTAGATTTATTACTCAATTCAAAATAACCTAAATTTAAGTTCTATATAGTACCTATAATCTTTCTTGGTCCCCTCCTAATATATCGTTAGAATTCTGAGTTAATATAGATCTCGCAGTCCCGAAACAAAGGTCTGCTTAGAAAATATTACTAAAATAACATATGTGAGTTGAATTATTTTGGTAATATTTTCTATATTATCTATATCAAAGTGAATTATTGCTAGTTTTGACTGTCAGGTCATGAGGAAACCTTTAAGTTTGTATTTTCACTATATACCTTCGAGTTGACAGTCACGCACTTTAGTTGAGTAGGTATGCTGTATTTCATTCTGATTACTTCTCATCAGTATGAAATAAATACTTTCCAGGTAGATATTATTTTATTGGTATAGTTCATTTTAATGTCTATAATATCATAACATTTACCTAACTCTTAAATAATGACACTTTACACTCTTTTATCTTTGCTATTAACCACTTTTAATTTAATTTAATAAATAAATATATATATATATATATATTATATATTTTTAATTATATTTAATTCTAAAGGTCAATAAGCTGTCCATAATTCTTTCAAAGCCCGCATTACATTACAAACAAACAATAATACCGAGCGTATTGTAACATCAATCATCATTATAGAAGCAGATCGTAACGCCATCTATGTTTATATAGTGGAACTACTATAATGTTCACTTACCCACCGGACGCCTAAAGTATGCGTGAGGCGACGATCCACGGGCAGTGTGGTCATATTATGGGCAACTTGAGGCAAACACATCATTAGAAGCTTTTTTGACTTTATTGTTTTATAAAGAGTGTGATGATGCCTAGATAGAAAATTATAACATTCGTGAGAAAATCTTTCTATCATGTTAGATGTTTTCTCTGATTCACTAAACGGATATGTTTACGCTTGCTGTGTAACAGGAGGTAATCAACACTCAGTACATTCTAAGCTCATTATAATGCAAGTATGCGCTAACAGATGACCATAACGATGGTGAGACAAGGATGTTCAATTTGCAGTATAAAACTTTTTATCACATCATTTTCTAACCTGTCGCGTACAAAGATGTATTTGCGGTTGCAGTGGCGCTACTTGTCGTACATTAACGATTACTTTACTAGAGCATATTGTAGTTCGCGTTTTTTCCGTTGCCAGATTTGTCGTGGTAGGGTTTGGTCGGTCAGTACCGCATTCCTGAGCCGTCCGGTAGCACTTTTTGCGTTTCCTCCGCCGAGTCACCAGTTCAAGTTCATTCAAATGAAAGATGACCACTTTTACCGGTGCTTTCTTTGACGGTTGAATAAATTCTATCCACTGCAATAACGTGTTTCAATTTAATGGGTATTTTGATGTTCATTGTATGTAAATTTGGAAGATGTGCGTATTGATATATGAATACTAAATTGATTGTGGTACTGAGAACATAGGGTCTCATATTAGAACAATAGGACACCATTTGGTTTGCATTATAGTTCAGATCGAGGGAAATTTTTGCGGAATTTGTTTAGAAAATTTGAACTACTTACTTAGGCTTTATTTTTTTAAAATTAAGGCTTCTGGTTATAAGTGACTAGCTGACCCACGCAACTTTGTCTGCTTCACATAAGAGAATTTTCCCCGTTTTTGCAACATTTTTCATTGCTGCTCCGCTCCTATTGGTCGTAGCGTGATGTTATATAGCCTATAGCCTTCCTCGATAAATGGGCTATCCAACACAAAAAATTTTTTCAATTCTGACCAGTAGTTTCTGAGATTAGCTCGTTCAAGCAAACAAACACACACTCTTCAGCTTTATATTAGTATAGATATTGCGTTTTTTATTAAAGCTCGTGGGTCTATTTTATGATGAATAATATTGTACATATAAATCTAATTCAAGTATGTTATTGCTTAATGTTTCCTCACACACGGATCTTCGAAATAATTTAACATTATTCATGCTATAATGTTCTTAGATACGTACTTCTTCAAAAGCCTCGTCCAATATATTTTGTAAAACACTCCAAACTTTTCACACGCTTGTTCGCAGTTTATCAAGCCAGTCAATACAATCGATGGAAGTGGATCGGTTTCTGTCAGTCGCGGACAGGTGTCTACTTACCCTTTGTGAAGGGTGGGAGCTTCCGGCGCCAAGGGCTGGTTGCAGTATATTAAACATGTAGCAATCAAACACAATGAAAATGTATTTTCTATATTAATAATTTGCATTACGATATAGATTGCAATAAATCTTTAGATACGTACATGGGCAGGACTCGTAAATGGCAATTATGGAGCGGAAAATATTGATGATTGCTTTTATTTTAAAAAGCGGTATTCGTGTCTAATCATTCTTCGTTGTAATTTGTATTAGGTATGTATAAAGTAAAACCAGCTTTTTTGATCTAAAAGGACATCCTACAATATAACACACACATCCTCCAAATTTAATGTAATCCTGTCAGATAATAAGCTGTAGCAATCTGTATCCTGTATATATCGATAAAATCGGGAAGTGAACGACAGCTGGCACAATGTAGTAATGTAACCCCCGATAGTTCGGCTCAGGGACGTTCAGGGCTCAGTGTCGCCCGCGCTTCGACTCGTGCGCACGTCATGACAACGCCAGTGCCCGCGCTGCGTATGCGCTTAGCGCTACATCCCCATAACATACACGTGAGTTTCACAATTTAAAATTTTGGAACCTTTATTTTATTATTCATATTGGTTATTTTTTTGTTAAGTCGTGTATAAAGTAATTTTGTGTTTGTGTGTGTGGGAATTCTATTGCGCGTGGGAACTGGATATTCTGCAATCTCTGCATTCTGTTACACGGAATAATAACTTTATTGGTTGTTAGCTGTACTTGACTATCTGGTTTTGTGCATTTGTTTAGCGGCTTTTGTGTTGTGTGATTTCGAAAAGACATTGAATCTTTGACATCGTTTTCGAAACTTTGTTGATGACATTATTGTTGTTCACAACCAATTTGCAATCATAAATTATATGTTAAACTCTTTTCATCATGCGTCGTATATCATTCTTTCTTATACATATTTTATGTTCCTATTAAACGGCTGTACATTTTATTACTGATTCATAATCTTCATCATAGTAGTCGTAGTAATATTATTATTCTATTAACATTAATCGCGACTCTACCTAAGCATTGGACATATACGTACATTTAACACTTTATCGACAAACAGATAAAATATGCGAATTTGATCAAATACTGACTGCTCCTAAAACGGAAGTTTAGCCGTGTTTGCGTAACTTATCGAAGTTGTAACTCCAAATACATATATGACCTAGAATTAGAGTTTTATCAGGTCACTTTTATCCTGCAAATTATGTAAAATTGTAGATTTTTATATAGAAGTACCAACTTACGTACTAGATTAGGTATTTCAACATCAGCGTATCATTTAGACAGTTGCCGATTTTGTATTTCTATTTGCTTTAATTAGATATATAAGTTTTCCGTCTAATGACCAGATTTATTTAAAGCAGATTTATTGCTAAGGGAAAATTAATCATGTCATACAATTCATTTACTATCCTTCTAAGGAGATGAACTGTCTATGTTGTTCAATGAATGTCCCTACTTACCATGACTTGTGTGTTTATGGCAAAGTCCTCTCAGAAATGTAGTCTAAGCTGTTTATGGCAAACATGTATAATTAGGAGTCAGTAATTGCCTGCTAATTTGATTTCTTGATAGGTTAATGGTATGTGTAAAGTCATCATCTTTACGATATGCTAAGCCAAGATTTGACTCAGTCGCTTCAATAATTAAACTTTGTTCATTTTGAAGCATAAACTAATTATGTTTTATTGATTGATCGTCCTATTGATTGATTAATTGATTTGTGATGAATTTAACTAACGAAATATTTTTCTTGTTCACAGACGACAATTAAAGTATACGCACATCGTCTCCGTCCGGACATCGAATACAAAACCTTGTCTGTGACTTGGGGAACGCGTGCAAAGGAAGTGGTAGCTACTTTGTTGGGCAAGTTCAAGATGCGCCACCGGGACCCAAGGCTGTTCTACCTGAGCATGGAAGTCAGGGTCAGAGCAGCGGGGTTGAAGACAACGCTTGTGCTAGATGATGATGCTAGACCTGCCGCGCTGCAGGCTTGTCATCCTAAAGGATATTCCAAGTGAGTTCTTTGTTTATTATATTACTGATTATGTATCCAAATTTCATTTGGGAATCTGAAGATACTTACGGATAAGATGACATAGTCAAAAGTCTATAGTTAAAGAAATATTTATGGCATTGCACTTTAGGCGCTTCTAATTGTAGATTTTGTATAACTTATAACTAACTATACCCGCCATCGACGCAATTGTACGACATAAAGATATTAAATTTTGTCCCCTTCATAAACGACAACCCTTACGTAAAAACAAGTGCCCCACTTCCTGATATAAGTAGTTGCCCTTTATATTTAATATTTAGCCTGTTTGTACTTCCTGTGTGTATTAATATACACACAGGAAGTACAAACAGGCTAAATAAATAATATAACCCGTGACTAAAACATTCGTAAATTTTTAAGCAATTTAATCAGCGAATTTTCTTTTGCCTTGTTTTGGTAAACTATTATACTACTACTGTATAGTTATAGAATTAATTGCCATAAAAATTGTGTTTTCAGACTGTACACCATTTAAATGAAAACTTTGTTTTCGTCTTTGAGATGTAGTTTAACTTTAGCTTTTACTTTTTCAATTCTATTTAGCTAAACAAAGTATTAGCGTTGCAGTTTGTTGATGAAATAATTAATAATTCTTCATCACATACTTAACTATGGATCAACATATCAACAACAACAGTTAAAACAGCAAAACATACAACGAAATAATATCTAACCCATCGGTCAAACCGTCTTGCCTGTTGAACAGCGAGACCACCGCGGCCGCTACAGAAAAAGATCCACTTTTGTCCCGTCTTCCGGCACGAGCTATTCTCGTCGTCCAATAAAAATTATAAAAACTAAGTCCTTTACTTATTGACCATATGTATCGTGTTTCTCAATGTTGACAGCTTTGAGTACTAGTTTGTTGTTAAATGTATGTATGCAGGAGTATAAAGATAGTTTTATGAATGTATTTGGAGTTTATTACTGTTTTGAAGGTTAATTTATTTTTAAAGACGTTCGTTATATGACTCTTGTAAGCTTTTGGGAGTGTTTTATGACAGAGCTTATGAAAAGGTATATTTGATTCTTATTTGTTATTCGGCTAGGTACCTTGCTTACCCGGTTTGAAAACGTATAAGAGATTTTTTTTATTGTCTACCTTAATACGTACGATGTCATTGAGCAGCGATAGCTCAGTGGGGAGACCAACAGACTGCAATGCTAAGGGTCTCGGGTTCGAACCCACGTCGCGCACCTCTGACTTTCGGAAGTTATATGAGTTTTCGAAATTATGTGCGTATTGATTGACAATTATCGCCTGCTCCGTGCCTCGGAGAGCACGTTAAGCCGTTGGTCCCAGCTGCCATGAACATCTATGGCAGTCGTTATTGGGAAAGTCAGTACCCGCTAATATCCTGACACTGGTCTAGCCTTAGGGTATCGTTAGCCTTCGGGTTGCGGAGGTCAGGTGGCAGCCGCTCCGTGTAAAAACTGATATCCAGTCAAATCCGGTTAGACCAGAAAAGCCGACCCCAAGTGACTTGGGAATAATAAAGGCTAAGGGAGAAGAATACGCACGATGTCATACAGCTCGTCTATATAGAACATACATTTGAGTAATGCCGTATTTCGTTGACCAGTAGCAATTAATGTTTGTTATTATTTTGAATCTTTGAGCCTTTTGTGATGTAAGATTTATGTTTTTTTTTTTTGATTTTGTGCAAACTACAAGTTGCATAAAATCGATAGAGTTCTAGAAAGCAAATATCAATCCACTGATTACGACCTTCGCTTTGTCTTGTCTTCCATGACAATTGTTATAATTGGCTAAAAATGAACTTAACAAAAAAGTTATGTTTTATTTAAGCAATATGATTATATTTGGAATACGTCTTGAACTGTTTTATGTGTCTCGTTCCAGATTTTCCCTGCAGATGCGTCCAGGCGGTCTGATCAAGATTTACGACTCAGCGTTGATGTCCTCATCGCAATACAAGTGCTTACTCACTAGCGAGAGGACCACGGCGGACGAGGTGCTGGCCATCTTGTTGCACTGCTATGACTCCAATGAGGGGGTTGAACGGTTTTCGCTTTATGAGGTAAGCTAGTTCACTTGTAACTTTTCATGGTCCCGTAACCATCCCGTCTTAATGTCATAAAACCTTTTAAACCGGGGAATTTCTTGTTAAAAGTGTCGAGTTGTATGTTATAGAAATAAAATATGGTTTATATAAATATAAATAATATATAGAAATATGAAAAGTTCAATGTTGTATAATATTAGCAAAAATATTCAATTGCAAAATTATACGATTTCAGGTCAGTCCTTCTCAGGAGTATGAAAGAAAACTCCACCCTGACGACCTGCCCCTCATGGTGCAGCGAGCGTGGCCCTCTGACAGTGATTGTCATTTCCGGGTGCGCAGGAATCCTCGAGCACCACCTCTCCCGCCAAGAACCCTGCCCACCCCAGAAGAGACCCCTTCAGAAGATGAGGAACCCTCCAGAGCGTTATCAGCACTGTCTTTAGAAGCTGAAGGTGATAAAAGAAGATACAGCCCCGTGTATAAGTTCCCAAGCATCAGCTATTGTAGAGAAACCAAGAATGACTATCTCTACATTTGACTAGCAGTGAACTTAGCCAGGATTAGTCGATTCAGATGCCGGGCTAAAAGTCGTAATAGGCATCAAGGGATAGTGAGAAAACGACTCTTGTGAAGTGTAAATAAGGTTCAATTTTGTGTAAAGTGTAAATATGGAATAACGAATGTTGAGGTATTTGGTGTAAACTTTGAACCCTATCTGAGAAAACGCTGACGCATCTAAAGGACAAAATCACCCTTAAATTAAATAGAGATCAATTGAAAAACAGACCATCATTATTGAAAATAAGAAGCAATTAATAAATAAAATTAATTTCAAATTTAGTCTCGTATCAAAAATCAACATGAAATTGGACAAAGTTTTTTCAGATAGAGTTCGTGGTGAGTGTGAAACCAAAGAGTTGTTGCAATACCCTTGTAATAAAACTAAAGAGGCAGTTAAAGTTAGTCATAGAAAGACAGAGAATGTTTTCAGTAATAGTGGGAACGAAGAACAGAACATTAAGCCTGATCTAAAAGTCTCACAACTTCCTAATTAAATTATAGCGGTTTTATATAAATTGCTATGCTTAGTCACAAGCTTAGAATTTAAGAATGTCATATATCGTTTTCCCATTATCATAATCAACATAAAAATATTTCAGGTGGTTGAATCTATGAAAAGGTTGAATTTTTACTTTCTTCAGTAGATAAAAAATACGTAATGGGAATTTGTAATATCTTTAGAATTTAAAACATTATTCCTTCTGTATTAATACAAATAGAAATGTTGCAACTATAAAGTGTATTTCTATGAAAAAAGAATGTATATAATTATTGTATTATTTAGCTAGTAGACACCAAAGAGGCACGCGAGCGATAATATTATGAGAATTAGATTTATTTAATAACTGTTGCGCGATTTAATGTTTAATTTATTTATGGCAGCAAACCGTGGCAGCCATGTTGGCATGTTGTACGTCATCGAATTTACTTCACACACGTCTAAATAAACTGCGATATGTTTTTAATGTGCGAAGTTTTATTTCAACCCATTCATCATACAGATTATAAAGAGACATTTATTAATAATAACCATGGAATTAATAAGCTCTTACGTTAGTACTTATCAATTCCATGATAATAACTGCAAAGGCAGATTATATTTAAGTTGCGATCACAGCTGTCTGACACAATTAAACGACTGCTACTGAGACCTTTTTCAAAGCATGAGAAGTAGCAAATACTTAAGTTGCTTAAGACACGTTAACAGATATGCTAAATAACAATTACACTTTTCTAAAACAAAATGCTGTCATCGATATAAAGTATTTTTATTTACAAATGATTGCAACAATGAAGTACAGACGATGCAATATAATTACAGAGTATGTTCAAAAAATGGGAAACGGATAATATCTAACGGTACTAAAATTATCTCCCTTTCTCCCGATCAATATGTAAAATTTATACAGTCGCCGCTCGCAGCGGGTAGCAGCTCGCGGCGCGGCGTGGCAACACGCGGCATGGCGCGGCACGACGCGGAATGATGCAGCAAGTCGCGGCGTGACGCGGCTAGAGTCGCTAGACAGCATTGAGCGCGCGGCGCGACGGCCCGTAGTCGTCAGGAGGGTCGCGGTCACGGCGCCGCTCGCTCGCGCGCTCCTCGCGGGCGTACTCCCGCCCGTACTCGTCACGCGCATACGCGTCGCGCGTGTAGTCGTGTCCATACGCCGAGCGCTCGTAGGCATCGGCGTGAGTCGCGCCCGCCCCCGCACCACCACCCGCGTGCGCGTGCGCATGCGCCGGGTACTCGTGCGCGTAGTCGTTGTACTCGCGTGGGTAGCGCGAGTACCGCTCCCCGCCACGAGAGTAGTACTCCTCCTCTAGCCGCTCCGGCCGTGCCGCGCGGGACCTGCCGCCTGCACAATCATAGCACACTCTTTAAAACAAATTCCAATCACGAAATATAAAAAAGTAAACCAAAACCCTTAAAATGTCAAACTCAAACACGCACTCGGGCACAGCACACTATACTCAAGGAATGGTCAGGAAGACCTTGGCCTATATAAACCTGCCGGCCTTCACCTCGACCGGGGTAGTGAGGTGTCACACGTCACACGGGAGACTGAAGGGACGGGGTGACATATCTGCCGGGGTGGGGCAGGGACGCCCTCACTTACTGCGGCTACGATACAAGACTGAGGGACATCTGCATGATGATCTCGCCGGAATTGCGCACTTTACCCGGAACCGGAATCACCACTTCAGCAGCGGCAGGTGGTGGAGGGGACGGCGACTCTGCGGAACATTGCACGTCAGACTGCCGCCTCTACCTGCTTGGCTTTAGGCATCCAGCCTGCTTGAAGTGACGTCGATGATACGGCGAGACGAGTTGCGAGTGAGAGGAACCGGATTTATGTGATAACATGTAGTCGTAAGGGGTCACACGAGACGGTAAATATTAATAGGACCTGGTCAATCGCATTTTAGTCGACATTAGAAGTTCGGAGGATGACATAAGAAAGTATGAGGAACATTAGGATCTATTTAGACGATATTATTAACATATTATGTTTGATTAAATTACTTAGATTCAAGACTTGCAAATAGCACCTACGCCCTCAGAAAAGATCCTAATAAATATAATGCATCCGGTATTCCAAACGGTTAGCGTCATTCTGAACGCTGTTAGTGGAAGCTGATAGAATCCAGCGGCTAGATCCAAGAATTCCAGAGAGGTTAGTTAAAGCATCACCCTTAAGCGTTCAAGCAGTTAGAGGGGTGGGGGCGCTAGAAAGTGTATGCAACCTGGACGGGTGCTGGAGCGTCTGACAACAAACACCTGGAATTTAATCTTCGGCTCGGCTGTTAGTGGGCCTGCCCCTTCGCTTGTACTGAAATGAACAGGGTGTGTCAGTGTCGTGACTGACGTTCCACGTATCGTGAGGGGATACAACATCTAGTACAACATTTAATTTTATGTCTTTATACTGTTGGGTACAGTTACGGACTTTTGATTTTTGATAATAATTTTGTTGTAACAGATAAATTCTATTCATTCAACTAATCAATAATTTAAAGTTCGTCATTGTACCTTCGATATTAGTAGACATTTAAGATAGATGATGATAAATGTAATGAATATGAGAACAATAAATAAAAATAATACAATAGAAATTTAAAATAGGGCTAAGGAAAAGGTTTATATTAATTAAAATAAGTAATACATTTTCAGTAGAAATATTGGAGCATAAAGTCTTTGTTTTTGGATAAAAAAGTCTTTGTTTAAGTAGAATTTTCGCATGGACCACGTTAAAAATATTTTAGAGCTTGTATAATTATGTAAGTATGTGTCAATTTTATCCTTTTAAAGAGCTCATGAATTACTGTACAATTTTCTTTTCTGTAAACGAAATGTAATATAACATATTTATATTATTTATTACCTCTTTCCCTCTCGTAGTTGTACGAGTCAGATCTCTCACGGTGACCTCCAGGGTGTGCAGGGGGATCAAAATATCGCAGTACAAGGTTACACAAGTTGATAATATAGTTGTTTGGTGCAAGACAGGAGTTACATTTATGGTAGATTTGATCACTGAGTAGTAGATGATTAATCTATAATATCCTAATCTTCTAATTATATTCTATCCAGATCTTTATTGATGTGTTGGTTTAAATTGTAACTTATACCTTGCATCGAAGTGTATATTAAATAGTATTTATGTTTATTATTGTTTGAGTGTATTAATGTATAAAGTATGGAGGAGTGTACAAGAAATAATATATTAAAGTGCCTGAGAAAACGTAATAGCAAATGTTGCAGCTAAACGATACTTATTTAAATGACGTAAGGCGGTCTTGATTTCTGAATATATGTCATCGCTTGTTTACATCATTTTTATTTAACGATTATTTTATAAGAAAAGAACATCAAATGCCAGAATATAGAGTTAAATACAAACAAAAGTGAAAATTTAAACTTTGTTATTTTTATAGTTGATATATTTCTGCATATATGAGCAAATGTATACATATAATGTAGTAGTCATGTGTGTTTCGACTAGTGTAAGTGGTGTTAAAATGCAGTGAAAGTTTCAACATAATCACAATATAGAGTTTTAGATGATTGAGCACATAGGCGCTGTCGCTGAGTAGTTTGTTGTTGGAACAGTTTAGTATCATTATGTGAGATCTGAGTAGTGTGAGTGAGTGTGAGTCATGGTTGCTCACCGGGCTGCGCATGCGCGTGTGCGTGTGCGTGGTGCAGCGGACGCGCCAGCGGCGCAGCCGGCAGCGGCGTCGGGTGCGTTGCGCGCCAGTACGTCTGACATTTTATAAAACAAATCTTTACCACTATACATACAATAATTATAATTTATTTACTACTACTTCTGCAAATGAAACTTTTATATTTATACATGTATATAAATATTTTATATGTGTAAATTAAAAAGCAACCTTATAAACAGACCATAATACATATTATTATACAGATATATTACATGCGCAGCTTCAACTAGCCTATATACACATTTCACCAACAATGTTTCAGTTCCCAGGTAATTTGACTTAAGTTTATTCCGCCTATCGAATATATTTTCGAACTTCGTACCTACATCTAAAAGATTTTTACTATCAACTAGGCAAAACGTTTTTATGATAACAGAACAATTTTATTGCCACAACCTTATTATATAATACGTAAATGTGGATCAAAAGCCGATAAAGTATTGTTAGCTCGCGGCGAGTTTAGATAATCAATGAATCAACCGATCTAATAAGTTTGATCACAAACACATTATTCTCCTCATAAAGACGAGGCATAAATGAGGTTTTCGAACACGGGCACTGTTTCTACAATACATTTCGTCAGTAACGATTAGCGAGGTTAAGCAACGTTGGGTGCGATCATTATATAGATGGGTGACCGCTTAGTGGTATTTCATCTGAGCGTCTCTGTGCTTCAGAGGGCACGTAAAAAGTCGGTCCCGGTTGTTGTCAAATTGACAGCAGTTTTTAAGCCATGTCAGAGGTTGGCTAATAACCATACGAAAAGAAAGAAGAAGAAGTGTAGCATTCCTCCTGCCTTCTCCAAAGCACACCAATATGTTGCCGTACTTTAGTTATTATAAACATAGGTACGCTTTGAGTATGGTGGAACACAACAATCAACACAAAACGAACATAATGGGAATAACATTATGACCTAACCCGAAAAACGTAACAAACAACAACAAAAAAATATTAACACGGAACTGTAAAAACTGATAAATAGTTGGTAGTTCCGTCACATTATAAGTCATCCACCAAAATGTTAGGTATTCATAATAAGAGCTTGTGCTGCGAAGATCGTGACACGATAAATGGGAGTGAGAAATTTAATTCACTAGTCAGCACATTTTTAGTTGTATTACATCGCGAATTTTTTGAAAGTACCGTGTATAATTATGTATTTTCCCTACAAAACCATTAACTGCCCAATCTAGATAATGCGTGAAGTGTAACAAGATAAAATCTATATACCTATAATTTCTTGATGTTTTAAATTATCATTAACGTATCAATCCATCTACTTGCTTTCGTTTTCGAAAGCGTTTCCGTTACACCCAGTATAGTAAATGGTATACCTCAAGGTACTACTCTTGGTCCGTGATTACACTTGAAAAATAGTGCTACGAGTTTTAATAAAGACTTAAGGAATTAGATTTAAGCATCAGATTACCTCTAAATAATCAGCAATGTGTTCACAAGCTTCCTCCAGCTGGTTTTCATCTAATATGACATCAAACATATCATTGGGACATTGCGATAACTTCTCAGCCGCTACCATCTGAACTGATAAGTTCTTGCTTTGGCCCTTGCCTCGAGATTTAATCAGTCGTTGTAATACCTGAAAAATATAGTATTTATATGGTTGACTACCAAACCGAATATATTTTGTATAAATATATTCGGTTTGGTAGTCCAACAAAAAAACAAAAAACCAAAAGCAGCAGCAATTAGCAAATCAGATCTCCTGATTTGCTGATTGCTGCTGCTTTTTTGCCACTAAATCGATGTAGCAAGTCGATGATAGCTATGAGATTAAAATATAGTTTCTTAGAATCATCGTTAAAATCATCTTTATATTGTTATTATTATGGTTATGTTGCTTTTTTCGACGTAATAGCTTGCTGTCACAATCTTTTTAGGTAAAATATAAGCGGTCAGTATTGCGGTAGTAGCTATGTAGATCAATGATGTTGAGTATCTACCAAACGACATTCACTCTTTAGCTTGATCACGTGAAGCTATAGGTTAAAGCGGTTTTTACTATCTTTAATTTCTATTACAGTGTATATTTGGAAACAATTTCTAGAAATATTCTACCGACTGTTGTAAAATGTAGCTAAAGCTAGCAGCAGCTAGCAGCTTTGAAATATTTTATAGCCAAGACAATTGATTAATGGCGTACAAAATAACCTCACCTTGGGACTGGATATTTTGAGATACACAAGGGTAGGTGCGAGCGAAGTCTTCACCAGTTGCGATGGGTGATTAATTGTGTCACAATCTAACACAACTAGCTGAAGAGTTCGCGCCAACTCGAATATCCTCTCGATTTCAGCCTGGTGATATTCATATGCAAATGTTATACATAATATTCAAATATATATATTTATACATATATATATACATAATTAACAATAAGTCGCATCTTTTAATTTATAAAGCATTTCTAGAATAACTTGTTGTATCGAAACAATAACAAAAAGTAAATCAATATCTGCCCAATGCAACAAGTTACGTTAATATAGACATAAGCGCTTTAAAATACTGAAATTACAGAATAAATCTACTAATACCAATAATATGTTGATTGTGCTATCGATCATCCAATTAATAAAATTACGATTACATGCGTTTTAAATTTTAATAGGCAAATTGGTAATTATTTAGATTTCGACGTTATCATTGGCGAAGATGAAAACTTTATTTCCAATGAGATGATGACTTATGTATGCAGTAATTTTTTTCAGATCATAATTACCAAAATGCATTCGAATTGTTAACATTGACAGTTTGTAACACCGTTATTAAACTGAAACATTAATACGAATGTTTTCTAATATAAATCAAATTTTTTAAAGTAATTTCAATCGATAGCATGCAGTCCACTCCGTTTTGACTGGATTGATAAATAAAACAGGCTTTCTCATGAAGGCATGCTTGGTCCCATATTTTTATGAACGAGATAGTACAGGTAGATTTTTAATATACGTCAATTAAATTTATTGGTATAGAGGAAAAGCTAGCGCGGTGCCTGTTGACGCTGCTTAGTGGTATTATGTGTACTACGTATGTATCACTATGTACTCTGTGTGTGTCACTTAAATCTACAAAGTGGAAGTTATTAATCTCTCTGACTTCATAAAACATGGGAAGATATTAATGTTAACAGCATCCTAAATACCTGTTAGTTTCTAATCAAACATGATATTCAAAATGAGCATGTTTGGATCGAGAGAGCTATTATATTTAAAATTCTAAACACGATCTAATAATGGATCATTATGTAAATATATCATGAATGTATTTTAGCTTAGTATTAGTGTATCGAATGATAAAAAGCTACTGCTATGACACTATAAATGATACAATGTATTATACATTATAATACAATAATATGTTCCAACCAATTTTAAGGTATTGAACACGATAGATGGAAAATAAGTGACGAGAGTCACAAACGGTCCTTTAAGTAGCTATTAAAAATATTGAGGTCAAGGGGGCTTATAGGTTAGATTTTATAAAAAAAGGGGTCAGGTTAAAATAATATATTAAGTTTGTATCCAATACGAATAAAAGAAAGTCAACATTTTATATCAATTACAATTTTGGAGTATATTTTAATATTTTTGGTATTGTTGTAGTCAACCTTGTGTCCACAAGGCTCCTCATTCCAAACACGCCCAATTAAATCAACGTGCCTCAAACAACAACACCACAACTACCTACAAATCTGAACATTCGCACCTGGACCTCAGCTACACAGTTCCTGTTACCACCTCTCTCAACGAACGGTTTCTTTGGTGTGTTTACGTTTCGTTTGGCCAAGGAAATGTCAGCCGTGACTCTCGTGATGATGATCCTGCAACACGTCATACCTGCACTTCAGCGAGGCAAGTGGACCGCGAGTTGGAACGCTCCATGATGGCCCGTTTCGACGGGTTGTTGAGTAGAGAACGCTTGGCGAGAGATATGTCGGCCATCACGCGCGTTATTATTATCCTGCAATGTTAGTTTGTTGTGATTTTCGGTTAGTTATTAGTTTTTTAGTTGACATCGCCGAATTGCTGCAAAAAGATTTTCGATGCTCGAGCGTAGTTTGTTATTAAGTTTTGAATAAATCTATATTTTCTTTAAAACATTGCAAGTGTTTCGTATGTAAAGTGTATTATAATACATTTATTTTTAATTTAGTTTTAGAATTTTGTTAGTCTATTTAGTAAAGTGAATAAAAATGTATTCGTTGTTTTGCAGAAAAACAACACCAAATTAAAATCTTTGACATCGCCAATTACAAATGCCAATGAATATTTCCGATTAGAATACCGTTTAGTCGACATACCAACAAGTACCTTTTTCACGTTTATCTTCTCAATTATAACTTGTTATATAACACTATAATGAAGAAGGTAAATTAGTTTAAAACACATCATTTACAAATGCCAAATCATCAATGATTAAAATTCTTCATTTATAAATTCCCTCTGACGAGCATTCGCCGAAATAGGCTCACCTGCCTTCGAAGCGTCTCTTGAGAAAGTCAAACAGTGCCTTCTGCATCATGTCTGTAACCTCATACCCCTTGAGGCTAGGTCCAACCAGTACGACAGGGCGCATTGAAGGGACTACATCGTACGGAGTACACGCTTCTGCCTTCTTGAAGAACGGCTTACGTTTTTCTTTGCCTCCAGCTGCGCCCGCCCCGCGGCCTCGACCTTGCCCATCTGATTCTTCACCTGTAATTGAGAAGAAATAGTTGGTGTCATGAAGTCGAAAAATTGTTGTAGATCATCCCGTGATCTACATTTAAGTAGTCTGAAATTTTATATAGGGATGTCAAACAAACGACAATCGTACTGCATTTTAAACATCCAGGAGATTGGCGTTTCAAGTCTTTAAACATGCTTTCCACTTCCACAGGATTAGAGATAAAAGTAATATCATTACAAGGATCACAGCCATTCTCATTTGCAATACAAATATTTTTTTTAAAGTATTTCATTCCAGGTAAAAACATACATCCTACAGCGGCAAATGTTTTCTACCATACTCCAAATAATGCCTTTAAAGCACATCCCAAAGCTCACAACGTACAAAAAGTCATGGCAATAAATATTATTTATTAATATTGTGGGCGAATAACAGAGAAATATTTTTTCTATTTAGTAACTTTTAAATCGACGATTTTACCCTTGAACATCAAAAGCATTTCTTCAGCTGATATTGTTTTCAGTAATATAATAATAATATAAATATATATTAGGTAGCTAACGTTCCTGTAAATACACCAAGAAATATTAAATAAAGAAATATTAAACAAGAAAATACTACGAAAAGGATTCATGCATAATATAATGGGTTATGGGATGAAAATGGTTTACGAGACGTTACAGGTTAGTAAACTATTGGGTAAACCCCAAACAAGATTCTGGGTGTCACTGTATCGGAAAATACGGATAGTAATAGTTACAGGAAATAAACAAGAATTTTACTAAATTAGGATACGTATAATTTAAATCATAGCGCTATTTTGAGGGGGATTAAAAGAAAGAAGTAAGAAACAAATTTAGATAAATTAATTGCGGATAGCGTTCGGTAACATCTAGTAATTAATAGAGGTGAAAATTTACAACATTTCCTGGTATCGAGCGATGGGTGTGCGAGCTTACCTCGATCAAATGATGTTACATCTGAAAATGTGGCAAACGTGAGTGCGAAATATACATTATTTAATGTATCGACTATTGCTCGCCAACTTTTTCGTCTATTCGACAAATTTTCAATTGAATCGGTAAAAACAATAGCATTTAATACATAGATATAAATAAAAAATGTCATTAAATTCACGTTATTAATAAATTAACCTTATTTATAAATTAAGAATTTAAATATTTATATTTAGACTAGTTACAAAGATTTTATAGATATTTTCTATTTTTGAACGATTAAAATATCAATTTAGTATACAAATAAATCAAAATACAGTCAATAATCGATACATTGTTTAATATAACCAGGAAATTTCAGCAAATCCCACCTACGTTCTGATGAGCCATGACACGTGATGATAGTACAAAGCAGTTATACATACCATACATAATAAGTATAAATTATTATTATTTAGTAATAAATAGGTATAATGCGATACCTTGACAATTGCGACCATTCGAAATTTTGTGCCAAAATCACAGCCAAAATTTTATTACTGTTCATCTATTAATAAGTACGTCTAAACTACAAAGTAAATAAATAAATCAAATAATATAAATTAAATTATTTATTGGCCAAATAAAAATAAATTAATATATATAAACATAAAACATAAAACTTAATATCGAGATCAACAATTAACAGTAAATAAAATAATTACAGAAGAGGAAAGTAAGTAAATTTTGTTATAATATTTACAACGATAATGCCAATTTGTAACATCGAATCACGACTACACATCAAAACCGTCCTGCTATTTTATATTTTTGTTACATTTAGTTTAATTTTGTTAAAGGGCAATTATTTCGTTTCAGCAGTCCAATGTTAGAAAGAGCAAGACGATATTATAGTATAGGAAGAGAGACAAACAACTGCGTTGTACGTAACAGACACCAGATAAAATGACATACTCTTAAAGTATAATAATTTTGTATACTTCCTTTTCTGAGAGGCAATTAAATATTAAGTAAGATACAAAAGTACAAAAACCAATATTGTGGTTTTTATCGATGAATAGAGCATTAATGACGGTGACGATGATTCATCAGTTATCACCACAGATACCAATGTTTAAATTAATTATTTATAAATTGTATTTGTGAAAAACTACGAAGGTGACATGTATTTGCAAGAGATACCTAATGAAATAGATATGACACTTGAGATTTAATTAATAATAATAATATCCGTCCCACTTTAGATTGAAACTCTTGATAGGCCTCTTCGCGTTGGTCCCATATGCCCGTGTAAACCTACCAAAGGGGTATTTTTATAACACTAATAATATTAAATCTTTATTACCAATTTAATAATTTTACTTAAAGTGCAGTATATTTATTGAATTACTTAGATTTCCTATATTTGTAATTATGTCTTTAATATTATATTATTGAATTCAGTATGTCTTTTTACCTTGTGTATGACAAAGCTTTCGGCAGGTGGTCACTTTTATTAACAACATCTCAATAAAATTTAACAAATCATCCAAAACAGATCTATTCCAAGCAGTTCTATTGTAGATATTTTGTATTTATTAGTATTGGGATGTTGTTCACCTTAGCTATAAAAACTGGGCTATATGATAAGACACAGAATTATTTTTTAGAAATTGATAGTAAGCCTCAGGTTTCATAGCTCTAACAAAGCATCACCTCTAATTTTCCACAGCTATCGCAATCATTCATCAATAGGTACTTCAAATTATAAAAAATATAAGTCACACATCTGTCTGCGAAATATTGATATAGACTTTAATTGAGACGAAGAGTAGAAAGGTGAAATAAAAATAGTGAAGCCACAGTACTACAAGATATATAAAAAGTGAACATGCTTGAGTAGCACTTGCTAAATACAATAGAAGTTCCATCCTTTCTACTTAGCACTGCTCATAGCGCCTGTAGTAAGGAAAGTACCAGATTTATCCTCGAACATAAGCATTGATCCACACCTGATACGTTTGAATTTGAAATACCAAAAATTGAATCGATAGCTGTCAAAAACCGAGAGCACGTGACCGTAAAGTGTATTGCAACATGTGATGGCTATGAGATATGCATGACGTACCGGGCGTGGGGGGAGTGCTACCTCTGGAGAGCGGCGGGGCGGGCGCGTGTGGGCCGTGCGGGGCGGCGGAGGGGGGGCGCGGGTAGCGGCGCACGCCCATGCCCGTGCGCACCGCCTCCAGCTTCACCGGGGACGGGATGAAGCCGATGTCGCACCCCTCCTTCACGAGCCGCCCGATCCACCAGTTGTTGTCGTACTTCTCCTGCGAAGTCATCCAGAAGTAGGGAATCAGAGATAAATAAAGTAACTAAGTTCGCAGATAAACATTCGGCTTGTCTGATAATCAGCAGACATCTTGTCTATGGAAGCTAGCGATTAACCAAGTCATAGCTAGCATGGCAAAGATCAATAGTCCACCCGTTTACAGCACCTATCTATCACAGGAATCCAACAGAGAGTTATTTGGCTATCTTCTGTGGGGTGGAGGTTTAATCCTAGATGGTTTGTGCCACGTTTGAGTGACAATAGTGGCCGATTTTGCCAATTTCCAGCTCTTTTCTCGTTATTTAAAATCTCCTCTCAAAATATTTGGTGAATTTTAATGTGATATTCACTGACATATCATCCTGCATAATTATTTGGTATTCAGGCTATTGCCAGGAATATTAAGGTTTAACGTAAAGTACACTAGAAAATAGTCTGATAACGATCAAGACTTACCAATACCGAAAACCAAAAACATATTGACTAATAAACAGTGATGTGCACAAGACTTGTGTTTGTAACCTATAAAACCACTGAAGACTAAGCAGCGATAGACTAGTGGGAGACCGCGGGACTGCCACGCAGAGGTTCGATCGCAAGGCTAGCATCTTAGGATTTTCGAAGTTATGTGCATATTAAAACAGTTAATTATAGCTTGCTTTAACTCTGAAGGAAAACATCGTGATGAAACCTGCATGTCTGAGAGTTCTCTGTAATGTTCTTAAAGATATGTGAAGTCTGCCAAACCGCACTGGGCCAGCGTGTTGGTGTACGGCCTAACCCTTCTCACACTCAGAAGAGGCCCGTACCCAGCAGTGGGACAGTTTAATACAGGGCTGACATTATAAAATCTACTGATGTTATCCCACTTATAACAAAAGTATTTCGATGTGCAGGTAAGATTTATAGAAATATTAAAGACAAACAATCAAGAATTATAATACCAGTGTTAGCCTATTGGGTGACCGTTGGATTGCTGTGAAGACGTCTAGAGTTTGATCCCGAGGCACTCACCTTTGTATTTTCTAAGTAATGTAATAATAATAATAATAATATTCTACCACATACACACAACACCATCAAGCCCAAACTAAGCAGAGCTTGTACTATGAGTACTAGACAATGGATAAACATACATATATATACTTTTTTTTTTGTAAATACATACATACATATTATACAAAGAAACACCCAGAGCAAGACAAACATTCATGTTCATGCACACAAATGTTTGACTTGTGTGGGAATCGAACCCGTAACAGTCGGTTACACTAGCCACTACGCCATCGAGGCTGACAAATAATGTGCGTATTAAATAGTTATTTATCCTCGCTTTGACGGTGAAGGAAAAATTCGTGAAGAATCCTGTATGTCCGAGAGGTTTCCATAATAATCTTGAAGATATTGTGAGGTCTGCCAACTCACACTGGACCAGTGTGTTACATTATAACCTAATCCCTCTCATACTGAGAAGGGAGCTTATCAGCGGGACAGTTTATATACAAGGCTGATATTATATTATATTAAATTTTTCAAGAATTCTAGTAAACATTTAACTTCTTGGAAACATAAAATCCAGTGCCACTTATCTATTCGATCAGCAGCTATTATATTACAAATCGTTTTAATACCCGCGATGTCTCAAGGACCAGTTAATGATAACGCTAATGAAAATACCCATAATACAACGGTTTACCTTGATGTGGAGATAGTCGCGCACCTCGAAGGAGATGGCGCTACCGTGCACGGGCGAGTCGTCGTCGAGCGTGCCATCGTACGATACATTGGTGCGCACGGCGAACGCCACTGGCTTCGACTGGAACATGTACAATAATAGATTAAATATTTTAATTTATTATTATAAAATGGACAACATAACAGTATACACCAAATCGTTGTACAAGTTAAAACTTATATCTAACATTATTACCAGACATAATATATAAATTATTATTATATCTGAGTATAATAAAAGATTCATAACATAGTAATTAACTAAACATCCATCATCTCACAAAATCTTAAACAGCTACGACACATATCCATCCATCCCAAAGCAAATAGATCATACTCCGATTCTGATGTCAGATGCTTCTAATTAAAAATCCGATTTAATAAGGTTAGAGCTCGAACAAGGAGCGAGTTGGCATGCGCCACTGTACGTGCAAAAGGCACAGCTAGTAACTGGACTTTGTGTGGTCTAAGTTGTATCTTGTATATATTCTGCAATATTAATAGAACTCAAACAAGTACCCGGCAGAATCATTTTTTACCCGACTACGGTGCTGTAACAGATGAGCTTAACAGCCATCGTTCCAGTTACATTACATTAAATAAATAAAATGCATTTATTGACACAAAGACCACTTACATTTTGTTTTTATGAGTATTACAACTCTATAAATAATAACGATTCAAATGAAGACTAATGTCTAAACTCGGCCGAGCACAAGCTCGGCTAAAGTTCAAACTTTAGACGTTAGTTCCTTCTCGACTTCGAGTAACATAATTATCAGATGTGTGCACTAATACCATTACACAAAGTAAACACAGTTTAAACTTAAAATTGAAGACAGTACATACATAAAATATTTTGAGGGTAATTTTAACTGTCATGTCATTTGATTGATACTAGACATTTTGTCCTAACACCGTCGTCGTATGTATGACAAAGCAAATAGTTCGACCACTAATTGTATGCAATTCCGATATCTTAAAAAACAAAATATTTTAACACATATTGTTTACTCATCCTAATTATTAGATATTTTGTTACTTGTTAATATGAAGTATCTTGAATTTATTAATTGTGTTATACGAGTAGGTATAATTAGGTAATTGTAACTTCTTCTCTCTTAGCCTTTATTATTCCCAAGTCACTTGGGGTCGGCTTTTCTGGTCTAACCTGGATTTGACTGGATATCAGTTTTTACACGGAGCGGCTGCCACCTGATCTCCGCAACCCGAAGGCTAACGATACCCTAAGGCTAGACCAGTATCAGGATATTAGAGGGTACTGACTTTTCCAATAACGACTGCCATAGATGTTTATGGCAGCCGGGACCAACGGCTTAACGTGCTCTCCGAGGCACGGAGCAGGCGATAATTGTCAATCAATACGCACATAATTTCGATAAGTCATATAACTTCCGAAAGTCATAGGTGCGCGGCGTGGGTTCGAACCCGAGACCCTTAGCATTGCAGTTTATTGGTCTCCCCACTGAGCTATCGCTGCTTTAATGATTAATTATATTAATTAGGTAATTGTAACTATTGTAACTAATTATCTGAATCTACTAGAGGGACAATTAAGAACTTTACCGCACTGCAGCAAATAGATTCTCAACATCCGCGTATATTGTTTTGAGTTCAGCCAAGTAATTCTTTTTTTAAATAATTTTTTATTCGAGGGTTGTATTTATTATTATTTTGTTTAATTTATTATACAGCATTGGACCTATTAACACTAAAATTTATTGATATAGGATGTGTTGCACAGAACTGTAGAGCATACTTGACCTAAATTATTATTTTTTGATATTATTTTATGGTTATATTGGGTCATTATTGTTTTTTAATAAATAGCTACCTAACAGTCAAGACACCACAATATAAGAAAAATTGGTGGTTGGATACCTAAATGGTTCATCATAACTTTGAGTAAAGCTCGCTGTGCTCGATTAAGTTTTATAATATGGGTTTTACATGCTCCTGCCAACGACGTGATACAATATGATAGAATTGATAGATCAAGTGCATAATAATACAGTTTTGATTAATTTTACATCAGTGAAATTCCTCAGTTTTCTAGATATGTATATCAGTTTTCTTATTCTACTTGTTAGTAGTTCTATATAAGAGCACCAAGTTACTTTTTCGTCAAGGGATCTTACGGCATTTAAGATTGATGTGCAAGGGAGCGGAGGGCGAGATACTATAATCCTGACCTCTGCATACTTCGACTACATGGACAAGGAAATAGTATCTAGACAGATAAAGGACCTTGTTGAATATGGCAGCCGGGAGAACTTGGACATGATACTGGGGAGCGATGTCAACACACACCACACAGTCTGGGGGAGCACGGATGTGAATATAAGAGGGTAAAAACTACTGGAGTAAGTGATAAATACCTCTTTACAAATTCTAAATAAGGGAAACAGGCCAACGTTCGCTGACTGTAGGCGAGCAGAGGTAATTGACATCACGTTAGCCTCCAACAGGGCTAGCACTAAGATTGTCGAGTGGCATGTGTCTGATGAGATTACCTTGTCAGATCATAATTACATATGCTTCAAGTACAGGACGGTTGGTTTCAGCTCCTACAGCACGCAGAAGGAATCTCAGAAATACGGACTGGAACTCCTTTAGGAGTGACCTCAGAATAGATTTGGAGGATTCCAAGGGTAAGCTCAATTCTATATTAGACATCGAGTTTACAGCAGACAAATTGGTCCAGTCTGTGAATACGGCCTAGACATACAACTACCCTGAGAGGGAACTTAGGCCCAAAAGGGTACCGTGGTAGACGCCAGAGTTGGTCAAGCTGCGGCTAGAAACCAGACGAGCGTTTAACAATGCTAGGACCAGCAGGGACTACAGCGGTTACGCTCGTTGTTTGATCAACTACAACAAAGCTGTACGGAAAGCCAAACAGAAGGCTTGGAGAGCACACTATGAAAACATCAGTACCAGTCCTGAAGGAATGTGGCTCTCCAAAGCTATCTCGACTGTCAGAGCACACCCATTGACAACCATTAAGGATGGTAATGGGCAGCGAACAGGGTCTGGTAAGGAGACACTAGCAATGATGCTAAACACACACTTTCCAGACTGTAAGATAATAGAAAAGGAGCAGGAGAACCAGGTTAGCCTGGTTGAACTAAGCTATCGTACAACTAAAGCAGATTGGGACACTGCTAGGAAGGTAGTGGATGAAGGGAAGGTCGGCTGAGCTCTAAATGGTTTTCAACCATTCAATTCACCTAGCCCAGACATGGTTTATCCCATCATCCTACAACAGGGAGCTGCACTCTTGGTTCCACATTTATGCAGACTATACAGTGCCTGTATAGCTTTTGGATACATTTCAAAGATATGGAAGCGTGTTGTCATTTACGTACCGAAACCGGGCAAAGCGGACTACGAAGAAGCCAAGGCATACAAACCTATCAGTTTTGAGTCGTTCTTCTTGAAAGCCCTGGAGAAGTTAGTAGATAGACATGTCAGGGAGTGAGCATTATGGAAATTTCCCCTCCACAGGCTACAATGTGCCTACCAGCCGGGAAAATCCACTACACTACATTACACTACATTTTGTGGTAAATAAGGCAGAACATGCATAACATAACCGGAAAGTATGCATTGCTGCATTCCTGGATATTGAGGGAACTTTCGATCGGACAACCTTTGATGCCATTAGTGTGGCATCGGCAAATCACGGCATAGAGCCAACCATTTGCAAGTGGATCGATTGTATGCTCAGGGGTAGAATCATTAGGTTTGATTTGTTGGAAGATAAAAAGTATGCTACGACAACCAAGGGCTGCCCTCAGGGTGGAGTACTCTCACCACTTTTATGGTGCTTGGTAGTCAATTCACTCTTAGAGCAACTCAACAAAGGACCATACTTAACAGTCGGATATGCTGATGACTTGGTGATACTCTTCAATGGAAAGTTCCAGAGCCCGGTATCTAGTTAAATATAGAAAACCAAAACCATTTTTCCACCCTAATTATGGTGGAAAAAATGGTGCAGTAACAATCATTTATCGATCAACCCAGAGAAAACTACTGTCGTGCCGTATACTAGGAAGAGGGATCTGAAAGGGTTGGGTTATCTCCAATTTTGTGTGTCGAATTACCGGCATGTTGACGCTCCACAGTCCATGCACAGATAATCTATGTAGCGCCTTTATCGCCTCTGACTCCACAACAATGTGTAGCGCCGTTAGATCCGGCAGGACCTCTAACGCTGCCGTTGGCGTGGTCAAGAACGCCCCTGTTACAGCCATGCAGGTTAATCGCTGCACCATCGAGAGCGCGTTCCTGCATGTTGCTAGTTTAGTTCTTGGCCACCAGATGCTTGCATACGTGAGTATGGGTCTTATCATCATCGTGTATAGCCATTTGATGACATTGGGCTTTAGCCCCCAGGTCTTACCTTAAGTAGAACGAATCATGCCGAAGACCCGCTAGGCCTTCTCTATGACTTTGTCTACATGTGGTTTCCACGTTAATTTGCTATCTAAGGTCATGCCTAGATACTTCACCTCCGTGGACCATTGTAACTGCGTACCATACATGGAGAGAGTTCCCAACCCTGTCAGATCCCTCTTCCTAGTAAACAGCACGACAGTAGTTTTCTCTGGAAGAACACAGACAGACTGGTATGGGTTCCAGGGCATGCAGGGGTGCAGGGCAATGAGGAGGCTGATTAATTAAAGAAAAGTCAAAAAGGGTTCGGAGCAATTGGTTCCGAGCCATTCGTGGGACTCTCTGAGAGCACTGTCAAGGCAGCTTTTAATGCACATGTCAATGATAAACACAGGCTGGAGTGGATGGCCCTTAGGGATCTGGAACACTGCAAGAAATTAATTGCAGACAGAGCCACAGGCTTCACCCGAAAATTCTGCGGGTATAACAAGAGCCAAATGCGCCTGCTCACAGGAGCGTTCACTGACCATTTTGGCACCAACGACTTCCTGTGCAGATTGAGATTGGCACACAATTCGATCTGCAGAGCCTGTGGTGAACAGGACGAGTCCATATCGCACCTACTGTGTGAATGTGACGTGTTGGCTGGATTGAGGATGGGTCTGATGGGATTGGCATATCCAAACCCTGAAGACTTCAGGCTTCTCCCTCTGAAGTGTACGCTGCAGCTGATGCAGTACATTCATAAGGAGATAGCTAAGGGTTAAACCTTGGGGCCGACACAAAAGAAACCACCGGGTCGAAGTGTCGCCGGTCTGTATTGACTGGCCCCCACATAAGATAGGATAAGATACTTTTTCGTCAAGTAAAATGCTAAGATACTTAACTAGACTGTCTTGCAATGACAATGACAGAAGTATGAAGTAAGTATTGTGTTTTCGCAAGAATAAATCTGCAATTTAAGGTATTTGGTGGGTTTTAGAATTATTCCCGTGTTAGCAAAGGTTATAAAAAAATAGGTTATAAACTATGGTATTTTTTATAATATTTAAGATAAAAAATTATTGGTAACTAATTTCAGTATTGTTGGGCGACCCGACCGCCACTGGGCAAATTTCTTTATCTCTTCCCAAGTTTTGCCATATAAAATTAAAGCCGTGTCATCAGCAAAAGAAAATATTTTGCAATTTTGTAATTAACTATATAATTTAATATAAACTATCAAATTTAACTATATGTAGATTCTATGCTAGCAGCGTGGAATCTACACATTTTATAAGGTTGCTGACACAAAAGCAATTACACAATACAATATTTTCTTGAACTTCTCGTTTTTATTGAGGTATACAAAAATTTGTACTGACCCGTGCCTTGTCAAGCTGTGAGAGAGCCTGCGCTTCCTTCTCGCGGCGCAGCGTCTCTTTGTCGTCGTCAATCGACAGCTCCGACGATGGCTGGGAATAGTTCGAATCCGCTGAGCCCTGTAAAACCACAACAAGCACCGTTAATACATATAAATCTTCAAAGTTTATACAAATTTATGTGTAATTCACGATCACGCATGTAGTTTAATTGTGTAAGTAATTCTGAAATTGTGTTTGCGATAAATAATTTGGTCTGCTTTCAAATTACACATATAAGACGTGAGCTATGAGCACTGATTAATTGCAAAGACATTAGGTAATATGCTTATAAAACTTGCTATGTTATGTAAAAAATTCGTATCAGGAAAATTTATCAACCATAATGATTATAATGGCCTTAATATTTCAGACGAAAATGGTTCAGATTTCACGTTATATTAAAATCTTCGTCTTAGTAGCCCTGTAGATGATGATAAAAACAATTTCATACTGATTTTTAATCACATGTACTTTTACAGTACCTTTGATTTGCCGGCGTTTAGTTATGTCACTGGTTGACACTGGGGTGACAGGTTATATTTAACGTGGGGTCAGGGGAATCACTCCCTTAATGTGTCAAGTCAACCCGTGACAGCGGCCGGTGGAATTTGACCGAAATACCGGAAATCAATTCTTTTACTTTACCACTTTACATAATTACGTGTGCTATTTTTCTTTGTGTTCCCTGGTCATCCAACGCCAATTGCCTCGACGGTTCATTTAAGAAGTGAAAATAGCAACATAGTTAATAATATCGTCTCTTGACTATTGCGATTACCCAAAGTTAATGGATTGCCTTCTAATTTCATATCATTTAATAGGTCAGCATCAGTTAATGCTTTGTTATATCAACAGGGATTTGGGCCGCACATAATTAAAATTTACAATTCAAGGGTAAATCAATTTTTGTAATTCTTGTTTCTATTGTAGCGGAGGTGTCCACTGGTTAAAACAGTTCGTCTTTGTGCCTTTGTAATAAACAATCTTTTGTCGGTTGTATACAAATGGTCTCGTTGAACTAGATCGTCTATCCATCTGGGATCTATTCATCTATTGGGAAACGTCCAACTATATTAAATTAAATACTGCAACTTTTAAACTTATTGCGGACTTGTAGTTTAAGTCCGGCATTTTGGCTCATAAAATGTTTTTAAAACAAACAAATAGTGCTATTTCAGATCTACGATTCTTAGTACTATTCTTGACTTGAAGGCCGGCATTGACTACAATTTAAGCCAATGCAACATTTTAGGTTAGTACCTAACAATTGTTTGTTACTAAGGTATTTGTGTTCATTGTAACATTTAAAATCGCAAGTTTTAATGTTCACAACAATGTTATGTTTTACGACAACAAGCGCAAAATCAATAAATATACATTTAATTGTTTTGTAACAATGACATTTATTGTTTGCATACATTTCTAATGTATTTTATGCATACGTACAAACTTTTGTGATCTAACTGGAAATACAGCATAAACGCAATAAGAAGGAACCCTCCGTTATTTAAGTAAGAACATATTCGAAATCACTTTAAGAAGTTGAGACATATTTTATTAGTGTGAATAATGGTAGGTATAAATATATGAACATACGAATAAAAAAGCCCACGGCACCGTTGTTAATTTTTTTGTGACGATACCATTGAGCCTTGCCCAGGGTTTAATACCATCTGATAGGATATCGGCGTAAGAGTAGTAAAAATATGCCTGCGTTTTACCTGGAGTGCCAGCGGCTTACATACCTACTTTCACCAAATATCATTCTCTTATTCTTGTTTAATGCCTTGACCTCAAAGTCCGTAATACGCAAGTGATACTTCTGATACATAAAGCAATCAGAGGCTAGAAAAACATTTACAATCAAGAGAGCTACTTTTAATAAAATATTAATTTTAAATTTAATAGTAGTAGCATTACTTAGAGCAACGATAAAGAAAACATGTGCTGTATATAAATGAATTGATAAATTAAATTACTTCCAACCTACTCAAATTGACACAAAACAACCCTTACTCCCTGACACAGTCTCCTGCGGATGACTGTTGCGATAGTCTGTCTCACATTTTCCGAGAGGATTCCCTAATTTCTGTCAATGTCTCGGGAGCAGGCTAGGGAGTTTAAAGCACGTTTTAAACCATCCCATGCGAGTAAAGCCGGTTGTGTCAGTAAAGCAATGAACTGAGATGTTGAACTTCCGGAGATTATTGTTCACATGTCGATCTCCATCTGTCGGCGCATTGTCGTTCGTCAACGAACACAAATTACCCTCCGTAAGTCTTTCGGAACGGTTTGACCATCGATAACATATGATGTACTTTAGGCCATTCATCAATCATTACGACCCCTCCTAACTACGTTGACTTGTCACCTTGCTGCTGCATCGTAACAGCCACAGTTCTTTGTCTCTTTGTATCCCCGGCTTTCTCCAGTCACGAACACCTCGTTTATTAGGAAGTGTTCCGTTCTTGTTTCGGCAGCCAAAAAGCAATATTATATATATATTTTGACCTCATCTGACCGATTATAATCTACTTCGTTTTCGTTGTACATTATTCAAAAGTGCTTTCCAAGATATTTTTGCTTATAATCTAAAGTGGTCTTAGATGTTCTATGAGGTTTGAGTGCTAATATCACATCTGGTTGCAACTCGTAACTGTAATGTAAGATTTGTGGCTTTTCATTAATGAATTTCACAATTTGATGTAATGCTTTTGAACTTTGTCAAGGGCAATGGAGCGACCACTGCCCTTGACTTCCAAACGAATGTGTTATTCTCTTTACAGAGATTGGCAAGATGATCAGTATGCTCGTTTGAAGAGATATAAACTATACGTGTTGTTCTCGCTCATAGAACATCCTTCTACTTGTGAAGCTACGAAACTAAATTATAGTTTCGTAGCATTATTTAATACGATTAACTTCTTTATCAAACTATAAAAAACCTTTGATATTTTAGTTTAACTACAAAATTTTGTAAATTTCAAGAACCATTTGGTCTTTGTTGGTTTTCTGAACATACTACAATTAGAAAACAACAAAATACGAAGAAATATTACACATTAACCTTATTTTTAAAAGGATTATTGTAATAATGTAATCTATGTAAAAATATTTGAACTTGTCATAGTGATTGCAATATTTTTTGATGATGGCAGATGTGCTATGCGATATTCAAATAAATCGAATACGTCACAGTCAAGATGATTAATGAATCATCTTCTTCTGATTTGTTTTATCTACATGTGCTTCCTAAGAAATCAAGGCTCTATTATTTATTTTATTCGAATACGTTTTTATTTTGATAGCGGTTAACTTACTCCATATTGGTTTGGAAAACCAGGAAAATTCGTTTTCATAATTTATCAAGTTTTCTAGAATTATTATTGCGTGGAAGAAATATCAGTTTAAATATATGTACATAATATATTCATAACTATTATATAGAAGGTCAAATCTGAAATATTGCTTATAATTGTCACCGGCATATTACTCAGTACTTACTTTGAGTCATATATTGCATATTTCAGACAGCCCAACATATTTTTGCTACTCTTTTCGTCCTATTGAAAGGTCTAGTATGCAAAATTTTAACCATTTCGGTCTATTTGTTGCAAATAGTGATTGAGTTATTTATTAATACCAACTTATTCCGACTTATTTTATACATTTCTTTTATTTAATTACGAAGTCAAAAGTTATCGATTAAATTAACTATTTTTGACTTCATAATACCGTCATTACTTCACACCTCATATTATGTACCATACGGAGATGTAGGATCTTATTAAGAAAATTTAAATGTATTGAAATCAAATCACTTTCCTTATGACATGCATAAATGAATTTCTTTTCTTTTAATTGTAAACCAAAACTGCCAGTTATAGACTCGCAATCCATAAGTAGCGCAAATATTTTGGCACGGGGCGACCGCTTCGCTGCGCGCGCATGCCCGCAGCGTCTTGCATCAATAATGCAGTTAGTTTAACTACACTTCCTTCTTTCGAACACTCTGCATTAATTTAAATTTGATTTCGGAATTTGAAATATAATATGAGAAAAGAAGAAAAGAGAAAATGAAAACGGAATATATTTTTAATAAGGCTTCCTGATTTAAATTCCATCGGTCTCGAAGGAACATCACTTATCTTCTTACGCATTTGAAGTACTCATAATTAAACTTCAAGATAATTATTTGTTAGTATCATGAAATAAATTGTGGGTTGTTTCATGATTATCTGAAAAGAATACATGGAGATATTCTTAAGAAAACACTTAAAGGTACGGTAGGTAATAACACAATATTTTATAACTCTTACAAAAATACTTATCGTTATAGACATCGCATATGTTGCTGAATAACGATAGACTGAGGACAACACAGTGGTCAAGCACATATATTTCTTCAGCTCAAAATAATAGAAAATACTAAAGGTGTCTTACCAAGGGCTTGTAGTTTGTCATTGGTCGATGGTGAGACGTGCCGACTGCATGCAATGCGAGACACACAAACAGATAAGAAATCAGACAGACATGCTTGGAACTGGGTCCTGCTGGCCACATTTGAATTTAATAATAACTTTTTCGAACACCATTTAAGTGAATAAAAAAAGTTATATATCAGGCATGGCAGATACAACGCTCAATTTCAAAATTCAAAGTAAAGTAGTCTAGAATACAGGGTGTATTTTTTTATTAGCATCATTAAAATTTCTGCCAGTTATTTAATGGTTTCGTAAAGGTATTATTTAAATTCAGTCACTGTATGGTTTCCGATCTGTGGCACAGAGAGCAGGTACACAAAGTAACGTTGGCATACAATCTATAAAAATAAAATAAAAACCATTAGGTTCATGCTGTCAATCTTGTTGTGTATTAGGTTTGTGACACAGGTCTTAAGTCACGGTCAGTGTAAAAATTTTGACACATCTTTTATTATAATTTAGATTTTTAGAAATATATCAACATTATTATTATAGCCAATATTTACACCAATTTTATTATAGCCAATTTCAATGTAATGTCACTGTTGAAGTAAAATAAATAAAATAAATAAAAAAATGAATTTTAGAAATTATAAGCATAAAAGAACAGAATAGTGTTTTAAAAATAAAATATAACACAGTCAATTACAAAAGATATACCAAGAAATACATAAAATAATATTAGAAATAGTTTATCACCACAGTAGATATTTATGTATGTATGTATGTGAGTCTAACTACAAATGGGATGAAACTACAAGACCAGCATGTTAAACTAAAAGCGTTAACCAAATTACACAAACTAAATACTACAGACGACGCTCACCTTAGGCAAAGCTTCCAAAAATATAAGAAAACAAAAAAATCGTCTTCACACTTACAAACATTTTATATACAAACTACAAGACGAACAGTACTTTAACTAATTCCTAAATAAAATTTTCTTTGTTATCTGTATTTAATTCAAATTAACAACTGTCGTAAAATAAAACACCTATAACTTTTTCATTCACAGGCCGAGGTATTAAAGCTCATTCAGCCAAGGAAGAAGTCTTTATCTGCCCGACATTGATCAAGGCTTGAATAACACTGGCAGCGCGGTTTCGGCGGCAGACTGGCGGGTCGAAGGCGTGACGTCATTGCCCTGTTCACCCCCTACCACCTCCCACCCCCACCGGCTCGATAACCCCCGCTGTGCATACTTTACGCCCTTGTTTTTGGGGCAGCGCCAGTGGAAGGAGATTTTTTATTTATATCAAACCAGTTTCGGCTAGCTTTACTCTGTTTGTATAAGGTATTTTTTATTATTGCGGATTTCGTGTCCAACTTGGCTCGCATGTTGTTAAAGAGGGTTGAGGTCACGCTGGCTGATAATAAAAATATGTACAAAACATCGTTAAGAGCTTTCAAAATAGAAAGTACATAACTTTCCAACAAGCAGTTAAGTTCAATCCTTAAGAGGAAACACTAAGGGCAAGAGAATTAAGAAATAGGTATTTGTAAAATCTATTGCTGTCGCGCAGTGCCCGCAGAAAACGATAGAGACAACTGCAGCTTGGACCGAAAATACCTATTAAAAGTACACAAAATCAACGTTTCGTACTCCCCTGATTCCTTCTCCAAAACATGACCGATTTAACAACGTTTTTCATTAAAAATTAAAGAAAGGCTTGGCCGTGTTCCTATGTTTTCTGTTCCTGGCATTATCCAGGGAGGAAACAGGGGACTACGTTTGTATGGAAAAACGGCCTTTGTGTTTCCTCTTAATATTACAGACTAAAAGTATTGGATGGTATTATGTAGATATTTTGGCATCAACATATTTAAACTCAGAAAGCCTATACTTAACAC
Organism: Catocala fraxini; assembly: GCA_930367265.1. Classification (NCBI taxonomy): domain Eukaryota; kingdom Metazoa; phylum Arthropoda; class Insecta; order Lepidoptera; family Erebidae; genus Catocala; species Catocala fraxini. The sequence continues at coordinate 21,330,160 of OV884029.1, forward strand.
AGACAAATCCGTTGAATAGATACCACTCAGGATTGCATGACGTGCAGACTATAACCGTGATCTGTTTTATTGGTCTATTTCTGTTTGAAATAGTCTAACGCTTCAAGTGGATGCTATTCACGTATAAAGCTATAGAGAGGGATATCAAAATATCCGATGTCTGTAAGAATCGAATTGTAAAAAAATTTATTATACAACAGGATTATGAAAAGAAACTTTGGAAAATGGCTTTGGAGGTCTCCGGGTATATTGCACCTACGTTATTGTATATATTTACAGACGAACAGTAAGAGCGTCAATAAAATACATATACACTCCAAATCTACATACTGAATACTTCATGTCAAGTTTTGATTTTGTGGGACATATAATGGACGTCATTATCGTCGATCGTATTTTGTCGCTCTGCCTAACATTTTTGGGCATCAAATATTTTGATGATGACATCTTAAGTCTGGAGATTCTGGATAACGTTAGTTTAGGCCACTAGGAAATAAGACAAGTAATTTTAGATCATATGCGCATATTTATAAGCATGGTATCGGAATCTCAAATACTAGTAATCAATAATTAAATGTTCTTATTTTTATTCCTTGACTTATTACTGTTGGTACAACATCGCATTATTTCTTTCGTAAATTTAACCTGTTATACGCTTGTATCACTTTATTTAATAAAGTACCTATAAGTATTACAGTCGGTAGCCTATAACTATATAGTCGTTGTGTCTGTTACACACCATGCATACTTAATCATCTTCTTGGATCGACTGCAAAAATTATATGTTGATAGGTATGATAATATGTATACATATGTTTAAAAAAAAATACATATATTTATGTTTATCCATTGTCTAGTAACCATAGTACAAGCTCTGCTAAGTTTGGGCTAGATGGTGTTGTATGTATGTGATAGAATATTATTATTATTATTATTATTAATATATTATATTTGAATGCCTGGCTCCTTAGCTAGTTAAATACTGGAGCCAGAGTACTCTCCTTGTCATAATCTACAACAATGCCAACATCAAAATAACATTTGCAGTTACTTTATTAAAATTGTCTTATACACTTTGTATACATTCTAAACTCCTACAGGAGTAATATGCAATACCCTTGTAAAATTAATATCATACAATTTTACATCTTGTCACTATAGAAACACCTCATCTAACGACTGGATCTAAGAATGATTCCAAAATCAAAACATGTAACAAGAGTAAGACAGATGTATAAGAAACGATTTGAAATTTTGTATTAAAATAAAGACAGAAACTAATTACTATATGAAATTACGAATACGAGAAAAATTCTCACTAATCAGGGCTATGTGACAGGATAAAAATAAAAATAATGAGTCAGATATTTTTAGCAGTTATAATATCGTTGATGTGTGACTAAGTGCATGTTTATTGACGTCATAAAAAAAATTACTATTGCTTGAAGTTTATGGTAACATACGATGGTCAATAAAAACTTCAAAGTAGAACAATTACTTTTCAAATCTCTCTATCTATTTTACAGTGACATTATAAACGATAGACAGACTTCAATCATTTTACTTCTCTAACAATATAGATATTTTAGTATTTCGTTTTTGTTTATTTAAGATAAACCATAGTGGCCTAAATACAGGCACTTGCATAGTACTTGCATTGGCCATTAAAAAATATAATCATGTTCTTTCCGCTATTAATACATACAGAGAACGAGATAACAAAATTGCAATAGTGCAAGACTTTTTCTTATGATAACCAATAAATAAAATACTGTTTATAACAGTGCTCAACTCATCTCTGAATTAGAATTTGCCTTTAATATTCTTAGAAGGACTGCAGTAACATCGTTCACATACTTGTAAGTACTCATAAGATAAGAAATATTATGAATATTATATCAGAATTATGTCAACCGTCTGCCAGACTAGTTTTATATGTTAGATGCTAATAAAATATGTGTATCTTACATTTATGTTCTAATCTCAAACTATTTAATACTAGTTAGATTGAAGATGCAAAAAGTTAATTAAATGAATCAAAATTACTTATCTTTTCGATAATTCTACTGCCTATTTTTAATAAGAAAAGTTCAGGAATAAATATTTGTTTTCAGTAAAATCATGTGTAGTAATCTAACGCGGCGTGTTTCAAGAAGATCGGTAAGTATAGAAGTATAATTATGACGCATGGATTGTACAAGATATACATGATTAGAAAAGGACTGTATCAATACGACAATTAAAAGAGAAGGCAACAGGGCACCATATAATACATTGACTCAAAATGATAAAGGATTGGAGATCGTTTTAACCACGGACAATAACATTTTGACATATTTTTCATAGAATGTGTGTCAAAAATGAACTGTTGTATAAGTAACACGACTCGTTTCTTGAATATAGTAACCGGGCCGCACACAACGCTAGTAATGAAAATAACATAAAATAGAATTACCTATTTAAGAAACGATTTGAAAAATATCTACTTTAATATCATTCATTAACAACACAATTTGGTGAAGAAAATATCTGATTAATCTAATATTTAATCAAAGCTTGAACAAGTCCAATAACTATTTAATGACATTGTTTAGGGTATGTATTATAATAACGCTTATATTATATACAAATATAATGTGCGTTATTGCGCTGGTCTATTAAATTCTCCTACGGCAATATAATGCACAACTTATTTGCAATGGCGGCATATACTGAATCGATTTTATCGACAAAGTTATTTATAATGTCCTTGACAGTATTATAGTCTTTTATTGCGACGTCCTATGTCAGCTAATGCTATTGTGTGCATGCTGTTCGAACCAAAGTAATAAAAGCGAATTAACATTTATCACGAGTAAAAATATCGTTATATTTATTGTAATATAGTTGCAGGAATGAAAGTATGGATACCAAAATTATATTATTATCCCAGAATGTTAAAATAATATCTTAATAAATATGGTTTGAAACGTGTTTCACACTGAGCTTTTCCTAATTGGTCAATTAGATAATCTTACATTTAGATTATCTCAACTGAGACGAGTTTTTGAGTTTACTTGAACGATGACAAGTTTGTATAGAATAATAATATGAATGATGATAAGCATGTCAGGTAACACAATTCACCGCAATTTTTAAAAGATACTATTTTAAAATGTGATCCAAATTTTTAAGCTATCCTGGATACTATTTTATATGCTAGTCTCTTTCGGAGACATACAATTCAGAAGTATGGTTTCGTTTCTATCTTGAGATGTTCTGACGTATTTTAAACAGATCTTCGCAGTTTCGCCACCGATAATCACGCACGTCAAAAGATATAGAAAAATAAACAACTTGCGTAAATAGATCTGTGTATATTGGATTCTTATAAAATTGGGGTACAGTACGCTTCATCACCTCACCTACAGATCAAATAGCGATAGTTTATAGAATCGTTCGTTTAGATACTTGTTTTACGTGCACTTTTTGTGTTCCTAATGCAGATCCTTGTGAAACACCATTTTTAAACTATAACTACGACACGTAGTGGTTTATATAATAGTAAAGTTTCTAGTCGTTGTCATTGTAAATAAATCTAACAATTTATTAATAGAGAATATTGAATACTGTCGTATCATCTGCGTTGAATGAATGGATGAATTTAATAGACATACATTTTCAATTTCTTAAAGCTGTAGTTAACAAATATAATACGAAACTATATATAAACTATATAGAGAATATAGAAGTAATTAAATGGTTGGTTAAATGTCAAAATGTATATCGATCATAGTGACTATTTGACTTACATTTACAAGGCTATTTGCAAAGTCACGTATTTCCAACACATGATCCATCAAGATAATGCAAATTCATTTTCAGTAATGGCGTTAATTAAGAAACATACAGAGCAATAAATCGCACAGGTTTATCTGTGAACCAGGCATTAAGACATTAGCATTGCACTGTTGATGTTGGATCTCTACCAAGGAACTGGATTCCATTAGCAGCATGCTCGTTAGGTTGACGGCAGTAACAGTAACAATTTCTTAGCTACATTATTAAATCATTTCAATCGAAGGAGAATTTGATTCAGTGATTAAAGTATCTTGATACTTGCTGACGATGGACGTAGCATGTTTGGTTTGTGTTCATTGCATCGCATTTTTACAGTAATAACTGTACAACAATTGATATAAGAAACATTTATTCAAGAAATAGATTAGCGCTCGAATATGTTGTTTATGTGTCGTTCTTATTCGTATATACAAATTTAGAACATTTATTATTATTTATACGGGGAGACTGAGAGTCTCCTATTGCAATGACCGAATATGCAACGATAGCCTCGTGGGAAACCGTTACACTGACACGCAGAGATCGCAAGTTCGATCCAAAGGCGCGCATATCTGTATTTTCCAAGTTATGTGCGTATTAAATAGTTGGTTATCGCTTGCTTTAACGGTGAAGGAAAACATTGTGAGGAAACATACATGTCTGAGAGTTCTACATAATGTTCTCGAAGATATGTGAAGTCTGCCAATCCGCACTGGGCCAGCGTGGTGGACTATGGCCTAACCCTTCTCACACCGAGAAGAGGCCCGTGCCTAGCAGTGAGACAGTTTAATACAGGGCTGATATTATTATTATTATTATATGTATGACTAAGATTTAACCTGTTGAATATTTCATTGAATTTATGAATTAATTGAAATTAAACTACTATTTACGGATTTTATCGCGTTGTTTATTTGACACTTCATTACATAATTTTGAAAATTTGTTACACTATTACTACTATTAAACTTTACTAATTTTTAAACTAATTATATTATTATTATAACTATTTAGATTTAATTTAATTTTACACTTTCCCCGACGTTTCGGTTGCTTTTCAGCAGCCATGGTCACGGGGAGACTACGAGTGACTATTCGCGTAAACAAAAGACAAATTTATGATTTTTTTTTAATTATTTTTTATTTCTTTATTTAGGTATACAAACAATGACAGAATATCTAAAAGGTATTATTCAGGCTATGTATCCTTAGTAGAATATTTATATAAGCGTGTTGTTAGAAGATGTTAGTATTGAGTTTTGAGGACGTTTAGTGACATAATATAACAAATTGTATGATAGGTTATATGATAACTAAACTTTCTGTGGTTGAGCATGGGCTGTCAAATCCAAACTAAATTCATATATTTAGTCATATGAAAGTGAAAATATAAAAGATGAAACATTGTCTATCTAACATTGAAGGTGACTAATAGCCTGACTTTCAGCACAATGTAATAACATAGATTGTACTAGACTAAACAGTTACGGGTAATTTGACAAGAACAAACAAACGAACAGATCGCAGAACTTCACATTAAATTTGAAATAGAGTCTAATTCCTAGAACAGTTTTAGAATTGATATAATATGTTTATATGAACTTTATTATTAGAATATGCATGCCGCGATATTTGATATTCAATATACATATCATAGAAAAAAATATACATTAAAGTTCTTACCGAATGCATATGGTCAAGGAATACAATTAGCCGTATGATAATAACAAAGAAAGGAGTGGAACAAAAAGGTACAGTAACGAGAATGTTGACTTTGAACTGCATTAGCCAGTTTAAGTTATCGCGACCATATCGCGCTCTAATGGGCTCATAGGTTATGTCATAAGATAGCAGCTGCTTAACACACAGCTAGCTAAAAATACCAATGACGTATGTAAACAAACAAACAAAATTATCAGCCGTTACGTAAACATTACGACATGGCGACCCTTATCAACAGCGAAGCCACAAATCAACAATCACTGTTACCCAACAACACAACACAACACTGCGCGCGCACCTGTGTAAACAACTTGTTGTACCCGTTCCCTTGGTTGTTGTATCCCACCATGTTACGACATGGTGGAAGGTGGTGGCCGCTTCGGACCACCAGTGGGATCGCGTCGTGGTCTGCCGTGATGGCGGCACATCGAGGCTGCCACACTACCGTCCTGCGCGACGGTCGCGAGCGAATAAGCCCGAGTTTCCCCGAAGTCCTCCGAACGCTACCCCTCTACGGTCCCCTCGGTTAGGTGAATGGATGCGCGCGCACGGTTCCACTGGGCCGTAGCCTCTACTCCGGTTGTCGAACCGAGAGCAAGATTAGGGATTAGAGCAAGTGGGTCACCTCAGATAATGGAAGGGGGAGGGCGAGGGGGATGTTTTAGCGTTGATTGTTGACGTGCGTAGCTTGAATGGAGTTTATAAAGTCAGGTCGAAGGGTTGGATCCTAAAGAAGGTAATTAGCACGGAAGTGGAAGACAGGTGCTTTGTTGCAGACCATTGCTTTTGTAATTTCACAATGGGGGAAGCGGTTGATAACAAATAAGAGCGCACAAGAGGAAAGATTGAACTTTTCTATTATAATATCTGCAAATTGAATTTATTTTAGCACTTGATACATAACTGAATTAACTAGTTACCATATTTTGTAGTGAATTAAATACATATACAAAAATAACAAAATATTAGATAGGGAATACTACCTTTTCATCACATGAATAATCGATTGCCAAATCCGACTGCACAGATGGCGCAGTGGCTTAATTGGTCGCCTCGCCTGCCACTGCGCCGAGTGTTATGGGTTCGATCCCCACACGGAACAAACATATGTGTGATCCGCAAATAGTAGGTCTTAGTCTAGCTATTCTACGTGTCCTACGTTGTTCTAATATTTTTAAAATCATCCATCTTGAGTACGCTTGTCAAGTTCTGAATCCTCAATATCAAATCTACATATCTCGAATTGAAGGTATACAGAGAAGGTTCCTGAGGTACTTAGATTTTAAAGCGCAACAGTGTTCAATTGATTATAATGTGCGATGGAAGCGGTATCATTTCTTGCCCCTTGAATTTAGACGCACGGTTAACGATCTCTACCTTGTGCTTAACGTTGCGACCAGCTCCATTGACTGTCCTATACTTCTTGCAGGCATAGAATTACGCACTAATCAACTGAGGCTCAGACAGCGACCTTTATTAAATGTTCCATTTGCGTCTACGAATTATCGTCAGAATGCCTTCCTTTTACGCAGTGCTAGGACTTTTAATAAACTTTCTCTTGAGCTTAATATGTATTTATTTAATACCAGACCACAGTTAAAAAATTTATGAATTATGTTTTCTTCGCAAACAACCAGCCTTAACTCACGTTTCAAATTTGCCTGTGTAATCTAACTTAAGTTTTTTAAATTAATTGTAAGCAAAACCATAATTAGTTTATTTATAAAGTAATGCAAGTAGATTGGAGATTTGAGGACAATTTATGTCCTCAAATCTCCAATCTACTTGCATTACTTTTTTTTTTCCCTGGTTCGTCGCATAACTAATGGAAAAGGTTGTATTATGATTGTGTACATAACATAATCTGATACAAAAATTTTAGATTTCTTTCGCTGAATATATGTATATCGCTATAATGTATATTTTCTAATCATTTTGTAGGAGACTACACTTATAAATTTAAACTTTGGTTTTGCGAATGTATTCTCTCGGCTCGTGTTGGATTACTGTCCTTTGGGATTATGAGAGCTAGGAAATAGAGAGTGCACTTGTGTTAGTATACACAGGTGTGCACTATAATAACTTTTGCGCAGAAAGTGCAGCATTCAATTTAACACTAAAATGCCTTTTTTATTTAATTATTTTCACTCCAAAATTCAAATGAAATTTAAAATAAAGAGCTTTCCACACTGACTCCGTGGCACAGCGGTAGTGAGTACGACTGATAAGGATCGAATATGGCTATATTAACAAGCAGTGTTATTAGGTTATTCTGATAGGTCAATTTCAGAAGCTGCACCGAGTCGGGCAGAGTGGTTGGCAGATGACAATAGGTTCGCCTCTATTACGTGAATTCTTTAGCCATAGCAATAGATAAAAAATGATGTAGTACAGCTTTGCCTACGTCTTCACGGATATACGCATTCGACTATGTATGTATGTTATGGTAACATTAAAAAAAAGTTGATTATTGAATTGGATTGATGTGGAATTCGCTTTATTTTCTGTATTTTCTATTATTCAACACCCTAAGCACATTAGCGTTGAAGCAAGTTTGTCATCACAGCGTTAAAAAAATAGCGTTTTATTTCTCATGCGATTCTCCAGTCGCACTATAGCCACACATCTGAATTCGCTACTACACAATTATGATGGGAATGTTCCGCACAACTAATGCGTCTCGCAAGGCCACTGGTTACGAGTTACGAGCGAGTTTCCGCGTGCTGTGACTCATACCAATATCATTCTGTAATACTACACGTTTCACGAGCGCTTTATCATTGAACATTTTGTGTTGTGTCATTGATTTATGTCTGATGTGATGACGAGTACTTTCTCTAAATGGTATTATACTTATAGGATTGAAAGAGGCTGGAGCCCACGACACAGAGAATTCTATTATGGGATCTTGGACTTTGCATCATTCAGTGTAACTCTTTTTAAACAAATATTTTATTTGACGTTTTACGTCTCTAGCATTTGTGATCAATTCATCTTACGGTGAGCTGGTACCGTGGAATACGTAAAGGAGACAATTGCAAGGATAGGAGAATAGAGAGACTGCTGTCTCTAAAATATTGTTCTATCAATATAATCTATAATCTTGTTACTAATTTATGACTGCGCGTTTGTTAAAAGTAATCACTGTAACCACAGCATCGATTTCAAAATTCCTTTCAATGCTATATTATTATCTCAGTTTACTTAATTTATCAATGCTCTGAAACCGTAGGCGTAAATAGTAACTCTATCGATACTTTCAAAAGCTGTGATAACCTAAATATAAAAGTTGACAAAACATTAAATCAGTTAGCAAATACATTAATGTATGTACATATATAAACACCCACCACAAGCCTACGAACTTGCTACGCGATCCGTAGCGTTTGTGTAGAGGTCGTAGCACTGTCGGAGTGCCGTAGACCATGCGTGGGCATTTCTAGAGGTCATTTATCTTATGATTATGAAAAAGAAGTTATATATATAGCTTTATATTGTTAACAAAGATTAATTATTTTATAAAGTAAATGTGACTATTACTTTTCTTTTCGATTTGTTATTTGCGTTACCTTAAAGAATTGTACTATGTTCTTCTCTCAGATCTCACTACTGTTATACGTGATTAGATCAATGTTTAAGAGTGGTGTGGTATACTTTCCAGCATGCCTTACTTGCAACTACGATCGCATTTGGTTGATGAATAGTCAGAGCAAGTGTACTGCAGAAGATATTATTATTATACTAATATTTGCTAGCTGTTAACAGTTATTGGTTTCCAGTCTTTGTATTTATTGTACATACATACATACATAGATTCACGCCTATTTCCCAGAGGGGTAGGCAGAGACTACGGATTTCCATTTGCTACAATCCTGACACACTTCTCTGGCTTCATTCACTTTCATCACATTCCTCATACACGCCCGTCGGTTCAAGGTGCTCTTAACCTGGCCTTTGTCCATTCTGTTGTCAGTCTGTATTTATTGTCAGTCTATAATTATGTATGTTTTGTTAACTGAAAAGATATTCTAATCGTTTTATATATACTTAACGATGTTTAAGCAATGATTCTTTCTGATAGATCACAAACGTTATAATATAGTTAAACGTACATACATAGACTCACGTCTATTTCCTCAATGAAATAGGCAGAGGTGATTTTCAGAGCCTATTGTTGTGATCCCGGGCACTGTTCCAAGCTCCGTGCAGAGACTGAGAAAATCTTATAATAATATAGTATTCTATCACATACACACAGCACCATCTAGCACAAACTAAACAGAGCTTGTACTATGGGTACTAGACAATAGATAAACATACATATATAGTTTATTTTTGTAAATACATACATATTATACATAGAAACACCCAAACCAAGACAAACATCCATGTTCATGCACACAAATATTTGACTTGTGCCGGAATCGAACCCGCGACCTCAGGCGTGGCAGTCGGTTACACTAACCAATACGCCATCAAAGCCGCCTTTCTTGACATATAAACCTAAAAATATTTTAGCCTAACTAAGTGTCGAATCTTAAACCGCATGCATAACTGTTGCATTCACTATAGCTGCACCGACAAGGCAGTCAAATACAGTAATGTTTTTCATAAAACATCCTATGAATGTCACGTTGGTATTATAAATTTTTCGTGACGGGTATAAAATATATCTAGGCTTACACTTCTATTTAAAGTATTTGAATTATAATAAATAACAGATACCTACTGTCATAGAGCCAAATATCAATATTTACAATATAATTCTTTTTTCACGTAGAAGTTCATGTGTTTTCCGTAACTGGTACTAAAAAAGTCGATAGAGCGCCGCAGGGTGCCTGTTTGCGAGCATGGTCATTAATGACCTAGCACAAAGTTCTTCGAACCTAACCACCCCGTGTCCGAAGCTCTGAACTTACGAACTCGATTTTCGCCTTTCATTGAATCTCGTTCATTTTCATTTGGTTTTTAAGATAACTGTGTATCATTGTTACTAATATTATAAATGTGAAAGTGTCTATTGGTTTATCTTTCTGTTATAAGATCAAGAACGTGCGGCGTAATTTTTTAAGTACGTTTAGCCATGGTTTATGGTCCAGCGAGTAAGATATGCTGCTTGTTATCCCGTCAAAATTCACGGTTGTAGGTAATCTTTTTAAAACTGCTAACTGAAGGTGAAAGATAGTAAAATATAGGTATTGCCGATAATTCAAATTAATAATATATTCCATGTAACGTTAAATAATTCCATTAAATATCCATTAATTTAAATGTACCTTTTTATAAGTACTTACTTATAAGTAGGTACATTTAAATGAATCATATACTTTATTATTATTATTAATCTCGACTACATACTTATGTAGTCGAGATTAAAGAGAGATAAGTCTTTTTCCCTATTTTCCAATTGCTCCCAAAGATGGTACGGGATCTAGTACCAGATTAAAATCATCCGTCAAAAGTTATAGGTATAGTATAAGCACAGGATACACACTACTACTTGGTACAAATTAAGCCGTTGTCCACCCGAACCGTTAACCTGCGCTGACCCTAGATTATCTGTGGACTAAATCATAGACGTCAATTTCAGCATTTTAATTCTGTATCAAAATAATAGTTTGTCTTGATAAAGGGAATAAGTTTAGCTAGGCTAAACTTATAACCGAATTTAATCCTTGTGTTATAATTAGACCGCAAGATAAACTTATCCTACCTAATCTTAAGAATCTTCTTTAAAACCTACATAAATGAGTACAGAACGTTATTTTTACATTACTCCCAACAAAAGGCGCTTGCGATCCGTGGGACGATGCCACGCTTTTACTGTTCTCAAAATCACCCTGCACATACTACTTCAGTCGCTCATTTTATAATTCCATAACCTAACAACCACCATACAATTAAATATCAACCTTAAAACCTATTAATAAGGTCCAAACGAGCCGCAACAAGGCTTGCATAAACAAATTAAACTTCGAAAGGAAAATGAGCTCTAAGTCTATGTACGAAGGAGTTACGACCATTGCGTGGTGTAAAATCCCGCATTCACGTCTTGATGTTCGTGCCAATTAATCGGCACAACCGACAGGGTGAGAGATTGGTGAGTGTATGGTGAAGTTGGGTATCCGAACTTATCCTACCCTGTCGGCCGTCCCGATAGATTGGAAGCGAAATTGTAACGTGGTTACGGGCTTGAAGTTCGTAGTTGGCATGCGGTAAAACGTTCCATATTAGGTGTAATGTGCAATGAACCTTATGGTATGTTGATAAGGTTGATATTTGCGTGTGGTATTGTGCGCATGCGCGTGGCCCGGATCGATGTTCGCCGCCGCGCCGGCGACGTCGCTGACCTAGTTGCGACGCCAGACCATCACGGTGAGTAGCACACACGCTAAACCACGGTGCCACTTTACAAGCTTGTGTTGTCGCGACACTTGGCTTAATCGTTTTATCTGTCATATAAATGTAGATGTATTTTAGTCGTATAGACATCGTGTAACAAAAGGGCACTTGAGGTTATAATGTTAATTATTTAAAAAACATTCAATAGTTGATAAATTTTGCATTTCGAAGGCAATTTATTTCTTTTTATGCACGTTGTAAATTCTTTACAATGTATTGCAACCAGCAGTTTCTGTAAATATTATAAAAACCTTGTTGGCGGTTTCCCTTACGCGGTAAAGAGACGTACAGCGCCATCTATTGAAGCAGTAGTGCCGTAATACTGTATTTATTAAATGGTTTTTAGGCTCTTTAGATGCAGGAAAATAACGTATTAAATACTTTTTTAATGCTAATTTATTATTAATATTTGGTAAAAACAGTTAATTTTTTAGAGATCCTATAAATAAATTATCCGTAAATAGTTTTAAAAGCATTAATTTAAAATGGTTTTATTAACTTATATAATATATTAAGCGTTTCTTAGGTATAAGCTCATATGTTACACATTATGCTCGGAAGTACGAAAAGCCGATGGTCCAGCGCCTGATTAATCGCTAGTCGTAGGATTGTCGTTTCATCCGATTATGAAAGTTAGAAAATAGAGAATTAATTTGTATTTGCGCACTAACTTGTGTATTATCATATAATAATATTTATTTATATAATAATAATAATATAATAATAATTATTATTTATTAACAGAAAAAATAAGATACATCCTTACACTACATCATACAAATTACATCAACAGTATTAAAGCATAGCTGCCTCCAATAATTTAAGCTTAAATTAAAATTAATTCTTAACTATGTTAATTTATAGTGTATACAAAATAAATGAAATACAAAAAGTTATGTTTAAGTCTGTCTGAACTAGGATAAACCTGTGTTTCAGGACATCACTTAACAATTTTATTTTATACTAGCGCATTATTAATACAAATATTTACAGTCAAGTACATCTACGATTAAAGGTGTTTAGGAAGTAATATACGACTTTAAACTTACTTTTCATAATTCATAATATCATTTTAAGACTTCTAGCAGTTTTTCTGTGTCCATATAATTTAATTTTCCTAGGTATTCCATTAACATGGAACTACATTTTTTATAACTAACATTATATATATTTAATATTTTATTTAACTTGTTAAATAAATACGGTCCTAAGAATACGTAGAATTTATTGACAAATGCGTGTCTGGTTTGAGACTTTGTACAAACTAAGTCTTTTCTTCTCTTATCTAAGACCGGGGTAAACGGGACTTCAGTGTGCTGTTTAACTATAGTGTGCATAATAAATAACTGACGAGTTGTACTAACCATTCGTCAGTTATTTATATATACCTTGCAAGCGGTGTAAAACTGTTGTGTGGGAAACAATAATGGGCGACGTGTGGCTACCTTAAGAACAGTTCTTTGAGCTCGCTCGAGGGGCAGGAGAATTGATTTGGCTGCTCCACCCCAAGAGGTTATGGTTATGAGAATAGATTGACAAAACGCTAAATAAACCTGTTTTATCAATTTGTAGTCGGCTATGTTATGCAAGTATTTAAATATATAAATCAATTTACGTACTCTAGTGCATAACAAATTGACGTGTTTGCGGAAGTTTAGATTTGTGTCAACGGTAATACCTAAATACTTTATATCGTCCGTCTTAGTTAATGTGGGACAAGTGCATGTAGTGTCAGCAAACGTACTACAGTTATTATATGCAATTATGTTTAGGTTTGTATACAGCGTGTTATTGTTTCTCGTGCTAAATAAAATGTATTTCGTATATGACATATGACTAATCGCTGCGCAGTTGACTAGTCTCTGTTTTGATTGCTTACCGTGATCAAAATTAGTGGCAGAAAAGTTTGGTCTAATTATATTTTAAGCGGCAGTGATTAAATCTTTAAGACTTCCAGACTTTCGATCAACATCTCGTGATATGTTTCCACCCATTGTGCAAGTGATGATAACCTAACCTAGCCCTTTATACATGTAACTAACAGCAGGCGTGAATAAAAATACTCATAATTTGCAACCCACTCTCCTCAAATAAAATAAGAGTACATATAGTAAGCTATTTAATGCAATTTTAACGTAAACTATAAATGCGACGTTCAAAATATAATAATTATAATTCACAGATCTATTTTTTTCATAGATATTAATATTACAGTTATTCCAATTTATAAAGAAAAATGTAAGTAATTCATATTATGAATAACACCAATCCTAAAAATCATAGTTATTCATATACAGCATAGAGTTTAATGATGTTGGTGGCTTCGGTGTTTGAAAGTTCAAGCTCAATTCAATCTAAAATACAAGCATAACTCACGATTAAAATGCAATACAGCTCGTAATATTGAGTAATTTTAGCGTTATGTGGAGCAATAATGCAGTAATGACGTTACTGTGGGACAATCCAATAAAGCGACAGTAATTAAGTGGACATACACCGAGCTAATGGCATTCTCATGTTAATAATATATTATAATCGTAGGATTAATGGATTACAGCTTCTATTTAGCATATTAGATGATTTTAAAATTAAAATTGTCTTTATTTTATTAAGGATACAGTGTAATCAAAGTGCTGATATTGTAAAACCTTTTTTGTGCAAATAAACATTATTATTATTATTATTATTTAAGTGAATGTTTGGAGGGGAGATAAATGGCAAAAAATTTTTTGGTGTGAATAGACATGGCCGGTAAATCACGAACTATTATAGTACCCTATTTGATCGCGGATAAAGGTATACTATATTTTAATTCAGGATTTTAGCCAGGGTTTATCAGTGTCAGGTTGAATACAAATACGATCAACGGTTAACGCGTGACTGACTAACAAATCCATCTATCAACTATCCAAACATCTGCTCTAACTTTAAGCGTTTTGATATTAATAAGGTTCTAAAAATCTTTTCTTCCTTATAGCCATTGTTAAAAATAAATAAAATACAATTTAAAAAAATTGTTCAAATACAGAATCGCTCATTGCTCGCACTCTAAACTCGCGCGTACACCACTTCGTGACACCCAACACACCCAAACGTGAGCTTTCGCTCCATTACTCGCGGTATTAAGGTCGACGAACGCTGCATGCACGCGCGCCCAGCCATGTAACGATACAGGTGCGTGTTGTTGTTCCGTGTCTGTCAATGTAATGCGGATATCGTAGTACACGATTTCGTAGTGTTTGGAGCAATGTTACGTTTATATTAAAAGGACATCGATTTACCAATACTTGGTAAAGTTTCTTTTAGTCTTAATACTTACTAGGAAAATATACGAAATGAAACTGACTAAGAAATGTATGTATGGCAGATATCTGAAAGTGCTAGAAAAAAGAGAAGACTTAGGGCCGATTTCAATCGTTAGATAATTTTCATCTGAGAAATTATTATAGCGTGTGGCGGTTTGACATATTTTCTAAACAATAGCTGTCAAGGTGTCAAATATATTCCAAATATAAAACTTCTGACGATTGAAAAATCTACCCTTAGGACAATGTTATTTAACCAGATTGAGAACCTTCTGGGAGAAGTCCAGGTCAAGAGTATTTTACATCGACGTGCCGGCACAGATAGATAACGTTATGAAAGCGAATGAAAGAAGTGAGATATGCCAGAATTGTAGCAAGTAAAAATCCATAGTCTCTGCCTGCCCTGCCGCAAAATAGGCGTGAGTATATCTATGAATATAATTTCCATTTTGAGAGCCTACACAGTGTTGTCAAGAAATATGCAACGGAAAGAAGATTCTCTGGTGATTATAGTCTTATCTAAAAATAGATATATCGTTGTCGACATTGTAAATCATGAGAGCCGTTTGACTATATGTTATGGTAATATTATATTATTGATATCTGATTTTACAAAAAGAAGATATATATATATATATATATACACTCTATATGGCTCTATGCTATAGTCCCGTAACTTAAGATTGCAATAACGTCCGTTACTGCACAATTGACTATGTGTACCACCCTATATCAATGAGTAATTGTTCCGTGTATGGTAGTCGAAAAGTCCTAAGGGCAGTAAAATTTCACTGTTCTACGAAACTCTTATACACTAACAAATACTTATTAATTTAAAAAAAAGGAACAGACACTTTTCTTCTTTTTAGTGTAATTTACGAGTTTAGATACATTTACTAATAAAAGTTTTAGGCACTATACGTACGTACGTACCTAAAAATCGAGATATTGACAAACAGATGATGGTAATATCTGTTAATACGTAAACTAAATGGCAAGGTGTTAAACCTTGCCATTTTCAAGCACTAACTAAATAGTTTGATAAATAATTTGTAGTTAGTTGTTCATCGGCCACGAACTCTCTTGTCTTCTGTATTACTAACAACGATTCTCCACATGTTTCCGTAATATGTGCCTGAATAGCAAGACATGGCGAGATAAGATGTATATTATGGTTAAGGACAGACCTTTTGTATTGCAATAGACAGAGTAAAGTGAAAGAAACAAGGCTTTCTTATATTTTAATAAGAAACTATGTAAACTCAATAGCCATTAGTTATATTTTCGAATTTTAAATTTAATATGCTAATGTTGTTAGTAAACATGTAATATTTGCACTCCAAAATGAAAGGCAGATCAAGAGCTGAATGCTTTTGTTTAAAATTTTCTGGATCTTATTCAAGCATATAAAGAATTAGGATTTAACTAATTAACATGGACTTCATCGGTTTATTTTAAAAGATACCATTGTTATGCTACTTTATACTATAAAAGTTACTTTGCACGAAGTTTTGGTTGCTTTTCAGCAGCCATGGTCACGGACTGACTGCCTTCCTGTGACTATAGCTGTAAAACGTGTAACATTTTCATTAAATAATATATTTTAATCTGTTTTTATAGCCCAAGTACATTTTGCAAATAAATTCTTTGGTAGGCAAGAGCTTTACGGTACACATGGGGCACGGTTTTAAGTTATTACGTCGGCATTTCAAATGCTCCTGTTGCGAGCTTACCAACCAACCAACAACTTCAAATTGTTCAAGATCTCAAGTGTTCTTTTATTTCAATTGTTTTGAAAGCATTCCATGGCCCAGGGATTACAGCCCTTGTTGTATATTTATTTATTAACTTGAATTCGCCCTAGAAATCCAGAAGGAGTCTGGGTTTCTTGTAACAATAAGTATGAAAGCGCCATCTATTGACATTTTTAAACACTGACACATATTAAAATCTGTACGATTTGAGGGATGCAAAGTATTTTTTTAATATGTATATCCAGGTAGAATTGGTCAAATACCGTCAAAATTTGTGTTAAGTAGTTCGCACACCACTGACTGATAAGCATCTAAACTTTTATTAACATTTATATACTTAACTAGAATTTTTGCGATAATATAGCATATGTCACTCTTCAACGTTGGCCTCCCACACAGTTATTACTTTAAATACATATTGTAATAATATGCTAAATATCTTAAGTAATTATGGAACAAAGTGACTTTGATACTGTTACCAAAAAAATTTTTATTTTGGTTGTTATTTTCTCTTGTGTGTAAAATAATGTACAAAGTCAAAACATAATATATAATAAGTAGCTAACATAGGTAATCCTTTTCGATTGATGCAAGACAGGAATATATATCAGGAATAAATACGATGGCCCGTACCGAGTATAAGCAAGCACATTAGGAATGACATCGATTGTTATATTCGCAGCACTCATATACCGTATATTGTACAAGGCTTTGGGGTGCAATTATTAAGATTGTATTCTACGATCGAATATAGACTTTATAGTAATGTATCGAAAGATGATTTTCGTTTTAACATAAACGTTTTTGGTTATAACATAAAGGTTTATATGGAAGGCAGCGGCGTCTGTAGGAAGTCTAAAGAAAATCGTTTCAATTGATATTGCTATTGGAAGATTTCTTTTCGATGTTATAACAATTTTTGTACGTTGTTACAAGCGATTCGAGTTTTGCAATAGAACATAAATAGTTTTATTTTGACTATACAGTGGGTGGTTTATGTGACCAAGGGAACGTTATCAACCCGTCTAGTGATTTAGGTTTAAAGCCTTAATAAAATTAAAAGTTCCCACTCTGGAAGTACTTATGTACCAACCGTTTCAAAAATTACTAAAGACAAACTCTTTGTGTGTTTTCTGACAAGATAACAAAAAGCCTACTGACCATTGAGCCCAGAACTATCCTTTATAACAATAGGGTTGTCTTCTATTACTTGAAACCTAAACATAGGTGAAGAAATGTAGGTACACCTCTGTCCACTCCTACAAGAAATATAGACATGCTATGTTATCAATTTATATGTATATTATATCAACAATTAGTGTTTACCTTGAAATAATTACTAAACTTAACTGAACTGTTCTATATTTTGCACGTATGTATTATAAACCTTAAATAAATAAATACGAGCATACCCCATAGTAATTCTAACATCCATAATGGAAAACTTTGTGATTGACATAATTTCGCGTGTCGAAGCTATTTAAACCTTACCTACTCGTAATTTACGGCGATGTCGTGTTGCTTATAAATAATGAAGTAAACAATGTACAAGGCCGTTAAAATATAGGGCAGTAAGGAAAATAGCAATGCAATATCTTCGACGCGGGCACGATCAAGTGGGCCTGCCTACTCGAGGGGGAGCGCGCGGTGTGGCTTCAGTGGTAGCGAGGAAGAAAGCAGAGCGATTTGTAATAGTAACAGTGGCGAAATACCTCAATGCGGCTCCAATGGTAGCGAGGAAGGCAGCGGAGCAACTTGTAATAGTAACAGTGGCGAAATACCTCACTGCGGCTCCAATGGTAGCGAGGAAGGAAGCGGAGCGATTTGTAATAGTAACAGTGGCGAAATACCTCACTGCGGATCCAATGGTAGCGAGGAAGGAAGCGGAGCGATTTGTAACAGTAACAGTGGCGAAATACTCACACTCAACTCATGTTGGTTATGAATATATTATGAATTTGTTTTTACTCAAATGCTTACTCTTTACTAATAATAGGTATAAATGCCAATATGAGATTGTTTGTTACACTTTCACGCCGTAACTACTCGACCGAAATCGAAATCATCATGAAATTTCGCATACATGTTGTCAGAAAAGGTAATAGGATACTTCTCATCCAGATAAAAGTACTAACCTGCGAGGAATAGAAATTGACATATTCTACATTTACGCAAGAAAATACGTGGACAAATTCTAGTCTTTTATATAACCTTTTGTATGCTTTAATGCATATCCACGTGAGACTCAAGGCTTTCTTTTGTATTTGAGATGTCTGCGGACGAGAGGTTAAAGCCTACTCACTGCTTTATTCTATTGTTTTTAAAAGTGAATTTGGTAATTAAATTCATGGTTTTTAGACAGTTACCGCCACAGAATTCGGTTTATAAAAGTAATTGACCTAATTTTAATTCCGTTCTCATATATATATATATTGATATTTTAGTTGTAAGCAGTAGGTTATTTGAGTGGAAGAGACCGCTATTGCCAACTATTTGGTGACGGCATGATCACTCAGGAAAGTATCAACCTTGTACAGGAAACTAACGAGAGTACTACTCCATCTACTACTACTTAATTAAAATCGTAGTTTCAGTACATACAGTTACAGCCTTTTGGCTGGTGAGAGAGTTCCAAAAGTTCACAGACTCTACGTGTCTCACTTTTTTTGTCCTGTCTTTAATTTATTTACCTTATTGTTAGCAAGAAACCAGTGATAACCCATATATTATAGCAAGCGATCATAGGCGAAGGTAACCGATTACCATTAGGCAGGCCATGTGCTTTCTTGCCATTTGTTGAATATAAAACAGTTTGATGCTTTTATTAGTTGCAGCAAAGTTTATAAATAGACAACAGCTGTAAGCTAATTATGAAAAATGAAATTATTAAACACCTTGAACTGCATGTTCATCTGATTCATTCTCGAAGGTCCATGATTCATTTCCGTAAATGTATTTGGCATGGAACATAAGAATGTAAACGGTACGTAGGCTTAATGACAATCTGATTTTAGATTGTTGTAGTGTGTCATGTATGTTTATTTAAAAAAGCTTGTAGCTTTCATTTAAAAAAGGAAATGCACAGAATGAATCGCTGACATTGACACTCAACAATAACAAAATCACTGACTAGCAAGGTCTGCCAAGAGGCGATCTCGCTGGAGGGTCCACGTGACCTTTGCGACGACACTCAATTACCTGAGAGCACTTCAACGAAGGCCTACACCGCGTTGGGATCTCAAGTGCATTGATAGCGCTTGATGTATGTATAATATCGAATAATTGGCAAAGTGTATTTTCTTTTAAAGCTATAACTTTAACGCTGATATACGAGTGTGTTTGTTTTTGCTTTCTTTACATTATACAGAAACATGTAAACAATCCGATATATTTCGAGGATCCGAATAGGTAGGAGCTACTAGGTCAGAACTACATTACACCCACATTTAGTGCCAATTTTTAATCATCACTTAAGTTTTATTTGGAAAATTTGTTTGACGTTTTGACAGCTTTTGTATAAAAATCCGTCATATTTATTACTCAGATAAAATTTATGGGACGATTGAAAAATCGTCCCTTATTCGCTTATTCGCTCATACATATTTATGTATGAGCAGGCAGCTCATACATATCCACATTGTGGCAGGCAAGTCTATTATTGTTTACTATCAAAAACTCTTAATAGCAGAATGGACGCAACGTACATGTCGTTGCCAGACTCCAGCTTTTGAATAGGAAATACCAAAACCTATACCGATCCGGGAATCAGACCTGACCTAAATAAAAATGCTTAGGTTCGATTAGGTTTGTTCTTTCGATTATAGAGGTTACTGTAGGTATTAATGATGACTCACAAATATTTGTAGTAAATGTTGGCCATATGACGGATTTTCCAAGGTTCATGAAGTGGAAAGTACAAATGTATGTTGTAAACTCAATTGTTTGGGTATTTCCATTGTACAAAGTTCACTATCAAATATTTCATTGACTCTTAAATGTTTATGCGCCGGCGCACGGGGTCGATACATACTACGATGAGACACCCGCCATTCATGAAATCAGGAATTCTCTTTGTCATATCGCAAACTTTGTCCTTACGAAGCTGAGTTTTGTTGCACTTTCAAGTTTTTGTATATTCATGTAAATTATGGTTAGTTGCTTTAAACCACTCAGAGTTTAATCCTCTGTGTGTCGCTGAGTTCAAACTGATTAGATATCAACATTGACGACATTCATGGTTAAATGACCCAAGTTTAAACAACATATTCGGTAAGTAAGTATTTATTATTACCTTAAACTTACTGAGCTCGTACTTAAAAACTATATCTAGTTCAATGGTCTGACCTTGTGTTTTGTCTAGGAGTATCTAGCAGTTATTATAAGACTTGGAAAGTGAGCTTTGTTTTAGCGTTTGAAAGCGCGGCAAAGATCACTGTCATTAGTGTCAGAATTAGTTTTATTATCTCACACTATGTCGCTAACTCGCTAGTGTTTTCGGTGTATACCATTGCATACGTGGTTCGGCACTATTCTTGGATGAAAATTGCTAGAATACTCGGTGATAAAGTAATTGACGCTTATAAACGAACTCTTCACCCCTCACGTGGCTTTTGATTAATGTCAATATTGCTAACCCTTAGTTATTATAATATACGTAACGAACATAGCTTGTCTGTTCTTACATTGATCTTACGCCAGTCGAAACACATACATATATTAAAAGCCGCGACACCACATACGAAACGTACTAGTAGTGAACAATTAACGCTTACAAATTGGCAACACAAGGCCACACGTCTGACAAGTCTGGCAACACTAACTGACACGTACACAGATTAGTTATTTAAAAAAAAACTTAAATATTACACTAAAAATCACTTAAAACATCTATAATTAATGCCAATGATGATTAAGATGATTGGCAAGGCTAATTACTGCTGTATTTATACGTAACATAACCTAAAAACACTTTTGAAAGGTCTGTCTTACCCTTCGAAGTTTGTACCGCGGGCGGCGCCTAAAGTGATCCATGTTTGAGCCTTTGTCATAAAACGCACATTTCACTGTATATTGTATATCTTAACACTATCACTAACTAAACGAGCATAATATTTTGTTGTAAGGTGTAGCTGCGCGAGTGCGCGCGCCGCGGCTGCGCGCTAAAAATAATGACAAGTATTATGGGAGCTTCAGACGCGGGATTCGACGCTTTCAGATGTTAGGTGTACATTGATTGCTGAGTAGATACATATATATATTTTATATCCATATAGTTTTATACTTGGACGTTACGTTGGATGCCACGCAGAGGTCTTGAGCTCGACCCTGAGGCCACAGATCTCACTTTTCGAAATTATGTGCGTATTAAATAGTTAATTATCGTCCCCTTTGACGGTGAAGGTAAACATCGTGAGGATACTTGCGTATTTGAGAGTTCTCCATAATTTTCTCGAAGATATGTGAAGTCTGCCAACCCGCAGTGGCCAGCGTGGTAGACTATGGCCTTAACCCTCCTCACATTGAAAAGAAACTCGTACTCAGCAGTAGAACAGTTTAATACAGGGCTGATAAGTGATAATATATTATTAGTATATTATAGTTTTATATCCACTGTCAAATAAAACCTCTTTTATGATTGAGGGTCTGAAGTCTACCAGTCTACGAGTCAATATAGGTACCAAATTTGCAATAATATAAGCAAGCAACGTTCGTTACAAAGCCCATAGTAGAACTCTATCAAACGTCTATCTAAGCGCCTATGTTTAAACGCTTACGTTGACACCTTGCTTAAAAGAAACCATTGAATTATAATAAGCATCTATTCGCCTCGATTTCAATTCGTTATTTTGCATAAATATTATTTAGGTTTCTAAGACTAGTACCTACCTACAGAAACTCAAACGAAAGGTGTTTTTTTAATTTAAAAGTCGCGCTCTAAGAATTAGTTCTGTCTCGCAGGGTCTTTACCTCCTACATTCAAACAACGGACACAAAGAACACCCAGGCTCGTAACAATTATTTGTGGATCACACAAGTACTTGGCCCATGAACATACCCACAACACTTGGAGCACTGGTCAAAGCAAGGCAACCACAAAAACCATTACGCTATACATGCAGTCTATTTAGTTATGAGCTACAATTACGTGTAGGTATGGTGGGTACGATGTCGGATAACAGTATTAAATCGAATTAATTCTAAAACTATAAATCTTAGAATCATGACAGTCGTAGCGGCATAAGTCATCAACATTTTTGTCTGCCGTGATTCACCTGGTATTAAAACCGGGAATAATTTAATGAGTAATGAATACACATAATGCACTATGTAAAAGAAATTGTAAATAAGGATCGGAATATTGCGAAATGCCAACCAAGTAAACAAAAGCACCTTAGGCAAATGCTTCTGTTTGTTAATTGTTTTTCACCTTATAATATTTTGTGTTCGGGATCGGGATGGCGAAGTGGTTTAAGAGACGGCCTTTCCTCTGCCAGTGAGCCGAATGTTATCTGTTCGATCCCTACCCAGAACAAAAACTGTGTTTTCGTTCCGAGTCTAGGTATTTTTTTGTGTCAATGTTGTGTAGTCCACTTCAATACAAAAATGCCTTTCAGCGACACACGTGTCTTATTAAAATGAGAAATCATTTGTTACTACGGTTGACAAAAGAGTAATTTCAATTAAAGCAAGTGTACCTAAGTTCTAGTGATAAACACGCTGTCTCTGTGCCAGTGTGTCTAGTTCGATTATCTTCTTCTAAAGATTACAACAGCCAATGTAAATCGCTCTCTACGACATTTCCTCGCCGCCAAAACTATTTTCACATTACCAGATTACGTCCCAACAACCATAAACTTGCATTCTTAGACCACCTTAACACTACACAATAAGGTCTATTTTCTTTTAACTAGTTTAATGAATATCGTGGTGATTATAGACGAAATTTGTAAAGCCAGTGGTTCCGCTTCATATGGCATTGATCTGTCAAAAGTAGCTGGCAACTGAAACTATTGTCTTATCATTTGATTACAAATTATTGGAACTGATACTTTACTCGCCATTTTGTAATGAATTTTTACCTTAGATTAAAACCAAAGCACTTACCAAGGCCTACCGATTATAAGATTTTATAGCTTTATGAAAAGCTTTTGGGAGACGTGGTTTAAAAAAGTTCTTCATTAATCTCCGAAAGGAATGCCGTGTATTTGGCACAGATTATTGTGAGTCAAGCAGAGTCAAATATGTAATGGTTTTAGACTTATTTTAATGTCATATTGCAATTAATGTTTTTATTATATTTTAATGTATTATACTTTATGCATTAACTATTGAATAAAATAGATACATAAATATGATCATATGAATCAACAACTCTTGTCACGATAAGAAAAACGGAAGCATTTTCAATTGCACGATTCTTTTTATCTACCAAACGCCATCTAGTCAAAGATGTTGAAAACTCATAGGCTTTTCTCTTTCTCATAGTCGAGTTGACGTGAAGGTATAGTAAGTTGAAGTCAACGCTTTTACTACAAGAGTTATCGCAAAGCTCTCACAGATGGCTCTTCACACAATTTAATTGTTTTAGTATGACATAAATCACCTAGATGGCACTAGTAGTATTAGAATGTTATTTAGCAGGATACGCTGAAAACATTTGCTGTTAATATCTTGATTTACAGCAAATTAATTGATTGTTTTAGACATTTAAAATAATTTATTAAACCAATAAATAACAAAATAAATGGGGCGATGACAGTTCAGTACAAAAGAAATGAGGTGTAGATTTATGTAGAAAACATTTCGACGCCTATCAATAAAATTTACTTGATCATTAATGAATGAACCGCAGATATTAAATAGTTAAAAAATGTTGGATGAATGCCAATGTATTATCAAGTGTTCAGTCACATAGATAGTAGGCGATGTGTCGTAGTATTTTGCGCAACACATAACATGAAATTAAATAATACGCGTGTGTCATGAGGGCAAAACAAAATAGTTTTTTTACACATTATAATATTGGCTTGTGGCCCAAACATCATAGCATGGCGTTTAAATTGCAACGTTGATTGAATTCCCGGGACATTATTTCAATGACCTATTTTTATGATTTTCTTTTTATTATATTTTCCTGCAATATTCCATGTTGTTTACGTGAGCCCTATTTATTTGAATGCGAGTGATTTTATGGATTATATCGCTTTTATTGTTACTTTTCGTAAAAACTGTGGCTTTGAGGCGCCTGTGGTAAAGAAAAAACTGTTACTCGTAGATATTCATTAGAATTGTTGAAAGTTTTACTGAGAAGAAGGATGAAAACATGAAAATTATGAGTAGTATTTCATTCTGTTAAGATATTATCATTCGTTAGTATGGCTATTGGTAAGATTTGTGGTAAGTGGTAGGTTTAAATTATGTAAGCGTTTAGAGGTCAATTCATGCAATTGGTATTGTATTTCTTATTATAACGATAAGATAAATATTATTTTTATCGTTTAAAATATATGCGTTAGCAAGCATTTAGTTATGTTATAACTTATAAGAGTTGAATAAGAGAATTGTGTACTTATAATTAAATGTTTATTTTTCTTTTCTTTTTTAAAAATACAAGCCCGCACTGGGAATTATACCCGTATTGCGAGAGCTTTAAGAGCTTCAAACATTCAAACAACGGACACAAAGAACATCCAAACTCGGAACAAACATTTATGGATCACACAAATTTTTCCCCGTGTGGGATTCGAGCCCACAACACTCTGCGCCGGCGCAGTGGCAGTGGCGACTCAAATACTTAAACCGCTGCGCTATCCGTGCAGTGTATAATAAACTCCAAACATCTTCAGTCTATAATTTAGGGGTGATTAAAATAATACATTTAAACTTGTGATAAGTATCTAGTCTCGTCGTTTAGAAGGCTAGCTTATCATAGCTTATATCGATGCAGTTACTGGATAGTTCCTGTCAGAGAAATTGAACCTGATACTTCGCGATACTATAACGCTAACGAGACGTAATCAAATCTTTATATAAAAAATTTTGCCACTCTATGTTTGTCCGCAAAACTCTAAAAGTAGTCAATAGATTGACTTGCAATTTTCACACAACGTTACATGTCTATAAAATGTATTATATGCTTTTATATTGAAGAATCCACGGGAACGGGCATTTAAACATATCAGGCTGCGTCATAGCGAAACGTGCTTGGGTATTTGCTAATATAATATATTTAACTAAACCTTGTGAATAATATATGATAAAAAGCTAAGGACTTAGGCTCTTTAAGGGTATAAGGCTTTCAGTGAACGAAGACAAGGAGTATAGCCACTTGAGGAGATCTTCATCTCGCGTATTAGATAACTGTTTACAAAAAGATAAAAACATGCAATACAATGCTTCTTTGATTACAAAGATTTAATCTGCTAAGAAAAATCAAACCTTAAAAAAATTTGGTATAACATAATACTTAATTATAATTATTTTAAAAGAATGGCCGTGAGTATCTTGCAGGTTTATTCTCATAGGCTCAACCCTTTGCATGAACCTAGCAACTAACCTAAATGTAGCTTCAGTAACTTAGTAAACTCACTAACCTATATATTTTGACGTTCATAAGTGTTACTTTGTAGCCTAAACGATTATATGATTTATGACTTTGACTTTAATAAGAACTTATTTCTGCACACGCCTTTGTACACACTCATGTTTTAGACATTTAAATAGCTTATAACTCAGCATATCTTACCCAGGAATTGAGTAGCTTTTTTTAGTGAAAGGATCTCTAGATTCGGTTTAGTATTTTAGACTTTTCCTGGTACATTTAAACAAATAAATGTTATCTCTTTATAATATTAATACAGAAAGCGTCACATTATTTAGGAAAGCTTGCATGACATATTATGTATTTACGTATGTGTGTTTTTTAAATCATCGCCAATAATGTGTTGTACGTGACAATCGGTAATTGGTGCGACGTGGCTTCTTCCAAAATAGTTGAGCAGACTTTTTAGATATCTTTCATACTATTCAAAGTTTGAACGAGTTATTCTTTTTAAAAAACAAGCTTTTTTATTATTATTATAATAATATCAGCACTGAATTAAACTGTCCCACTTTTGGGCACGGGCCTGTTCTCACTTTGAGAGGGGTTAGGCCATAGTCTACCACGCTGGCCTAGTGCGGGTAGGCAGACTTTACATATCTTCGAGATCATTATGAAGAACTCTCAGACATGCAGGTTTCCTCACGATGTTTTCCTTCACCGTTAAAGCAAGCGATAATTAACTATTTAATACGCACATAACTTCGAAAAGTTAGAGATGTGTGCCTTGGGTTCGAACTCGAGACCTCTGCGTGGCAGTCCAACGGTTTTCTACTAGGCTATCGCTGCTATTTTTAGAGTTCGAAAAAACTCTTATACAACAGCTTTGTCCGTCCGTCACAACTTCCAACTCAAGAACCGTAAGAGCTAGAGACTCGCGGTCAACGCCATTCGACTCAGCATAGTCGATATATCTCGAAATTACTATGACCTTTGACCTCTGACCTCTGACCTCTTCTTCTTCTTCTTCTTCTGGTCACGTGGTATCACGTGACCTTTGCATAATACTTGAGCCATTTTTTCGAACTCTGAGATTTACGGCAATTCATTGCCGTTTCTCACTTGTTTATTATTAGCTATGGAATTATTTTGTAGGTCGGTATTCGTACCTAATCAAATAGTCATAAATCTATGTACCTATATAGACTGCAAGGATGGCGTAGTGCTTTAAGTGGCCGCCTTGTCACTGTTATTACGCCGGGTATTATGAGTTCGAATCCTACAGGGATTCATTGCAAGAATCAGTCTGATCCACAAATAATTGTTCCGAATCTGGGTGCTCTTTGTGACCGTTATTTAAACGTTGTTGTCGCGGTGGCGTTTACAAACGAGACACAGGAATTATCGCTGACGCGGAAGTTGTCCCTTTTAAATATATATTTAGAATTAGTTAAGTCTGTAGGTACAAGATTTGCTGTCAGAATAATTGATGCGTATAGATAAACGTCATTGTGCCAAAAGATAGCGAAACAACTAGTGGTAAACTTGGTTAAGGTAGGTGAATATAGCTCTTAGGCTTAGTTCATTATTAAAGTTATGTATCAAAACTAGTTTCTTAACAGTTTAGAATAATACAGTTGCCAATAAAGTAATTTAAAGAACTGTCATGACTTTATTGCCAGCAGAGCGAAACTTTATCATAAAAGCTCTGCTCTTAGCGAAATTGGTGCGAACTTTTTTCATTTACAAGTTCAACCACATAGTTTATATCCTAGTAGCATATTCCACAGTTTAATTTTGGATATCCTAACTTAATAATATTAAGTAATGATGATGATAGAAAGTGTGATGAAATTTCTAATGTGAGACATACCTACTCGCAAGTTTGGTTAATAGTTTATTTCTTTGCTATTATTTCTACGCTTTCAAACCTTACCTTATCGACCGATCATCATAAAATTTGCATACACGTTGTTTAGGGGTAAAGGACAAAACATAGGGTACCTTTCATCCAGAACAAAAGTACTGTTCCCGAAGGATAACAATTAAATGTCATAATACATTAACGCGAGCGAAGAGTCATCTAGTTAAGAATAAAAGAATAAAGAAGAGTTAAACATACTACCGTCTCACACAAAGGAACGATTTCTAAAGACAACATACGAAGCTTTCTCCACCAAAATCCTCCAAATCTCAATACTTAGATCAAATAAATGCTAGTTATATATAAACGGAGTTAGAGTTAACCAAATATGTCGTTGGGTGAACGACTCCAGTCTATTTTGGATGTTAATAATTATGCGGCAAAACGAACAGTGTCCTGCGTCCGCTCTCTAAGTGAATGGGTTCAATATTGACGTAGTTTGCTGCTGTTATATACTAAAGGAAGAAATAGGATTTTATTGTAATGGCGGAATCAATAGCTTTCGTAATGTTTGATTTGAAATACCTAACGGTTCGCATATCGAGTGTCTTAACAAATGGCTATTAAAATCGCAATTATGAAGGTAATTATTGAATGTATGTATGTATTAAGTGTATTTTGTATAATTTTCAACCTTGATCTTTTTATACTACCTAAGTGGTAAAAATAGGTAACCGTAGCCTAACGACGCTTGCAACACCAGAGATATGAAACTATTCGCGCGTTCCCTACCCTTTAATAAAGGTAGTCGCTGCATAGCCAGCTTAAGAGCTAAGAATCGCTGAACGACCCTTAAAACCTTACATATCATAGGAATACAACTATCACATATATAGTTTAGATGCGATCTTCTGAATTGCGGCGTTTCTAAGTTGGGCTGCCTCAGTATCAGCCAAGTCCCTGGTTAATTATTTCTATCTATAATTAATTGATTATCTCGACAGTTTCGTGAACACAGTCAAAGTTAGAACTATGTTTGCGTATCGGGCGTGATGTCTTTCTTTTATCGAGCTAGCGGTCCACCCGTATATGCTAAGCAGTAATCGTCGCAAGAAAAAAGAGCCATGCCAATGAGCGCATTAATATGGCTGTTTTTTCTTGATATTACAGAAGCAACACCAAGGGCTTCCGTTCAAATAAAATAGATGTTGGTAATTTGCGACTTCGAACAAAGGATTGTGTTTGGATTCATTGTAAAAAAAATCTACGGCAGCATGGAGTTTGGAAATATATCTAGCAGACTCGCCACCTGTTATCCTAACTACTTTAACATTATAAATGCTAATGTGAGTTTGTCTGTTACGCTTTCACGCCACAACTACTCGACCAATCATCATGAAATTTCGCATACACGTTGTCAGGGGTACAGAAACCTTTCATCCATTGTCCCGGGCAAAAGCTAGCAGTAAATATAGTTGATGCCTATTCCTTCGGGTAAAAACAATATGTCATGTAACAGTCAGTACCTACTGAAACATCAAATTAACAATTAATAACGTATTGTTGGCATACTGAACCATGAAATGTACGTGAAATATTACCGTAGCGTGTGAGACAAAACAAAGTGTGTCTAGTACTTGCGCACGCGCAGGGCGACGACGCGAGTGCGCTGTAGGCGGAGCGTGGGCGCACAATAATTAAGTACCTACACTATAATTTTTTATTGTTTAACATCTATTCTATTTTATTTGTTGGACAATTGTTTGCTGACGTACTTAAAATTTGTTTTTTATTGTCGGTCAATGGTGTTGAATTACAGGTTGGTTCTGGAAAAGGTTTATTAAAATTTAATAAATTATAATATCAGCGTTGCTAGTAGGATTTTCTACCACCATTGTATAGTTGATCGTGACTTCCGGACATGGACATATATTTTCGCTACGCTCAAAAATCCTTTCGGATAAAAGTTATGCAATTGCGTTTCTTTTATAAAATAGTAGTCTCTGCCCGCAGTGTTCCCGCGCGAATAGCGGGATAAAAGGTAAACAATGTCTTTTCCCAGGATACAATCTATCTCCTTAACCAGAATGGTTTCAGGTGCAGCCGTAAAAGTGTAACAGACAGACAGACAGAGCTACTTTCTCGTTTATAATATTAGTATCGATTATCAATAAGAGCGCTCGGCGATCAGAGTTAAGACAACAATAAGCATATCCCTTCAAGCAGATGGAGGTGATGTATATATTGTTAGAAAAATAAATGTTATGTGCCACACAAATAATCTGATCTCTTGACCTTAGAAGACATATTTGATATTTGTATTCTATAGTATTTTATCATTTTTACTATCGAGTCAAAATAAATGTGACTGTTAATTTTGTATTTAAACTTTAAATACAATTAACATTGCTGTAGGTACGGATGGCATAGCGGGCAAGCTTTCGCTTCGCTGCTGCCGTCCTATGTATTGCGGATTGGAGTCCCACATGGAACTATCCATTAATTGCGTGTTTATAGACTTTCCTGTGACACTGGGTTTGATTCTTAGTGCTGTCATGACAATGATATTTATTTTTATAAGCTTTATATTTATTTATACGAATATCTATTACCATTTTGTTCATAGGTGCAAGGCACAGTTTTACGAATAATGTTGACAAGAATATACAAAGTGGCCCAAAAAAAAACAAAACAAATTTTGTAAAATGTTATATAAGAATCGTATATACCTAGTACGCATGAGTTTTTCGAATTGTTAATTACGAATACGCTATCAGTTAGCTAAAAGTACAATAAAATAGCTGATGTATGTGCTGCTGCAAAAACGTCGGTAGTGTCAAATATTTGTAACACACAACTACTTAACTTATTTTTTACATATTTAGAGTTTATATCAAAGTGAAAATTATTAAACTTATTAAATCAATACCTAGGTGATATATGATGTGTATAAAAATAGACATATTATTCTAATTGAGAAATGTGCGCTCAAAACAGTATTGTTTGCTATTTTAGACTGCGAAGTTTACACAGATTTATATTATCCCCTACGAGACTAAGCCAGATTTTTACGTAGAGCATATACTTATCTATATATAGTTGTAAACCATTTGTTAATCACTACACGTACTTGTGTGCTTTATATTTAATTCACCTACATATCTAATCACCATGACACATCGGCAAATAATAAATAGACGTCACCTATTTACTCCCTCGTAGATATATGTATATTAATACATACATAGTTATAGACCAAATAGAGCATAAGAATCTGGCTCGCTTACGGACGACATAATCCATTTACATCGGGGACAGCTCGACACAGACATATATAAATAAGTTCACTTAAAAGTAAACAAAAATAAAATTGAAATGTTCCATAAGTATGAAAGAAAACCCGTAACACGGAAACGTCGCGTTCCGTTTCCAAAAAAGCACTGCATTTACACCACTTGAGGTGAATGCACTCTCATTAAAGGGCCACTGATTTTAAACACATTTCACCATCCACTACTAGTTATGTTCAGGAAAATTCCAACCGTAGAGAATAAAGTCGTCGATGTAAATGAAACAGAGTGTCGCATTACGCCCGCCTACGGAGGCCCTTCTTATTTTTATTTTGTCAAATTGTAACTGAAATAAACTGGAGTGAGCAATAAAAATACCATTGGTACTGTTATTGCAGTAGTGTCTCGAAATAGAGGTGTCATGGCGTCCGTCCCCTTCGAACATGGAGTCGGACACTTGTCGTGTGGAAATCTTAATAGATACGTAACGAGAAACGGATAAAGAGCGTTTTTGTTTTTGTTTGGCGGATAGGTAGACGGTTTTCGGAGAGTATTTAGATTTCAGCGGCTTAATGATATAGCGGTGGTGTGTTGGTAGCAGTTACACAGTAAGCATTTTCATAAGGATATTTAATATGAATTAAATTACATGTTCAAGTTGGTATAGTGGATAGAATCTTGTGACATAATTAGTTTGGACTTAGAAATGAAAGTACAGCTGATTATCATTTTGATTTTAAATAAATGGAATTAGATATTAAATTGTGTTATTATTTAAATATATAGGTACCTATGTTCAGTCCTCAATGGCGTAGAATTTCATTGCACACACAATTTATAAAATACCATAGTAATTTTGGCGACTTGTTCAGAGTGTTTAGATGCATTAGCTAGACAGACATTTGTACTCAGAGATATTAAAATTATTAGTAGTCTTAATGTTAACATAGAAAAGTATTAGCTAGGCCAGTGCTAGCCGAAGTACATACTAAATTACTTCAAAACGTGGTTGGTCCAGAAACAAATGTTGAAATGAACTAGATGCGCATGAAACCGATTGGTCTCACACTGCAAAAAACAGGAAGACATGGAAAATATTATAATTTTCTTCTTTGACTTGGAGTGATATTAATATACCTGGACAGTGCGATAAATATAAGTTTGGTATATTTCTAGCCAAATTAATGGTAGGGTATTTTACTTAGGTTTCACTTGTACGAGTAAGCGTTCCTATAAGAACAGCATTTTGTTAGAACTGTAATATAAATGAAGAATGAAAAATGAACTACGAACGTGCTTTTTAATACGTCCTTCTCAAAGATGATCAAGCTCTTTATCGCGGAGAATTTACAAATATACAATTAATGGAGACACAGTATACCCAGATTCGAACTTCGTACAGATTAGATTGTCCTGTATCGGATTCGAACCCATAAGACTCAAGGCGGCGGCAAGGAGATAGCTAGCCAACCGCGTCATGCATGCAGTCAAATATAAAATAATTACTAAGTCGTAAGCACTTATTAATTCAATTAAACCAACAGACAAGTGTGAAAATCAAAGATAGCTTGTACAAATGACGTCTAAATCACCGCAGATATGCGAACAGTGACACTATAAAACAAAACAAAAGAAAAGAATCCCGCAATTTTACATAAAATTAACATTTATGAGCGCAATAAAACGGTGAACAGCACTAAACAGGCGAAAGGCGCTTCCACGATACTTAGGCGATACAATCACACGAAGACATAAACACGCCACAACTTGCCTGACTTATAAATTTAACACCTGTCTCCCTGTCAAAACTATTCTTTATTATCCTACACTACTATATCCTTTCTTTATAACTGCGGGTACCGTTACAACGGGTATCGCAACATACATTACCACTTTTGTTAATAGCACCGCACTGTAGTGTAAAACTGAATAACCAGTGTTGTGGTTTTCGTTCGTTGCTGTCGTTCCATCGCGTGGAGGGTAGGCACGCAAGTGGTACGGTGGCAACCGCACCTCGCAGAAGTTATTTCCGCTAAATAATTGCCAGTCATCAAGAGTTTTCCAACTGTTTTCGGCGTTACGATTGCTTGTAATGTTTCTATTTTTGTTAGGGGTGATGGTTGTATGGATGCGTTATATGTTATTGTTGTATAATATTTTCTTTGCTCACTAGCAGATCATCTTTCGTGGTATTATTTAAACGATTAAGACACCATCTTATCACTTAACACTAGCGTAATTAGAGGTAATGGGTTAATAAGAAATCCCAATCGCTATATTATTAATTTTAAATAACCATATTGGTCCCTTACACACTTACAACATTTACTTTAATCAAAACGATAGTATCGTAAACCGTATTCGTTCACCTAAAGTATGTAACATGCTTCTAATAATAATTAATAATATTCTATCACATACACACAACCATCTAGCCCAAACTAAGCAAAGCTACAGTACATTTATCCATTGTCTAGTACCCATAATACATATGGGTACTAGACAATGGATAAATGTACATATATACGTTTATTTTTTTTTGTATATTCACTTACACACTACTACACACTACTTAGAAACACCCAGACCAAGACAAATACAAATACAAAAACAATCTATGTTCATGCACACAAATGTTTGACTTGTGCGGAAATCTAACCTGCGACCTCAGGCTTGGCAGTCGGTTACACTAACCACTACGCCATCGAGGCCGACTTCTATTTTATCAATGAGCTAACCTTGTTATGGCATCAAACTGCGAAAATCTAGTGTCTATTGTCTTTGCCGTGATCATAGGTAGCTAGTTTATCCATTCTACAATTCAGTTTCAAACTAAGTTAAAAGCACATACAAAAATAATAGTAATATAAATGTACCACCTACAATGGTAAATGTATGTGTGTAGTTAAAAATATTCTGTCTCTTTCAAGATTAAATCGGAGGTAGACGACATTGTCATTCCGCCCACCATCATTAGGTACCTACAAAAAGTTTTAGTTCATGACAATACTCTAATGCCAAATTATATCATAAAGAGCTGGCGACAATTTTTGTCCTCATTACAACCCCAGCAAGCAATTTGAGCCGCCTTCTATCAGTGAAACAAGGCAATAGGCATAATAACCTGCTAAAGTAACCATAGTATTACCATTATATCATGTTTACCATTAATATACAGCCTTTAGTTAGCAAGGCGATGCGGTTGTCTATTTCACACAAGCAAACGTTCTGTGAACTAAGACAGTAAGCATTGGACGCACGCACTTGCACTAGACCTGTTTAGAACGTACTAGTTACTTGCATACAGTCACTGGCTTACAAATTAATTAGTAAGTATTTTTGTGATTTAACTAAACTGCTGTTAAACCTGCTCCAGTGTTACTCAATATTATTATATACATACATACATAGATTCACGCCTGTTTCCCAGACGGGTAGGTACAATATTACCAAACTCTCTATAATGCCAAATACATACAGGTTGTCCGGTAATTAATGGATAACCTTGAAATGTCTTATAGTAGAACTGTAGGCAGTTCAAAAAATGAAAATAAAAAAACAGTGCAATAGCTAGTCATACCTTAGACTGTCTATATATTAGCACAATTAGTGTTTAATAATAAAACAACAAAAAACCGATGGAATTCATACATTTGTGGTCGCAGTGTACAAGAAAGTTAAATAAGTTAATTAAAAGAAAATCATATATCAGGCAGTAGTTAGGATAGATTTATTTTCATATTTTTTTCTAAATGGCCGTTAGTTCTACTATAAGACATTTCAAGGTTATCCATTAATTACCGGACACCCTGTATATTGATTAGGAAACAAACTTAGAAAGTTTATTTCATAGAAGATCAATGATCCTTATTAATGAGTCAATTGATCCGACTACATAGAAAGCTGGGAAGCATGAGTTTTGTATGGAGAATTTGATCGGCATTTTCTAAAAAAATACACAAAGTACTAACATATAATAAATAGTTTAATCACGCAATTCC
Organism: Catocala fraxini; assembly: GCA_930367265.1. Classification (NCBI taxonomy): domain Eukaryota; kingdom Metazoa; phylum Arthropoda; class Insecta; order Lepidoptera; family Erebidae; genus Catocala; species Catocala fraxini. The sequence goes on from OV884029.1 coordinate 21,365,858, forward strand.
AATAATAACACAAAACAATAATTTAAAAGGTACTCATACTAAATACCCATAAAGTACGCAAGCCTTTGTGAGATAGCACGGAGAAGAAAAATAACTATTTTGATATCACTGCTATACTAGTTATCGCCAGAATTTGGTGTCCTGACTATTTTAGTATTGAAATTGTAGTTTGTAGTAAACAAATTCACATGTTTGCAAATATGCTTTCAAATTAATTTATAAATCTTAACGTTAACAATATAACTACCTAAGCCCAAAGATTTCACCTTATATGTATGTACCTTAAAATTTAATATCATTAGCACCTCATGTAACTACCAATAAGAAACAAGAGTCCAGCAATCAGTCCCGACGAATTTAAAATTTGAAATATTCAAAGAGAAAGCCCGATTTATCTCATGGCGTAAACTTATGAAAGAATTTTCCTTTGGCCTACATAGTTAGAACATTTGAAATCATTTGTTTGTTTTCTCAGGAATGAATGGAGTTGCCAACTATTAAACGATGGTACTTTAATATTTTTTATTGTCTGGAAAAATATCCGCATAGTCTATTTATTTGAATTTATTCTTATTGGTATAAACGCAAGAGTAATTTAGTTGAAGTCTTATTAAAGTAGATTGCAAACATAAGTTTCATTACCTACTAATTAAAGGACTTAAATTTGTGACACAAGAAAAGACTTACGTTTGTGAGTAAAGCGGAGAAGTTTTAATTAAAATAGTACAAACGTTTGAAACAAACTTAAGTTATAAGTTATTGACTATATTTCCCAAAGATTTTATCAGTTATCACTTATGTCCATATCCTGCCTTAATTCGATAGTCATCTAACATTTTCTACTAGCACTTGTATTGCATGATCTAAATATCTAATTTAGATCTTCGCACTATGCCATCTATCGTATTGTAACTAGACTAAACAAAATTGTGACAACATGAACAGTATGAGTAGTAAGAGTGACAAATATTTTACCGAGAAACGTTAAAAATACAATAAGTGTTCAACAGATAATATGTAACACGAATAAAGTTCGGCCGAAACAACGTCGACAAAAAGCTCGAAATAAACGCGTCGACAATTTAATCCGTACTCGTAAACTGTACGATACGATGTGGAAACAATTGAAAAAGTTTTTCATTACGCCGTTTACTATAAGTACGCGTATCAAATAACTACAGCTGTAACGAAAGTTGGATATATCAAAAACTAGGGCAAGTAGCATCTCGCTGTGAGGAGGAAGAAAGCTGCCTTCCAAAAAATATGTTGCAATTATTTGGTATCAAATGTTAAAATTGTATGAAGTAGTATTTTGTTATCTTAAAGTTTTAATAGAACTTTAGTGTCGAGGATCATAGATTTTCTTTAATTAACTAAACAAATAAATGCAGCTATAAAGTGAAAATACTTGTCAATAAATGTCTGCTTCGTAGTTATTTAGATCATCGTTATCTATATAAAAAGCTGGTATGATGCCCTTGATACCTTTAGTGTACCTATTAACCGGCGTTATATGAATATAGGTAACTGTGGAACACTACAAAGGAGATTTTTGCGGTTATATGGTAAAGAGATCTATTCTCAATATGCCTAAATTATTCAAGCAAGTCATGGATTGCTTGAATAATTTAAGTGATCATCATGGTCGGTGCAATTTAACGAGCGGTGTAAGCCATTGCACTTGTAACTAAGACGTCAGTTTGATCCGTATTATCAAAATAATTATAAAGGCATTTAACTTAGCTGTAAATATTTATTGCTAATAATAATAATAAATGGAAATCAAAGGTATTTCACCTTGAAATTGACCGCGACTGAAACCCGTACACCATAATTATAGAAATATGTGTACAAGTTTAAAAATATTCTTACAAATTAAAGTGTTAGCCACGCACTCGCACTTACCGGTCTAAACGTAGCACTGCGTAAGTTGGGTACGAAGTTTGGCAATTAGACGCGCACGCGAGGCGGCGACGTCGCGCCATGTCGCGGAGCAACACACGTGCCACCGAGTGTCGGCGGGGGAGCCTTCATTAATGTTTATGGTGTTTATGGCTCTTTCCACACTATAAGTGAAAATGCACGGATTTATTTTACGTGTTTTTTGGAGTGTAATTTGCGATGCCTTATCGGATCCCTTTTGAGGAGGATCGTATTATATATAAGTCCATTAGTGTTAGCATGATAGCCGATTGTAAGACTCTGAATAACATACTTGTATTAGGCAGAGTTATTGTCTTAGTATCTTGGTGGCGCAGCGGTAGATAGAGTGTTATTTGAGTAGTCTGAAACAGCACGGAGGCTGAAACTATGCCGGGTAATTATCAATCAGCTCGCCCTTTGTTACGTGAGACCTAAAACCATAATTGGCAAAATATGGATATAATAAATACAAGCCATAAACAACTATGTAGTTAACACGGAAGCTGAAACTGCGCAAGTCTTCTTGGTAAGTCCACATCCGTAAGGATGATCGAAAGCGAGATTATGCCTCTTTTACCAATATTATAAAAGCCCTGCAAGTCCTCCTAACACCATTATCCTAAAATAATAACTATCGGCGGTTACCCATCAACAACAACAAACCAATCATCGCAACGTATTTGCGTTTTTTCCAACAATACCCATTAAAGTTAACGTATTAAACTAAAAGTATAATAGTCGTGTAACGGTTCCACACCCGTCGTGTGTACCGGCTATTCTATGTGTTGATTGATCTTTGCTTCAATGTAGCACTTTGCGAATTACCGAAACTAATTGTTGAAATTTCGCTGAATATTTTGTTATGTACATATATGGCGATAGTTTTGTTCGTTTGTTCTGTGAGATGGCTTTAATTATATTATATATGAAAGGTAGAGTGCAGGACTTTCCTATCAAGATGCAGGGAAGTACTAATTTACAGAAGATTAACATTGCCTCGTGTGTTTGTGGTGAGTAGCAATTCTAAAGTTCTTTTAGAAGAGATTATTTGCAGGAACCAAAGGAAATATAGTGTTGAGTAAGCATCGAAGGAATTTCTTTTCTGCAGAGGCAGCTAACTATGTATGTTACTTATGAATGCTTACAAAATTCTAGTATTCCTATAAACGTATCTAGCTAAGCTATTGCTTGGATAGAAAAAGCTTGTTTTAGGAGTGGGTTCACGTCAGTAATGTTAAAGTTGGCATTCGAAACTACGACTCTCTATTGCTCTTACTCCATGCAATGATTGGTGTCACTTCGTCGCGAACCAGGAAAATACATACTTCATAAGAATTCGGCCCAATTTAGATAATGTAATTACAATGTAGCAAAAAGGACATTAAAAGGTTATTGAGGGTCGAGTACGTGCGAGCAATACTCCTGATAATACAAACACTCGAAGGCTACGCTGACCGCTTACTATAAGACAGGCCGTGCCAGTTAAACAATAAAAAATCAAAGAAAAACACCGAGCAAACTAGCACGCAAAAACTAGTATCGCAATAATAATATAACATTGTACATTTATCGCATTTATCGTTACTTTTAGTGCGAGTACAGTTAGCAAGTTAATTGCGTCTATAAAACAAAAACTTGATTGATAGTCAAGGAAGAGAACGTCTGCCGGCGTTTATTAGGATTCCTGATGGCTGTACCTCCAACAAACACGGCGTTACCGCAATTATAAACACTATTGTGCAATTTGCGCACTATAAAAGATATTTTTAATTGATTGAAAGTATTAATGAATTTGAACGTTAGACTAAATGTTCTGTGCGAAACAGTACATAAATATATGTAGTCGATGTAGTATAAAAACATTAAGTATCGCTTGCTTTAACGGTGAAGGAAAACGCTGGGAGGGAGCTTGTGTATCTGAGAGCTCTTTGAAATGTTCGCGAACATATGTAGAGCAACTTGCGCTGGCAGCGTAATTAGTCTGTAGTAAGCTTGCATAGTCCAAGGTGAGGTTACCGCATACAATTAGGCAGACCTGATGTGCATTTTGAGTTTCACATCTAACAAATGTGACTTTATTTGTATTTATTTAAGGCAAAGAGCCCAAAAATATTACCGTACAGAAACTTAGAACATTTAACTATAACATTTATATCGTCCTTTACTCTATTTTTACAAATAATGACGCAAAGAGCAAGAAGCGACCTTCCAACCTTCATAAATTAGTTAAATACAATAAGAATTATATAACTCGTGTCCTTCTTTTCCAAATATTCAACAACAAACATAAAAGTACAAACTGTAGTTTATAAAAACTTGAGTTCCCGAGTACTTTAGCCTGTACCTACAAAAGTCCATGACAAATAAATTTATATTTTTAGTTCATAATAAAGTTGTTTCCAGTAATAAGACGGTAAAGTGACTACGAACATAATTTACAGTAATTTTTATAGCATGAGTTATAAACAACGTGTGTAAGAAACGATCTATAAATACTGCTCTTGCGCACTTTTCCTGTAATTCACACATTTGTCACATTTTAATTCGCAATGCGCGCGCGCACATATGTTTGTACCAGACGCTGTATTGAAATCTGTTATGATTGAATGTTTTAAATGAATATTCTTACTAATATAATTCTCTCATTTCATATTTATTTTGTGCTTTTTAGTGTACCATCTGTTGATAGAAACATGTTGGGTAAAAATGTACATTTTATTTAAAGCAATGTTTCTTAATGTGATTGTAAAGCAAAATATCATTGACAGTAGTAATACTGCAATATTGTTAGCTAATTAATAATAAATTATCGAATGACCTTAAATAGGTACTGTTTACAGGAACTCAATAATGCGTTCTACAACTCGCAATTATGCTTTATAAAATAGGCCCAAATTTTAATGAGCGGAATTGAAAAGGAATCTGTATTCAGTTATATAAGGTTTGATACAGTCTGCTTGGTGGCTACCGTACAATCACCTATAGACGCGACACCAGAGATATAATAAATAATAATCTATCAACCGTACCAAAAACCAATTACTGATTTGGCAGCTTCATGATGACAGAACAAGGCCTCCATAAGGGCTATGGAAACTAAAGGAGCATTACTTTTACGTCGAGATGTATAGCAAAAATGGAGTATATATAAAAAAAAAATATGGAAGTTTTCTTCTTTGATCTCCAATTTACTGCGAGTACATTTACATTAAGTTTAATTTAACAAACACAAACACGACAAAAGGAAGTCATCAGACTTGCGACAAGCACTTTGCCTCGTCGTCAAAACAAACATTTTATTTTTACAATTGCGTAGTACCGCCGTTTATTTCTGTCTGTACCTTGTAATCTGCCTACGGCGACGAGAATCACGTAGTGGAATTATTTTCAGGTGCTCCTACTCTAGGGACAGTTGTTTACCTTTATAAAAGCTATATTCATAAGAATTTTCTAGAATGAATACATTAGTAAATCAAGACATTAATATTAGATACTCGGATAATGTAACCAATTATGATCTCTTTAATTGAACATTCATTTTCCATTTAAAGTTTCTTGTTATATACAGAAATTAAGGACGTATTTCCTCTGTCTCTAACATGGGTAGAGTATAAGTATGCGATCAATATTATTTTCTCAGTCTTTTATATGCTCTTTAAAATATGTTTGATACCATTAAGTAAGTATAAACACGTCTTTATAGTTACTAAATGGTATAAAAAAAATTCGGCTTTTAGACTATTGGTGTTACTGGAAAATGTTTAGTTGAGAATGACTTAAGTAAATGTTTGCCAAGAAAACCTTTCCACTTTATTTTTAACTTCTACTCTTGCACCACATCACGCCACGAGAAATCTTAAAGCCATTAACATCAAGTCATTAATTCCACTCAACCTTATAGCAACTACATGCGAATACCAGAAGTTTTCAGATCCCGGTTTATAGTAGCATATTACAGTTCAGCTTTAGGACGAGCATGATTAACTTTCTAGAAAGTTTATTACTAAATAGCTCTATATTTCTATATATCCGTGAGCGATCTTTACTTAGGATATTAAAAAAAATCATGCATTCACAACGTTCAATATCCACTTGGAATTTAGTCATTAAATGGTAATCGAATAATCAGTATATTTCTGTAAAACTGACTAGTTCCATCCAACCATCACTACTTTAATGTGAGATATAGATGCGAATCAAGGCTTCAATATTCTCAATGAATTATATAATTGAAATTATGTTGATAATATAAAGTCCCATTACTAATCTACTTCTCATCTCTTCATTAAAATGAAAAATATCCACATCATACGCTTACAGATGCCGAAAAAATGTGCACTCGGTATTCATCTACAAAGAAATTCAAAGAATTTACAAGCAACCAGCTTTAATAAATCAATCATACACCTCAAGAATCTGTTACAAAAACTAAAGAGAATACCGCAAATATTATAAAATGTCATAACACATCCTTAGTTACATCAGTGCCATTAATAAAACTCTTGTGTGGAAAACTCATTTTTATTAGAAACTAAACCGAGGCGCCACTAGTAAATCAAAGTGTGGCGAAGCGGTGTTCAATAGAGAGCGGAGCTGAGTGGAGTGTATATATCGTTCAACGGACTTGTGAATAATGCTGGGACCAGATTAAACTTACAGAGACATTATAGAAATGCGCAGAGGTGAGAACTCGTAGGGCTAGCTGTAGATGCGGCAGTTTTAAGGTGATATTATAAATGGTTTATTTATACAGGTAATTAAGTGATATTAAATTATGTTTATGAAGTTATTTGTCGCTATCATTATGGAAGAATAAGTATAAAAGTAACAGTAATAAAAATGCTGACAAGTGTGTTACTTTGAAAGTAACTACCAAGAGAGCAACGTTTATATTGTTTAACCTACAAACAATAAGTCGCTGTGCTATGAGCACAAGGAGCACGGATTAGATACCTGGTATTAAAAATCGTCCTTAATACGCTCTGGCAACTATTTCTTACCTCAAGGAATATAGCAGAATTTGGCAGCAATATATTACTGGATGGATGGATACTTGTAAATAATACATTTACAAGTAATATTTCTGTATAACTTTATTTTACTCAGACTTAACAGAAAGTTCTTGGATTGGAATTAAGAGAGTTAGAGAACTAAGCTTAGTTTTGCAATCAGGGTAAGGCAAGAACATGGTGATTTTTTTATATTTACTACCTTAATAATATAACGAGAATCATCCAACTATACTAATGGCTTTGACAAAGCGGTATTTGAAGAAATGTGGCAACATATATAATATGAATAACGACAAACATATATACATCCAGGTCTAAAGTATATTTTTGTTTCGTATATGTACGTCTATCACTACAAATATTAAAATGCTAATGCCAACTCGACCCGTCGAAGCACAGCCTCATTGTTTAGTTTTTGCCTTTAGAGTTTTCCGCTTTTTGCAAATGTTCTGCCATCGCAACAGTACTTTAGCATTTATACTATAGCATTCATACCCTTATTAGGGTAGTGTAGAGGCTGGGTATGGATGAGGAAAGAGTATTCTCTTTCCTCATCCATACCCAGCCTACAATACTATTTTTCTAACATCTACGTGTACCGAGTGCATCCCACCCACACACTTCTGTATTATTTTCGTTGGCGACGCCATTGCCACACCGCCGTGAAATATGCCTCACTACTTGCTGGACAGTTAGAATTTATAAAGATTACGTATATGTATATACACTATTGCTTCACCAGTACTGGATTTACTGGTTTATGTTACTAGTAATGTCAACGATAAATCCAAGGGATTTTCGTATGCAAAGTGTTATGTACTTTTATGGGAATATCAGTGAGATTATTCTTGTGAAAGATGAGACATGTGCATTACTTTTGGAAGAATGCTTGGGTGTCAAGTTCGGTTAGTTTTCTTGTACCGTTTTATCAATGATATAGGAATCGTCGTCATCTTATTTATAGCTATTTTAATAGAGGCAATATTATTATAAACATGCTCAAATACCGTGCAGTCTTACTGAAATCAAATTTAAATATTTATTGCATTCATGTGTAGGTATTATTACTTAATAAGACTGCACCGCCGCAAAATTACCTTGTCTTTCGATTGACCGTGTGCGTTAATAGGTAATTTTTATGTTAACAACTTGACGTAAGATCACATTTAAGTAATGAGCAACTGCAGCACTGTACTTTCCAGATAAGAAAAAATAAGGAATAACAGTTAAAGGTAAGATGTTTCAAAACAGTGATCTTCAGATTAATTTTAACGGCACTATTAATAAATTTATTGGCTCGAAGAATTAACAAGAATATAAAAACTACATCTCATAGGTTCGTTAGATGTTATGTTTGATATGCATTAGCTAATTTGTTTAAATAAATTATATTTGTTCGTGACATAAATTTCGTCACATTATTGTATGAAAATCGCGTCTAATCACAACTTCACCAGTTGCCAGAATATCAAACTCATACTTACAACATTTATAATACGTATTAAGCCTAATAATTACCTACATTTGGCAGACAAACGTAGGTAATTATTAGACTTAACACTGAAATACCGATTTCGCCCTGCATTAGAAAAGTTAATAATAAAGTACATTATTAGTACTGGTAACCAGCCTGAAGTTATTATTTGAATGGGTACCAGGCAAATAACTGTATGGTATGCGCACACGCAATCCCCTGGGTCGTTATTCATAGTCATCCGCAATTTGAGGATATAATAAAATTGATTTAGATTTCCTGCGGTGTTCAATTTGTTGTATTATTGTAGCCAACTGCTCCAGAGATATTTCAAAACTTAAGAAATACTTTATATTGTTATTATTCTTCTTGTCGAAAACCAATTGTCCTCGTCTATGCAATTAGTTGTCATGAATTATCTACAAGTTATTTGAATACATAAATAGTCACATGGCTACATCCCCGAAAGGGTAGGCAAAGGTTTATCTCATTTATACCATTTGCGATTTTAAGTTCCACGCAATAGGAGACGGGTTTATTGCCGCTTACCAGGCATAATTTTGTACTGAGAATGTGGAAATATATTTTACAGAACATCCTTTGGCCGACCCGGTACTTGAAACCGTGACCTCATGCACTGTAGTCGCATATAGTACCGCCGTGAGACCGAGTTATGAATAAATGTCAGATGTTTCATTTTTAAATCGGCAATTTTAAAACCACATTGTCAATTAGTAGAAGACTTTAGTATGAAAAATGTAATTTGTAATTATCGTATGTGACTATACGACCTTTATAAAACACTCCTTAATAATAGAGCTTCACGTATATAGATTCCGGAAAGAAGAACCACTGTCATTAATGTTAAATTTACGTAATAGAGGTCGAACCTATCAATATATTCTTGGCAGAGTGCCGCCGAGCTACTAAGCATTTACTTAATGCCCAAACGAAACTTTAGTTATAAACTTTATTTTAGATACTAACTCCTAAAAGAGTTCGGGCACATCAAGATTCTCACTTGAGCATAAAAGCTCGCTTAAACTGCATCAGCAGCTCTGGGAAATATCTTTAACCGAATCCTTTATCGAAGATCGCACCTAAACCATGTATATATTATCTTGTTGGGTTGGTGTACAGGCTACATTTGGAGAGGTCGTGAACGTGCGAGTGATAGTTTCAATGTTTAAAGCATCCACAGGTTACTGTTACTGCACACGGCCCATCTGACGGTAATCAGCATTATACTTGTTTGCCACCCATGTTATATAAAAAAACAACCTAATTTTAGTTTTATCAGGGTTGGTCTGCATGAAAATGTATTACGATAACCTTAAAAAAACACAGGTGTCAAATAAGGGTGTAGTGTACCTCTACGTTCTAAAACTACTCTTGCGACTTTGTAATCACTAACCAATGAAACGACATCCATGCAAAGACCGTAAAATAAAACTAATACAGTAATAAATTATGTGTTTGAACTAAGGCTTGAAGATAAAAGCTTTGGATTAAGCTCAAAAACGTGATGAGCTGATGTTTTTAATTATAGTTTAGCTTTTAGTGTCTTCTCTTCGCCTGTCCTCATGTGTGAATACCTAGCAGAAAACGTTATGAAGACAGGTTAGGTCAAAAGTACCCTAACCATACGAGTATAAACAAAAACATGATAAGAGTGACAGGGAATGAAGCAAAAAAGATATGCCTGGATCGTAGCAATTGGAAGTGTAAGGTCACAGCGTTTCTTACCAAAAACAGTTATGTAAAAAATAAGTAGAAGTTTCAAATGTATTTCCTGGAGTGTAATCGTGTGCGTATACATAGATACTAAAATCGCAGACTTCTAAAATCGCGCGACCTCGATAAATCAGCTGGACCCGACTTAATGCCTCCTTCTTTTCTACATAAATGCGCAGATACCATTGCTATTCCACTCTATATATTATTTAATAAGTCGCTCTCAGGATGTACTGTACCAAGATTATGGAACAGGGCATTTATTACCCCGATTCATAAAAAGGGGTCTAAATCTAATGTAACTAATTACAGGCCAGTGTCTAAACTATGTACAGAGGCCAAAAAAATAAAAAAAAGAATTTATAACCATATACGTATGCAGCCTTAAAAAATTGTTTTAATAGTTTTCAGCAAGGACTTCTCAAGGGCCGTGCCACAACCTCAAATTTAATCCTATTAAATGATTATATAACAGAAGCGTTGAGTAGACATAGTCAAATAGACGTAATTTACACAGATTATACGAAATGTTTTGATAGAATTGATCATACCATCTTAATAGCTAAGCTACAGTCGATAGGCATAACAGGCGAACTGTTGATGATTTTCTTCCTTTTTTTTATGGTAGGACGCAAACGAGCAAACGGGTCGCCTGATGGTAAGCGATAGTATATTAGAATACGGAAGTCTGGTCAGGTCAGGTACAAAATTCCTATGTTACAAGTTGAAAATAAAATATAAGTCCAATAATTACTTCAATCTATGTGCTAAATTTCATATTTTGCCCTTAGCCAACTGCCGTATGATAGCAGATGTCGTGTATTTAATGAATTTAATATCTGGCAGAATGGATAGTCCAGACCTACTTTTTAAAATAAATTTTAACGTCCGTTCTACCTACGAAAAGCATGAGACGATCTAAGCCTATTCACCTGCCTTTAGTATCTACAAATTACAGACTGAATACGTTCCTCTGGTGAGCGAGTGATACTTTAAACCAGAGGGTCGCAGAATTTTTTGCCTCATAGACCACTTTCAACATTTAGCCGTTTCCGGTGGACCCATTGCAGCCACATTTCTACCAGATTCCTTGGCATTCGTATTTAAAATTGGATCAAATTTCTATGGGCTGAGATTTTTTTTTTTAGATATCCTCTTCCGGAAAACGAACTAGTAACTAAGTTCGACGTTGATGTTTTTAACACTAAACCGGACGCAGTGAAGCGCATGCTGAGTCTTGACTTTTTTACAAGGTTTAATGCTGATTAATATTGTTTTATTTGTTATATTTTAGGTAATTAAGTGATAAAGTAATTACTGTCCACGCATTTTCGTGGAGACCTATAATTGGCTCTCTGTTGCATATTATTTATCTTACTATGTAATTGAAAGCTGATGGACTTCCTAATAAATAAATAAATACGTAAAGCTAGTTTTGTAATAAATGTTACACTCGATGTTAGTCATCTTCTATTAGTATGATTATTAAAAGAAACGGAGAGCACAGTATCTTAGCTTCATCCTATGAATTATCCTCAAAAGGTAGCAATACGATTGGGAAAGAACATTCACCACCATTGCCATCGGTCATGGTTGCGATGATCTGCAATGTGTATCGTGTTACCTTAAAAATACGCCGTATTACCAGTAGGCTAACAATTTCATTACATTTTTGTTGAATGCGTTGGCATCGTACCGGTTATACTCTGGTATTCTAGGTGTTGCATGCATGTATAAGCTACAGTAGCCGTGTCCTATAGTAACAAATTTGTTAGTCACTTTAGCAGTATAAAAACACTGCAGTAATAATTTTCTGTCCATTTAACTAGAGTGCCTATCATTTACTGCCAGTTTTAATTTTTTTAGTTTATTCTCCATTCTTTGCACACGAAGCGACAGTAACTTGACACATGTAGCCTTGTTATTTATGCATCTTAATTTGCAATTTATTTGAATATACATCTTTCTCCCTAGCCTTTATTATTCCCAAGTCACTTGGGGTCGGCTTTTCTGTTCTAACCGGATTTGACTGGATATCAGTTTTTACACGGAGCGGCTGCCACCTGACCTCCGCAACCCGAAGGCTAACGATACCCTAAGGCTAGACCAGTGTCAGGATATTATAGGGCACTGACTTCCTAGTAACGACTGCCACAGATGTTCATGGCACCCGGGGCCGACGGCTTAACGTGCTCTCCGAGGCACGAAGCAGGCGATAATTGTCAATCAATACGCACATAATTTCGAAAAGTCATATAACTTTTGAAAGTCAGATGTGCGCGACGTGGGTTCGTACCCGAGACCCTCTGCATTGCAGTCTGTTGGTCTCCCCACTGAGCTATCGCTGCTATTTTATTTGATATTTAATTTATTTGAATATACATAATGTCGTCTTCTATTTACGCGAATATTATTCATTGAAATTAAACTGCTATATACGGATTTTATCGCGTTGTTTATTTGACACTTTATTACAAAATTTTGAAAATTGTTTCACTACTACTACTATTAAACTTTACTAATTTTTAAGCTAATTAAATTATTATTAAACTATTTAGATTTAATTTATTTTTACTTTTACACTTTCCCCGACGTTTCAGTTGCTTTTCAGCAGCCATGGTCACGGGGAGACTAAGATGGCAGTTGTCTCAATGTTCCAGTGTAGTTATAATATAACTACACTGGAACATGTACATTTAATAGTAGTAGTAGAGAAACAATTTTCAAAATTTTGTAATAAAGTGTCAAATAAACAACGCGATAAAATCCGTATATAGCAGTTTAATTTCAATGAATATACATAATGTCTTTTATTCACCCAAGATGTATATAGTATTCCAAAGCTCTTCATTTTCAAAGGAAGCTATATCGTACCTAATCACCGAATAACATGATAATCAATATGTCATTCATAACTATACTCATCATTCAAAAAAGGAAATAGCTTGCCGAAAATAATTACTCATACCCATTCGTTGAAACAAAATAAAAAAGGTAGAAAAGAAGCGCGATCGCCACGTGCGGGAGGGACGGAAATGTTATAAACGTATAATAGTATATATCCCCCCTTACTCCTCGAAGACACGGAGTACATCGTCCTCACCCCGCCCCCCTCGGTCTGTAGTAGCAGCTATTTCTAGTAGCGACACCAGAGACACTTCACTTGTACTTTACTGAATGTTTTGATGTGACTTTTCTTTGCCATAGAGCGTATAACTAATGTAGAGTTGACATAATATTCAAGATAGTACAGTATAGAACTGGTCACTTATGCTTTCACGATACCATAAACAAATGGGTATCTCGATGATTAATTTACGTTTTATATGCGTATCTATTCCACTTATTCATACTCATATATAAACTCTGTTTCCTGGAGTGTTAAGCCGAGACTACAGATTTTCACTTGCTCTATCTTTACCCTATTCAATATTTAAAAGGCGCACTGCATACGAGGTTATTCCAGTGCAGCGCAAATTTTAATTTTATGCGAGCTTCCTTTTTGAAGTCATATTATTTCGTTTGAAACTTAGACCTGTCTGTCAGGTCTGAGACAGATGCGTTAGGAGAGTCTAGGTATATATTTTTTTTTATGATTAAGTTCTAGGGTCTTGCCGTCTTTAACAAGTATGGGGTTCGCATAAAATATCGACGTGAAGTAGTATATACATATCCGTAAGTAATCTTTCATATTGCTTGTTACGTAAGAGCTTTGGAAGTTCAATCAACTCTCCTTACCCCATCCATCCCTTTCATCTTAGCTGGCAAGACACAAGTAAAGTGCTTGGTGAGACAATGGCTGCTTACCATTTGACGAGTCATTTGCTTCTTTGCCACATATGCCGTTTATAACAGCGGTTTATATGTATATCCTTGGGATTACTCCTGTGATACCAAGAAAACAGTCATGCGAGCGGCGATTACCGATTACCATCAAGTTAACCGCTGGCTTATCAGACAGCGGAAATAAAAACAAATTATTTAAACAAAAGCATTCTAAGGAAGTTAAACATCATTAAAAGGTGTGGGGCAGAATTTATTGGTACCTACTATAATATCTGTCACGTCTATAATATTTTATATCCATACCATGTAGGTATGCGCGTGCGTCGCATCCGGAGCGGCGCGCGGCGGCGTACGAAAACAACGCGTCGCGTGCGCACCTCAGTGACTCAGCGGCCACGCGAACAGCTTTGTACATCTGTTTATAGGATTTATGTTGGTTTTATACTGAACGTTACTTTAGAGCCTGATATGATGATTTGCTTATTATAATAACAAAGTTATATTATTTTATTTTATTAAAATCGTTATGCTACGTTTTGTGAAATTGTATAGGTAGTTCAATACTATACGTATACGCCTACTCATAAATTGATCTAGTAATAAAATATTGATAGTACATAATATGTATGTCACAGATATTGTTTCGTATATGATTTCATATTAGCCACCTATGAAGCCTGAACCTCCCTACGAGTGAGAGGCTGTTTCTAGGATGTGATGATTTTTATTTATCTATCTCTCTCCCTCTCAGTGTACTATGTCCGTTCATCTTACGAATCCTCTTAGCAACTTCTGGTTGCTATTCTTTGATAATTTTTGCCTTACTGACATGCAGCAAACGGCCCCGATGTATTTTTAATTTTAGCAGCTGATTGCATAACAATTAACGTCCTGTAGTTTTAGGCACTTTTTTATTCTTTAACATACGACATGAGTAATATGGCGAAATATTTCAATAATAATATTTGTCCTTTTTAATTTATGTACACACATAATGATGAAATTATAGTTTACCACTCAAAACATTATGAAGTATTCTCAGTCATGCAGTTGCTCCCACATCATCTCTCTATTTAATACGCACATAACTTGCAAAAGCCTTGTAGTCATAATTACAAATCGTCACGTCATCTAAGTAATTAGTGTTTGCCAATTTCACTTCCACGCCTTTATTTATACATCGCAATGAGATGTAACAATACGGTACTTAGTCACTGCGCAAGCGCGCACATTGCTATGAGTAATAGCATCCGGATGTACTGTCGAAACGTTCGTCTTAAGAGAAATCTCGGTACCCGATGAGTAATGGAGGTTTATAATAATTGCGATTAGAATCTAAAGGTCAAGTCTGACGTAGGTATCTTAGTTTGGTGTTTTTCGGAGAAATAATTTTAATAGGTGCCAGTTTTAAGATCGCGATGTATTTTTTTTATAGGAAATATACACTAGGTAATTTTAATGTCATTGACATGATTTTACACTTAAACGATTTACTTTAAATGGTAATTCTTGTATCGTTCCAAACATTAAAACTACGGACACTAAGATCATCTAGACTCGGAACGTATTTGTAGATCACACAAATGTTTTTCCTGTTTGAGGATCAAACATATGACACCTAGCGCACTGGCAGTAGCTAAGCGATGATTTGGTCACTACGACAACCATTGTTAGTAAGTCTTTTGACTGCACGGCTGGCAAGGTGGTCTAAGCGGTTACCTCGTCACTGCGCACTGTCACGGGTTTAAATCCCGCATAGAGCACAAAAAAAAAAAAAACATTTTGGATTAACAAATAACGGTTCCGAGTGATCCTTGTGTCACTTAAATATTTATAAAGTCCTCCGCACCGCGCTACAGGAATGAATCTTAGTGCGGGAATTGTCTTTTTTATAAAAGCAATTAGCTCACACATGTCACTACAAACTTTTAAAAGCTGTACTCCTTACTCATAGTGCTGCAATTTCCTGTATGTAAGACAATCTGTGAATAATTCTGTTACTGCGCACACGAATACTGTCATCCTGACTACGTGGCACGTTAATATAACTTGTGAATAATATGTTTTACTGATATATTCAAGATGTTAGTATGTCGATGCATGTGGCATATACTTTTTAAATAGTAATATATATATAGATGCCATAGATGTTCATGGCAGCCGGGACCGACGGCTTAACGTGCTCTCCGAGGCACGGATCAGGCGATAATTGTCAATCAATACGCACATAATTTCTAAAAGTCATATAACTCCCGAAAGTCAGAGGTGCGCGACTTGGGTTCGAACCCTCTGCATTGCAGTCTGTTGGTCTCCCCAAGCTATCGCTGCTCTTTAATGCGATCTATATAAACAATAGTTGATTTTGTTCCAAAGAATTGCAGTGTTATCATTAGTCGACCAGTACAAAGCTTTATATGTTATATAATCATGAGTCACAAAAATTACAAAATAATAACAGATTTTATACAACAAAGATGGCAAAGCAAACAGTTCGAGTTGTAGTTACTGTAGCCTATAATCGCAAATTGTGGAAGTGATACTGTCTACTACAACTACTCTGCTTAACAACTTAGCGTTATAGAAGCATAATGATATGTTATTTTATACGCGGTTATTAATTTAACATGTCACTTGTAATAACATAAAACATAAACAATTTTACGAGCTGTTTATGTTGCTGTTACGAAAGAAAGTTGTAAAATTCATCAGAAGAAAATAGGCCATTACGTTGGCCATACCACTGATTTTATTCCCATCAAACTATGTAGAAATTATGTAAACAAACCGGCTACGTATTGTCATGTTATCACTCGATAAAAGTAGAGTTATGGATACTATTTAAGTGCGGTGTTAGTTTCTCGCCACTTCCATATTGATTTTGAAATTATCATTACTAGATTTCGTCCCGAAGGCGAAACGGCCTCGGCTCTCGGCTAAATAACGGGCGTCGAGACAAAAACTATAGCACAGCGTTAGTGATGTTGTTCCGTCGAAAAGCTTTTAAAATATAGTCCTAAATAATTAATGATTGATTGTAATGAAATTTCCACATATCAAGTCTACTAAGCATAGTTTGAGTGAACCTAAACATAACAAACATCTAAATTTACACATTTAATTTAAAAATAGTAGTGAAAACATGTCAGCTCTGTTTATACATAAATCCTCCCACTGGTAGACACGTGTCTCTTCTCATAAAATAAGGTTTAGTCTCCTGCAGCACCATATACAGATTGGCACACTTGCACCTCTTCGAAAACATTTTCGATAACTCCACTTTGTCACGATATCCACCGTTACAGCGAGATTAACGTGCATAGCTTAGAAAAGTCAAAGGTGCGTGTCGTGGATAAATATTTATCACTATAAAATTACTGCCACCAATAATTCAAAATACGCTATAGTTGGTTCACCAACAATTTATCGGATTTAAATTGCAATGAATTTTTTAATAAGCTTTATTCTGGTAGCATAAAATAATGCGGAGTAATAATTTATTTAGAGGATTACTAGATATACTGATTATTCCAACTAAAAATAATAACAGTGCCCGTCAAAATGATTTAGTTATGACATATTAAAGATAAACTGAGGTGACACTAGGGCTGCCATTTAAAGCACAACCAGTGTCTGTCATTTTTCACTTTCAATTTAACAACTTATAGTGAAAGTAAAGTAAGTATTACTTAATGAATTACTGGCATAATACGAAAAGCGATAGTTTGCTTGAGAGCCTGTTGTACTACAACTACGGAGAAGTATCAAATTCGACCCTAAGACACGCATACTTATTTTTGGGTGAGTGTTAGGATTTATTTCATCCTTTAGGTATTATACATTGTTTTGGTAAAGTGTCTTAGTCTTTCTATGATATAACTCCAAAGTCGTGTTTAAGCTTAATTAATTACGGATAAATATCAGCTCTTTACCAACAGACTACCAACTTCTATGACCAAAGGACTTTTCAGTACATGAATAGCGACGTACCATTTCGACTGTTGTACCTAGATGTTCTTGACATTCGATACTCTAAATAACATAAAGGGGTTGAATCGACTTCTTTATTAAAGCACCAATGTAAGTCGACCATAATGATTTCTGTTTAAATTTTCAATCGGTCGTTACTGAATCTATAAATTAATATATGAATAGCCAGTGCTTAATATATAAATTTTCTATATTTTTATAACCGCCGCCGGTGCTTCCGCTATATTACTCTATGCAGCAAATAGTTAAGCGTGTTAATACGCCTTAAATAGGCATTTATTAATTCCAAAGAATTTTTATGGCAACATAACAGTCATTTAAACCTTATAAAACTTCGATATTTAAATATATACCTATTGATAATATTTCGGCGTGGCGGACTTTCTAAGGAGCCGTGGTAATAAAAAATTTTTTTTGACAAAATGGTCGGCAATTGTGTCTATGTTTGATGTGTTGGATCATAGACGCATGTGTTGCCAGTTTAATCACGTTGTTATAAAACATTGTTCAACTTTATTAAACAGTGTCACCTGGTTACATACTCTCACTAATTAATATTTAAAATGGTGCTTAGCAACATAATTATGTATCCGTAGGGAGCCCCGCCGCGATTAAATGGTTTACGTATAAGATGTTTTAATTACAATATATTTAAAGGAGATTGACGTGAGATCTTTTGTCTAGTATAGAAAAGTCAGTAAGATAAGTTTTATTTTAACGAAGATGAAGAAGAACTTTGCAATCGTTTTATACTAAAGAAGAATTAGTAGTAAAATTTACTCTGTTAATCGAATGTATAAAAAAAAATACATAATTTCTAGAAATAAACCTATCAGGTACATATTGTACAACCTAATAAAGAAACAAAATATAAGAAAGAACGTAGCTTACTACATTCTTTTTCAAGAAGCAATTTCATAAATGTACCTATATAGTTTTCTTGGTGGGATTAAGATTTCCAGTGCATAACCTTTTTCCCTCGACTTGTGCGTCTTAATCATGGTAATATTACATCAATACAGGCCATACTGAATTCATCAGTGTTAATCGTGTGTACCTTGATATTGTTACACTGCAGAATTGAAAATATTTGCCAACAAGAACATAATATATTTTTTTACTGATTAAGTATAATAGTGCGTCGAAGCCGGTTAGATAAAACAATGTATAATTAACTCAATTCATTAAACGCTATCTCACCATACGATAAAGCGTGAAAGTTTAAAATAAAAACTATCCTAAAGACATCGCGTAGTTGTATTACTGCTTCCCCTCCATAACAGTTATATAAACTCAATATAACAGTATAGCTCAACTCGCGTATTAAGCTGACAGCCTACTCTAAATATACGAACATTTATAATAAATTGATTATAATTATGTATCTGTTTCTTGGATTAGAATGTAGACAATTTATGTTATCTGATACTATGGGAAACTGAAAATAAAAAAAATCTTCATTTTATTTGTTATGTCAGTGACTATATAAATTAAATACTAGCTGAGAAGTTCCTACTATGAATTTATTAAATAAGTAAGCTTTGTTGAATATTCGACTTTATTTAATAATTATTTACAAAAAATACCGGTACCGACGAATACTATTAAATTTGACATTGGAAATTTAAATATTATATTTATTATGTTGGTCTTATATAATATATATTTACTTTTTGAAGCTACAAGGTATACTCATTTATATTCATTGACTGGCGCACTAACGAAACTCCATACTATGGAAACTTTTAAATTATATATCACAAATTCCAAATAGCTTGAATTTAGCGTTTTAAGTTTAAAAACGACCGTAACTTTCATCGAGTTTCTACTAAACATTTGAGGTTGTCAATATAAAACTAGGTATTATTTAAGATTAAGCTGCCTTTAAATCAACTCCGATACGATATATAAAAGCTGCTTTACATTCTACGATTAGCATCTCCAACTTTTACATCTTCATTACATAAGCGGAGATATAAACATTTAATGTATTTACATACATAGCTATAGTTTGTCACCAGTAATGGCACAAGCCTAAATAAGAGAAGAGTAAGAATTGGCCAATAAACAGCTTCTGTTTGTCAATAGTAAGGGAAATTTTATCATAATGCTATTCCAATTTCAAAATCTATTCAAAAATAAAACCACTATTATGGAATACTTGATATTTTGTTTAACTTATTAAAAGGAGTCTGTATCTAATTATGAGTTTAATAAACCAGATACAGCAAACACAAATAATAAATGTATTTCACGTCGCACTAAATCTACAACAAACTCGATCTGTAAAATATTTGAATTTTCTATTTTATTCAAAACCGATTTCTTCTATGATATATTAAATAAGTCCTAGAAATAAATTTCTTAATTTTATAACATTAGTATTATATTTGACAACGTATAGCATACCATTTTAAAAAATCAATCGGTACTATTTATGATTTTATAAAAAATTAATTCTGCGCCAATGCTCTCTATGCTTTACTTTCTGATAAGTAGGCTCTATTTAAAATATGCGACATTCTTGTCAACGTGTTACGACCAATAAATTTTGTGACTATTTATATTTTATTGGTTAAAAACTGCTTGACAACGGTACAGATTAATTAATTTATTAAAAACAATAAAACTTTTGATTTAAACGTTTTTATGTCAAAATCTGTCTGTTTACATTGAAAGTGTGGTTTTTACGATTAATTATACATAATATATATCCGTTTAAGTCAGAGGTTAAACTAACAGGAAGTGTATGTAGGCCATACCACTCGAGTTATCAGTCTTTTATACACTATAACAAAATTACCATAGAAAGTAAAAACAGTCAGTTACAATAAAATAACTAAGTATACTACTAAAATACTTTCCATAACTAATAACGTTTATTCAGACATAGCTTAATATATTCAAATAATTATTCCTACAGAAAAAGTACAGCGAATTTTCTAATTTTACAATAGTACTTTCTAATCACATCAATTAAAATACACCAATAATAATCGACTAACACACACTTAATACATCAAAATAGCACAAATACACAGGGATGATGATGAAATCGCTACTACGACCATGCAACATTACCCCCCAAATAAACACACAAAAATAAAACCAAAACACAAATAATACAACAAAAACACAAAAATAAAAAACGCAGGATATTATTTGTTTCACTGGTCAAGCAATGACAATGAATGATGCCAATGTTTTGATTTTAAATACTTACCTTTGACGATATAAGCGTCAATGTGGGCGATGATTCCTGTGAAACAAACAATACATATCCTGCTTTAATTGCCCAATTTTTTTTACGAAATTATAAAAGAAAATAATTAAAACAATTTTGATAAAAGTTTAAGTTTAAAACATCGTATTTATTATAACACATATTCATCTTAAATTAAATGTAATATCTGAAATAATAAAAAATCTTATATAGCTAAGCGTATCATATTAAGTGATTGAATGGTGGTAATGATAAATATAGTGTAAAATATCTAAAACGATATATATGTAAGTTTTAAATACAATGAGTAAGGATCGTTCTATCTTATTGGAAATTTATGTAGGAATCAATATATTCTTCTATGAATTGGCTGCCTACTTTGACAAGTGACATTATTGCAACTTTAGTAATACATTATCCTGACGTCAGAGGTTTCATTACCGAATCGGCCAAATGCTATTTAAAGCATTTTTCTGTCAGGAAATTTTTAAAGACAATACGGACTTTGGATCTATTGTAATCGACAATGTGTTCATCCTATGCTTTCTTGCGTAAACATAGACAGGCGAAATGTGGGTGAGCCTTTGAATACCCAAACCCTAAGATATATTAATATGCAAGCGTCATGTAATGCTTGAAAGTGACAATTAAGAAGGAGGTTTTTTTGTTGGGATGGAGTAAAATGGAAACTGCCACTAAAAACCCTTATTTCCTCATAATCAGTAACGCAATGAAAATTGATATAGCATATTATAAGAAATTAAATGAATGTACTTTTAATGCGAAGTAATTAGCTCGGTACTTCACATAAACTTTCATGATTCACGCATTTATCAACATTATTTCTAAGAAAAAGCTTTAGAAATTATATACAGAAGGAAAATCGCCTCTTGAACACGTCATGATCTGATTCCCAGTACCACAGCTTTTTTATTTCTTACTACATAATAAGACGAACCGATTCGTGAGAAAAATTTAAGAAGACATCCAAACAACGCAGGTTCTGAAATCAAACTTTTTATTGATAAGAACTATTTCGTCCAAACATTGAAATAAAAAACAAACTTTGATATTGGAACTGTTGGTGTTTTAATCTGTTAGCAGTTAGAAAATTACCGTCTATTCCCGCCATTTTGTAGTTAAACATTTTTTACGAAATTGTTTTGTGTTTTATTGATACGAATAATAAAATTTAATTGCAATGTTTATTACTATGTAAGCGATTTAGTTTTTATAACGTACACGAATATAATTACACGTACTGGTGTACCAATATGATTACAAGGTTTTATCCTTACTAAAGTAAAAAACCATAGACTATAAACAAATCATTGCACGTCGATCTAAAAAGATTCCTAGCGAACTTATATAAAAACTTGGCGTGCGTAATTATACCAGAAACGAATGTTAAACGTTCATATTTATTACTTCGATACCTATTAAACATGTAGTAAGACAATGGTCCGTAAAAAAATGTGCAAAAAAATGACCGACACTTGGGAATCGCATGCAAGACGAGCAATGAACAAAAAAGCTAAACCCACTGTTCCCTAAATTATCCTGTCACGCTTGCCTATAAAATGCAATTGGTTTAAAAAACCGAAATCAGAACTCGTTGGAATAAGGTACCTTCACACTTGTGTCGTGTTATGAATCCGTAACACGAAATTAGACGATTCTATGCGAAAATATGCGGCCATTTTAATGTCCGGTTTCTATATTTTAAAAATGAATAGCTTTTGTTACGACCTACAGCAATATAGTTATTGTTAAAATCTACCCATAAGATAAGTTATTAATAGGTTGTTGTGCGTTTTGATGATAGACATAATAACATCTTTGTAATGTAAAATATCATTACTTAAACTTTTCAGTTAAAATATTTAAATTATTCATTTTAATCTGAACTGACGATATACACTGTTTGAAAAAAACTATAGCGACAGATCTATTCGTTGTCACATTTAAATTTATATTAGGATTATTGCGTAGATGATAAATTTATTAATAAGTTGCATTTTGCAAACGATTAAGTTTCTTAGTTTATGTTGTTAATAAATAAATTATTTATAGTTTGCCTCTGAAGTGTGTCCAAAAACAATTTAATACGTGGCCATGTATTTCGGCATGAATAGGTACACTCCATTATACGGATTAATTAATTTAAAACGAGTTTTATTTAAGCTACGCGCATTTACTAATGGCTTATGATAAATGGCCATCACATCTAGTCTTGATACTAGGCATAGCCAATAAAATATTGATTACGTTTTTTAATAGAAAGTTATAATCCCAAGTTAATTAATCAAAACAAAAATCAATATATCTTCGTAGAAACATGATATTTCTAGATTTATATCTTTTAAAACTGTAAAGTACCGGAACCGTGTGTGTTAGCCCTAAGATCTATTATTACCATTCGAATTTGAACTTTACTGCGTCATATTAAGGTATGGATCAGTTTAGATTTTAGAATCAGGTTATATTGTGAGTGTCAGGTTGCGCGCACAATAGGCGCACGGCGCATGCGCGGTACCTGCGTCTGCGCAAGGTGACCTGCGCAAGGGCACGGGCTAAGCAAGGGCAGCTCGCGGCTCCCTCCTGGCGGTCCCGCGGGCTCCGACACGCCATTACTGAAATGACCATTATGGGAGAATAGGGATGCGAAACCAATGAGGATGGTAATAAGAAACGGTATTTTGAAGTTAGCAAGAATACTTATTACAGCTATAGAGTAAGTCAAGTTAATAGATGTATAAGGAAAATTTGGCAGGATATCGAACTGTCAAGATCCATTACAATCGACCGGCTGCGTCTTACTGTGCAAAGAACTGTGGAAAACATTAAACCTCGCAGAGTACACAGGTCACTCATGCGAAAGCCAGATTAAGTCAGCAGTAAACAGCTGTTTCGATGGAGACTAGGGTATCAACTAACTGGTAGAGATGGCTAAATCTGCTAAGTAAAAAACAACAACCCAATATTTCTTTCACAGCCAATATGAGACTGATTTTTGGCATAAGATGCATGATGAGTCGGTGTGAAGCCTTCTGTTGTACCAGGGCGTCGCCCAGTCGTCGTCGCCCGCAAGGGTATAGGCCTGCGTGAGGCACTGCTGAGTAAGTCGCTGACGTAGTGTCAGTTCCAGCGACTCACCCACAATTCAAGGCAGAATTAGGCACACCAAAAATAATTAAAAATGGTATGAATTCTTCTTTGCCAATACTTAGTTACATATTTCATATGTATTTTGCGTCTGTGTGATGGCTTTAAAATAGATTACAAAAAAGTTAATCCCACCTAGTGTGCACAACAGTTTTATTTGAGCATTCTCAGTATCAAGATTGCAATCAGTAATTGCGAAAACAATGACAAGTATGTCATTGAACTTTGAAATTGGTCTAATTTTGGTGGACAACGCTTACGGCACCAGATCAACATTTGATCTATTTCAATTTATTTTAATAACTGGCGCAGTGGCTTATGGCCAAATACACGCAAGCTCTGATTACTTACGGCATTGGGTCAAGAGTAATTTAGGTATAAATATGGTCTAGATTTATTGCTATTAATTTGTTATGTTTTTTACTGCATGGTGTGCAATGCGGTTTCAAAAAGTTTCTGCGTGAAACAATTGAACGTTGAAGTTAATTAGGTTTCTTTTATATTTCTCTACAATATTTGCTACTTGAAGTTGACTATTATATATTTTACCTGTACTATAGTAGACTGGATTCAGTAATAACCACCCAACACTGGGTAGGGAATAATATAATATTTCAATCTTCATACAGGAATAAAATCGTAAAGCTTCAGAGATATTTTCTAGATCTGGGCGTATTTAGTGTTCATCTACGCGATACAACGATACAAGTAATCTTCTAAAACTGATTTGTTAGCCAATTTTTGCCTTGAACTGTTCCTTGACATAATAGATTCAAGATCTTCTTTCTGAATTGGATGATATCCTAAATATCCAAATCTAATAATTATCATTAAAAATAATAGTATTCGACCTCATAATTCTTAAAACAACACGTTTTTAGAATATCGGCACCGAATATCCACTAATTAACTATATTTTCTTTATATTATTTCGACAGTCGTAAAGCCCAGCGTCCCATCACTATCGCTAAGCCTTCGCCAGACAAACAGAGCTTGCAGCGACAGGTGTTGAGGCAGACGCGACGCGACGCCAAACGTACGCGAATTTTACCGAAATAACTTCACACACGTAATGATAATGAGCGGCATTTTGGTATTTTCCAGCTCCAGTGATTATATGGACACAGTTTAATGTATCAGGAATACTCAAAGTAAGATAATAGTTATTTCTTTTATGTATTAGCTGCCTTGTTTATCTGTTTGCAAATATTTGCGGCTACATTAGCGGTCATGAAATCCCAGTTTCGATTTTCGGATCGGCCAAAGAGTGATTGGAATTTTCTGTTGGATAAATGTACCATACGTAATCTATAAATGTCGCTATCGAAAGAGAGCAATTTACTACTTCCTTAGTAACATGGGATCTAAAACATTAGTTAGCGAATTGTGAATGTACAGCTCAGCCTACCCGTAGGTGTACATGCGTAAATCTGAATGAGTCTTCTTCTCTCTAAGTCTTTATTATTCCCAAGTCACTTGGGGTCGACTTTTCTGGTCTAATCAGATTTGACTGGATATCAGTTTTTACACGGAGCGGCTGCCACCTGACCTCCGCAACCCGAAGGCTAACGATACCCTAAGGCTAGACCAGTGTCAGGATATTAGAGGGTACTGACTTTCCCAATAACGGCTGCCATAGATGTTCATGGCAGCCGGGACCGATGGCTTAACGTGCTCTCCGAGGCACTGAGCAGGCGATAATTGTCAATCAATACGCACATAATTTCGAAAAGTCATATAACTTCCGAAACTCAGAGGTGCGCGACGTGGGTTCGAACCCGAGACCCTCTGCATTGCAGTCTGTTGGTCTCCCCACTGAGCTATCGCTGCTGAATGAGTATATTATTATTTAATATTTTTTTGCAATATTGTCGAACAGTTAGGCAAATCCTTGTATCGAGGTGTTAATAAATACGACAAATACAAAGACAAGGTAGAGTTAGAAAGTTATGCTATGAAGGTGTAACTTTGTTTTATTTTGCAGAATATTTATTTCAAGAAATCTTTTAGATGAAAACAATTAAATAATGCTTTTAGAAACCTACTAGTAATACAAAGAGTGTAATAAACAAAAATGCACTCTATCTTGTCGCACTTTAAGTATTAGTTTTCTATCGAATAACACGTATATTACATCATATATAGGTGAAAAGGATACTATGAACACACTATTTTGCTTGTAACACGGATTGCTTAAACAAATTTCCCATAGCTACATAATGTGCTATGGCACATCACTCTCCTTGCCTCTGAGTCGAAAAACGTGGGTATACTCTACAAAAACTGACATTTTGAAGTAATTTTATTGTAACGTCTAAATACCGCAATGGCGGATTATGAGTATGGTATGCAAATTAATAAATTCCGATATGATTCATAAACATTATATTCATATTATCTTGCGCAATGTTTTTGCGGTTCAAACAATATTTGGCAAATTCTAGATTATTGACGTCATTTGAATTGCTCATTCTTGTAATTTTATATACATACATATGTATACATAATTTTTGATGTTTGTTTACCGCAGTGATAGACGAGTTGCAACTGTATATTCTTTTGACACGGTGAAGATAAACATTGTGAGGAATAGGTCTACTGCATCTGCCCAATCCTACTCCCACAAAAAAAAGACCCATGCCCAGTTGAAGGACTGCTATAAATGCTATCTAACTTACAAGTGGCGTTCAAGTTTTCTTATATATTATAGTTCTACTGCGTTATACCGCTAGATGGCGTCAGTAGTAGCGTAGTGTCTTGTATAAATAAATTGTATGGGAAGAGTTCTTATGAGTAGGAGATGACAGCAGCTTGTTAGCAATAAAATATGGATTTAGAGCGCGTTTCTACCGAAGTTAAGACGACAAGGCAGCAAGCAGAAAGGGAAGAGCAGACACTAAGGTGAAGAGGAGTGAAGAAGTCAGGAACGAGGCAAGGATAAGCTGTATTGCATCGCCAATCAGTACATTGAGTTCAATACATTTCATGTCGTTAAGAAACTATATACTCCCCACACGGCAATCACCCAGCTTCGCTACGTGCCGCTCCTTGCAGTTACTCTCTTTTACTATACTAGTAGCAAAGCATAGTATCGTTGTGGTTTCCACTGAAGCATTTCAAATAATCTGATTGATATATTCATAAAAGGTAATACACATCGCATCACCTTTTTGCTAATCTCTGCTTTAGCATAAACGTACCCTAACAATAGATCGTATACATCTCTTATATGAAGTTGTTAACACAAACACGGTAGATAGAGTTACTATGACAGGGACACATGAATATTTTCTGGCATGTAGCCACATGTGCCAAAGCGTTAAATGTTGCATGCCAAAAGAAATTGAAATATCATCATAGTAAGTAGCATAACGTAATCATGCCAAATAGTAAGAGCTACCTTTGCTTTTTCTCTTGGCATACCAAGACAAAAGCTGGTCATTATAATGCCACTGTATAGATTGGGTAGTAGGGATTGTTCACAACCAATTCCTACCCTTTAGTGGCATTATAAACTGCGGGGATCGCGTGGTGTTTAAGTGGTAGCCTCGCCACTGCCACTGTGCCGAGTGTTGTGGGTTCTAATCCCACACGGGACAATCATTTGTCTGAACTACAAATGGTTGTTCCGAGTCTGGATGTTCTTTGTGTCCGTTGTTTGAATTATTCCTGCTGCGGGAGTTGTCTTTTTGAAAAGAAAGGAAGAAAAAAATACCTTTCATGTATTATTGGATGAACGCATATTAGAAATTTGTACATATACAAAAATCAAGCTTTTCTATGTAAAAGACTGGTATTATCAGTTCATCATCATATTCAAATTCTGTAATGGGATACAGATATACTCGTGACTTATATGTATTACTTATTATTAAATCACCATCGTACAGACCTACAGGATAAAATAACAACTAATAAAACGAACAAAAGATTGAATATAAAACTATGCCTATATCTACCTATTTTACTCTTAGAAAGACGGGCCCCTATTCCCCTGAAGATAAATCATCAAAACACCGGGAAACTTTCATAAAACAAGTCTGAATACATTTAATTTTTCACTATTAACCGACCTAATGGGGTATGTTGAAGTGACAACTGTGAAAGAGGGTGTTTCCCACCCCTATAGGGAATGGGGAGGGAAGGGGAGGTTGGAGGCTCTGACAGCGCTGCTGACCCAGTTTCGAAGCCTGCTTCCGGCCGCCCTTCACTCAATGCTAAAACTACTGAAAACCAACGACAGAGTAATTTAAATTGCTGCGCCTGCAATACTCTATTAGTTTTAAAAATATAGGCTTTGTTTTGATTTTTTATTTAAATATATTATATTAAGAACGAATGTGGTCTATGTGATACGTACTTGAAGCTTTTACAGAGAGGTAAGGGTATAAGGAGACTTCCCAAGTAAACCTAGGGTTAAGTTCAAACGAGGGCAACCCAATTGGGGAAGTACTTCCATCTTACAGAAAATTGTAGACAAACAACCTTTGGCTGCATTTCTGTACTTTTTAGGTTCCTTGAGAAGATAGTCAAAATACCACTAATGTTTTTACACTTTCCGCTGACAATACAACAGAAGCAGCACGTGACAATAGAATTAGTCTCGGTGGTTAAGTAGAGAGTCAATTATTATATGCATCTCATCAAAATTAAAAAAACAGTTCGAAGAAATAATTTCTTAACAACAAGGGGCTTTACAAACACTAAAACAGCAGACACAAAGAGCATCTTACCGGGTATATGTAATAAACGCAGTTCGTAAGCAACAACTGAACATAGAATGTGCAACAATTATCATTCTTTAAAATCATACCACGTTAAAATACAAATCTAATTTTCAAACTCGATAGGGTCTAAAAGCTTTAAAAGCCATCATTATTAAGTTCTTATGAGTTAAATTAATAAGATGTTTAAGTGGATTGGTCACGATAGCCTCATTTAAAGTAATGCTTATAAACGGCAGTGTGATATTTTAAGTTAGGAAATAAATATACTATCACGAAATTCTAAATACAGCATATGGTACAGGTGCTTAATTTTTCGAGAGATATAGATAAGTATAAGTTAAAAGAAAATTATTTTAGTGTCTGACAAAAAACATAACGCCACCTTAGTAGTCGAAAAAGCCGATTATAGTATCTAGGAAGACAGTAGCTTTACATATACATATTTATGTCGATAACTAGTCAGACTGCTAAGATCTGTCAGACGCCTACAAGCGACTTGAAAAAGCCAGACAGTGAGACAGTTACAAACAAAGAAGACAAAACGAAGTACTTACCTAATCCAAAGATAAGCATCTGTTATACCTTAGATGTAATCCGATAATATGAACATCTATAATTATATCCGCACATTGATTCAGCCAATTTATAGGTACTTAATAACAGCATAATAGCCTAAAATTAAGTCAGCACATGCCAAACGTACGGTCAGCATGGCAGGTGGTCATATTGCCGTGGTTTAATATTATTTTTTTGCAGTCAATACAATGTTATCGGAACAAAAACATAGAATGTATCAGCTGCTTCTTGCATATTTAAAATGAGCCATCATAAACAATTCTTTTTTGACGTTTACGTCAGCTAAAGGGTATGTGGAGGAATTTAAGTGAGGTGGGAATGGGATTAGAGTTACTGCTCGAAAACAATAGATGGAGTCAGAATGACCTGCAATGTACAGAAATACACAACTAATTAAACTAGTCTTAAGTATGTCCTGTGATGATTAGGGTAACATTTAAGGTCCAAATACTCCTAGAAGTTTTGAAAAATTTATCATTTTATTTCGTTATAAATGGAAAAAATTGTGACGGTTAATATGTTTGTTTCTCAATCACGCATAAGCTACTGCACAGATTTTGATGAAATTTTGCACACAGATAGATCATGTCCTAGATTAATACATAAGTTACTTTTATCTCGGTATGGCCATATAATTGCAAGTCAATGTATTGACCACTTTTCGAATTATGTGGATACAAAGTTACGAAAGACGAATTTTACGTATAAAGAAGAAAATATGAGATTTTACTAGCACCCTTAAAAGCCTCGATGGCGTAGTAGTTAGTGTAACCGACTGCCACGCCTGAGGTCGCGAGTTCGATTCCCGCACAAGACAACAAACATTTGTGTGCATGAACATGGATGTTTGTCTTGGTCTGGATGTTTCTAAGTATAATATGTATGTATTTACACAAAAAATAAGTATATATGTGTATGTTTATCCATTGTCTGGTACCCATAGTACAAGCTCTGCTTAGTTTGGGCTAGATGGTGTTGTGTGTATGTGGTAGAATATTATATTATTGTTAGTACACACATGCAAAGGTACATATACATATATGTATGTACTTATTTACATGAAATGCCCGTCATAGCATTAGGCTGTACGTTAATTACAAACAAATATAAATAACTGGATAAATAAATATGACTACTTTAACAATCACATTTTATTTAATATACATATATATTCTAAAACTATAAGTATTAATTACACATAGACAGATCATGTACATAAATATTACACTTTTTAGACAAAAAACCGACGTTGCGGCGCGCACCTGCCAATTACACCCGACCTCTAAACTAACATTTGTAATAATGTTTATGTTATGTAAAATATGTAAGTTGTATCTTCATATAATTAATCTGTTAGTTCCTGCCCCTAGCATCATAAGTTTAGAACATTCCCGAAGAGATAGGCGGAGGTCTATTAAACCTAATTATCGCCAGCTACGTTTTTAATTATTTTTTTTGCCCTTATATCGAACTCGAGACCGAATGCACAGCACACATACCTCACACACTATCGCTGCGCCACACAGTGGATCGAACCTATGATTTTAGTGACTTAGGGATCAACTTTGTGTTTTTACTTTTTCTTTATGCGGATGGATAGAGCTCGTTAACCTCAATAATAATTGTCCTTTGGAGTTTTCTCCTAAATTTTATAGTTTGGGCAGGAAAATATGTTTTGTATTTTTTTGTATGGAGCGGATCAAATAAAATTAAATTCCTGCTAAGTAGCGGGTGATCCCGCTTTGAAACTTTATTTTCTTATACCTTATTTAGTCTGCTGTCATTTGATGCTATGAACATGTGCATAAAGTTGTATCTCTGCCAAGTAAAGGCCATAGAATAAAAAGCTTAATTTTTAATAAAGTTCTTTTATGCACGTAAGTAAAAACTCTAAGTACTTACCAACTCACAACAATACATTTAAAAGGTCCCTTATTAGATTAAATTTATTTATTTATTATTAAAAAATGTGGATTTTATCTATAAATTTATATTTGTTTGTTTAATGACCGTGATTAGTCTAATCTATTACATTATAAAAAAAAGTGATTTCACTTGGTGACTACTGATGAGGGTAGTAAAAAAATAAGGAATTATAAAAAAAGCAGCTGAAGTTGCTGTCAGATAGTAAAAAACTTTTTTCAATTCCTACAATATAAAATAAATGAGGGCGAAGAGAACATTGTTGAGCTCCAAAAATAATATACCCGATATTGTTCAAATATAAGTGCAAGATGGGAACGAAGTAGTTGCAAGTTAGCATAGTTTTTTAAGAAAAATAGTGAGTGGTTAAAACGTGCAATAAGCTGGCCCGAAGAAATGATACCTAAAGCTGCGAACACTAAACAGGAAGGGCTCGAGATTTATGATACTGAAGATGTTGAAAATCTATCACCATCTACAACAGAAACTTCGACATCTACATTTACACCTCGAAAACCTTTCGAAGAATTGGACTCCTGGCAAAAACGAAGACGCGTAGAACAAATTAACAAATCGCTTTCGTTATCCCCGGATGAACTAAAAGCTACTACAATTGCAAGTCGGCAACAGATATACTGCTTATAAGCAAATGGGGTTTTGATGGATCCTTAGGTCAAAGTAATTACAAACAAAAGACCGAAACAGTTTGATGATTCAACTATTTTTATGGCCAGTCTAGTTCCTATAAGACTTCAACATTGTGATGGAACAATTATTTGGGAAAACGACCGTCCCTCATCAACTTTCTATTGCCGTCCGATTACGTTCAAATTTTCCAAAGAATCGCAGTCAACAGTGGCAACTATAAAATCTAGCATAACAGAAGAAATAGGAAAACTTCAGCCATCAAGAATCAGTAATGTTGAAGTTAAGCATCAATTGCTCATGACGATGATAGGCGAAAAAATAACATCATATTTGTTAGACACATCTTCAGCTGTCTATGATATTTGGAAAGCAAAACCGCCAGAGATGAACAATCTTGATTCACTTAGTCAAAGAGAAAATGACGTACAAATCGCACTCTTAATAAAACAGAGACTTATCTCAGTATTTTGGATTAAACAAATTTGAACTCTATTGCAATGATTTAACACAAACATAATATTAGAATTTAGCATATACAATTAGAGTCCAAATTGCCTTACTTTCAAATTTCGAGTTAAGTCGCTGTTTTATTAAGACTGCGAAATGTTCCTAAAATTGTAATATAATTTTTACATGCCTGGATAAGATGCATGGAGTGCTTACTTCACATCGGTAAATATAATTTCTTATTTCATACTTTTATTTCATGTTAATTTATGTGTTATGTGAGATTATTATTTAAGTGACAATTCTTTATGTTTGCAGCTTATCGTTTGGAGTTCAAAAAATGGAGTTGCAAGGGTGATGATAAAGAAACAATGTCGCTCCGAAACAGTGCTCTACAGCAAGCGTTGCAGAAACCTGCGGTTTACTTATTGATGTAGTCAAGCAAGGATTAGGCACAACTAATAATGGCAATACTGCCAGAAGATTTTTCAGAGATGCAGAAACAACAGCATGTCAGGAATTAGTAAAGATTTAATAGAAAGGTTTCATGTGATTCTTCAGACTGTTGCATCTGGAGAGCGCGTGAACCTTACTAAGTTTTCAGAATTTTGTAGAGTTACTGCAGAATTGTATGTCAAGTTATATCCCTGGTAATAGATGCCTTCCAGTAAACATAAATTGTTGGTACATGGGACTGATATGATTAAGCATTTGGTGCCATACCTATAGGTAAATTGTCGGAACAGGCAGCGGAAGCTCACAATAAAGATTGCCGGCAATATAGAGAGAGCCATTCTAGAAAGGTATGTAGAACGGCGACACATGAGGATATTTTACACAATCTTCTTTTGTCTTCTGATTCAAAGATCACAAGTCTAAGACCTTGAATGGTAAAACAAAATATAATGGTTCTCCCTCCAAAGGTCAAAGAGCTTCTGCTGGGTTTTCCCACAGAATCCGATATAGATTTTATTGATGTAGATAATTTATAAGATAGTCATAGCGATGGCGAATAAGATTTTTAGTAGATTTTTAAGTTTGTCATTATTTTAATTATTTACTTTTATTAGTTACAAACTAATAAAAATAAATAAATTAATTTTTATTAGTTTATATGTGTCAATTGAAAGAAAATAGTAAAGTTTGGTGTATATAGTAAGTTTTTAGTCTACTTGTGTTAGTAGTTAGTAAGTTTACCTTCAATAATTTGTATTATTATGCACCTTTACTTACTATTCAGTATTAAATTTAACTTAAACGAAAATTTTATAAATTAATTACCGTCAAATAGAAATTCATAGATGCAAATACACATTTTAAATAATATATTAGTAAATTTAAGCTAATTAGGGACCTTTTGCATCGTTCTGAGTTTTTAAGTAATTATGTGTAGGTATTACGTGCTTAAAAGAACTTACGAATATAAAATAAAGCATTTTATTCTACGTATTTTTTTTGTTTGATCCCTTTATTAGGCTGAGTTGCATTTTTATGCACATGTTCATTTAATGACGTAGCATTCAATGACAGTAGACTAGACAAGGTATAAGAAAAATAAAGTTTCAAAGCGGGATCACGCGCTACTTAGCAGGAATTTAATTTAATTTCTTCATGTTATTATTGTTGTCCTCCTTTATTCAATTTTGTCTTAAATGTATCATTTCCAGAGAGAGCGCTGTTGTCTGAAATACAGATAATAATTTATCTAGTTCAGACACAGATGCCATAAAGATATCTGAGATTATGTATAACATTGAGAATGTAAACTTGTTTAATCATGTACTTCTACTTTTTATGAAATAATTAATAATTATTATTATTTGATCTGCTCCTTCTCTCTTAGTCTTTATTATTCCCGAATCACTTGGGGTCGGCTTTTATGGTATAACCGGATTTGACTGGATATCAGTTTTTACACGGAGCGGCTGCCACCTGACCTCCGCAACCCGAAGGCTAACGATACCCTAAGGCTAGACCAGTGTCAGGATATTAGAGGGTACTAACTTGCCCAATAACGACTGCCATAGATGTTCATGGCAGCAGGGACCAACGGCTTAACGTGCTCTCCGAGGCACGGAGCAGGCGATAATTATCAATCAATACGCACATAATTTCGAAAAGTCATATAACTTCCAAAAGTCAGAGGTGCGCGACGTGGGTTCGAACCCGAGACCCTCTGCATTGCAGTCTGTTGGTCTCCACACTGAGCTATCGCTGCTTTCTCTTCACTGAGCTATCGCTGCTTTCTCCCCACTGAGCTACCGCTGCTTATTATTTGATCTGCTCCATACAAAAAAAAACAAAACATATATTCCTGCCCAAACTGTAAGTTTAGGAGAAAACTCTAAACGGCAATTATTATCGAGGTTAATCCATCCGCTTAAAGTAAAAGTAAAAATACAAAATTGATCCCTAAGTCACTAAAATCATAGTTTCGATCCACTGTGCGCCATCGAGATTAATTGATTCATCTATAAAAGCACAAAAATATTGACCGATTGGCTAACCTTACCAATACATAGCCCAAAACGCTCGATCTTTGAAGCTCGTGCGGAAAGATTCTTATATAATGTAGATATAACACATTATGAAAGGGTTTTCAAATTGATCTAAGCCTCTACCTCGTATAAAAGCTAGTTATGTAAGTATCTTCATATTTAGTTATGTAGTAGTTGCCGACCCTGCGTTACATGCTCATTTTACGAGCTACTTTTGTGGTATCCCGTGATTGTAGTACCTATATAGTATTGGAATTCGTGTATCCATAAGCTGCTATATTTCGAGATCAAGTCCTGCTACTGAGAATTTTTTGAAAAATATCAAATGTCGCGAAGCCTGACTCGAGATCTAGCTACAAACAGAACCTCAAATGTTTACCCCGGAACCAACAAAGTCTAAGTAATAATTGTATACCTTCAAAAAGTTAAAGCAAAATAAAGCTCTCCAAAATCCTCTAAAGAATTTGAAGTCCAATTCAAATCAAAGCCAAAACCTATTTCGAGAATACCCCGACTCTGGCTACTAACACCGAATAAATCGTGCCTTTAAAACAATTTGTGTCCTCTCCCTCCCTCTCGGCCATGAATCGTAAACCTACCCCATTAAATGTTTACAGCCTTCTAAAAGTCGAGCGGCACCGCTCACCTCGCACCAAGCGGCGATGGCGATAAAAACTGTTTTTGTTACTTTATAAAGATATGATATTATAAAACTTTGACTGCCCCGATCATTCAATGGCGTAAGCTTGACTGTCAGTTGTAAGCTTGGCGAAGTAGACGTGACTATTACCTGGGTCTAAATATAACTCACGAATAACTGGGTGATGTAGATAATATGTATTGTACCCACCTTTCGCCAGTTACGTAGATTGTCTACCAATCTGACTAATTAGCTGAAATTGGGTTTATTTAGACCTAGGTAATAGTAATGTCTAATGTGCTAGTGCTGTGCTGTCTGCTGTGCTCAGAGCAGAACAGATTCCCTAATGAAGACTCATTACCCTACAGAATTTCGTAACCAAATAGTCTAGTGGTGTGTTTCTGTGGTAAATAGGGTTTCAGGCTCCTAAAGGAGGCTCCGTGTTATTTGCATGGGAGACAAGTGTTATCGTAACTTTTATAACCGGGCGCAAGGCGGAAGTGATTTATTTAATGGCATAAGCTTCTATAGTGACCGCTTACCATCAGGAGGTCGTATATTTGCCACCTTAGTAATATAAAAACCACATTTCGAAGGGATAGGTAGTCCTAAGACACTTGAAAGGTTAACGAGGATAGCAATAAGGTCGTCATAATGTAGAACCAAAACATAACAAGGTGACAAGAAGTA
This sequence comes from Catocala fraxini, assembly GCA_930367265.1. Lineage (NCBI taxonomy): Eukaryota > Metazoa > Arthropoda > Insecta > Lepidoptera > Erebidae > Catocala > Catocala fraxini. Next base: position 21,402,311 of record OV884029.1, read on the forward strand.
TGATATTATGATACATTTCTGAATGTCTTCGTGACGTTTCCGAAGTGATACAGAAATATATTATACCCACACGCGTAATGCTGTATATTTTATTATCAAACACTAAATCTTTTTGTTACATATTCGAACTTTAGGGTAGATAGTACTGTAGTTACGTGTTAAAACTGTATGGCGTTTTTATTGCGTGAAAATGTGGGTAATTCAGGTGGTGTGTAACTTACTTTTATGTTCTCGGTAGGTGTTTATAGACATAAATTCATGTAAGTAAGCGTATATTTGTTAGATTTCATAATACGTGTTTAATTTCTCTCAATCGAATACCTCCACTTATTAATTAATAAAAGAAGGAATAAGATACTCGTCGCTAAATACATTGTTTTATAACCTATAATTATTATTCCTTGATTGTATACTACATCATAAAGAAATGAACAATGTATATGAAACGTAATACTGGTCTAAAAAAACTCATATTCTAATTTGGTACACCAAAAAAGTGTTGGTTGCAAGGCTACGTTCGATCACAAGTCGTAGTAGCGGCGTGCAAGGACATCCGGTGCTCAATGTGACCTGTTGTGCTATATCGTGAGAGTTATGATACACTGTGCACTTTTTGTGCCATGCCATCGAGAACCGGGATTGAAACGCCATTGAAATGCTTTGGGAATTGTTTTCAAGGCCTTGTGAGAGCGCGAAAGAACAAAAACAAAGGTGTTTGTGAATTTTGATTACTTTCAATTTTATGACTACCCACGCTGGAAAAGAACGTTTTTGAATGTTTCTGATTAGAAAGAAAGAAGTAAATGTTTCTTTATTGCTATATAATGGCATACAATGCTACCTGAATTTAATATAATATCGTAAATAGGAAGATATATTCTCTGAATATATTTATAGGAAATAAAAATAAAAATACGGTTGAAAAGATAACGATGAAATAAATGAGAATTTTAGTATTAAATTGCTTCAAGTGATAAGATCGCTCCTTGTGAATATTGGTAAGTATACATTTGTTTATTTTTGTAAAACGATTGTAATTAATTTACAATACAGGTTTTATCTAAAAGGATAAAGGAAAACAACACACGATTCATTAAGTAATGTAAATGATGATAATAATTACTAAAGATCAGTCCAAGCGTAGCCGCATTATAACCTTTTTCGCGTTCAATCAAACAAATATTGAAAATACAATAACAACTTAACTAATTATAATTGACCGGAATTCATTTAATTCAATCAAGTGACCATTAATGGATCCAAAAATCAAGGCCGCCATTTTGCAAAATTGCGCCATAAACTTAATTGTTGACTTTCACAGCTCTCTCAACAATGCCGCGTTCCACCTTTCGGTAAACATAGACAAGAAATAGAAAAAAATAAAGCGTCGAATCTAATGTAGCATAAGGAACGATGTGAAGGTGCAAGCACTCCCATATAATCCCCATTAGTGCACTTCGCGAAAGATCCTTGAATGTCTGTCTCTTTCACACACCAACAAAAAATAAGTACCTAATACTGAGCGCAATCCGTTGCATTCCATACCCTTCGCCATTACACCAAAATGTTGAACGAGATATGCAATAATCGCTTCTAATTATATGACAATAAGAATGAATACGAACGTAAACAGATAATTAATTTTTTCAAACACCAAGTGCGAAGGGCCCGGCAATTCTTAACTTAATATAAATAACAATAACAAGTCGGGTCGGGTCGATTTTAAAAACCTTTTAAAAACATTGAACAGATTTGACAGATGAGGCTGTATGCCTCATTGTCTTGGTTCGGAATTTGAATTAGGAATAACGCCCACGGCTGACGTCGGTAGTTGTTAGTGTCTTATTGCAAAAAGCATTTATTATTGTTATTTAAGTAGCTTAAAAGTTATAACTAGATTTTAAGAAGTCTTAGTATTAAATGAGATAAACACTAGATACACTATGTATAAACAACATAATAAAAATATTTTTATGCATAGGTACTATTGTTGTTAGGATTATAATTCATAAGACATATGAATAGGCAACGAATTTAAAGTAAAACAATAATAGGTATAAGTATGTACGTATGTAGGTTCTTTTATTAAATCGTCGTTTATTTGATACATAAATTTACCTACAGCCTATAATGGACATATAACTCAACGGTCTCAAATAATTTTAGGCATATATGGTTGTCCACATGATTATGACGATTGTATAAATTAAGCGCAATAAATCGTTGGTCGTCGTAAAAATAGTTGGTTTAACACTACGTTTACGATATTTAATTAATATTATAACAATCTTTCGCAAGGTATACAAATTTAATCAAAGGAATGTATTCATATTAGATATATGTACTTTAGGAATTATACAGATAACTTTTATTGTTCTAAATAAATATTCCAGTAGCAAAAGAAAGCTTTAATGATATTGCGATAGATGGCGTTATAAACCTCATCTAGTACAAACCGCTATTAAAGCATATGACTTCAATCCACGACCATATCAAGACACTAAAAAGTATACGCACTCATAACCCAACACCGTAAAAGATTAATTTTTTTAGTGAAATAATACTAAATCTACCCGCGACACAAATATAATTTATAATGAACGTTGAAATGTTGAAATTAGCATAAAATAAATATAATATCCGTACAATTGCTGCGACAACGCAATCAAAACGTCCACGTATGGAAATTTTGCCCAATACATATTATTTGTTCATAGAACTTTATACGGGTTTTGATTATAAATAATTGTGTAACGGATATGAAATCTACTGATGTCATCGCTTTAAAACCGATTTAATCACTTATTTTTGTAAATGTGGCGGGAGGAATTTTGTTGTTTAAGATCTTTACTTGCATAAAAACTTTTATATTTGTTCTAATCAACATTATTCAGCTATTAACTATCTCTTTGATCCAGTCACATAAATTTGATCGTATGTGTAAATCGTTTTGCGGCACGAGTAGAAATTTTGCGATCAATATTTTGTGGTAGGTAATAGTTGGGAAGCTGACTCTTTTAGAGGTACATATATAATGAAAATATATATTATGTCTGTATTAAAAGACTTTATTTCCGCTAATCAGTACCGGAAAAAAAACAATATTTTAGTAAAGTAAGTTATAAATAAAGCAGACGTACCTACTTTTAATTTAAAATACATTCAAATATAAACATACTTACATTTTCTGAAAATATAAACGTTCTAAAACTACCTAACTGTTCTTCTATATTCTTTATTAAACTAAATCGATAAACATATAAATCAATTGTATTATTGTTAAATAATACCAAGTTTAAATTCAGAACATTAAAAATTAAATAGTGAATATTATGTCTATCGTCAATGAATCAGAGACAATATGATAAATATTTTTGTTTAAAAATTTTATAGTATGTCACCGTTATGTTGCTAACTGCCTGTCGCCAATTTATGCAATACAAGGCTGTGTGAATTCATATTTATTTTCTATAAGTAGATAGTCTCAGGTATTTCAAGTTTCTTTATTATTCACGGCTTAGAAATATTTTTAATATCTGTGCTGGCACCTGTTAGTCTGCCTGTGAGAGATCTAGGGGAATCCGACCGGGTTTTTAATTAGTCATTATACTTCTACTTTAGCCGCTGTGTTTATCCAGCGGTAGCTTGAGTTTCATTCTCGACTCCAGACAGTGTTATTAAGATTTACTGATAAGAATTCCTCTTGTCTCTGAAGTTGGAAGGTAAGGTATAGCGTAATCCTGCGTTCCGTCTAGGGAAGCCTCCACCCAGGAGAGGAGGAGTACGCAGCGATCTTGTGGCGTGTTTATGCAATGAGTAGTTGTTATGGTTAGAAGCCTAAGCTACCAGAACAGCTTAGCTTAGCGCGTGGTTAGCCATTGTGCTGCTTTTCAAAAGACGGTAGCTCGCAAGTGATTCTCTTGGTGTTTCACGCTTCCTGAGATTACAGTAGATTACCAATTATTGCTGGTATTGACCAGCAAGCGCGCCCTCGCTTGCTACCAATCCTAACTAACATTATAAATGCGAATGTTAGTTTGTCAGTTTGTTACGCCTTCACGCCTCTTCGTTATTTCGCATATAGTTTTTATTCAGAAAATAAGCAGGTATTGTGTCCGTACGAGCGAATCCACAGGCAAAAAATAGTATACTACAAAATCTAGTCTATATTACCTGGGTCTTAAAGCTGAGGAAATATGAGTATAATACTTACAACGCTGCTTGTAGCCCTTCACAGATACACGATACACGCGTAATACTGTATTAAGTTAATGATATATTCAGATAGATCAACATTCTAGTACAACGTATAATAATAAATAGAGATGTTTCTCGAATAATAAAACTCGGAATCGAAAACTTGATTAGTAAAGGAATACTTTAGAAGACATTACGTTTTTTATATGATTTTATTGCTTTTGCAGTAATATGTAAATTATTGGACAAATTAAATTAGCGATACTAAAGCATACCGTTAATGTTATACGAACTATGAGGATCGAATATATAAAAAGTTCATTATTTTTTATTTTAAGACCCACCATTTACTATATCTATCTAATAGGTAATGTATTATTTATAAAATTAAGTGTTTGTACGTAATCTTAGTCAAATATTTTAGATTATACGATAAACAATTTACATATCATAATAGAACAGAATATATACCTACTGATTACATTAAAGTAGTAGGTAAATTGAATGCGTGTGACCGATTGAAAAGCAATGGTGGTCGGACGTATCGACTAATTTATAAAAGGAACATTCATAATATAACACCGTACGGAACCCCAAAGGATTAAGCAGGAGTGTATCATACTCATATTCCGCAACCCCGGTTTAGGATCTACGTATTTGTTTTTTAAGTGAAATCTTCTTTAGGCGCCTTGAGCACTTTTTGGGTGAACAAAAATCATGGAACTCGTGTCATCGTCACCGAACGCATTCAAAATTCAAAAATAATAATTTAATAGCTCGACGATACAATTCACAAGTTACTTAGTTTTCACTTCTATCGGCAGTCCCCAAAAACTGCCCCGCATGTTTTTTGTTTAAATGACAATTCTAATCTAAATCCATGTCTATGACTCAATGTTAATAACTGAGAATTTCCAGATAGAAATAGACTACACCACCATTATCTAATCCACAGATAGGCAGAAATGATATACAATAAAATAGACAATAACAACTGTTATCAAACAATTCATATTACATTGCATTTGCAAAACACCGCAATGCGTGGAAAAACGCCCCATCAAGACGAACGCAACGCGTCAGGCGTTCGTCAGTGTAATTATGTCATTTTGCACGCATCGCGCCCTTACACGCATTTGTTTATAGCCACGTAGTTATTCATGTATAAGAATGTCATACGAAGAAGCTACACTTAAGTTATTTTCTGTTCGCGTGCGCGCAAGCATTTGCGTTCGCCTACGGCATGCGTTATCAAGCGACTTATCTACGATCATAACGCGAGTTTCACCTCAATGCGAGACGTTTATGTCATTTAATAAATCTATGCTGTCTAGTTTCCGGTGGATCGTCGCTTTAATTAAATGTATCTGTTTTCGGCAGAAGTGCCACTGCAGGAGAGTAAGCAATTTCAATTTAACTTTGTTTTAAAAACTCTTTGAAATCTCTTGAACGGGTTGGGATAATATTGATGCTTGCACTACTACATCACATTCATGGATACCATGTATTTTCCTCATTTTGCCTTTTGATGCGTATAAATAAAAACACAACAAAAGATAATCTTCTACTAACGGTTTGCATCATTTAAGGATCGTTTGAAAAATATACTTCAATAACATAAAATATACAGGCTACGAAACAGAGGTATTTTTGCCGTAAGATATACAATAATCCTTGTTCTATTTTTATTTAAATTATACATTTACTTATACTACGATTCGGAGTCTTTTTTAGAAACAACGGTATACATGAATTTTATTAGACTGTTTTATATCACAAAGAACTTCCTTTAAGATTTCAATTAATAATTACTAATTGTTTTTCTACCAATAGTTTGGAATCTACCAACAGTTACTTGATGAAATTAAAATCCTATGTGATCTACACAAGGTCAACTGCCAACCACATTAAAGTGGAAAATAAACAATACGTTTTGCTAACCGCTAGCTCGATGTCACCAAATCGCTACTCGTGTACTGTGAGTCAAAAGCCCTAAGCGGCTAAATTAGCATACCCGTCCGTACAATATTGAGTGCACTTTACGTAAGCCGCAGTTCGATGAACGAGTTTCTGTGCTTTATAGATATCCTAATTTCGTACGCAGAGCAATATCAGATTTTTAATCAATGTTTTTTATTGATTACATGACCAGTTCTGATTGCGGTTAATGGTTTTTGATTTGCCTAGTTTAGACAAAGAAATAAATGATTGGTTTTGTCTCTTTAATTTAAGCGGTGTTGTATATGCGACGCCATTTTGGAAATATCTTAAAGAAAAGTGGTTTATGTGTGGAATTGTTTCATTCTTATTTTTTGGTTACCTGGTGTTTATGTTACTATGATGACTGATAAGTGGAACTCTAAAATAGAATAGTTATCCTTTTTCATTGACGAAGGGCCAAAGTACGTTGCCATAGACCAGTCTACATGTATGATAATAAAAAAAAAACATTCATACATACTCCATAGGACTTGTAACACCAATCGATGCTAATCTACAGGTGCTTTCGATGCGGGCCAATAGTATTTACAAACATTCAACTGGTCTAAAGTCTAAACTGAAGATTAGCTTTAAGCTTTAGGTGGCATAAAGCGTTGCTAACTGGTTCAACTAAATTGCTAAAAGGTAACAAGAATACGCGAAGATTAATAACCTCATAAACCATATTATAATACTGATCTGTAAGTGCTTTGTATATGAGCATTTCAGATTTGAAACGAGTCGAACGTGTGAAATGGTTCATTCATAAACTGGTAAATGGCTGATCAAAATCCGGCCCACCCACATTTGTGTCTTCTACTTAATAGTCATATCTTACAACAGCTGCAGGAAGCGATGGGTTTATCTATTTCTAATCGAGATTCAATTCTTGAAGAAACATTAATGACATAATATGTAACAAAACTTGTTGGATCTTATTTGACAAAATTGAGATCAAATTTTTAAGAATTTCGCCAACTGATAGCACCTTCTAAATCTCATATTGCCATTAAGGCTCTGTTGTTGTCTTTTTACATTTAACTTTTTAATAATTTACTCTTTTTATATTACTAAAGTAGGTACTTGCAAACCTTCATTTTGCCAATGGACATTATGGATAAATGGAATGGAGAATGGAGTCATAGATAATAATTAAAACATAACTAATCGGCAGACAAACTAATCAAATCCTTAAGTTTCTTCATTATGTAATAATTGTAGAAAATATTTCGAAGGCTAAGTAGACTGAAGTACAGTCAGACTAATCACTTCCTTATGATTTAAGATAATGTTATGAGGAAATTGATTTCTAGAGAGAGCTAGTTAATTTAGGTAAATGATGAGCTACTAGGCATCCGATGCAGTTCACATCAGACATTTGCATTAAAGACACGTTTCACATTAGTTATTTCTTTAGCAAGGCACTATAATAATGTCCTCCAGACCGAATTTCGGCCACGGCGGCCAGTCTTAATAGAGACTGGCCCTCTGCGCAGGAGATATTATAGTGCACAAGTGTGTGCGCAAACACAAGTGCACTCTCTGTTCCCTAACTCTTATGATCCGATGGGACGGCAATCCGACACGACCGGAGAGAGATCAGGCGCAGGACCAACGGCTTTACGTGCTTTCCGAGGCACGGGGGTGTCTAACACCGCCAACTTCTTAACTCCGGGCTGCTAATGAGATTTCTTTACAGAAGAACGCAATAGCTTTTTGTTGGCCCGACCCGGGATTCGAACCCGAGACCTCATGCACAGCAGTCGCATTCACTACCGCTGCGCCACGGAGGCAGGACAGGCAAGGCACTATATATAAAACACAAACAACTAAAATCCACGTTTAATAATATATTTTAAATATAAACTATCATCCAAGGATCACAAATTAGCAAGCTTCAATGAGATGTAAACGCGATCGCAAAACTTGGGAGGCACTAAGATTTAAAAATAGAAATATACAGGTAATACTAGGTGAGACAGCGCCTCATACTATTTATACAATCATTGAATACAAACGGCTCGCGAAACGCCACGACTTATATTTATATCAATTCCATGGTCGATCTTAATGCCGAACATTCATCATTTTCTAAACGTTTTTGATTAACATCTTCATCCTTGTTACAGTTAATTTTAATTTTATGTAAATTAGATCTAAAACGTTATTAAATGTTACGGTGATTAAAGTGATATTTTATACAAGGTTTGTGAATCAATAGTTTGGTTTTTCAATGACGTTCGTGATGAGCAAACCTCTTACACACTATCGAATAAAATGGTTGAGTGTATCACTATAAATAATTTAGTATTACATAAAGGATCAGAAGACGCGAGGAATGGAGTCTATTATCGTTTTTGTCTACGGTATGTAATGATTCCACTGTTTTAGGTATTTGCTCGTGCCACTGTCGGCTCATTATAAAATAGACACTTTAGAAACCTAATATGATACTTTCATGCTTAGCATAGTGAACCAAAGATTGATATGTAGCAGAACTATACTTTTAGGTTCTGAAATTAATCATAAAGCATTTTATTTATCTACAGGATCTAGAGTCGAATATCGGTTTCTAAAATTATATAATACGTAATATACTACATACAGTCAAAAGTTTAAGGCCATATTTGATTATAGGTCCCAGTAATATGCAGCAAGCATATCGCTGTCTATAGGATGTGCATTATAGACGGCGATGTGCCCTATATCGGATATAAGAGTCTCGAGCTGTGACTTGGGACTCTTAGCTGCTACGGAGAAATTCTTGACAGGATGAACGGATAATCGAACACCTTGCTCGTCCCCATAGTCAAACACGAGACCTCAGGCACTGCAGTCGCATTCGGTACCGCTACGCCATCGAGGCAAGAAATATAACATCCAGAGTCATAAATTAATAACTGTCAACATCTAACGCGCTACCGCTTTTTGTTATCAAGCGTAACTGACAAATCCAAAATTCGAACACTCAGTGGCGCCAAAACGCAATTTGAAAAAAGAACCATTATTGCACAGAGTACAAAAAATTCGGTACTTTTTTCAGAAGCGGCCGCATAGACAATGGCCGCCATTATCCATGACAGTGCGCTCATTACCGTTTTTGCTGACTGTACGTCGCATTGTTCGGCTTCTACCTGTGCTGCTATCGTTACATCGGCGGTAATGATTTTTGTATGCATTGTTTAGTTGAAAGTTTGGTGTCAGAAATGCGAAATATATTGGATTTTTATTCGTTTCCTTCTTTACTATAGAAGCATTTTAGCGTATACTTTTTGTAGACTGCACATAAAACAGACAAAATCCGATAAAGTTTATGACGTATTTTTTGTTACTTTACTACGAAAAATAGGTACTTAATATTTCAATCTCGAATTCAAATCAAGCGGCGGCATTACCTTTAACTATCTTTATATTTATCGCATCAATAACCGACCGCTTTTTACACCTCAAAATCCATAGACTTAGCGACTTGGGACCATTCGAGAATAATACCAGTAACCCACGCACACACCGATCATACGTAATAAAATATATTCCACATATAAATTCGGTCGGGTCGTGTTTTTTTGTCAATTAAAAATTACAGTCGGGGCTAAACGCAGGTACTCGATAATGTGGGCCCCGTACCACGGTATGCCACGAGAACAGTCACTATTAAAATGGTTTTAAAAGAGGTTTTGTGTGTGTGAAATTCTATTGACCTTGGTATCGGTGGTCTGCAGTATAATGCGAGTTAATAGGTGGGCAGTCATTACTTGAATGTAATTAAAATGTTGTGTTTGGGATAGTAGAAACGTCATATAAAATCTTAGCTTCTTCTCTAAGTGAAAAGTCTCTGTTTTTAAAAGAGTAATGAAATGTAACCAAACCAAAATAATAATTGTCAACGATAGAGTTATTTAGATTGCAACTGTAAAAAAACAACAAAAGAAATCAACAATGCCCGCAAAGTATCAAAAATATTCCTTTTGTAAGTGTAATACTTTACCCGACCTAACTCTGAACTCGAATCAGGTAGAAAAATGAACATTGAACATACGAAGGCAATTAACTTTCGGTACCTGCGCTCACGCGCTCGTGTGAGTGGGTGTGCGCACGCGCATATTACATGAGCATGTGTGTGTGAGTGTGTGCGTGTGTAAGTGCAACACTTGCGCAAACACGGGGGTGTGTAACACATCTTTACGTCGTGCTCGGGGTTCCAAAGATAAATCGGTGTGGTTTAATGGTATTCGAAATTTATGTCCGACTCCATTTTGTTTTTAAATTATACTAAGCGAGCAATTGAAGCGTTTAAACAACAAAACGAATAAAGTAAAATGGAATTAATGCAGGGTTGAAAATATTTTCAAAGTGCTTATCTGGATATGTTGATAATTATCTCTGACTCATGCATTAGTGAATTAGAAGTTCGTAATGAAAAGATTGTTTTAATGTCTTTAATTTTATTTAAAATCCCGCAGATCTCACATTTAATAAGAATTAGCAAAAAATATTACGATACCTAGTATTATTTACTAGGTATCGTAAAATATTGCTAAATCTTATATGAAATTTGCGGGATTTTATATAATACTAGATGACCCGGTGTACTTTGTATCACCTATCCTAAAGAATTTTTCTATATTTTCGCACCGTTTAAACCTTCCCTGGACTACGACAAACATTTCAAACCCAAACTCAGCTAAATCGGCCCAGCCGTTCTCGAGTTTTAGCGAGACAAACGAACAGCAATTGATTTTTATATAGATAGATAGACAGATTAAAAACATTGGATTAAAATCTGTATCATTTTTAATTAGTCATTTATATTATAATAGCGATGAGACTTAATCGTTTAAATAGTGACATTTTTGATTTTGTCAATATTTTAATGTTTTCTAGACTTTCCTTCCATTATTTTTTAACTTTTATGATAATTTAACCGTAGTACATAACGATCCGTTTGACAGATGTGGTTTGGTAACGCACATTTGTATACAATCAAACGTTATTTCTATGATACATATCTTAATATTTAAATCAATTCTTCTTTGTTGTGATGAGTGCCGCCTAAATATACCTACTTTAAGACTGGTGATAAAAACGATCTGCAGCACAATACTGCCTTATATGTTAAGTCAAAATGGAAGTGGAGAATGGAAAATAGTAACGCTTACATCATAAGTATAAAGCTCATTAACCTATTCAATCGCACCGGTAGGTACGCCGGTGGCCATACACAACCACTGAGGTATATTACTACTACTAGTAATATAGTTCAATGTACACAACAGATTTTTAATTATGTCTGGTATGCTAAAACTTGACAGATTTATCAAAAAATAAATGTTTGTTACTTATACCTTTACGTTCTCAGTACGGAGTCTGAAAAGACTCCATACTAGACTGTTACTGTGTGTCCTGTTACTGAGGCTCTCCCTAAACTTATTACGGATCGAGCTTATTGTCTTTTACCAGACAGAGTTTTCTCTGTCAGGTCTAAAAAGCCCCGTAATAAGTTACGAGGGTCATCATACTATTGCTGGAAATGTTGGTCTTGTATACCTATAACTCTGCCTATGCCTATTCTTTATACTATACAGACGTATACAACATGTCACAGATATAACGCACAACCTCAAACACCCCAATTAGATTATTAAATCGTAATAATAATATAATCATCAAAATGTTACTTTTATGTACTTAAATGAATTATGTTACATTTTCGTTTATTTCAGCTGTTTAATAAATTCATTTTAATTATTTTAGGGCTAAAAAATTACCTATATTAAAAATTGCTGGCATTGATTCAGTAGCCGACTTAGAACAAACTACTTTCAGGATGTGCGTTTATTATGTTACATGTTGTATATGTCAAAAATAATAGTAACATCCACTTATTTGAAATAAATGCAGCATAAATATCGACCCATGCTTCAACACCATCACAATACCACATCAAAAACAGAAACGAAGTCCATCTTGAAAACAATATACCGAACGGTCAAATTGACCGGAGGAGAGTGCTCTCACTTGAACACAATGTGTGGCAAAAAATGGCTACACAGTTGTGTTGCAAAAAATTATACGAGTTAGAAAAGGAATCTTTGTGTGATGCACAGAAACGATTTCGTGTAGTGATTAGTGCATTTATTTTGATGAAATTTGTGTCTTTGCTTGTAATGTCTGCACAGTGCTTGTCACCTCGCTAGTGTTATGGGTTCTTTAATCACATAGGCCAAAATATTGTGTATCGACAAATATATATATAGTTAAAGATAGCTTTTCTTTGTGTCTATTATTAGACTGATTAAAAATCTTCACTGATAAAGGCATTATCGCTAGTACAGGTTTCTTTGTTACAAAGATAAAAATAAATATATACGAAAGAATTTTTACGTGTCAGTTTATTACGATCATCAAACTACAAAACTCGTCATTTCTATGTTTTCTATCTTATTAAGAGAAATTAAAAGTTTTAACTACTTATCAACTTTTGTTTTATTACTTTGAATCTTGCATACATTATAAAATAAATATTCATTAAAATTTTATTAACTTATTTGTCAATATACAGCCATTATTAGTTTTTAAATGTTACATCATCGCGACACTTAGGAGATAGTGCACAAGACTACGTATAGATGGCGGTAGCGACGCACAAATTAACAGTAAACAAACTACTAAAAACGTGAAATTATAAAAAACTAATATCTAGGTACTACTAATCACTAATGCATAAAACTGCAATTTGATATAGTTTACTAGAATATGTGAATGTTAATATATAACGAACTTTAAATGAATATTATTAATTTTGCTGATGGTGAAGAGATCCTGATAAAATTGTACACACAGCTATACATCAAGTTAGACACCCTATATACGCATAAGTACGCTACATACAAAATAGAGAATTGACGGAAAGGGACAGTGCATGGTGGTGTCGATGTAATGGTAAGGATAGAGCGTAACAAAAATATAACGCACTCTCTCGCACGATTCGCAGCGTTCAACTTCTAATAGTTTAAAGTCCAAACAGTCTAGGTTGATGAGTCGCTGTGTGTACATATTTTAGTATAGCTAAATCAAACATTATGTAAGTAAATAGTAGGTATCTACATTCTGTCTATTTCCAAAAATGCTTTCGAATTCAAGTGAAATTAAAATATTCTAATAATGAGTCTAGAAATAATTATAGTTATGTTGTTGTGACTTTATAAACATTTTTCAATGAGTCAGTTATAGAGAAGATACAGGCACGAATCTGAAGTCCTTCTAAACATGAGTCAGTGCGTTGTCTTACACTGATACAAGGGATGTCAGGCTAAATTGCTAGTACAAAAACAAGGAAAGGCAAATGTATTGTTTTGCGACATGTGGCCAGAATATTTAAAATTACTCGCCGGCGATCGAGAGACGGTTGTTTTAGACCGGAAGTCGCATGTTATTGGAAATCGCCATTTTAGTTCATGGAGCAATAAAATTGGAGTTAACTAATGATTTACACGCGAAGACACGTATAGATAAACAAGAATAATTTATAACGGCCTCTTTCGAAAATAATCACACTTACGAAGATAGCGCTATTTTATTTTTTACTACTTACTCAATCTCAATCAAACTCGAGTTAGTATACGACAGATTTGATTGATTAATTTGCAATAGCCTTAAGCTATGGAGCATCATGCGAAACTAAAAGCTATAAACTTGGAAACAACATCCTGAGCACGTGCGAACTTCTTTCATAACAGTACCTATCACTTATCATTGCATAACAAAACTTTGATTCAAAACTCATCAAAAAGAATTAGAATCGCAAGCATTAAATACTGCACCACCGGCGGCGCAAACCGATGATACAGCCAATTACAGACCTACAAATTTATGCGAACAGCAAATAATAGGGCGCCATTACTGATTTACGAGGGAACATGTTCTAAGAACAACACAAAGGTTGCCGCGAAAAAAATCACACTTGGTTTAAGTTTTTAAATTATTGCGTGTGTAGTCTCATGACTCATTTATAGTGTAATCGACGTGATTCAAACGCTAGACGCGAAAAAAATTCAAAAAGTTAAATTGTAGAAGGCCGTACACGTCGTGTCTGTGCTTGCGGCAATTAAAAATAATTAGGGAACGAAGATGGCGTGTTCTCGGAAGGACTGGCGGTACATTTACATATGGCGCTCGATCTAATGGGATAGGTTTTTGTGTGGGCGTTTAGCGGGGAACTTACACAGAGTATTGCTATTGACGTGAACCCTCCTAGTATAAGCTCTAAGCTTACTTGGAAGGTTAACACGAACTCTTTTAATGTGAAGCTCACAATATAAGCAATATAATTATGTACATGTTTTACTAAACAAAAGGCTGTTATCCTTGCGACAGATTTAAAAAAACTAACGGTTTCCTAAATATCACTAATTGGATAATACGAAATCACTTCGCACGGTCATCAATATGTATGCAATAATAGCCTTAGGCGGCGCATTTTAATTAAAAATAATCAGACGAGGATGTGTCATTAACACAAATATTGTTAACACAATTATTTTGTAGATGATGTTTCACTGACATTGACATGTATTTATCTACACTGTGAACAAATTCTGTTGACATGATTAATTTACTTCTTAAGATTTTACGTATTACTTATTAAGATATATATAGTATTTTAAGTTCTTGCATTTGTCCTATATTATTAGTAGTCTTATTTTATAAAAAAAAATTTCTGATATTTTTCTTCGCACTTTATTTCACAGTTTTAATTCCTTTCCTAGCTATATTATTTTCTCCTATTTGCTTATCTTCATCTAAATCAGTGGTTTGAGAGTCCTATCATATTGCACATAAACATCTAAATCCCGCTAATCGCATGCATTTGTACCACAACGCACTTGTAAACTAAATCGAGCACGATTAGGGGCAATAGTGATTGAAAAGGGTAAAGAAACCGACCAGTATTAATGTCCATCTTTTATTTGTTATTTTACGTCCAAATAACGCCGGCTCAAGGTTTAATTTCGGACCATAGATACCTGCATAATAAGTGTGTACTTATTACGAATTAGGTTCACAGTTTATTTTATTTTTAAGGTTTCGAAGGGATGGTTTCAAGGAATGTTAGTCATAACTGTTTGTACGACAACAAAATTATGCCTTTATTAATGCTAAGCTGCAAGCTGCTGCTTTTTGATCCAATAATGATATTTTTAGCAGCGTTTAATTTTCATATGATGTATAGATAGCGCCTCGATGGCGTAGTGGTTAGTGAAACCGACTGCCACGCCTGAGGTCGCGGGTTCGATGCCCGCACAAGTCAAACATTTGTGTGCATGAACATGGATGTTTGACTTGGTCTGGGTGTTTCTATGTATAAAATGTATAAATTTACAAAAAAAAAGTATATAAGTATGTTTATCCATTGTCTAGTACCCATAGTACAAGCTCTGCTTAGTTTGGGCTAGATGGTGTTGTGTATGTGTAGAATATTATTATTATTATTATTATAGATAATTAATTTTGACATATTTTAGGAACAAATACAGGGAAGTTGCCCTACATAATTAAAAAATAAATTCCATCTATAATCTGTTTGATTACGTCATGGTTTACTCCAAGGCGATATTCCAACCCTTGTATAGTAATCTAGACTAGGATATATGTCAATAAAATATTATTTTATCTTAACAATATAATAAAAGAAACAAGGATGTAATATCTCTAAACTAAATAATTACTTGTCTCTCGTTAGAATTATAGACATTAATTTGGTGCTGTATTTCTCAGTATTATAACATCTTCACCAAAACGATAAATTGCAATAAGTATTTACAGCTGTTTTATAGCAGACACAATCAAATTATAAATTACGGTATTGCAAGTAATCTTGTGGTCCCTTTTAAAATAATATGATTTATTATGTAATAATTTAATGGACTATGACATTTAATCCTGCTGTAATGACGGCATTCAAGCTAAATTGATGATGTTACTCAAATCAAATGTCATTTGAAGCTTTAAAGTGTCGTAGAATCATCGAAACGTTCTAGATTACATTGAATTATTAGCTAATTGCTCTTCATTATTTTGTTAAGAATTTTATAGCGGCGACTATTACATACTCTTAGACTTGTCTTGGAGTAGTGTAATGGCTCTTCTTTAAAACTTACAACAGCTTATGTTGGATGCACATAGTAGGTGCAGAATGACCATATGCGCACACAAGCACATATGCAATTTTGTTACCCCTTAGTATAGTATTACAAACATGTATCACAATCAAAACAATGTCAAAATATAATTATTTATCTAAGCTAATCCTAATGACGCGACGCATGTAAATATTATTCATAAAATATAAAATATGTTAATAAAATTATACGGAACGCCCAGCACCAGACATCCTTACGTCCGAAACATTTGCATCAAATGAGTCATTCGGCCAGTGGGTCGTGCATTCCTACGATCACCAGAACTGGTTGCTTCTGCGCAACGCTCCATTCATCCACCGAGTTTTCCTCTTTCATAACTTCCCTCGATTCTATAACATCATAAAAGCCAGAGACGTTTATTCAAATTTAGTTTTTAAATACTAAGCTTTGTAATTGATTTTCAAGTGGTGAGTATTAGTAGTTTGGCTAAATTTATGCAACTAGTTGGTAGTAAGTTTCCGAGTAAACTTAAGACTTGTAAATTTTATTTTTACTCCAATTATGCGACTGTGAGAAAGTTAGCCCTTACAAGTATGAATCAGAGGCGATAGCAATTGATCGAGAATCTGTTACCGGTTACGAAGGCTTGCGTGCGTGTAAACACGTATTCGATTTACTCAGAGCTACTTAGTCATTACGTGTTGGGAAAACCTAGATACACAAAAATTATTAGTTCATCAAGATTTTAAATTCTCAGTTATATGTAATAAGAAGTAATATGAATATAACGACTTCATACTTCTTCTCCTCGTTGCTACTATCAAATCCATCCAGGGTCAACTTAGTCTAAATATGGATTTGCAGCCAATGTAACAAATAAATCAGACATACCCGAGTCTGTTCTATTACTACGAACCAATGAGTAAGAACGCTTCAATGGCTGAATTAGATTATGTACTAACACTTAGACAATAGATAGAAGATCCTAATGGAACCACAGACAGAAACATTGGTAATAATAAAGACAATCTCACAAAGCGCGATCAAAGTAGGCATTGGATTGAGAGCGCAAATTGCAACATAAAAGGAGTGCATCTGGGTGAAGTATCCTTTGATGTGTAGACGTTGAGGCTGTGTAGCGCTGCGGAAAATCTAGCGACTTGTGCGAACTATCGTTACGTGTGTAGCCGCTCGTGACGTCGATGCACAATTTAGTTCTCGTATCCCAGTACTGCAGTATAGCATCGTAGTTTTATACATCTATGATGTACTTCAGAAAGTGCATCGTATAATTTATACGAAAAGAAGTATACACATAAAGGATTGAATGCTTAAAACAGTTATCAGTTTGTATAGAGTTATAGTCCCTTAGGCTGTCCATATTAACTGGATATCAATGACTACCAGAAACATCCAATATATGTAGGTACGTATTTTATTAAACACGATAAGAAAGATTTTACTGTATAACATAAGTGTTTTAAACATCTATGCTATACTGTAGTACTGCAATACGATACGGTAATATTTTGTCAGTCATGAATTCATGACAGCTCAATCAACGCCTTACTAGATACTGTATTTGAATGCGATATTTCTTTTTAATATATGGTCTGTATTTTGACAGTTTAATATAAAGATTTTTGAAACTACTCTTTAAATTGTATCGTGCTGTACCAATTTATTACAGCAATAAGTGACAATACTGATACTAATAAATAATGACAAACATTGATATATTTATTATGTTATAGCTAAAGTTAGATCTACCTTAGTAATCAAAAAATCCTTCTTAACGGGGATTTACAATACATGCAGTTACTCTGTAATAACGAAAATCAAATACCGTCAAAACTTGTATGATTCATAACCTCTAATCCTAACAAAAAAAAAACTACAAAAGCTGCCAGTTTGTATTTGTAACGAATAGTTTGGTATTGCACAAAGTATCCTAATCCTGTCTCAATGCGCTAAGCCTTCATTACTTTCTATATGGATTACTGCAAAATCTGTTATGGTGTTACAAACTTTACGGATGATTTATTTGCTCGGAACAATTTGTTGTTCGTTTTTATCTTTGCTACTAATACTAGTGCTACTAATTGTCTTAAGTTACCTAGGTATGCGGAAGAGCGTCCACAAAATACGTTGAACATACAATTCGTACCAGGTTGTCTGCCTGTATGATATACTTTAGCCTCCACTTTTTTAATAAGTCTATGTGTATTATAAAGGCTATATTGTTTAATAAGCTATGATGGATTATTAAATCTCTACAAGCGCCTCATTTTCGATTAAACTTGGTATAAATACAGTTGATAAGTCGAGGAGATGCACAACAGGAAGATAGATAAATAGATACAACGTTCACAATAATCTCAGTATGTGAACATAAGTAAAACAATAAAAATCTAATTCTCTACCAATGAACCGTTTAAATCACAAAAAACTTGAGAACGTTTCCAGCGGTTTTATAGCTGCCAGTTAATGCACAGACAGATACAAAAAGAGGAGGTTTTAAGCGCTTAGCTGTTTAACCGACTGTAAAGCTTGCGGTGTAATGTGTTTATCGATATGCTTTTTATAGGATCCAGTTCAATCAAGTGAAAAGTTTTCATTCATTGTGTATTCTTTGTAGTCTGTAAGCATACCTTTGTGATATTTTTGTGTACGATGTGTAAACGTCCGTATTCTAGTAACCTTTGTTATGGATCCCTTATCATTTTGATGCATTACAGTTGTTGTGAATTTTAAAGGCAATTCTGGCCAATTATTTGAAATTCATCGTCGTCTACAGTAAATGTCATCAAAATAAAATTATTCTTATGATGAAAAATTATTGCACTCGATAAGATACTGGTTCTTGTCACAGATAGAAACGTTTTATTCAATGGTTTAAACAATACCTGTTCTAGGCAAACTTAAGATGAACTGCAATACTGGAGACGGCAAGAACTGCTGTTCAGCATCTGTTCTGTTTACTCCAGTATATTATAATTTTGCAGTGGGTTCTGACTTTATACTAAGAAAGGAATGGTCATGTGTTTCTACATTGCGTTCTTTTATAAAAGTTATTTCTCTTGCAAACCTAGTAAAAATTTGTTAAATACAATCTTTGCATCCATAACTAGAACTCTGTAACTGAATGATTAATTGATTTGATTTACTTTATAGCAAGCTCTAAGTTAAGTGGCTTTATATCAAAGTCTTTACAAAACTGATACAGTTATTTCTTACCGAAATTGGATTCTAAGAAACTGACAGAAGTAACATATATTTAATATACTAACTAACTTCTCCATTACAATTCAGTTGATCAATCCTTTTTGTATAATATCGCAAAATCTACAATTCTCCGTCGTCCAACGTATTGAAATAAGATAATTGTAAATTATAATGTACCGGGTACGTTCACCGCGGATTTATTTCAGAGGCAATGACAAGATATATTACTATAAATACGATGTCTAACGTTTGTGTAAGTACACAGAATATTTTTTATTCACCCGAATAGTAGTATACACATGCATAAAGGATCTGATGCTTAAAGTAGCTTTTAGTCTTTACAGAGTAGTAGAGACAAAAACTCTCTCCATACTGACTAAATTTCCATGACACACAAATAAACGATAATAATGCGTGTTTTTTTTTATACTACTAAAGTGGCAAACAAGCATACGGCCCACCTGATGGCATGTGGCCACGGTAGCCTATGGACGCCTGCAACACCAGGGGCATCACTTGCGCGTTGCCGACCCTGTCAAAACCTTTTAACACCGTGTTTTATTGAACTGGATGAGAAAGGTTTTAGAAGTTTTTCTGGACTCTATTATCGGATAATTCCTTCTAGAAAACCGACTAATCAGATATGTGCAGTCCCAAAATGACATAATAAGAACAAAATTTATAGTTAGGTACTTCATGGAAAATTATCAAAAACCAGAACAAAATAAGAAAGCACAAATAAAAAAAAAAACAGCCCAAGTGGCTTTGCAAAGGCATCTGAACCAATTAATTAATTGATAACAGAATATAGACGTTATCGAAAATTCATCTATCTATAGTTAAAGTATCAAAGTAGTTACAATAATATAAACACATCCATAACATAGGCAGAAACAATATAGACAATAGATACAAGTAGTTTTTCTGCCAATCAATGTATCAACCCCTTTAAATATGTCCTTGAATTGAAGTAAGATAACTACATAATACATAGACAGGTTCATTTAACCTAAAGCACGAGTCCAAACCTATGCAGGGGTCAATGAACATCATGTAGTCTACAGATATTTCTAGAAATTGCTCTCTACAGTAGGTAGCTATGTTAATAAGGCCTTATCGTATTGTAATCAGTGCGAATTAGACTAGAAAAATAACATATTAAAGCATTCGATTTCTACTTATTTCTGTGGCTTATCCGTTTTTTGGCAAAATTATGCTTATAGACGAGAGTAATTTGCAATATCATAGCTTTTAAATCTGTAATTAGAACGATATTAACACTTAGAGATATCATATAAATATTCATCGCTGCATTTTCTCTTGTAAGTACAAAATAGGCTGCCTTACAGATCTCAAGGTATCGATTCAGTTAATGGTATATCACACACAATTATAATACATTTTGATCACATGTAATACAGTGCGAGCCTATTAATGGCAATTTAATTAAATTCCAGGCTTCGGAGAATTTCTGTAAAGAAAATCTTTAGTATTTATAGTTGTATAGAATACCTCATCTGTTTCTCAAAAAATAAAATAAAATATTTTAGTGGAGATGTTATAACTACTTTTTAATATTTATACTTAACGTTTTGAAAACTGCCATTTCATTAACTAATTCTCTTTTTCTTTAGTTTATTAATTTTATAGTATTTCTATTTCAATGGTAGACCATTGTTATCTTAATCGAATTACTTCAAGCATTTCATCAATCATTCATTGACCCAGCATCTAGATATTTGATTATGCAAAATTGAATTTATATCAACTCAAGCTACCATACTTGCATCTTAATATGTTTGCAATTCGCAGCTATTATAATAATTATGATCATTATATCAATAGAATGAATGTATTTTTCATGTTTTATTTTCAATATTTACCATACGCTTGAATTTGATAATTGTTTTTGTAATAAATAAATAGCTATATCCTAATGGAGACAAGATTTGAATTGTCAATTTTGACTTCCATTCCACCATTAGTGTTTAAGTAAAAGTAAGCTTTATTAACGCGCACTCCTCTATCGCCAAATACCTCCTTTTATAAAAAGAGTCTTGTATCCAACTGATAGCTAGTTAATGTGTATAAAATTAAAAGCCAGTGATCGTCGGTCTTCAACACATCAATACTTAGTACTGCGCTGACACAGTGGGCGCTTTTGTCCGTATATAGGTCGTAGCACACTTCAGGCTAGTGTGCCTAGCGTCAATGTAGCTATGACGTCAGCAACGTGAATGCTTCAGTCTCTAACGGTTTCAATGTAAAGCGGTGTACTAGAAAATGCTCGGTAATAGTTCTTGACTACATATATTTTCACGTTTGCGTCACGTTTTAGTTAACTCGGTATGGCTCTAAAGGTCCTTGGGATGCCTATCATTTTCTATTGGTTTTTTATAGGTTAATGCTTTCGGAAATTATACAACCAGTATTTGAGAGAATTTCCACATTAGCGTAAGCTTATGCCTGTGCTCAGGAGAATATTAACAATAATGTCACTGATAGGACTGTGTATATTCTCAGTGACAGTCAAGCTGCTCTCAAGGCTCTGAACTCCTATAGGGTGGACTCCAGACTGGTCCTGCACTGTGTTAAGGCCCTTAACAAACTTGCCAGGAAGAACACGGTCAGACTAGTGTGGGTTCCGGGGCATGCAGGGGAGCAGGGCAATGAGGGGGCTGATGAATTAGAAAGAAAGGGCTCGGACCAACTGGGGTCCCCGAGCCATTCGTAGGACTCTCTGACAGCACCGTCAAGGCAGCTTTAAATGCACATGGCAATGATAAACACAGGCTAGAGTGGATGGCCCTTAGGGATTTGGAACACTTCAAGAAATTCATTGCAAATAGAGTCACGGGCTTCACCCGGAAGTTCAGCGGGTACAACAAGAGCCAAATACGCCTGCTCACCGGAGCGTTCACTGGCCATTTTGGCATCAACGACTTTCTGTGCAGATTGAGATTGGCAAACAATTTGATCTGCAGAGCCTGTGGTGAAGAGGACGAGTCCATATTTCTTTTTTATCTCCTCAATCGCACCTACTATCTGAACACTCCTCAATCGCACACACTATCCGACACAAAAGATCCCACTGAGTCGAAATGTCGCCGGTCTGCACTGACTGGCCCCCACATAAGATAACATAAGATAGATGAGCTTATGCCTGTTTCTCGTAGAGATAGACTGGTTTTAATATACCTTTTTTGCTGTCACACTCTCATTACATTTTTCATTCACGCACGTTCATCTATAGTTTCCTTAACTTATCCGTTCTTCAAAATGTTTCAGAATTATCCTGTTGTTGTCTTATTGAGGGTTTTCTAACTTGCCCTTATTCATTTGGGTCAACCTCAAGGCCGTTTGCTATGTCCCAGAGCTATTTATAAGAGTATTTCTACAAAGAATACTTGATATGCAGAAAACGTGTCTAGCTCAATCAATTACACTCTTACACAACAACTGTGATGTCATTTTTATCAAGAGATTTTATTTATTTATTTATGTAACAAAGTAACACAAGAATGCTAAGTTTAGCATGTAATTTAGCTATAAGTTGTCGGTAGGTTTGCGCTAACAACCTTTTTAGGTAAATGCTGATAAGAAAACCACGACCAAACTCGGCAGTAACAAAGTTGCAGTATTTTTAGATACAATCTGCCAGTAATATGCTGCAAGCCGGCCACTGTTGCACCATTTATTAGACTGTATTAGACCCACTTAAGTATAAAGTAAATTTAAAGTTTAGGTAGGTACCTAAACTTTAAATTTACTTTTGCTTTACTTTTGCTCCGTTGCCGAACTAGGTAGTTCGGTATCGCAGCAAACTGCGCCTGCCAGTAGGGTTTGCCGTAGGAGGTACTCTTTAATATTCAATACAACAGAATTAATAATTCGGATATGATCTTCTAAGGGGGTTAATTCTTCTCCTTCTCCCTAGCCTTTATTATTCCCAAGTCACTTGGGGTCGGCTTTTCTAGTCTAACCGGATTTGACTGGATATCAGTTTTTACACGGAGCGGCTGCCACCTGACCTCCACAACCCGAAGGCTAACGATACCCTAAGGCTAGACTAGTGTCAGGGTATTAGAGGGTACTGACTTTCCCAATAACGACTGCCATAGATGTTCATGGCAGCCGGGACCGACGGCTTAACGTGCTCTCCGAGGCACGGAGCAGGCGATAATTGTCAATCAATACACACATAATTTTGAAGTCATATAACTTTCGAAAGTCAGAGGTGCGCGACGTGGGTTCGAACCCGAGACCCTCTGCATTGCAGTCTGTTGGTCTCCCCACTGAGCTATCGCTGCTTTTTTTAAGGGGTTACTGTACCCCATAACGTTGAAAATATATGCTATGCCCTACCTCTCATAAAAATATTATATGCGTTACGTTATTGACACGGATTCTTTAAATTTGAACAGAGTCCTACCTGCATCGCATACAGCCAACAAATGTCGCACTTACCCTCTATTTTAACAAAACCATTGTTTTTTCCGCATCCATACATTATCGCATAATAGTGTAACAAGGGGATATAATTGGAGTAAATACGCCAAATATCGTCGTTGGCCCGACCGTCCTAAGCAAACATCGGGGCTACCTACTCTACGTAGAGACATTTGCGTGTGTTCAGGATGTGTTAGATACGTGATTATTTTGTAAATTACTTATTTGCGCGTTTAAAATATTCACTTCGTCTCGTGTAATCGGAGCTAACTTTATGTCAAAGTTGTGACCGACGACGTAGTTGGATTGATATCAGGAGTATATTGTGAGGACACTAATCCACATTACAAATCGAATAAATTTTAAGACAATTGTATATAGGAACAGTACCTAATCTTTTATTATATAGTTAATGACTATTAGTTATGCATTCTTAATGTGTTCTGTTAACTTTGTCACACCCAGGAGCTAAGCCTTCACTTTCTTTTAAGGCCATCTAGAGTGTACTAATAATGTCGACTTGTTACCGTACTAAGCATTTCCATAAGAATAGCGGTTACCTTAGAGGCATTTGATGGAATCTTTGGCTTGACCGTCGATACTTATTAAAAATATAGTCGAAAAAGACTGGATACTAATATAAATAAATAAACAACCTTCAATGCTTTTTCTGTATTCAGTTACACATATTTTTATAATATAAATAATTCTATTATATATCTATTCTTTTCTAAATTAGAAATCGTATAATAAAAACAAAACACCAACTTATTCATTCTTTCTTGACAAGCAATACTGCAGCTATATCAACAATATACATATCTCCCACGCATTTGTTTTACACCCCGGAACCCAATAATCACTACCAAAGACAACAAAAACTCGACTTTTGAACTGGAAAAAGGTAAAAAAAAACATTTGCAATGTCCATGTGTATGCACGTGCAACATGCGATCGCCAAGTGCGTCGACTTCTCACGTATGAGACGAATCGCAACAAAAAGTCGTACGTGATTTATCGACATGACGATCGACCCCCGCACTTGTAGAAACCACCCCCGTCCAACTTGCAAAGCTAAAAGAGGGTGGGTGCCCGTTTATGAGAGCGCGTTTGATGCAATGCGGTGGTTGGAAAGTCTTGAATAATTTCACATGTAACTCGAATATGCGAATTCATCAAGTAGTATTTAAAAGTTTTCTATTAATTATTTTGTGGGAGAAGGTAATGATCCCATTACAGATTCCCGTTGCGATAAAAACTTAGGTAAATTTCAAATAAAAAGAAGTTATACCGAACTGTGTTCGAAGAATGCATTATCATTAACATTTCTGACAAATATAGAGAATATGTATTAAAATAATAGTATATCGAAACTACATAAAACTAGCATGGACTTATGCTCAGTAGGGTCCTTAAAAGCCGTAAAATGGCACCAATACAGATCCACCAAGGTCCTTCTTGTTCCAGGTTCTACTATTACTTATTATATCAACTTATATCGTGCTACTGTACTTTACAGCCTAAAATTCTATAAAACAATAGAGGCAGCTGAATAAAACGATCTAAATGTCCGTAAAACCATTACCGAACAAAAGTATCAAACACAGCAACATCAACGCAACTACCTGTAGTCCACCCTCGCGTTTAGTCGCGTAAAAAAAGAAATGCAGCATAATCGTAATCGCATTGTCGCGTCTGACTTCGCAGGTCACCATCCTTGTTTAATAAATAAATATTTTAAGCTCTATTACTGCAAAAATAAGGTCTGCATTCGTATGATAAAACTGAGTTGTTTTTCAAAAAACAAGAATATTATGTAGCGTAAGAATCACAATCGTTTGTATGATAAAGTAATAGTATTTGTAATAAATTCTGGAGGTATTGTGAAAGGACTTTTTGACGTATAATTCCTAATGTTGTTTTTTTTTTCACTTTAATATTGTCACGGTTTTCTGTGGGTCGTGGGAGTAAACGGCCAACAAAATAGTTGCACAAACAAAGATTGCTTATTTCACACATAACAGTTATAATATATACTCTGTAAAATAAAGTTTGATTGAAATCAAAATAGGTATATTTTGATGGAAAAATATGACAGACAAACGGCAAACCTTTCAATCATTTAAGGCAACATATGATTGCTGTTCGGATTAAAATAAAAACTGTACATAAAACAATAAAAAGATGGACGCAAATAATACAAAGGTTAACTTTGTCACTTTGAATTTAATCACAACTTTTAATTGAATGACAGCAGCTATACCTTTTTATAAAGCAAATATACCCTAAAGCGGTTAACGACAGGACCCGAATAGCAACCTAATTTTAAATCGTGACGTTTCTAAACTATCATTATTTTAAATGACAATTATTACAAAATAATTTTCTTGACAATCATAACTTTTAAATCGCCTTTCTTTTGGCAAACTACATCACTTGGTCTGGCCGTCGGAATTACACCTTATAAAATAAGAATCGGAAATCAAATCTTCTTTTTAGACTTGTCAATAATAATTATATTTAGGATATTGATATTAGAAACATAAAATCTTAATAGTAAACACACAATTAAACGTTAAAAGAAGGACGTGGTAATAATTCTATCATATAGTCATATATTCTAACACGTTGTATCGCTATATTATAGCACCAGTACACGCAAACATTTGTGTGTCTATATCGCCAGTGTCCAGTTTAAAAAATATAAATAGTATATTGAACTTTTGAACTCATAATCTATGATACATAAAAAGACCAATGAACTTCTCGAATTATTTAAATATACCTATGTTACGTAAATGTAGAAAGCTATGTTAATATTCTTTTTCCTAGGATTATAGGTAACCGCTAGATTAAATACTTTATAATTTCACGGCGGTTCTATGACAGGCTGGAATTGCAATATTCTATATTTAAAAACTTTTATTTAATATTTAGCTAATAAATTTAAATTGTCTTCGATTATAATGGATTCTTTATTTAAATGATATGAATAGTAAATGAACCTATTCACATGCTAAATCGATTTTTCAAACAAAATCTATTGTTGACGTTTTAAATAAATTTATATAATATTAAGTAAGCAAGGGTTAAAAAGTCAACAATTATATTATTATTTATGTCGTCAAAACTTGGTATTGCAGTTCAAACACATTGCAAGTCTAGCCGAATATAAAACATTTTTAGAAGTTTTGGCAGGTCAACACACTTACACAGCTTAATAAAACCATAGAGTACTTATTTATGCAAACTATTTATTTTAATATGATTAATTACCTAGTTTCGTAGTACGCTAACATTCCTTTTGTTAGCAATAAAGTGTTTTCCGCGTGTAATCCTCTTAAAATTATTGGTAATGTCAACATTACTACTTGTATTTGACAACAATAATAATTTAGACCTTTTATTGCTAGAAGAATAATGACTGTATAAGAAATTACATTGCGAAGGCCGATGTTTACTGTTGACCGTAGGACACTCTTTGGTGGAGAATGGCGTCAAATTATTCGATAAAAGCTTTATTTTAAGTTATTACTAAGTTTCATTAAAATTACCAGTAATATTAGCATAAAAATAACTGTATTTATTTATATTATTTATCATGTCTAGATACGTTATTTACACGAATTTTATGAGTTTCCTTAATACATAAATAGATAACATATAATGGCGGCCTTACTGAATAGGTATTTGCCTTTATGTATGTATGTCGATATGGTCAGCTCCCTAAACAATTAATCTAAACTTAGCATATCTTTCCGGTGAAAAATTATGCTATAGTTTCGTCAATCAAATCAACATTAAAAGCTAAAATAATAATAGTAACAAATACTAAAATAAACATTATTCTATTAACATTATCCTGCGATTTTAGAATTGTATTTGCAGGTTAATCAAAGAGTATGTATATAATATGTTTTCTACATTCAAGCTCGGTCGAATTTCAGCTCCTTCATT
The DNA here is from genome assembly GCA_930367265.1 of Catocala fraxini. Classification (NCBI taxonomy): domain Eukaryota; kingdom Metazoa; phylum Arthropoda; class Insecta; order Lepidoptera; family Erebidae; genus Catocala; species Catocala fraxini. Next base: position 21,430,261 of record OV884029.1, read on the forward strand.
ATGAAATTTACATTATATTATCCACTAATTGTGTACAAAAAGAATAATTTTACCATTTTATTACATTACATTACAGTTACAATTCTGCATATTTGACATTTTGACTCTTTATCTTTGAAAATGAAACAGAGTATAACTTCTTTCATCCGCAACGTGATAGCCATATAAAATAAAAAAGCTATAATATCTACCTGCTTTGTTCAAATAGTGTTATGAATTTGGAATAATACCGGCATGTCGCAACGACCCGTGCTACAATATAAAAAATACTACCTGTAACTTAGAACATACAACAATTCCGCAAAAAAGTAACAAATGAATTTGAACTTTATTATCCGTGTGTAAAGTTGATTTTACGACGGCAATAGATTTCATACTGCATTTATTCTAATTTTCAAAAGGTGAGATGCAATTGTAAAATTTGAAATAGTGGTAATTTGTGATCTTTTAGTCTACGACTTAAGGTCGACATTCATATAGCAACTACTTTATGAAACCAAACAGTGCCTTGATGTAAATCGCTTTAGATTGTAACCCAATATTGTGCACACGACGCATCTAAAAAACATTACAAAAAATGAAGGATTGCGATAGAAATATTATTGAAATTATATACTTATTTTCTCACAATTTTTTGCATAAGGGTTGCATTAAATGCCAACTGTACCTATCGTAAGGTGCATCTTACAATACTTGGAAACGAGTAAAGTTCAACATATACTATATGGAGAACACTAGAATTGATTTCACAAAAGATCTAAATTTATATTTACGGAGTGTGGTCTTATCTTTTGAGTTCAAAAGCACTTCAAGAATAGAATATTTAAGAAAGTTAAGAAATATTCTAGTTTAGTGTTTCTAACAGTGACCGGTAGATGGCTATAGGTATTGGTGCGCGCATGTACATTTATTTTAAACTTCATAACCCAGGTAAGTCAGAAATCTTAAACAACAGTGTCTAATAATAATAGAATAATAGTTACACTTATACTATTTTTATAAAGTTAGTTATCTTTGAATCTGCGTTTTTTTAAGGGCAAAAGTCGTCTAACATTGACAGAATTGGACCAAAGTCTTAATATTTAAAGAAAACAGAATACCCTTAGACATACACGAAGCTGCAACCTCAATATCTTCAATCAGACCTTACTCTTACACCAAAGAACCAACTGAGAAAAGTTTTCAATTTCAAAATCTTCAATAAAAGATTTAGAATAGAAAAAATTAAAAGCATTGCTCTCACTGGTATCCGAGACGAAAGAAAAAATATGATTAATGATGTTGGAAATTAAATAATTTGAACGCAGGTACTCCGTACTGGCGATTTTTTAGCTATTGTCCTTTACTCACAATGCGAAAGCACAAAACCAACGTTTATAGCCATTATTATCTTCATTTAAAATTATTTTTATTTTGTAAAATGTCATAAATGCCAGCATAACTGGGGATTAGATTATATGCTAACTTTTTGCTTCTTTTTCTGCGGTGCTAGTAGTAATATAGCAATATGAAGGCTGTTTAGGTAAGTTCATTAAATATTATAAGAAGGTATACTACTTTTATTTCTACTAAGACAAATTCTTTATAATCATAATATTTAATATTAATAATAATATATTAGGTATATTTACTAGAACTGTAATATCATGTCTTCGAAATCAATAACAGAATGAGACTTCATGATCAGACTTCTTTAGTAGTATCTACTATAAATAGATAGAATACTATTTTTGATACACCAAATACAATAAAACGATTATATTTACAACACATAACAAAATTGTATATGTAAATCCTATATATATATATTGATGATGGAATTTTGCTTAGATTGGGCATTAATTTCGGCCGTTACGCAGCTGATAGATTTGGAAAACAGAACGACGACCATATTTTATAGTCTATAAACAAATTCCAACCATACTTCTACCGTTCCGTAAGAATTTAGGCAAACAAGATGATCAAAAAATAATTTAGAATTTAATTAACAACCCGTGAAGAAACGCAACCAATAATAAAAATCAACATAGTATCCGCAATGCGAAAGGATCGCAAAACCATTTACATTTTGCAATCAAAAAATATGATTTTAGTAAAAAAGTCCGAGTTGCAATATGTGTTGATGACCGCCAATCAACTTTAATTATAATAATTGACGATTGAAAACAGCATTGCGGTATTGCGGACAAATACAGACATAAAAAAGCTTCTAAAGCATATGACAATAAAGAAAAGAAGACGTTTGTGGTTCCGTATCACTTACGCCAGTCTTAGATCCACTACTGAAGAACTAAATCTCATCCGTAGTGTTCATTGCGCCGCGTACGAACTTCACCTAACTGACAAACAGATGGGTTACTCATGCCTACCCAAACATTTTCACCGCGACTGGCGTACTGTGATCATACATCCAACAACAAAATCATATCTTTGGTTCCGTTTAATTACAGCTTTACATAAACGCATGAAAATAAGAATAGTCAGAAAAATATGCTGACCAAAACTGTTAAAAAGAGGTTTTTAGCTTCTTTGCATCTACCATAAGGTAGCTAACAACTACAAGCCAAATAATAGACTAACGATTATTATGGTAAACATTACATAGACTCTTCCAGGTATATTACTCCTGCATGGCCAACCATACAACAGTAGTTGCTACTTTATCATGCTTAATAGGCACATATTATGTTTGAATGGATTCGAATATCTCGTGCTCCATATATAGTAGATGTATGTATTCGTACTGTTTACATTTAACCAAAGTGTCAGAGGCCCTTTAATAATAGGTAATTATTGTAATAAAAAATAAGTAACTACGGACTCCAAAACTCGAAATAACAAGTTCGTACATATAATATAACATGTGAAATAAAAAGTTGTTCCAATAGGGTAAGCCGAACAATTATGTGCAGACGTGGATTGTAAAATTTTACAATCGCGCCGATGCCCAGTCTCTGTGATTGTGTATAACGATGAATGCTAATGGCTGTATACGACATGCCTTCGCTTTATGTGTAGAAAAATTGTTTTATGTAAATTGCTATAAAGCTTTTTTTGGCAAAATGGTAACGTAAAAAATATTATTTATGACACAAAAAACCATTAGAATGATAACGAATAAAATCTTAGCGCGCAGGCGTATAGTTAAATCAGTTGAAGTAAGCCATAAATGATTTGCTTTGCAGATTATTTGTTGGCGAAAGTATCTTCATATTGTCTATGCACACATTAATATTGTAGTTACCCGCTGCACGTATTCCTCTAGCAATACAAACAAGGCTATGTGGCTACAATCTTCTAGCGGGTTTAAAAAGCCCCGAAACTTTTATCAAACTAAATCAAGACTGCTCTAGTAGCATTGGTATGAGCACTTGCGCTTACATAAAGTTTTGTTGCGGATTGAGCATAATATAGTTCGCCGAGGCTTTTCTTTCTGTAAATGTCCATAAGGCGGTCCATTACTGTAGGTCAGGACTATGCTTAATAGCAGAGACATTATAAATGTAATACATTTTTGCTTACCCTTGTGATAGGCAGGCATGACGCTATATTATGTAAAACACAATATAGATAAAACAAAAAATATATTTCCGAACTGGGTAAATCACTTCAAAGTTCAAGTTTGTTCTCTTATAGAGGCTGCAATTATACTCGTATAAGTTTCGTTGCTAGTTTTTTGCAACAATTATCAAATAGTTATTACTGCGGTAAAGGTTATATTACTGCCGATTGATTTGGATGTAACGTCGTAGTATGTATGAACAGGCTTTTAATTTAATACTAATATTTGAAGATGTGTTGGGGTCAAACGGTGTGGCGCTTGAGGCAAATCGTGACTTACAAAGGACATCATTAGGAGATCTTTTAGTTGTAACTATAAAATATTCAAGAAGAAGTCAATTACTATTGTCTTTTCATAGCCCTGCTGTAATTCGGGAATTAAGTGTTAAAATAGTGGCAAACTAAGCTTAGCATATATCAGTATTAGCTAATACTGATATATGCTTTCCTTTACTTTCATTTTAATATATCAATATACCTATTATAATAAAAACAACCTTCATACAGACACTTTATCCTCAAATATCCTAATAAAAATCTATATCTTACGACAACATCGTCTTTTGCGGTTTGTGTAGCCGTGTAGTGGCTATGATAATAAAAAATATTATTTAGGCAGTTGGGCTTGTTAGTCTTATCAAATGACTAAAAAGTCCAAAATTATTAGGACAAAAATCGTTATATACCTCATTGCTGTTGTAAATAAATAAATAAATATAAATATTCTACCATATACACACAACACCATCTAATCCAAACTAAGCAGAGCTTGTACTATGGGTTCTAGACAATGAATAAACATACATATATATTTATTTTTTGTAAATACTTCCATATTATACATAGAAACATTCAGACCAAGACAAACATCCATGTTCATGCACACAATTGTTTGACTTGTGCGGGAATCGAACGCGCGACCTCAGGCGTAGCAGTCGGTTACACTAACCACTACGCCATCGAGGCCGACAATGTAGATATCATGTACGAGTATTGATAAAGATCGTTTAAATCGCAAGAGAGCTTGTGTCATTCAAATATCCTGTCACTCTTGGCAGTAAAAACTAACGTTACATTAGATAATTATACGTTTATATAGGTAAAATTAGTATAGAAAGCAAAGTCTCTTCAAAAATAATAAACTGCCCAAGCATTATATTTCACCAAAGGTCATAAGAACATATTACAAGTGAATAAATAAAATTCATTTAATTCTAGTAAATTCTAATGAAATATGTAGGTAGTAAATATTTTTTGCGACAACAGATGTGTGGACCATGCAGTACACAAAGTGATGGTCTTGCGCACAAATGTTCCGCACATGCAGTTCGTGCGTATGCGCCATTTATTTTAGAATGCCGTAGAACAATTCAAAATCAGTCTGTTGTGTATGCTTTATATGAATACGAAATAATAGGGGTTAAAGTATGAAGTTACCGTTGTATAGTAATAGATACTTTGAATTGACATAAAACCTTTATGGTTAGAGATTTTCGATTAAAACTTTTTTCAGGTGATACTTATGATTCTTCTTTAAAAAAATGTGCAACATTTGATTTTCGACTTTCAATAATTTTTTTATTTAGCTTTGACGGGAAAGATGAATACTTCGAAAATCCGAGTCATTTTCGAATACGAGTTCCGATGCGGAACTAACACGGCAGAAACGGCTCGCAATATCAACGCTGCGTTTGGAGAGGAGACTGCTAATGAACTCACCTTGCGTTTTTGGTTTAAACGCTTTCGTAATGTAAACTTCGACTTGAAGAACGAACCACGTGGAAGACCACCCACACAGGTGAATAACGCTGAATTGAAGGAGATGGTGGAAGCCGGTCCGAGTCAATACTACCTAGGAAATAGCGGCATTTTTATTTTGCACGTTGTGGAATGCTTTGACTTTTACCTCTCCGCGGGGCGACGGAGTGGTTATAATAATAATATAATATATATATGTCGGGCTCACCGGGGACAAGGGGTATCTTTCCACCGGTAATACCGACTAAACCTACCACGGTGTTTCTAGACATAAACAAAGACGGCGAGGCCGCGCGAACTGCTTTCACATACAATCGCGACCCCGCCGTGGTTTCGGCCCGCCGTGTGAAACGGCAGGCCACTACACAAAAAATACTTCCTGCACGGTCCCCCTGGAGGTGGGCAAAGACACGACACAGAGCGCACGTGGGAACAATTCCTTTCAGACCTGGTGCTGATCGAATGGCGAGCAGGCCCACGCAGCCCACCACCCCCAGGTCAAACCTCAGGGTGACTGGAGGTCATCTCGCGCCCTACAGCGCCCAGTTCTGCGGTTGTGGAGAGGATTTAAGCGCTCCCTCTCCCGCTCCGCCGCCTCCTTGATGGAAATTGCTTCCTCACAGAAGGAGGCGACGGCGTTCCACGATCTCTCATTCCGGACCATAGACTAAACCACGGCCGGGAGTGAGAGGCCAACCAGTCCGACTGCTGCGATCAGCTCACGGCACTGCGATGCCCAGGCGAGCCAATCCGCCAAAGTATGCAGCGCCGTGTCCACAATAACATCGTGGCAGTCGCCGCAGTGATGACATCCGGGAATCGCCTGCCGGCCTATGCGACACAGGAACTGGCAAAAACAACCGTGGCCAGCATTATCATTTTACCTGACGATATTAATTATTCCTGCTAATATTAAAAATGTGAAACTTTTAAAGATATTAGTAGTTTGGATGTTACATAATCACCGCTAAACAAATTTGGAAGATACTTAGCAAAAGGATGTCCATGTCCCCGAGACATTTTATTCCAGACCACGCGGGCGAAGCCGTGGACAGAATTGATTCTGTCTTTGGTCTGTAAATAGTTATAATAAACTTGAGTTTATTATAACTATTTACAGACCAATACCAAAACAACCGTGGCCAGTCATTACCTGTGTCAGCGGGAAGGTGAAGGCGCCATGCCGCCTCTCCAGCCACTCCTCAAAAACGGGACTTACCGCCACGATCGTGGTGTGCCCGAGGAATTAGCGACATGATTTAACGTTACCTAACTACAATATTGGCTCATTTGCATCAAATCTATAAGATAAAAATATGAAAAATTGATGCCTCATCATTTGACTGATCTGCAGAAAGAAATGCGTGTTGAAACTTGTCATGCCTTGTTGAATCGGGACAGAAATGAAGGAATATTGGATCAAATTGTGACATGTGACAGAAAGTGGATTCTTTACGATAACCGTAAGCGAAAAATGCAATGGCTGACCCCAGGTCAAACGCCGCAACAGTGCCCAAGTTGCTCCAACGAAATATCATTTTTTTCGTGACTTGGACAAATTTCTACGTGTTAAAAAAAATTATTTCCAGGAGGCAACAGAAAATGTTTTCACACACTTTGTCGAATCTAGATCCCCGGAGTTCTATCGTAAAGGCACAAATTAACTTCCGTTTAGACGGCAGCAATGTATAGATAATGAGAGTAAATATTTTGATTAAATAAATATGGTACATCTTAGGAAAAAACGAGTATCAATTTTTCAGTACAAATCGGCAATTTCATACTTTAACCTCTAATATTTATATAATAATTATATATAGTTATATTATTGGAATAAGAAACACTACAGCATTATGCCTTTTGTTTATAATAGTTGTATTTTTTTGTTTTGTCTTATTTATACCTAAGATATGTAAAAAAATATTTATAATACAGTTATTACTAAATTAAGACTAATATATGCAATTATATATTATTCTATAAATAAAACAATTTAATCAAATAAATATATTTGGTCTTTTTTATTTAAACAATAACTAAAAATAATTTCATTTGAATATAGAATGGTCTAATTTATTGACCTTGTTTTAAGAGTTTAGCTATAAATATGATCAAATGATAACAAATTAATTATATCTATATATATAAAATTCTTCCATTACTGAGTGACTGACAGACAACGCACAGCCGAAACTACTGAACGCAAGATGCTGAAATTTGGCATGTATTTTCCTTGAAGAGTGTAGGGGAGCAATAAGAGGGGATTTTTGGAAATTCCACCCTTAAGGGGGTGAAAGGGGTGAAACCCGATATTCACACGGGAACGGGACTTACGCGGGTGAAACCGCGGGTAAACTACTAGTATTATATAAAACTGAGACCTTCTTTTCCTTGTTTGGTAAATAAAACTGTGGTCCATTGCGACGATACCTCAATTCAAGTTACGCACACCTCTAACTATAACTTTAACGTAATGATATCTTCTTCCTTAGCCTTTATTATTCCCAAGTCACTTGGGGTCGGCTTTTCTAGTCTAACCGGATTTGATATCAGTATAGTTTTTACACATATCATATCAGTTTTTCCACGGAGCGGCTGCCACCTGTCCTCCGCAATCCGAAGGCTAACGATACCCTAAGGCTAGACCAGTGTCAGGATATTAGAGGGTACTGACTTTCCCAATAACGACTGCCATAGATGTTCATGGCAGCCGGGACCGACGGCTTAACGTGCTCTCCGAGGCACGGAGCAAGCGATAATTGTCAATCAATACGCACATAATTTCGAAAAGTCATATAACTTCTGTAAGTCAGAGGTGCGCGATGTGGGTTCGAACCCGAGACCCTCTGCATTGCAGTCTGTTGGTCTCCCCACTGAGCTATCGCTGCTTACTTATAATTACGCTTGCTTTAATGTAATGATATAATAGTCATAATATTTCGCAAATCGAGATTAACACAATTTAAGATTATATTTTTTGTACATCAACATGTGATTGGTAAAATATTCAAGCAATCACTGCTCACCGATAGTTACGTTTTTTACGAAAACTCAATTCACCATTTTGCAATTAAATTGTGCATTACGTATTGCAAAAAATAAGCGAATGACTACCGCAATAATTGTCAATTACAGCTGATTTTTATTAGACTTAGAATTAGAAGTAATAAAACAAATTACTGTAATTATTTTAAATCAAACTTAAACCACTTATACATACATGTGTGGTGCATATTACAAGAATTAGCATATTTCCCAAATCGGTAAAAGAATTATAGAACTTTGTGAATTCGGTAGATTGCTAGGTAATTAATTTGGCATGGCCTGCAGCTTAGAGTGGCCTTCGGGTAAACGCTTCTAAATAACTAGTGTGTAAATAATTGTTACTGTGAGGTTACGCTGTTGTATATTTTTAGACGTTTAACAAGTATGTTTTTTATAGGTACAACTTATATGTTAGAATCAATCTAGATGTTAAGAACGGCTTTATATAGATTGCGGTAAGGTACAAGGATTCTACAAAAGATTTTAATCATCTTCTATGTACGTCGCCAGTAAATGTTTTTATAGCTTCTTAAAGAAGCGCTGAAGGAGGAGCGTTTCTTCAAAGCTTTGTCAAGGTCTGCCTCTGGTGTTACAGGTATATATATACTATCAAACGAATTCTAGAATGTGCTCTTCTTAAAAACTGGAACTGCATTGGCTATATTTCTTTGTACTTTATTTAACCTTTTAAGTGACAGCGTCTGGCCGGCGCGGTGGGCAATTGGTTTTCAATTATATATTCAGCAATTCAGCAGACTGACTGACTAAATATTTGCTATGTATTACTGTCATGGGAAATATGACGACGTAACTTTCAGCAATTGTAGATCAAAATTGAAGCAGCGGTAGTCCAATAGAAAAGAAATCCATCCACCCATCAAAAACACAAACATTGCTGTAAAGCGTAACTAGAAATGACTAATATTGATGTTAAGCCCTATTCCGGGGGAGAGGGAAGGAAGAGTAGCAAGGGTTCTCGTTCTCGTTCTCTAGTTTTTAAAATAATATACGGATCCCTTTGCCACAAGTCTTGTAGCATACGCAACTTCTTATATTTTTTGCTGCAGTCTTAAGCCGCGTCCTTTTTTTCCTTAATTTTCGGAAGTGCGGAGCGTGCCATGTGTCGTGTCGTGTTACACTAGTTCTTGCCGTGACCTCACTTTGGGTGTGGAGTAAAGAGATCTAAATGTTTCCGTAGTTTTTGTATTTGTCAATTTATTTAGTCATATTATTATATCAGTCATAATATCGTAAGATGGTGTTCAGGTTGTGTACGAGTATGTATCATTAGCTAGTATTTTCTATATTATACAAATAATTATACAGTCTTCATGATATTAAGGAGTCTTTGTGGTGATGGACATCAGAATAATACACCCTACAAAATAAAGAAGATATACTGCCAATGTGAGTTAATATAGAATATGGAGACAGGTTCAACACAACACCACAGGACACTAAGAGTATTTAAGGTGTCTTAAATACTCTTAGTGTGATATAGAGATTATTTCTGTATTTGTAAAGTCACATACGAAAGAGGAATTGTCCTAACTAATATTATAAATGCAAATGTGAGTTTGTTTGATTGTTACGTTTTCGCGCCGTAACAACTCAACAGATCATTATGAAATTTTGCGTACACGTTTTCAGGGGTATAGATTATACTTTATCTACTTTATCCAGAAAAAGTACTGTTACGAACCTAACGTAAATTTACGCAAGCGAAGCCGCAAGCAATATCTTTTATCTTATATACAGGGTGTCCGGTAATTAATGGATAACCTTGAAATGTCTTATAATAGAACTGATGGCCGTTCAGAAAAAATATGAAAATAAAATCTATCCTAACCTGAGACATGTTTTTTAAATAACCATATTTTTCTTTCTTGTACACTACTACCATAAATGAATGAATTCCATCGGCTTTTTGTTGTTTTATTATTAAACACTAATTATGCTAATAGATAGATAGTCAAAAGTATGACTAGCCATTGCACAATTTTTTTCTTTTTTTTCTGAACGGATTTCAGTTCTACTATAAGACATTTCAAGGTTATCCATTAATTACCGAACACCCTGTATATAAGATACAAGATATTGCATCTTTTATCTCATATATATAGCTTAGTTTACAAACACCACCTTAGCACTCACAGTATGGCAAAGAAATTGGACAAAGTCATTTTGATTGTTCCTTTTTAATTAACAACTATAGTCTTCTTATCTTATGTGGGGGCCAGTCTGTACAGACCGGTGACACTTCGACCCAGCGGGATGTTTTGTGTCGACACTCTCCCAATAACGACTGCCATAGATGTTCATGGCAGGCGGGACCAACGGCTTAACGTGCTCTCCGAGGCACGGAGCAGGCGATAATTGTCAATCAATACGCACATAATTTCGAAAAGTCATATAACTTCCGAAAGTCAGAGGTGCGCGACGTGGGTTCGAACCTGAGACCCTCTGCATTGCAGTCTGTTGGTCTCCCCACTGAGCTATCGCTGCTCGAAAAATATATTATAGTCTTACTAAATAGTAAGACATAAGAGAAATGGTTAAACATATATCATACAACCAATTGGCAAATCAATGGCCTATGATTATGAATTACGGACGGGACAAATAATATGTTACTTAATTATAAAAATTGTAGGCGAAATATCTAAAATAAATAAAAAGCCAACTCTCCATTTTGTATAGATTATTTGATTTTGATTGATTATATTGAATACGTAAATATAATGCTATGTTACTGTGGCTTCACACATAGACAAATTGTTTATCTATTATTATTACTATTAATTTATGCAACAGCCTAAAACATATCAACAAATACTGTTTAATAAGACAAACATTCCATTCTAAATTGACTGAGCTTGGAAAATTCAACATTATCATCTAACCTCTATCTAAACTCTTTCGTGGACATCAAAAATAACTCTTAAACATTATCTATCCAATATAACCCTAAAGCATGAAACGATAATGGTCATAAAAACATTAATCATATGATTGAAATGTAACCAAATAACATGATAACCAGCAAAAATTATCATAACATAATCATTTCAACTCGGTCAACGGTACCAGTAAGTATTAAAATGTCCAGCAAATACATAATTTTATTCTATCCAACTAACTTACGAAAGAAATTAGCAAATATATTAACCGTCACCTTACGAGTACGGCCCCATGACCCAAACGTCGAATTATAGGGAAAAGTACAGTTAGAAAACATTTATAAAAATGGAAGCATATAAATGATATAAATCTATCCGCGTTGCTTAATTAAAATCATTTAATCTGCAATCGGAATATATTATGGCAACACGGAGCCAATAAAGCACAGTAATATGTAAAAACATACGGTGACTTATTAAGAATTAAAACGTTGAGAAGACTTTTGAACTATAAGTGATTTTATTATACACCATACAGTCGCAGCTTTCTGTTTTATATGCAACCAAGGTGGTGAAAAAGCATACGATCTCTCTTACAGTAAGCAGTCCTTGTAGCCTATAGATTCTTGTCACGTTGTAGACATCAATCAAGCATGCATAAAAAGGCGTCGATATTTTTCAAGGTGCATGAGAGGGTACCACTAGTTTTCCGAACCCGCTCTCCTCCGAGGAAAGCTTTTTAATGACTACACGCTGAATGTATTTTACTCCATGTTAGAAAGCTAGGATCTTCTGTAAAATAAACGTATTTCTCTAGCAGATAGGACACACAAATATCATACACAAATAACATTGCGTTTAGGAGCTATTACTTTAAAGAACAAAGGCTACAGAACACAGATCAATTGACGAGACGTTGTGCGAATGACGTCATTTGTAAGAAGATAGAAACACGTCCAGAATTCAATTTCCTTTTAGCATTTTTATTTGCATTTTATTACGACGGAGGATCTAAGTCAAAGCTATCTGAGAAACGAAAGTGAATCAGTATCAGCAAAACCTTCGTTTTCAGTTTAGGTAGAAACTAGTTTGAAGCGTGATGTAATAAATAAAATCTAAACTATAAAAAAGAAATGTGATATTTGTCGTTGATACAGCGACAACCAATGCGCTGATAATGACTTTGAGGATACTTAACACACAAATTCCCAATATCCTGGCATAGTATCTAAGATATATTTCATAAAAATCGGCTTAGTAGATTCTGTGATATACATTGACCTCTGTTTGTATGATGATTTCATACAAAGCGTAGTTCATAATGACTGGTTAATCAATATGAAAAGTCGAATACACGTTCACATATTATCACTCTCAATGTACGGTCAGGTGCAAAAGTCCAGTAGCAATTTTACAAAGCAATACAATCACAACAAGTTGTACTTGCGACCTTTTTCCATAAAATAATTGCACACATACACATAAACCCGCCCTCATTTATACTGTCGCCAGTTCTAATTATGATTGTGAGTATTAATTTCAAATAAACCAGTAATTGATGTTGTAGCTACGTTGATAATAGTGCGATCTAAAATGTAACGCTTGTTGGTTCGTTCCCCAGGAAGTGGTCATCTTTTTGTATTTTTTTCTTAAATTAGAAACATCGATGACTTGTTACTTTAAGACTTATTTAAACGCAGTTATTCAAAAGACGAGGGTGGATTAAAAAATATAATAATTTCTCACTTGAATAGAATTATGTGATGTTGTTGGTTGGTGATCTTTGTTACGAGTGTTTGTGTCATTATAATAACATACTATAAATATTGAATCCAGAGCAAATATATGGCATAATTATGAGCTTAATATATCTTAAATTGCCGACGAAACTGGACTAAACTCTCTCTATTATTTTTTAAATATCGCACTCTTAATAAAACAGCGACTTAACTCGAAATTTGAAAGTAAGGCAATTTGAACTCTAATTGCATATGTTAAATACTAATATTATATTTGTGTTAAATCTTTGCAATAGAGTTCAAATTTGTTTAATCCAAAATACTGAGATAAGTCTCTGTTTTATTAAGGGTGCGATTATTATTATGTTATGGTATTGTGATTTACGATTTCACTGTTAAGGAATCGCTATCTACGATTATGTCATAAGATTTTTGATTTTATTTCAGAGAAATACTGTAAGTTGGGTGAAACGATTTGAAGAAGAAGGGAGCTTATAAAGTCGGGCGGGAAGTGGAAGACCACTACTTATTAACCAAACTCAGCGAAGATGAATGGTGAATGAAAATGAATCAAAGGGTATCATACCGACGAGACCGTTGCGAACTATGTGTGCTAATATTGTAGCTTGCTGTATTAAGCTGTATCACACTAAATATTAAACAAAGTTGTTTCAAATAGGGGACGTGCTGGTTGACGATGTTAGAATTGAGGTAAAGGTTCTATCCTAATAACCTTGTGAAAAAAAAATTAAGCTATAACCTCAATTGTCATTATAGTTGTAAAATATTATTTGTAAGTAAAATGAATCTAAATAGTAAAGACTAAAGATGTTTTTTATTATTTATCTAGTATTGAAACATTTACGGAAAATTTAATAAGTTTATTTTCGGTAATCATATTTTGACATTGTTTTTTATAATGAAATATTATTGTTATAAATTGAATAAAATTTTGTTTTTCCTAATTATAATTTGCATTATTTATTTATTTATTCAAAATAAAAACAAAATGTGATTTTTTAGTAATTAAACTTATTCTGATAAATAATAATTATTATAATAATAAAATAATTATTTTTTCAGTTTCATTCCAAAAAAATTACTTTTTGTGCTTTTTTATCACTCTTGGGTAATAAGTAGACAAAAATAACGTTTATCTTTATTATTTGACAATTTCAGTAATAAAAAACAAAAAGTGGAAGTAGAGGATCCCAGGATTTGAACCACCGTCATTATATTTTAGTGATAAAGTGAGAAGTCTCGTTGACCGCTCCGCTATCGCAACCTGCGATACAATAAGCAAATTTAAGGAATAATTGTAAATGCGGACTAACGGAGACACTGTTGTGAATATAAGGGATAGTAGTTATAATTATATATACAAGAACTCGTTTTTGTCTCGCCTTGCACACATGCACATGACGAACTTCACCTACTATCATTACATTGAAAAATGTTTCATTGTTTGCGTTAAACACACACACAAAGATATTCGCTCGGATCATTATGCGAATGTGTACCCTACGATGCTACTCGACTTTTGTCTTTGACCGTACATTTGTATATTTTGACGTGTGTGTTATTTATTCAATGCGAACTGCATGTAGTAAATCCGTATTTTAATAACAAAATTGCACGCAACGGAAGATTGAGACAATATTAAAACTACATATCCCTTATATAGAAAATAAAATGTTAAGTATTTGGACTTCTATTGAAAACATAACTCTTATAAACTTTGTCTAATTCAATGGATACTGGTTAGTGACGATTCAATACAAGTTTAATCGACCGACACCGATACTTTGAAGTTCATTTATACTTGAATAAAGTGGTTCATACAACTACGATTTATGTAATATTTTAAATGGACATATTTTATTGGTCTGAAAGGGATTCATTAGTTTATAATAATATGATTGATTTAACAACCACTGGGCTTTAAATCCTTTTACTTTTAACTATAATCATGGATCCTAATTCACAGGTTAATTAGATATATATGGCAATTAAATACATAATGTGCGGACCCCAAATAATTTGACATAATATTAGAAAAACCATGACTGCATCACGAATGTTTCTGAGACAGTAGTGCTCGTCAGTATAAATGTACTGACTAGCTTGTGGGAATACTATCTGCTTACAGGATACTGGCGTAAAAGGAGTACCACTACGGCTAAGTATTGCCAGATATTATTACAAATACCCATACGAAGGTAATTGGTTACCATCATGCAAAATGTATAATTTTACCACCTGTATAACTTAAAAATAAACAAAACCGCTGCGCAGACGCTCCAAAGCATCGCTCATAAAACACGCTCGCGACATGTTAGTTATACAAGTAATTTGGTCGCAATGGCCAAGTGTTTCCGTCAACGAATGGTATCAACGAATCACCATATAAATGAAATGTACATAATAATAAACCCGTTCACATTCGAAAGCACATATTCAACCGGAATCTTATACCAGCAACTGATTTACGCAATTAGAAGATTTTTTAGTTTAATATCTATTAATGAATGGCTGACGAGCAATGTGTTTTATGGATTTCGCCTCGAGCGTCGATGTTAAGCAAAATTGTTCGGCCCCTTTATGCATAACTTAATGAAAGATATTAATTACCTCATTCGGAGGCTTTAAAAGTAAATATGGCAATCAACAGAGTTTGATCAACTGCGGTATGAGATCCGGGGCATGGACTATATCACCAACCCGTTTGACTGGTGGGGAAGTTTAATGACATTAACAATGTTTAAAATATGCTACTTTGTTTTACAGCGGAAAATATAAACAAATATTTATAAATACGCGTGTTTATTATAGAGCCTCTAATCAGCTGTATGGCAGTTAAATAAATAACGTGTTTGAAATAAGCTTTATTAGCCGCCACTTTTGTATAAATAAATAATAATAACCCAGTATAGAATTTGTCTATCAGGTCTCTGTTCAGTATTAAAAGAATTAGGTTATGTTCCAGCGGGCTGGCTCCGTGCGGTCTACCAATCATATGCATGTTTGCTCACGACGCGCGACGCGGTGACGTTAGCCTTCTAAGCAAAAGCAAGTAGTCGTGGGGTAAATAATACGCACATAAATACAATAATTTGAGATATGTGCCGTACGATTGAACTAGACACTTCTGCTTGGCATTCCAATCTAAAGATGATTTTCCTTTGTTCGTCTTAGTACACACGGCCTTAATAATCATGTATCTTAAGTCTATCACCTCTTTCAGTAAGGCGACAATTGAGTGTACACTAGATCTGCTACGATGGAGCTAACTTAATTGGTTTGTTTAAGAGTTGATATGGATAAGTGTTTCTCTGACTCCTTATTATTGCATATATTTATATAAAACTGCAAGAGATCCATTAAATTCAACGATGGATGTAATCTAATAAATGGTAAGTTTCACACAGACGTCACTGGCTCGTTACAATAGAACTAAGATATATGAAAGGCATTCTATGGCCACTTGCGTTCTCAGATGATCACGTGCGCGTGCTGAACCGTCGAAACAAAATATATGCACTATTAACGCAAAGAGCAAAGACCATGTACATCACACCACTATAATAAGTCGCCCTAAATCTATGTTCCTAACAAGAAGTTCTCTCAGTTTTTGGTCTAGGGTACATGCCAATTTCTTTTATTTGAGTCGCTGCGTAGAAGCCGTCTATTGAGTGCAGATATGCCTCTTTTAAAACCAGTAATCTGAGAGCTATTTTAAGCCATGAGAAATAACCTAAACGCATATTAATAAAACACCTGTATGCATAGTGGATTCAAATAAAACGAAATAGCTACCGAATTAACATGAACAAATAAATCTACCGATCAAAAAACAGCCTTAATAAGGATTGTATACTCGTTAACCAGGGATTAATTAGAGCGTAGACATATATCTATGTTTAATTATAATGATGAATTGCAGTCATTTTGATGGCATAAAACACCGTAAGAACGATTTTAAAAGACTGATGAATATTCAAGAAAGCACCAGTGACAGTTAGGTAACAACACAACTTGATACCAACTTAATTTTGCAGCAATATACATATCATGTATACAAATTTGAACTTTATTTCAAAGTGGGATGGTGTTTAGGCAGTGAATGTATAATAGGTGTTTGAATGATTACTGACAGGTCAGTATTCTGAAAAATGCCTCCAAATGGACATCGGCAGCCATTGAAGTGTTAAAAAAGAATAAATCACAGCGACCAGGTGATTAATTTATAGATCGACCAGTTCAACCATCTCATTTAAGGAACCGTTCTTATTATGAAGGTAATAAAGTTAAGAATTGATTGCATTATTGTGATATAAAGGTCAGTTAAGGCTGGATTCGACATTTTACGATTTAGTTTATAGACATGTTATGGGGCCTGTACAAGACAGTAAAATAGGAAAGTTTGGTGAAAGGTCGCAGAGATATATTGTCTCGTTTTTGTGTAACAAAATTTATTTGTATATAATCAAGTCTAAAACCGTGGGTATTCGATTTGATTAATAAATGGTTAGCAAAAGGCTAAATGTGTTACCATTTTGGGTGTGTTTTATTCCGGTGTTGTAAGGTAACCGGCCACCTGCGATGCCATTCTTAATGTCAAGAATTATACAAGGGAAGCTGCATCCGCAAGTTAAGATTGCACATGACGTTAGCCTCTGTTAAGTGGATAACATTGATACTAGTTTGTTTTCTATAATTTGTATATGCGCACTATAGCCTTACTAAGTACAACAAGACTTAGTTATGCACTACCTTCTTATCATAATAATAATGTTGTGCAAACGCAAAAAATGTACAGACATAAAAGTTTGTATTTATAATAGTACAAAAACGTACGTATATATAATAAATATTTATTTACTATACCTATCTACTCTTTATCCACCATTTTAAATATTACAATGACGTCTTCTAATTATGTTTATCTATATTAAAAATAATACTATTTACCATATGTTTTGCCGCAAGAAATCTGTATATATTTTAAAATCTACAATCTTTTTCCATGCAGAATACTGACACTACCTATCATCTTCTCTCTTAGCCTTTATTATTCCCAAGTCACTTGGGGTCGGCTTTTCTAGTCTAACCGGATTTGACTGGATATCAGTTTTTACACGGAGCGGCTGCCACCTGACCTCCGCAACCCGAAGGCTAACGATACCCTAAAGCTAGACCAGTGTCAGGATATTAGAGGGAACTGACTTTCCCAATAACGACTGCCATAGATGTTCATGGCAGCCGGGACCGACGGCTTAACGTGCTCTCCGAGGCACGGCATTATAAGATTCATGACACTACCTATCATGAATCTTATAAAAACGGTAACTAGAAGCCTACACAAATATTTAAGAAAAACGCAATTTACAGCTTTTTCCACTAGCCAGAGAAAGAGTTAAGCATATTGCAAATTGAGTAGCTTCCGGATTCTCGTTACTATTTTACAATATGTTGCAATATGCCTTGTCCCTCATATTGCCTTTCCTAACATGGAATAATTATTCTTATGTAACTTTACCCTTTACACGGAAGTAATGATTAAAACTTACCGGATCCAATCTGCAGTGCAGTTAAACTGCTATATACGGATTTTATCGCGTTGTTTATTTGACACTTTATTACAAAATTTTGAAAATTGTTACACTACTACTACTATTAAACTTTACTAATTTTTAAGCTAATTAAATTATTATTAAACTATTTACATTTAATTTATTTTTACACTTTCCACGACGTTTCGGTTGCTTTTCAGCAGCCATGGTCACGGGGAGACTAAGATGGCAGTTGTCTCAATGTTCCAGTGTAGTTATTTCAAAGTACCCGAACATAATTTAATCATTGGTGTTTCTATTTACGCAGAATGAGCTCAAAGTATCATGAAGTCTAGCTGTGGTTTGCTTCTTCTTGGGTTTGACTATTTTTATTACTCTGTAAACTGTGTGTACTGTCAAATAAACAACGCGATAAAATCCGTATATAGCAGTTTAATTTCAATGAATAATATTCGCGTAAATAGAAGACAATATTATGCAGTGCAGTGTTGCAAACAATTATATGATATACATCATGCTCTACTGCCTTTTAAACAACAACTTATAAACGCAATGCTTAGATTAGTTTAGAACTTCGCATTAAGTTTATATGTCGCAATTAAGCATTTAGTAATTGGCATCGAAACGATAATAATCAAAGGAGGATTTGGCAGCGATTGATTAGACATACTAGCTTGCTATATTTCTTAGCTATTAATCTCACACTGTTGCGATACAAGGAACTATCACCCCGCATTAATCAGTAAAAACAAATCGTACCTATAAGACCTCATTACTGAACTATAAATTAAGAGCGGCCTTAAGCTACAAGCCTACAACAAATGGTAAGCTTGCGACGATATTAATTGTAATTGAGACCGGGTCCCTAAGGGGCCTTACACACCATGCCACACCGACTTATAGCCGCAGTTAGTAACTCTTTCATTCTTCATAAATACATATGTTTCACGGCATATCAGTTCCAGTAAAAATTTATTACGTATACTTGATACCACGTCACTATTTATAGTAAAATTTTATTTAATATTTCTTCTTATTTATTATACAGATTTAAGCAAATGCCTTCATAGTCTGCTGTCATAGTAATAATAATTAAATTGATGCTTTTCCAAGACCTAATACCAAGTTAGTACTTATAAATAGATAATTGTAAGCTCTATACTATTAAATAAACGGACAAAATATATGTTTGAATAATTCGTTTGCAAGTACTAGTACGCACATAAATCCTAAATCCATAAATTACGTTTACGTTTAAATTTCATCACGAGCTCACATTGCACGAACTTTCTTAACATTGTAATCATGCACAATAAGTAATGTAACACTTTGTGGTACCCATAAGTATATTTATGTTGAGATTAAACTTGATTGCATACATGCAGTCATATAGTATCGTACTTGTTATTGAGCCCCTGCGGTCACAATCCTAAAACGGCTACTCAGTGCGCAAGGTCTCTAACAAAGCTTACGAGTTACATCCGGATAAAAAGCAGTAAATTACAAGTGTCCAGGTTTAATGCATGTGTGGCGCAATAGAGATTGGATAAGTATCATACGGAACACAAGACATCGTGTTAGGAAACAGGTTTGATGAAGAAACATAATAGGTTTTAAAGAAAACAAAATCCATACTGCTAAGATGATAAACAAGCATACAGTCCGTCTATTTGTAACATTGGTCACAAACAGTTGGGTTGCAGCCTGTAAATTTGTCAAGCCTTTCCTGTTTGCAATAATTTTCTGTAAGTTAATGAATTTGCAAATGCTTACTTTTTAGCTGATTTTAGAATTTTTATCTAGCGGTACTAGTTTTTTTTAAAGCCAGCCATATATTATATGGTTTTTAAGAAGAAGAATTCTTGATAAAAATCTTACACGGAATACGTAAGTTGGAAGGATAGTCTCCGTACCTATAACAAATTAGCAGTAAATATAAAAGTCTGTCTGCTTACATTTTTAAAAGAGATTGATTGTATATTTAAACAATTATTAAATATTTTATTAATACTATTACATATTAATATTATGTAAATAGATCAGGCAGATCAAACACTCGAAATCTTTATAATTGCAATTATTTAATAATACACTTAAGTATACCAATAAAGTAAACAAAGTAATGTAATTTTAAAAATAAACACTCTTTTATTCGAATGCGATAAAACCGTATTGAAAAGTAAACCATTTAAAAAATATTTGGCGAGTATCGGTTTACTCTTGTCAATTACAAAATCGTTTGACCACACAGATAGTAAAGTACTCGTATACTCACATCGTTAATGCCAATAAATCAGTGTCCATAAAACGCTATCCAGGTTTGGACCAGCGACCCCCCAATCGCTGATAAAATAAAGCCCAGAAAACATATGCATCTTGGAAGCTTTCCAAAACATAAGAACACAATTATTACACCAGGCGCTATATTTAATTGCTTAATACTATAAAAGAGTACATAATAGCAAAGGTGATTTCTGTTAGACGCCGGTATAATATTATGTAGTCTAGTTATATCTGGGATACCGGCTAAACAGACAGTTCGACCGTTATTTTCTTTACGCGTGGCGCAATTAGGCGAGCAGAACTCACCTCAAAACGAAGAAAATGTCGTAAATATATACTTGGAACATTGTACGATCATATAACAAATCACATTCCATAACAAACTATATATCTAATATTATGCTGGATATAAGATACATTTTACATTAGCGTAGAAATAAATGCTGCCCACGGATGCTCCAGTTGAATAGTTTCGTAATAGGTATGTTACATCTTCACAAGTTTTAAACTATCTTGTTGCATATTTATGTTGTGTTACTATACGTTAACGATATTCGAATAACTTGGATAATACGTGTGAGTATTTGTAATAGTACTGAAAGGCAATGTAACAGGGAACGATTTAGTGTAGAAGGACACATGTTTAGACTGATAATAGACTATAGCTGCCTGTGTATAACCTGGCCCACTGTGGAATGACGGCTTCCTCTCCTTATAAAAAGCTGAGTCCAAGTTAACCAAGAGTGCTTTAGCGCAAAAAAATAATTAAAAGTAACTAATTAATACATACATCTTAACTAATATAACTATAAATGCAATAGTAAGTTTTTTTCTTTGTTACGTTTTCACGCCTTAACTTCTTGACCGATCATCATGAATTTTTGCATACACGATGTCAGGGGTACAGAAAAGGACATAGAGTCCTTTCATCCAGAAAAAAGTACTGTCCCCGAGGTATAGAAATTCATTGACAAAATCTGGATTAACACGAAAGAAACCGCGGGCACAATGTAATAATTATTCAAATTCAGATGTTAATTTGATTGTTTTGGCCAAAATTACATACATATTTTTGTCGGCAGTTTGTCTCGATTGGACACTGTCCGGATGCCGAGTATTCCAATATGTTCTATGATTTTTGTTCTACTAATAGAACAATTAAGATTTTTTCCTAAAATGGTCTACTAAACATTTTAATAGAACAAAATGGAATTTAATTTACGTATTGTTCTACTATCGATTATAACAATAGAAGAAACCGAAATTTTCTTTCCATAATGTTTTACTGTCTCTATCAGTAGAACAAACTAGAATTAAATTCAATAATGTTCTACTATTTGTTATACTTTTAACTATACATAAAGAGGTTAAATCACCCCAATTTTTTATTGATATTGATATTGATTATCTCCCTTGATACACTGGCTAGAATTACGTAAATCGGGTATGCCACCCCGGCTTCTTCTCTTGAAAATGCCACACGCTCAGTTTCATCCTCCGATATCGCAGGCCTATCTTTAACCCCTAAGCAGATTTTCATTCTAACTGGAAAACATTCGTGGCATCGTGGCATTTCTGCCGCATTTCTTCAGCAAGGAAAAGGACGGGCATACAATCCTTCTCTTTAAGCGGCAGTTCTACTCTTCCATTTCCCACCAAAAGCCATTACAAAAAATCGGCGGCTTATAATGATTTCTTTCAAGTAATAAATTAAAACGAACCTTAAATTTACATTAGTAAACAAATAAGAATATTGATTTTAAATCTGCGTAATCAATGGCGAAGACGAAAATTCATAAATAAATGTTGAATTAAATTTATTAGTGCGACTTGAACATCATCCTTACATAACACACTCAGTAGTTGCGAAACTCAATAAAATAATCGTAACCCATTGACAAGAGATCAAGTATTTGATCTCATAACATTATTGAAACATTTACATAAGCACATTATTAGATATTACGAATACTGTATCTTCTGCGATATCACATCATGTGGATGTAATCATTTCCTTAATTATTGACATTAATATGCGATGTTTCTTGTGTTTAATTTCTTACTATGTGTATCCCGCGACTTAGTCTACATGTTTTAAAGTATGTGTAATGTCTATGTCTTTCCTCACAGGGCAAGCCATATCTATATGTATATCAAATGTCTTCATATTCGGTTCGGTGTTTAGGCGGCGTGGTTTAAATGCGTGAATAATTAACAAACAAACAGAACTTCTTACGCATGTAAAATCTTAGTACAGATTGCTAGATAATGAACTAGTTTGTTTCATAATGGAGTGGATTTAATTTATTTAAGATTGTTTTTCAATCACGCGGTAAACTTTACATTAGTCATAAAGTTGTTTACACAGTTTTTTTGGCAATTTGTCTGATTTATGTCTTATTTAAGTTTTCTTACCAATGAAAATATGACTATAGTCTTAATTTTGAAAATCCATTATTTAATTATTCATTTACTTGTTATTTTACACATACCTACACTTTCAGATGAATCCGGATCTAATGTTACTGACACTATTTTTTTATGTGCTTTGTCACATTTAATTATGATGACTTAAAGATTTATTATAATAATTTAAGGCTTAGTGGTAACTGTAAAGATTCTTAAATACAATAAAAAAATATTATACCGGTATATTAATAGCTGTATTAAAATTTTTGAACAAACCAAAGAAGCAATTAAATATGATTGTTTTCCTAGAACAATTATTATGCAAAATTACGATAGAAAAATAAATCATTTATCATAGATACATTATGCAAACGCCTTGATATCGAAATGGTATCGATAACATAAGCTATTTAAACATACAGTTAACATAATGAATTAGTAATAAAATATATAAAATTAGCCAATATGGCATCCCATTAATAGTATAAATGACAAATCTAAGCAATATGCTCCACAGAACATTATATCACGTAGGACTTTCGTTTTATATTAGAAACAACGTACATATTTCATAATTATAATGTTACCAAATCGTGATGACACCGAGTATAGTTCAAATATTACTTAATATATTATATGTTACAGTTAAAAGTTAGAATACGTGAGAACCTAAAATCACTATTCAAAGTGTCTAACAGGATTGCAAATTATTTGTTTAAGCCAAACTATTTAGTAAACTAAATGCTATTTATTTATGTTTATCGCAAATAAAAATACTATGTTGATAATATTGTCTTACTTTTTAAAAACTCTAATTTTAGATAATTTTAACTATTACTATTTAAACTTTTACATTATTTTCTACACTTTCTCCGACGTTTCGGTTGCTTTTCCACAACCGAGGTCATGGAGAGACTAGTATTTCGCTTATCAAAACCAAAACAAAAGTTCCCTCATCAGTTACTCATGAATACTTCTTGGCCTACAAATTAATCTACGTTTCTACCTATTTCACGTTTTCACGGTAACATATACCTAGTTTCGTTGCCACATTAACGTCGAACTTAAACCGTTCGAAATTATAAAATTATATGTAAATGAATAATTTATCATTATATTTCTTGAACGTCAGTTCATTATAGTGGGCAATAAAAATCACTTAGTGACGTTTATTAAGCTCGTTTTTAATTAACATCGTGTCAAAATGAAGAAGAATCATTAGTGCATTTACGACGAACAAATTATAAACACGTTGTTTATTACACCAAGGTTGATCTGTATGCTCGGGGCAGAACGTTACGTACATTTTTGCTGCGATAGCTTGAGGTCCTCTTTGACATTTCTTTTAAGTATAATATGTGTATATACATATATGTATTCAAAAAAGATTACGCGACATATAACTATAGTAATCGAAGCAGCAAACAAAAATAGCAATAGGGCCGAAGAATCGAAGTTCTTATATTGGAAGAATCAGTACTGTAACTACTGTAGCCAATGATTTGACGGTGCAAATTAGCTGGTTCGCCTGAAAAAGTGTTCGTCTTACAGATTACCGTGCGTTATAGTATAACACAGTCATCGCGTTTCATCCAATAAGTGATTGTTAAGGATTCTGAAAACCACCTACTTCTATTTGTTCGTTATATCCCCTTTTAAGAGCTTACTTTTTCATCGGATTGGAACCCCTAAGTAGACGATACACTACTTCGAGTAATTATAGTCTGCGATAATCGTGTTCTATCAGGCGATATAAGGTAGCATATGTAGGCTTGTAGAACTCACATGATGCCAAAACTCTAAAACAAAAGTGTTTGTGCTGCCAGTGAAAGGCAAAAAATCTGATCACTAAGCCACAGCTCCAGAATCCATATTGATGGGAAAACACAATAAAAGATTTCTTTAGTTAAGAGTGGTTTTGTGCGACCATCGCGGTAGTGAAATGACCAAATCTTTTAACGAATCATTAAATTATTCTATCATTTCCAATTATTCTACATATCAATAACATTCACAATGAAAGTAAATTCTTATAAGAACAGATTAGTGTCGATACAATAATAATATGCGCCAATATGATCCGCACGTTAGTTATCTAATGCGCCATAATGGCACATAATCTGTAATTATATATTGCTAAAAGATGGCTCGCGGGCACCGAGGCGCTTCGCTGTAACCGATCATGGGAACCGTTCACAAATCATACTGTTTATATGTCGTTTATATTCTCAATCAACTTTGTTTATTAAGAACTAGCTACAAGTTTAAGTAATAACATTTAATAGAGTTTATGTATGATTGGCCATGTTATTTGCACCTAACAGTACCTACTAACATCGTTTAATACAGCCACGATTATATTCAAATGTTCATTTCGCTTCGATTGAACTTGCAGATATTTTTATTTCTGTATATATACAACTAATAAATAGCTGCTGAAAAAATTATTAAAGCTAAAAATTCACAACACAGCAACACAATTATCTTTAAATTCAACATTATTAGATAGGCTTGTTGGTTTCTATGATAATATTTTAGCCTTTCTCCAAAACGTGACAGACTGGCTAATCAAACAGTTAAAAGAGAAAATTTTGTTTTAATTCTCTATCCAAAGAAAAAACATCTTCTCTCTTAACTGAACAACGAACGTGGACCCATGCACTCTTCTAATATATGTATTAAAATATCTAAATGTATCTTTCAGTTCTTGTTGCTATATTACTTATGGTTCGAAATTATAACATTAACATTCTTTGAAAACAAGTCTCTTTCTCTCTCATACACTCGGCGAATTAGTCTCTATACACATGTTTCAGGCACAATATCTAGACGCGGCGGTTGCCTCCTACACTATTACATTAGTACTAATATCAATTCAACTGCTTATGCCCTAAGAATCAATTACTCTTTCTCTCTCTTCCTAGGTATTTATCCCACATGGAGGTGGGATCAGCGTTCTTTATTTCCTTCGCTTCACTTCGCTCTGTCATTGACGTCATCTTCAAAAGCATTCGTGCCCATGTCACAACATATCTATCCACATGGTCTTGGGTCCTCCTCTAGCTCTTGCTCCTAAGTGTCAATTACCACGAGAATTAAAACACCCAACTATTACAATAAATAACAATTATCCAGTGAAAGTCTACGGTCACTGTACTTTAACCTGCTTACACCGATTTCCTGTTTTCGACATTTTGTTCTAGCAATGGCCATTATTTTTTATAAAGAAATAAAAACAGTTATTTGTACGTCAATTTTAGTGAGGATTTATTTGTTGAAAAATACTAAGAAATTGGATGTATGATTGGTGTAATTATTCGTATGCTAAATGCGAAACAACTTTAAATGTAGTCTTTCATGTCACGATATATGGGTGTAACTATTCTCTTTTATAAAGCAACGATAGCCTAATGGGAGACCGTTGGACTGCTACGCAAAGGTCGTGAGTTCGATCCCTTGGCACACACCTCTGGCTGTTGAAAGTAATGTGCGTATTAATCACTCGCTTTAATGATGAAGGAAAATATCTTAAGTTAACCTGCTTGTCCGAGAGTTTTCCATAATGTCTTCGAAGCTGTGTGCAGTCTACCAACTCGCACTAGGCCAGTGGTGTACCTAAATCTTCTTATATTGAGAAGAGACACATGCCCAGCACTAGAATAGTTTTTAAACAGCGCTGATATATATTTATTTACTCTTTAATATATTTTGAGTTTGTAATATACAAGTGCGAAACTAGCCATTAGGGCGAGGTCTACTTACTCAGTCTTTTTAGTTAGAACAACTTCACGTGACTCAATGTTAAACAAATATACACCAAAGGCTTTCGTATAGGCGAATTTTAAAAGTAAGATAGCATACAATTAAATAAATAAATTGAGGATGTGTTATTTTATTCTACTTCTCTAAGAGTTTAATCACACTATATATTTAATTCTTAATAACAGGGTGTGTTTTTTTTATACAACAAAGGTGGTAAGCGTGTGGCTCGAATGATGATAAGCGTTTACCGTAACCTAAGAGCGCTTGCAATACCAGGCATAACAGTCGCGCGTTGCAGTCGTTAAGGAAATTATTAAAAACTAGGGATAAAGGGGGCAAACACAGTAAAATTTTACTCTATCAGCAATTATCTGTAAGTTTTGTTGTAAGAGGGTGATACATTTTCTAAGCGATTCGGTTCATTCATACTGTCACCGGGCTTTTCCACTTTTCATATTTAATATATGCAAATATTACTGTGAATGTTTCATAATTAGTTCAATTTATTACTTATTGCGAAATGCAGCTCCTATAGTCGCAAAGATTACGGGTGTATTGTACGACTATTTATCGTACGCTGTAGTATTGAACTACTTACGTTTTAAAAGGATATATTTTGCCAGTTTGCTTTGCTAGCCAAACCCAAGAAACCTACACAAATTTTGTTTTTCTGCAAAGATCTTCACTAATATGCATGAAATTACTGCATAATAAGGCAAGGAAACGTGTAGTTGCTGTAATCGCAGGCTTAGACTAAATGTGTTAGAGAGTATGCACTCTAACGCGTGTTACAAATAATCTAGTTGGTTTGTCTCCTCTAGTACGTAGTACGTGTTGACTCAATGTTTATAGAGGGTTTAATCAAAGTCATAGGCAGTATCAAACACGTACAAAGTACACAAATTAAAACCAGTTATCATATAAATTTATAATCGGTGTATTTGTCCATCGTTTATTACACTTAATCCACATTTCAGCAAATTAAAGTTAATGCATAGAGATAGTATATTTTATAAATGCAATATGTCTTATTTTATAGGTTTACACAACACAGTAAAACGTTTATGCAATTAAATTTATACTACCGAGCGACTTGTATCTATAAACGAACTAACACCATCCAATCAAACGGAACAATAATTACAAAACATCATGGCAACACTGCTAATTAAAAATATTAAAATACATAATATTTACATCACACCCGAATAAATTCGAACAGATAGGCAGAGATAATCAGGTTTGTCACAATGAGAGACCAATCTCTTATCGAGGAAACCCCTGACTTCAAACGCCAATAATAGCCTTGATAACTTAGGAATCGAATCCGAATTCACGTGATCGCTAAATTGCACTTCTACGATACATTAAATCTACACCCACATCTCTCTAGCCCTAATAACCGTTAATCCAACTTAAAAACCAAACCTTGACCCCCTCGACTAGCTACATCACAAACCCTCATATACCACAAAACCAACGTGGCACTTAATAATTAAAAATATATTGATACAAGTAGACATTCTCGTTGTACCATAATGTGGGTACAAAAGTATCTAGCGAAGCAATTAAAGCGACCGGTTCCAAGATTTAAATAATAAAGATATGGGTGCTCGTAAACAAGCATATGCCACATACCTACTTATCAATTTCAATTCTAATGGCGATAGAGATTTGACAATACTGAGAGATAGAACGGTGGACCGAGTAAACTTTCTAGTTTTGTGGATACGCTTGTACAGCCTCTGTGATGCAGTTCAACCTTTTTAGTACATTTTTATTTGATAGGAACTTTTGAACACAGTTCATGCCAGTTCCATTGTAAACTAAACTAAATTTGACTTACAATCTATAAGGCTAAAATGTTAGTTACTATAAACAAACAATGTAATACTTAAACATTGCTTAAGGTATACATTTCTAGCCTCGTAATATAATGGAATACATACATACATACATAGATTCACGCCTGTTTCCCAGAGGGGTAGGCAGAGACTACAGATTTCCATTTGCTACGATCCTGCCACACTTCTCTAGTTTTTTTCACTTTTATCACATTCCTCATACACACTCGCCGGTTTAAGGTGCTTTTAACCTAACCCTTGTCCAGAACGTCTCCGATCTGATCGAGAAACGTTCGCCTAGGTCTTTGCCATTCACACTAGCCTTATAAACTTTCCTAGTCAGTCTTTGCGCGTCCATTCATTAAATAAAAATGTACTAGTAAACACTGTAGTGATGGTCGCTTATAATACCACCGTAAAATAAGCCGCCGTACCGAGGGAAAAGGCTTTAAAGATTGGATGTACGAAAAGGAATATATAATAATATATATATAATAATTTTCCTTTGTATAATTTGAGGGTTTAGTTTCTAATTTAAAAGTGACTTTCTAAGCTTGATATCACAGAGCTGTTCTTACGGCGAACATTGTACTCATCTTGCACCGATACCATACATATAACTCAATCTCACGTGGGACTTAACACTTATTATATGCATAGACATTTACCTTTCTTGTTTTAATTGCGAAATCAAATAAACTTATTAAAAACATTTGGTTACTAGTTTCAGACTATGTATGTTCTCTAATCAATAGAGGTGAAAAATATAATAGGTATATAGAAATAGATCTGTATGTATCGTCTTTAGGTATTGGTACGCCATATTTATTGACTAAGTCAAGTAAGAAATATAAACTACACAAAACAATTAACGTAAGTACGCGAATCTATTCTAATATTATAAAGCTGAAGAATTTGTTTGTTTGTTTGGTTGAACGCAATAATCTCAGGAACTAATGGTCCTAATTGAAAAATATTTTATTGTTGAATAGCCCTTTTATCTAGGAAGGCTATAGGTTATAACATCATCAATGAAAAATGTTGCAAAAGCAGAGAAAATTCTCTTATGTGAAGCAGACAAAGTTGCGCGGGTCAGCTAGTCGCTAATAAAATAGTTTTTATATTTACAGAATTCTACAACAGACTCAAATTCAAAACTTAACCAGCCATAAAAAGTTACTCTTATCTATACACGTAAATCAAGTAATATTATCTACGTATCATAACTTTTCTTGCTTTCCAATTAATAATATCTAAGGAAAAAGTTTTAATCTATGTAAATTTTACCGTACTAAACGCTAAGATCAGCAATTGGTGTGTCGCAACTGGCCAAGCGACGTCATTACGTATTCATACAATAAAACAGAAATAACGAGATGTCCCAAACCAGCCGACATACATACATATATATTTACGCAGTTAACGATCGCATAGACTGACTCGTATTTGGGTGTCATTGCCATTTTCATTAGATAATAATGTCGCATCTGTCTGCAAGTTTAAATACTTGCGCAATCATTAATATCTAAATCGCTTATGTATTTCGATAAATAAATATCTCAATAAAAAATACTGGCAGAAAAAGATTTCAGCCAAGAGCTAGAAAAGCCCTGCGTCAGTTTCAGGTTTCATATGTCTATGATAGGTACGAGTAGGTAGGCAGCTTCGAGAAATTTAAATTTATATCAAAGCCTATGGGCGGCTCAATTCTGGCACAAGGTTAGCTAATAAATACTAGATGTGAAGATTATAAAAAATTGCGCGCGGTAAAAGTTCAATTTGACAGCGATTTGAAATTGGAATAGAAATATGTCTGCCACTTATTGCAATACCAATTAGTTTTAATTTAAAATCAAAGAAGTTTAATTTCCGTTTTTAATTTGTATAAGGTTAAGTATGATTAAGAATTATTAGAATCTAGCTGGGCCGTATATTGCTGTTTTTATGTTCTTTAAACGTAGTGTTATTCAATAACAATTAGAGAACGAAAATATTAAATTTATAAAATAAATATAGGTATATTTTTAACGACTTAATTGGTAAATTATTACGCATCCCACTAACTATAAGCCTAGCTATCCATACATAGGTTAGTAACCCCAGCAAATAAAATCGAGCA
This sequence comes from Catocala fraxini, assembly GCA_930367265.1. Lineage (NCBI taxonomy): Eukaryota > Metazoa > Arthropoda > Insecta > Lepidoptera > Erebidae > Catocala > Catocala fraxini. The sequence goes on from OV884029.1 coordinate 21,461,254, forward strand.
TTTTCGTCCCTTCGTAACATGATTAGCAGTTCCTTATATAACTTCAAACAAATTGGTCCCTCTGCTGGCAGGGCAGCGTAAGCACATAACCATGATCACCACAGGAGCACAAGAAGAGGCTACATGGCTACAACATTGCGTAGAATACATTAATTTGTAGTAGCTGATCTGGCTTTAAAGGGAGATATTACAGTGCTCCTGTGCTCAAACTATATTTATTTTATCGTTCTTTCTTTCTACTTGCTTATTACAATCAGCTTTGTTAAAAAGCTAAATCCAGTTTAAATAAAAGGGTCCATGACTAAATTAACCTCCGAGTATATTGTGCATAATGTCAAGCATACAGTTTTCCTTATAGTTGGTGCGCGTTACATTTTTATATGCATATGTATTAAATACATAACGCCAAAAATTAGACGCTACAAACTTGTGGTTCTCCCCACTAGGTTATTACTGCTCAGTTCGCAGAAACAGGTAAATGTAGGTAGTATAAATATTATCTACATTAGAAGAAACCATTAATAACGACAAAGCACACAGCCACACTTGTAACATTATTTTATTATCGTTCACAAACAAGTTATAATGAGTACAAGTAAAGTTATTAATGTAAATCACTTTGACGTTCGTACAAAATAATTGGAATCATATTTATATTCAGCGTATTTCCATAGATTTCTATACTATTTTTATATATTTAATTATTATAAAGACAGTTTTGTTTATTGCTCATGTATATACATATGTACTATAAAACACAGTTTTTATGCTTACACGGATGTGACAGTTTTTGTTAATCCTATATTCTTTTTAATTTTATGCGGCTATTACACATTAAGAAATAAATTTTGTTTTAAAAGTTTAGTTATCTTGAAGTTTGAATACTTTTATACTTCTAGTATTACGGTTAGATTGTGATGTTTTCCCCACAACGCGCAACGTTTCAAACTGTCACTATCAACTTTTTTTGATATAGATGACGTTATATCTTTGTGATTTGTTTTCTACTTGATTATCGAATAACACCTACAGTTACTTGGCATTGGTTATCGAGCAGTCCAACTATTGTAACTTAGACAATTCCGAACGGCACGGCCTATTGAATATCTACAATGTGACAACCCTAACACATACATACCGCACTTCACATTAAAATGTAACAATATTTATTCGTGCACCGTATTAATATCTGTTTTGAACCCAGAAACAAGCAGGCCACTGCTATAAAACAATACCATTACTAAATACCGAATATACACTCACAGAGGCCGTAAAACCAACTATTCAGAGATAAACATCTATCGCATCAGAATCATATAAAAATGTACTTTTATATCTGTTATTAAGCAACAATAAAATGATGAGCTGTTTACGAGATGGACCACAACACAATCTGATCTCATAGTCGGGAATAAAAATTGTTTACCCCGAAGTATCGGTAATTTTATTGGAGCATTTCTTCAGGAGTCATTAAATGAAAGTAATGTTCAGGAATACGGATATAACATTAATTATATAGCATGTAGCTACATAACTAGGTATGAGGACGGACAGCCCTTTCTTCACGGGATAAGTATAAAATCAGTCATATGTGATATGTAGGTACGTGTGCACTAGTAAAAAATGAGAAGTTAGTTAACACTGAAAATTATTTATTAATTGGCGATGTACTCAGTTCCTATGAACTACTAACTAGTATATACGATTGGCACATGAGTAAGCTGCATGTATGAACTTTATAGCGTAGCTGTCATGGCTTAATTCTAAGTATATTAAAAGGGCCGATGATACAGCTGACAAAATTTTATTAATGGCATTGGAAAATAATAAACAATGGATGCAAATTCCAATAATAAAAATCTGATAACTGTTATTACTACGACCTATAAAACTATTTATTTTTATTATGTATAAGTCGCAGGAAAATCCTTTATTTCCTATCAATATATTTATAAATTTATCGTTTACACAAGAATGTGATTACAGTACTATTGTGTTGACGTAGACCATATTTGTATGGTAACAACTCTTATTTAAACTACCAGATATAAAGAAAATATAGAAAAATTGAAAATAAATAATCTCGGAAATGGCACGAGATTAAAAAATATGCTTATAAAAGCAACACATTGGACATATTAACTGAATTTAATACACACCTGCCTATTAGTCAGGTAAGTATATACACGTATGTCATTATAATGACTATATGCTTCACTTATTGTATGTATTTTATTGCTCATAGTAGCTGACGAGCCAGCGACTCTACTCGCAGTAAGGTCAGTCAGAAACCCTCAATTAGTGAAGGAACGTGTTTAACTTATCATCAAACATATACACCGGACAACTGTTATTGGCCATATACTTACATCTAAAAGTACAAACTCTAAAAATTAAAGCTCCTAATTACTCATCCTCTCTCTAAGAACATAAACCGATACACAGATCAACAACCGTTCCTTTTAACGACCTCTCAAACACCACTAGTATGTAACAAAGTGCCTATAACATCGAAATTTAATAGGGCCAACTAATTAACCTAACATCACATTAAAAGTTTAATAAAAAAAACGTATAAAGTAACCATAAATAAATGTTTAATATCGACCTAAATACAATATGTTCTAAGTTTTATAACTATAGTTTTTATAAGGCTGTAAAGGAGGGTAGTCGCGAAATACCTGCGAGGGAAACTTCTGCTGTAAAATGTTAAAACAATAATACTTAATGACTTGGATAACGTCCCGTTGATTGTAAACTGTGAAACTTTAGGGGTTGTATTAAAAAGTTTTTAGTAGGTGTATTAATGACAATGTTGGCGACATCGTCGGCCATGTTACAGCCTCTATTCGCGATTTTATGACTAAGGTTATGCTTCAGTGGGCTGGTATCGAAAACAGGCATTAATTAGGGCAAAATTTGGGATAAATTATTATGATAAACGTTACACAGAATATCAGATAGAAGTAACGTGTAATGATTGACATGACAAGATGCCTTTGAAAGTAATGCATATCACTCATTTTATCAAACAACTAGTTTCTGCCCGCGACTTTGCCCAAATGTAAGCCCATGGCAACGCATTGCTGGGATAACAAGTTAATACGTTAATCCAAAAATTAAAGGCCATATTTAATCTTTATGCCAAGTTCTATTAAAATCCTTTCAGTGGTTTACGCGTGTTAGAGCAACAAACATTCAGACATCTTCGCGCGCTTGAACACGCTTAAGCTTAAATCTATACTAATATTATAAAGCTGAAGAGTTTGTTTGTTTGTTTGCTTGAACGCGCTAATCTTAGAAACTACTAGTCCGAATTGAAAAATATTTTTAGTGTTGGATAGCCCATTTATCGAGGAAGGCTTTAGGCTATATAACATCACGCTACGACCAATAGGAGCGGAGCAGCAATGAAAAATGTTGCAAAAACGGGGAAAATTCTCTTATGTGAAGCAGACAAAGTTGCGCGGGTCAGCTAGTTAGGATATAATTGGCATACTATCTACTAATAAAGTCGCGAGTAGTTTTTCGTGGTATTTCATCATTAACTTTTCATACTGAGCCAGACCAGGAGAGTAATACTTCCCAAAACCAAATGCTATTGTGACTAGAATTACAGACAGCGAACAATTATATTCACTTACTGCAAAAATATAATCGCACTCCCATTTAAAGACTCCATCCTTTACCGTTAATAGTTCAAATTTAATGACACATTAGATAACAGTTTGAGAAATGCTGGCTAGCCCGAAATGTTTACACATGCATTTTGTAACAATGGTTACCAGTATCGTTACATGTCCGTACATTTGTAAACGGGTAGGCAGATATATAAAATACCTCCCTTTAAGTCCCACATAAAGGCGCCTCTTATTGGCTGGTGTCTATTGCCCAAATTCCTAATTCCATTACTGAATTTACCTCCCAACAAACTCAATAACTCTTTACCCGACACAGGTATGGACCTTAAGAACTCACGATTAACTACAATCTTGTATACCACAATATACGTAAGAAGGGAACCAACAATATAACAAAAAGTACTTAAAAAGAATGGTCAGTATCTTCAATACTAAGAATTAAAAAGCCATAATTTGTTTATTACACAAGCGCATTACATTTAAGATAAACATAATCAACATCTACTTCGGTTCATTAACCAGTTCAAATATAACTCTAAATGATAAATAGAATCGAAATGATCGTGTACAATGCCGATCGTGGCGTGTGGTCCTCCAATTAAAAACTTATTCTAATATACGAGTGTGACCGTTAAATGCCATATCTAAATAATTTATCTGTATACATACTATCACTAGCGTCGTACGTTTTCTATTTTAGTATAATTACTAAAGTTACTGCCTAGTGGTACAGTGGGTTATATTTGCTGCTAAAGTTTTTTTTGGAGTCGTGTCTCGTACTCTTTGTAATTCCTACGTTGCGAGAATCCGTTGATTGAATTTGACAACCATTCAAATAACGGATATAAAGAACACCTAGTCTCGGAACAACTACTTGTGGACACAATTTTTTGTCCCGTGTGGACATCGAACCCATATACTCGGTGTACTAGCAGTGGCCAGGTAGCCACGGTGTCCACTTAAAGCGCTACGCCATGACGTGCAGTCAAAATAACATATTATTATATAATATTAAATGTAAGGTGTTGGATTTGAAACCCAGATCGATGAAAATGTTGTTTTTTGTAGGACAATTTTGTAGGTAGCAGACACCTATAACTGAGCAAAAGTCTTGTCTATTACGTGGGATCTTAATAACCTTTATGACATAAAGGGGCGTTACTTCTCTACTCTACTACTGCCTGCCCCTTCGGGATATATAAGCTAAAAATGATATAATCACTAGAATCATAATTATGTATTATATTTTACTGTAATTACAAAAGTTCTAAACATTTTTTTGTGGTGAGTTAACTTTTTTATACTCTTTTCGACGTAAAACTTTTGTTGAAAATACATATATTTCAGCTGTTCACTGCATCATAAATTTACTTCGCCGTTATCTTTTTAATTTCTATGTTACGTTAATATTTTACTGCATGGAGGGTGCAGTGAGGTTTGAGGGTGTGATTTGTGCATGGCATAAAATTTGTAAAATAAAACACGGTACAAAAGGTTCCGAGCACTTATTCTTTGTTCTAAATATTGGCCTCCTTCACATCACGATTATCGGCATCGACTATCGGGAGTTACGCATAAACTCACGCTTACGACACTTGGCCAAAAAACAGTTAAATTGCCAGAACAGTATTATTTTATTCGTATAGTTTACAATGCCATGTGTTATTGACGCAGATACATAAACTAAAATAACAGGAAAAGCTATTATCGTGGACCAATAATACAATTCCTGTTCAACAAAATACTAGCCGGTAATAAAAATATGATGAAACATGACTTCACAAAGGACGGTTGCCGAAACTCTTTACAATCCTAACCTCGAAACTTAATATTTAACATATAATTAATACTCGAAAACTAAATTGCCATACTCCTCGCGCATAGACATAAATCATGGGTAACAAAAGACGGTACACGGATTGCGAGGGCATCGCTAATTGGGCGTCACCATAAACCGACCGGGGTATCGGAACAAAACTCAATTCTCCATACAAAGAGAGTAAAAAACACAAGCCCACCGTGTAACAGAATATCGTACCGCGAAAGAACATAAAACTCAGTTGGCTATTAGATTCCGCGCCGTACCGTACGACCAGCAAACGACATTTTTATATTTTAAACGTGTCTACACACTGTGATGTAGTGTGCTTTGCCTTAAGCCGCACTCGCAAGTATAATAATAATATAATATAATATCAGTCCTGTATTAAATTGTCCCACTGCTGGGCACGGACCTCTTCTCACTGTGAGAAGGGTTAGGCCATAGTCCACCACGCTGGCCTAGTGCGGGTTGGCAGACTTCACGTATCTTCGAGAACATTATGGAGAACTCTCAGACATGCAGGTTTCCTCACGATGTTTTCCTTCACCGTTAAAGCAAGCGATAATTAACTATTTAATACGCATATAACTTCGAAAAGTCAGAGATGCGCGCCTTGGGTTCGAACTCGAGACCTCTGCGTGGCAGTCTAACGATTTCCCACTAGGCTATCGCTGCTAGCAAGTATATGCTTTTATAAATCATATTTTTTGTACGTGACAACTATATAAGATATGCGACAACTATGTAATTATTGAGTTGGTATTTATAAGGGCCGTAATTTTATTTTAAGGTTAGGTATCACTCCACTTCAAATATCAGATGATGGTAGACAAATCACATAGTATAGTGTTCATAGCAATTAGTACGGTACCCAAAGCTCTAATAATCGTTGTTATAACAGTATATTAGTATTTTATACTTGCGTTAGCATAGCAACGCCTCCTTTTGAAATACGCGAATGCTACTCATTGGATATTAGCATTCACAAATTAGGTAAACCGCCATCAGGCTGACAACTGACATTGACTAATAGAACAAAAAACGATCCTAACCTTTTTCCCGCCTATTGGAGTAGTAAAAATTCACAACGAACACATTTATTCCGTTTTATACCTCGTGCCTAATACACTAATAGTACGATACGGTATAGTAGTTAAACACCTTAAAGTGAGCAACCACTCACACATGCGCGCACGCCGTAGCGCAGGTATAAACAAAAATGTGCTAAGTAAAAAATATTATTATGGCATAATGCGCCATAAAACATAAACGCGTCGGTGAGCGGCCGTGGTTCTCAAACTGTTTTACGACTTGTGCACTACGCGTGTAGCAGCTGCATCGTAGCGGCGTAGCACACCGTAGCCGTAGCCTTCATATTTGCATGAGGACACGCAATTTTTTTTAAATATATTCAAGTGATGAATAATAAATATAAATATTACATGCCGTTCAACACGATATTGTATGACTTTGGTTAGAAAGAAAGACATTATGTTATATGTATATCCAAAATTTAATTATGTCTTTTGTTTAAAAACATTATAAATTCTAAAAAAAATAAGCGTAAATCAAAGTTTATAATAGATCGTTTACCCGTTAAAAGAAATTTGGCATCGTGCAGACGTGTCATCGTTAGGTTTACTGTTTACCTATATGTACTCATATGTACTTATTGTGCGACATTGCCGCACGGTGCGGTTGTCCCGCCCTGTCTGGCGTGAACGCAACCCCTGCAAACTGTCTCGCAATTTAATTTTGTAAAAAGAACGATTGAGAATAAATCCTACAGATACCAATACTCCCGTTGTATTTACCAACTTTCTGCATAAATGCTACTCATACAACCACCGCTTGTAAAATTCTAGATGTCCAATGTCTGATCAGACACATCTTGACTAGGAAATATTAAAGCAATTCAGGTCATTAAACAAAGTCCGCAAACTACTAATTCTGAAAATTCTGAGAATAAGAAACTAACCTCTTTTAAAACATGATAAAAAAATAAGTATTGTAACTAAATCAATAATACGTATTTTTCATAACTTGAACACATTAAACCATTCTTCATTATTTGATATCGTTACACTATTTCATAAATGAACAAAGAATTATAAAATGTGAATGAGGAATAGTTACTCAGAACCACAGAATATTGGAAGCTAAAGTTTATTTGTCACTTGATGACACTTGATGAAGAGACAACAATCTGTTCAAGGCCATACTTGCAGGAGAATTGGAGAGGTAGATGAAAACGTAGGAATTTCATGCAACAGTAAGGCAAAGGTCATATCAAGAGTTCAAGGTAAGCCGTAGTGTAGAAAGAACAGCGGCTGATTCTCCGACAAGACTCTTAATTTAATGACAAAAAACACAAAGCCAATTAAAAATAAAACAAAACCAAAGTTTGAGCATCACTTCACAGTACTCTAACATAAACAATGTCAATGATTTCTATTAAAATCGTTCGGCATTTCGATATACGAATTATATTAGAATAGCGTCTGGGAAATCTACGCAATGTGCAATAAATAAACCGAAGACATCCCGCTATAAAATAAATGATCCTTATTGCCTAGCAAATAGAGTTGATTATTATTTGTAGTATAGTTTACTAAGTGTATTTAAAAGTGAATATTTTCTAAGAGGCATCTGATATAATCAAAGTTTAAGGACATCATAAACTCGGTAACATTTAATGTAGGTATATGCAAATTATCATATCCTATTAAAGTTAAGGTAAACAATTACGAATTTATTTTTAATTTCACTGTATTACTGTTGTACAACTTTATGTTTTATTGTGTAAAAGTTAAGGACTAATTTAGATTGTTTTTACTGAAGTGCTAGAGATATTGATTAATACTTTATTAGTTTATCTCTAGCTACTTTAATATTACAGTGTGTTAAGTATGTTTGTACGCATACATATGTATATATATGATATTTAGCAGTTAGCTGTAGAACATATCACATTTACAGGTATGAGTACGTAGGAATGAGTGACATTTAACGAATGTAAATCAATGACAAAGTATCTAATTACATACACTATTAAATAAAACCCTATTAATACTATAAATATGAAAGTTATTGAAGATTTTTGGACATTTACTAAATCGCGGATAAACTGTTGAACGGATTTCGATAAACCTCAGCAAACAGATCAACAGCCATGATCTGGATATATACATATTTTTTAACCTCATATAATATGTACCCTTGGGATTCATACAGGTATAGCCTCGGGCAGAAATTAGTAAATTATTATAGACATTCAGAATGTGATTACTTTCGTGACATATGTATAGCTTATTGAATGCTATGATATGTAGCAATAATGCTAGAAACAATCCAAAATCTATACAGACCGGATCTAATGATCCTCATTAGCAAAGATAAGACGATACTGGCGTTCCCTGACGACTAAATACTAATTATATAAAGTTCAACTAGATTCTTATCTCCGATTCAATCACATAAATTCAATATTTTAAATAGTGCATTACCAAATATACATCCTAATGCAATATAAAAATGTCTAATGAAAATTATTTCTTTTACAACTAATTACTTTAATTACGAATAAATTATTTATAAATATACACAGCATATTACATCAACAGTATATGTATATAAAGATTTCGTGCAAGGTGAAGCGGCATTTAAAGCACAATCATATCCAATAAATTGCAATAAAGTAATGATTTTTATTTATAAATTGTTTTTCTGTAGTATTTTCTCACGTATAGTATACATACACGTATTATAATATATGTATATTTAAATTTATAGATAGAGCTTTATAGAGTATATCGCGTTTTGTTTTGATATTAGACTTTTATTTACATACCACTAACCCGGCGAATTGAATGTGATAGCCGTCGGAATAAATATATAATTGTTTTATTATTTCTTTTAAATGCTTCTTCTAGAATGTGTCTTTGGATTCTCAAACAAATCTAAATCTGGCCACCAGAATTGATATTAGAAAAACTAATGGATATTAGAATACTTTTTACATCACAGTGTGACAACAATATTATATGCATTTTTACTATAGTTTGCATTACTTACTACATTTTGCTGTATGGAGTACCTACAGTTAAGACTGCGCCGAGCGAAATGTGTCAAAACAGGCGGTCACAGTTAAGTGAATAAAATTAACACTTTTTGTTTAATACAAATATAAAATATACATTTACCATAACAATGAATGTGTTTACAATTACTCCGTGTGAAAGGCTTAAAATAATTAATATTTTCGCCTACACAATTACGTAAATTTGCACGAAAAATGCAAAAATGTAAGCTCGTGTTACGTGATTTTTAGATTATAACAGTAGAAATCTATCCTATTTTACCGCTTAAACGAAACATAAATAGTTATTTTACAATTTGTTTGTCCCAAATATTTAAGTTATTGGTTGACAATAAAGATACATATTTATCAAAAAGGTACTTCAAATCCTCCACACAATTTTACTATGGCGGCCGCGCGCCGATTTGAATATGCGCCGCACGAGCTCTGTCAATATCTGTCTTACGCTCGGCGCAGTCTTAAGATCTCGCTACGGATAATTATATTACTAAACGAAATTAACTTAAAGATATCTAAGTTTTTAAGTTAAGCTACATGATACCGAACATAATGAAATATTTTGCCTAGTACTGAATCAAACTGGCAAATAATAATTCAAGAAATTGTACTAATAGTAGATACGATTTAAGTTAGTGCTAAACAGCCCAATCATAACTTACCGTAACCCTGTCACGAAATAAAATCACAGAAGTGCATATCAATAGAAACAAGTGATATAAATTTAAGAAAACACCAAACACATTTAAGTAACAAATATAAAAATATATGAAAATTTTAGAATAAAGACACAGGAGCACAGTGCAGAAGCAACTAGGTATAAAATATTAATAAATAAAGAAATATATTTATTGTTTTGCTGTATGTATAACGTACTAGCTGAGCCGCGCAACTTTGTCTGCTTCACATAAGAGAATTTGCCCCGATTTTGCAACATTTTTCATTGCTGCTGCGATCCTATTGGTGGTAGCGTGATGTTATATAGCCTATAGCCTTCCTCGATAAATGGGCTATCCAACACTAAAAAGATTTTTCAAGTCGGACCAGTAGTTTCTGAGATTAGTGCGTTCAAGCAAACAAACAAACAAACAAACAAACAAACAAACTCTTCAGCTTTATAATATTAGTAGGTATAGATTTATTAGGTAAGATCGATATTTAATTACTAGGATGAGTTGAAGTTTCTTGGCCATAATAGTTTTCTATGATACCTACGATTATCTTCGTTATGTATAGACTAAGACAAATTACTTAAATATTTTAAATTAAATAGCATTAAATGGCTCCTGCACACGACAAGATGAGTCTAGTTAAACGGGCCGACTACTTGTGCGTACAATGTGTTGAAGTATCTTAACTCGCGCAATGTTAATCGGGTCGTGTACAAAACTCACAAAATTGCGGCCATTTTATTCTATTGTGATTGTATGGTTTCTGTCATCTAGACTAAACTAGGCGCCACAAGCTTCATTGGTTTGCTTACAACTGAATACAAGGTGTTAATAATAACCCAAAATGTTTCAAACAGTATAATATTGATGATGAAAATGAATGGAGTTGCATACTCATTCTTTTGTCTAATATTCAATACTTATATTTATTTTAGCCAGTAGGGGACAGTTACATGCGACACATATTAACTGCTACAAGAGTACAACTATCATATAAATTAATTCAAATTGGACCTATGCTATTAATTGCCATATAACATTGGTTCATTCTTTGTCTCTTCTAAGTCTATAGTTAAACACAACATCTTCTATTCTTGCATATACAATACTGACTATAAAATGTGTGCAGAAAGTAGGGTCATATTGAAGCAACCTGATACAAGTTCTGGAGAGATACCCTGCAGAAATAATACAGGGAAAACCTTCTATTTTTTTAATCGAGGTCATCCCATTATCTGTTTTTTATTTTTCTTATGTAAAAGTTTTAGATTAGATATGGTTCTTGAATATGACCACCGTTTTCTGCACTGGTTTCTATTGTATTTGAGGTGGAAAAGCAGGGCTCGACAATCACTCCAACAGATATATGTACGAACCCAGTAGGCGATGAGGCTGCTCTGCAGGCGGCCTTGGATGTCAGGGTCGGAGAGTGCGCCTCGGCCCAACAAGCCAGACGCTGACGAGGCGGAGTTCCTTTTGCCGCGCCCCGCGCGCCGCTCACCCCCGCCAGACCCCTGCGCATCACGTTCGTCACACCCTCGCACCTCCAATCACACACTTCGATGCACTTGTCCGTACCTGGGTTGGCTGTTGGGAACTAACTACTCTAGCGCTATTTGTACCAAGGTCTAAAGTGGAGCTGGTAAATGGGTTATGTTCATCGAGGGTAATTGCTTAGGTGTCTTTTATAATTCATAATATAATATCTAATACTTGAACGTCCACAGGTATTAAGTAATCTAGGTAAAAATAATTACAAAAATAAACAACACATACATAAGTAAATTAAAAAGGTATTTACATCGGCTATAGGTAAAGTTTAAAGAAATCTTCTGTATAAAGTGAAATCATAAACTTAAATAAATAAAGTTACAAAACTAATAAACCGAAAGTTCTGTATCGTCCCATCTACAAGAGCACTATAACTATTTAGATTGAATTATTTGCATTCCATATAATTATTCAAATAGATTATTTATTCGCTTGAAATAAAAATAAGTTCATTGAACTTATTTTTAATGTTGTCACGTTAATTAGAATATTAAAAAGATAACGTGCAAATAAAAAAATACTTTCTTTTAAAAACATTTGCATGAAATGATGTCGGTAGTTTCATTTCAAATGCATTCTAATCCAATCTCAAAATAAAATGTAGAGCAATGTTCAATTAACATCGCTTATAAGCTAATAAGCACTGTGGAGAGAAGTGGTACATGCATAGAGCTATGAATGAAGAACAGAGGAAGAGTTTGCCCAGTGCCCAGCTGTGGGAAGCATCGAAATGTGTGATCGTGTTGCGACTTAAAGCATCTAAGCTATTAGATGTAGAGATATGTACATACGACACTGTTATTATTAAATATCAAAGCAATATTGACGGAATCGTCTTTCTTCAACAAATCAACTCATGTTCAGAAACAATAAAAATTGTATATAATTGCATTTTTCTTGTTTCTGAAGATGAGTTAATTACAAATATTTATTAATTTTTATAACATGACAAAATTATCTCTGTTAAGTCCAGAAAGCTTTTCTAAGATTTATTTATAAGAAATTGTATGGTTTCTATCCCTATCTGTATCCTACAACATTTTTGTTGGGTTGTTTAGGTTTTAACTCATTAGAGACGAGGCGATCAGATGGTTGGAACCTGCAAAATTTTAAAGGGTATGATAGAGACACCGATTCTTCACAATAAATGTTGCAGATTGTTTGTGCCTAACAACTATTAGTTGTTGTAGAAAGCACCGATTGCTAGCGGTTCCAACGTACCGTACTGTAGCACGCTGTAACTCACCCACACCTCGGTCACTAAAGCAGCTTAACGCTCTCTTGGACTTTAACCCAGAAGTTGAAATTTTTGCGGATGAATGGAAAGTATTATTATTAGAATGTATTAGGTACTGTGAGCAGAATGCTTGAATGCTAAATTTTTTAATTTATATTATATGTCGTTCTATTTGATGTAAATAAATAAATAATAATAATAATAATCTCTATTGCCATATAGATTTTGGTAAAGGAGTCTTGCGCTCGATATTCCACTTACAATTAGATCTCACATGATGAAAGTTGATTAAAATTGTGTTTAGTTAACAGATCCTTAATATACTTAGCCCGGCCGGTATCTAAGCTGAGATACTGGACCGACAAAGCAAGTGGCTTTGTATAAATTATATTTTTGTTAAAGAGAAAATTTCTGTTGCGATAAATCGTGTCGTCTGCGCACAACATTATAAGAGACATTTTAGACAGTAAAGTATTAATGATCTTTATGCGACCGATATTCAGTCTAGAGACATTATATCACAAAATATATTTCACTTTCTCTTTTTTAGTACATAAATAATACAATAAAATTAATTTAAGAGCGCTTTCACGTATATTTATATGGAAATAATCGAATAATTGTAACAGATGAGACGTTGCTACGATTTAGATAATGTCGATTGTTATTAGCCTAAAAGAATCACATTACTTATATGCATTTTATTGTCAATAAATATAAATCGTATCTATTTCAGTCAAATAATAATAAATTAGTGTAAATAATCTATATATACGTGCTAATAATCGTCATTTGAAAACGCTATATCGCAATGCGACAAAATTCTAACTTATACTTCTAACACACGACTGTCGTGTATGTTTTTCTGTAGAACTATGTGACACTACGATGCAACGTGTCACCGACACAACAGTAACGACTTTTCTTTTCTTTTCAAACAGTTCCCGAAAAGGGACTGTAATATTACTGACTAGTTCGTATGTATTCGCGGTAGACATTTCAGGGGGTGGTTTTATATTCATTAAAACAATGGACGCAAAAAAAAGCAGTCCCGCCAGTCAAATTTGAAACAATAATTTAGGTCACGTAAGGTGATCGATCGCGCAATATTCATGTTATTAGTATCAACTATACTAATATTTCAACTATTTAACCTCTTTGATAGATTTACGAAAATGCAATACCTACCTATTAGAAGTTACATAGAAAACCTATTAAGACTGCGCCGAGCGAAATATGCCAAAACAGGCGGCCACAGTTAAGTGAATAAAATCAACAGTTTTTGTTTAATACAAATATAAAATATATATTTACCATAACAATGAATGTGTTTACAATTACTCCGTGTAAAAAACTTAAAATAATTAATATTTTCGCCTACAAAATTACGTAAATTTGCAAATACGTAAGCTCGTTTACGTGATTTTTAGATTATAACAGTAGAAATCAATCTTATTTTACAGGTTAAACGAAACATAAACAGTTATATTACAATTTGTCCGTCCCAAATATTTAAGTTATTGGTTGACAATAAAGATACATATTTATCAAAAAAGCACTTCAAATCCTCCATACAATTGTACTATGGCCGCGCGCCGATTTGAATATGCGCCGTACGAGCTCTGTCATTATCTGTCTTACGCTCGGCGCAGTCTTCATTTTAAATATCTGGTTATAATAGAATAGAAATTAGATCTTTGTACTTATATGTCAAAATTAGAAATATTTAAAATATAAATTAGTAAAGATATGTACGTAATACATTCATTATTTTAGTTTCAAAGACATCAAAACTTATTTTACTATACGCGTAATCTTATAGTGTTTCAAGGTGAATGTGCTGTTAATTTAGATTGTCTTTTAATTTCAAGCAGCAATACAACTACTAGGCTTGTTTATTTACAGCTGGGTATTTACTCGGTATAGTGCCTAGTGGATGGGTTACGGCCATGGCTAGTAGATTTAACCAACAAGTCGGGATACAAATTCTAAAATTTGTATCCATAAGACGTGGCCGATTTTGCCAAGATACATATGTATGTATAAAAACTCATCTAAACTTTACAAACAGTGGAATATTATTCAAAAAGAGAATCTCAGTCCTCTGAAATGAGTAAAGCCGAGAAGGCAAATTCGAATTTTGAAATGCTGGATTATTCCATGAAGCCCAGTTACTATGTTCAGAAACAAGTCATTTTAAAGATTGACATATTATGTATACAATACGTGTCAAAAATTGACTATTCGTAGGTAAAGCGAATACAGGCGTTTCTGAATACAGAAATCGGTCCTGATTCGTATTTCTGCTACCACAATTATAATAGTTCGGTTTACCACCCATATCGCTTCTCGTTCAGTACTCGCTTTACGAGATAGTTTAAAACAATACTATAGCTGTTAACGGTTTAGTACCAATCGATGGCTACTAAACGCTCTTTTCGTTCAGTAATGGCGCAGTAAATCTGCCTACAGTACTACCCCTTACTTACACACGGCTATAAACACTGTCTCATACGTCATTGTGTGTTGTCTTTATATAATGAGTAGCAGGAAGATATGGGCTTGTTATAGGACCATAACAGAATCCTTGAATGAAATTGATTTCAAAAATAACATGAGATCATGATTTTAACATATTAATTATGTCGACTAAAAGCTTTGAATTATTTGGGATGGTTAAATTTGTAAAAGAGCAGCTGACTTATATTTTGTATCGACATTAAAAAAGAAAATACTGTGTTTGTTGAGCTGGCGGTTACATCTTTTTTTAACTAACACATACGTTATACATAGGTACATAGTCTCTATACTTGTATCCACGCAGGGGTAAGCCTCGGCCTATTTATACATATATTAAGCCAAGTAAGGCAATTTTTTTTGTATATATCACCGGAATGTTTATAAGTGTTATCTATTAACTGAAGATTATAATGTTTGGGATATTTCACCATATAGACAAGCTTCTTGTACGCACGGGGCACCAAAAGCTACCAGACTCGGCATAACTATTTGTAAGCACTTGCTTTGTCCCACATGGGAATCCAACCTACTATCCTTGGTACGCTACTAGTATAAATAAGACAACATGAGCCTGCAGTCAAAACCCTAAACCTGATGACTGTTCTATCTGATATCTATATCTAAATCTTTATAATAAGTTGAACCGTTTAAATTCCGCCATCATAAATACTAATTACACAGAAAATAGAGGCTCATTGACGCCCACACACTCCTATTATAAAACTGATCTCATAATACACCTTTTCCGAGCAATCGACAATATGAACCGGTTTCAAAGGATCATCAATGACTCGCTGGTTTGTGCCAAATCTAATGAAATATGGCCGCCGACTCAATGAGTTTCCAGACGCGTAAGTTTCCGGTCTGGCAAATAGTCTGCCAGACTGCCAAACACATGCCAACTTAACTACATGTAGACGGGCTAAGTAATTATTTCGAGCAATGCCAAAGTATTCTCGTTCTAGCTAATGTAATAAATGCAAAAGTTTGTTTGCTTTTCATGTTTTGAAGGAGATATGACAGAAAGTTTTTGTATAGGATTTGGTGAGAGAGTAGACAATTTCTTGCTTCTAATATATATGTAATTAAATACTGAAGTAAAATATACACGATGGCTCTTAATAATGTATTTTTCAGTATTTAATGGAAGCGAAGAAGCTAGTGAATTTGTTAATGAACATTGTTTATTTTCAGATTTCTACAAGGGTTTTTTAATATTTAGAATATGTTACTCCAAAGTACTGTTAATTTAAATACCGATTATTAACTTGCTTAAATATATAAAGATTTTCAATCGTCAGACAACTTTCATCTAAGGAATCAATTTGGCAGTTTGACGTACATATTTTCGATACTAAAGCTGCTCTATACGCCAAACATCCCCAGCGTCACTCGTCCCCAGATAAACTTTTATCTGATTATTGTAAGTTCGGCTCTAAATGACTTAAGCCAAGAAAAATGTTTTTGATCTCAATGCATATAATATTAAGAAGCACCTCCGCTTGCCTAAGTTCTCTTGTGGGCTTTGAAATCGTAAGCAGTATTCGAAATGCGTAAATATGCTACTCCAATGACTCATTCTATTTCTATTATTGATATCTGACCATATATCATTACACCCCAAAGTTTAAAGATCAAGATTTAATCGTTATTCAATAGAAAAACAGTAACTTTAAAATACCTTAAACAATATTGTTCTCATGACAGAACAACTTGAACATATAAATTGAATACAATAAAAAACCAGCTAAGTATATCAATATACAAAACAAGGCGTGATACCAAAACCGTCTTATTATTGTCGCAGTGACGTCAACTGTTCGTTATACTCGAACATTATTATATTACTGGCATTGCCAAATATACATGTACAGGTTTTCCCCTAAAACGTGAATTATAATGTATGTAACTATAAGGAAAGCTTTAAACTTCTGTCAATGATTCATGGTATATAAAATTGTGTTGATGTATAAAGGCCGATAGAACTCCGATCTTAGACATTTCACTATGCTTGTGAACATACAGACTTACGTCAAAGTATTCTTGAATGGATATTGAGAAATATATTACGCCTCTATATCATCTAGTATGTTGGAAGGCCCTCGTAATAGGAGGCCTACTGCCGACCAAGCATAATCCCAGATGGCGTGCTAGCAGATCCCATATGGCGTTATCTTGGACAGTGACTCTAATATAAAATTCCAATAACTCCTGTTTATTGCTCAACCGGCAATAGAGCTCGAGACCACACGTAAAGAATTGAAAAGGAGAAGAAATATAGTGGTCCATATCTATCCATTCTTAACCTAAGCTTGTGCACTTAGGTTAAGAATCTAGCGAAGAAGACATCTGATCCAAAGACTTCATGAACAATATCTAAAATTACGAACATCTGATAAAATATAAAAATAATAAATAAAAAAGGTTGTTAGCCTTCAATGTCAGCGATTATGTCCTAGAACGGTTCTTTAGATAATTAGGAGGCATTAACAGTATATCAGTAATGTACAACCCACATAGATAGTGATTATACATATATATATATACATATAATTTTATATCCACACTATCAGAAGTAAATAACCTTGTGTTGTGGTAAGTAGTACCAGCAGAGTTCCTCAAGGTATCACTATGGTGCCAGCATACATTATTTTATTGTCCCTTGCTCTGGCAGTAGGTACTGCAAACATCTTCTAAAAGCACAAATGATATATTGTCGAAGTATTAATTCAACCAATTCTCTAACAAATAATCTATACCGTATTCAAACTTTCACTCTTTCTCTTTACTATATGACAATAGATACTGCCGTATTCAATTGTACAGGTGTTATACCAATCGGCTCATCCGTTACGTGTAAATTAATACACAAACAAACGAAACATCCAGCTTTAAAACAACTATGTATAAGCTTGATAAGTATTTAATTAAATTTAATGAAGTACTGCTTGCGGTTAAGGACAAATGCGATATTTGTTCAAAGATGATTAAGGCCAAGGAAAGGATTATGCTAAACATTCTAAATGGATTCTGCGTGGTCGTAAACTGATATACAACCAAAAGTGTTTTAGAACAAATTAATAACACAGTTGCACTTCTCAATGTTCTTACCAAAGGAATTCCTTAAATAGATTTATCAATATAACAGTTTTGTACTTCACCAAAGTAATACGCAGAATATATATATTTTTTTTATACAACTAAGGTGGCAAACAATTATACGGCCCACCTGATGGTAAGTGGTCACCGTAGCCTATGGACGCCTGCAACACCAGAGGCATCACTTGCGCGTTGCCGACCGTTTAGAAAAGGAAGTGAGATGGAGAAGGAGCGAGAAGGGGGAAAGAGGGTGATTGGGCCACCGGCACTGTCACTCACCGAACGAAACACAACAGTAGGAATACACATACTTAGAATCCATACTGCTACTGAGAATCTCATGACAGAATAACTCGGTATCTAACGCTTACCAGACTTAGAAAGTACCTGGAGTACCAAGATAGAAAATTGCACGTGCGTTTACACTAACATCACCGGAACTATTTATTTAATAAATGGTTATTGTATATTTTTTTATTGCGTTTCATTAATATTTGAATTAAATTTGGCAATATCCATTGTAATAAAATAGTGATGCAATCGTTCCGAAAACACTCGACAATTGCTTCAGTACATCGATAGAAGATGGCTGTGGCGACACCAAACCAAACCGGTATTAAATACATAAATTTTATTTAAAAAAAGACGGGCCGTGCCCACACTTAGCCGAATCGGTTATTATCTCATTCCATAGGTACTCATGAGATTCATTACACACTTATTGGCTAGAGAACGAATAAAACCATTTTTGTAGCGGCATAGTGTTGTGACGAGTATCGATTTCGGGTAAATCCCACATCGATGTAAGTTGAAGAACATCATAACGGAACGAAAAATAGCGTTGAATCAATAATATTTATGCGATGTTGTTGTACAATTAATACGAGTTTATGATCGATATATGAAATGAAACTGTATGACAAAGTATATTATCAAAACGAATTTATTTATTTCAATGCATATAACCTTTTACAATATCTAATCCTTAAGAGTAGGCTAGTAGTACTATTAAAAATGAATGTATATTGTTATGGGGCATAATTAGGATGATCTGAGATGTATATCATATATGATGTATGCTATGTGTATCTGGCGTATACTCAGCAATTATACTACACTAACGTTTATAAGCCTTACTTAACAACAGACTTGCGAGAACATTAATCGTGTAACTGTAAGTAGTAAAAGCTGTGTAATCGTATGAGTGAGTCAAGATTATAAATCCTACAGCACTCGTCATGTTAGACCTAAAACCATCTTTCGATACATAATGCACTCGTTGGCACATCACTAACACAAACCAGTCCGCGTGTTAATTGCGGTACCAAATTCGTATCAAAATCATTTGAATATCCGTAATTTATGACAACGGACGGGCACCAAGCAGTATCATCTCTGTACTATGTGTGTTAATGTTCGCATACATTATGTGAGCAATCCGACCATATGATATCTGTTTGAATATTATTATATTGTCGACTAGGTGCGACTCGCTGGTACACTTGTGTCGATTTTTAGTTTATAAGGAAACGCATTATTTCTTTAGAACATAGATTTCGGAGATTGACTTACAAAATACTTTTTTTAATGTCTTTATATTTGAATGAAGGACAGTCACGTATTTCATTTGCGACAAAATTGAGTGTTTTCTAATATTTAGTGTGTATTACACTAAATGACTAGTTTCAGGTCTATATCCCCAAAGGGGTAGGGAAAGATATATTATACACCCACCTTTCGTCACCTATGGTATTTGGGCTCACGTAATAGGGAACGAGCATTGTAGTTGGCGAAAATATTAATTATAGATCGAGTAAGATGATAGCTGAGCAAAACTATAAATATATCATTATTTTCGTATTAATTAAAATCTTAATTAAACAAAAATAAACGATAATAGCTGAACACTAAACAACTTTACGAATCATTTACAACATTTTTTACACTATTTACTACGCCCCAGGCGACAGTTAAATTAATATAACCACAAAATAAGCAGGTTAATGAGATATTAAAATGTAGTAAAACTATATGGGACCAAATTATAAGAGTACGTTAAAACTCTAATATAAGATTAAAATAAATATGCTATTTAAATTTCTCCTGCAGGCCTTCCAATAAATTCTGGTAGGCATCCATATGTCATATTTGCATGTATGTGTGTGTTCTATTTGTGCGTGTTTTATGGATAACTACATAATATTATATCATGTTACTGAAGAATAAGAAGAGATGGGCCTTACCGCTTTCTCTTAAAGCTTTGCCAGTGCTTGTGCTTGAATGAGATAGCGCGATACACAATATAGAGCTTTGTCTTGTTTAAGTGCATGCAATTACAATGCTTAAAGAGATGGTCGTAAGGCCCCTGGGTCCTAAAACCAGTGAATTAAATATAAATGTTTGTGTTATAGAAATTAACATTAGAATGTTAGACATACCTTTTTTGTTGTACCATCTCCTTTATATATAAAATTCAGCTTCTGAATGTTTGTGTCCGCAAAACTCAAATGTAGTCAGTAGATTGTCTTGAAACTTTTATACATCGTTCCATTTTTGTATTTTACATACTTTTATCGCGAAGTTCGCACGCGTATAGGCAATTAAAAATATCAGACTAAGCCAAAGCGATGCTTATATATTATAAAATATGAACAATATGCAACTGCATATTGTAAAATAGTATCTCGTCTTTTGTTTGCATATATAAATTGGACGTTACTAAAAGTTTAGATATTTACGTGTCGATATATAAATATGGAAAGCTTTCCAAATAAGACCACATATCAAAACATAGCTTACGTAACAAGATCAGATTGACAATTCCGCATAGAAATGCGTCAATGTACCGTTTATGCTAAATCACGGCAAACATTACACATTCAAAGTAGGCATTGTTTCTGACAATGATCCCATACACAAGTGCTGTTTACAATTGGCAATCGCATTTATCGTATTGGTAATAAGGACTTCGATTTATGAATGAATAGACAGACAAACATCCGCTCTGCTTTACATATAATATGTTAATAAAATGTAAGAAAATACTTATGGGAGCGATGACCATTTTAATGGTATTTATATTTCTAGAACTTAGACAAAACTTGCTTTTGTGCGGCGACGGATGAATCTTATTGAATATTTTTGTTTTAACATTATGGCTGCATTTTTTTATTGAATGGATACGTTTCTAACAAATATGTCGCAATTAGTGGTGAGGTATAGAATAGAAGCGCTCCTTTACTTAGTTATATACGCGATCAAACTACAGAGTATTCCTGAGATGGTACAGCGAAATCTTTACAACTTGAACCAGCACGACTGAGGAACTGATTCTATCTTTCAATCAGCGCAACGATTCCTTTTTGAAATTTCGATAACGTGTGAATGATATTCTTGACTGCGCCGAGCGAAATGTGCCAAATTAGACGGTCACAGTTAAGTGAATAAAATCAACACTTTTTGTTTAATACAAATACAAAATATACATTTACCATAACAATGAATATGTTTACAATTAGACCATGTAAAAACTTAAAATAATTAATATGTTCGCCTACAAAATTACGTAAATTTGCAAATACGTAAGCTCGTTTACGTGATTTTTAGATTATTATAGTATAAATCTATCCTATTTTACAGCTTAAACGAAAAATAAATAGTTATATTACAATTTTTACGTCCCAAATATTTAAGTTATTGGTTGACTGTGAATGAATAAAGACACATATTTATCAAAAAAGCACTTCAAATCCTCCATACAATTTTACTATGAATGGCGGCCGCGCGCCGGTTTGAATATGCGCCGCATGAGCTCTGTCATTATCTGTCTTACGCTCGGCGCAGTCTTAATTTTGCAGTCGTATATAATACGTAATCAGTTGTTATAAGTAACCGTTTAGTTTGACATTTAGGATGTAGATAAAAATGACTCTCGATCGCCTAAACATCGTCACCGCAGTAAGCAATGAGATCTTTCTAATTCACCATTCACTTGACGCGTAATCAGTTTTTTGACTCAGATTTATGGAATGTAACAAACGTCAGTATATTTTAATAGTCTGACTCCCATATTTAGTCTCATAGGTGTTCATGTTAACAGAAGCCGAAGGCTTTACATCTAGGACAGAAAATCCTTATATACGCTCTGTGCCAAAGACCGGTCTGTGTGGAAAACCTTGAGGGACGCCTATGTCCAGCAATGGACAACTTTTGGCTGAGATGATCATGATGACTCTGTGCTGTTACTGAAAATATCCTTACAGGGAAACCAAATAAAACTGTACCTATTCTGGTAATGAGTTTTGGAATTTTGCAACCTTGCTTACTGCAACGCTAAGCTACTAGTCCAGCAAGTCACTTGGCTACTAGTTAAAGTTAACATTGCTAATTAAACCAAACATTTTGACAAATGACACGGATGTTGGTTAATGAGCTTGATATGTAATCTCATATTAACATGTACATTGATATGCAAATTAATAATTGAATACATAAATTTATAAATGAATTACTTTATTATACCGCCAAAGTGATAACCAACATTACGGCGTGCATGGTAAGTGGTAACGGTGGCCTATGCTCAGTACCTCTTTAAGACGTTCTGATAACCTTACTTATCACTAGAAAAGTAACACGAGTTTTTCCTTCTTTAGAGTAGAAGACATTAAATCGAGAAGAAGGCTTCAACATTAATTAATTCTGCGACCGACGCCAACATGGAATCTAGCGATTACAATAACTTCTCTATGATCTGCAGTTGGCTAGGTCTTAGAATTCAGACAAGCTTCGTGTAGTATATAGAGTGTCTACAAGAAAAAAATAAAATGTGAAGGTGGGTTTAGAATCATCTAGCTTACAAAATGGTACCTAACATCGCCACGCCAGTCTGCTTGTGACTACGGCCAGTGCAACCTGACCGAAATGGCGAACCTTTCAAAAAGGTATGTGAATGCTAAACATAATCGCTTTTATATCCGTTTTTCGTTATGTAAATCATACGAAGCGAAATAATTAAAGTGATTATTGAAGTACTTCTCTAGGGTTTGAAGAACTCTTTGCTGTGTAGCGTTAAAAGATTAAGGCGCGGTTATAATGTATACGAAACGATGTACGTACTGGTTCTTTAATGTCTACATCATGGAAGTAACACGTCGACATAAACACCATAGATTAAATGTGAAATAAAACAAAACAGAAAAGGTCTCGGTAAATTCCCTAGAGATACATTCTGGTGGCTATTTCAACAAATTGTAAAACGCGATGTCACTTGATGACTATGATTATGTAGCTGTGAGTTTTAAGCAAAGCTTTGTAAAGAATTTCTACTCTACTTAAAAGAAAAGTGAAGCTATAGAGGCCACGATAGTGATATATTAAGCTTTCATTCATTATCGGTATGTAACAGTAATGTTCAGAGTTATCAATAGGATGTATATTTTTTGTAATCCGTTAACACTGAACGCATTATAATGAATTTAATTCCTAGGTGCGGATGCGGCAGTATAAAAAAATGTAGTTTATATTTAAATAATAGACATTATATCATTTTGGAACTTACTTTTTCATAACAAAACGGATAAGGGTGTTTATTCACTTCATTCGCAGACAGAAATTTCATAGAATTCCGTTTCCCAGAAAATATTTCATATAATATTCGGTCCTTGTATTTATATTTCGAATATTATTGTTTTAACTACTATTGACTTCACTGAAACATATTTCACAGAAACACAAATCAATGAATTTTGAAATGCATTTTTTATTTTAAAGAAATCAAACTGTAGAATTATTTTTTAACGAATATTGTTTGTTCGGTGTATTTTTCCATGGTATTTTAGGTTAGAACTGCGACCCTGTCAGAAACGACTTGCTACCAGAAAAGAAAATAGTAGGTTAGGTTAGAACTGCGACCATGTCAGAAACGACTTGCTACCACAAAAGAAAAGAGTAGGTTAGGTTAGAACTGCGACGCCGTCAGAAACGACTTGCTACCAGAAAAGAAAATAGTAGGTTAGGTTAGAACTGCGACGCCGTCAGAAACGACTTGCTACCAGAAAAGAAAATAGTAGGGTAGGTTAGAACTGCGACGCCGTCAGAAACGACTTGCTACCAGAAAAGAAAATAGTAGGTTAGGTTAGAACTGCGACGCCGTCAGAAACGACTTGCTGCCAGAAAAGAAAATAGTAGGTTAGGTTAGAACTGCGACGCCGTCAGAAACGACTTGCTACCAGAAAAGAAAATAGTAGGTTAGGTTAGAACTGCGTCCCTGTCAGAAACGACTTGCTACCACAAAAGAAAATAGTAGGTTAGGTTAGAACTGCGACGCCGTCAGAAACGACTTACTACCAGAAAAGAAAATAGTAGGTTAGGTTAGAACTGCGACGCCGTCAGAAACGACTTGCTACTAGAAAAGAAAATAGTAGGTTAGGTTAGAACTGCGACGCCGTCAGAAACGACTTGCTGCCAGAAAAGAAAATAGTAGGTTAGGTTAGAACTGCGACCCTGTCAGAAACGACTTGCTACCAGAAAAGAAAATAGTAGGTTAGGTTAGAACTGCGACGCCGTCAGAAACGACTTGCTACCAGAAAAGAAAATAGTAGGTTAGGTTAGAACTGCGACGCCGTCAGAAACGACTTGCTGCCAGAAAAGAAAATAGTAGGTTAGGTTAGAACTGCGACCCTGTCAGAAACGACTTGCTACCAGAAAAGAAAATAGTAGGTTAGGTTAGAACTGCGACGCCGTCAGAAACGACTTGCTACCAGAAAAGAAAATAGTAGGTTAGGTTAGAACTGCGACGCCGTCAGAAACGACTTGCTGCCAAAAAAGAAAATAGTAGGTTAGGTTAGAACTGCGACGCCG
The DNA here is from genome assembly GCA_930367265.1 of Catocala fraxini. Classification (NCBI taxonomy): domain Eukaryota; kingdom Metazoa; phylum Arthropoda; class Insecta; order Lepidoptera; family Erebidae; genus Catocala; species Catocala fraxini. The sequence goes on from OV884029.1 coordinate 21,486,749, forward strand.
TCAGAAACGACTTGCTACCAGAAAAGAAAATAGTAGGTTAGGTTAGAACTGCGACGCCGTCAGAAACGACTTGCTACCAGAAAAGAAAATAGTAGGTTAGGTTAGAACTGCGACCCTGTCAGAAACGACTTGCTACCAGAAAAGAAAATAGTAGGTTAGGTTAGAACTGCGACGCCGTCAGAAACGACTTGCTACTAGAAAAGAAAATAGTAGGTTAGGTTAGAACTGCGACGCCGTCAGAAACGACTTGCTGCCAGAAAAGAAAATAGTAGGTTAGGTTAGAACTGCGACCCTGTCAGAAACGACTTGCTACCAGAAAAGAAAATAGTAGGTTAGGTTAGAACTGCGACGCCGTCAGAAACGACTTGCTACCAGAAAAGAAAATAGTAGGTTAGGTTAGAACTGCGACGCCGTCAGAAACGACTTGCTACCAGAAAAGAAAATAGTAGGTTAGGTTAGGTTAAAACTGCGATAACGACGCCAGAAACAAATTTATTTACACAAACACAAACTGTCACTCGTTAAAACGTTTTCGTTGGTAAAAACTAATAACTTTTATATTAACTAAACAATATGAGGATAAAGAATATTTGATTTGATTTTCTATGAATAGAAAATAAAAAAAAACGTTGTAACAACAATCATTAAGTTGAATTTATTTAAAGTAAGTAAGTAAGTATTCTGTATATTGATTATTCTATCAAATGATAATATGTTTATATGAAAAGAATTTGTAAAACACTATTGTCTATAAAACCACGGATAAGGTATGCGCTTTTGATGTAAATGGTTCAGTTTCTCATTTCATCCAAAATGGCTAGACTAATATGTAGGTATACTGATTTTGCAATACATTACTTACAGAATATCTTTTTACATAGGTTTTGCAGACACACATTTGAGAAGATTCTACAATAGATGTAATTCACCAAAGTTAATGTATATTGTACAGAAAGTTACTCTAACGTTATAGTATAAAATACTTCTAAAGACGTGGTTTAAAGTAATTTTACCGTTACTGTGCTATTTGTACATAATTTAAACTGAATTAATTAAGAATGTATTGACCGCCTTTGACATCCAACACAACAGTTAAACCAAATAAAAATTATCAAATCAAAACAAGCGGTTCTCGTCTAAATCTCAAAAACAAGCTAACAAAAACTTTCCACGTTTATTAATATGATTGCTACATTTGTCTACAAGCTCCGATTACCATAACATTCACTTAACATATAAATATGTAAGCTTCCCGCGTCCGCCCGTAGGTGTCGCATGGGCGCAATTGATACACACCTTTATAGCTAACGACACGACACCGAAACGACGAAGGAGTCACGATTTGATGCGCACGTGCGGTATTGTATTCTCCTTTACTAAGTGTCATTCACGATACATGTCGCACCCTTAATAAAACAGAGACTTATCTCAGTATTTTGGATTAAACAAATTGGAACTCTATTGCAAAGATTTAACATAAATATAATTTTAGAATTTAACATATACAATTAGAGTTCAAATTGCCTTACTTTCAAATTTCGAGTTAAGTCGCTGTTTTATTAAGAGTGCGATGTGTCCTGTATGTTTGTATGGCATTCAATCCTTTAGCATTCTTTCGTTGATATACTGACAACTGGACGTATAGCGCAACAACCTTGGCGCATACGTATTTTTGCCACACAAAATAACATCATGGAATTGGGAGCTGTATTCTGAAGAAGATATCGAGCCGCCTTTTGTTGTATAACCTTATTGGAGAAATACACATTTCGGAGACATACCAATGTGATATGAATACATTTCTAAAAAGGATATAATCTATTGTTAAAAAGAATCCTGTAAGAATACTAGTACTTGTTCACTTAATGCTTGCGCTGTGAGTGACTTCTTACCATAATTTTTAGCTTTAAGGAGTTATAGAACCCTCAAAGCTAAAAACATAAACCACAGCCGTGTGTGCATATGAAAGTTTATTTTTGTTAGAAGAAGTTAGACAAGTGTGCTTAGGTGGTTGGTACCGTACCGTCCAGTGTAAAGTACACCTAATCTACGAAGTTTTATATATTTCTAACTGTAAAGTTAGTTGCAGTCCGCGACATTCTTTTACATTCATTTCTTAAACCGGTATAGTCGCCACAGTGTGTGAATTGGTAATGTATTGAAGGCATTATAAAATTGTTTGGATGTTTCCGTTTCGGAGATATTTTCCCATAGAATCGCTCTTGTGAGTCAAAGAAAATGGCCAATGTCGCCGTTAGCTTAATTTACAATACGTTTTATGATACCACTGAACTGGTTGTAATACGGTGACAAGTAGGTGTGTGATGCTTGAGGATCGTTGTAGTTTCCGTGAATAAAGTAAATCTCTATAGTAAATTAATACTTATATTGTATATGTATATAAGTATCGTCTATAAGCTAGTACTCGCTACTACACATTGTCGAAATAAAAACATTTTCGATGACTGAACAGTCGTGAAAAGGAAACAACCAGTTTATTTACGTATCAATATTTTGTTGATTAATATTATAGGTAAATGTTTTTTTTTATTTGTGTCATCATTGTGAAGAACTAATTAAAAGAACGGCTAACATAAATTAATGTAATAATAATGTCGTCTAGACCTAATTTCGGTCATGGCAGCCAATCTTAACGGAGACTGGCCATCTACGCAGGAGATATTATAGTGAACAAGTGTGTGCACAAACACAAGTGCACTCTCTGTTCCCTCACTCTCACGATCCGATGGTCCCAGCGGTAATCCAACACGACCTGAGAGAGATCAGGCACAGGACCAACGGCTTTACGTGCTTTCCGAGGCACGGGGGTATCTAACACCGCCAACTTCCTAATTCCGGGCTGCTATTCAGATTTCTTGACAGAAAATCTCGATAACTTTTTGTTAGCCCGACCCGGGATTCGAACCCGAGACTTCATGCACAGCAGTCGCATTCACTACCGCTGCGCCACGGAGGCACAGCAATTGGCATGAGACAGGAAATTTTCTGGCATCACGCAAGATGTACTTTTGTTTTTATTTATATGCCTGCTTTTGCCCGCAGCTTCGCTCGTTTGTTCCTGTTCCCTGTTCTGTTCTTTTATCCAGAAAAAAGGACTGTTCCTTTTTACTGGATAAAAGTTGCCCAACTCGATCCTTTTGCTGTACTCCTGTCAACATGTATGCGAAATTTCATGATGATCGGTCGAGTAGTGAAGGGGTGAAAGCGTAACAAACAAACAAACTCACACTCGCATTTATAATATTAGTTAGGATTTATTTTATTTTATTTTTGTAATTATATGCAAACAGCGCGTATGCAAATAATTATTGATATATTTGTTTGCCAGGACTTTTTTTTCTTTCAGGACAATTTCAATAAATACTGGCGTAATATAAGTATGTTATCTTATATATTTTATAACTAAAGGTAACTGCACCAATCTTTATTTGCCAATTTTCTGCGTTATTAATTCTGCCGTTACTTAATAATTTATTATTTAGGGATAACAAAGATTTATGAAGCAGCAATGGTTTTAGGGTACTAAAATGAGCAATAACTTTAAAGTTGGAGGTTCGGTTCAAGTATTTGGTCCTACGGCAATAACAACTGCTACAAGACAGGCTAATCCAAAAATATTCTTTACAAATGAAATAATATTATACGCAGCTGACGAATGGTGGGTTGGTGAGAAATATACCTTTGACAGACCCTTTAGGATGTAAAGGTTTGCACATATGTTATACTTATTAAGTTTCAAATATTTTACTATCACGTAGGATCATTTATCTTTGGTTTAATTAACAGTCGCACGATTAGGTCAAATCCATATTATACCATATTTAGTATTCAAAATTGATTTGTTGAACGGGTGTTAGTGAATACTAGTGTTAGATTGAACATAAGTTATTTTAGTAAAGCGAGCCATGCTTTTAGCCTTACATGATCGGATACCTTTTGTCACCATCTTCTCGATCTCTTTAAAGTAGCTAAGGTCTGCGCAGACTCCTCCTCCTGCTCACAAAAATCAGCTGCAATGCCCGCAAACACTCTCGTATGCGCGGGTTGCAGCATTTTTGTCATTACGACGCTACTCGAAGTAACTTCAGAGGGGATTAATGGTAGAATGATGCAGGGAATACCACTGCACAGCCTTAAAAGATATCAGTGTAAAGCATAGCATTTAATTGAAGAACCAAAACTGAACATATTACAGTTAGCTAGTTTTGGTAATATTTATTGTCAAAAGTCACATGACATAACGGACCGCACAAAAACTCCCACTAAAAGTGATTATACAAATCAAAACGGACGCCATTTTTAATTCTTACTTTTTTACACACACACAACTAAAGTATCACGAATGCTTTTTTTTTAATTTACGCACAGGACAATGCAACGAATCATGACTGTAAAGATAAATGGAATATGAGTTTAGAAAAAAAAAGGTCGGTGATGTCCAATTTAAAGTGGATACAGAGGGTTTTATAAAAACGAAAGTGCATACAGGTACATTGTTGTTGAATGCGGTATACGGTGGATGCGGCATTTTGAGATATATGTTAAATTTTCTTCCTTTATAACAAAAGTGATAGAGGATTTATTTCATATGCAATCATTTTTCATTTTAGAAATAGTCATATTTTATAAAATTTATGGTTATTTGTCATGTTTTGTTACTGTATTTTAATTAGTTTTACCTACTACTAGAACACACCTATGATCTTAAGCTCTTAACCTTTTGAACGTCACGCCATAACGGCACACCTCCATGTCCTGTACACCAAGCCCGAAAATCGTTATATTATATATTGCTTTTTATGATCAAATATTTCAAAAACTAATAACAATTTTGTTTGCTGTATACAATTAAGTAATAATTGGGGATTCAATTTTTTTTTATATTACTATATCATTTATATCATCATCATATTATCATATTTTTATATCACTATAACACAGAAAACTAATGATTAATATGTTTATTTTGTATTTTTCTGTGAACCGACCAAAACAGTTTTGTCGAGTATAGACGACGTTGGCGCACAGGGCTCGCTTGCGCATGTCAAATATAGACGACGTTGGCGTTCAAAAGGTTAAAAAGCAACGATAACTGCACAGTCTAACAATTTAATATTAACCTCTCATAATCTAAACGTTCCATGAATGTACATAGACCATTGCTAATCGATAATGCTTTCTGCATTAATATGTTGTTTTAGCAGCAAAACCTAACTAACATTATAAATGCGAATGTGAGTTCGTTTATTTGTTTGTTACGCTGTCACGCCTAAGCTTCTCGACCGATTGTCATGAAATTTTGCATACACGTTGCCAGCAGAACAAAACAGGACATAGGGTACCATTTATTTACAAAAATGTACTGTTACTAATCTAAAATAAAGTAAACTATATTATATGCGTGAACGAAGCTGCGGGCAAAATCTACTATTATAATAAGTGTACAACGTTTACAAAACTGTCTAACTCACTAACAAACACATACATTCTCAAATAATTATAACATGATAAACCTAACAAATAAAATAAATTAATCTACCGCATCCGTCCAACCTTAACTCCACCCATTTGCTGAACAAAAGGTAGATTCGGTAACGAGATATGATATTATTTTTTGTGCGGCTCGAGGGTGGCCGGGGCTGTGCACGGACGCGCGGCGAGCAGGGGGATGGGTGAACAAGTCAGGTGGATTCCACTTCGCAACGCATTGTCACAGTATTGTAAAGTTATCGCGGGTAGCAATAATTTATAAAGGGAGATGCTGCAACGTGAGAAACACTTGGGTCTTAAGGTGAACTATAGTTGTGATGATATACCTTGTTTAGTTAGGTGTATGCAGTTTTGTATAGATATGTTATGTGATTATTTGATTTGTGAAGCATGGATAGCAATCGCTACGCCGCGCTAAATGCTGAGTTCGAACCGTAGAGTGTTGTTTCAAGAGCACAGCAATTTCCCATAGTTAAAGGAAGTTTTCCAAGGAGAATCCTAACTAATATTTTAAACGCTTAGTTGTTTTCGCCTCACCAGTGCACAGTGGCACAGTGGTGCAGCGTGTTGTTCCAATCCCTTCTTCTTCTTTAGCCTTAATCGACCAAATATTTAGTGTAGGCCTCCTTTAATCCTCTCCACTTTCCTGTCTTGGGCAATTAGGGTCCAGTTGCTGCCCGCCACTTTTTTGATGTCATCCTTCCATCTCATCTGTGGTCGCCCTCGAGGTCTTTTCTGGTCCCATGGTCTCCATTCTAACACTCTTTTACACCACGAATCCCACACAGAACAAAACTGTGTGATCCACAATTAATGGTTGTTCCGAATCTGGGTTTTCTTTGTTTCCATTGTTCGAATGTTTGTAAATTTTCCCGTGACACAGGACACAGGATTTATACCTAGTAGTCTTTTATAGAGAAATAGAAAAATAAAATAATGGTTTCTTTGTTTGTTTGTTATGCTTTCACGCCTCAATAACTCAACCAATCATCATGAAAATTTATATACACATAGTTAAGGGTACAGAAAAGCTATATGGACTTTCACCTAGGAAAAGTACTGTTCTCGAGTGATAGAAATGTATTGTCATAATCTACATAAACGCAAGCGAAGCCGCGGCCTAAATCTAGTAGCATTATAAATATAATTTAATTTAACCCTTCCAACCCTTAATAGAAATTAAATGAATAAATGTATTTAAATCTCAAACTCACGAAAAGTAAGATCAAACTACGTCAGTGTAAACAAAACTTATAGCCATTATCATAAGCTCTTAGCTTGTTGGATGACGACGGCGCATGCGTAGAATCTTAATACCAACTTTGTTGCGTTCAAAACAGTCACATTCGCATTTACCTCAGGGCTGTGGCGACCGCTTTGTACAACTTATCGTTGTTTTAGTTGAGCATGCTGATGCTAACTAATATTGTTAATGCAAAAGTGAAAAAAGTGTTTGTTTGCTACGCTTTCACTATAGTTTAGGTACAGAAAAGGACAAAGAGTATCTTTCCTTTTGTCCAGGAAAAAGTATTTACTGTTCCCGAGCGATAGAAATTTACGGTAATTTAATAATTTGCGGTCTCGATGGCGTAGTGGTTAGTGTAACCGACTGCCACGCCTGAGGTCGCTGGTTTGATTCCCGCACAAGTCAAACATTTGTGTGCATGGACATAGATGTTTGTCTTGGTCTGGGTGTTTCTATGTATAATATTTATGTTTATCCATTATCTAGTACCCATAGTACAAGCTCTGCTTAGTTTGAGCTAGATGGTGCTGTGTGTATGTGACAGAATATTATTATTATTATTTATTGAGATAATCTCAGGCGAAGTCGCGGCCATAATATAGTCGTTTTATATAAGTTTTAATGAAAGGAAGCACAAGTCAAGACACCTTTTACACACGCGTCGGTGTTGTTTGTCAGCCAGGACGAGGAACTACGGTTGCCACAGCCTAGAATACCCTGTGTAAGCGTATCTAGCGTTCATAGGTTAGGGCAAGGTCGATAATGTAAATTTATTATTTACCATTAGCAAGCTTCACGCTTGTCTACCTATTTTATTAGTAAATAAAAAGGTTATTTCTTTGAAGATATCAATCCCACTCGAAAACTCTTTACCCAAAACATTACAAAAATGCATTACCAAAACGGTTTTTCACCAACCCTACTACATTCAGGTACTTCTTATCGTGCCATCTTTCCACTTACTTTGTTTATTTCCTTCAAACTTTGACCAAATTAACTGAGACACCAATTCAAACAATAAACACCTTTATTTTAATGATATTAAAGTCCACGTCAACTGTTTAAGTATTTGGTAAAATGAATATAATGTTCCATCTCTGTCGCAGCATGACATTTCATTAGAGCTCCAAGATTAACTTATTAAAAGCATTGGCGTATCTTTTATTTTTTCTAAATATGCTTTGAAGTATCAAATGCGCTTCCAAATGGTGAGATTTTGTCAAATTACGTCATTTTATAAGTATTAAAGTGTTTGTACTGGCGTTTGGTGTGGGAACGTGGAATTAAAGTGAGATTTTTAGATATGTAAGTACGCTTTAATTATGAATATGTTAGCGGTATTGCTTTGGAGTTTTCGTTTGAGTAAAGCTAGTATTTACTTCTGCTTGTTAGCTATTGAGACAAACATCACTTACTATCCAATCATTTCAATTAATTTTCTTATTATACCTCCTGTACAGGAGCGTTTACTTGTCACTTTGGCACCAATGACTTCCTGTGCAGATTGAGTTTGGCAAACAATTTGATCTGCAGAGCCTGTGGTGAGCGGGACGAGTCCATATTACACCTACTGTGTGAATGTGACGCGTTGGCTGGACTAAGGATGGGTCTGATGGGGTTGGCATATCCGAGCCCTGAAGAGCCCTTCAGGCTTCTACCTCTGAAGTGTACGCTGCGATTGATGCAGTACATTCATAGGGAGATACTACTACTACATAAAATCTCCGCTCCGCTCCAGTATGCAATCCTATTGGTTAATATTTATCCGTTTCTTCGCTCCGCAGCCTTGCTCCACTTCAATGGACAGACAGCCTTACAAGGTAATTCACAAGCCACAGTTTTAGCTCCCACCCAATAGGTGGCGCCGTCTACCAGTCATAGTTCCAGACTCCGTACTACTACTAGGAGTTACTTGACAGTACCAGTTTTGACTTACTCAGTACATGTATAGGACAAACGTTTTAAAAATTATACAAATGCAAAACAGATTAAGTTGTTTTTCGTATTTTTATAGGTCGTAAAACTGCGCAGATTATTTTATAGGTCAACGTCCATACATACAAAGTAAACTGCATATCTTTTAAAATTCACGATCCCATGAAATGTATGGTCATATCGCCTATCTTGAAAAGTTACATACATTTGGACTCATACCTTTAAAATACCCAAAGAGTTAGGCATAGTCATGGAAAACCTATTCATTCTTTGCACAGAGTTAGTTTATGCGCTGGCGTGCTACATGAGCTTTTTACTCATCTTTGAGAAAACAGCGAAAACATATATGTAAGTACCTCTCATGTTAAAAAATGTTTCTGTATAGTAGATGAATCCGAATGAAGACATCAGAAAAAACATGTGAATCTTACTAAAGACCAGCTTGCTTAAACATGGCCTATGTTTTTAATTACTCATTGTTGTATGAAATCCTAAATTGGCAATTCCTAGTATGATTAACAGCGGTCCCAAATAACATATAGACGCGAAACAAATATTTGTATATTTTAACTATATAACGCCAACTATACAGGACGTAGAAGCAACTAATATGACTTCTTTTAAAACAGTGCAGATTTTATATTATTTTTAAATTTTAAATCGCGGACTATCAAGTATATATTAAACCTTATCCTACAACGTGCGAACAACTCGAAAATTGCACGTCTCAGGATGCACAGAGTTGCATAAATCAGTGTGTGCGCATGAGCCGCACCTGCCGCCGGCGACGCTTTGATCGTTAATAATAACAATTATCGCGTGCCCAAGCGCCCGGAAGGTGACCCCAGGCAGACGGAGTTGCCAGCATGGCAGTCAAGGTTTTGCCTGCTCAGAATGCCTGTGAAGAATATTGATATTATAATTAAAGAACTGAAGAAGAGTTGGGACAAATTCTGTCATGTAGCGGGACGCATAGATATGAGAACAATATTTATAATAATTATTACTTTATATTGAATAGGAATAAGGAGTATAACAATAATAATGAAGGAAGTTTTAATCTATTTTTAAATTATTTCCCATGTTGGAAAAGTGATTTAAATATTGAAATCACAGCCATAGAGTGCAGTATTGCTTGGAACCTTATATTTATAATTTATAATGGTTTATGAGTTAGGATCTTATCTTATGTACTTACACGGTGAATCTTGGTGATTTGAGTTTAGTAACTATCAACTAATCCCTAGTGTAATCAGAGACATTAAATTATTTTTATTATGATGGATTAGAGTTAGATAATGTCTATCAAAAACTTGTAATCCGACTAAGTGAATGCCAATATAAACTTTATTGTCAACTAACGATCTAACCGTTAAACAATTAGATTATTATGTAAAATAAATGGAAAATATTTTACGAATTAACACAACACTAAATATATTATCAACTGCTTTTAATATTAAGTTCCCGAAAATGCCAAAGCTGGCAACATCAAAATTCGCAATTGTTTCACTGCCAAGGCCACAGGGCGGCGCAGGCGCAGCCGGTTCGCGTTCCAGCGCCCGCGCAGTCAAGGGCACGCTGACCCACTTCCTGCGCAGCCTTCGGCGAGTGCGCACGTGGCCCGGCAGATGCGCCCGCTTTGTTTTTAATGTTATCTATATAGGGAGACAGGTGGTGAAAATGTTTACATATTGATACGTTTTTGGTCGAAATAGAATTACGTACATCAAATTTATTTGTTACACCGATATAAGTACATCATCATGTTACGGGTACTATTACATCATGGGATAAATACTCAAATAGAATATTCAGATCTGGGAGGTCTACTATTCTATATAAATGTTTTGGAAATGTCCCTGCGATTCACGGATTAACACTAACACGGATATGTGATCTATAAAGATCACATACTAAAAAAGCAAGCCACAATCATTAGAAATTATCATTTATTAAAGAATTTGATATTCAATATGTATCCAAATATAAAACACCAGCGGTACTTTTACCGATGAAATAACTACAATAAACATTGTATCGTTATCCCATCGTGCAGCAAGCCGATTTCCCTTTATTATCTCCAACTAATAAAACAATATCCGTCTAATCTCTAAACTACAAACGACAGTTCTATATATACTAGATACTTATGAGAAATAGACAGAAACTATTCAAGCTTGACCGCCCATTTAGCAGCCAACGAGCTTATACAGACTTCAATCACACCTACATGAACAATAAAAAATTTAACATGACCATATAACACAAACATAAACCAAGCAATGGTGTAATACCTTTCACATGAGATTAAACACGTATCTACCATAAATATATAAAATATAATAATATATAATGTACTATAATCCTATGTAATGGGATTTCGCAATTATAATATGTGATAGAAGAATTTAATCTAATGTACCTAATCCTGTGTATTTCATTTTTACTGTTTATAATGTGATTTTCGTAACATAAGATAATGATATGGTAATTTTATAACAGCAAGCAACTCAAGTGAGAAATTTAAAAATGCTCTTAATCAGAGTTTGAAATTTGAATGTTGTTCAGAATTCTTAACAGCATTTTTATGGCCTGTGTTGGAAATCTCTAAACTTACATTAACGGTTTACATAAATATTTTTGTCGAAACAATATTTGATTTCGGCAACTATGCGAATATCAATCAGGTGTTATGTTGGCTTACCGTTGAAGTTAATAATCAATCTAATCTATAGATCTTTAGATTTAGGATTAAAAATGTTGTGACAACAAGACATTTTTAATCTTTAATCTAAAGATTTGGATAAATCGATTTTTAAATTCGACCGTTAATTTTAGTCTCATCTATGCTAATGCGGAGAAAATATCTCCTTGTGCTTAATGGTTTGTAGGTACTGTACTATTATAGGCCAGTGTATCCGGTAGCACTAAAGTTCACCATCCAAGCCTGGGTTTAATACAGCCTGGTGTCGATTTGCGTTTAAATTGCTATAATTAACACTATTTAAATTTAAAATGGTGCTTTGAATTAAAATAGCTTTAACTTTAAGATATTGTTTACAAAGTCAATATCAATATGGCTTTCTAAAGATTTATTTTAAAATAACTCACGCAGTTATTTTATCTGCTTAATGCCCGTACATTTAGCAGATTCTTTTAATAGACTATTTGTGTTTATTAGTCGAACAATATGTTTGACAAATACAGAAAAACCTTTTGTGTTATTATTTATACGTGAATATGCATCTAAAGATGCGCTATGCCATCCTGCCTCTTTATCAGTTACTGTTTTTAAGATCGGCAGTGCTATGGTGGATGTAGAGAAAACTTCAAGAAATTTGGTTCCCTTCAGCATTATTAAAATGTAAGTAAGTAAAGTAAGTACTAGCAAAACTTCGTAATTTAACAACAAAATCATTAAACTGCTTGCCAGCAGTCTTATAAAACAAAATAAACACCGCTACTTACAAAATCGATGCCAATTCACATAAAAAGAACGTTAAAGAAATTCTGCTTAACACGTAACACACTCGAAACTTAACTGAACTAGAATTCTGGCCGAGATGTTACATAACTGTTTGCACATCTCACGCTCCATAATCGGCTTACTGTATATTTATGCTACGTACTCTAATATAAATGTCACAGACTAAATTTACGCAGCGTCCATTGCTAGTATTGATTTCCAAAATTCATAAATTACAATTCTGTATAACGGTGAAGCCAATAAGCACACGTCAACCGCTTAGGTTTATGTTAAGGCTATCAAAACAGCGATTTACACCCCTAAAAATATGCAGAAACTTGTGAAGTTGTAATTACTATGGTCACACTACTTATTTTGATTGTACCAAATTAAACGGATACAGGTCTCCCTCGGTTCTTATTTGTCGTTTAAAATGTTAAACGAAATGTTCTACGCTGTAGGATATAGATGTAGCTAAGATAGAATGGATGCGGCAGAGAACTTGCGTGATTTGGCGCAAATTGGACGAGGTCTATATTCAGTAACTGCAACAGACCGATTGATAAAAATATGAATATGAAGATGGGAAGACGAATACCAAACGGATAAATAATTTAATACAACTGGTAATTAGTTATAACTATATATTAATATTTTAAACATTTTATATATAATATAAAATGTTTAAAATATCAATAAAATAGATAAAATTCAAGAGGAAATGTTTGAAAAACGTTGTTCCTCTCTCCTAATTTGCTTATCCTAGCAGCTTCAACATGAGTAGTAGAGCCTCGCTGATTTCAGCATGAATGGGCCAGCTCGACCGGGACCTCTCTCACAGAATATCGACGTGAAATAGCAATATTCCTACTGTTTGTTTGAGAGTACCGGAGGCCCAATGACCCTCTTCACCCCTTCCCGCTCCTTCTCCTTCCCACTACCTTTCCTAAAGGGTCGGCAAAGCGCAAGTGATGCCTCTGGTGTTGCAGGCGTTCATAGGCTACGGTGACCACTTACCATCAGGTGGGCCGTATGCTTGTTTGCCTACATAGTCGTATAAAAAGAAAACATTATTCATAAAATAAATACCAACCATCTAAGTTTTACCAGTAAATTTATTAAATATTGATGCTAATAACACTTCATATAAATGTACATTACTTAATGAATAATCAATAAGTACATAATATCATTAAAAAAGAAGTTTGAAACAAAACACTCATTTAAAACGTTTAAAACTCGCTCGCTTTGTATTATTACATTATAAGTCAGGAAAGTTGGTTCAACTTGCCTTATTTCAACTCACAAGTTACAGAAAGTCTGTGTAACTCACTTTATTTCTGTGCACAGTTTACAAAAGTCTGTGCAATTTGTTTTAGTGTTGTAAAACTCTGAGTTTGTAGCATTAATTTAAGCTATTTTAAATCTGTATCGCGTTCTTCACGGCTCCACATTTACGTCATTTGAATAAAAAACAGTACGATCACTGCGATAGAACTATTAATATTATAATGTATAATATATTTCCTGTTCGGCGAGGCTACGCGACTTTCTATTGTGCTCTTGTAATTTATTTAATTTGCTCATCTTGCGTGCGATGTTGGCCACAAAGTCGGGTATATATATTTATTTAATTACGTCATTAATCTGGATAATTTTTTTAGACTTCACTAAATGTTTTAACAAATTCAATAATAATCTTAACACTTTGTTGCACAGCGCAAAGGAATGCACCACGATCTCCAATTTTAAACATCTACCAATCTACTCAACTCTAAGCTTAATTGTCATGAAACATATTTTATAAATACAGAAGCTCTCTATAATGTCCAATCGTTTATTCAGCGTTTAATATAAAATTACTTTAAGATTAGTTAATCTATTTCATTCAACACAGCCATCACCAACATTTGACCCAACAAGCCAAGCGACGTTTAATTTCAATAGTCCTCTTGAATTATTCATACGTAAACGCGAAACAGAAAATAAGTTGCGTTAATCTTGTTTATATTATTTTTATTAGATGTATCCTACCGACGCACCTGCTATTATAGGCAAAAATTACAATATGAATAAAATAATAATATTAACATAAATAACTTTGGACTGAGACGATTCGGTTTTGAATGGGCAGCCAACTTTTATGTTTGTTGCATAAAATATGATGACGAGCTATGAATTTATGGTCTCGTTGTGGTTTGTCTAGACTAGAATGGTCCATGGACCACCGGAGAGAGGAGAGGTCATCTTTTAAGCTATAACTGTTAATCGTGAGAACACTATAAAGCCATTTAAACGTTTTAAAATATGTTGCATATTATGTATATATGTATCTAAATAAGACATTGGTAAAATTACTAATCAGGAGATAATTAAATTGCGGGCAATTGGAATGTATATAGATGTCAAAAAACTAACCGTAATTTAATAGAAAAGGGCAATTTCTACAACCAAGAACTTGATTAAAAAACAACCGTAAATTTTGGTCATATGCTAAAATACTAAACAAAGGCCAAAAAAAGAACACCATTAAATCTAAATACAACCTTTTCAATACCACCTGCGTTCTAAATTTAAATAATAACAAAGGCGTGTATACGACTTCTATAAAGTCATCACTTAAAGACTGCACACAATATACAAACTGAATAACATCACTACTGTTTTGAAAGAAAGTTAAAAAAAAAAGAACTGGTTCACGCATGGTCCCGTTGCGTAGCGGCCTCCTGTAGGATCGGCATCTACGCACAGGCGATACGCATACAGCTGCACAGCCTGTGTGTGATCTGACCCAACAGGTTTAAGACAGGGACGAGAAAATGCGTATCAAAATTTGCTACCATGTTTTGGAAGATGCCTTGACATGTTTAATTTTAATAATTACGGTCGCGTTTTGAAGTTCTGGCTGTAATGTTACTATGAGTGTCAGGGCATTTAAACTTTATGGAAACCTCTGAAGTGGTTGAATAAGGAATAGTATATAGATTTCTTATACCAACACTGACAGTGTTATGCACGCTCCACGACAAGGAAATTAATTCCTCTTTTCATATACATATATCGTTATACCTAGTTGCTAAGATTTCTGAATAAAAAACTATACATTCTACGCTGAATCTGTTAATCTGACGATTTGTGTTTTCGCTACTGATTCAAAAAAGCATTTACTGGCATTCATAACTTTGATTATTTGAAAATGTAAATGTTTTGTAATATTATGATATGCTAATGTTGAAACTGCAAAGCTCTACGGTATTTATTATGCGTTACGTTATCAACCGAAATCATTTAAAGGTATTTTCCGAGACCACTCTCGTACAATGTCTATGTTGCGGGACTATATAAGGCGAAAGAAATAATGAAACGGCAAGTTTATGTCCAGTCGAACACGCATACTATTTGTGAATTACTCTAAATGTTATAATCGGACCTCATATGTTTTAAATCAAGTAAGTATAATTTAGGCTCCTTTAAAAGGCATTATACTACTTCAACGATTCACGTTTAACGGGCATCGCACGAATGATACCTTAGTGTTGCAAGCTTCCCTTAAGGCAGAGAGGCAACTTATCATTATACAAGCACAACTATTAATTTTTTGCTTCTCAAAATGATCACACTTCGCCTGATGGTAAGTGATCATGTAGTCCAAGAGCAGTGGCCTCCACACCATCCTTATAGCAGCTGAGGCGATGTTGAGGTCCCTGCTTTGACGGCCTGAGAAGGTGCTTTTCCAAGCCCCGCTTAAAGGATTGCAGGAAGAAGGAAACACATACTTTGGCAGAGAATTCCATGCCTTGATCGTTCGGTAGAGGTATGAGGACCCAAACTTGTTGATAAGAAATAAAAATAAATTAATCACTATGACGCAAATTTGCAGAGGCTGTGTCCAGCTAAAAATTGAAATACCTGATTGATTAAAATCACAAAAATAAGTAACGTTGTGAAAGTTTTTAAGCACAACTTAGCACTGTTGTTTTTTACATTGCCACCTACATTATACTTAAATAAACATTGCTTTTATCAAACGAACATTTCCGACAAAGACAACTACATATTTTCATAACATGGTGAACAATGAATGGATTAACCATATTTAGACATTGCTAATAAATACAGTCGTTTTATATGTTAAATATTGCTTTTGAGAAAAAAGAAAGAATTATTGCGCCCACACATGAAGCAAAATTAGGACATAATATGATAAAGGTAATTAATAGATATTTGCTACAAAACTTTATATAAATGAAAAGAACTTTTTCAATCTTGTCAAAACTGTCGAATGTAATAGAAAACTTACATCATTTTCCTAAAATATATAGGAGGGGGGGAGGGTCTCATCATAACGTTTGTACTCATCCGTATTTTGTCTGCATATCTTCATCCATAGAACGATTTCAAGGCTGGTGTATTATTTACCCCTTCGGAGATTATACATAATAATAAAACTAATGTATATTCTATTGCTAATTCTGTAATTAAGATAACTTTGGCTTCGGGTTTCTGGTCGGTTTTTAGTGTGTTTGTTAATGCTTCACGCATAAAGACAAGAACAGTATTATTAGCTTTTTGGAATTAGGTAATTTGGGGGTTACCTTAAACTAAGCCAAATTTAACTAAACTCCTTTTAATATTGAAAATAAATAAAATAAGCCAAGAGCCACGAAAGTACGTCGCAAGCGCTAAAACAAAAATAGCTTAAATGAACGTAATTGCGGACCAATACAATTGTACAATAAATACAAACCAAAGAAACTATATATCACTGAAATAAAAGAGATACACGACAGAATAGCGACAAATGAGAATACATAACCTCTACTCAACCTCAAGTAACAAACATCATTCCAAGTACGTACCTAAGTATTATTCATGAATTCACGAACCGCATTTATAAACTTCAATCATTCTAGTGCTCAAAAAGGGAGTTATAATTTAAAAGCAGTCGCGAGTATAAATAGGCGAGCTCATTAAAATGGCAACTAAAACTCGTATCCAATTAACTTCAAAGGCAAAAGTTAATGTGTCGGTGCAATTATGCGCATGTGCGTCGCGCCTGCGACAAAATCAACGCAAGTGTGCAACAGAATTACAGTATGCGATGTATTTAGTTTGGCTGTAAATTTTAGCATAAACTATTTAGTTATTTATATTTGAATATGTCGGGTCTATTGTCAAACGCGTTATTGTAATGAAACGCGAATGGATGAAACAAGAACGAAAAGCCGGGATCGTACAAAGCTTGAAGCCTAACCTTAGCGCAACAAGCTTGACTCAATGCGAGTAGAATCACGCTATAGTATATTTACAATAACACATATATTATTTACAGTAATACGTATATTATTGTAACGATTGCCGTACATGAAAATTATTTGTACAGATATTGGCCGTACTTGGTCAACGTGACATTGACGTTTTGTATTAAGAAACTCGGTAACGTTTAAAATTAATATTTTAATGACAAATACGAATTAAACGATACTGTACATATATATACACAATTGCAGGCTTGCTTGCATAAATACATAGTTGCTGGTCTTTAGGCCAAGTATAGTTTGTCTCTAAAATAGCAACCATCATATAATGATGACTATTTCAAATAAGAATTCCGGGTAGACACTAAACGACCAAAATTTAAACACAAATTCTGTTAAATATTATGTAGGTCATTAATAATACCTGTTACTAATAATAAATATGTCTATATATTGTTTATTTTAATTTTAATAAAAATATATAAAAACTATTGTATCACGTACAGAAATCAAAATAACAAGTAGGAAAGAAACGGCAATTTCATAGATACCTAATAAATAGTTGACTTCGTTTGGACCAAACAACACAAATGTTTGCACAAATACGTTATTTGAGGTGCCACCAAGGGCCTATATACATATATGAATAACATAAAGATAAGGTCATATATAAGGCAGCCACGAAATTTTTTTTTAACGTGTGGAAGTGCTCTTTGTGCATACCCCCTCGCCACAAGGGAAGGCGAGAGGGCAATGTCGAGCTCTCCCGAGTCTTCGAGCCTACTGACTAAAACCACCACGGTGTGCCACCTCGCTGCTTTGTGAGGTTGGTGGGTCACTAGAACTATAACTACATCAGGGACCTACCCAGCAGAGCCCAATGCAGAAAAGGAGTAGGTCTGCGGGCGACGACTCCTGTGCGATGCCCCGAGACAACAGAGGGCGTCGCTCCGACTCAATGGTTGGCGGGCAGGAGATCCCCGTTCTCCCACCCGCGACCTTTACTACAGCGGCATACGGCGCGCATACGCCGGCGGCAGCACGGATCCGCCAGGATATTTTCCTCACGGATCTGCACCGCCTCCTCCTTCTATGAGATGACGTCCTCGCAGAAGCTACCGCTACCCACTTCCTCGCGCTGTCGACCATGGCTCTGATCACAGCTGGCAGCGAGAGGTCCACACCCACAACGTCCTGGACGTTCACGGCGCTGCACCGCCCAAGTAGGACATTGCTCGAGCGTGTGCTGCGTCGTGTCCTCCTCACACTCGCAGTGGTGGCAGATGGGACTCGGTTTCCTCCTAGCAAGCTTGCTATTTGCCAAAGCAACCGTGCCCTGACAATACCTGCACCAGCCGGAAGGAAAGGGTCCCATGCTGCCGCCCTGCCCACCGCTCCAACACCGGCTGGAGGGCTCCAACGGTTCTGAAACCGGCCAGGTGCACCTCCAGCCGCGCCTTCCACCTTCCTATCATGCCCTGGTGGGCTCGATTTCGCGCGCGCTCAATCTCTGCCGGTAGGGGACGACAACCTGTCTCCTCCTGCATCGCCTCACACACTGCGAACACTTCGGCGAGCACTTCAGCCTTCAAATCCCACGGGGGTGTCCCGGTCAACGTGCAAGCTGCGTTGGCCGACACCGTGCGGTATCCATGTATTATCCTAACCGCTATGACTCCCTGCGGTCTCCGCAAGAGTCTTGCACTGAGCAGTCAGGGAGTCCGCCCACACTGGTGCGCCGTAGAATCGCCGGCAACCGACACTGGGCCCGCCCAAGTTTGGCAATAGCCGCCCAAGGGCAGACGCAGTGCCGAGAAACTTCGGGACGAGCTATCTGAAGTGCTCGTCGAAGCGCCACCTTCCGTCCAGGACTAGACCCAGGTACTTCATGTGGACCCGTACGGGAACGCGCATCGAGCCCACCATTATCGAGGCGCCGCGGGGTGGACTGCGACGGAGCCCATGAAAGACCAGGGCCTTCGTCTTGTTAAGAGCCACCGGTAAACCCAACGCCTCGATACGCCCGACCACCTGGGAGACCCCACGGTGGCCAAACGGGCCGCCTCCTCGAAGTTACCTCCACGGGCTGTGACAAGGAGTGTCATCAGCGTAGCTGATGACGCTCGGCCCGGGGGGTAGGGCACCACGTAGGGCCTAGTCGTACCCCATGTCCCACAGGAGTGGACCAAAAACCGATTATTTAAGGCAACCATAGGTTAACGTTCTCTAAGAGGCTAAAAGAGATGGTTCAGTAAACCCTTTCAATCACACATTACATAACTTACATAGTACAAATACCTAGTATAGAGATTTTACAAAAAGCAACTAATATGAATGTTATAAAACTGTTACAAGTCTGTGTTCTGTGCATTAGATTTTCTGGAAAGCTAATTGATATCAACTGAAACAAACGGCTTTTATAATTTTTGTCTGTCTGTTTGTTATGCATCACGCCAAAACCACTGCAAAAATGTTGATGAGGTTAATAAAAAATAGCAGCTTGGAGTTCAACTTAAAACCCACGCTACGCTGCATAAGAGCTGGAGATAAGGTAGGCAATATATAGTTCACGGGTAGAAAGACGCGAGCAAATGCTATCCTAAATGTGAAAGTCTCTTTTTTCTGCATTTTCCTAGTCAATAGGTAATTTTGTCAAAAATTCTTATTATTTAGAAATGCTGTCCAAATCGCAGGTTTTTACAATCAAGCGCTTGGTATCTGTGATAAAATTATCTAAAGAAGCCTAATGTAAGTAATATGTTTTGGACATCCAACAGTCTTTCTACTATACCTACCATAGCACACTCATAAATCCAAAGAAAAGTGACATCAAAATAGCGTGACCATAAAACATAGCTAATCGCAATCTCACCAGTAAACATACACGGATAGTAAATAAATTACCTTCTTAACTCTAATGTGAAAGCAGTGTACAGGTGTTTAGGTGCCTCCCTTGATAAACAAACTTTCCGATTTTAGTAATTAGTATGTTAATTAGTTTCCTCTTAGCCTAAAGTTTCATTCATAAAAATAAATAACGATCGCACGAGCCAACGGTAAAAGGCCTTCGATATGTGCTTTAAGTTCTTTTATGGTGATTTTATTGTAACGTCTTCATTCTAAGTGTAGATTTACAAGAAGACTACATAATATTAGACTGGTGGGAAATGCGAAAATTGACTCTTATTCATAATTTGAGCGTGTGACCAGTTTGCTTATATACTAATTTAGTTCAGCTCGGTATTTTGCTTATTATGTTAAATATAAGTTACATAGGTATATAAAATATACTGGTGTATAGATATATGTACATATACTGCCTCACTTATGTCGTGACTGAAGCTTGTGTATAATAAAAGCAGGCAAGGTATTATCCGGTTTTCTCTAAGGAAATTTTCGCTAACAGTAAGAAGGCTGGTATCGTGCTCGGTAGATGGCAATCAGCTCTGATACTGTGGAACCGGAAAACATAGTTTGAGAAATTTGGGTATAATACACAGATGTGTATTATACCCAAATTTCTCAAACTATGTTTTAAACTATGTTGTTCTAGGCAGATGCCTAGCCCTTCAAAGATAGACAGACATAAACAGACACTATAAACCATATAACAAATATTTAAGTGATGCACAGCTTGTACTTCTCAGTTTGATGCGTTGCTTTGCTTTTTTTTTGCTAGTCCCACAGTGAGGCAATATCCTCAAAGACTGAATTTGTTTGTTATTATTACAACGCAGCTTAACTACCAAGCACAAGTCTCCTCTTAGAATAAGAAAAGTAAATTCAAGACTGGTTGAATGCGGGTCGCAGGCTTTAAACACTTTAGAAAACATAATGGAGAATACTTTGGCAAGCAGGTTTCCTGGCAATAATTTTATAATGACTTATTTTTAGACTGCCCCCAAAGTCCTGTGGCATAAGTTAATGTTTATGTTTGCCTGCGATATAAACTCTCAGATTCAATTCCTCATTCTTTTAGGAAAGAGTAGGTAATAGCTGCACAGAGATATGAACATGCCCCTAGACTTCAATAGACTCATTCTCTTCTATTACATGAGATCTTAACAAACAGCAGGTGAAATGTTATACTTCTGCCTACCCCATTAGCAATTTAAAAACGTTAACCTATATTTATTTATTATTTATTTTTTAGTTTCATGACTTTATGTGTTATATACCTACTTGTATTAACGTTGTAATGTTTCTATGGCTATCTTGATGCACTGTTAATAACCGAATTTGGTATGAATATTTACCTTAAATCCTAGCGTAGAATAAAGGTAAATTTAAAATGCAACCGTGGTTATAAGTAACTGCCCTTTTTTTTGTTTTTGCCTTATATATATAACTACCGCACTAGGAATAATTCTTGTATCGCGGAGGACTTTACAAACATTCAAACAACGGACACAAAGAACACCCAGACTCGGCACAGCCCTTTGTGGATCACACAAATGTTTGACTCGTGTTTAGATCGAACCCACAACGTGGCGAGCCGACCATTGAAAGCAAAACGCCATCTGTGCAGTTAAATCTTATAAGTTGATGTACGCGAATTCTTATTATATCGTCGCAATCAAACTACACGTTATCTAATATCTTCCAACCACATTTGTCGATATCAAATAACTACAATAATAGAAAATGTGATGTCAATCCGTGAGTCAGAGGTATCGCTCACACTTGGACATAACCAGTCGTAAAACTATTCGTCAGTTCGTAGACCCGAGCTATAAACAGACTAGTCGGTTTACTAATACTTCCAGTAATTACTTACCATTTTAAATGGCATTAACATTATATATTTCGTAGTAGATTTAGTTCGTGAGTTTATTTGTGCTGTGTTTCGGTTGGCACGCAGAACTTAAAACCATCAGTCAGTATCACACTACCCCACGGGTGGTACGACTCCAATTTATTTTAATTAGTTTGTCTTATGTGTGTAACGCGTAGCTAAGACATCACTCAGCTCGTGAGTTCTTAATGTCTATTATGATGTTTGAAGAAAGAGTCATTTAGTATTCAGCTTAAAAAGGTGTACGAAATATAAAAACAACAAATCGTGACTGAAACAATTCTGTTAAATTCCTATTGTCTTGTCAATTTCCCTTCTTCAGAGTTCTTTTTCAATATTAGATACTAGTAATTAACAATACAATAATATTATAGCGATGATATGTTCTTGTATTAGTTCAGTATTCACTCAGCAGACAGAAATCCTGGACCAACTGTAAGGTCCTACCTTTCGTCTATCATACTTTTGAAATGGTTTTCATTTACAAAGCATAGATGTTTTTATAATAGAAGCTAGCAATATATTAAATAATGTTTGAAAGTTTGTTTTACCATATCATTGTATAAATACGAATATACAAAAAAAGCATTTTCAATTTGCTTGTAGTGATTAAGTGCATATGTAGACAATATACTAAGCTTATTATTTCTGAAGATAAGCATCGTATGAGACCGCTTGATTACGCAAAAGTGAATTTTAACTTAAGCGAATCTGTAGAATAATTAACCATTCTGAATATCTAATTATTTCGCACGGATTCCGCGTATGTAAATTCAGTTTGATTTACAGCCTGATTAGTCTTTACCGCAGGGGGTAGACGAAGGTATATTGCACCAATATTTCGCCAACAACAGCAGATAATCTAGCAACATTAGGCTACGTTGTTGTAGAGAAATACCTATAAAAAAATCAGAAGAAAACGCCTCAACACACACGCACTTGGATTTCACAATTGGCTACAAACTTAAGCTGTAACTTGAGCCACAGACCTTAAGCGGCTATTGTTGGGATTTATAGGTGAATTTGTGATTTTAAGACACTAGAGTCTAGATCTTTAACAATAACTAACGACTCGCCCTGGCTTCGCATGGGCAGTACAAAACCTTAATAAATTATATACCTAAAGCCTCCTCATGAATCTCTCTGTCAATTGGTGTAAACCGCATTAAAATCCGTTTAGTAGTTTTTGAGTTTATCGCGGACAGCCAGACAGACGCGGCGGAGGACTTTGTTTTATAGTTATGTAGTGATTGTTATTGTGACAGCATTTATGTTACTACTGGAATAGGAAGCAATGCAAAAATTCTATTAATTATAATGTGACCTTCCCGCAGAATATTGTGCCGTAAATAGGATTAATAAGTTAATCTCTTGCTTAAAGAAATCACCAATTTGTGTCGAACATTAAATGCAACTATCAAAACTGTTGATAGTAATATAAATAATCATGTAATCGAAATATCCAACATGCATATACACAGAGCTTGTAAAGTAAGAAACTTAATTTAAAAGAAAATATAAAAAGCGTATTGAACGTATTCGTAGATGACGATAAATCCACTTTACGACTGCAGACGTAATAAAAATTTATTAATAAAGCCAAGTGCAAAGTGGCAGAAAAATAGCAAAATTTAATGTTTTATATAACTTGCAAATTATGAATATTCACCGCGGGATACTTCGAGGCTGAATAATAAGTATAGATAGGTAAGCATGCGAAATTAAATACTAGACGATATTTCCCAGACAATCATAATAAGTTTTGAATATTTATAATCGGATTATGTCCATTTAGCTCAAGTAGTACATAATTATAAATCGTACGCTTAAATTAAAATAAATAGCTATTTATTACCTTTCAATAATTATCAGCGCGATTAAGTCCCTAATATTAAATTAAGTACATTTTTAAATGCTTTAATTATGTTTTTAGTATGAATACTGCACATTCGAAATGTGTCGTTTGTTGGTCATACAGTTGGCGACGCTGTACAAAAGATGACGCAAACGACAATCAAAGCCGTTTATCATCATCATCATCGGGCTTTAATAGTCCACTGCTGGACATAGCCCTCCCCTAATGAGCGCCATAGCGCCCTGTCTTCGGCTTAAAGCCGTTTATAAATTGGGTTAATTTTTTGTCACTCTACGAAGGTACAAAGTTATTTAGTCGAAATATCGTACACCAAAGTCACAGATTCTAGTCCTTTTTCACAATAAAACTAATCGTTTAATTAGTAATAATTTTTCTCAATTAACTTCTTAATGAACTAATAGCATAATTAGAGATTATATTGCTTTTAATGAAGCAAATAAATTAAATTATGTTAAACATGTCTATAAATAACTGAATATGCAAGTACAAGTGAATGTCATATCCATCAACTTCAATATGCTACAACCGACTAAATAATTTGAACTTTAACCAATACTTGCAGATACGAATATACTTATTATTTTCCATTTAAAATATTTCAGTAAACTAACATTCTGACTCATCCGCTTATTTTTATAAAACTATTAGTAACACTTCTATTTATAATTAATATGAAATCACTTAATTAAACCAAGCCAATATGCATAAATATAAAAAGTTATACAATTTTTATATATGTAGGTGCTATATTTTAGTGTTCGTTTATAATTAAGTGCCAAAACATGTTTGTTAATTTTAGTTGTGCGTGAGAAATTGGTACGTTTGCAGCAAACCAAAATACCACTAACTTGCAAAGTTACGTAAATCAATGATTTACGCGTTATAAACGATACTAATTGGCAATTAATATTCAATCTCATCCGAGATGTCCAGATTTCAAATTGTCATATTTACTATGCACACTTACTTCTGTCAAATTATTAGATAACAATCTGAAATTAAATATAACCAACCATAATATTGACCTGACACGTGATATATAATGTATGTATGTATCTTATGTGGGGGCCAGTCAGTGCAGACCGGCGACACTTCGACCCAGTGGGATCTTTTGTGTCGGCACTCTCCCAATAACGACTGCCATAGACATGGCAGCCGGGACCGACGGCTTAACGTGCTCTCCGAGGCACGGAGCAGGCGATAATTGTCAATCAATACGCACATAATTTCGAAAAGTCATATAACTTCCGAAAGTCAGAGGTGCGCGACGTGGGTTCGAACCCGAGACCCTCTGCATTGCAGTCTGTTGGTCTCCCCACTGAGCTATCGCTGATATATAATAATCTGAATATTTATCATTAATTACGGCCGTTAACCTCCAATAACCATTTTAATAAGGCGACTGACGACTGCGAACATAAACAAATAATGAAAAAATATACCCGAGCATCAAATAATAAACGAATGTAAGTGTACATCTCAATAACAGCTCTCTGTGCTGAATGTATCCCGTAATTATAGCTAGGATCGTATAATCGTAATTAGCCATCTTAAGTCTTAACACACATAAAAGTTAGCCTAAAGAAGCTGTGAACATGAGTAAACATTATGAGTGTAAGCATTGACTAGTTGGTTTTGTTCGCCCTTTGATAAGTCGAATGTAATGATTTTTCGTACTATATTTTATTATTAGGGAAGTTCAATTAACGTTATAAAATAACGAATACGAAACTTCATGCTAAAATACAATCACAGCATACATAAAACTTTAGACACGCAAACATACAAAATAAGATTTAATATTTAGTATTATAATTATTTGTGTTTTTGTAATTATGTTAATTATGTTATCTTTTTTAGTACATTTGTAAATATAGGCTATATGAATTTTTTTTTTTTTAATGTAGTTTGTACTGATTGATGATAAATAAAAGCCTATTTAGATGTAGTTTATCGTAAAATTAATTGTTTTTAATATAGATTTAATTGGTTATTTATTACTGGAGGCTTTTGAAACATTGAAATCGTGGCGGTAAAGTAAATATAAATCTATACCAATTATACTTATACCACCGAAACTAACATAATATTAGCCAAGGCAACCACTTTCATAATACATTAGACGATCAGATAACTTCAAAGATTCTTAATTTGAACTAGGAGTGCACCGCATCTTCGATCGCATCTTTAAAGAAGCTTTGATCCTTTTCTCAAAGCTCAAGCTGTATCCAAGTTTCATACTTTCATCAAATTCGGTTTAGTACTATAGCCGTTCCACCCGACACAGTTACTTTTGCATGAATATAGATTTTAATAGGTAATTACCGTAAACGCACGCTCCCTATAACCTAAAAGACCCCAAAATATTGAGACAATGGCCACAAAGAAAACGCAGTCTCAGCACAGCTGTCTGTGAAACGCCCAACGTCCTTTCCACACCACATCTCCAGCTTTATTATTTTGAATTGTACCAAGTCCACACTATAAGCTACATGTGTCCACATACGTGGCCATATGGTGATTGCGCGCAAGTAACATTATTTATTGGTCATAAATCTGCACGCGTTCATTAGTCCGTGTGTGGGCACCTTTATAGTCCTCAGTCCGCAGAACTGTTTACATTTTATATTATATTCCAACGAATCGTTGAAAGATAAGGATTTCAACTAGCCAATGATTAACACAGAGTGATTTGGTTTACAGTGAGACTTTATTCTGTTAAGAATTTCAAGGTTTTATTGATTTAAGTTGTAATGTTTAGATAGATCAAAATTTTGATTGGATAGATGTTGTTTTGTGTAAGTTTGGTTAGATGGCTGTAGAGGATGGAATAATATATTTATTTTTCCTGTCAGCGTAGGTACAAGGCTCGATGGATCTGCTGTGAGGCAACACGAGCTACAAGAAATAAACCATTACCAGAGATTTGACAGAATACAGATATGCAAATAAACAACCATTCCTTCCAAAGCTGCTCCGCGAGGCTAATAATATGAAAAAAATAGAGTAGAAACTTGCAACTTACCAGGTTTTCAAACTCAAACCCAAGAAGAAGCAAAGACACAGTAAGACCTAATAATTTGAGCTTAATCTTTATAAAAATAGTAACTCATTATTACATAATGTTCGAGTAGTTCAAAATATTTAATTGTGTGTCTACCTTTTAAGATTTGAGATGATAATCACCTTTTTTATTAACGTGGTGGAATGCATGTTTCCTGAGGAGATGAATATCACCTCAGCCTACCCGTGACCAAGGCTGCTAAACAATAACCAATATGATGGTGATGGTGATGGTGATATGGTAAACTGAAAAAAGTTTTTTAAATTTACATTGATATAATCGTTATTTATACCCCGATCATATCAATTGCAAAAGAAGTAAATGTAAGACAATATTAGGTGCAATGCAGATTTGCGCGCGTTTATCTTCCATACAGAGAATATTACATACACATATAATAAAATCGAATATTAGATATAGTTGTAGTCATGAGATAAGCTTGGGTTGACATATAGTATTTGTTTC
Organism: Catocala fraxini; assembly: GCA_930367265.1. NCBI lineage: Eukaryota > Metazoa > Arthropoda > Insecta > Lepidoptera > Erebidae > Catocala > Catocala fraxini. The sequence continues at coordinate 21,514,368 of OV884029.1, forward strand.
ATTTACTGCATTCGACAATTAAAACAGATAAGTATGTCATTTTAAGACGTGTTAACCGGTCGTATACCGCCGGCTCGCATACCAGCCGGCAGATTTGTACCCGTCGTAGGCCGGTGGCTCGCATGCGAGCCACCAAATTGGCGCCAAATTGGCGTCGCTTAAGCGAAGGCGGCGCGCGGCGTTTTGGCGCCAATTTGGTGGCTCGCATGTGAGCCACCAGCCTACGACGGGTACAAATCTGCCGGCTGGTATGCGAGCCGGCGGTATACGACCGGTTAAGATGTGTAGGTGACACAGCGCAAATCATATCAAATTGCGGATACAGCTAATAACCGTATATAAACAATGCTCTAACAGGAAGTTATGAATTTGAATAAGACAAATTACTAGTATCTGAAAAATGCTTGGCTAAATATTGAATAACAATACCAAGATAAATAATTATTCTAATTACCTAATATTATCTCAGAAAATGGTGAGAGAAAAATCTAGCATCTCTGAAGACATAGAGGTTTTGATAGCTCATCCTACATTTATAGGTAAATAAGTTGTCATAACTTTGCTACCAGCCGAACTAAGATGTGATACTATCGTATGACACGATAGTATCACATATAAATCACTGGCATCATAATACAACAATTGACAGTACAATACGAAACGAACACGGACAAATCACACCAAAACGGTTACAATAACCTAAACCAATAACTACAGTAAAACTATCGAATTCCGTCAAAGTGACAAAGAAAATTGACAACTCACACTGCGTAGGCGCACACATCAACCCAGAAACACAAAATTACTTAGAATTTAACCTTTTTGCTTTCCAACAATCAAACTATTAGATATTTTTTTGCACATAGCGAGCCAAATAGACAAGTATGCGGTCAGTTTTGGAGCTGCGATTATCTTGGCAAGTATTTCTGACGGATTAGGAATAGAATATTCCGCTACATAGCATTATAATAACCGTTAAACGCTTAGGGTGACACACGCTGTTGTCGGACCAGAGAAGGATTAGGTGACTATATTTTTGCGCAAATTTTTGCAATCTCTGCAATTCTACTTTAAATGACCGCGCTTGAAAAATTTAAAGATGGCAGTAAAATATATAATAAATGACAAGATTAGCGGCAATGTAAAATAATAAATAATAAAATTGTGAGCGAATTGAAAATACGTAGCATTGAAATATTTTATATTTTTAATAAACCTACATTAGGAAATGAGAAAGAAAAGAAAACAATTTCAATAAAAATCAATCAATTAGGCTAGACACTTAAGGCAGTTTTATTTTTGTAGTTATTTTTAACATAATATAGTATTTAATTGTATTAATTCGAACATTGCTTAATTACATTTAAAAATATATCCTGACGTATGTGTTTAATATACAATATTAAAAGTTTTATAACTTAAATGCACACGAGCATAAATATATCATAATTATGAATACTTTTTGACTGCTGAAACATAATTTTACGAATGTTTCCACCGTATGAAACTCTAATGTTTACTAAGCGTGGTGAAACAATACATATTACAACACGTAAGTCAATGAGAGTCAGTTTTCCACACTGCGCCTGCGCTCACATTTTCATAATTAGCTTGTGCTCAGCAACAAATCAGTATATTATAGCTAATACAATTACTCATAGAAACACAAAAGTGGTTTAAACTCTTACTATACATATACCAAGGCTTTTAACAAGTTTTGAGTTTATACTTAACAAATACATATTATACATAGAAACACCCACACCAAGACAAACATCCAAATTCATGCACACAAATGTTTGACCTGTGCGGGAATCGAACCCGCGACCTCATGCGTGGCAGTCGGTTACACCAACCACTACGCCATCGAGGCGACATAAAGCATAATATGGCAGCGACACAAGTACAAACATATACAAACACAAATGGTCGCAGGTCGTTAGTACCGCCGCCCACTATTCCCAATAATTCATTTCTCACTATTGACTTTTACTACTGGCGTATCATAAAATACTGATTGTTTTCTCTTTCCACTCGTACAATCTATTCAATTTTTAACTGCGTCGTTAATGAAGATATCGATTACAATGTGAACATAAAGCTTTTAGCTATTATTTATGCATTGCCAATTAAAAGAACTGTATACAAAACCCATACAAACCTACTTAGCTTATAAGCTACAACGATTACAATAGAAAAAGCTAGCAATTATTAAATACATTATTAGTTTTTACATTCAGTATTTTATTGTAAACTAGTCCCACGCTATGGATACAATTTGTATTAGGGAGATATTAGAAACAATTAAAACACGAAAAAGTACTCAAACATCGAACATCAACAATCGACTACGGCAGATTAGACTAAATTCCATCATGCGGGGATCAAAATCACAACACGCGGTGTATTGAACATAAACTACTACATCATTCGTCAACATTCTATTACCAAATATCGATGGTTGTTTCAAGTCATCCGACAATACCCAGTATCGAGAAGTAAGGATGCTTTTAACTGATATAATATTCAAATGAAGACAACAAACCCCACTAGAACTGCGACAACAGTTAGTCTCACCCTAAACTATCCAAAATATCTGCGGCGGAGTCACCGCCATCTTGCCAGCTTATTTAATTGACTTAGAAAAATGCCAGGAATAATGCTTCATTCGTCTTATTGTGTCTCCAGTGTCCACGTGAACCGCTCTTTGTTTCCGTGTGCAACTGTATGGAGAATACAAAGAGCTTGGAAGTCTTAGAAGTGGCTCTTGATATTGTTTCTTTAATTTTTATAAGAAAATAAACATATGACACTGCATGCTAGATGGTACAACTAAAACAGGCTGAATTAATTATATCTTTGTCATTCACACTGCATACGACTCATATGCGAATGTTGTATGGCCACTACTATGGTTTTATAACATTGAAAAACAACTATCTTGCTTAATTAAGCAGGAGTTATAACCAGAGTATTCAGAGGAGACAATTGTTCTCCCTGAAAATTTCGGTTTACAAATAATTCACAGATGAACAAAGTACCTACACCTAAATGCAACTAAGCGTTAGTTATTACGAAATGGTAAAACAAAAAGCAGATTTCTCAAAGACAACACTTTATTAAGATTTTATAACGCCACTTAAGCTATAGATTATAGACTGTATCCAAATAGTTCGCTGTTCGTTGCAGTATGATCGCATCACATTATGATTTTTAGTCACCCAACAAAGACAATTTTAGGAATGAGAGCATTCTGGTATTCACCAACTATACCAGTTTATGCTGATGCTACAAGAAGGATTATAATCCACAGGCTTCTTCGTCATTAAAACAAATTTCCTAAATTATATCTAGTACCCCAATACTATATATAGCTAGTATGTATCCCGGGCAATTCGTAAAATTAACATAAATCACACAACATCGTCGCCTACAGAATAAATGGTTGCCAATCATTCCAAATCCGTCCGTAAATACGGATACCCAATACCATCGGCGCACGGGATACATATGGAGGAACAGATACAAAATACAAAGCCCGGCTCTATCTTTACCAAAGCCTGTACGACTGAACAATAGTCGAATTCGTAACTTTTTATTCGGCAAACTGTATGCCTTCGGAATGTAGGCTGTAGACGGCTGTACCGCATAATGAGGGCTCGGGCCTCCAAATTTATTACGACGCCGCCAGAGTTTCTTAGAAACTACTGAATTATTCGCGAGCGGCGCGGCAGCGGCCCCAGGTATTCGCCTTCGGTTCCCGACATACACAGTTATGTACGATATTCTTACGTAACTCGATGAAAAACTAACGAAGTATTGGCTGTCTAATTGGATTATTAATTGGGAGTGCGTCTGGATGTTTTGGCAAGATGTATGTGATGTCTCGTGAGGTAATCGGCGTGGTTAAGCAACCATATCGCGGTTCAATTTTAAATGCGACAATTCCTAAAAATAATAGCCGGCTTGTTATTTGTGATTAGAGCCTTGTTTGCTTTTATGAATATCTAATATTCTAGATAGGAAAAGTGAGTTTTATCGAATTCAAAACCATCTAGCAACTAATGGACCAGAATATATTATGCGAACAGGACTGGAAATAATAAGACTAGAAAGATTCATTCGATAAGAGAGCTTCCCAGAAACGGAATAGAATGATTCCATACAAGTCCTAATTAGATCTTAGCTAAGCGGCCGAACAAAAGAGCTACACACAAACAAGCAAACAAAACTAAACACCCTTCAGAATCCATTTTTAACCTTATAGGAACTGAAATGTTCAATCAATCTTCTTACGACAGACAAAAAAGTTGCACGCCCTAGCAGTATGCAGGCACTTATTACCTGAGATCATCCAGCCCGGTAAGAACATGTCCATACGTTCGCGTGCATCAGACACACACACGGACAACCAGACGGACAACACACCAAAGAAATTATATCAGTAGGTCAGACGGCCTTGTGCGATTCACGGAACGGCGCGCGCGCATGACGCGCCACGCCCACCACGCACCCGCCGCCCGACACTGCGAGGGGGGAGAGGGGGGACATATAATAATTAACGTATGTATACGAAAAACTAATTGGATCCTCTTTAATGCTGTTTTTTTTAATAATTGATAGGAATTGAATGTTAAATTACATATTTGGAGAACATAAACAAGTTTTTTTAGAAAAGTGAGCGTCTATGAATATTAGTTTTAGATATAACTATCGATAAATCCGATCTATAAAATGTGTTTAAACCTTAGTCGTTATTTTATTACTCTTTCAATAAAATTCAACATTACTTGTTTTCCAAGATTATAAACTTCTATTAACACAAATACTGCAGAATGTATTATCAAGTAATGTTATTATTAAATAATTTCCGTAACAGGAAAACCTGATAACGCTTTGGCTGACCTAAGTATCAAACCCCAGAACTCACGATAGTCAAAACTAATGCCGCAAGATTACCGAGAAAGATCACTCAGGACATAATTCTTTTAACTTGTTGCTTACAAAGCTGTCTGAAGGCTTTTTTCTAAACGTTAAAACCGACCTCTATTGGCCAAAACGTCAGCCTACCTTTACAAATATTATCGGCATATTGCCTGGCCTGGAGTAGTAAGTAGAAATAATACAGGTTAGCAAAGCAATATTTTAAAAAAAAACAAGCTTGTCCAAACAGATTTTTGGCCGACCTATTAAATGCCTTATACTACAGGAAAAACGAAGTAGGTAAAATACTCTTTCGAAGCATAACCGACTTATTACTACATATAAGTCACAATCGAACGCTTATAAACGTCAAAGTTTAATATTTAAAAGTAAATTCAAATTACGTTCTCAGTTGGTACAATCAAGTAAACAAGCAAGGACTTCAACCTGAAAGAAAACACCTCCAGACCAGCAATCGCTCATTGTTCGACTTGTAAGCGATATCCATACCAGATTTCATCACAATCGGCCAAGCAGTTTACAACGTTACGAACATACGAAGTAACTTTTTCACTTGTAATATCAGCTTAGATAGCATGTACACATTAAATCTTAGCTACCGCTACGTCCCAATAAACCTATCTTTCCACAAGATACACAATGTTTATTAAAATCCATTACTTAGAAAGTGAGATAACGCGCTCATTTCAAAGATAACCTTCGTATTATTCAATCGTTTAGATAACGCGTAAACAGTTAGGAAAGTTTCTTAAATAAGTATAATGAATGATAAAACTTTTTGAATAAAACAATGTGTTTGAGGAAATTACGTGACTGCACCGATGGCAGTGGTATGAGTGATCATCGTCGTGTGGGCCAGCGGATTTGATCGTGAGGTACTAACGTGTGATGCATAGTTTTTTTTACTGCATTAGGGAGTTCCTTATATCGATGTATAAATGCTATAAAAGCCTTCGGCTATCGGGATATCAAAGACAATATTTAAGGCGACAGAAGGCTTCCTAAAATAGAGAAATATCTGCTTTCGATGATATACCAATAAGGGATAGACATATCAAGTTTGCTGCCTGCATAATATTACCGATTCATATTCTAATTTAACCTCTCTTGCCTGATTATGATGTTTACAAGAGTAAAAAGGTAAACAAGATTACTAATAATTACATTTTTGTTTTATCCAGGAGTTAATCCTGCGATCTTACTATGGACATTTACAGTGCTTACATATTACACCTAACAGGTGAATGTTAACCTGTTTAACAATATAAATGATAATAATTAGTTTCAAAATAACAATGTCTAAATTGATTGATATGCCAAATTACACATAAATATATACTTTCACTACTACTAACACTTTAGTTTAATAGATTCTACACTATTATATCTAAACAGATTCTATTCTATTGTGCCTAAAGGTGCACAAGACCGTCGACGATGACGGGAAACATATACGAAGATGGCACAGGATGAAAAGCCTTTGCCCACCAGGACATACCGACAAGCTAACAAAATAATATGTTTCTGCTAATCGGACCAATAACTAAAAGAATACTAACTTATCAGTGCAGAAGTGAGTTTGATTATATGTTTGTTACGCTTACACGCCTTAACTATTTGACCAATCGTCATGAAATTTCGCATACATGTTATCAGGAAAACATAGAAGGACATAGGGTAACGTTCATCCAAAAAAGAAACTATTACTAACCTAACCGACATCTATGCGAGCGAAGACGCGAGCAAAATCTAGTAATAAATAAAGTTTAATCAAAAAAAGAATACACAAGGAAAATAGTGTTGCTATTATCAAAGAAACGCAAAATTTTTGCGATCACCAAACATGTATGTGGTCGTACTCGAGCAATTATACAAACTACAAATCCGCGCGGTCAAAGGATTTGTCTTAATTGCTCTTACAGAGAAACATGACGCGATTGATTAAGGCATCTACAAACGACTTCATTCTTCGTAGGATAATCTATTGATAGCCTTTACAGTCTCTTCGCTTTGATAGTGAATGATGTTTGATAGTATGTTTTAATTCATAAACAAAAAAGTAAGTCAATTTTAATTGACTGAAATTAGATAATAAATGAGTAAAAAGACAATCCATGAAGCAGGATTTGAAACTAAGAACTCGGCAGGTATTGTCATATTGCTCGGTGGCGCAGCGATAGTGAATACGACTGCCGCTCTCAGGTTTGATGCCCCGGTCTGGCAGTATTATTGGGTTTTTCTGTCAAGCGGAGTCTAAAACTTTGTTAGGTAAACGGCAAAAGGCTTTCCCCTTTTATGTTGGACATAACAACCAAAGGTGGCAAAACATACCTATTATATATTTTGCCTACTAGTGGGTGCACCCAACTAGTGATACAGCTCTGCTTATCCCTACAGAGATATTACCTCGAGACAGAGTATGTATTTTACGTTGTATATTTTCATAATGATTGTTAAATCACAGTATCTATGAACATTACTTGCCGTGCTTATGCAAGTTGTAGTTTCAGAAGTTTGTCACTGTATTATCAGTATTGTACGGTTAACGTCTTAACGTACACTTAGGTATAATAATATTTACTTTAGCTGATTACGCAAATCGGTCGATTATTCCGTCGCAATAATTAATTTTTATTATTTTTATAGATTTATTTTCTTTTTGTAATTTATTTGGAATCATCAATGTATGTATATACCTAAATTAATACCAAACTGTTAAGAAACCTGAAAGTGGGGCCTGGTACCCATAACACAAGTTAGATCCTACCTTGGGTACCAGTGCTCAATAATTACTGTGTCTTACTTATTTGTGTTTAATAAATTTCATTTCATTTCAATTTCATTCAGTGTGCTCTTTAACTACCTAACGAATTTATTATGTGAGAATCACTCACTTAAGGCTATTTATTAGTCATTAGTCAGTGAGGTTTTAATATTAGGTAAAATGCTGTTAGATACTGGGATTTTCTGTTAAACAATTCTAGGTAATAACACGGAAGACATAAAGAGGAAGAGAAGAACAGAGGCCCCGCTCGACTATGTGTTAATCATACTGTTTATTCGGCATTCTAGAGATACTTGAGATCAATCCTCATACATATCTAATATTACGGAGTCATGTGCGCTATTAGCAGTCACTTACTTACAAATAATACCTTAAGAAATGAACTAGCAACTACTCGAAAAATAATCACCTAAACACTACTTAATGTTGAGTGTTAGTTGAATAATAGTTAACTTACAACAGTGGGCGTAACAACGGCGAGCTTTTAATCAAAGGTTAATTATTGATCAATGACTTGAAAGCTAGCTAAGTATTAGACATCAATCAGAAAAAATCACCTGTAAACATTACTCAACATTGAGTGTCAGTTAAATAGTTAAGTAAGAGCGGCAAGCAATTGATCAATGGTTAATCGTTAATCAAGGACTAGCTAGCTACTAGCTATCAGTTGAGTGGCAACTAAGTATTAGCCAGCTTTATTTTTGTTAGACAATTAATTATTATAATTTGGTCCCCGTGCCTCGTATTCGGACAATTTAAAGCATGTCTGTTACTATTTAAATCAATTAATCTATAGATTTCTTAATGTCAGTTCTCTAGAACTTGATAATATGTTTGGATTCTCTCAGGATTAATTGGATATCGTACAAAGATACTAACAAATAATAGTTTGACCATTTCACATTGGCTATTAAGATACAAGTGGTCGTAATTCTAACTGGCCTTTCGTGATTTATGTTATTTTTTCTACACATTGTCTAGCATTCCGTGTGTTCGTTGTAACGTGTCCATTATTTAGAAATATGATAATTACTTTGGATGTATCATGGCGAAGAAGATGGTTCATAAATTATATAAAATAAAATGGAATTGATGTAATCATGTTTGAAAGTACGGATAGCATAGTAGCCATAAACGGGCAACATGTTAATAAAAGTATTGCATGGGTGCAATTTCTGTATGAAACGCGTATCGTTCTAAAATACGGTGAAAAGTCTAGAAACAATAAGGTTTCCTCATGGTAGTGGGATTATCCCCTATTACGACACCTATTTTATAATTAAATGTATCGAAGCTCATTCACGGAATTATCGCAAGAACCTTGCAACTCGTACATTTTGGGGTATTTCGATCGCACTATAAGCTCTAATTCTAAGTAATTTATTTACCGATTGTGAGCTGATAATATTCGTATCAAAAAATAATGCAAATGTTTTCCTTTTCGGTGCTAAAAGGAAAACCATTATACAAATGCAACTAATGGACTGTATGTCGCATACAGCTAAAAAAGCTAGCATTCAAACCAGGTGCCTATATTCATCCAACAGGAAAAGAGTAATCTCACACTTTGACAACTGCTACAATTCTACCACACTATAACTTGTCTCAAACATTGCCATAAAAAAAATATAATACCAATATTAAGAACATACCAGAGCTGCATATCAATTTAAGTACCTAATTCTTTAGCAAAGTGGTTTGACAGTGTCCCAGCTTCTTTAATATATAGTTTTATGGATTATTCCTGAGCGTACATATCTATAGATACGTGTAGATTATCCAACTCTCATTTTTATAAGGATTATGTATTATTACTATGACGCAAATTTGCATATGTAAGGGTGACTCATATCGTCTGCGCAGGTTCAAAACCAGTATCTATACATCACCGCTCAATAACTCTTGCAACTACTGCCATTTTATCAATTTTATTTATATTATAATTCAATCGAATCACCAAAAATTATTGATGTTCTAACCAAGCCTTACTTTGCCTTAACAGTGTGTGGGTGTCGCGAAATGGGCACTAAATAACACCAACGTTTATACCGTATAACTCTAATTGTAAATCCGTTTGTCAATTAAAACAAACGGAACAGATTGATATCGCGTGCTTCGACCAATTTAGATACGGTATTTGGTCGCTCGTGCCAATTCTGTGAAACCGCACTGTAATGGATGTTTGTACGAAACAATGTGTAAGCAAAAAGTAATGACATAATTGCATTTGTTCGAACATTTTTTGGTCGTTTGTTTTGATAATAGGATACTATGTTTGTCTGTTTTATTTGCGTAAATAACTCTAGTACTAATACATTATTTTTGGTCAATAGTAAGCAAAATAAATCTATTTAAGATTAGGTAACTAAGCTCAACGGATGCCGTCCATAGACGTAAGTGAACAAAACAAAATAGTTATGTTAGGATCGTACCAAGTGGACAATCCATGGTTCCTGTTTGCACTGTTTTATTACAGAGTTCCTAATCCTATGCCCACTGTTGGCTCCTCACCAGTTCAGCTCAAAGATACCATCATATACCTGATGATCATCATTATTATTTGCCTGTTTGTTCTCAGTTTTACATAGACGTAAGCTTTTACATAAATTCACATATCCCGGTATGTCTTATTATATTTTAGATGTATAATTCTCTAGTGTTCAATTGAACTAAAAATCTGTATACTAATTTAAGTTACATAATAGCAATGCTAGCATTTTATGTAAAAGCTTATTTCTATGTTAAACTGAGAAAAAAGCAGGCGAATGGTAATGATTACCAGAACAGTTAATTGTAAATTCGTCACAGGGATTCGATTATGTAACTTTAAACTAAACGATGATCACTGATTAGTAGTTAGACTCCTTTTTCTAATGACGCAGTTCCTTTTCTAAATTTAAACGTTATTGTGTGCTAATGCAAGAATTAAAATTAGTTTTTGTATAATTCTAACTGTTTTGAGTCCAACACACAGTTCGGATTCCTAGAAATGATAAATGAGTCTTTAATTTATTGATTTAATTGATATGAAATGGGAATTATAAACTATGTTTTGCTACTAATGCTGCCCACCGTATGAATATATACCTAAGTATGTATATATTCAAAATATTAGAATATCCATTTAGGTTTATAATTTTTATTGATAGTTGAATAAATAAACGATGTTAATTAAACATGTTTCCTTTTTAGGTATATAAATATTTTCCCATGCAAGAGATCACTATTATTAACCATAAGTTACTCTTTATATTTGATGAGAATTTGTTTATTATGACTAACGGTTATAATGTCATAATCTTGCTCCGAAAATTTGGTTTTATGCTGGCTTTTAAGAAGATTACTCACTTCGTTCAATGTAACGTGATCTTGGATGCATTCAGGCTATCGAGAAACACATAAGTAACTATGTAGCTATATCTACTCACGTTTCTCTCAATAGCTTGGCTCCAAATTATTGTCGAAATATAGTCGTTAATATTATGTATTAGCTCCAATTTTTGTCAGTGATCCTGCATAAATTAATCAAACTTACAAATATCAAATGCAAATCAAATCTGTTCCAGTAAATAAACTCTAATATATGGCCTATTAATACATGTTGTCAAATCAGAGATGCTGATTATACTACCAACCGAATACCAATACCAAAATAACATAAGAAAGTCTTATTCCGCCTAGCTACGACATTTAATCTTCTACCATACAATTAAGTATTCATTAGGATTACTTTTATAAAACATATAATTAGTGTTTTAGAGGTCACCAGCATTAAATAATAATTAAGTAATGTATTTAGGTATACAATAAAGAAGGTCAAACGATGGAGCCAAAAGGCACATGTCCATCTAGCAACTCTATCTCTTCGACTTAGAAGATCACATATGTAGAAATTAAACTGCTATATACGGATTTTATCGCGTTGTTTATTTGACACTTTATTACAAAATTTAGAAAATTAAAAAAAAAAAAATATCAAATAAACAACGCGATAAAAGCCGTATATAGCAGTTTAATTTCAATGAATAATATTCGCGTAAATAGAAGACAATATTATCACATATGTAAATAGAACTTCGCATACAAAAGCCATCACCTGTTTACAACAATTTGTATGGGCAGTTAATACGAATATATTATTGTCTTCATTAAATCTTTTAAGCAAACATTGTTTATCATCATGGGCAGTTTAATTACTTACATTTCGCCTCGATATCCCTTTCTGATTGATTTTTTTATTTAGAGACCAGACGCAAGAATAAATTATGTATTTTTTAATGATAACACCCGAGCGCTTTTTGTTCTTGTGACAATTTTGTCACTATAACCAAACACATGAGCTAATACGCAGTTCCGTTACGTACGACATAGCAATAGATGACATTTATATCCATAATAGGTACCTACTAGATGCTACACTTAGTGACAAAAATGTCACCAGGCGCAGCATCTACAGTCACCTGTGCTATCCTTTAAAACACGCAGTTTATAAAGAAATTTATAAATATTTAGCTGTTATTAAATATTGGTTATAAATAATAACATATACCTACAGAAGTTAGCCTAGTGTACTTAAATTAAACTGCAACACATATCGAATAACAACGTAGCTTAAAACGCAAGTCTTTTTTAACGAAGCTAAATAATCACACCAGTCTCCACACTGCAGTTAAGCTGTATTCAAAGTACTTTGTTTATCACACATACCCAAAAATAGCCATGTTGACAGTGCAGTACAATGTGTAAAGGGTACAAAATCTTACGGGTTCATAAAAAAAAAACTACTGATATAATAATTATACTGAACAGGATTTGTAGTAGTACAATAGTAATAATAATTATTCTTTATTGACACAAATTAACTAGTAAAAACTGTGTTGCTTATTTAAAAGTTAGTACAGATTATTTTATGTCATTAAAATATCATAATAAAAGGTAATATTTTCTAGATTCCAAAAATACAAAACATTAAAAAGGATAGTGAACAAGAACAATACCTTAAACTGTCAAGTCTTAGAATACCAGACATAATTAAAAACAGATTGCGTCTGGCCGCCGGTGTGCCCCTACGACTCAATAGTCTTAGGTACAGAATTATAAATATTCTTTTTTAAAGATACGATGTTATTCAATTCGTGTGCTAAAATAGTAGTGGGTAGTTAGTTACCTGTGGGTGTGGGCGATGGGGATGGCGCGGTGGTTCGCGGGGCTCCGGCGCGCGCGCCGTGCTCATGCCTTAGCGCCGCCGGCGCATGCCCCACACGGCACCGCCGCCGCTCTGCGCACAGAGAGATGCCACTTTAGGATAACATCTCCGTTCATTAATTCGAAGCTTTTTAATTAACGAAAAATAGCTATCTTAAAAGTGGTTTGTGTTATAGCATGTATGGATGCAAATAATTATTGGTTTGGGTATTTAGGTACTTAATTGAATTATTTTTCTTTATGTCATATATTAGGTATTTTACTTAATGTGATGCAATGATAATTATTGGCCTTGAAATAATTATGAATATAATAGAATTTATATAGTTCTCATTTTTATATATTAATTTAGCCATATTATTATTTACATCGTACACGCGTTAATGCAGGTGGCCTACCAGTGATGACTCCGCTTTCAATTTATTTTAATTGGCTTACTTATCTTTGTTCTTAATCAAAAACATCAGCAAATATACATAAACGCATATTGATATGTTAGTTCAAAAGTTAGACTAGAATATATTTTCTATTACGTCATGAATAGACACGTTACTCTCTAGAATATGACCACCTTATTAATTGTCTATTCTCACAACCAACTCCTTAAAAACTTCTTTAATTCTCCGAACACTATAACCAACAACTTACATAACGAAAACACACAATACGAAAGATAAAAAAAGTAGAAAATACTATCAAGTGTGTATAAAAATCAATAATTTATATGTAAATCATGTATTAGCCAATTCTTTAGCTTTTAAAACGCATAAATTTGTCCGATCGCCTATAAAACTCATATACGTATGGCACGTGATGGTGGCTAAATTAAACTTTCTCGCGTAGACGCACCCATTGCTAACTTTAATAAAAGAAAGCAAACATTAGATATATGTAGGAAATAATTTATTGAACGTAATTCATTTAGGCGCGAGGTGGGATTCCCAGTTTTCGGACGTCGAGAGTTCGCAACACAATAGACGTACTTTCGAAGCTCGTTTTGTTTGTATACGTTTAGGGCTTTTATATGTATACATCTGTAGTTGTTTGAAAACTGGTAAAATGTCTATAGTTCTATACTCCATTTGGTTAGATATTTAATTAAAGGTAAACAATCTTGATGTCTTTTTATCCAAAAACTCAGTTTAAAAATAAAATGCTGCTAAAGATCAATGTGAATACAACAATAACGATTACTAAATCAATTGAACTGTTAGTTTAAGCAGTAGTTTATTTGTTTAATATGTGTTTTTGTAAAAAGTCACATCAAGATTCTTTACCTTTAGATAAGTACCTAACCAAATGGAGTATAGTTTCTTTTTTATTAAATACGTAACACGGTCGTGTATTTATTTACTCTATATTATGTGACTTTTTGACTAATAATAAACGGACTGAATAAATACTTCTAAAATAAGTCACGAAACGAATAATTTTAAATCTTTTATAAACCGCCTAAAAATGATATACATTGACGTAACGCCTGCGGGAAGGCAGACGCATTATTGCATTCACATTTTGCCAAATGCATTTATGTACATTCTCAAACTCAGTACTGCTATGAATTGAATTGCTGCAGAAGCACTACCTGGTTTCGAAGCTGAAACATCACAATCGTCTGTAAACATAAGCATAAATTTATGCCATAGGATAAACGAGGCAGTCATACACATAATTGATTACTATAGTAATTCAATTATTTATCATTCAGAATTTGACACAGAACCGTACTGTAATATTCATTTTATAATGTAACTTTAACAAAGTAAACTAAAATAATCTCCTTATAAGTATTGGCCGAAAACTAACAGCATGTACCCTAATACCGCGTATAGTGCGCCCGCGCATAGCGTCAGCCGACAAACCGGGGACAGAGGTCATACTTCGATGTGTCATTATACGTTTATGTATATCTGTTATTCTTCGAAAGTTGTTTCTCCACCCATCTCATTTGTCGTCTAGGGTCGAGACGCATGTATTTCGGTATTCACGTGATTAATGTCGCGCGATTAAAACGATAGGACCATCTGTAAGGCCCTTGCCCTCACGAGAAAAATGTCTATAGTCAATTTAGAGTATTTCCGGGTGTCGAGGTCAATTTACGCGATGACCTTGTATAAATAATTTTGTTTCAATATTGGGCACGAGTAAAATTAAATTATCCAAAATTCGTTTTTATATACCTATGCTTACATAATTTCGTAGTCTAAGTTAGCTACCATATTTATCTAAGCTCAAATATACACCAGGTTTTTGATAGGCTAATTTACGATGTAATAAATCAAACTCGTGACAAGTGATTTGATTAGCTGTTACTAATTCAGTCAGCTAATCCTAGAACAAAGGGGTGGTTTTTTAGTATGATAAAATTTTACTCTGCCTTATTGCAACTACCAATAAAGGGGCATGGCCTGAAGAATTTATGTCTGTAAAAAAGCTTTACTGTGAGATAGACTATAAAGGCAAGGTGCTGCTTATATCTGTAGTACCTACTGGTATTTAAAAAGTTTTTCCTTTGAATAAAGCGGGCCACAAATGCGATCGATAACTACTTCTATAATTGATCAAATATAAGTATTCGTGTATGACAGTTACTGCCTTTCACAAAATCCCCACCAAATTTCTAGGAAATATTTAGACCATTCTGTTACTTACAGCTTATGAGGAAAATACTAACAAATTATCTTAAATATCACAAAGCACTCTTAGACGACTTTGTTTTTAAATATGTTCTATATATGAGTAAGTATATACTCATAAATAACGATGGTTAATTAAGAAATCATTAGATTTTCTTTCAAACTGCTGCAAAATAAACAAACTAATTTTATAAAACTAATTCAGTAGTTATAGTTCCGTATTAAAACAAGAAACCTTAATGCTCATCAACAGGTCATCCGCGTACGTGATGTCTTGATAGCGGTACGAAGTATCAAGTTTATATTTCCACGAATACTACGCCACAGCCATCAAAACAAATAACAAAACAAACCTAACAGCAGCCTAATATGCTGTATACAAAAATACCACCCAAACGAATTCGAAATTAAAAACCCATCGATTCTATTATTAAATATTCAAAATGATCGTTCTATTTTCAAATCCTTCCTTTTCACACCCGCTGAGAGCTTTCAACTGTCACTATGACAGCTTCTGTCGACCAGTTACCGGAGACCTTCCCCACCCTGCACCGCGCTGATTAAATAAGGCGATGTGAGGTAGAGAGAGTTTTCAAAGGGGTCTTACTAAGCTGGTTGTGTTTGCGCTACTGCAACGCCTCCCGCAGGCTTTTATGTAAATTGGTCAAGGCTGCACAAACGTTTCAAAATAGACACTCTTAAAGGTGAGTAATTAATTCAGTGTAAAATTTACTGATTATTCTAGCAAGAAACATCTAATCTATACGTCAAATATACACTATATACGCACACAAATACATAATTACAACGTAACATACACAATTATTGATATACAACATTAATTTTAACTGCCTATCTCAAATACCACTTTAAAACAAAATAAGGCAAAATACGGCCTAATAACCTAAATCCATTTATAGATAATTAACTAGACACAAAGAAATGGGTTAAAATATATTGGGTACTACACACGACATTATTTTCTTATATTTTAGCTACATTACATATCTAAAAGGTATTGGTATACAATTATATACCCTAAAATAAAAAATATAAGAATAATAAGAATAAAAACACATATGGCGCAAAGCGGTTCTGCTTTGAGCATGCGCGGCAGTAGCCTCCCTGTAATTGTATTAATATCTTTTCTTGGGTGTTATTTAAGCCTTATGTCACTACATAATACACACTATAAGGGTTAAGTTATAATACTACCATAATCACTACCGGCTACTGTCACAAAAATACCTTTTGGCTGGTTTTTCAATGCCTGAACCGCTTGCAACAATTTTCATGGAAAGCACTGAAAAGGCTGGCAGGAAGAATGTTTGTAGACTGTGGATTCGAAATTTAAAGCTCAGGTATCGCTTACAAGGTCTCAAAACTGACGCATTACAAAAAAATATGGATCGAAGTACCCTCGGGTACAAACTGTCAAAATACTCACACAACACACAATGTTACGACAAGTTTGCACTGACAAGAACCACTATGTACTACAGATGTACACTGAGTCAACTACACGTATGATAAGTCATAAGATGCACTTTTCTAATGAATTTTCACAGTTTTCAGGGAGGCCTGAAGGCTGCAGAGCCGTATCACAGTGACATTTGTCATGTGCGGCTCGCGTTCGGAAATCTTCGGCAACGTTCGGCTGCGACCGTATTGGCTCGAGAGCGATCGGCTTTTTCCGTGGAGTGTCGGGACGGTCGGGCCGTATTGATCGGGAATTATCGGCCGGCGCCCGGCGGCCGGTCGCCGGTGGCGCCCCCGCTTGGCGCTAATGAAAGCTGATGGCCATCCATTATTTAGCAGCCTCCGAGACCGTGCGGTACGCGAAAATTAATGGCGAATTTATTGATTTATTGCAAGCGAAATTAAAGATTGATTGGCTAAGTGAGTTTGCTGGCCGATAACAATTAATCTGTTTCTATCTGAATAGTTGTCACTGTTAGCAATACGTTTGTTGATACAGAAACGTTGTATCACTAGTCCATTGTGGAAATGAAATATACGCATAATGTAATTAAGGGTTCCTAAATTGACTCATAAAACAAATGCACAACTGTGTTTATATATCTCTGATTTACGTGAAATTAGCGAAGTATCTGGTATATTTATAGCCTAGTATTTATGCCAATGTAAAAGCCTGTATCGGCGGGTTTTAAAGTGTAGATTGTGCATATAGAAAATACACTGCTGTGGCTGCAATTGCATGCAGTTTTGGTGCTTTTAATGTATTTTACTATTTCATACAAATATAAAAATATGATCTCAAAGATCTTTTAATTAAATAACATTCCAGCGCTTCTTATTTAATATTCTCCGTCACCTGAGTGTTAGATTAAGCGGTTTGAGGGTGCCTTCACTCCTTTCTATTTTTATTGTATTAAGTATATTATGGTCAACTATATTTAATTTTTACCTCACAAAAAGTTTTTGATTTTTGATCATTTACTATCTGGGAAATTGTATTTAGAAAACATTTTATGAGGTTAATAATAATTTTAAAAAATTATACTTCATGAAAAATATATTCATAATAAAAATGATATTATATAAATATTTTTTTTATTATAATTATATTTTGCATGTCGTTTTGATAATTTGCTATGGGGTTAGTCAGTGGTGGTCAAATTATAGAGTAAAGAGAATTTCTATTCACAATATCAATAATGTACTTCTAACTTTAACGTGTAAACAAAACAATTTGTTATAATATAATTTCTGTTCTTTTGACGTCACGCTGTTGCTGCTCATGGTAGTCCTTCAGAGATCTTGAATAATTGTAATCCAATGCAGAGGTGACCATCTAATTTTATTGAACTCACGACTTATAAAAGCTATAAATAGCATGTGGATAAATATAAAAATAAAATGAAATACCTATGTAACGTATTAAAGATACAATTAGTAGTAGTAGAAGAATATATTTTAGTAGATAAATACTTCTACTAAATATTACTAAGAGGATCACTCGTGTATTATGCACCCTTAAAAAATCTCTGCCACAGAACCTCAGACTACTGATCTACCTCATGAATATACAACATTCCCAATATAAGCAAGCCTCTTGACTACAGTAATATAACATGCTAACTAATCTTATCTTATCTTATCTTATCTTGTTACGGGGGCCAGTCAGTGCAGACCGGCGACACTTCGACCCAGTGGGATCTTTTGTGTCGGCCCCGAGATCTATACCTTAGCTATCTCCCTATGAATGTACTGCATCAATCGCAGCGTACACTTCAGAGGGAGAAGCCTGAAGTCCTTAGGGCTCGGATATGCCAACCCCATCAGACCCATCCTTAGTCCAGCCAACGCGTCACATTCACACAGTAGGTGTAATATGGACTCGTCCCGCTCACCACAGGCTCTGCAAATCAAATTGTTTGTCAAACTCAATCTGCACAGGAAGTCATTGGTGCCAAAGTGACCAGTAAACGCTCCTGTGAGCAGGCGTATTTGGCCCTTGTTGTACCCGCAGAACTTCCGGGTGAAGCCCGTGGCTCTGTTTGCAATGAATTTCTTGGAGTGTTCCAGACCCCTAAGGGCCATCCACTCCCGCCTGTGTTTATCATTGCCATGTGCATTCATAGCTGCCTTGACGGTACTCTCAGAGAGTCCTACAAATGGCTCGGGGCCAACAAATAGTTGCTCCGAGCCCTTCCTGGCCAATTCGTCAGCCTCCTCATTACCCTGCACACCTGCATGCCCCGGAACCCACACAAGCCTGACTGTGTTTTTCCTGCCAAGTTTGTTAAGGGCTTTAACACAGTTCAGGACTAGTCCGGAATCCACCCTACAGGAGTTCAGAGCCTTAAGAGCAGCTTGACTGTCACTGAGAATATAAACAGTCTTGTCAGTGACATTTTTGTTGATATTCTCCTGCGCGCAGGCTATTATAGCATAGGTTTCCGCCTGGAAGACCGTTGTATATTTGCCCATGCTTTGGCTCACCTTACAGTCGTTGGCATAAATACCAGCGCCTGATCCTGATTCCATTTTGGAACCATCGGTGTACCAGATGAGACAACCCTTGTTAGGGGATTGTAGACCTTGTCTCCATTCCTCCCTTGTGGGGACCTTTATTGTAAAATTCTTTTTGAATATGTGCATTGGTTGCATTTTGTCGCATCCCATGCTCATAATCACTTTGAGATCCTTTGAAATCTCCAGTTTTGTGTGTCGAGTTACCGGCATGTTGACGCTCCACAGCCCATGCACAGACAGTCTATGTAGCGCCTTCAACGCCTCCAACTCCACAACAATGTGTAGCGGCGTTAGGTCTAGCAGGATCTCTAACGCAGCCGTTGGCGTAGACGGGAACGCCCCTGTTATAGCCATGCAGGCCAATCGCTGCACCTTAGACAGCGCTTTCCTGCATGTTGCTAGTTTAGTTCTTGGCCACCAGACAATGCTTCCATATGTGAGTATGGGTCTTATCATTATCGTGTATAGCCACTTGATGACCTTGGGCTTCAGGCCCCAGGTCTTCCCATAAGTAGAACGAATCATGCCGAAGACCCGCTGGGCCTTCACTATGGCTTTGTCTACATGAGGTTTCCACGTTAGCGTGCTATCCAGGGTCATGCCTAGATACTTCACCTCCGTGGACCATTTTAGCTGTGTACCATACATGGATAGAGTTTCCAACCCTGTCAGATCCCTCTTCCTAGTAAACGGCACAACAGTAGTTTTCCCTGGGTTGATCGATAAATGGTTGCTACTGCACCATTTTTCTACCATAGTCAGGGCCCTCTGCATGAGACTGGATACTGTGCTCGGAAATTTTCCATTGACGAGTATCACCAAGTCATCCGCATATCCGACCGTTAAGTACGGACCTTTGTTGAGTTGTTCTAAGAGTGAATTAACCACCAAGCACCATAAGAGTGGTGAGAGTACTCCACCCTGAGGGCAGCCTTTGGTGGTCGTTGCAATCATTTCATCCCCTAACAACTCAGACCTAATAATTCTTCCCCTGAGCATACAATCGATCCACTTGCAAATGGTTGGCTCTATGCCGTGATTTGCCGATGCCACACTAATGGCATCAAAGGTGGTCCGATCGAAAGCTCCCTCAATATCCAGGAATGCAGCAATGCATAATTCCCGGTTATCTAATGCATGTTCTGCCTTGTTTACCACAAAATGCAGTGCCGTCTCAGTGGATTTGCCCGACTGGTAAGCACATTGTAGCCCGTGGAGGGGGAATTTCCCTAATGCTCCCTCCCTGACATGTCTATCTACTAACTTCTCCAGGGCTTTCAGGAAGAACGACTCAAGACTGATAGGTCGGTATGCCTTGGCTTCCTCGTAGTCAGCTTTGCCTGGTTTCGGTATGTAGATGACTTTAACTCGCCTCCATATCTTTGGAATATATCCAAAAGCTATGCAGGCTCTGTATAGTCTGCACAAATGCGGAACCAAGAGTGCAGCTCCCTGTTGTAGGATAATGGGGTAAACCATGTCTGGACCAGGTGACTTGAATGGTTGAAAACCATTTAAAGCCCATCCGATCTTCCCTTCATCCACTACCTTCCTTGCAGTGTCCCAATCTGCTTTGGTTGTACGGTAGCTTAGTTCAACCAGGCTGATCGGGTCCTCCTGCTCCTTTTCTATTATCTTACAGTCTGGAAAGTGTGTGTTTAGCATAATTGCTAGTGTCTCCTTACCAGACCCGGTTCGCTGCCCATTGTTATCTTTAATGGATGTCAATGGGTGTGCTCTGACAGTCAAGATTGCTTTGGAGAGTCTCATTCCTTCAGGAATAGTACTAATGTTTTCACAGTGGGCTCTCCAAGCCTTCCGTTTGGCTTTTCGCACAGCTTTGTTGTAGTTGGTCAAGCAGCGAGCGTAACCACTATAGTCCCTGCTGGTCCTAGCATTGTTGAACGCTCGCCTGGCTTCTGACCTCAGCTTGACCAACTCTGGCGTCCACCACGGTACCCTCTTGGGCCTAAGTTCCTTTTCAGGACAGTTACTAGTCCAGGCCGTATTCACTGTCTGGACCAATTTGTCGGCTGTAAACTCTATATCTAGTATAGAATTAAGCTTACCCTTAGAATCCTCCAGATCTATTCTGAGGTCACTCCTAAAGGAGTTCCAGTCAGTGTTCCTAGGATTCCTTCTACGTGCTGTAGGAGCTGGAACCAGCGTCCTGTACTTAAAGCATATGTAATTATGATCTGACAAGGTTATCTCGTCAGACACATGCCACTCGACAATCTTAGTGCTAGCCCTGTTGGTAGCTAACGTGATGTCAATTACCTCCGCTCGCCTACAGTTAACGAACGTTGGCCTGTTTCCCTTATTTAGAATTTGTAAAGAGGTACTTACCACATATTCCAGTAGCTTCTCCCCTCTTACATTCACATCCGTGCTCCCCCAGACTGTGTGGTGTGCGTTGGCATCGCACCCCAGGATCATGTCCAGGTTCTCCCGGCTGCCATATTCAACAAGGTCCTTTATCTGTCTAGATACAGTTTCCTTGTCCGTATAGTCGAGGTATGCAGAGGTCAGGATTACAGTATCCCGCCCTCCGCTCCCTCGCACATCGATCTTAACTGTCGTAAGATCCCTAGAACAGAAATTGTATAAAGGCATTGCATTTATGCCATTTCTGACATACACACATGTCCTTATATCATTAGTGGAACAGTTGTGAAAAATAACACCTCCCGTCCCACCCAAACCTCTAATCCTTCCCTCTTTAACATAAGGTTCCTGGATCAGGGCAATATCATATTCCTTCATCCGCAGGTGGCGAGCCAAAACGGCCATCGCCCCGATGCAGTGATGAAGGTTTATCTGTACGCACCTTAGTCCTGCCATTTGGTCTGCCTACATGGTGTCGTCAATTGTGGCAGGCACTACTGGCCGCTCTCCCTCACTCCCTTCCTCCATCAGCGCCTCCGCAGCCTCCGGCGACGACAAATCAAGACAGTCAATGTGTCCGATTATGTCGTCGGTCTTCGGAGACGTGCATGGCGACGATGAGTAGAGAGCCGTATCTGGTTCATGCACCACTGGGTTCACGGGCTCCTCCCCGTCCCCCACCTGTGGCTCTTGTGTCGCAGCTGGGGCCCCCTCCCCCACGCCGGCATCCGCTGACACCTTCTGCACGTTCAAGTCCTCAAGGATTTTGAACGTGCTTTTGTCCATGCCAGCATGGAGACAGAAGCCGCCTGCCTTGATCACCGCAGCCGACACTCTGTCCACCAGGACGATGCGCCTGGTGTGCGTCTCTTCAACCTGCGTGCCCAGCACCTTCCACTCGCAGGTCCTCAGAGAGGGATTGAGGCGCTGCAGCATGGTCAGCACCCTGGAGGCATCTAGGCACCAGGTATTCCTGGTCTTCCAGGCCATCTTTATTGGCCTTGGAAGCTCCTTGGCGCTGACCACTCTGAGCTTCATGTTTCCAACGGTTTTGCCGTTGAGGACGCGAAGCCACTCTGCGGCTCTCTCACCCTCACAAGTCAGGTGCAGAGCTCCTCCAAGCAGTGCACCAACACTAATGGCCGGTAGAGGATCCGGCGTGGCCTCTAGCTCGTCCCAAATGGCCACCCTTACAAGTTCCACCTGTTTTGCATCAAGCAGAACGTCAGGGAAGCTGTCGGCAACAACGGCCATTTTCACCCCCGTCAGCGCCTCCCTGTAGGAGTCGCCTTGGGTCTTGGCTCGTTTGGTTGCACCTGCCTGAGCAACGGTATCGTCGCTGGCTTCCCTGACCCTTTTAGAATTGGCTGCATCGGGTGCCAGTGCCACCTGCCGCTGCAGCTCACGCCGCTTACGGTTGGCACACCCGCTGCGCCTCTTCCTGCCCCGGGTATGGTCAGCAGAGTGTGCAGCAGAGTTTGGCTCCCCCTTGGGGTGCTAACTAATAATATTGTATTAATGTGAGTTTGTTTGTTACGCTTTTACGCCTTAACTTCTTGACCGATCATCATGAAATTTCGCATATAAGTTGTCAGGGTACGGAAAAGGACATAGAGTACCTTTCTTCCAGGAAAAAGGTCTATGGCCGAAGCATTGTAAATCGATATAACCTACATTTAAGCGAGCGGAGACGTAGGCAAAATCTAGTAAGAATATTTATTAGCTCAGGATTCAGTGAGAAGGTGGAACGGCAAAGCATCAACGCTCTATAAAAAAAAATCCATTATCTTTTCAAATTAGATGCCATTTATTGTTATGGATATTTTTATTATTACGAGATCAAAACAATAAACGAACTGCACCGATAAATAAAATAAAAACGACATCGTTTTGAATGTGAAAATCACCAAAACAGGAAAAATTAGTGGTTTTACATAATCGTTGTCGATGCAAAACATTTGTTATTGTTTGTGAGCCAACACTACTCCGTCGACGATACAAATGTTTGTTTGAGCGGGAACCGAAGTGCAAATTATGGAGCACGGGTAATGAGGAAAATTATCACTCAAAGCACTGTGCCATTTTATTTAACAACACAACTTTATGTCCGTGTTAAGTTATAAATTAATATGTTTGGCTTTATTTAGGTCCGATCAAGCCGTTAGGATTATAACAGACTTTAATTCCATTAGTCCAATATAATAGGTAACCTCGTCCCTCAACCAAGTGCATAGTTACGTTATTGGCCTATTTTATTAAGATAGAAATCTTAGTGACATCTAATATATACAATCGTAAACAAAATCACTTCTATCTTGAAACTTTTTATTAATATTAAAGTCAACGATTGTTCATCACTACCGCTCTCTGTCAAAATGGTGAACATCAAAATGAGAGTTATCTTTTGGCGGTGGTGCTCAGTTCTGTAGCACTATAGATGTCCGTGTATAAAAATAGCCTACAAATCCCTTATATACACGCTAATGCAGTCTGTATAAATATGGTCCCACTTCTTGGTTAAGACAATGTTGATTTGGACATAAAAGTCAAGTTTTCAATCGATTTATCTCGCTCAATCTTACTCTAAGTACGAACGCGATAACGTTATTACCCCTAAAGCCGAATGCATGATAGATATTAGCCTCAATCGAAATAATTATTAATTTTATTGCCTAAAATATGGATATTTTTAAACAATCAGTTAATACCTATATATTATCATATGGTTTTTTCAGAATACCTAAACATTGCTTATTTGCACTTCAAAGATACTTAGACGACAACCACTTTATTGGTGATATAGATGACAAACAAAACGCCTGGGTGTGTAAAAGTATAATCAATATAGACTGGTCATTGAAATTAAACTACTATATACGGATTTTATCGCGTTGTTTATTTGACACTTTATTACATAATTTTGAAAACTGTTACACCACTACTACTATTAAACTTTACTTATTTTTAAGCTAATTAAATTATTATTAAAACTATTTAGATTAATTTAATTTTACACTTTCCCCGACTTTTCGGATGCTTTTCAGCAGCCATGGTCACGGGGAGACTAAGATAGACTGCGATAAAATCCAAACAAAGCTGTTTACGTAAACTTAAGACAGTACTTATAGTAACTATTTCCTCAAAGAACCCATCATGGCTAAGAATTCAACCATCAATATAAACGGATTTTTGTTAAATTGATAATTAATTAAACTAATTAAAAGTTTCTCCCCTAAGATTCAATCAGACGGTATCAACGCGAAAAACGCAAGGGAATTAAGGGATCGAGAACATTCATATTCAATTTTCCCTTTTGTGAAAGGATGTCTGGCCAAATACATGCTGACTGCCTACTGACTGAGCCCAGCTATTAAAATTTTCAGTTCATGAAAAAAAAACATTGACAACCGCATACGTCAGGATAATAATTCCTTTTTTTAAGAAGCCCCAACTCATGATATCTGTATCGCAGAAGCTTTACAAACATTGTAATAACGAACACAATGGTTGGGTGAACATCCAGACTTGTAGCAACTGTCTGTGTAACGTACTTTCATAGCTATGAAAGTACGTTGCACAGCTGTGCAGGGAGCATAACTAGGCTCATTGGTAAGAACATTTAAGTATCTGTGGTATGGGTATTACTTTTAATTAATAGTGTAATAGGGTTTAATTTTGACTTCCTAGATATCAAATGTCACGATAACAAACAGAAGATGTGTTTGCTGGTTTGTCCTTCTTTAACACAACAACGGCACATGAAATCGGCATGTTTATGCATAGACAGTGTAAAGGCTAGTCTTTCGAACCAACTACCTCTATTCCAACTTCTGGACAAAAAGAAGCATAATTATGTCACAACATAAGTTACGGTTTGCTTCCAAATGATGCATCGTACCTTCGGGATATGTACATATGTGTATCTTCATAACCATAGGAGCGAAGGCGCGTGTAAAAACTAGTAATGCAATCGTACAAATAAATCAGAAATCGGATGCCTTGGGCTGCTGGATTTTATTTGATTTCGTTTTATTACGTTTGCAGACACTACACCAGATGGCGCTGTATTTTTATTCCTGGTATTATTTTTTAGGGAGTAAAGGTGGCAAACAGCATATGGTCGCCTATTGGTAAGCAGTTACATTGACTGCACGGCGTAGTAGTTTAAGTGCTCTTCTCGCCGCTGTCACTGCGCCAAGTGTTCGAATCCTACACGGAACAACATTTTTTATGATCCACATACGGTTGTTCCGAGTGAGAATGTTCTTTGTGTCCGTTGTTCGAATGTTTGTAAAAAGAGGTGCACCAACTGTATTAAAAAAAGAACATGATATTATGACTGTCACGTCAACAGTAGCACCTCTAACATGCAAACCCTGCAATAAAAGGGTTATTGCGCTGCCAGCGGGACAAAACTGGTAGACTGGCAGTACCTGCTGTCAATTATAATGTCCCCCAAGGACTAATTCTGGTCATAGTGGCTAATCTTATCAGAGACTAGCCATCTTCCGGGCGATATTACAGCGTATAACTCGGAGCCGCAATCACAAGTGCCTTTTATTCCCCTACTCTCAAAGTCCGACAGAACAATATTTCGACATAGGGAAAGAAAGATCAAGCTTCTACCTTTCTTGCAATACATTTTTGCATATCAGACTTTCGGTAGTTTTGCTCAGAAGTACTTTTGAAATTACTATAAACTTGCTTACTGATTTACGTTGAAAAACATTGACATTGTTGTGATCTCAGCGATATCAATGTTTTTTAGTATTTCCGAGTACCCTCCAACTTAGCTATCGTGTATAAGTAGTACGGGTGGAATTCAAAGTAATTCGAACCGGCAAACGCCCAAACAAATCAGGACGTATCATCAATCTCCTCAGAGTTCGCTACTTGGATGTAGTTAATTCATGTCCATGTACACTTTTTTAGAAGTTACTTATAGTATCCACAAGAATTCGAAATTGAGCTACCTAAAATGGATTTAATTTTACGATTATTGTTTAAGGAAGATTTTTTGCCCTCGTGTCAAGTTATCAAATACAGTTTATCGTGATGAAATTGCAAATATTCAAATCGGCAAATGTTCAGTTTTAATATACGCGAGTAGAAAGTAATAATAATATCTTTATTAATATAAAAATAGGTACAGTTTGTCTATCTTATTGTAACATGAAATGGACAATGCTAGAATTTATACGAAACTGATAGAGTAAAACGATGGTGTCTGATCTAGTAAGAACTGAGTGACAGACACCATAAAAGCAAACGTATATTATACTCTAGTTTTAAAAATAGAGTACATTTTATTTAATGAATATAAAACAATAACATTTCTCAATCCCATTTCACAGATGAGTCAACAAGCACCATTTAAAAACAATTCAATAATCAACACAAAAAACACAAGACCAAAAAATCGACTAATCCCATCCCTAGCGTAGGTATGTACCGTTGCGTTATCGATGAGTTAGCGCTACGCCGATGTCGGCGGGCAGATCGAGTGCACTTGTTTTTCACTGTCTGTGGGGCTAATTGCGCCATTTTTCATTTGCGGCCCTTCCGCACCCCCCTTCGCCCTGTGGGAGGAGGGAGGCGCCCACCCCGTGACCAGACTTGGCTATTCTTGGATTGGGCAGTGTGTTTACTAAATGAGTATGCGTGCAGAAAAAGGACTTGAATGGTTAAGGTTGGATGGTTAGTGATAATGAGAATAACAATTTTAAAAGAGGTCTTACTGTTTGTTGGAGATTATAGGGGTTTATAAGAGACTGGGAATTAAAGTTTTTATTCACATGTTTGTATTAAGCTTATTCAAGAAGAATTTAAAAAATCACTATTGTTGCACATATTAAATAATGTACCTAATAGAACGTGATGTGAATGAATGAATAGTTTTATATTTTCCTTCTAAGATACGGCGTCCTCGGTGTGCGAGCCCGTCTTCCACTTCACCCGTATTGATCTATACTTAATACTTGAATATATAGTAAAGAGAAAATTTTGTATGAATGAATTTAAAAACTACAAAACCGATTTAAAAAATTCTGTCACCATTTGTTATTTATAAGTGGCAAAATTACGACATCTTATATTTGTTTTATTGTAATTATTGTAGGCATATAGTCATATAGTCATAATATACACTATTGTAGTCAAATCAGCGGATCAAGATAAACATTTGTGCTAGTATCCACGTCAATAGTGTATCTAATAAATGAGATTCAAACATAAACAGTAAGGTGGCGAAGAAGCATATATGTATATAGCAAGCCTGAATGGATATGGATGGATACTTGTAAGACCAAAATAACTCACAGCACTGTCAGCTTAAGGTATACATATACTACCGTGGTGCTGATAATTTTCATACTATCCTTTCTAATATTATAAATATGAATGTGAGTTTGTTTGTTTGTTACGCATTCACGCCTTAACTACTAAAGATCATCATGAAATTTTGTATACACGTTCTCAGGGATATATAAAATAACTGTTTCCGAGGAGTAGAAATTTAGTGACGAACTCGAAAGTAACGCGAACGAAACCGCGGGTAACATCTAGCCATCTGTATGGTAAAGGTCTTCCTAGCAAGCGTTTTCCTTAAAACTAAACCTTATCTATAGATGATAAAAGAACGCTTCTTTTATAATTATTTAGGTTTTCACCAATGATGATGAATTACCATTTTGTATGAAAATATCGATAGCGTTGTTTTTTATACAATATATTTAATTATTATTTTAATGGCAATTTCGAACTATTTATAGTTACTTGACTTTAGAACAAGTATGGTTTATCTTATTAAGATATTATTTAATAAGATTGCGCCGAGCGAAATGTGCCTAAACAAATGGTCACAGTTAAGTGAATAAAATCAACAATTTTTGTTTAATACAAATATAAAATATACATTTACCATAACAATGAATGTGCTTAAAATAAAGCCGTGTAAAAAACTTAAAATAATTAATATTTTCGACTACAAAATTACGTAAATTATAACAGTAGAAATCTATACTATTTTTCAGCTTAAACGAAACATTAATAGTTATATTACAATTTGTCCGTCCCAAATATTTAAGTTATTGGTTGACAATAAAGATACATATTTATCAAAAAAGCACTTCAAATCCTCCATACAATTTTACTATGGCGGCCGCGCGCCGATTTGAATATGCGCCGCACGAACTCTGTGATTATCTGTCTTACGCTCGGCGCAGTCTTAAAAACAGCAACCGAATCGGATAATTAATTCTTTTGAATTGATGTAACATAACTAGGAAATCATATCCTAACTTTTAAAATAATTAACGATTATTAAATACAAGTTATTAGCAAAATGTAAAACCATTTTTCAAAATTAAAATTATTTATTAAATAACCCATGTATTGTTCATAGACATTACAAAATTAAACGTTAATTTCGTAACAAAAGACTTTATCACTTTCTTAATAGGTAAGTAACAAGCGTGAAAACTTTAATTAATAAGCTTAATTAGCAAGCGAAACAATATAAATTCTGTTAATAGAATAGGCGTCGCTTCTATGCAAGATTCGGCAGTAATAAATTCATTAGGCATCAGTAGTTCTAATTATTTTTAATCTTATTTTAAGCTGATAAGGCTATTTATTACAAGCTCAAATCTGCCGTCCCCTAACCAAAAAGACGTTACGAGACTATATACGTTCTTTTGCACTTAACGTATTTTTAGTTTATATATTATAGGTATGTAACGGGTATCAACGCGATCATGCATTTTTTGCATGCATCATGCACATTTTAATGCTTGACGTTTCGACCAGGTTACACCGGCCGTGGTCACAAGCTGACTGACTGACTGTCTTTTTAGTTAGTAGACGGCAGAAAGTTTAAATTACTTTCGTAACGTGTAATACCTTATTGCAACTAACTGTACATTTTCTAATGGACAATGATACCATCATCAACAGGGTGAAAGATAAAATAAATAATAAATAAACCTAATTAGCGTCGTACACAACAAAAATGAGCGGCGACAAATTTATTGACAAAAATTTCTTTCCGCGATTCACAGATAACCGACTAATAAGTTAATAATATGTAAATTAACCGATGTTAATTATTGTGTCACTCATTTGTGATCAACGGCTGTGATTAGGCAGCCATCTTTATTAAAATATAATCGTTTTCGTAGCTTTCATCACTAGTGAGTTATAATACTGACCTAGTATTATAACTTATATGTTAGAAACACCTAATTATTTTTAATTTGTTCGGCTAAATTTATAACCAATATATCTCCGTTTACTTGTTTTTAAAAAGAAAGCATCCTTGCCGGACGATATTCATATAAGTAATTGAAGATGCTCAGAGCCAAGGATGCGCAATATCTAACAATACATTTGAAATGCATATAATCTATTTCTATAAAAAGCAATTGCCACATGTATGACGGAGTATCGCTTAAGAATGGCTCGACCGATTAGGCTGTTTTTTTTTTGACGTGCTTTTAATTGCCAGTACAAGGTTTATATGAAAGAAAATTTGCGAATAAGCCGCGGAAAATAACGAAAATTTAAAAATGTATTTTCATATGAACAATAAATGGACTGACGTTTAGGTATTATATTCTATCACATACACATAACATCATCTAGCCCAAAGTAATCAGAGCTTATACTATGGGTACTAGACAATGGATAAACATACATATATACTTTTGTTTGTAAATACATACATATTATATATAGAAACATCCAGACCAAGACAAACATCCATGTTTATGCACACAAATGTTTGACTTGTGCGGGAATCGAACCCGCGACCTCAGGTGTGGCAGTCGGTTACACTAATCACTACGCCATCGACCACCATTTAATAACGTGAAATGTAATTTTGTATAGATAGACAAGACAACGACTATCGGGTCAGCTAGTAATATCTAATAATCAGTAGCAGTAAGCAGTTTGCAGTTGCTACAACTGCCTACTGCTGGGTACGGGGCTCTTCTCAGTGTATGAAGGGTTAGGCCATAGTCCGCCACGCTGGCCCACTGCAGGTTGGCAAACTTCACATATCTTCGAGAACATTATGGAGAATTTTCAAACATGCAGGTTTTCTCAAGATGTTTTCCTTCACCTTCCTCGCAAGCAACGCCAATATGTTATACCAGATGTAAGTTTGACTCTTATTCATGTTAATTAAAGATATAAAAAATATTATTTTTAATTTAATAAAGCTTAACTACATATATATACCTACTAAGATTTCGTTTCTGTTAATTATATCTAAACTAAACATAAACATTCCATATAGTCATAACATAAATTAAAATAACGAACACAAAAACACCAATAATAATAATCGGAACAACATATCTTTGAGTCACACAACTTGTCCCGAGTAGAGATTGAACCGAGCTAATGAGACTAGAAAGGCCTATGTCTGGACAAAGACCTTTCCAGTCTCATTAATTCGGTTCGTCTGGTTTCATCCATTGCTGATATTGATGGGATTCAACCCTTGACACTCAAGGTATTGACATATTTACCGCATAGCCTACAAAGCTATCACTTTAAAAAACAAATCCTAAGTAATCCTAACTAATATTATAAATGCGAATGTTCGTTTATTTGATTGTTATACTTTCACGCCTAAACCACTTGACCGATCATCATGAAATTTCGCATACGCGTTGTCAGGGGTACAGAAAAGGACATTATGAGGTAGGTACCTTTCATCCAGAAAAATACTAATCTCGAAGGATAGATAATTCGACATAACCTACATTTATGCGAGCGAAGTCGCGCGCAAAATGTATATCAAAGAGATAAGCAGAAAAATATTACACAAACTTTTAGCCCACTAATATTTTAGAAACCACATTATAAGGCTGCTAGTCCATTAAAGTATACTGGAGCGGAGTGGAGATTTCATGCAATTCTGTTGGTTAATATTTCTCCGTTTCTCGCTCCGCAGCCTCGCTCCGCTTCAATGGAGCAGCAGCCTAAGAAGCGAGCTTATTGACGTCTACGGAACAGAATCTCAGACTCTGTGCAGCTACTGACAATAACGAATTAAATCCTATTACATAAATCTATAGCTGGTAACATAAGAATTATATATTGTAACTAGCTGACCCGCGCAACTTCGTCTGCTTCACATAAGAGAATTTTCCCCGGTTTTGCAACATTTTTCATTGATGCTCCGCTCCTATTTTTCATAGCGTGATGTTATATAGCCTATAACCTTCCTCGATAAATAAGCTATCCAACACTAAAATAATTTTTCAATTCCACCCAGTATTTCATAAGATTAGCGCGTTCAATTAAACAAACAAACAAACTCTTCAGCTTTATAATATTAGTATAGATACATCCTCATTTCGCCAGCTTTAGTTTAAGGTTGTATGTAGGTCTCACAATGGAGTGACAGAAGTCTATCTCTATCTACCTCACCATAAGACCTGCATACGTAAGACTATCAATGTATATATAGATTAAATACCATAAATAACTGAACACTTCATAGTACTCTACAATATGGCGCCCATGATTCCAAGAATTACAGTTAACATTAAGAGCCTAGCTTCTACGAAACTGACACCAGCACCTAATTTATTTATTAAACCTTCAATCCAACCCTGAAAATAGATTGCGACTGCACGGATGACACAGTGATTAAGCACTTGCCTTTAAATTACTTATTTATTAATTTTTATTTATACTACTTATCTACAGTAAGTTTATAATATTGTCTTCTATTTACGCGAATATTATTCATTGAAATTAAACTACTACGGGGAGACTACCCGTGACCATGGCTGCTGAAAAGCAACCGAAACGTCGGGGAAAGTGTAAAATTAAATTAAATCTAAATAGTGTAAATAGTTTTAATAATAATTCAATTAGCTTAAAAATTTGTAATGTTCAATAGTAGTAGTATTGTAACAGTTTTTCAAAATGATGTAATAAAGTGTCAAATAAACAACGCGATAAAATCCGTATATAGTAGTACAGTAAGTATAGTTAGTTTGAGTACAAGAAATTTTATAACTCACGGATCCAAGCGTCACAGGGTGTATTAAAGTTGTGTGAATACGATACAGACCAAGTTACACCAGAGGTCAATTTAATTAAAGTAACGATAACGATCTTCAATTAGAGTTGTTACCAACGTATTACGCTATAGTTCTTAAACATAAGTACGTTTTTACACACCGGCATATTTTGAGCATATCGGCATTTTTTTTTGTCATAATTATATTTTTAAAAAGTAAGTTACCCCACTATAATTAAAAAAAGTCTTTCGAACTCTAAACTACTAAATTCATACAAACACGCTCATAAACTTACTTTTTTTTTAATAAGATAAACGTAAAAATAATAGCTTAGTTATAATTAGTGGTCCAATACAATATTTTAGTTGGACTACAAAGTCGGTACTTCAGAACATGCTTAATAATATTAAAGTAATGTTAATAAAATTTAACAAACCGACGTCGTCATATCGCACCGGATACATATCTCAACGTTTAATGTACTATCTAATTGGTGATACTTGGTGTAGGCGAGGAGACAGCGGCTCTTGATTACATTATGATCTACGTCATAGGCACGCGTAGACGCGGCAGCTACGCGGCTACAAAGCTATCTACGACAAAAAAAAAACTAATGGCCAAGACAGACTTCTCTTCCAAACTTGACTGGATACAACTACCAGCTTTTAGAAGCTCGTATTGCAGCTTAGTTACTTTGTATTGTGCTCCTGCGTTAAGTATGGTGTACAAAGGCGATAGTGATTCTTCTTTTGCAAGGTCCCAATGTGCAATCTTGTACAGGAGACTGTAACATCAGAAGTATCGCTTGAGACACCCTGAAGTTGCAAACATTAGTAGAGGAGTCATTTACCATCAAATTAGTATTATTAAAAGCAATATCGACACAAATCTACACCAACATCACGCTATGACCCTCGGAAGCATAGCAGTCATTTATACACGCGTACTAAACCGAAGAGACAGCTAATTTATCATAAGAAACTGTTGTGGTAATAAAAAACATAATAAAAGAATCATATTATTTTGGCAATTTAAAAATCTCTTTGTTTCCTGCCAATATAATACATCCGCGGTGCGCATCTCCAATCCACACTTCACCAGTAAATTACAGCTACAGGTAATCTATTACATTACCTTGCATATAAGTCTCATCCGGCTAAAGATGAGTCTAATAAAAGCAGTTTAATAGAAAAGAAGAAGAATTACAACAATAACATCTTGCGTATGATAACGTGATATTATACGGCGTCTATCTCCTATCCTACAACAGGGGCCGGTATCGACGCGGTAACTTTCCAATACTGCGCACCGCACTAACGGTTCAATGGACATAATTAGTAACGTACCTGTTTCTTTATATTTCTACATTTTTATGTGTAGACGCGACGGCCGGCGCATAGCGTAAAGCTGGCCGTACGCAAATGCTTTATAAACATTTTAATTATGACCTTTTTACTGCAATGCTGTCGAGCTTTTCGTACTGAATTAAGAGCATCTACTATTTTATGTGCAATTTACTTTTAGTTTTAATTATAGGTGTAGTATATTACGACTATATGGAAATTTAAAATCTTTCCTTTATCTTATGTGAAGCGAAGTTGCGACCCATCCGTTCATAAGTATTATATTTATGGTACAGTCAGCAACATAAGTCAAGCAGACATAGGAAATTTTGAATTGCTGTATGTATCAAAATAATAACAAAGGTCATTTTTACAGCAGTAATAGTTAAATGATAGCTAAATTATTTTCAGAGTAGTAGAGCCTCGCTGATTTCAGCATGAATGGGCCGGCTCGACCGGGGAAGGACTACCCTGTCATAGGATATCGAAGTGAAATAGCAGTATTCCTACTGTTGTGTTTCGTTCGGTGACTGAGAGTGCCGGAGGCCCAATCACCCTCTTTCCCCCTTCCCACTTCCTATCCTAAAGGGTCGGCAACGCGCAAGTGATGCCTCTGGTGTTGTAGCGTCCATAGGCTACGGTGACCACTTACCATCAGGTGGGCTGTATGCTTGTGTGTCACATAAATATAATTAAAAAAAAGAAATTAAACATATATCAAAAACATCAAACATATTTGATGTTTTTATTCATAGAGTACTTTTACAAATTAGTTCAATATTTAAGTACTTATATTGCTGACTGAACATGAAGCTAACCTCTAAGTCGTAAAGACCACTGTTGCTGTAATTTGGTAATAATAATAATAATAATATTCTATCACATACAATGACTAGACTTTAGAGATTCATGGCACTGCCTGCACATGAAGTAATGGTCTTTTATAATGTATTTTATACAAAGACAATTAATAACGTTTGGGTAACTCTGCCGCAGCTTGCCAAACAAAGGGTACATGTATGTGGTCAAACCGATCGCGTCAATCGCTCTTTACTCAACGTCACCATGTGGAATGGATGAGCCACGCTGCGGTGCAGAACTATGATGCACTATGATGATGGTATATTATTTAATAGATTCTAGAAAACCTCGACCACCACTACTAACTTTTTTTTTTTTTTTTACGTGGGGGAATGCATGACGCATACCCCTCCGCGGGGGCGGGCGGAGGGGTTATGTCGGACTCGCCGGGGTAAAAGAAAGATGTTAAAGATGATAGAGTACCTCCCGGAATACCGACTAAGCCTACCACGGTGTTCCTCGACAAAACCGCTATCGACGGGGCCGCGCGAATCACTTTCGCATGCGGTCGCGACCCCGCCGAGGTTTCGGCCCGCCGTATGAAACGGCAGGCCACTACACGAAAGACCTACCCAAAGGCACTCCTCACATATTATCCCTACTGTCCCCCCTAGAGGGGAGACGGACTCGAAACAACAGAGGCGCGCGTGGGAACACGCACGCCGCCTCTCGGACCTGGTGCTGAACGGATGGCGGGCAGGCCCACAAAGCCCGCCACCCCCAGGTCAAACCTCAGGGTGGCTGGAGGTCGTCTCGCGCCCTCCGGCGCCCGGCTCTGCGGTTGGGGAGAGGGTTCAAACGCTCCCTCTCCCGCTCCGCCGCCTCCTTGATGGAAATGACTTCCTCGCAGAAGGAGGCGACGGCATTCCACGACCTCTCACTCCGGACCATAGACTGAACTACGGCCGGGAGCGAGAGGGCAACCAATCCGACTGCCGCGATCAACTCACGGCGCTGCGATGCCCAGGCGGGGCAAACCGCCAAAGTGTGCAGCGCCGTGTCCTCAACAACGTCGCGGCAGTCGCCGCAGTGGTGACAACCGGGCGTCTCTTGCCGGCGTATACGACACAGGAACTGGCCAAAACAACCGTGGCCAGTCATTACCTGTGTCAGCCGGAAGGTGAGGGCGCCATGGCGCCTCTCCAGCCACTCCTCAAACACGGGACTTACCGCCACGATCGTGGCGTGCCCACCACTACTAACTAACCTAACCACCCTTAAAATCACAACCTAAACCACACCCTAAAAACACAATTACTAAAAAGACAACGCTCTAGGAGTTATTCCTGTGTCACGTGGGACTTTACAAACATTCAAATAACGGACATAAAGAACACCCAGACTCGGAACAACCATTTAATTTTGTGGATCACACAAATTTTTGTCCCGTGCGGGATTCGAACCCACAACACTCGGCGCAGCGGCAGCGGCGAGGCGACCACTTAAACTACTAAGCCACCTGGGCAGTCAGTTTTACATGGTTAATTACTGAAAATTATTGTTAAAATCAGCAATATTTTGTTGTTTATTAAGTGCATTATATTGATCGTATGCCTGTGTGTCCCTTCAGAACAAAACCCTCTGCTTATTACACGTAACAGCGACGAGATGGCCGCTTATACCGCTGTGGCATAGCAATTGTGGCAAATGTTTTGTTTTTGGACTATTGCTAGCAATAGTTTACGGTTATCGTTCTAGATGGCGTTACATTCTATGAGCCTAATTTTTGTATACGATCGCCGATGCAATAACAGTTCTGTTTAGCACCTAACGTTCAAAGTCAATAAAAAAATAAACTCGATAGCTGCGATATATTTCCTAAGCTTTTTATGTTGTGTCGTTTCCACCAAAATCCAAAAAATTATTTTAATCAATAAATTTTTGGACTTTTTCCTTTTTTTAATTCAATTAGCTTGACTTTAGTAATACATTTGTTTTCTTGACCAAGGTGACAAGCCTACTACCCGACTGACGGTTGAAGCTCTAAAGTCTAAACCATAGGCTAAAGATGCTTGTAACACCTCTGTTTATCAATATCACTCGCGCATTACCATGTTTCAGAAAGGAGTCGCTATGCTGCCAATATTAGGGACAATGAAACAGCAAAAGGGATTGTATGGAAGCGATATTTTATAGGAGTAAGCATGAAGTCATGATAAAGAGGATCATGATCATCATCATCATCATCATGATCATCATCATGATTTTGATCAAGATTTCATGCTTGATCATGCTCTGCCAGACAGTTTTAAATTAATAGAAATCTCATGTATAAACAACGATGTGCTCTTCATTTCTAAAATATGTGGTGTGTTAAAGTGACATTTCTACAAAGTACTTATATCTAACCAAAACACTTGCTGGATCTTATTAAAATGTAATAAAGTAAGAAATCCAGGAAACACATCAGCTGCTCGACTATTTTGCACAATTTGGAAAAATGCCCCTGCCTATCCATCTACTAAAGGATATCCTACGGTACATTTTTCTTGTTCCCAACTCCAAAACCTTTTTGTTTGCCGACCTTTTTATAGTGTATCAATGAATATGAATTACAACCCTTGTAATAGGTACAAACGCTCTAACACCACTTGAAATCTTCAGGTTTTAAAAGATTCAAATACTGTTTATTAATGAAATTTTCTACGGCGAAGCTAAACTTGAAAATCTTAGCAAGGGATAACCCCTATCAATTATATAGTTCGTGCATCCTAACTTATCCTTTGGGAAATCCTCTGAACGTCATAATTTATTATTAATATTATATTTATATGAGGCAGGACTATAAATAACTTAGTTGGTAAAATGAAGACATGGTTTAGTGGTTTTCACTGGTTGAACTCCTGCTTCATGGATTACCTTTCCTCGATCGTATTTAAAAGTAGGGTAAGACTTAATAGAACCTCTGGTTTTTAAGATATAATTCGCATCCTTAATAAAACAGAGACTTATCCCAGTATTTTGGATTAAACAAATTTGAACTCTATTGCAAAGATTTAACACAAATATAATATTAGAATTTAACATATACAATTAGAGTTCAAATTGCCTTACTTTCAAATTTCGAGTTAAGTCGCTGTTTTATTAAGAGTGCGATATGTACTCGATATATTTTTCTAGTTTTTTACGAGGTGTAACAACAATGCACTAAGTCCATCCGTAAGTAAGAGTCACCGTTATGTAATAGTCCTGAAGGATCACATAAGATATATCCCATTCCGTTTCTTTCATCCTATCCCTAATTCCTTTTCTTTAGAATCGGCAATATAGGAGTATAATATATGTATATAATTATATCAGCATTTTATTAAACTGCCCCACTGCTGGGCACGTGCCTTTTCTCAGTATGCGATGGATTGGGCCATAGTCCAACATGCTGCCGCAGTGC
This sequence comes from Catocala fraxini, assembly GCA_930367265.1. NCBI lineage: Eukaryota > Metazoa > Arthropoda > Insecta > Lepidoptera > Erebidae > Catocala > Catocala fraxini. Next base: position 21,552,959 of record OV884029.1, read on the forward strand.
GGGTTGGCAGACTTCACATACCTTTTAAGAAAGTTATGGAGAACTCTTATACATACAGATTTCCTCACGATGTTTTCCTTCACCTTATGCTACGAAGACCGCCTATGATTAAGCTAGCCTTATCCTTGCTTGCCAACTATGTCGTACAACATAAATCTAGTTATAAACTGTCTCACTATTCCATACTTCTCGGCATTAAATCTTGTCCTCGGTATGTCAATAAAATCTTATAAGATATGAAATATATGGCACTTGGTGATCTTTGAACCCAATCATGTATAATGTCGGTTATGTGCCACAAAACTATAATATTCGAATTAATATGAATCCAACATACAAATTTGTAATTGCGTGCGAATCACCTGCAAGTTTCGACTAACGATGCAATTTGTACGAAAATCACAAAAATTAATCAATTCTATAATCAACCGTTCGTTAATTATTTTTATTTGCGATTATAATTGTGAATGTATTGGGTTATTTGATCGTTTATTAGTTTCTGAGGTCATAGTTCACGGAGGAACTCTGTGATATGTATACATGTATCTAATTTTATTTATATTTTACTAACAGCTTTAAAAACCTTTAAATCTGAGTCATTTTAGGAAAGCTGAGAATTTTACTGTAACGTGTATTATGTAGGTAAATAACGTAGCTAGAATGATAGGTCGATTCTTTTTATTTTTATGATAGTTGACTAGCTTACACATGGTTTTACTATATTCATCTAAATATTATCCTAACATGTGTATAATGTAACTAGGCTTCATACTATAACACAAGCTCTCCATTAACGAAACTCTAAAACGAACCTGACGCTATGTGCATGTAATGCATTGTAGTTTGCCCTTTTAGCAACATAGAGATATTATTTTTATATATAAACTCTTTAGAAACTACCGCTTTAGGGCTACCTCAGTCTTGTCCGTGACGGCCAGTTAAATATTCGAAAACAAAGTGTATTTATCCAGTCTTCACTTGCATAAACATAATTCGCCACGGCACGCCGCAACAAAGAAGAAGGTAGGGGTGAAAGCCGCTCCCTGATGTTTTATTATGCTAACTATTATATGTGTTTACAGTAGCCATAACCGTTGTTTCTTTTATAAAATAAACTTTTAATAGCTTAAAGAAGTTACGAGCACTTCTTCACTCGCGGTTATATGCTTGTGCATGTGATTTATACGTTTGCTCACCAACGACGTGATGGACATAAAAATAGTGATTCAATATTAATAGTTTCAATTTGATTTTCGTAACAACAGTATCATGTTCTTTGTTCTTTGGTGACAATCTTGTTAGTATAACGGCGATCACCGGCCATAAAGGTTGAATCTATTTTTCTGCCGGCAATTGTCTTAGTAACATATAAAAGTGTGTCTAGTAAACAATTATCGCCACCTTCCAAGACCTAAATAAAAAGAAGATAGGTAATGATATACCGATACCAAACACCAATTACATAAAAAAAAACATCTGCGAAACTTTTAGACTATGCGCTAAGAGCCTGTTCGCGAGCCGTTTTAGCTTCGGCAAACGACAAACGAATACGCAGCGCAGACAACGCAACGCAAGCATCGTGTATCGCGCCTTGCAGCAAAAATGTCGCTTGTACATCGCGTATGCGCGACGCGATATGTACAATCATAATCGCTATCAATTTCTCCCTCGTTGGGATTTTGCTAACAAACGGCAAGTTACAAACGCCAACGTATGAGTTGCGTTGTCGCAAAATATACATACAACAAAAGTTGTTCCATCGCCTACGCTGGAGAAAAGCTACTGTAAAGGGAAAACGAATGCAGAGTTCCTTAAGAAACTACTATGTTATTATGTTACTATGTACCAAAAATAGTACATATGTATCACTAGTGCTAGCTGCAACTCCTGTTTCATAAAAATCGAAATGAATAGCTCATATAATATCCCTCTAATAGTTTCATATACTTAATAACATGTAAATATACGAACAACCGCGCGTACTTTTGTATACATTAATTATGCACTGATTTGAAGTTTAGTAGCTTAATGTTACGCATAATACATGCATAACATTAAGTCCGCAAAGGGTCTGATAAATACTTTATAAAGATGAAGAATATGAAAAAATCTTGTGCTGGGACTTTACAAACATTCAAATAATGGACAGAAAGTACACCCCAGACTTGACACAACTACATACAGATCACACATATTTTGTCTGGTGCGAGTATCGAGCCCACAACATTCAGTGCAGTAGCTGTGGCGCGGCGACCACTACGCTGTCTGTGTGATCAAACATTCTCAAACCAATATATATGTGTGTTTTTATTAGTTAACCTTTTTCTAGACTTTTAAAATAACTTTTGTTAAGAGTCCCGTGAAATACAAGTTATAAATATACGTCTGCTTCGTGGGAACCTTGAAAAGAAACACTTTAAAAACCAATTACTCAGACTCGGCAAAATCTTAGACGGGATCCGAATCTGAAACCCACTACATGTGAGATGTATTTGCCACTTTAATCACAGTACCATACATACACGCAGTGCAAGCCATGAATAGTAAATGACAGACTTAATTCCATGCTTCATCTCGGTGGCGCAGTGGCAGTAAATGCTTTGTGCATGAAGTCTCGGATTCGAATCCCTGATCGAGCAGTATAATTGGCTTTTTCTGGTATAAAATACTTAGTAGTAGCATAACGTCTTTAACTGTACTAAGAAGACGGCAATGAACCTGCCTCTACGACGTGATAACCATGACTAATGAAATAGGGATGTCGTACATCTCTGCCTACCACTTCGGGGATATAGGCGTGAGGCCATGTATCTGAAAATTTCACAGCTATCTATGCTGAGCTAGTTGCATTCACCGGTTTTACCTATCTTTGACTAGCCTAAAACAGTACTCGGTTATAAAAAACATTTGTAATTTTTGTCATCAAAAAAGCAATACAGAAGAAACAGAAAGCATAGCATCGTAAATATCATTTGTATAACATGACGACGTCAATTAAGTCACCCTGCCCGAACTATATCAGAGCACTTAGCAAATAAAACATCGGCGGCATCGCTCGGCAATAAGTCGGTAGATGCCGTGACGGCCCGACATTACGCCGAAGACAACGTAGGTGCGGCCCGAGGCCTATTGACCGCGGTTTGCGCGTAAACACCACCACGGAATACGGACACGGCCCCAACGTACACCCGCCAACATTTCGAACTACACAACATCCAATGATACCAAACAAACAGCTATTTCTCTACACATTACTACCAAAACGGCAATGGATAGCGAACATCACCGAACTACAGTCAATGAACTTTCGGTAAGCCGCAAGCTAACCTCTAGATGAGTGCGTACAAATCACGTTTCGCGCGAATCAATACTTAAGTTCAGGCGATCGCCCCCCCTGCAATAAACAGTGGGGGAGTAGTTAGGGGCGGAGGGGATAGGGGGGGTGAGTTATCGACCGCCCTCCGCTGCGCCCACCTGACCGTCACTAATCAGGGCTCATCCCGCGGACACCTAGAGTAATTGTACGCACTTTATTGCTCGAATGTACTTTTGTTACAGCTGTGAGCGTGGAGCGCGTGTTAGTGTTAGGACATCCGTGAGTGTGTGCGTGTGGTACAGGCGCCGACGTAAATATAGATATAGCAGAGGATGTCCGGAATGGTAATTTGCTTTATTGGGGAGGATTTGGATGACGATAATTAGGACTACGAGGCCTTGTTTTGTGTTAGTATAAACTTGCAGCTCCTTGTTCATACCTATATAAACAAATGGGTTTTCCTAACGTAAACAAACATTGCCGGCCTAATTGTCTTTTCGTTCGTAAGGTCGAAAAGGTACGCACATGTAGAATATTTTGTGAGTCTTATTATTTTACCCAATTAAACTATGTTATTATTGACAAAACATTTGTTAGCTTATCTGTCCGTTGCAATAAAGTAAACAGTATTTATCCGTAGCTAAACAGATAATTAAGTAAAAAACAAACGTTATTTAATATGGATAATGCATACTCAGCTCTAAATACAAATTTTAATGATGCATTGCTTTTTCTGCACTCATACAGAGAATTCACTAACATTTGTCGAAGTTAAATAGAATTACGCCTGGATATTGGCAGGAATTTGTCTGACTCTATTGCCGTCTACCGGGCACATTGCCAGACTGTGTTGCTACGATTTAGAAAAAAAATCAAGTTAATAAAACTTTGCCTGATTCGGCAATCGAAACCCGCAACCTCTAGATCGCACGCAAACGTGTGTTTAACAAACTGGGTGTAAATGCAATGCCACTAGACCAGTGGTCGGCAACCCGCGGCTCGCGAGTAGCATGCAGCTCTTTGACTCCTCGGCTGCAGCTCTTCCACGAAATGTTTAGTGCAGGCACGGAATATTACTTATTATCTTGTCTCACAACTATGGTACCAAATTTTATATAATTTAATGTTAGTTAAACTAACACTTATTTGACAAAGGCAAGCTCTAGAGTGTACTTTTAATCCTAATTTTTCTGTAATAGTGCCCTCTGCTGAAGCAAATCTTAATTTAAAAAAGGGCTCTTTGAATATATTTCACTTGTGAATTGTCTATATTTGGCTTTTTTGGATGACAAGGTTGCCGACCACTGCACTAGACCAATGAAGCATTAATTCAAATAATATATAATTGTTCATTAATTATCATAAAGTATATGAAATGACATGTACAATATTTTAAAGGCAAAAGTAATAAAACCCAATCCTTGGTTAATTGCAAGAAACGTGTCTTCTATTTTAGTAGTACCCAGCCAAGTCTTTAAACAGTTAGCGCGTGTAGCAGACAAGCTAACCAGTCATCGCAACCAAATAGACTTCGACAATGTTAGTGGTATAAACAGCCAAATCACTGTCAAAAGTAATTATCTCTTTATACCTTGGTTATAGAAGGACTAGTTATGGCATCTGTGTACCACCACGGCAAGTAGTTCATTACGCAGCGTGCACGTACACCGAAGAAATAAAGGCTGAAAGCGTACTTTATTGGGCACGAACGTTTCCAGGAACAACGATCTTCTTGTCACAGATATTTAACGGTTTGGACAGCCTTTTTCTGTCATAGAGATCCATGGCAGTCGAGACCGACAACTTAACCAGGTTTAGAGAAAGGCTTATTATCTATCCTTGCTCATTCCGTATTGCTACTGAAAACTCGCTGACAAAAAATTAAAACCACAACCATCAAGATTTATAGTCATATTTAAGCTCACTTAGCCACTGAAGTAAGGAGATATTTAAAGCTAAGATAATTAAATGGAGTCTTTAACTCAACATTATAGAAATTTCACACTGATTTCTGTAAATAGTCACACAATACAATTTAATTCCAGCTTTTTAGTAATACACTAAGCACGAGAATAATTGTTGAAAATCCATTCACCCCTAACCTTCAGGCACTCCTTCCAAATCTATTTAGACGGTGTAATTCCACGTGTAATTTAGTTGCGGAAGTAAACAGAAGTCATGTTGGAGGAGTCACGCGAACGACGCCGCAGCGCAGCGCATAGCGCTCCAATATCCTCGTTACCTTTATAATTGACGAAAATTGTACCGGGGCCCGTATGAATTTAGGGGAGTAATTACTTTTAGTAAAAAGCATGATCTTTATATTGCTAAGTTGTAAAGCTGAAAAGTTTGTATCTTTGCATATGATAAACTGCGGTATGACCAGTTCTATTTGAGAAATTCGATTTGCATTAGATAGGGCATTTTTGAGATAGATCAGACTTAATAATATTAAAGTTTTATTTGAAGGAGCTGAGCAGCTACTGTTACGTTCCAAATTTTAGTCTGGAAGAGTATGCGCGGGCGACGCTGCCTTTGTGGCGGAATATATAAGATAAACAAAGGCTTCACTATGATTAATGTTGCAGCGTATAACTATTACGTTTAAAGTTTATAATGAATTTTACTTTGGAAACAACAAACTTTGGAAGTATATACAAGTAAAAAAACGACGTGAAGGCTTTGCCTATCTAAAAAGAGAAAAAGAAGAAGAAAAAGAGAAAATTCTCTTAGAGGCTAAGAGAAATGTCGATAAACTAGATCCGATATATGAGAAGACATGCCGATGATCAAACGCGTCGATGTACTTCGACAACTGGGCTGAACCTTTGTACCCAGTCAAATGCCAATAAACAGTATCTTTAAACCCTACATGCTTGTGCCATAATCATAGGCGAACGTCATATCAAAAGCTAAAAGATTTAATCACACCATATCAGAACCCCACGAACTACCCCTAGTTACTTAACACGAACCAATTTACATTATTGTGGTACGTAATTACTGCGTGAGCGGTACCAGCTATAAGTGTTACCACGGTGACCGTGTAAACTGACGGTAATGTGGAGATACCATCGCGCGGTGTTCGAAAAATGTGGATTTATACGCGCTTAAATCACGGAACTTGACGTACTAGAGTGCTGATTTCTGAGGCTAGAGCAGGCCATTATTAAAATAAAGATATCGAGTTCAGTAGATAACGTAAGTTGACCTACTGAGCGCCGAAACATCAGTGGGCTTCTAAAGTTTTCTGTACTTCTAAGGCTGCAAACAATCAAATGGGTGGTCTACCTATTGGTAAACGGTACGTTAATATCTAGACTCATGGTTGCTCATCGGTTATGTAAGCAGAGACAACGGTTTGTCACTTGCTACTATCCTAGCATAAATCTTGTGCCCCATTCACTTTAATTTTATTCTTCTTTTCATGGTAAACGGTAATGGTGACCTATGACTATTTGCAAAAGCTACTGATGTTACCCGAATCACAAAAATCAACCTGGTTCCTCTACTAAGAGCGTAGAAAGGTTACCAGTGGGTACCCCTCTTTAAACTCTGGTAGCTGCATTCTTTGCAGGAAAACAACACAAGGTTATTTGGTATCGTACCTATGTACTAAAGTTTATATCAATCGTAGGTAACTACAAAACGTCTCCTTGCATTGCTAGTCAGATTTAATTGATTTTTAATTGTACTTTAGACGAATGCCAATTATCGATCAATTGAATCTAATACTAAATTCTCTAGACGTAGATTGCACCTATTTGAATGGTACTTATTGAGAAAATATATTAAAATTCGTCATTTGGTTGAAAGATATGTACCATATTTTATATCTGAACATAATAGCACTCTCTTGGTGCTAAGTTTTTAATTTAGAATAGTATTCAGAACGTTGACTTCATTCCTATATTTTGCATAGATCATTTCCATACTACGAATCTCAGCTGCATAATTATGCAGCAGAATTGCATATCAAAGTATTTCATCCATTGCCCTTACAGCCATCACACAGGACTTAAATTAATCAACTATGTATTCCTCTACATATCGAATACGCGTTGCCTATATTTACGTTTTTATTTATTTACACCGCTAGCAGTTGGTGTCGACAGCGTACGTGTAACAACACCGTAATCAAATTGATCGGAGGGGCCTCAGTTGAAGGGCTCGTGCACTGATCGATTACGCGTTTGAAGCATACCCCCACCGACAAGAGTTATTTATAGTTCTAGTATGTGTCGAAAAATCTAAGAATATATTTAGGAACACTACGATTATGCCAACGGCATATGAACAGAATGTTTTATTTTTTATTTGTTGTCGTTAATAACCAATGTTTGATCTGATGTTTTAGGCCTTATATAGTCAATGATTAAGTTTATAAATCGAACCTAATAATATTAGCATTTCGTAGTTTTCGATTAATTCAGCTTGCTAGAAAGCATTATGGACTATAAGGCTAAAATAACAAATCTATTGTGACCAGGACCGGTGTAAACTGGTCGAAACGTCAAGTAAACAATAAGCATCATCGCGTTATTTCCCGTTGCAAATTATATAAATAAAAGAATAAATCCTTAATGTCCTCTCAATAGGTATTAACTAAAGTAATTGCCACAAATATTATGATTTGGACAAATCGCGGACGTTGTTTACGCGGCACGATGTCTGACCGCGTAAACAAAACGATTTGTCGCCTTTATTGTAAACATGGCTAATGCACTGGTGGCCATTTTATTTGTTTTCGGGCCCTTTGCCATTTAAATTAAGAACACAATATCGGTTCTGGATAAGATTTAGTGTAGAAACGGTTATCTGTTTTGTTTAAGCCTTTCTTTTAAATAATAACAGTTTGAATGTCTTTTATTAGAACAAGTTTTTCTTTATTCGTTAAGTTGTAAGATAAAAATAGATTAACTGTTAGTTGTTTAATAATTTTAGGTTGCTTTCCTAATGCAAAGTTTATATTATGTTGTGGTTTTATTTGGGGTTGAAGGTTTGTGAGAAAAATTAAAATTGTATCTTAGTTTTTTGCTGACTATAGGAGTAACGAGATCAATTTACATTGTAGTTTATCACTTTTATTAATACAATTTTATCGTTTTAGTTTCACTGGAGCTCCTTGTCCAGTGGCGTGCCTAAGCGTGAATGCAGGCAGTTGATCGTGTAAAAACCTCTTCAAAACCCGACCAGGGAATCAGGATCTGGGCTCCTCTATCAACAAACTGTAAGTAACTGCACGAAATCTGGATATGCCGTCTAGAGTAAAATGTACATAGGCTTTTGTATTAAGAAACGTAAAGTAGCTGTATACAGTATAAATGTCTTTAAGCTTGGTTGAAGGGAACTGGGTCAACCCTTATTATAGAACCTGTACATATCTTGCGAAATAAAAGGGTAGTAGTTTAAGGTGTTGGCGAATATATCAACTGCTATTTTTACTATTAGATACGAAGCCTAGCTCTACTCTGTCTTGATCTTATAAATGATCGATTTTAACAAGGTTCTTTAACTCAAACTTAAAAACTTGTCTGCCTATACGCCGATCATTAATAAGCGTGATTAAAGGCTATATTACGCTCTTAATAACGTTACCGTAACATCGTTTGACACAACGTTGTTTAATTACAAATCACTGTAAATACCGTAATCACTCAAATCTCCAAATTAAAATAAATCACACCATCAAGATATTGAATAAATCCAATATGAAAACTTATATGAGTAGTGGGTATCTGACCGCCCGCCCACGCACGCCGCCCGCCTAAATATAGCCGGAGGGGTAAAGGGGGACGCACTCACGCACCGGAAGTGCCCGTTCAGCCTTCTTGCTTCCTACTCCTATATGAAAGGTTTTGTTTTGCTGTCTGTAGCTTCAGTGTAAAAATGCTACCAAAGTTGCATTTTCCGATAAATATGGTTAGTAAAAACCAGACTATAATTGGACGCCTTTTGCTGATATACCAGCGATTTATACTTTACCTATTTATTTCAATGTTACAAGTCATAATAACTAAGTATAATTAAAAAGAATTCTATATTAGTTTTAGAACTTTTTCAATGTTAAGCTTACGACTCTTTATTTAACTAGCGAAATGCAACTCAGTTTTTAACAATTTCACGAATAATCCGTAGATATCGACTTTCGGACCAGAGGGACCAGATACATTGTGTCTAGATATAAAGATATTGACTAAAATTTGGTTTAGATTAGATTGAGCTGTAAGGGAGCTTTCATATAAAATGACGTAAACGTGCTTATTGCTAGTATGGGTGCTAAACGTGGACCTCTTGATTCGACGCTGGTTGAACAAAATGCATTGCTTGGTCTTTTTTTTAAAGACAATTCGTAAAATATTTATGTGGGATAAATATTGTAAAACGGAACGCAGCGGATGAAAGAATGAGAGAGGTATGTGTGCGAGTGAGAAAGGACAATGGGAGAGATTCACGACCGACAGCCACGGTGTAACGTTGATTTTTTTTGAACGATCTACGAATAAATAGTTTTTAACAAGATATTGTTCGTTTATTTTGCCATACAATCCCACAAAATTGGGGGCTCGTCCGGGATTGGCAAAATAACGACACGGGTTCGAGTTTGAAGAAGTTTACTAACGACGGACGACGGAGACAGGCGGCGGCGCGTGGCGTGGTGCACGGCGGCGGATGTGTGCATAATTATTACGAACGACGGTAACGGCGACTGAAAATGACGAAAGACGAATCACGCACGGGCCTAAGCTCAATGTTGTATCTAACTTCGGATCTAATACCTAAATTCACGGGTCAAGATAAAACGTATCCAGTGACGCGATGGATACAAGACGTGGAAGAAAATGGAGAAATATGTGGTTAGACACCGTTACAACAGCTGCTGATGGCACGGAGGTCCCTATCAGGCACCGCTCAGCTTTGGATGGAAGCTGAACGCCCTCACAAAACATGGGAAGAACTTAAGGCGGCCCTGAGTAAAGAATTCCCTGACACAGTCGACATCAAAGCAATACACGAGCTTATGAGCCAACGGAAGAAAAGACGTGACGAGAGTTGCATCGACTATATGATGGTCATGAAGGCATTGGGGAAAAGAGGAAAGATACCCGATTACGTGGCCATTAAATACATCGTTGATGGCATAGTGGACCACGAAACCAATAAAATCATGCTATATGGTGTAACGTCGTATCCTGAACTTAAAGAGAAGTTTAAAATCTACGAGACTATTAAGGAAAAGATGAAACTGGAACATTCTAGAAGTACCTACAGAAACGAAAAACGCGGCAACGTACGTCACGAAAAAACGTCAAAAAGGTGCTATAACTGTGGTGACGGCGATCATGTGTCGGAAGACTGTCCGCAGAAGGCACAAGGTCCAAAGTGCTTTAACTGCAACGAATATGGCCATATTTCACCGAAGTGCCCGCATAAAAATAATAACGAGGTAGGCGGCCGTAAGGAAGATTCGAGTTCAAGTTCATCAAGATGGCGTAGTTCCGGCACTTCCGGCGATAGAAAAGGTCACAACAACGGCGCATCGACAAGTGAGAGCGGGAGCGGCGAACGTGTGAGCAAGCAAGCAATGTTCGGCCAATCATCGTTCAACGCGGATGATACGTCACACCCACAGAATGACAGTGACAAGATGACAGATGACAGAGGTAGCAAACGTCAAAGTCAAACCGAGTATGACATCTACGATGTAAACAAACAATCACAACGGGAAAAACCTTTGAAGATCATAGAATTATGTGGAAAAACGACAAGTGCGCTTATTGATTCGGGCAGTGATGTGAACTTGGTATCTTCTGAGTTTTGTGCAAATGTCAGTAAAGTGATGAACAATAACATAACACTATCCGGACTTGGTTTCGCTAAAGTGGAGTCATTAGGTTGTATAACAACCAATGTTGTGATCGACGGTACGAAATACGATGATGTGTTATTCTACGTGGTACCTAAAGACTGTATGCCTTTTAATGTAATCATAGGTCACGAATTTCTTAAGAATGTTATAATGGTTATGAATGGTAGTGCTGTGTGGATGAAACCTGTGGAATGGGTGGATGAAATCAATTGTTTCAGTTGCAGTGTTGAGGTTGGTCACGTAAGTAATACTGACCTTAAAGAAGAGGTTGTTCAGATGGTTGAGAGCTATCAACCGTGCCAAATCAAAGAAGCTCCTATCCAACTGAAAATAATTGTGAAAGATGATGTCCCGGTGGTGCAACGTCCACGACGCATATCACTAAAGGAGCAGGTGGTGGTTGAAGAACAAGTTGCGGAATGGCTCGAGCAAGGAATTGTACGCGTAAGTTACTCTGAATATGCCAGTCCATTAGTTATTGTTCGCAAAAAAGATGGTGCTATAAGGGTGTGTGTTGACTATAGAAAATTAAACAGTAAAATTATAAAGGATGAGTTTCCATTGCCGATTATTGAGGATTACATTGACAAGTTGGCTGAGGCAAAAGTATTTAGTGTACTGGACTTAAAGAATGGCTTTTTCCATATGAGTGTCAGCAGTGAGTCTGTAAAGTACACTGCATTTGTTACACACCACGGTCAGTTCGAGTTTTTGAAAGCTCCATTTGGTTTGTCTGTTTGCCCAAACTACTTTATGAGATTTGTGACCATAATCTTCAGAGAATTAATGTCTAAAGGGATTGTTCTAATATTTGTCGATGATATTCTTATTCCAGCAAAAGATGAACAGGAAGCTGTTGATAGATTAAGATAAGTTTTACGGGTGGCATCTGAATATGGCTTGCAAATTAACTGGAAAAAAGCACAGCTGATATGTCGAAGCATAACTTATTTAGGTCATACGATTGAGAATGGACAAGTGAGGCCTGCCAGTGAAAAGATTGATGCTGTTACAAAGTTTCCAGAACCCAAAACAACTAAGCAATTGCAAAGTTTTATTGGATTGGTGTCGTATTTCAGGAAGTATATCCAGAATTTTGCATCTATAGCACGACCACTTACAGATTTACTTAAGAAAGATGTTGATTTCAAATTCAATGATGAGCAACGGTGTGCATTCAATTGTTTGAAGGAACGTTTGACTACTAAACCAGTATTACGAATATTTAATCCAAGATTGGAGACAGAAATGCATACAGACGCTTCGCTTCTGGCTTATGCTGCTATACTCATGCAGCGATCTGATGATGACGGTGGACTACACCCGGTATATTTCATGAGTCGTAAAACAAATGATGCAGAAAAAAAGTACACCAGTTATGAGCTGGAAAGTTTGGCTATAATTGAAGGGGTAAAAAAATTTAGAAACTACTTGTATGGTATAAAATTTAAAATTGTCACTGATTGCCAAGCATTCCAGATGACACTTAAGAAAAAAGATTTGAGTACGAGGGTTGCAAGATGGGCATTGCTTCTGCAGGAGTTTGACTTTGTGGTTGAACATCGGCCAGGAGTGAGGATGAAGCATACTGATGCATTAAGCCGAAACCCATATGTAGCAGTAGTGACTCTGCACGATGAGATCAGACGAGCACAACAGTTGGATGATGGTCTAAAAGCTATATTAGAAATTTTACAGGAGAGAACTTATGGAGATTATTACATTGATAATGGATTGCTGTACAAAGGAATGGAAAAGCATTTGGTGGTCCCAAAGTCTATGGAAAATGAAATTATCAAAAGGGCTCATGCAAATGGACATTTTTCAAAGAGAAAGATGATTGAATTAATAAGTAAAGACTATTTTATCAAGAACCTTGATAAGAAAATAGAAGAGTTTATCACAAGCTGCATTCCATGTCTATTAGCAACACGTAAAGAGGGAAAACAAGAAGGATTCCTAACTCCGATTGAAAAAGAAGAGTCGCCGCTGCATACACTTCATTTGGATCACATTGGTCCAATGACTGAGACGAAGAAGCAGTATAACCATATTCTTACGATTGTAGACGCATTTACCAAGTTTACGTGGATATTTCCCACTAAAAGTACCACAAGTAAAGAAACAATAGAAAAGTTGAAAATTCACCAACAACATTTTGGTAATCCAACCAGATTTATAACTGATCGAGGAACGGCGTATACGAGCAATGAGTTTCAAGAATATTGTAAAGACGAAAACATACAACACATCAACATTACGACGGGCGTACCTAGAGGAAATGGGCAAGTGGAAAGAGTTCATCGTACTATAATTTCCGTACTTACGAAGATGTGTATAGAAAACCCTGCCCTGTGGTATCGGCATGTAAGTAGATTACAGCGCTCTCTAAATAGTACTTTTCAGCGAAGCATAAATACTACACCCTATCAACTATTGATTGGGACTAAGATGAGAATGAAGGAAGACACCGAGATTTACGACTTACTTTTAGAAGAGGGAAGGGAAAGCTATTCAGAGGAGAGAGAAAAACTTAGAGAGAAAGCCAAGGAACAGATTTTACAAGTTCAAGAAGAAAACATAAGAAATTTCAATAGGAAGAGAAAAGAGAGTATGAAATACAATGAAGGAGACCTAGTGGCAATTAAACGCACGCAGTTTGGCACGGGAATGAAGCTGAAAGCCAAATATCTAGGGCCCTATCAGGTTGTTAAAGTAAAGAGGAACGACAGATATGATGTGAAAAAGCTAGACCCTAACACTGAAGGCCCTGGGGTAACCTCTAGTTCAGCAGACCACATGAAGGCGTGGCCAGGTGTCGACTCCAAAACCTAAATGGTGAGAGTCGCTTGCCTGTTGATTTAACTTTTTGTTTCAGAGTTGTGTGTGAAAGGTTATGATTGTGCTATGTTTTGTTATCACCATGTTTTGTTACGATGTTAGCTTAGTTTTAGTTTACTAAAAGATCTGTACTATACCTACTGCAATGTTAAATGTCTGTGTAAACCTGTTTTGAGGAATATTGTTAAGTAATGTAATGTTGTATTAATAGTTAAGCTAAATTTAAGTTGTAAGTTAGTTAAGTTAAATTTAAGTTGTAAGATAGCGATGAATGTTCGTGTGAATGTCTGAGGGCAGACATGGATCAGGATGGCCGACTGTGGGATAAATATTGTAAAACGGAACGCAGCGGATGAAAGAATGAGAGAGGTATGTGTGCGAGTGAGAAAGGACAATGGGAGAGATTCACGACCGACAGCCACGGTGTAACGTTGATTTTTTTTGAACGATCTACGAATAAATAGTTTTTAACAAGATATTGTTCGTTTATTTTGCCATACAATCCCACATTTAATATTCCCAGATTCAGAAGGGACACTAGTTACTAGTTTATTTACCATGAAGATAACGAAGTTACTGAACCAACATTCACGAGGGGATAATTATGTATAACGTAGGTACCTTCGAAAGCTTATAGTATGACTTCGGTGTGAGTCATACAGTTCGAATTACACATCGGATTGTACATTGAATGATTCACTTACTTACTAAACTTATAGCAATATCTTTCGTTCTTTATATATTTCTATAATAAATGCTATGACGTCACTTAAAAAGCAACAAAACTTTAAGACTAAATGCTATTAAAATCATACCATCGTTGTCGCTTTAAGAGTGCTCTACTGGTGCAATAGCATATTTAGTTAAGAATTTTGACATCGAAGTTCTATTGCGTTTTGTTAGGAATTCAAAGCTCGGCACTTCATATCATCAAGAACTCTATAGATGCAGGTGCCTTCAGAATTTATACCGTCAACTATAAATATACACGTATAATTTCGATAAGTAAGAAATACGTGCCATGGTCTTTTACCCGAGATCTCAGTTTTAGCAGACTGATCGCCTGTCTATGTCACTATTAATATTTGTACTACAGATTATATTAACTAAATTTCTCAAGTCGTTCATGAGAATACGGGTCCTGACAAACAAACAGACGTGTGCAAGCGCATGTCTCTTAAAAGCAGTTTTTAACCGCTCACATATATATTATTTTTAGAAATAATATAAAATGTACGTAAATAAAATCCAAAAAACTAATATGTATTATGAATCACAAGTGAAAGACGTTTACGTAAAGCATAAATTATCTATTTGATATAACGGTATTAACATAAGTGTTTGTTAAATGATATTTATGTTATAAATGTATAAAACTGTTGATAAAATATCGATGCCAACCATCTCTGAATAAAATAGAGTAATAAAAAGTTAGAGTCGTGTATAAGATATACACAACGAAAGTTTGGCCGAAATTAGCACCTTTATCACGCTTTTTTTTTAATTGTGTGTAGCAAACAGTAATAAATACATTGAGGTACTTACATAATAGTATTATGTAAGTATATTAAATAATTTATGTATAGACTCACTCATAGGTTATAGCCCACAAATGGGTAGGCAGATGGGATGTGGGACTACAGAGAATATTTCCAGATTACGTGCTGTTACTGAGATTTTCGTAACAGTTAATTAAATAATATTTTACTCGAGAATTGAACCTGAAAATAAGCCTAACGAATATTTTTTTAATGAAGGAAAAGTTATTTTTCATACACCATTGCAGAAAAACTGTTCCGTAAATCCGCCAAACCAAAGCTGAATGCTTTCTAGTTTGACTTCACCGTTGCACTTTCTACAGAGTTAAAATAACATTTTGCCTGCCCGAAATCGAACTCACATCCTCTGGATGGATTGTAAGCCTAAGAACCTTATGCCAAAAGGTTCGTCCCTTTGGCATAAGGTTGGCAAGCATACGTATACGGCAAGTCCCTTTGGCAAGCATACGTGTTTTTTTATATATTTTAACTTAAAATTATATTATGAATCCAGTATCCCCAATACAAGTAAAGCATGCTATAAAAGTAGCACGCTACCTAATAGCATCTATGCTTAAAAAGCCTCTAAAGTTCATCTCCGGCAAAATAAACAGACGTGAACAATACTTTATCTCATCATAACCACTACACATCAATAACATTTGCACAGGACCGGACTCGAGCCCCTCCCCATACCACTAACCCCCCACGGGGGGTTGTACTCAACCCTACAAGTGCGCACAACGGTTCAAATCAAAAGGCTCCTAGTAAACATTGGACGTACTTCCGCATTTGTTATAACTCACGTCGTCTTGTGTGTGTGTGTGTGTGTGTGTGTACAAAATTGAGGTTAAGGAACGAGTGTGAGGTTTGGATTTGGATGGGTGGTTAGTAATGTTTATAATATTTTAGTTTAATAATGCAAAATCGAAGTTAAAGCCTGTGTGAGCCTTTGAGTAACATTTATATTTAAGATGGATGAATGATGATTTATTAGTCGATAGATTTATTATAATGTTATGATTTTTATTATACATGAGGCTTGAATTGGGCTGGAAGACTAACAATGTTTACGTTTAGGTAACTCAGTGTGATGTTATTTATATGTTTTGTATAAAATTATGTAGAAATGAGGTCAAGGGATGAACGAGGCTTTGGTTTAGATGGAGCAGATCTTTCATAAATTCAGTGCAATTGGGTGGTACCCTTTTTATGTGCCTGAAATCAAAAAGTCATAACAGACATTTTCAGTTTTACCGAACGGCTACGCAGATGCCGCAATACTTTAAATTGTCGCCTCGCCGCTGCCAGTGAACTACTGAATGTTGCATTCGAATCCCACACGAGACAAAAATTTGTGACAGACAAATATTTGTGCCGATTATGAGTGTTATGCGTGTGGGCTGATCGTAAACATCGAGTTTTCACTTCTTTTCTAACAGAGTTTCCTTTTTAAAAACTAACAATAATGTTCATTACATTAACATGAAGCTTATAACGTAAATATAAGAAAATCATCTAAAATGTTCTTATACTAAATAATGTTATAAATGCGAATGTGATTGTTTTTACGCTGCACGCCTTTACTACTCGACGTATCATCATGAAATTTCGATGCACGTTGTCATGGGCACAGAAAAGGACATAGGTTCATCCCGAAAAAAATAACATGCGGTGCAGTCTTAGGGACTGCTGATAGAAGTGAAAACTAAGTAACTTGTGAATTGTATCGTCCAGATGTTAGATTATTATTTTTTAATTTTGTATGCGTTCGGTGATGATCACGCGAGTTCCATGATTTTTGTTCACCCAAAAAGTGCTCAACGCGCCTAAAGAAGTTCAAAAAATCTGTTTCCGTGGGTTATTAAACTGACATAACCTACATTTACGCGAGTGAAACCGCGGGCAAAATCTAGTTATTGATAATTATGCTATCTTGCCTAATAGGTACTGGTGCTGTAGATAGTAAACATTTATTTAATGAATATTAATTTTTGAAATACTTTAATTAGACTTACTGTACCATTTAACTATGAATAACAGTTACAGTTAGTTAACAGTTTTGCTTTCATATCACACTCTAAGAGTTAACGGAGTTCTGTAAAACTACCTCCATTCGACGACATAAACATTGCAGGTCCAGAGGGACGAAGCAATGATGTGGCGGAGTAATCTTTTGTTAAAAAACATCATTAGCCCCCTACACCGACAGCGTCCCTTCCCCCTCCCTACATACGTGATACGTCGAGGGGAGGCCTGAACCCAGACGCAATAGTAAGCTGTAATAAGCTTGGACTTTTCTCTGCCACTTTGTGTGCGTGGGCAATGTATGTGTATGTGTTCAAGTTTGTAAAGTGCGATTGTATTGCTTGCGGTTTACGTACGCTGTGTGTGTTTATAGAGTTGTTCTCGTGTTTAAATGGTCTCTATTAAATTATTTTGCAAAGTTACTTTATTATATTTACTGCAAGGGTAGGTTATTGCTTTAAGTGGTTTTCTCGATGTTACCATCGCGTATCAAATTTGGCATACGGAACCTGGCTCTTTTAAGTATTTGTGTCTATTTCTAATGATATATGAATTAAGCTAGTTAGCTAGCTAGCTAGTAGTAGAGGAGTTTTCGTTTTGTAAAATGGTAGCGCAAGTGACAAACATTCCAGATGCTGACAGAACAGATTTTCTGATTTCAGAAGCCTAGAAATCCTACTGACCACGAGAATTGAACACAATGTTATTTGCTTGCGCCTTTCTGTAGCTAACTTCATCAAATGGGCTGCATTATATTCAGCGGAATCCCAGTTTTAAACAGGCATCCCACAGTACCCTCTCTGCTGATACCTATTTAAATCCTATTTTATGCCTCAGTCATACTACAATGCGTCACTGCGTACAAAAATCAGGAGCGTCGAAAAAAGCGGCAATTTTAATATGTCCGCCGAACATTTGTCAACAACAGCAGTCACGTTGACGGATGAGCCAGCGATGACGGCCAAGGGGCGGGGGTGAGAAGGGGGCGATAAGACGAGTACCCCCTCGCCCCCCCGACTGAGTGACTACGTATGATGCAGTCAGCTAACGCTTGTACTTTACTTTCCGTAGCTTTTGGTATTGTACCTATACTTATATTGGTTTCAATGTATTGGAATTTCATACTTATAGTAAAGTAGCTTTTGCGTTAGCTTTTAAATGTTGACTTATTTTGTATACCTTTGAACGTAAATATATCTACCAAAACATGTTTAATGCAGTTCTGCCCAAAAGCCCACGGGCAGCTATGCATGATGAAATATTTGATACCTTACCTAGCGGATAAAATTTTCAGCTGCCTTTTCTGATGACTGATGACTTATAGCCAGAATATTTTGTGACTGGTACCTTATATAATTTGTTAAAACAGCAGAGACTGACTACATATCTTGCTTTCTGAATGCAGAACGACACAGGTGACACCTCCTTTCAGACTCCATGTTGTTATTCAGAAGATCGCAGTAAAGTCTCAAAAACTACTTACCTGAGATTATTTGAGTGTTCACACTCATTATATCTCAATTGACCGATGCAATCAGACACCTGTTCTGGATGCATGAATGTGTTCCTAGACAGTAACATACTGTTTTTAGCCCACAAACTTTTTTAATGGAAACGAAGGGGAGAATAAGTGCAAGCGAGAAGGAAGGTTTGAGTGATTCTTATGACTGAATTATTGACTTTTTATATTAATAGGTAGATAATCTTATGTTAGTTTTTCTAAACGTATGGCTGCCGCTGACATGTCTTTGGTTTCCTGAGGACGTGATAAATTATATTTACACTTATGTTCTTGGAAAATAAATTGTACCTATATTTAATTAGCTTCACACCAAAAAATCCTTATCCTAACTAATATTATAAACGCGAATGTCAGTTTGTTTGTTACGATTTGACTTAACTACTCGACCGATCTTCATGAAATTGCGCATACACGTTGTCGGGGGTACAGAAAAGGACCTTTCATCTAGAAAGCAAGTAGTGTTCCGGACTGGGCTAAGCTGCGAACAAAGGCTAGTGTAGTATAATTTTATTTACGCAGGAGCTTGAACAAACTTTGATCGAATGCAATCGTTCAAATTAACGCTGCAAATTGAACAGAACAGCCCTTTAGCAATTTAATTGTTTATCTTTCGCACTTTAATGATAAACATACATAAGTGAACACATAGTCACATGTTAAAGATAAAGTTTACACACACAATAATATTGAATGCAGGAAATATTGGAAATAAAAATATCGCGGCCATTATTTTTCCGTTTTCCTTTAGTATAACAAATATCCAAGGGGCCTCCACTCCAGAGTATCGCCTAAAGCGTCGTGGGGCACACGAGTTGTGGGGACGACCGTTTAAAAATTACAATAACGCAGTGTTAGGGTGATAGACAGCTACCCCTGTCTGCAACCCTCAATTGACTCCACAATTTGCGTAATAAGCATTAAGAAGTGAAAATGGAAAATGTACTGATATTGCCTTATTATAAAATGCAGAATATCAACGAATAGATGTCAAAGTTTATTATTAAACATAAAATCAAAATGAATAATTGACGTATGTGACTAAGTTCAGAAATAAACAAAATTCAATTATGTTATTATTTTTGTGAACCAATATCTATTATTGCGTTCAATAACTTTTATACTTTATATTTAATTCATTTCATTTTTGTGCATTTGTGCTTACTATTTTCGGCTATATTAATTTATTTTATAGTTAGTAATTCTTTTTGCGATAAGTAGTAGTATCTCACGTTTATTTCAAATTTAGTACCGACCCACAGTTAAGGAGTATTGCTATAACATATTTGAAACAGATGACTGGGACTAAGCCTAGTTTGGTTCACGTTTTACAATAAGGGTTAGTGAGTCAACAAATGCAATTATTAAAACAATCGCAACAATTTGATTACCCAACTACTTCATGAAGTCACGTGAAAGCCTATACAAACTGTTCCAAACACAAACATTAACCCTTCAAGCAAACATTACCCATCTAAAACTGTACGGGTCTAAAAGACCGGTACAAAATCGCGCAACACTCACAGCGCATTTACGATTACACTACAACTATCATTACGAGCGCACTATTGATTCCTAATCCGCACTTCCGGATGTTACGTAACCCCCCTCCTCCCTGGCCGCGCGTGCCCGTTCACCCCCCTTCCCCCTGACCCCGCACCCCCCGCCTGCAAAGATTTACAACTGGCCGGGTAGCGTTTGACGAATGATTGGCCGGCCGTTCGCTTGTTACAGGAAGGCTTTACGGATTGTTTTGTTTTTCGCACAGGATATGTATAAATATCAAGGGGACGAAAGTTTCGTATGTTTGTATTGTATTCGTATAGAATTGGACAGTTATTCGCTTGAGAATTGCATTTTACAACAGTATTTTCGACTCTTGTTAAATTTGACATGCACCCTTATACCCAGTAATTTAATGCGAGATAGAACCATATCCATGCCATAACACCAACAAGCAGAGGGTTGTGTACAAAACACATTTAAAATTAATTCACATTAACGATCATTTCAACACTTAAATAGGCGTAACCGGTATGAGAGACCAATATAATTTTTCTTTGCCTCGAAATCAATTCAACTTATTTATCTATGATTGTTTTAATTTAAAAATTAATATAAATTTAAATTACAAAGTAGGAGTTGCTCGGGCATCTGTGAGATCCTATTCAATAAACTAGAATAAAAATATATATTGCATTTTTATTCAAAATGTTTGCATTACTTGGTAAATCTATGAAACTGATTGCAAAAACGACATCACGAATGTCATTATGTAGCAATAAATCAAGAAAACGTTTGTAAATTTACATTCCTTTTTTAAAAGCTAACTGAAAATAGTGAGATTTATGTTCTCAAATACACTAATAGTCGATTCTTAGTAAAAATCGATTATGCTTTACGATAATAGATACTATTAGTCACATTTGCCTACAAATGACTGCTACCTATTGCCGCATGCAGCACTATAAGTCCCACTCATCTAATGAGAACGATAATTTATGACCGATGTGTTGTCCAACACGGGAAAACACACGGGTGTGCGGGGATGCGCAATACCATCGTTAATACGCGGTTACGTTTATGCGGTTAACGCGACCATCGATAAATTGCAATAGCATCATAAAATAATCACTATTTGAGCTGGCGCAGGACAGAGGCAAATCGAGACGGTTAGTATATAGTCACGATCCTCATTAGTAAAGGGAACGACAAGAAGAGATTTGAAATACAAGTTTTAAATACCATTTCATATATATAAATATAATTTTTCTTTTAAAGGCAGCTCTCGCTCTTGGTCTTCACATACGGTCTGTGTTGCGGACAACACAGTTACAGTTGTTGTTTACAAACATTCAAACAACGGACACAAGTAACACCCAGACTTGGAACAACTATTTATGGAAACAGGCGTGAATCTATGTATGTATGTACAAAGTTTCATCCCATGTGGGATTCGAACCCACAACACTTGGCACAATGGCACAATGGCAGTAGCGAGGCGTTCATTTAAACCTCTACGCCATTCATGCAGTGTTTTAAATACCATTTCTATTTGTACATATTTGTACTACTTTTTAGGACTAATACCTTCCACACTGCTAATCAACCATTCTGTCTATGATCTGTATAGCTGGTTATATAGATTTTAGTTCAGCAGAGGTGACCTACGAAAATATCGAGCTAAACTCCTCTAAGTGAAATTATCAGACAACCGCAACGAATTTAATCAAACTCATAATACGGAAGTGGAAGGAGGAAACCTTTGCCATATAGTGGGACAACAAATAGACTCATAATAATAATAACTTGGGAAATGTATGGAAATATATATCTAGATAATAATGTCGCCCAGCCAATTGATCTGATAAAATATGAAGCGAACTACAACATCTGACGCAATTACTTGGATAGCATATAGAATAAATCAACCCCATTATTTATTGATCAAAAGTCGATTTTTCAGCCAAGAACTCAAACGTTATCTGTCATTTAAATTCTCTACACCTATTTAAAGATAAACACTACAAAAATCTCCTCTTAAACCTTAAGCATGATAGCTTTGAGCTAAGCAGTACAGTGTCTATCTCTAAGGATGCGTATAGCTGTTTCAGGGCTAACATGGTGATACTGAACAAACCATGTGAAGCTTTTTCAGCTCGTGATATCGTTCACTCATAGTCCGAATTTTATTCAACCATACCTGCTTAACACACACTTTACTTTGACTTCCATAGAAATGTGGTACACGCTGCTTATTATTCCTTGCCTTAGTTTTATTATAGGTAATACTTGAACCCACTCTGTATTAGACAGAAATCAAGGGTACTAAAGTTCATTTTTATTTGTAAATTTTTGCTAATCAATTTGAGACTAAGAAATTAAATAAACAAAAATTCTTCATCTACCTCGGCCACAAAGTTACATCGGTCCGTCGCTCAAAGTATCAATAGGATTACAAACATCTTGAAAGGCAAATGGTAGTTTCATTAAAACCTGGAATACCTGGAACCTGGTTAGTGCATTATTCAAGTTTCGTTTATCTATCTTCTGTAAGTTGGCAGTACAACTCTAGCCAAGCTGGTCAAGTTATGCATAAACGGGGAAAATTCTCTTATGTGAAGCAGACGAAGTTGCGCGGGTCTGCTAGTAAAATATATCTATCGTGTACAATTTTATTCACCCTAGTACAAATCACAGTATCGTCAGATGCCCTTAGCAGAGAACTTGGGCACGTTGAACTTATAGCCAGGGCACTGACATAGACGTACATTTCATTGGTTCAGTATTTGCTAAGGCAAGACTGGTAGACAATAGGCTCTAAGTCGAATAGTGGGCGTATTAATTAGCCAATAAGGAGCCTAAAGAATTGCAGTGTTATTTAAAGAAACTATGTTCATTTAAAATTTAATCATTATAACATTGTCTTACAATTATGCGACTGATAGACATTAAGATTAAACTATTTTGACACAGATTGTATCGTGGTCATTAAAACCATTAAATATATTTCTAAAAAACTATTTGAATTTACAATTTCGCAAACGTTTCAGTCAGGTTTTCAGCAGTTTTGGTTTACACGACGAAACTCTTTGAAACAAAGCCAACCATACGATAGCTACCCAAGTGCCTTCGCAAATTTCGCAATTTTTTAAATAGATTTAATATAACTTACCTTTTTTTTTATTAAGTCCAGATAAAGTGCGTGTATATCTATCATTTAACTATCTGACCATCGTCTGCTTCACATTAGAGAATTTTCCCCGTCTTTGCAACATTTTTCATTGATGCTCTGCTCCTATTAGTCGTACCGTAATGTTATATAGCCTATAGCCTTCCTCAATAAATGGGCTATCCAATACTAAAATAATTTTTCAATACGATCCACTAGTTCCTGAGATTAGCGCGAACCAAACAAACAAACTCTTTAGCTTTATAATATTAGTATAGATTTCAATAAAAGTATAAAATATCCTCAATAGCAACGCGGTGTCTGACAATGTGCCCGGTAGAAGGTATATATAGGACAGCCCAAGTAATGTTATTACTTGGGCCTTAAAAGACAGCTGGTGAAATGTTGGTGGGCTACATCTCCAACACCTTTGAGGGTAATACAGATGTAAGTTTATTTATTACACTACGACTTTATTTTTATTATGGGAAACAATAGCCCAACTGATGATAGGTTATTATGACAATATATCTAGGTACTATTAAGCATAATTTTTTAACTAACTATTTGTCTACTGAAGAAATAGAGAAATCGCGTACAATAAAAAGCAAATAGGCCCAAATTGATTTTTATAGTTTATATTTACTTACCTAATGTTTTCACCGACCTTACTAAATAAGATCATTGAACTATATTTTTGACGGCCTCGATGGCTTAGTGGTTGGTGTAAGCTACTGCCACGCCTGAGGTCGCGGGTTCGATTCCCGCACAAGTAAAATATTAATATTTGTGTGCATGAACATGGATGTTTGTCTTGGTCTGGGTGTTTCTATGTATACCTAATATGTATGTATTTACAAAAAAAAAGTATATAATATGTATGTTTATCCATTGTCTAGTACTCATAGTACAAGCTCTGCTTAGTTTGGGCTAGATGGTGTTGTGTGTACGTGATAGAATATTATTATTATTGTCATCTATTTTTGAAGACTTTAATAAGTATCTAATATATACTATAAAAACTCAGTATCTATCTCTAAAAAAGTTACCTCACTCTATCCATCCATCTCGATGTTCATGAACAACACGAGTAGAATACCAACATTGATACACACCATAAGCTAAATTGTTTTCATAATAAAAGCACTTAAAATATTTATTCAATATAAAGGAACAATTACACTCGTATGCCAGCAAACGCAAGATCAATCGCATGCGTGCTTCAATCGTCACACTCACATATACGGTGGCAACGAGCGATACGAAACAACAAGTTTACACTTTTACGCACTATTACGCAATTGTTTGTTACGATGATTGTGATTTTGTTTTATTGCCACGATTTTATACTGCGTCATTGGTGCCGAGCAATGTATCAAAACGTAGCAATGCGGCAACCGTAAGAGTAAATTTGGGCCATGGTCGTGTGATCCTGAGTTTGGGATCCGAATTCGACCTAATGTTATCATTTTAAAGTTTATCTGTTTGGCAATCCTCAATTACAGCAGAGAGTCTAAAAGTATGCTCTATAATAGGTTATAAACAAATGTATATCCTCATCTATTGTTAGAAACTTTAAACATATTTTAGTGTAGTAGAGCCTCGCTGATTTCAGCATGAATGGGCCGACTCGACCGGCGAAGGACTATACTCTCACAGAATATCGACGTAAAATAGCAGTATTTCTACTGTTGTGTTTCGTTCGATGAGTGAGAGTGCCGGTGGCCCAATCACCCTCTTTCCCCCTTCCCGCTCCTTCTCCTTCCCATTTCCTTTTATTCCTAAAGGGTCGGCAACGCGCAAGTGATGCCTCTGGTGTTGCAGGCGTGTATAGGCTACGGTGACCACTTACCACCACGTGGGACGTATACATGCTTGCCACCTTAGTGGCATAAAAAAAAACTAGCAGGTTTTATGTGGGTACAAAATAACCTGCCCCTTTCAGGTATATACCTACGGGCTATAATATACCTATGTAGTTACTTCGATTTGATAGGGCATGTACAACCGTACAATAGTGTGACTGACGATTATGAAGATTTGTGCGATGCTCCAGTAGCGTCATGTTGGAATAAACTAGAGTAGAGTAGATTGACCATGGATGGCGATGTGGTCTATTCACATAAACATAGTCACTTCATCAAACTAGTGCAACGAAAGTAGCGCCGAAAAATCTGAGATCTACAAATTGTTAAAGAAAAAGTAAATGTCCACTTTCTGTTGTGCTTAGGAGAACACCTCGTCACCAGAGCCGGCTATTACGATATACACTCCTCATATGCACAGTCTAGGCTATATGATAATCCTTAAGAATAATGACCAGAATTATCTGATTATTATTTTTATTACATTACCGAAGTAGCAAACGGGCCTGCCTGATAGCAAACTGTGTGTAACCTAGCCTTATTGCTTTTAGGGCTTTGCACTACTATCATAATATAAAAAGTAATACTGGGTCTCTTGTTGGCAGCACTGAACGTCCATTAAGAATCAACCCCAAAATGTTTTTGGATAAGGGAATTAATGGATAAGGAAGGCAACGACTTCTACGACGAAGGCGAGACTTGCGATTGAGAAGTCGTGGGTTCGAATCCCACCCATAGCACTAACGACTTAAACCCACTCCTTAAACGAGCATATTGGCTTAGCTGGAGGAGTTAACAAAATTCTACTAATTTGAAATCCAAATGCTAACTAACTACTATAAATGCGAATGTAAGTTTGTTTGTTACACGTTCACGCCACTATTCAACCGATCATCATGACATTTTACACACATGTTGTCAGGGGTTCAGAAAAGGACGTAGGGTAACTGTCATCCAGAAAAAATACGGTTGCCGAGGGATAAAAATTATTGACAAAATCTAAACTGACGCGAGCGAAGCCGTGGACAAAGTGTAGTATATTTAAATCTTTTTTATTCCGCAAATAATAAATTTTGACCAATATCATGATCAGTATACCATACTTTAAATCAAAACTCAATCTCAAAATCAAACTTCTAAATAATGTATTCATTTCAGTTAAAGTAACCCTTATGAATATAAATATGAACTTTCAGTAAGTTAATTACTTACTGAAAGTTCATTTTTGTATTCATAAAAAAATGATCTGAACAAAATCTGAAGATTAAGAAGGCTAAGAAAAATTATTAAGGAACGGGCTCTCTGTCTAAATTATCATTAACAACTATGGTAGTTTATAAATCATAGCTGCAACTATAACATAAATATAGCAGTGAGAACTCGTGTTAACATGGTGATACTTGACCTCGACGCGACCTGACGTGGATAGTACAATTGTCTTGACAGATATGGGTTACTAGGTGCGTAATTCACGACAAGAATGGGGATGCTACCCCAACCCAGTAGATGAAAATATTACAGCTAGCAATTATCTACGAGTTCGTCTTCGTTTTTAGTAAATAATGTACGCTGTCACCTACGGTTCAGGGTTTTCTTAGAGTTTGATAAAGGTATTTTGACAATGACGTGAACCGATTGTCATTTGTTTCTTTATCTCGTTGTTTATTTTGATTCATTTCATATATATTTTTACTGTCCACATCTTTTGCTATGCTGTCTCAATGTTTGATTTAAATTTATTTTCGTTTCTTTTCTTTCTCTATTTTCAATCTTGTATGATATTAGTATAGACACACCATTTCAACCACTGACTGGTAGTTTCATAACTTTGGACTAAAGGCCTCAAAATCTGTAATACTAAATGAATTGAATATGTCAATTGCTGGAATGCCAAACATAATTGGAAAACTATAGTGTCTGGCTGCTGACGTGCCGCTGACGTCAAAACATTAAGGAAATACGTTTAGAGATTGACTTCAAAAAAAAAAAAAAAATTAATATTAGATGCGTTTTTACTGTATTCTTCTATAATTACTAAGTGTACTAGTGACATTTGTGCTATATATCTATAAGGCTATATCTCCTCAAGTGGTAAGGCTAAGCTCTATCACGAGCGTACTTCAAAAGTTATGATTAGCTCCGGCGTAATAAAGGGCGAGCCTTTAGCCGTTTGCTGGGCATAGCCGCGTGTTGCTACTGATAATTTCTGCACAAATAAATAGGTAAGTATGTAATAATATTTATAAAAATATGTTTTCTCTTGAGTATTTCGCTTCCACTAAAGGATAAAAAAGATTGTGAGATATAAAAACCTAGATATTTCCTTTTTTGGAAAGGGTTTTTTGCTATTTATTTTACAAAAATAAAAGCATTCTTGACAATCCTAATGCTTATGGTTGGAGTGGGCTCATATCGGTAGAGCAACGGGTGGGATTCGAACCCACGACCCCTTAATCGCAAGTTTTCAAGTCAAGTCAAGTTCAAGTCGTCTTATACATTGGGCTAATATAAGCAAAGGACACAACATAAGCTCACAGAGTTGGCGTAAAGCCACCAACCAAGCATCGAAGACCATTTATGAATCCACCATAACATGACTAACCATTTTTAAAAGCATAGATATTGTTGCCACGATTTACTGTATTTGCATAAATAGATGCCTGTATATCACTCAAAAGGTAGTCAGTTGTTTTATGAAATCCTCATTTCGACTTCACTTTTTGGGTCGGACATAAGCCTATTGCCGCCTACTGTGAACGCTTTTTGTGAGTAGTAGAGCCTCCCTGATATCAACATGCATGGGCCAGCTCGACCGGGGAAGGACTACCCTCTCACAGAATATCGACGTGAAATAGCAGTATTCCTGCTGTTGTGTTTCGTTCGGTGGGTGAGAGTGTCGGAGGCCCAATCACCCCTTTCCCTCTTCCCACTTCCTTTTCTCTTCTTCCTTTCCTAAAGGGTTGGCAACGCGCAAGTGATGCCTCTGATGTTGCAGTCCATAGGCTACGGTGACCACTTACCAACAGGTGGGCCGTATGCTTGGTTGCCAACTTAATTGCATAAAAAAAACACTTCCAGGCTGATTACGCAAACTGGATATGTACTTCTGTAAATTTTATACCAGAAAATATTTAGGTGCATGCATGTATATAAAAATACGACGCTTAGATGAATATTTTATTAATTAACTGCACGTGCAAGCGTTTATAAATTTAAGCTTCATGCCTTTATCGACACTGCTACTTAGGTACCTACAGCGACCAAAACACTGTACGATTTCCCTATGGAACTCTGTTTTCCCGGTGCAGCAATATTTGCGTACTCATTGCAAGAAGAAATATTTACTGATACCACAGTCTAGCTGAAATCGATACATACAGTCTGCCAACTAGCGACGAAGGTACCTACGGTTAAATCAAGTGACTAGACGGTACTTTCTCCGCCCGTCTTGCCCCGCAAACCTTGCATAATTGTTTTAGCCCGTAGTTTGCATTAGAGTATTAGACAATAAGTCAACTCGTCTGAGTAGATATACCTATTTGTCTTTTTTTTCTAATTTTATGGCATTTTTTTATCGTATGAAGTCAAAATATATTCTTGGTGTTATTAAACTTGCAACTTTATTCTTACCTATTCTGTATCTACTCTTCGACAAATTCTAATTTGCATACAACACTCGTCTAGCCGCAGCGTGCTCTATAAGTGACTTAATTTCATTAGAAATTTCATTGCGATCGGGGAAAACCTTTAAGATAAAGAGCGCTAAAACATTGAGTGATACCTACTACAACACTGATAACTTGTAATAGAAGCCATACAGGAAACGAAATAAGGTAGAAATAAAACCTTATTGGTATCGTCTCCTAAACATAGGTACTTATAAAATAAAACCGGATTTCATTAATTCGATTATAGAACGATTACTTGTCGACGAAATTAATTACGGAGATGTTCTCAGTGAATATGAGATTTCATTAAGCCTGTCCAATTTATTCACTAATCTTTTTATATCATTTATTTTAATGCTACTAAAGATGTAATAAATGATTGAACAATTTCCTGCCGGCAACTAGTTTGATATTTCCAGTAAAAGGCGAGGTGAGATACAGTGACGAAGCGAACGGGCGAAAGTCCTTTCGCGCAATAAATCGACAGTGTATGCGTGATTAGTGGCGGAGATGACACGCGGCGCGCGTACGGTGACGTCCTGAAACATCCGCGTTGGTCGCGAGTCGCGCGTCCGGCATCCGCCGTCCGGCGGTGTCCGCGCCGCGTCCGGCGCTCGTGGGCGGCCGCTGTGGGCGTGCAGGCGCTGCACCGCCCCGCCCCCCGCGCGCCCCACGCTGTTTATTCTCGGCCCGACTGGCGGGGCGCGCGACAGTCGCCCGCGTGACGCGCACCCGAACGCACGCGTGCGTCAGGTACTACCGGACACGGACGGACCGAGCGGTGCATCCTACACCGGACATCACAAAAAATACAGTTGTCAACATATTCGGATAAATTCGAGCGAGGATAGTGTCTGCGACGCGAGAAGGGTATAGGGCGGCGGTGTCGCGCAAAATGCATTTCCCGTGTGCATGGCGCAGGCGGTGCGGGCCGGGGGGTGGGTGCATGCGATGATGGACATCGTATTGATTTCTATCTGCCCGCTCCTCCCTTATTGTGGCGGTGCAGGGCGCGCCATCGATCGTTGCACCGACCCTTTAAATTAACACCGCGCGATTCGCCGGACATTCGGTATTTGGACTATTGTAAACCCTTGCAGTGTCGTGCGTGTCATATTCTGTGCTCAATGAGATATTAAATTTTTTTATTATTGCGTCACGTGGATCGCCAGTACGTGAGTTACTTTGTAAACTGCAATTTGTTAATTAGTTCGTATCATAACGTGACGTTCATATTTAATTGTTTTTAAACAACCTGTAAGTACATTTGATTATAATTAGTGAGTGCTGACGAACTTTGGTTTACTACGTTGAATTGAGTGCAGTTTATTCAATTTATTTAAAAGGGATCTACGCATTAGTAGTTCGTTCTAATTCAATTCAATAATTCTTATTTAATATACGATAAATGCAATAATGACAAATAAAACAGTGTACAAAATTAAATTAACATATTTATTATGTTGCGAAAAATAAATTATTAGGATCGCTCTTCCACCCTTCTCGACGCAAACGAACAATTTTAAAACAACAATTATAATTTTAAAACGAATATAAAATATACAAAGATGTCACCGCTCGATCCAACCGCGGCATATTGAAAAGTTATTTTAAGAAATAACTATAATTATTTTTCTACTTCCTTCATTAACTAACTGCATAAAAAATCTTTTCAGAACAAAATAAACACATCCATAATACGCAATACTCAAAACAATCAAGCTTTAAATATAAACTTCCAATTTTTTTATCTGACGGAAATTTAAATTTACGAAGAGAGTAAGAGTAAAGCTAAAGGGACAAAGAGTAGGATAAGAAGACGAGAAAGTATATTTGTTTTGAAAGTGACGAGGCAAAGGCATTAAAGTGGCGGCGACATTAGGTGCGAGGTTGGAATGCGCGGGATTGGATTCGTTTAGCGCGCGCGCACGCCCTGACACCGTGCCGCCCTCCGAACACCCGGCCATGGCGACCGACACCGGTGAGTACACTTTATTTCATCCTAATTACATCATACGTACATCTTATAAATATCTCATCTGAATGTGGAAATCTTAAAACAATATTATGCATTAACCCCCGCTGGCAACTAAAAAATATAACCAAATAATTTGTGAATAAGAAAACCAAAAAGGTCTTCCACCTCCTTTAATTTAAATCCAAAAATTAAATTTCAAATGATAAGAATCGCATTTGCATTAACATCATACCGTACAGAAGTCGATTTTGCAAAACCTCTATGACTTTTACATGAGATGATTTAAAATGTTCTTTAAAAATATCTAAACATATATTCATGTTTGCACTCTTAAATCGGTGAGATGTTTAAACGAGACTTCACTCTCAAATCTAAATAATGCTTAAATTACGCATTTTTCCTGCGTAGACTTTTCTAGATATAGCTTTTACCATAAACTTTCAAATAAAAACAAAATTATTCCCATCACTACATATCGTTATATCTAACTAAAATTCCGTTTGTTTTATTTTCAAACGCAAATAGAACACAACTATTAAAAAATGAAATATAAAGTAACAAAATGGCGTTGCAATGAGACGCAATTGTTTACTAACAGAATGTATACTATGATACGTACGCATGTCGTCCACGTCACATGTACGTATGAGTTCGTTGATATTCGGCTCCCCGTCCTTCCCCACGCCAGGATCATCCCCCGCAGGACCTCGGGGGATGGGGCGCCGGGCGTTCTTGTTTAATGACGGCGCCGCGCCGTTCACTCGAGATCCCAAGTTTTTCTTTTATTTGCGCCAAATGCATTTACAAATAATTGTCTGTGGTAAAATGGTTTCGGTGCTTTGCTTTTTTATTTTTGGCGGTTATATTTCAGGAAATGGCGTCGTTTTATATAAAATGCGCTATTAAATAGATATTCTCATCGTTTATTGTCCGTTGTGTTGATACCGGATTTGTAGTGATGGTGCTCAATTTACAAATAATCTAATATTTTGTCGTGTTTAGGGTTGTTTTAGTCGATCGGACACAAAAAGGGCAAGAGCTTTGACAAAAGCAGCAAGCAATTCATAATTCATACATCCACGCGCACTACTATTTCCATTTTTACTGCCTTGGCGTATTCGTCGGCGCGATATCCGAAGGGCTCATAGGGTTAATATTGCGCTGAGTAGATATACGCGTCATAAAAACGCTCACTCCACCACCTCCGCCTCCCTCGGCGAGGGGAGAATTCACGGACAGGGGATCAAAAGCCGTGCATTCACACTCAAAATATATGATGACCTTTTTGATGCTAACCTTTTATTAACCAACTGATGGACTACGTTTGAAAATGTATTGATTTTCAGTTAACTAGGTATATGTTTATTTGTTATTAAGGACGATGAACTTATAGTATTTTCGAAATTTATTTCTTATAACGTTGTTATACATTATAATCCTATAAGACATCTGAATTCCGAGTCATTTTGGGCATACTGAATTACCAACTAGATACAAAATGAATTGAAAACACGAATAATCAATAACTTCTGTTTTGACTCTTTAAGTTTATTTAAAGTGTCGCCATTTTACATCACTCTATAATTTGCGTACTTCATTGCGCCATCTCCGTAATAAATTCAATCCTTGAGTGTGACTCCCGACCGGATACTCTAGATTAATTAGATCCTTAAATCTTTGTAACAGGACCACGACGATCCTTACATTGCTGGTTTACAAACTTCCATTAAACTTTTAAACTCGTTTCCTGATAATCCACTAGAAATATCAAGTAATTTCCGCTAAGGATATAAAAATATTGATGTATTTATTAATTTCCTTCCTAAGTTTTAACATCATGATTAGTGATCGTAAACAATTTAAATAGCTTTAGAACACTTCCACTTATTTTTAAATTCTTATACAGATAATATTTAAAAAGAACCAACCCCAGCCTGTTCATAAAAACTCCATAAAATAGTCAAATCAATAACGTCATGTAATTTACTCGACATGATGTGAGTGCCAGCCGCTAGGGTGTTTTAATAACCACAGTAATTTAAAAAGTTTATGCGATACTTTACACATACTCAAATGATGAATAAAAATGTATTTTACTGAATCTGTGTTATGATTTTTACAATTCACAATTACTTCAATTTAAATAATAACATTAACTCTTTCCTGAAAATAAATAAATAATACATTGTATAAAAAATGTAAATCTAGCACAGGCCTCAGTGTTATTGACTCATGCAAAACATTAAGCATTAATAGTAAGTACAATACATTATTTATATCGATTTGGCCAGTCGCAAAAGACAAGATTTTAAATTTTATAAACTCTCCTGTTGTTTCCAAGATGTGATTGCGGCCGGGACGGCGACCGTGCGCAAATTTCTAATGTATGGCATTATAATAACCGAAGCGGTAACAAACAGATGTTCGGGTTTCAAATTTTTAAACGCATTCGCATAATGAGTTATACTTCCTTTTTAGCCAGAATTTTTTGTAGTATTAAGACCTTTTTCATCTCTTATTTTTATATTTAAGTTTTACTTATTACTTAGTTATTTTATTATAATCTTATGTTTTTTTTATTTTGTTTATGCTCATTTTAATATGTTTTGTTTTAGATTTTATGTTCCAAGGGGGCGACCAAAGGGCTGCTCAGACTCAATATAGTCTACGTGGTAGGTTAAAACACTTATAATAACAAACTCATATCTGAAAGATCACATATTTATCAGCACCATTTGCTTAGTATATCACTCCGTTTAAAGACGTAAACCTGTTCACCCTGCGTCTCATCTCTCTCCTATCGTATCAGAATTCCGTCCCATCTCACTATGCCAGTGACGGGATCTCTATCTTTTCTCTAATGTACTTAGTCGTTTTTGCGCATACACTTGTGCAATATACCTAATATCTGCTGCGCTGGTCTTTGTTAAGATTGGCTGATTGATCGAAATTTAGTTTTAGAAGACATTTGTATTTTTTTATTATATCATTCCCTTTAGGACTTCCTTGAATGTAAAATCCCTCAAACATTCTTAAATCCATTTAGTTAAAAACTAATAAATAAGGAAAAATACAAAACATCAATTCTTAATTTACCACGTACGAACTATTTGGTGTTAGTCATAACCTGTACAGAGATCCTTGACATTTTTCATTATTAACTACCTGTGAGTGCTCATCCATTATAAATATCATCATACCTTGTTTTTCATCATGTGACTAGCCTTTGTAATAAAACTGAGAACTTATTCGAGTACAATCAATTTTAAGCATTAAAACAGCTTTATTCAATTTGATGAATGTGTCGCATTTACTTTCGGAATATCCGCGATTGTTTTGCAAGATTTTGATGCGATTATTATCAATTCGATGGTACCGATTGAGCGAATGAAACTTTATAAAATATGTGCAATTATTTTAGTCGACATTACTATGAGATGGGTTATATTACATAGTACGCAAAACTTCTAAGCATCATAAAGTATCGCACACTTATGAGGATATACCTACAGGAATTATACAGTAGTTTCAAACATGAAAACAAAATGCTATCTTAGACAAATTTTACATACTTACGCACATATTTAAGGATTTACCAATCACTATGTAAGTTTGATAGTTAGGTTAAATATTAATTCACATTATTTTCCAAACAAAGCCCACATTACAAAAAAAAGCTTCAGCAAAAAAGGCTTTGGATATTTTTTACGTTTTATGCCTGATACAAAGTAGACATAAAATAGATAAGTAATGTGCATACTATTTTATTTATTATAGAGTAATGCTGTGACAACCAGAGCCAGAGACATTAAAGCAACTTTTGTTTTACGGCTATCTATTTTCGCATCGTTTTGTAAACTCACAGTAACATATAGACTAAAGGACACAGCACACATATAAACTCGAAAAGGAAACGTAACCAACCGTATCGCCTTTCGCCTCGCCGTCAACCAGGCATCACCTCGCCGTCAACCAGGCGTCAACCTAACGTAAACACGTAACGAAAGCGGATCCGGTACGTACGTCGTACTTCGTAGTACGTCGACTCGGTTACGGCTAGGCGACGACGCCGCGCTTACGATTACGTTACGTTTCCCATTAGTGTGCGTTGCAGTAGGGAGTTTCATACAAAGAATACTGCAGGGCTCGAGTTGATACGGTGCTGATCCATTTCTGAGTTGATATGTGTGCTGTGTCCTTAAATTGTGTGCAATATTTTACATAATTTAACATAAATGCTACACATATCTACTACTATTACATGGATACTGCAATAACAGTTAGTTTTCAACACAACGATAACATGATTTAATTAGTTAATTTTAATAACTTGGAAATAAGTTGGTTATAATAAGCTAACTAATTAAATGACTAATAGTTTAATCACAATTAACGTATTTTATGTTAATTAATCAGTCAAATCTTAGAATACGAGACATAATTAAAGATCTATTGTAACTGGCCACCAGTGTTCCGTCGCGGTTTGGAAGGTTAAATCATGATTCGCGGGCGCTCCACTATCGACGCTATTCTACGCGTGAGGAGCCTGGCGGAGGATGCAGTATCCCGGGGCGAGGTCGTCTTCGCGGTGTCCCTTGACATCGCGAACGCCTTTAACACCTTGCCCTGGAGTTGTATTAGGGAAGCACTTATATTTCATCAAGTGCCGACCTACCTCCGCCGCATTGTCGGGGCATATTTGTCGGAAAGGGTAGTTATCTACCCGGGTCACTACGGTTGTAGTCGGCGAGAGATGTCGTGCGGTGTTCCACAGGGATCGGTTCTGGGTCCGCTCCTGTGGAACATCGGTTACGACTGGGTGCTGCGAGGTGCGCTCCTCCGTGGCGTCGGCGTCATTTGTTACGCCGACGACACACTTGTCACAGCGAGGGGTAAGTCGCACCGGGCGGCGGCCATACTGGCGACCGCTGGGGTCGCACAAGTCGTCAATCGTATCCGGCGGTTGGGCCTCGAGGTGGCCCTGTCTAAATCCGAGGCCGTATGTTTCCATGGCCCTCGGAACCGGCCACCTCCAGGGTCCCACATCATGGTAGGAGGGGTCCGCGTCGCTGTCGAGCCAACCCTTAAGTATCTGGGTCTCTTGCTCGACAGCCGATGGGACTTTGTAGCCCACTTTCGTCGACTGGCCCCCCGTCTTCTGGGCGCGGCAGGTGCGCTCGCGCGTCTGCTGCCCAACCTAAGGGGGCCAGGCACCTCCTGCCGGAGGCTCTACGAAGGGGTCGTGCGGTCTATGGCCCTTTATGGGGCCCCAGTTTGGGGAGACAACCTGACGGCCCGTAATATCTCAGCACTTCGCGCGCCACAGCGTGCCATGGCCGTCAGGTTAATTAGAGGCTACCGTACGATCTCTTTCGAGGCAGCGAGCCTCCTCGCCGGATCGATCCCCTGGGACTTGGAAGCGGCGCTTCTGGTGTCACTCTACCGTTGGCGCCAGGAGACGCTGGCTCGGGGCGAAGGACCAGCTCCTCCCACTCTAGAGGCAGCACGGTCCGAGCTCCGCCAGGTCCTGGTGGAAGAATGGAGAAATCGACTTGTGCACCCTAGTGCTGGGCACGCCACAATCGTGGCGGTAAGTCCCGTTTTTGAGGAGTGGCTGGAGAGGCGGCATGGCGCCCTCACCTTCCGGCTGACACAGGTAATGACTGGTCATGGTTGTTTTGGCCAGTTCCTGTGTCGCATAGGTCGGCAAGAGACGCCCGGTTGTCACCACTGTGGCGACTGCCGCGACGTTGTTGAGGACACGGCGCTGCACACATTGACGGATTTCCCCGCCTGGGCATCGCAGCGCCGTGAGTTGATCGCGGCAGTCGGTTTGGTTGCCCTCTCGCTCCCGGCCGTGGTTCAATCTATGGTCCGGAGCGAGAC
Source organism: Catocala fraxini (assembly GCA_930367265.1). Classification (NCBI taxonomy): domain Eukaryota; kingdom Metazoa; phylum Arthropoda; class Insecta; order Lepidoptera; family Erebidae; genus Catocala; species Catocala fraxini. The sequence goes on from OV884029.1 coordinate 21,590,140, forward strand.
GTCGTGGAACGCCGTCGCCTCCTTCTGTGAGGAAGTCATGTCCATCAAGGAGGCGGCGGAGCGGGAGAGGGAGCGCTTAAACCCTCTCCCCAACCGCAGAACCGGGCGCCGGAGGGCGCGAGATGACCTCCAGCCACCCTGAGGTTTGACCTGGGGGTGGTGGGCTTCGTGGGCCTGCCCGCCACCCGATCAGCACCAGGTCCAAGAGGCGGCGTGCGTGTTCCCACGCGCGCCTCTGAGCCGTGTTTTTGTCTTCCTACAAGGGGACAGTAGAGGGTCTATTATGCAGTGGCCTGCCGTTTCACACGGCGGGCCGAAACCTTCATTGTATTTGTACTGTGAAAGTCGATGTACATAATTTATTATATAATAGCTGCATCACTAAAATATTTTCTATTAAATGCTATTAGTAACGATGACATTTACCTAATAATTGTGCCATATGAACTTTGTTTATAATTTATAACTCGTCAAACATTAATAATATCGATGATGTATTTACGTAATTAGATATATTATTCAATCTCACACAAAATATGTAAAACTTTGAGACCGTGGGACTTTTATTGCCCATAAGCTCCGTGTAACACAAAATGAATAAAATGTCTAAGTTTTTTCTTGAAATAACGTATTTCGCAAAATATGATATTGATATTCTCATTCTGGTACCTATACCTCAACAAAAAATACGCTACTGCGAAGATGACTAATTTTATATTTTATTATAAATAATAGCTAAGAAGCTGCTTAAAGTACCTAAGCATTTTTAAATTGTTATTATCATAAGTATAATATAATAAAATCATTAGACCAACGCAAGAAGCTTCGCAGTACATATATATATGTATATTATAAAATATTAAATCTGGACGGTTTATGTTGCATCCATTACTAATTTATATCTTAGATAGTTATATAAATTGGAGATAATTATCAATACGTTTGAGAGCAATATTAAATATAAAATGTTTTCAATCGCCGCATTAGACGCTTAACTGACATGTACTTTGTTGACGATCACAAGCTTTACGTGATTTATAAATCGAAGTGATGCATACAGTTATATTATATTTTGATCAAATTTGGCTCCCCGCATACATAACAGCATGTCAATATTGAACTAGACAATCGGCACCCTAGGCAGTTTTAGTTGGTCTAGCAAAATGAATTTTAGCTTCAAATGTCTAAATGATCGATAAATATTTAAATAATTTACTAGACGACGCATTTGGATTCAGGATACTTTTAGTTCGACCCTACGATGTATTTGAACGGGCACCAATCAAAACACAAAAACAAAATTATTAATGGTACTTATAACAATATCTTAATTTATATTCTTATTCATCCTGTAGTAAAACGTGGCGTCACAATTAGCATAATGTATAACAGATATCCTTTTCAAGGAATTGTCATTATAAGCAAGGAGTCCAAAATTAGGGGCGTTGGACCGCAATGAAGTGCGATAATATTGCCTTTCATACTTGGCCAATTATATTAATTAAGCATGAAACTAAAATGGGTGGGCAAATATTCACATCCTTATATTGAAAAATCTGATCCACATCTAGGTTTAGGTTTAAACAGCTTTATTCTCATAAGAACTTACAGTCCATTTATAATGAGATACAAAAAAAATATATATATATATAATAAATACTAAATATTTAGCTTCTGGGGCGTTACATGAAATTATTGACTTATCTTACATCTCGTTTAACAAAGTCTTTTAAGAACTAAAGAAGACTATGCTTTGAAATGAAACATTCCAGTTGTATAGCAAATTATAACAGTATTTTCTCTATTTCGTCAGTATATCGTTCACATAATCAGTAACTGAATAACTCTCGGACGAAGTCGGACCGCTAGTAAATTTCCATTAAAAACCGACGAGGATAACAACAATCGTTCGCGAAGATCTTTCCTAAAACTGCGGGGACAAATCACCTAAATTTTAGTGAAAGGCGTTAAACACGTTTTAGTTGCGCAAACGCACACTTTAAAATGACGATGTACGGATATATCACATTTAAAATATACTTTAAATATGCGTCGCAAAACTATTAAGTCAGTCCGGTTTCATTGTGAAATCATTTAACAAATTATTTTCTCAATTCAGTCATTAAATTTTGCTATAAAACTTAGCTGTTTTTTTTAAATTTATTAGTATTTATATGTGTCACATACAAATGGGTTTCAGTTGAAAACCAGTGTTAGGCAATCTGACTGGCACATGTTTAACTGGACACGTACCTATTTGATTTTATGTTAATTGACATTTAGATTTGTTCGTTGCCTATACATTTTTATTTATTTTAATGCAAATGTAAATAAGTAGTAAAATATATTTTTTTAAGTTAATTATATTTGTGGCAAAATGCATACGGCCCGTCTAAAGGAGTCTGCCCACTACACCGTCTCATACCATGACCGTGCTAGGAACGTATCAGACACGAAAAGTAACACGATACGCCCTGCTGTAGGAACTGCTGGTCGGTGACGGAACGGTCTAGTGGGCATAATCTTATACATTTCCTTACAAAGAATATTTTTTTGCTTGACACGTTCCTAGCACGGTCATGGTATGAGACGGGGTAGTGGGCAGACTCCTTTATGGTTACCGGTTACTGTAGCACCACTATTAGTAAGAATCTTTCCATCCTTATGCTAGATTTTGCCCGCCGTTTCGCTCGTGTTAGTGTTTATTTGTCAATAAATTTCTATTTCTCGGGCACAGAACTATTTTATAAAGGAAAGGTACCTTATATTCTTTTCTGTACCCCGGTCAACGAGAATGCAAAATTTCATAATGATCGGTTGAGTAGTTCAGGCGTAAAAGCGTAACAAACAAACAAAGAAATGCACATACACATTCACATATTAAGTTTATAAAGTTAGGATTTTGCTTTATGGTTTAAATTATTATTAGACTGTTATTATTCAGCAAATTATTTTACCTCATATATCCGCAAAGGCAATCCATGACGAATATTGCTACATGAGAATCTTTGTTATTCTAATACAAAAAAAAAATACTTTATAGCAAAAAAATGACTTGATTGTTTCGACATCGATTTGGAGATCACATATAGGTTTGGCAATTATGGCATCTGCCACAATTGACACGATATAGGCTGAATTTCTAAATAATTGGAAATACTGTCATATACGTGCTCTAATATAATATAGAGCAAACTTACAAATAAGTTCATCCATCATCATCAACATCATCATCAAAGAGACAAAAGATCACATGCACATGTTCTGATTATTCCCTGAAATGGAGTGTGTGTAGTGTGCCATAGTAGCCGCAACAATCTGATTAATGCCATCCCTTAGTACATACACATATTAAAGCAATCGACTGAATCCTCAGCACCGCAGCACTCGGCGAAATCGTCACGGATTACGTTTTGCCTTTAATGTGTTTAATAAAGACTCTAATAGTTATTGACTACGTAACTTAGCATCACCTGTATATATCCATAAGGAATTATACAAAGATACATTGACATTCATATTTCTTTATGGTTTAAGCTGCAGTTAATATTATATGTACTACAGCATCTCTTTTAGTGCACCGGGCACATTTCCAGCCTCCATATTATTCGACACCTCTGTGCTACTATGCTAGTCTTTACTAGCAAGGTCGATTGTATTTGTATAGAGAATTCTTAGATCCTGACACAAATCCAATAGAACTAAAGATTGCCCGACCAACGAATCAGTCCAATGACCTGTTTATTACATAAGATCATATTAAGCAACATGATTTACTCACCTTGTATTTTGTTCACCAGGCGGCGCCGCGGCCGGCGGTGAGCAGCAATACTCATTGCGGTGGAACGACTTCCACTCGTCGATGGTGTCGTCGTTTCGGCGCCTGCGCGACGAGGAGGACTTCGTTGACGTTACACTCGCGTGCGCTGGCGCCACCTTCACCGCTCACAAGGTATGTAAGCTTCAGGAACGGCACTCGCTGCAGAAATTACTGTAGTCATCGTAATGTCCTTGTGTCTTCTTAACTAGAAGAGAAAATCTTCTCATGTCGAAGTATTGACCAACACTACCGCGTCGATGTCGATAAAGCACTTTGATTTGTATTTTAACATACTATAGAATATTCTGATCGCCAAAGCCACCAACAGCGCGCGACGTTTTAATTTGGTTTTATATTCTGTGCGGCATTACGGGCAGCTTTTAGTACCAAAGTAATATAACATAACAATACCGGTACGCTTACGGTGATATTACATCGAGTACCACGATAAACATTTATGCTACAACTATATTTCTGGCTAAGTGGTACATTTTTTACATGCCGAAGTTTCAATGCCCGGCAAGGTAGATACTTGTTTGAAATCTGTGCGTTTTTAATGTAAACTTAGTTGTTGGTCACAGGTTTACCTATCTGGTTTACCACTTCGGTTATAGTACGTGTAGGTATAAAAGTAAACTAACTGGATTAATTCTCAAGCAATAACCTAGCAGACATACAGTCTGCTACCAAAAACGAGCCCATAACACTTAAATAATCGTTTAAAATATAAAAATCTGGTATACATAAGCCCGAGATATAAATGAATAACTAATTATACAGATGAGCTTCCTCTAATATGACGTAGACATAATTTGATTAATTGACGCAAATTTATAGAACAACCTCGGCCATATCGAAATCTGTGACATAAGACACGGTTCACACATATACAAATTACCTAATGGAGGCACAATGCACTACTTCTGCTAAATGATTTACATAAGAATTTCAATGGAGCAAGCCAACAAAATCGCTAGCCAATAAGAATGCACACAAGTATCACTTTCCTTACGATTCTTGGAGAAATATTAAAAATGTATGTCGCGAAGCCTGCACCAATACTTTGCCAAGTGTGATTATACTGAGTTAAGTCCTTGTTTGTTGAATGGTAGGTGGTGCTATCGGCGTGTAGTCCATATTTCCGGAGGCTATTGAAGGCAAATCCATGCCAACATCCCATCGTGATTCTTCGAGATGTTCACGATAAAGACATGGAGAGTCTGTTAAGGTAAGTCTAGTCATCACATTTCCAACGGTATTACTTAAACAAATAGGTACTTACTATCAAAATATGATAATCTTATCAACATATTATTGTCTTATTTATAGTTATCTACAACTTTCTCGATACTATCTTAACCTAATCCTCAATTATTCTTACAATTTATTTACTTTGCGACCCAACACATATGCCTGCATGCAACCTGCCTATATTAAATAATCGTTCTTTCTTCAGATTTATGTATCAAGGCGAGGTCCATATTGGACAAGAGCAACTGAAAGAGTTCCTGAGAGCAGCTCAGCTGTTGCAAGTACGAGGCTTGACAGATGTACCAGCACCGGCACCGATGGCCACCATCGATCAGAAGGCTTCACCAGTAAGTACGGTATGGCAAGTTTAGAGTCCCTGTTGGGGCGCCAGAAATTTCTTACTACAACCCAACATGGAACTGACTTCATTTTCATTATTTTTACCTACTTGTATTACTGTAACTAGTTTTAATGATTATTACGTTAGAACAAAACTGTTATAAAATAACTGGAATAGTATAAACATAAAGCTTGACATATTTTTACGTTTCCTTAAAGGTAGGTAATCTCAATTAATTGCAAGAGTTAATGACTTCTTAATTAATCAAAGTTTAGTAGTTCAAAGTATTCTTCTTTAAATGCCAAAATTAATTAGAATTTTGATTAGTACTGAAATACTTTAACTATATTTAATCAGTGCATATTTTAAAGTCTATTTTGCTTCAGTCAGCGTCATCATGGACGGAAACCGGCAGTGGAGGATCCCGCGAGGGTCGTGAGACTCAGCAGCGCGAAGGCAGGAGGCCTCGGAAACCAGACGATAATGCAGCTAACACCCCACCACCGAAACGTGCCAGGTCTTCTGACCTCTACCAAGCACAAATGAAGTCCAGGTATTAAGGAGCATTCTGAGATTATAGATATAATGATATTCCTTATTCCTTAAGATTTGGTATTCTTTAAGATATCGATAGTTTTATTTAGCAACTGTTGAAAATAATACCAATGTTCAATATAATTATGGTATATGAACGCAAAAATAACATGACGTGATTATAAGCTGACATGGCTATTTAAAATTTATATTGTGAATCAGTAGATCCATAATTGATTAATAAAATTGAGTCAGGGTTCAATTCGCTGTTTTGCCAGTTTCATACCAAACTTTGTTACTTATTTGCCAATTATATGAGGAACGATATTGGATTAACAGATTATTTTATAATGTATTCATGAGCTTTTCCCACTATTGGTGTAGGACGGAACAACTGTTGGCGCAAGGGGCCAGTCCCGAGCGTCTTGGCACTAATGGACACGAGCTCGCGCTATTCAGCCAGACTATGGACACTTCACAGAACCCACATCTCTCAGGTGTCTCTAATAATTTGGTAAGTCATTTTTACAAACTGCATCAACAAAGTTCGTATGTTACGTCACTCTCCATCAGTTATTTATTTGTGATTTATAATCTGTCAAGTCATATGTAGAATACCAGACATCATTAAAAATCTATTGGGTCTAGCCACCGGTGTGCCACTGCGACTCAATAGGTTAAAAGACGTAAAATACTTTATAGCGTTTTCTATACGCTTATAGATTTCTTTGCTACATTAATTGTGGAGTCTATTTCAATGTTACTTGAAAGGAACATAAACGATTCAACGATAAATTTGGAACCTGCTTTTTTTACTTAATTTGGCTACCAATGCAATCATAATATTCTTTTATTTAGAGGAAATCAATAAATCGACGCACATTACGTAAAATTGATTCATATAGTTTTCCAAATAGCTTCGTGAGTTTACAATTCCTGTAATGAAAAAGTCTAGCCTCGTTAATAAGTAACACAGCATCTCTATATTTGCTCTATTATTCTTCTAGTCCGGTGATGGAGAGGAATCATCATCGGATGCTGGGGCAAGCGACACGGAGGGCGAAACGCGCGCCAAGCAAGAGCCTCTGGACTACGACGATCCTACAACTATGGCCAACACCAACGGAACTCTACCACACAACTTCCCAGGACTCTTGAATCTGCCAGGTAAACACGGAAAACCATTTGCAAATCCGACTGTTTTTCTGAACAAATACTCAACTCGAATATTTATCTTTCAGGTTTCCCCGGACTACCAGGCCCATCAGGAATACCAGACAATTACGGTGAGTTGAATTCTATTTGGCAGTAATACCTCTAACATTAAGTAATATGACTCAATACCGCTACAATCACAGTGGAATTATTCAGTATAATTAAAATCTATTAAATTATTCCCAATCAACAATATTAACGACATTAGAACAAAAGAAGTCAATTGAATCATTAATTGTACATTATTGAGTCATGTACCTGCTTCATGTAATAACACTAACAATTAAATAACGAGAACGACACCAAAGCGCTTAATTACTCCATTATAATGTTTCGATAAATACGTACTCGCCCCCAAAATAAGTCGGTATCGCAAGTAGGAGATGCATTGTTGGCACCGGGAAGTGAAGTAGCCGCGGCCAGTCCGCGTAGTGGCCGTGAGTCGTACGGAGTAGTGGGTCGCACTGAACGAGACTCGTCTGCGGCAGGAGGCGGCTGGGCGCCCGAGCGGGCGGACGCGGGAGCCAAGGACTACGCGGCGCCGTACGCCGGCGCCGGCTACGCTAACGGTGAGCCGCCCGCCAAGCCCGCCTGCCCCGAGTGCGGCAAGCGCTACAGCAACAATAGCAACCTCAAGCAACACATCCTCAACGTGCACGCGGCGCGCGAGCTCGCGCACTCCTGCCCCGTCTGCGGCAAGGCCTTCAAGACGCGCCAGTACATGCAAATACACATGAACTCCATACACGGCGTGAAGCAGAGGAGGCGCGACCCCGCCCCGTCCGCAGAACACTGCGACCGATACACTCACAATAGCGCTTAATACTGTGCGGATCCGATGTCTAACCGCCGCCTCTGTGTTACAGGGGCGGCTCTGGCGGGCGGGGCGGCCATGGGCTACCGGCCGCAGTGCCCGTTGTGCGGCCGCGTGTACTCCTCCACCTCCAACCTGCGCCAGCATATGCTCAATGTGCACTCGCAGACCGACCGCGACCAGTGGTTCCCTTGCCAGCACTGCGGCAAGAAGTGCAAAACCAAGCACTACCTCATCAACCACCAGCTGCAAGCGCACGGCATCCGCCAGCGACAGAACTCTTAGAGACGGCGCGACGCCGAGCGCCCCCCGCATCCCGCGCACCCGCCGCTCGGCGCCTGGTGGTGATACCGACCACGCCACGTAACACACGACGCCACCATCGCGCTCCAGTATATGTACAATAAAACGAATAGATGTGCCAATGGACCCACGCGAGCGAGTCGACACGGGACTGTTTATCGATATTGTATTTAAATATAACGTAATATTTTTAGAGAGTTTATTCGGACGGTTCGGGGGTGTCGAGCTAGGGGTCGGGTTTGCCAACCGCTCTGCCCGTAGATATGAGAGTAACTTGGTGCTGTCGGCATTGCAGATGCCGCGGCGCAGGACGCGTTGGCAAACCCGGCGGGCAGCGATACTGCCGCGGGCGAGGGGGGCGACTTTACGTACCTGGGTCAGGGTGGGTACGCGCGAAGGACGTACCGGGGGGACCGGCTGCAGTGCCCGCTGTGTGGGGTGGCGCTGGGCTCGCTGGCCGTGGCGCGCCGCCACCTGGAGGCACACTACCCGCGCGACTCGCCCGTGTGTCCAGTGGCGGGCTGCGCGCGGTACTTTGCGCACCCCAACTCCGTGCGCAACCACATGCGCATCAAGCACCGACACCAGTGGGAGACTATGAAGACACTCAAGTGGAGCTGCGGATGGGCCAACTGAGTGCGAACTATCCACAGATATAATACGCGCGGAAGGCAATTCGTTCGACAATCGGCTTTCTAAAATTTAAATTTAACGGCTGTGAAATGGAACTACTCGAGTGGGGCTCGGAATCGTGCCAGAGAATGTGATGATCTCCCGAATGCATTTTTTCATGTAACGCTGTCATGTTCATAAAACGTTGTATAAAGCAGTAGGATAAATCGACTGAAAATTATTTTTGTAGTAGAATAGACTGATATTGTTTAAGTAAGGTTTATATTATAAGCGCATTATGACATGTGATGATTGGTGCCATTGATAGAATACGAAGTGCAACTTGAATGTTGATCATTCTAATGACTTCCTGAACGTCTGTAACTTCCATTGTTGCTTCTACGATTATAGTCGTTCGCTTATAAGCGTTATTTGATAATGGAACATATTTGTATTCATAATATTTTAATACTCTTATGAATTTGTGAAACGGACTTCAGCATATCAGTTCATAAGAGAATTTGATCCGATTATCGTCAAATCAACGCTTTTAAGCGGGCGATATTATTCTTCTATTAGCTGTTTGTCTTTAGGCCCTGGTGTCCTGGGAAATAAGTAGTGTTAGTTTGTTCGATTCACAATCGGTTCTCGTGTGATTCTATTAGATGGGACATCACTCCGCCAAACTATACAGTTTCCGAAATCAAAACCGGTATAATAACTCATCAACATAAAAAATTATATTTTCGAAGCAATAAGTTTACTATTAATTTTTATTTTTATTTTGTTTTGTTTATTTACTAATATTTAATTACGTAAAGTATGTATTACTTGGCATTACTCAGAAAGCTATTGTACCGGTAAATACTTCCCCTTATATGTATACTTTCGACCATAGATAAGACAATACGAAATAGGTTTAACAAAAAGAATCTAATGCCTTTGAACGCAATAGTTAAGAATAAGTTCACTTCCAAACCATAGAGAATTTATTTTCTAAACGATGTTTGTTCGTGATGCTCTGTGTAAGTGCACAATCTAAAACATATCTAGTCAATGTAGACAACAGGAGGGATTTATTTAAAATGTACATAAATATACTTACGGTTCCGATCGCATATATTTTTGTAAGTAGAGCACCAAAAATATAACATTATTCTGTTAGAAATATATTATAGCTTACGTGAGAGCACAGTCGAGGAACGAATCATGAAATGCCTTTGTTCATAAACTAGCAACACTGCCTATAGCGTATTGATAGAGCGTGCTGCTGCCTGCCAAAGAAATAGGTATACTACTAATCCAAACGAGGAAATATTTAGACTTTAGAAAGCAATAATAAAATAGTGATTCATCGTTAGTAACAATAGGCCTACAGATTTAACGATAAGTCATCGTGTACATTAATAACCGCCGAATACTTTCAAAAGTTTTTGACATTAGACGCCATATTTGTACTTACTGTCCAATAGACAGTTCTTAATTTAGTTTTTAGTGCCAACTATTACAGCATTTATACGACAAGCATTCCGCGCATACATTCTATGATAGACCGTGGCATCTGGCGACAAAATGTTTTGAAAACATTCGGCCACCTTAACCGGAAACATACGTTGCCTTAGCCCTAAAATATAAAGTATTTAGAAAGCCATTTCTTAAGATTGTGTAAATATTGACAAAGTTGCCTTTAAAATATATGCGATGGAAACTGATACATTTCATAGATCTCCAAAACGAATAAAAATAATATTGGTTAAATTAGCGAGTAGATGAAATTGTTCCTGACGCCTGAGAGGCAATGTCGTATATCTTAATAATTATGAAAAAAAATAAAAAAAAATATTTTTAAGCGTAAAATTAGTCAACTCAATAACCAAATGTTCAATGTGAGTAAACGATTCTAGTTGCGAATGTATTAGTGATACGATATATACGTAATAACTTAATTTTTACCAGAAGAAAGTGTCTGCTTATATAAATACATAAACAATAAAACTACGAAGTAGAATTTCTTTATTTTATTTATAACCTACTCCTGCATAGAATCGATATTATTTTAACTGTTTATAAAGAAGCTATTGGTATCGTTCTAAAACTAACAAATACTAACTTCACTAATAAGGTAAGATTTTGTCCACGACACCGAACTTTCGACTTTGAACCATTCGACTTAAGGTTTGTTTTTCTGTTGCAGGAGGTTGCCGACGAACCCAAGATTTGCTGCGCGTTAGAGCAACTGACCCGCGACCGTGCCCCAAATGTGGCAAAATCTACCGGTCTGCTCACACACTGAGAACGCATCTTGAAGATAAGCACACTGTCTGCCCCGGATATCGGTTAGCATTAACAGCATTTTGATATATAACGAGATGGGTTTAAAAACCCAGGATTCAACCTCTTCCGTCTTAAATGTAAAAGTAATGAAATGAAATGACCCCTATATCACGGGGGTCTTTTGACCCACAGGGCCCATATTCAAACTCGACCAAGTTATGACCCCAATGTGTCTGCACACCAAGTTACAAGTCAATCAGTCCAGTGGTTCCGGAGTTATGCCGGTCACAAACAGACCCACATTGTGTTCTCATTAACCTCTTCGAATAAGACTCAGAGGTTAATAACAACCATAACAGGCTTTCTGTCGTTTCAACAGTTTCATAGATATTTATAACAAATGACCCTCTAGGTGCCAGGATAAATTATAACTAATTTGCAACGATAGATAAGTTAAAATAAAATCCTTTTACAGTTGCGTGTTATGCGGGACAGTGGCAAAGTCACGTAATTCTCTACACTCGCACATGTCGCGGCAGCACCGCGGCATTTCTACCAAGGACTTGCCTGTGCTGCAGATGCCAACACGCTTCGACCCTGAGCTTGCCAGCCAGTAAGTATTTATTTAACTTGTTTGACTTACACAATTTAAAAACACCTAGCATTAGCAAAACGCTGGCCGATTAATAACATTTGACTTTGGAATGAATATATTTTACTAAAATATTGATAATCAATTAATCCTCTGTTATCTTCATCAGGTTACTGGCCAAAGCCGGAGTCAAAGTGTCTCCTGAACAACTTCGTGCTCGCGCGTCACCCACTGGTCCTCGTCGATCAGATATCAAGCTCGATGCAAAGTCTGCTGCCTCGGAGAGCAGCTCTATCTGCGGGGATAACGACAATGATGACCTGAGCCAGTCAAGATACCAGGATAACATACCGGTTTCGCCTCCACGTAAGTTTAAATAATAATATTGAAATGTATTATCTCTGTCTTATGTTTACGCGAATGTTACACATTGAAATTAAACAAACTTTATACGCATTTTATCGCGTTATTTATTGATAAACACTATTATTACACAATTTTGAAACTTTAAACTACTATTGTTATACACTTTTACTAGTTATTGTTTACTTCAATTTAAGCTATTTAAATTATACAACTATTTAGATTTAATTTTACACTTTCCCCGACGTTTCGGTTGCTACTATCATCTTAGTCTCCCCGTGACCATGGCTGCTGAAAAGCAACCGACAACTAGTAAAAGTGTTTAACAATAGTAAGTTAAAGTTTCAAAATTATGTAATATTAGTGTTTTATAACAAATAAACAACGCGATAAAATGCGTATCAAGTTTGTTTAATTTTAATGTAATATCTCTGCTAAATAAAATCGACAGCTTCAGACCTAAATGGGTTTAGTTGATGCCTATTCGACGATACAGTTGTACTATCCAATTTAATGTTTTTTAATTAAAAGTAAAAGTAGTGTAACAGTTTTCTAAATTATGTAATAAAGTGTCAAATAAACAACGCGATAAAATCCGTATATAGTACTTTAATTTATTATTAATAAATTAAAGTATTAGACGGCCTCGATGGCGTGGTGGTTAGTGTAACCGACTGCCACGCCTGAGGTCGCGGGTTCGATTCCCGCACAAGTCAAACATTTGTGTGCATGAACATGGATGTTTGTCTTGGTCTGGGTGTTTCTATGTATAATATGTATGTATTTACAAAAAAAAAAAGTATATATGTATGTTTATCCATTGTCTAGTACCCATAGTACAAGCTCTGCTTAGTTTGGGCTAGATGGTGTTGTGTGTATGTGGTAGAATATTATTATTATTATATTATTAATTTCAATATTAACGATGTTTTATCACTAACTTAATTTCCAGACATCAACAATTTGGCCAACACTACAATCACAAAAGTGCCGGCTGTACGAGCAGTGACTGCAAAGACTGTTGAAAACATCCCACACGGTCTAAGCGCGGGGATGAAACACGATGACTATCCACCGGGATACGGAGGCAGCTCGGCGTTGTTGGATACCTACCTGCAGTATATTGGCGAGAATATGTTTGGTAAGTAAAAGATTAAATAGACCGTTTATAAGGTTCTTTCAGAATTTAGGAACCTACTTCAATTTCCACCCTTTGAATTCTATAATCCTGTTTTTCCCTCAGGTATGAATGCAAAACTGGCACAAATGAACGCATTACACATGGATCGAAAAACGTATGAAGAACCTTCACCGCAAATGGGTTCACTGCCTCCACCACCGACAAACCTTGCACATCAACGCTTTCTCAAGCAAATGCAGCGGCAATATACCGAGAGCATGACTAAGCCTGATATTATGCGGGACTCGGATGAACCATTGGATCTCGGAAAAGAAAGGCAGAGGAATGATAGTATAAGCGAGACTGATGATAAGCACGAAAGCTCAGAAAAGGACACCAGGAAAGATTACTACAAAGACTATAATGATGACGACAGAACAGTGAATAACTCTGAGCAGGACACGGAAAACAACGTCCAGGACGACGGAGATTACTCAGAGGATGAACACAACAAAAACTCGTCATGAAATGATCGCCTCGTAATTAGTGTGTTGAATTAGTCGCGTGCTACGCGAAACAAGGATAGGACAATGTTTTGTTGAAATTATCAAAAGGTGCTTGAGTGTTATGTTTTGTGGTCATTAGCTTGATTCGTTTTGTAATAACGGTTTTAATTGTTGACCCGTGGAATGTCGTTGGTGCCATTTCCGATATTAATGTAAATTTAAAGTTTAGGGTTAAATCGGTTGCAGTTAGGTTGAGTCTGGTTACTTTGCGAGTAAAGGAAACTCACGAATCTGGATTCTTGGTATTCCGAATTGAGCAGATACGTGGTTATGAATCTGAGCGTGGGTTGAACTGTAGGTGTTCACAGCACGTCACACAGAGCGCGCGGATGTGCGCAGAGCCGTGTTTGGTTTATAACCTGTTAGTGAGATATTATTTTTATACCCGATGTGATACACAGCCATAATTCACTTTAGCATTTACCTGACACATTAGTTCAGATTGACTCGCCACATGATTGTGAGATTGTTGTAGTAGTTAATGAAAACTAGTGAGTAGTGTTTTTGTATTGTGTATGTAAAGGTCCCGGTCACGTAGTAGGGCCTCTTACATAGTAATTCCATCCATCTACCTCAGCATTTGGGCCAATGCGGCAAACGTTATAAAGTAAAAAAAAATATCCACACAAATTGTGAAATTCCATCCATCTACCTCACTTCAATAGATTTTATTTAATATTTTATACAATTTATAGATATAAATAACTGTTGTTTTATGCATTTTGCAGATTGCATTTATATATATACTATATAGAGTATATCGTAGGTAAATATATGCAAGTCATTAGGTCATTGTTAGTGCTGCCCGTAGATACTCGTATACCGTTATTTTATAGAATGCGCACTCACTAGAGAAACATTAGACTGTGTCACGACCGTAGCGAGTAATGAACATAACCGAATAATATCAATGAGCACACTAACTTTATACGATGAATATTGTATACGAACAAATATACCAGAGCTTAAAATCATACTATTAATATAGTAAATATACATATATGAGCGTATACTGAATCGCGGACGACGAATAACGCGATAATACAATATGTATAACGATTAAACATTTAAGAGAGAATAAAGTTACGTCAGAATTGTTGATGCGTACATTGGCAAGTCTGAATACGGCTTCAATACAATAGTTTTAAACGGTAAGAGCGCGTATTCTGCCCCTATGTTATATAAACTTATATGTTAATGAACATCCTCACCTTGAGACTGAGTACATCCAAGGGATGTCACTTATCGCGTTATTGTATATCTACGTGCGATTCGTCAAAAGTTCAAATTTGACACGTTAACAATATATTATGATAAGACGATATTATTGCATGTATATAAATCGAGGTGATATGTAAAGTACATAAATAATAATAAAAAATAGTAACAAAAAGCAATAAATAAAGTATACATTGACGTTGCCTTCGAATTTGTGTAAATACGTGGGTAGTGAACGGTTTGCGTTGGTATTGTGGACAGATATGAACCTTATAGTGTACACGTGAAGGTTTATTTTGTAGTAATGATGTGGGCTCGTTACTTAAATAACAATTACTGTGATTACAATCTCATGTTAGCCTTCAATACTTATACATATTTTTTAGAGTACAATGTTATAGTTATTTAGTATATTATAAGAGTATTTGTAAGCGAGTCACAAAATTATATTTACTTCCCGCCCCTGAACGTTAGGATTCACGTTATTTAAGTATTTAGAGCAATAGGTAAAAGCATTTAACCTTTTATATGAGAGATATTACATTTATGAATTTATTGAGATATCTCACTTTGCCACCGGTGGCTTGTAAACAAGCTGTCACTTTGACACTTGCAAAAGTGTGGTCATCACAAAATATTCATAGATATTATAATAGGATTAAGTTCTACGGGTTGATTGAAAATAATAATTTTTGTTTAGTGTGTTAGTGAGAAATGATGATTTAAGTCAGTTTGGTTTGCGCAAATATAACCTTGTTGACATTTAACAGTGTTGCCATAGTGAGTAATAATTTTCGACTGTATATAAAATAAGTTTGATTGTTTAGGAAAATGAGTGCTTAATAATTGATTATGGTATAGATGCAAGTATCTTTTTTATTTAGATTATTCTGAATACATTCTACGCATGATAGTTCTTTTAGATAAATAGAGTTGATGCACGCTGTACTTAACATAATACAATAGACAGTTACCAGATTGTGATTAAGAAATTATATATATTTTTTCAACACACATGCCACTTAAAATACAGAATATAATATAGGTGGAGATATATCAATATTTCTTGCATGTACTGCGATGGCCGCAAAGGAAAATTGACGTATCTCAACCGCCGCACAGTACAGTTGTTGATTATACAGATAATTATATACCAGTGAAGGAATAATGAATATTTAGGACTATAAGTCAATGATATGCTCTTGATATGTATAATACTTACGTTTAGTTACCTCGTGAACTGGAAGTTCGATATTAGTTTTTTTTTATTTGTTTGGTTATACTAATTTACCTCATTAGCATGACCTATCATGTAAAACTTTTTTATTAGTTTAACGCACAGATTAATGTTGATTTTTACTCTCTGTTCGAGCGGCCGTACACAGTTTACGAAAACCATAAAAATGTAAGAGGATTCCATAACACTAAAGTACAAATAACGAATTGAACTAGAACAGAATAAATATGCCTGCACAATGTTGTAAAAATGTTAATGTTAATAGATATATATTTTCGTAAATTGCTGTGTACTTGAGTGTACCTCGAACGGGTCTTAGCTTATGTTAGGGAGCACCAATATTAAGTTTGATCAATGTGTAACACAGTTCCAAGTAGTTGTTCAATGTTTATTTCAATTGTTTATAAACCACTGGTATTAATGCCACCATACTTTGTTAAACCTAAATATTTGTTTTAAAATAATATAAAACTAAATTTTGAAGACTAAAAATGGAGTTAAGAGCCTCAGTCTCAATGACGTTGTCTGAGCATTTATTACTCTATTCGTATTGACTTCATATTTAGAAACATTCGAACCAACTTTAATTAATGGTTCGAGCCAAAATTTAGTTTTAAATGATCTCGCCATGTCCATTGTCGTTGATTTCTGTTGTCTATGGTGGCGCTACTGTATACGACTGCTGCAATAAGTGTTGCCACCGTTAAATTAAATATTTATTTTATTATATCTGATATAATTAGGTGTATATTGACAAAATCACGTGAACTAACTTTTTGAAGTGTGTAATTTATGCAATAATTATTTAAGGTGTAAATGAGAGGAATATAAGCTGGTTCATGTATTTACAGAGTTGCCATATAAAGTGGAGATGCCAATATGTCAGTATTGTTAGTGATTTGGATGATACACCTAATTGTAACAGAATAAGATCATCAGGATGACTTTATGTATATTTTTCTAGAAACAACTCCACGCCTGAGCCATTGTACCTTAGAGTACTAGCTATACGCCGCTTCACTACATTACTATATACAAGAATAATAAAAATAATTGTTTTGAACTTGTTGTTTTATTACTTTTTAATGACGCTATTACGATATCTATGTCAATATTGGAAAATAATGGTGCTAATTACTATTAAACTAAAATAATTTCGTTTTCAAGACAATAAGAAATAGATTTCTAGAACATCCAGATTAGTTCATTGGATTGACATTAAGATTTAACATGGTCCTCTTTTTTATCCGTCATCAGATACAACGGTAGATGGCGTAAAGCATATACTTTTATAGAATACCTTAATATCTCTTCTAACTTTGCAGAAGCGCTTTACGACATACATTTATGTTCTAATAATTAGAAAACGACGAAAGTCCCTTCTTACTCATAATTTACAGATGAATGAATGCATTCTAACAAAAACAATAAATGGTCGCTTCAAAGAAAGTAAGAGTGAAATTAATTTAGCGACAGGTACTTTTTTTTTCATTATGTCAAATAAAATATAATATTAAAATTTGTTTTTATAATTCGGATAGTTAATGTTTAGTGAGGGGATTAGTCATATATAATAATTATTAACTAAATCAAAAAACGTGTTTATTTAATGGAATCACATTGACAAACTTCTTCCTTTTTATATATTAACCTCTTACATACAAAATAATTCCTAAAGCTAATTAAATAAATATAGTACATATTTATTAAATATTAGTCTACATGCTAGTTTTACTCTTAGAAAAACTATATCTACTTAATAAACCACAAAGAGTGTAACGAGACCACAAGAATCTGACTCTGCATATCGAATGTACGGTACCGGTCCATCAATTGCATATAATGAGAAAGTATATATGTATGAATGCCGCTAATAAGCTTAAATGACGTCATATAGGCAAGTTGGACGTCATAACGCAGAATTAAACAGATTCCTGAAGTTTGCTTACACATTTAAAATCTAGAAGCGTTTGAAATAAGTTTAATTTTGGAAATAATCATGGTTTCTTTGTACATACATACATAAATATGAAATAAATTCTAGTTGCGTGAGAGATGGTAAAGTCTGTGTATATCGTTTAACGCCCGCTAGTCCTCTTTTACTTGCTTCTTCTTAGCAAATAGATAATGAACGCCCAACAGAGCGTTCATTCTGCAACAACAGATATATTACTGTGAATGATTGACAAATAAATAATGCGTTGTGGAGATGAGATTATATAGGTTAGAAAATAACTACATTGAGTTTGACAAATTCTCTAGAACTAAATTATATTTAAAATATCATAAAGCAGAAATAAAAAGAAACCTAAAAGTAAAACCGTCTAACAATGCCTCCGCATCACTGTCGACTGGTAGTGTGCCCAGAAGAATATGAAATATATTTTTGGGTAAGGCAAAATTCTCGTCCGCCATTACATGAGACCTAAAGATCATAAATGGCGAAATGTAGGTGCTTTTCATCTCTGCTTACATATTTGACGATATAGGCATAAGATTTTATTTCTATTAGCTTCGAATAAAAAATTACCGCACTAGGAATAAATCCTGTATCGTGGGAGACTTTAAAAATATTCAAACAATGGACACAAAGCACACCTAAACGTAGAACCAACACTAAAACAAAAATCTGTGAATCACACAAATGTTTTCTCGTGTGGGAATTGAATCCAAACACTCGGCGCAGTGAACAATGCACAGGGACAATTTAAACGAGTGCGCCATCCGTACAGTCATGTATATGTATGAAAGATTAATACCTACATTCTTTTAAGAAATAAATTGTCGTAAATAAAGATAACTATACTAACAAAAATTTGCATAAGCAATGCGCTTGCGCAAATGCTATTTATATACAGACATCTATAATACGTCAGGCTTCCATGCAATGTAACAATGCACGTATATTTAAAGAGATTGATTACAAGTACCACAATTATTAAATTTGCCTACTATCCGTTCGCTTTATACTTTTCTAATATGCTAATCTCACTCGTTTCGTATGCTTGACCTAGCTTACCATTGACTTTGTCTATACTAATATTATAAAGAGGAATTATTTGTATTTATTTATGTTTGTTTGTAATGAATAAACCTAAACTACTAAACTAAGGCCAATTTGAAAAAGTCTTATACCATTTGAATGCTACTTTATCCAGGAGTAACATAGACTGTATTACATCACGCTGCGACCCACGGGAGCAGTTACTATAAACGGGGGTGAATCCAGGGGGACAGCTATGTAATAAAGGCGTAATACAATGTTACTGTATTACAAGCTGCTTTGCAAACATTCAAACAACGGACAGAAAGAACACCATTATTGTGGATCATCCAATTTTTGTCCACTACAAACACACGACAACTCTCACACTAACACTCGACATAGTGACAGTAGCGAAGCGACCACTTAAAACAGTACGCCATCCGTGGAGTCAATTTGATTTTAGAATAGAAGGGGGTATAATAGGTACTTCTCTGCCTACCCTATCACGAATATAGACTGTATTTATGCATCTATTTTATATAGGTAAATCATAGGTACCTACTAGATTTGCCATGCCATGTAGCTTTTGTCAACACATTCTGTTGCCTCGTGTATACTACTTTTTTTTATGAAAGGTTCCTTTGTCCCTTTCTGTACACCTGACATTGTGAATGCGAAATTGCATGATGATGAGTCGAGTAGTTAAGGCGTGAAAGCGTAACAAACAAACTTAGATTCGCCTTTATAATATTACTAGGTGACCCGCGCAATTTCATTTGCTACACAGAAAAGAATTTTCTCCGTTTTTTGCAACATTTATAATTGATGCTCCGTTCTTATTGGTCGTAGCGTGATGTTACATAAATGGGCTTTCCAACACTAAAAGCTTTTTCAATTCGGATCTGTAGTTCCTGAGATAAGCGCGTTCAACCAAACAAACAAACTATTCAGCTTTATAATATTAGTATAGATTAAGGATTTTCTAGCTCATCGCCTGTCTACATCCAATGAAATTATTCCCTGAACTTTCACAATTTTGTATAATGTAAAACAAGTGCGTTTATTGTAACATCGCGTGTGCAACCACTATAAAATATAAATAGACGCGCCCATACCAACTACTGCTCAGTTACGTGGAACAAGTTGTAATACTTAATACTTCATAAACTATTTAGTTTATGTGTAGTATAATTTCCTTAATATATTTGAATAACGACCTATGCGCCCGTAGAATGAAATGTACAGAATGAATGTATCACTTAGTTTGGATAGTTAGTTGTCACTATAGGCAATGCAGATAAAGAATGATCACCGATTCCAAATATGAAATACCTATTATATTATTAATAATATATCGTATTAATAATAATTATTATTAATACGAAATTCTGTGTAGTTCATACATTCAGTACTTAATTTAATGTGTAGACATCAACAGAGTACTTTTATAAACCAAACGGAATGACGTATTAAAAGTCTGTTATAAAAAACTACTAAGCATAGCTTCTATATTTAAATCTTAATACGTGAAATATGAACATTACTAGCAATGTGAAATTAGAACGAAGACAAACATATAGCCCGAATATAAGTATATTTTGATATTGTCTGCATCGATGGCGTAATGGTTTATGTGATTGCTTCGCCACGCCCTAGTGTTGTCGGTTCAAACCCTACACAAGTAATCCTTGTTTGAATGTTTGTAAAGTATTCCGCGATACAGAAAATATAGTTTTTGTTAAAATAAAACAATAGTATTTTCCGTACATAATGTTCCACTCAAGAAATCTTCAAATCAGTCTATTAAATAATATTTAGTTACAAAAAGTCTATCAACCTATTAAGCCGCAGCGGCACACCGGTAGCCAGACACAATAAATTTTTAATTATATCTATTACTAGCTGACCCGCGCAACTTCGTCTGCTTCACATAAGAGAAATTTGCCCGTTTTTTCAACATTTTCCAATGACGCGCCGCTCCTATTGGTCGTAGCTTGATGTTATATAGTTCCTCGATAAATGGGCTATCCAACACTAAAATAATTATTCAATTCGAACCAGTAGTTCCTGAGATCAGCGCGTTCAACCAAACAAACAAACAAACTCTTCAGCTTTATAATATTAGTATAGAATAAAAGATTTGTCAGATTAAATATTTTATTGTCAAGCGATATAATCTCATCTCCACCGATCTACATAATATTCAACCATGCAATATACATAGAGTAGGTAGTAGGTATACTTACAACAAGGCCAAATGCTATTTCTTGCTAGCGAGCGCGATGCCAAGGCCGACGATGCCTCCGATGGCGAGCACAGCTCCGCTCGCCACCGCGATGCCGATCAAACCCTCCTTCTCCATACGCTTGTTTATTTGACGCTGGAAGTCACAACAATAAGGGATTCTTAAAAGATTCCAGAATGTTCTACCACGAGATCCGGTGTACTGTACTATATTTTTTAAGGAACTGTTAGGGAATCCTACAATGTCGTTTACTTAGAACCGACACTGACAATTAAAATATATAAAAAATAAAAATGTGGTGCCGTTCATTTAAAATGTTTAATTTATGCATACATTACTACTAAAAACTTTATCACTGTGTTTTCTGATTCTTTATAATATAATGTTTTTTCTCATTTTAATGTACCTAACTATTACCACACGCCATACCTAAAACTTAAAAGACGCGTATACCCATGTTTGTAGAAAATGACGAAATTTGATTGTTTTCGCGAGTTATGTTTTTTTATCAGGTAAAGGGTTTCTTTTTTCTCCGAATCGTGACCAGTAAGCAATACCCCTGGCAACAATAAACCTATATAATCGCTCTAACTTAGACATTAATATTACAGCAGACTACCAGTTTCTGTGACAAAATCAAACATATTATGTAAATTATTTGATTAGATAGCTCTAATTCATTCAGCCAATCCTAGTACTTGAGATACGTTTAACCTTAACATATTGGGTACACCGATTGTTTTGATTGACCTTGTCAGGAAAGTGCGTAACTAAGTGTCACTTAACCCAGCTAAGAAACTGACCTATCTTCGAGAATATTATGGGAGAGTAATGTAATGTTTATTTATATTATGCTGATTTTATTTTACATCTACACGACATCCACATTGCAATACATTTAATGATTATGTAAATAAGAAAACCTTGGACTTTATAAAAACAAATATAGATAATTATGTATTTAAAGATTTAGCAGCGAGCAGTAACGCAGCGGTAGTGAATGCGACTTTTGTGCACGAGTTCTCGCTTTCGATACCCGGGTCATGCAAACTGTTATATGGTTTATCCGTCAAGAAATTTTTAGGAGCAGTACGGAGACCGAAATTTTGCCCAGTTGACGGCAAAAGGCTCGCCCCTTATAATACGGGTCCTGAAACCACAACCGGTGAAATATGAACGTAATACATCTGTGCCTACCCCTTCGGGGACATATATGTGAAGCTGTTTGTATATAATATATTTTCTTATTACCAACAGATCCTATATAAGACAATGGTCTGACACAATATAATGATGACTAACTTCTTTAATCACTATGACATACCTTACATACACATAATATGTAAATATACAAGGAAATTACTATTTTTGCATCAATATTTCTCCATACAGGTACAGTTCTGTGTGACATGACATATTAATAGAGGTCAGAAGAATTCATAACTCACTACAATAAATTCTGGTACAGGCATTCTGGTCTTCTATAATTAATGAATACATACCTCCAAAGCCAAAACTTGTTGATTAGCAGGTTCTATTTCTAGAAAAGCCTTAACATAGTGGAGGGCTTTGTTATACTCCTTGATTCTGGCATTACCAATGGCAAGGTAGAACAGGTAGTCTCTCTTCCCTTCTGGATGTGAGTTGAACAGCTCTTTCAGGAGGAGTATACCCTGGAAATATTGAATTATCCAAATCAATAACTTGATCATATGTTTCCTATTGACACCATACTACATTTAAGCTTTCAATCACATGTTGACACTTGTTTCTCCACCTAACATACATCTGTAAATGGATGTAATTATCCTGAATGTTCATATCAAATTTACATAACCTTTGGTCCTGTGTCACTAGATTGTGATCAGGTTTGTTAGTTTTAGAAGTTCAAAGTTCGATTAACAGGTCAGCAAAGCATTATTGGGTTTTGACAATTATCGCCTGCTCCGTGCCTCGGAGAGCACGTTAAGCCGTCGGTCCCGGCTGCTATGAACATCTATGGCAGTCGTTATTGGGAGAGTGTCGACACAAAAGATCCCACTGGGTCGAAGTGTCGCCGGTCTGCACTGACTGGCCCCCACATAAGATACATACATTATTGGGTTTTACTGTTGAGATATTCTCAGTAATTAGGACTACAAATAACATGCTGACAAAATATGTGCGTGTAATACATCTCTGGTCATCCCTCCCTTGTTCCTAGTCCTGTTTTAACCAATCCTAATGAGGTTGGCTTATCAGTCTAAAGCACATATAGTTAATTATCAGTTTTGTCACAAAATGACTGACTACTGACCTCCACAACAGCTATAAGTAACAGAATCAGTGAAAACTAGGTTTGTTCATTTCTTTAGCAATACCTCCTATTCCTCTACATGATCTGTTGTCTAACAACAGTGTCAAAGATTAAAGTGGTAGAAGAAACAAAGAGGCTGAGTCTACTACGTAGGATACTGAGCCAAGTAAAGAGAGTTCTTTTATAAGATCTAAAGGAACCATTGTAACTGCTCTGTTCACTAATTCCTTCAAGTTGCAGTTTCAGTATTAACTTCAAATTTATTAGAATAGCTGCTGGTGAAACTCAAATCAGATCTCATTGGAACAACAAGGATGAAAGTGTATCAATAGCTTGCTTAATGGAATAGCCAAAGCAACTATAAAGAGTAAACAAAAAGGGAATCAGGAGTCAGATAAATAAATTATAATAATTCCTTAGCCTGTCAATTGTTGAAGTACTAATATAATTGAAAACCTAGTTCATCTTAAAAGCTACATAGCTTTTAACATCAATTTATCCAGAAGTTGTTTATATAGATATATATATAATAAATGCACTAACAAATGCTAAAATTATTTGTTCTTTATCACACAGCAGTAAGCTTCAGATAGAAGCAAAGCTCAATAAATAGTTATGTAGATATGTTTTTCAGATGTGATCACCTATCTTAATTATCATTGAATATTTTTCCTTTTTTTTTAATCCAGTCATAGAGTTGGTTGTTCATATTATGTTTATTTTTCATTATCTTAATGAGATCAAAACAATAGCCAATTAAATTGTGAACAATTGTTCACACAATATTAAAAGCCATTGTAATATAATTAATTTAAATAGTCTTACAACCCTACCTAAAATTTTTATTGTATTCTGCAGACTATACATATACTTTTAATTTTAGAATACCAGACATTATTCAAAATGTATTGTGTCTAGTTGCTGGTGTGCTGCTGGGACTCAATATGTAAAGCTGAATAACACCCATATTATACAGAATGTTATTACATATTAGGTTTATACATTATACCATTACAAGGCCCAATTTTACAACTGTCAAATAATTTACCTAAGTAATAAACTTTACAAGTTTTCTATGCCAAAGGGTCATGAGTAGTATCTGCTTACTTCTTCATGCTTCCTCAAAGTTTAGGTAAATATGCACTGCATTATTCGATCTCTGGTCATAATTTAACATGGCATACTATTACTTATCGTAATAATAGTTGCACACAATATTAATTTGGTGTAACATGTTAGGCATAATTTTTTTTGTCATAATAATAAAATTAGGTGAAACAAAGGAATTGGTCTTCAATGTGATGTCTGACTATCCAGCAATTGACAGAGTATAATGTTATATATGCTGATTTAAAATCAGTCTTAAGTTGATTAAATAGTCTACCATGTCATACAGGAACAACAACAAAAACAAAGATATATAAATTTTTATTTATGTAAAATAAATGTTAACCTACACTTAATCATATGCCTATTAAAAATGTTACCTTGGGTGGACCATATGGACAAAATATGACTTTAATCATGTTATTAACTCTTTTTATCTATCTAATTAAGTTACATCATGTTATAACTATAAAACCATATTCAACACCTTTAAGTGATACATGACAGCTATTGTTTTTATTGTTTACCAGTGAATAAAGATATTTCATAAAATGTTAAAAGTCAAATATAGTTTTATTTTTAAATAGCTACACAAGGAAAATAACTCATAAATGTCCTCTAAAATCTTGTGGGTCAGTGCTTCTGGCACATCATAACTAAACAAAGTCCTCTAAATAGCCTGGGTGACATGACTTATTTTCAATAATGTCATGTAAACACTTTTACTTTGTGCATATGAACTTAAACAACATTATCCATACAGATAATATATATTAATAGCTACAATATGCATATCCAAGCAACAATGCACTTACATGACGTCAAAATCTCGCACGTTTAAATAATAATAGGACTTTGTTGACCAAATACCTTGCGTATGTCTGTTGGGTACTTGCTCCTCACTAAACACCACGCATACTCAAACTGCGCCTTGTGTGTCACCGTACCTTGATGCAGTTGCTCGTGGAACACTTTCTCGAACTTCTAAACAATATACATGAACAATAATCAGTGTAAAATGCCATGACTCACGAACATTATGTTGCACAAGAACATTTTATATTACTTGCAAATCTTCCGAAGAAACTATCTCATCTAAAACATCCTCCATCGTGATTAGAACTTAGAATTTTTGTATATCGAAATATCGCACGACAAATTAGAATCAGAAATGGAAAATTAACATTATTTCGCGTTATCAATAATGAAAATTGAAAATCTGAGTTTTGACGTGTGACGGCGTATTGACAATTCTAACTAGTGATGTAACAGCGCAATAGAGATGAATTTGAAAAATATATCGATATGGTATAAATGCCACTACATTGCAGGCAGTTTTGTCTGATATAATATATGTATTTGGTTAGAAACAAATAAATAGTAGAACAGCACGGAAGAATTAACCAGGTATATTCTAGCACCCACACTGGTTAGTTCAGAAATGTCATGTAAGACCGACGCCGTGAACGCCTGGAAAATGGCTTGTCCAAATACTGATTTACCTACCAACCCATCCTCCCAAAAGCAGTGGGATGGGCCATTCATATACAACACGGTAAGCGAAAATCTTTTTACTACATATATCTGTAAGTGTTGCAGAGTGCGCACGTTTGCTGGCTATGGAAGAATAGGAATCGGGTTTATGGCTTTAGGCACTTTCATCATCCAATACATGTACCATGTTGGACGATACAACATTTCGCCTCGCCACCTGTCTTAGTTTAAGTGCTCGCCGCCTCGCTGTCATTGCGGAAAAGCCGTTGACAGCCTCGGACACCGTGAGCTGTCCTGCAGCAGAAACGCTGGTCGTACTTCACAACACGCTCACCTTAATGACATTATCCGTCGTGCTCTTATCACCGCTGGCGTACCAGCCGAATTAGAACCCATAAGCTTGGTACGTGACGATGGGAAGAAACCTGATAGTATGTCTTTGATATCTGAAAAATGTGTAGGCCTTTGATGTGGGATGCCACATGCGTCGACACCCTTGCGCTATCACATCTGTCGAGTACGGTGAGCTTTGCAAGTGCTGCTGCTGCAGTTAAGGAAAACCTCAAACGGCGCAAATACAGTAATTTAATTGGTTATTACATTTTTGAGCCATTTGGGGTGGAGACGCTAGGTTTACAGGGTCCGTGCGCTCGTGCGCTTTTCAGAATGTCTAAGCGGCTAATCAGCACTTGGCGTGACCAGAAGGCTGGACTTTTAATCAACACTTGGCGTGACCAGAAGGCTGGACTTTTCTTGTCTCAAAAAATCAGCATTGCTATTCAAAGTGGCAATGCTGCCAGACTTT
Organism: Catocala fraxini; assembly: GCA_930367265.1. NCBI lineage: Eukaryota > Metazoa > Arthropoda > Insecta > Lepidoptera > Erebidae > Catocala > Catocala fraxini. The sequence goes on from OV884029.1 coordinate 21,617,332, forward strand.
TGGGCACTTTCCCGGTTGGCAGCGGTGCTGAGGAATTTTACGACGCAAATCAGCCATTTTTTTTACTAAATTTTTGTTGTCTAATATTTTGGTCCTTTTCATTTTGTTTTATTAAAAGTAGTTAGGTATTTTTATATTAGTTAAGTGATACATTGCGATTGTTGGTTTTCTTTATGTAAATAAATAATTTCAACAAATAAATATGAGTACCTACAGAGCAGAAAAACTAAAATGTTTCTCTTCGCTTTTGATAAAAACTCAAAAGCAATTATTTGTTACGTTATTTGCCCGATGATGAGATTAATCCAAAACGATACTTAATTCTGTAACTAAACCTACAAATATAATTATGTATAAGCAGACATTCTAGGATCACCTGGAATTTCTTGTGTCTGTGCGTCCTTGTATCTTGAGCTGTCATACCTATAACAAATACAATTTAACAGAGTGGTATAGCTTTTACTTCATTTTTCTTACAAAATTAATTATAATTTGCCTTTCAAACTAACAGCTTTCATCAGCTGGCGATTTTAATTAAGATGATATGTGGCATATCGTGTAAAACATGTTACACATCAGTATTTAACAATGTGTGAGTACAGCACTACAATGTGTGAGTGTTGCTACACGTGTAAAAAAAGGTAAGGCAAATATTTATATTTTATCCTAGCTATTACGCTAGGATAAGATATGAATGTGTATAAAAAATAATAGTTAAAACATAATGATCTGCTAGTTTTGTTATGTTCTGCTATGTCTGTGGCCTTTATATCTGATTGGAACAAAGATTGGAAACATTGATTTATTAAATATTTAGATATTGGTATTTTTAGTTTCTCATTTGATTAAAACAGTATCATTATTGATACCTTTATAATCAAACTAGATGTGCCCGCGGTTTCACCCGCGTTTATAGTAACTACGCCGCTCCTGTGGATCGTAGCGTGATGTTATATAGCCTATAGCTTTCCTCGATAAATAAGCTATCCAACACTAAAATAATTTTTCTATTCGAACCAGTAGTTCCTGAGATTAGCGCGTTCAACCAAACAAACAAACTCTTCAGTTTTAAACATTAGTATAGATTCGAAGCTCCGTTACGATTTTGGCAATATTTCTGTATGCAATTTTTATTACATTTTTAATTCCATCACATTAATTATTTATTTATTTACTTTTACGAAATATTGAAATCAAAACATGAAGAAACGAAACGCAGACGAATCTATCAACGTCAAATTAGGCAATTGTCAATTGAACTTATTGCAGTTTCTTTTGTGGTGTTCATCATCAATTTTATTAATAAAACATCGCAGTTAACGTACTAAAATCCATTGTTGGTGTTGGGTGACTACATCCTGCTAAGATGCAAAGTGTAATCAACTCGGTGAAAGGTACTGCGCTTGAAGTGGCGGGATATTTGACGCCGGTGTTGAAGGTACTTTTATCTGTTTTATTATTAGTTATCACTGTTTACAGTAAGCTGATACCGTGTAAAACACTCATTCGACCGACAATTATGTAAATATATTCCACAGACTTATTTTAAAATGACATTGAGTAAACACAACACGGCATTTTTCTATAAAGATTATTTTTTAATATCAGTATATACCTAATTAAGATATGGATCTTCAAAGTTTTGAAATAAATTGTATAATGAATAATAACCAAGATATTTTAAAAGTTATTGTTTTAGTTAATCCTTTATTTCCCAGTTTCAGTAGTGAAGAAAATACATAATAAAAATAAATTATATCACAATTTTGAACCATTTTCTAGGAGTCCAAATTCCAAGAAACTGGTGTTCTTACTCCTGAAGAATTTGTGGCGGCTGGAGACCACTTGGTGCACCACTGCCCTACTTGGCAGTGGGCTAAAGGTGAAGAGGCAAAGATCAGATCTTATCTGCCAGCAGACAAGCAGTTCCTGATCACTAGGAATGTTCCCTGCTATAGGAGATGTAAACAGGTATACACTCATAGCTTTTGATTTCTGGTCTTAGTTCCTTTGTGCTCTTTAATGAAAATATGAAAGTAGCTGTCAGTTGATTATATTTTCACATCTAATGAGGTATTTAGCCAGAAAACTGACTATTAACCTCTCAAACAAACCAGTTAAAACCAAAAATATGAAAATACAATAAAAGCTATTGAAACAAAAGAAGATCATCATAACACAATTTATGTTTTAAATAGTCTAGTTAAGCTCGGATGCTGGCATCCTAGCATTGTTGAGAGGTTAATAAGGCATTATGTGGGTCTGAGCTGGCAGACATTTGTGAATCTCATAATTTTTAAGGTTCTACTCTTCCAGCTTACCAGCATTTTATGCAACTGGAAATTGGGACTGATTTTAAACAATGTTTACTCTGCTTTTATAGCAAATGTAAAATATTTAATTGCATAGGAACTGAATAAAGAAAATGGATAAGTGTAAATTTGAAGCTAGGGGAATCTAGTAAATGATTTATGGGTTTTATTTGCTTATTTTAAGAAAATATTTTTGTTTCCCTTGATGCTGCATACATTTTTGGTGATTCTTAAACCATTCTATAGCAAACAATAGCATATAACAAAGATTCAAATAAAAAAAATTAAAGCATTTTGAGAGAGTGAGACTGAAAAGAATAAAATTTCAGATTGAATACTGTGAAGACAAAGAGAAAGTAATAGAAGATGAACATGATGCTGACGGTGGATGGGTTGACACACATCACTATGACACTGCTGGATCACCTACAGTTGAAGAAAAGGTAAATGAACTCAAAAACACTAATTAAGTGTCAAGTGACAGTGTGGCCAGACACAATAGGTTTATCCATTGTGTCACAATGCCTAATTAATATATTTATACATTGCTCAGTCTAGCAAGCAATGTTACGACTCATAAAAATAATAAGCCATAATTTCTGAGATATTTGAAATAGAATAATATATGAGAGAATCATACATAAATACATATCTAATATACTTATGGGTTGGTGTAGTGATTCAATTATTAATTATTAATTTATTTATTTGGTTAACTCACAGCATATGTTACATTTTAGTGAAAATTTAGATTATAGAGTTCTAATATACATGCCACTTACATGCTAACACAGCATGAATGCTATGCAGCAACTATGAATAGTTGGGACAACAAAATTATGTTAAATGTTTACAAACAATGTACATCAAATGTAAATATTCAAATGCGCACTGCATTTGAATATTTACATATTTACATTACAATGGGAGTATAATATCGCGGGCTTGAAGCTATTATGGCAAACCCATACGCCTTTATAGCTTTGAGCTTGCGATATGTAGCCACTTTGGTTGGTCTGCTGATTGGGTGTAGCATTTACTTCAATATTCGATTATAATTCGAATGCAATTGTTCAGATCGCTAGTTTTAGATTTGAAACATAAGATATTCACTCAGAAAATGTATTTAAAAGCTTTATTCCACAATGTTAGGTGTGTGAAATGACCCTGGAGGCTGCCGACACGGGGGACAGCGATGGTGAGGGTGCGGCGGGAGACAACGACGATGATGACGATGACGAGGACGAAGACGGTGAGGCAGAAGACATGGAGCAGTTCCAAGAGTCAGGGCTGTTGGACGAAGTGGACCCGGTAAGACTTATGCACTTATGCCTTTATGGCTTATTCATGTGTGTCAGTCTCAGTAGGGGACCATCTTAGTACCTTCATGAGATTTTTCTATTTTAAGTTTTTATTACTATACAATACACTTGTATTGCACGCGACTATAATTCACGGTAAATATTAATTATAAGGCGGCACCTAAGTAATATAAAAAAGATGATGTGAACATCACCCGCCCATTGCTTACCCTACAAAACTATGCAACCATTTTTAATCTCTTTCATTATAAAAATAATGACCATATGGGATCACATGGAAAAATTATACATGTGATCCACAAATTATTGTTCTGAATCTGGGTACACTTTGTTTACAATAATAATATTTTTGAAATGTCCCTCTTAACACAGCTTGAATAGTATGTATTACATAATGCGGTAGTTGTCATTTATAACTTATGTATATCTACGTATTTTGGTTGCAGTCAACAGACTTAGCTCAGCGCAGGGAGAGCAAACCGAAGTCTCTAAACAAATCCAAGTCGGAGGGCGACGAAATCATCCGCACACGAACTTACGACCTGCACATCACCTACGACAAGTACTACCAGACACCGCGCCTTTGGCTCATCGGATACGACGAGGTCGGTTCCTCACTAATCTTTTATCATATATACATTTTATTTACGACCTGGTAAGATGGATGACCTGAATACGAGATCTGGGTTGGACACGCTAAAGAAGGCGGGAGATCAATCGTTGGAGGGAAAAATAAAGGCGTATGTCCAGTAGTAGACGGCAATAGACTGATTGTTACATACATTCACAGATTGATGCTTGTAAATCCCCGAAAGGGTAGACAAAGATAAATTTAAGTTAGTTAATTCCACGTTTTAAGTTCTTACGTAATAAAACGACCAACCAATTACCTCATACTGAGCACAATTTCAGACTAAATCTTGCTACTGAAAATTTTCTAACAGCAATGACCTAAAATAATGTTAGACCAGACAAAGATCACACACACAGAAACCGCCGACTTATTGCCACATAAACGAGGTAGTCATTTCAGCGCTTAAATAATTACCGTTTTGAAATCTAGTGCTATGAATCAATAAGACGTTTTAATTACTTTGCGCAATATTATGAAATGATATACCTGACAACCGTGACCTTGTTATAGGATGATTAATACAGTCTTTGTCTTAGCGTGTATTTTAAAACAACATAGTTCTCATCATTTCAATATTTAAACAAATACTTCTGTGCTTACATTTTGATCATATAACAGGGGCTGTCAGGCTAGGCAGAAGTGGTGTTACACACCCATTTTGCTTGCTATTATTAGTACACAGTACTATTTTCTTTAATAATTTATAATAGGCCGAATGTCCCTGCCGAGATTTTCCCACAAGACAATATAGAGTTCTCCAAAAAGGGCGCTAAAAGATTTTTCAAGGTCGGCAACGCGCAAGTGATGCTTTTGGTGTTGCAGGCGTCCATAGGCTACGGTGACCACTTACCATCAGGTGGACCTTACGCTTGTTTGCCACATCAGTTGTATAAAAAAAAAGTTATCACAACCCAATCTGGCAGTCGAACCCTCACGTACAAACTTATGTCGTTTACGCATTTTGCGCAATCCTTTACAGTCTAATCTGTATTTGTATGTAGGCAGAGGTGTATTAACCAGTTATTTGTTCCATGTAACAGGGGGCGAGCTTATTGCCGTCTGCCGGGGACGGTCCCACACCGCGCTGCTATTAACAATTTCTTGACAAAAACCAACAACACTATCCGACCCAACAATCGAACCCGAGACCTTATGGACAGCAATAACTTTGACTACTGTTGCGCCACCTTGCAGTCTATATTTGCGATATTCATTATTTCCATTGTTGTAGAACCGCACGCTGCTGAGCGTGGAACAGATGTACGAGGACGTGTCTCAGGACCACGCCAAGAAGACCGTCACCATGGAGTCGCACCCACACTTGTCCGGACCGAGCATGGCCTCTGTACATCCCTGCCGGTGAGATTATACAACCAAAATATTTTATACTAAAACAAGCACACGCTCCGCCTGATAGCAATCCTCCTACACTTGGCGCCAGTTTTCGTAGCCTAGGGGCGCTTAAAACAACAGGGTTAGCACACCCGTATTCTAAAAAATGATTAACTGGACACTGGAGACTAGGGACGTAATTCACATTTCCATTGATGGCAGGACAGCGTCTTGTCTTGGGTTTGTTGGGAGCTTCAGTTAAAACAGTTTCCAGTCTTGAGTGTGTCTCTGAATGTATAGTTGATTTGCATGTCTGTAAATGACTATGGGATACGCGTGTGTATATTCTCTAAAAGGATATATATCAGTTTATTCAGCAGCTATTTAGTAAAAACTTTCGCACACAAACATAACTCCTGTTAGACTAGAAGTTGTGTTTGTTCGTGTATTAAAATGTCCCAGTGCTGTACATGGGTCTCTTCTAAGTGTGAGAAGGATTAGGAAGGATTAGATTAGGGATTAGTCCACCACGCTGGCCAAGTGCGGGTTGGCAGAATTTACATATATTCGAGAACATTATGGAAAACTCTTCAAACGTGCAGGTTACCTCACGATGCTTTCCTTCTCCGTTAAAGCGAGCGATAATTAACTATTTAATACGCACATAACTTTGAAAAGTCAGAGGTGCGCGCCTTGCGATCGAACTCGAGACCTCTGCGTGTCAGTCCAACGGTCTCTTACTGGGCTATCGCTTACGTGATACATGACGCATTAATATTATAAAGCCAACCAATCCATTATAAATACTAACATTGTCTGTTTCTTAAGTGGTATAAACATAGCTTATATTATCTAGAAAATGGACTATTTATGTAAAAGTTATTTTTTTAGTTACTCTCGAAAGACGTAGTTGATGTTTCTGAAAGGACATTGACTATTGTTTTCCAGCAGATATTTTATAAAACTGGTATGCGCACAAACACTACTCCTTTTACATTAAGAATTTTTTAAGATTGATTCTCGGTTCTGAATTATTAGTTATAATATTTTATAAACCCAGGCACGCAGAAGTAATGAAGAAAATAATCGAGACTGTGACGGAGAGTGGCGGCGAGATGGGAGTGCACTCGTACCTGATCGTGTTCCTCAAGTTCGTGCAGACCGTCATACCCACCATCGAGTACGATTTCACGCAGAACTTCTCCATGAACTAGACTACTTCACAGCCTTGCCACCTATAGCTTAGTTTAGCTTTTCTATGAGACGCGGTAGGTAAGCTTGGGAAAGATCACATTATATGAACATTTATATTTTTGTAAATACGTATTAAAGTGCAGTGCAAGCTTAAACGATCGCGTCATGTTGCGTTGGCATCCTTAATATAGCAGACACAGTAGGAAATGTATTGTTCGCTGCCTTTATTGGACCTCTGATAAATGTGTTAAGAAATATAAGGAGTCCACCTAAATCATTGATTACTACTAGAAAGTGTATGAGAACAAAAAAAAACAAATTAGATGCCGTAAATACAGACCTACCTAACACCTATAGATATGCGGTTGGAGTGTACGAAACGGGGCATTGAGTAAAAAGAACATCGCAGCTTTTTCGCATAAATTAATATTTTCTTAAATGGTTGTTTTTTATTCTATCCTAATAAATCACTAAAATAAACCAAAAGTCAAAATTGAACTTTTTGTCTAGTGAGAAAATCGGCGTTTTTAATACAACGATAAAATTTTGAATCGCTTTTATGATTACCAAATTTTCGAAACTGACTACCATTAATATTTTCGTCTTTTTCCAAAAAGTTGCATACTCTTTGCTACACTCTAACCCTGAACTTGTAGGCAAGTTAACAGAATTTGAAGTCAAGGTCATACTTTCTTACGAAAGGTAAACTCCCCAAGTCCCGACTCTTTGCACGCCGACTTGGATAGGTCAGGTTAGGTTAGGCTCTGCCCCCGCCGTAGCCATCGTGGTTATTTTTTGTGACCACCAACAAATAGGAGCACCGCGTAGCGGGGCTCCATCGACACATGACTAAAGACGATATGTTTATTCCAATTAGTTTTTTGAGGTTAAGGTCACTAAACTTGAGGTTGAGGTCACTGACATTGCGATTAAGTTCACACTGACCTTGGAGGTCAATGTAACAGATCTTGGGGTTAAGGTCACTGAGCCTGAGGTCAAGGTCACTGACGGCTGTCACTGATCTTGGGTGTTCCCCACCCTACTACTTCAACTTCCCACCGGTTCCCGAAGGCTTGATTAGGCGATATTTTTTGGTGAATTTTTTTTAAGTCTTTTTCCATAGTACCCCGTTTCGTATCCACTGATCAGATATGCTAATAATAGGTAATTACAAACGCGTATGTTATTTACTATTTCTATATTCAGCATGAATGGGCCGGCTCGACCGGGGAAGGACTACCCTCTCACAGAATATTGACGTGAAATAGCAATAGCAGTATTCCTACTGTTGTGTTTCGTTCGGTGAGTGAGAGTGCCGGAGGCTCTATCACCCTCTTTTCCCCTTCCCGCTCCTTCTCCTTCCCACTTCCTTTTTCTCTTCTTCCTTTCATAAAGGTTCGGCAACACGCAAGTGATACCTCTGGTGTTGCAGTCGTCCATAGGCTACGGTGACCACTTACCATCAGGTAGGCCGTATGGTTGTTTGCCACATTAGCTTTATGAAAAAAAAACCTGATATGTGCAATAAACGGTCTGCGGGTTAAAACTTGCTGACAAGCCCAACCGAACTGTTCTAAAGCAACAGTACTTTGGTAGACCCTGACCTACAGACCAAAGTCTACATTTAAATAATACTTATTGACCCTAATGAAAATAAGCCTCGCAAGAAACTTACAGGGATCCTTTAAACATGTAAAAGCTATAGATAAAACAGATACATACCATTAAATTTTCCGATGTTTTGTAGTAGTGATATGCGTAGAGATCGTTTTTGTTTGCGCTCCACTTAGCTCGGTATATCCTGGCGATATATTCAAAGTACTTAATGGCTTTACATAACGTGAACTAAACATTATTAAAATGTTGGAGCAGCTATTAAGTAGGTACAATCTCATAAGTGGCTCGATAGAACTGTAACATTATACAGCTTAAAAAGAAATGTGGAGATTTTCATTATAATTATTTGAATATGTACAATTTCAATCAACAACTCGCACTTAGAATATTGATGAATATTGACAACATAAAGCATATTATTGGAAGTTTGTAATGTTTAACTTTAATGTTTGTTTAACTTTAACTGTAATGTTTAACTTTTTAATGTTTAACTGCGTAAAATTTGGTAAATTTATTCAAGATATGACTACACGAACACTGTTATAAGAAAAAAATACAAGAAAGCTGGTATAATGTATTCCACAACGTTGAATGTAAAATTCTAAAAAAGTTTCATCAATATTGTATGTGTAGAATAATATAGATAAAAATAATCCCGCCGCGTCTATTTATTCATGTTGTATATTATTATCATAGTGTAGGCCAGTTTGTGTTTAGTCGATTTATTTGCAATTGTATATTGGTCTGAGAAAATAATTAAATTGATAAATAAAGTATTTAGAAAATATTTTTTATGAATTAATAAAAAGGTTTTAATATTTAGTCTGATATGACACCAATATATGTTTCCATCTATAGCTTTAACTCAAGCATTTGTTCGTCTTTGATACTTTAATAATTTGCCAATAAATGATAATTATTAATACAATAATAGTTGTTATAGCTTTCACTTTTATTTTCCTTTGTTTTTAGATAATCGTAAATAATGTTGATAGGCCAATATAATTTTTATTTTCGCTTGAATATGTATAGCATATAAACATTTGTAATGGAAAACCATTTTTGTATTCTTCCATACATTTAGAACCTGTCACTGCCACAATGATTATCAAAACAATATATTTTCAAATTTATTCATTTCGTCCTTTAGTCTACTGACTAAAGGACGAAATGAATAAACTATCCTTTGATTGTTAAGCCTTATAGATTTAGAAATTTGAATTTGTCAGATGCTCCAAGGTATTACCGTCAATCTCTGGCAGGTCATACAATCCAAAGATAGGTTATCTATTTTGACCTTAAGTCAAAACCTAACAAACCAAGAATGACATATTATTTTTAATCCTGTTGATTATCCTAAAAATAAAGTCATTGACTTTATTAAAATTCCCATCTGATTGTGGCATTCACTAACCAGCCCATTTTTAGTATCTTAAAACAATATTTGATAGAAACTTATTTGATATTAAATGTTTAAAGAGAAGTAATGACGAATAGACTAAATAATAATGTAATCTCGTTCTTTGTAAAAGATACATTGTCGAGTAGACGAAGTAGTTTACGATATTTATAAACTGTCAGATCAACAAAATACCTACTGATATATAAAATACATGTCAATACGAAGTTATAAATTCAAAACATAATTTCCAGAATCAGTGATGTTGTTGTAACGGAATTTATATAAATATATTTCAATACATAATACGAACGTCACGTTGTTTATCATCATTTCATTTGTGCACACAACGATATTCTTTATGATAAAGTGTGAGCAAAGTTCAAAATGATTTTAAACTTATCAAACCAGCAGGGCCATTTAGAAATTATCAGATAACTAATTGTACGGTACTGTGGCATATCTTTCTCGAATCGTAGCTTGTCCCTTCTCGGAGTATTTATAAAAAGTAAACATTGAAGTTATTAGCTGATTACATGCTGAATATACTAAGATTAATGCCGATACAATTCTTCTAAATTAAAAATATATCACATCTTGTAACATTTCATTTCGATTATCAAGTTGTTGTAAGTGTGGTGACTTGATGTTCTCGTGTATTAAGAGGAAACACAAGGGCCGTTTTTCCATACAAACGTAGGCCCCTGTTTTTAGAGCAATAATTAATTTTTGAAAAGAATTTTTGCTTTACTGGCATGTACCTATCTACGTTTCCCTTTTTTTTTTCATAAATTAGTTATTAAAAGAGACATGAGCCTTCAAAAACCTCAAAAATTTGCCAGATTTTCCGCTGTGTTCAAACATTCAGAAAACAAATTTGACTAGATTATATAAAAAAAGGAAAACATAGGAACACGGTCAAAGCCTTTCTTTAATTTTTAATGGAAAAAGTTGTTAAATCGGTCAAGTTTTGGAAAAGGACGAAACGTTGATTTTGTGCACTTTTAATAGGTATTTTCGGTCCAAGCTGCAGTTGTCTTTATCGCGCTCTGCGAGCACAGCGCGACAGCAATAGATTTTACAAATATCTATTTTTCTATTCTCTAAACCTTAGTGTTTCCTCTTAAGCCTTGCGTGTCATTAGATTAGGTAGATACAGATGTGTCAGTTGCTGTATTTTGATGTCTCGAAACGTAATAGCTAAACGCGTTTGTATTCATTCGGCAATCTGTATCTTTGTAGTATAATCGTTACAAATCTGCTATCTAGGGTAGTGGAGCTTTTATTATTTTACATTTCCCATAACCATTACATTTCGGCTGCCATTTCCCAATACATGTAAGCTACTGGCACAAATATATTAATTAATTTTGTACAAAATACAGAGGTTGTCCAGTACTTTTTTGTTGGGCACATTCCTGTTGATACGCCATATTTATGTGTAATAATCATTGTCGTGTATTTAGATAAGGCATTATCGCTTCTCTATTGCATTGTGACTTATATTTAACTCAAGATATTGCACTTATCTTAACATATTGCTGTTTTATATGATCACTCTCTCGACAAGACACAATGCTGTTAATTTATTAAAACAAAAGAATGAGATGTTCTTCTGTTTAAAATATTAAAAAAACAATATTCAAACAGTTTTCAAAATAAATACATTGTATTAATCGATATAATTTTTATATAAATATTGGTTTTATATTATTTTGTTTGTCGAACATACTTGGTATGATTAGTGTAAAATACTCTTTATGTTATACGATTATATAAATGTGCACTGTTTGAATTTATTTTTTATATAAATGTTATTTTGCCTATACATGTTTATATTATTTGATCATACCACGATTTCATTATTCCATGTTTGAAAACATCCTCATCATTAAACAACAGTTACATTATACAGGTGCGCTTTATGCACAAACTAGCATGCCAGGTCGCATAAGCTGCACGACGTATTTTTAAATTTCTATGAAACTTTGTCTTCGCGGACAGCTTTAAGTCTGAGTCGTGTAGTCTACCTCCAACCTGAACTTCGGTCGGTATCGTGATGTTGAAAGGCACTCTACCTACCTACTATGAGAAATCAAGAGTATTCGGGGTGAGAATGCGACTACTGACTTTCGGATTCGATTCCCGGGTCGAGTAAATTTTTATTGGGATTATCTTCAGACAGTCTATCAGCACAGTCTGGAGCTGTTTCCGATAAGCCCGTCCAGTATAATTTATCTTTGGAATATAGACGTGAGACTATAATAATAGATATCAGCCCTATATTAAACTGTCACACTGTTGGGCACGGGCCTTTACGAATAACACGTAGATCGCAACAATTTCATCCTAAAGTTTTAATAATAGGTGCAGTATAATAGCGTTGGTTAAATAAACGTGATATGTGATGATGTATGGTAGGTTAATATTGTGGATCCGATACTCCGTGCCGCCTATCACACATACAGAGTCTGAACGGAGGCATACAACCAGGCTTTTATTCGTGCAGTCGCAAAATATCCACTTCACAAAATGTCTACAGGTCGCAAAATGTCTCTTTTGCCTTTCTTTATAAAATAATTGCCAAAATAAATAAACAGGTATAGCAGACTATGTAATATATGTCCTTCATTGTAGTTTTTGTAATACCTATCAGAATTATTATTCTGATAGGTATAATAGTCAAAACTACTACGGAACCCTCTGTACGTGAATCTAATCTGTACTTGACCGACTTTTCCTGATACCAAGGAATAGGAGAAGAGGGACAATTTGCGAAAGGGATATTCTGCGAAAGAAACATTTTACGAAAGAGACAGTCTGAAAACAGGCACAGCACATTTCGGTTGCCCCAAATCAAAACCCAGTAAGGGACATGTTTCCTGAAATCACTTTTCTTTTTCATATCTCAAACTTTCATAATAAAAGCGTCGAATTGTGAAAACACTTGATTAAAAATCTTACAAATAACAGATATTTCGACAGCATGAAACCTAGTAACGGCCGCTTTCTATATCCAATCTCAATCGACATGTTGCTATCTGAGTTAGAATTTTGACATAATTTCTATGGAAGATCTGTCAACATTCTAACTCAGATAGCAATATTTAGATTGAGATTGAATTTAGAAAGCGGCAGTTAGTGTACTATACATTCTCAAAAAACCAGATCAATTATAGTAAGTCGCCTTTACCACTCCAAAACCTAGCAAGTCACATGCACTTAGGTACTAGGTTTTGTTACGGTGAATGCGGCTTACTAGGTTTTTGAAATGGGACGCAATGCGCGAGTGGAGTTTGGATTACCTCTTGCCGCCCGCGCCGATGCACCCACGGCTCATCCCGCCGCGTACGTCGTTATAACGTCATTTTAAGGACGTTACATAAATCAAAAAAATTGTATATTAATCTTATTGAAGTACTTTTTAGTGTCACTGTGTTTGTTTTTTCTATCACTTAAGTGAGCAGGCCTCACTAATTTTATCGTGCAAAAAGAATAAGTATTACAGACAAGACTCCGTCGAGGATGACGTAGTAGGTAAATTGAATTGTTATATCTAGCTTTGAATGTCTACTTTCAGAGAGTTTATTAAAATATATTGCTTTGATTCGGTGGTGTTTTCGAAACTGCTATGTGACTAATTGGTCACTTTGGTTGAAATTTGGTGGTAAAATTTAAGAAATCGAAAAAAAAATATTTTGTCTCCGCTACGGCTTAAAAAAAACATCCAAATTAGTTGTAGATAATTAGGCAGAGAATCATTGCCTTACGCTTGGACCATTATTTACGGGACACCATGTATATGTATGAAGTTAAACTAATTACCACTTTGTTGCAGATTTGAGGAGACGTGAATGGAGCTGAATTTTTTAATTAAAAAAATGTGTTACTATTCTAGTCTTTTTGTAAATTCAAGAGGAATAAAAGCAACAAAAAATAAGAAATTATAAATAAACTCGTGCCTGTGATACCTGAATCGCGTAAGGCATTCTGGTTGAACCTACAAACAAACAATTCGTCATTTGACCTAATAAGTGGAGGTTAAATGCTAGCAGAAGCTATGTAATGATAATTAATGACTATATTAATTATGTTCTAACTTTTTTATTTAATGTTATCTATTTAATAATAATTTGAAAATTTTACTTTAAAACTTTTTTAAGGCTAGTCTGTTTTATGTTACTGCGCTCGCCTGTAAAATTTGTTAAAAGGCACTTACTGGGTTTTGATTTAGGGCAGCCGATTTTGCGAAGTGGTAATTCTGCAACTGAGCCCTTTTATTGGGTGACGGACTGACGGTCATACATAACATGCGATATGATTCGGCAGATATATTCCTGTGACAAATATAGAATCGACAGAACTTAAAAAGAAACACACTAATAATTTCTAATAATAATTTATTTATATTTATCACATACATTATGTACAAATCACCATGCTTTAATAAAATATAATCAGTACTGCAACAAAGCCCGCTTAACAAGAACCTACCTTTCCCCTACCACTAATACAGTTCTATATGCAAAACAAATATACATAGAATTACAAGCCTAACCAATTGTGATACGTTTATCGTATAGTCACTCGGCATTCAAACCACGAACTTGAATCTTCACTAAATTATATTGGTCTTGCAACAAATTTTATAATAACAGCATGAACAGAATCACTGAGTGTTATCAATATCATATCGATAATTATTCATTTTTTTTATATTGATTGCTTTCTAACTTACGTTCGCGTTTTTGAACGCCGAAAGATTACATAGTAGGTACGTAAAAGGTACATTAAAAAATAGGTTTTGGTTGTAAAGACGGATTCGGTTAATATAGTGTAACCTGCTCACATAATTTCATGGCTTTTAACAATCTCTATAGATATACATTTTTTATACACATTTTATAAAGATTATCGGTATTATTAGGAATAATGAAATATAATTCATAGGATATCGATAAATTAATGGTAGGTATACATGGAAATTAATATTATCTTATTATGTAAAACTAAATTGTAATAGTAAGGGATTTCAACCGCACTTTTCTACACTGTGCAGGGTCCGATTTGCAGAGTGCTAAGTGTACTATACAGATATCATTTTTGAAGCTTATATACGAATATACTCATTAAGATATGATAATTAAGTATTCAGAGCACGGTGTGAGATCTATTAATAAAACCAACCAATATTATAATTACTGCAACTTCACCGTTATGTTCGAAACAATCGCACGCAACTGCGATAACTTACGTGATATATTAGTTATACGAAGATCGACATGGCACGCTAATATATTATATAAGGCTGGCTGCTGAATTTGCTGCTTTGTAATATTCAAAATGCCTCTGCAAATTGGACCCTATAAATTGTGTAGATTTAGCGCGCAATACAGATTACTTAACATCTAACTGCATTCACATTGATCACAGAGGATTCCCACCTTAAATAATATTACATTAACTATCTATAACTGTGATAGTCGAAAAATAAAATTAACGAAACTATTGTCAATGGCGACGTCTAAGAAAATAATTACACACCTTAGCAATCTTGAATGTAATGTTATAAAACAGGGAAAGAAATCGTAAAATAATATCCTTAAATCTGTAGATATAGGATTTGTTATATTTAGTCAAATGGGAAGGGATGCAAGAAGTTATAAAAAGATAGAGAGAGGCAAGATTGGCTTTTGTAATATTTTCTTAAATGTAGAAAATTAATTTGTTACAAAGCTGAAAGCTAAGGAAATAAATGATGTCGTCCAATATAAAAAATATACGTTTAACAACGTAGTAAAGGTGGAACACTGATTATCTCCTCTTCCTAATATATATATTAAAAAGATTTAACATAGAAACTCTTTACATAGATAGATATAAATCTTCGGAGTGTAGGAGATAATCAGATAAGTATAAGACAAAAAATGTGTGCAGATCTACATAATAATAATTATTATATTTGTTGACAAGATAAGAAAAGACTGACAAGGCACATAATTCATTTCGTATTAAACTAATGGGCAGTGGTATTAGTAGATTCGAGCTCTGATTCCGTTATGCTGTGACAGCACTAAGCAATACTAATCAGATTGACGACTATTAAAGAAAACTAGAGAGAACATACTATATAACATAAAATATATTTATATATTGGGGCAATTATTTTTATTAATTTACTTATGTTATTATACATAATTCAATGACTGATCTCAAATTATATATATGTATTATTCCAGTAGTCTTTACTATTGAAAAATAACATTTATAGATAGATAGATAACATTACATAATATTTTGAAGTAATATAAACATACATAGTTTTTATTGTAAGTTTTATATGTTATACTCAGTATATAAGTCTAAAAGCGTATGTCTATCTGCCTCTGTATATATTGATATTAGCTCCTGTCATATTATCTCGTCCAAGTTGCTCGCTCTCTGCGAGAACTACGAACCAGACAGGAAGCATGAATGGATTTATTCAGCACATGTACTGGGCATCGTTTCCTATAGAACGTCGATCTGTTTACCATTGTTCTGATATCATTACTGACGTTCAGGTACGCGAGATTGTGAGAGCTAGCCAACATTAAAACAAGCAAGATCCTAACAAATAGTAATAGAAAGGCGCGATTATATTCATGGTTATTTTGTACCTAATGATCAAGAATACTAATGTGTTTTTTACAAAACCTATCGGTATTAGTTTCTTTCTTGCGTACCTACCTTTGATTGATACCTACACATTAAAGCCATCTACCTCTTAATGGATATCTGATAAGCTGTTCTGGCTAAAAAGGATTTCACACCTCATATAGAAAAAAAACATCGATCTCCTGAAATTGGCCGCGAGTCGAGATAAATTTAGTTCTACGCTACTGCAAGAACACTTTACTTATGAGCAAAAAAACTTAAGAAGGCAAATATACCAACCATACCTCCAACACCAGTCCAATTAAGATAAAATATCCAAATTAACACTTTATAATAATATTATATCGAAATATTAAAGCGAGAACAGGACTTAGTTATTAATAAATTAAAAACTAGCGTGGCGCGATTTTGTTCATGATCGTCGTGAACTGACAGAGATGTGACTCTTAAGAGTGGGAAATTGAACCTTAATATAGGCTTACTAAAGTCCATATCGCGTTTACAAGAGCCATAATAGGAAAATCAATTCAAAATACGAACCAGTTTAGTTATTAACAATAACATGCCTAATTAAATACCGTTTTTAATAAGGCGTCGGAATAACAATTACGCGTTTTGCAGCAATGTATAGGTCATTGAGTTAGGGTGACAAATCACACCAAAATTCAAACATATATATAATGCCGACGATTATAATACTGTACTTTTAATTTACATTTATTAGTTAGTGCTAATAGGATATACATATTCAAAAGTAAGGTATTGCATTCATCGGTATTTCGTATGTTAAATTATTTTTGTTAGTGCGTCTGCAACCCTTACTAAATTACCGACTATGCATCATGTGCAAAACAATGTTATGTAATTTGTATTAATGTCAGGATGAAAAGGTTGCCAACAACTGTTTGTTACGTACATTACATACCTGTTACATTACGTTACGTTACATATCTGGACATACAGGCATATTTAGAGATCGAAAAATAAACCAGAGTGCTTTGTGCCAGTTTGTGTTATGTTAACATGATCGACACGTTTATGATATTCAGCGCTCTGAATGGCCCGCTCCAAGCTCTTAACCAATCAGAGAGCCAAACGCGGTAAACGTTTCTATCGCGTTCACATAAAAACTACTCGCACTAGGCACCGTGAAGACAAGTACTTTTTGATTATAACCAGCGATACATTGAATGCCTAGGCAATGTTTTTGCGACGGCAGACACGTGGCTGATATAATAAAGCATTTTGTATATAGTTACAAGATAATGTAGTTAATAATAATAATATATGTATTCTGCGAATTGAATAGCTCTTTTATGTATTTTGTGTCAATCTTCTTCGCATTTATAATATTGGTATGAATTAGTATTGATCAAGCGTAAACAGAAGCGGTTTTGACTTATGCATATCACTGTTTATAACTAAACCGATTTATATATAGAAATCAAGCATAGGCATATAATATAAAACTGGTTTCTTTGAACATAATATTCTCGTAAACATCATAATATTATTTACATCTAATTAAGGTACAAACTGGGGGTGCAATTCATTATTTCATTGTACTTTATTAATAAACATTATGGATTATATTTTTATCTCTTTCCAACTCTATAAGACAAGGGAATGCTAGAATAGAATAACTGGGTTACATATTTTTATTGATTTGGAGTAAATAAGCAATTTTTTTTCATATAAATATTTTCAAGTATTTATTGAAGTAACTTCTACTGTCTATGTGCAATAATTTACTAGGCAGGATAGTCTCGAATACAATAATATAATTTATAGTTTTTGATTTATTTCAAATTGAATAAGCAGACAGTCACACCTTCGCATTTTTATTCGGGTATTAAAAATATTTTCATTCTCGCGTTAACATTCGAATTTTGAGCTTTTAAACTCGACACTATAAATATCTACTATACATTGAAGAATAATATATTCTTTTAATTTGGACTAACATTTACATGTGGTAAACTTTCAGTAAAAATTGTAATTCTCTACATATTTTTTAATTAAATAAACTACTGTTACACACCAAAGGCCTTCTTCGATTTTACATTTTCCTCGTCCCCTAGTTACATAAAATTCATACGAATTTATATCTTATCGCTTTAACACACAGTCCGTTTTACGTTTACATAGGAATGTTCAGATTGTCGAATTTACACATAACCATCGCTAATATTCTCGTATCTTCGAATAAAGCGGTCGCGTCTTCGTTCAATTTCGCTAGATGTCGCTATTCTAAAACCACGTTAGAAGCATAATTTTCTTGAAGCTGCCTGAAAATCTCATCGAATTCCATTTTTAAATCAGACTTTGCACCTTTTCATTTAAAACTGTACCCGCCGGGTTCAGTTATAGTTCAATGTCACTTTATACCTGTTGTTAGAAGTGGAAGGGCTCAGGCGCCGTCCTCCTGGCGAGTGGCGAGCCCGTGCGCGCGGGCGGCAGGCTGCGGCGTCACTTGTGCGGCACGATGGCCACGAGGCGCCGCAGCACGAGCGACAGCAGCTTGTCCAGCGGGTCCAGCGTGCCGCGCTGCAGCCACTTGGGGATGGTGGTGCGCGCGTGACTGAAGCCCAGCTTCTGCAGGATGTAGTCCACGCCGTACGGCTCAATGGACTTGCCGGCCCACGATAGCAGCCTGCGGAATACCATACTCATGTCAATTGATCGGTGAATAAAATGCTTTATCTTTGGATATTAATATAACTTGTTATGTCTACTTTGCTTAGAGATTTCTAAGTATATTCTACAAGATAAAAAATGGTAATCATTCTGCAAGCGTAGCAGTGTCGTATTGGATTAATTGTCTCCGTGGCGCAGCGGTAGTGAATGCGATCGCTGTGCATGAGAATCGATATCATAGTGATTCAAAACGCGGGTCGGGCCAGCAAAAAAGTTATTGGGTTTTTCTGTTAAGAAATTCCAATAGCAGCCCGGAGTTAGGAAGTTGGCGGTGTTAAACACCGATGCATGGGAGCCTTCTCAAGCCGTTGATCCTACGCCTGATTTCTCTCTGGTTATGTCGGATTACCGTCCCATCGGATCACGAGAATTGAGGTGCACTTGTGTTTGCACACACATTTGTGCAGTATAATATGGCCAGACTCACCGTGACAGAGATTCGGTCTGGAGGACATGAGTTGTATTGGAGCAGAGTTATTCTGTAAGTATGTTTGCTTACCGCACAGTAGGCTCGAGGTGCCAGGTGACGCAGCGGTAGTCGCGGTAGTCCTGCGGCGGGCCCGAGTATAATATGGCCAGACTCACCGTGACAGAGATTCGGTCTGGAGGACATGAGTTGTATTGGAGCAGAGTTATTCTGTAAGTATGTTTGCTTACCGCACAGTAGGCTCGAGGTGCCAGGTGACGCAGCGGTAGTCGCGGTAGTCCTGCGGCGGGCCCGAGTATAATATGGCCAGACTCACCGTGACAGAGATTCGGTCTGGAGGACATGAGTTGTATTGGAGCAGAGTTATTCTGTAAGTATGTTTGCTTACCGCACAGTAGGCTCGAGGTGCCAGGTGACGCAGCGGTAGTCGCGGTAGTCCTGCGGCGGGCCCGAGTATAATATGGCCAGACTCACCGTGACAGAGATTCGGTCTGGAGGACATGAGTTGTATTGGAGCAGAGTTATTCTGTAAGTATGTTTGCTTACCGCACAGTAGGCTCGAGGTGCCAGGTGACGCAGCGGTAGTCGCGGTAGTCCTGCGGCGGGCCCGAGTATAATATGGCCAGACTCACCGTGACAGAGATTCGGTCTGGAGGACATGAGTTGTATTGGAGCAGAGTTATTCTGTAAGTATGTTTGCTTACCGCACAGTAGGCTCGAGGTGCCAGGTGACGCAGCGGTAGTCGCGGTAGTCCTGCGGCGGGCCCGAGTATAATATGGCCAGACTCACCGTGACAGAGATTCGGTCTGGAGGACATGAGTTGTATTGGAGCAGAGTTATTCTGTAAGTATGTTTGCTTACCGCACAGTAGGCTCGAGGTGCCAGGTGACGCAGCGGTAGTCGCGGTAGTCCTGCGGCGGGCCCGAGTATAATATGGCCAGACTCACCGTGACAGAGATTCGGTCTGGAGGACATGAGTTGTATTGGAGCAGAGTTATTCTGTAAGTATGTTTGCTTACCGCACAGTAGGCTCGAGGTGCCAGGTGACGCAGCGGTAGTCGCGGTAGTCCTGCGGCGGGCCCGAGTATAATATGGCCAGACTCACCGTGACAGAGATTCGGTCTGGAGGACATGAGTTGTATTGGAGCAGAGTTATTCTGTAAGTATGTTTGCTTACCGCACAGTAGGCTCGAGGTGCCAGGTGACGCAGCGGTAGTCGCGGTAGTCCTGCGGCGGGCCCGAGTATAATATGGCCAGACTCACCGTGACAGAGATTCGGTCTGGAGGACATGAGTTGTATTGGAGCAGAGTTATTCTGTAAGTATGTTTGCTTACCGCACAGTAGGCTCGAGGTGCCAGGTGACGCAGCGGTAGTCGCGGTAGTCCTGCGGCGGGCCCGAGTATAATATGGCCAGACTCACCGTGACAGAGATTCGGTCTGGAGGACATGAGTTGTATTGGAGCAGAGTTATTCTGTAAGTATGTTTGCTTACCGCACAGTAGGCTCGAGGTGCCAGGTGACGCAGCGGTAGTCGCGGTAGTCCTGCGGCGGGCCCGAGTATAATATGGCCAGACTCACCGTGACAGAGATTCGGTCTGGAGGACATGAGTTGTATTGGAGCAGAGTTATTCTGTAAGTATGTTTGCTTACCGCACAGTAGGCTCGAGGTGCCAGGTGACGCAGCGGTAGTCGCGGTAGTCCTGCGGCGGGCCCGAGTATAATATGGCCAGACTCACCGTGACAGAGATTCGGTCTGGAGGACATGAGTTGTATTGGAGCAGAGTTATTCTGTAAGTATGTTTGCTTACCGCACAGTAGGCTCGAGGTGCCAGGTGACGCAGCGGTAGTCGCGGTAGTCCTGCGGCGGGCCCGAGTATAATATGGCCAGACTCACCGTGACAGAGATTCGGTCTGGAGGACATGAGTTGTATTGGAGCAGAGTTATTCTGTAAGTATGTTTGCTTACCGCACAGTAGGCTCGAGGTGCCAGGTGACGCAGCGGTAGTCGCGGTAGTCCTGCGGCGGGCCCGAGTATAATATGGCCAGACTCACCGTGACAGAGATTCGGTCTGGAGGACATGAGTTGTATTGGAGCAGAGTTATTCTGTAAGTATGTTTGCTTACCGCACAGTAGGCTCGAGGTGCCAGGTGACGCAGCGGTAGTCGCGGTAGTCCTGCGGCGGGCCCGAGTATAATATGGCCAGACTCACCGTGACAGAGATTCGGTCTGGAGGACATGAGTTGTATTGGAGCAGAGTTATTCTGTAAGTATGTTTGCTTACCGCACAGTAGGCTCGAGGTGCCAGGTGACGCAGCGGTAGTCGCGGTAGTCCTGCGGCGGGCCCGAGTATAATATGGCCAGACTCACCGTGACAGAGATTCGGTCTGGAGGACATGAGTTGTATTGGAGCAGAGTTATTCTGTAAGTATGTTTGCTTACCGCACAGTAGGCTCGAGGTGCCAGGTGACGCAGCGGTAGTCGCGGTAGTCCTGCGGCGGGCCCGAGTATAATATGGCCAGACTCACCGTGACAGAGATTCGGTCTGGAGGACATGAGTTGTATTGGAGCAGAGTTATTCTGTAAGTATGTTTGCTTACCGCACAGTAGGCTCGAGGTGCCAGGTGACGCAGCGGTAGTCGCGGTAGTCCTGCGGCGGGCCCGAGTATAATATGGCCAGACTCACCGTGACAGAGATTCGGTCTGGAGGACATGAGTTGTATTGGAGCAGAGTTATTCTGTAAGTATGTTTGCTTACCGCACAGTAGGCTCGAGGTGCCAGGTGACGCAGCGGTAGTCGCGGTAGTCCTGCGGCGGGCCCGAGTATAATATGGCCAGACTCACCGTGACAGAGATTCGGTCTGGAGGACATGAGTTGTATTGGAGCAGAGTTATTCTGTAAGTATGTTTGCTTACCGCACAGTAGGCTCGAGGTGCCAGGTGACGCAGCGGTAGTCGCGGTAGTCCTGCGGCGGGCCCGAGTATAATATGGCCAGACTCACCGTGACAGAGATTCGGTCTGGAGGACATGAGTTGTATTGGAGCAGAGTTATTCTGTAAGTATGTTTGCTTACCGCACAGTAGGCTCGAGGTGCCAGGTGACGCAGCGGTAGTCGCGGTAGTCCTGCGGCGGGCCCGAGTATAATATGGCCAGACTCACCGTGACAGAGATTCGGTCTGGAGGACATGAGTTGTATTGGAGCAGAGTTATTCTGTAAGTATGTTTGCTTACCGCACAGTAGGCTCGAGGTGCCAGGTGACGCAGCGGTAGTCGCGGTAGTCCTGCGGCGGGCCCGAGTATAATATGGCCAGACTCACCGTGACAGAGATTCGGTCTGGAGGACATGAGTTGTATTGGAGCAGAGTTATTCTGTAAGTATGTTTGCTTACCGCACAGTAGGCTCGAGGTGCCAGGTGACGCAGCGGTAGTCGCGGTAGTCCTGCGGCGGGCCCGAGTATAATATGGCCAGACTCACCGTGACAGAGATTCGGTCTGGAGGACATGAGTTGTATTGGAGCAGAGTTATTCTGTAAGTATGTTTGCTTACCGCACAGTAGGCTCGAGGTGCCAGGTGACGCAGCGGTAGTCGCGGTAGTCCTGCGGCGGGCCCGAGTATAATATGGCCAGACTCACCGTGACAGAGATTCGGTCTGGAGGACATGAGTTGTATTGGAGCAGAGTTATTCTGTAAGTATGTTTGCTTACCGCACAGTAGGCTCGAGGTGCCAGGTGACGCAGCGGTAGTCGCGGTAGTCCTGCGGCGGGCCCGAGTATAATATGGCCAGACTCACCGTGACAGAGATTCGGTCTGGAGGACATGAGTTGTATTGGAGCAGAGTTATTCTGTAAGTATGTTTGCTTACCGCACAGTAGGCTCGAGGTGCCAGGTGACGCAGCGGTAGTCGCGGTAGTCCTGCGGCGGGCCCGAGTATAATATGGCCAGACTCACCGTGACAGAGATTCGGTCTGGAGGACATGAGTTGTATTGGAGCAGAGTTATTCTGTAAGTATGTTTGCTTACCGCACAGTAGGCTCGAGGTGCCAGGTGACGCAGCGGTAGTCGCGGTAGTCCTGCGGCGGGCCCGAGTATAATATGGCCAGACTCACCGTGACAGAGATTCGGTCTGGAGGACATGAGTTGTATTGGAGCAGAGTTATTCTGTAAGTATGTTTGCTTACCGCACAGTAGGCTCGAGGTGCCAGGTGACGCAGCGGTAGTCGCGGTAGTCCTGCGGCGGGCCCGAGTATAATATGGCCAGACTCACCGTGACAGAGATTCGGTCTGGAGGACATGAGTTGTATTGGAGCAGAGTTATTCTGTAAGTATGTTTGCTTACCGCACAGTAGGCTCGAGGTGCCAGGTGACGCAGCGGTAGTCGCGGTAGTCCTGCGGCGGGCCCGAGTATAATATGGCCAGACTCACCGTGACAGAGATTCGGTCTGGAGGACATGAGTTGTATTGGAGCAGAGTTATTCTGTAAGTATGTTTGCTTACCGCACAGTAGGCTCGAGGTGCCAGGTGACGCAGCGGTAGTCGCGGTAGTCCTGCGGCGGGCCCGAGTATAATATGGCCAGACTCACCGTGACAGAGATTCGGTCTGGAGGACATGAGTTGTATTGGAGCAGAGTTATTCTGTAAGTATGTTTGCTTACCGCACAGTAGGCTCGAGGTGCCAGGTGACGCAGCGGTAGTCGCGGTAGTCCTGCGGCGGGCCCGAGTATAATATGGCCAGACTCACCGTGACAGAGATTCGGTCTGGAGGACATGAGTTGTATTGGAGCAGAGTTATTCTGTAAGTATGTTTGCTTACCGCACAGTAGGCTCGAGGTGCCAGGTGACGCAGCGGTAGTCGCGGTAGTCCTGCGGCGGGCCCGAGTATAATATGGCCAGACTCACCGTGACAGAGATTCGGTCTGGAGGACATGAGTTGTATTGGAGCAGAGTTATTCTGTAAGTATGTTTGCTTACCGCACAGTAGGCTCGAGGTGCCAGGTGACGCAGCGGTAGTCGCGGTAGTCCTGCGGCGGGCCCGAGTATAATATGGCCAGACTCACCGTGACAGAGATTCGGTCTGGAGGACATGAGTTGTATTGGAGCAGAGTTATTCTGTAAGTATGTTTGCTTACCGCACAGTAGGCTCGAGGTGCCAGGTGACGCAGCGGTAGTCGCGGTAGTCCTGCGGCGGGCCCGAGTATAATATGGCCAGACTCACCGTGACAGAGATTCGGTCTGGAGGACATGAGTTGTATTGGAGCAGAGTTATTCTGTAAGTATGTTTGCTTACCGCACAGTAGGCTCGAGGTGCCAGGTGACGCAGCGGTAGTCGCGGTAGTCCTGCGGCGGGCCCGGCGCGCCCGCCTCGCCCCACGCCGCGCGCCCGCCGCCCGGCATCTGGCACAGTGCGTAATGTTAGCATAGGCAAATGTACACATCTGCCTAGTAATGCCGATGCATGTAATTTAACCCATCGGCACTCTGATCGTGATAAATCATTCATCATAATTAACAAATTATTATTAATGTAATTTCTAAAACCCGTTCCGCTAGTGTTTTCTTAAAAACCCTAATTACACTTTATCCAATGAAAGAAACCTAATAAAGCTCTTTATTAAGTCATCTATATTTAAATTTATATTCTTAATGACTTGAACCTATGCTTTATCCTAACGTACATTAAACAGTGAATCTTAATAGCAGTAATAAATCTTAAATATGTATTCCTTTAAAACGCGAGTAGCTTATCATAATTTAGACAAAATACTGCCGTTAGGAAGTCAATATTGGTGATTAAAACACACTTGTGTACACATTTTTAAAGAAAATATCCCTATCTATCAATACAATCTCTTGCGTCCAAGATTTCAATTAAGAATACTCCTCATTCTTAATTGAATTATAAAGCGAAAATTAAATAACTGTACGTACAACTCGATCCTTCTCCTTGATATACGAGGATATGAGATCATGCAGGAACAAGAACGCCTCGGCGTCCACGGACACAAAGATATGGTCTTCAAACTCCGTGATGAAGCTGCATTCCACTACTGGCTTCTCATCTGTTGTACATGAAAATAATTATTTATTAATAATATGAAAAGCTACCAAGTACATGTAATAAAGTTGACCTTATGATAGACTTTGTGTAGAATATTTGTAAAGTGTTTGTATCATGTAAACATAAAACGAAAACTGGTATATGTGGTGGTTCAGATATCATATCTCAATAAGTTTTTGTTATACCAAAGATATTATTTTATTGTGAGAATAAGGAAGTAATATAGCAATCTAGGAAACGAAAAGGGCTAGTGTGAACGATAATTCAACCGGCTTAGCAAATGTTTCCCTGTAGAAGATGCCTTGCATAACAACAATGGATTTAGTATAATTTAAAGGAGAATCACGTATACATTAAGAATCTTTAACCTTTGAAATTAAACTGCTATATACGGATTTTATCGCGTTGTTTATTTGACACTTTATTACAAAATTTTGAAAATTGTTACACTACTACTACTATTAAACTTTACTAATTTTTAAGCTAATTAAATTATTATTAAACTATTTAGATTTTATTTATTTTTACACTTTCCCCGACGTTTCGGTTGCTTTTCAGCAGCCATGGTCACGGGGAGACTAAGATGGTAGTTGTCTCAATGTTCCAGTGTAGTTATTTCAAAGTACCCGAACATCATTTAATCATTGGTGTTTCTATTTACGCAGAATGAGCTCAAATTATCATGAAGTCTAGCTGTGGTTTGCTTCTTCTTGGGTTTGGATTTTTTTTATGTTACAGAAATACGATTGTTACAAAGCAATTTAAATACGAATCCTGGATTACAATTGAACAGCTGCAACGTTATACATAATATAAATAGCTATAGGTACAAAATACGGAATAGCAATAGCTATATATAGAAGGATTAGTTTGGAGTCAAAAGTCCAGATGTCGCTGTTTCAAATAGGGTTGGCTGAAATTGCCCATAAGAGGCCTCTCTTTTCCCCCGTATCACTTTACTCTTTGGGTTAATTTCTATAAAATATGTCACGTGTCATTCTTATAAATCTAAGATAATATTAGGTATATGTATATACGTTCAATGAAGTGAGTATAAATGTTACATACCATTTTCGGTGGGTGGAGAATTGGCTTGCAGGTGATGTGTTCTGAGATGCAGTTGTAGCGAGGGCAATGCGAAGATTACCTGTGAAAGAGATAACTGTAAGTTAGTTTAGCTCCGTTTCTCGTATAAACCGATACAATATATAAATATATTACATATGGCTGCTTGTTATTTTGCTGAAATTGAAAATATTTTACAAAAAACAATTACGTATTTTATTATTTGATTTTAAAAGACATCGCCTGAATTAGAAGTAATTCCTGTATTGTGGGGAACTTTACAAACATTTAAACTACGGACTCAAAGAATATCCAGACTCGTAACAACCATTTGTGGTCTACACATTTTTTTTTGTCTCGTGAAGGATTCAAACCGATAATACTCGGCGCAGTGGCTGCGGCGAAGCGACCACTTAAAGCAACTCGCTATCCGTGCAGTTGTACGTACACGTATAGTGAGCTGCAAAAATGCTTACCCATTTCAAAACTAAAATGGTATGAGCCGGTAATTGACGCCACCTAACGGAAATCGATATAAGAACTGATAAGTAGT
Source organism: Catocala fraxini (assembly GCA_930367265.1). NCBI lineage: Eukaryota > Metazoa > Arthropoda > Insecta > Lepidoptera > Erebidae > Catocala > Catocala fraxini. The sequence goes on from OV884029.1 coordinate 21,644,598, forward strand.
TTATTTATATCGTAATAAATGGCGGTGCACTATTATAAAATAAAAATGTGTAAATTTTTTAATAATTCAATTTTGATAAATTTAAACAATTTTTTAATCTCTATTAACAATAGTTTATTTAAAATAAGAATACATTTCAGGGTAAAACAAGAAGCAAAGAGTTACCAAGGAATTTATAAATTTACAGCGGGTAGTATATTTTATAGATACTTTCAATGACACGCTATTCTGTTTGTACGCGTACATTATGTATTCTGTTCTTGTGTTGAAGTGCCTTTTCGGTTGAAATTATAATTTCATGTAAATTTCACCTATTTCCTAAAATGAGTACGCGTTGCAATATTTATAGAATAACGCCATCTAGTTCATTCATATTCATTCTAATTCGAGTGTTCACAGGATTTTCGACCTTAAGGTATCCATGCATTTTTACAGGTGACTGTACAGTCACCTGTAAAAGTGCATAGTACGTATCAACCATAACTAATGTTTTGAAAAGTTTGATATTAAATTTGGATTTGGACAATTACTTTTAAATAAGCTTTAACTGAGAATCTTCTTTAATGCATAGGATACCTTACACATATTTACTGAAACACACGTGTCCGTTGACGTAGTATAATATCGCTAATACGCACCTCCCGGACATGCTTGTCGCTAGCGGGCCTGTTCCTGTCGGCACTGGCGGCGCGCTCGGCCGAGCCCGCGCCCCCCGCGCCCGCCGCGCCCGGCCCTGCTGGCGGCTCGCGCTCCAGGGACGGGAACAGCTCGATCGCTGTACACACAACTCCTAAGTATATTACTGAAAATACTTTAAATTGAACTTCAACGTCGGCCTGATCTTAAACACGTACACTATAGCAAACGTGCTTGCAACACTAGGGATATCTACTGCATTTACAAACCTTAAAAAAGGATCGATAAGACATCAACATTATAAACAGTGATCTCTTCTTTCATTCTCTCTAACACACCATTCATACTAGCAGCCTAAAAATCCTACTCATCGAAACACCAGCATCTTTTACTGCAATCTTCCTTTAGTTGCAGATACATTCCCAGTTACAATCAACATTTTTGAACGAAATACCAGATTTACCAAAACTCTGCTAAACCTACCTCTTCAAAAAACTTGTACTGAAATCTTTACATACATAATTATTATGTCTATTAATTTATTATTTATATATTGCACATAATTTAATATACAATATAAACATTTCCTTTTAATAGCAATTGAATAACATTAGCGAATAAACAACATAAAATCTCCCGAGTAACGCACGCTTTGTTGCAATAAATCTGGACAAAATTAGACTTCTTAAAAAATATACATACCATCAATCTCACTATTAGCGAACGCATAGTGGAACCATTCCTTGAGGGTCTTGAACTGCGGCGGGAACAGCAACGCTCTTGTCATTCTGCACACCGTCGCCATCGAGTGATGAGCCCTGGTTACTGTCGCGCCACCAGTACCACCTAAAGATGCTGTCAGGCTCTGCACCACGTGGACCTCCAACTCTCCTATAATTTAAAAAAGGGTTAATGAGAAATATGGCACGACTATCTGACTTGGACATAAAACTCTGGATGAATTTTTATTGAAAATGCACTCTTCGCGTAGTGCTTGAAGTTATTACATCACGTAGAAATGTTCAGTACTGGAAAGTGTGTTTTCAATGCCAGTCATAAAAATATGTATGATTATAAACCTACAACGGAGTGTAAGGGGTCCCAAATAACATCTTAGGGGCTCAAGCCATCCTCACCTGCTCGTGGTGCACTCTGCTAAACAACAAACGAAGCAAGGTCTTAAGGTCTGTACCTTCTAATGGATGAACAAACCCCCGCATGGCCACGAGTGCCCGGCGACTCCGAGGAAATCGGTAATGGCGGTAACCGAATAACCGTTGGAGTCAGGGGTACTAAGAATCGCCGGGCGTTATTTCGCCTTCCCGTCGAAACAACTTGGTATGTAAAATGGACACCGATAATCTCAACATCTTGACGTATAATTTTTGGACTTTACTCAAAGACGAACGATTGTTAGAGCTGGAAAATGCAATTAATGATATTAAATAAGATATCATAGGCCTTGCTGAAGTAAGAAGAGAGGGTAAAGAAACTGTGGAAAGAGACGACAGTATACCAAAGGACAATACGGTGTAGGCTTTTTGGTGTCTAAAAAATGGAAAGACATTATAGAATTTCACAGTTATTCTGAGAGCATTGCGGTATTAAATTTCCGATTAACTCCGAAACACAATCTTAAAGTAATCCAAGTTTATGCACCAACATCTGCACACAGTGATGATGAGGTAGAAGATTTTTACGACCTTCTAAACAAGGCTTGCGACGAGCACCGAGGAACTTGGAGTATCACCGAGGAACTTGGAATATAGTACTTGGTGACTTAAATGCAAAAATAGGCACCAGAGATGATAATGACAATGAAGAAATTTAAGGGGCCATAAGGCAAAGACATCGCAACACGTGCAGACCTGTTTTTATCCAATTAGCATTTGGTCCAAGTTTGTAACAGTTTCTTCCCGGAAAGGAAACAACGACGCTGGACTTGTGTATCTCCAGATACAAATATAAAAAACGAAATTAATTTCGTTTTAAGTACAAAGTAAAACATAATCAAAGACGTAGAAGTTATAAATAACATTAAATTCAGTTCAGATCAGCGACCAATTAAAACAAAACATACTTTTAATTTTAAAATTAATCGCAGAAAGTTATTTACCAGGCATATTAAATTAGATAGATTTATACTCACAGCCAACCACAAGCAGCTTAATTTAATATTACAAAATCAATTCGCATGCTTAAATACTGACATTGACGTGGTAGAAGTTCAATATAGCAATATTGTAAATGCCATAACAGTTACGAACAAGAAATATATGCAATCACGAAAAAATCACAATAAGCTTTCTCAGAATACTAAAAACTTTACTGAAAACAGAAAAATATTAAAACAGGCTTCATTAGAATATCGCATTATGGACAAGAAAGTGAAACGTAGCATTAGAAACGATATTAGAAAATACAATATAAATCTAGTAACATCAGCATTAACAAAAAATAGATCACTTAGAATAGCAAGACAAGGCATAAACAAGGGGAAATTCTGGATCACCAGCCTCAAGGATAAAAATGGCAATAAACAGAGAAGCCTTGACAAAATAATGAATATATGCACTAAGTTTTATAAAGGTCTTTATTCAGATCCATCCAAGACCAGTAGTAATTTGGGCTATAACTGTGCTGATGATATTCCTCCAATATCAGACGAGTAAGGCACTGCAAGTCACTAAATTCGGTAAAAGTCCTGGTAATGATGGAATAAGCACAAAGGCTTTCATATTTGGAAAACCAACTCTTCTACCTTACGTAAAAAATGATTTAACGAAAATTTTACATACAGGGCAAATACCTACCAAATTCTGCCATTCTAACAACATAATACTCCATAAAAAAGGTAATAAGAACGACATAAATAATTATCGACCCATAAGCCTAGTCTCCCGTCTCTACAAAGTTTTTATCAAAGTAATTGAAAATCATATTTCTGCACAACTGGATCGTCACCAACAAGCGGCATTCAGACCCAATTTCTCCACTACAGACCACCTTCACACGCTTAATCAGATAATATAACTTTTTTATGAATTTATTAAACCATTATACATAGCATTTGTAGACTACTTCTAAAGCTTTTGACAGCATCACTCACTTTGCAATAGAAACTGCTATTCATAATCAAAACATTAAACAAACTTACATCAACTTAATCATCTACAGTAACAGTACAGCGGATATTAAACTACAATCCTTCAGCGAAACATTTTATATTGAACTCTTTCAATCTAAAATGTTTCGTCGAAGGAAATCCGCTATCTCCCAAATTATTCACCAGTGTTCTCCAAGAAACTTTTAAAAGTCTGACGGATGGATGGAAAAAGAGGGGCATTGTTGTCGGCGACAGAAGACTAACAGATCTGCGCTTCACCGATGACATTGTCTTTTTTGCCTCCTCAGCATCAGAACTCGAGCTAACGCTTCAAGACCTCAGCTCCGCAAGTCTTCAAGTTGGACTTCAAATGAACGAAACGAAAACTCAGGTGATGACCAACAGCACGAAACGTAGGGTCACGGTAGACGGGCACGTTATACACTATGTCGACAAGTATATCTACTTAGGCCAGATAGTATCTTTCAATAGCAGACAAGATAAAGAGATTGATAGACGAACTGATAACGCCTGGAAGAGCTTCTGGTCAATGAAAGACCTTATGAAGGGTAGCCTCCCAATCTCGTTAAACAGGAAACTTGTCGTCATGTGTATATTGCCTGTCCTTACCTACGGTGCCCAAACATGGTCCGTAACCAAAAATCAGTAGTCCAAATTGAAGATCTGCCAGAGGGCTATGGTGCGTAGCGTTCTCGGAGTCAAAAGGATGGGCAAAGGAAAAAGAAAAAAACCTACAAAGTTTTTTGCTCATGGTATCGAAACAAGAAGTTGAAGTCTGACTTACGCTATATAATGCCCCGTTGTCAAGTTAAACACTGTTAATTAATGAAGAGCTTAAAGTAACAATGAAGTTGAACGTTATAGCTTAATGCTGTCTTGAATAACCATATCAATATAGAAAAACTTATTTCTCGTGTTGGTCCGGCTACTCCAAGTTTTGTCATATAAAAAACGATATTCTATAACATTAAACTATTCTATAAGAAAAGCTCACCATCGTCATTGGCGACCTGCTGAGCTTCTGTGGCGAAGCTGATGCAGGGTTCCTTGAGACTGAACAGTGCCCACGACTTGGCCTTCAGACTGTTACCGTGGAAGCAAGCCAGGGATACGTTCGTGCCATGTAGTTCCATCGTACCGCCTAGTACAGTACCTAGATAGAAAGAAAACTCAATTTAAAAGATTTAAGGAATCCTTATTAATATTATAAATACGAATGTGAGTTTGTTAGTTACGCTTTCATGCCTTGACAGATCATCATGAAATTTCGCAATATTTACCCATTACATAGGCTACCTATTATCCAAAAAAAGTGAGAATCGTCAATGAATTGCCGTAAATCTTAGAGTTTAAAAAATGGTTCAAGTAATATGCAAAGGTCACGTGATACCACGTGACCTTGAGGTCAGAGGTCAAAGGTCATAGTCATTTCGGACGTATATCGACTATGCTGAGTTGAATGGCGTTAACCGCGAATTTCTAGCTCTTACGGTTCTCGAGTTGTAGTTGTATAACAGACAAATAGACGGACGGATGGATAAAGCTGTTGTATAAGAGCTTTTCGAACTCTAAAAGTATAAAGTTTGGAATGTTAATTTTCATAATTATGTAAATGAATTTTTTTTTTTTGTAAAAATATATATTTTATTATGAACACACCATTAGCAGGCAGTGGGGTAGGCAGTGTAGACAATTGCATCCCAGAAATGAGTTGTAGCACTTTCTGCCAGTGACGGTGATGCCGTAGTTCTTGATGCTGTGGTGGCGGTTGAGCTTCGGGTACTGGTTGCGGTGCGGGTGGCGCTGTGACAACAAAACATAAGATTTATTCATTTCTTTAATAGTGTCTATGTATATCCCTGAAGGAGTAGGCATAAGCTAACCTCTACCAACTTCTTAGAGGTAAAACAGCTGCCGAAATGCGGGTAATTTACAGATCAATCATGAACTAGATTTCACGAGATAACGGGCGAAACTATTGCGTCTGCTCCTTATTATAATTTCTGTTTGAAAAGCCTTAGCATCATCTTTATCGACCTGTTAAATGCACCTGGGGTCGTACGATCGGTCTTTTAATAAAATAATAATATTAAAATAAATATTATATAATTATTTTTATACTTTGTTAGTAGAATAGAATAGAATAGAATAGAATAAATTTTATTTGCATTGATTGTAGGTACATGAGATATAGATGTTAACAAATTTTATGATCCTTATACAATCTACCTTGAATAGGCATACAAACATTTAGGTAAGAGATTAAAATTTGTCAAGATTTAAACAATCACCAACCAAATTAATAAAATTCGAAATCAGACAACAAATTGATGAATGAAATGTTTGGAATTACAAAATTACGATTCATAATAATATTATAATATAATGGTGAATATAATTTTATGTGAGGAATAATAATAAAAATTAAGAAAATAAATTAAATGTCAAATAAGCGTAAGTAATGCCAAAAACTTATAATCTAAACTAATGTTAAAGTTTATCATTCAAAAAGTCATTAATTGAATAATAACACTTATCTAAAAGAAGCGCAGTCAATTTGTTTTTTAATGTAGTTATCGTATCATTCTTTATAGAGTCGGGTAATTTGTTATAAATGACAGGCGCGATAGTAATAATAAAGGTTTCTTAAATTAAAATTTGTTGGAAATTTATCTAAAACGCCATTAAAACGTGGTTGGGTAAGGCTGTCCGACCAAGAAGGCCATCTACTTAACCGCGTGCAGTCGTATCTAGCGCTTTAAGATCGGAGAATCCCATCGGATAGCCAGTGTCCGTATTGAGTCGAGGCTAATACGTACGCGGTTAAAAAAAAAAGGTACATCATTCGCGCATGATGACTGGAAAGCTATCGACGTTTGCATTCCGCAACATTTTTTTAATTAGATAATATGACCAACGAGGTAGCCAATATAATAAACTCACGTTCTCTCCTATCTCTCTTAGCCGCGGTGTAGTTAGGATGTAGCGAGCTGAACACGCGCTTGCTAGACTTGAACTGTTGCGTAAAAAACTCCTCGAGTTTCAGCTGCATCTTGAGCAAGTCAGGCGTTGTGCTGCGAGACATCAAGATTTGGAGCTGGTGCCAACTTAGTGTGCCGTGAGTTAGGATTATTGCTGGCCTGTAAAAGGGAAAAAATGGTATTGTTTGTGTGTACCACGTGACTTTTTGCTGGTAGTTTATGGACCGGAGTATCATTGGTTTATAGACTACATGAAAATATTAAAGACACATATTTAGACGCTAAGGGATTGAAGTCTTGGGCTAAAAAGCTGGAAAAGAAAGATGTTTAGGAAGCTTAGAATGCGGCTGATCGAGGGTTTTAGGTACCATGCCCGTTAGTTGTATCATGTATCAGATATTGCAGGCACGCGTGTCTCGCCTGCAGTACCAGCGTGCCCATGTACTCCAGCCGCAGCTCCAGTTTGTATTGAACGCTAGTCGGTACCTAGAGGTGGGCCTGTGCGGGTGGTGCGCGGGGTGTCGTGCCCGCGCCAGCCACTCGTCCCTGAGCGCGGCCTGCAGGCGTGACACGCGCGCCAGTAGTACCGGCGTGCCCATATACTCCAGCCGCAGTTCTAGCGCCGCCAACCGCACGCCACATACATGGCTCGGATTGCAGCCCGCTTCTTCTTCTATGTGCACTGTAAACAAATTACATCGACTTACTTACGTCACACAAGAAACACTTTCAAGAACGTAAAAGGAATACATGGCAGGTTTAGGGCCCAAACACAAAACTGCGACGAAAATTGACGCTATGCGAATTCACAACGCAGAAAACTGCGATGAAAATTGACGCGATGCAAATTCACAATGCAGAAAACTGCGACGAGAATTGACGCGATGCGAATTCACAATGCAGAAAACTGCGACGAGAAAAGACGCAATGCGAATTTACAACGCTTAAAACTGCGACGCGAATTGACGCGATGCGAATTCACAATGCAGAAAACTGCGACGAGAATTGACGCAATGCGAATTCGCAGCGCAGAAAACTGCGACGCAAATTTTACTTTAAATTTTTGATGATTATTATTATCGAAAACTGACTCATACACACTTCAAATTACATAATTTTTGCATACATACATATACATTAATCTCGTGCTGTCTCTGAACAGCTTAAAAAGGGCGTCAACGAGCGTGACGTAACATTACAAGAATACGTATTTGCAATTTTTTGCGATGCTTCGTGCGAGTTCGTATACTTCTACGACGTGACGCCGCATTGCAGTTTTGTATATAGGCCCAAGATTACAGCGAATGTATAATACAAATCTGGAAGAATTACATAAAAGTGATGCAGTTCCCTACCATATGTGTCTATAGAGGAGAGCGATATGGCGCCTCCCACGATGCCGCCCCTGGCGTCGAGCTCGGAGCCGGCCAGCGCCACGCCCACGAGCATGTTGCGGTGCCCCGTGCTGCCGATGCTCAGCCGCCCCGTGCAGTTGAAGTCGCGGCTCTGCCAACTGCACACCACACGTTATAAGACACATTGCTCTTCTAACTGCACACCGGACTTTGGTATATTGGCATTACTCCTATAATATTGCTTTCTTTGTTGTGAGGTTCTTACGTATATTCAGCATTCAGCAGCAACATAAGTAGCTAGACATTTAATAAATTTGTAAAAGTATTCAATGAATTAAAAATTCGGTTTATTATTACATATTGCTCTAAAACATTAAAATAATAAATATTTTATAGTATTTCTTTTTCCCATCCATAACAACACTCACTACTCCTTTACATCAGAAATTTTACGGAATTGAGATTGGAAGTGAGATTGCACAACTATCCCTACATCTTCCTTTTCTTGATCTTACTTTTATTTTTATAATATTGTTACGTGCTGGGTTCGACGGATAAGAATATAAACAATATTACCGACTAAAACACGTTTTATTCAAACACACAATTAAATTTAAAACACAACAAACACTATACCACACTTTTTCACTGTACTGCTTCAAACTCCGTAGTATTTCCGCTTCCGTTCGCTTCGATGAACACTTGATCGCTTACGATTGTAAACTCTTGGCGGTGCGCGTGCGCCCTATTTATACGCGGGTAAAGCGCTTCTAGAGCTTTCTAGCAACGCCGCTCCCGGTATGCAAACAGTACGATGATTCGAGAAAGTACCAGCATCTTCTCTACGATTCTCGTAAGCATACCTACTACGTAGTTCCGTAAGATGTCAATAGATGGCGGTGTAAATTATTAGACGGAACTGCCGAGTCTTTCCCACAATGCCGAGAGATGTCACTGGGCGTAACAATATGTTAAAATTATGATAAACAAACGATTCCAGAAACATATTTAATCAATAGCATTTCCTATAACCCTGTCTACGGTAACCTCTTTATAATACAAACTAATATTATAAATGCGAAATTAAGTTTATTCATACGCTTTCACTACTCGAGCCATCATCATAGAATTTCGAAGAATAAAAATGTAAGCAAAATCTAGTAATACTAATAATATACATATATCTTTACAATACTGCTGTTGATAAGCCCGAGAGGGCCCATAATTGTTACCAAACTTAATAATAAGATCTTCTATACATGCAATCAAGACTGAAATAGAAATAACGAGATGGGTGTAAAAACCCAGAATTCAACCTCTTCGTCTTAAATGTAAACGTAATGAAAAGAAATGACCCCTATATCTCGGGGGTCTTTTGACCCACAGGGCCCACATTCAAACTCGACCGAGGTATGACGCCAAGGTGTCTGCACACTAAGTTACAAGTCAATCGGTCCAGTGGTTCTGAAGTTATGCCGGTCACTAACAGACAGACACACAGATCCAAATAGTGTTTTCATTAACCTCGAAGAAGACTCAGAGGTTAATAAACGTTGAACAGTGACATACCTGACATTGCCCATGACGTTGCCCATGTTCATGTGCACGTTGAGTTTGGTGAAGTTGACGGCGAACAGCACCAGCGTCTCCCACGCCGCGCCCATCGCCGGCGTCGGCGTTTTACTATCTGTACGTCACGATAAGAATAATCATATTTATATACCCCAATAGAGCAGTTGCCTGTTTGACGGATGCATTGCATTTATAAGAAACCTTATGGTGGTAAAAGCATGAAGATTTGTTATAAAATGAAGGAGTTATTAATATTTTTAATGTTGGTATTCGTAAAAGGGAGAGGGTGAATATATCGCTATTTTACTCGCACATCTGTATTTAAATAGTGGTTCCTTCCCACAAAAGTATCATCCTCGTTATTTATTTCACCGTCATTAGGCATTTACCTCTTCTATCAGATTTAAATGGCGTTTATCTTATTTATTTTTTCATTTCTTTGTATTTCGGATCTTAGTTATCGTAATTTTTTGATTAAAGTATCTAAAAATAACAGTTGATTATAGTGTTATATTGCAGATAGTATATTGATTTGGACGCTGACAAGTGATCTCAAGCATATAAAATGCCTTTTGGAGATACAGTGGTTTCAATAATATACCTTTAGATTTCTGATGATCAACAGTCTTAGTTTTCTCTCTCTGCGGCAGTCCTGGCGACGCGGGCACGTTGCTACTCGGTGGTCTGTATACAAAATATGTTTTTAATTTTTTGTCGCTTAAGCGTCAATATAAAAAGACACAAACCAATTTTCGAAACAGTGCAAAATAAAACAAACATTTATGTGAACAAACAAAACTGTAAAAAACCTATAAGAATAATACAAAAAAGGTAGATAGATCGTTTCAAAGCCAAATCAAAAATCTTCAGAAGCAGACAAGAAACTCATGGCCACTTTTTTCATTCGCCAATTGTTTACTATACAATTATTAACAATGCAAATCAATTAATTTACTTCATTTTCTTATATGATCTGGTGAGTAGGTTGTTTTACATTGGCTGATTAAAAAAGATTTTAAAATGTTTGCTCCTATTTGTACTTATTGCGCTTACCCATGATCTCTTGTATCGTGATGCAAGCTAAGGTCTCCAAGGAACATGCGTCGCACGATAGTCCGCCTGTACCACGCTTTGGGGAACGCTAGTATCTCGCCCAGTCGTCGCATGTCGTACTTGAACCACGCTGAACCAACGTCCACGATCGCTGTTGATCAAAGTACCGAATGATATACAGAGGTAATGGAAATTAGCAAATAATTAGCGGCTTAGTCTTTTAATTATATTTATTATCTACTTTCGAATACGGACAAATAAAATATCGTTTTATTTTCTATAACTTCCAGCGGTAGAAAATTAGTAATTTTCAGTCATCATCAACAGTCATGTTTCAAAACAGTCTCACTGCTAAGAACAGACGTTCTCTTACGATAGGATAAAATGAGACCGACATCACTTTCATAATTAAAAAGTACATGCTCTGAGTTTGAAAGCTACGTTCATTTGAAATATACACAAAAACTACTGCGAAATATGTCGTAAATTGAATTTTATTTTTTAGGGTCTACGATGATAGTACCTATGTATAAAATCTACCCTATAGTAGTCCTGGATAGTAGTGTTAAGCAAACTTAAGCCTATTTAAATACTAATACGAGACAATCTTTACATTAAATATCCATAACATAATATACAGAAACTTACTGGAGAATCTGACAGTAGCCTTGGACAGATCCTGATCAGTTTGGAAGTCCAGTTTTCTAGACCTCGACAGGTGAAATTTGACGAACTCCACGTTGATGCTGAGCGAGTCCTTCCTTTCAGTGTCAGAGAGGGGAGACCACTGCGCCTCCTTGAGGCTGGACTTCTTCCCTCCGTAGGGATGGAACATGTTCACTGAGAAGTCAGCTAAGCATCCAGTGACACTGAGGCCGCCCATTGCGACGGCAGGTTCACCCATCTCTCTAAAAGCGTTAAAACTTTGAAATATGATTAATCAGTATTAAGTTTCATGACAGAGTAATGAAAATAAATACTATTGTGTAAAATTATAGAGGGTTAATTGTAAAACACTAATAACTTTTTATTTATTATTTAGCACGACCAATACTCAAAACTACACGCGGTCGCAAAAGAAAGCAGCGGCGTCACCTAACAACACACCACGGATGGGCAAGAGTGCGGCGGGAGACGCGAATACGATATGCAATTTTTGACTTTTTAAAATAGGTTTTTTGGGAAAAGTATCAAGTTTTGTAAAAAGTGGTAAAACAAAATTTGTTAAATATGATGTAAAGTAGACACGGGTAAATATTATTAGTATTTTCCATTTAAGCCTGTACAGTAAGCTGCACAAATGCATACCCATTTCAAAACTAAAATGGTATAAGCCGGTAATTGACGCCAATCGATACAAGAACTGTTAAGTAGTTTATTTATATCGTAATAGGTGGCGGTGCACTACTATAAAATAAAAAGAAGTAGGTTTGTTAATAAATCAATCACTACAATAACCAGAAAAAAATTATTTTAAATTTTTTAATCTCTATTCCCAATAGTTTATTTAAATAAAGAACACATTTCAGGGTAAAACAAGAAACAAAGAATTACAAATGAATTTATAAATTTATAGTAGCTGTGGTTTATTTTATAGATACTTTCGATGATTCGCTATTCTGTTCGTACGCAAACATTATTCTGTGCCTGTGTTCGAGTGCCTTTTCGGTTGAGATTAAAATATCTTATAAATGTTACCTACTTGCTAAAATGAGTACGCGTTGCAATATTTATAAAACATCGCCATCTAGTTCATTCATATTCATTCTAATTCGAGGGTTCACAGGATTTTGAACCTTAAGGTATCCATGCACTATTACAGGACACTGTATATATAAAATTGATTCAAAATTGCATTATTTTAACTACTAAAGAAAAACAGATCTCTTCTGTTTTATATAATATTATATATGCTCAACATATTTTTTTCTATTTATATATGCTCAACAGAAATTCTATTATCTTATTTTATGTTACTGAAACTATCATTAGTATTTGATAAATACTTTGCAACTGGTCGGTGGGTAATAAGAGTATAGTGCATGTGACTGACTCGTCGCTGGCGCGCTTGGAGCTGAAGACGATCTGCAGGCTGGGCAGCTGCAGCAGGCACTCCACGCGCGACGCCGGCAGGCACGAGAAGCGGAACGTGGACGGCTGCATGTGGAAGTGCACGATCACGTCCACCGGGAACGACGCGTACACGTACTGCCCGTACGACGCCTCCGCCGAGCGCGAGCGCGACCCGCTCTCCGCCTCTGTGGGGAACATGTGCTCATGCTCAGCGACCTCGGTAGCTGAGCAGGACACTAAGCCGTTAACTATTTTAATGTTTATTAATAACTAGCTTTTGCCCGCGATGTCGCTCGCGTAAAAGTATTTTAAGTGAAGTTAGAAACAGATATTTAAATTTTTTTTCTCTCTTAGCCTTTATTATTCCCAAGTCACATGGGGTCGGCTTTTCTGGTCTAACCGGATTTGACTGGATATCAGTTTTTACACGGAGCGGCTGCCACCTGACCTCGGCAACCCGAAGGCTAACGATACCCTAAGGCTAGACCAGTGTCAGGATATTAGAGGGTACTGACTTTCCCAATAACAACTGCCATAGATGTTCATGGCAGCCGGGACCAACGGCTTAACGTGCTCTCCGAGGCACGGAGCAGGCGATAATTGTCAATCAATACGCACATAATTTCGAAAAGTCATATAACTTCCTAAAGTCTGAGGTGGGCGACGTGGGTTCGAACCCGAGACCCTCTGCATTGCAGTCTGTTGGTCTCCCCACTGAGCTATCGCTGCTACATTTTTTAATAAAATATATTATTTCCTATGTTATTTCGTGATAATATAGCTCTCCAAAGGTGAGAGATTTTTTTTTTTTTTTTTTTTTTGGTTTTGTAGTCAAACGAGCAGACGGATCGCCTGATAGTAAGCGATTACCGTCGCCCATGGCCACTAGCAACACGGAGGAGTCACAAGTGTGTTGCCAACCTTTTAAATTTGCCCAAGGAGGGGGGGAGGGTTGGGCCTCCGGTACCGTCACTCACTCGACGAAACACATCGCAAGCGCTATTTCACGCCGGTTTTCTGTATCGCAAGCGCTATTTCACGCCGGTTTTCTGTAAGGCCGTGGTATCACTCCGGTCGCACCGGCCCATTCGTGCTGAAGCGTGTAGTCCACTTTATGTAATTACTATGTGTTTTTGAACTGTTATAAAAAACTAACAATTGTTTTAATCATGAAAGATGTTACAAATCAATACTTCGCAAGTTGTATAGACTTATGTTGCTGACTATACTACTAGACTGCACGAATATGCATAAGTTACATGATTAAAAAACTAATAGCATTATTTTTTTAATTGATTACCGTGACGCCGTTTGCTCACCTGAATGTAAAAAGTAACTGTAGTTTATGGGCACACTATATCTATATATTACCCATCATATATAATTTTTACTCTTAACGTAATTATATATAGTGCTAAAGATTTTATTGTAAACCTTTTAAACCCATCTAATTTTTATCATACTATTATTTATTTGTACGCACTAAGGGGTAAAATTCTGTACATTATAATAATTTATCATCTTTATAATGTACTGTATTCAAGCAAATCAATAAATAAAATTGAATTGAATAGCTAAATAGCATCTGCACTAATATTATTAAAAGATAAGATTTATATTATTGTATATTTATTTGTAATGAGGAAACTCTAAAACTACTAATCCAATTTCAATAATTATTCACCATTCGAAAGTTACTTTATCCAGAAGTAACATGGACTATACAAAATCACGCCACAAGCAACGAGAGTGAAGCAGTAATTAGAAACGTGGGGTGAATCGCGAGGGCACACCTAGTTATAAATATATAAGAATCACTTTTAGTAAAGCTTACCCGGTGTGGGTGTGGAGAACGATGCCTTAGTCGGTATAGGTTCCAAGGTCTGTTCCAAGAACTCTAGTATATGTGGACTGATGATGGTTTCTTCGGGAATGCTTTGTAGTGTGATCCACGCGAACAGCGCCGCCTTCTTTGTGTTCACCTTGCGCGTTGGAATGTTGAGAGGAAGTGGTGGTACGGTTTGTGGAGATGTTGCTTCTTCTGGTAGCGTTTTTGACTCGTAATGTACCTATTGGATAACCAAACAAAAATTAAGTATTTAGATACTCTGTTACGGTTACTTTGTTACTTTCCGATAACTGAGTAATATGACAATTCTGGATCTACAATATCTGAGCCGATAACATAACCTGTACAGTTACTATACACATAACAAATACCGTGTACAATTGTTTTAACGAGTAGCATCTATTTTGTCTTTATTCGATAACTCAGTCTATTGCTCAGAGATTTAACTGATGTATTGATATGTCAGTAATGAAAATAATATTTCGTATTAAGTTTTTATACATCATATATAACTTTAAATATATTTTAATAGTAGGTAGTTAATAATAGTATGTATTATAAGTGTTATATTGGCGCTACCTTGAGGTCGAGTCCAGGCACTCGGAACACGGTGAGGTCGAGCACGGGCTGGTGGCGGGGCGGCGCCGCCTTGCGCCGCGCGGCGGTGGGCGAGCCGCCGCTGGCCCCGCCCCCCGTAGCGGCCCCGCCCCCCGTAGCGGCCCCGCCCCCCGCGGCGGCCCCGCCCCCCGTGCTGCCCTCCGCCAGCCCGCCCGACGCCGAGCGCCCCACACGCATGCGGCTGCCTCTGTGTACATTTATAAATCAATAAATCCTTTCGTAATACTTACAACAGCCGAACTTTCGTCTATATAATCTACTAACAAGCAGCTTAAAGCATTCGAGGCTTATTATGGGTTTAAAAATATAACAAAGTTAAAAAGATTTATAAATTTTCTGTATGTATATAATAGAATCAAAAACATGTTTTCTTTTCCAAAAAAAATAAATAGTTTCCGCACTAGGAATGACTTTTTTGTCGCGGGGAACTTTGTAAACATTTAAACAACGGACAATCATTTGTGGTTCACACATATTTTGGTCCCGTGTAGGGGGTCCAACCGGCAACATTAACTTTCCTAATCAGATAACTGTTGTGATTGGCACTAACACCCCAATAAATACTGCAAATATTTTTATACTCACATTTTCAACTCATCTTCCTTAGTAGGCTCCTTAGTATGCAGCACACACTTGCCACTATTGATGTGAACTTTGACATCCAACTCAAAGTCGATGTTAGGTTCTGCTGTCTTCGCTTTATTCGTCTTGTTCTCTGAGCTTAGCGGGTCCGACAGTGTACCGCTAAAACAATCGAATTTATTATTGTAAAGTAAGTTTCGAATGTAAATATGTTTTATAAATGAAAATTGTTAAAATAATACTATTTGTTACAGTAATACTTATAGAACTTTTTATTGCTATGCTTGTACAAGGCCACTAAGAACGAAAACTTATCACTACATAAAGCTTTATAAAGTACACTTAGTACAGATTTATTTTAAATACTTGTATATTGAATATTTTCATTTGATATTGATACCATATGATCTGCAGGTAAATATTTAGGCTGTAGATGAAAATGTTAAATTTGTACAGACGTAACGAAGAAACTGTTTATAAACAAAAATTATAAGTAGTAACTGTTATTAGTTTGACACAAAATGCCGCACTCCATGTCCATATTTAGTCAGTTGTCAATTTACGTTCTATTAGATCGAGAGTAAACGTATACTTTTTCTAACAAATTGAAAAACAATCATATTGATAAGGGTTAGCGATCCATATCAACTATATTTTAATTATAAACTACCTATTGTCACTTGCAATACTTGGGGTATAGCGGGCACAAGTCAAGGGACGTGAGCCTCAATCACTCTATAGTGTCTGGGCAGTAATTAAACTTCTCGAGGAACTCTTTTGTAATTATTGGGCACTAACCAACATTTCTTAATTAATCGCAATAGAATTGCTCTAAAAATAAGTCTGCTCGCGCCAGAAATTGAGCCGACGCTGGGTTATCTCAATCGATCATTTAGTTATATTGATGGCAGTGCATCAAACCGCTGCTGCAAGTGTACCTATAGTCCTGTGTCCTGCGCAGCTCGACGGGCTCGAGGTCGTCGGGCCAGAGCGCGGGCGCCGGCAGCGAGCTCTGGCGCTGCACGCCACTCGCGCGGGGCCCGCGCAGCGACGCCGAGCGCGACGGACCTGGACATTATTATTAGTCAATGTATGTTACTCTATAAAGTATTTATCTATGCGTCTATGCCACGCGAAATAAAATCGTATTGTTATTTTGTTTCACATCACACATATTTTTCTAACATATTAGAAAAATATCTGGCCCTTTGAGAACCTTACGCGGAGACATGGGTTCAACGCTAAGAGGCCCTTCGAAAGTTTTAATCTAAAGTGGGATGGAACACCTACAGTGACACGAGTCGCAACAGGCGTAGGACTATTGCTACATAATATTATTATTATTATTATATTGTTCATATTGAAGTAAAACCGTTATGAATAAGCAAGGATATCCTAGAATGCAAAAAGCCTTCAACTTATTTAAAAGCTGATATTAAATACTAACTTTTGCCCACGGTTTCACTCTCGTACTTTTTTAAATAAAATATAACCTATGTAACGAGGTGATAATATAACTTTCTAATTAATGGTGGAAGAATTTTTAAAGTCGGTTGTGGAGTTTTTGAGCTATATCGTTACAAGCAAAACATTAAATCTTTCCTCTTTATAATATTAGTAAAGATAATATTTATAACTAACCAGTAAGAGGCTCGCTCTCCATAGAACTCCAACTGCTACCTTCTATAATGTCTGCGAGCCGGTTGTCTTCGTCACCCAGTAATAACGTCTCGCCCGAGTCTCCAACGCCAGCAGGCATCGCCAGATTTGGTTCCCCAATCCTAGAAGGAGATATTTAATGATATTGGTAAAAGAATATATTAAACCTCTGAAGTATGGAGTAAAAATGCTGGTGTTTTTAAAATTTTAGAACATTAAATGTAGGCTAAACACACTGCGTGCATGTGTGAGTGCGTGCGTGAATGCGTGAGAGTCCACTCTGAGGATGCTATTAGTCCTGAACTTTTTTAATAACATGTAACAAGTTATATTATTAGCTACTTCATCTTTGCATTTACAGCTTGATATACTTACCTCGGAGTTCAATCACATTTACAAAGTCCAGTGCACTAACAAAATAATTTCATGCTTTCAATAAATTCATATATTAACCCCTCAAAGTCCTTCCGATCCATCGGTGGTGTGGGCACGACGAATGACTTGCTGCGGTTGGAGCCCAGTCCCAGCTTGCCCTTCGTTATGGAACTCGCGCGAACACTCTGGCGACGGAGTTTCTGGATCATGTCCCTGGAATAAATGGAATATTCGTAATTGTTATGTGAATGCTTAACATACAGAATTACAGAAAGCGTTCACGTAACAAGTGTCGTCAAGTTTGAGAATTATGTATCGCCAATGACTAGAGTCCTCTCTCCTAGCATTGTTATCGTCGTAAATTTTAGATCGGCAACCACAAAATAAATACACCGCTAAATCATCTTGGAGCACACAAACTTATCATTGCCGAGGACTGCACATGTGGTCATAGACGTTTTTTGTAATCAGAACCAACAACGGCAGGATCGACATGTTCTGTTCTCATATAAAATCGTGATTGAAACCTTTTCGTGACCATAATCAACTTGTGTATTAGTGACGAAAAGCCGATTTGCTTAGTCGCAGCTGGATCACGAACACCTAGTAACAATAGCATACCTTCTGAAATCCTTAAAGACTAGCGCCTCGAGTTCATGTAGACGCTTCATCTCGTATTCGATGGTGGTGTGACTAGCACCCAGAGTCCGCAGGTCGTTGATAATCTTGGCCTGTTCATTCATTTCTTTCTCGATGAGCTTAGAGCGCTTCTTCGCGTCAATGCTCGTGTCAAACACGAAGGCGGGCAGGTGGTCCGTGTATTTTCGTCGTAGAATAATGCTCTCCTGATAATAAAAAAAATCTTCTTAGAGTACATCTTTTATCATGTCACAATAATAGCCATGTATATACATTGTATATACGTCTTCGATACGATATAGGATATATTGTTATAGGCTTGATTAGTTATTTATTTTCACATGACTTTATATTTGCAATCAATTTTAAACATCACCAATAATCTGTAACTAAATAGAATCTTACTTGTGAATCTTTGCTGTTATCAGCCTCATCATCTAGATCACTCTCATACTCCATTTTCAGCGGATCTTCCTCCTCGAATCCAGTGAGCATGGTGAGTGTGTGTCCCAGCGCCGACAGCTGCTTGCCCACATTGACGTCCAGGTGGATGTCCACACCTTCCATCTGCCATGACACGTTCAGGAACCATTTGGCATTTTCTGGAATATAATTTAATTTTGAATTTCATAAGCTTTTTCTTTTTTTAATTATTTATCTTGATCTGCAAAAGGGTAAAATTGGGTTACGTGTTACGTTTTCTCTTTATGAAAGAAGATGTACAAATTGATTATTGGATCGTTAGATGTTTGGACATTACATATTCTATTAAAGTTGCGTTTTCATGTTCTGTAAACGTTTGGATAACATTTTCTTTGTAAACGATTTAATTGATGATTTAAATTACGTCTGAGTTTAAAAAGGACTTTCTGTTAAGCGCTTTCAATTATCATTATATGACTGTATAAGGTGTATACGTTTACGAAACATAATTTTGTAACATATATACATTTTTTTTATTCAGGACTAATTAGTAGTGTACGGTTTCGTACGCTTGCTTGTTGTTGTGGTTTGGTGAGTGCGGAGAGAAGAGAAAAGACACAAGTTGCACTAAATAGTCACGTATAATCACGTATAGGTTACAATAACACATGTTAGGTTCTGGCAATTCGTCTCTCTAATGTCTGTACGTCGCGACAGTAAAGTTAGCAATATTGCTTTTATAATAATTTACATAATTTCTGATGATTAAGTAAATGACGCGCGGCCGACAGGTCGCGTTGTCAGCAAAATGCAATGTACAGTTTAATGAGACTGTACAAGTAGATTATACGAGTTTTATATCTTTTTAAGACAATGTTTAATCAATTATCGCTATGGTATTTATTCTATCTTAGACGTTCATAACAAAATAGGGCAGAAGATAAGACTGATATTATCCAACAAAGTGATTCAAGAAGACTGAGCTCATACAGTTGGACATACGTACTAAAATAATAAAACGACGTCTTATAATGGCTATAAAGAGGAAAGTAAAAATGTACATATTTTTATCAGCATCAGTATATGAGTTGGTGCGTACCGTTATGCTTGGCGGCGGTGGTGCGGCTGCAGACCTCGTAGGTGCCCTCGGACACGCAGCACACGTTGAGCTCGGGCTCGTCGGCGCGCGGCTTCCAGTCGTCCAGCGACGCCTCGAAGTCGTCGGCGAAGCGCAGGCACAGCCCCACGAAGCGCCCCTTGGACACCAGCGCGCCCGAGCTGCAGGCGCCGATGCTCGTGCTCTCCAGCGTCACCACCACGGCGCCGCGCGACTCGCCCTCGCCCGCCCACGCGCCCCACGCGCCGCGCCCCATGCCCCAGCGCGCCTGCACCACACACACCACTTCGTCGTCTATGCATATGCTATCAGAGTGCCTAATACGAGTTTGTTTTACATTAACGCTATCGACACGTTTATGACGATCTGCGCTCCGATTGGCCCGCTCCAAGCTTTTAACCAATCAGAGAGCCAAACGCGGTAAACGTTTCGATCGCATTAACGAAAAAACAACTCTCACTCGGCACCCAAATCCTTCAACAAACCATCGACATAGCGAGCCTGAAATCTGTACGTCTACTATAAACAATTGAATTAAACATTCTCATATTGAATAACTTTATGTAAAGTCCACAATTATAAAATTATATTAAATTAAACTTTACACAGGCAAAGTTCTAAATCAATACCGACAATAAGGCTAAGTTCAGATGAACGCGCGGCGACACGCGCTGCCGCGCGGGACTGCTGTTCAGATGGCGGCGGCTTGCGCGCGGCAGTCTAGCGTGAACATTCAGTGAGAATGGACGAGGAGGAGGCAATTTGCTTGTGGATTTTAAACCGCAAACTGCGACGTCGCCGTCGAAAGCAGAGACAATGTATCTTATGTGGGTGCCAGTCAGTGCAGACCGGCGACACTTCGACCCAGTGGGATCTTTTGTGTCGACACTCTCCCAATAACGACTGCCATAGATGTTCATGGCAGCCGGGACCAACGGCTTAACGTGCTCGCCGAGGCACGGAGCAGGCGATAATTGTCAATCAATACGCACATAATTTCGAAAAGTCATATAGCTTCCGAAAGTCAGAGGTGCACGACGTAGGTTCGAACCCGAGACCCTCTGCATTGCAGTCTGTTGGTCTCCCCACTGAGCTATCGTTGCTCAAGCAAAGACGATACTGGGTGCACCCTATTTTGAGTCAAAGACTTTCTTTAAGCCTGTTTGTGACTTTATATCCCACACTAAGACTACACGAAGATCGTATATCGTATGTATCGTACGTCATCGTGTCTTTACAATTTATAGCGTTCACAGTATAAAATGGCACAACATAGGATCACACTACATACTATCATATACATGATTAACACTTAAATTAACACTAATTCTTCCCAAGACCTTCTTTTTATTATTCTATCAGAATAGTGCTTCGAGTTAAGATTCCAAATCGCATTAATTTTTCAATTTCGTCAATTAGTAAATCAATAGATATCTCGTCTTCCATTTTCTTGGCTCCGTGTGTCCGTCCGCCTCAAACCGCGCGGGTCAACTGAACAAGTCGATACAGGATTGTAGATCTTAAACCGCGCGTCGTCGCGCGGTTCAAGATCTTGCGCGCGGTGCATGGCGGTGCGCGCGGCACGCGCGGCGACGCGCGGTCATGTACACAACAACATTGATTTGTAACAATCTTAAACCGCGCGCCGAGTCAACCGCGCGTCGCCGCGCGTTCATCTGAACTTAGCCTTAACGTATGTAATACATAGCTTCATTAAATTGATAGTACCTAATTGTAGTTCAAAAATCGAATAACCTTGCTTGCGCCGCATCCAAAACTTTCTAACGAAGATCTAATTCTTAAATTTACCCTGAATGTCATAATTATTTACTACTTTTACTTTTATTTTAAGATGTCTGAAACATAATAGAAAGTTGCTACTTACCACCATAGGAGGCTGATTAAGCGGCAGACATATTCCGATGTCGTCGACATTCAATTGTAAAAATAGTGTACTGAGGTGAGGCGTTGTGATTTGTGACGTCAATTGCACCTGTACAACACACATAAAAATATTAATATATGTATATAAAATATGGTGGAACCGAGCCTAGTGCAAGACTCAGGTGATAAAGCTACCGTGACAGAGTTGTAAACAATTTTGGTTTGTGACGTATAGTCGACTTCAATCCATTAGGATGGAAATATATACAAATCAAATTGATGTTAAATTTGTAAAATTTATCACATTATTACTTACTAAATGGAATAAGTAACACATTTATCCATATTTTCAACGTTTTCACATGATATCTTAGTGTATTTTAAAGCAATTGGCGTTTGATTAATTAATAATTATTTATGTCGTAAATATGTCAAAAAAAATGTTGTCATGTCTGTAACGTATGTATGTCATGTCAAAAAAAATCGTTTATGTCGTAAAAATGTTTAGTAAGTAATGAATTAGTTAATCAAAATCTGTTCAACAAAAAGAAAGTTAATATTAATTTGCAATAAAATACACAGTATTTAGACGGATTTAAAATTTAAATTAATCTGTCAATTACTGGCATTAAAGACCTAAGCTACACAAAATCTAAATATAGTGCGGGTATTAAAAAAAATTGTATGCTGGCCACGGCAACTCATGGTGTTAGCCGCAAAAGCAATACAAAAATAGAATATAAACATATTTTGAAAATTCTAAAAAATATTATCCTGACCGTCAAGAAAACTGCCATTTTGTTGCGGACATCGAATGATGGGCACAATTATAGCACGGTAAGATATCATTGTAGCAGTGTTTATGTCATTTCTAAGTCTTTCGCTGCATCAAATCAAATGATTCGATTAGGTAATTAATTGATTTACAATTGACGTTACAATTGGACATCACTAAAATGTCAATTAACCGTTTGTGTACCTTTTGGTTTTGTTGTATTGAAATTGACTATAGTTGATAAAATCGTTATTTTGACACTTTGTACTGCTACTATCACACCTATTAATCCAATACTATTATTATCTTTATGCATTTTTACATATTGATTACACACGGATATACTCGGTTTTAATTGATAAGCTAAATTCACAAAAACACTTTGCCCAAGAATGGACCTTAAGAGTGCTTAAATTAAAGGGCATCACATCTTTAAATTCCAAAAGTAAGAGGTAGACTACTCAAAAAGTCATGTGACATCAACTAGGTACATTTTTAAACTACCTGTTTAAAACATGATCGGCAGTTATGCTATAAATTAAGCTAGCGTATAACTAGACTAACGAGACGTTTTATATCGTCGTTTTAAAGAATTACCTTTTCAAAAACTTGCTGTGTAGCTGTCAGCACTTCCTTATTCAAGTTCAAACGCTTCTCGTTCCAATACTCGTAGGCGTTCTTATAGTTCAACCACACGAGTATGGCCTTGTCGACGGCGACCGGCTGTATGTAGATGAGCGGACGTTTGAGCGTAATGAGCACCACTTCCTTGTCATCACCGCACACCATCTCGTCTTGGAAAGCGTTGCGCATCGCTATGGACACAAAATGTTTCTAAGGATATTGCGCACAGATTAGTGTAAGATTGGGTAAAGTTAAAGTGTATACGGAGGAGGGCAGAAAGCTAAAATTATAACACAAAGAAAATATTACCAATTCGACACTGCGAGATGCCTAAATATTGGGAATTTTAAACAGAAAATTCCAATAACATTTTACCCGACTCGGGATTCATCTCAACCTTATGCAAAGCAGTTCCATTTAGTACTGTTGCACTGAGGCAGTCAGTGTTAACATATAAAAGACAGCAATATTATCGATTTGAACCTAAACGTACTTATCTATAATTTATCCATTTAAAATATACAGGTTGTAACAGAAAGATGTGGTCATATTTAAGGGTCACATAATATAGACCATGTACAATGGAAAACCGCAAGAATTAAATTTGTATAAATTTGTATTTTCACGAAGATAATGAATTTTGCTTTTTATCGACTTATAAATATAAGCATATTCTAATCGATACGTAAGCAACACTACCAGCCATGCACGTGTATTATTTCTAAGAATTACATAAACTTGACACGTTTTTGTTTACTTAATAGCCATTGACCATTATAACTGTGATCCAGATGTGGATATTGTTAGGTACCTATTCAAATAGTTTACAATACAGCTGGTCGATCTACGTCACAAGCATTGAAAGAGAAAAAGAGAAACAATACGTTATTTGTGTATCGCGCCGGCCATTTTTTGTAACTAAGAATCAATGACCTTTAGGTAAAAGTAAAAACGATTGTGATGTTACTCGTTTTGTATCGATATTTAAATAATAAATAAATAAAATTATTGAAATTGTAATAAAATTTAAAATTCGATAATTCGATATGGGGTTAGGGCATATAGGTTATTTATCACATATACATAGCGACCCTAAAATATGACCACACCTTTCTGTTACACTCTGTATATTGTTTACAATCTTTAAACATACAGATTGCTTGAGCATTTAACGCAAAAGGACTCTTAACACAAGCATTAAACCTAGTTAATAAATATAAGGGCTAGTGAGTAACTTAAAATCTTCAATATTTACAATGAATTCATCCATCAGCGCCAGATATACGAACACCGGCGTTTAGAGACAACGCTTTTATCAGTATGTCTCAATATGGTTAAGCGAAGTAGATAAAGGAATGAACTACTTACATATCCTCGTGTTAAAGAAGGCGTATTGCTGGAACTCGGGCTCGGCCTCTTCGAACATCGCGTTCCGTATGAGCTGCCCCAGACTGATGTTGACGTCGACCTGCGCGCGGGCGAACAGCCTCGCCTCGTGCGGCTCTGTCGGCTGCTGCACGTTCTGCACGCGGTTCGATATCTCGAACTCTACCGCGCCTGTTTCTAGCCGCACGGCTGAGTTGCTCGGGGTTGTGGCGGTTAGTTGTATACGCTATAAATAAGCAAATAATAGATTATTATTATTAATCTATTAGTATTATTATTAAGTTCATAGGAAGAGATGACTTGATAATCATAAAGGCAGCGTGGATTGTCTTTTCACTAGATGGATAAAAAACTAAGAGCTACAGCTTATAACAGTATTATAGTAATGTCAATTTACGAGGGAACGAGAAACACACTATGCAAATTGTGTAACTGTCTCGCTCTCGTCAAAGTAGTTAAATGCAAAAAAAAAACATAGCGTCGATAGTCGTGGAAGTCTTTGAAGAAGACTTATATTCAGTTGTGCATGTAGTAATACGACTGCAATAATGGTGCTCGTAGTCATGTCAGGGTTTTACCCTATAAGCAATTATATACTATTTATTTTAGTAGGGATTATAGACTATATATTGGATGAAATATGTGCTGAATTGTTGAAGTAGGCAGATTATTTCATAAAATTATGATATTTAAATATCATCAAGTTTTTGATATCATAATTCTTGATGATCCTTTAAGTATTATATATGATACTCAACACAACACTAAAAAATATTTTGTGAACATATGTTTCATTTAAGGTAGTTAAAATTTGGTGCAGTTATACCTTGATCCTAATAGTGAGCGAGAATAATATTCTGCTAAGAGCCGATGTCGCTGCCTCTTCCTCGTTCCACAGAGGTACGGGCTTCTCGCCGCCGTACACCTTTTGTACTACTTCGTTTAGTTCCTGCAAATGTTAAAAGATTAATAGTTATTTTATAGTAATTGTGATCATTATCTTTTTTTATGAACAAAATAAACTTATTATTATTATACCTACAGTTACATTATATAAGAAGTTATAGCCAAGATTGTAATGGATAGTCATAAGAGGAGTATAGCGTATTAATGAAAGCTACTGCAGCTTGATATAAGTGTTATTGTTACAGAGGGTTGTGTCATTTTATATATATATATATATATTCTATATTCTACCACATACACACAACACCATCTAGCCCAAACTAAGCAGAGCTTGTACTATGGGTACTAGACAATGGATAAACATACACATATCCTTTTTTTTTTGTAAATACTTGCATATTATACATAGAAACACCCAGACCAAGACAAACATCCATGTTCATGCACACAAATGTTTGACTTGTGCGGGAATCGAATCCACGACCTCAGGCGTGGCAGTCGGTTACACTAATCACTACGCCATCGAGGCCGACAAAATTGTGTCATTATCACCAAGACGCGAAATGAAATGATAAGGCTCATCAATGACATCTCAAAATGGAACTCCAGCGGGCGGCAGCCACATCTTCACCCGCCGCGTGGCATAGTGCATAGTGACTGACCTTCATGAAGACCTTCTGCACGAAGACGAGGTGGTTGAGCAGGTCGGTGGAGAGCGTGTGCTCGAACAGGCCGATGTCGGCGGCGGCGGCCACGTAGCGGCCGGCGCGCAGCAGGGCGCCCTCCTGCCGCGCGGCGCCGCGCTGCTCCAGCACGCGCCCCGCCACGTGCACGCCCGGCAGCCACACCGCCGCCTCGCGCGGGATGTTCGCCTCCGACACCTGCGCCACACGCACACACACTCACACCCTACGTATCACCAAAACGACTTAACGTCAGGGGTCGTTCAAGTACAATTTAAAACCTGGCTAGGATGAAAAAAATGCAGATCAAATGAAGAGGTTTTCGCAGAAACACAAGCGTACTTTGTAGAGATGGTAAAATCTTATTTTTAGAAGGGATTAAAGAAATGGGAGAAACTTTGGGAAAAACGTATAAGCCTATAAAGGCACTACGTCTAAAAGCACTCGTCTTCATTTCTAACACGGGTACTAATTAATCAACCCATAATCTAGTTTTTATTTATTCTTAATTCCCTCCTCCCCTTGTCAGCAGAAGTAAGCAAAGTTCTTACCCCCTTCTAGGCTTACGTGAGCATTAGTATATTTTTTAAATCCGCTTAAGAGCATACACGGGTACAGATGTATCTAAGATGATTAGATTAGATTAGATACATCTAAGATGTATCTAATCTAATCTAATCAGAATCTACTAAATTATACAAAATATACACGAAACGTAAATTAATAAATATCACTGCCGTAATCGTCACTTAAAACTTCCCCGTTCCCCATGTTATCAAAAATAAGCAAAGCAGACACCTCTATCCCTCTATTACGTCAAATTTGAACAACCCCTAATTAGGACGAGCCCATTTTTCGTTGCCCGCTACGAGATGCGAGAAGAGATAGGTGCGTACGTTGTTGTAATCCCACAGCAGGACAAATGCCTTATTTTAATATACATAATACATAAAGTGTGGACATGCGACTAGCTCATACACAAACTACTATTTACATGTCGCACTCTTTTGTACCTTGAGGAGCATATACCTAATGCCAGTCAGATTGCAATCGGCAGTAGAGTAATCAATATTTATCTGAATCTTGGTAAAGTACAAAGCGCATGGCCATAGCCTAAACACATAAGAATAAAAAAGGTGGGATGTCTCGATATAATTATGTTAACAGGTTAAAAAGAAAGAGCCTAAAACGATTTTTGTTTTATTGGACTATAATCTATACTAATATTATAAAACGGAAAGATTTGATTTTTTGTGTGATTGTTTGTCTGTTTGTAAGGATTTATCATAAAAACCAGACAAACAATTTTTGAAAATCCTTTCACTATTATAAACCTTTATTATCACCGAGTAACGAAGACTGTATTTTATTAAAAAAAATTACTGTTACTTTAATATAACCTAACCTAATTTTATGCGAGTGTAGCCGCGGGCAAAAGCTAGTAAGAAATATAGTTAAGTCTTTTACACTTCTGTGAATTAATCACTTACCTGTAGCTTGGTGACGAAACTGAGCGAGTGTTGTTGTAAGTCAACGGTGAACTGCGCCTTGTTGCCCGTTACGCCGGAGCTCTGCACTTGTTCCATCTTGTACTGCGCTTGCAGCGACGGCAGCAGTGCTGCTGTGATACTCAGACTCTATGTGATAAAATTTTTAAGGTATAATTCCAGCTTGTCTCAGTGAGACCATACATATAAAACGCAACTTTTTATTCCACTCTATAAAAATATTAGTAACTAATAAACAGAAACAAGGCACAAGCTATATTGTAAAAGAAAAAGCCATTTAAATGAAAACTTGTGAAGAAGGTAGTGAGATTACCACACTACCCTCATTTTGCACTGAATTTTGTTTTATCGAAAAGTATGCTTATGATTCTATTTGCTGATAAATGTATGAAATAATAATAATAATTTATAAATAGCAATCATTGTTTTGTTATTTTTTCCTGCCTTCGTGTACAGACCAAATAAGGTGTTGGGGGTTATCTCGCCGTTAGCGGTACCCCGGTTGTAGTTAAGTTATAGGTAGTACACACGATATATCAAACCACTAGATAAGTTTATGAGTTTATTAGGTATAGTTCACAATAGTTGTTAATGTTAAGTTATCTGAGTCGCACTTTTCGTAATGTTATTGATTCGACACATACACAATAGCGCGTGACCGAGTTTTAGTTACGACTAATTAAATAATTGTTTGGTTGTCTTTGCCTAACTACGAATTATGCTGTATGAGCGTTATTGGCTCGTACATGCTCCCGAGGGAGAGGTATCAAGTACATACTCAGATCACCAAACTGATTTACAAGTTAAATAGTTCCTTACAAATTACAAATTCGTTAATAATAAAATGTTATTAAAATATAAATGTTATATAAAATCAAAAGTATACAAAATCATACAATAGTATTTATAATTGAAATCTTGTTCCCTCCGAATGTTGTGACCGAATTTTGCGCCTGGAATGTCCATCTTCTATTTCTGCGTAAGTAGGAATCTCCTTCATCTCTATGTTTTCCGATCTCTCTCGAGCTTTGGTTGGATGTGTATTTCGCTTCTTACGTGCAATAAGGTATCTTAGTCCCCAGACCACAATAGCGATGACACTTCCCACCAACAGGATGCCACTTATCGTGTAGTTTCCAATGTCATGGATACTCAGGTCGTAAGGGAGTACTTCTCGTTCCTTTTGTGCATTTATTTGATTTTCCAATAACCTGTGCTCATCAGATAAGTTTGGTTTAGTCAGCACAATCTTTGTGTTTTTAAACGTCTGCCACATATCATTTGGGGAATCAATAGTAGGTACTTCCAAATTAATTTCAATATTTGTTTTACTACTAAAAACGTTATGTGAGTATATTGAAGTGTCTTTGTGTTGTATTACACAATCCTGACCTAGAGCAAGGAGCCCCGCCTTTGTTATGACAGTCGACGTTATTTGATTCTCACATATTATACGGGTCGTACATTCACCGACACAATTATATAACCATATGTTTAGTCTTTGTAATTTAGTCCATTGGTCAGAACATTGTTGTAGTATCCAATCGCATGTGATGTTATTTACATATTGACTCAGCATTTTTGCTTCGCAAGATGCTGTGGCTCCGTGCAAGTTGTTTATAGGAGTGTAGGCGTGGCATATATAGTTATCCGACGTCATTGTTGTACATTGCTGTAGATCAACTTCTTCCAATTGTATGTAGGTGTTTTTTACGAAGTTTGCTCCTATATACTTTGTTGTTATCGCTATCACTTCACATTGGTCAGCCGTGAGGCGTTTAGGTATAGGTATATTGCGATATAACGTGTATTCATCATCGCTCAGTAATGGGATATGTAATTCAAACAGTAGGTATTGTTCTGTGAGTCGAGCTTTGACATAAATGAGTTTGTATATGTTCTGAATGTTCGCTCCATTAATGTTTTTAATAGGTAGCGATAATCTTTTCGATATAATCCCGGCAATGTAATTCAATTGTTCTGATAACTGTCCTGGTGTAAATAGTTTCATATCAAGATTTCCTCGATAGATGTCTGTCAACGCATCTAAGAGCATCTGTTGGTTTCTCCGCAATACTGAAAGTAGCAAGCTGGCAGTTAACGCTCCAGCGTTAACGTCATTCATTGTTTTCATAATTTGAAATCTGTTTTCCAAGACGGTTGTTCTATATTCAGTTGCGTTTATGAATTGCTGAATTACTTCTAGTTGTGATTTTACGAAATTCTCGTTTTTCTTAATGATATTGTTTACTGACTCGACGATAAGTGTTTGATTTTTTATGAGCTGCAGTAAATAGTGTTCATTCGTTTGGATTTTTTGTATGTCCTGAGCGTATTTTTCAGCAAACTTGCTATCCAGTATACCGAACAGGGTACGCGCAAGGTTTCCTACGCCGTCGACGTAGCCGCGACGCTTTCTTTGCTGATGTTGCGACAATAATAACATGTTGTATTCGTTTACCTGGCTCATTTCGACCTTTAATTGTTGTATTGTCGAGTGACATGGTTCAGTAGGCATAGTCTCGCATAGTTGAGCTAAACAATTCACGAACTTCTCAACCTTCGTAGTACTTTGCCAAAAGGTAGTCAGGTTATAATATACCAAAAGTTTCCATTCATCATGTATTAGTTGGATATTTCCTATGGGGTCAAAGTACACGGGTTGGTTTTCAGATAATGGCGTTATCTTGAAATGTTCTAGAGGCGTTGCTAGTCCACTTGACAGCGTTGTAAACGCAACTAATAACACCATAAGCAAGCTGTTCATCTTTTTCAGAGTATTCCCAGTTCTTTTTCTATCCTTATGACTTTCCTTTCCCGTAACCGCAGCCATTGTATCGATGTTTTCACATGCCTCGTCTACAGGTAGGGGTGTCAGTTTCGTAATGGGTCTTTTTAGCACTCCGGTCTGTGTTTTGAGAGTAACAACTCGAACTAAGTTGTCGCAGCCTGGGTGTAGCTCCAACACACGACCCATCGCCCATTTGCCTGGTGGTAGGTTGCTTTCCCTCACGAGAACAAGTTGACCTTTCTGTAGGTTTTCCTTAGTATGTTGCCACTTGTTTCGATTCTGTAGGATATGAAGGTACTCTTTCGACCAGCGATCCCAATAATGGCGGCGCATAAGTTCGATAAGTTTCCAGTTGTTTCTGATGTCCATATATTTCAGTTGTTCGGGTTCATTGAGTGGTAGTGACAGCGTCGGACTCCCCGTGAGAAAGTGACCGGGTGTAAGGTAGTTCAGGTCCTCTACATCCTCGGACAATGGGGTCAACGGCCGGCTGTTCATGCATGCCTCTATTTGAGTAAGGAGCGTTGCGAATTGTTCGTAGGTTAGCTTCTGTTGTCCAAGTACACGTTTTAGATGGGCCTTCATAGATCGGACAGCAGCTTCCCATAGACCTCCTGCAGAGGGCCACAAAGGAGCGTTGAAATGCCACTCAATTTCAAGGTTGTTGATCTCTTTATGGAACTCTGGAGACAGCATTGTTTTATACTGCTGGAACTCTTCTTTTAACACGTTTGCGGCACCCACGAAGTTCGTCCCGTTATCGGAATACATGTGTTTGGGCGTTCCTCTTCTTGCACACATCCTTTTGAATGCTGCGATGAATGTTTGTGTAGACAGGTCCGACACAAGTTCAATATGTACTGCTTTCGTCCACATACATATGAATATGGCAATATAGCCCTTGCAAGTCTTTATTCCGCGCCCTTTGTTTATTTTTACATCCACATGTCCCGTAAAGTCCACACCGGTATGTGAAAACGGTCTTGACGGAGTGACCCTTTCTTTAGGAAGATTGCCCATCAACTGTTCAGTTCTCGT
This sequence comes from Catocala fraxini, assembly GCA_930367265.1. Lineage (NCBI taxonomy): Eukaryota > Metazoa > Arthropoda > Insecta > Lepidoptera > Erebidae > Catocala > Catocala fraxini. Next base: position 21,676,252 of record OV884029.1, read on the forward strand.
TGTTGAGTAACGACGGCATCGAACGCATTGTCGCAGTGTCTTTTTGACTGTTCGATTGCCGCTGACGATAAAGTATTTATCTCTAGTGTAAGCTAGCGTTAATCTAGCCCCACCGTGAAGAGTTCGTTGATGTGCCTTTTCAATTATTAGCTGCGTCAGTCTTCCTTTGCTTGGGAGGAGAATGGGATGCTTAGTTTCTTCAGGCAGGTTTGATTGTTTCAGACGTCCCCCGACACGGAGTATTCCGTTCGAGTCCAAAAACGGATTCAGCTTTAACACGGCGCTCCTATTGGGTAGTTTTCCAGTTTTGTTTAGACATATTATTTCGTTGTCGAAATAATTCTCTTGAACAGATTTTATAACTATTTCAAATGCGTTGTTTATTTCTGCGAAGTGTAGTTCATTGCGCTCATGCGACCTGCATTTGTAACGTAACGCATCAGCAAAACGTACTATCCATGCGAGTATTCTTGTAATACGATCTATATTGCTCTGTCGCTCAAGTAATGAATTAATTAATTCATTTTTATTCGACATGGGTTCCGTATTCTTTGCCGCGTAACAGTTTGTTAAACGACCTTCGTTCGTAACATAAGTTTTCTTCGTCACTTTGGTTTGGTCTTCTTGTCGTCTAAGCCACTGCGGACCTTGCCACCACAAGGTAAAGTTGACCAACTTTGATGGTAAAAGTCCTCTTGACGCGCAATCGGCAGGGTTTTCGCTACTGTTTACGTATCCCCAGTTTATCGCAGGCACTATGTTTACTATTAGCGATGTTCGGCTCGTTATATATTTTTCATATTTTGTTTGGCTGCCTTGTATCCATGCTAATACAACTTTAGAGTCAGTCCAACAGGATATCTTTAGATCATAATCTGATAGAATCTTGGATGTCTTTTGTATCAATTTAGCTAGTAATACTGCGGCGTTTAGCTCCAACTTGGGTATGGTAGATTTGTTTTTGAGAGGTGCCACTTTGGTTTTCGCTGCGAGTAAAGTCGTTTCATATGCACCGGTCGGTGACGTAGTACGACTGTATATGACGCAGGCGTAGGCTTTCTCGCTCGCGTCACAGAAGGCTTGCAGTTCTATTGTTTTATTGTTGTAGTTTTTAATCCATCTTGGTAAACTGATATTGTTTATGTTTGGTAGATCGTCTTTAATTCTCATCCATTCTCTTTGTACGCTATCCGGCACATTTTCATCCCAGCCAATGTTCTTACAGTTTTCACTCCATAATTTTTGGAATATTAATTTTGCTTGTATAGTCATTGGAGCCAACCAACCAAGAGGATCATAGATTTTACTTATTTCTGACAATAATCTGCGTTTAGTATATGTCGTTTTTGAGTTTTTAGGCACTTCGCTGTTAAAGAGGAATGTGTCGCTTGCGTCATTCCATACTAGGCCGAGTGTTTTGCTAAACTCTTGTTGTTTGAAGCTAAAACCGCCAGTGTTACTTTTCTCTTTCCCTTCTAGTTCTTTGAGAACAGATGTTTCGTTCGAAGCCCATTTGTGTAGAATGAAACCGCCTTTCTGTAGTAGCTCGTTAAGCTCTTTTTGCAGTAATCGTGCGGATTCGATGGTTTGATGACCCGTAATTACGTCGTCCATGTAAAATTCGTTTTGTAACGCCTTTTGAGCTAAGGGAAAAGCGTTGCCTTCATCCTTGGCCAGCTGCAAAAGAGTGCGCATAGCTATGAATGGTGCAGCTTTGGTACCGTAGGTCAAGGTACACAGTTGCATATCTGTTAGGGGTTCGCTTTCGGAGGTTCTCCAAATAATTCTTTGAAGGTCTCGCTGATCTTGATGAATAAGGATTTGACGATACATTTTTTGAATGTCAGCCGTTAGGACATATTGATAAGTTCGCCATTTAATGATCAAGGAGAATATGTCCTTTTGTAGGTTAGGCCCGTTTTCCATCAAATCATTAAGGCTGTAGCCGGAGCTTGTTTTCATCGACGCGTTAAAAACAGCTCGTAGTTTGGTTGTGGTTGAGCTCTCCCTTAGGACACCATGATGTGGTAGGTAGGCTTGTACTTGGCTGTCGGATTTTGGCGCTGGTTTCATGTGACCTAATTCGATGTAGTCTTGAATAAATTGTTTATATAATTTAGCGAAGTGTTCTTGCCGCGACATTTTTCTTTCTAAATGAAGAAATTGTGCTATGGTTTGAAGTTTTGAATTGCCCAATTTCTGTTCATAGTTTGCCTTCATTGGTATCTTCACTACATATCTTCCATCGCTCAATCGTTCTGTTGTTTCTGTGTAATATTTCTCACAGTGTTCCTGCTCTGTTGTTGTTTCGGGTACCGAAGGAATTTCTTCTAATTCCCAAAAGTTTGATATGTTATCTAGCTCGGTCAACGTAACTAGACAGTTAAACTGCTTTGTAGCACCACACAGTATCCACCCCAATTTAGTCTGTTGTGCTACTGGCGAGTCATTGCTATGCTTGAGTACTCCGTCTAAGATCACATCAGAGTAAATGTCAGCCCCAAGCAGTAAATCTATGGGTCCCGATATGCTGAAGTCTGGATCGGCCAACTTGATATTTTGAAGGTATGTCCAGCTGTTTGTGTTTATATTTGAGTTAGGGAGATTGTTTACAAGCTTACGCATAACTAAAGCTTCTGTTTGGAAAGTATAATCAGAATGGATAGATTTACATTCCAGTTTGATCATCCCTTTGCTCGTGCCCATTATCGTACCAACGCCCGTTACGGCGGCGTTCATCTTGTTTCGTGGTAAGTTCAATCGTTGAGCCGCATTTTCCGTAATCAAGGTGACTTGGGAGCCTTGATCAAGTAATGCTCGAAGGATGACGTAATCGCCTTCTCTGTTCTTGACCTTGAGTTGAAGAGTCGTCAGGAGAATCTCTTGTTCACCGTTAATATGGTTAGACGTTCGCTCAGATGCTTGTGAACTGGATGACCTTGGTTGTTGCCCTTTCAGATTTTCATCATGAAGTAGCGAATGATGTTTGTAGTTACAGGTGCGGCATCTTTTTGTTGAAGTGCATTTATTGCTTCCGTGACTAAACAAGCAATTTTTGCAAATATTTAGTTTGTTTGTTGTTTGATTTCGCGTTGCGACATCCATATTTAAAAATGTAGAGCATTGTCTAAGCGCATGATCGTTTTTGCAGAGTGGACATTTATGTATTGCAGCATGGTATGTCTTTGTCCATTTATCTGCGTCTTTAAAGTTCGTTGACTTGGAATTGTTATAATTTTTATGCGAAATATTCGGTGAATAATTCTGTTTCTGGCTGCCCTTTTTGGATCTAGATGTTTCCAATGTCATGAACTTTAATTCCAAGTACTCCATAAACTCGTTTAAGTCTGGGAGCTCTCTTGAATGTTTTATGTTTTGTATGTAATCGCCATAAGTGTCGTCATCCAGTTTCGATGATAGTAAATGCACAATAAGTGGACCCCATACGGGAATATCAATGTCTATGTTCTCTAGCGCATTCAAACACTCCTTCGTGGTATCATGCAGCCTCTTCAAATTCGCTGAAGTTGGTTTATCTATAGACGGCTGATTGAGAAGTGTGTCTATATAGGAGATGAAAAGTAACCGTTTGTTGTTATAGCGATGTTGGATAATCTCCAAGCACGAGTCATAATTTTCGGCACTTACAGGAAGGTGCTTAATCAACTTTTCTGCTTCCCCTCTCAATTTAGATTTAAGGAACTTCATTTTTTGAGTTTTGTTCAGCGTGGGGTTGTTATGAATCATCTCAAGGAATAAATCTCTAAAAGATATCCAATTGTTGTAAGTTCCATTGAACTCCGGCAATTCTATTCGCGGTGTTGTCTTCTCATAATGGGATGTTTCAAAGATTTTTCTGCTCAAATCTTCCTTCAAGCTGTCGTAGACTCGCTCCCAATGATCGAATTTTTCTTCATACTTCCTATCATTCCCTTGGAGTGAGTAGCTTATTTCCCAGTGAATCTTATCGATAGATTCCCACTTCGATTTAAGGATGTTCAGTTGATCTTCTAATTGCCACTTCTCCTTCTTTTCGTCTAGGTTAACCTTAGAGACGGCTCGTTCCAAGGCGTTAAAGTTACACCATTGTTTACGTAACAACGTTGACAATTGCTTGTCCAAATCATCTCCGGTTGCTTCTAATGGTGTTTCGTATTTTTCTGGCGTTTTAGGTTTAGATATACCCGAAAACCCTGGTTCGCTTATCAACTCATTTCGTAGTTGATTCATGGAAAGCATCGTTTCGTCAAACATGCTTTTCGTGATCTCGAAAATATTTTCCCTAAAGTAGTCATGGTCGCTCTTGACGGGCTCATACTTCTTTATGATCTCGTGATTCGTTCGAAATTCATCCCACAGGGATTGCAATGTTTCGATACGCTTGTTAAGGTAATCTATGGACTTTCTACTCACAGAATCCTTTTTGTAGTTCTTCTGAAGAGCTTTGATCTTCTCGTAACTGCATTGTTGCTTGTTAATAAGCTCTACAAACTGGAAGTAGTTTTCTTCAGACATAGTTGATAGATTGATCACGTGTGTAGTTGCAGTGGACGTTATCTCTGTCAGATGTTTGTTGTAACTGTAGGTAGTCTGCGCTGGTTCGTCAGTCACCGATACTTCGTGAAGCGTTTACTCCTTTACGTTATGTGCAACGTCTCAATGCTGCCGGTGAAACCCGCTTGTGGGAGGCCAACAACACCGATTTGCTAACGTAACTGTAAACTGCTAAGCTAAGTGCTCTGCTGATCAGGAGACAAGACGAACCGACACTAAAAAGGCTCGAAGGACCAAATTATGTTGGGGGTTATCTCGCCGTTAGCGGTACCCCGGTTGTAGTTAAGTTATAGGTAGTACACACGATATATCAAACCACTAGATAAGTTTATGAGTTTATTAGGTATAGTTCACAATAGTTGTTAATGTTAAGTTATCTGAGTCGCACTTTTCGTAATGTTATTGATTCGACACATACACAATAGCGCGTGACCGAGTTTTAGTTACGACTAATTAAATAATTGTTTGGTTGTCTTTGCCTAACTACGAATTATGCTGTATGAGCGTTATTGGCTCGTACATAAGGGCATTATTATTATTGTTGTTCTTTCTCTCTACCGATACTGTTCACACTTTTCTTTTAGTATGTCATCTAGAAGTGAAAACTTGTAATTGGCTGTCTGGATACTAGAATTATCAGTATTATGTTAAATTTGCTGTAAGTTTTCTATGAATAAAATAAGTAGATTATAATAATTTGAAGATGTTAAAGTATTTTTCTTGTCATAACTACTTATGATTATTATTTTGGTTATAAACTAGTTTATTAAGGTATAAGTTATTAGATATTAAGTAATACAAGATTTAAGTTCACCATTGTACACCTTTTTCAGCCGAATGAATATTATTATTATTTATTAAAATTTTATTATTAACTATTCTATTAGTTTGTGCTGGCGCCTTACGTCCGTGCGACATAAAAGATCCGCACTAAAAATTGGCGCTCTACTGTAGGTCCTTATCCACCACAATACAGCATAATATGCTGTGTGCGTACCAATTTGTCACAGGTTTCATGTATAAGTTTTTTTTTGTATTTACTTGGCTATTTTTATTTTAAGCGATTATCTTTGTACTGTATCTGTGGCATATAAACGTGTTTGTCGTTATTAGATGTAGTAAGTAGAAGTAACCTGCAGCAGTATCGAGAAGTGCAGGTGCAGGGGGTTGAGCAGCGGGTGCGCGGGGGCGGGGCGCGGGCGCGGCGGGCGCGGCGCGGGCGCGGGCGAGCCCTCCTCCGACGAGCCCGAGCCGGCCGCCGCCGCCGCGCCCGCGCCCGCGCGCGACAGGCGCGACGACGTGCGCGTCACGCCCAGTTCCTGTAGGCGACATTACAGCTTACTTCAGTCATGAGCTTATTTATACTTATATTATAAACAAACATTTTTGTAAGGATATATTTAACTCAAAACTACTCAACCGATTTTAAAATTCTTTATTATCACCGAGTAACATAGGCTATATTGATTTTTTTTTAGGTACAATTTCATCTAACATTTCCTACTTTTCGCAAGCGAAGCCGCGAGCAAAAACTAGTATCTAGTAAATAGACCAATTCATTGGTAAGTCCACACCAAACTGCGGTCACGGCGACCAATCTTAACGGAAACTGGCCATCTGCACAGGAGATATTATAGTAAACAAATGAGTGCGCAAACACATGTGCATTCTCTGTTCACTCTCATGATCCGATAGGACGACAATCCGTCGCGACCGAAAAGAGATCAGGCGCAGGACCAGCGGCTATATGTAAACTATGGTAACTTCGTAATTTCCGGCTGCTAGTGGGATTTCTTAACAGGAAAACCCAATAATTTGCTGGCTCGACCCGAAATTCAAAACGAGACCTCATGCACAGCAGCCGCATTCACTACCGATGCGCCACGGAATCAGTTAATTAGTATGTGTAGTGTGTATGTGTATACCTGTAGCGTGGAGGAGAGCTGCCGGCTGGATCGCGTCATGACCCCGTGGAGTGCTACGGGGTGCTGTGGCAAGTCTACTCGCACTCCGCCCACACTCAACAGCGCCGTGGCGCCCTGCCGCCCTGCCTCCCAGCCATACAGCGCCTGAGACTTGCCCACGCTGACTCGCACCACCGTCCTATTACCCCATAATAGTAATTCTAAATCGAAGCTTCAAAGTGAGAATAAGGTTCTATGGGATTGACATTGTCATTATATTGTACAAAAATTCTTTATAATCATAAAGAAAAGAAAAACGCTTCAAAGTCGATTTACGTATTTTAATAGACTGACCTCCAGTTTCAGAATTGACAAAAAAGTACCACATCTCAACACACAATTCACAAATATTTTTTACACAATCGAATTTCATCAAACTGCTATGAACTGAGCATTTACTTAAGTATATGATGTTTAAATACCTAGTCAAATTTGATTACAGTTTAAGGAAACTTGATATAGAAACAAAAAAAATGTTTAAATAATACTTAAGTAGAGTTTAAATTGTTCTCAACATGTAATACTCAATTCAGAAACCGGGGATAATTGACACCATCCAATTCCTACGAAAATGTGACGTAACTCACTGGTGGTTCGGCGCCACTCCTAGTATCACAATCATGGTCACGCCCAAGTTGCCAGTGAGCAACCATTGACGTGACCGTGACGCTGACAGCGACGACATATCTTGGCAGACTGACTGAGAGAGACATTCACACAGTTCCTAGAAAAAATTCCACGAATAACTCACTGGTGGTTCGGAGCAACTCCTTCAAGTAATACGATCATGGTTCTGCCCAAGTTGCCTGTTAGCGACCACTGACGTGACCGTGACGCCGACAGCGAAGCTTGCAGAGATGTGATCTCTGCCTCCAGCTTCAGACCAGATAGGGACGCTAGGAGACGTGTACGGTGTATCCTGTAGACATATAAATTCCAAAATTTAAACGATAGTTCAAAGAAAGGGCTTGCTAGTTTATATTCATCTAAGCTTGCCCATTAGTTGACTCGATTCTCGCATAAGTAAACAGCATTTGTTAAAAGCAGCGACCACTATGACGGATAATTATATTTCTACTTTAGAAGACATTGCAATTAAAAAGGCTAGTATCGTACTATACTTAAGATTACCACTGACAGCCTAAAAAAGGAAGGAAAATTGTCTTATGTTTAAACATAGGGGGTGCTAAGATACATATATTTAGGAGCACAGAGTGTTGATTTTGTTACCTGGCTACTCCAACGACTACGATGCCCATGTTGGCAGCGCTTGAGGAGGAGTTACTGGTGTTCTGCTCCCTCGAACTGGGCCGAGCGTTCGTTTTGCTGTGTCGGTACTGCTCCGGAATATCTGTTGTCACTGAGAATCTGCAAAGAAAATATACTTTGTCATACAATTCAAGAGCACACAGGATAAAAAAGCCTGTCGTATTTTTAATAATTTTTTGCTGTGCTGGCCAGATAAGTTAATAATAATAACGTTTATTTCATAAAATTTATACAGTTTATGTGAAGTCCATGACACCTGTGCTAGGTGATAAACCTGTGTTACAGGAATCAGTGCCCTCTCCCTTACTCAGGTACAAAAATAATCTTATGTAATAAGGTCATCATAAATTAGGTACAAGATTTAGAGAAAAAAAAATTAAAAGAAAATAATAAGTATACAACTGAAAAATAAAAACGAGAACAATAGTGTAAGATTTTTAAACTTTAACTTATGTTTGTAAGGGTGTGTGAGTGTGTGTTTCTGTGTGCATGTATGTGTACTTGTATAGGTATGTGTTTCTGTGTGTATGTGTATGAATTTCTCTGCGTTACAAGAGGTTAAGATACTGCTGTTATTATTTGTTCAGTTTCATCATATTTTAGAGACATGATTTAACACTCTGTTTAATTTTGTAAAGGATAAGTTTATAGATGGTTAGTGCCTTGTTTACTCTATTATAAATTCGAGAGCTTTGCGCATTGAACTGTCTTTGAGCAAGAGCCAAACGACATTTAACCATCGGACATAGTTCTGCTATCAGCGTCACGTTGACTGATTTTAACTGAGTCGCTGTTGACAGCTATATAGCTCAAGGATCTTTGGAAACCATCCTTATTGCAGGAACACAATACAAGATTTGAACATTTGAGTGTCGTTATAGTGGTGAACTTTTAAATCTTGGAGTATAAGAGGTATCGGCGAAGGGCGAGCTGAGCGAGGCGTGCACATTGGGGCTGCATCTTACCTGAGAGTGATAATCTCGGCGTCGGCATGTTGGCGTAGAGGTCGAGCAGCAGGTGGACGGTGCGCCAGCAGCGCGGCGCCAGCTTGCCGTCGGCGGCGTCGGTGGAGGGCGAGCTGAGCGAGGCGTGCACGTTGGGGCTGCATCTTACCTGTGAGTGATAGTCTCGGCGTCGGGCATGTTGGCGTAGAGGTCGAGCAGCAGGTAGACGGTGCGCCAGCAGCGCGGCGCCAGCTTGCCGTCGGCGGCGTCGGTGGAGGGCGAGCTGAGCGAGGCGTGCACGTTGGGGCTGCATCTTACCTGTGAGTGATAGTCTCGGCGTCGGGCATGTTGGCGTAGAGGTCGAGCAGCAGGTAGACGGTGCGCCAGCAGCGCGGCGCCAGCTTGCCGTCGGCGGCGTCGGTGGAGGGCGAGCTGAGCGAGGCGTGCACGTTGGGGCTGCATCTTACCTGTGAGTGATAGTCTCGGCGTCGGGCATGTTGGCGTAGAGGTCGAGCAGCAGGTAGACGGTGCGCCAGCAGCGCGGCGCCAGCTTGCCGTCGGCGGCGTCGGTGGAGGGCGAGCTGAGCGAGGCGTGCACGTTGGGGCTGCATCTTACCTGTGAGTGATAGTCTCGGCGTCGGGCATGTTGGCGTAGAGGTCGAGCAGCAGGTAGACGGTGCGCCAGCAGCGCGGCGCCAGCTTGCCGTCGGCGGCGTCGGTGGAGGGCGAGCTGAGCGAGGCGTGCACGTTGGGGCTGCATCTTACCTGTGAGTGATAGTCTCGGCGTCGGGCATGTTGGCGTAGAGGTCGAGCAGCAGGTAGACGGTGCGCCAGCAGCGCGGCGCCAGCTTGCCGTCGGCGGCGTCGGTGGAGGGCGAGCTGAGCGAGGCGTGCACGTTGGGGCTGCATCTTACCTGTGAGTGATAGTCTCGGCGTCGGGCATGTTGGCGTAGAGGTCGAGCAGCAGGTAGACGGTGCGCCAGCAGCGCGGCGCCAGCTTGCCGTCGGCGGCGTCGGTGGAGGGCGAGCTGAGCGAGGCGTGCACGTTGGGCTGCATCTTACCTGTGAGTGATAGTCTCGGCGTCGGGCATGTTGGCGTAGAGGTCGAGCAGCAGGTAGACGGTGCGCCAGCAGCGCGGCGCCAGCTTGCCGTCGGCGGCGTCGGTGGAGGGCGAGCTGAGCGAGGCGTGCACGTTGGGGCTGCATCTTACCTGTGAGTGATAGTCTCGGCGTCGGGCATGTTGGCGTAGAGGTCGAGCAGCAGGTAGACGGTGCGCCAGCAGCGCGGCGCCAGCTTGCCGTCGGCGGCGTCGGTGGAGGGCGAGCTGAGCGAGGCGTGCACGTTGGGCTGCATCTTACCTGTGAGTGATAGTCTCGGCGTCGGGCATGTTGGCGTAGAGGTCGAGCAGCAGGTAGACGGTGCGCCAGCAGCGCGGCGCCAGCTTGCCGTCGGCGGCGTCGGTGGAGGGCGAGCTGAGCGAGGCGTGCACGTTGGGGCTGCATCTTACCTGTGAGTGATAGTCTCGGCGTCGGGCATGTTGGCGTAGAGGTCGAGCAGCAGGTAGACGGTGCGCCAGCAGCGCGGCGCCAGCTTGCCGTCGGCGGCGTCGGTGGAGGGCGAGCTGAGCGAGGCGTGCACGTTGGGCTGCATCTTACCTGTGAGTGATAGTCTCGGCGTCGGGCATGTTGGCGTAGAGGTCGAGCAGCAGGTAGACGGTGCGCCAGCAGCGCGGCGCCAGCTTGCCGTCGGCGGCGTCGGTGGAGGGCGAGCTGAGCGAGGCGTGCACGTTGGGGCTGCATCTTACCTGTGAGTGATAGTCTCGGCGTCGGGCATGTTGGCGTAGAGGTCGAGCAGCAGGTAGACGGTGCGCCAGCAGCGCGGCGCCAGCTTGCCGTCGGCGGCGTCGGTGGAGGGCGAGCTGAGCGAGGCGTGCACGTTGGGGCTGCATCTTACCTGTGAGTGATAGTCTCGGCGTCGGGCATGTTGGCGTAGAGGTCGAGCAGCAGGTAGACGGTGCGCCAGCAGCGCGGCGCCAGCTTGCCGTCGGCGGCGTCGGTGGAGGGCGAGCTGAGCGAGGCGTGCACGTTGGGGCTGCATCTTACCTGTGAGTGATAGTCTCGGCGTCGGGCATGTTGGCGTAGAGGTCGAGCAGCAGGTAGACGGTGCGCCAGCAGCGCGGCGCCAGCTTGCCGTCGGCGGCGTCGGTGGAGGGCGAGCTGAGCGAGGCGTGCACGTTGGGGCTGCATCTTACCTGTGAGTGATAGTCTCGGCGTCGGGCATGTTGGCGTAGAGGTCGAGCAGCAGGTAGACGGTGCGCCAGCAGCGCGGCGCCAGCTTGCCGTCGGCGGCGTCGGTGGAGGGCGAGCTGAGCGAGGCGTGCACGTTGGGGCTGCATCTTACCTGTGAGTGATAGTCTCGGCGTCGGGCATGTTGGCGTAGAGGTCGAGCAGCAGGTAGACGGTGCGCCAGCAGCGCGGCGCCAGCTTGCCGTCGGCGGCGTCGGTGGAGGGCGAGCTGAGCGAGGCGTGCACGTTGGGGCTGCATCTTACCTGTGAGTGATAGTCTCGGCGTCGGGCATGTTGGCGTAGAGGTCGAGCAGCAGGTAGACGGTGCGCCAGCAGCGCGGCGCCAGCTTGCCGTCGGCGGCGTCGGTGGAGGGCGAGCTGAGCGAGGCGTGCACGTTGGGGCTGCATCTTACCTGTGAGTGATAGTCTCGGCGTCGGGCATGTTGGCGTAGAGGTCGAGCAGCAGGTAGACGGTGCGCCAGCAGCGCGGCGCCAGCTTGCCGTCGGCGGCGTCGGTGGAGGGCGAGCTGAGCGAGGCGTGCACGTTGGGGCTGCATCTTACCTGTGAGTGATAGTCTCGGCGTCGGGCATGTTGGCGTAGAGGTCGAGCAGCAGGTAGACGGTGCGCCAGCAGCGCGGCGCCAGCTTGCCGTCGGCGGCGTCGGTGGAGGGCGAGCTGAGCGAGGCGTGCACGTTGGGGCTGCATCTTACCTGTGAGTGATAGTCTCGGCGTCGGGCATGTTGGCGTAGAGGTCGAGCAGCAGGTAGGCGGTGCGCCAGCAGCGCGGCGCCAGCTTGCCGTCGGCGGCGTCGGTGGAGGGCGAGCTGAGCGAGGCGTGCACGTTGGGGCTGCATCTTACCTGTGAGTGATAGTCTCGGCGTCGGGCATGTTGGCGTAGAGGTCGAGCAGCAGGTAGACGGTGCGCCAGCAGCGCGGCGCCAGCTTGCCGTCGGCGGCGTCGGTGGAGGGCGAGCTGAGCGAGGCGTGCACGTTGGGGCTGCATCTTACCTGTGAGTGATAGTCTCGGCGTCGGGCATGTTGGCGTAGAGGTCGAGCAGCAGGTAGACGGTGCGCCAGCAGCGCGGCGCCAGCTTGCCGTCGGCGGCGTCGGTGGAGGGCGAGCTGAGCGAGGCGTGCACGTTGGGGCTGCATCTTACCTGTGAGTGATAGTCTCGGCGTCGGGCATGTTGGCGTAGAGGTCGAGCAGCAGGTAGACGGTGCGCCAGCAGCGCGGCGCCAGCTTGCCGTCGGCGGCGTCGGTGGAGGGCGAGCTGAGCGAGGCGTGCACGTTGGGGCTGCATCTTACCTGTGAGTGATAGTCTCGGCGTCGGGCATGTTGGCGTAGAGGTCGAGCAGCAGGTAGACGGTGCGCCAGCAGCGCGGCGCCAGCTTGCCGTCGGCGGCGTCGGTGGAGGGCGAGCTGAGCGAGGCGTGCACGTTGGGGCTGCATCTTACCTGTGAGTGATAGTCTCGGCGTCGGGCATGTTGGCGTAGAGGTCGAGCAGCAGGTAGACGGTGCGCCAGCAGCGCGGCGCCAGCTTGCCGTCGGCGGCGTCGGTGGAGGGCGAGCTGAGCGAGGCGTGCACGTTGGGGCTGCATCTTACCTGTGAGTGATAGTCTCGGCGTCGGGCATGTTGGCGTAGAGGTCGAGCAGCAGGTAGACGGTGCGCCAGCAGCGCGGCGCCAGCTTGCCGTCGGCGGCGTCGGTGGAGGGCGAGCTGAGCGAGGCGTGCACGTTGGGGCTGCATCTTACCTGTGAGTGATAGTCTCGGCGTCGGGCATGTTGGCGTAGAGGTCGAGCAGCAGGTAGACGGTGCGCCAGCAGCGCGGCGCCAGCTTGCCGTCGGCGGCGTCGGTGGAGGGCGAGCTGAGCGAGGCGTGCACGTTGGGGCTGCATCTTACCTGTGAGTGATAGTCTCGGCGTCGGGCATGTTGGCGTAGAGGTCGAGCAGCAGGTAGACGGTGCGCCAGCAGCGCGGCGCCAGCTTGCCGTCGGCGGCGTCGGTGGAGGGCGAGCTGAGCGAGGCGTGCACGTTGGGGCTGCATCTTACCTGTGAGTGATAGTCTCGGCGTCGGGCATGTTGGCGTAGAGGTCGAGCAGCAGGTAGACGGTGCGCCAGCAGCGCGGCGCCAGCTTGCCGTCGGCGGCGTCGGTGGAGGGCGAGCTGAGCGAGGCGTGCACGTTGGGGCTGCATCTTACCTGTGAGTGATAGTCTCGGCGTCGGGCATGTTGGCGTAGAGGTCGAGCAGCAGGTAGACGGTGCGCCAGCAGCGCGGCGCCAGCTTGCCGTCGGCGGCGTCGGTGGAGGGCGAGCTGAGCGAGGCGTGCACGTTGGGGCTGCATCTTACCTGTGAGTGATAGTCTCGGCGTCGGGCATGTTGGCGTAGAGGTCGAGCAGCAGGTAGACGGTGCGCCAGCAGCGCGGCGCCAGCTTGCCGTCGGCGGCGTCGGTGGAGGGCGAGCTGAGCGAGGCGTGCACGTTGCCGGCGGCGGGGCTGACCGCGCCCGCGCCTGCCGCGCCGTTCGTGTACATGGGCGTGTGCGCGCCTTCGTTTAGCGAACTATAGCCTGTGGGGCAAAGGAACGACAACGTCACTTAAATTCATCATTATTTCAGGTTTTTATTAACAAAGAACAATATTCTGAAATGATAAAAGAGAAAAGGAGTGTTTGTTTATTTTTTTTTTTGGTTGAGATTTTGCCGTTTCGGAAAATATTTGTTCCAAAATAATGAAAACAACACGAATCATAGCGGCGATAATTGTACAGCAGATTTACTATGACAAAAATGTATTGCAAAAGCCCACCACACACTCATAGTCAGCTGAGGCGTTACCGGGGCAGAGGCAGTAAGTATATACAGTGGTGGACATATAATTAGAAACACTTGCGACGTATTTCACATTATACAAGGCACATTCCCGTAAAACTTTTGTTTTTGGAAATAAAACAACAAAATGCATAGAATACGTTCAACAACTTATAATTCATTAAAAAACAAATTAAAAACCGAGTTTACAACTACCATTTAGATATTTAGTTACAAACAAACAACTAAATGGCATTTGCAGTACCATCCGTCATGGAGAAGTAATTAGAAACAATAAAGAAATGAGGTAAAAATCAAAGTTAATAACGTGTTAACGTCATCAATTTAAAATTATTTATGTAAAATTATGTTTGTTTTACTAAATTTCTTAAAAATTAATATTTAGTTGCATAGCCTTTGTTATTAATGACGGCTCTGTAACGACGTGGCATTGATTCAAGTAATTTCATACATTTATCGAGTAGGATCGAGTTCCATGCTTCAACAAAGGCTTCGTAAAGTACATTTTGACTGGAATTACGTTTAACGGAGACTTTTTTTTAACGATGTACCACAAATTGTCAATAGGATTTAAATCGGGACTATTTGCAGGCCAGTCTAACATGGTAACACATTGCTCACTAAGAAATGATTTAACACTGCGGGCCGTGTGTATTGGGTCGTTATCGTGCTGAAATATCCAGGTCACAGGCAAATAGTCGTCGGTGTAAGGAATCATTGTCTCTTCTAAGATGTTTTTGTATTGAAATTGATCCATTATACCTTCAATCTTACGGACGGGTCCAACTCCGCAACCAGAAAAACATCCCCATACTTTAATGTTACCACCGCCGTGTTTGTCTCCTCGTGTATTTATAAACAAAGGCATAATTTATTGGACGTCTAACGTAGCGTTTGCCGTCTGAATTCACCATATTTATTTTTGTTTCGTCCGAGATTAACACTTTTTCCCATTCTCGTACGGTCCAGTTAAGATATTTCTTTGCAAATAATAACCGCTTCTCTTGGTTTTGCCTGGTAAGAAGCAGTACCTTTCGAGAAACCCTCCCGAACAATTTAGCTTTCACTAATCTGTGGCGTACCAGTTTCGAGGAAATGTTCCTTGGGTCATCAGGTGAAAAACTTCATTTCTAATCTCGTTGGAGCCTTTAAACGAGTTTTGTTTAGCTACACGTATTATTTGCAAATCTTCCCGGGGAGACGTTTTCCTTGGACGAGCCTTTCTAACAACATTTTTAGTAGTTCCGTTTCTTTTATAATGAGCAATAGCATTGAAAACTTTCTTCACAGAACATTCTAGATGATTAGCAATTCTTCTATAAGTCCACTTTCGATCTGAATGTAATTTAACAATAAATTTATTAATTAATTGCCTGGTTGACTTGTCACTACTCTTATTTTTACCCATTTTTAACAAAACTTATTATTCACGTAATTCCGAATTGACGTTTAATTGCCGCCGAAACTACAGAAAAAGCATAGAATAAGGTTTTTTTTTTAATTTCAGAAATGGAACGAACCTTCGAATCTTTTTCTAATTAGTTGTCCAATCGGCCAGTAATAGAAATTCAACTATCTTTCATATTTAAACTCTTTTAATAATTAAAGATTGAACAGATTTATGTTTTATTATATTTTATGAGTTTTTAACTCATTGGCTATATTCTGGCATAGTTAATAGTGATTTAATTTATATATTTTTTACTCATATCGATAGTCCATTCTGTGTTCACTTAAGTTTTATGTACTGTTTCTAATTATATGTCCACCACTGTATGTATTGTTCGAATAAGTATGAAACATTACACACACGACCTAGAGCAGAGGCGAGACAGCCCGGTGGCGGTGATAGTATTCGCACTACAAACAGACGGCGCTGCCGGTACGGTGTGGCATTGTATTCATTTCTAACGTATGAAAGATTTTACAAGGAGGGGTCGCGTCGTTTGTTTGTAGTGCCAATACACGATGCCGCCACCGCGCCGCGCCGACTCGCCTTCGCTCCGTATCATGTATGTTTTGTTTTATACTATATACATATAACCGCCAAAGGTGTCGCTCGGGCATTAAAACTTTTTATGCATGCCAATGTATTACTTTACAATTTTTATTCATATTCAGTATATAAATCGTTAATGAATCTCCAGCAATAGAATCCAAATTAAATATTGTATATGTGGTAATATACGTTTTTAACAAACACAGCAGATGGAATAGAGATTTTATCAATATTTCAAGAAATTATTCTATTACATCCTTCTGAGAGTCTTCAAAGAATATTGTTACGCCATATTTAATAGAATAAACCTTGGACGATAATGCCTTCAATTGATGTAGACGTATACACATTTTTCATTTAGCAAAAACTCACCCAATTTCCCTTTGACACTCTTGCCAGTAGATCTCAACTTCTGCGCAAAAGATTGCGGACGAGGTCTTGTGGGCTGGTTTAATTTCTGCTGACTCAGTGACTGAGGGACAGACACGCCCAGCTCGGGGGTTAATGTTGGCGCGATGATGTCCCATTTTGGTTCTAGTGTCGCGTACTGTACTTCCTTCTCTAATGACGTCACACTTACTAGATTTTCTCTGAAGTCTGATACTGGTAACAACAAACAAACAATCTGTGAGTCTAGAAAGCTGGATATAACTGGATATACAGAGGGCAAGAGAAACAGACGCAGGGCAAACAAAATAGACAAGCACTACTCAAGGCACAACTGGAGTCTTTTAAAAATATACATTCAAATGGCTGAAAAGCAAACAGCCAGGTGATTAATAATGGCAGAAGTCGCACGCCACGATGACGTCTCTTATGCAAAAAATACTTTTACATGACTGCAACATGGTGTTTGTTTATTAAATGATCTTTTTGCCCATGGGCATCCTTAAGGCACTGTAAGGTTGTTATATCATAGCCGACGGATTTAAGATAATGCAAACTACTGTTAACATAGGAAATGATATCAAATGAGGTCTATACTATGGTTTAATTGCACATCTGTTGTGATTAGAAAAGTGCATTCAACTTACCTGATGACGAAGTGTGTTTATTTTGCCTGTGAGATATCTTCGTTTGGCTTCGAAGTTCAATCTGTGTGTCTTTCACGTTTTGGTACATGTTGCTAATCTGATGTAGTAGGCGAAGAAGCGGCATGTTTACCTGAGAATAAATATTAGATGTGTTACCCGTCAAAGGTTCTTAATGTATTTTGACTGGCCTGAGGCCTATTGGGTATCGCGTCTCTTAGTAGTGATGACAAAACGACTTTCTATTGGTAACATCATCACATAGCTTACAAAGTCTTAAGAAAAAATCTAGGTTACCAGCATATTTTAAGAGTATTGACTGTCCATATCGATTGTCATAGGTCTGTGCTGCTATTGGTTTATAAATAAAAGCTGTTTAAAGAAACGCAAGTCATGCGTGATCGAAATAGTATAAAATTGAACTCCAATCAATCATTCTATGATCTTGTTTTTTTTCTAATACCGGTATTATTTATTCGTATTACGCGCAAGAATTTGATAACATGCCTATACTGATACCGATAATGATATCGGAATGGAGAACGAAAACCAAGAGTAAGGCCTTGTTTTCAATCGTTACAGTCAAAATGAGCGACTTACCTGCTGCGAAATAAACCTGATGCTGATATTGAAGTTAAGCATGGTGCTGATGTGTTTCTTGAGCTGTCCTCGCGATATGTACAGCACGTTCTGGCGCTGGATCAGATCGTCTACCGCCATGTCAGCCACCTTCTTCAGGTCAACGTCGATGGATACTTTCTCACACAGGAACGCTGGTGTTTCTGATGGAATGTTTGTGTGGGATTGACTCGCTAGGGAAAATATTTAAGAATACTTAATTAAACATCAATAGTATCTTCATCTGCAGCGGCTCATCGACAGGCAGAGAAAAACAAATGCGTTTGGCTGTCGACACACCACATTTCAGCAATCAACCGAATAATATATTTGAATCCTTTGTAGTCTTATAGATATACGATTATAGAGTAGTTTTACCTTTTCCTTTGCCAGGGTGTCTTCTGTCCCTCGCGGCGAGCTCGCTGACGACAATGTCGATACGGAACATGTCCATCCATGCGATCAGCGACAGCTTCGAGCCCAGTGAATCCAGCGCCGGAGGACCAGCAACCTCGCCTGAACCACTCTTGTTCTTAGATTCGCCTGAAAATTAATAATACTGGGTTTGTAGATATTCCTTATTGCCAACACAACTAAACATTAATAAGCAACATCAAAAGCTTACATGTATATACATATTTATAATATACCATTTCTTTTTACATAGATATATACAGTGCTTAAATTATTTATGTTGTACCTGAGCGAGTGTAAAACCTAAGAGTATTAATATGTCAGTATAAGTAAGTAGGTACCTACATTAAACATCATCCTACCATAATACAATGTTACAAAACCATTACACTTTTTACATAGGAAACAGCTTTATAAATACTTCAAGTTTGCCATTAAAATGCTTTTCAGCAATCAAAGTTTACCTTGTGTGACTTGATGCGGAGATACTCCTAGAGCGCCAAGGAACGGCTGGAAGACCAAGTGTGCGTCTAATAGCATCAGAGAGCCTTGCAGCGGGTACAGGCTGCAGGCGGGCATGGCCGCAGCCACCGCACGCGGGTTCATCTTAGAAGGTGGGATTATCGGTTTCTTGCTTTTATGCTCCTGGATTTATAAATGTTTATATTGTAGGCTCTTGCCATTATTTTGGTCTTAGCATATAAGAAGTAAAATAAAATAGTATGAGTTAACTAATTAAGTCAGATAAAGAAAACTATATTCTGAGATAATGCACTATGTAATTGTGTATCTGTGTAACAACTACTTTTGGACTTAGCACATACCTATCTAAACAAAATAATGCCTATTAAATATTATCTTACCGGTAATTAATTAGACTGTTAGTTTCTTGTCATGCATGCCTGTCATTTGTATGATTACTGTTATAATGTTATAATACGCACTCTATATTTAAGTAGCATTTGTAATTGTATAGTTGGTGTGCTTAATAAAATAAAATATAATAAGATGCATTATTATACGTTGATTTTAAACACATTTTCGGGTTATAATAATTCTTGATGGATCTCTACACTTTTATGTAGTATATAGATTGTTTTTAAAAACTGGAAACAAGACAAGCCGTTCGTAGTTTCTTGTATTCTATACTAGTTATTTTAATTCATATAAGTTCCTGCTAGTGGTGCAGCTAGTATAACTTAATTTTTGACTTGGAGTATTTAGTTACGTAATAACTCTGTACAACTTACTACTTTAATTGGCTCCTGCTTGGCCATCCACTGGTACAAGTCTTCCCTTGCACGGTCATTCCTGAGATTCTCTTCGCTGCCATGGGGAGAGTACAAAGAAGGATTCGAGCCCACAGTCGGCAGGTCTTCTTTCAGCGTACCGTAGTCTAGCATAACAGAGATTATTGGAGAAACAAAAAGGCGATATATCAACACATGCCATCGCACATTCGCACACACAAAAGTCAAAACTAGCATAACAGTGCTTTTGCTGTGCATGGTTTAGGTTATATGATCGTTAGATACAATTCAGGTTATATTACAATAGTTGTATAGATTACTTTTAACTCATATAACTCGTATAAATAGAGGGTGGCCGGAAGATTGACGTCCAAATAAAAAAAATAGGTTCCTTGTATCGTGGACTATCCGAATCACCCCCATGTATGTGCCGCGATTTCTCATAGTTTCCGAGTTATGATTTTTTTTCTGAATTTTTGAGTCTTCTCGACATGACCAACTTAAAAAAATTCTTAAAAAAAGCAAGACATTTTCGAGATTTTTTTTTTGAACTCAATTTTATAAATCGTTTTTTTATGCATAAAATAATCAGCTTCATAACTGTGATGAAAGTTATGAAAATGATGAACTAAAGTAAAAAAAATTGGGTTCGGTGAATTACGAGTTCAATTTTCAACTGTAAATTAAAAACCTAAATAGGTGATTTAATGGTTCCTAAATAGGCCTTAAAAATGCGTCAGACTCTCAGCTTTCATAATCAGTTAAAAAAGTGGTACTAAAAGGGGCTACTTTGGCTATAATCGGACTTCAAAGAGAGCGTGAGGTGGAAAATAACTAAAATTAGTCATCTTATTAAAAAAAATTTTTTGCTTAA
The DNA here is from genome assembly GCA_930367265.1 of Catocala fraxini. Classification (NCBI taxonomy): domain Eukaryota; kingdom Metazoa; phylum Arthropoda; class Insecta; order Lepidoptera; family Erebidae; genus Catocala; species Catocala fraxini. The sequence continues at coordinate 21,696,287 of OV884029.1, forward strand.
TTGGTTTGTTTACTATCCAAAAATGATTGCATAAAATCTAAGACTAAAAAATTTAACTAAAAAACAAATTAACCACCAAATGGTTTATGTATTTAAGTTTAATGAATTTTACGCGATCCTTTCTCGTGAGTCATGGGCATCTCTATTATCTGCAATAATAATTGCTGCTGGAGGTGGCAACTTTGAAAACCTTGTAAATTAAATTTAGAATTAAAACATTTTTCACATTATCTTGTGTTTTAATTAACAAGACCACTTTTTATTTAAAACTTTCTTACTTAACATCTGAAGCTATTTGTTGCTACTCTTGGTGTGTGTGAGGGAGATAGCTATAATTCGGTGTCTTATCTCTCTCGGCCCATTGTTATTGCAGGTAAAAAAGATGCCAATCACTCACGAGAAAGGATCGCGTAAAATTCATTAAACTTAAATAAATAAACCATTTGGTGGTTCATTTGTTTTTTAGTCTAATTTTTTAATCTTAGATTTTGTGCAATCATTATTGATTAATAAACAAACTAATTAACCAAAAAATATTTTTTAAAAGATGACTAATTTTAAGTGTTTTCCACCTTGCTGTCTTTGAAGGCCGATTATAACCAAAGTAGCCCCTTTTAGTACCACTTTTTTTAAATGATTATGTAAGCTGAGAGTTTGCCACATTTTTATGGCTTAATTAGGAACTATTAAGTCACCTATTTAGATATTAATTTACAGTTGAAAATTGAAGTCATAATTCACCGAACCTAATTTTTTTACTTTAGATCAATATTTTCATAACTTCCATCACAGTCATGGATCTGATTATTTTATGCATAAAAGAAAGATTCATGACAATTTTGTAACAAAAAAAAATCTCGAAAAGGTACTCTTACTTATTTTAAAGAAATTTTTTAAGTTGGTCATGTCGAGAAATCTCAAAATCTCAAAAATAAATCATAACTCGAAAACTATGAGAAATTGCGGAACATACAGGGGGGTGATTCGGATAGTCCACGATACGAGGAACCTAATTTTTATATTTGGACGTCAATCTTCCGGCCACCCTGTATACTTTTGCATTCCATCACATACAGGTTTCCACAGCTGTTCTTCTGTAACTTTAGTACTAACTAGACTGACATACATCAAGATTTTAATGAAGACTCCAAAAACACTCGTATCAATTCTATACACATAACAAAATGCAAACCTAATACTAACATACTTAAATCATAAGTCTTGATTTTTATCCCCACAAAATAGCGTTTATTCACATCCTAATAAGTTAACAACTTAGCATTTCATTGCCCAACCATCCCACATATTCCGATAGTTCCTACAAACTTAATTAGCATTGTACTAAGATGCAATATAATATATCATCGACACATCTTTTTCTCTATCAGCCATCATATTCATTGCATACTCACATTGAACGTTGCTGAAGTACTTACAAACTAAACGAGCAATGCATTACTCACTAGCAATGGCATCATCATGGAACGCCGGTTTCCTGGTGGAGAACGGTAGCGACGGAAACACGAGGCTTGCGCGACTGCTTTGCGCTCCCCGAACTGTGTGTGACGATGGATTAGCACAAACCGCGTGAGCGTTATACGAGATTACAAGGAATAGCTTGTATACTATATAATTATTAACAACACATGTCTATTGCAATTGTTAATAGTACCTAAAGTTTGTCTAGCAGAACCTCTACCAAAACTCGCTTTTGGACTCTATCATTGGCTCTCCTTTTCTAACCTTTAGTTATAAGACTCACACTTGTTTTTCTGATCGTCTGAGGTAATGATCAAAAATGCCTATAGTGCCCATTTTACGAAATAATTCGATCAAATCTCTCCATTCTGCATAATGACGGCGACAATCTCTATTATGCCAAGGGTTCATATTTATCCGTTCTAACTAGACAGACTATAGGTATAACTGTGTGTGATTGTATTATAATTGTATGTGAATATGTGATGAGTAAATAGTTAATTTACTACTTAGTTATGATTATGATATTATGTAATGTATTTTCAAAGCACTGAGTATGATAATGTGTTGGCACTGATGTGATACTTCTTTTATCAAAAAGGGATATAAAAAGCAAAACTACTTCATAGGCAACTCAAAATGGAAACCTTTAGCAACAGAATCTTAACATAATATTCTACATCATATCTTTTCATAACTGTGTTAGTAAATATATGTATATAGGGTCGATTTTTCAGTCACCAGATAAACCTTACCTTTATAAGAAATAGATCACATTTATATACAAGGTAAGCTATCGTATGATTTAAATATCGGCCCATAGTAAACTTATATAGCAAAATATAGCTAAAACATTTTAAGCCCTATACATACACGAGCTAAGCAACAAAGTAAGTGATTAGCACCTCTATTTCATAAATAACAATGTACATATATATGAAATGCCAGAACACACTTCAAACACACAAACAAGGGAAAAGCTAGTAAAACCAGAAAACGCAACTGAATCTATATGTAAGGCAATATAGATAATGGCTAAACGAACTAAAGAATTAACAAATGTTCGGGAAAGGTTGAATATTAAACTAAAGTTTAATAAAGAAAAAGGTAGAAGACATAAATGAGTATGGATGTTTTTAGCAAAACAGTTATGGAGCGTTATATTTTAAGCAACGAAGGAGTACAGGTGTTTTGGAGAAAATGTGAATGAGATGAACACGCAAGAGAGGTCGTCACTCCATGCTCGTCAGACATACAAGACAAACGTAATCACAGAACAACGCAAGACACAGGCTTTGAAGTCGTTTGAAATATTTTTATTGCCTTCCATAAACCACATCGTAGACACAATATTTACAATGGAAAATATTTACATTTTATATCCGTAACGACGTATTAAATTATTTTAGTATAAAGCAATCATTTAGAAAATTCGCAAAATTACTTCGGTTACCAAAATGAGAAAAGTACCATTTGTCTTTCTGCCATATGTTTTCTTCAGACAATAATAAGATGTTTAAATATATATGAATTGTCAATAACTTAATATTTTTTAAATCTCAGACGACTTCATTCTATCAATTGGAACTTGTGGACTTTTAATATATAAAGAAGAATAGAAATCCACGCCAATACAATTTCAGCCGAAGAAACAAGATAAGACAATGTTGAAGAAAATAGAACTTTATGTTCATGCGGATAAGATCCACAAATCCCAATACGTTTACAATAGTGTTGGTGTACGAACCGGAGGGCGGCGTGGATGGAAACGAATGCGGACGCGGGCTTACCGCCGCACCTGGCGCTTCACCCACAACATACAAGGTCTTATTATATGCTATGTATTGAGTTATATCATGACTTATACATATACATAAAGCTCTCAATATACTTGCTCAGACTTATTATATAATAAATTTTAACGCTTTAAGATATATGTAACGGCAAAGACTTAACGCACTTGCATCACTTGACAGTTACACATCTAAATTTAAATTTAAAGATAGAATGTGTGTAACTTTGATAATATAATTATAAAACAGGCAAAAGACAATTTATGTAATAGGCACTGAACACACAACCTCGGGCTAGCTTATTTGTTTATGGTTATTTATGAGTTATCTTTATCTTTATCTTTTAGAGTTTCTCTTCTATATTATCGAAATTGAGGTCGTATATTTTTTTATTATGATGGAGATCGCGGAATGGAACCTCGTTTCGTGTCTTCCATTTTATGGATTGTTTTTCCCTATTTATAATTTACATCCTCACTACCATAATAAAAGGTAAAAATATTCTCAATATATAATTTGTGAATCATATATCTCTTATTATGTAACAATAAACAGTAAAAGCAAGTATTTTGAAAGGGACCAATATTATAAATTATATAATAATATAGTGGCTAGTTATATGTTAGTTTTAGTATTGTGATATAAATTTAATATTAAAGCCTGTCAGAAAAATCTATGAACCAATATAAACACCCTTCAAATTGAACTTTAAAATTCGCCAAAGTAAAGTGTGGTCAAATTAAGACATATTTTAAATTAATATATATTGTAAAAATTCATCAGCTACAGTACCTGCTTATTATCAAGCAGGTAGAATGCTTGTTTACTAACATGGCAGTAAACCAGACGCAATTAAAATTTTGTACTTGAATTATCAATGGCAATGTGGCATACAGAAATAGACTAAGTAGATTGACGAAGATATTCGGTATTTGGACCAAAAAATTGAGGAAGTAGGGGTTACGAAGTTTTAAGGTTTAAATATTGACAATAACTTAAACTGGAAACAGCATATTGAAACATTGTATCTCAAATTGAATACATATGTATGCATATGCACTTTATAGGTTAAAGAAAACAGCGAGTATCACAGCTGTTTTAACAGCTTATTATGGGTATGTTTATTCTCTTCTAAGGTATGGTGTTATGTTCTGGGGCAATTCTACTGATAAAGAAACTGCATTGAAGGCGCAAAAGAAATGCATACGGGCAATATTGAGTATTAAAACTACAGACAGTTGTAAATCATATTTTATAAATTTTAAAATTCTAACCCTGTCATGCATTTACATATTGGAACCTGTCGTATTTGTGCGCAAAAATATTAATCTATTTATAAACCTTAACAGTAAGAGGCGATACTTGGAAATATGTATGCCCAGAAATAATACAGCCTTATTAAATAAGAGTGCACTTTACATGGCTGTTCGATTGCACAATCGTTTACCTAAAACAGTGCTCGATATCTCAGATAGCGTGTATATATTTAAAAATAAAGTGAAACCAATATTAATTGAAAAGAGTTACGAGTTAACGATTATTTAATTGATAAGTAATATAATGTAAGCATATGACATGTGCTTATTTAATTAATAATAAACAATGTTTAATTTAATTCATATTCAAGTGATAACACTGATAACCATATAATTATATAAACAGCATATATTTATGAATTTTCTTAATGTAATAGATATTATTTCTTGTGTTAATTTTGCATACTGTTGTGACAGCAGAATATGATGAGACTAATATCATTGTAAGAGCTTTTATACCTACTCATGTTCTGCAAAATAAAGTTTTTGATTTGATTTCATTTGGCCTTAATTTGCTATTGGTCTAAGTAACAATCCTGATAGGTATATTTGTAAGAATAACTTCAACCTTATTTGACAGAATAATTATTCACTTTATACGAGATAATCAATCTTATGGTATTCATAATTTGCGAAATCAAATGATTAGGATATGAAGTATATTCAACATATTTTAACTACCTATTTAGTCAGAGCTACAGCGCTATGTCATTTTATTACATAACGGGGAGGTACGCCGTCATTTGGTTCAGAGATTATTCAGACTGATATATAGGGATATTATATTCATATATTACAGAGCTCACTTTAGTAATAAATACAGTGTGCTCTCAAAATTCAAAATAACGTTTTCAGCGTGATAAACACTTGCCTATACTAATAAATTATTATGGAATTACAAAGTAACTATTTTAGACGAACTTTACTGAATTGATTATATGCAGTGGTAACTATGCCATTCAATACTACTTTTAAAAATAATAATTGCTTTTTACTACTGGTGCAACAGAAAGGTATGTTGTTTTTTTTGCTTTAAGCAAATGACAATATTGTCATTATTTAAATACTTAAATCAGTTATTGCAGAATCTTAAGGAAAACGCAACATAACTTTAGAACTCTCTCTACCCAGGAGTCGAACCCAGGGTCGTGATCACACATAGTTATAGTTATGAAACGTGACCAAAGCCAATCCCATTTCATAACTAACTTTTACTACTACTTTTGTAACCTTATCTTTTGGTCACACACTGCATAATGTACTTGATATAAATGATAAAGTCTTTAGCTGCAATGGCCTACCAGCGGCCAGATACAATTGTTTTTCAATTATTGCAATTAGCATTGCAGCAATTGACAGAGTAGGTACCTCATCAATTAGCCGAAAACCAGACACTATGAAAAATACATTGTGTTTGGGGCTCAGGGAGAATTGGTCAAGAGATTAAAAGAAATGCTTCTATAAAGAAGCATTTCTTGTTGTAGAAATGTGTATTTAACTCACCAGGCAGATTGATCTTGTCGACATCCATGTTAAGTAGTAGACAGTTCTCGTCCAATGCCTCACTCTCCAGTGGATACTCTTGCCAGCCTTCCACCGAATCCTAAAGGAAAAGACAGTGTGTTGTACTGAGAATGTTATTAAAACTAGATAGTGGCTAGACGGACTTCTGGACTTTCCTATGAGTCTAAAAATCCGACTTGTATTACGAAAACACTCGATCCAACATATACATCATGAATGAGAAAGTTGGGAATATTTGTTACGCAATCACATGGTAATAATTGCAAGGATTTAGATAAATCTTGGCGTAGATAGAGACCATGTCCTTGATTAAAACAAAGGATAAACCAGTATGCGTCGCATCGTGGGATCACGCGAGCAAAGCCGCTAGAAGAAGCTAGTAATGAAGTGAGAAAATATACATCAGGCTAGCCTGACCTTCGCTAAAATAAATAAATATATAAAAATTATACTAAATAAGTAATATCAAGTTCCATAATAATACCTAATTATAATCTTGGCCTATTTTTGCATATATTTATATAATAAGTATAGTTAATTGTATATAACTTAGTTCCTAGTAGTATATTGTACGTGCCCTTAACGCCTGTGGCACAGGTTTACCCTAGTACAGGCACCCATATTATATTACCTATATTAAGTACTTTATGGACTATACTCATGTTTCACCACTGTCATCAATAAATAAATTATTATTATTATTAGAATCTCGGACGCTACTAAAACTAGCTAACTTGTACTTTAACATCATGTCCACTGGCATCTTACATACAATAAAAAGCTATATATCTCGCATCGGTATGTATTTTAGCATACAAATAATTAACTGTATATAAATAGGATAACTTACTTCAAGTAGATCAGGCAGCGCAAATGTGACGTTAAGAGGCTTCATAACCTTGCTCTTGTAATTGTGCTCCAACAGCAATGGGGTGTATAAGATGTTCTTCCATTGACGACTCAGGACTATCACACCCTGAAACAAGCCGTTATCATGCTCAATTTTTTCGAAACATTCTCTGAGTAGTAATAATAGTAGTAGATATTTTTAACACGCTTTTATTAGCTTGGTATGTATGTATCTATGTAACTATAGTTTATCTTTACAATTTTAAATTGCCTGTGAGTGTGTGTGTTCATTTGTGCGTGTGCCTATGCGAGCGTGTGCGTGTTCGTGTACAAGATTGCGCGTATTACCTGTCGCAGCGTGGAGAGCGAGGGCAGGTGTCTCTCGGCGAGGTCGGCCTGCACCGCGGCGGCGTCGGCCTGCAGCGCGTATCGCAGGAGCACGGCACACAACTGCAGCGACGGCTCTGAGCGTAGCTGCTTCGCCATGGGAGTGTGCCGCCCGTATCGACTCTGTCAACAAAACAAAAACACCATGATCATTAATATTTGATCTGGATACCAAAATAAAATATTTGTTAAATATTCAGTATACGACAATGAGACTTTTTAAAATGCCTGACAGCTACAGATTCCTTGATTTTGTAAATGGAGTCTAATAATCTGACTTTACAATCATAAGTGTAATATTTGACTGCTGTCAAAATCATAATGCTAATTATGAAAGAATGCAAAGTCTTGATATCTTGTATACCTTGGGCAGTGTATGATGTGGCGTGAGATCTAACGCGGCGGCCATGAGACTAGCAGCGGTGGCAGTCAAGCGCCGCGCATACGCTCGATATAGAGCAACTACGCGGATACCCAGGCGGTTGCACGGGTTCATCCAAGCGTTGATTGCAGGAGACGCGGTACTTAGTAAGTTCCAGTCCAGTCTGAAATTCAGATACAAAGAGCAGGTCAAAATATCACCCACATATAAATAGCCTGTTCATATGAGTACATAAAGGAAATGTCATGTCCTTTATGTACTCATATGAAACAATTTATAAGAAACGAGTATATGTATATATGTCGGCGCAAGTCCTCATAACTAATTGTTTTAATACATCATTTTACCGCTAATTGACTTATAATCAGGTCTCTATTTATTTACTAAGATTACTTCATGATTACCACATTGTTTATGACAGTTTTACCAGTTATTGCTTAAATAAGAGTCGTAATGGTTTGTTGTTGTTCGAGACGACAAACTATTACTCATTATAATTTAAAGATTCATTTTGAAGTAATTAAGCAACTGCTAAATTCAGAACTTGATTTTTAAGCAATAACGAATTGATTTCTAGGTATTTTTGTTGAGTTCAAAGTAATTCGAATATGTCGGCGCAAGTCCATATAACCGATTATTTTGATAAATCTATTTACCGCTAATTGACTTATAATCAGGTCTCTATTTATTTACTAAGATTATTTCAATGATTACCACATTGTTTATGCGAGTCTTGCCAGTTATTGCTTAAAATAAGAGTCGTAATGGTTTGTTATTGGTCGAGACGACAAACTATTACTCATTATAATTTAAACATTCATTTTGAAGTAATTGAGCAATTGCTAAATTCATAACTTGATTATTAAGCAATAACGAATTGATTTCTAAACATTTCTGTTGAGTTTAAAGTAATTCGAATACTTTCAAGTTCAAGATTAAATTGCAGAGTCAAACAGTCTGTTATTAAAACATTTGAACTGAAATTAAAATGTTCTAAATATTAAAAGCAGTTTGTTGATTTTTGTTAAGAATTAACGTAATTAAATTAGCTATTAAGGAAGTGTGTTAAAATAATAGTGAAATATTGTGATTGTGTATTGACCTCCCAACGCCTGCCATCTCGAGCGCGTTTGACGTTGTAAAGTCAAGCATTCTATTACGAGTTCTCACGGAGGCAAGAGCTCTTCATAAAATTGTGATCTTGTGAGTACTAAATTTAATATTGATTTTTACTATGTTGCTTTACATAGTTAAGATTAAGATTGTGCTTAAGAATTATAAGTGTTTATTATCGAAAGCGTGTTTCATTACTTTCATTATTTGCAATGATCCATCTATTGAGAATAGTGACGTCAGCTTTTAAAAACCCTGCTGGACCTCATGCTTCATTATATAGCTACAGTGTTCAGCAATTGTAAGGCAATTTTTGTTATTACTGAACAAATCCTAACTGACGAATTAACCATTTCAACTAGAAAATGGAACTAATTCACATTTTAGAGTTTGAAAAAGCTTGTCTGTCTGTCCGCAGTCAATCCGTCTGTCTGTTATACAACTTTCAACTCAAAAACCGTAAGAGCTAGAGACTCGCCGTCAACGCCATTCGACTCAGCATAGTCGATTTACCCCCGAAATGACAATGACCTTTGACCTCTGGTCACATGATACCATTTTTTCGAACTCTAAGATTTACGGCAATTCATGGCCGTTTCTCACTTGTTAGGTTGTAAAATAATTAATGAAGTACCTACCTAGTATAATCAATTTTCTTTGTTATCGGAGTCCTTGGAGGTGCAGCAAAATTAAACCAGACCACCTTCAGGTCGATAGCACAAGAGGACGTATTCCCATTGTCCTTCACAGGGACCACAGTGCAATTGCTATCGTTATTCGAAGGCTCATCCGGTCCAGGAGTGGACGGTTCCGCAGATGGCACCGGAGGTGGCTGAACATTGCCCAAATTTGGAGTACTGGGCTTCGAGCTCGACTCTTTCTTTCTAAACAAGTCTTCGATACCCGAAGATCTTTTAGTCTTTTCTTTATCAGGTTTTAACTCTTCAGCAGACTTGACGGATTCTCTGCAGCTCTCGTTATCTGGCCTTACACATTTCTTTTCTTCATTCGGTTTGTGGGATTGGGAATGTTTGGAAACCTTAATGGATATGCCTTCGAGGCCACATTCGAACATGATGAAGCCAATAGAACTGTCTTTTTGGGGTTCTGCTGAGGTCCCGTTCTGGCAGCACTGGAAAAGGAAATAAATAGAGTACCGATCAGTAAAAACTGAATAGATTGAATATAAGTTGTTTTAGTTCTCACCATAGATTCGCATCCTTTAGAACAAGTATCGACTCTGATAAACTTGAATGACACTTTGGAATGCTGACATGGAATGCCTGTGATCGTAACATCTTTTAATTGAGAGGACTCGTTGCGTATACGTCGCAGTTGGCCGTGGACTTTACCTGAAAAACAAGATGATTACAAATAAAGCAGATGTTTAACTTTAAAGGAGGATTGATTAAGACACCAGATATAATTAAGAATCTATCGTGCCTGGCCACGGGTGTGCCGCTGTGACTCAATAGATTAAGGTCTATAATTAGTAAACCAGTATAACTTAAAGATATTTCATATATTTTCTTTCTTTTGCGCTAGAATTGGTTATCAAAATATCTCATAATTATATAGTTACTGTGTTATTACTGATAGTCGTAAATAGAAGGTAGGCAGATGCCGTATTGCCCAGCTGCAGAGCTGTTAGATAGCAATAGTACAAAATACTTATTAATTAATTATATCCAGGATATTCTTGTACTTACCAACATTCAACGTTATAGTGGTATCTTCACATTGCTGTTGCGACGCTTCTATATACACAGGCTCACCTCTTTCCTGTCCACGCTTCCTTGAAGATTGCGCGGAGATCAAGGCCCTAGGACCTTTCATTATCCCGAATGACTTTTTACTTCCCAGAGCCCTTAACGTCGGCCTGTAGTACAGCTGCACTGACTCAAGATTCTTCTTCGCGCTCACATATTTCGCTATAATATTCTCCACTGACACTCCGAATAAGGACACGCATGTCAAATCCTGAATATTGTCTAACGCTGAGAAAGATATCATGTCTTCTACTACAGAGGACTGTATGAAGATTATGTTCACTTTAGGTATAGTTACAGTGGCTTGCAACTGTTCATATATGGTCTCCTCGTATACATTAGAATGTGGTATCGTGGCCAGTTTGCATTTGTCGTCCTTGTCTGATACCAGGTTAGACTGGCTTCGTGCCTGCATTTGTGGCAACCAATTCTGTACATACTGCTTCTGTTTTAGCACGTTTGCACTAGAAACAGTCGAGATGCAAAGCAGCCGTAAGTGATTTATCACCGTAATTGGATGTATGTTCGCTAACACTGGTGTTAATGATTCAACGAATTTCTGTGTACTCTCCAAAACTAAAGGCGTCAACATTATATCGATTTCGCCTCGCAACTTAACGAATAACCCACTTTTACTATCACTCGTGGTAGTGACAGTCGACGCGGTGCTTTTTTCTGTAGTATTCTCCTGACTGTCCTGCACTGTCTGCTGGATATCCCACCAGCCTTGTGGATAAGGATGAGCTTTTACTTGAGAATTGAAATGCGGAGGCAGATTGGAGTAAGGTCCCTGCTGATTCTGGATATTATTATCTTTCTTCGATACCAGTCTTAATACGTTGACCTTACCAAGCGGCTCGAAACAAGGCAGATATTTTTGCCCAACGTATACTAAAGTGCCATCATCGGCTCTTTTGAAAAGTGGCAAAGTAAATACGTCACTACCACTTGGTAGAGAACAGGATGACCAGTTTGGACACTTATATTGAGGTAAGTTGTGCATATAGCTAGCCATTAGGAGTGGTGAGTCCACTATAGGCTTATTAGTCTGCATGTGAAGATTGACTAACGTCATGTCTTCTTGCGAAGAGATCGCTGATATAAATGACGTCGACGAAACGGAACCACTCTCTGAATCAGGTTGGACTCCTGTACTTAAGTTGCTGATCGTATCTGGTATATCAATAGGTTCGGATTTAGGAACAGAATTGTTCCATTTTTCGTTGGATATATCGTTTATTCCAAAAGAACTTTTATCTTTAGGGTTGCTATGGCGACTGCCAAAGGAATGTTTTAAACTTGAAGATCGACTAGGGAACATATCCTCATCGGCCGAGAAGAAAGCTTCAGAATGATTTTCACTGGTGATAGACATAGTTCTTTGCACTTCCTGGGAAAGAGTGTCTTCGGGAGGAACTTGTGAGTTCAGAGAATAGTGAGATTCAGATACGGCTACACTCCTAGCAGGCACTTTTGGTACCACAAACGTTTCGCCTTCTGTTGGAGCGGTCTTTTTGACAGTTACGTTAGAATTATCTTTAACGGCACAACTGAGAGCTAGCTTAGAATCAGAAACACTGCTCTCCATTTGAGGTACATTCAGAATACTCTTATTGAGTTTTGAATCACTGTCAATTTTAGAACTGCCCAAAGGCACGGTGGAATCAACTAAGCGAGCATAAGGTACGTCGCTTTTTGTACTAGACACTAATATATTATTACTACCTTTGCTCATGCTGGTATATGAGAATCTTCGTGTGAGGCTACGACGCTCAGCACTTTGTGGAGACTTATTCAGATTTTGTGGCAAAGGAGACGGTATCAATGTAGCCACGTTTGTAGGCTGGAGGCATACATTCAAGCTATTGTAAGGTGGAGTATGAAACACGAGTTGTCCAGAATGTAACAAACTCTGTCCGTACCCATATTCTCCTGGCGTTGTCTCTATTATGTTAAATATAGCTATGTTGATCCCTTCGTTAAGGTCATTGGGGTTAGGCTTCAAGAAATTAGGTCCGTTTCTATTGGAACCGAAGAACGCGCAACCTCCAGTGCAGCCACACTGCGAGCTCTTCCCTTCGTTCGGCCACAAGAACCAAAGCCTTTTCGTCTTGTCATCGTGAAGTTTGAGAAACTTCTGCTGTACTAGATGTAAATTTTTCGGTGTTTGAGGTAGAGATGAGGCAGCTTCAATCAACAATGGACCTAAAGCAACCGACCCGACACCAACCCAGTTGTCACTTTCTAGTGGTTTGTTTTGGCTGTTGTTAGTGTTGTTACTACCATTTGAATGGTGATGCGTGTTAGTCTGCATATTTGTCTGAGTATACAGTGCTAATCTTATGTTAGGTAGAAGACCAGTGACGCCCGTACCGAACCCAGAGCCATGTAAATTGCAAAAGCTAAGTCTTGCTGGTGATATCCAAGTCTGAAGCGTAGTATTCGAGTCTGCGATATAAATGTCGATGAGATCAATCGCTACTCGAATCATTTTGTATTTAATCTCATTAGAGGTGGGACACCTATACTTTAATGCAAGATCAGTTTCACTGCACATAACATTGTTTAGGCCGTGGTGGCATTGCCTTACTGAGTTTGTTGGCACGAGTTCGTTTTCACTGTCGCAAATTAACAACAGAAATGTTTCTAAAGACGATATTATTTGGTACAACTGGGGTAAAGTTAGGCGTCCAGTCAACTGGCCAAGCTGAAGTTCCATCATCCAAGCGTATTCAACGGTGTCTTCTTCCACAGTGCGATTTGTATCACTGAAAAAGCCGTTGCCTCTTAGTTGGAAGGAAGAAAGCATCAAATGACCTTGGTACAGCGCGCCAGAATTAGTGGTATTGGAACGTGATAAATTATTCGCAGAAACTAATATTGAGGGACTCAATAAAAGTTGCAGTTTTGTTTCCCTAAAGCTTTTGTCCATTTCGAATCCAAATCGTTCAATCAATACGACCGGGCAAGGTGGTTCACTTTCACTGCAGTTTTTCACTAAGTGTGCTTGAATATCATGAATTATAATCGATACTGTTACGTCCAAGGGCCGATAGCGCCGTGGGTCGAATGGGCTCTTACTAGTGTCTGACGAATCATCAATCGATATCTCAGTATGCTGATTGATACTGCTCTTATCATTTAGCTTTGTGCTGTCACTGGACCAGCAAAATGATTCCATATTTGGGGTCTTTTGCATGTCAGTAAAAGTTTGGTCTTCGCCAAATATATTTTCTAATAAATTCATAAAGCTTGTAATGATGGTGCCGTAAGCCAATAGAATAGAAGGTCCGACTTCAAGTTCGACGCTCACTTTATCTGGTGGTAGAGTTGTTCTATCAAATTTGTTGCCATCCAAGGTCCAGTTGATTTGTGGTTGTTTCCTCATCCGTGGTATTCTCATTGGTGAGAGCAGAATTTCCTCTTTTTCTGGTGTAGTTATGTCAGCTTGAGGTTCAGGGCCCAAAGGAGGAATGGGATGGTAATTGTATCTTACGCTCAGAGCCACTATAGGTACGGACCAGCAGTCGACCCAACCTTGAGACTTAACACATTTTCGCCGCCATTTTGATGCTTTTAGTCTACAGGGAACCAATTTCATGTTTTTATCAATAGATAGAAGAAGCAATCTTGAGGTATTTACTTCAGGCAAGTAAAGACTCATGTCCACCGCTTCGCCTTGTATCCAGATCTTTAGAGGTATAACATCAGGCAGAAAGTCGACAAATGGCAAATCGAATGATACGTCAAGAAGGTCGCCGCAAAATGCAACGTGATTATTCTCCTGGTTAGTCGAACTACAGTCTATCCAGTTGTACTGGTTGCTGACAGTAACCACTTCACATTCTTTGAGTAAGAGAGAAATTTTCCATGTATAAGGTACAAAGTGTAATATATCTGGACGAGCTTTAGTCGACCAGTCGTTTATAAGATCTTGAAAGAAATCTATGTGTGTGTAAACTAGATGTGTTGTTGCTTTACATCCAGTTAAACTTAGCTGCCAACACTGATGATGGTTCCATACAAGAGGATAGTGGCATTTTATAGTATACTCTAATGTTTCACTCTCTGCTAAGCTTCTATATTGAAGACTTGTTGTTGCCTCTAAATGCAGGAGCTGTCCGGTGATTTTTGTCGTGTATCCATCTTGTAAAACAATCCAGGGCAGTGTTACTTCGAGATATGAACCAGCACCAATATTTATATGAACAGCATTTGTTTCTTTGTTTTTTGTAAACAAGATATCGATTGTAGCTTCGTTTAAAGTCGATAGCCTAATATCGAAAGACTGTGTTTGGCGTCTATCGCCAGGTTTAGGCTGTGGGGTAACTTCTAAGTTTTTATAATTCGGTGGGAAGAAAAATCTAAATAAGTGGTCTCTCTGTCTGTCGGCCCAAGGTCCGTAACTAAAATCTGTTCCTTTCCCGCACTTGATATCTACGCCCCATATCGGAGGAGCTGACTCCACGATATCCCCATTTGCTAGTTGCAGCAGAACGGGCTGTTCTGGCACTAAACCAGGTTCATCCATATAGAAGTAAACCTCGATGTAATTAGAGCTCATTACAACAAAACCTTCTCCCATATACCTTGGTGGTTCATCGACCATTGACGTGTAGTTAGGACTGGGTGCTAACATCACTTTACAATTTTCTGCTTTAGCTTTGACAAAATGCATAAGATGATCTAAACTGGACGCTGGAGGTTTTGTACTATACACTAGATGGGATTCTTCCACGCTAATTGAGAATGTTGTTGGGACTAATCTGTTGCCAAAAACAACTCTCCCTGAACAGATATCGATCTTTATTACGGGAATGAGGTCTCGCCACGTCCGTGCCATAGCCGCCTCCGATCTGACTGTATCCTGCGCGCGTCTCCTCTTTTCATTAGCGTCGTTCATAGCTTTGTCGCGATCTGTGCAGTCATCGTCATTCTGTTGCTTGATGACGGGTTCGAGGCCAAATATTTTTTCGAGTTCATTATACAAATCGCACCGATTGTAGAAGTGAAGTTCGAAGCCATTCAGCATGATAGAGAGACGAGTGTCCGAGTGTGATAAGTCTGCAAAAAGTGGATTTTTATTAATATAAACCTTTAAATTATTGGAATATATTATTAGTATTATTAGTTCATCCTACAGGAAAAATATAAAATATAATATATCTATATGACTCACAAACAGTAGTACCGATAAAAATAATGTAATGGTTATTCATTTAAGGAAATAGTATCTATTTTTGCAATAGTAATAATATAATAATGTCCTACAGACCGAATTTCGGTTACGGCGGCTAATCTTAACGGAGACTGGACATCTGCGTACGAGATATTATAGTGCACAAATATGTGCGCAAACACAAGTGCACTCTCTGTTCCCTAGCTCTCATGATCCAATGGGACGGCAATCCCACACGACCAGAGAGAGATCAGGCGTAGTACCAACAGCTTTACGTACTTTCCGAGGCACGGGGATGTCTAACACCGCCAACTGCCTAACTCCGGGCTGGTATTGAAATTTCTTACCAGAGAAACCCAATACCTTTTTGTTGGCCCAATCCGAGATCCGAACCCGCGGCCTCATGCACAGCACTTGCATTATTATACATAATTTACTTGCTTATCAATATAAAATTGACCTGGTACTTTCAGTACCTAGATAAAAAAAAATAGTGCACAACAGCTTTAAATAATTATATGATCAATGTATAATTTTCTTGTAACAGTGATACTAAAACAATGTTTTAAAATAATAATATTAATTTAGAGAATTCTACTTTTAATCTGATTAAGATATTGTAATCAATGCTAATTTTAAGAAGCCAATGTAATGCTTACTTGTATGTGATAAGTCTTAGACAATAAGGTCACACTTAATGTAAGTTATGTAGTTCTTAGCATGTTATATAAATATGTCTTGAGTTCTAATATTGAACCCGATATTGTTCAAATCTGGTAAGTAATCTTATATAACCAAAATTACTTTTAGTTATATAATATTGCTGTTATTATTTATTTAATATCCTTATGAATTTTTATTTGTGTTTGTATGTACAGAAACTATGTAGTTATTTCATGTACATTCATTTCATGACATTGAGACAACACAAGAATAATTATTGTAAGTCTTATTGTGTAACTTGACTAACCTTCAGAAACATCTTTAGGCACGTAGGACCGCCACCATCTGAATATCAAATACCCATCCTGTATTCGAAGGGTGTAGTCATAGTTGATGTAGACTATGTCCCGGAACATTATTTTACCAGAGAGGGCATTTAGTGTGAAGGAACCTGTAAAATCAAAGAGCATAGATTTATTTTATTGTTTTAAGATGTTTCAACTGTCTGTGGATAACACATATCTTTTTACTGTGCAGCAACTGAACAGAACACAAAAATGGAAATAAAACCATCATAGATGAGCCAACTAGCTGGCTTTATAAAAAGGACATCAAAGGTCAAAGAGTGCACTACTAATAATAAATACTGAACAATAAATAAAATTAATTTCAATGAATAAATAAAATTTTAATTTTAATTGATTTAAGACAGCACTAAAAAGGATAAACTGATTTATAAGCTTATTATTTAGTAATTTATTGTAGAAAACAATGGCATTGAACTGTTCCTACACCAAGGTTATTTCTCAATAATATATTATAAGCTACCCCGCTAAATGATTATAAGGACACTTTGAGGACATAATTACGATGAACTTTAATGATGTTTGCAATTTGCTGTATTTGTATTTGCTGTACTTCAGTTTAGTTGTCCTTTTATAAAGAATATTATGTGAATGTGATTGTTACTACCTACACTATGACTATTATGACCTATTGATTCTATTTCACAGTTTAGTAATTTGTTGCAATTTAAATGTGGCCATGACTTTCTTGCTTGTCTTCTGATCTGACCTCTAATGAAATGGGTAAATATTAAATAAAATGTCACCAAGAGGGTGATATTTTATTTAATATTCATTATCTCATCATTATTATCATTCTGAATATTAATTATCTAAAAAGATTGAGCATGCAAAAGAATGGTTAAGTCAAGGTAATAGCTTAACCTCTTGTATGCCCGAATACCAGACATAATAGAAAAAGCATTGTGTCTCGCGTAGATCCACGTTCCGGCATACCACAGGTTAAACAATCCATTATCCATGCAATCAAATAAATTTTCATTTTTTAAGGAAATACATTTATAGTTTTATCTTTGTGTCACATCAAGGTAGACTAGTAGAGAATGTATCTCATTATGTACATATTCATACAAAATATATGCAACACACAATTTGTATTATACAGTAAATATATCAGCATCATATAAGATTACTTTTATAATAAGAATTGTGGTGTATTTAATTTTATACAAAATAATTGATAAGAATATGTAAATCAATTGTATAATTTTAATTCTGGTACTGTTATAATACAAAATACAATTAATTTAATACAAACATTTTGAACAAATGTAATGTATGTAGGTTGATATAAATAGGATCTGCCAGTAAAGTACTACTTGTGTAAAATATGATGTTTATTTATATAAATAAGTATGTATAGTGGTTTGCCTAGAACCCCTAACTGAAATTAATTTTAATATAATTATTTTTAATAAAATACTTTTCCATTATTGTATTTTACTAGTTTAGTATTTTTCCTATTTTCACATTCATTGTGTTGTATTGTTGGTATAATCTAGCGGTCAGTATTTTAAAGAGCCATAAAATAATTCATACACTAAAATCCTGTACATATAAAATATGTGATAAATATCCATGCCCTTGACCTAATATTTCATGTGGAAAGTAAATAAACCGGAAATGAAATCTTTATTGAAATATGATAACAGCAGGAGAGTGATAATAACTACTAAGAATAAAACATAACAATCTAAGACGAGACTTGTGGTACAAAGGGCAATAGGCATATTTTTATTTATATTTGAGCACATTTTGTTGCCAAAAGATATATTGTGGTGTGGTTGTGTAAGAAACAAGGCTGCAGAATACATACTTTAAACAATTTATTATAAAACAGTTTCTTGTCAAATAGACATTCTGTTTCTCTTTCCTTCCTATGGATATATTATATAAAAATATACATATATTTACCAAATAGTAAGGCAGAGGTTTGTTAAAGACTAACTTCTTTTCTCTCAGCCTTTATTATTCCCAAGTCACTTGGGGTCAGCTTTTCTGGTCTAACGGGATTTGACTGGATATCAGTTTTTACATGGAGCGGCTGCCACCTGACCTCCGCAACCTGAAGGCTAACGATCCCCTAAGGCTAGACCAGTGTCAGGATATTAGAGGGTACTGACTTTCCCAATAACGACTGACATAGATGTTTATGGCAGCCGGGACCAACAGCTTAATGTGCTCTCCGAGGCACGGAGCAGGCGATAATTGTCAATCAATACGCACATAATTTCGAAAAGTCATATAACTTCCGAAAGTCAGTGGTGCGCGACGTGGGTTCGAACCCGAGACCCTCTGCATTGCAGTCTCCCCACTGAGCTATCGCTGCTCTTTTAGACTAACAAACTATATTAATAAAAGAAAATCCATCCATACTAGTTTTCTTATAACTTTCTATGAAACAACAGTTAGTACTGCATTATTTATTGGTATTTGTATTTCTTATCTCTCATTGTTGCTGATAACAATGTTTCAGTACACTCACCCTCAAACACACAGTAACTTAGAATGTTTTTATCAATAAGATTATCATTTTTGAGATATTGGAATGCTAAAAACTGAGCTAGTCACTTGAAATAGACCAAAGAGTACATTGCTTCAATTTCAATACAAAATACAAATGATTCTTATTATTACCTATACTCTATTTGGTTAGGTACTTAACTAATGGTAAACAATCTTGATGTGACTTTTTACACAAACACATATTAAACAAATAAACTACTTCTTCTTTTTCGTGTAGTTAGTGGCCAACCTGTTGTCAAGAGTTGTTCAAGCCACCCGTAGGCCTCTGACATGGCTTAACGACTGCTGTCAATTTGACAAAACCAGGACCAACTTTTTACGTGCCCTCCAAAGCTCAGAAACGCTCAGATGAAACACCACTAAGCGGTCACCCATCTATAGACTGATCGCACCCAACGTTGCTTAATCTCACTAATCGTTTACTGATCAGTGAGTGCAACTGGCTATGAGCGCCTCAAACTACTGTTTAAACTAATGGTTCAATTGATTTAGTAATTGTTATTGTTGTATTTACAGTGATCTTTAGCAGCATTTTATTTTAAACTGAGTTTTCAGATAAAAAGACACATCAAGATTGTTTACCTTTAGTTAAGTACCTAACCAAATGGAGTATAGTTACAAGAGTATATATGCAAGTGACCTTAAGAAAATGCCCAACCAAGTTATTGAGTGTGAGTGTTCTTGAACATGACCAAAGAAATATATATTCATAAATAATAAATGGGTCACTAACCAATTTTAAAATTGTCGTCTTGGAAATAGAACTTGTTGATCAGTCTGGTCAGTATGTAGCCCAGCACACGACTGTTGTAATATGTTATATAAACGATCCACAGTATCGCCGATATTAGGGACACTAGGAGGAGGGCCAAGTTCCTGTCCATTGTTATTTCTGCGAAGTCTATCGACGACGAATTCCATCTTTGCGCCACTGGATCATCCAAAGTCCCAGTGAAATTCTCCCTAAACACAATAATAACACAATACAGCACTTAAACAACAATAGAACCTTACCACTGAACTCTAAATACGAAAATAAACACCAGTTAATTACTGCGCTACGCAGAACGCTATTACTTACATGATGACGGTTTTAATTACTACACTGACACTTCTCACATTTTATACAACTAAATTGCTTTAAAAAATCACACACTATACACATTTCTTGTAGTATTTTCTTCTTTTTCTTATCAAATTCATAAATCACTGCCCATCCGTGGTTTAGAACTTTGACAGATACAATAAGTAATAACGTTCCGTTTCATCATAACGTTACAGTTGTAATCTATATAGTAATGAAAAACGATGCCACAATGGGAATGTTCAAAAATATTTATTATAAATATTTATACAATATTGCATACCATAAATTTTTATTAAGGACCCTATGTACAATAATATAGATTTCTTCCGCAGTAGGAGGTCTACTTCAGAAGCTCATAGCTAGCGCGTTTTTCCAGTTAGAATTATGTTTTGTTTTTTTTATTGAAAGCTAACATGATAGAAAATAATAATATGCTATAAATTTACATACTTATGAAGGCAAAAATTTTAGTAATTCTAAATTATTTAAAAAAAACAGTTCAAAAAGATGCATTTTTCTTACAAAAACTTATTTTAGACATGGTAGCTACTCTTTAGCGTGTTATTTGTTATTTTATAGTATTTGCAAGGTACTAGTCATAATTTTTTTTTTCAAGTAAATAGGCCCACTTCTTCGGCAGAAATCGATATTTTTGTACACAGGGTCCTTAATAAAAAATTAAAATCTTAAAACACGTAACAAACCTGCAACATATTTAAAAATTTTTTTTGTAGATTTTTTGTTGATTATTCATGGTCTAGTTTCATCCCCTTTCGGGATTGCACTTTATCCAGGGACACATTGTATTTGTGATGACACAATTTTAATATAAAAAAGATTGAATATAATTTTGCAGGCCGTGTATCAAATATCAATTAGCAACATTTATAAAATATAAATACCCATAAGTAGTTGCTAAGCGACCAGTAAAATAAAAAAAACTTTATTTGCTGTAAAAATAATAAAATATTATTTCCTTTATGAATACGTCAAATACTCATTATTTTACGTAATAATAGACACAAATAAAGGTATATAAATTATGATTCAAACTGAAACAGATCTTCATGATGAAATTCATCAAACTAAGGATGAAGTTGAAGAACATCCGCCTTTATATAGTCCTAAAGTCAGGTAAGGTGCCTAATATTTACTTTATTTTTATTTAAATCTTTGATAGCAACTGAACGAAATGGTGTCCGGAATTTTTTAGATAATGGGTGTAGGTATCTACGTTAGTTTTTACATATTGCACCAATTATCTCACCATTGTAATGTTAATGTTTAATGTTTTTATTTAAAACTGCTGTAATGAGGTTTCATTTGATCTGATAAATTGCTGTGCTGATATAGACGTAAAATAAAACTAAGCGTGGCTGAGTAATTCACACATCTTTCTGTAAGAGATTTTACAAGAATTTTGATTAGAATTACAACCCTACCTATAACAATGCCTCTTGCGCCAAACCTCTTTAGCCATCTAAACTTTACCCCAAAAATAGTTAAGTATCTAAATGATTACTATAAGTAATTTGGAGATACCTCTTAGGTACAGTTAAGGACGCTTATTACTTTCGTTTGTAGTTAATTCCTTCAAATATAAACCGTTTACACTAGAGGCGTTTTTAGAAAGTCTATATAACGTTATTGTATAAACGTCATAATTTATTTCCAATATTATACAATATAGATTCATGTTGCACGAGTAAAATGGAACATTTTTAGGACCTACTTGTTTGATCTCGCAGTAGATGAAATGACTCACCATTTAAAAGTAATGAAAAAACTTAATTACATGACATCTAGTTATTCTAATTAGGTTGTCACATTTTAATAATATCGATTATAATTTTATGCTTTTAAAAAGCGGTTTCTAAGAATATAACATGAATATTTGATAACAATCGTACTCAATTCATAAGCAAAATTCAAGTGCCCTTCGTGGTACTTTACCTCTTAATTTCCACTTGACACATTTTTGCTACAGCCTGAATAAAGCCTAAAGATTAGTTTGGAAAATATGGTCGGTGTTGATGCGCCTGAGCAAAATCACATAGCAGTAATCCGTCTAATAGATTATTATTATTATTTGTTTCAATTTGTAATGTTTTTAACGTACTGACCTTTTTTTTATGTTGGGCACTTGCTGTACTGAACTCGTGTAGTTAACACTGAATTAAAATTTGTCTTTTATACTGAGTAGTACAGTTATTCTTTCAGCAAACCCCTTATGCTCCTATATAGTCGGGAAGGACCAAACGCAGACCAAGATCTTTTATTTAATACAACGAAAGTATTCACACGACGACTCTTCAAATGTATCTGCAACATTTAAGCAATAAAAGCGTTGCATCTACCGTATAAGTTAAAAGAAGTAGTCTTATTTTGAGCAGTGACGCATATACATTTCTTGTCTGTAATATGGAAAGCATTAGGTAATTAATATTAACTACATTAATATAACTGCACTGCACTGCGCAGTGATTGTAGAGGTTTCTCTACTATCAATGTGTCGAGTGTTACAGGTTTCAAATTTAGGTATCCATTGTGTCAATGTTTTAATACATCTCTGCAATACAGGGATAAACCCTAATGATAAAGATGTTGTTTTTTTTAAAAACTATTATATAATTAACTTTGTTTTAATACTACAGATGGGTAATCCCCCAGAGGCTGGATTTCATGACTTTTGTGGGCAAATACGTGCTTGCTGTAGTCCACGATATCTATATAGTATGCCTCAACATCAAGACTAAAACAGAACATATTTACGTGGCGAACGACCGAGAGAGAAAGGGCGATGGGGTTGACGTTATATGTGGTAAGTGGCCTATTCTTACAACCTTATAATGAAAGATGCGAAACGAATAGCTAAATACTACGGAACGTCTGAAATACCAACGGTATCTATCAGAAGCGCGCTGTGTAGGTACTTACTCTGCTAAAAGTATCTATCACTACGCTACAAACGCAAGGAAACTAACATTAGATACATTTCTCGCATAATTGCTCCTTCGGAACAACTATTTATGGATCACACAAATATTTGCCTGGGTGTTCTTTGTGTCCTAAGAAGTAAAAAGAGGTGAAGGGATTTCGTTCAAATTGTAGTAGCTCGGCTAAGTCCGCTAAGATCACTCTTCAGGTCGGTTACTGCTTACCATGAAGCGGTCGTATGGTTGTTTGTTCGATGTATTTTAAAAAATGTATTGTATGCTGCTCACCGCTAGAACATAATAATATATCATATATAATATACCAATTTTTAAATAATGATAAACAATGTTAGTTCGTAGCTCTAATGTAATTTTTTTTTAAACAATTCTTCCGCCCTAGGAATAATTATAATAATTAATAAATTTTTTCGCTTGCCGGCTTTACAAACATTCAAACAACGGACACAAAGAACACTCAGACTCGGAAGAAGCTATTTGTGGATCACACAAAGTCTTGTCCCCTGTGGGATTCGTGCCCACAATACCCGGCGCAGTGGTATTGGCGAGGCGACCACTTAAGCCACTGCGCCGTCTATGCAGTTGCAGTGCAGTGTCCAATAATTTGAACTTCAATTATTGGACAGACTAATACTAAGCGAGATATTCATATATTATGTATATAGTTATATGCGGAGCTGACTGCTGCTCACGGGACTAGACCTTGGGGAAAAGGAAAAATTGGTTGCTATCTTGTAGGCTAGATGACAAAAAAAGTTTGATACACAGCCGCAATAGCCATTCCAGGTTTTAGCAAAAGACCTGCTGTTTTACTTCATACTAGTAAGGAATTAAACACACGTTAATGATACAGACTTATATTAGAACGTTTATTTCAGGACACAGATCTTATCTATTTGCATTTGCCGAAAAAGTAAAAAATGCCAGAATATTTGTTGTGAAGTATCCATCTTTCACAGTTCTGTCTGAATTTAGAGGTAAGTAACTAACTAATTTAGTAAGGTATATGACCTACAAGTTTCGTCAATGAACGGGCTATTTAACGCTATAGAATTTAAAAAAAGACTTTATTTTGAATATTAGTGTTTGAAACATATAAACGCTTTAGTTTTATAATATTAGCATCTCTGTTAAGAAATGTCAACAAGGTTGATGATAGAAATAGTTATTATCGTGGATCACACAATTTTTTGTCACGTAATGTGATTGAACCCACTACACGTCGGCGCAGTGGCAGCACAGTGACAAGGCGATTACCAAACGTCCAGTTATGTGTACTAAGGTGTTAAATACTATAAAATTAAGAACTTACTCCATTCGATATCCAGATACAAATCGAGGCACTGTTTATATAGTTATACTTACATACATACTTATAAAGTATACTTTATACCTTACTAGATTTTCTGTAGGAGGTAGATTGTGTTTCTGATCCAGCTCGAAGGACCATAAATGTTGGTGTCCTTCGAGCTGGATCAGAACATTGATTAATAAATGCTAAGAGTACAAGTCTGCTGGTTGGTATGGAAAATATTTACGGGATTGAACTGTTAGAGATCAGTTAGAGTGGATTTGATAGAGAGTTTTAGTTGTACAAGAGAAATTGTTATAAATGTGTGTCTTATAAAATGCAAGGTAAGGTAAGGCACTCAAATCCGAGGGATTCTAAAAATGGCACGCCGATGTATTAAAAAGAACGGGTTTTCCTAAGCAATTTATAAGTTATTTTGTGTGCATGATATTATATCTGTTCATTTTTATATGAGCAAAAGAGCGCTTTTGTGTGTGAAGGTACGTTTTGAAATAATCGGTCAGTTCGACGCTAGCAGGCACTCGAACACGCGTTTCATACATTTCGGACCTTATGCATGTGAGTACATACATTTGCTAAATAGTGTTTTATATGATATTTTTATACCGTGTGAATTTTTGTTTAGGTCGAAATACAGGACACGTTATATTTTTATCGAAAATACTCAACATTTGAGCATAATCTTCACAAAATGAGGAGCAAATAAGTTTTTAAAATACCACCACTTAGGTGGTTCCTAAATGTCGATGTATACTTACCACGGAATTGCAATTTCATAGACGTTATCTTTTTTATTTATTTTGATGGTATTTCTATAATTACGTACTTAATTCCTTAAATAATACATAAATATAAAAATGTATTTCCGAGGTACACCGTGGGGTCGCAGCGTCTTTCCAATCTATACAAGGCCAAAACGCAGCCATAGGAAACTGGTCGCGTATACAAGGTTGCTATGATCCATGGACATTAATATGGACAGAGTATTCCATATGGGCTCAGTGTTAATTCGAAACGGTTAAAAACTCGATAAAGATAAAAATACAAAAACCACTTTTTCAAACAAATCAAATCAATTTAATACGCTTTAACGTATTATCAGCCGGCGGCCATAAGCCAGGTACGTAGCTGGTAACCGTTAGGGTTATAGAACAGCCGGCAGGCATAAGCCAGGTCCGTAGCTGGGGTTATATTAAAAACGTAGACTGATTCAACTGAGAATATATTTACAATGTTTAACCCTTCTTATATCCCATTTATTGTTCATGCAAGTAACGCTAGCACTAATGTGTACAATAAACGTTTACATCAATCAGCGACAAGTAAATAACAATATACAATTTTACGAGGAATTCTTGAGCGTGTATGCGTGTATGCGTGCGGCGCGATGACTATAAATACTTACTGCCACGTATAAAATCAGAAATCAACTTCGCGTGTCGCTTAAGCTCGGCGTGTACAAGCTGTTGGCACGCTGGTCGCCCGCGGGGATTCACCCGTGCGGGCTGGACCTCGCTAGCTGCGCTACCCACCGGCTCTGTCGACCCGGACTGACCAACGGGCCCGCACGGGCCCACCCCAGTGACCCGCCTGTATTAGCAGGTGGCGACGACCACCACCAAGACAGGCCCACAGCCTGGTTTGGTTACCCCGAGACCCCGTAGGGGTCTACGAGAAGAACCCTTGATGGCGCGTCGCTTAGTCTGTAGATTGGTTTCGTCGCGGCTAGACGAATGATGCTCCGTTCGATTCCAGGTTCCTCATAAACTTATAAATGTTGCTTGTGCGTATATACATACGCCACATCACTCCCGCCTAAGCGAAGCGTACGTTTTGTTTCACCGCGCGTCCGGATCTGGTGACGTAGGAATTTCGCGGTGAAGGTGATGAAGCTGTCCGCATTGGTGTGGGTCATGAGTCCGGGGCTAGCGTGTTTGTTAATGTTGTGTTTTCTGGCGAGTCTTCCTCGTTGAGTAGATGAGCTGGCTTCAATCTGTCGATTGAAATTACTGCGGTGCGCAGCGGAAGTTGCAGTGTAAAATGCTTGCCGTCGGAGCTGCATTGAAGTACTTGATATGGTCCGTCGTATGATGGTACGAGAGGTCTGCGCACGGTATCGTTGCGCACAAACACATGTGTACATGTCCCGAGGTCTTTGTATATGAATGTGTATGACCTTGACGCTCGCCTTGTTGATGTTGATAATAACGACATTGTTTCAGTCAGCTGACGGACAAATTCCGCATCTTCAATGTTCGGTTTGGTAGGTGCGAAGAAATCAGATGGGACGCGTAACGTTGATCCGTATGTCATCAGAACCGGGCTGACGGGTGAGTCTTCACGTAGGGCGGTGCGAATTCCTAGTAATATTGGAGGTAATTCATTGATCCATCTGTTATCGGTTGCTCTTGCCATCAGTGCCGCTTTCAGAGATCGATGCCATCGTTCAATTTTCCCATTAGCTTGCTTGCGGGTGAAATGCAGTAGTATGTATTCGAGTGACGCCTATTTTCTTCATTAGAGCTTAAAATAAAGACGATTCGAACTGTTTCCCTTGGTCTGTAGTAAGTTGCAGGGGACATCCAAACCGCGATATCCATCCCTCGTACACGGTCTTCGCGATGACGTCACGAGTAGGTATTACCTCTGGCCAATTCTTGCAGCGGTCAATCATAGGAACTAAGTATCTGTAGTAGCAGGAGCGGCCCAACTATGTCCACGTGCAGGTGTTCAAAACGGGATGATTGTTGAAATTCGCCGAGCGGGCTAATGACATGTCGATGAACTTTCACTCGTTGACAGCTGATGCACGCTTTGGCCCATCTACCTGTATCTTTGTTTATAGATGGCCAGAAAAACTTTGTTGTCATTATTTTTCTTATGTGTACTGGCACTGTATATTTATTTATTTATTGTGGAAGACTTACAGCTAATATAACAATGTGGCTATAGATGTAGTAATTTGACAGCCAATTACAAGTCTTCACTTCTAGTTATCATAGTAAAAAAAATATAATAGTATGTGAACAACATGCACATTTTACACATGTAATCACTTTATACAATATACATAATTATGTGAAGTTAATACAAAATTTAGCTATAGATAAAACAATTGAAATTTTCTGAGTACTGACTATTAGCTTATTATTATTACCCTGGTGACCTGTAACACAGGTATCCTGATACCTATCGCAGGTACCAGCCTCGCACAAAATTCAATGTGTACCTTGTTACCAGTTCCATGTACCTCCTATGTGTAATTTTGTGATTTTGTGGTTAGATATAAATGAATTATTATTATTATTATTATTAGCTATCCGTAAAGAATTCAAGGCTTAAGCATCTTTTTGCCTGGATAGGATTGGTAGTAAAGACATCAAAGTCAAATCTCTTACAGAGTTTATTAAAGTTACGACTCGCTCGCACAATATACGTGTTTTGTCTGTAAGTGGTGGAGGCGGATGGTATGCTTATCGATGGATTAAACCTTGTCACCTTACGAGGGACATTAAAGGAAAGTTTGGCGATAAGATCTGAGCATTCAATTTCATTATTTGTGATTTTTAAAAATAATAGGCAGTCTGCAATCTTGCTGCTTTTTACTAAAGGTAAAATATGAAATTTTCTACATAGACTGAGATAGTTATTTGAATGATAGTGTATCTTTTGATGGTAACATAAATATTTGACGAACCGTTTCTGTATCATCTTAATGCGATCGATGTATTTATAGTAACCAGGGTAGCAGTTTAATTTCAATGAGTAATCAGGGTTCCACACTTGCGACGCATACTCAAGAATACTACGGACAAAGGTGCAGTATAGAATTTTGAGCGTCTTGGCCTCAGCAAAACACTTTGACAGCCTCATCACAAAACCTAGAGATTTGGAAGCTTTTTTTATAAGCGAATCTATATGTTCGTCAAACAATAGTTTGGAGTCATGGTACACGCCTAGATCTCGCACAGTGGTAGCATACGTACCGATGTAGATCGGTATAATGATTGGCCACCTAGTGTGTAACTTGCAGTCAAAGTGAAACGCTTACTAGTGTACGTTATAACTGAGCATTTGCTAGGGATTATGGAAATATGGATTATGAAAAAAAAAATGGGAATAGGAATATTATAGAACAAGCTAGTTAGTTAGGTCACTACGAAGTATACGCGAGTATTTGCGTACTAGTTTTGTATAGATTGGAAAACCTTAGTAAAAAAGTGGTTTCCAATCTGGAATCTGTTTCCGTTCTGGCCTTGTACTGAAAGGAATGACGCAGAGTCGCATTTACTAATTATATTAGGTCAAATATTGTCTGTTCAGGTACTTTCTTGATTCGTTGTAGGAAAAACTAAGTATAGAAATTTAAGTTATTAAATTATATAATGATTCTGAGAATAATATTTGACAAATATCGCAATAAAAGATACATTTATTTATATATACTATTAGAAAACCTACTTTTTATAACTCGGAATAAGAAAACTTGATCTAGTTTTATAAAACGCTATTCCGATGTATTTAAGTCGGAATAAGGTTGTTCGAGGGTCTAACTTCGTGGTATTTGAAACACGTTTTATACAGAGTGGTCATTATATTACACGGTTTGCTTTGCAAGGTTTTATGGTTTTAGTAACTCACTTGCGCATGTACTGAAGATGTATCACAGCTTTGTTGTTCCAGGTGTCTAAATGTTCCTTCATCTCGACCAAGCTCACGGCAGTCAAGCAGTGAACAGCAAGCGCTGGATATTCTCAAACCTTTTTATAATCCTAACCTAAGAATACGAATTATACTATAGTAGTTGAAAGCACCCCTTCTAATAAGAATCCAAATTTTCCAACCCCATTTGAAACAGCGTTTTATTTTCCGAAATCGCCAAACAAAAACACAACTAGACAAACTAAAAAAATAACCCTATCGGTTGTAGTAGCTGACGAATTTATAGATATTAACGTAGAGTTGCTAAAGAAAAGAAAGAAAAAAGAGAGGGAATTCTGAAAAGAAGAGAAGAGAGATTAAAGAAAAGTAAACTTCAAAACCACACAACGACTACAGAGAAGAAAAAAAGGAAAATAACGTACAACAACCTAGATTTACATTAAAGAAACCATCAATCCTGAAAAATATTTAATATCAAGAAATTGAGATAAATTTTGATGATGACCATATACAAATAGCCTTGCCACATCGAAGAAATTATCCAACTTACATATTGAACTCTCCAACGATGATGAAGACGTTACGATGACCATAAGAAATAAAAAAGCTTCCAGTGTTAAGAAAACCTTCACCGAATTGTTCGGTGAATCTACATCGGACGATTCGACATATTTATTCGACGCTCTCCATGGGATAAAGTGATAAATCGTTATTAATTGTATTCTTTTTTTTTGTTCAGATTTATTGATTTCTAGTTATTTAATTGCTTTATTTAACCTAATGATAGCTATTGTTACGCTACATAGTTCCTGAATATTGTGATCTCTTAATAAATAATAATAATTATTTTTGATATGAATATTAAAAGAATTGTTATACTTTATACTACTTAATAATAATAATCTATTGTATCATACTGTTATTCTAAAATAAAAAAAGTACTTTTGATTTTATACAAAATTAGTAATCGGTTACTAATATAGACTTTTTAAATTTGAAAATTTAACATTGATTGCTCTGTTTTCAGTGACTGAATTAGTGTCATAATGAGAATCTCATATTGTGATAATACTGTTAGTGTTTTTATTATGTTAATTTTGATTATTATTTTTTACTAAGTCGATATGCAAGTACTTATTAGTTAACAAAAAAAGACTAGACTAAATAAAACTTGATAATACTTAATAATGTCATAACATGTTTATATCTATTTATTTAATTGTATGCTTAAAAAATGTCCTTAGCGAGATTAATTAACTTTATTTTATTTTTCATCTGTATTTAATATACCTTATTTTATTTGCTATATAAGTATTTACTTACATACTATGATGCCATTTATTAATGGTGTAAGACAGGCACTAAGACTGATTAAAATCCAAAGAGAATAAATAGATTTGATTTTTGAACATTATGTATCGTTCTCTCCACCTCCTTTCCTCTACATTTTGTACAGTCAGAATTAGGAACCAAATGCATCGGAATGGAGATTTTAAATCGGAATAAGGTGTCTCGGACTTTTGCATATTTTTACGTAATTTTACATTTTAACTAAATATTATAGGTAAACAGTAAGTATTTAAAAAAAATTAGATAACTAACACTTCTGATAAAAATAGCCAATTCCACAGAAAGGTACAATATATCCTCAATTTTTATTGTACTTTTGAGTTTTGGTGAACATAACGCGTAATTGGGTGCCTTTACCTTATAATGTTTTAACGCGGGTCAACTTACGCTACGTCATAGGAACGCGCGTGGTATGTAGGTATGGTGCAACTTGCTCGTACAGTCAATAAATAGCTAGCCCTTAAGAACAGCCTTTTTCCGGGATGAAAGGTATCCTATGTCCTTTTCTGTACCCCTGACATCGCATATGCTAAATTGCATGATGATCGGTCAAGTAGTTAAGGTGTGCAAGCGTAACAAAAACTAACAAACAAACTTACATTCGCACTTATAACTCACATTTGCAGACTACGACGTAAACAGGTACAAGGGTCTATGCATGATGGAGTGCGACCTAATCGCCGGCTTCACTGGATTCCCCAACTATTTGTGCACCATATGGAACTGGCGCACTAAGCAACGACTTGTGACCGTGGAGACTGGTGTCATACGGCGACGACAAATCTACATGTAAGATGTAAACAGAGAATCTAAGTTGAAGTCAGACAAATTAAGCAGTCATAACTACACTAGTTTTGAGTGTGACATGTATTTGTCTATATAGAAGAATGTCGTGAATAAAGAATTTAATAGTCTCGAACGAAAAGTGTCAGCATCAAATTTTATCGACTTTTCATTTGTTCATAATTTGCTATGTATTGTATATTGGTGAATTGATTGATCAGAAGATTCTGAAAAGTAAAATATAACTGTAATAATTTTGAAATATAATATGGATATACGTGTCCACCCACTAAAGCAAACTACATTAATCAGCTAATCTCGGACTTAAGACTTATGATGAGTCCAGGCGCGATATTAAGCAGCTATTAAAATAGATGAAAGCAATTTTACATTTATGATACCTATGATATTATACCCATTGATTTAATATTTCCATAAAAGAAAAATAATGCTGCGCTTTACGGTTTTATATAGCATCCTATTGATAATTATCACAATACCTATACCTATTTATAGATACTGTTAATATTTGGTTTAGGGCTAGCCGCATGCATATGACTGTCTGTGAGTGCTGGGGCGAAGGCCTGATCGTGTGGGAGGTGGGCCAGTGTTTTAAGAAGTGTTTTCTACTGCGTCGCGCTAAAGAAGAAGTCACCGGTTGGGAGATTTCGGAACCTCCCCTCGTGGATATATGCTGGACACACGAAGGCAATCTTTACGCTATTGATCCTAGGGGTATTCTGTATAGCGTAAGTATATTTACTTATGTGAGGTAAATGTAATGCACATATCGTGAGTTGACTACATCCTTTTATCTAGGCTGCACATATTTCTATTCCAATGTGTGCCGAGCATACAGCTGAGCAGCATGAGCCGAGCAGCATTTTGAGCCTCAAATTTAAATCTAGGACTCGTTTGTCCGAACGGTCATTCGACAGATATGACTAATCTTTTGCCACATTAACTTTTTTATTTTTAAAGCTCTATTATCTCTTATTCGACTAAACGACAATCACCATGAACTTTGATTGCACGGATGGCGTAGTGCCTCGCCAGTCTGCTACTACGCCGCATGTTGTGGGTTCAAATCCCACACGGGACAAAAAATTGTGTGATCCACAAATGGCTGTTACAAGTCTGAATGTTCTTTGTGTCCGTTGTTTGAATGTTTGTAACGCCCTCGCGATACAGAATTTATACCAAGTGCGGATGTTGTCCTTAAACAAAAGCTTTACTTGTACAGTTTATCTTTTAATGAAACACCTCATATAGCGCGTTCTATAAATTATTATACAACCAACTGATTGGTTTTCAAGCGGCTCTCCGTTACTTCCTTTAAAAAAACACTGCACACGTTTATACTTTCTTCAATTTAGGTTAATATCTTACCTTCTGCAACATAACAGCTTTATATATTCTTATTTTACGATACAGGTTGCATCCGATGGCATTGCTATGGTCACCAAGGTGGAATGGAGCCCACCGTCTGATATAGTTAACACCAACAAACCTTGTATTTGTGCATTTGGTAACGGCATGTTACTTTACGGACCTGATTCATTTATCCGGGTTAGTATTTAGTAATAACAATATCAGCACTGTATATAAACTGTCCCACTGCTGGGCACGGGCCTTTTCTCAGTGTGAGAAGGGTAAGGCCATAATCCATCACGCTGGCCCAGAGCGGGTTGGTAGACTTTACATATTTCGAAAACACGAAGGTCCCCTTGCGATGTTTTCGTTCACCGTTAAAGCAAGCTATAATGAACTAAGTAATACGCACATTACTTTGAAAGTAAGAGGCGCTTTAGGATCGAACCCAAGACCTCTGCGTGGCAGTCCAACAATCCCTACTAGGTTTATGAATTTGTATTGAAATATTAAAAATATGTTTTTTTGATTGAAATGAAAAATTACACTTAATTTATAACTATTATAAATATATATATATATACAAATTTAGATAATTTTGAAATCTTACACACAAGAATCTCTTTTCTTGCGGATTATCAGAATAAGTTACGCACTAAAAACGGCCACGAGTAGGTTGATAAGTATTATTCAGGGCATTCTGTACATAAGTATATTTAACTCAACCACAAATTATTTTACTATTATATGTATCTCGCTTAGGCCCGGTTCCAATGCGTGCCAATTCCATTCGATTGATTCCAATCAAGAAACGAGTCGTTTCACCTACGTTTGTAAAACGACTCGCTGTTTAGATATTGAAACCGGGCCTTGAACTATTTAAATGTTATGTTATGAATCTAACCTGAAGTTTGGTAATACAGTCTTTGAAGAAAAACGAGGACTCAAAATCCTGGTCTGTGGTATGGACCTACCAAGTCGAAGATACGGTGATGCGCCTTATAAGCAACACCACCTGCAACGTGGCTGCTATATGGACCGACAACGGTTACATCTACAGCCTCAAAGGCGAATCCGAGGATAAAATTAAAATCGAATTGTTTACTTATAAAATGAGGTAAACGACAATTTAATGTATAGTACCTACATAGATAGATGCTGAGAGCCGCGGCACATCACTAATAATATCAGGCCTGTATTACACTGTTCCACTGATGGGTATGGACCTCATTTCGGTGTAAGAAGGGTTAGGCCGTGGGCCACCAAGGCCGGCTTATTGCGGATTGGCAGACTTCACATATCATCGAGAACTTTATGGAGAACTCTCAGATATGTAGGTATCCTCACTATGTTTTCCTTCACCGTTATAGCGAGCGATAATTAACTATTTAATACGCATATAACTTCGAAAATTCAAAGATGCGCGCCTTGGGATTGAACTCGAGAACTCTGCGTGGCAATCCAACTGTCTCCGATTAGGATATCGCTGCTATCAGGAGGCACATTACTGCCTCTAACCATATAGAAGGTTATAGCCAATTAATGAATGTGTTGACTTTGTACGGTTTGGACTGAGATCCCAGAGCCGGTAAACCTACATCAAGTTATCACACATGAATTATTTACAGTTAAAGTATACTAAGTAAAAGTCCGATGGTATGGTTACTGATCATGACGGACACTAACCATTTGCGTTAGAGATATTATGGTGCACACGTTCGTGCGTAAGCACAAGTTACTCACTATTCCCTGGCTGTCATAGTCCGATAGAACGGCAATTCACCGAAGAGAGATTAAGCGCTTTTTTAGTGTTAAAATAATAGTTCCTGTAGAAATTAAAAGAAAGCTTCTTTGATAGCAATCAACTTCCTTAATACATTTACAGACATGTTCAAAGAATCCAACTAATTGCACCTGACTATAAGTACCTGGCGGCTATGAATGAAGTCGGTACACTGGCTTTCTATAACGTGGCTACGGCTGAGCTAGTAAGTATCGAAATATTTTGTGATTTGCCGTTCATGCTTTCACGGCACCCGCGAGGATTAAGATTAGTCTGAGTCAAGACGCTATTTTAAATAGCCTATAACGTTAGTTCCTACCAATATCTAAATAAATTTACATCGTTTTTGCATGTTTGTTAACCAATCACGTCTGTAACCGTAGAAAGGCTTTGAAAGAAAGATGATAATGGAGCGTGTCCTGGATTAACACCTAAGATTTTGTATTCCGGTTTAGATTTTCGTGGGATGCACGCAGGTGAAGCCGCAACAGAAGAACAATAACTAGAAGATAAAATGCTAGTGACTTATTGGGTTTCTTTGTAAAAATAAATCGAATTGCAATGAACTGAACCGGTTGAACGATGGCTGGCTACGCAACTCATTTCATAATATAATTATGAAATAATGTGCCACCGTTTTTCATTTTTAAAAAGACACTTTCCGCTCTTGGCTTAATTCTTGTGTCGCGGGGGACTTTATAAATATTTAAACAACGGACACAAAGAACATCCAGACTCGGAATAACCATTTGTGGATAACACAAAGTTTTGTCCGTGTAGGATTTGAATCTACAACACTCGATGCAGTAGCAGTGGCGGGGTGACCGCCTAAACTACTACGCCATCCGTTCCACTATGAGGCACCCAGAAGCTGTACTATTAATAACAGAATTCGGTTCATTTCCTTTTTCAGGTTCATATGCAGTACGTCAACGGTCTCGACATATCGTTCCAGGCTAGTCCTGTCGATCCGTTAACAGTTGTTTTTGGTGAAGTGACAGGCAACTATGGCATGCTGATGCAGTTGTTCGATCCTAAAGAAGGCCTGACGAAAGTAGACAAGATGAGTCTTACGCATCAGATCGTATCCCGCGTTACGTTTTCTCCGACGGGCAGGGAGTTAGTAGCTGGGGCTATGTCTGCAGGACATGTCTTCATTTTTAAGGTAAGAGAATGGGACATAGCTAATACATAGATTCATTAATATGCTTTGGGTTGATTTGATAGTACCTTGTTCGCCGCTTAATGTAATAAAAATACTCTACATACACATATAACATTGTTAAATTTACTCCTCTGTACTTTGTGAGAGAAATAAATAAATAAATTGTCTGAATTGTATGGACTCTTATTTATTAAAACGGCCAACTTATAAAGATATTATTTTATTGAAGCTTTAACAACTAAACGGCATTGGTAGTGATTTTCCTATCAGCTGTGGTTCTTTATTTTCTTGTCAATATATGTAGGTACGTTTAGTAAAATTATAGCTTAAATTTTATGTTTGGTTAGCTTTCAGAAGACTACAAGTTGACTTTGGTGCGGTACACGGAGTTAGGACGAGGGCTTGCTGACTGCCTCCTCATGAAAGTCGGTGAACATATGCGCTGTTTTAGTCTCGTGCTCTTCTCTGATAAATATGCTATAGGTAAGAACTGAAGTTATTAGAAAAGCTATATTCAAACCATGTTTATCAACAATTGCTATTGATGAATTAAGGAAAGAAAAGAGGTCGTGATTATTAGGGGTTAAAGTATGAAATTGCCGATTTGTACTGAAAATTTGAAATTCGGTTTTTCTAAGATGTACCATATTTATTTAATCGAAATATTTACCCTCATTATCTATACATTGCTGCCATCTAAACGGAAATTCATTTATGCCTTTACGATAGATCTCCGGGGATGTAGATTCGAAAAACTGTGTGAAAGGATTTTGTACTGACTCTTGGGAAAAAATTTTTTCACGTAGAAAATTGTCCGTGTCGCGGAGCAAGGTCTGAGTACGGAGGGTGACGTATGGTTTCTAACTGCAGCTCCTGTAGAGTTACGACGGTTTCTCGTGCAGTGTGAGGTCTTATCATGGAGCAATAATGGTGAAGATCGATTCACGAGTCGGGGCTGTTTCACTGCCAGTTTCGCCATCATTGTTCGAAGTTCGACACAGTAAACGTCTGCTGTTATTACTTGACAAGACCTGAGAAAGCTTTAGTGAATAACGCCATGAAGAGACCATCAAACAGTTACCATTACCTTTTTATTGGTAAGCTTTAGGACTTTGTTACGGCGTTTGACCTTGAGTCAGAAATTGCATTTTTCGCTGCCGGTTATCGTAAAAAAAACACTTTTCGTCACATGTCACAATTCGATCAAATATTCCTTCATTTCTGTACCGATTCAACAAGGCAAAACAAGTTTCAACACGCATTTCTTTTTGCAGATCGGGCAAATCATGAGGCACCCATTTCTCATATTTTTTTATCTTATTGATTTAATGCGAATGATCCAATATTGTAGATAGAGTAACGTTAAACCATGCCGCTAATTCCTGGATAGTTTGACTCACTTCACATACACACACGCACACACACACACATTTCAACACTTCCATCTTCTTCAATTCTGCGTTATTCACCTGTGTAGGCGGTCTTCCACGTGGTTCGTTCTTTAAGTCGAAGATTCCATTACGAAAGCGTTTAAACCAAAAACGCACGGTGCGTTTATTAGTTGTCTCCTCTCCAAACGCAGCGTTGATATTGCGAACCGTTTCTGCAGGGTTAGTTCCGCGTCGCAACTCGTATTAAAAAATTACTCGGATTTTCGAGGTATCCATCTTTCCTGTCTAAGCTGAATAAAAAAAACAATTGAAAGTTGAAAATCGAATGTCGCACATTTTTTAAGAAGAAGAAGAATCTTATACATATCGTGTGAAAAAAGTTTCACTCGAAAATTTCACACCATGAAGGTTTTATGTCAATTCAAAGTATCTATTACTATACAACGGCATCTTCATACTTTAACCTCTATCATGTATATCATATAATAATAATATTCTATCACATACACACAACACCATCTAGCTCAAACTAAGCAGAGCTTGTACTATGGGTAGGTATTAGACAATGGATAAACTAACATATATACTTTTTTTGTAAGTACATACATATTATACATAGAAACACCCAGACCAAGACAAACATCCGTGTTCATGGACACAAATGTTTTGCGGGAATCGAACCCGCGACCTCAGGCGTGGCAGTCGGTTACACTAACCACTACGCCATCGAGGCCTATATATCATGGCTTCTTTTCTTTATTTAGAATATATATATTCTAGATAAATATTTTATAGCATATTTTATACTGGTAACTATTAACAAGCTACTCCAAAAATGTTTTTATTGCAATACTTATTAACAGTAAATAAAAATGATAATTAATAAATTTTAAAAGATAGTGTTTTCAATATTTATAATTACGGCGCCTTTGAATACCTCGGGTATATAAAGTGGTATTGAGAAGTTCCTTTTAATGCCACATGAAACTGTAACTATAAATACTTAATTATCGTAGGTGAGCGTGTAATCTGCATCAACGCCGTGACAGGCAAGGACAATAAGTTTGCAGGTAAAATGCAAGGCCCATACTCGAAACTCCTGCCATGCGCTGCTAAAGACACGATGATCGGCGTGCCACATCTTTGCAGGCAGTTTCACGTACTCAAACTGTCTGGGGAGGTAAGAGCTTCATTTATTGACTATTTTGTCCGCGGCCCGCGGCTTCGCTCACGTTAATGTAGGTTTTGTCAATTTTCTATCCCTCGAGTAAAGTACTTTTTTCTGGATGAAAGGTACTCTGTCTTTTTCTGGACCCCTGACAACGTGTATGATAATTTCGTGATGATCGTTAGAGTAGTTAAGACTGCGCCGAACGTAAGACAGACAGATAATGACAGAGCTCGTACGGCGCATATTCAAATCGGCGCGTGGCCGCCATAGTAAAATTGTATGGAGGATTTGAAGTGCTTTTTTGATAAATATGTATCTTTATTGTCAACCAATAACTTAAATATTTGGGACGGACAAGTTGTAATATAACTATTTGGGTTTCGTTTAAGCTGTAAAATAAGATAGATTTCTACTGTTATAATTTAAAAATGACGTAACACGAGCTTACGTTTTTACGTAATTTTTTAGGCGAATATATTAATTATTTATTGTTTACAATCAAAATTTCAAACAGCTTTATCTTTAAAAAAATATCAGTGAATTTAACTTGTGTATTTGTTAATTTACATAATATTGTCTTCTATTTACGCGAATATTATTCATTGAAATTAAACTGCTATATACGGATTTTATCGCGTTGTTTATTTGACACTTTATTACAAAATTTTGAAAATTGTTTCACTACTACTACTATTAAACTTTACTAATTTTTAAGCTAATTAAATTATTATTAAAGTTTAATAGTAGTAGTAGTGAAACAATTTTCAAAATGTTGTAATAAAGTGTCAAATAAACAACGCGATAAAATCCGTATATAGCAGTTTAATTTCAATATTTGTTAATTATCAGTTTATATATGACTAATAAATGGCAGTTTCGAGATAGCATAGTTTTTGTCTATTCAGAAAGGAGTAACGGTGTCTGTGAAGATGGGACCTATCATAGACACCGGGCACGAGATTAAGCAGTTCGACGGGCTCCTTAATCAGCACGCGTTCATGACTTACTCGTATGATGGGACTCTTATACTGAGACAGCCTGATGCTCCAGAGGAATATGGTGAGAAAATAGTTTTTTAATCCTAAAGGTAGCAAGTATATGGTCATACTGATTGCAAGCAGTTACCTCTGCAAGATATGTTCTTGGCACGTTGTCACAACCTTGTATATAGAATCCACCTATTGCGATGTAAACACAAAGGAGCTATCTTATTGCTAACAGAACAGCGCCTTCATAAGGAGCTCCGGAATAACCTTGGTATGTTTCTACACGCTGCCTAAGGTAGAACTGTGTTCTTATAGGAGTGGAGTATCCAGCTACGGAATCGATATTCCTTGAAATTGAAATGGCTAAAATTAAAAGACACAGTTTTCTTGCCAGGATAATGTCAGTAGCGTAAACGAATCTCATAATGCACGCGGTTAATATTAATAGTGTCATCTTCATTGTGTTTATGATAGTGGAGAGTTCGGTGTAAATATTCGCAAGCCTGTGTCTTCTGTATCTTGCCATGATCTTCGCTTGATTTCCTCCTTGATTTTTAACATTGGTTTACGTGCATTAGCTAACTGGTTTACCTACTTATAACCGCAGAGCTAAAGTTAACAATGACGCATCGATACCCGAGTGGCGGCTATGCTGGTTTCAAGGAAGCCGTCATTGACGCTGACAACGAGATCGTAGTTCACCTTGGTGGAAACCAGACTATGGCATGTGTGTTCCTGCAAAAAAGAGAAGAAATGGAGATCGTGATACACAAAGCTCCTGACAAAGCTATTTACGACCAGACGATTGTCAAGAAGATCGACATTTTACATGAAGATGACAGTAAGCGCTCAATATATATATAGTTTTGTTTTTATATAATATATATATAATAATACCAGCCCTGTATTCAACTGTCCTACTGCTCGGCACGGGCCTCTTCTCAGTGTGAGAAGGGTTAGGCCATAGCCCACAGCGCTGGCCCAGTGGGGGTTGGCAAACTTCACATTTCTTTGAGAACAATATTGAGAACTCTTAAGGGCACTACATTGCCCAATGACCTTGAAGATCTGGGTTTTGCAGTCCCGATTAAGTCTCACGGGCGTAGCGGGGCTGCTTGGTGGGGACTTCTGTAAAGA
Source organism: Catocala fraxini (assembly GCA_930367265.1). NCBI lineage: Eukaryota > Metazoa > Arthropoda > Insecta > Lepidoptera > Erebidae > Catocala > Catocala fraxini. The sequence continues at coordinate 21,736,784 of OV884029.1, forward strand.
TTAAAACAAATAAGTGAAAATAAACAATACACATTGTTAAATAGGGTATTACATGTTTTTAGTATAAATTTCATACAGAATATCTCAGCCGTTATATAGAAAATTTAATATTTAGTTTTAAAACGACCTATTCTCTCAATTTTTTTGGTAACATTTGGACAACTTAATTAAAATTTTAATCAATACGATGTTTTCTCCATATAATCTAGTTTACTTGTATATTTTTTCATGGTAAATGCATAAAAGGATTCACCTACAAACTTTTTTAAACTGAGCGTGTTTTTAAGGTTTGATCGATGCAATCCCCTTAAACATGCAGGTTTCTTCACGATGTTTTCTTTCACCGTTAAAACAAGCGATAATTAACTATTTAATACGTACATAACTTAGAAAGTCAGAGATGCGCGCCTTGGGATCGAACTCGAGACCTTTGCGTGGCAGTCCAACGGTTTCCCGCTACGCTGCTAGTTTTGTTTAGTTAAGTTTAATATATTTTTTGAAACCAACCAATGGAATCTCAATAAGCGCTATTGATTATTAGCTGGTATTACTCATTTCTATTATCACCATGCTACGTGGAAACACTTATATTTGGCCAAATCTGGGTATTTGGATAGCCGATTTTAACTCAATATATTGACATATTTGAAATTCGAGTATTTATGATCTGGTTGAAAAACTTGGGCGAGTTTCAATAAACATGGCAATAAAGTAAACTATAACGTTTCATTCGTGTCACTTATTGTATTCATGAGATAAAACTGTTGTTTTTTTTTACGATCGTTAGATTATATATTAACATTGTTATATAATGCTTTCTTGTTAGAAAACTACTTGGACCTGCAAGAAGAGAAAAGGGTTCGCGAAGAAGCAATGGATTACAGGGGACAACGCGACGAGGTGTGTAAGACATACGACATACTGCAAGAGAGGCTGTTCCGCTTACTAGAAGAGAATATTGCTGAGGTGCCGCTGCATCAGCTGCCGTTGAGTGAATTCGATCTTCATTTCGACGCTAAGAAAGAAAGACAAAAGGAGGTATTCCGTTTAATTCTATACGTAGCAGTAAGCTTCTCCAAAATTGTAAACTTAAATGACAATACTTCTTTCCAAATATAAAGATAATAAAATTCATGTTTAAAATATTTAATGCTGAATAAAAAAATGCTTGGAATTTGAACTCTTTTTTTTATTAGGTCAAGGCTATCCTTAAGCTTAGGCTTTGTTGAAACAAATATCGCAATTATTAAATTGTGAAATGGAATCTCGAAGACGTATTAATAATTGTGGCGTGAAATTGGCATTCTATGTCTTGTCTTATTTCAGGCTGACAATGATCGCGAAATGTTGCGTCTGCAGACGGAAGCTCGCATTCGTGCTCAAGACAAAGTCACTGCCTGGATCAAAGAACGCTGTTGGGACAGCATGAAAACGCCAAGAATCAAACTGTTTGCTATATTCAGTCACTATTTTGTAAGTTATAGCTTTACTAAGCTACGAAGTTCCCCAAAAACCACAATAAGTTGGTAAATTACGCATTTGTTTAAAAAAAGTTATGTTATTAGTCTTTGTCTATCTTGTTTATTGCAGAATTGTAAGGCAATCCAATTATTTTTTTGTTCCCGTTTGTTATCAGTTAGACTACTCGAGCTCCTTAAGAGGGAACTGTACTATTAGCGTGTAGAGTAATGCTCAGCGCTTGCAAGGACAGAGCGTCAGGAACGCCATCATGCTAAGCTCATTCCTAGTGGTGCAGAAGTCTTGGACTTTCCTAGAAATGCCCACTTTCATCATTAAATAGCGTACCTTAGAAGTAATGAAAGCGGGCAATTATGATGATAATATTATATAATAAAATTATGCTGCCCTTCTCAACACAGCAGCGATAGCCGATAGAGGTCTTGACTTCGATTCCAAGGCGCGTATCTCTGACTTTTCGAAGTTATATGCGTATTAAATATTTAATTATCTCTCTCTTTAACGGTGAAGGAAAACATCGTGAGGAAACCTGTATATCTAAGAGTTCTCCGTTATGTTCTCAAAAATATGTGAAGTCTGCCAACCCGCATTGGGTCAGCGTGGTGGACTATCATATGGCATTCTCACACTGGCCAGTGCCCAACAGTGGGACATTAATACAGGGCTGATATTATGATTATTATTATGCTGCCCATCTTTAATGTAATTTTAAGTACGAGTATTTATACTTAGCTATGAAATTTGATTGATAACTTAGTCTCGTACTACGTTTCTTTATAAACAGGTGGAGAACTATGCTATGCTTCCATCGCATAGCGATATGTGGAAGGAGTTGGCTCAGATTGAAGCTTTACGTAGGATGCAAAAGGAGGGCCGAGAAGTGTTTAAGCCGTGGGAGGAGCTTGAACCCGTCGAAGTTGGAAGTGTGGATATCGCGTCAGTATTGATTGTAATCTTCATTCGTTTGAACTTTGTGTCCAATATTCCTCCAAAGTTTATAGGTATAAGAAGCCCGCGACAGCTTTAGTCTAAACTCGCTGAATCGGATCGTATTTGTTTCGTTTAGCCATTAGCGCTAGGAGACGGATGCAAGGAGATGCGCTTGAACCCCAATAGACAATGCAGATAAAAAATAAGTTACAACTATACGTTAACGTCCAAAATTGTGCAACACTTGGTTAATAAATTCAATATACAAATTTTATTTTATGCGCACTAAGCACGTATTTACGTCTTCCATGTTTTCGATTTTACTTTTATAACACTATATCAGCGAGGTGAAATAAATTAGTCTGTACTTGGTAACTAATCACTTTTATTCCTGATTTATCAACAACAAAATGAGCCCGTAACAAAAGTGCGATCGCTTTTTATAATAGCTGGCTGGCTTGGCGGCGACTGTCCCACCTCTACCCCACTACCGTGGCTGGCTTGTAGTGGCGGTAGGATGTGACGTCACGGCTGTTTTGCTGCCTGGCATCGCAGTGGCGACATCTTTAGGCGGCGTGTTACGCTTTCTTTTTTTTTTCTTTTTTTCATTATTTCCAACCTACACTGCGAACATTTAACTATATGTTACCACTAGAACAGCAACTCGGAACAATATTTATGTTTCACTCAACTGCGGTGCACCCACCGAACCTTAGTCAATACAAAAGCTCTGTGTCACTTTGTAGAATGGGTAATTATATTATTTTATTTAATAAGTATATTTATTTCAGTTGTATAATATATTCTAAAAACAAACATATATTATTTTTTTTTTTAATTGTTTATTTTATTTCCTCTCTTTGGATAAATACTAGAAATAATAATAGGTACAGTACCCGGCGATAAACATTGCACATCGACCTTTGGAAAGAGACAATCGTCTAATTTCGGCTTCGTAGAGCGTTATCTCTTGCACACTTTGGCGGTTTGCCCCGCCTGGGCATCGCAGCGCCGTGGACGACTTCCAGCCACACTGAGGTTTGACCTGGGGGTGGCGGGCTTTGTAGGCCTGCCCGCCATCCGTTCAGCACCAGGTCCGAGAGGCGGCGTGCGTGTTCCCACGCGCGCCTCTGTTTCGAGTCCGTCTCCCCTCTAGGGGGGACAGTAGGGATAATTTGTGAGGAGTGCCTTTGGGTAGGTCTTTCGTGTAGTGGCCTGCCGTTTCATACGGTGGGCCGAAACCTCGGCGGGGTCGCGACCGCATGCGAAAGTGATTCGCGCGGCCCCGTCGGTAGTGGTTGTGTCGAGGAACACCGTGGTAGGTTTAGTCGGTATTCCGGGAGGTCCTTTATCTTTTCAACATCTTATTTTACCCCGGCGAGTCCGACATAACCCCTCCGCCCGTCCCCGCGGAGGGGTATTCGTCATACATTCCAACACGTAAACGTTTGCTTCTTTTGATAATTCTTTTTATTCTTTGTATAAAATACACCATTTTTTCTATAAGTGATATAAGCTTTAGGTTGGGATAAAATAAAATAAAAAAAACATGTTCACATTATGTTTACGTATTTAATTATTTTGGAAAATTACAGCTGTAGTGTACATAATAAACACTATTATACCTATTGTTAAAATGAGACATTGTAATAAAAATAATAATAATTCTAATTCTCAATTATTTCCATTTCACTATCTGTGCTCTCAAAGAGGTCAATATCACTGTCACTGTCAGCCGTATTTATCACTAGTCTATCACTGTAATTGTCTAAACCGTGTTGAATGCTTCTATATTCATTCTCACATTTGATTGCATAATCGCAAACCTTTTTCCACTCTTCAGCCCCGATCATGTTTACTTTTTCAGTCAATAATGTTTTTGCTGTAGTTAAATTCATACCCACATTGCTAGAGCTACATAGCCTTTCAGTTGAGACCATATATTTTCAATTGAATTAAAATCCGGATATGGTGGCAATCGCAACACAGTGTGCCCATGTTCGGCAAGTACTTTGTCCACGGAAAACTCTGTATACCTCTCCTTGTGCTGACATATAATAGCGTAAATCTGGGTACGTGTCTGTTTAACCAGTTGATCATTTCCTGTTTAATGGTGTTTGAGTTGGGGGGCCTTTCAACATATTTGTTGTGATATGGTGCGTTGTCGATAACTAGAACAGAATCACTGGGTATATTTAGGATTAATTGATTAACCAGCCATTTTTCGTAGTTATCGTTATTCATTTCATTGTGATAGTCACCTGTAGTGTCCGTGGATTTATACGTTAAAAAGGCACCGGGTACAAAGCCTTTTTCATTTCCCGCATGAACTATTATCAAACGTTGACCTTTTGAAATTGGCTTTTTTACTCCTTTTTTCTTATCATCACTCCAAGATTTTCCTTTAGTGTGGGATGTATGTATGTAAGACTCATCCATGTAGACGATATTTTTTCCTGATTCGCGAAATTTGCGTATTTTATCGAGGTATTTCATTCGTTTGAGACTTACATCGTGCTTTTCCATTACAACTTTTCGATTATATTCCATTTTAGTGAACCGAAATCCCATCTCGTAAAGTATTTTTCTCAACGTCTTTTCAGACCCATTGTAATTAATAGCTTCAGATAATTTAGCTTTTAATGATTTTATTGTTGGCAGTTCATTAAATCGTACGTGTAAATCATACACCATTCTTCGAACAACATCATAATCAAAATCGTCCATATCCAAACGAAAATGCTTTTTTGGTCTCCCTTTTTTTGGAGTCCTGAACTTAATTTCAGTAGAATGTGTTTCAGTACTGACTTCGTTTAATATATTGTTCAAAGTTCTTCTTGAAATTCCAGTGGCATTTGCAACTCGCTCTTGAACCTTCTTAAAATAACAAATTACATTTTCATCTTCATTTTTTTTAAATCTGTCAGCTTCGGTTACAAAATATTTATAAACATTGTAGATAATTTCGCGTGACTGACCTCGTAAAGGTTTCCCTCTTTTTCCTAAAGATGCCATAGTACAACTTTAAATTATTAAATTTGGGGGTGTTAACAACTCTAAATATATATTTTGAACTGGACGCGACCGCATTCTATCGCACTTGAACAACGACTGACAAAACGTCACATAGGTAGTGTGCGACAGAGATAACGCTCTACGAAGCCGAAATTAGCCGATTGTCTCTTTCCAAAGGTCGATGTGCAATGTTTATCGCCGGGTACTGTACTACCAATATGTATAGGTATACGTAGCAACGTACCTATATACATATGCTACCCATATTATAAAATGAATATATTAATGATTTAAACTGAAAATTGTGTATTTTTATTTATTAATCGCATGCAGTGGGTATCTGACTTTTCAGATAAAAAAATCAGATTTGCCATTTTCATGCAAAACTCAGGTCCCGCGCCCAACTCTGCCCGCGCGTGGAACATGTTCTTTGTTCGAATTTGCTATTGGTAACATAATTCGCATCCTTAATAAAACAGAGACTTATCTCAGTATTTTGGATTAAACAAATTTGAACTCTATTGCAATGATTTAACACAAATATAATATTAGAATTTAACATATACAATTAGAGTTCAAATTGCCTTACTTTCAAATTTCGAGTTAAGTCGCTGTTTTATTAAGACTGCGATATGTACGAATGAGATAATGCCTGAAATACTCCTTTCGCTCATTTTTGTTACGTATAGAGTGAAGATGTCTTCTTCTCAAGCGCTCTCGTCGCTGCACAGCACAGTGCAAAACGATGACGACGGTGTGGGAGACAACCGCACTATGGCCGGCACTGAAGTGGTCTCCGACACATTCTACTCGCTGTCAGGCACAGTGACCCACCTCTTCGTGCCCGTACCACGATACATAATCCCCCAGACGCTCGCCTACAGTTTCCTTCACATGGAGTGGATGCAGCACATCACTAAGGTAAGCTATCTTGATGGTTTTTTCATGATACCTACCTATTTTTTATACAAGTTACAAATCGAGAAAATTTGTCAAAGGCAGAATATATTTAAGGTAAGTATATAACTCTCTCTCTCTCTGCCTCTCATTGCTATCCTAGCAAATTTATATATTATCTATAGTTACCTATCAGTACCACTAATATTATTAATTTTATTTTATTTGTACTTAATGAAGAAACCGAAAAACAATCAAAACTTTTTTTGAATTTTTTTCCACAAGAAAGCTACTTAATCCAGAAGTAACAGCATAACAGCGAAGACAGCTAGAATTACCTAATTATTTTCGTATGACGTCATAAATTTATTATTATTTCATTATTTGAACTGTCTTTGAACTTTTAAAGTCCTTACTTATTTTTATATTGTATCTATCTTTATACTTCTGATATGACACTTTATTATATTTTTACAGCTAAACACACAAAATCTACGGCTCTGGTTTAACAAGCAGTTTGACGAAATGATGTCTTACAAGACAAGGGAAATAGGCCTCGTCAAAGAGAGAAACGCTAGACTTAGATTCATCGTACAAGGTAAAACTGTGTACCTTATACAAGTTATTTTTTACAATGTAATGTAAAAGGTAAATTATTTGGCCACAAAGAAATATAAATTAAAAATCGATTGCACTACACCTGCTGCCAGTTTCATGCAAGGTAATAAACTGGCCATATCAGAACAGCTCTGGCAAGAAACCATGTCCTTATTTTTTAATTGACAGTACAGTTTTGTACATAAGACTGCGCCGAGCGTATGGAGGGTAGAGGTAAGGAGAATCATCTGTATACATGAAAAAGTGTCCGTCAAAATGCATTCAATTAGGGTGGCGCCAAATATCAATAAACGTACTATTTATCACAGTTCACGAAATAAAATCACTCTAGCTACACGTTTTCTCATAATAATTCTTCAAGGTTATATTTACTACATTATTTTGTAATACGCAAGTAGTTGATATTTTCAACAAGTAACTACTTTAGTCGAAAATAATATATATTTTTTTAACTCGGCATACTTCATTTCGTTTACAATTGCTACATTCATACCATACCCTTTGTCTACACCAGCGCCATTCCGGAAGGTTTTTGAAATGTTATTTACAGATTATAGATGGACACTTTTTAAAATTTTCTACCATATGAGATGACTCTCCTTACCTCTACCCTCCATAGCCGAGCGTAAGACAGATAATGACAGAGCTCGTGCGGCGCATATTCCAATCGGCGCGCGGCTGCCATAGTAAAATTGTATGCAGGATTTGAAGTGCTTTTTTGATAAATATCTATCTTTATTGTCAACCAATAACTTAAATATTTGGAACGGACAAATTGTAATATAACTATTTATGTTTCGTTTAAGCTGTAAAATAGAATAGATTTCTACTGTTATAATCTAAAAACCACGTAACACGAGCTTACGTTTCTGCATTTTTACGTAATTTTGTAGACGAAAATATTAATTATTGTAAGTTTTTTATACGGAGTAATTGTAAACATATTCATTGTTATGGTAAATGTATATTTTATATTTGTATTAAACAAAAAGTGTTGATTTTATTCGCTTAACTGTGACCGCCTGTTTTGGCACATTTCGCTCGGTACAGTCTTAACACGCGTTGGTAACTTCAAAATATATTTGCCGAATATAACATTCAAAAACAGAATCTGTATTATATTGTCTTCTATTTACGCGAATATTATTCATCTGTATTATTTATATATTAATAATATATATTATTATTACTTCCGTTTATTGCCAATATTTATTGTTTTAGAACTAAACAAGTTGTCCGATTTACGCGGCAGTTTCCATCACCTGATAGTGGAGATTAGGGATCCCGAATGGCGACAAGAGGAGGACACGCAAAGACTTGTAAAAGTGGATCCTGTGGAGGTTATAATGTTTAATATCTACATGAGATTTATAGTCAACCTTTTTCTAACATTTTCGAACTAATCCAAAATTATTATTTTGTATTAGGCTAATTATTATTTTAACTGATACGTAGTATTTTAAATTAGTTTGGAAATAAATATTTTGATTAATGATGGATGAATAGTGATAAAAATTGTAGTACTTTACTAAGACTCGCCCCGACTTAACACGGCTTTAAGTCTTTAAGTCACGCAAACGAGTTATAATTTTTTGTGCGAGTTTATTTTAAATAAGCGATATCAAACTTAAGTTAAAGCGCTCTTGGTGAATTCCGTCAAGAATTATCTAAACGAACTAAACTATTTATACAACTAAAGACGTACATTTTAAATAGAGACAGCGCAACGTCCCGACGTGACTTGTTATGGTATATGTGGACAAGCTTTTTCTTTTTAGTGTATTTAAATTTATTAGTATACCTAACGAGAGAGCGCGAGATTCCAGCTACGAGTCTGCGGCTGTGCTGTATATTATGTACCTACAGCGGTGAAACCCCATGCCTTCAAACTTTCTATCAAATAGTGCGCACCATTTGTTACCTATGATAGCTCTAGTCGAGAAATATTTTTTACGACAAATCCTCGCTTTAGGCGGACTGCTGAAAACCTATTTATAAAACGCTTCTTTGACAAAATTATTGATATGTTTCGAGAGAATTACGAATGTAATGTATCGCTTCCAACACGTACATTTGCCATGCGTATTTTTCATAGCACGAGTTTACAGTCCTTGATTTGTCACTGATACCTATACCCACGATTATGCAGAATCTTACGTTGTTATAACTTAAATAATCTTATATAAAAATTATATTCTTAGTGTACCATAGAACCGTACATAAGTCCAAGTCAAATCGTAATCATCCCCCCGGACCCGGGACCTAAAGACGATTTCAGAGAGCGAGCACTCATAGAAATGATGGACGGGGTCCTCGAAAAACTCTGGCATGAAGAGATCAAGAAACCCATACCAATGCCTCAGTGTATGGTAAGCCTCAACTGTTACATTATAATCCCCACATAAAAAACAAGAGACACTAAGAAACCCCAGATTCGAAACAACTATTTAGTCCCACTTATTGTAGCCTGTGTAGCTAATTGTTTATGGATATGGATCTATTTCATCCATATCAATTTTGCTAGAAAAAGCGGTTAAAATGGCATTCGGGATCACCACTTTGGAGATTGTGGATAGTGACGGGTATAGTAACACGTAGACTCCAGATTTCAGAATGTATATATTTGAGTTATGACACACCAAATATTGCGTTATCCAATAAAAACTTATAAAATATTTACACGGAAATGTAACTAATAGCGAGTCTTCGTTTAACGAATCAGAAATGAGTTTAGTTTACGCTAACTTCCGTGCGCGGCGCTAACGTCGAAACGAGCCTTTTCTTGTAAATTTCTTCTTCTTTCTTCTTCGCAAATGGCGCTTGTGGTGACGTACGTGCACAGAACACTTATACTCAGAGAGGCGTACGTGTGCGGTTCTAGGCATGCAGCCACGTGCGGCAGCTACACGCTTAATAAAACATAATCTTTTCAATCGCAATTAACAATTAAGTCGCAATTAACTTTATTCAATAATGACTATTACCAATACTAGCTGGATAAAGACCCAGAGCACTTCAATGAAGAAGATCTCCGCCACGTTTTTGAGTACGAAGCTAAGGTCCAGTTCCGTAATGAAGAGAGAGACAAATACCGCAAAATGCTACACGCCGAATATGCCAAGTTGTCCGCCACGCTTAACGAAGGCATTCTTAAGTTCAACCAGAAGGTTTGTTTAAACTTCAACTGTAATATTTTTTTATATAATATATATTTATCATTGCTATGCTGATAGCGGCTGAGACAGTATCGAAGTAGCGCATGTTATATGCTTGATCTTGTAAACGTTCGGCGAGAACGTTCCTATGAACGTTCTTGCCGAACTTATGGTTAACAGGCATTTTCTTTCTTTCATAAAATACACCTCCTTTACAAACATTCAAACAACGGTCACAAAGAACACTCAGACTCGAAACAACTATTTGTGGAACTATTTGTACACAATTATTTATCTCGTGGGAGGATCGTACCAGTAAGTGTTGTAGATGCTTAGCGCAATGGCAGTAACGAGGCAACCACATAATCCAGTACGCTATCCGTGCAGTCACTTTCCATGAGGCTAGATGTATGCTTATTTACAATTTCAGTAGTATTGAATATAACTATTCTTTCGTTTTTAACAGAGGAATTGGTATGTTTGGCGATAAATGCATTTTCTTTATTAATTCTAGCAGAGGGTGGTTTCGCTTTGCTGAAGTTATTGACTTGGCAATAAGGCTATCTGATTTGTGCGTTATAAGTAGCAACAAATAATAAATACTCTGATTATGAAATGAGGGAGCATATTGATGTTACATGATAAAGCAAAATGGTGAAGTGCAGTGGAATTATTTCGCTATCTCTGCGTATGTCTAGGATTTTAAGGTATACTGGTTTTCAGACGAGACGCCCTTGGCCCACTTTGTCAAACTGTATTTAGCTGCCGATTTGGTTCAGTAATTGTTTAAGGAACTAGATATATATTGTGCCAGAAATATAGCTGATATACTCTGCACAAATTTGTTCTTCTGAATGTATTGAATATTTACAGATGAAAGAAACATGGTTAACAAAGGTCAGGATCGATCAAGTCATTGGACAGGAAAATTTCAATCTATTACGACTTCGGCGAATTAATCTTGACCGCATCGAAATGGCTGAGCTAATTGAGAAATACAGGTAATAAGTAATATGAGAACCTATATTTTATAACAACGCTTATCTCTGGCAATTGATATGTATATGATAGACCAGAGGATTCCAGACTTTTTCTCATAGACCACTTTCAAAATTTAGCTGGTTCCGGTGGACCCTCTGCAGCTACATATCTATCATATTTCTAGGCCAAAAATAAAAAAATTGGTCAAATCTCTATGGACTGACTTTTTTTTAGAAATTCTCGGGGCAGCTAAACCTGCTACGGTAGGCGGGTTAAACAATTTTTATTTTAAATATCTTCGTCTATTCTATCACTTTTTTTACGTGTGGGAATGCGTTCATGTTTACGCCCGACCCCGCGGAGGGGCTATGTCGGACTCACCGGGGTAAAAGGAAGATGTTAAAATGATAATGGACCTCCCGGAATACCGACTAAACCTACCACGGTGTTCCTTGACAAAACCACTATCGACGGGGTCGCGCGAATCACTTGCACAATGCGGTCGCGACCCCGCCGAGGTTTCGGCCCGCCGTATGATACGGCAGGCCACTACACGAAGAGACCTACCCAAAGGCACTCACTCACTTACAAACCCTACTGTCTCCCCCGAGAGGGGAGACAGACTCGACACAGAGACGCGCGTAGGAACACGCACGCCGCCTCTCGGACCTGCTGCTGATCGGATGGCAGGCAGGCCCACAAAGCCCACCACCCCCAGGTCAAACCTCAGGGTGGCTGGAGGTCATCCCGCACCCTCCGGTGCCCGGCTCTGCGGTTGGGGAGAGGGTTTAAGCGCTCCCTCTTTCGCTCCGCCGCCTTCTTGATGGAAATCACTTCCTCACAGAAGGAGGCGACGGCGTTCCACGACCTCTCACTCCGGACCATAGACTGAACTACGGCTGGGAGCGAGTGTGCAACCAATCCAACTGCCGCGATCAACTCACGGCGCTGCGATGCCCAGGCGGGGCAAACCGTCAAAGTGTGCAGCGCCGTGTCCTCAACAACGTCGCGGCAGTCGCCGCTGAGGTGACAACCGGGCGTCTCTTGCCGGTCTAGGCAGTATAGGTCTCAGGAACTGGTTAAAACACCCGTGGCCAGTCATTACCTGTGTCAGCCGGAAGGTGAGGACGCTATGCCGCCTCTCCAGCCACTCCTCAAACATGGGACTTACTGCCACGATCGTGGCGTACCGGGGGTCTTTAGCCTGTTGTATTCCTCAAAATATCCGTTTGATCGACGTTTATAGGTGAAGTTAAGCCAACATTTTAATTCTTCACTATCGAAAGCAAATAAATTGTTGTGGACCCCCGCTTACGAATTGTCATCCCCCTTTTTTAGTCACGCCAACGTATACCCCCGTCGAGTCTCCCGTGGATCCTAGGGGTCCACCTGGACCACATTGGGAACTACTGTGATAGACTGTTAAAATTTCACGGTGTATATTGATACATGGCTATAATTATGTGAATTAATATATTCATGTATCCGCCATAAAGTTGGCAAATGTAATAAACTCTGTATAACACACGTGCTGTTCGATATTCGACGATTTCGACAGCTGAATGCAAGAAACAAAATTCGCTTCACTCCTTACGTATGTATGTATATGTACATGGTAAGCGCCGCCGTCTTTATTTTAAAAAACGTTGCACCGAAAGGTTAACCCTGACCAGTCTTGTGGTTAATGTTGATATAGCAGGTCAACATCGAAAATATCAAGGATAGAAATATATGATCTGTTCAACCGTTTTACGCCTGGGTTAGGGAGACTGATATTTATTCCATTACACACAGGGAAGAAAAAGCTGAACTAGAAGAGTCATTGGAAATATTAAATGACGAAATGCAGCAGATTCAGGAACAGATTGCAGAATGTACTACCACGTATGACGTACTCACGGTTAAGGATAAAAGTATGGATAAAACTTTCAAGAACCATTTTGCGGATCTCTCACCTATTATCATAGAACAGTGCTATAAGTTCTTCAAGTAAGTATTAAGTAGCTATTAATTGAAAAAAATTATATACAGCTACCGATGCCGACATAAAGTTTGAAAATAGAAGAAACATAGTGATATTGAATAGTTAATTAGCCGGCAGATGTTGTTCCCTTGAAATAAGTGGCGTAATGAGTTTCATCTATATATTAATACGTAAAACAAAAACTTTGTACCCCTTTTAATGAAAAGTGCGCGGGCGGGGAAGAGTATAAAATTTACATGGAGAAGGAGGGGCGAATCCTAATATTTATATGAAATATGCATTAGAAACACATTAAATTAATGAAAAAACACTAGGTACACGCACACAACCATGCATTTGACACATGCAGTCAAATCGCGTTCGTAGTATTTCGGCATTGTTCGGCTGATATAGTAGGTACCTACTATTCTTCGTAATTATGGTTACATATATGTATATCAATATATAATGACATATATCGGCAATATCTTAAAGGCAACCTTTGGGCGGACTGGAATGATATATACTATTTATATCATAATATATTTGTCTACGTATTTATATGTAATAAAGAACATACAAAGTAGCAAGCTTAGGAATATCGTCAACTAAAGAGTATAGTTAAGTAAATAATAATTTGTTTGAAAAGATAGGTAAATTAACCTGTATAGATCGAAATCTTAATGAAATGTGATTATAAGGGTAAGTTTTAGACAATAAAACCTTAATAATTATCTAAGTTAATAAAATAAAATAACTTAAAATTTAAATCACTGCGACCGCTAGTTTGATTAAATATCCTGTAGAAGATTATTAAAGATCGACCTTACTTACTTAACCTATGTTATATTTACCTATAGATTCATTGTTGTATCCTGGAGGATAAGGTTTATCACTCTCGATTATTAAATCTTAAATAAAACAAAACTTAAGCTCTACTTCATAATAATACCTATTAATTTATTTACTGCATTCGGAGCAATGCCATCCCCTCATTCAAATTTAATCATGAAATACCATTGACTTTTGGTCAAGTAGGTAGGTACCTCGCTGTATTTCTCCCTACCACAGTAGAATGGCGTGTGTATTGGAACGAAACCACTAATATTTTCATCGACTCGAATGGGGAAATGTCATTCTGGATTGAGAAGTAAGGAATAAATAATAAATAAGTCTTAACACATCGTAATTCCTGGGAAGATAAGAATTATTGTTCCCTTGATGATATTTTTAGTATTTAATATGCCGATTTCGTACACTATATTTGACGGCAACTAGCATTTAATAGACTACTATTTAAAAGACAGTAAACAGGTAAGTTTATATGAATGATCCTTTTAATTAATAGGAAGAGACCAAAATGGCACCAACGCGCGACCATGATCCCGAGTGTTCTGTACGAGCTGGCGCAAGGCGTGTCCACTGGGGTGAAGCCACGCCACTTACATATCGATTGCGTCGAGTATTTCAGGGCGTAAGTAACTATCGTTTAAAATACTAAGTCTGTACCTATGTTTAAGATAAAATGTATTATATACACATTTTACCGGCCATGTTTAGGTCCCACGTAATAGAAACGAGCTGATTGCCACATTTGCAGACGTATTATTATTGAATACTAGCTATGCCTGCGAAACATCTAGTCTATACTATATAGCCTTGGTGAAATATAAATCAAATGTGATTATAAGGCTCAAGTTATAGACAATAAAACCTTAATAACGATGAAACTTAAAATTTAAATCAGTTATGGTCGAATTTTGATCAGTGGGCGACTGCTAGTAATAATAAATACATGTGATGTTTGTAGTTTTCTATTAATTCCATAAAAGTTATGGTACAAATTCAATATAAGTTTAATTGTAATGAAATAAGTATATCTAAAAGGCATGTTTCGTGCAGGGTACCAAATAAAACCAAAACCTAAACTTTAAAATCTATACATATTCATAAAATACTTTTACAGTGTAGAACAGCTGGATCAAATTAGCAACATGCCTGCAGTGATGGACGAACATCTATGGACCACTATGTGTAAATTACGCCGAGGCAAGATAGACAACGAGATAAGGGTAGGCGTTTCCTTGATAAATTAGTATGCCATCTATATGGATAATGTATGTATCATGGATATCCTATTGACAGCAGCGCAGATACTGCTGTTTTAATCAGGTGAAATGGTGGGCTTTTGACATTTCTTATGTCTAGAAATCTGATAGGTATGTCTTCGTTAGACGAAAAGAAGGAATCTGATCTTTATTTATTACAACTAGTACCAGCGGCTCAGGTTGAAAATATTATATAATATTAATATTAATAGCAACCATTTATTTCGCGTGGCATAGACGCATAGATAAATACCTTATGGACTAATATATATACAATTCGTGTTAGTATTTATATAACTTATTAACTATTTTAGTAATGCTTCACTTGCACTCTATTGTTGTGTGTTCATGTGGCACTTGTTCGCGGAAGCCGAACAACACACCTCCTCCTTCATAAATACATGCAAAACGCAAGTTGGGACTCACACCACGGACGCTTTGAAGTTGGCGTTGACGTTAATAGCCTGTACCCATCTCTCATAATGTACATTTCAAATTGTGAAATTAGGCACAGTAGTTCTTAATATTACCCTCCACGTACACACAAACTCACAAAATACGCACTCTTTCTTTTTATAACATTAGGTATAGTATAGATATTGTTGTAACGTAAACTAAAAGTTTGCTGATGGCCGGTAGATTCGCGCTTTAGCGCAGGACACAACGTACGTGGAAAACGCGTTCCAAGTGTGGTCTCGCGCTGTACAAGCGCGGCGCGTAGCTCTCACGGTCTTGCACGCCAAGATGACAGAGCATCGCGTTATCGTTGAGAAGACTGCAAGGAATAAGACTATTCAAGTACGTTGATATTTTTTTATTATTAGTCACATGTTCTCATGCTTACAGCAATTTTATTGGCTAAACAGAATTGCCAATCACATACAAATATACACTAGGGATGCTTTCTTAGAGCTGAATTGCTCCAGGTTGGCGATTGGCACTGGCCTTGAAAATACACATTTACATTGTTGTGGTCAATAGATTCTAGGAAAATAGTGGGCTCGAGAGGTTTTTGTGCAGCCTTGCAGTGCAGGGACTTCCGTATTTGCGCGCGCTTATGAGATTTGCAGTCTTTCCGGCATGCACACTACAGTAACCACGTATACTTGTTTGCTACTTTGGTTGTCTCCAGAATGGCTTTAGTTATCTACCCTAACCGAATTTTTGTTTAAATCGGCGCTATCTATACTGCAATACAACAATAAAATTACTTGTGTAGTGTGTACCTCTTTGCTGTACTGGTTTAGTGGCGTTAACAAATGCCCTAGTGATAGACCCGTAAATGAGCTGATAGGGCATTTTTAGTTAATAAAGCATTAACCTGCACAGGGCTAAAAGGGAGATATCACTCATCGTCATGACACGTGCTTTGCAGAGCATCCACATGTCACGTACTTTGCCGATATCGATTCGTTAATTGTTGGAGATTATGGATATAGATCCGTATTAGGAGAACTTACCAGCATTGCCGTTGCCAGAAATTCGTGCTCTAAGAATATATTCGTGCCGTAGACTTTACTCCAGATTACCTGCCTTTTATTTTAATTTACTTCTTCAAAATTGCCGTCAGTTGGTGTTACCAGCGGGTCAGGTGGAGATAATAACAACGGGCCACTTGTCAGACTTCGAAGATGCCACGCTCATTCCTCGAGAGGATATCGAGAAAATCAACAACGTTATTTTGGTAAGAATGTGTAAAGAATTGTTCCAGAAACAGATGAATTTATTAGCCTAAATAAATTAAGGGCTTAATTTTGCCACGGTCTAAATGTTATATTAAGTATTTAAAATCCTAGTTAGGTTTGTTATTCTCATCCCTACTAATATTATAGATGCGAAAGTAACTTTGTCTGTCTGTCTGTCTATCTGTCTGTTACGCTTTCACGCCTAAACCACTATACCGATTTTTATGAAATTTGGTACAGAAATAGAATAAGACCTTGGGAAAGGACATAGGCTATCTTTTGTTGTAAAAAATAATAGGCATAAAGGGTTTGAAATAAGGGACGAAAGCTTGTATGGGAATTCGTCATTATCTCGCCTAAACCACAACCGATTTTGATTAAATTTGGTACCGAGATAGACTAAACCTTAGAAAAGGACATAGGTTACCTTTAGTTTTAAAAAAGGGGATGAAGGGGTTGAAATAAGGGTTGAAAGTTTGTATGGAAATTTGTCTTTATCGCGCCTACAACCGATTTAGATAAAATTTGGTACATAATCTGACTAGACCTTGGAAAAGGACATAAATTACTTTTTGTTGTAAAAAAGGGCATGAAGGAGTTGAAATAAGGCATGAAAGTTTCGGGCACGCCACGATCGTGGCGGTAAGTCCCGTGTTTGAGGAGTGGCTGGAGAGGCGGCATGGCGCCCTCACCTTCCGGCTGACACAGGTTATGACTGGCCACGGTTGTTTTGGCCAGTTCCTGTGTCGTATACGCCGGCAAGAGACGCCCGGTTGTCACCACTGCGGCGACTGCCGCGACGTAGTTGAGGACACGGCGCTGCACACTTTGGCGGTTTGCCCCGCCTGGGCATCGCAGCGCCGTGAGTTGATTGCGGCAGTCGGGTTGGTTGCCCTCTCGCTCCCGGCCGTAGTTCAGTCTATGGTCCGGAGTGAGAGGTCGTGGAACGCCGTCGCCTCCTTCTGTGAGGAAGTAATTTCCATCAAGGAGGCGGCGGAGCGGGAGGGGGAGCGTTTAAACCCTCTCCCCAACCGCAGAGCCGGGCGTCGGAGGGCGCGAGACGACCTTCAGCCACCCTGAGGTTTGACCTGGGGGTGGCGGGCTTTGTGGGCCTGCCCGCCATCCGTTCAGCACCAGGTCTGAGAGGCGGCGTGCGTGTTCCCACGCGCGCCTCTGTTTCGAGTCCGTCTCCCCTCTAGGGGGGACAGTAGGGATAATTTGTGAGGAGTGCCTTTGGGTAGGTCTTTCGTGTAGTGGCCTGCCGTATCATACGGCGGGCCGAAACCTCGGCGAGGTCGCGACCGCATGCGAAAGTGATTCGCGCGGCCCCGTCGATAGTGGTTGTGTCGAGGAACACCGTGGTAGGTTTAGTCGGTATTCCGGGAGGTCCTTTATCTTTTCAACATCTTATTTTACCCCGGCGAGTCCGACATAACCCCTCCGCCCGCCCCCGCGGAGGGGTAGGCGTCATGCATTCCCCCACGTAAAAAAAAAAAAAAGGCATGATAGTTTTTATGGGAATTCTTCATTATATCGCCTAAACCACACCGATTTTGATTAAATTTGGTACAAAGATAGACTAGACCTCAGAAAAGGACATAGGTTACCTTTAGGTTTAAAAAAGGGCATGAAGGTGTTGAAATAAGGAATGAAAGTTTGTATGGGAATTCGTCATTATCGCGCCTAAACCACTGAACCGATTTTGATGAAATTTGGTACAAATATAAACTAGACCTTTGGGAAAAGAAATAAGTCACTTTTTGTTGTAAAAGATGGCATGAAGGGGTTGAAATACATGATGAAAGTTTGTGTAGGAATTCGTCATTATCGAAGATAAAACCATTAGACTTTGTATTTAGGCACTTGATAAGAAGTAAATAAGTGAACATTGGTTACAGCTATTTTAAAATTTCTACCTACATGGGGTTGAAATAGGAGACAAAATTTCATGTGGAGGAAGCCCTCCATTTTTACAACGCGTATATTTTTCGGCAACATTGTATAATTAGTAAAACTGCCGTATTAATATATACACGTCACGCGAGTACTGGACACGCCTAGCGCCATACACAATGAAAGATGCGCCGGCGGCGAGTTTGTAACATTTGCAAAAATGTTGCAGCAGTGTAAGGTGTTGGGTTTGAAATGAATGTGCGATGTGCCACAAAAAAGCAATTAACAGCACTATATCGCGCCATGAAAGATATCAAGAGCAACCAGGTTATCATGGAAAGGATGGTGGTACTTTTAGGGCTGGTGACTTTAGACAGATCCTGCCGGTTATTACTAGGGGTACACCGGCAGATGAAATAAATGTCTGTTTGAAGGCATCTGTATTACGGGAACACGTAAAAAAGTTTTGTCTGACTACAAATGTATTATCGAGAACAACTACACAACGATTCTCAACCAATGCAATATGCGGGTACTCTTCTAAAAGTCGGAGATATTTGTATGCAAACAGACAGTAACGGCATGATTATACTAAGACGTGAATTCTGTCAAATTGCCGATAGCACAAATGATTTAAATAATAATGTTTATCCAGATCTACAAATAAGTATGGGCAATAGAGAATGGTTGTGTGACAGGTCAATTTCGGCGCCGGCAAATAAGGCAGTAGCTCAGATAAACGAAAAATTACGTCAGATGTTGAGGGAGATGTTGTCGTGTACCCTCAGTAGACAATGTTATGGACACTGAACAAGACATCAACACGACATCGTATCCTATAGAGTATTTCAACTCTTTAGAATTGTCAGGGGTGCCTTTCCATTAGTTAAGGCTGAAAGTTGGTATTCCAGTCCTGTTAATGAGAAATCTTGACGCACCAAGGCTATGTGATGGTACACAGCAACAAATTACTCATCTAGGACGCAATATTATAAAAGCTATAATCATGGCCAGAATGGCAAAAGGAGAAAATCTTTTAATTCCCCGTATTTCGATAATTTGCCATTTCAGTTAAAAGAGTGTATATGCCCATAGTAACAGCATTTACGATAATAATATACAAAACTATTTTCCATTGGCAACTCTATGTGGCGTGCTCACGAATATCATACCCGCAAAATCTTTATGTTTTGACAAAGGGTGGTAAAACAAAAAGCGTATTTATAAAAATGTATTAAATTAAGCTATTTGCAGTAAACCATAGCATTTATATATTAATATTTGCAAAATAAGTTTCTTAAAAAACAAAAATGCTGCCCAAAGTAACTATTCCACGCGGACGAAGTCGCGGGCAAAAGCTAGTATTATTTAAAACTAGATGTTTTCGCGGTTTCGCGTCCGCTTTTATCGTTACTGTGCCACCCCCGTGGGTAATAGCGTGATGTTATATAGCCTATAGCCTTTCTCGATAAATAGGCTACCGAACACTAAAATAATGTTTCAAATCGAACCAGTAGTTCCTGAGATTAACGCATTCAAACAAACAAACAAACAAACTCTTCAGCTTTATAATATTAGTAGGTAAAGATATACAACAAAGTATGATCAACAATAAAATGATATTACACTTGGAAACACTTAACAAGAATTATCTTTAGATGGCCACGATGGCGTAGTGGTTAGTATAACCGACTGCCACGCCTGAGGCCGCGGGTTCTATTCCCGCACAAGTCAAACATTTGTGTGCATGAATATGGATGTTTGTCTTGGTCTGGGTGTTTCTATATGTAATATGTATGTATTTACAAAAAAAAGGTTATAATGTATGTTTACCCATTGTCTAGTACCCATAGTACAAGCTCTGCTTAGTTTGGGCTAGATGGTGTTGTGTGTATGTGATAGAATATTATTATTAAAACACTACTTTGTCTAATTCTGATCAATTTCTGAAATGCTTTTTATTTTATATTATTAAACTAATACCGCTGTAGATTTCATCAAAATAGTTATTTTTACTATTAGCCTTTAATTCGTGAAACATTGATTAAATGCTCATCCACTTGTCAGAAAGTGGGAGCGATGAAACTGCGTATGATGCGCAAACAAATGGACTTCCGCAAGGGGATCCTCAGCAAAGAGTGGGAACACGCACAGATGAAAATGAAGCTTCGTCACATGGAGCAAGAGCTAAGGTCATACCAGAGACTAAAGGTAACATTTATGAGGTATTCCATCATACATAGACTTAGAATATTTTCGCTACGCTCAAAGGCCAACGAAGTGTTAGAGCGAGAAGTCCAGATTAAGTATACATTACTGGAGTGGAAAAGAGATAGCGACAAACGTATCCGTATGTCATAATTTTTGCGAGCAAGAGCCCATTGCTCAACGCCGACGCGACGGTCAGTTGTAAGGCGGAATAAATTTTTCGCTTTAATTGTATAAATTTGCAAAATATTATAAATTAGATTTGGTAATATGGTGTCTTGCTCAGTACGTGAAAATGACGTGACAGGACGCAATAACACCAATAAATTTTTCACAGGTAGTCTATAAAAATTTCATTACATTGTTGATAATTATATTTTGTCGAATTTTCTTTATAAATAGACTAAGATATCGATTTAAATTGTAGATTTAGTTATTTGCTTCACACGTACCTATTACTAATAATTCAGTGTAGAATAGAGAATAAGAGAACTCGAGCAAATTTTATAAAACATTCTTTACGATATACGTAATCAATGTTTGACAAAGGCGTGACGTCATGAGTATCGATATTCGAAAACGTCATCACCTATTTTTAGTGCCATGAGTACAAAGTCAAATAATGATTACAAAAAGAAAAATATTGTCTTACGTTTACGCAAATGTTGTAAATTAAATTTAAAGAACTTTATACTTATACTATATAACTTTATAACTTTAGTTAATATTAAAACTATTCAAATATTTAAATTTACACTTTTCCCAACGTTTCAGTTCCTTTCTAGCTAAATAATTTAAGAAATTATATATTTATAATCTAGATAATTTTACGTATGGTCATAATATTTGTTTAGTTTTACCAAGATGTCTTGACATTTAATATGTTTTGAAGGATATTGTTTTGTTGCATAGTCTTAGCTGCTCAATCAATATAATATATAATGTTTTTTTTTATTGCATATTGATGTAATTTCAGAATCCCCAAGAATCCTTTATTGCGTGAAAAATGGTAACGGATACTGAATAGGGGTGAATGCACATCACATAAAAATTCAGCCATATGTAGTAGACACTTTCATTTAAATTGTTTTATACGAAGGAAACAACGACGTGTCTTCATTTATTTATTTGGATCGCCATCAAATGATACATATTTCTTACATCTAAATAATAATTTACAGACATGCCTTGTGCTCATTTACTTACAGGCAACCACATCTAACAAAAACAAAACTTTCGCCACAAAAATTAAGTAAAAAGCTCTAAATACATTAAATTTAATTTTAATTTAAAAGAAAGAAGTAATTGAAAAGTTACACCAAAACTGGAAAATCAAACTTAGCTTCGTATGGTGTCTTCATGAAAGACTCAGTGCGTACTGAATTTGTACCCGTAAGTACGTTACCGAGTATATGGTAGTTATTACCACTAGACACTCGTATTACATATTAAAATATGTTTCACGTTCCATTTTGATAATTGACAATTCATATGCGAAACTATTGGATTCGCCAGACATTTAAACTGTTTCTTACTACTTATTCTAATGTGTTTCGTTGGTTTGAGTCAATGGAGTTCGTGATCCAACAACGGCATCCACACATAATTTTGTTTAAAGTTAAAATGTTGCCTCAAATTGAGAAAAATCTTGTTTAGCTTAGCCTCATTTTTTTGAGCTCATTTGTTTAAGATTTTTTATTAGAGAAAGGCAATAAAATAAATATACAATTATTAATGTCTTTTACTTTTCTTCTTGTACATTTACAGTATTGCATGTCTTTCGTGTATATCTATGTAATTAGACTTATTAAAATTTACATTTAAATGTTTTAATTTAGGCATTTTATATTATATTTCATTACTAAATAAATAATTCTAAGTGTAATTGTGTAAACTTTTAGGAATATAATATGTCATAAATATCGATATTCGATATTAACGGCAATGGCTATTTTAGAGCATTAATACAATATTATGTTATGATTAATATATTTATTTATTTATTACTTTTAACCTTTATATGATTATTAAATCAAAATTCACGCAAGCGAAGCCGTCAGGAATACTAGTTTATCGACATAATGATAAAACTGAGTCATGACAACACTATTGCACTCACACATTTGCATTTACTTTTTTGTTACACATTTCATATGACATTGTTTGTCTTGTACATTCTAAGTCTATGTATTCCATGAAGCACACCTAAAGTATTCCACTTAGCACACCTACGCATATCACTCGCATAGTCCGGGTACTAAGAAATAAAAATGTCGACAGAAGAAAATATTTATTGTTTAATAAAACTAACTTTAATTTCTAAAGTCAATCCGTTTTATTAATAATGTGATACAATACTTGTAATTTTTTTAATGTTCATAATTATACAATTTATTACAACGAAACGTGAACGTTAACGGCCGAAAAAAAATATATATACGTAAAATTATCGAAAAAAAACGCTAAAAGGGGGTAAGGGGGTCTAAGTAGTATACTTTTTTTAAATCGAATTTTAGATTTTACTTTTTTGAAATTCGCTCCTTTGTCCTATTTGGACGATATCTGCGACAAACATCGACTGATCTTGTCGTTTTTGTTTTTCTTCAATATTCTCCATACTGTGACTCGTGGGATACCCAAACGAATTTATAGTAGGCGTACACTAGTAGTAACTCTGGTAATCATATCCAATACAGCTTCTTCAGCATTGACATTAAGCAACGTACCTACCTGATTCTCGGCGTCTTTGCTGTAGTCCGTTTTTGGTGAAGAGATGATGGACAGCAATAAAGGATCGATATCCAAGGACTGGTTTGCTTGTATACCTGCGGCGGTATACTCCCTTTTAGCGTTTTTCCTCGATAATTTTACGTATATTTTTATATTTTTTCGGTCGGTCACTTATCGGTGGAATACATTGTATATATTTATATATATATGAATAGGAATACCTCACATTTCGCACTCTTAATAAAACAGCGACTTAACTGGAAATTTAAAAGTAAGGCAATTTGGACTCTAATTGTATATGCTAAATTCTAATATTATGTTTGTGTTAAGTCATTGCAACAGAGTTCAAATTTGTTTAATCCAAAATACTGAGATAAGTCTCTGTTTTATTAAGAGTGCGATTTATATCGGTATATTCAATACCCTTTACTAATAAATTCCTTAAAAAAATATAAGTAACTATTTTTACTCCATAATACATTTTTATTTAAACCATACCTTCGAAAGAGAGGGAATCTTTGCAGCAGTGAAACTTTTTATATAATTAGACAGATATAAAGAACGCCTATGTTCGAAATAACTTTATGTGAATCACACGTGCTTAGTCCTGTACAGAGATCCTAGCAAGAATAGGTAACGGCGAGCATCCCAACTACGGAAGTTTCATTCTTGAATTGAGATGAGGCTGGATACTATCCACATCTTTTACTTGTTATTATGCTTTTCTAAAGTGCCGTTGCTTCTAGATCCCGAAAGAACTGCAGAAATATTTGAAGGAGAAAGAGCTAGGGTACACAGATGAAATAGACTACATGCGCCTAGAGAAAGAGATGGAGAGCAGCAAGACTGCTATCAACAAGGCGCTCGCGAGAATGATTCACAATGTTGAGGACTTGGAGGTAAAATATTCTTTAAATAAGTTTATGAGAATACCATAAATACAGAGTCTTACACTAAGGCAGAGCTATAACCCTCTTATTTTGCCTGCTATCTTACCTAATAGATTATAAGAGCATGCAAAAATCTTTGTCAAAAATCATTTATTCATTTAGGTCACAAAGTAACACTTCTGAACCTCAAAATATATAGGTTAGTGAGTTTACTAAGTTACTGAAGCTACCCTTAGGTTAGTTGCTTGGTTCAGGCAAAGGGTTGAGCCAATGAGAAGAAACATGCAAGAAACTCACGGCCACTAAAAATATAATTTCAGTATTAATCATATCAACAAGGTGTTGCAGCTATTATACTATATACTACTGACTATAAAAACCTAAAGATAATGACAATAATAACTTAATAATGTCCCTCAGGGACAGTCGTTATCTCATCATGAGACTAAAGCAATATCGGAGGGCACAGTACACTAGCTTTGAAACTACCACCTGCGCCTTTTGATATAAATAAAAAATGTATCACCAGGGGCCTATTTAATAAACGTTTATTAAATAGGCCCCTGGTGATACATTTTTTATTTATATCAAAAGGTCGAATTGTCGCGACAAAAAATGTATCACCAGGGGCCTATTTAATAAACGTGAGAATCTGACAAAATTGTCAGATTGTCACGTTTATTAAATAGGCCTCTGGTTAAATAAAAGTGCACAAACCGCAGGGCAGCTTGTGGCGAGCTGAATGTGTGTGGCTACATTGCGGTCCTGGATGCCTCAGAGAGTCGGTTAGGGCCTCGTCCCCCGCTTGCCGTTACTGGTTGGCTGGGGTGAAACTTCGAGTGCGCCCGTAGGACTCTAAACTCTGGCTGGCCTTTGTCGGCCGGTCCGAGGGGTGTCCGGTTGAGCTATATGCTTGGGGGTGGATGTGTCACTTCCAAGGGCATAACTACAGGTAAACCCGCCTCCGGGTCTCCGTTGTCACGAGGCCCGTGATGGTGAAACCGACGCCGCACCGCTCGGCTCTTTAACTGAGGCCGCTCGAACTTATCCCGCGGGATCAGTTGACCTAACGAATGCTTTGAATCGGGCAACTGATCCCACTTTAAAAAGAAGAATATTATTTATATATATACAATATAAATATGTACACACGTGAACAAAAGTGTTTGGGGAAAGAAATGACACACTATCGCTTGTTTATACTGATATATTAAAAATGGGATTAAATATAATGATCATCAAAAATACTAATTGCACAGCAAATATTGCATAGCATAACGAGCAACTATACGCCTCAAATCACTACATTCCGTCTCGGAAGTGTCAGGTTCCTTCTTAAACCCACTCAAAAATAGGAGCCCCGCCAAGCGGGGCTCTGTCGACTTAGTTTGATCTGTTTAAATATATTTTGCTGTGCAATTAGTATTTTTTTGCTGTGCAGTTAAATACTACCCATAAATCACAGTCGTAACACTTTTTTTCGTGTCTGTATAAATCATAAAATGTATCAATGGGATCAGTTGCCCGATTCAAAACATTCGTTAGATCAACTGATCCCACGGGATAAGTTAGAGCGGCCTCAGTTGACTAAAGAGCCACCGCTCGACACCCTAGCCGCTCGCACAGGTGTTGTCCTCTGCTGCTGGCTTGTATGCCTATTGAGGAGGCCCACCTGGTGAGTTGGCGAGTCACCGTCTGCCCATCCGATAGATGCTATTAGAGTATTCAGCGCAGACGCCGTTTTCCATCCATAGTTACCAATATATTGGTCCATCAAATACCCATACCCATAGCCCATATTATTATTTTTTGTTTTTAATAATATTCTATCACTTACACACAAAACCATCTAGCCCAAACTAAGCAGAGCTTGTATGGGTACTAGACAATGGATTAACATACATATATATACTCTTTTTTTTTTGTAAATACTAACATATTATACAACACCCAGACCAAGACAAACATCTATGTTCATGCACACAAATGTTTGACTTGTGCGGGAATCGAACCCGCGATCTCAGGCGTGGCAGTCGGTTACACTAACCACTACGCCATACGCCATATATTAGGATCCATACGTAGCAACAGTCCTACGCCTGCTGCGGCTAGTGCCGTTGTAGGTGTTTCATCCTACCTTTGATTAAAGCTTTGGAAGGGCCTCTTCACGTTGGACTTATGTCTCCATGCCTCCCAAAGGGCCAGGTATTTTCGTAATATAATACGTTAGAAAATACCTGCGATAAGAGAAAAATTAATAATATTAATATAATAATATTATACATAAAATAAATGCTATAACATTCTCCATATAAACCTTAGTAGTACCACTGAAGGCTTATAATTGTGACTAACTATATATCATTGGTCAGGTGAAAGTACTTGAGGTGGACGCAGAAGTGGCGAAGGTAGACCGGCAAATCGTGAAACTAAACGTGAAGGTGTCACAGAAACGAATCGAAGATGACCCGCTTCAGCCCATCAGAATCAGACGGATCTTTAAAGACAGGTTTGTGGATTTCTGGCTGCGACAACAAAGTCATGACATGAATTAAGTTGGCAGCATACAAATTACAAGTCTACGTGTCCACCTAATGCTAAATGGGTATAATAAATTATGAACACTTGCAACACTATCCTACCGGCATTAAAAAAAGAGACTGTGTTACCAGCGCATAGAACATAGAACTGTTTGACTTGCTGATACACTTAAAAAAGTCTGGATACCCAACTTACCGTAGCGCGCAGGGATAAGAGGAAACCACCTCAGATTTTATCCCTGCGCGCTACAGTCTTCTAGAGCGAGGAAGGAGGAATCTATAAAATGTAACATGTTATAGATTTTGTATCTCCAACATAGTTTACGCTTATATCCTTGTAAGGGGTATGCAGAAGTGTATTACACCCACATTGTGGCAACTATAGTTCAGGTCCCACGAAACATGACGAGCCTGTTATCATCTACAGGCACAATTTGACCGCGTGCCGCTACTGAGAATTTTTTGACATGAAGACTAGACCTGACTTTCATTTTTAGGTCATTTTTCTTTAGTCGTTTACATTAAAATACTTTGCTGCAGGATGGAAACTCTAGTGGCTCGCAGTCGGCTGGTGCGCGAGGTGCAGCAGAATCACTCCACTATAGTAATGCTGCAGACCGAACTGGAACTGCTGCGGTTGAAGACATACCCCACCCTCGCTAGCTTCCGACAACTCAAATAATTTTCAAGTCCAGTACTTCAAACGTAGAAAACAACTTTTTATATTTCATTTAGTAATATTTAATAAGTGATTGAAACTTGGCAGTACAAACACGAGTATGGTTCTTGTGAGAATATGCGTACTAAATACAGCTAATAGCAGCGACTCCTGCATATTGAAAGTATGCACAAACTGTGTGCGCAAGTCTGGCGCATGTTTTGGGTATTTTAGCACAATAGTAACGATTTTTCGATTTTTATAGGTGATATTTCTGCACAGTCGACTAATACACTATATTTCTTTTAATTATTCACGTAGAGCTTCTTATCTAAACTACTTAATTATATTATCAAGTTAAAGCAAAGTGGTTTAATTTTTATACCGTTAAATCGGGTAACGACAACTCGCCTCTTGGTGAGTTGATAAGTAGTTACCTTAACCTTTAGCACTACCCGGTGCGTCACTTTTAGCACTTGCAAAAACTATTATCTCTTGATCCTCGTTCTCGTCCTGCCAAAACAGCCGCAACCTAAATAAATCAAGGAGTGATTACAAAAGGAATTTATAAAAAATATCACAAAGCTGGTTACAAAACTTTATTTTCCATAAACAAATCTACATTTACTGATAAAATACATTTATTAATTCGATACAGCTCAACATTTATAAATAAAACTAAGGTAAAATTCGCTTAGTGGTCGTAACGGTCTAAACTTGGTTCGACGACCATTCCGAAGATACGATTGACGGGAGCCGGCAAGTTTAGGCCACGAACGTAATATACAAGGCCGAGGAACCTCTTCTATGCGCATACGCTCTCGAAACAAAGAACAGTACAGTCGCCTACAAATCCTTACAGTACAATTTATCTAGTGTGATTGGTTGTAAAAAATCTATGGGAATGCAAAAGCTATATTATTACTATTTAGTTAATAATTATTATAATTATGAATATGCCTCTCTAAAATTACAATAACCAAGTGTCTTACTTATTAAGTACGAAGAGTAAAAGGTCAATATCGTTTTTATACAGAACCAATGATGATGCGGCTAACGTGTAGAAGAATTCTGATGCCGCATGACAGTAGCCTGCATCCAAGCACTTTGTATGAAAACGGTGGTCTTTAATAATATTTATTAGTATGCACTATATAACCTATTGAGCGCCACGGTATCGTACAGAAGACAAACGTTTCCGTGCCCTCCACGCCACGTCTTTATTAGAAGACAATATCTAATCGTAACATATATTAATACAAATAGGTACATTAAAAAAATGGTTTTTATAATATTGTGCTTCATATTACTATTACCATAAACCCTATTCTTAAATTTTTTCAATAGAAGTCTTTGTTTATTATAAAAACAGCAAAATTAAAGTAGCCAAAGTTTTTCAACTGTTATAGATTTATAGCTTGGCGCTGGAGGACACATCGTGTTCGGCATAGGTTAGCACTCAAAAGGCTAAATGGTTTACATAGAAACGATATTGATGAAAGCCCTTTCACCGCTCGTAGTTAAAAAAGCCATAAGTTAACGTAATTTAGGAAACCAGGCATTACACAGTTATCTGTCCGCGACTGTACCTAAGAAATACATTATAAAAAATAAGAATTAGGCCACAATTTCGTTAAAAATTATCACACAATTTGCAATCACAATTGCGCCAATATTATGACAAAATAAAATATAATTTTTGATACAAATTACAACAACACTTAGTATTGTAGAAATATTGGCATTCAATAATCATATGCTTGAAGAGTTACTGTGAGAAGAATACTAAATCCTAGTAATATTTTAAATGAGAAAGTTTGTGAAGACGTTTGGATTTTTGGATGTTTGTTACTGGATTATGCGTTAACCGTTGAACGATTTTTGATGAAACTTGGCTTATCGATAAACCATGTCTTGGATTAACCCAAAGCATACATTTATTTTAATATAGATATTATTCTATCAAAGATATTTTTTTGGTTTCTTAATTCGAGTAGACTGATAATGAGCTCATTTATTTTGCTCTTTATGGTATACGCCATGTATACGCACCTCGCAGTAACACTTCAAACTGACTACTTATTTTTTTTTATCTAGCTGTGCGCGTTAAATTAATACAATGATTATAGCTACGTTTGCTGTCGCAAGGAGATAGAAAAACTACACCACAGAATATAGCTCAACATTTGATAAATTTATTGGAAAATTTTAATAGTTTACAAAAAGCTTCCAATAACAACATATAGAATCTTAGCTTCTAAACATCTTAATGTAATGCATAAAAAATTTTGTTGCGTTATTTAACTCACATCTATACGCCAAACTAAATCAATAAACACACTTATTTAATTGGTTTCACGTTCTTTAAAAGTACTGGGCTTATGAATTGCTGTCACAACCAATTCTCTAAGATAGAAAATATTTATATTTTGGGTCTTGTAGGAACCACCTTGTCCTGTTTCCTGTTCTATATGTTATTATTCTATGACATTACGCATATAAGGCAATAAGATTCTCATTACAAAAATATGTTTTTCTGTCTCCTAATGGCAGCAAGCATACGGTACATAACGGTAAGTTAAAATACTGAGTACTGCTATTTTATTATTAGGTAGATATGTCGGGGAGAATTACTGGAAGCATATATTAAGAATTACAGTAAACACTAGTGTATGTCGCTACTCTGTTGTTTTCAGTGAAATGTCAGTCCTTTTATTAAGAGATTTGATAATCAGATGAAGCCTTCATTATAGCTCAAACTTCCTAACTTTTATTTTTATATAATCGACTGTCATTATGATTCCACCCCGCCTGCAATTAGTGAAGTCCAACATACCAATCGTCAGACATAGTGAAAGTGTCGTGGTGGTCCTTACTTTGAAGGCCTTAAGAGCCTCTTTTAACTAATTGACCTGACCGTAGTTTGTGCTGGGTTGGGTGAAGTACAAAGGCCATGGGCTCTACCGCTCTAACCCTAAGTTATAATTGCCGTACTGTCGATGTATAAAATTTATTGTCGCTCAAATTCTTCGGTGAAATCTTATCGATTAAGAATTATAGAGCAAGTCTGAACATAACTAAATATTATCAAAAATTTTGTTTAATATCTAATAAAAAGATAGAAAGGTCTTTATTTTAGGATGTACTTTATATCATATCCGGGATAGGGAATCAGACAATTCTATATGTTAGGGGACTGATTACGAATCTGGTTTTAGTCATTATTAAATTAAAGTTTTCGGACTTAGTTTTCGTCTCGGGTAACTCAAAAGTTGACAGCAATAAAAGCACCCCGAAAACGACTGTGCTTTTATAAAGTCTTTAATTTGATTAACATATGTTGCTGAAGACTTGCCCTGACTAGCTGGATCCGAATTGTACTTTGTCTAACCATGTTCCAAGTCCTAATTAATGTATGCATAAGCATACGTTTGCTTGTTCTAGTACCAAATTTTCTTAAGTCCTCATTTGATTCTTTAGTCTTCAACTGTCAGGTCATTAAAAACAAACATACTTCTCAAAGCTTTCAGTTTCTCTTCGTTTCATTTACTGCTGTCAAAAGAAAATATTTATGAAATCCAATATCAACTTATTACTTTTTGTAAGGATTGCCTGAACGCTTTTTCTAGAACAATGTTTCTCAATCAGAGGTATGTATATCCCTAGTAATATTTAAAATTACTTGAAGGTGATCGTGCAGCAAGCTCTTGAGTATGGTAATTTTATGAGTGAATCAACTAGGATAACATTACAATTTATAAGGGCATATGAGCTTTTTTTTGGTAATAAATAAAAATAAAATGGTCGTACGATCTTATTCAAGTCAGTCGTGTTACGCATTTGTTCCTTAAATAAAATTCAAAAGTGATCAAAAAGTGCATAATACAACAAAAAGACTTATACAAAGATATTCAGTGACTTACGTTCTATCGAACTATATATTTTTTTATTGTGATCGAGTGTAAATAAGTGCAAATAACATTAAAATAGTGCAGTGTAAAACTGTTAAAATTCAAACTTGTTAACTACACTGCGAACGATAAACAAAGAATTGGACTTTAAACCCATTAGTACACTGAGCCGTCAATTTTAACTGGACCTATTGTTACCATACAAATACTTATTTAATAGCCATAAGTAGCGACAATCGTAGCTACGCCGTCAACGATTGGACTGACACTACTGATGTGCCGGGTTCGAATCCGAGGACAGAAGCTTATTCTAAAAACATTTTTTTTTCATCATACATATTTTTTGGTATTTTTGCCACTTTTTTAACGAAGAATAAACGCAATGCCTCAAATTAGTCGCACTACTCCAAAAAATATGGATAGCAGTAATCTTACACCTGATCAGTCAGAACTGGACATGCATAAAACACTTTCTGACGCACCGGATACTTCCAATGTCTCAACCCGTCAAAAGCGCCCACGGATGGACACCTCGCCTGTCATTCAGCACATAAACCCATCGACAGATGAATTGCTGGAGACTATTCGCCACGAAATACGAGCGGTAGTGTCAACCGAGATTTCTATGGCCATAAAATCGTCTATTGCGAAAGAATTGGGTGAACTAAAGGAGGCTATATCTCTCATCCATAAGCTCGAAGCTTCTGTTCAATTTATAAGCGATGAATTTGATCAGGTGAAAAACGAACTCCAAAACTGCAAGGACGCCAACAAACACATTTTAAAAGAAAATGAGTGTCTCAAGCACACTGTATCTGACTTGTCCACTAGAGTCAACCTTCTAGAACAAAACACTCGTCAACAGAACATCGAAATCAATG
Organism: Catocala fraxini; assembly: GCA_930367265.1. Taxonomy (NCBI): domain Eukaryota; kingdom Metazoa; phylum Arthropoda; class Insecta; order Lepidoptera; family Erebidae; genus Catocala; species Catocala fraxini. The sequence goes on from OV884029.1 coordinate 21,769,326, forward strand.
GTATACCTGAGAACAAGTCCGAGAACTTGATTACTACTGTTAGGCAGATGGGGAAAACCGTTTCAAGCACTCTAAAAGAGAACGATATTATATCTGCTGTTCGTGTTCGAAAACTGGACCCACAAAATAATACTCCACGTGCAGTAATTGTCAAGTTGAATAGTATAACGATTCGTGATGCAATCTTAACGTCCGTTATGAATTACAATAAAGTGCATCCAGACAACAAACTGAATTCCCATCTTTTAGGATATGGCGGAACGAAGAAGTCAGTATTTGTATCTGAACATCTTTCGCCACTTAATAAACAAATTCACGCAGCTACTAGAAAAGCCGCCCGTGATAAGGGGTACAAGTACGTGTGGGTCCGTGACGGCCGAATTTTAGTTCGTAAAGCTGATGGGACACAAGCCAAGCAAGTGCGCAGCCTCGAAGCTGTTGAGTTGCTCTAACAAACGTCATAAAGTTATTATCATTACTAAACCAATAATACAATACCTTTGACCTCACTATAATATTCAACATATATTACCAAAATTTTAGAGGAATTAAAACCAAACTGAGAAACATTATGCTTGCAGTTCAAAACCATCAATATGACGTTATTATTGCCACTGAAAGTTGGCTGGACGATGCAATAAATGATGGCGAGATATTTGACTCCAGATACACCATATATCGTAGAGATCGATCCTCAACCGCCTTGGGTCATAAAAAGGGTGGCGGCGTGCTTATCGCTGTATCAAAGTCAATCCGTTGCATTCGTATGACACATTGGGAAACCGATTCGGAAAACCTATGGCTAAGATTGATGATAGCCGAGGAAAAAACCATACAATACCTGAACATATGTGCTATATACCTGCCTCCTCCTGTGCAACTACAAACACTAAACAAGTTTCTCGACAAGGCTACTTCAATAATCGACGAAACAGGTGGTCAAACGTTCATAGCAGGTGACTTCAATCTGGGATTCATCAAATGGGAGTTGGACAACACTTCTCCGCAATCAACGAGTACATCCGCAAGTAACTATAATAACTTATTAGGCTACTCTCTAATAGACTTTCTATCTCTCAATAACCTAGAACAAGTAAATTATATAAGAAATCACCAAGGTAAATCTCTTGACTTAATTCTGTCTAATTTTCATGGAGTATTTATTAAAGAGTGTACAAACCCATTATCAACAGTAGACCCTTACCATCCACCGCTATGTATCGATATTACTGATGTTTCGCCGACGTTACTAAAATGTAAGCTCTCTACAAAATTCAAATTTCGCAGTGCGAATTATCAATTAATAAATGAGAAGTTTGGACAGTTGAATTGGCTTGATTACTTTGCCAAATGTCGGGATGTCAATGTTATGGTTGAAGTACTCTATAAGACAGTAAACGGCATCATCAGTGCAACTGTACCTAAAACTAAAATAAAAAAAAGTAAATACCCTACATGGTTCCCTAAATGTCTTATAAATATCCTTAATGAAAAGGAAAAACTGAGAAGACGCTATAAAAAGTATAAAAACCCCCGTGACAATTACGAATATAAAATATTAAGCCAGAGAGCGAACGTAATAATAAAGAATAGCTATAATGCCTACGTAATGAACATGGAAGAGGGTATAACACACAATCCTAAACTCTTTTGGTCCTTTATTAAAACTAAAAAGTCAGTGTCTAGAGAAATACCGTCAGGGATGAAGTTAGATAGTGATACAGCCACTACTGGGCACGGCATCTGCGATCTGTTTGCGTGTCATTTTTCTTCGACTTTCATTCAGTCGGGTGAATTGTGCTCTGAACATGTTATTTCTGAAGGTACGCACTCCTATCTGCAGAAATCTTTAGGCAGAGTTACTTTTTCAGAAAGAGATGTTTTTCGAGTGCTGAAAGGACTTGACGCTTGTAAGGGTGCAGGACCAGATGGTCTCCCACCATTATTTGTGAAAAATTGTGCAGCCAATCTGTCCCTCCCTCTCAAAATAATCTACAACCACTCAATTAAAACTTCAAAATTTCCTAATGAGTGGAAGCTAGCTCATGTTGTGCCTGTCTTCAAGAAAGGAGAGAGAGACAATGTAATGAACTATCGACCTATATCTATCTTGTCGGTATTCTCAAAAGCCTTTGAGTCACTTCTATGTCCTATTTTAACATCTTACCTTAAAACAGAGATAGTTCCGGAACAGCATGGTTTTAGCGCTAACAAATCTACTACAACCAACTTAGTTCTTTATGTGAACGACCTTGCCAAATTGGTGGACTCACGCAAGCAAGTTGACTCTATCTATACCGACTTCAGCAGCGCGTTCGACAAAGTAGATCATAAAATATTGTTGCATAAACTTTCTAACTTTGGCATATTTGGCGAACTTTTACTGTGGTTTAAATCCTACTTGATCAAAAGAGAACAAAGAGTTGTCATTAAGGGTCACCAGTCTTCACTTTACTGCTCAACATCAGGGGTCCCACAAGGCTCTCATTTAGGTCCCATACTTTTTATTGTATTTGTAAATGACATCGTAAGTACCATCAAACATAGTACCTGTAGCATTTTTGCAGATGATCTGAAATTATATAAGGCGATTGACTCGACCGCAGATATTGTCCTACTCCAAGATGATCTAAACTCAGTACATCAATGGTGTATTGAAAATCATATGTCCCTTAATGCTGCTAAATGTTATCAGGTAACATTTACAAAAAAACATATTGCGCGTAATTCGTCATATTCGCTTAATGGAAGCTCACTACAGAAAGTTGACTCAATCCGTGACTTAGGGGTTGTGCTTGATAGTAAGCTTACCTTTATACCACATATTAACACAATTGTTGCCAAGGCTGCTAAAACACTAGGATTTTTAAAAAGGACCTGCTTTGATTTTAAAACCATTCAATCCTTAACAGTGCTCTATAATGCACTTGTTCGTAGTACCTTGGAATACGCATCGCCTGTGTGGAATCCCATATACAAAACACACGTGAATCGTATAGAACGTATCCAAAGAAGTTTTACACGCTATCTACGATATAAATGTAGGGGTTGCTCTCTCGATGCTGATTACTCAGGAAGGCTCGCTCATTACAATATGATATCTTTAGAAAACCGTAGACAACTACACGATGTGACGTTACTTTTCAAAATTGTCAACGGAACTATACAAATCCCAATGCTTCTCAAAACAGTAAACATTTCTGTACCACGTCACTGCCTATCCAGGAATGCCCGCGAGCTAAATGTGTTCGCCCCAAGCACATCCAGATCTAATCTCGGCCGCTCAGCGCCTATGAACCGGTTGATGAGGACGTACAATGAGTACCAAACATGCTTCAATAGTATTGACATCTACGCTAACTCTCTGTCACAATTTCGAAAAGTACTGTTCATCAGGAACTAATTGAATTGGCCTTTTATTTTGTTTTATTTTATTTTGTTGTTTAATATGTTTGATATTTTTAATTTGGTATTTTTATTTGATATTTTTATTTTATTATTCTTGACCTGGAATTGATTTATTATTGTGTAATTAGTAATTATTAATGTTGTATCTAGTTTAATTATTATTTTCATTATAGATGGTTATTAGTTCATATGATTTAATTTTAGGTTTAATTAATGTGTAATTTTACAAAATTTAACAAATTTTTAATTTAATGCATTGTGATTGAATTTTATCTAGTTTAATCTTATTTTAATTAATTTGGTTTATTTTAATCTTGTATATACGACCTTGAATTTGTAAGTGCTGTGCACACCTGTAAGTGGCAAATTCGCTCTGTATAATTATGTTTAACATTAAATTATGTCAGAGTGTATTAGTGAATAAGTCGTAGGAGTGCCATAATTAAATAAATAAATAAATAAATAAACGAGGGAAATCTAATTGGGAGCCACTGGTCTAAACTTTGATGTTTACTAGACATTCTTAGCGATGGAAACGACTTTATACTGCTACATAAAGGCTGTCATGCTGGCTACAGTTCTAGACTACAGCAGCACTCGGATTGATAAACCTATTTCGCCGATTGCCCGGCTCTTCGGTCATCTGATACGAATGCAGTTTACGCCATTAGTATAACGAGATGACTATACATCAGGTTGTTATAGTTGTAACTTTATGGGGAAAGGCTAGTGGTTTCTAACGTCCGAGGCGGTGCTCTTTAGTCATTAAATATATATAGGTAACCACAATGGAGGAGCCGTAGTCAAAAAGTAGTTTCGAGGATTCTATTTGAAGTACCTATATCAAATTTGTATGTATCTCTATTGTTAGTAAGATATGAATTAGTGACAGCTGCTTGTCCTGGGTCCCGATTAAACGGTGGCGGCGTCAGTCCTGTATCTTGATATAATCAATAGAGAACATTTTAGTTCAACATTAGTTGTTGTGGTGACGTACCCTAGAGCGCGGTTCTCTGGTCGTACACGATGACCGCGTCTGCATCGAAGAACTGGCTGTGGGACTTGCTGAGGGCGATGATGGCTGCATGCTCGCTTCGCATACGGTTCTTGTATTTCTTGCTTAAGTTCACCTGAAAAATAGAGCATGACGCCTTTATCAACTGTGACATTCGGGAACGAAGTATCGGACTGTCAGTCCACACAATCATAGTTTTCCTGTGTATCAACTAATCACCATACATGATACAAGGCTGAAAGATATTGTATACAAGAATAATGGCAGCTACTAAACATTATCTCATATTCGTACTATTGGTCTGACTTATAAGTATCTTCTATCCCTATAGAATTAGATTTTCTATATCCCGATAAATGAATTCAGATTTATCTATCGGGAAAGATAGAAAAGAAAATCTAAATTCATCTATCATGATGCGCACATGCAATCACTGGACCAAAAATGCAATAGAAAAATCATTATTAAATGACCAAATCATTATTACCTTGGCATATAATTGTTGTAAGTCATCTTCAGTGGAAAGTGGTCGCGGCTTAGGCCTGAGAAACGCTGGCAAAGATCTAGTCTTCAGAGCGTCTATATTGGCGGCGTTGTCTATTTCGTCTAACACTGAAACAATAAAACTGACTTATAAATTGGTTATAAATCCAATAATAAATCTCAATGCTCTTCTAAGGCATCAGATTAGGTTTTAAACAAACCGATGTGTGTTACCTAGGCAAGTTTAGATTAGCATAGTGCTAATAACCACTTTGGTTTCGGTTATGTATAGAAAAACATTGGGGTAAGCTAATTTTAGTTTATTACGGGGTCTTCTAAACGGGTAATATTTTAATAGCTGCAATGATTGCAACTATAGCAAATTAAGTGCGTTTGAATTTATGATGCATAGGCCATTCCGAAAACAATTCTTACACAGCCATATACAAAATATTGACGTGTATTCTATAATATGACTGTTATTTACGGCCGGTACATTACAGCTACACATTGTAATCAAAATAATGGCCACTTTAAAAGCCCCTTAACACATTAACAAGTCTTTCCATCTTTGTCACCTTAAGACTGCGCCGAACGTAAGACAGATAATGACAGAGCTCATGCGGCGCATATTCAAATCGGCGCGCGGCCGTCATAGTAAAACTGTATGGAGGATTTGAAGTGCTTTTTTGATAATTATGTATCTTTATTGTCAACCAATAACTTAAATATTTGCGACGGACAAATTGTAATATAATAATTTATGTTTCGTTTAAGCTGTAAAATAGGATAGATTTTTACTGTTATAATTTAAAAATCACGTAACACGAGTTTACGCTTTTGCATTTTTCGTGCAAATATACGAATTAAGTAGACGAAAATATTAATTATTTTAAGTTTTTTATACGGAGTAATTGTAAACACATTCATTGTTATGGTAAATGTATATTTTATATTTGTATTAAACAAAAAGTCTTGATTTTATTCACTTAACTGCGACCGCCTGTTTTGGCAAATTTCGCTAGGCGCAATCTTAAAAATTTCTTAAAATTTGGCTTCCATTAATTGACTTATGGACATAGCTGCGAATCAATCACTTTCTTTCATCAAAATGAGGATCTAAAAGATATTACAGCGTTGCTTACTGCTACTAGAGGCATACTGCACGCAAGAGTCCCTTTGTTCTGGAACTCTGTTGACGTAGCAGTGTGCTGGATGCCTCGACTCCCGCGCCCCTCTGCACTCAGCATCTCCCGCGTAGCTGACAGGCCGAGTGTGGCGTTGGACTTGTACCTGAGAGATAATAGGCGCATTGGCGTAACAAGAGTTCTCTTTAGGGTGCGCCCATCCCCCAAACAGAGATAGCCTACTTACAGTTGTAGAATTTTGAGGTTGTTTTATTTGCTACCAAATGTAAATTTGGGTTAGCCACCAGACAACGCTGAGATTGATAAGGTTAATCTGATCATCAGGTTGACCGTGCCTATAAAAGGGTAGAGGATTACCGTTATAGCAGAGATTTAAGGGTATCGAAAGCATTCGGTATGGAATAATAACGTTTAACTTTATTTACGAGCAAGGACCAACCCGAGGAAAGTGTATCTGAAAGGTACAATAGAGGCAGCCTGGCAAGGCGTTGCTACAGGTGGATTTGAGCACAAAGACTTAAGTAGGTAGATAGATAGGTATATAATATTTAGATCTATAGTCCTATTTTAGCCTCTAAGACAGCAAGAAAATAAACTATTTTCCTATATTGTTTCTCAATTCAGAGTGTTACTAATAGCACAACAAATTGCATTCAAACATGTCGTTGCGGTAAGACTCTCAGTAAGTTCAGACTAAGTGAGCTTAAGAGCATGCACTCTAACGCGTGTATGAAAAAGTCTAATTGATTGTCTCCTTTAGTAAACAGAATATATTATTATTATATCAATGATTGAATTCATTTTTGCATAACAGACTTTCCTAACATGACGTATTGCCTATAACTCACCTCAGCATGTTTCATTCTATAATTTTCCTGACTAGAGTAGGCATGGTTTTCCTTGATGGCATAGTTCTCTTTGAGATATTGCTCATCTGAAATGAAATATGTAAATAAATTGTAGTTATTGTTGTGTAGTCCCTTAAATAATAAAAAGTAAAAGACTCACCAAACGATTTCTGATGGCGCGGCATTAGGCGGCAGTAGCAAATTATAACTAACAAAATAACAACTCCGCAAATCCCTCCTATAAGCCAAGATAACCAAACAATTATAACACGACCCTGCAAATAAACATTTTGATTGATATCTACATATTCCTAAATAATTTATCGATTTTATGCTCATAACTTACCTGCAGAAACATTTCAGTTAATAACACGATAGCGAAATACGCTTGTTTTTGTTCCCTTACAATAACGTTTTCCTAACATTTTAAATACTTATCTTAAACAATTCCTACTTAAATATAATAAAACTATGTTAAAATATTATGATAAAATTAAGAAATGAAAATGTCCATTTTTTTTAAATAAACGCGCCTGCGCGGTATAGATGTGCCGTTTAGAAATACTGTTAGTATGTTTTCAAGACCCTCTACCAATCATAAATATTGTATTATCTATCATTCGTAACAGATGTTGAAGTCGAACTTGTTTATATTGAAATCAAACATTCGAAATATATTACATGTATGAATATAAGGTATCAAATATAATATGATAATTTCGTATCAAAATATGTTATACACTCAGTACCTACCTAGATATTTCAAAACGGTTGTTGTCATGTCATTTGGCTGTGAAGTTTGCGTTCCATACTCCAAATAACTAGTTCTATTATGTAAAACATACAAAAATACTCTAGAAATTGTTCTGTCAACATATGTACAGAAAAGAATAATGTGATATTTGTGTAAGAATTCCTTTAAAGCGGTATACCGTACTACGTAGTATAATTAATTAAGTCTAACATAAAACCAATTGCAAAAACAAAACGTTAAAAACGTCAAAAAAATTAAAACAACAGGAAACGGAACGTTTTGCCGCAAATTTATTTTTTGCGCTAGGTATGTATGTTTGTAATTAGTTAAATTAAATTCTTGATCTCGCATCGCAGATCAAAACAATATTGTTGACACAAACAGCAACAAACTAATTGTATCACTACAATTTTTATTTGTGATCATCGAACATACCCCGCCAAATACAAGCAAGCTATCGTAGTAACTAGTATCGTCTGAGCATCGTACGATTTTAATACGTCATTGCACCTCTGAACTCTACTGTCTACTGTATGTATTTGCAGACCGCAGCGATTCAATGTGGATTCAGTCATAGGATTCAATACATAGTACCGACAGCGGTCGGACGTACTTAACGATTAAATTACTTAGTGTTTACATTAAGCAATTATAAATACAACTAGCTGTAGGGGAAATGACGAGTGTAAAAATATTTTTTCTTATAATTTTTATTTACGGTCTACTTGCTCAGCGTTCCCAGGGTCTCTCGCCTGTCATCCTCAGTGAGTATTACATTTTCTTTCTATTTTCTAGTAAATTCTTAATACATAATAGAATATTTACTTACTACTACTTCTTTGACTACAATGTTTTCAAAACAATTCCATAAGGAACACATATATATATATATATATACATAGAGTAAATAACACTCTGACATACATTATTCATTGTTATCATGTAATATTATTAAATAAATCAAATATGTTTTTTAGTAGTTACTAGAATATTCAGAATTAGTAGAGTCTTTATCTATGCTAAGGTAGAAATTTTATTGTTATATACAGGAAAAAGGATAAACTACGGTGCAGGACTTTAATCCCATTCTTAGTAAATGGTGCCAGGTCTTTACCAACTGAGTTTATGATGCCAATAAAATACCAGCAGCCCCGTCATATGCCATTATTTCTTAATTGTTTATTTATCAGTTAATTTGTCCAGTATTTTCAAATGTGCAGTTAGTTAGTTATTGTAAGATCAATAACACTTTATCTCACATCCACATTTATTAAGTTTTTAATATGAATTTTCTCTATTGAACAAATATTAATTTGTTTAACTGCATTGCAGCACACGTGGCTATTTTATTCTTGAAATTTGTCGCAGGTGTATGAGTGGTACTTTACAAAAGTATTAACAACAGACACAAGGAAAGATTTGTGATATTTATTTTTGGAACACACCAATTTTTGTTCTGTGTAGGAATCAAAGCCACAATAAACAATAAACCCAGTTTGCAAGTTTAATCTCTATATATAAGACTAAATATGGTGATTCTGTTTTAATATATTTCAAGTATTCTGAGATCAGATATGCTTATCACAAGTGTAATATCTTCAATTGTCATAGCTAAGTACCACTTTGGGCCATTAGCAATGTGCAATGTATAACAAAAATCCGAATGTTATGAAAAGTATATATTCCATAATTATTAAATTAATACAAGCTATTAGAGTATAAATTAATATCTAGCCAAAAATAATAATAATATAAAATATTTAAATATATTTACAAATAGAATAACATTATAGGTATCCCAAAGATTACCTCTTACCAGTATGGTGTCTTAGTTGAAATTAGTTCATTACTTTTTGTAAAATTTTAAGTGAATTGTAATCATTGTGCTTGTTAAATATCTGCTGTGCAAACAGGGTCCATAATATACATATTTTCAAGTTTGTAGTACCCCTTAAACATTGTGGAATTGCAATAAAAAATATTGAATAACTAAAAATATCTTTGCCAACAGTACCTGGAGATGGAGGATCCCAAGTCGAGGCGAAGCTAAATAGAACAAATGTGGTGCACTACATCTGTGCGAAAACATCAAATGATTTCTTCAACATTTGGTTGAATTTAGAACTCCTAGTCCCATTTGTAATTGACTGCTGGGTGGACAACTTAAGACTAGAATATGACAATGTTACGAGAACCACAAAAACTCCAGAGGGGGTTGATATACGGATACCGGGATGGGGTAATCCAGAGCCAGTGGAGTGGTTGGACCCCTCTCATCAAAGTAGCGGAGCTTACTTCAACAGTATAGCTGATACGTTAGTCAAGATTGGATATGTAAGAAATGTGTCTATCATTGGTGCACCATATGACTTTAGGAAGGCTCCAAGTGGGTATTACTTATATATATTGTCTCTTTCTTATTATTTTATTATATTATAGTTGTCTTTATAGTCTAGATACCCAAACACAGCTACATACAGGCTAGAAAGTGGCTCTCAAGTGCCAACAAAAGTTAACCCAACAAAAGCAGTTGGCTGGCGGTGACTGCAACAGTAGTTCTGTGCTGATATTATGAAAGCATAGCATGCTAATATCTGTCAACTCTTCGAATGTCACACATTATTAAAACCCATTGTGTCTGGCTGCTAGTGTGCCACTGTGACTTAACATAAATATTAGTTTTAACAAAGTAGATTCCTACTGTACTTTTTAAACAAAAATAATGGTACACTGACAGCACCTGTGTGAATATTTGGTACCGATTCTCCTCATTGTCTGACCTATATCAATGGTTTGACTTGCTATTGGGGTATCAGTACATATTCAAGTAGCAACAAGTCAAGCCTTTATATATTATACTGTTTCGATAGCGCAGCTTGTGAGTGCGATTGTGTATGAGATCTCGGGTTCGATACGCGGATTAAAGTGTTATTGAAACTTTTAGCTAAAAATTCTTAGTAGTAACATGCAGCCTGGAACTGCGATAAACTCGCTATCTTTACGTAAAAACTAAAAACAAAGGTAGCAAATTGTTGATGTATACCGCCTACGTTTTAAGGGATATACGTGTGAGACTGTTGGTATACTTTATGATATATATAAATATTGATATCACAAATCAGTCTACTATAGCATCGTATGAGGCATTACTTAGCGGCAATCAGTCGTAAGAAAATATTTAAAAGTGAGGAACTGCGTATCCTTAAATCGCCGAGCCCAAAATTTTGGTCGTGATGGTCATGTGTCCTCATTGCGAGGCATCCTCAGGACAGTTTCATTCATTCCCAAACTATACTCAGCCTATACCTCGCGCTAAGGTGGAATAAGCCGGCGCAGAATTTGTGTTTGAAGAGTAATATTGCTAGCTAAACGACGTGGTTATCCATCATGAGAGGAGTTCAGTATCGTCAACCATTTTATATTGCGAAAGTTGAGGTTCCGAGTCTGGGTGTTTTTGTGCCCTTATTTGAATGATAGTAAACTCCCCCCCTCGGCCCCCCCTCCCCCGCCCCCCCGAATTATGAAATTATTCCTAATAAGAAAGAAAATTTTACTTCTTTTTATCCGTTTTGAGGAAACCTTTTTTCGGCTAAAGAATAATTATTATAAGTGATCTGTCTGTGCTAGCCTAGGTGAAGTTAGTAGATAATGTGGCAATAACAAACATTACTAGAAGTATTACAGGTTGTAATAATAATGATTGGACTCGTGACATAGTTTTATGCAAATGTTTGCCGCTGTTCCTGAGAGACCATGTTCAAAATCTGGGTCAGGCAAAGTGTTATTCGTGTTTTCTGTCAGACAATTCTGAGTAACGATGTGATGTTTGGAAATTTGGCCCGTAGGGAGCAATGGGCTTACCTGCTTCCCAATGCGAGTGACCTGAAAATATAGCTAGCCACTGTAATACCTAAATGTCTGATTATCCCTTCGGGGATACGTATAAGTGCAAAATCTTATTATCAATTAAAGATATCGATTAACTTGTTTGCCAGTGTTCTCCAGAATGTTCTAGATGTGAGGCACTTGACCAAAATTAAAAGACTTGCGCGATTATACGCGACTCCGCTCGTTTGGAAATAATTCTGTTTCTTGACTACGTGTATGCGAAATTTCATGATGATCGGTCAAGTAAATAAGGCGTAAAAGCGTAACAAATAAACAAAACCACATTCTCATTTTATGATATTAATATTAATAGAATTTTTGCCTTCAGTTATACTTAGAGTATTATATTTAAGACCTGGAGCCTTACCACCATATCACTAAAACGAAAGCTATACAACATATAACGCTGTATCTTTCCCGCGCATGCAATGACAATGCTCTCAGAGTTGGTTGTAAGGCCCTTATAATTATTTTATAAAATGTTAAATATTATACAATCAGCTGCTATAACAATACCACCTGGGCTAGTGATTTAGACAATGCAGTTATATTATAAACTAGCTAGATCTGGTTTCGCCCACTTTTATGGTTATTGTTCCACTTCTACCAAGATGGTATATAAGTCTTTAAGCTCTCTTAATAAACAGGCTATCTACCCTAAAATATTTTGGAACTGGTCTATTAGTTTCTGAGATTCATGCGTCTAAACATATAAACTCTTTCGCTATATGTATAACAAGATTTTGTCCGCGGCTTCGCTTGTGTCAATTTTGGTTATGTAAATTTTTTTCCCTCGGGATAACCACTTTTCCAGGATCGACGCGATCCTATGTCCTTTTCTGTACTCCTGACAATGTCTATGCGAAATTTGATGATGATCAGTCGAGTAGTTAAAGCGTGAAAGCATAACAAATAAACTCACATTCGCATTTATAATATTAGGTATGATATAACTAATAACATAGGTTTTAAATTATGTCTGGCATTCGAACAATTGACTAGTTAATGATATTCTGCAGAGCGAATTCTGGTCACGGTTAGCTTATCTAATGGAAGACTGGCCATGTGCGCAAAAGACGTTATATGTATGTAGATATAGTGTACAAGTGTGTGGTCCAATGGGATAACACCTCAAACCACACACTTGTACATTCGATATGATGTATATTAAAGACAGCACCAACAGCATTCAAAGCTTTTCGAGGCACTGAGCTGAAATACTTTTATATTTTCAACACCTTTCTACTGAGAATTTATTCACAGCATAACCCAATAAGCCAAGTCGAGCCAGCAAATAGTACTAGCTCGGAACTCGAACCCAGGATCTCGTTGATGATCCGTTGTCGTATACAATCGCCATTAGACCATCTAGTCAGTGTAATTTAATATTAAGAAATAATATTGGAACCTTTACATAGATTTGTTTTATTGTCTACTGATTTTATTGGATAAGATTACAAGTTGACAACCTGTAACTATGTCAACTATTTCGATTGCACTTTGAATAACAAAGTTCTAATATTTAAAACAATGTTAAGGTATGGCCCTCAAACTTTTGTGCGTGGTGTCATAGTGGAATCGCGTTTCAAACTATTTTCTACTTTTCTTTGACTCCTCGGGCACCCCAATCAGGCGCCACGTGAAATCAGTATTGTAGAGGCCCTTAAGTAGCGTATTTTGTGTTCCTTGGACTGACAGTGCATTCAGATATTTTTAGTCCTTGGAGTTGCGAGCTATATCCTGACTTGTGCGTCCTTTTCCGTCATTTTACAATTAGGTACCTCTACTACCAGACTTGCAAGGCGTTTACTTCATATATGTTTTACCAGTCAATTGTTGGAAGACCAGGCCAAATTGAAAACCTAATGTAGCTGGCCGTCGGTGTGCCGCTGCGACTACATAGGTAGGGTTATAAATATTATATGCTCGACATTCGATGATAAAAAATTGATATAGCTTCCCCATCGTTCTATAACGCGACTGATATCGTACCATATTTAAAATTCCGATTTAAAAATATCAACCTAATGCAACCATTGTTCCACAGACGAGAACGCTGAATTCTTTACGAACATGAAGACTCTCATAGAGAATACATACAACATGAATAACAAGACGTCGGTGACACTGCTAGTGCACAGTATGGGAGGTCTGATGGCGTTGCACTTCCTGCAGCTGCAGCCTCAGAAGTGGAAGGACCAGTACGTCAGGCGGCTAGTCTCGCTGTCCACGCCGTGGGGCGGCTCTATGAAGGCTGTTAAGGTGTTTGCTATAGGTGAGTGGCATGATCTTAAAATTTGCTTTTTTATTTCTTAAAGTTTATCGTTGTTTTCTATATTCAACGTATATTTCGAAAATCACTATCAATAAATATTATTATTATAAATATAAAACAAAGTCCCCCGCCGCGTCTGTCTGTCTGTTCGCAATACAGTAAAAACCTACTAAACGGATGTTCATGCGGTTTTCACCAATAGGCAGAGTGATTAATGAGGAAGGTTTAGGTGTATAATTTGTTAAAGTTTTGTACTACCCGTGCGAAGCCGGAGCAGGTCGCTAGTATTACTATAAATTTGGATTGTAAATGATTGCTATTCTTGTTAACTCGTCCAGCTGAGCTTAATGTTTGGTTAGGAATTAGTTTATGTCATCAGGTATGCTAACAGTGAGTGCGTAGTGGGGTCATTAATCGCTATTGCTCGCCCACGCCCACATTTAAATAGTGGTCATGTAGTATAATAGTATCATACGTCTTTTTTACTTTTACCGTAATTTGATAATTATCCCTTTAACCAGATTAAAAAGCCTCTATCCCATCGGTTTTTATTTATATTTAAATATAATGTTAGGTATATTTTAGATTTAGGATAATAAAGCAGTTTGTAAAAAATAAGCAGCGATAGCTCAGTGGGGAGACGAACAGACTGCTATGCCGAGGGTCTCGAGTTCGAACCCACGTCGCGCACCTCTGACTTTCGGAAGTTATGACTTTTCGAAATTATATGCGTATGGATTGACAATTATCGCCTGCTCCGTGCCTCGGAGAGCACGTTAAGCCGTCGGTCCCGGCTGCTATGAACATCTATGGCAGTCGTTATTGGGAAAGTCAGTACCCTCTAATATCCTGACACTGGTCTAGCCTTAGGGTATCGTTAGCCTTCGGGTTGCGGAGGTCTGGTGGCAGCCGCTCCGTGTAAAAACTGATATCCAGTCAAATCCGGTTAGACTAGAAAAGCCGACCCCAAGTGACTTGGGAATAATAAAGGCTAAGGGAGAAGAAAGCAGTTTGTAAAAAGTATGATAAATAAATGCTATAAGAGCTATTAAAGTATTTCTCACGTTTAAATGTTACGACCTAAATTTTAATTGCGGCTTTGTGCTCCTCTGTGTATACATACATACTTACGATACATGACAGCCATTAATTATAATTATTATGAATGACTCATGTTACCTTTAATTATTATTCAACTATGTTTCTGGCACGTGTTTACTTACAATAAACAGTGTGTCATAGAAAGAACTGGCCATATTAATTAAGCTTCATAACTCATTGACACTTACTTATAATATAAAATTTAAAAAAGTAAGTTTTAATGTCTGGCAGTTTCTAAGATTAGCTTAGAAACTACTAGACTGATATGAAATGAAAAAGACTTTTGTTAGGCAGCCCGTTTAGTTACTTTGACGTTCATACAGTGGCGTAGCGTAGTGGGGGGTAGGGGTGGCCCGCCCCGGGCGGCACTTTTAGGGGGCGGCAACAATTTACAATAAGTATCTAATTATAATATCTTATAAATATTTGAACTGTACAATACACATTTATCATGACTGTTCTTGGCAATATTTTAAATTGAAATACTTAAATAAGAGGGCGGCAAAATTTTTCTAACGCCCGGGCGGCAAAATTTTTCTTCCGCCCGGGCGGCTGACACCCACGCTACGCCACTGCGTTCATAAGTGATACTTTGTTACTAAATGTATTAATTAGTTATTTATTTAATGCCTATACAATATTTCCACCCCTAATACGAAAAACCACAGATCTCTTGGTAATTAGGATTTAAGGCACTAGTAAAATTACGTAGCAATCTTGATTAGACCGTATCTTTTAGCTATGTAAACTGTACAAGATAGGCGACTGCAGGGATGGTTAAGTGGTCGCATCGTCGCTGCCACTGCGCCGAGTGTTGTGGGTTTCGAATCCTACACGGGACAAAAATTTTTGTGATCCACAAATGGTTGTTCTGAGTCTGGGTTTTCTTTGTGTCCGTTGTTTGAATGTTTGTAGAGTCTCCCGCGACACAGGAATTATTCCTAGGGTCCCGCCCTAGGAATAACTATAGTTGACATTTTATTGAAAAAAAAAGGGTACCGTCGACGATTCACACTGTCCCCTGTTAACGATTCTTAGCTGACTGTGTGTTAGAAAGACAGACATGACTTGAGACCATCGATAAAGTTAAGTATAACTACAATTTTTAAAGGAAATATATCTATAGCACGTTAGGCACGTTACTACCATACATATTATTGGTGTCACTATTATACATCGATGACGACCTATTTATCTTCTTTAGTCGTAAGTCGTTCTTACACCCGCTACTAGACACCCAGGCATTATTCGTATTATGAAACTAACGTCAGAGACCTCGCGTAGATAATAGATAAATTACGTTATCACTTACGAACATTTACAGCTAATCTATATAATAATAAGTGTGTTAAAAGTGAGAGTTCACATAGAATAAATTGAAATGGAAAAGATTTAGAATAATAGGTGTACGTTTTCAAAAGATTTTGTATTTTATTTGAATTTCGTCAATTTGTAAGTTTATTTAAGCTTACTAATACAGATCTTGATTACAAAATGATATTTCAATTTACATTAATATAAGTAAGCATATTATTGTGTGTACAGGACCGCCCTATCGCTAAAATCAATCTGTCATGGAAATCTTTGGACAGACGATCGAAATTAGTACCAAAAGTATTACAAAAATATGCGAAACAAAGTAGTGTTGACGGTGATTGCGGAAATACATTATCAATATTATATTAAACTATCATAATATACAGAAATAGTGATAAACACTCTTGACCTACTTCATGTGCTGACGTCACACACGTCTTACTCTTAAACGCGGATGTAACATTGAAACGTACGTATTGGTACATAAATGGATTAAAGGCCGACTTCATAGACTTAAATCAGGAGTCTGTAGGCGTTGTATGCAGTTTATAATGGAGTATCCCAAAAAAGTACCTAATTTTACCTATACCATATACAACAATATAATGTTAGGCGTAAGGTGTTTACTATTGAACATTGGCGTTAAAAGATCTTATACGGCATAGATACCTTTGGTTGGTGTGTACCCAACAGATCTCCATCGCTTTAGTTCTCTACTGGAGTAGAGAACTAGAAAGCGGTGGAGATCTGTGTGTGAAAGTGGAGATTTGTGTGAAAGTCTGGAGACTAATATAGTGTGATAATCGATAATAAATTTTAATTTCTACAAATTCAAATACCTACTAGTAATCTGAATTGTTATTCGAATTTATTCATCGTCGATTATTTACGAAGGGATAATCAAACAAATAAAGGTCAACAAATCCTGCACGGCGACGATGTATCCAAAAATAGTTCAAACATTTTTCGATTTTATAATGTCGTTCATGTTAAGAATACATCTGAGTGATATCAAATAGTAATTCGAATATGCGATTAGGTATGTTTCGAAAAATATGATAACCAATAGAAACATTCGAAAAATATCGTTTCTTTTTATTATTTGACTGTTCGTCGTACAAACCTCGGGAAATAAATAGGTATTAATACCTTTAAAATCGTATTAAATGGAAATCCGTAGTCTCTGCCTACCCCTCTGGGAAACAGGCGTGAATCTATGTATGTATGTATGATACCTTTAAAATATTGATGCGGTACAAACCCGTTGTGTAGTTGTATTGCCCATTGCTACTCCGTCCGCGTATCTACCTAGCAGGTGCATCTAATGCCAAGTTTTCCTGGCCGTGACCAAGAATCGGACGTTAAAAGATTTTTGTCCAAGGGTTGTGGGTCCCACAGACTACTACTTAAAAAGTCATACTTAAAATATATTAAGCGACGGTTATGTATAAGGCATCGCACATGCGATAGAGAGATCGTGGGTCCGAAACCTACCAACGTTAACTTACTCTTAATACAACCATATTGTCTTAACTGAAGGGTTTCAAAAGAATGCTAGTAGTCTGTCTGCTACAATCAATATGAAAAAGGATAGTAGTAGTATCAGCCCTGTATTAAACTGTCCCACTGCTGGGCACCGGCCTCTTCTCAGTGTGAGAAGGCTTAAGCCATAGTCCAAAAGGATAGAGTATTTAAAATACAGTAAATAGAAATTGTAATCCTAGATCAACAGTTACGTATTATAAAGTTACACTGCCAGAATACAAGAATACAAGTAGGTACGAGTAGTGAGGCACGTTATTTACAAACAACACGGTATCAGCTGTGGGTGACACAGGATGCTACGATTTACAATACGTGTAATTTCCTACTGCCCCCGCTTCCTCGCCACTGAAATATGAATCGTTACGGTTTTATATCTTTTTACATTTTTATTGGAGTATTTGTTTTATAAGTATGTTTCGTATAAACAGACAATATTTTGCTGGTTGGCGGTGAAAGAAAATATACTATGGAATTTATCATTCTTCTATCGCAAGTACTTAGCTGTAGAAGAATGATGAATTCGTGTCGGTCTTCAGGGTAGGTTAGTATATAAAGTATTCCAATGAATTCCAAGATATCTGAGGTCGTCGTAGTAGGTAGTTTGTTATGGTTAGAAAGGTGACGAATGCTTTTCCCTTAACGGGCTATAGGCACCGAAACAGGCTTAAGTCTCGTTACATATATTACTCCTTGCTTCAACAGTGCCTATTCACTGTATCGTCTTGAAATTTGGAAACATATTTATCTATTTTTAAGTATTGTTTCCATAACACAATGAATAAAACTGCGCTCAATAGAAATTACCGGCGAATTTACCTATGAAATATGATTAAAACGTCATTACCTACAATGTTTTGTTTAAAGTACGTATTCCACACGGAACGAAAATTGTGTGTTCCATAAATAGTTGGTTGTGTCTGAGCACCCTTAACACGTTAACTGCCATAACAATATTTTAATGACGGCATTTTTTATTTTTTGTATACGGTCTTATATCGATATAGGTGATAAAAAATTACTGTTTTAGTATTTATATCCGTGATTTTTTTACATAAAATAAGACTAAAATAAAATGTCAAGCAGATGTGACTGACAAAGTCCAAACTGATACAATGTCTGTCAGGCACCGGTGCCTGACGTGGCAGCTAACGTGTTAACGAAAACATAGGTTTTCGTAGTTTGAATTACACAACTTTGCGATACAGAAAATATCCTAGTGACATTTTTGAACTCATATATGTGTTTATTTTTTTGTTTTACTATACTAAGCGATTACTACTTAATTATATAGTCACTGATGCGACTTTCAAATTACATTCTCAGGTTATGAGTAAAAAAATATATTCTTTAACCTAACAAAAGACGGCAAATGTCGATCGTATAAATTAATGTGTGTAATGGAAAATCCATTGTGACCGCAATGACTTGTTAGATATTTTCCCTGGAATTTTATATTTCTCTTGCTGGAGGAAATGTTATTGTTTAATCAATTATATTGCACAATCACATATATTATGTTATAGTCAGTTTAAAAAGTTAAATAAATAATAAAACAAGATGTTTACTATATATCACTATCACTACATATTATACAATAAAGTCCCCGCCGTCTGTCTGTCTGTTCGCGATAAACTCCAAAACTACTGAACGGATTTTCATGCGGTTTTCACCGATAGACAGAGTGATTCATGAGGAAGGTTCAAGTGTATAATTTATTAAAGTTTTGTACTACCTGTAATAATTATAACGACTACTTCTTTGTGGATATTTATTTCAGGAGTTCATCTTTTAAAAAACCCACAGATAAGTAGTTAGTTTAAATAATTATGTTGCGCAATGATATGTATTGCAAGATTTTTCTAAATATTATTATGATAAAATAATTGTTATAAACACACTTCACCATCAATCACACTTAATCAATTTTATCAGGGTATTTTTTTTTTGAGGAATTCATCTTTTATCGAACCCACAGATAAGTAGTTACAAATAATCGGCTATTAATACACATACTCATTACGCAAACACATGTCGTAATCCGCTTTAAGAATTTTATTACGAAACATTTATGTATGTTTTGATAGTAAAATAATGAATCCTAATTTTTTGAGTATGTACGGTTGAAACAGTATGACGAAATTATCCATATAAAAACTTGAACAAATATATTGTGGAGGAAACGTGGTCTGATGTCCCTCCAACACAAAAAGAGGATCCTTTGACAAGGCTGGATGATCGTGCCTGGGTGGTCTAATACGTGTATGTAGTCGCTGTGGAAAACTTCACTTGCGAGATTCAGGGTTGTATGGCGAGCGTGATTATAAGAGCCTATTGTGTACAGCGCCATCTGTTATTTATTTATTTATTTTAGAGCATTTACTCTCTGCACTAACAGGTTGCTTTCTCAACAAGTGCAGGTTTAACAATTACACATTGTTACATAGATGATTATGGGAAAAGATATATAATATATCCATTAAAATTAATATCAAATTATAACAAATTTGAAATAATAACAAAGTCAATAAATATAGGTTCTAGAAGCGACTAATACATAAATTATTAAAATTCCATTTCAATAATAATAACATACATCACAATTAATTCCAGTTAATTAACAACGTAGGATATTAATAAAAACAATAAAATAGCAATATGAATTAGAAAGTACCTATTCATTAAATAAAACTAATTATTTATACATTCATAGCAAGACTTTAAAAAATTATACATTCGATCAAAAAATAAATCAACTCTTAGTTGGTTAGCGATCAGAGCATGTCTGTAGTCGGAACTTTTTCATTTGTGTGTGTTTCGTTACAGTAAAAATTAAATTAAAATTTTCTATGATGAAAGATAACAATTCATTTAATCGAGTGAACGCTGCGTTACATTGCACGTTTGGCGTCGTGATGTAAATAATCTTCGCTACTTTCACAGCGCCGCGCCGAGTGCTTTAGATTCAATCCTCAGATGGAACGGCAATTTATTGATCCATACTTACTTACTCCACAGGTGACGACCTCGGCAGTTTGATGTTGCGCGAAAGCATAATGCGTACGCAGCAGATCACGTGTCCGTCGCTGGCGTGGCTGCTGCCTTCGCCGCTGTTCTGGAAGCCCTCAGACGTGCTCGTCCAGACTGACAAGTTCAACTATACTATACAAGACTTCCAGAAACTGTTCACGTGAGTAATACAGACTGTCAACGAGGTGGAGCTTTATATTTTTTTTCGTTATCTACATAATTTATTAGACTATGCGTTGATGCAGTCGTTGCACGTTTCCAGTGCGCCGAGTGTTGTGGGTCCGAATCCCACACGGGACAAAAAATTGTGTGATCCACAAATGGTTGTTCCGAGTTTGGTAATTCTTTGTGTCCTTTGTTTGAATGTTTCTAAAGTCCCCCACCACACATGAATTATTCCTAGAGCGGGAGTTATCTTTTAAAAACAAAAGAACGTTAGGCATTCGATATCAAAACTAATATAATAAATGCGAATGTGAGTTTGTTTGTTACGTTTGCACGCCTTAACTACTCGAACCAAACCAAAGACTGCACTTGTATAGCAGAAACTCTAATTGTATGGCAATCAAAATATTCAACAAATTACCTCCAGAAATAAGAATATTACCAACCAATAAATTTAAGAAAATCATATTTGCTTGGCTTTTAGACAAATGTTTCTACTCAGTCACTGAATTTTTTTAACCACTGACATTGTATTTATATTTATTGACATTATATGTACTTAATCTGACATAATTATTCTTATTTTGATTTGCCTATTAATATTTTATTTATATTGTGACTTACATAATAACAAATATTGACATTATTTTGTTTTTTTTTTAACTTTTAATTTTGTATTGTTGATTTTATAATAATTTTAAATTAATCTATTTGTTGGTTAATATAATTTGACTTTGTATTTGAATTGTAATTAGACATTTTAATTTAAATTGGATATTTCTACACCGGCATCGGTAGTATATGTGAAACTTTTAACTAAGATTTAAGAACTTCATGTACCATATACTCAGAAATAAATGACATTCATTCATTCATTCATTCATTCATTCATTCAACGAACATCATGAAATTTACTCAAGAAAACTACTGTCTCCGAGGGATAGCTAGTACCTAATAAAATACACCAGCATTGATCTGGTAATCAAATCCAACACTCATATAATTTTCCATGGACTATATACCTGTGTAGGCGAATATTCAAAACAAGGAAAACAAATACTAATAAATATACATACCCTTCAGTGGAGAGTTCTCGGAGAAAAGTTAGGTAAATAAACGAGGAAAAATAACATAAATGACATTGCAATAGTCTATAATAATATGTTTGTGTCAGTTGATCAGCTGATGACGCAACACCATACCTATATCTAACTAATAGGTAGAAAAACGTGCCATTCACCACACAGTTACAGACTGTGCTACTTCTGAGAATTTAATGACAGCAACCTTAACTTTATATACCTATATTTGCATTCTTTCCTTTTTTAAAATCCAACTCCTGCGCTAGTAATAATGTGTATTATTAATAATGTGTACTATGTCGCGGGGATCTTAACAAACATTCAAACAACGTACATTAAGAACACCCAGACTTGAGATAACAATTTGTGGATCACAAAATTATCAAATATTTGTCCCGTATGGGGATCGAACCCACAACACTCAGTGCAGTAGCCATGGCTAGGTGACCACTTAAACCTAGTGGTATAGTGGCGTAGTTGCCATCCGTGCAGTTAACGACTACGTTAACCAATTTCCTTTTTAAAATGGGATACTCGTGAGTATCTGTCGTGTTCTTGTTAACACTTTTACTACTGACTTCTGGTGAGGAATGCAAAGCCTAATAAGTTTAAGAGTTGTGGCGGCTCACAAACCTAATTCTTATTCGTCTCTCATATTTCTTTCATATTATCGGCGATGTCTAAGTTGGCATTGGAATTACAAGTGATCATAGTACAACCGAAATAACAAGTCACTCAGTTACACCGTTTTTATAAAAAGCCTTAACATTAAGGGAAGTCAGAGAATCCTAACTAATACACTAAAGGAAAAATTAAGGGTCCATAAAAAGGATGGTGATTTTTGACATGCTGTATTCCAGTGAAAAATGATCGTATCGGAAATTTAAAATAAGCATTTTGAATAGATTATAGTTTTTATATCTTTAAAGCAAAAAACTTTACGCTTGCGGTTTCAACCCAATTCAAAGAAATAATGCAAAAAAAATAAAGAGAAAAAATTTTTCGTTCTTTTTTCCGGATCAATCGGTCGCTTACCTAAAAAATAAATATTTTTTTAGCTTAACGACTTTACGGTTGCGATAGCCTATTTATTTAGCTTCAATTTCCTTTTTTTATATTTTCTGTACGTCCATTTTTCGCAGAATTATCAAATTTTGAATTAAAACGGACTTTTGTCTTAAATTGCCGATATCTCAGCAACAAATCGCCTTACAGAGAATTGAAGGGCAGTTTTGAAAACTGCACAAAATTTTCCATAAATGTCTGTCACAATCTTAAAGATAAAGCTTTTTTGCTTTTGCGATGAAATTGAATAAACAGGAAAAACAGGCAATTCCTTGCTTTTTATAAAATTAACGGCTCAACTGCGAATATCAGAATCAGAAAAGAAGACTAAAAAATTTGTAGTTAGTCTAAAAGTTATAAAAACTAGAATCTTAAATCTTCAAAATGCTTCTTTTAGATTTCGATACGACCATTTTTCACTGAAATACAGCGTATCAAAAATCACCAAAAAATAGCGGAATTTTTTTTGGATCCTTACTGTTTCCCATTTGTGCGTATATTATTAATGCTAATGTTTGTTTGTTACGCTTTGACGCCTTAACACATGCATCGCTTTGGACCCCGTCGTAGGCTCACTATTGCCGCATTTGAGACCACACAAATCCACGTCGAGATCTCATGTTAAAATACATTTTTCTTTGCAAATACAGAATAAAATATTAAAATAAAATACTACCGTATATTTATTTAACAGATCTTAATGGTGGTGTTGGTTTTTAGATTTAAACATAAGTTTTTTTTTTTTACTTCTTCCTAGATGCCAAACATCCTCCGCGTGGGTTGTATGACAGGGCTGGTAAACAATAATATTATGCAAACAACTTCAATGTTATTCACAAAATCAAACTAATTTAAGGAAATTTTAATCAATTATTAACTGAAATTTATATTCATTTAAATGTAATATCGATGATTTGAAGTGATAACAATAATTTTTATTCAAACTGCTTAACCGATTCCGTGCGGATTGCGCCGCAGAGTCGCCATGGATATCTTTTGTGTATGGCGTGTGGCACCCGAGACGAGCCAAAGTTTATAACCTTAAAACTTTTGTTCACTGTTTGCGGCGACTACACGCCAGATGTGTTTGCGAAAAATCTATACAAACATACGAATTCACCCACGCCTGGCGTGTTTTCGCCGACGCTACGCTGGTGCGGCCGAACACACAAGTGTGTTTGGTAACGCGCGTGCGGAAGCCCACACCATATGTGTTTCAATAAAGCGTGTACAGCAATCCCGCACCACATGTATTTTAAGGTAACGCGCGTGCAGTAATCCCACATCGTATGTGTTATAAAATATTTATAAAACAAAATATCAAATCATCGAAAGGTTGAGAATCAAGTAATTCATCTTGCGAGACACGGGTTTCCTAGCTGTCTGTTGACACCCTGGTTTTCTTTGGCAAAGTTTCATATTCTGTACACATATTCTAAGACTCGTAATTAACATTTTGCGTTTCGCTAATTAAGTTACTACCACGTTTGGTAATCTTGTGCTGATCTGAAAAAACAATAAGTAAAAAGAAAATTATTAAATAAAAGGATGTAAAAAATATAGGTTCAGAAATATATTGAAAAATAAACAATTTTAATTGATCTTTCTTAAAAGGTTGACGATTCATGTCGCATGATGACAGCGAATATTAAAAAAATGTTTACTTACCCATATTTTAGTGTATGTACATTCTAACTAGAAAACGGCACTAGAATACTTCCAGGAATCCTATATCTAGAAGAAATATGACCATTTTCCTAATAACGAGAGGGTTTTGTGTTACGAGTAATTGCTGTATATCACAGACCCACGTCGTGGGCTCACCCCAGCGCATCTGTATTACCGAGGACCCCGCTTGCGGGTTCACTAGTAAAATTTATGCCAGTATGGCGTATGAAGCGTGTAAAAGTTATGAGGATGCGAATGTGATTACTCGACCGACCGTCATAGAATTTCGCATACAAGTTGTTACTAATTTAACCTACCTTACCTACATTTATGCGAGCAAAGCCACAGGCAAAATATTGTATTTAATAAAGTTGACAAAAATATCACGAGCATATAAATATGTAAGAATGTTTTTTATATTGCAGTGACATGGAATTGCCGGATGCGTGGGAGATGCGCAAGGACACTGAGAAGTACAGGCGTGACTTCTCCGCGCCTGGAGTTGAAGTGCACTGCATATATGGTTACAACATCTCTACTGTTGAGAGGTGACAACTATTTAATTATAAGAGCGTAGCGTATTATTGCATTGATGGGAAATATGTATGTACAGTCCACATTAAAGAAGGATGTTCTTTTCTAACTGGAGAGACGACTTAAATGACGTTGCCAGGATCCCTTCTACCATAAGTAATTCAGCATTGAACATTTTGAAATTCGAATGGAGAACTTTTTTGAAATTCGATTGGAGAACTATTTTGAAATTCGATTGATGAATTTTTTAATGTAGTGTTTTTCGTACAGCTGAGATGATGATGAAATTGTAACGTAAAGTTATAACTTCTATTATAGATAACTTAAAAGCTAATTTCGAAAAATCTAATTACAAAGTCAAAGTATTCCAACGTTTACTATAACAATGGTTCAATTAGAAGGTAAGGGAATTCAAATTTACGGTAACGTAACGCAAAAGTGATCTACATCTCCGGATCAAACAGACTTAAAGTAGACGCACCAATCGTGAGAGAATTTAGAAATTACGAAATTTATTTATGTTCTTAGATTTCTCCGAGTCAAACGGGTATTGAAAGTTTTCTTTGCGTGACACATTGAACCATAGTGATGGTGCGACAAGCTTATCTTTTTCATACATCATTTCTCTGAGGCAGATATACGAGTATATTAATTATTTAGTTTATTTTATAATTTTAGATTGGTTTACAAACCCGGCACTTGGCTTGACGGTTACCCAACTCTGTCGACGGGCGACGGTGATGGTACGGTCAATCTGCGCTCACTCAACGCATGCGAGTACTGGCGAAAACCTCGCTTCAGGAACGGGAACCTCGTCAAATCACTCCCTTTGCCCAACGCTGAACATCTGAAGACACTACACGATCAGAGGGTGCTGGACTATATAGCACTGATTATGAAGAATTGAGGGTAGTCGTACGTAAAATGTGTATTTGCAACAATGTATGGAGAAGTGACCTGTGGGCTGCGAATTGTGGTTAATGTCGATTATTATTTACTTCATTTACTGACGTCACTACTGAGGCGTCTGTGCGTTTTTCACATTAATTCAAAAAACGCCCAGACACGTCGCTGGCTTTGAATGGGTCGCATTATAACATTATATCTACTATAGTTAACAGACTATGTCTATCAACAATCAACGACCGAAAGTACCGGCTAACCAACCAGTTAACCAGTACGTTCCTTGCCTATCTTACCCAATAAGGGTACGATAGGTTTACTGCGATTGTTAACGGACTATGCATGTTTTTTAAATAACGCTACTCCTGCACTAGTCGTGAATCCTGTGTCCCGTTTGGGGAACGAACCTACAACACTCGGTGCGGCGGCAGTGGCGAGGCGACCTCTTCAACCACTACGACTAGGATAGTCAAATTAGCTTTAGCTAGACTTTAGCATTGCCTTGCACTGGGAAGTATTCCCTTTCCATAGCGCGTTGAGAAACGTAACTTAAAAACATACGTCATGTGTTTTCTATCCTATTGTAGCAGCAGGAATGTGCAGACAGAACAGACTCATACGCAGCCAACGGGTAATAAAAGTAGCACTTCCAAAACTCTTCCACAATATGTAGTTACGATTGTTACTAAAAGTAAAACTTGGACTATCGCATCGTCTTCGTGTGCTAAAATATTATGTAGTGAAGTGTAGAATCGCTCTAGAGTAATTGTAAGTGTATCCGTAAGTTCGGACAGTGGGTGCATTAAGTAGAAAATGTAGATGGAAGATCGTAGGTCAATACAATAACAGTACTAATCAGATAGTACTATTCCGCTGTACATTTTAAATAGCTTCTATTGAACCTTCAGGCGTCTACGAAATTGTTATATTAGAAATATAACTAGGATAAGTGGAAGCAAATTTTACATTGCTTAGGTATTACTTAGGTCTCTCTCGATATCAGTGAAGGAAATCTATTAATATTCTTACCTAATGTATAAAAATATTACGCACTAATGTAGGCAAGAAAAATAACTGTTCTTAAAGGTTTAAAGTGACCTATAGGACAATTCTGATAGCATTTAAAGAGCTCTTTAATGTTTACATATCTTTCTTTCACTACTATAACATTTTACATACAATATGTAACAAAAGCCCTGTTGTTCCTATCAGGTGGGTTATCAGTATCACTGTTGAAATATAAATCAGTCATTTATTTTATAAAAAACGACCAAAACAAAATTTTTTTTTTATGAAAAATAGAAATGTTGTGTACCTCTGTAAAAATCGATGACGCGTGACGCGTAGACCGAGCGCCCTCTGCACGATGCGCTCGGGCATTCAAACATCTATTCCGCTCGGGTCACGAACTCACGATATCACTCAGCAGTTTCTCATTTTGGAAATCGACTTTTATAAAGCTAATACAGCTATGGTTATCCCTTTGGTAAACGATTATTTTTAAGGACTTTTTATATTATGGCTGATTTTATCGGTTTTACAACTGATTATTGACAAGCCATTTTATTGTTTTTACGCAATGTTTATCAGTCTAGTGTTTTGATCTAAAAGAGCTTTTAAAACATTGTCATACACATACACACGATTAATTATTTATTAGTTTATAACAATGTGTACTCGGCGATAATGGAACGGATGCTGGCCCTCTTCCTTTAAAACTCTCCAAACGCGCATGTGGCAATTTGACGGCCGACTGAGCGCGTACTCCGCGTAGGATCTTGCGCAATCAAGTCAAGAACTTGGTTCCTCGACATCATCATGTACTCGCGGCCTTCCTGCATCCGTGCGGTGCTGGTCACCTCCATGGACAGCGCCAGTATTGTACACATGTATGTGTAAACGTTGAAATGTCATTGACGACGGCAAAACAGTGTTCCTCGGCGCAGCATACATCTGTTCATCACCCTACGAGCTTCTGCATAATTGCAGTCACTCTTTCCTAAACACATCAACATATTAAAATATTCCGAGTTAGAAAACGACATTTTAGTTAATTAGTCACTCGCGACAATTTCGTAATCCGGGTGTTTGCGAAATAATTTCGGACCTCAGTACGTATTCGAGTGTCGCGGTGGCTGAAGGGCGACAGGCGGCACAGCACCTCAAAGGAAACTCGGCGCGTGCGGCAGCTCAAATAAAGGTCCGCGCGTGTCTACACAAAGAAGCCGCTCTGCGTCGGTTTTTTTAACGTGAGCGGCATCGGCTTTTCGCGATAATGTCAAAGGTCGACAAATTGTTTGGAGGCTAGGTTGACACGTGTAAGTTCATATATATATATATATACGTACCTAGAACAACCAACAAGGTTTTTGTTACATATTGTATAGATTTATCTTTCAAGCTCTCTTTAAGTCACATTCCTTTTCTCCAACAGGTGCAACGTTAATAAGGTTAGTTACTTAAAAATAATGTTTATTGTCTAAATCATGACTGATGATTACCGAATACCTTGCACCATGAGAGCATCAGGCGCAATAGGTCAAATTTAAAAAATAATGACTAGGTGCTGCCAGCTGAAAGGTATAAAAATAAAAATAAACTCTAATGCAGCCGGTTCAACAATTTTCGTTGAATGGGTGTGCAGGATGTTTTACTAATATCTAACATTGTTCTACGTGCGTTTTTATAGTGACTTATGTATGATTACGACAGTTTCTACATGACATATCTTGAGTTTATTGCTCATGAATCAGCAGGTCAGGCAATCTCTGCATATCATACGCCGACATTGCCCTTCAGAAGTTTCAGAATTCATCACTTGCTAAGATTAAAGGTACTGCGAGCAATACAATGTTTTTAAAGAATACAACAAAAATACTCGTGTGATTCTTAATTGCTACGGATGAAATTACGAACCTTCATGATCATTTAGAAATTAATAGAAGTTGATGATTATTTTTTTATAAGACTTTTTGTCTGATTGTAAATACTTTTACTTTTACAGGACTCTCTAATCTATCTTCTAAGTATATAATAATGAATTTTCTAAAAAATTCTATCTTTATCGCTCACGAATGTGTCCTAAAATTAAGAATGCTCTCTTGAAATATAATAGTTAAGTTGAAAATGTTATTTAGGATTTAATTAAATAAGGGGATTACTATTTTCAGTAAAGGTTGGACCCCACAATACGACGCATATCGACGGTAATTATGTGGTGCGTCGTGCTTTGCTTTAATTTTGCTTTTATAACGTTCGTCTTTAAAATCTTCTATTTGATAAAATTGGTACATAGCCGATCCATACCTATTCATTCTCTTCATTTGACTATCTAAATAGCAGGTCTTTGGTGGCACATTCACTGGTGCAGCACTTCTATACAGTCGTTTTGTCGAAAATGCATTTTAAGATATAACTCCGTTCTTAGAAAATCAATCGTCAAAATATTTGCTTGTACAGTATTTACAACTCTTATGTTTATTCTTATGTTTCTTATGTTTCGTCTATTTTATAATGAAGTTATCAAATAATTTGATTGCTTAATTCGCATCGCTTTGACATCTTCACTGCCTTATTTTTGTTAACCATTAAGTTAAATATTTCCACTGTTGCTAGTGTATGCGGCTTTCTTGGGTCCAACCTTGATTCTCTAAACTCTTAGTAATTACTTCTGTAGTGATTAGGAATGCCTCAATAGGTTGTAAGTGACAAAGCCAAGCTTTTGCGGCTGTGATAACCGATATCTGATATATTTTTTTTATTTTTATTACTGCTTTGTACATGTTTTCAATTTGTTTTCATTTTATATTTATGCAATATAAAGGATTATTTGTGTTTAAAAGTCAATAAAAAATGTGTTCTGCTTCATTATAATTACATTCTTAATTATATTAATATCAATTTTAAACTTGTGTTTATTTCAAAATATCTTACAAAAGTCATTTTGAATAAAATATAGTAAATCGGCGAAAATCGGCAATACTAAATATAGTTTAATCAATAATATAGATTTAAACTGAATTATTTTTTTAACAATTCAATGGTTATGACGTTATTATCCAGACTACCCTTCTGTTACATATTGTTTTCTAGGTGCGTCTATAACAATGTTACCATAAAATAGACAGATACAGAGCGCCGGCTGAATACGTAGTAATATCACAGAGCGCACGCGTTCAAATGTTATAGTGCGTTTCAGATACGAAGTCCCATTTGACAGATGATCGTTGAACAGCGATAGTGAAGAGACCGTTTCAATCGACATATCACGAAATCGATTACCGATTAATTACCAAACAAACTATCTTCGTGGGTTTAGAATCGAAACGAAAATGATAGAAACAGAATAACAAAAAAGGAGTCCATCTAAGTTTGACATATCGTAAGAATAGAAAAGTCACAGTTATATAAACAATGATTAATTGTAAAAAAAAATCTGTACTTATCCTTCATTAATTCCTAGTATCACATACTTACTCCATACTTAGTATAAGGGTGATATAAATGTGGTATGACAGATTTTGATTTTCAAGACGACTACTATTTAAAAACTATGCTATGGGATATTTAAACCATAATGTCCAATGTCGCATCTTCAAATCCATTTTTTGATAAAGTAAATATATTACGAGTTTGCAGAATAGGATTTCATGTACGTTACAAAAGTATTTCTCGGACAATTATTTTTACTTTGAATTAGTTCGGTTTTATTCGATTCATACTGTCGCGTCACTACGACTGAAAGTAAAAAAAATATCCTAGTGCGTAACCATGGTATTTTAGTAAAATGTTATTTTATTTTATTTTGATGTTTAAATTATTTAAGACTAATATCAATAGAAATTATTAGTTGATTATGTTTGTGAAACAATTATATCATGTTTTGTATAGATTCTGATTATTTTTAAATATTCTTTAGTAGCTTAGGTAATCATTGTTTATTTTAGCAATTTATATGAAATGTCCAGAGTTACGTGCTATGAAGTGTCAAAAGGGACTTCGTATTTAAAACTGACTAGTACGTTAGTTTTGGTGCATTGTATCTTGTATAGAGCTGATCTTCTCTATGTACCTAATTTGCGACGTTACTTGCATATCGATTTATATTTATTCTGTCAGATTGACGATCAAACTTGTTGAAAGTAACGAATTAAACTGGAACAATAATAAATACGTAATATGCTCAGATAAATGATATTTATTAAATAGATATAATAATATGTTATTTAATTTATATTTTATTATTCATGTTGAATACAAATACAATTTGCGTTTTTAAAATACAATTTTGTTATAAAGTTTCCAATATTTACTAATGAAGTTATGTAACCATGTTATATTTTTATAATTATTTGTGATTTGATAAACTTATCTTTTATATATGTACATTAGTTCAACTAATCTTTTATTTTGTTGTACAATCAATTTGACTGTTAGTACCTCGCCGTTTTAAGTCGGTGCCAAATTTTGGGCGGCTCATACATAAGTATAAGCCGCCCAAAATTGTCTGTAGGTACTGTTAATAGCCGAGGCATATTACGCACGCTAATTTGACTTAAAATATTTTCATGACAAGATTCTCTCTCTATTTTGAATAATAACGTAGATAGGAACATATAGGATCATAATAAGTTAGTACTCATTAAAAACAATTTGATTTTGTTGTTAATGTGTCAGCAATATTGGTGTAGTGCAATATAAGTTAAGAAATAAAACGCTATAAATTTCAAAACTATTGAAATAAACCTTTACCCATATAACTGTATTTTATTTTGTACTCCTTATCCAGCTATCATACATAATATACAAAGAAAACCTACGTAGTCATAACTCCACCCCATTCTCACGCCTTCTGAAATATTAAAACAGAAAAACAATAAAAATAACCATTTCCAAAATGTCAGCATGATTGTAGTAGAATCCAAGCCATCTATGTGCAAATTTATAAATTAATATTATCAATTTTAAGATCTACTTCATTTTTTAACCTACTTTATATCCATTTTTATTTGTCTACATTATATAGTAACACATTCGAATATTAGTATTCGAATAAGTGATGGAGTTCTAAAGCTACAAATAAAACACATAGATCAGTAATAAACATGTATTTAACGTCGAATTCTCAGCCGTATCGGCCTACGCCGTATAACTAATTCGTTTACCTAACCTATCCTATCAGCGGTATATTAGTCATACAAAACACATGCACGTCACGTGGGCTCTGATTCACTACTGTAAGTGGAATATTAACATCAAGCTGTCTGTCTTATCTACTCTAAAACAGAAGAGACAGCATGATTATCTCATCCAAATAACGGTTGGATTCCACTAAACCACGAATGTCCGTATTGGTGAAAATTTCCTACAGAGTTTTCCCACTAAGGCTGTGGTACGTGACTCAGTGAAACCCAACCTTTACTTTATTGTGTGGTGAATAAGGCAATAAATAAATATTCGTTATACAAACATAGCCCCATCATAAAGCTTAATATATAATACTAGGACATAGCGGCTGACTTCGATAAATACAGTTTGCTTGACAATTCAAATTTTTGCAATAAATTGTTAATATTTTTGTTACCTTACCATATTGAATGAATAATCAATATGACCTGGCATAAAATTGCGAAAGGCGGACTTAATTACTAGGCCTAATATATTGAGACTAGGAGTTAGGATTGCATTTTTCATAACAAATAATGTTGACATTTACAAATATGTTGTGCGACTACATTACAGACTTTTAGAGTCTAGTACTAGATCTTTTAGAGTAAAACATAACGTCATTACTGCGAGGGAAAGGCATGTCTTTCTACCAGTACCAACCAACCATGATACCCAAACACGACGCTTGATCATTAGTTACAATATAACAACTGATAAATGCCTATTATTTATTTACGTACGTTTGCTTCAGTCAGCCACCATATTCCAAAAAACATATACAACCATTCAGAAAATAATTGTATTCGGCAGAACAATATTTCGACTTAACCAAATAGTACAACTTGCATACAACATTCAGATTCAATGAATCACAATACATTATTTTTAATTTAATGTTTTAAATAAAAGAACACCGCAAGCATAATATAAACAAGAGAAACACATATTATATTATAATGTTATATAGATATACATATTTACAGAAGATAGGCGTCTAAGCAAAATGTTTTAGAGAACTAAGTTTCTGTATCAAGGTTCACTAACGCCATCTTGAAAAAGATAGTAATTTGCATGTTCTCGGTGTGTTTTGTGAAACAGATATTAAGACATCTTTAAGAAATTCTGCATTATAAAATTAATATACTGTAGGATACATAACTGAAGCATTGGACCACTGTGAAATGCATATTTGTCTATGTCTGTATGATTCTATGTAAATATTAGAATATAATTTAGCTATATCTGTTTTATATATAGTGCAAAGAGGGTAACTAAATCATAGTAAATGGAACCTTTGTAGTCCGGCGAGGGTTCTACTCAGCACGAATTAATCCAATTAGCGTCATCAACTCAGAGTAACAACCAGCTACTAAAACCTAACCGTTCTGTAAAACATTTCACCTAAATATTGGGCAGGAAAACTAACATTAAAGATCGACTTCCACTAAAACAGGGACGACCACGAAATTACGACCGATCTCAATCTTAAAAGGTCCCACACCTTTTAAGATTGAGATCGGTCGTAATTTCTATTTTATTAAAAGAAAAATACCGCGTGGGGTCCGTGACCATCAAGCAAAACCCGGATGGACTGCTGATGAATAGAGCAATAACCTTATGTTAGGAAATATTATATCTTTTGTCTAACCCATGGATGGTTTTGGGTATTTGAATCCGGAATTTGTATACCTTTGCGATGCAGGACCAATTCAGACTTAGTCGTAAGAAAATATTAATTGCTTAAAAAGTCAGTGCACTTGTCTCTGTCTTGGTGGAACCGAAAGTAGTTATAGTACATTTAGCCACAAAATATTAGCCGTATTGCCTCTATTATGCAATAAAGCACATATTTCGTTATAACAATAAAAATATACTATTAGGGATTCATTACATTTTTTTTCCTTTTTACAATATATTTTCTCCATTAGTTTATTATTCCATAACCTAAAGCAACTTAGTATCAGTTCTAGAGTGCATATCATAACAATAAATAGTAAATGCTTATATTCCTCTTCTCACGATACAGCACCATTAGATGTGGTCGTGAAGCTATACAACTAACGAGGAATGAACAACGTTAACCTATTCGATAAATTAAGGAAATATCACATTTTTAACCAAAATCATGATGTACACACAAAATATATTACAAATTATATCTTTAAGTTGTAAATTTTCAATCCGATAAAAAAAAAATTTGGTTACATACAAACACCTCAAATAACACCAAGTAACTTTGTATAAATACTTTACATGAACATTGCAATAAAAAAATATTCGGTTTTATAAAATAACGAAAAAATATAGGTCATGCAATTTACGTTTGCTCACGCATCTTCTTAAATCAATCGATCTTGTATAAACTTTATTTGTATACATGCACATGTGTGTGTGGGCTATGTATACACACACACTCATTTCATTGGAACATATCGATACTAGATGCATGCACACATATAAACTAAACAACGCAAGTAGTTATTTACTACGTCATCTCATCAAAATAAGACTTGAAACTGAACAACAACTGAGATAATATTTTCTATAATAAAGTTACTTATTTAACATTGGATCAATTTGAGGCATCCGCATCAACAGCCTAAATCAATAGATATCTCGCGAGTTTTTAACAAAGTTTGGAATCACACATTTCACAATCACTGCCATTAATGTCTTATTATAATGTTAATTCTATATTTGTTCATATCATACCTCCTTTCTATTTCCATGCAAAAACTTCTACCTACTGGTCACAGGCAGGTCTGGTTTACTCTATAGTTTTGGTTTCGTTATACTCTCAGCAATATTGCTGAACAAGAAAAATGCACATGGGCAAGAATCGTTATGATAATATGATATTGTGAAAATCTGAATAGCTCTACAAATGTGGAGAATAATTATTGAATAGGGAGATGGGTTCGTCAATAAGTGGCACCTATGGTATAGTATTCGATTATGATGCATATCTAGTGACACTGTGTATTTGTATCTAATGATCGACCTTTGTAATAGTATTCTGTTGAAGAAGCCGCTAGAGATTAATTGAAATGTTAAAATTCTTAAAATGTTATCAATTTTGTATATGCTGGTAAGACTTGGCAAAATCGAATGCTAAGAAAAGTAATCATTATCCTTGATTTTTTGTCACTACTGGTTTTCCGTAGTCCGGTTGACCGGACAACTGAACTGTACTACTGGTAATAAATCCTGGCAGTTCACCGAGTTCCTTGTTATTCATAATAAACCGTCGAGAGCAAACAATACCAGTCACTGCAGCGTAGACCGAACCTGACTTTAATTAAGTCATCGTATAATTATTCCAACACCAGTGTGACTTTCTTTTGACCTTTAATTTCAACTACATCTTTAAGCATTTTACTCGTACAAAATTGTCAATGGGACCTAATTCACTCACTGGGCGGCGCCACTTGTCACACATTGCATACTCGACTTAGTTGTTTTACATAAAATAAGAAGTTCGTATGGCGCCATCTAGTAACAATATTAACCCCATCAACACTCGCAATTAAAACTCGATAAAATCTTAATTTTATATTATTGTGTGTATGTTTTATTGTGTCTCTAGGTTAAAATTTTCAATTTCCTTATTTTTACTGAGTATAAATCTATTAAAAAGTTAATCGAAACGAAGAAGATTAGTCAGAGTAAGACAGGCAGAGACAGAGAAAAAGAGTTTGTGAAAGGAATTGAGTCAAACCAAAGAATATTAAAAAATAAATAATAATAGTAATAAAAATGTTTATTTTTTCACACACAGGGTTTTACATTATACTGTCTTGAACCCCCTTTTAAGCAATAATTTGTTTGTATTAAGGGGGTACAGCTCTTCCTTTGACTTTAGCATTAGTAAATGAATGAATATTTTAAAATATTGCGTTAAAGCATATGAAAAAAAGGAAATTGGAGAATTGCAAAGCTTTATTAACCTCACAATTATATAAAGATAGGTTTATAATCTAGAGACACAACTGAACATACCCACATGCTACAATCAGATGCACTGCCACATCACGATTCCATACACTCTACTTCATTTTGCAATACCTATATAAGTTTATCTAAACAGTTAGTTGACTACGGGTTACAATATTTTTACACTTACACATCATGTAAGGCATTTTCAATAATTTAAGTCTTAAACTATCTTAGCGCATTTAGCCAAATGTCTTCGAGGAACGTATGGAGTTCCTATACTCCGATTTCATTAAAAAATAAATAAGATAGATTCAACGTGGCAACATTAAGTTCAAAATTCTTCGGAATGACTGAATCAGTTTCAAAGATCTGCGCGTATCTGCTCCATCATTGAACTAAATGAATGAAATATTAACGTGTGAGTATGTTATCTACAATCAAATCTAAGAAGTACATTTCAAAAGTGTGCCTGCAGAGTGAAGTGATATCTTTCTTTAAAAATGGTAGTGATGTAGGAGACTAACGAAATACTGCTGTGCTTGAATATTCTTATAAGATTTTTTGTCGTTATATACCAGTCTTGTAAAACACAATAGCCACATATTTAAATTTATGAATTTGCACACAGGTACGAAACATTCAGCCAAATGGGCTAAGCTTACAACACTATATTGTAGAACATTTAGGAACAGAATTACATAGGCAGCTATTACGTTAGATTATAAGCCAAGGGAAGGATAATACAACCGTGACCAGATATTAATATCGACGTGTAAAAGGCACAGTAATTCAGGGGCCATATTCCATCGATATCGAATTGTTGGCATTTTAAAATCAAAAGACTTTGTCAAATATGTGTGTTACTCGATATTTCTCAACCTCCATATTATTCATTTCAATTTAATTAAACAAATAAACTAATTACCACAAAGTCCTTACGATAATGCTTTTGATATTTATTTGCCTATTAGTCACGTTACATTAGCCGTGATCGTTAACTTTAGATATCATATTATGTATAGCAAAATTATTATGATCTTTCTGTTCCTGAATGTTTTACAACTGACAAACCACACAATATATCCCACACACAAGCCAATTGTCATACAAGAATATCCCTTA
The DNA here is from genome assembly GCA_930367265.1 of Catocala fraxini. NCBI lineage: Eukaryota > Metazoa > Arthropoda > Insecta > Lepidoptera > Erebidae > Catocala > Catocala fraxini. The sequence goes on from OV884029.1 coordinate 21,806,778, forward strand.
TGCCGTAGCGCTAAGACCCACATTGGTCTGATCAGTTTGTCCACCTCCAAGCTGATGACAAGCGATGACAGCTACACTACCCAAGCACCATGTCTTAATGGAAGGAATACGCATTGTCAACTTGTTAGACTTGCTATTATATTTTATCCTACGCAATACTTAAAGGCGATCGATTTTTAGAAATCTTTTTAGAATATGAGAAGTTAAACAAGACTGGGAGACAACATTTATGGTTCTGTCCCAAATAAGTATATTTTTATAACAGTCATTGGGATCAGCAAGCTCAGGAATAACAATGGGTTATTCCTAATGCACATTTTTTAACCAAATTAAATCAAAGGACAGGTCGCCATATTTTACGAAATTACTACTCTGTTCCTAAAATATGGCATTGTATGCGCGTAAAATATGATTGATCGTGACCATGATTTATCCAATAGAAAGGCATTATTATAAAAGGTAGACATCTTTTTTGTATGTTAAACTGTTTGAGAATTAATCTCCCCTATATTTGTTGCCTCATTTTATTGCTAGCGACAGCTAAGCTTAACTTTTCTTTTTCTAATAGATTTCCAAGTAATATTCAACAAGTCGATAGTGCGCATCACAAGTTTAGCTTATATGGTGTATGAAATAATGCATTACATTATATTAATACATACATTTCAACAGTCACATATTGAAATAGTAAATAAGCAGTCTCGGTAACACCTTATTTAAGGATCCCCTTACTAGTAATAGTTAATATCAAAAGCGAATAACAGTATTTTGTCTCTCTTATGTAGCGATCTTTAAAATTAAAAAGAAGAGTACAGAATACGTTATATGTATTCTACTGCAATACATTGTTTGTTAGTAAGGGGGTAGATGTATAATAATTCGACATAACAAAGTAGTTGTACACTTCACAGTCATTGCCATGTTAAAATGCTTGTACACTACGTCGGATTTGGAAGAAGAAATTCGGATCCAAGGATATTCATCCAATAACCGTCCAATGAGTCGTGTTGTGATCCGAATACAATGTAGTGTATACATTACGCCGATAATTAATAATCAATCTATTCCGATATTCACTGACGTGGCGATGATAAAGCAACAATATATATGTATTTTAATTGACCAATATGACAAGCCATTGTTTGCATGATTTAGTCAATCTGTAGATCGATTTAAGATTGTTTATTAATTTCCAGCGAAAGTATGATTACCCAATTTTCTGTTTAGAGTTTAAATAAGCTCTTTCTTTTAGTTTACTGTAAAAAAGAGTTATATAAACCCTAAACATAAAATTAATTATAATAAGTTTAGTGCAAAAGTGATGTACCTATGTTGTATGTGAGGTATTTCTAAGGAGAAATCTTTATCTTTCTCCTTTTTTATAAAGTCTTATATAATGAAATATTGTTTGTGATAGAGTTCTCCTTAAAAAGTGCCATTTTATTATTATCTTATTTTCTTTGTAATATACAACAGTACACATAATTATATTGGACAGTTTTCAACATGGTGTTATATTGGACACATGATTTTGGGTTATAGCGAGATGTCATTCAGTATCTTGGAAATTGTTCAAGGAGTTTTTGAGATCAAGACAAGCAGAAACTAAATGTATATGAATAAAAAATGATATGTAGAATTAATAATAAAATCATATACATTAACAAGACCTTGTATAATTATTGATGGCGTAGGAAATTCGTTAGATAAACAAAGTTATAAATTACTGGTAATGTAAAATATATTAGCATAAATAATTATTATATATTATTAATAAATATCAATGATTTAGAAGACAAATGTGTTAAGAGAAAACCTAAAACCGTTCGTCAAATGTATTAAGGAAGCAATTACGTGTTAAATAAAAACCGTTTGGGTTTATTAGTTAAGAACTTGACTTTGGTCTTTAGTTTGGTTCATTATCTTAATCATTGTTCTAATTCAGAGACGATTATAGTTAATGATGTTGTGTTTCTAATTAGTTGCGTAAACTATACTTAGTTTAATTGTTATATAAATAGTGTTGTGTATTGAAACAAAATAAAGTATCTTGTTAATAAGATTTGCTTAGATCAATGCTAAATGGGAATTCACTTGAACATTGAATACCGTGCTGGTTATAAATTATCGCGGGCAACACATATTCAATACTGTCTATTACAAAGTTTATATTTAATAAGTACTGTTAAAGTATGTTTTGATTTTTTAAATAAGCTATTTAGTATCACTCAGGTATATTAGATTTTTCTCTCATTAATATTTTCCAAATCATTGATATAGACAATCAGAAATTTATATCCATTGCAAATGTAACTAAATATCAAATAATAATATCAATTTATTGTACTAAGACAATAAAATCCAGAATCAGGACGTATACTCAAACGAGAGGTCTCTTTCGATTAAAGATGGTTCGGTTGTACAAGTGGTCGAACAATTTCCAAGGTACAGTTGTCACCTAGAGTCGGAAGAACACAAACTGATAGGCGTGGCGCTACCTGTTGAACAGCAGGTCGGGGCGGTAGTACACGTAGATACCGATGAGCACGGTGGCCGTGGCGAACAGCGCGCGGCGCGACAGCGGCAGGCGGCGCAGCGGCGCGCCCACGCAGCGCCGCAGCCGCGCCGCCAGGGAGCCGCACGCGCGCGCGCGCGCCGCCGCCTGGCGCCGCCGCAGCCGCTCGTCGTCCAGCCGCCGCTGCTCCTCTCTGGTTATACACACCCTTGTGTCCATTACTCATAATTAAAACACAACAGCTATGGGTGGTGGTCGTGTCATTACGCCGAGACTTGTGGATTCAATCCCATAGGACAATAAATTGTATGATCCACAAATTATTCCTCCGAATCGAGGTTTTCCTTGTATACATAGTTTAAATATTCACGACAGAAAATTATTCTTAATGCGGGATAGTAACTAACGAAAAAAAAATGCATGATGCTTTAAACATCAGACCATTAAGCATAATAGTAAGTTCAACAATAAATAAATTGTACTCACTCTCTCCTCTCAAGCGCTTGCACTTCGGGTTCGAGATCAATCGGGTCGTTCTTCGCATACAGCTCCTCGGCAGTCACCAAGATGTCTTCGAAAGGCAAGTCATCTGGTAACTGTAACATAAACATTCAATTATACTACTAAAGAAAACCTAACTAGCTATCCGCTGCGGTTTCACCCAAGTTTATGATTACTGCTTCACTCCCGTGCCTCGTAGCGCGCTATTAATATAGCCTATGTTATTTCTATATCAACTATTTTTCTAATTATAAAATTTCTTATAAATCGGTCCTTTGATTTTTCGGTTTATTCATTACAAATAAAACCAATGCTTTTCTCTCCATCATATTAGAATATATTGTACGTACCCTGGACAACAAGCAATGCAGCATCGCCATATCACACTCGCATACATAGACTTGCTCGGCGCGATGAAGCACGATGGCGGCCGTGACGTAGACAGGGAACAATGGCGGTGCGCACAGGAAATAGTCATACAGCCGCACCACATCCGTATACTTGTTTAAACTGTGGCCGAACCACGTCAAATACCAAGGGAGCGCGAACATCGTGCCAACTTGCGCTCTGAAATACAGATATATGTTTAAGCCCACCACTGCATCCCATACGCTGGGATAAAAAAGTTATGGGTATAACCCCGACATACTTTATATGCGTACCAAGTTTTATCCAAATCCGTTTAGCGGTTTATATGATTAGTAACAAATATAAACCTCTAAATATATTCAAAAACGTGCACATTTATTATTAGGCTTTTGCCTGCGACTCTGCTCGCGTAAATGTAACTTATCTAACTATAATCATTTTCTGAACCCCTGACAATGTGTATGCGAAATTTCATGATGATCGGTCGAGTAGTAAAGGCGTGAAAGCGTACCAAACAAACAAACTAACTCATATTTGAATTTATAATATTAGTAAGGATATTAAGTGAACTTCTCTATATATTGAGCAGAGATTATACATACATACATTATATAAAAGTGTCTGTATTGCGGCGAGAACTTTGTATCGGATTACAGGTGGTAGGACTGAGTGCGAATGAAACTATTAGCATGACATCTATCGTAAATATCACTATCGGTGTGTATAATGCGTCATTGGTGTCGTGGTATAAGATTGCCCTTACATTAGCGGCCGATTGTCGGATAAGTTGTTTATAGATTTTATTGCTAGAATATTCTTGGTAGCAGCGCGGAGTCTGGAGAATATACTCGATAGATGGCTATAGACTCGGCCCCATCATGTGGTACTTAAGAAGAAAAGGTACTCGTTATTGGACTTCATCAGAGTTGAAATCTATTTATTATTTATATTTAAAAGTAAACAAAGAGGATAATAGTACATGTTTTATGCCTAAGAAGAATAGTCTATTTATCAAGAGGAACTTTCTCTATGGAAGACACGTACATCCGAACAAATTAACTTGGAATTTTATCAGGTAAAGGCGTTTTAAAGGCTGATCCTCAACCCATTGATAACTCTTAATAGTGATTTCATTAATATTTAGCATAAAACTGTACCTCAAATCTCGCTATACGCTAGCTACGCTTCCACCAGTGCCGCATCATATTACTAGATGGTCTACTTACTTATCTAAGCACTCCGCGAGTTGCTTCTCTGCCCTGCCGATGACTGGTAGCATGTAATTGAGGAGATGCTGCGTCGGCTGCATGGTGGTCTGCATAAACGGAGCCAGAGGAGCGCTGGGCCCGTACGATAGCCGGCAGAGCAGAGGGAACGAAGCGCGGTCACCGCACACCAGCAGGAGAGTGATGGCTACGTCGTGGTAGCCCTGGAAAGATGATGGGTCATATTTATAATCGATGCACGTAAACATTCCTGATGTGTAAAGTTGAGAACCAAGGCCTACGTAATGCAAAAAGCTAAACCCCTAAATTCGTGCACTATATTATTGTCTTCTATTTACGCGAATATTATTCATTGAAATTAAACTGCTATATACGGATTTTATCGCGTTGTTTATTTGACAGTTTATTACAAAATTTTGAAAATTGTTGTACTACTTCTAACTTTACTAACTTTACTAACTTTTAAGCTAATTAAATTATTATTAAAACTATTTTGGATGGGATAGCCTGTTTATTTAGCTTCAATTTCCTTTTTTTTAGATTTTCTGTACGTCCATTTTTCGCAGTTATCAAATTTTGAATGAAAAAGTACCTTTATGTCTTAAATTGCCGATAGATATCTCAGCAACAAATGGCCGTATAGAAAATCGAAGAGCAGTTTTGGAAACTTTTTAAATCTTTCGGTCTTATTGAAAAATAGGAGAAATTGGCAATTCATGGTTTTTCATAAAATTATCGGCTGAACTGCGAATATCAATGTTGAGCGAGATTTTTATAGTTTGATATACCCGGAACAACCCAACAAAATTGCAATTTGTTCTAGCGAACTGTTATTATGTTTCAAGCAAAAAAACTTTTGAAAAAATTTAAGATCCAAGTTTATCTTAAACATTTCATAATCATGATTACAGTCTTTGCTACAAAAAATTACTAAGTTGACGAAACAAAAATTTTGCTGATGCTTCAGGAAATAATTTTTATTGTTGTGTTGTGTTTGTATATGTGGTTGTTAAAACCGTATACCTATTATTTCAATATTGCTAATTAAAGTTTCGCATCGCAATCTCATGATAATCTTATCAATAATAAATTTTAACATCACACTCTAAAAAATACGTTCGTCCCCAGGTGTAGAGAGAAAGAAAACAAACTAATTTTAGATTTTTACGTGGTCATATTCCGCTTTGCTAATTTATTTTATTTATAGATCCAATATACATCGCTTATTTCGTCGTTAATACATCCACGGGCCTTAATTATTTAAGAGGAGTAGTCTCGTTGAACAGGATATGCTATATTCAGCTTTGTACAATTTTATATGGATCGGATAAAAATAATTCATTTAAAACATTCAGTAAACAAAATGCCGCATGCAAAATGTCATAATCCAGGGTAAGTCATAAGTCAGAACGTTGTTTAAGCTGCTGGCTTTTCTTCGGTGACAGTGGTGGCTGATGAGATGACTGAGTTGGTCTCGTCTGACGCCACTTGACAAGACAGCGAAGGGAACCTCTTGTACAGGGCAGCGCGGTACTTAGGGTGGCTGATACCATATATAATAGGGTTGTACACGGCATTAGCCTTCGCGAACAACGAGCCCCAGATTGTAGCAAGGGGGCTGATCGGTGCACTCTCGAACACACCAGTGTAGTTGATCACGAGGTAGGGCGTCCACGCCATGAACCACAGAGAAATGGTCATCAATGCTACCTTAGCCAATTTGCATTCAGCACTGGTGTTGGCCGCTTCTGATGACCTCAGAGAAGCAACATTCATCTTTTTGGCTTGTTCCCTCATAGCTTTTTCGTGATTAGCGACAGCCTGGACGATGAAGAAGTAAGAGTAGATGATGAGCAGAAGCGGCATAAAGTAGACGAAGATGGAGTAGATGAGGATGTAGCTGCGGCTGAACCAGTCCTTGGACAAGTAGTCAGTACCACAAGCGGTCATGTTTCCCTCCGGCACGTAACGGTTCCAGCCGAAGAATGGCGCGAGAGTCCAGATCAGCGAAAATAACCAGATTCCAAAGATGCGAGTGAGAGCTCCGTTGTTAGTCATTGGCTTAGCGGCGATACCCTTCACGATAACGTTGTAACGGTCAAAGGCAATCATCGTCATGGTCCAAATGGAAGCGCAGCCGAATAGAGAGCCCGCGCAAGCATACATTTCACAAGCAAATGGACCAAACACCCAAGTTTCGTTGTAACAATTTATGACCATAGCTGGAGACATGGCGCACATCATAAGGAAGTCAGAGAACGCGAGGTTTACTACTAGTAAGTTCGAAGGTGTCTTCAGGCTCTTGGTGTTCATAAAAATGTAGATGACCATGCCATTGCCAATGATAGAGATGAATCCGAGAACGCCGATAGTGAAGCCAAGGAGTCCGTGCCATAGCGGGTTCATAGGAGGAAACTGGTACCAATGCGGATCAACCATGTGGAGCATGTCAGTAGGAACCTTGTCCACAACGGTTTGGTTGCCTCCGTACGTCGCAGCTTGGCCACTCCATGCTTGCAGGGCTGCCACAGCTGATCCGTGATTCAGAGTCATCGCCATCTTCACTGCAGGGATATTATAGTTTGGTGAGGTAGACTCGCTACGAGATGGTTACAACAAAGTACTGAAGAAAATCGACGAGCGAACTACTCCAGTCTTTAACGTGTACCAATCTCGTGATGCGGCGAGGCTGCCGAAGCGGTGGAGACTACTCGAATTTTGCAGTTCCACCGACGTCTTATATACCAAAAACTTAAGGATTAGGAGTGACGTCGCGACGAAAACCAATATTGTTAATTAGATTAACGCTTCTAAGACGATGAACATGACACTTTCACGAAATTAGGATAATATTTGGGGTTCATTAGGAGTTTTAAAAATGGTTTACTTCGATATTGAAATGATTTATTAGTTCAGTTATTAATAGTAAAAAGTTGCAATAGCATATCACTTTGCTGACTATGCGAAAAACGACATTGCATTAACTGCCCAAAGGGCAATATCTAGTGCGGTTCCACTGCCAAAGGGTAACACAATATAAACGACCCAGGAGTTGTATGTGCCATTAGCCTTCAATAATTAGTATCCTTCAGGCAGATCATGTGTCACCGAACAACATCGAAAACATTGTTGTTTAAATTACCTTACCGCATCTCTTAAAACATTGTCATTGCATGGGTAAGAACGAGGCGAAGCTACAACATTCTGCCTGCGCTATCTTATTCTCGCACACGCAATAACAATGCCTGTGAAATGGTGCTAAGAGATTTAGAAAACATTTAACAAAAAACACTTGGCGCTTATTGTCATTTTCAAATAGCATTGTCTCTAAAAGTATTGAAGATATTTAGCTAGAGCAAAACACGTCAGACTGCATGATGCATGATGGTATAAAGTTTAAGTCACCCAGACTATTTTTTAGAAATTCTCGGCACTAAACCTATCACGGTAGGCGGGCTGACCTGTTTTTTGTTTTTCTTTAGCGATTGGTATTCCTCAAAATATCCGTCGATCAACGTTTATAGGTGCAGTCAAGCCAACATTTTTGTTCTTCACTATCGAAAGCAAATCAATTTTTTCGTGGACTCTCTCGCTTACGAATTGTGAACCTCCAATTTTTTGTCACGCCAACGTAGACCCCCGTCGAGTCTCCCGTGGACCCCTAGAGGTCCACCTAGACCACTTTGGGAACTACTGGTTTAAGTGATAACTGCCACCACACCAAGTCTTGTTGATTCGATCCCCACACGGGGTAATAATTGTGTGACACAAACAGTACAGCCTAATGGCTGTTATAATCAGCGCGACGATGCAATGGTAAGTCCTCTTAAATTTTAATGATACCAATAAGTTTCAGTAAGTGCTAAACGAACTGAAGCTGCTAGCGAAATTCTAACTAATATTATAAATGCGTATGTGTATTTTCAGAGTAGTAGAGCCTCGCTGATTTCAGCATCAATGGGCCGGCTCGACCGTGGAAGGACTACCCACTCACAGAATATCGACGTGAAATAGCAGTATGTATGCCTACTGTTGTGTTTCGTTCGGTGAATGAGAGTACCGGAGGCCCAAACACCCTCTTTCCCCCTTCCCGCTCCTTTTCCTTCCCACTTCCTTTCCTAAAAGGTCGGCAACGTGTAAGTGATGCCTCTGGTGTTGCATGCGTCCATAGGCTACGGTGACCACTTTCCATCAGGTGAGCTGTACGCTTGTTTGCCATCTTAGAAGTATAAAAAAAGATATTAGTTTGATTGTTTGTTTGTTACACTTTCACTACTCGACCGATCATCATGCAATTTCGCAAACACGTTGTCTGGTGTACAGACAAGAACATAGGGATAGCTAGTCTGGTCGAAATCTATCATTATTTACATTCCTCGTCAACAACATAACGTCATTTATACAAGATAAAACTTGGCATATTGCCAACAAATTAGCCTAGTTAATTTTATTAAATGGAAATAGCGTTATAACTTACTAAATGGAAATATCATCATTAATATCGAACACGCAAGGGCGAAAATTAATAGAAACGCAATGTAGACCGACCAAAGATTATACCAACATTACCAACAAACAAAAAATAAGATGGTGAATTAAAAGTATCTTTTTTTTTAAGAAATACAACTCACGCACTAGTAATAACCCACGTGTAGCAGGGGATTTTACTAACATTCAAACAACAGTCATAAAGTACACCTAGACTCGGAACAGCTATTTGTGGATCACACAAATTTGCGTTGCGTGGGGATCGAACCCACAACACTCGGCGCGGCGGCAGTGACGACGCAACCACTTAAACCACTACACCATCCGTGCTGTAAATTAACCTTTTGAACGCCACGCCATAACGGCACCTCCATGTCCTGTACGCCAAGCCCGAAAATCGATATATTATATATTGTTTTTTATGATCAAATATTTCAATAACTAATAACAATTTTGTTTGCTGTATACAATTAAGTAATAATTGGGGATTCAATTTTTAAGTTGTATTACTAAAACACAGTAAACTAATGATTTAATATGTTTATTTTGTATTTTTCTGTGAACCGACAAAAAACAGTTTTGTCGAGTAAAGACGACGTTGGCGCACAGGGCACGCTTGCGCATGTCTAGTATAGACGACGTTGGCGTTCAGAAGGTTAAAAGTATAACATGCTGAAATAAAAATATAGCATGCTGAATTAGCCAACACTACGGTAAATACTTCTTGCTTTATATGTGGCTACGGTTTATCGACCATTGACCGTTACGGCAATAAAGAACAGGCTATAAACAATATTATAATCAATTGCAATGTATGCGAATTAAAATGCGATAATGTAGAGTGCTTGTACTTATCCTAAGATATATACAAATATGATAGGTTGTTTACTTGTGTTAAAGTAACAATATTCGCATTTTTCATTTACATTTTAATAGTACGGACGTCACAAACAACTTTTATTAGAGTTCGAAAAAATAGTATCACGTGGCCTTGAGTTCAGCGAACATAGGTCAGTCATTTCGGGTGTATATCGACTATGCTGAGTCGAATGGCGTTGACCGCGAGTCTCTAGCTCTTACGGTTCTTGAGTTGAAAGTTGTATAACAGACAGACGGACGGACGGACGGACAAAGCTGTTGTATAAGAGATTTTTCGAATTCTAAAAACTAGCTTTTGCTCGCAACTTCGCTTGCGTAAAAGTAGTTTAGGTTATGTTAGTAACAGTACTTTTCTTAACAAAAATATAGTGTACTTTACTCGCTGATAAGATATCTGATAGCTTACTAATAGTGAAAGAATTTTTTAAAATCGGTACAAATCGGAATTCAAATCTTTGCTCTTTATAATATTAGTATAGATACATGAGGAACCTGATTTTTGAGATAAAAGCGGTCTTCGTTAACCATGATTGTATAATAACTTATGTCAATATCTGCCTTTGTGACGCAGTGGTGGAAGAATGAGGAATGCTGTGCATGAAGCCTAGGATTCAGTTCGAGCAAAGTGTTATGGATACAGGCGATAGGAGACGAGTTACTCTCTTTTACGCGGGACCTAAATTACCATACATGGCGAAATGGTGTAATACAACCTTTTCTGTAAGATGGCTGTACTTGTCCAGATTCGTTCGGGTTGCTCCACGATTGTGAGTCAATACCGCCATTCTCAAACACTTACAGTCTTACTTATAAACCAATCTCAAATAAGTTAGAAGTAGCTAATTATTAACAAGCGATAAATCAGAAAAATACACTTATTCACACAACGGCTGCGGCGGGCCGTTGATCAAAGATAATCATTGATAAAGGACTTGAGAGCTATTCATTTGAGAGGTAGCTAAGTATTAGTTTACGATATTTTTATAACGCTGTCAATAATATTTATTTTTTATAAGTAAAGTCGGAGATCATATTATTAAATACAATCGAAATCTTAACGTTACAAGCTAGCATTATGAATATTTCATCATCACAATTTCACACTGTTGCCCCAGTAGCGTGTTCTAGAAAACCGCGTAGCGATAAAACCAGAAACAATACAATTGTGTTTATTGATACTGGTTACTTGATATGTTTTGTGTACCACTGATAACGGTTGCAAGTTCATGGAATCAATACTAGTGTCGGCTTACTACTTAACGCGACGGAATATTACATACAGAACTAATTATCCCTTAAGGGGTAAGCAGCGGTGTGTTACATCCACATTTCACCAAACTTAAGACTGCGCCGAGCGTAAGACAGATAATGACAGAGCTCGTGCGCGCATATTCAAATCGGCGCGCGGCCGTCATAGTAAAATTGTATGGAGGATTTGAAGTGCTTTTTTGATAAAAATGTATCTTTATTGCCAACCAATAACTTAAATATTTGGGACCCGCAAATTGTAATATAACTATTTATGTTTCGTTTAAGCTGTAAAATAGGATCGCCGCAATCACAGAATCACGTTCAGAAAGTAACTTATTGCGAATAAAACACAAATCAGCCATGATAACCTTTAAAATTTTACGTCCGTCTTTGCTAAGATACACTTTAAAACTGAATAATGAACTTGTTCAGTAGGTAGTAGTCCCTTGAGAAAGTAACAGGCCTCCTTTATATATTAGAACATCTGTCCCAACTTGCTATAAATAGAAAGGTCAGGTAGTGGAATTAGTATTTCCAGGTCAGTAATTTTAAAAGCAATACCTGGCTCAATGAGATGTCATTTTTAAGACAAATTCATTTAATGTCTTTCCTACTTTAAATACAATTAGGTATCCTTAATTAAAATAGCATTAAAATATATTTAGAATGTTACACTTTTTTGATTTTTATTATTTATTACTACGTTACATTTATTATTACATTACATATTATTAAATTATTTGTATGTCAAAGGTAAGTGAAATTTGATGACTATTTGATTTAAAAGAAATATAAATATCAGTAAGAGGTATTAAATTGTTATTTAAGTAATATTTAATTAATAATTCAGTTAAAATCGGTATAATAGATTGGTATTCAGGATTTACCTTGCGCTAAGGTATGTATGGCTGAGCGCTCCACACTCTGCGCCCTCTATCTCAAAAACAGTTCGACGTATAAAAAAAGAACCAAAATGGAATTCGTAGAGAATATTATTCTCTAGGACTTGCATAATAAATGCAAAAATGTTAGAAGGCAGAGAAAACAAGATATTCTAAAAAAACTGATTTTTGCAACCTTTGACCTTGAATATCTAAAGACGCTTACACGTTGGCATATGGGACTTTTCAGACAAGATTTGTAATGCTAAAATAAAGGTCTATACAAATTTTAGCTTATTCCGAGGTGACATGCCTAAATGACTAGACTATTATTATAACGACTTACAAATAATACCAAATCCGTGCAATCTTTCAAAATCGAATATATTACGACAGACCAAACTCCAATATTACGTGGATACGACACGAGTCAATCAATCGATAAGCACTTATATGAGTCACCACACGAACTTGTTTCATTTAATTCATTATATGAAATATTTGTATTAATATTCAGGTCGCGAGGTGCGGTTTAATATTTCGATTCTGTGCTACAGTAAATATGGTAGTGTAGGTGTATATATGGACATAGACTCTACGAATTCTGTATGTTGGCTGGTAGACTTAAATATTCGCATTTTATATTACGTTGTATCGCAGCTTCCCCGTATGAATCCTACGGCAATACACACCGGGATAGAAGTGTACAATGTGTTAATTCAGGACATAGTGTATCTGACACTGATGTAGTTTCAGTTCCAGCGACCCAACCACCACATGAATGACCAGACAGTTCTCAATGTCAACAGCGAGTTGGCACACCGTGGTGGTTTAGTCGGTTGGAGCCGGGACTTTCCATCTTTGCTCGGGTTAGCTCGACATACCCGCCCCGCTCCCCTTTTTTCCGCGGAGTGAGAAGCGTAAATTCACTACACTACTTTAAATAAATAATAGTTTTAATAAACTAAAAACACGCACGAAAAAAATTTAATAATTTTTATATAAAAAAACACCGTAGGGTGCTTTCTAAGATATTTTGATAACCACCACACCCCACGCTTTTTTAAAGCGTGTTTATTAGTTTTTTTAAACTATTATTTACTTTTATTTTTTTAACTATAAATTTTTATATTTTTTCTATTTTTTTGTAGTGTCATCGGTCCTCAATATGTGTGCAAAGTTTCAAATCAATCCGTCGGTTTGAAAGGGGTGAAAATCACGTTCAAAGATACCGTTACATAGATTTATAGATACATAGATAATATAATGAAAATGAATAAAAGCGTGTTAAAAACATCGAGCATAGTATATCTGTGTGCTAAGTTTCTTCCAAATCCATTCAACGGTTTACGGTTTGTGTAGATGTTTGACTGCTTATTACTCGATGAGAAACAAATAGTCAAATATCTTCACAGACCTTCATAATTATTCTAGTAGAAGGATTATTAATTTAACGACTACACATTCTGGTTTGATAAAAGTTTATTATTATAATCTTAAGGCCAAACTATCAAAGTTCGGTAGTCACTATAAATTTATTTTAGTTACTTTCTAAATCGTGGTCATTACAGAATTATTGGGTTTTATGGCACGCAATTCTCAGTAGCAGTACGGATATGTACAGAATAAGCGGCTATATGCTTACCTACCTACCACTTATTGCGCGGAACCTAACATAAAGCTGGTGAAATGCAGGCGAGATACATACCTTCGGACATTAGAGGAAGAATATTCGTCTCTCTGTCTACGTAAACTTAAACTGGTTAGTAAGTAAACAATTTTTTATACACATTTGCATTTATATTCACTTGAATTTAATGCCATATTTACACTATCGCCAAAGAACATGAAATTACATTAGGGGATGATTACATTAAACGCGATGACCTCTCTGAGCTAGAGAGGTCATCACTATAGTGGCAGATCAACAATATCAGTAAATGAGGCGTATGTCCATTTACTAAACAATCATAAGATATGCAGTATCTAGGTCTTTTATTCGAGCAATCTTATCGTCTTAAAATAATAGCTCGAGCAAACTTCATTGAACACATACAACAATAAACTCCACAACAATATACTCCACAACAATATACTCCATTGAACACACTTAACAAAAATGGGTATTTCTGATAAGGATTTCTCGGTAGCAGCCTGATCCTGTGAATTTTGCAGGTGTGTTTTTCGAATTAAACAATCACACGACAATTTACTTGCTTTCCGAGTCACGGGTGTAAAACCCGTGGTGCAGGTGGACCGCCAGGGTTCCACGGGAGAACGTTGTCGTGACAAAAAAATGGGTTCACAATTTGTAAGCAGCCACACCAGCAGTCCCATAAATGTATTTGCCTTCGATAGTGAAGAACTAAAATGTTGGCTTGAAGTCAAGCCAATCAATGTAGGCAGATAATATTTTAAGAAGCTCAGCGACTGTTACTTGTAAAAACTTGCATATTCCATATTCAGTACAACGTGTCGAGACTTGCAAAGTCGCTCACTCGCCGCTGCCGCCGCCGCCGTCCGCAACGCTTGTTCAGACGTGCAAAGGGACGAAATACGACTTGTGGTGCGTGCTTGCAATGTTGCATGAACTTGTTTGATTCTTCACCAATATAATTACGAATGCTAAGAATAAACATTACTAATTTTTTTCCGGAATTTCGAAAAGAAAAGTAAAGTAAAGTGAATCGATGTTAGTGTTTGCCAGTGTCAGAAAAAGTAAGTATTTACCTGCCTATTTGTTCTACATACTTTTATTTTATGTTGTAATAAGTATATTTGTAAGATTTGCGTGTGGTAGGTACATATTAAAAATTAAATACTGAACAGAGCCATTATTAGATACTTCCATAAAAGAACGAAGCCGAGAAAGGTTGAACTTTTTGTCTTTGTCTCTTGTCCCTACTTTATTACTAATATTTTTTTTCCGACTTTATGGTGGTTTACTAAAGGAGAGATATATTATTTGACCTGCATGATTGTAAATATTTCAGGTTCCTAATGCTAAATGACTTAATTAAATATATTTTCATAAATTGTACGCGTCTTTACGTTACCGTAACGTGCATCAAAGTAATAAATAAATAATTAAAATCGCGGAGTTTTGATATCAAAATATTATTTAAAAGTATGTTCTACCGAATTTACAGAAATATATCAAAATATATCAAATCAAATATTCTTTATTGTGAAACAAAGGTATACAGGGTGTCCCAAAAATCAACGTCAAGCCGAAAACGGATGACGGGCCAAGGGATGGTGGTTCTCAAAAAAATATGAAAAAAAAATTTTTTGCTGCACTCTAAAAATTATAGCCATTTAAAAAAAAATGAGAAAATTAACACCTTGTTATGATTTTTCAAGTACTATGACCACAAAATGTTTACTTAGCTTAATTATTTTAGTGAGGATTTGTTACTGAATAATGCTAGTATACATTACAATTCAAAATTTGAACACAACTATCTTCATTTCAGAGGAAATATCCCTAATATGCCCAAACATGTACTCAAAATTATTACATTATTCAACTTTAAATGGCCGTGCTGAAAAAAAAATGTACTACGCCATTTCAGCACGTGGCATCAAAAGATGGCGCATTTAATGGGCTTTCTAAAATGCTATAACACTTACTACATTTTATCCTAATTATGGATTTTTTTTCTAAAACAACTTGGATTTATGCTTCTAATGCGATGCATATTTTATTTAAAGCTTACTTAAATTAAAGTAAGACAGTACAAGTTTGGGTGAAACAGATTAGGACGCCACTTCAACGTGTGAGAGTGAAAGAGATAGCAAGCCTGAGCATCATCAACAGCACGAGTTAGAGTGAAACGGAGAGAGACGCCACTTCAACGTGTTAGTGAGAGTGTGAGTGAAAGAGATAGCAAGCCTTAGCATCATCTACGGCATGAGTTAGAATGAGACGGATAGAGACGCCACGAGTGAAAAAGATAGCAAGACCGGATCATCTGCGCACGAACTGCAATACTTCAGTACGTTACGTTATTTCGTTTACTGCGCATCGTTCTGTATTCCTTCGTGTCGTTTTCGTACTTACTAACTTTGGCTTTGCTTATTGGACTTGATTACGTGCTACTTGGATTTGATTTGTGATTTGACCGTTTGTGACTAACTTGGCTTTCTTTTGGACTATCGTCATCGCTGACCGTGTAATTGTGTGTATTCTATGATCTCCACCATGCCGCTTCGATACACAGCACAGGAGTATGCAAACATGCATCTCATTTATGGAGAGTGCAGGTGCAACGCTAATGCTGCAGCTCGACTCTATCGTGAGAGATACCCCAATTCTGAGCGTCATCCGGATCATAGAGTATTTATTAATCTGCACCGATCACTCTCAGAAGGCCGATTTCCTAATCAAATGTTCAGTACAGGAAGATCCAGCATTCCATACGAGGAAGAAGTTTTAGCAGCAGTCGCAGAAGACACGAGTGTCTCAGTACGTGGACTTGAGACAAGCATAGGAGTGCCGAAGAGTACAGCACACCGGATTTTGCAGCAAAACCAGCTCCACCCGTACCATGTGCAACGAGTTCAATCTTTATCACCTCAAGATTATCCTGCAAGGGTTGCGTTTTGTGAAACGATGTTACAAAGACACCGAGAAGACCCCCACTTCCTGGATAAAGTACTCTGGACGGATGAGTCAACTTTTAAGAAAGATGGCTACTTAAATCTACATAATGTGCATGAGTGGCACGTGGAAAACCCACATTTAATGCGAGAAGATCGGTCACAATATCGCTTCAAAGTAAACATGTGGACCGGTATTCTGAACGGTAGAATTATTGGACCTTTCGAACTCCCAGACACCTTAACCAGTGAGGCTTACTTAGACTTTTTACAAAATCATCTACCAGATTTATTGGAAGACGTGCCACTCAACATTTACGTAGGTATGTGGCTCCAACAAGATGGCTGCCCTGCGCACTATGCTCGCTCAGTAAGGGAATTTCTTAACCAAGTATATCCGGATAGGTGGATCGGTCGGTCTGGTACGATCTCGTGGCCAGCCCGATCACCAGACTTAAACCCCATTGATTTCTTTTACTGGGGAGCAGTGAAGGATCAAGTTTACTCTAAGCCTATCGCAAACGTAGAGGAACTGCGCCAAAGAATAGCGGGGGCCGCTGAATACATCAATTCAAGAAGTTTTGCTCGTAAAATAAAGCGTTCGTTTTTAAAGAGATGTAGGGCATGCATTGAAGCTGAAGGCAAACAATTTGAATATTTATTGTAACAAAATAAAATGAACTGTTGATTTGAATGGTTGAATTTTTATTTCAAATTGAACACATAATGATTCACAATGACCAAAGGAATCTAATATGGTTTATCAATAAATTAGGTATTTGCCCTATTCACAGTAGCTTCGCAAAACAGTGTCACTAGTAGTTTTTACCTGACTGCCATAAAAGAGGGTTATGTATAACACTAATTTGTTTCTTAGAGGGAAACTAGATGTCATTACCAACATTTTTGAGTAAAACAAAAAAGGTTAGACCCGAGTTGTTTTAGAAAAAAAATCCATAATTAGGATAAAATGTAGTAAGTGTTATAGCATTTTAGAAAGCCCATTAAATGCGCCATCTTTTGATGCCACGTGCTGAAATGGTGTAGTACATTTTTTTTTCAGCACGGCCATTTAAAGTTGAATAATGTAATAATTTTGAGTACATGTTTGGGCATATTAGGGATATATCCTCTGAAATGAAGATAGTTGTGTTCAAATTTTGAATTGTAATGTATACTAGCATTATTCAGTAACAAATCCTCACTAAAATAATTAAGCTAAGTAAACATTTTGTAGTCATAGTACTTGAAAAATCATAACAAGGTGTTAATTTTCTCATTTTTTTTTAAATGGCTATAATTTTTAGAGTGCAGCAAAAAATTTTTTTTTCATATTTTTTTGAGAACCACCATCCCTTGGCCCGTCATCCGTTTTCGGCTTGACGTTGATTTTTGGGACACCCTGTATATAAGATGTTTACAGTCATGGTAATGAATAATAATTAACTATGTTCTGCCAATTAGGCTTACAATAATTTAAAATTAAATTGGCAAACACTAAATTTGAAAAATTATTTACATTACATTAGAATCGGCTCAGCCGTATTCATAAAACTCTATTATGGATTAAGATCCATAATAGAGTTTTATGAAGCGATTTATTGCTTTTAATAATTAGAATCAGTTTGCCGTCGGTACTTTGTTTATTTCATTGCAATAATTAATTAGGTAAACCTATTCTGTTAAAATAGCCATATCTTGTTGAGTAAGACCGCTCTATGATCATTAAAACAAAGATTTTTTTTATTTACAGGTAGGTAACTGATACGAAACATGGCTGAATCTAAGAAGAAATGTTGACAGTATAGTGTTGATTATTTAAAATTTGGTTTTCTTCCATCAAAGGCCGACAAGCGATTGCCTATATGCCTTTTATGGAACAAAGTTTTGAGCAATGACTATGAAACCATCGAAGCTCGAAGTTCATCTAAGAAAGTGTCATCCAGATAAAATAGGTAAAGATATGAAATATTTTCAAGCATTGAGAAAAAAATATGAAAGAGACCCACCGTGCACAGTATGTTCGCTTTAACATCTGAAAGTAACGATGACAGCTTGCATAGGCATCTTACAATATCTCATTATTTATAGCGAAATCTGGAAGACCGCACGCCATTGGAGAAAAGTTTATTTTACCCGCTGTTGAAGAGGTTTTAGAAACTGTTCTGCACAAATCTCCATTTGACATACTCAAAAGAATTCCTTTGAGTAACAACACTGTACAAAGACGTATTGATGAAATGAGCTCTGATATTGAGAGTTTCGTATGTAATTATCTGCAAACAACTCATTTTTCTATTCAACTGGACGAAACAACTTTACCTGGTAATGAAGCATTATTATTGGCATATGTTCGATTTGTTATGGACGAAGAAATTCGAGAAAAGCTACTTTAGCTATTCACAAAAACTTTGGAGACGGACACTAAAGGTGAATCAATATTTAAAATCCCGAGTGATTTTTTTAAGGATAAATTGATGCCATTCACAAACGTTATTTTGGTGGCAACAGATGGAGCTACTGCCATGGTCGGGCGATATCGTGGGTTTATAAGCCATCTTAAAAGAATTATACCAGAGGTAACTGCAACTCACTGTGTCATCCACCGATAACACCTAGTAGCGAAAAATGTGTGTAATAAATTGCACCAATCGCTTCAATTTATGATTAATGCAGTTAACAAAATAAGAAGCAATGCGTTGAATACGCGTTTATTTGCACAATTGTGCGATGAAAATAATGAAGACTTCCAACGATTGCTCTTACATACTTAAGAACGCTGGTTGTAGAAAGGTGCATGTTTAACAAGATTTTACTCACTTTTTGAATCAGTTTGAGAGGTGCTGGAAAGTAAAGATCCAGATTTAAAAGAAAACCTGATCAATTTGAAAGCAGACATCGCGTATTTGACAGATTTATTCAAAAAATTTAATGACATTAACTTACAATTACAAGGGGACAGCCTCAATTTAATAAAAACAAAGGGTGTAAATTAAGCGTTTTTTGGAAAATTGAAATTAATGAAGCAATATATTAGTCGGCGCGAATTTTCCCAGTTTTCAAACTTGTCACAGGTAGAATGCCTTGATGAAGATATTCAGACATACGTTCAACATTTAATTGCCCTGCATGATGATTGATGACTTCAAAATCAGATTTGAAGATATTCTGACGATGGAAATACCATCATGGATCATAAATCCAGTTGATGAAACGGAAGTGGAGAATGTGATATTACAAGAGGAGCTACTCGAGCTTAGCACTAATCAGGAACTGAAGGTGAAATTTAAAAGAGGGTATCAAACATTTTGGCTGCAGGCAGAAATACCCGAAAAATATCCTGGACTGTGGGGAAGTGCGAGAAAGCTTTTGATAGCGTTTCCTTCGTCATATCTTATCGAAAAAAGTTTAAGTGTCATTATAAACCTTTTAACTAAAAAGAAGGAGCAGATTGAATATCACGGAACGGGGAGATATGCGGTTATTCCTAACAAAACTGAAGCCAAATATTATTTATTTGCTGTCAATCCATCAAGTACATCCCTCCCATTAAAATTATGACTATTTTATGGTTGTCATTGTAGAAGTTACGTTACGTTATTAATGTTTAATTTTAATAATATTACGACTGTTATCATATTACAATGTAATATGATAACAATAACAATGAATAGCGTAATAATTACATATTTAAAGAAATACAACACAATAAAATATAGGTATTATTTTTTATTTTTACCACTCCGAATAGGGAGTTTTCTAAATGAAATAAGTGAGAATTGATTGGTTCCTTGTGCTTACTCACAGCACAATCAATTAATTAATTAACCAATCAATTCTCACTTCTTTTTTCGAAAGCTTTTCATTCGTGGTTGGAACTCAGCCACAACGCAAATTTCCATCTCTTCCATCTAATCTTCACATTTTTTGTCGAGTTTTGGGAATATGGTAGAAATGTAGCTACAGGGGATCCACCGGAACCAGCTAAATTTTGAAACTGGTCTATAAGAAAAAACGTCGGGGAATCTCTGATCTATTCGATCGACAAATCTAACACAATTTTCTCTATACTAGTCTTAACCAAAAGAGCACATACCTGATAATATTTGAGATGCGGATACTTCATAATGACGCGCAATATAAGCACGGTGAGTTGATCTTGAAGTGCCACTCTCTGTTCGTAAGGAATGCCCGGAGGAAACCGCTTCAGCGACCTATTTACGTCTAGCACCACCTACGAAATATATGACCTGGTTATATAATATGAATAAAGAAAGCACAAGGAGATAATCACCACGAAGACAATTTAGGTATATCTATAAACCGTAATATGTACATGAAAAATAATTATATCAGACTGCATGTTTTCAGGCTCGGCACCCACAGGCCAGAGGACACAGTGAAAAATTATAATATAATTTATTGTTATGAAATCATGGTTGATATTTCAACAACACTATAATGTTAGGGAGCTTTGTTTTTGTTGTAATCACCATCATCTCATTGAAACTTCAATCATAATTTCATGTAATGGCAAAGTGGATTAATTGGTCGCTTCACTGTTGCCACTGCGCCGAGTGCTGTGGGTTCAATGTGACAAGTATTTGTGAGAGAGCTGTAGCGAGTCTGAGTGTTATTTAAATCCGTTGTTTCAATGTTTGTAAAGACCCTTGCTGCACAGGATTTATACCTAGTTCAGTATGGAAATGTTTATTTAGGCATACAAATTCCATACAAAACAAATCTGTAATGACTAGGGTCGCAGTTATAAAAATCAACGAAGCGGATATGATATCTATTACTCTGGCAACAACAATAAACATAGCCTATTTCCCTTTCATAATAATAATAATATAATGTAAACATGCACTGCATTATTCTTGGATTAAGTTATTAGGTAAGTTTTGATTTAACTTTTATTATAATAACAATACAAAATTATAAACAGAGTAGTTTCAACAGTTTTAACCTGACACCTACATTTAACTGATAACAAATGCACTGTATTATTTTCCTGTTATTAGACTGTCCTAGGCAAATATGAAGAAGCTGTGTAGGCATGTTTAGCAATATACCAACAGACAGACGGACTGTATATTAATTGGAAACATGTGAATAAAACCATTAATACAACAAGTAGATAATTTAATTGTTATTTTTATAGTGAAAAAATAATATGGTCCATCTGGTGTCAAGCACTTATGGTAACCAATGCTTGAAAGAATGCCTATGATAATTTTTCAATGTGTGCTCAATGTCCCTAGGGGAAGCTTGGTGAACTATTCAAAATATGCATGTATTATTTCTATATAATTAGTAATTTCAAAGATTTTTTAATTCTTTACATCAAATTATTTGGTATTTATTTGTACATATGTCTCCATCTGTATACATCACATTGCATAGCACATTACATGCTAACACACTAGATATTTTTGTGTAAATTATATGATAACTAGCTTTTGGACGCGGCTCCGCCCGCATGGTATCTTCTATCAATAAAAAGTAGCCTATGTCCTTCCCCCATTTTTTTTTTTTTTTTTTTTTTTTTCAGACGGCCGGCCGAGACGAGCGGACGTCGTACGAAAGTCGTGTCACAAAATATCACGAATTACCCCCGATTATGTTTTTAAATAAATTGGAAAATGGATAGTTTTGTTAGATCCTCTAGTGTGGTGTCAAGTGAATCAGGTGAAAGTGTAGTTAATGAAGAGATGATGGTGAATATGATGAAAAACATGAGAGAAGAACAATTGGTGGCAAGTAGCATGATCATGAATGTTAGTACTGAAGATCAAACCCAAAGGTCTGTTGAGAAAAGGTTGCGAGATGATAGTGAGGAAAATTATGATGAGGATGGATTTATTACCGTAAAAAGAAGTACTAAAAGATTGTTGAGAAGTTATTCAGATAATAATGATAATAGTGATAATGTGGGTAGTAGTGAAGAATATGAAGTATGTATTTCATCCACAAAAATTTTACCAAAGTCGATTGGAATCGCAAAGTTATTAAAAAGTGAAAATATCCATAACATTTTAAAGATAAAATATAAAAGCCCCTACAAAATATTTATCTCATTGAAAGATTTGGTAAATACTAATAAAATACTTACTTGTACAAAATTCAAAGAATTAGATTGGAGGTGTCAAAGGAGGGATTTATCAAGTATGACATATGGTATAATCAAAAATATTGAGCTAGAAATAGAGGATAAGGAATTATTGCAAATACTGGAAAGTGATGTAAAGATTCTTACCGTTAAAAGACTCAAAAGATTGACAGTTGATGGACAGTGGACAGACAGTGAAGTTGTACGTTTAACTTTTGAAAGTTCATCCTTACCCCCGTATATATACGGATACGGGTGCCGGTTTAAGGTTGAACCATATATATTTCCTGTCACTCAATGTTCAGGGTGTTGGAAATATGGCCACACTAAAAAGTATTGTCCTATACAGAAAATTAAATGTCCTAAATGTGGACAAGGTCATGAGAATTGTGCAACAATGGAGTTCACTTGTATTAATTGCAAAGGGCCTCATATGGCACTTAATAAAAGTTGTCCAATCTTTCTTAGAGAGAAATCTATAAGAAATATAATGAGTGAAAATAATTGTACTTACAAACGAGCACTGAACTTATACAAAGAAAAGAGTAAGCTTGCACCAAAAATTTCAGCCCCGCTCCAAACAGGATATAGTGAACAGCAAACAGAGATGGTGGCAGAAAATACTAATTTTACTTTGGCAGATAAAAGTTATAGAGATGTACTTGAAACACAGAAAATATCAGCTTTGTCATCTTCATGCCCACAACCAGGTTTATCATGTGAGGAAGGACACAGTGATGGAAATGAAAATAGCAGTTATATGTCAAATGATGATAACATAAATGAACAAGTTTCTCTTGTGTGTAACTCCAGGCAGTCAGTAAGGCGACAGATAACAGGAAATAAGAACAAGAAGTCTAAGAAAAAGACCAAAAGAAGTTTGCAGAAGTCATTAAATAAAACCAATAGCAAAGAAAAAATGGCTAAAGAAAATAAAGAAACTCAGAATAGAAATCAAAATTCTTCCATATTCACTAAGATTTGTCTTAGAGTTAAAGAGATTATTCAGTCCAATTATTCTTGTGGTGAAATGTTTAAAGAGATTATGAAGGTGTTACTAGTTGAATTTATGTGTTATATGTCTACCTATTTTAGAGGAAATGATATTGTAAGTAAAGTTTTTTCTTTATTTTATAATGTGTAGTGCATTAAATTTATTTAATATTAATATTATACAATGGAATGCACAAAGTTTAAAATCCAAGTTAATTGATTTTGAATTATTACTGAATCGTGAAAAAATACATATTGCTTTATTGAGTGAAACATGGTTGGATCGTGAAATTCAGATTAACCTAAGTGGCTACAATGTATTTAGAAAAGATCGTCATGACTCTTATGGTGGTGTAGCCATAATCTCGCACAAATCTATTAAAACATTTACTACTCCTATAAGTGTGACTAATTTGGGCATAGAAATATTACATATTAGAGTTCTTAATTGCAAATTAATCAAAAATATAATTTCAGTATATTGTCCTTCTTCAGTAAATACCTCACAATCAGACTGGGAAAACATTTTTTCAAAATTTCCTAGTAATTCTATTATTGCAGGTGATTTCAATGGGCACCACTCTAGTTGGACAAATAAAAGTGATAGTAGAGGGAATCATTTGTTTGAAGCAGCAGTTGAAAATAATTACGTAACAATAAATAATGGTGCGCCCACTAGATTAAAATGGGTTAACGGGTCGTTGCAACGGACTGCACCTGATGTCACATTTTGTACCATAGATATAGTGATGAACAGTTTTTGGCATGTTAGTAACGAAAGCTTAGGCAGTGACCATTTAATTATTACATTTTGTATTAAATATTCCGATTCCGTCAATATCACATCAAAGCGAAATTATAAAAAAGCAGACTGGCCAAAATACAGGGAAAAATTAAAATCCTTATTTAACACTGTGGAAATTTCATCTATGAAAAATGTTCAATGTATGTATAATTTATTTATAAGTTTTATTAATAAAGCTGCTCATATATCTATTCCATATTCAAAACTTTGTAATAATCCAAATAGAAAATTTAGACCAAAAGTGTATTGGAATGAACAGCTTTCAAAAGTTATTGCAGAACGGCGTTTAGCATTATGTATTTTTAGAAAAAATCCAATCCCACAAAATTTAGACAGACTAAAAATTAAAATTTCTGATGCACAGCGGCAGATTAGACGTGCTAAATCTCAGTGTTGGTATGAATTTTGTAGTAGCATTAATGAGACTACTTGCTCATCAGATATGTGGAAGAAAATGCGTTGGATGAAAGGTTTTAAGACTAATAGATTATATTCGCCAGATAAAAATAAGGAGGAATTATTATGTGAACTGGCACCAGACTTTGTGGTTGTAACAAAACCTACAATCACTTGTAACGAATCCAGTTTAAATCATAAATTTTCATTACAGGAATTAGATATTTGTATTAAATCTAAAGATACAGCACCAGGTTTAGATGATATATCTTATTCAATGATTGCTAACCTCCCTGATGTTGCCAAATTTTTTTTGCTTCAATTGTATAATACCATTTACAAAACTGCTTCCTTGCCCTCTCAATGGAGAGATATTCATATTGTACCCATACCTAAATTGAATAGTTCAGGCAATAAACTTAGACCTATAGCACTAATGTCCTGTCTGTGTAAAATATTTCATAGTATGATACTCAAAAGATTAGAGTGGTATGTGGAAAATAAACAAATTATGTCCCCTAGTACAACTGGCTTTAGAAGAGGTCATTCTTGTCTAGATAGTCTAGCACTCTTAGTTACTAAAATACAAATTTCTCTCGCTCAAAAAATCCCAACTCTAGCAGTATTTTTAGATGTAGAAGGAGCATATAATAATGTTCTGATTGATCGCGTAATTTACATTTTGGATGATCTGAAAGTCGGTTCCTATGTTTGCTCTTATACATGGGAATTTTTAAAAGAAAGGCATCTCATTATAAAAGGCGAGGAATCTGACAGACAATATATTCGATGGACTAGCAAGGGCATAGCTCAGGGTGACCCGTTATCCCCTCTCCTTTTCAATATTATTACAGCTGAAATAAGTAGAAAAATAAAAAATGTCTATTTATGTCAATATGCTGATGATTTTGTTCTTTTTTGCAGTTATAGAAAAATTCAAGATAGTGTTAATAACATGCAAACAGCTTTAGATTTCTTTACCTCATATATAAATCTTTTAGGTTTGGAGTTATCAAGTCACAAATCAAAATTCTGCTTATTTACTAGAAGATACAAAAGACTATCTGTAGAAATTCATGTAAATGGTTCAGCTTTAGCATCCGTCGATTGTATTAAATACCTTGGCATATGGTTGGACAAATCTCTGAGATGGAGTAAACACATAAACGAAGTTTATGAAAAGGCGCAAAGAAAAGTACAATTACTTAAAGTCTTGGCAGGATCCACATGGGGTATTCATCCTCTCCATCTTCGTAGGTTGTATATGGCTCTTATACGTAGTAGAATTGATTATGGATGTTTTTTATATGATAATGCAGCGACTAGTCACACTTATAAGCTAGATAAGTTACAAAATCTGTGTTTAAGAATAATTGGCGGGTTTATTAAATCGACTCCTATTCATGTCATGGAAAGCGAGCTGTGTATTCCGCCACTATATTTAAGGCGTAAATTTTTATCAATTAAATTTTACTTAAAATTAAAATCTAGATCCAATGATGTCACTAGCAATTTTTTTGTAGATGTAGCTAATATGGCTCACCAAAGGCACTGGAGTGGAAAGAGACGGCCACTGTTAGCTATCACTGATGATATGTTGGGAACGGAGGAAATTTCTTCTTCATATCCCCTAGATGTATTTATTCTAGATAGATGGGTATCTAGCATAAACATTCAAAATGTCATCAGAACTAGTCTGATTAATGTTACAAAATCAATGTACAATATTAGTGATGTAAATAATATACGCATACAACTTTGTGAGAGATATTCTGGATGGCACTCAGTGTATACAGATGGCTCCAAGACGTCCGATGGGGTTGGTGCGGCATATTATGATTATAATAACAAGTCCTATGGTACTTTTAAATTACATTGTAATATGTCAATAGCGGTGGGCTGATTGATTGATTGATTGATTGATGTCAATAATGTCAGCAGAATTATATGCCATTTATGAAGCCTTAAAATATTTAATTGGTTTGAATGTAAATAACGTAGTAGTTTATTCAGATAGCAAAAGTGCTTTACAGCATATTTCCAAATGTGTATACAGATCAAATGGCATATGTTTAGGATACCAAATTTTAAGCAAAATTAATGTTTTGAATACTAATCATAAAAAAATAATTTTACAGTGGATACCATCTCATGTTGGTTTTCCAGGTAATGAGGTGGCTGACAGATTAGCGAAAGTAGCAATTAACTCAGGTGTCCAGACGTGTATATTACCAACATATTCGGAATTATTAAGTAAATTTAAAAGTAATTGTTTTTCTTTTTGGAATGAATATTTTAATGAGAGGTCTAAAACTAAAGGTATATGGTACAGAACGATACAGTGTGAGCCGCCTCATGTACCATGGTTTGCCAATGTAAGATTGAGTCGAGGGCAAATTATTGCTGCACTTAGATTAAGATCAGGTCATATACCTCGCAACAAATTTGCTTACCTTATGGGTAAAAAGGATTCTCCTAACTGTGTAACATGTGGTATTGTTGAGGATGTTCAACATGTTTTGGAAGAATGTGTAAACTATAATGTTTTAAGGGCACAACTTATAGATGCCACAAATATATCTGTTTATAGTGTAGGTCTATTTCATGGCATTTTAGTCAATCCTGCATGTGATGATGCTAAAGTTTTATATTCTTTTTTATTAGGTAAATAAATTAGTTGATATTAAGTATTTAGGAGTAAGATATTTTGTACATGAACGATGGGATTGGCGTAGTCACTTCTGTGTACTGAAATCCCTTAAAAAAAATAGACAAAAAGAAAAAAAAAAAAAAATCTCCTTCCCCAGGTTTTAAACTATATTCATATCAAATTTCATCCAAATCTATTAAATGGTTTAGCCATGAAAAGGTAACAGACAGACAGATATACAGACAGACAGAGTTACTTTCAGAATTTATAATATTAAAGTAAGGATTATTAAAATTAAATAATTTGAAATCACACTCAAAATATAATATCACAGGCAGTTTTACATTAATATTCTTTGGATCAGATTATATAATGCAACTATCATATAACTTAGAGTGAATTATTTTAAAACTCCTTGATTTTTAGTGAATTAATCCTAAGAATTTCTATTGAGTTATACTTGAGAGAGTGCATCATCGGTAGCATAAATTTGCAGTCAATGTCAAAAGTGCCAATTGTCTCTAGCTACCTACTGGAGACATTGGCATTAACAATACAGATAATTCCAAACATGACACTTATATTGTCTAGGTAATGGTCAGACTGCACTATTTACAACCTGCCAGGAATAAATTCATTAATTTTAACTTTAGTAGTAGATTGTGTCAAAGCTTTGTAATGCAAGATCCTCGCTGCTTTGATACAGTATTCTACTAGTACTGAAGACAGAAGATCTTTTCCATTTATTTTAACCAGTCTCGCATCGCGAGCCTATATCTGGGCGCAAAACAATGATTTTTCTATTGTGTCTGGTAATTAGACGCGTGATGAGTTAAAAAACCTGTAGCCCTAAGTTATATTGTGTATCCATAATGTGGAAAATATTTGCAGTGCACTGTGTTTTTCTAATAAACAATAAAGTTTATCTTTAGCTCTAAGGGTGTATTGTTATCTATGACATTGTAAATTTTCAACTAATTCTTTAATAAAATAGTTTTTGAATGTTTATAATAGCAACAATTAGGATACCTGATTATATTCACTATGAGTTGAAAGCTCGTCAAGTGATGGAGGTTCTGTCATCTCTTCCTGTGTCACTCCAACTAATAAAGGCCATATTTTTCTTCTGTAATCATCTGCAAAGAGTTTTATTTGTACGTATGTTTGCATGTATTATTAGCATATATTACATACAAGCAACAATTAATCATTAAAATCATATTAGTTTGTAGTATAATATTGGATATATAGCACACACAAGCTATATATTATTTGTGATGCCATTAGCAGTGCAGAAAATTTTTAATAATAAAAGCTTGATAAATAGCATAAATAACACAGTTTTTACAATTTATTTGAAGTGTTTTATTAATTGCTTTGATTATAATTCTTTAACAACAAAAATACCAATGTCATCCCTTTTTAAGATGTAAACAATGTGTCTGTTCTGACTCACCACTGATCAATCCCGCTTTGCCCTTAGCAAAACTCTGCCATTGTTCCAAATTCACACAGTCTGGGTTCTCTAAGCATTTTTCTATTTCTTTTTTCTTTTCTTTAATATCTGGAGCCTCATAGTCTGGTTCTAGAATAAAGTACAAACTACATGTCACAATCACATAACTTTCTCTCACAGTTTTTAAGTAAATGGTTATAAAATCTTTTTGTACGCGTTTCCAATATTACAGAACGATACATCAGAAATATATATAGACAGGAGGTAATCAAATTGTCATAATAATTGTTTACAATACCTTCATCGAATTTTAGCTCCGAAGGCGTAGAGATGTCATCAATATTTTTTGCGTTATTCAAGTCGAAGGGTTGTTTATTAGCCGTCGGTGAACAGTCTCCATTCAAATTCCATTTATCGCCAATATCGGCGTCGGTATTATTAGATTCCATAGTAGAAAGTTAGAAATTAATCGAGCGAAAACATTACACCATCCTTCCCCATAAAGCGATGTGATGACATTTGAGAAAAATGTTATGTTCAAATACTAAATTCAGAATTTTTGTCTCAGAGACCATTATCTAAATATCAAATTTATACTTTTTATAAAAAATACAAATAAAAAATCATGTGTACTTTTTGCAGCTTACAAATATTTGAGTTTAAATACCTACTTTATTAAATAATTCATTATTAAAATTTAGTAGATAAAAACGCAACTCTGGATTGGATTAGCAACCAATTTAATATAACTGCAAGTATATAGATACATTACCTACATTAATTACCACATTACTTTCCACAATTACAAAATCTGCTTCTGAAACGGCAGATAGAGGAAGCTTGTTGTAAGTTTTTGAATGTAGATTACGAACACACTCAATTTTACGTTCCATTTGATGCAGTCAACTTTTTTAGCTATTATTCCGTATACTATGAATAATAATTTAACCTGTTGAAATATAATTTAGTAATTATTGCACTCATGTAACTTAGCTAATAGTTACATCTAATTATGTATATCTAAGTAGTTAGGTAGAGTTCCTGAGTGACAAATTTAGATAGAAACTTTTTGGATAGAAAAGAAATAAAATATTAATTTCTGTCAAAATAAACCATCCTGATTGGATCATTAATATTATTAAAAATTAATAAAAATTGAAATCTTCAAAAATATTTATAATGGACGTCGATGTTAATACATCCAACGAAAATATTAGAAAAATAGAAGATATAATTGATATTCAAAAAGCAAATGGCAGTTTCAGTATTCGTCAAGTGGCGTTCAATCTTCCAGAAACGGAAAGTACATTATCCGCCAGTTTTGCTAAAAGTCTGGAATCTGGCTTAACCAAAACATCAACTGATAATGAATATAAGAAGACATTTAAGAAATTACGCTTTAACCGTCGTAGAAGTCCTTTACCAGATGTTGTCTCATGGCCTAGTGATTCGGACATAACAGTCCTCAGAATGAAATTATGTATAACTAGCAGCGACCTGAAAGATCGTGCTGGTAGTCTTATACCAGGAGACGGGCTTCACCAGCGTGACAGCTCTTCAATGATAAACCTGGCAACGTTGATTCGGCAGTCTCAGACTCCATCAAAACACAGTTTTAATATTGAAGAATACCTATTGCCGTTGACGTCTTGGGAAGGTGACCACGACTTGGAACCCGAAGTTAAGGACCCAAAAGTTGGAATTGAAGAAAATCAAACTCTTGACTATGTATCAAAGTACAACGAAGGTGACGATTACAATATCTACGAAGCTGCAGTATGCAGTCACCAACGTCAGAACTATAGCTCAAGAGACTCAAGTTCCGATTATTCAAGGATTGGTACGGTGTCAAAACTGGCTAGGTTTTTGCGGCTTTACTTTTGTCCCTGTTGCACCTGTCTTTACAAACTAGAAAAGATGAAGGATGATCCATCCGTATATTTTACGAACCGAACCCTTAATGTGATGAAAGATTTATAATTTCACAAATAAAATATATTGTGATGGTAATTTAGCATTGCAATAAAGCTGTATGTCAGTAAATTTGTCTGTAGTAATATCTAATCAGGTACTTAAGTTTATCTAGTTCTTATTTAGTGCCTATTAAAATGTAATGCTAATGGGTCAGAAATGGCAACTAGGTTATTAATAAAGCTTGCAATTTATCAATAATCACATAAAAAATAATGTGGGTACAAAGTAAATAACTAGTACGATAATAAGTGACATCTTTCTGAAAACCTACCAACTCTATTTTAAACTACTCAAATAATTAACTCCCTTTTACCTTCGCCTACGATCGTTTACGGTGTACAACGTCGATCTAAAGAAAAGTAATTAAAGATGTAATGCAAGAAAACCTAAGGAGATGCTTACCCCTCCAGATAGAATGAATAATTGTACAAGATGCTGATTAAATGAGCCTCCTGTACTTATTCATCCTCATCGGGTAAAACTCTCGGACTGTCTTACTGATCTTACGTGGACTTCCTTTAACTTGATGGTACTTCCCCGAGTGCTCATTCGTTTGTATATCGCACCTAGTGTTGCCAGTTAAACTATGACACTTGTAAAAAAATTCTATCAACATTTTTCAACTAGAGCAGAGATGCGATGATTGTAGATGCATACCTATACTTTATTTCCTATTTATTTATATATTACTAATGTATAATTAAAATATTTTTAAATGTCTTTGTGTGCTTTTTAGAACGAATTTTAACCGCATTATTTTTAATAAAATATTGCTATAATAATTCATTCAGGCGTTGTTCTCATTCATGCTTCACTGCACTGCACTGGTACATTGACATTTGAGTATAAATATTTATAATATTTAGAGTTTATATATATATATATATATATACATATATATACAGAAATTCAAAGAATGAGGTTTCGAGTTCAATTACCGGATGGTATAAGTACCGAATTATTATTTCGTTTTGTCTGCCAGGAAATTCTGAAGTCGAGTCTTAGAGCTGTATTCGGCAAATTAACTTAGCTATTATTTATGTTGTTTGCTTTACAGCAAACAGCATAAATAATAGTTAAGTTATATATAATAGCGTTACAGGTGTTTCAATAACACTATAGTGATCTACTACTTATTAGACATAAGCTTCTACCAATTAAGTCGCAGTACGCCAATGTATAAGGCATCGAAAGATCATGGGCTCGAATCCCCCCGAGTGCAATACTGACGTGAACTCTCTCCTAACACAAGCATAGCAGCCTAGCTGAAGGTATTAAAAGAATACTAGTAATTTATCACTTAAATTGCTATAAAAACAAATATTACTTACGACCTTATTAATAAAACCAACAAGAACCATATATAGTCGATATAGGACATTATCTCATAATTTTCATAAAAATACAAGTTTATCGATGCTGTAGTTAACGAAGGTTTACAGAACATTTATTAAAGTTAATTAAGTATTTTACTACCTACGTACGTAGGTATACGTAGTAAAACCTTTGATAAGTATTTGTTTATGCTTAGGATCGTTAATAAGTAACAACTAAACACGTAATCCACATCTATTCATCTTCGTAATTCATTCTTCACAATAATTTACATTATAAAAACCAGCATACACAACCATATAACCAGCGTTCACAATTTTTCTTATACCATTGGTTAGGTACTTACGCCAGTTTACGAGGTTACAATTACCTTAGTAGGTAACGATTACAAATTTAATTCAATATAACAATTAGTGGGGTTAGAAGGATGAAGATAACCTACTTAGTTATATAGTGGGTAAGATGTTAATAAACTCATGATGAGACTCAGTATTATACAGTTATTATTAAGTTAGTAGGGCTTGATAATATTCTTCTTAGCTTTAGCATGCAAAAGACATCTCAATTAACTCATGTTTACTGAGATGTCGTTTGCTTGCTAAAGCTAAACATAATTTATATACATACATAGGGTCATCCTTATGCGCAAACTGTCTCTTCCTGGGTCATGCATGATTCACTCCGTGGAAGGCGTAGTGTTCGCCTCGTTACTGCCAGTGCGCTGAGTGTTGTCGGTTTGATCTCCACTCGAGACTAAATCTTTTTGTTTGTGTTGTGAAAAATAGTTGTTCCGAATCTAAATGTTGTTCGTGTCCGTTGTTTCAATGTATGCATGGTTCCCCTTCGACACAGAATTTATTTCTAGCGCGTACCTTTCAGCTATTGGCAATCTTAACGTAGGTACATATTATGTATGTAAAACCAGAACATAACACGTGAAATACGGTTGTTATAGACAGATGCATGATCCTTTTGGAATGATTATACAATATTATATTCCAGAAGGATGAGGAAACCGGCAACAAAAATAATGTTGGTATATTTTACACAAAACTAAATGTGTTTTCAGTTGTTTCATTGTAATGGTAATTTGTCTTTAGGCACTTATGTCGAAATCAGTCTGTCAGAAGTTGTTCTTATAGTTATGAGCATATCTTTAACCGTTGACAGACGGATTTTAATCTATTTATCTAATTGGTAAGATAACATCTTGTTATTATTATGTATATGTTAAGGCTAATAGCCGAAGTGCGGCTACACCTAGTTTTAGCCGGTTACAACTACGTGCAGCCGGCCACATGCGGTTAGGTTATGTTAGGTTACTTTTGAGTTGTAGCCGTACTTCGGCTATTAGCCGTAACATATATAAATACAATACACAGCGATAGCCTAGTGGAAGGCCGTTAAACTGCCAAGCAGAGGCCTCGAGAACGATCCCAAAGCGCACCTCTGACTTTCGAAGTTACTTACGTATTGAACAAGTAATAATTGTCGCTGGCTTCAACAGTGAAGGTAGGTACACATCGTGAGGAAACCTCCATGTTTTTCCATAATGTTCATAAGAACATTATGGAGAGACATCCAGGTTCACATATCTTAGAGAACATTATGGAGAATATAAGTTCTCAATAATGTTGTTTCTCTAAGATATGTGAAGTCTGCCAACCTGCACTGGGCCAGCGTGGTGGACTGTGGCCTAACAATTCCCACACTGAAAAGAGGCCCGTGACCAGCAGTGGAACAGTTTAATACAGAGCTGATATTATTATTTTATATTATAAATATACATCAGAATGGTTAGGTACACTTGAAACGTTGGCAGCCGACGGCGGAAGGCGTGATCATTGCCTATGATATCAAAGGGTTGCATGGAAATGTTGCTCGTTCAAGAAACTCTTGTGCCGTCAGTCATATCATCGCCAAATAATAAGAGCTAGATATGCAGGAGTATTGCTCATTGTACCAGCTACATACCGAAGATTTCGTTGTAGAACTTACGATTTCACAGTTACATTAAACTCTTAACTAATATTCTGTAAATTTCGTTACATAATGCATAATCAATATTTAATGTAATTATCATAATCAATTTGAGACTTACTAACAAATTTCAAAATTAAATCACTAGTTAAATTAAATCGCACATTGACCGTGCCATTGACTTTATTAGTTAGTTACTGTCGATTTCAGTTTGAGATATAAACTTTTAGGAAATAGCGCGGTAGATTTGATTCTCATGGATTGATTTACAGACACTTGTTTCGGAGGATCAGTCTGTGTAAAGTCTCCCAGAGACCCAGATTATTAACCTATTAGTAAGCTGGAAATGCCTAATTTGTTGTGCGTAACTAAAAAGGTACCTCGCCCACTCATATACCTTCTATAATTAGATAAATTTGTAAAGAACTAATTAATAATATTTTCACGCGTATCAGTCCGTAAATAATGAAGCACATTGTGCAAATTGTAATAGGTAACACGCGAAACGATTCAATGTCTCGAAACTTAATACAATTGCTTAAACTTAAACCAATAATTGTAATTCCACCATGTCGTTTTGAACAAAGCTAGCTCAAATTCTAGTCAATAATACAATCAAGTAACGTAAAATCGTGACTGTGTTGTAGAAAAATGCATCGCATGTCGAAGTACATACACGTAGGTTATAGTTTCACAGCAATTTATTCATTTACATACATTTTATGTGCGAACGTGGCGCAACTTCCTGACTGTTAAATCTAATAGGCATTGATTTTTTTGTTGGTAATCATCACGAGTTTTAATTAAAACAGGAATTGCCAGATAACTGCCTAGGTCCTGTTACTGTGTGATTACCGAGCAATTACTATAATCATTCTAATTTGCATACCAAATGTTTGCTTATCATACCTACTTTCTAAACTAGGGATATCTGCAATCAATTGTAGCAGCTACTTCAAGCTGCAACAATTGATTGTAGATATCCCAAGTTTCTATCTCAAGGATCCTGTGTACCGTTCCAATAAAAATGAAATTATCTGTAAAAATGGACGTATAATTTGCCGGTTACTACTACACATGTAGAAGAAGTCAAGGCCGTCTGCCGGACACAGCTGCCGATTTGTTGCTGATGCTAAAACTGCCAGACAGTAAATCAAAGCCCTAAATAGTTCACATTGTTTTTAAAACCCGGGTTCTCATGGTCGCTGTCTCTCTCTCATATGTATTAAGTCATTCTGTGCAGCCTTCACTACCAAATATATGTAATATTTGTTAGCGAAAAGTCAAGTCAAGGAAAGCGTATTGTACCTATATAAAATCTTAGCTAAGAAAGCTAAGATCATTGAAAGCTGCCTACTACACGACCTTGGACATTATCATGCACGAATCCAGATCGTTAAAAAGACGGAACAGGTAATTTATACCTTGAGCTATTTTACGGCACTACGTACTTTAACTGACAATAATTATAAAAGCTAGCCAAAATGAACAAGGTTTCGCGTCCATTAATTAAAATGGTGCCCATTATATCAACGACCTAACTGAGCCCACGCAAAAATGGAACAATAGTTGAACTTTTAATTATATCTAGAGGCAAGGTCCTCCATTCACTGGTTGATTATCGCTTATTAACTATATCTCCGAATAGGAAAGTGGGCAAACAAGAAGACACAATACAATGATGTGATTCTATGACTTCGAGATGATATTGCACGATCACATAAAAAGCGAATATCTTATACTTTCCTCTAATTTCTTTAGTTTCATTCATTCTCTATGAATGTTTTGTAATAAATGACTTCATTGCTAATATAGAACAAATGTAATAATTCGTGAGTATCTTCTTATCAACACAATTGCTTAAGCATGTACTTACTTACGGTAATTTATTATTGCAATACCTAATGTTTTTGTTATTCACATTGTAAAAGAGCAACAGAAAGACGTGACGTGATTTTTTATAAACATAGAGCTGCGTCTTTAATCTATCTTCATTAATAGAAATTTAAAGAAGTTATCATACGATAACGACACTTATTATAATGTATAATAATTTTAAATACTAAATATATACATATTCAGTATTTACATAAACAAAAACAACAATCATAATTTATAAATTAACTATTATTAACAAACCTAACTACTTATAAATAAAACATATTCAGAATTTATAAAAACCATGCCATATCGATGTCTCCAAGATGCAAATACTATTGTAGATACATATTGACCAATGCTAAGTACTACCTATAGGTAACTATCGTAATTATGAAATAGTACTAATCATATGTAACTAAAGTACTATATAGTATGCTATAACTAATTAACTATATATAAATTGATAAATTTTTATACAGATTATGTACTGTATGTACATAATTTGTATAAAAATTAATCAATCAAACCGCGCCTTAATATTATATTTCGGCATATTTACTTACTCAATTAAATACCAACGAAATATCGTCACTCGATTTCTCCCAAATAACCACAAGTCACAAAGTTGTCGTTGCTCAGCCATTAAATTACATTTTCGGAAACAGTCCAAGTAGAAAGTGAATAGGGAGAAAACATTGTCAACAAAAACTTGCAATTATTAGGTAAAATCAGCGATCATATTTATCAATTCTAGATTATTATTGTTTTTTATCACAATGTTGAATGTAGACGGATCACTTTGCCGGCTATAGACACAGACATTTCTGTATGAGTTTACTTTTAGGTAACATATCTACTTAATTATGTATGCCATATGCATTATGAGATACTTATCTGTACTTAATTAACTGCTCATGTAGCGAATATTTTGTTCTTTAAGTGTTACGTTAACAATATGATCATCTCAGAGTGCTTAGTGCGAATTTGTTTTACGTTAACGCGATCGACACGTTTATGACGTTCGGTGCTCCGATTGGGCCGCTCCAAGCTCTTAACCAATCAGAGAGCGAAACGCAGTAAACGTTACGATGGCGTTAACATAAAAACAACTCGCACTAGGCACCCCAGACCAATGCGCTCAGCGTTTCATACCTATGTAGCAAATATGCCAAATTTTAAAGTTTTAAAGTGTGATACAAAAATTAAAAGATGAACAGAAAGAAACAAAATTATTCTACTACTTTTTAAATTTTGAAATCTGCTACTTAAAAAGTTGGTAATAAAAATCTACATCTATAGAGAGAGATCACTTATCGTAGCCATATCTATGAGCAGTGCACCAGGTCCAAGTGCCAAGTTTCAGGGACGCTTGCCGCACCTCAGTAGTAAGGAAATAAATGAGATGTAAGCAAGGGGTGCCATAATTAGAGCTGGCTCCATCCTAAAACCTTCCTCGATCCGGCACTGACTATGTCTATGGCCCAAACTTGTATCTCATCCCTACAATTAATTTCAAAAAAGTTAGCGTACTAAGTTATGTTGATAAAAAATCGCTAGTAAGTAACGCTCGTGCATGACTATAGTATTGAACTAATAAAGTATCACTTTCTTGCAACATGTTGACGATAGAAAGTATTTTTACCGGCCACATTCACCGATCGCCTGTGTCAAAATACGGCGTAAATTGTAAACCTGTCGTTGCGTTTGCAATGAGTTTCGCAAATATTCTTTCTTAAGTTTGCCGTTCTGACGTAGTCACTTCTTATTGTGGATTATTTGAGTGCATCCACTTAGACATAAAAATATCACTGACATCATCTTCTGCTATTTTTCTTTTGATAGGCAGCCTTTTTGCAAAATATATCCGATTTGGTCAGACAACGTTCGCATAAGTCTTCCCTTTCAGGTTGTCACATTCACGTTCTTGGTTAATATTTTATGTAGTAGGTATTCTTTCTACATGCCCAAACCATCTTACCTACACCTTTCACAATTCCGTCTGTATATCTCCCTTCACGGCACAACGCTCTCTTATCACCTTATTTTACAAACAGACCACAATACTCAAGATTGCGATTATTACAGCTGTATTATCCACCACATCCGTATTATCTAACAACGCAATAAAGTTACGAATTAGCGTATAGACAGCGTGCAGCGTCGTCGTGCGAATACCGGATTTCGAACAACAATAATGTTTGCCCTCTAATACGAGACACCTGTGCTTTCACAGTGAATATGTTACTGAAAGTAAAGGTTCCGGTAATCCACTTGCACTAAAATCGGAGAGGAACAACACCATAGGCTTTTAGTATAGTAGTTAGGTCAGGTTCCATCTAAGAGAAAACGAGTTAAATAATCGTCGCAACGATTTCCGATTTGCGTCGTTCTTAAAAACAAAATAGCAACAATATAAGCACTAAAACAAAGAGATACGTTACAGCCCATTCCATTATCTTCAGTTGTTTAGTATAGAATAATAACGACTTAGAGTTTAGACTGAATTTTGGTCACGTCGCGCGGCGTTTATTAACGGAGACTGGCCATCTGCGTACGAGATAGAGATATCATAGAAGCAGAAGTTTGTGCACAAACAAATGGGTACCCTCTGTTCCCTAACTCTTAAAAACTCATGGGATGACAATTCGACGCGACCAAATAGGGATCAGGCACAGGTATTTACGTGCTATCTGAGGCACGGGGATGTCTAACACCGCCAACTTTGTAACTCCGGCCTGCTGTTAAGATGGTTTGGCAAGAATACCCAATGACTTTTTATGGGTTCGACCTAAGATTCGAACCTCATGCTCAACAGTCGCTTTCACTACCGCTGCGCCACAGAGGCTGTCAGTAAAATAACCTAACAGTTTTACATAATTATTATGCAAATACTATAGTCATGCTGTATCATCAGTCATGTAAGTAGGTGTTTATGGCAGCCCACGTGTTTTACGGCGTGTTCACTGAGATACGTTGTTATGTTGGTAACAAGATAATAGAAAATTATTATTTCTTTATCCATCAGTAATCAGTTAATTTTACTTTGCAGGCAGATGATGTCACAAGTCATACGTAAAACTAATGTAGCTAAATATAGCGATTATGCATCTTACACGAAAAAGTTAATAAAAAGCGAGTTTTAATAAATGTGATCACATTTGAAAACTCGGCATACCTGTCGGGTCGGGTAAAATTTTATTGGATTTCTCTGTCAAAAATTCTCAGTAATCCGAAGGGAAAGCGTGCCTGTCAAAATTAAATCGCTCGCTGTCTATTCCTTTGAATAGACGGCGAGCCATTTACTTTTGATGATTTCACCTGAAAATAAATGTACGTGTAATACATTTTTGTCTATTCCGATGGCGATAGAGGCTCGAGTCGAGTTAATTTATGTATAAATGCAATATAAAAACATATGTTATAAATAAATAATGATAACATTATTAAAATAGACAATGCGTAATTGTATTGTGTATCTACATATTGTAATTTAGATAGGTAGACTACGGGACTGTAGTCCCTGGCTAACATGAACAGTGAATACGACTGCTGTGCATGAGGTCTGCAAATATTTATTGACTTTCTCTGTTAAGAAATCTCTATAGCAGCCCGGAGTTAGGAAGTTGGCGGTGTTAGACTGTAATAAAGCTGTTGGTCAGGACCAACGACTGATCTCTCTCCGGTCGAGTCAGATTACCGTCCTTTTGGATCATTAGAGTTAGGGAACAGAGAGTGTGTTTGCGCACACGCTTTTGCACTATAATATCTCCTGCGCCGATGGCCAGTTTTCGTTAAGATTGGCTGCCGTGGCCGAAGCTCGGCCTGGAGGACATTACCTATATGAGGTAATAAAAGTATATTCACTACGACAGATTTCGCATTCCTAAATAAAAGAGAATTGAATAAATAATACCACGCATACGGAATTGTAGGCAGCAATTAGTCATATAGATTTATTTATCCCTTTATACTTCCACGCGGTCACCGGCGAACGTAAATAATAGTGTTTATAATTTCTATTGTGTTTGCTGCACGGTCACAGCAATAATATAAGCTTAGTGCGCATTCTACTGGGTTCGTTCCGGTATCGGTTTTAAGTAGGTAAATACTTAACGGTAAGTTTCTGATACTCCATTTTCTACCGGACTTTGAATCGTAATTATGTCAATATATAAGCGATACACCTCCCTATCTCCTTTAAATTCTGGCCGTAGTTAACTTCTGTGAGTGGTAGAATTTGGGTGTGGTTTTGGTTTTATTTTATTTGTTGATATTTTGTAATTTTTATGTTTATTAATTTGAAATTTTTATTTTATTTAGTAATAATACGATTTGCAGATTGAGCTACATGTTGTCTAATATAATTGCTGGTCTCCAGTTAGAAATATTTCCAAATAAAATCTATATTATGGTTACTCTGCATAGTCATTGTTTGAGATCACATTATTTTTGTAATTACACGCGTTGAAAACTGTTTTAAGGTTAAAACGATATGTCATTCTAAATGTCGAATAAATGGATGTTCACACTGAAATCCTAGCAGTTATCGATAATGAGATATCAACCTACGAAGTAACGTTTCGACCGCGCGGCCACGTACTCTTTGTTTTGGACTGATTTCGTCTGTTTAACTAAACTTAGGTAGTATTTATTGCTTTCGCAAGTTTTGACAAATTAAGACCTTTCTTCTTGTAACAGTTTTACTGTGTGAAGTCTTAAAATTTCATGAAATAATCAACAATAAAGAAACTACAAGTGCACGATTGCGCGGCCATAACTTACAAGGTGAATAATTCGTAAAATATTGATCTTAGGCTTGCATTTCTTTTTTCAAAAATTTTTGACATATTCAGTCTTTTATTGACAAAAAAATATTAGATCTCTAACCCAAGCAGTTGCTGAGATCTCCATGGCCGCGCAATCGTCAACGTTACGTTTGCGCGGCCAACTTTAAACCCATATAACTTCTTTATTTCTAGTTTGACAAATTTTTAGTTTGTTCACTTCGATTTTGACAAATTTCGAATTTTTCCTGGCGAATTTTTTTCTGTTTGTATAACTTGGCGGAGCAATCGTAACGCACACGAATTTGGGAGAGCACGTAGCATATTTTATCTTACTTCCGATTACGGCTTCACCACTTGCTCTCCGGTGCTCTGTGCCTTCCCTTTGCCCGATTACAGTCAATTTTGTGCGTCTTGCTATAACTACACTTCATTGGTTCACCGAAGTTACCGCTAGATATGCCAATGCTCTCGTTGTTAGTTAAAAAACATACGAAAAAGTATAGTTCGATATTGACATTAAAATTTAATTCGATAATCATATTCATCATTAACGAATAAAATTTAGTACTATGAAACTGGAGTGGACTCTCAGTGCAAGTGTTATAGGATAGAAAATTAGGTATAGCTATATTCTTTATTTGTATTATCTGTGCCGACTCATGGTTTTATTTAGGCACCAACAAAGATTTTTTTTATAATTTTCTTTTAGCGTCACGTATTTTGTAATAATAACTAATAAGTAATATGAGAGTAATTACGTAAATAATTAACTTAGATAGATGTAAAGTAGGTACTAAATCAAATTAGAAGCTAATAAATTATCATATTTTAGTTTCCGTCGATTTCCGATGCAAAATACATATAAAGTAATATCGTTTTGAATGAAGTATTTATATCTTTAAGCTCAAGTGACATTATACAAAAAGAAACTTAAATTATGACCGCAAGTTAGATTAATAATACTAAATTAATACAGAGAGCTCATTAACGAAACATGCAGTTTATCAATGGCTCATTCGATATATATATTATTTTCTTTATTATAATTTATAATTACCTAATGCTTTTAGAATTTCGTCTGTCTGTCTGTCGGTTATGACTTTTGTTATTGTATTATTACTAAAACGAATGTGGTGTAGGTTTTTCTGGTGGAATAGAGTCCAACTTATGATTGTATCTCTAATACGTAGGATCAAAGCATAGCCGAAGCCAAAACGTGACTGCAATACACTCTGCTTCAAACTTAGGGTCTGAGGTCGCGGGTTCGATTCCCGCACAAGTCAAACATTTGTGTGCATGAACATAGATGTTTGTCTTGATCTGGGTGTTTCTATGTATAATATGTATGTATTTACAACAAAAAAAAGTATAAGTATAATATATGTATGTTTATCCATTGTCTAGTACCCATAGTACAAAATCTGCTTAGGTTGGGCTAGATAGTGTTGTGTTTATGTGATAGAATATTTAAAAAAAAAACAAAAACAAATGCTCTCAATCTATGCAGTGTAGCATAGACTAACTTATAACTTTCAAACAATGAAATAAAATAAATACTCTTGTAGTTCCAGAGATAACCTGCAACAAACAAACCTTACCTTCATATTATTACAAGTAGGTATATATTAATTTAGGAATAATTAAAATGCATTGATTCTGATATTATCATCGACATTCAGCTAAAGCAGATCCTTTATTACTTACGATAATTTAAGCGTAAGCATTCACGACCCAAACTGCGTTTTATGGTGTTCGAAAGGTTCAAAAAACTAAAGTATTGGACCGGTTCCCTGACGACATCCGAAGTCAAAGGAGACCGAATGATTTATTTTATTGGTGTTGTTACTTTTGGCGTTCTTATGTGATAATGGCGTTGACGTAATATATTAAATTGTGCCGTATACGACATTTAACCAGTACCAGTGAAACCGACTTATCTACATGTAACAAAAAGGTTTGGTCAAGAAGGTATATGCAGATGTCCGTACGTGTATTTCTTATATAAAGTCGAAAGTTATCACAAGTTGACTTCTTTTATATAAAAATACGGTAAAAATCAAAGTTGACGTAACATCCTTGGGCACGCCACAATCGTGGCGGTAAGTCCCGTTTTTGAGGAGTGGCTGGAGAGGCGGCATGGCGCCCTCACCTTCCGGCTGACACAGGTAATGACTGGTCATGGTTGTTTTGGCCAGTTCCTGTGTCGCATAGGTCGGCAAGAGACGCCCGGTTGTCACCACTGTGGCGACTGCCGCGACGTTGTTGAGGACACGGCGCTGCACACATTGACGGATTGCCCCGCCTGGGCATCGCAGCGCCGTGAGTTGATCGCGGCAGTCGGTTTGGTTGCCCTCTCGCTCCCGGCCGTGGTTCAATCTATGGTCCGGAGCGAGACGTCGTGGAACGCCGTCGCCTCCTTCTGTGAGGAAGTCATGTCCATCAAGGAGGCGGCGGAGCGGGAGAGGGAGCGCTTAAACCCTCTCCCCAACCGCAGAACCGGGCGCCGGAGGGCGCGAGATGACCTCCAGCCACCCTGAGGTTTGACCTGGGGGTGGTGGGCTTCGTGGGCCTGCCCGCCACCCGATCAGCACCAGGTCCAAGAGGCGGCGTGCGTGTTCCCACGCGCGCCTCTGAGCCGTGTTTTTGTCTTCCTACAAGGGGACAGTAGAGGGTCTATTATGCAGTGGCCTGCCGTTTCACACGGCGGGCCGAAACCTCGGCGGGGTCGCGATTGCATGTGAAAGCGATTCGCGCGGCCCCGCCGTCTATGGTTATGTCGAGGAACACCGTGGTAGGTTTAGTCGGTATTACCGGGGTATTACTCCCCCGGTGAGCCCGACATAACCTCTCCGTCGCCCCGCGGAGAGGTATGCGTCAAAGCATTCCCCCACGTAAAAAAAAAAAAAAAAAAAAAAAAACATCCAGAATTGTTTTCGTTATAACTATTGGTAACAAACACACAAGTCGAAACAGTCCACTGTTTAGTGTACTGTTTCGACTTGGTGAAGAGTGGTTGCCAGTCTCATAGAAATATCTATGTTTTAAAAGGAAACACAATCAAGATGCTGCCTACTGTAAACGAAATAGGTGGCACACAGGAACACAACTGACTTAATAGTGCACAAGGGCATCAATCGCTCGTTGTCACCAATATATAAAGGGTACTACGGAGAAGGAGAAATAAGAAAGGCCGAAGGGATGATTAGACTGCCAGCGTTCTTACTCACCAAACCAAATACAACTACACCAATAATGCTACACCGCGTCGATATTTACTGAGAGAGTATAAGTACTTCCTCAGTTGAGTCGGATTCAGTAGAGCCTTGCTAATTATAGATGTCAAAGACGTAACCGAATCTTTAAAAATTTCTAAATAATATTGTCTTACGTTTACGCGAATGTTATACATTGAAATTAAACAAATTTATACGGATTTTATCGCGTTGTTTATTTTTTATAAAACACTATTGTTACATAATATTGAAACTTTAAACCACCTGCTATTGTTAAACACTTGTACTAGTTACTGTTTACTTCTATTTAAGCTATTTAAATTATAAAACTATTTAGATTTAATTTTACACTTTCCTCGACGTTTCGGTTGCTTTTCACGGGGAGAAAAAAATTCTAAATGTCTTTTATTAAAAAATCTAGAATCAATAATTGATTCTGGCGTGAGTGATACATAGACTATAATTATTATAGTCTA
Organism: Catocala fraxini; assembly: GCA_930367265.1. NCBI lineage: Eukaryota > Metazoa > Arthropoda > Insecta > Lepidoptera > Erebidae > Catocala > Catocala fraxini. The sequence goes on from OV884029.1 coordinate 21,851,568, forward strand.
TGTATCACTCACGCCAGATTTCAGCAGGCCAGTCAACAAAAAAATTGCAGTTGGTAAAACTTATGTTAATTGCCAAAATTGGCAGACATATATGTTGCAATAGCAACAGCCAATTTATCTACTTGTCATGACTTTAGTTTCAATACATCGCCGATTAACCTTTTAGAAACCAGATTGGAAGGATGACTATACTGATATTTGATACTGATACTAGAAGCTTTACTAAGTGCGGTCTGCAGCTTTTCTTTGCCATGTAGTGTGATACCGTGCATGAGGTCTCGAATACAATTGCCGGATCGGTAAAACTTATTGAGAATTTCTGTCAATAAATTTTAAGTGACAACGCAATACCTGGAACTGTGCCCGGTAGATAGTATGTATAGTGTTGTTAATACTAATACAATTCGAATGCAAAATAACTAATGTCATTCCTTAACATATACCATCTCCGTGCTATTTCCGTACTGAATTACAATATTATTGATTCAACGGCTTACTCATGAAAACGTAACAGGCCGATTCAATGTCGTATTTTTTGGTAGAGATGTGCTGCATATTAAACGATATATAACTATTTAATATATATCTAAATGGAATGCAAATAAATGCCTTATACGTAGTGGTATAAGGCATTTGTTTGCATTTGGTATGGTAATCCATAAGAAAACGTAATAATATGTTTTAATTAGCAAACGAATAAGCAAACGCTGAGCAGGACATTCTCTTCCAGATGGGCTACTGATCAAAAATGTGTCTGGATGGGACTGTATGTGGAACCAAGAACATCGCATATTGAGGCGTAAATTAGAGGGCTTTGTCCAGCCGTGGACAGCAGGAGACTGATTACTAATATAGACTTGCAATGATGTAGATATATTATGCAACGCAGGACAAAAATCACGGGGCGGTAAAAATATACTTTTTAATATTTGGCTAGCACGTTACACGTTGTTTTTAAATATGACCATATACTTCTGTTATGAACACATTGGCAAAATTAAACTGGTTGAAATTGAAGAAAACCTTTTTGCTGTCAACTTTTTGTTAAGTTACGCATACATTTTGAGTAACCTGGTCGAAAACCCGAAAAGAATTAAAAAAGAGTCAAACGAGTTTGTATACTGTTCGGGCAGGCTTCATGCGCCCACGCAATACGCGTGCAGCAATCTGTTAGCACTTTTTATTCTTCTTTTTATCAATTTATGTTGTTATCGCAAAATGGTTAACTCATTGCAACAGTAAAGGACTTGTATTTAAATGCCATATAAAATATAACAAATATCAAACAAACAAACCCATTCCTATTCATATTCCCTAGCTGTCTTGAAAACCGGCAATATAATGGCGTGCGTATGCAAACTAATGTACTAGCATGTAGAAATTAGAAAAAGGAATACTTACCTAAATAGGAAAATAAATTTACAGATACTCGATGACATATGTTTAATATATTATACCCGATATAACTTAAATTAGCGATAATAATTTTAAAAACATTTGATTAATATCCTTGACATCTCAATGTACAAGAACATCGAATAAGAAAAGCTTAACCAGTAATCAAATAGAAATCCATGTCCGTCAAGCTCAATGCTTTTATTTAAATGAGAGGACACAGTTGTCCATTAGATTATTTTTACATTAAGTATCATAAACGCCGTAGCACATCTTAGCCGAGGTCAGACAAAGGGCTGGCAAACTTAAAAAAATAAAATGCTTGTCAATGTAAACAGTATAAAAGACATAAACGCGTTTCAGCATATGACTTCGAAGCAAATAAACTTTAAATTTCTGGACGAAATAATTCTTATTTTACAGAATTAGTTAGTTTCGCGTACAATTGCCAAACAGTTTCATTTCTTCGGCCCCCCGTGCTAGCCGTCCGCTGCAAGTTATAAAGCGCAGAGAAAGCACAGCGTTCGAACAGTCGTGCGCGTCCCGTTCCACGAATTGTGTTCCGCCTATTTCGCGCCCTTTTCTGACGTGCAGTCATTTAGTGTTACAATTTATTAGCGGAGTATATTTTTGTGTAATTTATCACAATGGAAATGAGGTAAATATAATTTTTATTGTAATTACTTGTATTTTTTTATAAATCTATGTACCTATAATAATTTAAGATTAATCAAAAAATGTATAATTGTGATTTGCATTAGTTTTATCAACACTTTAAATATTATAATAAATCTGCTTGTCATTTAATTTCTATGTAAGCAGATATGAGAAATCGTTCGCTTTCTAGTCGCATTGGCGGTAATAGTATAGAGGGAAATGTTTCGTTGCTCACCTATGGTTAACGTAATTTCTATAAATCGTTAAGTATAGTTAGTCTGGTAACACAACACTGTGTGTTTTGTGCACGCACCTTTTTTTTTACAATGTAATAAATACTACAACTGTTTAATTGTTTTTATTATTATTTGCTGTTATAGTATCTATAACTGTTTTCAAAGTTAATCAACTACATTAAAATAATAAATAAATAATTTATTTTAGTTAATGAAGTAAGACTAAAAGAACGTTATAAACATTAAAATAAATAAAAAAATGGTGTTAAGTACCTATTAAATAAAATAAAAAATATATATGTAGCCATTTTCGTCGAAAAATTAACCCTGTAGTTTTGATTAGCCATTCTGTACGCATAAAAAAGAATTCCTTATAACTACGAATCTTAATAACTAATATAAATTGCAATACTAAACTATAAAGAAAAAGAGAAATCCTCATTGCTACCCGCATTGCAACAATACCTACAGATATATGTTGGCGTAACAAGTTTTATTGTTTTTAATTCTGTTTAAAAATATTACTTTAAATTGTAAATAACGAGTAGACTTTAAAACTGCTAACCGAATAAATCGATTTTATCTAGCACGCACTTTTGCTAATGCATTCAACATGGTCGGCGCCTGCGACCCACACGTAACCGTAACTATCTATTATCGTAACTCGTACTGTGGATAATTTTGCGTTCTTCACGTAACCACCATAAACCGTAACTATTTAATCAGCTACTGGTGTTACCAGATTATTAAATCGATTGATTTACTTCGATAATTAATTACACGATCGAAGTTTTTCGTAAAGCGCTGTATCGTTCAGATATAACTAGAAAGATATACATATATACGAATTACAAATTCAAGTAACTGTAGCTAGACTAGCCAAATACTAATGAATCAAACACTTGGAATGTAAGTGGCGAAATTACCACTTAAAGTAATACTCCATCCGTGTCGAACATTAACCAAGTTTGTTAATACTCAGCCTTAAGGATATGATTCTTAAATACTAGAACCGACTTGTGGCATCGCTTGTAAAATTATCGATAATACCTATTTAAAATAACTAGCGGTTGCAAAGTGGTCGAAATTCGATCATAATTGATTTAAATTTTATGTTTGATCGTTATTATATATACCGCGAAATTGCAATAGGTACTTAAGGTATGTAACCATAGTAACGAAGAATTAGACGACATCAGTCGTACCATGCCGAAATACTACGAACGCGATTCGACTGCGTGTGTCAAATGCATGGTTGTGTGCGTGTTTTTTCAATAATTTAATGAATTTCTAATGCATATTTTATAAAATATTAGGATTCGCCATTCCTTCTCCATATAAACTTTAACTGAGCTAGATTTCATACTCCTCCATCCGCGCAATTTTCGTAAAAAGGGGCACAAAGTTTTTGCTTCATGTATTGATATATAGATATGGAGTCCGTCGCCGTCGTAGGTCTAACGTTGACATTTATAAGTGTTATTTTCTGACCTAAATAAGTAAACACTTTGAATGCGCGGAAGTAATTTTGTGTTATTGTTTCTTTTAATACGATAGATAGATAGAAGAACCTTCAAAAATGTTGTTTCATTAATTTACCGCAACACGACCAGTTTTTATTATCCTAGTCACGCTATAATACTTACATTCGATTTTAAACGCACGTTTGCTACATTGGGAAAGTTGTCGCTTTGCTAACTACCAATAAATAAAGTATTGCCTCGACAAGCAAAAAGTTAAGTGGTTCATAGATAAAGTATACTTTGAATCCGGATGTACTTCCTAGAGCAGAATATCCAAGGTAATATTATAAATGCGAATGTGAGTTTGTTTGTTACGCTTCCACGCCATAACTACACAACCGTTCAGTATGAAATTAAGTATACAAATTGTAAGGGATATCAAACGAAAAGGAAAATGTACTACTGTTCACCAACGAGCAAAGCCGCAGCAAAACCTAGTAATTAATACCTCAGGCGATCTTATCTTATGTGGGGGCCAGTCAGTGTAGACCAGCGACACTTCGACCCAGTGGGAACTTTTGTGTGGACACTCTCCCAATAACGACTGCCATAGATGTTCATGGCAGCCGGGACCGACGGCTTAACGTGCTCTCTGAAGCACGGAGCAGGCGATAATTGTCAATCAATACGCACATAATTTCGAAGTCATATAACTTCCGAAAGTCAGAAGTGCGCGACGTGGGTTCGAACCCGAGACCCTCTGCATTGCAGTCTGTTGGTCTCCCCACTGAGCTATCGCTGCTGTTCTGCTGTCTGTACCTCAGGCGATAATAATTAATAAATAATATAAATGGAAAAGACTGTTATATTAATATTTAAAGGTTTTACTTGCGAACTTTAATACGATTCGATTAGCCCTTATCTCATCCCTACTAAGTATAATATTATAAATTTGAAAGTAACTCTATCTGTCTGTCTGTCTGTCTGTCTGTTACCTTTTCACGGCTAAACCACTCAACCGATTTACATGAAAGGTACAGATATAGTTTAAAACCTGAGGAAGGACATAGGCAACTTTTTATTGATGTAGTTACCACGCGGGCGGAGGCCCGCGCAAAAGCTAGTAGGTATATTAATAAAATCTATTTGTTTTCCAGCCTACCAACATTTTATTACACCGATCGTTGGAAGTAATAAATTAGCTAAAAAAAGCGACTTGGCCAATTTTTCCATTTAACATAAATCAATGAACCTCGCGTTGCACGCCTGTGTTTTGTAAAAATAAATAACGCTAACTTTATTGTTCTCCTGCTTGTCCTCATAAAACTTTCAAACAGTTATACAATAAGGAAAAATATAAACTTTGGCCGAACTGCAAGTAAGCTACTTTAAACTGCTTTTTTGTCAAAACATCAAATCATAAAATCTTTTGTAAGAAGAACATAAATTATTTAAAGGTTGGATGACCTCGAAAACGATCTTTAAAATAAAAGTTAAAAGTCTTTTGGTTGAAAATTTATTGCATTATGCTCCAGGTTATTTGAAATTAATTAGGTACATACATTTATTTGTTATGGTTAAGTTGTTATATCACACTTTGAGTCTTACGTAATAAAATAACCTAACTTAATTTAAAAAATATATAAATATCATTAATGAAATTAATGCTTCGATCAATGCACATTATGTTGTCGAAAACGGTACTTAATATGCAGGTATGCAACTATGCAGATACATCTGTCTCCAAAAGTATATTCTCATTCTAATAGTTAGAATTCGAAATGTAGCGATTTCTAATTGCAAAATTTATGTAAATCACCACTAAACTAACTACAAAGAAAATAATGATCAACGCGGGTTGCATTGCTCATTATTGTCTTCGTAATAAGTGCAATTGCACATAGATTACACAAAGTGACGAAGTTATGGTTAGAACAAATATTGGTTTATGCAGGCAGAAGTTCTGTTTATCGAAGGTAAGGAGGTATTTGTTTATAATGAACGATATTCAAATATTTGAAATTCGTTGGTGAAAAATGCGATATTTATCTCAATGCTTACATTGTTTATGGTACACGACCACACAGAATTTGTGTCCTTTGTTTGTTGTCGTCTACCTTTCTGAAGTAAAAAAACAAACTGATCCACAGTATTTAATGGTTATCCTTTATTGTTATTTTTCCCCGAAATAAATCTCTCAATTAAGAAAACATAATAAGCCAGTCCAAGCATTACCTACTAATATACTTTTTCACTTAGAGCATTAATCTACCAAAGCGATTTTAGTAGAAAAATATTTCTAACCTTGCTTCCGTATACATGCAAGTAAATAGCAATCGATTAATTAATCAAATCATTGCGAACATTGTTCTACTTGGTAGCTCAAACCGTAACAGAGTGTATTTCTTATTCTCATATACATGTTTCATGACTATTGATAAAGCGGGAGATACTAATGGTTTAAATTATTTTTTAAATCAACTATTGCTAGGCATTATCACTTTTATGTTGTCTAAATTAAACGCAAACAAATTATAGAGAACACAAACGTTTGTCCTGTATGAAAACCAAACTCACAACAGTGGCACCTAAACCAATATGTCACCCGGCCTTTACACACTAATCCGCCAAATAGATTTAAATGTAGTGCTGCTATACTTATATTAAGTATACTTATTACATAGAAATACGCACCGAGAGTATCTAGGCACCTATAGCAATAACTTAATGAGTTCCAACATAGAAATTGTGATCTAATACCGAGAGGTAGCTGACCCGCGTAATGTGCATGCGCGCCATAACGACTATTAGCCATAGTTCACTTTTATATGCACATTAATTCTGATATAGCTATTTGTTAATTTCTAACTTATTCATGAAATTTGTAATATTTATCACTGAGTTACACCATAGTAATTTAACATTCAATATTAAATGGCTTGCAAAATTAAATCTCACTCACTTCATATAATTCATAAAACTATGTAGGTATATTTACATGTTTTACCGATGTGTTCCTATGTAGTAAGAAAAAAAAAATAGTATAAGATATAGCTATCTTAAAACTAATAGCACTTTAACCTCTGGTATGCCGGAACGTGGATCTGCGCGAGACACAATGCTTTTTCTATTATGTCTGGTATTCCGGCATACAAGAGGTTAATGCCTAGTTCTTGGCGCCTCTTTTAGGCGAACTAATTGAAATTGTGTAAAAGTAGTTTCCTACTTTTGGCGCGAGCGTACCGTATCTTCGTCTCTTTATGATATAATATCAATGAGCTTATAAAAATTCAATAAACTTTAATCCAATAATAAGAAGTAACACTTTACGTACCTAGCCTTAGATGAAGCTGCGTAAAAATACATATAATTCATATTATCTACTAATACTCTAAAATGAAGTGTGGTAAATAAATGACCGTAGACAACCGTAACTAATAAAGAGAAAGCATAAATTATTTTATTAAATCATTGTGCAGTAGGTCAGCTTTTGATCTCCAAGATCACTCTGGAAAAAACTATTATCATGTTTATTACTTATTTTAGATATAATTGCATTTTTTGTGGTCGCATTGTACATAATTTGCATAGCCATAACAAATTGGCGCGAAAACATTACGAAATAACTGTGACATTTTCATTGCCGTTCTAGAAATACGATTAGTCCTATAAACGGATAGTTAGACATAGCTTCTAGTTTTTCATATAATGACAATTTTATAACAAAGATCAACTATTAAAAAAATTAAATTTTAAATTTGCAGCTGCTGTATGCGTTCTTTCATTGATGAGTGATGATTTGATGACTCAAGAGGCAAGGGAAAGCAAAAGTTGTTTGTACACAGCCTAGTGCAAAACACTTAAATCGCTTAGATATCAACTTAGCTATAGCCTGCTTATACAACGACTCAATAAATCATAAGTGCCTAACTGCGCCATTTCCAGACGAGTTAGCATTTAAATAGGAATGTTACTAGCCACAGGCTATATGCTTTCTGTTTCAGCTGTTAACATGATTATAATTAAATATTTCTACATACAATAAACTGTATATTTTGACTAAGAGAATTAATAATATTAGCTTAATTTAATTCATTCTCTTTGCACCTATTAAAATTGAAGAAATACGACTGTATATCATTTTTATTTTTTCAATTATAAATAATATATACTTAAGTCAAGAGTTCGTTTATATCAAAAGTTAAATGGCTCTAACGATTTCGCTATTGTAATCTCTCAACCGTATGGCATCCACTTTTTCACACAATCATACGTTTTCAGTTTACATCATGGATTTTCCTTACGTTGAGTGTGTGCTCACCATATCGAGTCATTTACCATACATTGTCGATTCTGTTACACTGTTACATCCTTTTATGGCTCGCAAGCCTCTTCTTAGAAACATAGTTGCTTAAACAGGACTAAAACAATGCCTCGCAAAAACACCGCCTCCGCTATTTGCCGAAATTTACAAGTGAATAGCTTGTCTGGGCGTAATGTTCTCAATGAAGAAAGCGTCAAGCGTTGCGCAACACTACATAACACTTAACAAGTTCACCACGCCATGTTTCGTATGCGAAGCCTACGCTACCACGAACTCTTAGTCGATCTGCCCACGACTAATTTGTGTTGTTTACTATTCATGGCATGTTGGTATTGTAGGTGGTCGGTTCACTAGCTTTGATCCCGACAACAAATATACCTATTTACTTTATGCCTGGCCGTATTATGTCTGCGTTTACAATATGAATTTATGTTAGTTGTTCAGGTATGAGTGTCCAAAGAGATGTCGGTGCTATATCAAAAAGATAACTTATTGTTCTAGATATTTTTTAGAAGATTATAGAAAAAATATGTATTTTAGTAACATACTATTTAACAACACGATGCACGAACTTGGTGTATTCAAAAGTCTAGCAGACATGTTGATTTTATTTTATAGCGACTATGTTGCATTGATTTCAGTGGTCAATTCGCCAGTATTAAAACGTCAAAATCATGATGTTATGTATTTGTTTCGTGGACGGAGAAAACCATTTTCAAATGTATTTATTTCTATGTGTTTACTTTTAATGATTAACAATAATATAATGATAAAAATCAAAATACCAAGACCTTAAAAACGTAACTTAAAATTGGTATTAAACGATGTAGTTTATTATATTAATAAGAAAATTGATCACGCGAAGCCTAATGGACCAGTGTCACACCAATTTTATTAAGCTTTTTGAGTTAATTAACGGCTTCAATATAATTTAGATCATAGACAACAAGGTAACACGGTTCAATAGTTTTATGACATCATAATAGACTCAAGGCCATTTTCATTAAACTTGCAAGAGGGTTATAATGTCGTTATAAGTAAAAATTCTAAAAGTATTGGTCATAATTATTTATAAGAATGCTAGCTTGACTAATAACGATGCTTTATATAATAGGTACAGATTAACAGGAAATTAATGAATAAAGTTTTTTTACAATGCATTCATCTGGAATATTATGTATTTTAACTATCCATCGTATAGGCTTTAGTAAGATATTTTTTATTATAGGACAGTTAGTTCCGTATCAGACAAGACTATTTAAATTGTCTGGATGTTGTCATCATGTCTAAACTAACACTTATCCTATGTAGGACATGTTAAGCCATTGTTTAGCCATCGTATGCTATTTGCATACAACTGTGTTATGATTCCAGTTAATGACTTCACAAGTGAATATGAAATTCTCACTTTGTTATATCTAATTTGAGATTGTGTGCGTAAGTTTGACTTATGTAAATATAACTCCTTCGTAACAAAAAGGTGTGGTTATGAAGAAAAATGTGTAGGTATGTTATTTTGTTTAGGTACTTTAATTACCCTACGCCTGACATATTGCCTGACTCAATAGATTTCTATTTATGTCTAATAAGAATGGAATTGATCTTTGATGTAACTACTTATATTATAATAACTTCTCACTTCTTAGTGCTATAAACTATACACTGTTTTAAACCCGGACGACCTATTCATATTTTAAAAGTAAACAAACCATAAAATACTCTAGATTCGTTCAGTAATCGTATATACGAGTAAGTATATATAGAACAATATAATCATTTTGAAACATCCTCCTATATTGCCTACATGCAGCCATGTATTGGTTTTAAATCAGATAATCGGTAGCGATAGTAACAGATTGAACAAAGAGGGAAGTTGTCTTTAGTTACCCATAATAAATGTACCGAAGTTCCTTTAAAGATAAACGATTCGAGTACTTACGTTACATAATCGTTTAAATCGAGATGCCACTTCTTTATCGACGGCTATGTGAAGAAATCCATTAGCCACGATCCATTTATACTTAATTGAATAACATTTGCATAGGCCTATTCGCTTTAGCACTAACAAGCTAGTATAAATGTCTTGTACATTTAAATTCCTTTCTGTTGTTAAACGACAACATTCAAAGTATACAAACGCTTTCGTTAAAGATAGAAATGGCGTACATAACAGAAACAAGCTTTCAAAAACTTTATTTATTGTTACATTTTGACCATAACTCATAATAAAGTCAAATAAATTAATAAATTGTCATTATTTAAAATTCAAAAAGTTCTAGTCATAATAAGAAATTCACGTGCACCTGTTATCGAAAATGTATAAGTACTTAGAATTTTTTTTTGCTTCATAAACCTTAATATCACATATTTATAAAAATGTTTTAGATTATTAAAAAGATAAATAACACTGTTTGGTCTTATAAAGAATCTACTCTTACTTTTAAATCGGTGAACAAGCCTAAATAACAAGAAGTAAACAATTTTTATCGGTACGATCTAGACTGGTTCGGCTACCATCGTGTTGTAAATCCCGCCGGTTTTCATTTTCACACAGACTGCCTCTTACATAACGATATCATGGCGATCTTGCGCCGGCGGCGCACTCATAGCGTACGGTTTATGATTATATAGAGTTAGTTACATACTGTGGAACACATGTAGAAACGAGGAATGTGGATAATATGTAATGAGTAATTAGAAACTTACTATATTCCATTTGGTTAGGTACTTAACTAAAGGTAAACAATATTGATGTGACTTTTTACACAAACACATATAAAACAAATAAACTACTGCTTAAACTAACGGTTCAATTGATTTAGTAATCGTTATTGCTGTATTTACATTGGTCTTTAGCAGCATTTTATTTTTAAACTGAGTTTTTACATAAAAAGACACACCAAGATTATTTGCCTTTAGTTAGTAACCTAACCAAATGGAGTATAGAGTATCAACAAAAAATATAAATATGAAAATAGGAAATAAGTTACGTTTCCCGCAAAATATTATTTTACGCTGTTTTTTGTTACATAAATAATAACGTTGATAACAAAAATGCGTTAAAATTAGAGAGTGTCACTCATTGCTTTCATATCAATTTAATTAGCGCACATAACGGAAACTATGCGACTGTCGTAATAATTTGTCGTGGCTTCCTTACGTGCACCATATTGCGTGGAATTCGTAATCATTTGATGTAATAATACTTAATGTCCGATTATTTCATATTTTCACAAGTCTGTTACAATTACCTACAAGTTAGCTACAACTGGTAAAAGTAAACATTATTTAGTTACACGCAAGTCCGTAAATGTAGATTATATTTAGCTTATTTAGATTCATCAAATCAGCAAATCCTCCTCCTTAAATCAAAATATGGTACTCCTTATTTATTATAATTAATACGAGGTATGTTGTTACATATTCTTTTTCATTGTTTAGTTAATAACCATAGCTGTTCAACTTAAAATACTTGATAAAAGAGGCTCTGGCTGTTGTGCATATAACTTCACGTGAAATCAAAGTTATATCGTAGATCTTTTTGGTTTAAATTAACTTGTTGAACACAAATGTCTATTTGAAAAACATGTGTATTTTATAATACGTTGGTTGTGTTTAGGTCAAAGTTCTTGTAGCTCTAGTGAAATTGAAATTGAAGGTGAAGTGATTGCTGTCTGCATAATATATAGTAAGTCAAACTACTTCCTCCATTAGCTTGTACATTACATAAATTTATCCTTCGATTAAAAGATAATTGCTGCAGAGAAACTACGAATCGACGGAAAAACCTTCGTAAGTGCCTAAAATAATAGAAAACATGCGGATACGAGCATCGTAGACAATGATACAGGGAGGTCAATTAATTAAAAGAAATCGTTTAGACGTTTCCTGAAAATGTGACTAGGTATAGTAGAGTTGTGTCACCAAAGGCCATAAAATAAATATTTATTTATTTGACCAGGGTACATAAACTTTGTTTACATGTTGTGTTTTTATATAACTGTTAATTTCGATTATAACTGAATATATAAATACCTACTCATTTGCATAACTGTGTAGATCCAGCCTTGACCGGTAAAACAAAGTTCAGTAAAACTTCATAACCAAATGTTACCCAAACATTATTATCAAAAGTTTTCAGAATTAGGCTTCTTAGTATAGTTAGAGTACAAGGTAGCTAAAAAGAGCGTGCACGGTGTTATAAAAAAAACGCAAACTTGCATCACACATACGCACTTAATCTTACGGTAGACTCACGTGCCGCTGTGATTCAAATTAACAAATGGCCGATCAATTCACGCATTTACACAATGCGCACGTGCCTCGGTTCTATTAGATCCGTATGTATTTGTCATTTGTAATTAGTAGGGGTGGGCGTAAAACTGTTTTCTTCGAAGCTTAAGTATTTGACATTTTGAGCATGTTTATAAGAATTATGCTGCCTTCTTGACATTATGAAGTCTTTATAAATTTGACCGTAAGAACACTCTTATAAGTTCTACTGTAGAAACACTAGAAGTAGAACTTATAAGACATGAATGTGTAATGATTTTTCTTGACGACCTGGTACAAGTGAGTCTCAAAATTTATTGTTTCATATCATACCCAATGTAATTGAAAAATGTGTTGCAGTTATACTTGCAGCCGATAGTTTAGTTTTAGTTTCAGTTAAGGCGAATGTTTAAACGCACGATGTCATCACTAATCAAGTAGAGTTATAGTTACCTAAAAGACATTCATGCCAACCCTGACATAGAACATCTTCGAGTGTCGTGACGACACTGACACACATGTCAAACTTGTCAGTGTCCAGAACTGGTCCAACTAGATCCTCATTTGTGTCGTAATTACTTATGATTGTGTGACCAATCAGGTAATTCAATTAATTGATCATGTTGTAAGTATTTGTTACGCCACTGATGTACCTGCTCATATGGACAGAGATGTTTTGTAGCCGGTGTTTTTGAGGGCAGACCTATTAAGGTCAATAGATATCAAGCCGATAAATTGTTTTGGATAACCTTCGTTTGGCAAAGTAGATTTGACATAAAATGGATATAATTGTCGAAGATTGCACATTTTTCTCACTAATGGAGCCTCTATCGTAGATGGTAAAGTTTATTTTATATAAACAGTTCCTCGAAACGCTCACTGTAATACAAACTCGCAGCAAAGCAGCACTACTTTTAATTGTGTATTTTGCTCAAATTTTAACTTCTAGTACTTATAGCAATATCCATCTTTAAACTCTCTAATTCTTAATAATAAATAAATATATTATTTACCTCTGACGATTGCTGACTATAATATCAGTTCTAGCCACGGAACAGAAAATTCTATCGGAGTTTTATAATGCTGCTTACAATAAACTGTTTTATTACAGAAATGAGTGATCTCTACTACTGAGGTAACTTAGACCTTTGACTTTCGACAACCGTTCGACGCAGTAGATTGAAGTCAAAGGTCTCTAGAAATGAACACGCGCTTCACCGGTGAAGTGAAATATTGTTAATAAACCTGTAATTTGACTTTCTTTAATGTTACAGAAGATGCGAAAAGATCAAACTGTATGTTTACCTTAATTGTCATACTGTCACTCACTCATCTGCATCCCCAGGTCATATTTACAACAACAGAATAGCACAAAATCTAGTTACCATACTAACAATCAGTGGCGTAGCGTAGTGGGGGCGGCCCGCCCCGAGCGGCACTTTTAGAGGGCGGCAAAGTTTTACAAGAAATAGTAATATCCTGTAAATATTTTAACTGTACAACACTGATGACTGTTTTTGCTGAAAGTTCTTTAGGATGCCTATATATTATAGTATTTTAAATTAAAATACCTAAATAAGAGGGCGGCAAAATTTTCTTCCGCCTATACTAACTATAATCTATTGCCGTAGATATCATAGCTGGCAAAATATGGCTGTAATATTACACATCTTCCTACCCCTTCGACAATATAGGCCTGAGATTTATATTTTATGTATATTTTATAACTTTGTAGGTATTCACAACTGTCAGGTTGATATTGAGTAATTTAATATATCGTAGTATGTTATTTAGGGCGAGCGCGAGCGGTGAAATGTTAACGTGATGGGAACAAGTTTTCTTGTCCTGCACTATTACGTAAGGAGAGATCAATACGTTTAATGAAAACATTGCATTCATGCATAATCTGTGCCATGAATAACCGTTTCTATGTGGTCTCGGACTTTTAACTGTAGGTACTACAACGTTAAATCAATATCTATCGTTTGTACTTTAATATCTTTTATAAAGTAAAATAGGTATGCAATCTCTAACCTGAATATGTTATTGCCACAAAAATATTTGTAGACGTGTTTGCAAATGCAATTCCGAGCAAATTAAATAAATGTTTGTTATTTCCTTACAATCAAATAGAACACAAATTTTGACACAGACTTGAATTTTGCTTTATATGAGCACAAATATGACTACCTCACTCATATCATAAGATTCGTTGCGCAGTAGCACCTACTAAGTAGGTAGATATTGTATTTTTTGGTTTTAAATCCCGGTCTACTTGATTTCTAAATATACTCGCATATTTCGTCACTAATAATATAATTTGAAAACTATTTGCAAGTAAACATTAACATATAATATAACAGTTACGCAGCTGCAGGTGTGCATAATCAATATCACTGTACGAATTTTCTATTATATTATTACTTACTAGCGACTCGCCCCGCCTTCGCACGGATAGTACAAAACCTTAACAAATTATACGCCTAAACCTTTATCATAAATCACTCTGTCTTTTGGGAAATCTGCATGAAAATCCGTTCAGTAGTTTTCGAGCTTTTCGTGAACAGACAGACAGACAGACGCGGTGCGGAACTTTGATATATAATATGTACGCTATCTACCAATTTGTTTTCATTTTATCATATTTATTTTTAATAAAGGAAATCACGCACTGCGAATAATTTCTGTGTCGCGATGTACTTTACAACGAACACCCTTTTTGTGGATAACACAATTTTTTGTCGCGTGTGGTATCTAACACGCATCACTCGGCACAGTGGCAGAAGCAAAGCAACCACATATACCACTACGCTAGCCATGCCGTATTTAAAAATATGTATTTTTGTATCCTATAATATACTACAAATAAACATATTTACACATAAATAAATATCAATAAACATACTATTACTAGTATAGACCAGTAATAGTATTTTTATTAATAATAAAATTATTATGGTCTATGCTCAGACACATATCTGACCATAGAGTCAATATGCCGAAAATTAAAATCATATTCCACAATATCAATCAAGTTTTGGCTTCAAAGATCCCATAAACTTTGCTACCAAAATAGGCAAAACTGTATAGTGTGTGGTATTTGTCAATAAATAAGACGGTTGGTTGTCCAATTAAACTGGAACGTGTACCTACTGTCCGAGCCGAAACGAGATCAAATCATGTTATGCACTTATGAACTTAGTTACTACATAATATTTATAACCAGACTATCGCTTAGATCTTACGCTTTGGCCGGACAAATATGAGTAATTATCTAATTATGCTAATATATATACTATATTATATAAACTGTTACTATAGGGCTTTCAATATTAAATTGTACTGCATTTAATTTAGGTACACGGTTACGTGTAGTGATTTGTTAAAACATTAAATACGGCTTGCTTCTCTGTCTGTTCTAATAGCTCAATTGCGCTGAAACTCATAGACAATGTCTCTTGCTGTCCAATAGAGACCAACGTTTTTTATAATTGGTCAATAAAATAATATAATATAAATAAATAGGTATCAAATAATTACATTGAATGTGATATTAATGAAAAGGTATGTTTAATACCAATTGAAAAATAAGTCACACTTATGACTGTAATTATTTTGTTTTGACCATTTTCGATATCCTTAAACATAAGCCGTAAATCAAAAATTGTTTACATCTTTATTCGACCTTAACATAAAAACATCGTCTAAAAAAATTTAATCGTTATGTCTATGACATACACAAGTTAATTAAACAACAACGAATTCTAACTAGTTTACAACTTGTTAAAAATGTTAAATACATAACATCTTTTGTAATCATCATCATCATTTCAGCCTATTGCAGTCCACTGCTGGACATAAGCCTCCCCCAGGGTGCGCCACAAGGCCCGATCTCCCGTTTTCGCCATCCAGTCACCTCCAGCCACCTTTTTTAGGTCATCGGTCCATCTGGCCGGAGGGCGTCCTACACTACGCTTACCGAGTCGTGGTCTCCACTCGAGAACCCGTCTGCTCCAACGATCATCGGTTCTACGACAGATATGACCAGCCCACTGCCACTTCAGCCTGCTACACTTCTGAACTACGTCAGTGACTCTGGTTTTTTGTCGGATAATCTCGTTCCGGACTTTGTCCCTTAACGAGATTCCGAGCATACACCTTTCCATAGCTCGCTGAGTGACATGCAATCGGTGGGCTAGTTTCACTGTCAGGTTCCACGTCTCGGCTCCGTATGTCATGACCGGCAGGACGCATAGATTGAATACCTTGGTCTTCAGGCATTGTGGCAAGGGTGACTCGAAGATGTGACGCAACTTTCCAAACGCTGCCCAGCCAAGCTGCACTCTTCTGGTGATTTCACCCTCAAAGTTGTCTCGACCCAGCTGTAACTTTTGTCCTAGGTAGACGTACTCCTGGACAACTTCAAGGGCTACACCTTCGACGGGAACGGGCTCAGGGACGATGTGCTCGTTGAACATGACCTTAGTCTTGTCCAAGTTCATCCCGAGCCCAACGCGTCTCGAGGCAGCATTAAGACCGGACAGCATTTTCTGCAGGTCTTGCAGCGATTCTGCCATTATAACTATGTCGTCAGCAAAGCGGAGGTGTGTGAGATATTCACCATTGACATTGATGCCCAGTCCATTCCACCGCAGGGTCTTGAAGACATCCTCCAGAGCATTGGTGAAGAGTTTCGGGGAAATAACGTCACCCTGTCTTACACCTCTGAGCAACTGGGTGGGTCTTGTTTGGTGGTTCTGCACTTGGACAGACATCGTTGCCATTTGGTAGAGACTTCTCAGCACCTCCACGTACCGCCAGTCGACTTGGCATCGCTGCAAAGACTCCAGAACAGCCCAGGTTTCGATGGAGTCGAAGGCCTTCTCGTAGTCCACAAACGCCAGACACAGCGGTTGGTTATACTCTTCGGACTTCTGTATAACCTGCCGAACAGTATGGATGTGGTCTACGGTGCTATAGCCTTTACGAAACCCAGCCTGTTCCGGTGGCTGAAAGGCGTCAAATCTTGATGCCAGACGATTCGTAACGACTCTCGAGAACAGCTTATAGACGTGGCTCAGAAGCGTGATCGGCCTATAGTTTTTTAAGGAGCGTTTTGTTTCCTTTCTTGAAAAACAATGCCACTACACCTCTGCTCCACGCCTTCGGGGTAGTCCCATTGGTTATTACAGAGTTGAAGAGCCTCCTCAACTCCCCAAGAACAGGTTTACCCCCAGCCTTGAGGAGCTCAGAGGCTACTCCATCTTCACCGGGAGCCTTCCCATTATTAAGCTGTTTGAGAGCCGCCTCGATTTCGTTGACATCTACGTCTGGGAGATCGTCAGTGAAGTGGCGGGTAAGTGGGGCTCTAGGGTCTCTCGCATCAGGTGGAGGCTTCGGTGCGTGCGAGGCATACAGATGTCCGTAGAAGTCCTCAATTTCAGCGAGTATCCCCGGGACTGATGTGACGGTTTCACCATGCGAGGTAACTAACTTTGTCAGATGACTCCTCCCCAGTGTCTTGGTGAAGACCTTCGACCCCCGATTTCGCTCGATTGCCTCATATACTAGGCGAGTGTTCCAGCTGCGCAGGTCGCGTCTTACCAAGTTCCTGATTTTCTTGTGGAGTGACTGGGGATCTGACAAAGATTCCTCTGGTGTCTCACGTCTAAATCGCATCAGATCCAGGGTCTCATTAGAAAGTTTGGACTTCTTATCTGATCGCCTTTTCCGAAAGTGCCTCGTTCCCACTTCGCGTATCACCCCAATTATGCCGTCCAGGTCCTCGTCAACATTTGCCGGGGTCTCTAGTGCGGCGAATCTATTTCGCAATTCCAATTGGAACGCATCATGGCCAGCTTGGGGCACATTTGGACGAAGAACAGACCTCACCATGCGACTGCGTTCAAGCTTAAAATTGATATTTAGGGTGCCTCGTACAAGCCGGTGATCGCTACCGGTATTAAACCTGCTGATCACTGAGACATCCCGAAATATGTTCTTCTTGTCGGCTATGATGAAGTCAATCTCGTTCTTCGTCACACCGTCGGGGCTCTTCCAGGTCCACTTCCGTTGGGGCTTTTTCTGATAAAAGGTGTTCATACAGAACAGCCCCTGCATGCTAAGGTAGTTGACCAGCATTTGGCCCCTATGGTTTCTGCGTCCATAGCTATGCTGTCCCAAACAAGATTCACCGCATTCTTTTCCCACTTTGGCGTTGAAGTCCCCCATGACAACTGTATAATGGGTTTTGGTGGTACGATGCATGGCCTTTGACACATCATCGTAAACGGCCTCCACCTCTTCATCTGAGCTGCTCGATGTCGGCGCATATACCTGTATGACCTTGAGAGAGTATCTCTCGGTCAGTTTCAGTACAAGGTATGCTACCCGGGTCGAGACGCTGCAGATCTCCACCACGTTGTCACGGAGGGCTTTGTTGACGAGAAATCCCACGCCACCCTGGGATTTTTGGCTTCCTTCCCTGAAGTAGAATATATGGCCTGACTCAAGGGTTACCGTGTCCTCTCCCTCTCTACGAACTTCCGATAACCCGAGAACATGCCATCGTATCTTCTCTAATTCTACTTCAAGGATCTGGAGGCTTTCGTCCAGCCGTAGACTGCGTCCATTAAATGTAGCCAGGATCCATTTTTGGCAGCCCTCCGTAGCCCGGGGATTCCTAGCACCCCCTACCCTACCGTAACCAAGGCCGCTGCCGTGACCTGGAATAGTAGGGCGGCCGGGAACTGGGGGCCGTTTCTTTTTGGGACTCATCATGGGGGGGTTTTGCCTGTAGTCACCACGCTGGGCAGGCGGGTTGGTGACCGCAGTGTATTGATATGGACTGTGTTGTCTACGCAAGAGGCGCTGCTGCCCACCTCTCGGATGGTCCCTTAATCGCCTTCTACGATACCCACGGGAAGAAATGGGGTGGTGCTATTCTACTCTGCCGGCACCACTCTTTTGTAATTCCACTCGTATAATAAATACTTCAGAAGGATATTACGTAATATGGTACAACGGTGGCAACCTTAACGAGCCCTACACACGTGCATTGCCACTCATGGGTGCGCCACCAGCGCAACTTAACACGCGTTAAATGGTTCACATGTTGTAGGTACTAACTCTTGCGCACTGTTACACTATCAGTGTAGTATAGTGGGTACATGTATTTATAATAAGGTGTTAGACTTGCTGTAGAATGTGATTATATCCCTTTACTTATCCTACTGCTATTTGGGTGGAGGCCGTTCTAGGCTAAGTCAGTCTAAAACTCTGTTACGTCGTCGGCCAATTGTGAGCTATTGCGTCCTAAAACAACAAGATTCGGCCTTGATCTTTTGACAAGAGTGTAGGTATAGTTTACGTTCTTTAAATCATTGTTAAGTTCTTCGCAAGAATCTGCAATACACTTTAGGTAGCTATTCTAGTAGGTACGTTTTGGATAATATGGGGCATACTAAGGCACAATAATTAACTGTTTTAAAAACAGGCGAACGTGCGTTTGTTATTCTGTACCTATTTCTTTTTCGAAACGACGGAGCAACAATGAATTTTGTAAATAAATAGTTTGGAGGCTGGAGAACGAAATAGGCTTCTTTTTATACTGAAACAATGCGAGCAAAGTTTTAAAAATCTATATCTTTATGGGGTAATCCTAATGTTTAGGTTTTACGCAAATTAATTATTTTATAGTCTGCTTTAATTAATTTTTCAATAGCTTTTATGATATTAAAAAACAGTATTATTTTGATTCATAAAATTTAGATTCCGAAATAGATAAAACTAGATTAATTTGCTATTCACGTAATTGTATAACATACTTACTAAAATCTTTGCAAACTAACTGAATCCCTAATCCAACATGAAATATTTATATATATGTTTATATTCGTATCTCCGTCTAGACTCTAGACTATATATACTTCCTACTGCCATTATAAAAAACATTCAAATCATAAGCGGATACTCGTTCACATCCATTCACAACATGAATAGTCAAGTAGTTAGAGAAGATAATGCGATCGTGTTGGTTTGCTAAAACACGCGGTTATACATACCAAAAATAACAATAAAATTTTACGACTGCAATAATTACATGCAATATATATTTTATAACGTTTCGGATAGAACACACTGGCCGAAAATACTTACCAAAGTTATTTTGTAAAGGTTAGGTAATACTGCCTATGATTCTAATGTCAAAGTTAACTTAAATTTTGAAAAATCCTGCTTGGTTAATCATTATTAATGTAAACATATCAAATTATAAAATCCGTTACGTAATACGTATTGATTAATATTTAAATTCTACAGTATTGCGATAAAAAATAGATTAAGTATGTATATTAAAAATAGACTTATGTCATACTCATATAACAGATGCTCTGATTATCCTGCCTGATATTAATTTATACGTATTTAAACCACTTTCTCTGTATATTTGATAATGTTGTAGTTTATACTTTGTTGTATCTATTATATCATCGGACCACAAGAACCAATTTGCTGGGTAATGTCGGCTACATTTCATCGACTTTATTCGATGCACACGCCTTTCAATTGCCGTATATCAGTGCCAACACCATTTCCCACTGATAGTAAATGAGTTTAAAACAGGAGATGTTGCACAATCGAAAGAGAAATCCGTACAGAATGTCAAAGTAACACGTGACAGCATGGGGCTTCTGTTTAATCAACGTAACCGTGGTTAGGCATGACTTCACGCTTTGTTTAGTTAAGGTAACGTTTATACTATGTTCAGCTTACATTGATACTGCTTTAGATAAAAGTAAAATCTGAAATCAATCTTAAATAATTATGTCAAATATAGCAGGTCCGTAAGGCCAGTATTAATTTAAAATATAAATAGGATCATTTATATTTTAAATTAATACTGGCTGACCCAGCAGACTTTCTTCTGCTCTTTTTGGTAGGTGTCAATCGGTCTAGTTAGTCAAAAATGAAATCTTTACTAACATAACCAACTAATTATATCCATCTATACAAAGATTAATTTAAAACATGATCTCAGTTAACTTACAACTTAAAAAGCATTGCCAGCTTCGTCGTATAAGAGCAAATCTTTTCTAGATTAACTAATAAAAGTGGGCTTGGAAAACTGCCTTACTTCTGTCTTCAAAAACACATAAAACTATCGTAACAATCGCTAGGAAAGACGACGTCGTCTTAGAAAACATTTCAAGCCATACGAAAACTTGAACACCTCCTCAACGAAAACTGCAAAACAAGATTAAAGAAGCAGAACAAGGAAGCATAAATACGTTTTTACAAGTACTTAGAGCTTATTTCATAACTGGGTCCATTTTTTATTGATAAACCTGTCAGTTATGATCATCGCCACATGTAGACGAGTTAAACATGTCGGGTGTCGCAAGTGTGTGCACACCTTAAACGAGAAAATGAGTTGCCACTTCTTTGTGTTGTGGTGTAACCATTATTTCCGTAAGCTATTAAAAGCTGCCAATCTGTATGTTATGAAATTATAGTGTCATAATTTTTAATGTTGTGTTCGGTGAGTTATTTTTCCTTGCTATTCTGTTAAATAATATCAGGTTACTGTGTCAGAGGCTGTTGGCTTAGTTGTGTTATAGAAAATATATAATAGCTTTTTTATTCACAGGCTTAATTACGGATGTAGTTTGTTTAAGATTAGATCTATTAATAAGATTACGATCTGTAAAAAAGCAGGCACCATCTGCAAAATACTGTAGCTATGTCTTGGTTTTGTAGGTAGCGTAGGTAGGTACACGTAAGCGTAAGCTATCTATCTGACGGTCCAATTCTTGTCTTACTGGGGTTCTCAGTCAAATAATAGACATTCACAGTTCGCCGCAACTTTTATGTGCTCGTAATATTTCAAAATAATATTCTTAGCGATAAACATTTCTGCTTTAAATTTAATTATCAAATCGTGACAAGATCACTTAAAAATACTCCAAATCGGCATTGCTTATTTGCATAACGTGAAAAAATAGTAGCAGAAATTACAGAATTTGATAAAAGTCGTTTGTCGTCACGAAATATAATTAAAAGTGTCGAAACGAATTGTATAGAAACGTTGCGTTAGACTTGACAATGAAACTGACACCGCGTCACGATATGCGCCCGCGCGGCCTGCCGGAACGAGCATAGGGCTGCCACACAAGCTGAGAAACTAGAACTGCACAAGAATTAACTACATAATGTTCAT
Source organism: Catocala fraxini (assembly GCA_930367265.1). Taxonomy (NCBI): domain Eukaryota; kingdom Metazoa; phylum Arthropoda; class Insecta; order Lepidoptera; family Erebidae; genus Catocala; species Catocala fraxini. The sequence continues at coordinate 21,874,131 of OV884029.1, forward strand.
AGTGATAGGAAGATCCGCTGTATGATCCTATTTCATTAAAATTACACAGCGTATTGTATTACATAGCATATGTAATTTAAATATCAAAAGAAAGAAGGCCCTATGTTAGTTAAAATAATGTCCCTGCATACAACAGCTCGCCCATAAGTAGCTTGAGTAGGTTTTAACGGACTGGCGGTACCTATAGCTTTTGTATACTTACACAAATTTGCATAGACATATTCAGTAGTGGACATCAAATGACTATAATGCTAATCATGATATTGCAAATTAGATCGTCAAAATCATCATTAGCAACAAAATAATATCTTCTAACTGACAACCCTAGATTTATCTGAAAGCAATAATACCAGCGCGTGCTCTAGCGCATTAGCAGAGTTAACCAAAGCTTTTTGATTCCGTTTGTCACTGACCTTAGATGTAACGATAGTGCAAGTGACAGTACTTATTATTACTGTTCATTACTTCATGCACGTTTCACTCTGACCTGATAAGACACTGGTAAAGTCTCGAGAATGAAATAAACAGATGATGGCTGGTGAGCCGTGCTGATTGACTTAATTGTCAAAGATAAAATTAAAGAAATATTAAATTTGATTGTCAACAAGATAGCTTCTTGGTATCTGATGTCCTTATGGAACAATTAATGGAATATTATTCTCTTTATTGTTGTGCTTCATCCATATAAGGAACATCCGAGAAATCTTTCATTAAGATTAATGGATTATATAAACAATGAATGAACATTCAAATAGCAGCTCTAACAGAAATATGCACTTTTAAAGATCATTTAACTAATAATCTAATTGAAATTATAGTAGAGTAAAATATTATTGTTTAACTGTTAGGTTACTAGCTGTCTCCCACGGTATCATCGACGTTTATAATTGTTGCTCCGCTTCCATGACTCGTAGCGTAATGTTTTATAGCCTATGCTACTACTAGCAAGCTACTGGAGATAGAATTTTAAAACAAATCCAGTATCTAGTTTTCAAGTTAATTTCAGTCTTTTCTCGTTGTATTTGTGTAGATACAAAAAAATATATCTTACCCCATTTCATTTCTCAACGACTGCAATCATCATAATAAACTATAAAAACACTACTTACTGCTTACCACTTACTCTGTTGTCTCAGTCTTTAGGTATTTCTTCGCAATAATTGCATACACCTGCTTAGTAGGTACTAGCTGTCATGGATCGATGAGCATTAGAATTCTATAACAAAAATTATCTCAGAAAATTCACATTTTATTGCATTCTTCATTCCAGCATTAGCTAAATCCCGTTACGGACCAAAAACTAGGCAGATATTATCCATTGTCCATCTATCGCAACTGCGGTTAACAAGAGCAACTGTCGATAGATATCTACGCAAGTTTCCATTTCACGATCCAATGATTTCGATGGAGAAAGCATTTGGTATGTTACACCTTTACGACTTCAGGTATAACAACAAGTCTATGTAATATAGGTATTTTGGTCATTTTTTTCGGTTGATTGACGCGTGATGTAATTGAAACGTATTGCTTGTGATCTAAGACCTCCGGTCCATTACCTACGATATTATCACTACGGATTTTAAATGATGAATTTCTTTTAGCAATCGGTGATTTAGAGAAAGGATACTACTTTTTATCAAAAGATACTATGGGTGTTTGAAAATGGACGCTAAAGTTGAGACAGGCCTAGAAAACGTCACAGTCGCGATTTGGATGCTTTCGAATCAATTTGGACGGAGAAAGCATTTAAAAGAACAATTGAAAGTTAAAGGGAAACCTTTTTCCCAGCAATTAAACAGTGAATGATTGTAGACAAAAATGAGAAACTTTTTATTAACAGCGAAATTGCCTTAATTATAGTAGGTACCTACAGTGTAAATAAAATAAAAATTAAGCGTCACATTAAGTTTTTTTATCTATAAAGTGGCTATAGATTTGTAAGTAACTATTTTCTATTTGATTTTATGGACATGTGTGTATGAAGTCGAGGAGAGATATATCATGCTTAGTACGTACATACATATCAAATATAAGGAGTGATTTCGTAATATTCATGTAGCTTTAATCGCAACTCGTAACATGCTACTTTTGGTCGTGTATTTTCTTGATCGGACCTTTGGTAACATTATACAATTTCATCAACACTTCCTACGCAATGTGTGCAGTAATTGGTCAATAAAGAATATTTGCAAGAGGATAAAAAAAATATTTTATAAAGAATTAGTCTGTGGAAACGTTTCATTAATTGCCTATTTTCAGATTTCATATTTCGATGTAGAAAATTGCACGGCTTGTAAAATTACTTCTTACAAAATGGCATTATTTAGATTGACAAATGAATAGCACGATAATACAACTTAAGTGCGAAGCAAATACAAATAAAAGACAATGTAGACAATTATATAATAACGTAATAATGGGTATTACAGTACTTACTAGAATGGTTCAGTTCAAAAACCTTGTGTCATAGATAGTCGTGTTGTTATATGACATAATGGAAACAATTTTATTGTATCTAGTCAGATATACCTACCTACTAAATGTAACGGAGGTCGTTTTGCTGTTGTGAAGCATAGCTTATACAAACGATAGCGACATGAGAAGTATCTTAGCTTATATAGGTACCTAGGATACTTGACAATTTACTTCGTTTGCTCACTGATGTTCAAAATATCGAAATATTATCAACATAGGTCATTAAAAATATTTATCGGGTTTCTTAACCTACTTACAAACTTACAATTGGATATTCCCGAACATAAAAAACCTATCTGGCAATATTTACAATCGTACCTAAACCTTATAACTTAATTAACCTTTGAAATTAAACTGCTATATACGGATTTTATCGCGTTGTTTATTTGACACTTTTTTTTTTTTTTTTTTTTGTTGGTTTAAATTAATGGACTTTTAGGGAATTGGACATTGTGAGAATTGGACATTTAAGAAATTGGACGTTTTGGGAAATGGACATTTAGGGAATTGGACATTCTAGGAATTGGACATTTTGAAACCGATGGACATTTCAGGAATTGGACATTTTGGACCTAAACGCTACGTTTTAGCTGTATTTAGTTATACAATTGTAGCGTGGCGCTGGGCGAGACATTGCGGCATGGGCGTCGAAAGGATCTTTGAGATCCAATTTGGTAATTCGCGGGAATTTTATGTTTTTTGTAATTAATTAGAAAAGGTGGCGATACTGTCTACCCCTTATCTATTCTTTGAAATTAAGCGCTTTTCACTTGTTCCTATCATCCGAACAGACAAGTTTCGTCATTATTCACCGTCTAAGTATCTCTGTCCATTCCCATGCTGTACATTTACCACTGTGTGTGAAATATTAAATAAACAGTTTCAAGGTTTAGTAGATAATAACAACATAGTCGATATCCTGTTGATCCATTCTCCATCAAGGAAAATATTAAAAATAACTCCTGAAGCTCGACCTAAACTTTAGTTATTACTTTATCACAACTCCACAAACAAAACATATAACAGAAAAAAAAGCTATCCGTTTCTGTCGTAAACAAAAGGTCAAGTTCCTGTTGTTGAATACTAAAGTTCAAACCGTCCATTAGTTTGAGACGTTTCCTTATGGCCTACGCTTATTGTTACTATATACAAAATTATACCCACATTAACATACGAGACATACATACTCATACAGGGGCTTCTACACCCTACAGCTCTTCACATAGACATGTCCAGTTTTGGATCTTTAACACTTAAATCATAAGTGTTGTGAGCTATAAATGGCTCATTTTGCCATGTGTGCGTGACAATATGACTTGAACGCGTTGATTTTCTGTGCCAACGTGGCTACGTATTTCATCCACATGGTAGAGCAACACATTATAATACTTACTTAAGAAGTAACAAGACATGCCGAGCTTGAAGATCCCGATATAAAATCTGTTACGCGTTTTCCTTTTCGCCATTGAACCAACGGTTAAGTCGACATACAACTTATTCATAACATTAAGACTGCGCCGAGCGAAATGTGCCAAAACAGGCGGTCATAGTTAAGTGAATAAAATCAACACTTTTTATTTAATATAAATATAAAATATCCATTTGCCATAACAATGAATGTGTTTACAATTACTCCGTGTAAAAAACTTAAAATAATTAATATTTTCGCATACAAAATTAAGTAAATTTGCACGAAAAATGCAAAAACGTAGGCACGTGTTACGTGATTTTTAGATTATGACAGTAGAAATCTATCCTATTTTACAGCTTAAACGAAACATAAATAGTTATATTACAATTTGTCCGTCCCAAATATTTAAGTTTTTGGTTGACAATAAAGATACATATTTATCAAAAAAGCACTTCAAATCCTCCATACAATTTTACTATGGCGGCCGCGCGCCGATTTGAATATGCGCCGTACGAGCTCTGTCATTATCTATCTTACGCTCGGCGCAGTCTTAAGTAATGAGTTTACATTTCAGCAATAAACATGTTTTTGGTACTTAATTAAACATGTGTAAATACCAAGAAGCCACGCCTTCTTATTACGGCACCGCAAAGCTACTTTATCTTATATGTAACTCAATTCTGACGATCTACTGTATTTTCGGACTGGTACCCTTTATGGAGAATTGCTATTTTTTCCGCTTCTCGACCACCTGGTTTCGGTTACTTATGTAATGAATACTAATGTTTATTAATGAAAGAGGCAGGATGTTGCTACAGTTCTTGTGAGATATAATGAAATAAGTTGGAGGTGCTAAATTTAGATATTAATTTGTCGCTTGGATTGCCTTCTCCAACTACCTATAACGCCAGTTCGCTTAGATATATAGGTGCACATAGTGTATCTGGTAGATAGCATAGACTTTATTTATGTATACTAGATACGCCCGCGGTTTCACCCGCGTTTATAGTTACTGCGCCGCCCCGTAAATCGTAGCGTGATGTTATATAGCCTTCCTCGATAAATAAGCTATCCAACACAAAAATATTTTTTCAATTTGAACCAGTCGTTTCTGAGATTAGCGCGTTCAACCAACCAAACGAATAAACTCTTCAGCTTTATACCTAATACTAGATGTGTCCGCGGTTTTACCCGCGTTTATAGTTACTGCACCGCCCCCGTGGGTTGTAGCGTGATGTTATATATCCTATAACCTTACTCGATAAATAGGCTATTCGACACTAATAGAATTTTCAATTCGGAACAGTAGTTCCTGAGATTAGCGCGTTTAACCAAACAAACTCTTCAGCTTTATAATATTAGTATAGAGTAAGGTACTAAACCTTACTCTTAAGTAGTAGTAGTAATAGTAGGTATACCTATTGCAGATTAATAGCCTCTCTAGGAAGGTACACATTGTAATAGCTATCAGTACCTATGAGCTAGTCGACATCTTGTTCATCTACTCAATCCTACAGATAAAATTTAATAGATAGGTACGAACGAATATGCTAGCATACATCAGTAATTTTGAGCCATAATATTTTATAAGTATAAGTAACATACATGGAATAAATATACATTTCACGCTATTAATAAATCAATTACTAACCCAATCCCAACTGTTATCAATCACTAGCTAATGGTTTATCATAGACTTACCTAACTTAGACAGACCACTGTTTCCGCAGTCTAACACCTGTTTATAATTCGACGTGTGCAACCAGTTCCGCTGTCATCGTATTAAATTGGCGCACACCATCAATTGTATTACACAACTGCCCTGCAGTGCAGCGTCCATTTTGGTGAAATTGCCGCCATTACATAACCGACGCCATCTTACCGTTCGCACGTGTTTTACAATTGATATTTACAAAGTTTATAAAGTTAATGTTGAGTGTAAGAGAAATTGAGTTCATTCTTCCGTCAAGTTGACGATGTAACTGAGTCGCGCTCAGGAAATAACAAACAACTATATTTCATGAAAATTAATTACAGTATTGTAAAAAAAAATGTAACTAAGTACCTATGTATTCTCATCGTTACGTACTTAAGTAAGCACTTAATTATGTTCTACATTACTTAGTGAATCCGTAATTAATCCTGAGCTTGTCGCAACTGATGTAAAGATTTTAATTCCATTTTTATTGTTCCAGGTGGCGATACCTGTTTACGTTGCTGTTGCTCGGCGTTGCCTTGGCGGTAGAAGATGAAGACATCCCAGACGCTGGCGTTGATGAGAGTGATGAATTAGCACTAGACCAGGAGGTAAGACACCACATACAGAAATCAGACTTACATTACATCAGCCTTAATTCTTTTTATGTCATCTGTTAAGTATAAATTCGTAAGACATAAGTTAATATGTACCTACTTATGTCAAACGGTTTGATGCTTGAACTATATAAATCATAAAATAATTGGAAACTGTTTCATAAGAAATCATTATATTAATTTCCATTAACTTGAGACACAATGACACACCTTGTCAAACTTTGCAAAAGAGTTATAAACTCCTAACACATATTATTAGTATTACCGTATTCTTTGTGTGAGTCACTTCTTTCTGTATTTGTTTTCAAATTCAAAGCTGGCTTTATGCAGGCTATTGGAAGCAATAACAGTTTCTCAATACACCAACTGTGCAATTAAATTTGCATTTGCGATCTAAACAGCTACAGATGTAATAGGTATTCGTGTTCAGGAGGATATAGAGCAGCTTTCTTAGAACGTATCAATCCTTTCCTTTTCATTCGACGCACGTTTCTAAGCGAGTGTTCAATTTAAACTTATAATGCATTATACTAACTCAATGGTGCCGGAAATAGAATATTATGTTACACGAAAGAAAGACACTATTAAAAAAATATTAATCAAAAAGAAGCTAGTCATGGTCTATGATTATGTTATCAATATCTAAGACCACTAAATTGCAGCTGCACGACTTGAGTACCTATACTTTGACTTGGTTGATTAATGAGTATCTATGATCTAGGTTTGAGTCGAATGACTCAGACTATTTCAAGGTGCAAACAAAGTTGAAACTAAGCTTGGTAATGGCGTTACTTTGTCTATCATTGACGGGCTTAGTAAATGTGTGTAACAACTAAGGTGTAGCTTATTTAAATTACCTTATAAATAATAGAAGATCAAGGTAATATTTTATTGATATGACTTTTCCCATACTGGCTTCTGTAATGGGTTTGATATCTTTAATCAAACACTCTTGCCAGTCAGGTCAGGCGACCAAGCTCGGATTTCTCAATTTACAACCGCCGCGCGCCGTAATATCCAAACATCCGTCCAACGCATTCATTGTTTTGCCGAGTCATCTTCTTTAGCCAGTCTCTCCCCTGGCAGAAGATTCCTCACGTTTACAATTTGATACACACATACATATCCAATTTAAGATATGCATACGTTGTGTCCGTGATTTATGAAGATATACGGGCATTCTTGTCTAAATTACTGAAGGTGTTAAAGAAGTAAATGCGCCAAGCACCTGATTGTTACCGTGGATTTCTTTACAGAATACACAGCGAAACCGTAGACGAGTTTTCAATTGGTCAGACGAGGCAGGTTAACATAATTTTAATTAACGAACATAAATAGTGTTGATTAAAAACATTAAACATTTTGCAACGCTTGTATTCTCATCATACAAAATTACTAATACGACATTCTAAAATGTGCAATACACGCTCTAGTTCTGCATTTTTGTAAACATAACAGCATTTCATCAGTATTTTATCAAATACTTAGGCTGAAGTATGTTTATTTATTTATTAGAAACTCAACAGCTTGTTTTCTATACAATAAGATAAGAGAGTAGATAGCACTAGCAATATTAAGCAACGCGTTAAACACTAGAAATTATTGAAGTAGAATTAATTGCTAGTAGGTACCTACTACCTATAACAAAAAGTTGTTCTTAAGCCAATTACTGAGTTTCGGGCATAATTAGCGGTAAGAAGTGAAACACAGAGACAAACAATCATAATGATCACACCGAGTCTAGTAATTACTAGAGCCAAGCAATACCCAATGATGTGACATGATGTGATGTTATACAGACAGTAGCCTAAAAAAGAAACTAAGAAACAGTGAAGAGAATCTATTGGCATCTTTCAAGCTCAGTAGCTGGCTCCGTGCTGCTTCTAAGAATTTCTTTAAAGCAGCTTTATGCCTCCCTTGTAAATCAAGCCCGAAAGTTCTAGAGAGTTTACATAAAAGTCTCATTTATCTACTTATACAATTTTAACAGAGAGAGGATCATTCTGGAGATGTGTTAAGCTAAGAGCGATGACAGTGAATGAAGCATGATACATAGGTATGCCAGGATCGTAGCAAGTTGAAATCTAGCCTCTGCATAGTTCCTTAGAGAACCAGGCGTAAGTTTACTATGTATATGATATTTAAAAGTAGCAAATAACTGAGAATGTCTGCAGTTAACACACTAAAAGTCACTTTCAAATGATCTTGATATTAATCTACATTTATTCAATTCTTTTGAAAGTAATTCTATAATAGATCAAAGATATTACACCGTACAAATTCGAATGTGTTCAGTAAAAGTTTTAAATAGTGGGTAACGGGATCTAGAATTGGAACAATGCACTAAGGTCAGGGTATTGGTCAATCGTCAGAATAATGCCTAACAGTTTTTATTCTGAGGATCAATTTGGTATCTGTCTAGTGATCTTAAACTTATTGTTACACTTACTCGTTGGACTATGTGATTTCAAAAGAGGATCTAAGTGAGAACACGTGATACATTTTAATAAAGAGCATTAGAATACATATAATTAAATACCTTATAATTATGATTGTTCAGTATAGGTTAAACTTATTTTTTTAAGGAACTAAAGTAGGTAAGTATTCTATAAAGTAGCTGCCTATTATGGATCGATGAATTAATCCCGTTTCAGATTAAAGTACCTACCCTTTCTGTACCTTACCAGCGTCGTCTTCGTTCTGGTGATATTTAAAAACATATAGGTATTTGGCGACTACCTAGCTAAATAAATCGACAAAACAGCCAAAACAAATTAAAAAGACAATCACGTTTCACTAACAGTTTCTCGAGGAATAGTAGACATTGTAGACGAGGTTCGTGACCGAAATAGTGTTACAACCGCATTACACTGCGATGCAATTTTTCTACACCATTTCGTGTCAATGTCCGGCCAGCAAGGCCGCTGTGAGCGAAAGTGAAAGCACTCATTGCTCTTTTTTTAATTCACCCTTTTTTACACGTTTTCTTAACGACACTTTCAGCCATACCCATATGATGAGAAAGTTTTAGTTTATCGTCTTGTTAACCATAATAAAAATTTAAAGGTCAACTAAATACGTAATATCTACTAATATTAGTAAAAATTAAAGCCAAGCTTAAGGTTCAAGCCAAATACTGATCTAATCAAGACGATACAATTTTTCTCTGTGTAATCCACTAAGTAAATGAGTTAGCTTATTACATCCCACTGGGTCGAAGTGTCGCCGGTCTGCACTGACTGGCCCCCACATAAGATACATAGCTTATTACAGAAAACTACTGACATGAATAGCAAATGGTACATTTTAAATACGTACTTACCTAGTAAAAAATTCTCTGAACATCTTTATATATAAATCTTCTGTGCGTGTGTTTGTAATTAAACTCCTCCTAAACGGCTGGACCGATTTTGATGAAATTTTTGTGTGTTCAGGTGGACTCGAGAATGATTTAGATTTGTTTTTTTTCGTGTGTCCAGGACATCGTCTGTCGGGTCCGCTAGTAGTAATATAATAAATATGAATGTTTAGATGTTTGATAATCTATCTCGATTTAACTGTTAAATTAACTGATTTAGAACTTGATCACATTGATAGATCACTCCTGAGATTAACAGATAGCATAGATACCTACTGTTCATCTCAGTCAACAAAACTAGTTTTATGTAATACCTACTTTTTTTCATATTAGGATTGAACCTACCAACACTTGGCGTACACTTAATCGCGTGAGAAAATACAAACATCGCGTTCATGTAATCTATGAAATTCGTTTTATTCGTTTCTATGCGTGATCATTCGATGATAAAATCTAAACAATTCCAACTGGAAGTTTTTAAATTAATGGTAGGAATTTTAACAAGTTCCTAGTTCCTTAATTAAGAAATGTAATATGATACTTATTTGCAAAGCATATTATGCGCATTATCTGCTGCCAGACTTCAATGTTTAACGCACAGTATCAAATGAGAAATCAGATAGGTACATATTTCAATGTTATAATTAAGTAGGTAGGTATCAAATATGAAAGTCATATAAGTAAAAAATTACAACTTTCTAAATAATACATAATATACTTATATACATAACTTAATTAATGACTACCAAACAAAATTTATTGAGCTTCTTAGCAACTATAGTAAAACAGCTATTAATTTATAAAAGAAAGCCAATCAAACATTGTACCACAATTGCTAGCCACGAGTTCCTCATTAGCAGGTAAAGACTCCCGGATCTCGGCATGTAACAGTGATATAATTCTCATAGCAAGTGGCAACACATTGCCGTCGTCCCGCACGATTGCGCGCGAACTGCAATTTTTTTAACGTTCGCGTGGTAATAATGCCGCAATGAAAGCACGCGTCAACAATTGAAACTGATTATAATACAAATTATACATCGGTAATTACAAAAATTATGTAATGCTGTTGTAGCTTCCACTTTTTTTGTAAGCTGTGAAATAATAGGCTGATTGTAATATGCAGCGGTTAACTGTCCGGAAAAACGAACAACAAAATGCTTTAGGAAAATGTACGTGTGAACGTGCCGATGTTTCTTGCCTTCCGATGAGAAGCTGTCAAAAGTAGCGATGGAAACAGTAATTGCGTTTAATAGCTTAATAATTACAGTCTCAGAAAATATTATGAATACTTAATTACAACTCATGCAAATCAACGCGGAAATGCTTTCCAATTTCATCGATGTCTCAACAAATCTTAATTATTTAGTTTGTAGCCTTTACTTGTATATTAGTTAGTTTATTCATCTTAGTGTAACTATGTGATTAGCCCTTTAATTTGTGGACATATTTATGTAACTACTTCCAAGGCAAGGTAAACATTTTTCTACTTGTTGCAGGAGACAAGAAATCTCCGGCCACGAGCATACACTCCAACAGCCTACAACAACCAGCTGCCAAGTGGCTTCAGACCGACGCCCTCACTAGCAGAGCTGGCTGGCTACCAACAAAGGCCGCAGGAGCAAGAGGAGTACGTGGTACAACCAAGGCCCACGCCGCAACAATATATTGAGGAGCCCCGACCCCAAATCCAAAGAGCGCCCCATAGGAAGGTAAGTCAAACATAACTTAAGCCACATAATGATCGGATCTTCATTTTTTTTTAATAATTAGATTTTCATAGGTCTCGGCGTTTGTATATGACAAGACTAGTAACATGAATGAAAATTTCTCAACTCTTGTAAGGCATGTAGAGACTCTTCAAGTTACAAAAGAATAAAACTTACATGCACGTATATTTTAGCAGCAAGTGAAATTTTTGGGTTATCGCAGTGAGCCTAATTGATACTTTCTGCTTCCACCCAGGAAAAGTGTAAAAACCGCGTATAAATTTTTACAAAACATATTAAAATTCCAGCAGGAGCAGCGCCCGGCTAGACTACAACAGCGTCCTGTTCATGAGGTTGAAGAGGAATTAGAAGAAGAAGAAAAGGAGGAGCCAGACCGTCTCTCTGCGCTACTACAGCAGTCAAAGTTCAACTGCGTCAGCAAACAGACTGGGTATTATGCCGATGAGGAGTTGAACTGCGAGGTGTTCCACTACTGCCAGGACAACGTGAAGCACTCCTGGATCTGCCCCGAAGGCTTTACTTTCCACCAGGTATTATATCTTAAATTACGTAGGTACTTGGTTTACGGATTCTTAAATGTTAGGTCCAATTAGGTGATGCATGAAAACGTTTATCTATTTATTAATTGATAGTTTCAAGCAACAAAAAAGAAGTTCGATATTGACATACTTTTTGTATTTTGATAATTTAGGAACAGATAAGACAATATAGTAGTTTAAATTATTTATTTTCTGCTGCCTTTTTATTGAATCCTTTCTAAATTCATAATGCGTAAATATATTGTCAAGTCGAAAAGTAATGATATACTAACATTACCATTATCTTCATCAGGTTCACTTAATCTGCATGCCGCCTACTCACGACAACATCTGCCAGAAATCATCCAAATACCACTTTGTCAACGAGTACCTCTACAAACCTATCAATGAAGAAGAGGTCCAAAGGAAACCTAATGTGTCCCTCAAGTACTCTGACAGGTACTACCCTGCTGAGGTCTACAGGGACGACAGATACGAGCAGGAGGAAGAAGAAGAGGTAAGGCAACGGTTGTCAGATGTACCAATATATCTATCTGGCTTTATTTTCTTTCCTTTCGTGTGGTTAGTGGCCAACCTGTTGTCAAGAGTTGTTCAAGCCGCCCGTAGGCCTCTGACATGGCTTAACGACTGCTGTCAATTTAACAACAACCGGTACCGACTTTTTACGTGCCCTCCGAAGCACGGAGACGCTCAGATGAAATACCACTAAGCGGTCACCTATCTATAGACTGACCGCACCCAACGTTGCTTAACCTTGCTAATCGGTTACCTACCAGTGGGTGCAACTGGCTATGAGCGCCTAAAGAGAAGTCTGTGAAAGCTGTCAATCCATCTCGGTAATTTAATGACATTAGCTTACGCAATTGCCAGTCATTGATCCCAGCATCATCGACGAGGGTTGGCGTCCTTTTTTTTAAATTAATTCTTTTCTTAAGTTTCTCTGATAGATAACAGTGCTTTTTTTCTAGTACGCCGAGTGGACTAAAATGTACAGAAATGTGAACAAAATAAACCTACATAACATTCTGGATGTGATACAATTTAATTACTTGTTAATATTTCTAATAGATATGTGACCGGAATTTCCTTCTTGTGTAAGTAGATAGCAGCAGTAATGGTTGACTACCGCCTTCCAGACACGATTATGATTACAGAATCAAGATTGGCGGGATAAACACTTATCTTTATAATCATTATATACTACCTATATTTATTTTACAAGGCTGATTCATACAAAATATTCGTCCATCTAATATTAAACTGGCAACGTCTGTTTAGTAGAACATGTGTAGGCAGTTAGACTATCTACGTTTCATACCAACTTTTTTACATATATATTTCGCTAAGATTGCTTAGTTATTAAGTTATTAGATGTGCCCGCGGTTTCACTCGTGTTTATGGTTACTGCGCCGCCCCCGAGCCTTCCTCGATAAATAAGCTATCCAACACTAAAGTAATTTTTCAATTCGAACCAGCAGTTCCTGAGATTAGTGCGTTCAAACAAACAAACTCTTCAGCTTTATAATATTAGTATAGATTGAACTTACCCCATGTAACTCTTACTACCGAGCTAAAAGTCATTTAATCATCACGTATGAATCCTTAGTAAAAGTTTACTATGATCATATACTAAAAAAATTGATGGTAAACGTCTCGAATTGCGACAGTTAGAATTATATAATGATTTATCACTGAGACTAACAATTTAACTCCAAAGTCATATTACTTTGAATTTAGATGAAAAGTTAGTTGAAACAACGATATAGTTTGACTTAATTACGATTTATTGGTAATTTATTTTGCACCCACCATTGCAGGAAGAACAGGCACCCCGTCACCAGCCAGCTCCGGCTCAACTGCAAGCGCGACCAGCCGCTAGACCACAGGTGTTCCGATCAGCAGAGGATGTTAACATCCCTTTAGTCCAGAGACGTCCACAGCGTCCTACGCCCTACGACTTTGACTTTTAAACCTCCGCTTAGTGATAGACTTATCATAGAGGCAGGCCAACCTGCTAATAGCCATCAGTTTTAGTGGTTCTTGACTAGGGCTTTTGTAGAAGTTGCTTCATTGTTCAGAAAAACTAATGGATTATTTAATTCCATTTAATATAATCCACCTTTTCTTAATAATTTTCTTCCGATATTTATATCCATTTTAAGTTAAGAACCGCTGAAATAAGACCAAACTGGTAAATAACCGTGTGGTGCTATATAACTGATTTCATTTAATCATATTTTGATTAAATTGTACCATCACAACTTTATTGTAAGCTTAAGATTAATTTTAATTAAACTTATTTATATTTTTGTACAATAAGTCACAAATTAGTTGTAAGCTAGTCTTTGTGTGAACTACATAAGTGTAATAAAATATTAAAATAATCTGTTTCTTTCATTCCTACTCCTTAGGTTTGCTATAACTACTATTATACCATAACACTAAGAACATATTTTTTATAAATTTATTTATTTATTTAGGTTTAGGCTTATCAACTAAAATACATACAGAACATTGACTTAAAATAACACAAAATACATCAAATCATCGTATGCTTTTAAATTAAAGGTAAGCACAACATTGTTATTGAAAGTGAGTTTTACAATGTTCTTTTACTAACTTCTAACACAGTTTCAACAAGTAGATAAGACAACAAACAGTTAATGAGTCATTTATTATAAATTATTGTACCTATTATTTAAATAAATATTATTATTAATTTATCTTTCACGGGTATTTCCCTAATATGTTAGGAAAATACCCGGCCCTTTGGGAGGCTTACACGGGAACATGGGTCCAACACGCAACGGCCCTTCGAGAGATTTAGTTTAAAGTGAGATGAGACACTAGCCGCGGCAGGCGTAAGAGACTATTGCTACACATGGAATCTAATTATTCTGGTCTATGGGGATGGGTGTTTGATGATTTGTATTATAATAAATATTACGAAAAAAAATTGTGATAGCATTTCCTACCAAAAACGTAATTGAAATGTTTATAATATACTTAGATAATAATTAATATTATTATTACTATGGTGGCAAGCGTATGAAATCTGCTAATTGGTGAACATAATAGACTATGAATCTTTTCTTTTAGGTGGATTAAAAAGGATACTTACCTGTTATGAAAACAAAAATTTTCCTTGTCGCCTCGTCTACGTCAAATGTCGTAGACGTGAATTGTGACGAAGAATCAATCCGTCTCTTCGTGCATCGTACAAGCATCTTTATCGGAGTAGCATGCAGAATTATTATGATGTTGCTGCTACATGCTTAGGGTTCGTCATTGGACATTCGAATCATTTTTGAGGCACCAAAATAAGGGTTAAGTGCGCCAATGTTACGTTTTCGTATTATAATTCAAAAAGTATATTTCTGAAGAGAATCTGTAAAATTAAAAAGAAGTTGATCGCATTCAATATTTTCACATCACTCAGATCATAAATAAAACCAACTACATACGTTGTCACACCTATCTATTCCCGAAGTGTTAAGCAGAGGGGTATTATAGGTACACACATTTCACGAGCTTTGTTTTTGGATCCCTCGTAATAGAGCCTAGCTGTGTGCTGCTAAAACTTTGCTAACAAAATATCCCAATTCAGTTTGCGTGACCCGGGCATCGAGACCGAGAAATCATTTAGTACGCAACCTCAAACCGAGAGACTAACGAAGAACTCTAACAAATTCTATTTTAGTTTATTAGTCACGGTCAAGCTTTTTACGTCGTCGATTACCTTTAGATCCAATGTCGTAAACCTGTTACTGTCGCATTCAATATCAAATAAAGCATTACCTAAGGCTTGTAGAGTGGAACAGCAAAATTCACAGAGTTTCCCATCATCGTGACATGCTGCAATTGGTGAAGAGTCTTTTTGCAAAGATAAGCATACAACATTTTTGGTTGTTCGAAATCTCTCTTCTCGAAATATATTTGCTGCAAGCTTATTGTGGTAACGGACTTGTGGGTTTGGTATCATCGTCAAATGATATTTTAGACGACAAAGTAGTAGTAGTCTGTGGTGGTTCGGTAGACAAACCTATTATTTTGGATAAGGTTAAAGTGTTAGAAAGATTAATCCTGGTCGTGATTTAAAGGGTCTGGAATTGGCTTGTTGAGTTGTAGTGGCAGGTTTCACGGATTTAGGCATGGTATCCCTACATTCGAGTGGTTTTCTGAAGAGATTCTGAAGAGAACCATACGTTGTAAAATAAAATTCAAATACAATAGGTGTACGTGTAGGTATGTATTGTGTTCGAATTTTGTTTTTCAGTTGTGTTTTACAGTAGTTGAGATTGGGCGTCCATAACATGAAAGGTCAAGATATATCTACATAATTAAAAAAAAATGACACGCAAGCCAAGATTAATTCATCTATGCGTCGTTTTAGTGTTTTCCTTTTATAAACAATGTTAACAGAAGGTAAAGTAATGTGATTTTCGATTATAGTAGATAGCTATAATATAGCACAATATTTTATGTATTGCAGAACTATATAAAACATGATACAAAAATAACTTATAACGATATTACTGACTCCACTTACTTCATGTTATTTTTGGCGACACATTTCTTGCATGATTTGTTTGGTAAATCAGGCACTTTCTTGCGAGAGCTTTGGTTTACAGTTCAGCCTTGACATAACGATTTGTATTTATATAATAGGTACTTAATATCCATAAATGATACGTTCATATGTTTTAATCGGCTACTAGCAATCCCAATTACTTGCGATAACTTGGAGCGTATAATATAAAATTTATATACGCACTAGGAACAGATTAATACACGTATCAAGAAAATATGAAATAAATTGATCTAACTAAATCTCTACTACTTAATATAATATTTTTATTTTGACCACAACTCCCGCACTATGTGTAAGTCCTGTGTCCCGGCCCGCGGGGGGCTTTAGAAACATTCAAACAACGGATACAAAGAACATCCGGACTCGGAGAAAGGACAACCATTACCAGATCACACAAATGTTTGTCCCATGTGGGCTTCGAACCCACAACACTCGGCGTAATAGTAATAGCGAGGCGACCACTTAAACCACTACGCCATACGTGCAGTCAGTGCCTAAAATCTAAGAGAATTTTCATCTATAAACATACATAATACCTTGTAATTAAAAGAACTAAGTAAGGACGTCGTTACTGTAACAACAGAAAAATAAATTTCGCATTACCGATACATGACACATAAATGTTCATAAATGTTATCAAATATCTTTCTAATGTAATTTTTGTCAAAGATAACTTGCGAATCTGATTCTATGATCATTTATTTTTTACGTACTTATATGATCTCAACCTCAGGGAAATTGGCTTATTCTGAACGGTGGGATAAAATTTCAAACGTAAGTCAATATATCTGATAATCTAATATTGTCTTCTGTTTACGCGAATATTATTCATTGAAATTAAACTACTATATACGGATTTTATCGCGTTGTTTATTTGACACTTTATTACATAATTTTGAAAAACTGTTGCACTACCTACTACTACTATTAAACTTTACATAAGGCAGTATAGCAGGCTGGCGCTCGACTGTGGCTGGCTTTTCTCGGGATCTGTGACAGCGGCGCGGCTGTTGGAGCTTGTTGTCTTGCAATACTTGCTTAACATGTTGAAGCCCGGCGTCCAGGTGTTTCTTGTCACAGATCCCATGGGAATCCCGAGAAAAGCCAGCCACAGTCGAGCGCCAGCCTCCTATACTGCCTTATGTAAGGGGTGTCACTGACAAGATTGGCTACATCTTGAAGCGAGCTTCAATCAACACATACTTCAAGCTGCCAACGAAGATAAGTCAATTTTTACCCTCCATCAAGTGCCAACTACCTTTACAAGATGCAGGGGTCTATAAAATAGATTGTGACTGCGGACTCTCATACATTGGTCAAACCAAGAGAAACATAGGCACCCGCATAAAAGAACACATAGCTGATGTAAAACACCGACGCTCGTTGAAGTCTGCTGTGTGTGAACATGTGCAACAGGGGACCAACCACTACCTGAGATTTGACAAACCACAGATTCTCGCTAAAGAACACCGATTCCTACCAAGGATGCTTCGCGAGGCTATTGAAATCAAAAAACATCCTAATTTTAATAGAGAAGATGGTTGGAATGTACCACCAGCTTGGGATCCAATAATTCAAATAGTCAAACCCAAGAAAAAGAAAACCACAGCTAGACTTCATGATACTTTGAGCTCATTCTGCGTAAATAGAAACACCAATGATTAAATTATGTTCGGGTACTTTGAAATAACTACACTGGAACATTGAGACAACTACCATCTTAGTCTCCCCGAGACCATGGCTGCTGAAAAGCAACTGAAACGTCGGGGAAAGTGTAAAATTAAATTAAATCTAAATAGTTTAAATAGTTTTATAATAATTTAATAAGCTTAAAAAAAATTGTAAAGTTTAATAATAGTAGTAGTGCAACAGTTTTCAAAATTATGTAATAAAGTGTCAAATAAACAACGCGATAAAATCCGTACATAGTAGTTTAATTTAAATACCTGATAATCTGCCAGGAATTAAACTTACAAGATTTTTCAGTAAATACGGTGGTGATAGTGGACTTCTGAGTTATTATTACTTAGGTCATAAAAAGTGCAATAATAGGTATATAAAATGGTACAACTTACGATATTGAATATTGATCACAATCTTATTATAGATTGCTAAAAGTATTGTCTTATTTTTGACAAGTTTCCATAAATAACATAAAATATTAACGCGCTTAATGGATCCCTTATTTCTTATTATAGAGCTTTCAAAATCCAATAAACTGTACTAGAAATACATAATAACATAAGCATTAATATAATGTAACAGAATTCAAGTTCTGTTTTATATATTAAAAATAAACATGTCTTACCTCAAACCTATTACGCATCAAGCAACAAGTCTTACGATGTGTATACAACACCAATAGAAACAGGTAAAGAAATTTTAATAAATCATAATAGTAGCTAAACGTTGAAATACTTATCAAAATATATTTAAAAGCAGCAATGCTATAAAAGGCTGATAATAATATACATGGGCAAGCGACACAAAGGCCTGCTAGGATTAATTTTCGGTACCGAAATATTTTTGAATGTTTTAATTCTTGCATGAAATTTATTGGAAAATCATTTCTTATACATTTTTCTATTTTTATTTATTTCATTGAATGTTGTATTTTGACCGTTCATCGGTTTGCTAAATTGGACATTTGCTGTCAATCTGACCTATTATCACCTTAGAATTATCAGCATAATTATCAGTGTGCTAATGCTTTGGGATAATATTTATTATATTTCAGTATGTGACTACAGTGTATGAGACCTGTTGTTCTATTCCCGTGTCGGCGCTATTGGGTTTATCTGTCCAAAAATCACCTTCAGAAATAATGCCACCTTCTCGTCTAATTAATAAGATTGAAACTTATGAATGACATTAACAGTTTGGGCCAAAGACACACCATACAAGTGAAGTAACAAGTTTGTAAGAATGACATTAGTGACAAAATGTCACTTTGACGACGTAGACCGTAGACGTTCAACGTTATCAAAATTTGATTTGTTTGGTGCCTCTAAGAGATTGGGAGTATTTAGACGGTGTTAACAATTGATTTGCTTTGGTCAGTAATCAGTTTTAATTGTTTTTGTTAAAGCAAAACAATACCTATAGTTTCTTTACCAAGTTACTGAGCAATGCCAGGATCATAGACTAATGATGATCTGTAAATAAGAGCAATAATTTCAGGTCGAGTTTTGCGATAAGCCCATCCAAGAAAAAGAATTTACGTTACTGCTGTCAGTGAACATACAGTTTTCTGAAATTCTATTAATACAATAAGAACTACCTCTTATTATCTTTCAAGAATATAATAAATCCTTAAGAAGTTATAGCAGCCAACTTCTATAAGTGAAAAATTACCAACATAAAACTTCAATGAATGCGACGGAATATAAGAAGTACCATGAAGCTTTCATGCAAAATAACCATGGCAGTACAGCATACCATACTTTTTTTTGTATATTTTTCACTGTTCAGAGTTCAATTTACATTTCAATTCGACCACCACTCTCAACATTCAGCCAATATGCCTTTGAATATTTTGTCATGGTTCTACCAATGATATTTGCGCATACAATTTTAGCAGAATATATTCTTACTTTAAACTTTACAATGTTTCTAATTTTGTTGTATCAAATACTGCCTTACTTTAATGGATTTAAAAAGTTTAGCACCAAAAATGTATTTAAAAATAACAAATTACCTTTAATATCATCTCTAAGAGGCCTTACATACTTAATTACTGGATTATGTATAGTTGCAGTGGACTTTCATGACTTCCCACGGTATATAGCAAAAACTGAAAGATATGGTTATAGTTTAATGGATACTGGAGTAGGATTATTTGTGACAATGAGTGGTATAGTACATAAGGATTTACGTAGAAATAGTTGTAAAGATATTGTAAAAGGTAATGTGAAAATTATTACCATTTTGCTATTTCTTGGTGTAGGCAGATTTGTATCTGTAAAACTGTTAGATTACCAAGAACATGTTTCAGAATATGGTGTACATTGGAATTTCTTCTTCACAATAGCAGTTTGTAAAACAGTGTCAACAATTTTGTTGTTTATATCCACTCATGCTTTACTGCTCAGTATTGTTACTCTTATTTTTCATGAGTTTGTTTTATATATTGGCTTACAAGACTGGGTGTTCAGTGACAGTCCAAGAGACTCATTAATATCTGCAAACCGAGAAGGCATATGCTCATGTTTAGGCTTTGTATCAATTTACTTATTTGCTGTACAGATTAAAGAAGTACTATTGAATAAAGAACTTACCAAATATGAAACACTTAAAAAACTTTTATATAGAACTACATTATTATGGTTTTTAATTCACTGGGATCTTATTCAACCAACATCAAGAACTTTAGCCAATGCAGGTTATTGTTTATACATGGATGCAATTTTAGTTACAATAACAACTGTGATGTATTTTACTACAGTATTGTGTGATGTGAAGGATAATATTCAAATACCACTAATCCTGTCTAACATAAATACTAATGGATTGACATACTTCTTGATAGCCAATTTGTGTACCGGTGCCATTAACCTGTCAATGAGAACTCTTCTTGTATCCAGTAGCATTACTTTTGTTATTTTAAATATGTATATGGTTGTTACATTAGTACTTGTAGTGTACCTAAAGAAGTTAGGATTTAGAATTTGATCATAAATCTTTGCGACATTGTAATATTTATGTATTGGTATATTCAATCAGATGAATTGAGAAATAATACAATAATAATAATCTAATCCACCATAATAATAATAGGTTCTACTCAACATTGACTTATCTCATTTGAACTGAGTGATGTCCCCTACACTAAAGATATCTATATCTATCAACAAAAATAGACATATCACGTAAATTTTAAAAAATCATTATTATTGCATTGTATAAAAAATGCTTAGTTATAACAGAGATTAAATCAGTGATGCAGTCATACTGAATGGTGTAACTTATGTACAGCATTCAGTATCTCTCTCTCTCTCTCTCTCTAGTAGTATGTAAATAGTTCTGGTCATTGTATTAGACAATAATACTGTAGATATTTGCTGGACACTAAACAAAAATACAAACAGGACAATATATTCAACAAATATATTAATATAGATTGTTATACAATTTGTTTTATAATATATACAACATGTCATAGATATAACGCACAACCTTGAACACCCTAATTAGATATTAAATCGTAAAAATTATACAATCATTAAAATGTTACTTTTATGTACTTAAATATTTTAATTTAACGAATTAGTTCTCCTCATTGTGCGTGGATAGTATGGGTATATTACAATAAATCTAACCTTATTGCCTTTATTGCATCAAAAACGTTACTGCCTTGAATTATGATACATTTTCGTTTATTTCAGCTGTTTAATAAATGGGTGACTATAATTTAATTCGTTTTAATTACTTTAGGGATAAAAAAATTACCTGTATTAAAAATGGCTGGAATTGATTTGCTGATTTTGAAGAAACTACTTTTAGGATGTGCGTTTATTATGTTACATGTTGTATATAAATAGTTATTACACAGACAGTTTGTTAAGCTACATGTTTACTACAGACAGCACTAAAAGGGACTAAACTCATCATCGTCATAGCATTATTATGCCCAAGTGAATTGAAGTTGACTTCTTAATGTGACAATCAGACCGTATTCAGTTGAATGTCAGTGTATACTTGGTGTGAGTGCCACCTTACTACCATCTCTTAAAGCATTGTTATTACAGAAAGACCAAGACAAATCTTTGCAGAGTGTATAACTTTGTCAATATCAATTATATTGCTTTATGATGGTGTGGCCTCTAATCTCTGAATTCAAAAGGAATATTAATGCTATTGTTAGACCAGATTCAGAGTATATCTATACTATGGATACACAATGTATATTATTTATAAGGGAGACAACAATTTTCAGATACAACAATAAAATAATAATAATAACAATTAATAAATGACGCAAAGAGGTAGAGATCACAAACAGGCAACTTATTATTTACTAAATGCATTTTTTTATATTGTATTAATTATGTAGGCATTAATAAGTTATAATTACGACATCAATATTGTTACATCATGTAAGTAGTACTGTGATTATAACCATTCTTTATATTACAAAATATCCAAAAAATAAATAACAACAATACTAGTAATTTATAAGTCACAGAAATTACTAATATTAATCTTTTTTATAAATAAATATATTTCATAACAAGACTATGAATATTGGAATGATGAATTCGAAAATTAAAATATATTTAAATTATTGAACCTTAAATGCTCTAAATCACATAAAGTTTTGTTCTATAGAGATCGAACGGTGCCTAATATATTTTATTAGGTTTCATAAGAAGTCTAATATGCTCATAAAATATTTGTAGGTATCCAATTCACAACAGATAATTAATCAGATAATGGTTATTAAATCACTTTTATAGCGATTTTTTTTTCATATTCGTTACCATTCGCCTCATTCATTTTGGATGCTGAATATAATTCAAAATGTCAATAAAAGTAAAAATATCGTAGACGTGTTTTAACTAGAATTTTATAGAAACTAACATACAGTTGGGATAAAGTAACACAAAGAATAAAAGGTATAACCAACTGTGGAGCGCGCATAGTCCTGTGCGGATATAGAGACTGCAATATTTCGTTTAGGCAATGGTAACATGTATATTCAATCCACTGTGCAATGTAGTTAATAAATTTAGTACTAAAGCTATTAAACCAAGCTTCAAAAATCACCAACAATATTTAGAAAAATAAGTTAATGTCCTGTATATTATGTATATACATTTAATATTAGTCTATAAAAGTTTTGAATTGTGAAGTTTATTACAATACATGCAAAGCATTAAGATAAGCATTTTATATTCGCAAATGTGGCTCAGAGTCCGACATAATACAAATATTTTATATAAATCTACCAATATGTAGTTAATATTTTGAACCAGCCACACTAAAACACATTGAACTGCAAAAATTCCAAGGCCAATATACATACATATGTGTACAACTAATTTATAAACGTTATTTCAATCATAAGTAATTTATGGTAAAGTAATTACTATTGTAAATACTTTAACTAGTTTTCTACTTTTGTACAAAAAAAGTCAAAAATATATTTTTCATATACAGTCTTTGAATTTTATTTAAATCTGTCCTATGTTAAACCCTCAGTCTAAGAGAGAGTAAGAAAATAACCAAGGCTCGATTATGTCGAGATAAATATGTCGTGTCATAAATAATATACATGCACATGAATTAAAATACATATAATCAAATGGAAAAACTACTTAATTCTCTTTGACATATTTATCAAGATAATTATCTAGGTACTTTATTTATCAATCTGTCGAGTCCTGAACATAAATAAAGTCTATACAAAATATAATCTAGGATTTTATATAATGTATAAAAGATAATATTCAATTTTAAACCTCCATATACTGGAGTAGAACACAATTGATTTTACACAATATATTCTTATTTTATTCATGGCGTACAGTCAGCATCGAAAGTACTTGAATACATACGAATTTATAAAACAACGCTTAAGCTTTAAATATTTCCTATGCCACGTTAGTAAAAGATTTATACTTTAAATTAATGAAAGTCATAGCTTTTTACACATTTCTTTTTTAAATTTTTATTTCTTATTGTGCTGCTAGAGCAGACCACAAAAAATAGCCACACGTTAAAAGTATTGAAGGAACATGAAACGGTAAATAGTGTATTTCTTTGTCTGTTGTTAAATTCTAATGTGTAGTCGCTAGTCTTAGTTTTCGAAAGATTTAGAGCTCAGGCGGTTTTTGTTGCTGACTGTACTGTTAAGTGTAGGTATACTATGTTTAATATATGTCTATTGTCATGTCAATATATAACCCTGTTAAACTTTTTTTTAAGTTAAGGTAAACATGAATTCCGAGACATACATAGATATTGTTATTTCAGTATATTAAGTTGTACAACATTACTGTATTACGATATAACTATAAGTTCGTATAGTTCAATAAAATTAATTCCTATTTTTTGTACCTTGTAGGTAAATTAAAGCTTTGTAAAAACACTTCAAATCCAATATCGTTAACGAAAAATAATTTAAGTTTAGAAATAGACATGTCTTGTTGACGCTTGAAAGGCAAGCCTTGCTTAACAATAGTAAGAGGTATCCAGAAAGTTTGCCATGGTAATGTTTATCCGAAACTTTAAACAAAAACACTTCCAATGAAGCTCTTTTGAACATTATTTTCTTACTTAAGTTTAAGGTAATTAAGAAGTTAAGTACCAAAATTCAGGATGAATTTTGAAATAAATGCATTTTACGGTACGAACGGTACACGGTACGAAGTCTGCCTAAAAGGTTGGCATTTACTTTTCATGGCTGGCCTGGCCTGCAGGCTCTATAAGGTAGCCATATGCTATTAGTAGGAGACCAGTAACATAATATGTTCTTTCCGCTTACAAAACAGTAGTATATTGTTACTTTTGTATAACAACTAATCTTTTCACGTAAACATCTGCTAGTTAGGATTGCCTTCCAACGTCTTTATTTTTCAACAACAAATTCTAGCTGCCGGCTATCGTTCGAATGGTATACCGAGAAACTACTGCAACACCATCTATCGCAATAACACATCGTTGTTTAATTTCATGTAAAGTTTTACTAATCACATTTTCGCATTGGTTCAATTTTAACGACGATGTGCCAAAAACTATGTAATGTACACTTTATAATATTAGTCAGGCAGTTAATTTATAAATGCTATATTACTTTTAGTATTATTACAGTAAAAATCTGAAAAGGTACATTTAGGTTAGTATAAGCGAACACCGGCGGGTTACTATACCAAAAAGCACAGCCAATATCAACCCAATATCTCGGTTAACTGTTAAAACTATTTTAAATGAACGAAGTGTTACATTCTTTCTAAAAGAGGGGACATATCAGCAGTCATAGGCTTTTTGGCTTGTCTGTGTAGAAGTCTGGCCGCACAAAAAACTAAAGAGTACATTAAAAGAATGATAAGTATCACCAGGTATAAGATTAGATACGGGAATCTCGTTGACGACCAGAATACCGTGTACTTCATGTACTGGTTGTTTTTATCTGTAACAATAGTATATTCTAGGTCAATATATAAAGAAATTGAGGACGAATAGATGAAATGTTCGCTATCCGATTATTGAGAAAATAGATTTAAATATGGAATGAAAGAATAAGAACGGGCGAGATGTAGGGATGTGATTCTCCAGAACACTATCTTACTTACCGGCCAAACGCCGTAACGGTGGTACTACTTACATCAGTTTCTTGTAGAAGGGCTGTAGATATTGCCCCGTAGAAGTTGGCTCATTGGTACTGTTACCAAATAATTGACAATAAGGGACCGGTGTCCAGTAATATACGGCCTAAAAAATATATATCTGTATTTTTTTCTCAATCTTACCTAAAACAGCAACACCATACCCAATATAGCTGGTGCCCATCCTATATGAGCAGGTGGGCACGTACACTTCATGCAGGATATCCTCTTCAAAATTCAGGTAAAGGATGTTCCTAGGGTCGTAGAACCAGGTAGTTTCCCTGTGTGTAAGTTCTTCGGTCTGCGTCACGTATTTGGACTCGTGTTCGTGAGCACAAAAGAATATGTTTGGACTGATCGTGTTGTATACCTGCAATAACATAAGCATAACCTCAATATGAAATCTCATATAGCAAAGGTGGCGTACAAGCATGCTAGCTATATTCGTTGCAGTACTAGGGGTATTGCAAGCGATTATACAATCGCGCGTTGCCAACTCTAGGAAAAAGTATTTAAAGATACATTTCAAGAAATAGAACAGGGTATGTATGTGAGCCTTTGGTACTCACCGAGCAAAACGAAAGAACAGTGTTACGTCTTTACGCTGCGATATATCTGCGGTTATATTTGTGACTGATCCTGAGGTTTTGTGTTCGATTCTGGGTTAGGCAGTGTCATCTAAGAATATTCTTAAAAGCAGCACACCATGTTTGGAAATTTTATAACGTGCGGCTTATTCTGACTGGTTACCAGGGCTTTATAGACGTGTCTACCAAAGCTATTAAAAATATACGCGAAGATTTCACACGCAACATATAGAATGTTTGCCTCTTCCTATCAATGATGCAAAAGTACTTTTGTAGCCTACCTAGGCACTAATTAACGAAATACTTCTTGATTAGTAAATTATCAAGGCATTGAAACGATTTAGGTTAGAACAGAGGAGCAGCTCATTCTAGCAAGAGCATTTCGAACTATTAATGATACGAATTCTGGCCACCCCGTACGATATCGGAGACCTATTACTTTCCGCTTGTCTTTCCAATGTCATTATTTATTGTGCACTACTGTTCATTGGCATTCTATGCTCCATATTGGACCCTAAACATAAAAAAGAGGGACGCTTGCAGCCAAGGTAGGATGCAAGCACTTAGTAGAAAACTTAGTATTTTAAGACCTTTCTAAAACTAGCAGCTACAATCTCTACGTCTATGACAAGAGTTTTGACATTCAGCTAAATATATAAAGCTATTATTCTCACCTGGGACCCAAACTGGTGTCTTTGCGTAACAGGATAATGCGATACAACAAGCTTGAAGTTCTTGTCATACTTGGCATCGGAATCTAACTTCTGAGGATAATTGTTAGTGATAGCATTCACTTTGTAGAAGGAGATGTTGCGGAAGTGTATCACAGATGGCTGCTGGAACACTCTGTCGAATTCTACCACTTTATCACGACGTATTGGTTCATTTTCACCTCCGATGTCGTTATCGCCTGGTACCCAGACTTGCTGGAATGTAACAAAAAACATTAAATAAAATAATGTTGCCTATAAGCCGAATGCTGCGCTATGTTGACATCACTCGTCCAAGAAAGTTTGTGTGTTTTATCGGCAAGAGAGAGACTACATATATACTATACCGTTTAAACTGTAGGGGCTAAAACCCATCGTAAGTTTAAGTCAATATTAATTATCAAAACAGCCGCCGATGGCGGTATATTACGTTACCTACTCTCTATACAACAAAACACACTGTGGTTCACTATTGCTTTAACAGTATTGAGTATTTTAGCGACTTATACAAAGACCAAGACGTCATACTGACATACAACAAGAGATGGCACTTTAGAATCTTTAGTTGCACAAGCAAATTTGATACAGAATATACAAGTGCCCGACATTAATTACTGGGCCTCGACCCGATAGGTACAATTGACTGCCTACCTAGCCTGCCTGGTCGAAGCATCCCCCCTTTGTGTTGTAGGGATATCACACTAGAATCCTCTACAGCGGTAACACCAACGGGATCTGAACATGCAACATCCCTCTGTATAAACTTTTCCTTTATAAGTAAGTTTCAGCAACATGTAGTGCGATGGATATAGGTCTGTTAGTTTGCACTAATAAAGTATATAAGCGTACACTACTGCACAGAGTGTCCAGACTATTATATTCCCCAGATTAAATACAAATAACATAATGTAAAGACATCCAAAAAAATTTGTTATAGCATAAAAATAGTTCTTTAGTCATTATTAATCAACAAATGTTTAAAGTTTATGAATTATGTGTGTAATATAATAGGTATGTGTTTAAAGGTAATAGGTATATTATACCAGATGGATATTATTTTCAAACCTGGTGTACTACTAATTTACTAAATCGAATAATTCATACCAGCACTTCATAATCCACTTCAAAAATGTCAGCCAGTCTTTTAACATAGCTATGGAACTGCACTAAAGTAGATATTGATCCCTCATCCATCAGGTCTCCCAGGAAAACCAGAACATCAGGCTTGAAGTGATTTACTACCACCTTAAATGTTGATTTCAAATAACTGAAAGTTAAAAGTTATGTAAGTGCAGTAATTTCCTTATGAGGAAAGACATAGTATATAGGGTATATTTTTTTTATTTAGATTTTGATTATGATACTGATCCTGGTAAACCACACTTGGCTCTCCCCCTATTATGTAGGACCTGAAACCATTGCTAGCAAAATGTGGGTGTAAAAGCCATTTTAAGGATAAAAGTTGTGAAACTCATTTCTGTATTTTAATTCCACTGTAGATTTATAGTATATTCTAATATTAGCACTTATGTAAATAGTGAATTAATCCTTCGATAGCTGGAATTGAGACATAGATAAATAACTTTGTGTCTGATCTCCATGGCTAAGCATTGATCATAGTTATGATAAATTTATAGTCCTTCATATAAAAATGTTTACTATCTATAATTTAATTGGATACTATATAAATTATATAGAAGGATTATGATAGAAAGTTTTAGTATATTATGCAAAGGTTGAATGGAAAAGATTTTTGTTTTGTTTACTGGAAGTGAGTTTGGTAGATTAAATGTAGTGTAAATTAAAAAGATTTTCACATACCGATCGCTATCCCAGTTTACAATGTACCTCAAGGGTGGTGGGACAGCCATGTCTCCTTGTATTTGTGGGTCTGCTATAAAAAGTATCTTGGTGCATGAAGGATCATGTTCACTGCACTCAAGGTTTGGCCAGTATTGGGGTTGAACGAGGTATATAAACCATTCACAATAAATAGCTGCTCCTAGAAATGCTGCTATGAAGTATTTCACCGTTGTACTGCAGTAAAAATGAGGTAAAATATATGATAATAAATAAATTCCACTCGATAAATTGGTATCGATCATAGTAAATTATATAAATACATACCTCCTTCTTATAAGCATTCTGTAAA
This sequence comes from Catocala fraxini, assembly GCA_930367265.1. Lineage (NCBI taxonomy): Eukaryota > Metazoa > Arthropoda > Insecta > Lepidoptera > Erebidae > Catocala > Catocala fraxini. The sequence goes on from OV884029.1 coordinate 21,903,323, forward strand.
ATGTAACTTTATAAGTTTATAAATAAGTTACAATCCATATTTTGCTATTACAAAATTAAAACTAATCGGCAACAAATAATTAGCTATCTCAAAACAACATGATTTCGCTTCAATTCACTTTTGGTAAACATCACCACTTACATACTTGTTTATGGGCTTTAATAATTCGACAAGTACTGTTGCTATTGAAAGTAATAGTAGTAATAAATATAATGAAGATTATAATATAAATTTTCAAATAATATGTATTTCTATTACCACATTTAAAATTATTGTTTCTTTACACTATTATAGAATCCTAATAAGCATAAACGGAACGTCCATGGAAATTAATGTTGACATTTATTTAGATGCATTCTGAAATAACACAAAACTGAAGAATACTTACATTCAAATGATTCTAAAAGCCCTTTTATTTCTAATATATATTGATAGAAATAGGTTTCTTATCTCAAATATTTATTAAATAAAGATATTTGCTAAGTTATGCATTAAGTATGAAGAATAAAATAAAATAATTCTAAGAACCCGACAGCCATATAATGAAAAATAAAATGTGAACGCTTCTCAATTGCGGCGATTTGACAGGTCAGCTTCGATGCCACTTTTTAGCTTTCTGAGTAGCGTATTTTCATATTATTTTGTGTTATCCGTTCATTTACGAGTAATAAATAAAATGTATGTAGTTGTAATGATAGAGTGATTTGTTTATTAGACTATTTGTCAGTGCACTTACAGTGTTACATAAACAGTAGAGGGCTAATCGTTTCGGCAATCCCGATGCATATAACTACATAGTACGTCAGTGAACGAATGGTGGCATTAAGATAATGGATGTGGATGCTCCCAACTTATTAAAAAGGTGCAGCAGTGCACCGTTAATCAATGAGGCAGTTTCTACGGCCGCCACATCTCCCACGACGAACGTAGCGCCCAGGTAAAGATATATGTAACGAACACGCCTCCTACGGCTGTGATATGGTTGTTGCTACGCTGCCTACCTATTTTTGACAGCTGCTGAGGTCGCCAGTGGGTGCTGTGCCCGTATTTAGCGATGTTTGTGCATTATTCACACCGTATTTTATAATATTATCATTACTGGTTGATTGTATATTGTTTTGGTAAAAGTGTAGAAGCTTGGCGTTTTTTTTCAGTGTTGAGTTGCGGTGTGTTGACAATATGTGAGTACTGCACTTAGTGCTGAGCTATCAAACTGTTCATGTACAATAGTTTTTGTGTGCTGAATATTTTTGTAACTTAGTTATGTTTAATTACCACATCTATTAGGGTGTTATCAAATTGAGTTAATTAATTTCATGTTGTGATAAGTGTTTGGACATTGGTTCATTGATTTGTGTGTTGTTTAGTTGTTGCTTGATAGTTATTTACTCAGAATAGATAACTATATAGGTAATTATTGCAAAAAGTATATGCAATGACCAAACTTATTTTCTAAGAAGTTGTTAATAAACTATTGTTGTTTTAAATACTTAGATGTCTTCAAATGTAAAAGATAATACATTATACATTAATTACAACTCCTTAGGAACACAAACTGCCATTTTCAAGTATTAGACAATGCACACTTATAAAATATTTAATTCCTATTTCATTTATTTGTTTATCTGCTGCTATTCATCTAAAAGACTGTGATAAGTGTATACTAAATATTTGTCATGCAATTTAGACTATCCATCTTTGCATTAAGTGATTAAATGTTAATAACTTGAGGTGTATATATGTATCACTATCTAAATGTATTCACTTCTGATAAACACAGAATTTTCTGATAAATTGATATGTATTATATATTAGGTTGACAATGCAGTTGTTTAGACTTTTTGATAATTATGCTACTATGGTCACAATTCTTGTATTGCATTTCTGTAGTTAAGGTCTTCAGACATCCTTATGGAGTTTCTTGGTCAGCCATCGGCTAAAAGATCCTTGCTCCAAGGCCCAGTGTGACAGTTTCTTGTTGAAAGTGCTCATAAATTAGAGTTATACCTTACCATCAGGAAGTGTTATGCTTGCATTCTTAGTTGTAAAACAAACTACCAGGTAAAATAAATTAAGACTGTACCATAATTAATTCTTTATTTATTTACTTTCTACTGATCTGTTTCATGAAGGATAGGTAGGGACTGGACATCTGCTTGCTACAATCCTAGCATATCTGCCCTGCTTCATGCATTTGCATTATTCTTTATGCAAGCTTGTAGTTTTAGTCTATCTGGACTTTTGCTAGGATCATCATTTGTATAGTTTAATTTTCTATATCTGATGTAATTTTTATAGCCCTCAAATATCAGTTTTCTCAAGCTAATTGGTAGGTATTATTTATTATGATGAATATTATAATAAAATATAATTTTCTAAAACCTTAGTTCATAGATAGCCATAGTTTAGCCAGTATCTAATTAAATTAAATGTTCTTTCAATGCATGTTTGCATGGTTACTTAGCTACTATTAACATGTGAAGTGTGGGATAATGCCAGGACAACTATTTGTATTTTTTTGCATAGGATGTTACAACATTTAAAAGGTACTCACAATATAAAGATTATTTCAAGTGTGGAATTTTACTGAAAATAACACAATTATTTTAAATTGTCAATTTTCAAATCAGTATTAAATTGACCATTCAGATTCTTTAGAACATCTATCAATCTTATTTAGAATTGTTAGTCTTGTTTGTGTCTGTAGGTTGTAAAGCCTTGCCGAGTTCTGCATGAAAACATAAAACAAAATTCTTTGCATGATTAAAGGTTTTTCTTGATATATAATATAATAAAATGTCTGTATCATTCCGCATAATAAGAGTCACATGTATTGCATTCCAAGACAGTTAAAAGTGCACTTCATGGCAGTTAATTGCATTGCTGGCCTATCACCTATGGAAGTATACAATTAAATAACTGTAAACTACACATACATAAATATTTATAATGACTGAAAGAATTATTAGCTATCAACCTCATTCAGTGCTTCTAGTACCTAGCTACCCCTTTATAGCTTAACAAATAAATTATTGCAGATATCAAAATCTTTGGAACTAACTGTGCCAATGCATAGCATACAAATCAATTGTGGCTTTTTGCAGTATGCCATATGTTTGAGTTGTTTTTTATACTGGCAAGCTAAAAACAGGAATAATAAAGTCCAGTTACAGAATAAATGCATGAAAAGCTACACATTTTAATTGTAATCTTAAGCCTAGGTAGTCACCTAATATTATACAAAAACCATCTTATTATACATGAATATATATAATAGATATTTTTTACTTTTGTTCAGCTTCATTGTAATATCTACATAACATGTATTTTTAATTCTGCACTCATACTATGAGTGTTCATAGGTGTGTAATGATGTTTTTGCATCCATTTTATGACAGCATCACATGTAACTAGTCATGACATTAAGCTAATCAAAAATCATTCAATCAACTTTGCATCAAATTATGGCATAGAGCATAATCGCGATTATAACTTTTCCTAGACAAGAGAATTCATTCATGTGTAAGTGTTGTCAATACATTTGAATATGATTTGACTACAAAAGTTTTTAAGTACATGAGATGGACTGAACACAGTAAATCAAATCGACCAAATATTTATTAGTACATTGTAGTCGAAATCGGTGTCACCATCTATATGTATGTAATTTGTGGCTATGGTAACCAGGAATACTATTGCATCTTGTTTGCCTGTGGACTGTGATGTATAGATTCGCGATTCTATGTGTTTTATATAAGTCCGCTTTCAGGAACTGATATCCATTTTTTCGTCAATATGCAGCGTGTATCTTAAAAGTGTGGTCATACTTAAGGATCGTATTGTGGATGTGATAAATAGTCATAACTACCAAAAATATTAAGATGCATTCTTAAATACATACATATATTAAGATTAAATACATCGCAGCTTATATATACTATGGATTTTGAAACTAATCGCCATCAACCAACCTGTCGCAGTCGACTGCGCCTATCCCGGTCTTATATCTTCTTCAAGAGATCGCCCTCACCAAGATGGCGTGGACTTTTTCAAATCGCAATCTCCACTCTAGGTCCCGGTTTTTCGCTCTGGTTCGATTATTCTGCAAGCTAGATAGCTTGCAGAATAATCGACTTTATCCTATAAAGAAGATTCTTTATAGGATAAAGTCAAGTTGCAGTTTGTACTTAATACTGCCCTACTCTGGCAACGACTTTATTTCCTAGCTAGCTATAAAGCTATAGTCCACAACTTGCTACGCCACTTATAGTTTGTGGATTAGCGCTAGCTTATCCACAAAAGCCGCTGTCCATGTCTTAACACCTTTATGCCCACACATCGGTATCGTTTTTAAAAGTACTTTGAATTACTTATTATATAAAGAAATACGTTCATGTTCACAACTGAAGTTCGGGGTGATGTTAGATTGCAATGTTAATGATATGCTCATGCATACGCCCAGGTGGAGTCCAATTCTAATAGTGTTATAGGTATATAATACAACACAGGCTATCGCATCGCCAGGCCGCGTCAGATCGATGCACATCAATAATGCACCCTACATTGAAACCATAATGTCATTCGCCAAACAATAATTTCCGCTTAACATTACTATGATAATTCTGAGATCGTGATCAATAGGTAGGACGGACAGACATTCTCGCAGTTGCGATGAAATAGTATATTATAAACATTGACTAATTGTTGTTGGAAAACGCAACTGTCCGCATACATATTATTGTTGCCTCACGACGGTCTCATAATGTTATGGTATTAGTTATAAATGTGTTTTATAAGCAACTGCGTGGACAATGTTTTTGCTTCTATTTGCTAGAACAACATTGAATAGGTACGTCCACATGATTATTTTATGACTATGTCAGCGAAATTAGGTATCTACTTATTTGAGTTTCGTTTTTATGTCAAATATAACAAGCTGTATCATACTCTTTTTATTGTTAAATTGTTACGTCTATATGTCACATATTCTAAGCATTTATTAGTGCGTCATTTTACAAACGTGAGAATGTAAATCTATCTGAGTGTGCGTAATAAAATATATATAAAACTATTCAGATAATATTAGGTATACTTGGTAAATCAAAAGTTTAAACAAGGTATTAATCGTTTACCACGACGCCTAACTTGTTGAAAACTATACATGCTTAAAAACGCTATTTCATTGGCGATTTAGTTCCATAAACAACTAAAATAAATCTCTCCATATGGATAATTTTAATTAAGACAAAATCTGATGTAAAAGTACAACATGAAATGGTAAACCGTGGGTGTATAAGAATGTATTACCATACACTCACCCGCCGACAATTTGTGGACGAAATTCAATCGATCAATGCGACGGTACAGCTATCCCGTCCAGTTCTTTGAAATTCGCTGTTTGGTAACGACAATAAAATCTCTGTGTGATAAACAGTACGTATATTTTATTGAGCTTAGTCCTCTAGTTCTGTTTTGAAATAGTTTCTCTTTCTCTGTCGCAATTGCATTTTTGGATTTTTATCGAGTTAATATCCACCGAGATCCCGTCAATGCTTATTTCATTGTATCTGGAACCCGCACTCTGAGCATTGGCCAAAAGATGCAGACATGACGTTGATATCATCAAGTATCTATTCCTGCGGATATTAGATCTGTGAGGTCCTGTACAGAGTCACAACCTTCTTACGGATTGTTAATTATATCGTCCTGTAAGGCTCATCATTCAATTTTTCATTGCTAATGCTCTTCCTCTGTTGGCCCGTTAGTAGTAAGTGTACACTTATTACAAAATGTATTTATTAAAGGGTATACGGGTGTAATGGTATGTAATGTTTATTACTTTACCGTTTCATAACCACCATAATAACTGCATAGCATTAGTGGTTAATAAGTTGCTAATATATTAAACGCAACAGCTATTGTTTTTTTATATATACCTAACAGTACATAATCGCATTATTATCTACCATTATTTTAATAAGGAAATGTTTGTTGCATATTTTCTTTGCCTGTTTGTTGTTACCTACTTTTTAAACTATGCCGGGTTGCTTGCATATTTGTCATAATTTGGTCTTTCCAAATATTATTACCTACGTCATTTTGCAGTGTAAGTCCCATTAGACGTTCGTGGAAAATCCACCATATACTATAAATGAACTTACAATGCTGCAGTTTTTACATTTTGTTCCAAATACATTCACAAACAGATCACTTGCAAATAGAGCATCGTTTTATATTGCTTCTCAGTATACTTAAGCTGCCAAATATATTTAAACTGGGCTTATGACTGTTAAAAATTGCAAACGATCTCAAAGCAAAATAAGGCCAGGGAAATGCTTATTGAAACTATCCAAGTAACGTCAGTTTTCCTCATAATTTGAGCCAGTTTCGTGGTAAGCGGTATCAAGCCAGGCGACCAATGTTCATCCTACTTAAATTTAAATGATCTGACTCGTAATTTGATTACAGGATCTTCTCTTGTCATGTCGTCACGTCTGTTATTAATACACTATAGTTTTTCTTGAATGCCTAGGTCATCTTTCTAGCTGTTCGAGGGCTCTAACTGCGTATTGACTGTTTGAGATTGATGAAATAACGTCTTATTTGAAGCACTGCTTATGTAGATACCTTATTCGCATATACATACTTATTTACTTTTAGGATTTCGTTATTTTCATTCTTTGTTTGCTGAAGTAGAATTCTTGACCTTTGCAAAGTAAATCTTTGAATTCGCTGGTCCATATTAAGTAACCATTAAAAAGGCATGGTCTGCTATTATTGTTGCCTAAGCATCGTGCGTGTCTTCATGATCTGACAAAGTTTTGCAGACATCAATTTCTATTCCGTCGTTATTTATTGAAGAGACTATTGTGATAAAAAAAAAGGACGTTCTTAATTTAAGAGACAGCTGCGCTGCGACGACGGTCAATTGATTTTGAACTTTTTATTCATACAGCACTTGAGTCGCATGAGTGCAACGGTACTCGTTTCGAATCGAAACACTTATGAATTGATGAAGGTTACGGAATATGCGTATTAGCAGGATCACTCGTTATAAAGGTCAAGCAAAGAATATTGAAGTAAATTACCATCTAATAAGTTCTTCAGATCATTTTCGAGGTTGTGTGAAGTTTTTTGCCAGCTTATAAACATTACCTGTCTTATTTTGAGAGAAAACGTGTACGATGAAGTTTATGATTATAGTTGTACTGATTTATTTGATTGATTGCTTACGTATAAACAATATCCACTATTAATCAATAATAATTAACAAACAAATGCTTGGACCATTGTTTGCTTTTAAAACGCTTCGATGTTGATTGGATAAATATTCGTGAGATAGGATCAAACTCATTCAACCTTTTTCTTTTCCAATACTTGATAATAAATATTAACAATGATTGAATATTCGTCAGAAATATTTCATTACTTGTCTAGTATTTGATTGCATTTTGTTCTACAATTCTAATTCTCTTAAATGTTATAAATATGATGTTAAAGACATGCAAGCAGCAACGATCTTTAAGCTTTGCATAAACATTGAAACAAAGGTGACCAATTCTCATACTTTGAAACAAAATTTTGTAAATAATATTTTACTGTCCCGTGCTATCGAGAGTTTAACACTTGCTTGTGCTTTACTGGTATTTGGCGCGCTCATATAAAACCTTCAATAATATATTGTTCCATTTTTACGATGGCAGACTAGTCGGCGACCGACTTAATAGTATGCGACTAATGGTTTTGGCAATGCCAAAAATAGGTACAACTAAGCTGCAGCCTACTTTGCATTTCTCTCTCGAGGTTACAGAAATTCACTCCTACATTGTTCAGTAAGCGTTAGCGTTGATGTGAGAACTACGCGCGCTCATAAGACGTAACAATGCTACATTCCTTTTGTATGCCAGTAAATTGAGAGATAATAAAGGACTTTCTGAAGGAGAGAAGGTCTGCATCATGCTTAGATAATAAAGGACTTTCTGAAAGAGAGAAGGTCTGCATCATGCTTGGTTTATTTATTGGTTTACACACAGCAGTTAATGTCCAATTATCGAAATATTGATAAACTAATTAGTATTGTATGGCAAAGAAACGTCGTCATATATCGGAAAATTCTTTTATAACGAGGGTATTTTACATCGGCTTGGTCTAGTCTAAGCCGAAGTTATTTAGAATAAACTTGATGGACTAACTCTCTCGCTTGTTTTGCAGCCAATGATTCTTATTAGAATCAGAAACGTGCAAGTAATATATCTATTTCTATTTTCTATTCTATAGTCTACCCAGCCTCGATTTAGGCAAAGATCTTTTGAATCAGGAGGATAATGCTTTATTCACCTGATTTTGTTACCGAAATAACGTGTGGTGACCACTATTGTTCTGTGTTTTGCCATGGATATTCTTTTGATTAACTTTGTGTAAAATAATATAACGCAATTGTTACAGGAACACGTCGATCTTGAGCATGTTCTCGAACAACAACCTGACGCGCACGCGCCGACACAGCGGCACGTTCGGTCCCATCACATCGCCAGTTACCTTAGCCGTTAGTATTTGTTTACCTATATTAAGATTTTATACGGTCTTTATTTGTAACATTGTTGTCAACAACAACAAACAACAACGACTGTATTGTATGAAGCAGATAATTGACAGTCTGCTTTAGTTCTACCATTGAAACCATGTTCATAAACAAATGATATATTACAAACTGTGAATCGTCTATGGCACATACTAAACTTGAACGCAAATTGATCTAAATTTGCCTTTAGACTAATTAAGAAAGTGCTTTCTATGTACCGACATATCGGAATGAGGGTCATGGCCAATTGGTATTTTAAAACTTGCACACTATCATTATGTATTTGAAAAGGAACAGGCTTCTATAATACACAATCATCTAGATTGACTATGTGCTTTACATAATCACGCAGTAAGAACTTTATTTTTACCTGCATAGATTCAGATTTAACCGCAAAACTAACGGACAAACATTTTTAAGGACATCTGCAGTGCTCTTCCCTTAAAACTCTGACAAGTGCTCTTTACTGGTATTAGACAGACTTGTTCTAAACATAACAGCCCACAAAAATACAGGTGGTTTGCTGCGATTATCGCCGCAAAAATATATTGTAGTTTTAATTTGGTTGTACAACGTACGGAATAAATTTCGTGGCCGCAACACATACGACTAATTCCTCTGGTGTTACAAGAGTCTGTACAATCGGAAAGGCCGTATGTTTTTTGGCACTGATTGTATATATAGGTACTATATAAGATAAATGTACTATAGAACGGATTTTCTGTGCGCAATACATTGCTAGGATTCTTTTCTAGAAAACGCCTAGGCCTTAAACAGCTATGGCCTACACACAATAACAACAACCCTAGAACATTGCTGATCCTGAACACCCCTAAGTTCTAGGGTTACCCTAGGATTGGCAAGCCCACCTTTGTATGTTTCTCGACAATCCCAGGGTGTCTTGGCATTCCCCGTATATACAGGTTGTCCAGTAATTAATGGATAACCTTGAAATGTCTCATAGTAGAAATGACGGCAGTTTAGAAAAAAAATAGAAAATATTTTCAAATGTGCAATAGCTAGTCATACTATTGACTGTCTATCTATAAGCGTAATTAGTGTTTAATAATAAAACAACAAAAAACCGATGGAATTCATTAATTTATGCTCGTAGTGTAAAAGAAAGTTAAATATGGTAATTTAAAAAAAAAAAGCATTTCTCAGGTAGTAGTTAGGATAGATTTTTTTCATATTTTTTCTGAACGCCCATCAGTTCTTACTATAAGACATTTCAAGGTTATCCATTAATTACTGGACAGCCTGTATAATGGCGTTATACTGTAACTGTTGTGAAGTGTGAAAGCGATTATGAAGGTTCTCATAAATGCTGATGTTGTGCAGAACTCGTGGGCGCGGATGGCACCGCGCGTGACGCAGCTGCGCGCCGAGGAGTGCGCCGACGTGAGCAACACGCGCGAGGTGGCGCACGAGCGGGAGGTGCACACCGCCATGCAGATGGGGCAGTCCTACGAGGACCTGACTCTCGTCGCCAACTCGCCTACCAGGATACCCAGGTATCATTCCCACATTTTATATCTGTGACTGCTTTTAAGCAGTCTTACCGTTTCATTGATAGATCCGAGTGCCTAGTGCGAGTATGTTTTACGTTAACCTCATAGTCAGTTACACTCACTGATCGGTAAACGATTAGCGAGGTTAAGCAACGTTGGCTGCGGTCAGTCTATAGATGGGTGACCGCTTAGTGGTATTTCATCTGAGCGTCTGCGTGCTTCGGAGGGCACGTAAAACGTTGGTCCCGGTTGTTGCCAAATTGATAGCAGTTGTTAAGCCATGTCAGAGGCCTATGAGCGGCTTGAACAACTCTTGACAACAGGTTGACCACTAACCACACGAAAAGACAAAAGGAGAAGTTAACGCGATCGACACGTTAATGACATTCGGCGCTCCGATTGGCCCGATCCAGGCTCTTAACCAATCAGGAAGCCAAACTCGGTAAACGTTCGTTTGGTTAACGTAAAAATAACCCGCACTAGGCACCCAGGTATTGGTACCCAAAACGTAAGTTTGCATTGTTGATAGTGAAAAATGAAAATGAAAATGAAAAATTGTTTATTTACAGCGTTTAACAAATTAGAAAAACTTATTAATCTAAAACACCTTATAAATAAAAATTAAGTAATTTGCCAAACGCTGGCAAAATTAAACAAAACTACTTCTGTGGTTTTCACACTAGGCAAGCCTATATCGTGAAGACCCAAAACAATAACATAATACAAAAATTAATCACCAAAATTTAAAAATACAAAAATTTATAAGAAATTAAAATCAAATGTTTCAAGTATTCTAATAATATACAAACAATATGAGACATACAATAATTATGAATATTATATAAATAAATATATAAGGTAATATGTATAGATAGTGGTCTCGGTCTTGTGGTATGCAGATTCTTTTAGGGTCAAGTATATAATTATTAAGGTATAATGTTATTGGGAGGCTCTGAAAGGAAAATCCCAATAGTAGTACAGTATAAATGTATCCAGTAGACAGCTGTAGGATCATTGGTGAATTATTAATGTTATGTGTACGTGCCAGTTCTTTCGGAAATATAAGCATGTATATTATAGTTCATGTTTATTATGTAATTTTTTTAAATACGCCTTTTTGTTTTACTCTCATATCGCAAGTAACAATCAGACTTGGTGGAACTATCTCTTACCTCATACAAATTTTGATTTCGTGCGCCGATCGGAGCCGCGAGACTAGTGTGACTAGACTATTGTGGCATTGTTAGTGCTAAGGTGGCAACTTTAAACGATACACAATCAGACTGCGGTATAAGTGATTCTATATACCTACTCATGTTTTTATAAACTCTGATCAGACTGCGGTATTATCGAGACTATTAACTCATGTTCTTTCTAAGTCGTAGGTGAAATTCATGAAACTGTAACAATATTGATACGACGCATAGCGTAACGCTAGCGCAACAAACACATGCTCGAATTTATTCTATTGGTTTTATATAAGCAGTTTATAAATCATATAAAGTATTGTTGTCAACTAGAATTAGATTATCGATAAAGGACGGCGCCTACTCCCAGCAAATTCTTTGCATGTTTTCAGACGTCACTGTCAGATATGACGGCACTCTGTCGACAAACATAAATAAGTTTCTAGACGACTAACTGTTACATCAATTTAAGTTATAATATTTCGTCACTATTGATAGTATATCTATACTAATATTACAATCTAAAGAGATTGTTTGTTGTTTGCAATTTACTTACAGCCTTTGAGGAAAATTATAAGCTATCTTACATTACGCTACGGCCGCAAGCAGTTGGTAAAACCGCGGGGCACAGCTTGTCTAATAAACAAGTGACAAGTTGACAAGTGCTTCGTTTAAGTAAACTGTATTAAATTTGTCTCTTAACATAAGTTTGTGCCTGCTTGGGTTTGTTTAAAAACTTTTGGGCTGGATTCCGGGGTCGGGCTAGTGTAACTGAGTTTTCGTTTGGGAAATACCCAGTAGATAAGATAAGATATAGGTAGCAGCACGGGGTCTGAGTCATGTGCTCGGTAGATAGTAGGCTTATGAAATGAAAAGATTTTTATTTTTGCACCATCATGACATGCATCATCAATTATTATTATTAAAATGTAGGTACAACAAAAAGTAATTAAGTAAATTAAAATATAAAATATCTTTAAAAACAATTAAAATTTTGTTTATGTGCAGATGCACGTCCCTCCTAACGCCACAAAAATAACGGTGATGCGCTCAGCTTGCATTGCTGCAAGCACTACACAGCGCTAATGTTCAGCGATTATAACGTAAAATTTAAAAACAGACCTAGCGAATCTTGTGTTATACATCAGCCCACCCCTTACGGATATACAGGCATTAAAATATATAAAGAAAATAAATTATATCTAGCCTAACAATTATTGAGACGGGCAAACAATCTTATGGAATCTATTCAACTACTATTAATACTTACTAACTCTAATTTCAACATTTTATCTACTGTGCTATTCATGCATTACCGCAACATAATGACGGTTAATCTTCGAAAAGTAAGACAAAGATATTAACATAATATAACTTATCTATCCTTATATTTTAATTTATATTAATAGTAAAAGAATTGTAAACAAAAAAAAAATATCAGTTTTGTAACGACTTTATTTGCTATGTCAAATATGTCTAATATTATTATTTTAATTCATTATTTTATATCATTGTAAATTGTTAATAATTATTCATAAATTAGTATTGAAAAAAATATATAACTTTTGGTATGGAAGAGCGGAGCCTCCTAACACAGGCATTAAATGCTTAAAAGGAGACTCCACAAACTAACTTAGGGATATTTATTGTTAAAACGATATAAATAATTTGAATTATATATTGAGATTGGACGTAATACGGAACACGTAAGACGAGCCTGTAGCCGTGTACTGCACACGTTAGATTTTCAGAATGTTCTAGTTACCCATTTTCCTTCTCGTTTTCGTTGCTCTTGTCTTCACGTCTATTTGAAATACTGTGCGGGTGTAAACTATATATGTAGATAGATATATGTAGATGTAAATATGGCAGTATTCAAATACTGCCATATCAAAATTTGGCAGTATTTGAATACTGCCATATTTGAAAATAAAAATGTAGTTGCCATTGCCTACATTTTGTACGCTATGAACCAGACGATACAAAAATCTATTGTTCAGGATTACCTAGACGTTGTTAATTTAAAAATTATATGTTAAAATTATTCTAAAGAGAACATACTATTGAAATTAAACTGCTATATACGGATTTTATCGCGTTGTTTATTTGACACTTTATTACAAAATTTTGAAAATTGTTTCACTACTACTACTATTAAACTTTACTAATTTTTAAGCTAATTAAATTATTATTAAACTATTTAGATTTAATTTATTTTTACTTTTACACTTTCCCCGACGTTTCGGTTGCTTTTCAGCAGCCATGGTCACGGGGAGACTAAGATGGCAGTTGTCTCAATGTTCCAGTGTAGTTATTTCAAAGTACCCGAACATAATTTAATCATTGGTGTTTCTATTTACGCAGAATGAGCTCAAAGTATCATGAAGTCTAGCTGTGGTTTGCTTCTTCTTGGGTTTGACTATTTTTATTACTGGATCCCAAGCTGGTGGTACATTCCAACCATCTTCTCTATTAAAATTAGGATGTTTTTTGATTTCAATAGCCTCGCGAAGCATCCTTGGTAGGAATCGGTGTTCTTTAGCGAGAATCTGTGGTTTGTCAAATCTCAGGTAGTGGTTGGTCCCCTGTTGCACATGTTCACACACAGCAGACTTCAACGAGCGTTGGTGTTTTACATCAGCTATGTGTTCTTTTATGCGGGTGCCTATGTTTCTCTTGGTTTGACCAATGTATGAGAGTCCGCAGTCACAATCTATTTTATAGACCCCTGCATCTTGTAAAGGTAGTTGGCACTTGACGGATGGTAAAAATTGACTTATCTTCGTTGGCGGCTTGAAGTATGTGTTGATTGAAGCTCGCTTCAAGATGTAGCCAATCTTGTCAGTGACACCCCTTACATAAGGCAGTATAGCAGGCTGGCGCTCGACTGTGGCTGGCTTTTCTCGGGATCTGTGACAGCGGCGCGGCTGTTGGAGCTTGTTGTCTTGCAGTACTTGCTTGACATGTTGAAGCTCGGCGTCCAGGTGTTTCTTGTCACAGATCCCATGGGCTCTCTGAAACAAAGACATTCCCACGGTAGCTAACTGTTTAGGATGGTGGTGAGATTCACCGTTTAAGTACCTATTTGTATGGGTCCTTTTCCTATATACAGTGTGGCTCAAAGTATGATCAGGATTCCTGATGACAAGTACATCTAAGAAAGCTAATGAATTATTTGCCTCTAATTCCATAGTAAATTGGATGTTATTATTAATGGAATTAAGATGTTCTAGGAATACACTTGCACTATCTGTTGGTAATATTGTAAAAGTATCATCTACAAACCTCTTATAAATCCTGGGTGTGATGGGGGCAGTATGTAAAGCTCGAGCCTCGAAGTCCTCCATATATATGTCAGCAACGACAGGCGATACTGGGGAGCCCATTGCGACACCATCGACTTGTATGTAGAATTTATTGTCCCACAACAGATAGCCAGTTGTTAAGCAATGCTTAAGTAGTTCAGCATATTCCTCAGGCATATTGTACTGTATTAGCTTCCTTTTAGTTATTTCAATACAGTCATGTGCAGGTAAGCATGTAAATAATGACTGTACATCAAAACTAACCATTGTTTCATTGTTAGTGAGACGTAGGTGTTTAATTTCACTCACAAAATGGTATGAATCCTTTACATGTGCTCTCGAGTTGCCTCTGACTGGTGAGAGTATCTTCGCTACGTGCTGAGCCAGTCTGTAAGTTGGTGTGTCGATCTGACTCACAATAGGACGTAGGGGAGCGTTTTCCTTGTGTATTTTTGGTAACCCATACAGCTTTGGAGGTTTTACGCAAGCTGGTATTAATTGTTTAACGTCTAGATCTAGTTTTTCGGAGTATTTATGAATGATGTCTTTGGTTTTATTCAATATTTTGTTTGTAGGGTCTGTTTTAACCTGTTTATATGTTGTTTCATCCGAAAGTAAATTTTCAATTTTATGTTTATAATCTGACGTATCCATTATGACCGTAGCGTTTCCTTTATCTGCACGGAGTACTGTAATAAACCAAACCACAGCTAGACTTCATGATACTTTGAGCTCATTCTGCGTAAATAGAAACACCAATGATTAAATTATGTTCGGGTACTTTGAAATAACTACACTGGAACATTGAGACAACTGCCATCTTAGTCTCCCCGTGACCATGGCTGCTGAAAAGCAACCGAAACGTCGGGGAAAGTGTAAAAGTAAAAATAAATTAAATCTAAATAGTTTAATAATAATTTAATTAGCTTAAAAATTAGTAAAGTTTAATAGTAGTAGTAGTGAAACAATTTTCAAAATTTTGTAATAAAGTGTCAAATAAACAACGCGATAAAATCCGTATATAGCAGTTTAATTTCAATGAATAATATTCGCGTAAATAGAAGACAATATTATGAGAACATACTATTTTGCAGGTTTTCACCCACGGTCGTGTCACAGTCACCAACGCGGAAGTACACGACGCGTCGCAGCCTCTCCCCGATCCAGATCCGAGCGTCGAGCTTCAGCCCCGTCGGCCGACCCAACATGCTGTCCGGTAAGCGGCGGTGCGACGAGGGCGACTCTCCCATCACCAAGCGTATGTGCACCTCCGACAGGCTCACGCCGTCCACGCCGGGCACGCCAGACTCGGACTCCTTAGAATGCACGTTCAGGCCCGTGTCGCCGCGCGCGCAGCCAATGAACGAGTGCTCACACGAATCCACTGATGTTCAGGAGAACCACAAATCTTCTAATCCTAGCTAATAGTGTGTGTAAATAATTTGGGTTGAACGTTTTGCGTAAAGTTGAAGGCGACCCTAATGTCAAGTTTATGATGTTACTGTGAACATGTTTTGCAGCTATTTAGTTATGCAGTTTCTTAAACTGGCGAGTTGTTAAAGGGTCGCGAATACGTGTGTCGAGCGTCGCGAATATGTGGCAAGTATAGGCAACCTTCGTTATAAAGGAGGCATGCTATTAAGGAGAAAGCGAAAGGGAAACGTGCAATATTATTTTCTTCTAACATAACCAAAACTTTACAGACTCAAATGCCAACGGATTAGTCAATACGTACTACTTGTAGTAAAGATTAGTCTTTACAATAAATTGCTATTTAAAATCTTTACGCAGGAGTCTCTCAATATTTGTTAAACATCGTTAAGTACGGTAGTTTGTGTACTAGTTAGTGAGAGAGTGAAGGTCCCAAATAGTTCCCGTATGACATGTCCTATAAAAATGGTCAAAATGTGACATGAGTAATAGGCATCTATAGGTATAGAAAAATTCTTCGTCATCCATTGGATCTTTTTTCAAGGTATTGTATGTAACAATGTATTAAATAAAAATCAATTTTGTCGTTTAAAGCGCGTTTCAAATATGTTGCCTCCAAGTTTAATTCTCGAGTTCTCGAGAGTTGACAGTTACTCATTTCTGCTTGCTACGATCTTGACATTACGCCAAGCACGTAGTAATGCAAAAATCTTTCTTCGGATACTTCTTACAACACATTTTCAATAACGGTGTTGACACTCTTGCCATTATTTACAATTTAAAATAAGGTTTCTGTCTCCAAATCTGAAATTTGATTGACTGATTCATTTTGTCACTTGCTACATGCTGAGATTCGTTATTTACGTACACAGACAAATGAGACATATTATCATGCAGGATAATAGGCATAATGACAAAAAAATAAAGTTAAGTCCGGCTTTTAGATTAGCAAAAAATATTGAACACGAATTTTTTTTGTCACACAACGAAGATACAACTCGATTAAATTACGTGTTACGTCACTTCTAGGTACAAATTTTACAAAGGTGTGACGTCATAAGCCATTTCTCCCGAACTTTAATGCGTTATATCTTAGTAAATTTTTATTGTTTTGTTAAAACAAAAAACAGGTGTCCAATATTTTTTGCTAATTTAAAATATGGACTAATTAGAATCACTTATTTTTAACTCTGTCATGATGCCTATTGGATGCCGTATCGTCAGTTATGTGAAAATTATAGGTTTATCGTAATGATATTGCTCTCATGGCGAATTTGTTTTTTATAATATGGATACAATCGATTTCATTAGGCAGCCAAAACAACAAAACTGATAACTTATCATTAAATAAACTTAGCTGTCTAGT
The DNA here is from genome assembly GCA_930367265.1 of Catocala fraxini. Taxonomy (NCBI): domain Eukaryota; kingdom Metazoa; phylum Arthropoda; class Insecta; order Lepidoptera; family Erebidae; genus Catocala; species Catocala fraxini. The sequence goes on from OV884029.1 coordinate 21,920,704, forward strand.
CCGCTCGCGAGGTGTGCGTTCAAATATCCTTGGGAAGATCTCTTAAATGTTTAAGGATATTTAATTGTTTAAATAATTTATGTCTAATCACCCAGAACCACTTAAAGGTTCTTTCGAAAATGCCTTTGCCCAAAATCTGCAATCGTAACATTTTCTCATCCGATTACAATATCTCAATAAAATCAATTGAGTTCAGATTATTTCTACCAAGTTGTTTTAATTTTCTAGAAACTATGTTCATAGCGTTAATCTATACAAATGGATAAAAGCCAATGTCTGTCAGCCCAACAGTGCAAATCTTTGCCAGTCTATGTGTCTAGATAACAGATAAATCGCTTGTTATTTGCGTTCTTGTAGTCATGCCGCATCACTTCACAGTACCGATGTAATGAATATGAATTATTCACGAACGTATTCTTAGGAAAACATGTTTCTCAGCCTTCAAAACTTGAATAAATTAACTTTCTAGATCTCATTTCATTGTTTACGCAAAACATTTTCAACTCAACATTTATCAACTACGGGTTTTAATGGCTTTTTGATACTGAAGCACTTTAGCAAAAGTATAGTAAGCGATTATAAACCTAGTGTTACTATTTATAGGGTTTAAATTTCGTGTATTTGTTCCGATACAGTAGCCTACCATGTTGGTTCCTAAAGAACTTGAAATTATTATCGTAGTATAGGAATGAACTATAAGCGCGAGTGCCCTATTGTTAGCCAAAGCATCCAAAACTTTATTGTAAATATAACTAGATGCGTTCACGTGTATCGAGCGCGTAATGTATATAATTTATATCGATAAGATAGTGTAGTCATATCCGAAAGTGTGTAGGTATTATTGGAGATGCGATATGTTCGTATAGATTTTGTTTATAGTCATTGGTATTTAATGTATGTGTAGTTCGCGTTGCGGCAATGAGTGCGCACTGCGATGTACAGGGTTGACATCTGAGTGTTACGTCTTTGGTATAGAAGAGAATGCGAAGGAAAAGATAATTTCTGTGATTTGAACTTTATTGTCGTGATGCGAAGCGGCTTGCATGGATCCACTAAAATCTTTCGAGAATTGTTGCATTTAGATGAAGGATTCAATTCGTAGTCTGTGAAGAAAGTTCATTAAATCACTGAACCATTATGTGAATAACATTTCTTTTGCATTAATTATAAAAATAATATTAATTTTTAACAATAGTAATATACGTTTGGTTAGCTAAGAATGCTATGTTTATTTTCGTCCGAATATATCTTTTGTTTCTTATTAAACTATAATTTTGTTCATCGTTAAGCCAAGTTTGATGACTCCTATGACAATAGTAAGTATCGATTATTGTTCCATATGAAACTTGGTACCTCAACAGTATCACACAAAATAAACAACATTATATTGAATATTTTATGGATTCACGAAAATAACCAGGCAACCAATTGAGTATATTTGAGGTATGTTCAGATTTTACTGGAACCATGCTCGTCGCATAAGTAACGATTGAATTTATCCGCCGATTGTAATTTAAGTTGTAACCAAAAGTCACCATTACTTACAAATATTTAAAGGATTTTACCATTTGTCCAAAACTGTAATTGAAACCTAATGTTAAAGGCAAATTGTTAACTAACTACTTCCTATATTGCCTTATGAAGTTCTAATTTTTGATATCATATGAAATGTGATCTACATAATAATATTTAGCGAAACTAACTTAGATCTTTTGGAATTGTTATGAATCTTAAAGTAGGGTGAAATAATGGAAATAGTATTATCTGCATTGTGGGTGGATTATACCTACTTGTTATATTGGGTCCAAGAGCGATAAGAGATTTGGCTCCAATAGAGCTGTCGTAACCTTGCTTGGTCTCGCCAAGATTAACCTCATAGTCGGACTATAGAGCAGTCAGTGGAACCAACATATTATTTATAACCTTTACTATGGATACTACATTTTTCTTGACATATAAATACTGTATTTATGATCTTGCCACAATCCAGCTAGTAGTGTTGGACACATTATACACATTTAAATATTAATTTATCAGAGTCAGAACAACATATCTAAATGTAGGTAAGTATACTGCCACCTACAGTGCAGACATAAAAGCAAAGCCAGTAAGTAAATCCTTATATCAATAGTATTTATTACTGGTCGTAAGCAAAGGTAAATGTCCTTCTCGTGGAAATAAGTGTTCCCAAGAAATTTGGTATTAATCTCATTAAAAAATTCGAACGTGTATTTGTATGTGCCATTTTGGCAAGCAAAAGATCAAATTGTGATAAATATTTGAGGTATAAAATTTCATATTATTTTGTAAGACGGGTTTTCTAATTTAAAAGTGTTGACGGATAAAAAAATGAATTCTCTTGGATACCTCAAGGTTGCAGTGGTGAACTGTAAATGCATTTCGTTATGTAATATAATTTGTGCTGTGTATATAAGTTAGACAAACGTATGTATGCCCACGGTATCTTGTCCTGTGTGTACCTAATGACATATAAGTAGGTAATGATTCGTAATTTTTTGTATGTATTAGTCAGACGTCAGATTTGACTACTGGAAAAAACAATTGTTTTTCAAGTGTGATTAAATCACAACACGAATATTGTGGCAGTTTTATTTTTTAAGGATGCTGGAAACGAACTTTTCTTTCGCCGACCGCAAACAAGAATAAACGAAGTTAGTGAACGTTGTGGCTAGACATCCAGATTCCAGATCTATAATCTGGCCTTGTGCTTACAAAACGTCCATATCAGTATTCAGACTGCGTTCTGCTAATGAGATTTTTTGTCATAACCCTACCTAACCTAACCCAACCCGAGAAACAAGCCCGAGATTTCCTGTGTAGCAGAGTTGCATTCACTACGGCTACGGCACCAAGGTAATCATGTACGTTTTGTCCCAGAATTTGCATTTAAGGTATGCACCAATGCAATGTACTCGCCTCTAGAAGTATATGTACCTGCTTCTTTTTCAATGTAACTCTGTACTTTTGAAGAAATATGCTAAACAAGGGAGCCGTGCCAGCCAAACGTTTTCAGGACGGCCCCGTGTAACTTGAAAATATATAGCGAATTAAAAAGTTTCTTAAACTCGAGGAATGTGCTCTATTAACACGTTATATGTGCTGCAACAGATATTGTGAATTCGTAACAACATATGCTATATCGATGTGGGTAGAGAGCCGTGCTGGAAAAACTAATAAGAAAAAATCCAAAATACACAAAACAACCATAGCCAAAAACTATTAAAAAATTATTGGTGTTTGGCGAATATCATATTATGTAACGCAAAGGTTTCTCATAAAACTGACTAAATTTAAAAATTAAACCAATTTTAGTTAATTCGGCACGGCCCTCTATAGACGCCTATATCTTTTTAAATATGACGTTTGTTTACAAAATTCGACTTCCAGATTTACATATTGGAGTACATTCGTTCCAAATGAATTGTGATTCTGCTGTGTTAGCATTTTAAAAGATAAATTGGATCTAAAATATCATATTAGGTCGAGGAAAAAGTTTGAAAACTCAAGACATTATTTTTCAATGTTTATTTACATTTAATTACAATATACAGTGGTGGACATATAATTAGAAACAGTACATAAAACTTAGGTAAACACCGAATGAAAAAAATATATAGATTAAATCACTATTAACTATGCTAGAATATAGCCAATGAGTTGAAAACTCATAAAATATTTAAAAAAAGAAATCTGTTCTATCTTTAATTATTAAAAAAGTTTAAATATGAATGATAGTTAAATTTCTATTACTGGCCGCTTGGACAACTAATTAGAAACAGGATCCAAGGTTCGTTCCATTTTTAAATTAAAAAAAAAACCCTCTTTCTCCGCTTTTTCTGTAGTTTCGGTAGCAATTAAACGTCAATTTGGAATTACGTGAATAATAAGTTTTGTTAAAAATAGGTAAAAATAAGAGTTGTGACGAGTCAACTAGGTAATTAATTGTTAAATTACATTTAGACCGAAAGTGAACTTATAGAAGAATTGCTAATCATCTAGAATGTTCTGTGAAGAAAATTTTTAACGCTATTGCTCATTATAAAAGAAACGGAACCTCTAAAAGTGTTATTAGAAAGGCTCGTACAAGGAAAACGTCTCCCCGGGAAGATTTGCAAATAATACGTGTAGCTAAACAAAACCCGTTTAAAGGCTTCAACGAGATTAGAAATGAAGTTTTTCACCTGATGACCCAAGGAACATTTCCTCGAAACTGGTACGCCGCAGATTAGTGGAAGCTAAATTGTTCGGGAGGGTTTCTCAAAAGGTACCGCTTCTCACCAAGCAACACTGAGAAAAGCGATTATTATTTGCAAAGAAATATCTTAACTGGACCGTATGAGAATGGAAAATAAGTGTTATTCGCGGATGAAACAAAAATAAATATGGTGAATTCCGACGGCAAACGCTACGTTAAGCGGCCAATAAACCATGCTTTTGATTATAAATACACGAGGAGCATAGTCAAACACGGCGGTGGTAACATTAAAGTATGGGTATGTTTTTCTGGTTGCGGAGTTGGACCCGTCCGTAAGATTGAAGGTATAATGGATCAATTTCAATACAAAAACATCTTAGAAGAGACAATGATTCCCTACACCGACGACCATTTGCCTGTGACCTGGATCTTTTAGCACGATAACGACCCAAAACACACGACCTGCAGTGTTAAATCCTTTCTTAGTGAGCAACGTATTACCATGTTAGACTGGCCTGCAAATAGTCCCGATTTAAATCCCATTGAAAATTTGTGGTACGTCGTTAAAAAAAGTCTCCGTTAAACGTAATTCCAGTCAACATAAACTTTATGAAGCCTTTGTTGAAGCATGGAACTCGATCCCACTCGATAAATGTATGAAATTACTTGAATTAATGCTACGTTGTTGCAGAGCCGTCATTAATAATAAAGGCTATGCAACTAAATATTAATATTTAAGAAATTTAGTAAACCAAACATAATTTGACTTAAATAATTTGAAATTGATGACGTTAACACGTTAATAACTTTGATTTTTACCTAATTTCTTTATTATTTCTAATTACTTGTCCATGACGGATGGTACCTACTGCAAATGTCGTTTAGTTGTGTACGTAACTAAATACCTAAATGGTAGTTGTAAACTCGGATATTAATTTGTTTTTTAATAAATTATAAGTTGTTGAACGTATTTTATGCATTTTTTGTTTTATTTCCAAAAACAAAAGTTTTACGGCAATGTGCCTTGTATAATGTGAAATACATCGCAAGTGTTTCTAATTATATGTCCACCACTGTATATGTGCCATTTTCTTCAATGACTGTCTGCCATCTTGTAGGTAGTGACATGATCCCGTTGCTGTAGAAATTTTGGGACTTCTGATCAAATAAACGCGACAAGTAGTTTTGGCAGTCCTCTCTTGATGTTAACCTGATACTGTGTAAAGAATTCTGAAGAGACCGAAACAGTTGGAAATCTTAAGATGCAAATTCAGGGCTATATGACGGATGCATTAACACCTCCCAGCCAAACTCTCTTAATTTTTGCTGAGTGACTAAAGATGTGTGAGGTCTAGTGTTATCGTGATGAAAGACCACACCTTTTCTTTTGATTAATTCCGGCCGCTTTCTCTCAATTTCTTGCTTAAATCTCATCAGTTGTTGGCAGTAGAGATCTGAATCGATGGTTCTGCCCGGCGGTAAAAGCTCATAATGAACAATACCCTTCCAATCCCACCATACACACAGCATCACCTTATTGCGAGTTAGCCCAGGTTTTGCCACAGTCTGTGAAGCCTGACCGACCTTTGACCACGACAATTTTTTTCGCACTTTCTTATCGTACGTGATCCACTTTTCATCACCAGTTATGAATCTCTTCAAAAACGGTTCGGTTTCATTACGTCTCAATAAGGATGGCAAATGAGTACATGTTTCATTAGGTTTCTTTCAGTAAGCTGGTGTGGCACCCAAATATCGAGGTTTTTTGTATACCTAACCAGCTTTTTTCAAATGAGTCAAAACTGTTTCGTGGTCAATTCCCAGATCTTCAGCTATGTCGTAACAGTATCCTAATCTATGGTCGTACCTACTGATATCTTACTCCACTTTTTCAAAAATGGCGTTCATTTTATCCTTGACAGGGCGACGCACAGAACACTTATACTCACAGAGAAGAATGACAACTTCATACTTTATGAGGAAATTTTTCCTTAGCGTCTAGCGCTATCTATTTGCAGCCCGCACAAAACACGTAAATGTCATGTTTGTATTAGCGCGAGAAATTCAAAATTAGTGGTGTGTAGGTATATTTTTATTGCTTATGTTATTCTATAGAAATCTGGTTATTAATAAAATAGCGTTCACATATTCAAAGAAAACTTAATCGGAAAACACAGTTTTTACATAACTTTATTATAAAAATTTTATTTGTTAATATAGCAATACATACATATCTTACTATGAATATAGGTACATAAACAACAAAACAACAAAAACAATGTGAGAGTCACTTTCTCACAACTTGAGTCCTATATCTCACAAAATAACACTTGGTTTCACCAAAATACTACAACGGAGGAACAGGGTACTCGACTCAACGCTTTTAATGCAAGAGAAATCATAACTTGTTTATTTATCGAAAATAAACTAAAATTACAAGATAAACGGTACGCAAGCGGTGGAAGACATTTTTCTTGTAGTGTTGCCAGTAAATGACACGAAATTAATTGTAAATATTTATATATTGAATTTTTTTATACTGCGATTAAATTACTTTGCTCTATTGTTTAAGTATCATAAATTTAATTCATAATTATTTCCAAGATTTTTTACATTGTATTTGTAATAAAATGTAATAAATTAAAATAAAAAGACGTTTAAACTTAAGTGTATTTTTTCAGTGGTATCGTTACAGCAGGAATAATATCGCTATTCTTGTTTTCAACTATTGTTATCTCTGTCGAGTCTAACAACCCTCCAATCAACATTTTGTAGAACAGAGTTGACCGACCCTGGGCCGACCAGAGCGAGGTGCACCACCAACTTTGTGCTACTCTTACTGACACCGCATTAGCTCCGTAAACGTTACAAATTTGTTTCGCGGCTTACGTTGCACTTTTTCCTTTTAGTAATAAAATGTTAAAATGTATCGAATTTCTTCATTAGATTCACTCATTTTTACAGAAAGAAAAACAAATGAAAACCGGCGGGAAACAATATTTCACTAAATTGGTTCTTTTTTAAAATATAACCTTTTTAATGGTATCAAAACCAGCCAGATACAACTAGTACAGCCAAAAAGATTTTATTAAAAATGTATGCAGACTTTATGCGAAAAGCGAAAAGACTTTTCCCCGACCTATTATATATTATATTACAACATTTACAACTCATCAGTTGTAAATGTTGTAATATAATAAGTCGGGGAAAAGTGTCACGAATCATGGTCATGAATCATGGTCACCCGATGATTTTCTTAATGTAGTTTTTTCAGCACGGCACTCTATCCACATTGATATAGGTATCATTTGTTATTACGAATTTACAATATCTGTTGCGGCACATACAACGTGTTAATAGAGCACATTCTTCGAGTTTAAGAAACTTTTTAATACGTTATATATTTTTAAAGTTACACGGCGACCGTGCTGAAAACATTTGGCTGGCACGGCCCCCTTTTTTTGCATATTTCTTCCAAAGTACAGATTTACATTGAAAAAGAAACAGGTACGGTCAGGTGCAAAAGTCGAGTAGCAATTTTACAAAGCAATAGGATCGCCAACAAGTTGTACTTACGACCTTTTTCAATAAAATCATTGCACACATGCACATAAACCCGCCTCACTTATACTGTTGCCTGTTATAATTATGATTGTAAGTATTAATTTCAAATAAACAAGTAAATGATGTTGTAGCTACGTTGGTAATAGTGCGATCTAAAATGTAACGCTTGTTGGTGCGATTCCTAGGAAGTGATAATCTTTTTGTATTTTTCTTAAATTAGAAACATCGATGACTTGTTACTTTACTATAAGACTTATTTAAACAGCAGTTATTCAAAAGAAGAGGGTGGATTTAAAAAATATAATAATTTCTCACTTGAATAGAATTATGTGATGTTGGTAGGTGATCTTTGTTACGAGCGTTTGTGTCATTATTATTGCAATTTCTTTTTTAATATTATGATTAAAAGTCTACATTTAAAATGCAAACTAATATAAATATTGAATCCTGAACAAATATATGGCATAAATAATTATGGGCTTAATATATCTTAAATTGTCGACGAAACTGGACTAAACTCTAAGAGTAAGTTATTTTTTAAATAATAACTTATAGTATTGTGATTTACAATTTTGCTGTTAAGTAATCGCTATCTACGATTATGTCATAAGATTTTTGATTTTATTTCAGAGAAATACTGTAAGTCGTTGGGTGAAACGATTTGAAGAAGAGTGGAACTTAAAAAGTCGGGCGGGAAGTAGAAGACCGCTTCTTATTGACCAAACTCAGCGTAGATGAATGGTGAATGCTCATGAATCAAAGGGTTTCATACCGACGAGACTGTTGCGAACTATGTGTGCTAATATTGTGACCTCGATGCATAGACGTCTCTTGAGCTGTATTAAGAACAATGGAGGTCACACTAAATATTAAACAAAGTTGTTTCAAATAGGGTTGCAATGCAAATGCTGGTTGACGATGTTAAAATTGGGCTAAGTTTCAATCCTCTTTTCCTTGTGGAAAAGAATAATTAAGCTATAACCTCAATTGTCATAATAGTTATAAAATATTATTTGTAAGTAAAATGAATCTAAATAGTAAAGATTAAAGATGTTTTTTATTATATACCTAGTATTTTCGGGAATCATATTTTGACATTGTTTTTTTATAATTAAATATTATTGTTATAAATTGAATAAAATTTTGTTATTCTTAATTATTATTGGCATTATTTATTTATTTATTAAAAATAAAAACAAAATGTGATTTTTTAGTAATTAAATTAATTCTGATAAATAGTAATTATTATAATATGTAAAATAATTTAATTTTTAGTTTAATTCCTAAAAAACACTGTTTTTTTATCACTCTAGCGTAATAAGTAGACAAAAATAACGTTAATCTTTATTATTTGAAAATATCAGTGATAAAAAAACAAAGTGGAAGTAGAGGACCCCAGGATTTGAACCATCGTCATTATATTTTAGTGATAAAGTGAGAAAACTCGTTGACCGCTCCGCTATCGCAACCTGCAATGCACACTTACAGAGACACTGTTGTTGAATATAAGGGATAGTATGTAGTTATTATAATTATATATACAAGAACTCGTTTTTGTCTCGCCTTGCACACATGCGCATGACGAACTTCACCTACTATTACACTGAAAAATATTTCATTGTTTGCGTTAAAACATTACACACACATAAAGATATTCGCTCGGATCATTATGCGAATGTGTACCTTACGATGATACTCGACTTTTGTCTTTGACCGTACATATACTCCGAGAGGCGAGTATATTGCAATGGTGCCCACCTAAAATGCAAATTCTGGGGAGCCGTGCAGGGGAAACGTACATAGGTAATCCAGTTGTAATAATAATGTCCTCCAGACCGAATTTTGGTCAAGGAGGCCAGTCTTAACGGAGACTGGCCATCTGCGCAGGAGATATTATAGTGCACAAGTGTGTGCGCAAACACAATTGCACTCTCTGTTCCTCAACTCTCATGATCCGATGGGACGGTAATCCGACACGAACGGAGTGAGATCAGGCGTAGGACTAACGGCTTTACGTGCTCTCCGAGGCCAGTTGTAGTGAAGGTACAATAATAATAATATTCTATCACATACACACAATACCATCTAGTCCAAACTAAGCACTAACCAGAGCTTGTACTATTGTATTGTCCAGTTATCCATTGTGTAGTACTACTAGACAATGGATAACCATACATATTATATACTTTTGATTTGTAAATACATACATATTATACATAGAAACACTCAGACCAAGACAAAAATCCATGTTCACGCACACAAATATTAGACTTGTGCGGGAATCGAACCCGCGACCTCAGGCGTGGCAGTCGGTTACACTAACCACTACGCCATCGAGGCCGCCATATCTGGTCAATGCTGACTTCACGGATAGTGTCGTGGTTTCAGAAGTAACTGACACTGCTAAAGTATCCTGTTTACCACACATGACGACAGTAATGCGTGCTCATAAAATACTTGTCTATTCTAGGTACACTCTGTGTTTGCTGTTTTATTGTGACGGTTACCTACACGGGGATTACCATTAGGTCGTATTAAAAAATATTTATATAGCTTATTGTAACTACCTATCTTGTTGATCGTTATATTTGTCCGGGGTCAATTCCCGCACAATGCTGTTTGGATTTTTATGGGAACTCGGGGTTTGGAAACTTGCCTGAAGATAAAACATTACAACAAGATATATCTATCACGTGAGCCCTAAGAACATGTGAGGCAAAATGTGGGTGTGATACTTTTACCTCTCCAAAGTTATACGAGCGTATCGTACGAAGTATATTCCAACAATTTATTTATTTATTTATTTATTAGTATAAACAAATGGACAACATAACAGTATACACCAAATCGTTGTACAAGTTAAAACTTATATCTAACAATGAATACTTGTCAAAGCATAATATGTGTAGTTATCATATTTACGAAATTTTAGATAATGATAGAACCAGAAAAATAATACTCATCATAAAGATCTTAACTGCTGTACGAAACCCACAAACTTAACACACATACACGTGACCCGCTTTGGCTAAATTTAACAATGGGACAACTTGAATAATATTTATCATGCTTACCTGTAGGTAAGCATGGTCCAATAGATAGTTGATAAGATTATCATACATATAATATATTATCACAAATATTAAATTAATAAATAAGTCAAAATGGATCAACGATCATAGTGGTTCACACGTGTTTTCCCAAAGTGACGTACGAAACTACTAAGTACAAAAGTAAATTTAAACAATATATAAGTATGTCGTCTATTTGAAACTGATGATTTAGACACTAAAAATGGGGTCATTTGAATTTACGGCTACAGAAAAGGTAAAAACTGCATCTTCTGCTGTCAAGCTCAGTAAAGTCTCTCTCATCATCGTCACGAACAGGTCTAACATGATTATTTTGCTGCGACCTTTTGTATGATATCGGCTAAATTCTTCCTTGGCATTGATTTTATTTTTGTTTAGCCAGGAGAGTTGTACGTCATAGTTTTAGATCACATGATAGGGTGTACGTCCCTAAATTTTCTAACTTACCTTAATTAGTAAAAGCGACGACACTGTTGGTCACCGATTAAAATCCTGTGAATCCTGAAATTGTGGGTGATCTTTGTCTTCGTTTATAGTTTACTTAAAGAAGGACACACACACAGGTAGATACACAAAAAGATACTCTGTAAACGACTAAAACCTAAAAATAAATCTAGACCTGGAGAATCTCTTAATGCAATTTGTTCGTTTAGTATTTAGACCTACTTGGGTGGGTCCTTGATTAGACGGTAGGTACATATTATCACGCGATCTGTTATAACTTCACGGTTTGGGAAAACACGTGTGAACCACTATGATCGTTGATCCATTTTGACTTATTCATTAATTTAATATTTGTGATAATATATTTTATGTATGATAATCTTATCAACTATCTATTGGACCATGCTTACCTGTAGGTAAGCATGGTCCAATAGATAGTTGATAAGATTATCTATATTAATTTGTTACGTGCAATATTGTAAGAATTGTACATGATTATTAAAATCAAAAACAGATAGTACCAAACCAAAATCACTTTTATTTACACGTCAGTTTTACATTAACCTTGTATAATTAGACGACAAATGTTATCAAGAAGAAAACAGTTTTCAAAGTGACAATTATTCTAAAACTTATTATTAAACGAACAACATTATTATAACATTCCAATATTTTGTACTCTTTAAAATGTGATAAATTACAAAACATACGACAAATGATGCGAATAATCTCACAATAATTACTATGTAAATTAATTATATTAAAACATTACAAAATCCATTAATAATAATAGTTATAATTAAAAGAGTATTAGCAAAGCTTTGCCAAGAATACATAATATTATGTATAAAAACATTCACATCTACATCCGGTGTTAGTTGATCTCGCACGCTCTAGTCGGGAACATAAGTGTTACAGATGCTTAGAATTAAGCTATTTAAGAATGCACCTTACAAATCGAAACATAGACTACATATTTTATAACAATACTTAAAGGAATTAAGATGTATAATGATTATGTTTGGCAATAACAGTTGTTTATTGTCTGGCACGGCAGAACAGTGTCCATTTCACGAACACCATTCTCAGGTGCGCGCTGTACAAGCGAAATTTATACTGTTGAAGAATTGCCCCGCGTAATCAATACACATCTTATTTTATTTCATTTGTTGACTTCTAACTACGTTACACTTATAATCGCGACTACACACGAGGCTTACGATCACTAAAGATTCTATAAATCATAGTCGTAATATAGTCCTAATCCTTGCATATTTATCGTAACTGCGAAAGCGCTCATGTACAAATATAAAACTTGACGACATAAAAAAGCGACGATTTTAACATTTGGTCCCGAAACTACAATCTGTGTCGCATCATTTGCACACATCGATAAATATACATATTTTCAATACGTAAGCCGATTAACACCTATAATTCACTATAGGAAGACAGCGTTATTCTAATTAAATAATAAGCAGCAAGGCGGATAAACAATATTGGAATGCGGCTTTTGGGCTTTGATTTTTGGTACAAAATTCTATCTATTGAGGTCAGGTAGGACATGATGAGATTTTGGTTTAAGTGTTTTTTTTTTAAAACGCTTTATTATTTGATGAAACTTAGTTTCGCCGTTCAAAATGATGTTATTTATTGAGGCTTCATCCTCTAGTCAAAACGTCCGGGAGTTCGCTTGCCATAGCAATATATGGCACATATTTGTCAAATAAAAATATTCGGGTAATGGATACCAGAAGTTTCATTCGATCATGTCAACATACATTTCAGTCTTTTACATTAATTTACCGAAAGTAAATAAACTTCGCTTATACAACTCGTATATAGTCATAAACCTATAACGTTTTAACAATTCGTGCCAGCTTACACAAATTCTTAATTGATCTAAATTTTTCACTACCTACTAGTTTATTTAAATGGCAGTGTTATCCACTCGGACTCGATGGCCCAAAGCAAATTGTCTAACGTCAAACTACTTACAATTAAAACGTAGCACTACTAGCCATTGTGGCACCTTACATATAATTAATTGGTATTATTGGGCTGTCCCTTGATAGCTCGCTCTAGATCACACGGGAGTCAGTTTAACATTCCATTGTATTACATTGTGAGCGAGTTATGTTTATGTGCGCTGCTATACACTGATCACAATTTGGAAAGCACATTACAAATAATTAAGTAACACAAGCTATCAATTGCGATATCTTAGTCTATGGCTAGGACGAGTTTCAGCCTGGTGCAAAGCAATAATGACTTCTTTGATAGTTATGTTAAATGTTATGTTAATAAAATTAGGATTAAATTTATCTTTACAAAAACAGATTTTAGAATATATTGAATTACACAAGTTCATATATACATCTCAATCACACTCACAAAAGACAGAAATAATAGAAGCATAAGAAAATCCTATTTATAAAAACAAATAATTTTGAAAAATAAACAAATATGCGATACTCAAATAAGAGCTAACAAAAAATGAAGTGAATTTATTTACAGTGATATTTAAGTCTGATTCTACTCGTCCTAGCCTTTCAATATACACACAAATTTTACAAATTTATTAGAAAATTTGGACCCACCTTAAGATATTCTGTACAGCATATAAGGCACCACAGGGCTCGTTTCAGCTCGAGCTTGAGAGCGTCGAGTCTTCGATGAGAGGTACCTTGGCGACTTCGAAGAAGATTGTGTGAGAATACTTATTCCTGACGGTGCTGATTGCAGATTTTGGCTTCTTGTGCAGGGTGGCGTTTTGTGCGAGCGCGATTGGTAGGATGTCTTGGAGGGAGTATCCTGCAAATTATTTTAATTAAGATTTACGACCAATTCATTCAGGCATATTGTCAGCACCTATTTTAAATTATTTGTTTAATTTTATATATAATTTCCAAGCATATCTATATACTTACTATACACTATCATAGGCATGCATTCTAAATATATTTTTTATTTTCATACAGAAATAGCAAAAGATTTATCTTTGTCTGTGTGGCAGACTATGCTTGATGTGGTTTATAATCCTACTAAATCATTAATAAACCTTGTGAGCGGTGGCGCGGCATGAAGCCAAAATATAATTGATGCTCTAGCAATTACTGATAATCAAATTATTTGTGGAACTGCCGCCGTAGCAGCCGCATTGAAATCGATATAATGGTAAGCTAAATTTTAAATTTGGGACCTCTTCAATTTATTATTATGATAAATGATCTGCCTGAGGTGGTCCACAATGGATCATGTCTATTGTTTGCCGACGATTTAAAGCTGCTGCATGAGGTACGGAATCTGGATGATTGTAAAAGATTACAGGAAGATATAGATAGAGTGTTAGAATGGAGTGAACTAAATAAACTGTATTTTAATGAAAATAAATGTTCAGTTATGAGTTTCTCTCGCGCTCGTACACCTCTTAGCTACGATTATGTGATAGGCACAACGCTAATACAGAGAGTTACCCAGGTACGGGATCTTACATACAGAAGATTTGTAAAAAGGCGTTTAGAAACTTGGGATTTGTTCTGCGACAGGCGCGACATTTCACCAACATGTCTGCTGTTAGGGCGCTGTACGACGCACTAGTCAGGAGTAATCTGGAACATAGTGCTGTCGTGTGGGCGCCTCATGAGCGGAAGTATTGTGTCATGTTGGAGCGTGTCCAGAACAAATTCACAAGACATTTATACCACAAGTATTATGGAGTATACCCTTTTTACCCCCTTATGTATCCTACACTGTTTGTCCTGGGCATGGTAGGATATAATGAATTGAGAGTACGTAGGGAGGTCCATCTCGTTACATATTTAGTAAGGTTGTTGCGTGGGACTGAACACAATCCTGGAGTACTGAGATGCCTTAGGCTTTGTGTACCAGATAGATACGTATGGCGCCGGCGACGTCCACCACTCTTAGACGTACCAAACGCCAGGACCAACTTACTTGCGAAGTGTCCTATATCCAGGTCTATTAAAATTATAAATATAATAAGTAATAATGTTGACATATTTTGCTGTCACATGAGTGAGTTGACAAAAATTACTGTTTACACTGTGTCCTATTTTTGTTCCTAGTATTGTAAGTAGTTATAAGTTAAAGGTTTATTAGTATAATTGTTTTTATTTTAGTTTTATTTTTATTGTTTCTTTTAGTTACTTAGTTGTTTTTATGTAATTTTTTTTTATGCGCACTATCGAATTGGGTTCGCCTGTAATGATAGTTGTAAGTTTAAAATAAATAAATAAATAAATAAATAAATATAGCTTACCATTATCTCCATTTCAATGCGGCTGTTTATCTCGAGTACTGAATGAACAGAGGCAAACCAGAAGGCACTTTGCAATCGCAAACTCAATAGCAAGGCAGATAGGAATCAGATCAATAATTTTATTAAGATGTAATGACCTGTATAATACTGTAGTGTGGTCGTCCAGTTTCCGATGTTTTTCATCCGCAGTGCGATGTACAAAGCAGCCGCCGCCATCTTACTGTCTGAATACTCCAGGAGACTGTACTCTAACAGGCACTGCTCGAGTACGAACCGTGCCAGCGTCAGCGTCGGCATTGAGACTCGCGCGCACTGAAAACGAACATGACTTACAGCTACTGTCATAACTACATGGTAACATGTGTGCCGGCGAATCGTTTCAGTCGGTTAGGTCATGCCTTATACCGTGTAAAAGCTGTGTGTGATCATAAAATAATATAATCTTTAGATATTCATAGTTGTAAAAGAAAAGCGATTTCCTTGCGAGCCTCGGATAGCATGGCAGTAAGTCGTCATGAACATCATAATTATACCACATAGGTTAAATGTTTAAAGTAAACTTATATGACTAAGCTTTAAAAATATGCGAAACTAAAATGAAAAAAAAATTAAGATTATTTTTCTCTTAAATAAAGTTTTAGCACAGAAACATAGAATAAGTAAACTTATAGTTTTAATCTCAATAACATGAACTTACATAAGCTCCAACATTAGTTCCTCTGTGAATCAGTCTACGTATAGGTATGTGTTATAAATCGTACTGACCCTGGCATATCTCCTGAGGAAGCGGTACGATAGAGGGATGCCGAGGTCGAAGTCCACGACGCGAAGGATGTTCATCTCCATCTTGAGTAGTTGGCTCAGCGTGTATGCGCCGTCGCAGATGTATAGGAAGTCGTCCACTAGAGGAGGGATCCGCTCCTGTGGTGGTAAGTATCAGTCTAAATAAATCTGGGTATATACGACATACACGCAATTAAAACGAGGCTTAGGATAGCGTTGGTGGTAGAAAGGCAACAGCTTTATGTGTAATTTTACTGTACATATCAATATCTAATCTTAAAGAATCAAACTGTTATGTTGTATCCGGAAATTGCACCAACACATAAATACCACGACACCATAGCACACAAGACACGACACAACTTAGCATCAGTAATATAGTCGCATTTTGGCAGCTCGACACATCTACTGCAAAGTAATGCTGCATCCATTTGGATGCCAAAATCGTAAAACGGAGCACGCGTTTTACTATTCTGTATATCCATTTATACAAAGTCTTTCTATTCTTGGCGTTGATGTTTGTTATATTATTATTATTATAAAGAATTTTGCCGTCATTTAAACAAGAAGGGAATTTGAAATGTCCAAGTAACGCGTGCTAGAGGATGGAAGGTATTTGCACTTTTCATTATAGCTATGATTATAAATGTGCAGCTAATACATGGAACTGATATTGTATTTTGCGGCGACTATATTTTACGCGTTTCAGCTAATGTCTCATAAAAGTTCTTGTTACAAAATACAACAAGACAAGTAAAACAGAAAATTAATTTACGCACATCAAACTTTGAAGCAATGAACAGAGCAGATGCACCAAGCAGCTGTAATTCTTCCTTAGTCAGCTGGTCACTCAGGATCTGCTTTTTTGTGGAGCGGGTCAGGAACAGGTCTACTAGCTTAACAGCCAGGTACAGAGTCTCATGGTTGAGCTCAAAACTCTCTTGTACCTCCACCATCCAGTCAACGAGAAGAGCCCTCATCCAGGATGTGATGCCATTCATTCTTTGAAGATAGTCGTCGATGTGGAATAGTGGCTAAAATGTATGCTGATGTTAAATGTGGTTATACAGTATTGATTATAGAGAAATCATTAGAAATTTGCCCAGGTAACGCTGTTTGATAACCTGTTAGTCCTCTAAAAAGAAATATAGACTAGTTGAAAAGTAAGAGGCAAATCTTTGCATAGCAATGAATAAGGTAGGAACCATGTTTATACAAAAACAAGACAAATACACTTGAGAAATTATTGAATATTATGTCTTGAAATTTTTGCGCCAAAATACTTTCAGTGACAAAATTTCCGAAGCTAACATAATATGAAGGATTTGAATTAATTGATAGGAACAGGAGTCGATATTTCGGGAAAATACAGTTTTTATGATATAGAAAAAGACTAAATTATGAATAATTTAAGTATTAGAAAACTGACAAATTACTTAGTAAAAACTAGTTTCATACTGTGTACAGTACTGCAATTTGTGGAAAATTTTGTTATTACATACCAGGGCGTAATATTAGCCATTAGAATTATAATTAGATTTAGGTCAATCTAATTATAATTCTAATGGCTAATATGACAGCCATTGTGCTAAAGAAAGTTCTTTGACCATACCACATGAAATAAAAAGGAACTCACTTCTCTGCTCTTCAAATAATTGAATATGTCCATGGCATAATTGGAAACCTGGAAGGGATCATTCCAGTTCTCCATGTCAAAATCAGCAACACCTGTGGGTGGCTTGTGCGGGATCTCAATCTCATCATCAAGAGACTTAACTGTGTCATCTAAGTTTACTTGGTCCAGCTTCTCACTAATATTCTTGTATTCCTCCTTAGAGATCTCCGACGGGCTGCTGGAAGAAAGCAAAGAGTTATAAAGAGATACATAGCAAATACACATACATAGAGAACACAACTAAATGAATCCATTGTAGAATACAATTGAAGACATTGGATTTTAATGGCCTATTTAAAGTGTAGTGAATTAAGGTTAAATGCTATGATAAGAGGTTTATTTTGTCATAATGTTTATATAATCCAAAAATTTAATCTACCAAAAGCTCTATTCAGCCTATAATTTCTGTTAAACTAGAAAAATGATTAATATTGCTGTCATTATAATATAATTTATAATGACAGCATATTTTCCCAGCAAACTCTTATGAGATCATAGTATGTATATTTGACATATTCACTAAAAAAAGTGAATTCATTAAGTTTGTTAAACAAAGTATACAAACAAACAAAGTATGTAACATTCTTTTTAAGAATGTTACATATTTTTAAGTTCCTTAAATAGTAAAATGCTCTTGAGCTCATAAATATTATGATGAATAAACAAGGCTTTGGAAGTGGAAACAAACTGTGAGATATTATTAAAGTTTGACACATACTGATATAAAATATAAATTACACCCTATAAAATTATTAAAAGATTCAAGTCAAAACAAAGTAAGGCAATTCTTAGTAGCAATTTGAAATAATTGTGCATGGTGGGAGGCAGCAAGCAAGATCTGAGATGTAAAATGTTGAGCAATAGGTTTCTTGTTATAACATGAACAGATATACATAGTTAAAAATAGTTAAACAGTAAACACTAACGTAGTTTCTAAAGCTGTCATATAAAGTGATGGTTCAGATACATCACTCCTGGCAGACTTGGCAGAATTCTGGCTTTGATTCTGGTTGATCTTGTCTTTTTTATGGTCGACATTCTTGAGGATGCCATTCTGAGCTCGTGTGGCCACTGTCTTGGGCAGTTCCTTGGCGAAGTGTTTCTGAACAGCATCTATGGCATTTGTTGCTACTCTCTGGAATGTCTTTGCTTTGGAGGTCTTACCATTCAATATGGTTGTTTGTGGTTTGATGCTCTAAAAGATAAATTAGCACTATATTGAATATGAACAAAAATATTGTTTAAGAGAACTTTTAAAAATATTGTATCAAAAGGAGCTATGAGCACAATCATCATTTTAAGTATTGCTATTACTTCATAACAACTTAAGCACTGAGATATCAAAAGAAAGTTCTGATCAAAAACAAATAGTTAAGAGTGATTAGCAAAAGATAGGTAATTTATTTACTGCAAGAACTTTTATCACAGTTGATATTTTATAAACCTTGACCTAATATTGTTATTTTCATATTAACCAGATGATAAGGCGAAAGATGCGAAAATCACATGATTTAATCAAGTAGATAAATACACATAAAAAAGTTAAATATAGAAACTATGCAAATATTTAACATAAATATTTGCACATTTGACAGAAAATACTTTTTGGAGGGAAAGTTCATTGACCCATTTTGCATTATGTATTGAGCTCATTCATACAAAATAAATGCAAAACCAAGGAGCTCCATGAAGCCTAATTATAATTAATAAATTCGGTTGCACATAAGTACCCTCGTCTAATAATATACGTGTAAAAAAATTTGAAACCTTTACAGCTGGAAGCATTTTGCTCTCCACGGTAACCTTCTTTAGGCCCATGGTGGCCCCTTTATCCTTATCTCCTGGAGCACTTGTTTTGTTAAAGGCGTTTGTAATGTCTCCAAACGCCGCCCGCTTTGCCGTAACATCTTTCAAAGGACTATCAGCTTTCCTCTTATTTGGAACTTTCAGACTGTCCTTATGAGTCTTCAGAGAAGCTAACTGCTTACTCCTTGTCGTGATCCCATGCCCCAGAAAACCGTTCATGTTCTCATTGACGCCGATCGGCTTAGATGCCAACCTTGTTGGCGCCATTGTGGAGGTACTGTGAAACAATCCTCAATTATCACGTGCACTCTTCAACGTGGTAAAAATCTCACAAATATTCGATATTATAACGATACAATGTAAGTAAAATGTGATGTAAACGTAAACAAGCGTTTCAAAATCATCACGTCTAACGACCGAAAATGGAGGCAAAACAAGCGAACATCGACACAGCGTCAAACGGTTATCTAACGATTATTTTGTACTCACATAATTTACACGGCGGTGGCCGTTTTGATTATATTTTGGTTACTTTAGAACTTGCACGGCCCGATATTGATTTCGAAATGATAAATTTTTATCAAAATTTGATGATAATATTCAACAAGACACCGGACAGATGAAACGTCTTCAAAAACCGTTGAACTGCTTTGAATTTTCATTGGACCAACGGTAAGCCAATGGAGAGGGAAGATGCAAAATTACGTTTCGTTTAAGGTTTGTACTTTTCGTGTGGTAAAAATGTTTAAACAAGATTACTTAATGACTGCTTACAAAGATGCTTTTATACACTTGAAAATAAGTCAAATTAGATCTAATTCATCGCAATAAATTCTGCAGATTTTGTAGACAACCTTATAATATCTTTAAACACTTTATACATCTATTAAATAGAAGGGAACGTTAGTGTCACAGGGGCCATCTGTGATAATAGCAGCGTTTCATTATTATTTAATTCATATTAATAACATTGCTGCCTTGTCGTTACAAAATATAGAATACATATATTTTAAAGTACAGCTTCTATATTGGTTCTATATAGTTGTTAAATAAATGAAGTGTTTAATTTTAATTATAGGTATCAAATAAACTGCGGTCATTATTGAAAATGACAGCAAATTTTCTGATGTCTACAAGACATTTTAACTCAAATACTTTACAGTATGTTATGTTATAAAACTTAATTTATTGGTATGAAACGCTACTGTTAAGAAGTGGTCATTGTACTTATTGTTTATGATTGGTATTTATTCATGAGAATAATAATCAATGATAACAATAGAGATATCTGTAATATAGCATTTAAATGTGGTATTGATATTTGATAGGTTGAAGGAAAATATGTTGGGCGGACTTAAACTTAAAGTGGCATATACGCATGAAAAAACTTGCTTTGCTTATATTAGTCCAAAGTACAGCACAAATAATGAACAGGTAAGATTTTTGGCCATGAAAATCTAACCTTTTTATACCTTATCATCTCTAGACAATATCAAGAGTTTATATTTGTGTGCAGCTGCTTACAATTATAGAGGTTATCATTTTGTTTACCAATTCACTGCAATGTAATAATTATTTATATTCTTTGTCTTACTTGATAAAAATAGTAAGATGTGTGTTCTTTGTTTGTAAATATCTCTATATCTTCAAATATATATTTAGTTTAATAAGCATAAGTTTATGTTTTGTTTACAATATAAATTACACTATGTTAGATTACTGGTTTGTATTGTTTGACTGAATGGATTGCAGTGGACAAATTGGGTTAGATTCACATGCAACAAGAATTTGTGTTGTTTAAAAATTATTGCTCTGAGTGGGTGTTCTCTGTATTCAAAATTTGAACATAATTATGTAAAATCACCTGCAGCACAGCCTGTGTTACACAGGAATTGTTTCTAGTACGATTGCAGACTGTTATAATTTTAGAAATTATATATCCCATGATAAGAAAAGCAATAAACTCAATTGGTTTTAATTTACTGTTTACAATGTTTGTTTTTAAATTCACAATGTAGTACATACATTATATCTCTTGTAGATGAACCAAGTCACAAAACAACCAACCTAATTGCCAAAAATAAAAAATAATAAATTATAATCTATTGCATGTTTTTTAGACTCAATGTGTACAAGTTCTATCCAAAGACAAGCAGATCCTTTTATGGGTGGTGTTCAGCAACTCTGTTCCTGAGGGTCAGATAGCCTGCAACCCTATATACAGTAGAATGATAGGGCTGGAGGAAGGGGCAGATGTATTTGTGTCTCCATGTGGGGAGCTGAAGGTGCTTGATGAACTGTATGTAGACACTGATAGCCCTGATGATCAGGAGCTTCTAGTAAGTTACAATTACTTATTTATTAGCTTTGAAAATTATATATCTGTTATATCTATCTATATATATATATATATGTCGGCCTCAATGACAAAGTGGTTAGTGTAACCGACTGCCATGCCTGAGGTCGCAGGTTCGATTCCCGCTCAAGTCAAACATTTTGTGTGCATGAACATGGATGTTTGACTTGGTCTGGGTGTTTCTATGTATAACATGTATGTATTTACAAAAAAAAAATGTATATATGTATGTTTATCCATTGTCTAGTACCTATAGTACAAGCTCTGCTTAGTTTGGGCTAGATGGTGTTGTGTGTATGTGGTAGAATATTATTAGAATATAAATATTATTACCTCATTTTATACTGTGAGTGAAGTGATGTAGGTCTTATTATACCTCAGGGCTTAATCTATATCAATATTATGGAACCGTAACAATTAGTTACCTTTGCATATTAGTATGTATTACAAAGTTATTATTATTTCTTCTGGATGTCATGAATATTTTTGTACATATTTAAATGATTATCTATCTAAACTAATATTATTTATTTTGTGTTTTGTATGTATGTTTGTAATGTTTTCACACAAAAACTAAAGGACCGATTTCAAAAATTCTTTCACCATTAGAAAGCTGCTTCTTTACTGAGTGACACAGTCTGTATTAAATTTTCAAAAAAAAATAGGGATCCTTACTAAAAATGCAATAATATAACCCAAGGTGTGAAAAAATTAGTCATAAAAAATCTGTCATCACGTGCGCTGCGGAAACTATTGATGATAGAACAAAAAAATGTTCTACAGTATTATAGAACGTATCGATATCTACAAAAAAGACCATGATACCATATGTCCAACTACTGTAGTTATGCTACTATAACTACTTTTTTACATTTTAAATGTTGATAAAAGTGCCGATAATAATCAAACCATATTATTCATACCTCTGTATTAATCCTTATCCCATTAAATGATATTTTATTAAAGACCGTTTCAATATTCGTAAAATACTTTTTAAATTATTAAAATCGGACATTTCATTCAAAAGATATAATTCTTTAGATATAGTAGGTAGTTTTTAAGTATTAGCTATATATACATAGCTAACTACACCTATATAGGTGTAGTTAGACTTATTAATTTCTTTAGTTGTAGTTTAATATATTAAAATTAGATAACAAATTAAAAGTAGGTATTGGGTAATAAATTCAAGTCCACGCGGACGAAGTCGCGGGCAACAGCTATTATATACATATATTGAAGAAATAACTTTATCTAAATCTGTCTATGAGATATCTACCACATCCATAAGTCTAATTATCTTATGCCAAGAGTACATTCTCGTTAAGCAGTAGCAATGAATGTCTCAAGTCTCACAATTCATGGTATGATTTCATGCTATGTCCACTGAGTTAGTTAGGAGAACTGTTTTATTTTAATACTCATAAGACTTAAGGTTTTTGTTGCTGTAAACTGCAAACTAAACAGGAGACGATTGTTAATCTGATGGCTATTTGCGATCAATCAACAGACAGTACTATAGGACCCAAGCAGGGGTATGCCTGTGTTTTATAATAAGGCGTGCCCAATACACGTTTTTAAATTTTGCATCGCGGTTTGTCTTATTAAAATGCATATATAAATCATATTATATAAATGCATCTTAATGAGACAAGTCAGGCTTTTGACATTGCCGCCACTTGTCGGCACGGTCGGTATAAACACATGAGAAACGATTTATCGTGTTATACCTAGTCGCTACTTTGACAGAGAGATGAGCTGGAGATTTAAAGGCTCAAAATATTCTAAGTATCACTGATACAAGAAAGATATCGTTATGAAGTATTTTGCTGTTCTTATCGTCCTTGCCCTGCGCGTTTCACCGGGTCTAAAACGCGCAGGCGTTGCTTCACTGCCACATGTATTTGCGGTTCTATATGGTTCTACTTATTTATGGCTGGTCATAACCACCGGTAAAGTAGGACCCGAAAAACCGCATTATGTAAAATACTACATTGCCATAATCTACTTATGTCGCATTCGCATTATCGTTTTACCTTTAGATAATTGCTGCATGAGTCTAAACTAAAGGAGTCTGCCCACTACAGCGTCTCATACCATGACCGTGCTAGGAACGTATCAGACACGAAAAGCAACACGATACGCCCCGCTATAGGCACTGCTGGTCGCTGACAGAACGGTCTAGTGGGCATAGTCTTATACATATCCTTACAAAGAATATTTTTTTGCCTGACACGTTCCTAGCACGGTCATGGTATGAGACGGGGTAGTGGGTAGACTCCTTAAGTGCTAGTTTTCATAAGTCTAGACTACGAATACTATATGTCATCGCCTCGAACGAAGCACGGGACGCCACTTTTAAAGTCATCAATAGGTATAAAGAGACCACACATTCAATGTATAATAAATAATGTAATCAAGGATTATGAAAACTCACTAAACATAAGCGCCATCGTTCTTACTGGCTTACATGTTAAACCATTGGTTTTGTATGTCAGCCAGTCGCTAATAGCTAATTCCACCGTAGCTTAAGCCGAAATGTTGGGTATCGAATATCACTCAGCCTGTATATGAATATAAAACCCGTTAGTTCATTCAATGTCTTCTATTTCTTTGATAAATCCAATAGTATTATTATAAATAATGTATATAAATATTTCAGGAACACAACGTAGAACTGCTACAATTGCGGATATTAGACCAACTAAGACTAGTCGTAGCGAACCAGAAGACCGTAGTCTGGATATCCACATCTTTACCAATAGTATTCACGCCAAAGCAGACCGGTATTATAGTCAATCACAGCCGAATCATAGTCAAAGTTGACGCTTTTAATAGTCTACATAACTTTCCTAGCACTCCTACAGACACACCGAAAGAAACTAGCAAATTCAAAAGCATTGGTGCGATAAACAAAGGTATGATTGGACCGTACTTAAACGTACCAAAACGGATCGTCCTGAGGGCACTGCCAATAGATAGCGACGGTAAAAAGAACCTAATACATCCATACACAGTTTTCATCCACGAAGACTTCATAGATGATAAATACAAGGAATTGACAGTCATTTTGTCTACAATGACGAACATACCGTCTATACTACACGATAATGATGATGACACCGAAAATAATAACGGCGCAGTAAACGATATTTGCGTAGAAGTTGTACCGATAGACAGTGTCATCTACAGAAGTCTATGTCGCGAAGTATACAATAAGAATATACCGACAGTACTTATACCCAAGTCATTGAACACTATTATGAATATAGAGAATGGAATTAAACTGATATTTACTGTGTTAGGAGATAGAATAGAACAACCGGATCATATTGATATTGTGACGTATTCAGATCAAACTCAGACAGATACCGACGTTATTGAACGGTTCAAGAACTGCGTTATAAGTAGCACACATTCCGGTAAAAAGTTTCTTATAAATAACGGTATGATTAAACAGAATACTGAAATAAGCAGTGGTTTTTTACAGTTCAAGCTGAAACCAGAAAAAATTAAATTTACTATGTTGAATTCAGAATCATTTAGAAATTGCACGATAACTGCGAAATGCATGACGGATATTGAAATGGCGTTCCCGAAGTTGATTGCATCGAAGATGGATTATGATTACAAGAATTATTGTAGATCAATGAAGTCTATAGAGTCGTTAATTGAGAAGATTTTGTCTCATGTTTATTTTGAAATACATAGAGAAGCGAGTTTCAAAGGTGCTTCCGAAATCAAAAGTAATGTTTTAGTTACTGGTAAGTGATTTTATTCCTATATCTATTCTCTTTGGAGAAAATTAAGTTAATAGCTAAAAGCAATATTTTTCTTTTATAAGTGTTTTAATAAAATGATCTCAAAGTTTGAGCACTTAATGCGGACCGTCGACATTTTATATCTGCGTAGTATTGCTAAAATGATGTTCGAGATACCTGCAATATTATCGGGCACACCGTAAACATGGTTTATTTCTGTGTTTAAACAATTCTAGAAAGCAGAAGACCCTTCGTTTGAGGAAAATTACGATATTTTATTATTTCTATAAATAAATCATGTAGGGAAGAAAGGACAAGTAAATCGACAATATAAACTATTCGATTTGTTTTAAGTGCTTATAAAACTATTGCCATAATCAGCGCAGGTGATAATTAATTATTCTTCTTTAATGGAACCAGGTCTAAGTGGCACAGGAAAGTCATCACTCTGCCATATAATCCAAAAAGAACTGACAGTTTGGTCGCACATTCTTCGCTGTCGATCACTAAAAGGTCGTAAGGACATTCCTGAAGTTCTCGGCAAGGCTATTCTAATGTGCCAGGAACATAGTCCGGCTGTACTTATCTGTGATGACGTCGACTCTTTGGTGCCGCCAAATGTGGAGGGAGCTTCGCCACAAGACATTGCTTATTATCAAAGGTAACTCTGAAAGCAAATAAATCAATATTTTCATGTATAACAGCGTGTATAGTATAAAGTAATTTGCATTCGCTACCCACAAGGAATTCCTCCAATACAAAAGGCCTGCCTGAGCTGCCATCGTAAGAAACAAGAATCAATTTATTCTACTGCTACTAGGCAATCACTGCAGGAACGTAATACACCCTGTGTTCTGCAGTCAGTGTCAAGCCGTGATCTTCTGTGAGGTGGAAGTAGTTTTCTTGGCCTATTCCAACTGTATCGAAATCCCACGTTAAAGTAAAGATTCCGTTGTGCTTTAACTCTTCTAAAACATATATTCGTTACACGTATAGATACAAAACTGATAAAATAATAAATTCTGGCATCTTATTTTTACTGCCTTTTGTTATACTTAGTACAAAAAATCGACTTAGTATTCTGTGAAGATTTTTCGTTCACGAGCAATACTTATACAAACGTTTTAAGAAAAATTATGTAAACATACGTTCCTTTGTTAGGGTACGTTACGACAGCGAGCGTTAACTATGTATTTCCTTTTCTCTCACGTGCAATGAGTAACGAAAGTAGTTGCTGACATAATATCCTAAGTACCGGGTTTTATAGTTTATGTAAGCCATGCTCGTGAATGATTTCCTTCATAGAATATTAAGCAGGCATACTCAACGTTTAAATCATAAGCAAACTGCCATTGTTACACCCAACCATGCCAAGTATTAGTATGGGTATTATTATTTGATTTATATGATTCGGGATCGCTGATAGCTGCTAGCTATCTATGTCTATATAGATAGCTCAGTGGGGAGACCAACAGACTGCAATGCAGAGGGTCTTGGGTTCGAACCCACGTCGCGCATCTCTGACTTTCGGAAGTTATATGACATTTCGAAATTATGTGCGTATTGATTGATAATTATTTCCTGCTCCGTGCCTCGGAGAGCACGTTAAGCCGTCGGTCCCGGCTGCCATGAACATCTATGGCAGTCGTTATTGGGAGAGAGTCGACACAAAAGATCCCATTGGGTCGAAGTGTCGCCGGTCTGCACTGACTGGCCCCCACATAAGATAAGATAAACACATTTATTTGTTTCTCTTTCACGGGTATTTTCCTAATGCGTTAGGGAAAACCCGTCCCTTTGGGAGGCTTACACAAGGACCTGGGTTCAACATGCCCTTCAAGAGTTTTGGTTTGGAGTAATAATTATATTTCTTATTACGTATTTACTCTATATTGACACGTTGATTAGCCGTTCAAAATTAGAGTGTAAATCTTTTTATCCTATGTTTTCTTGTATTGTCTTGATTCCAGATTAGCAGTAGTAATAAAGCATTTATTACAAACATGTTCGGGAGTGTGCGTATTGATGACGTCACTCAGTATGAAGGCGCTGCACCCCACGCTCAGACAGTTCAGCGGCAAGCCGATGTTTACCGCGCATATTGATGTACCTGAACTTGAAAAGGTAACATATCACTACATATACTATACATAAACTCATGGCTGTATATCCTCAAAGGGGTTGGCAGGGCTATATAACACCAGCTTTTCGTCGACTATGTTTTAAGTCCTACGTGAAAGAGGCCGAGTCTTTTGTCGTCTACCGATCGCATTTCGGAAATGGTAGCCAGTCGACCAAAGGTTTGCCCTGTTAGGAACTTCTCAGTAGCACCATGAAGGCTGTACTCTGTGCTGCCAGTATTAATTTCTTAATAAGAAATAAAATAAAGGTTGCTAGACAGAGATTAAATTTAAAAAAAATAGTTGTCAATGTCAATATCGATAACTCATCCGATGCTTTAATCCATGGGATCAGTGAGGTAGTCTGTTCTATAATGACATAATAATGTACCGACATTTTAATTTTTATATTTGTTTTAGGAAGAAAGATGTGAGCTATTCAAGCACATGTTGAATGACAAGCTTCGGCAAGAGTTCTTGGTGGAGGACGATGATGTCATCAAGTTAGCTATGGACACCGCCGGCTGTTCCGTCAGAGATATTACAGACTACCTTAATAAAAGGATATTTAAAGCTGTCAAAAAGAAAAGTAAGTTCCCCATTTTGACACATACCTAGTTGCTTTATGTTATCGATGAAAAATTAGCTTTGAAAATTTATTATAAATAATATTCGTGTAAACACGTTAAAAAGAAGTAATTAAAAGACGTCATTTTTTATTATTACATAATTATGTTACTACAAAAAATTGCTTATGTTACAGTCACATTAATATAACTATAAAGTAAAAACACATAAATAATGATAAACCATCTAGTAGGGTGTAAGTACACTTTGTATTGCCACACAAAGTGTAGTGATTTTATTAGCCAGGCTAGAAAATTGCGTCTTGCTTTGTTTTGTTGGCTTCGTATTCTAGTTTGCTTGAGTATTTTAACATAATGTTAATCTTCTAGAAGCCCATCCAGACGATCCAAAGCCTCGTCTAATAGAAGATGTGACGAAAGACAAGGAGAAAGCCAGCGAGTTCGATATCTGGGGTCCCGTGGGAGGTCTAGAGGAGGTCAAGCAAGAACTCACGGAGTGTATTTTCTGGCCCTTAATGGTAAGAAAATAACAATATTTTCACTGTTTTTATATTAAGCCGTATTGTAGCATCCATAGTTAGTTTTGGGCGGGTGAATCATACTTAAAGCGGATCGTGAATTAAATCCATAAAATTTAAAGAACTTTAAACCTATATCAAACATAGGTTACTAGCGCTTAAATAAAAGTTTTTAGAAATTCGGCACGTAGGCACATGGCCTACGGCCTACGGAGCCATCTAAAATCCGACTGAGAAAAATCTGCAATTATTTTCTTTGCGCTTTTAACAACTCGCGCACTAAGGGTAATTTATGGCAGGTTAATTTATACAATTATTTTTATTTATTTATTATTATATATATAATTTTTATCACGTAGTGGAATCAAACCCACATCTCGGCTAAGTGGCAAAGGCCACCACTTAAACCATTATTTAACTAATTTTCGTAATATTACGATAAGGCACTATTAGATTTGTGACCACGCATTGATCCATAATCATATACTAGCTATTGCCTGTGATGTCATTTAGAAAAACCAGACATATTTATATCGATGCCATATTTATACATACTCGTATTATTACAATTGATTCAGGACTTTAGCTGTGAAATATCGGAAAACGTCACAAACAGGCAGGCAGATCTACTATCAATTTTTTGTACAATCTGGTCTTATTGATATTTTATTAATATCAAGAAACTTAGAACATCGTCCTAGGACGATTTCTTCAAAAAAGTATTCATAAACATGCAGGTAGATTTATTAGATTAAAACTTTTATTCGAATTTTAAATATTTGAACTGCAAACGTATTAATCGCTTGCTTTGGCTTGGATCACGGGGTCCAATCATAATGCTATTTTTTTATTGTGTCTGCTTTCTGGTTAATCTTTTAGTAAGGACTTTTTAAATAATTATGTCTGTTAATATGTTCTCTTTTTCACACAGTACCCGGCCTTGTTCCCATCGCAGTCGTGCGGTATCCTGCTGTACGGTCCGCCCGGGACAGGCAAGTCGCACATCGGCTCGTGCCTGGCGCGACTCACCAACATGAACATGCTCACAGTGAAGGGACCCGAACTGCTTTCCAAGTACATCGGACAGAGCGAGAAGGCTGTTAGAGATATATTTGACAAGTTAGTATTTTTTGACAAGAAAAGACAAAATTAAAAAAACCTTTTTAAAAAACAAGCTGTCATTTAAATGCGCCAAAAAGAAAATAAACTTTTACTTTAAAACTTCATACTATTAACTTATAACATCATTACACAATTATTACCTATACTTTAATCGAATAAATTATACACATAAACTTTCCTCGTGAATCACTCTAGTTATTGGTGAAAACCGCGTGAAAATCCGTTCAGTAGTTTCTGAGTTTATTGCGAATAGAGGCGGCGTTTTTTAATTGTTTTTAATATGTAGTGATTTAGTAAACAAATACGGTGTACTGATAGCTAGAGGCAATACATAGATACTTATCAAACTTATTAACGGTTTGATGCCTGTATAGAATAAGTATGTATTTTCTACAATTATTGAAATAGGATATTTTATTGTAATTATAGTGCTCTCTATTACTAAGAAAATTTTCACGCCGTATGTACTATTAATACCTTTATTTATTGTAATAACTTGGATAATCTTATCGAAATAATTAAAAGGCAATCAAAATATTTCATAAATGAACTATGCGTCGTTACAAATTACATGAATAAAGATGATCGGTATTATACTCTGCAAAAAAAAACAAACTCACATATCTCTGTTTTCACGCCTTTAATTAAGCTGGCCTTCTGATTAAATTGTTTTGTGTCTTCTAGCCAACAGACTCACACTCAACAATCTGCCATGTCTTGTTAAAGTGATAGCTTTTATTCAACTAGTATGATTTATTTAAAATATGTACTTAATTAACATTTAATTAATCTTTGTTCACACAGGGCGGACATGAAACGGCCATGCATTCTGTTCTTCGATGAGTTCGACAGTCTTGCGCCCAAGTAAGTGCTATTGTAAGTGTCCAGGATGTTCTATCCATGACAAAGAAGCTTAAAGTAAAGCTAAAATAGTGTAAAATTTAATTAATTCTTTTATCAGTTCAAGTCATGATTCATAAGGAACATTACCGTTAGAACTTTACTCATGAACAAATTCATGAGTAAAGTTCTAACGGTAAGTAGGAACGTTGGTTTAATACAAAGAGAGGATCCACCGACCCGGCTTGGTAAACTTTTCGTAGTGTAAACTTCGCTTGCGAGCCTCTGGACTGTATGGAGTAGTCTGCAATTGTGCATAGCGCCATCTCTTATCGCGTTTCGTAACTTTATTAGCCTGTGTGAAGGCGCTATGCAAATTTAATAAGGCCTGATTTGTTATCCGTGCAGACGTGGGCACGACTCGACGGGAGTGACGGATCGTGTAGTGAACCAGTTGCTGTCGCGACTGGACGGCGCGGAGGGCGGCGCGCGCGGGCCCGTGCTGGCGGCCACGTCGCGCCCCGACCTCGTCGACCCCGCGCTGCTGCGCGCCGGCCGCCTGCAGCGCCACGTCTACTGCCGCCTGCCGGACGAGGTACTCTCACGTCATCACTGCCAGTCGCGTGACGTCATCCTCTCACTCACATTACGGCGCGGAGGGCGGCGCGCGCGGGCCCGTGCTGGCGGCCACGTCGCGCCCCGACCTCGTCGACCCCGCGCTGCTGCGCGCCGGCCGCCTGCAGCGCCACGTCTACTGCCGCCTGCCGGACGAGGTACTCTCACGTCATCACTGCCAGTCGCGTGACGTCATCCTCTCACTCACATTACGGCGCGGAGGGCGGCGCGCGCGGGCCCGTGCTGGCGGCCACGTCGCGCCCCGACCTCGTCGACCCCGCGCTGCTGCGCGCCGGCCGCCTGCAGCGCCACGTCTACTGCCGCCTGCCGGACGAGGTACTCTCACGTCATCACTGCCAGTCGCGTGACGTCATCCTCTCACTCACATTACGGCGCGGAGGGCGGCGCGCGCGGGCCCGTGCTGGCGGCCACGTCGCGCCCCGACCTCGTCGACCCCGCGCTGCTGCGCGCCGGCCGCCTGCAGCGCCACGTCTACTGCCGCCTGCCGGACGAGGTACTCTCACGTCATCACTGCCAGTCGCGTGACGTCATCCTCTCACTCACATTACGGCGCGGAGGGCGGCGCGCGCGGGCCCGTGCTGGCGGCCACGTCGCGCCCCGACCTCGTCGACCCCGCGCTGCTGCGCGCCGGCCGCCTGCAGCGCCACGTCTACTGCCGCCTGCCGGACGAGGTACTCTCACGTCATCACTGCCAGTCGCGTGACGTCATCCTCTCACTCACATTACGGCGCGGAGGGCGGCGCGCGCGGGCCCGTGCTGGCGGCCACGTCGCGCCCCGACCTCGTCGACCCCGCGCTGCTGCGCGCCGGCCGCCTGCAGCGCCACGTCTACTGCCGCCTGCCGGACGAGGTACTCTCACGTCATCACTGCCAGTCGCGTGACGTCATCCTCTCACTCACATTACGGCGCGGAGGGCGGCGCGCGCGGGCCCGTGCTGGCGGCCACGTCGCGCCCCGACCTCGTCGACCCCGCGCTGCTGCGCGCCGGCCGCCTGCAGCGCCACGTCTACTGCCGCCTGCCGGACGAGGTACTCTCACGTCATCACTGCCAGTCGCGTGACGTCATCCTCTCACTCACATTACGGCGCGGAGGGCGGCGCGCGCGGGCCCGTGCTGGCGGCCACGTCGCGCCCCGACCTCGTCGACCCCGCGCTGCTGCGCGCCGGCCGCCTGCAGCGCCACGTCTACTGCCGCCTGCCGGACGAGGTACTCTCACGTCATCACTGCCAGTCGCGTGACGTCATCCTCTCACCCACATTACTCACTGTTATAGTACCATCATCTCTACTATACGATAGCTACTGCTAGATATTGACTTCATCTATAGGACACCTTGGCCATTAGAGGTCTAGAATTTAAACACCGCACGTGCCTCTGACTTATTGATTGTATCTATATGCGTATTTAATAATTAGTTATAGCTCACTTTATCAATATAAAAGTGAGTGATTTAAACAGAGTGGATATTATTAACAGATGAAAAACTGCATTACAATAATTATACTCGTATACGTTGACAGCGAGGCCGTTACGAAGTGCTGCGCACTCTAACTAAGAACGTTACAGTGGATGAGGGAGTCGATCTTCAGGACTTAGCCGAAGCCACTGAGGGATACTCGCCTGCCGATCTTAAATCAATATTGGTTACCGCACAGCTTACTAGATTGGAAAAACAGTTGGTAAGTTTTAACTATAATTTATTTTACTTATAATTATTATCATTTGTGGTATGTTCGTATGTGTTAAATTGTCAGCTGTCAAATGAGGAAATAGGGTGTACCCTATTTCCTCTTTTGGCGATGTAGAAGTAAGTGTAATCACTTTACTTCTTTATAAAATAAGTGTATCATCACTAATGTTAACCAGCGCGATTTAAATAAAATTTTGACAAAAGAGGTTTTACTAAATGTATAGAGAGTAATACCAACATTCAAGTATTTAAAGGTGTGTCAAAAGCTATAAAATTCGATGGTGTTTGCCAGGATTTTACTATTTTTTATTTATTCTCAAGCTTTGCTGTCAATATTTACGTAATGCACCAGATCATTTAAAAATATGTTTATGTATGGTATAATTGGTTCAGATCGAGAATGAAGACAAGACGATGGACTCCGTGGTGGTGTACAGGGAAGATATCGAGAGTGCCTTACAGGAGACCAAGCCCTCGCTCACGAAGGAGCAGAGACTGTTTTATGATATGATGTAAGTTCTTACTGAAATAAAATATATATAACATATTTGTCCTTGCCAGAACTCGATAGGTTATGCACCGTAAATAATTACATTATTACAATACGAACTATAACAATTCTCATTTCAAAAATAATTTAATTAGAAAAATAAATAATATAATATGTATACAACATTAGCTTTCGAATTTATAGATAGCTGTTAGAGCTGGGGCATAAATTTGCGCTTGTCATGAAGCTTAAGGTTAGAACATCGCGATTGAGTAATTTTTTTCTAGTCATGTCGTGTCATGACCTTCTTCTCAGGACTTATAATAAAATTGTGGTTTTTGATTAGCATATGATGAATAGCATATGTTTGAAATCAATATCTTGTTTTTCAGATATAGAAGATTCAGAGGAGAGAGTCTAACGCAGGAACAAAAAGTAATATCAAGTCTTCCACAAAAGCAGAGAGTCACACTTGCTTAATTAATATTACAGTATTCGCACGTGAATATAAACGTTTGTAATCATATCAAAAGAAAAGATAATATAAAATAATCTTTGTACTATTGCATGTAGAGAGTTTAGCTCTGGCAAAAATGGACACAATGTTTTCAATAAACACGTAACCTATTAATAAAACCATAATAATAATATCAGTCCTGTATTAAACTTTCCTAGTGCTGGGCACGGGCCTGTTCTCAGTGTGAGAAAGGTATAGATATACACACTATATTTATATACTATACCAGTAGCTTGCGCATAAAGTCCGTTGTGTTAAGTTGTGACAAT
The DNA here is from genome assembly GCA_930367265.1 of Catocala fraxini. Taxonomy (NCBI): domain Eukaryota; kingdom Metazoa; phylum Arthropoda; class Insecta; order Lepidoptera; family Erebidae; genus Catocala; species Catocala fraxini. The sequence continues at coordinate 21,955,471 of OV884029.1, forward strand.
ATAATCAATACTTGCAGAAAGAGAATTGTACTAGATCTATAAGTAGTATCTTTTTATCTGCAATATGATAAGTTATGTTCATATTGACATGTATGTATGTATCTTATGTGGGGGCCAGTCAGTGCAGACCGGCGACACTTCCACCCAGTGGGATCTTTTGTGTCGACACTTGCCTAATAACGACTGCCATAGATGGTTATGGTAGTCGGGACCGACGGCTTAACGTGCTCTCTGAGGCACTGAGCAGGCGATAAATGTCAATCAATACACAAATAATTTCAAAAAGTCGTATAACTTTCGAAAGTCAGAGATGCGCGACGTGGGTTCGAACCCGAAACCCTCTGCATTGCAGTCTGTCTCCCCACTGAGCTATCGCTGCAATGTAGGTATGAGAAATTGTCAAAAACTTCACCACGATGCGAATCATAACGAATTAAAGCAGTGAAACTGGGAAGATACACTGAGCTATCGCTGCTTTTTTCATATTGACATAATAGTCTACATTCGAGAGTATCAAATAATCTGCCTTATAGTTGCTAGTTCAAGAGGTTTCTATAGATCGCTTGATAAAGTATGATGCCTCTAAAACCCACTTTGATAAAGGCATAAACGCTGACAGATATTGCATAATAAAATAATAATATGCGCATTCACGCTCTTACGGTTTTCAAACACGGTTTAGCTACGGACATACATGTAAATTGTTTTCACGTATGTCGTAGCTAAACCGTGGTAAAAGCCAGGCCTGGCCAAAACTTCAAAAATATAAGTAAATACTGAGCATGATTGCGTTAATAAAAAATGTTAATTATATAAATTATGCAACAGGAACATATAGATTATAGAAGCATAAAATAAAATAATATATACTATATTCAGTTTTGACGCAAGAAGTAGCAAACTGAATCGTGGAACCGTAAGTCAGTGTACGCATTATAATGCAATTTCTAAACTTAAATTACCGTAATACAGTTTTACCTTAAAATCATAATTACATACTTATCTATAGTAGGTATCACACATAATTTCTACTTAAGACTGCACCGAGCGAAATGTGCCAAAACAGGCGGTCACAGTTGAATGAATACAATCAATACTTTTGTTTAATACAAATATAAAATATACATTTACAATGAGTGTGTTTACACTTACTCCGTGTAAAAAACTTAAAATAATTAATATTTTCGCCTACAAAATTACGTAAATTTGCGAAAAATGCAAAAACGTAAGTTTTACAACTTAAACTAAACATAAATAGTTATATTACAATTTGTCCGTCCCAAATATTTAAGTTTAATTTATTTACAATAAAGATACATATTTATCAAAAAAGCACTTCAAATCCTCGATACAATTTTACTATGGCGGCCACGCGCCGATTTGAATATGCGCCGTACGAGCTCTGTCATTATCTGTCTTACGCTCGGCGCAGTCTTAATATGTATAAGCTTAAAGCTGTGATGTTATGAAGCTAGTGTAATTTTATTAGGTGCTAGGGATATTTATTATAAGCGCACATTATTGGTTTGTTTGTATATTTTGTTGCAATTTTTTATTTTATTAACTGTTATGAATAAATCGGTATTTTTTATTTGGCAATTTTATTTATTTCCCATACTATTTTCAACCTATTGATGTTTCAGTGACGAAGGCCAAATCACTATACATTATTTTCACTAAGATATAGCATTTTCTTTTTATCGATTTATCAATACCAACATATTCGAAGCAGCATTTAATGCGGAATCACAGTGTACCTAATTCCAACTATCCCTCCATTAGGCTATCGCTGCTCTAAAGCAGTATAAAAAGTAGAGTGACCTGTTGAACACACACCACATAAAATTCAAACCCTCAAACCTCGTAATTTTTCATTCAAAACAATATCTATTTAATTCTATCATAGACCCATATTCGTTAGCTATACATTGACATTAAAAAATGTTACATATCTCATACCTATATTATTTAAATAATTTAAGTTTTTTTAAAAAGGAGAATTGGCTAACTGTGTCCACACTATAGTAGACTATTAACCGGGGGGGTTTGTAACAGTTAACCATGGGGTACACAATTAATCCCTACTTGCCTACTAATATTATAAATGGGAAAGTAACTTTGTCTGTCTGTCTGTCTGTCTGTTACGCTTTCAAGCCTAAACCACTGAACCGATATTGATGAAATTTGGCACAGAGATAGACTAGACCTTGGGGAAGGACATAGTCTACCTTTTGTTGTAAAAAAGGGCATGAAGGGGTTGAAATGATGAAAATTGATACAGAGATAGACTAGACCTTGGGGAAGGACATAGTCTACCTTTTGTTGTAAAAAAGGGCATGAAGGGGTTGAAATGATGAAAATTTATACAGAGATAGATTAGACCTTGGGAAAGGACATATGCTACCTTTTGTTGTAAAAAAAGGCCATGAAGTGGTTGAAATAAGGGATGAAAGTTTGTATGGGAATTAGTCATTATTGCGCCTAAATCACAACCGATTTTAATGAAATTTGGTACAGAGATAGACTAGACCTTGGGTAAGGACATAGACTACCTTTTGTTGTAAAAAAGGGATATCAAGGGGTTGAAATAAGGGATGAAAGTTTATATAGGAATTCGTTATTATCGAAGGTAAAACCATGAGACTTTGTATTTAGGCACTTGAACAGAAGTAAATAAGTAAACATTTGCTGCAGCTATTTTAAAATTTCTATCTACATGGGCATGAAATATATACGTATATAATAGGAGACGAAAGTTCGTGTGGAAGCCCTCTATTTTTACAATACGTATATTTTTCGGCAACATTGTATAATTAGTAAAAATGCCGTCTTAATATATACACGTCGCGCGAGTACTGGACACGCCAAGCGCCATACACAATAAAAGATGCGCCGTAGGCGGTGCAGCGCAGCATAGTCAGGGAGTTTGTAACATTAGCAAAATGTTGCAGCAGTGTAAGGTGTTGGGTTTGGGATGAATGTACGATGTCCCACAAAAAAACAATCGAAGCACTATATCGCGCCATGAAAGATATCAAGAGCAACCAGGGTATCATAGGAGGGATGGAGGTACTTTTTTTGGCTGGTGACTTTAGACAGAGCCTGCCGGTTATTACTAGGGGTACACCGGCAGATGAAATAAATGTCTGTTTGAAGGCGTCTGTATTACTGGTACACGTAAAACAGTTTTGTTTGACTACGAATAAATATACGAGTACAACTACACAGCGATTGTCATCTTGGGCAATATGCGGCTGCTCTTCTAAAAGTCGGAGAAGATTGTATTCTAACAGGCAGTAACGGCATGATTACACTAAGACGTGAATTCTGCGCCGACAAATGAGACAGTATGTTAGAAACGCACAAATTACGGACACTGAACAAGTGACATCGTGCCCTATACAGTATCTCAACTCTTTAGAATTATCAGGAGTGCCTTCTATAAATTAAGGCTGACAGTTGGCATTCCAGTCCTGTTAATGAAAAATCTTGACGCACCAAAACTATGTAATGGTACACGGCAACAAATTACGCATCTAGCCTATCTACGTCATATTATAAAAGCTATAGGTAATCATGACTAGAATGGCAAAAAATAACTTTTAATTCCCCGTATTCCGATAATTCCGACCGATTTGCCATTATAGTTTAAAAGAGTGCATATTCCTTTAAAAACAGCATTCACGATAATAATAAACAAAACTGTTTACCATTGGCAACTCTATGTGGTGTGCTCACGGGTAGGTATCATATCCACAAAATCTTTATGTTTTAGCAAAGGATGGAAAAACAAAAACCGTAGTTAATAAAATGTATTAAATTAAGCTATTTGCAGTAAACCACAGCATTTATATGAGTATTATTTGCAAAATAAGTTTCATAAAAAAAAAAGCTGCCCTAACGGATGAAGTCGCGGGCAAAAGCTAGTCAGTTAATATAATAAATTCTTTGTTATAAAATAATGAAACAATATGTTATGAAACAGAACTTTAATTTCTCATTTAAAGGTTGTAGTTGTCAAAATTAACACAAAAACTACTTTCTAATAATAATTATGAACAATTTAACGAATGTAAAAATTTACAATCAGACTTATAGGTTTGTAACATTGTTTTGCTTTAAAAGCATTATTTAATAAAGTGATATCACTATTAAAAAGCTTCGTACATCACAAATGTAATAATTGAATTATTATCATGTTTGAAAATATAGAGAGATCAATCTAAAATAATTATAACCTAGGCATTTATTATTAGCACGTGATCAGTCTTAAGACGTTAAAAAAACCAATCTTATATAACTATGACAAAATTCGACCCACTAACTTTAATTCAAAATGGATATAAATAAAAATTAACATAGTGAGATCTATCGATATCAACATATAAATTTCCAACGGATCAGTGCAAATTCAAGACATATTAAAATAAACGTCAAATGAAAAAGACGTTTGCCACAGGACAGGCTGGCTTGCCTAGTGTGGGGCCAATGGATTCTATGTGAAATATTGTACCTACTCTTTTGGTAATAAATAATTCTTATTTTTTTATAATTTTTTCGGCTTCTGCCTATAATTTTAACCCAGTAGGTGCAGCCTATCCCAAGGTATCCCCATGTAGCATGTTTGGTTTAAAGTTTTTCTGGGGAATATCATAGCCGGTGGTATGGCTTGTCCAAGCGCACTGACAATGTAGCATGTGGTGACTAAAATACCCCTTTCACCACTTGCAACCATTGCTACATTTGTGCCCCTCCATGCTAAAATTTTTCGTGGACGCTGAACAGTAGTGGTGGACGTTTCATCTAAATTGTACAATCTCGTACCATTCGCATAGCCAGGATGTCTATCCATAGCAGATTTAAAATTACGTAAAAAGGAATCAACATTGTATTTATTGAAAGCAGTCGCACTCGCTAAGCTGCTTCAGGTTTTCTCAAAGAAATTTGAGGATGTCTCTTTCTGAATGCGCGCAGCCATTCAAGTTCCGCCATTTCATTGTCTACCCAAGATTGAGGTACTTTATGTTTATTCATTTTGGCCAATTGATATGCAATACTTTGGCATTCTTTCGTAGATATGCCATAAAAAATTCTGCACAATGTTCTATGTATTTCACTAATTCCACTTCTTCTTCTGAGCAAAAAATTAACTTTATTTTTCGGTGTTAACCGAATTGTTTGACCAGCATTTTCTACTGTTCTCTTCACGTACAGTCGAACTGTTGGATAGCTAAGTTGGCATACTTTACTTGCCTTTCTAATGCGCATCCCACCTTGGGCTATTTCGATAGCATTCTTCATAGCATCTGCTGAATGTCCTCCTTTTTTACGTTCTGGTTTCTTTGTACGTCTCATCTAATAGATAAAGTTATGAAATTTCATAATAAACCATGAAAAATATGCAGGTACACAATTAATCATAGTTAGTACACAATTAACCATAGCTAGTATACTGTTAACCATGGTTAACTGTTGAACGTAGCATTTTGGTTAATTGTAGCCCACCCTCCTCACATGTTACCCTGAGTATTAGTGTTCTGTAAATGAAGCACGTTTAGTTAGTCTACAAAGCCGACACAAAAGCATTTTTGTAATATTAGGCAAAAAGAAGTGAGCAGAAAAAGTACTCACATTGTTTGTTCAACTTTTTTATTAAAAGACACAAAATTCGTTGTCACACAACCGTCGCCAGCGCAAGCTCACTGCTGATTGGGGGCCGGGGAGCGGGGCTGTTTTGTCGCCTAATCATGCGGCTGCACAAAATGGTAACGTCGCGTTTACGAGATATGAGCGTGTTTAATTGTGTACGAGTGGTTAAATGTTCAACAGGTGACCCTACTGAATAAAAAAATTGTTTGTCTGAGATAAGTGGGCAAGGAAGTCGTAAAGATCTACTTTTAAATTTCTTTTTCAAGTTTTGGTATACACACAATGACGCCGAGATTCTCCTTAGTGCGAGCCCAGTTGATTGCTGCCAAGCTACTTAGATGCTTAACCTGTGGTATGCCGGAACGTGGATCTACGCGAGACACAATGCTTTTTCTATTATGTCTGGTATTCCGGCATACAAGAGGTTAAATCGCATGACAATGATAATGTGGCATCTAGCAAATCAATTCTGTAATGCTCCCTTGCGAGTTAATGATATCTAAACAACGGCCGGCCAATTCTCATGATAAAATATGTTCAAAATAGAGTGTCAATCTATACTCGATTTGGTTAGGTACTTAACTAAAGGTAAACAATCTTGATGTGACTTTTTACACAAACACATATTAAACAAATGAACTACTGCTTAAACTAATGGTTCAATTGATTTAGTAATCGTTATTGTTGTATTTACATTAATATTTAGCAGCATTTTATTTTTAAACTGAGTTTTTATATAAAAAGACATCAAGATTTTACCTTTAGTTAAGTACCTAACCAAATGGAGTATAGAATAATAAACGTCAAATGTCAACTAAAATGCAATCTATATTTACTTTTGACGTAAATAGATGCATTTGTGATATTTAGACAGTAAGACTAGAGTGGAATTCTATTCATAACATGATATTTTTGTCATAACGAAAGATTCGCCTAGCAAAGATTGTTCAAGTCTGTCACATAAAAATGGACCAAACTACTGAAAAATAATTAAATATAGGTTAATGGTAAAGTATACTATGTTTTGTTTTGTAATCTTTATTAGATAAATAAATACGAGAAATAGGTAGGTACCTACGCATCAAAGCTTCCAAAATTCTTGCTCATCGGACGAAAAAGAGTAACAGTCTAAGCAGGAGGTACAGGATAGGTAGGCCCAGTTTCCAAGGCAATTCTACTCATTGGTATCGTAACTAAATAGTCACAACTAAGAATCTATCATATCAGTCTTTTTAAATAGGGATCTATAATTTATACAAAATGTGATAAAAACTTTTCCTAAGATACAAATCTAACTTACCTATACATATTATGTACGTTTTACTCTAAAGTTCCCTTAAATATAAAAGTAATTCTATTTAAACCTCATAAAACTGCATTTAACTGCGTTATACTACACATAAATAATGAGTAGATATCTCGTAGCATATGAATCTGAGAAACTTTAATCGCATTCCAATATCGCTTAGCAATGCTGGCGCAATCAATTAGATGTTATCCTTATTCAATCTCCTGGAACTCCTCACTGCTAATTAAGCAGACGCTTAGACGCGTTAACGAACAGCTGATAAAAGTTTGCCCATCAACGGCGAATAATTAGCTGCTATCACAACGTGAAACGAGATGGTTTTCGAAGGAAGGCGGTGGTGTTTGGTTTTGAAGCTAGATGGCAGTAAGGTCGCTTTTAAAATAATTTATTAGTTATATCTTTCCTTGCATAGAATTTGGAGGACTTTACTTATTTGTTTATTACTGATGTAAGTACCATTAAATTATGCTAATTAATGAACTATTTGAGCAAGACAACAACAGTTAACAAAAAATGTGCGAATGATTATTATTATTTTATTCCATTTCATTTGCACGCTGATTTGTACCTACATTCAACTTAATCTGTTTTGTATAGTTTGTTTATAGTTAATAATTATTTATTTATATTGACCCGGACGTTTATGATAGTCATTTTACGAAGAAACTGGCGACATCTATACTTAAAGTACCTATTATTAGCTTTAACACACATTTTATGTAAGTGAAACAACATAAAACAAAAAATAAACAGCATAGGTAAATATTTTCTCCTGGATAATTATATTATATTCACATATTTTACGTAATTTAGTAATAATACTTGCCTATTATTCTCAGTTTGTTTAAACTGATTCTTATTTCAAAGTTCAGCCTTCATTCCTTTTTGCGTTATGTGGCTCTGTTACAATGACATAATAAATCGGTTTTAATTAAGATTCAGTTTTCATAAATTATAAAGATGCATTATCACATTTATCACTACTAAGTTCATGTTATATATCTTTCACACAAATCCTTAAATTCAAGCTCTTGTCAACACTTCCTTAAAACTTGTGCACATCTGTAATTAAGTGTAGGTACTTTACCAGCTCGTTAGATAAGCGTGTTTTATTGAAAAACTTAACCGCAGGCGTTGAGGCAGTTTTGATTAAGATTAGTTCATAAGTTGCACAATAATTTAGATTGAGCGGTGATTCGGAACGCAAGCCGCGCGCCGTCGCGAGAAATTTCGCGGCACATAGATTAGGGCGGGCTGGAAATGATTCGGAATGTTTAGTATGATGGTAAACACATTAACCATTTATTGTACGGATTACGCAGTGGGCTAGCGGTCGCTTCGCCGCTACTAACGCGCTGAGTGTTGTGGGTTGGAATTCCACATGGGACAATTATTTGTGTGTAGAGACAGATTTTGTTTTTCTGTTGCGAGACTGGGATTAGACCAAAGTGCAGGAGTCGTCTCTTTTAATGGAAATAGAAAATAAACTATTAGACGAGACTGTATGCCACTTCACGCAAAGAGACAGATCTGCCGCTTATGGACATAGTGGTATCGAGTGCGTGACATGTTTTCCTTGGCAGTAAGAATTTCTGCAATATAAAAAACAAAGCTTAGTACAAACCGAGCATCTAGGACCTCACGATTGTCCAACATCTAAGTTTAAATGCTACAAAGACTACACGGATTGTATAGTGATTTAAGTGTTTGGCTCGCCACTGCGCTTAGTATTGTGGCATTCGATCCCCACAAGGTTTAGGGAGAATGTTATGCGAATGAAATGTGTGTACTTAATAAAAGTACGTATTGCGCAGCAGCATAGCATTGCTCTAATAAAGTCAAAGTATGGGATACCTAATGTTAGTGGATTGATGTCAAGTGACACATCCAGTAGCAACCCCGCTCCACATCGTACCTCCTTGGCGTAACATCTTGTAAACTTTGAGCGGCGTTTAATAGCTTAATATGCGTTTGTTAACGAGTTGTTTAATGAATTAAAGCTGAATTTACCGACTCCTGGTGCCGAGATAATAATTATACTTCACGTTTGCGCTACCCAATACAGTTATGTTATGATATAAATGGCTAAAAAGTTTAACACATTAATTATTTTAAAGCATATAAATACGGTTATAACTGTTTAATATATAATGATAATATCAGCCCTGTTAATAAACTGTCACACTGCCAAGCCCGGGTGTCTTCTCAATATGATATGGGTTAAGTCATAGTCCACCACGCTGGCTGGTTGGGAATTTGCAGAGTTCATACATCGTCGAGAATTATAAGATATAGGTAGAGCTTTATTGTGTTATACTTTCAGTTAAAGCAAGCAATACAATAACTGTTAAATACGCACACACAGTTTCGAATAGTAGAATGAACGAACTTGAGTCCTTAGTGGCAGTCCAACGCTTCAAACTATACAATAGCATGAAAATTATATGTGACATACAGTTTAGAAACTCTAGAAGATGGTTTTCATTAGTAGTTTCTTCTTCACATTTTTATATCTAAGCAATTCCTTTGTACCTATACTTATTGTAACGGAAATTAATGTGGTCCGGCTATAGAACATCGCGGTCATATAACTAAGTGCTGTGTTATCTTATTGAGTAGTGTTAAAATGCTTCTTAAGGAATCGCTGTGCTGTCAACATGATAAGCGATGGTTTGTGCTTTTTTCGCTAGCAGAAAAACTGCTTTTTTATAGGATTAATATGTAAAGTACGTACGTTATGTTACGAGTAGTCTGAACCCAGTAACGTTCTAACGTTAGCAGGTTCTGGATGCTTATATTAGATCTAGCTAATACAAAGATAGGTATATAAGGAATTAACACACAAATTGTTTGAAAATAGAAAGGGAAATAAAAGGAGCAGGTGTGTAAACGATCATAACTATTCATCACTATCACTAATGTCTCAACGTATTTGAGTGGTTTTAGAGGCACTCACGGGATACTAATTATATATCTATGTACTTGATTGCAGCTATGCTAGTAAATATTGTGTGGTCACAGTAAATATGATTTAAAAAAATTCATAATGTTCTTGAACAAGCGCGTAGTCTGTCAAACCGCATGTGGTCATTTTATATTCGCTCAGTATGAAAATGGTTAGATCATAATCTATGCTCTAACCCTTCTCATAATAAGCGGTAATCTCTGCCCAGTACAGTATATAAAAAGGTGAGAGATTCACTAATAAGCGCGCCAATTTCCTGTCAAAGTAAGCTTCATAACAAATCAGTATTCCAAAAGCGAATGTTATAAATAAAAGAAAAAAAAAGCGGTATTGTAGGCGAGGTCCAAAAGCAGAAGTCGAGAGGTGGCGAGGTGAAATTAGGGCCCTTGTCCGCCCCGAAGAAAGCACTTTTTATTCGGCTTAAAGTAATTATTGTGTTTTTGTGAAAGAGTTTGTTAGCGGACCATTCAAACTCGAGGACACGGACGCTTTCTTGGCGAGGGACGAACTTAGGCCGCTCTGAAATGATGGAAATTCTTTTAAATATTTTCTCAAGATAAAATATGTAGATATGTAGAGTAGATAATATACGCTTATTATATACAATTTTGGCATTAAAGCATAATACTAGTCGTACCTAACATCTTGTCCGACGATGTAAATAGGTACCTAGGTTATTATAAGTTGAGCTTTGATGTATGTTCGAGCATAAAAACGGTTGATTGATAAATTACGAGCCCTAAACAATTTAAAATACAGGATCTCCCAGAAAACAGACCTCACAGCAATGATTTTTTATCATTGTGGTGCTTATCAGCATCTTCAACGTATAATTCATTTATGAAATCCATGTCGTTAGTAGCTTTATTATTATATTTTGGTCTCCATGGCAAGAAAAATATCAACGACTTTGAACCGATAATAACTTGAAAATTAATTTAATGGTTCTAAAAATTAAATAGAATATTCTTATCGCTTTAAGCATGTTTTCAATACTGTAATCAGTACATAGCGAGAATATAATGGGTACAAATGATTCTTTTACATCTTTTACTCGTATTAATATTTTTAATTGTTGGTCCGTACGAGACGAGTGCGTTCTGTACCGACAATTGTATCGTAATATTTAGTTATCTGTCGATAAGGTACAGTAAACTGTTTGCTGGGTACTAAATAGAACAGTTTGAGTATATATAATGAAATAATGTATTACAAAAAGTATTTTGGTCGGTACCTAACGTGTAACACGCTAGTAGAAAACCGTAGTCTTTACCCGCCACTCTGGAAAGCAGGTAAACACACCTGTTTACCAGACTGCCTATATGAATGTAATATAAATAACTGCCTCCGTGGCGCAGTGGTCGTGTATGGGACTGCTGTGCATGAGGTCTCAGATTCGAATCTCGGGTCGGGCCACCAAAAAGCAATTGAGTTTTTCTGTTAAGAAATCTCAATACGAGCCCGGAATTAGGAAGTTGGCGGTGTTAGACACCCCCGTGCCTCGGAAAACTCGTTAATCCGTTGGTCTTGCGCCTGATCTCTTTCCGGTCGTGTCGGATTATCCGTCCCATCGGATCATGAGGGTTAGGGAACAGAGTGTACTTATGTTTGCGCACATATTTGTGCACTATAGAATGTCTCCTGCGCAGATGGCCAGTCTCCGTTAAGATTGTCCGCCGTGACCCAAATTCGGTCTCAAGTACATTATTATTAAATAATAATACAAAATAAAATACTTAACTCCAACATTTTGCCGTCACTATTACAGCCCAAGTCCGCCCCTCATCATTGCCCGGAATATTCTTGTTTTCCCCGAGTTTTCTCAGCTTTTCTTCGCGTTTTCTTTCGTTTGGTGCCTTAATTAGCTCATTCAGTGCCCCTCTTCCCTTCCCGCGCCGCTCGCTCCGCCACCGCACCCCCTAAATTATCTTATTTATTGAAAGCACTTTTATATTACATTTTGACAACCCGAATGGTGTATTTAGTGAGCATTTGGAGATCGGTAGAGCCCCACACAGCGAGTGAGGTGATATTTTATTGGTTAGGGCGATGAACTTTATTCATACTTTTTGTGAATAATCAAATATTTATAGGTTTCAAGTTCATAGGGACTTTTGGTGTTATATAATATTTTTATTAGATAGATATTGACCTAATGTAACTAGGTGTTTTCATTTAATAGGCATTTTCTGTTTGGGAATTACAAGACATAGAACCGTAACACTAGGTCGCTTCACGAGACCAGTGAAAATGACTGTTGAAGGGAGCGAGTTTAAATAATACCTGATATAATTATTTTCTTTTATGTAAAATGTTATAATCTACGGAGGCAACATATAACACAGGAACCAGACAAGCCAAGAGTTACATATCACATAGAGGCATAGACTCGATAGAAAGATAATTCGTAGTTTAAGATAAGATATCCTACTCGATCTTGTACTTAATAGTATTGTGTAAAGGAATCGGATAGGCATTTGATCAAGCGATAATACCTACGTCATCTAATCACCTGTTGTAAACAATGTTAGCTAGACACCGACAGTGCTGCTATTACGTTCCTAAATAACTTTAATTTAGTTTGCGTATTTTTAAGAACTGAACACTTTACTCTACAATCAGCTGGCGCAAATTTATAGGACGTCAACAGTACGGTAATGATATCTATACAGTATTGTAACTCGGCCCTGTCCTTGAAATAATTACCTACAACAGCGCGGTTCGTAGACACGTGTTAGGGATGCCCGCCTACAGTATTTGAATTTGATCTATCTACTTGAGTTTCTTTCTAGTTTAGTGATTGTAAATATTATACAAAGTGGCGCAAATGTTATCACCTTAATTGATACCACATGTACTACATGGTATTCTTTGACGATTTACAAATGATGAACCAAAAGTAGTTTTTTTTAGTTTTAATTAATTAGAACATCATGTGTAGTGCAGAGATAAACGTCAAAGACCACAAGCAGGGATATTAAAACAAAACAAACAAACGAAAAAATCACAAAAGAAACAAAAAATAAAGACAAAAGAAATAATGTTCATAATATTGTGAAGAAAAGAAATAGGTTAGTGTGTGCTTATTACAATGGTGTTCCAATTTGTGTATAATTTTATTTGGTTCAACAAAATAATTTCTTTTCATTTGTGAAAAATCGCTTTCATATGCAATCGCGACCCCGTCGTGGTTTTGGTCCATTAAGACCCAAGACACTTCCTCTACTGCACGACTCAGAGGCGCGCGTGGGAACGCGCGCGTGGGAATACGCACGCCGCTTCTCGGACCTGGTGCTGATCGGGTGGCGAGCAGGCTCATGCAGCCCACCACCCTCAGGTCAAAACTCAGGGTGGCTGGAGGTCATCTCGCGCCATCCAGAGCTCGATTCTGCGATTGGGGAGAGGGTTTAAGCGCTCCCTCTCCCACTCCGCCGCCTTCTTGATGGAAATTACTTTCTTACAAAAGGAGGCGACGGCGTTCCATGATCTCTCATTCCGGACCATAGACTGAACCACGGCCGAGAGTGAGAGGGTAACTTGTCCGACTGCCGCGATCAACTCACGGCGTTGCGATGCCCAGGCGGGGCAGTCCACCAAAGTGTGCAGCGCCGTGTCCTCAACAACGTCGCGGCAGTCGCCGCAGTGGTGACAACCGGGCGTCTCTTGCCGACTTATGCGACACAGGAACTTGCCAATGCAACCGTGGCTAGTCATTACCTGTGTATATCAACCAGCTTAAGGCAGTATATCATTTAATGTGATAAGTTTTGCACCACTTTGTATATTATATTATAAAAAATGAAATTCGTAGTGAATGAGGTAGAAAGTGTTCAATAAAATCAAATCATCAGAAATCGCATGCTTACTGCTTACAAAACAATCACACCGTCCGTCCGTTCGTCACTGGGCGCATTCGCGACTGGTTGCGAACCAAGCGCATACCAACGCCGAGGCGGGTAGGTATGACTCGAGTTCCGACCGTTTGTATGAAGATAGAATACTGTATGGATATCATTACCGTGTCAACAGTCAAAATTTTATATATACACCTTCACACCACATGACGACTTTCAGCTTATCCATTTTACTAAACTAAAGTATAGAGTTTGAGATAGATAAATGTGGTGAGACAAAAACAGTATGGTGTTTTAAAAATAACATTATAACCGAGGTAAGGAATACACGTAATTATATAGTAAGTACTAAAGATCTCCCATACATAGCCTCACGTCTCAGGTATAAATAGGAAATAAAAACTAAGCCAAATGTCACACGGGTACACGCAACGTGCTTAAATAGAGGTACACAGTTTTATCTTCACGTATTAATATTGCAAAAAATGGTGCATACATTTATATTGCATATTAAGCTGCTCTCTAGCAAATCCCATGATAGTGGGTTTTGGAACTCTTAAGGTGTCTGGCTATAAATTTCTACTTCAACTTGAGATTAGATTTGTAGATTTGAAACATTCAAGGTGTTTCAAAACCCAACATCTTTCGCATTCCTTATTTTTAGCACTGGTGATTGTTGTGTAGGTTCTGCGTCGCAAGCAAACACTCTTTAGGTCGTGCATAGTGAATAAATTAAGTGAGAGAAATATACCAAGATTGTAGTAATTTGAAATCCTTAGTCCTTATTCCACCGTACCTATGTATGTATATATGTAGAAGTTAGACTCGTGAAACAATCAAACTAGTATTTAACCTTCTTCTTCCTAGCCTTTATTATTCCCAAGTCACTTGGGGTCGGCTTTTCTGGTCTAACAGGATTTGACTGGATATCAGTTTTTACACGGAGCGGCTGCCACCTGTCCTCCGCAACCCGAAGGCTAACGATACCCTAAGGCTAGACCAGTGTCAGGATAATATAGGGTACTGACTTCCCTGCCATAGATGTTCATGGCAGCCGGGACCGACGGCTTAACGTGCTCTCCGAGGCACAGAGCAGGCAATAATTGTCAATCAATACGCACATAATTTCGAAAAGTCATATAACTTCCGAAAGTCAGAGGTGCGCGACGTGGGTTCGAACCTGAGACCTTCTGCATTGCAGTCTGTTGGTCTCCCCACTGCGCTATCGCTGCTAATCCTAATCGTCAAAAACAACTATATCAACTTTTGTCTAACCCATGAAGTATAGTATGTTATAAGCTAGGGAAAATGAGTATCGATTGTTATTTTTTTTTGCTATAAACTGCCACTGTCTATTTAGACTTTAGGCAAGCAGATTAAACCTCCAAGCTTAAGACGCTTTAAAATGATGTAAAACAAACGGAACAATTAAGTATAAATATAATAAATAACTACTAAGTAAGCAAGTGTAGACAACAAAAAATATTGTTATGCGCGGAGATCGAACTCACAATATTTGGTAACATTCACATTAATAAGGGACGATATAATCACTAAATATGTCTTAAGCAGGCAAAATGACACCAATTGGAGAAACACGTTTAGTTAGTAAAAGATTATTTATTAGCGATTATTCTTGTTACTGATAAACGAAGCAATAATTTTTAGTTGAAAACTACTAGACATTTATTCCAAAAATATAAACTAAGTAGGGCTTCAGGGATTTTAAAGGGATAAAGGGATGAAAACGACCAGTAGTTAGACTATAATGACCTTGCTACTAAAGTTAAAATAGACTTGAAATTAACATTAACACTTAGACACTGTCGAGTCAAACAAAACTGGCAACTTTGTGTACTTAGCTACGTTATAGATCTAGTCAACAAAACGCTCACCGTACAACCATCTATAAACGAAACAAGAAGCTGAAACTGAAGCCACTATCTTCACCTGAGCCAGACGTGACCGTAAAAGAAAAAGGGGCGAAGTCTTGCAGGAAGTGTCGCTGATAAGCCACCATAATGGCGGTCGCTGATAACGCCGCTCCCGCCTTTTTCTCCCGCCAAAACAGGGCGCCATTGTTGCCACAGAATAGCGACACAAAAGCCACTTGGCTTCACAAAGGCGCACACTCACACTCTGAAGTAATAAATTTTTTGTAGTCTATTCAAACTTTTATATTCATTTTATGGTTGGTTTACGTGAATTTGATTTTTCATACATATCTTTAAGGTAATGGATGGGTGGTGTTAATTCTTGTTGGTGCTATAATGTGGTCTAAAGGAAAGATATCTATGCGGTTTTACTTACAGTAAAATTGGCAGTTTGAGCTACATATAATATAATAATACCTATTTAAAAAAAATCTATCTTTCATCTCAATGCTTCTCATTTGATTGAAATTAAGAAAATCCTTAACCAACCAAAAGCTTTTTGTTAGATTAAATAACTCTTGATTGTTTAAGATATCATCGTTTGTTAGGTCCGTACCTAACATGTACCTACGGACTTACCTAATATCTTCCAGAGAATGTTTATTATCTTAATTGATACAAGGCAAGTTGTATATAATTTTATCTTCGTAATTCTTCATTCAATACACAACATTGTATATAATTAAAAAGACTTAATAAGATTTCAAATTAGTCTAAAATTATCGTCAATTTCCTCGAACGGAATATAATAATCTGCTATAAAATCATCGACATTATTAAAATATTAATAAAATCTTAACATACACACTCAAGTACGCTCAATTTGTGGTTTTATTAAAATTTTAATTGACACGTATTAGGTTTTCCAAGTAAATTGTAAAGGAGGCAGAAGTGGCCGCTTTCCTTCACCACTCCGCGAACATTAGCGCCGGGGGTGGGTGCTGGGACAAATTTTTGTTTTTCACTCGTGTACGAGACAGCTATAGTGTAAAACCTATGTGCTAGAAAGAGACAACAGCAGGTGCACACATTGCTTTTGTTAAAGAGCAAAAATAATAGAGAGAACGGTCGTTTATCTCTTTTTATGGCAAGAGCGCTATCTTCCCGCCGACGCTATTATGGAAGACAATTTTGGCGCGAAAGAAAACTGCTTATTACTTCTTATTCTTGTGGATGGTTTGGCAAATTTTTCTTTTTTTAAAAATCTGCCATGAGTCAAGTGGGCTCGTTTGAGTTCCGTTTTGTATTTTTCTTGTTTGGGTTTGATTTATTATTTTGGTAATTAGTTGGCTTAACTTGACCTTTTAAGTCTGCGTGAAAATTTAACTTTTGAAGGTTTGCCTGCATAATGGTACCTGCATCACTTAACTACCTACTGATATGACTTATAAAAACCGTAAAATATATGATTTTTAATTACTTACCTACAGATTACGTAGGTAACTTTTAAGTTATTAGGTAACTGGATATAAGAGTTTATTATATCGTAAGAAGTTATTTGATGTATTTATTCAATACGTCATAGAAAAGCTAAAATTTATTAGAATAGGTATGTATTGCTAAATCTATCGAAATTTAGATCTTATTAAATACATATTATGTAATTAAAATATGCATTTAATGTCATTATGATATAATAACATTAAACACATGTACATGCAGGTGAATGGTAAATACTAGTTAAGTATCAACTGGATTTATGTTAACAAACTTCTTTACGAAATGTTTACAGAGCCATCAGTAGCTATATATACGTACTAAGTTTATAATATGTTTGTACGCCCTAACACTCGACGATCTAGAAAATCTTTTTGAATTGGTTATAATCAGGAAGGTTAGGTATAAAACATTGTTCTACGATCATAGACACGGAGCAGCAAGTATTAACATTTTAAAACCTGCAAAACCGCGGGGCACAACTAGTAAACATATTTATATACACACTGTCTCGGCTATTATTATACTAAAGTATCCTGTTTAGTGAAACAACAGTAGATAATATAATTATTTCCAATAGCAGTGACTCACTTTAGCGGGCTGTTAGCTCTGTTCTCAATAAACCGAATTAATTGATTGCTGACACTTTCTGATCTCAGAACAATAGCTTTGGAGATGAAATAGTCATGACACTTTTGCATATTACCGGTGTTTTTGTTAACACAATTAGCTAGCGAACTCAATTAAAGGCTTGTGTTAGGAATGATGGATCGCTGAAGTAGTTTCAGTTCCAGTGATCCACAGACCATTCAAGGCCATTGCCTTGCTTGCCATCTCGCCAGTTGGCATACCGATGTAGGTTTTGTCGTTAGGACCTGGGACTTACATCTTTTACTGGGTGAACCCCAAATATCCCCTGCGCTCAAAAAAATGCATTGAATTGCACAAATAAAGTTATTATTTGTGCAATTATATTATATCAATTAGTTACGTAATACATATCCTCTAGGAGACAGCTCAACTACATTAATTATAACACGCGTTAGAGCGCATGCTCTCTAAGTCACTTAGTCTGAGTCATGGGTTTGCTGCAACAACACGTTCGTGTTATCTCTTTGAAGTCTCCTCTAGTTCGTAGTACATATTAACATAGTGGTATCGTAATAGTTTTCTTGGCTGTTAGTCAAATTACCTAATTACGGAATCGTGGCTGAAACGTATTTAATTTCTAGACTATTAACTTGAGTATTCACCTTGAGTCAACCCTACCTGGATTCGGATCCAGTAGGCCTGCCATGAA
Organism: Catocala fraxini; assembly: GCA_930367265.1. Lineage (NCBI taxonomy): Eukaryota > Metazoa > Arthropoda > Insecta > Lepidoptera > Erebidae > Catocala > Catocala fraxini. The sequence goes on from OV884029.1 coordinate 21,973,919, forward strand.
AATGTCTGTTTGAAACTTCGGACAAACGAAGTATAGAGAATATACATAACAAGAAGTCTGTCCGTATTTTGTTCTTTACAAGTGATATTATTTCGTTGTTCAGAACTCTGTATGGTAGTGATTGGGATGATGAAAACGTTATTTTAATGTGTTTCATAGTATGAATAACACGAATGATTAGTTCGAATCTTCGTTATTTACGTTTAATGGTAGGTCTCCAGATTGTAAGATTGCAATACAGATGATTGTTTATATTTAGTCATTGCTATTTAGATTCGGATCCCGGATCCCTACTTAGACCAGGCTGGATCCTATTATGACGTTATATTACCTATTGGGTACAGACTATATACGGAACCCTCGTGTATTAATTGGATTTGCCTACGTTATGGTGACCGCGAGCGGATTAATAATAACATTTTGTAACGTTTGTCGAACAGATTTTCATGTCTATGAAAGGGCACAATGACCGTTTCTATTCGTTTATTTTTACACTAGGCTTAGTTACTTGTGCTCTATTAACATTGGTTCTGAAACTGCTATGAACAGCGATATCAATAGACGGCTGTTGTCGCTTATTATCGGGTAAGCCACTGCTTTTCTGCCTCCAAAGGAAATATAAAAAGTGGAATCTTTCCCATTAGCCTAAACTTAATAAGTAAAATGTTGCCACATCTATTACGATAATTTTTTTATTTCGGTACCCTAGCAAGGAATAATAACTAAATATGTAGGTAATAACTAACACAGGTATGGTCATATAGATAATCGTCATTGGATTTGATTCGTTATGTAAATATTTTATTTTGGACAAAGATACACGGTAACACGTCTTACATCTGTCGTTGGCGAAGGTAAAGCTGAGACAGTACGGAGGCAATTCATATTCTTCTTGTTAGCAGATCCTTTCAATAAGTGAAGGCTGCATGGCAGTTTCATAACAAGCTATTTTGTACGGGATCTATTTACCTGCTATGTCTTTCGGTTACAGCTTACTTTTAGAATTTAATTCTGGACATATATTCGTTATGTAGTAAATAGTAACTATAGCCTAAGGTTGCTAGCGCAATCTAGTTAAATGCTAATGCATTCATAGTCTGCTCACGGTCACACTAAAACAGTTATACGAAGTCTTCTGGGACACGATACGCTAGTAAGTAAATTATGTGCTAGCCGAGGTCAGGCAAAATATATTGATACATAAAGTGCCTGTTAAATGTCGCTAACATACTGTATGAATTATTAATAGCTAGATTGTATTAAGTAATATCAACCCTGGTAATGAACTGCTGCCCCATTGCTGTGGACGGGAGGCCCGTTCTTAGCGTGAAAAGGGTGAAGCCACCAGGCTAGCGTCCTTGAGCGGGTTCAATATACTTTACTCATCTTTGAGAACATTATGTATGACTCTCAGACATGTAGGTTGCTTCACAATGTTTTAATTTATCGCTAAGGCAACCGATAATTAGCTACTGAATACTTATACCTATAACATCGAAAAGTCAGTCCTTCCATGGGATCGAACTCGAAAGCTCTGTGTAGCAATCCAATAGTGTCCAATCTGTGATGCTAGCAAAATACATATATGAATAAAATGTGTTTTAATTTTGTCATCTACTTACTTGGCGATTTACTTTTAATAAATAGTAATAGCAAAACATTAATTTCCATAAAAGTATCAAACCGTGTTCGTCGGCACAATTTCTCGGCCGCCCGTTTCTTTGTCGCGTCCATTCTTCTCATTTCTTATAATCAGTGAATTAGATCGTACCGCAAATGGATTAAAGCGTTAAGTATTTATTTATCGTTTTAATCTGAGATCGTGGCGGTTATACAAACAGAAGTAAATTATATGCTTTGTTAACGACCAGTGCGAGGGGCGCTTCGTACTTTTTAACTTTAGTTTGTACAGCTAAGTGGACGTGGACAATGCGGGATTGTGTTTGGTGGTAGGGGTGATGGTTACTCGTATTTTATTGAATTTAATGTATTTCTTAGATAGGGCTTTGTTCACTTTAATTTTATTTACCTATATTTAATTTTGTCGACACGTGCAAGGTGCTATCTTATTACACGGAAGCAATTGCGTGCAAAGTTTCATGGTCTGTGGCTTATATATAGTTCATGTACGACAATAATCATCCTTATTTGGCGTATGATTTTCCCATTCGGCTGTTCCAACTAAATATGAAAACACAGCTAACTAACATAACTGTAACATTTTGGTTGCCCTGTCCACTTTTAATAAATGTCGTCGTGATCGTGGCCATTGTATACATTAATTAATTATTTTTCATAGGAAAAGCACTGCTTATATACATAGTTAAGCTAAATCAGCAGACTAACAGTATACACCATTGATTTATTATAGTTGGTGTATTAAGAGCAACTTGTCTTAACAAGTTGGAAGAGGTTCGTTTGGGTAACATTGACCCTTGAGATTGGTTAGAGTAACTACCTATATTATAGGCCGTTATTATTATAAAACCCAACAACCAAGGTGAGAATTGCTTTATGTTAATAAAATATACAGTTAAAAATATACAACAGTTGATAAAAAATACAACAGTTTAAAAATTAAAACCTAACGAGGCAATTGGACCCTCGACGTCCCATTCACACCTATGCTTGTTGACACGACCACGTCATTACGTCGTGCCGTGCCGAGTCGCCGAGATGTTTGCTAGCAATTTGTAGATAATCTACTTTTTAATACTGGCAACACCGTTCAATTTATTTGATTATTTAACCATCAACTAATTCATCGCTTGGTTGCCGAATGATTTGTAAAATAATTTTATTCGTTAAATGGATTTTCAGTTTTAGATATTGAAACTGCAAGTAGTATAACCAATACGTCCTGGTCTCCGTAGATAAAACTTACTGTGCATCTTATCTTCCTACCAAGACTACAGATTACAACTATTTCCTATAATATTTTTCACTGAATCAAGATGTAATTGGAAAACATTTGGTCATGTTCATGATATACATATGTATGTACGTAGGAACAATAAATTCAAGTAAATTTTATTTTCAAACGCGCTTAGCTCTTGTAATTATGAAAGGTAATTAACTCACTTACCAATTACTAATAAATATCTATAGTAACAGGAGTGAAAAGACCGTCACAGGATGTAGTTTCTTTGATTTTTTTAATGCCTTTACTTATTTTATAAAATACGTAACTTAGATAGCTATAAGCGCATAGAATGTTGAAACCATATTATATACTCACGAAAGTCTTTTGCATACAATAATTTGGAAAGTTGATATATAGATAAATTAAATTTAGTCTGTGTAAATAAATCCACAGATACCTTTCTATCCGTTAACGCACATAGATAATAAATATAAGGTGTGATTCGAGTGTTTACGGCGGGTAGGCATTTGGTTTCGGGCGGCGGTGTCAGATTGAAGTCAATTTAATTTGTACAAAATGGAAACACCTCCCTGTCTGGAGAGTTAAAGGGGGTGTATTTTTATTTCATTTTTATAAGAAAATTTATTTGATGTAAAAAGGTAACGAGTTGAGTAAAGCAAATATTGACAGAAATCGTAAAAATATGTTTATTGATCCAAAGAGCTCGATAAAAAATAAGTGTCGTATTTAATTATTTATACTGTGTTATATTATTGTGTACTATTTTTCGGATAGACATTTATACAGTTAGATTAAACTACGGACTACAATCATGCCTTGTCTTGATTATTAATGCACATGTAAGTGGATGTTCCTATTTACCATACTGCTGCTTTAGAGGCTACCATCAAATTTTATTAAATGCTTGAGTATGTTCAGTAATAGTTCATGGAGAAATGGTTGCAGCACCTTATAGCTCTTATGATTTGTAAACAAAAACTTGACGATTAAAAAGAATGACTGAGTTTCTTGCCCGTTCTTCTCATGAGCCCTACACCCTTGCTTTGCTGAACGTGGCAGTAAATGTAAATTCGCAGAAAAAATTAGTGTGAATTTGACATTCATAAGTGTTACCTTGTAACCTAATCTGAATAAATTTATTTTGATTGATTTGATATAAATATATGTAATTTACCGGTAACTTATTATTAATTATTTTTTTACTTACCTTTGTTATTATTTATACTTACGTACATATGTATATAAATAAGTAGATTCACACTGTTTGCTTGATGTTTAGGCAGAGATTATAGACTTCAATTTGTTTCGATTTTGGCACATCTCCAGTGCATCATTCTGTTTCGGTAGAGTCTTCATATACGAAGCCTTGACCTTTCTCCGGAATTTATACGATCTAGTTAGAGAATGTTCGCATAGTCTTTTCCTTCCTACAGTCCTATTAACATTTGTCTCATATACTTCTTCTAGATACTCGAACCATAGAATAATATATTACTATCATCGACGTTTCTCAATTTTATCACTTTATTATTGTCACCAAAGCGCTCCCTTTTCCCCACTAATCCTTATTCCATGTTTTAAAGACGCATCTCTTAAGCATTTTAATACCTTTGTCTTAGCTACATTTAATCTATTTATAAGGCAATACAACGTAGGTACAGCTTGGTGATGAATTCGGCTTATTATTATCTCATCTATTATTACTTGTATTTTATAAGCGTATAATAATAATAATATTATATAAATGATGAATATAGAAAATGTCAGCTCCGCCACAAACACACACGTCGGAACGAGACAGCGAATCGATTGGGACGTAATGTAATTTATAAGAAAAGCTCGGCGTCTCACGTTTTTATGTCAAAAGTAATGAGGTGTGTCGATGGATCAGACAGAATTCGCTTTTATCACCACAATTGTGGTTCTATACGCGCGCGATTCATTCAAATGTTATACCAAGTACCCCAATTCATATCCGAGCGAACTTCATGAATTCAATTTAATATTTTTAGAGATTTCCACTCTCTTCACTTGCATATTTTGTTTTTGACTTGAATTGTGGGTAGTTAGAAAAGTTGCTGAATTAAATTTGTTTGATTTGTTATGATAATAGAATGCATACTGAATCTTTCAGCAATCAAATAGTATGTGTATGTAGAAGGAAATAAATTATATAAATCTATTGAGTCATCATCATAACATCAATAACCGTAGCACTGAAATGAAGACCCTATCGCAATACGAGTTTTATCTTATAAAGTATATTGATCTTTGTTGTTGTGTATATATATAACAAAATTATTGATCTTTAGAGCCTATAGTCGTACGTTTATTGAAATCCAAAAAGAGCTTTATTATAAATTATAATTGATTGTAATACCTAATTGAGAAAATAAAATGTAATTATTTTTGTTAATATTTAATTTATCATCTAAGCGTAGTTTATTAAGTCTGTGAAACTACCTCACCCAAAGACGACAGAATTACGAACAGACAGGACACAATTTAGTGAGACCAAGCGCCTGCCTCGATGCGAAATTAAATGACGCTGCATTCGCAAAGAAAATGCAATCACCGCCCCGGTATATTCCCCGATGCAAATCTCAATTTCTGAGTCACTGTGCCCCGCTATTCCTTACGCTAATAAAACGTGCACCAAACGGAGATGCTGTTTCGCCCGCTGATGAACGCCAAATGACGTTATGACAGCGCACGCCGCCATTTAACGCCTATTTGGTTCCAATTTCAAATCTCCCGCGCTCCCCTGTGGTTCCGGACACGAACGGGGCACAGATAATAGCGTTTTGTTTTATAAGTTTAAATATTTTTAGCCAGTATCAAATATGAAAATAAGAGAGATTGTAGAAAGTTTAACTACAAAATTTTAATTAAAGCATCTCATCAAAGTTTGAAAACATAAACCGCTCACATACGAGTTTTAAATTGAAATTTGGATAGACTGCAGAATGTGAATGGCGGACAAATAGGAATAAAAATGGTTAGCTTTGCGTGGAAAAAGAAAATGAAAGAAATCAATATGCCCGAAACAGAGAGGGGTAAGCTACGGGCTCTTCGTCGTACAGACACAAGTTATTTTTTGGTACTAGAATGAATGTGAGGATTTTGACTGAATATCGTTGGAATGTAGGCAAGCCAAGACAAATTCAACTATTTCTAGCATCATAAAATAATCATCGATATAATAATAGGATATCATCTTTCCGGAATATTCGTGGAATTATAACGTATCTATCGACCGATATCTTGCCATCCGCGTTTTGTACATGTATACTTTATGCTTAATTTAATTAGATTTGTTTCTTTTTCTATTTGCTATTTTATGTATTCTTGTTCGTCAGTAGTGAATACCTAAAATGCATTAATCCATTAAAATATACGAGTTATTATCATATCGTTTCGTGCTTGCAAGAGATCGCACGTCATCATATTATATAGTATTATAAACTATGGCATGGGCCATAATTTTTAATACAAATTGACTTTGACCTTTCATGATCTTATAATATAAGTAATTTAATATAAAATCAATATGTTACCTTCTCCATTACCACGGACTCTAAGGGCAGTATACATTTTTCGTTTAAGCCTTCGTTGGGCGCAAACATATTGAATGTGTACTAAAAGAACATCACATTAAACAAGTATCTAAAATTTACACTTAGAATAATTTACCAAAACTTATCATTATTATATTAAAAGCAGTTTAAACAAGAACATTGTCTACGCCCACTTGTTTTATTCGTAGCGCGGCGATCGCGTTCCGAATTCCGATACACGAATATCCGTTCTGCCATTTTGGCGCGCGGGCAGCCGGAAACCCAAGGATATAAAGTTTCGCGCGCCTTTCTACCCGCCATGACACTTTTCAATATTTTTACTCTTATTTACCGCTATTATTTATGTGCAGCATTCTTCGGCGGGGGAAACAGACCGTCTATATTGTCTGTTTTCTATCGTTCGCTGTTTTTATGTTTTGTTTGTATTGACCGGTCTCACCACTATTTGTTTAGGGTTTTCTCGAGTTTTGTTATTATATCTTCGTATTTCTTTTATGTAGATAGTGTAAGTTAGCTGTATGTGTAAAATATGGCGGTAAACGTACTTTAAAATTGTACTTGTTTTTAATGATACGAACTTCGGTAGGTATTTTCTTAAATGACAGTTCACGCTCACTCGCTAATAACTTTCTAGCTTAGAACTACTATAATTTAGGGACAAACATATGTTTATATCGTATCGATCGAGTTTATAACTTGAATTGGCGACGTGGTTTATTTTGCCACGTATTATAAATTCGTTATATATAATATTTTTTTTATATAAAGTATGAGCCTATGATATACATATATACATAAGAATGATTTCATTTTTTTACACTATGTACAAATGAAATACATGCTGCACGTAGCATTGCTGAATCGCGACCTTGCTACGTCGTAGTAAATTACTACAGTGCTAAGGTAAGTTATGAATAACTATCGTAATTTTTCTAAATACGGTTAAATTTTTATTTATATGGCGATATCCATTATGATGACGTTGAATCTTTTCCAGTACGTTTTAATTAGTTCATCAAAGTTTCTGTCAGGATACATATCTAGTGTTTGTGTTTTCGGTTTTGTCGATCACGAAATTCTACTTCATAAATGTACTCTTTATGGCATACGAGATAAAGCCCTACAGTGGCTAGAAAGCTATTTAAGTAAATGCTAACAATGTGTTGAGATTACTCGTATCGGCTTAAAACTAATGTCTACCTCATATCATTCCAAGTATAGATATAAAAGATTTGGAGTTCCCCAGGGCCTTTATTATTTTTGATATACGTGAATGATGTGCCACAGTGTACACGCCACAATTGTATGTTATTTGCAGACGATATTTCTTGTTGTTCCTCAAACTAATTATAACTCCAACTATAAAAAAGTTTAATAGAAACAATAGAATATATAGCAAAATGGTTAAAAGAAAATAATCTATCTGCAAACCTGGATAAAACAACAATAATTCAGTTTAAAAATTACAAAACCATTACCAGTGATTTAAAATAAGTTCCCGCGGTCAAAAAAATGGTGTGTAAACGAAACAAAATTCTTGGGCATAACACTCGATAAACACTGTAACTGGAAAGCTCAAGTAAAATACTTTTGTAACCGAGTAAACAGATTTGTGAATGCTTTAAAAAAGTTAAAACAGATATCTTGTGAAAATACTGCTCTAATAGCATACCACGGATATGTCGGCTCAGTCCTTAGATATAGAATTTTATTATGGGGCAATTCGACAGACATAAATAAAGCGTTTATATCCCAAAAAAATGTGTTAGAGCAATATGTGGCGTCGGTCCATTAGAGTCATACAGGCCTTTATTTAAGCGGTTAAAATTGTTAACATTAATATCTATAAATTTTATAAAATCGGTGTCTTTGTTATTAAACATTCGGATATTTTTGAAAAGCCCAACGATAATAAAAATATTCTTCTAGAGACCCCAGTAAATTACAAGTCCATATGATGTCAACCAGCCTATATAAAAAAATAACAGTTGTATGTGTATACAAATATACAAAAAAAAATGCAAAATCTACACGAGAATATTTTTATTATACCCTTTCAAGATTTGTAAACACTTTTAAGAAATGGTTCACAGATAAAAGTTTTTACACAGTAGCCGAATATATGTCTTATAAAGGTCAGGAGGATATATAAATAGTAATATAGAGGTAATGGTATGGTATTTAATATAGAATTAGTGTATATAACATAAGTAACTTTTGTAAAAATTTGCACGCCTATTGTATGGCAAAGCATGTGAAACACAAACCATGTATCGATCAACTTGAAAACCATGTTTTATGCAAATAAAGATTTATTATTGTATTTTTATTATTATGTTCCCGAAGAGCTAAGCAGAGGACCATTACAGCTACATTTTGTCTGCAATATTTTATAACTCACAACATAGCAAACGATTCTATTAGCGAATATGAGACACATTGCTAGATTCAATGCCATGTATGTAAATTTCCGAACAAAAAATCTGATAACTATTTGTTTGACGTCACAATTGCCCTTGTGTCCCCAATAAGAGAAAATCTTTGCCTTGGGATCAACGAGGTAATGATAACATGCTGATACTAAAACTGTTTTCATTTAAGTCACTATTGTTACCTGTTCATAATTGCTGTGACGTGGTGGAATTCACAAACATCGTATAACCGAAATTTAGAATAATTATATTTTCTTTTTTTTAAGAGCAATGGCCTTTTCTCCGTCCGCATAGCAACCAAGGCGATGTTGAGGTCTCTGCTTTGACGGCCTGAGAAGGTGCTTTTTCACGCCCCGCTTAAAGGACCCAGGATTGAAGGAAGAAGGAAACACGTGCCTTGGCAGAGAATTCCATGCCTTGATCGTTCGGCAGAGGTATGAGGACCGAAACTTGTTGGTACGCGCTCTAGTCGACTTTACCGTGTAAGGATAGCATCTGAGCCCAGCACTTGTTGTTCTGGATAGGCAAGAGGATTTATGGAATACACAAATTTTGCTTACATGTGGGAATCGAAAATACAAAACTGGGCGCGACATATTGGCAAGGCACTTTCACCATTGCGCCGTCCGTGTAGTTTTTCAAACCGCTAAATCTAAACATTACCATCTGTCAACTTGTATGACGACCGGTCCCCTTGCGCTCCATACATAATCGCGTAGAGCCTCAAAGCTAAGTTGCGTCCCACATTGGGTCCAATACGTTTTTTATTCGGACAGAATGGTTCTTTTCATGAGCATCGCGGCGTGAGCTGGTCACTTTGTTGCGAGTGGGACAGTTACTGCGCTCCTACAACTGGATGTGGCAAGAGCGTGGTAAGTTTCTAACGCCATTTTATTGCTGTTGATGGCAGGCAAACCAGCGGCCCTCCTGACAGGCGAGCTAGAGCCCCAGCTGATGCTAAGTGGTAACCACCGCTTGTGCACATGGTTTGGTGCTATGATAATAATTAAGAAAACAATTGTTGAATGTTTTGTGTTGGTCCTATGATAATGACATCATAGCACCAACTGCCAAGGGTACCAACTAATTCGCTGCATACCGCAAAACATAAAAATTTGGTATCTACAACTACACGATCTGCATGGTAAGCAGTTATCGTAGTCTATGTGAAAGGAACGGATAGAAGGGAATAGGAGAAATAAGGCAAGAAAGAGACTGTAGGAGTGCTTGGGCGTCCGGAGCTCTCTCTTACCGAACGAACGCAACAACATTTACTTTATGTTGATATTCTGTGAGAAGAGGGATGAGCTAGAGGCCTACGTGTAAGTGTAATCTGTTCACGGACCTGGGTAATATCAAAGCTATAGACAGCCTAATTGTTGTATAATGTTATAGTACTAATTGTTAAAATTATTATCAAAATAATAATTCTTTAATATGCTACTAGCGCCATCTGTTAACAACTATTTGTAACTCTACCTGGTATTTGTCTATAGTATTAAGAAAATAAATAGTTAGTCTTTGAACAATCTCCCGGCGTGTTTTAGTAGGTTATGGTAGCAGAGCGTTTATTCTTATATTCCATGCTGTGGCTGATTGTTTCAAACCATAAATTGCACGTTTTAATTTAAGTACACAATTTTCTTTACAATCAAAATTAGGAGGAGCATGCATGTATACATTTTCATTAAGATAACCATTTAGGAAAGCTGTAGTGACGACAGCCAAATGAGTAATTTTAAAGTTAAGTTTCACGCTTAATGCAAATAAAAGTCTCAATGTAGAGTAACGAAGCACTGGTGAGTATGTCTCGGTATAGTCCACACCTTCTTTTTGAGTAAAACCTTTCGCAACCAGACTAGCGCTATAACGCAATTTTTTATCACTTTCGAACATTTTCTTAAAAACCCACTTACACTGCACTACTCTATCAGCTTCTTTCCTGTCAACGAATTCCCATGCTTGATTTTCGTCAAAAGCCTTCAGTTCTTCTGTCATCGCCTGTTCACACAGTTCCTTCTCCAGTCCATTCATTGCTGTGTCATAACTCAGTTCTTCACCACATGATTCCAGCTCATCTACAATGCAGAAATTGGAATAGCCAAATCTTTCTGCTGGCTTTCTCTTGCGCTTACCAAGCTCCTCTAAGTTTTGAACATTTTCTTCTAAAATAGATTCTAAGGTAGATTCATTATCACTTTCACCAATACCCTGTTTGAAGGTAGGTAGTTCATTCCAAATCCTATGGGCTAATCACAATAAACGAACTATTATCCCGTGCCATAATTTTTATTCGATTCTTAGATTAGGTTTATTGGATTTTTGTTGAGACATTTAGTAGCAAACGGAGTTTGCTTTAGTCGGTAGACCACCATAGGTTTCTCCTTCCTTATTACGTGCGACCGAACCTAAATTAAAGAAGTATGATGTTATATGGTATTTTTGGAAGCGATTCTTAGTCCTTAGCAATAGGAAAAAGAAATAAAAATATTCTCATCGGAAATCGGAATGTGGTAGAGATTATTGAGTATATATGACATATTTGAGTTTGAATTAGAACATTGAACAAGCCCTAACGTTTAAACAGTGATCTGGACAGTATAGTTACACTTTCTTGAACGTTGTATATCTACGTTTGCAAGCAATGGAATACACAAATAGGAGTATGAACACGAGACTTTTATTCGTTCATCCGATTAGACTGTCGTATATGCTTATGAGCTCTTTGTCGTGCGTTTTTGTAGTCGCAGTTAATCGCAGCGATCATGCGCACTCGTGCGGCAATCCTTAGGAGTTTTCAAAGCGGATCGCACAATGCGTGCACAATGTTATTTTGTATCGGCATGTTAGGATTTGACGGTATCGGGTATTAAGAATTTAACTTTGAAAAATGAATATGGGAGCATTTTTATTTTTAAGTTTAATGTTTTATCAGTATGTCACATTCGCAGGTACAGCAGAGTTTTCTTTCAAACCCAATGTAGCTTCACTGGGAAATTACTTTAGACAAGAAAATCTTAAAATAAACTTGTTGATATTTTAGGCAGTTTTAGGCTCCTTAAGTCATACTTTCAGCAACTGACAACATAGTGACTATTTTAAGGATCGGGATTGCGCGCGATTGTTTCACTATCAACCATAGGTTATAGTGACCACCATAGATAAGACACTATGTGACCACTAACCATCAAGTCGACCGTATGCCAGTTTACCTCGTCGGCCTTTTTAAAAACAACATACTGTTTACAAGCTGACATTACCCAATGTTTCCAAATTTAAAATCCGTGTTGTAATTCTACACACGGCCAGTGGCAACCAACATTTAAAGCGTATATTCCAAATTAAAATTTATTTTAAATTCAGAACAGAAACTGCGAGCTAATTAACCACAGAACAGGAAAATAAACAACTTGAAACAGAACTAACAAAACATTGTAGGCAGTAACTCAATTACACGCCCACAATTCGTTATAAAAGAGCCTTTATCGAATTACAGAGCGTTTTGCACCCCGCCATTATGCGAAGAATCGTCACAAACGAAGCATTGTTAACGACACTAGCTGCCATTGTCTGGTGTTATCGCACCGCGTCGGTTTTTGCTGCCTCTCTTCCGTTTAACTGTGATTTAGGTAACAGACGTGGCAATAGGTAAAGCATTGCCGTCATTTGACATAGAAATCAAGTGTGTGCATACAATCGCAACCATAGTATGTTAGGTAATAATAAATGAGATATCGTTTTTAGATAGTAGATATTGGATTTAGTGTTTTTGTGTAAGATATCGAAAAACTAGCTAACATTCAAAAGTGCAATGTAAGACATCATGTGCATGTAAGTAAATTGATTGAGAATTATTGATGTATTAAGTATGATGTGGTTAATTATTATGAACCTTTAAATCAATGAAATACGACGCAACGCTTTCACTATTCGTCCATACATAAACATATCATAAATAACTTAATGGAAGTAAGTAAATCATATTAACTATACAAAATATAAAAGACGGTGTATAATTTCACCAGTTTTACAATTATTACAAAAGTAGTGCTGACTTATTTTTGCTCTCACTGAAGATCAAACGTTGTAGGCATGTAACTCCCAATCACATGTCACTCTGAGCAAAAATATTCCCAGTCGTCATTGATTGTCGACCTCGCGCCCTTACAAAAACTTATCGTGACATATGTACAATTTTTATTTTCACTACGATATACAACTTTGCAAACACTGCTTTGCATTCACACCTTTTCACATTAGTCCTTATTAATAACGTGTTAAGGTTGAAAATTGTACAGTTTATTGTTGGGTATATAGGTAGGTAATATGGGTTTTTATAGGCAGACTTGCAACGGAAATAAGCTCCTTTGTGTGACACTATCACATTGGATCGTCAACCGCTTCCTTTCTAAAGATTATTGTAGACGCCAGAGCAAATAAAACTTATCGGCCAGTGTTTGAATATTAGTTTTTTGAGCTTCGTATTAGGCGTTACTTTCTTTTGTGTGTTCAGCTGTAGATTGTGGTTTTGTTTTCATCATTTTGCTTAGGATCCGTTATAACTGTTGGGTTATGAATAGCGTGGTGATTTAAGCAGTCACTGTTGCCTCAAGTGAAGTGAATTTGATCGTTATGGTTATATTTTTTTCTCGGTCTGGTCGGTTAATATAAATTTTATATGCCGAGTGCCGTGGCAGCAAGCTGCCGGCGACTGAAGCTAAAATGTGCCGCGGTTTAGTATTCTAAATTATTTTCATCTGCCATAATAGTAAATAACATATAACGTCGCGTAGTATCAAAGATGTAAAACAGTTTTACACTGCCATTTATATTTGCGAAGATTAATTAACTCTGAAGCAGTTACAGGTTTCTACCTACTTTTCTATATTGTAAGAACATCTTTTTCCTACAAAAAGTGATTTTGTTGAAAGTTCGAAATAGAAAGGTACAATGTTAGTCAGTAACGGATCAGCACGGACAGTTTTGTGTGTCAATATTTTTAAATAGCTTACAAGAGAATGGCAGTGTAATACCAGGTTAAAACGATGGCAAGTCACCGGACAGTGGATAGGTTGCATTTGGTTTAGGCTTTAGTCAAAGTTAAGTTAAGAAAAATCATTTACTCATTTAGGTCAAAAAGTAACACTTATGAACGTCAAAATATATCTATATAATACTAGCTGCCTGGACAGATTTCGTTCTGTCAAAAGTAATTTTTCTTTTTTTTATGTTTACTTTATCACTAAGGGGTATGAAAAATAGATAGTAGCCGATTCTCAGACCTAATAAACATGCAAAAAAAAATTCATAAAAATCGGTCAAGCCGTTTCGCAGGAGTATGGTAACTAACATTGTGACACGAGAATTTTATATATAAGATATTTATTATATCATAATAATGATATTAGCCGTGTTTATAGTCTGTCCCACTTCTGGGCACAGCCCTGTCCTCACTTTGAGAAGAATTAGGCCATAGTCCAACACGCTGGCCCAGTATGGGTAGGTAGACTTCACACATCTTCGAATACATGACAGAAAACTTTCAAACATGCAGGTTTCCTCAGAATATTTTCCTTTACCGTTTGAGCAAGCGATTAACTATTTAATACGTATAAACATAATTTCGAAAAGGCGGCGGTGCTTCGCTGATTTTTAGTCACATTCACTCATTCTAACCAAATTTCTATTGCAATCTAAGGGTATTTCATGATTGGAAACTTTCTATATAAAAAGTCACCCTTCCATCGACAGTAATTATTTTATAATTTTCACGATAGCCGGAAATACTACAAGAATCTTACTTAAAACTATTATAGATTGCACGAATGGTGCAGTATTCGAAGCTTTGTCATTGCCACTGCGCCGATACTGTCATTGGGATCCTACTCGTGAGTATCTAGCCCCTTACTCCTGTTCAACAAGATAATCTTCGTCCGAAGGTTAACAAAAAGAGAGCACAAGTAAAAAACAGTAAAACTTGTGATAAAGCTGTTGTCGCTGGGGGTGTCATGGCGCGAGGGGGCGCATAATGTCAATTTTTCGTACACACGGGTTGAATGCGATGAATGCGAGATGTCGCGTAAACGGCCGGCGCCGTGCAAATTTGACGCCTTTGTGTCGAACCGTGCGCGTGACCTGCATTTTGGAAGATGCACTTATTACGTATTGTGAAAGAGTTGTGTTGCTGTCGGCTATTTAGCTGCCGGACCGATGGTCTCTATTCAATTTGATCTTACCTTACCTTGTTGGTCTCGTGGTGTTTGCGGCCGATTGAGGTTATGTTTAATTTTTGGCATTAAATAGCCTGGTGAAATTAATTTAAGTAATATTTTAGTGCTAACTGTACTAAAGAGATAAACTTAATGCTCCCTGCTAATAAGTTCACTTGTTACTGTAAACGGCCTGTCACTAAATCACGTTAGTGAGTTGTGGGTATTAGGTATCTCTATGAAATATAAATTTGATCCCTGGTTTTCTACTGGAATAATAAGTCTTGAAGTTTTTATTTTCCTTGCATGTTCATGCCATTAGTAAACAAAACAGTTCCGAATACATTTTGTATAATATATTTCAGTTTGTCAAAGGCAATAAATGATGCACTAAACGATATAAGTTTAGATGACGCATGTCCTTTGTCAATTCAACAACATTTAACAAATGATTCTACATTTAAATTGTGAAACTAAACACGAAAACATCAGGTGTCTCTACTACTCATACTAAAGATCCCATATATATTACGATATTTTTTCAAAGGCACACAGGTATCTAAGGTAAAATACCAGTGATTCCAAAAGATATAAAATCAAACGCTATGGGCACACGTAATATGTACCCGCTTTCAATCATAGCGATTTCTGTAGGCACTTTGTCGGGGTTTTTGTTTGTACCCCGAGCGGCCGGTACCCACCAAATGCGAATCAAAGGGTTCGGGTTCGATGCCGAATTAAGTACGGATTTATTGTGGATTTGTTTAGGATACTTACTTATTTTTAGCTTTCGATTGTAGAATGTATGACGATATTTGATCAAAGTTGACCGTTGATTCGTATCAAATGAACGTTCTCTAAAGATTAAGTTAAGAATTTTTCTGTATGGCAGTAGCAGCACAGCTTCTGGCAGTACATCTGGTAGACTTCAATAGGTTTGCACAATATTCTGTTGAACTTAAAAGTAGTAGTAAGATATATAAATAACATCTAAAAATAAATGAATATTTCTTGAAAGACCTTTAAATCTGCAAGTTCTCGGTCTTGTCCAATATATCCGAAGGAATGAAAATATAGACGGTACGAGTGAATTGTCTGGTAGTTGTCGGAAGCAATTTTAAACGTTGGTCTAAATCTACTTAAAAAGAAAGAACCTGACACAAAGACTTATTTTATCAAATAGACATTGTTATGATATAGTATACAGAAAAGAAGCAGATATGCTACAAGCGCACGTTAAGTGAAGAATCAAAAACGCCCCAATAGTGACGTTTATAAAATCCTGTCAAGACAGAAAATCCATTGCTAAACATTTAAAGCACAATTGTTCAAATTACATTTAGTTATCTCTTTCAAGTAAGCTTCACATTGCACTACTTATAAGTTCAAATTAATAACATCAGTGCAATTATTCAACGTCCATTACTATGAAAGTTACATAATATCTCGTATAAAATAGCATTGATGCGTACTATATAATATTACAATGAACACTGTTTGTTTGTGACGTTTTGGCAGTTAAGAGCAGTATTATTTAATGAAATTTTAATTAATTATCGTAATTGTTTGAATCGGGCAACAGCTAGTGATTATAAGTTTATTTATTGAATGATTAAAATAGCTTAAATAGAAGCAAACTGTAACTAGTAACAGTGTTTAACATCGTTATGTGTCGTTTATGTGTTTTAAAATGAGTCATCGAAGTAGTTTAATTTCAATGTATAACATTCGCGTAAAGTAACAAATATTCACCTTAATGCAATTATGACTTGAACAGTTCAGCCTTGCTATGGCAGAGGGGGCCGATTCATGATAAACCCTTTGACAATCACAAGTGCTACTGGTTCGACATACGTCAATTTGGTCACAATGACAGCGATTCGTCCCGGTCGGCCCGGACGCGGGGACGTTGGTGATCGCAGTATAGACCGTTTACCCGAACATTGAGATGATTCACTTCAAAATCTAAGCGGCGAACGTGTCATTTTATGAAATTGATGTCATTTGCTCACTGCCCTGTGATGTTGCATTGACTGCGTCGACGGAATATTGATATCTATTATTATCTACTTATTAGGTACTAGGTTTTGTTATCATAACCACAGAAGTGCAGCCGCCATTGAAATGCTGTGGTTTTAAGGAAAACGGCTCACAAACATTCAAACTATGAATACCCAGTATCAGAACAGTCATTAGTCGGTCGGATTACATGTGGCGAGAAGACCATTTAAATCATTACGTCATCCATGCAGTCAAATGCATGCCTACAAAACTGGTTTTACTGAGGTGCAGAAATAAATTTTGTATTTAAAAAAGAACAAATGGTGATTTTGCAAAATATATACATAGATGTCCAATCCGTAGCTATAACAAAAAAGTACAATACGTAAAGATGTCTCGGGATCGCTTTAGATGAAAACTTAAGCGGTATCATTAGATTTTAAATCTAATTTATATAGCCACGTATCGACCTCTTATATTAAAAAACAAACACACTTTTTATTTTACAGTGCGTCGGTCTTAAATTGAAGCAAGTCAATGCATACGACAAAGAAACTGAATATATTGACTGTTAATAAACTGATTAATATTTTAGTTGATTGCTGATCATATATGTATGATAGCTAGAAAGCAATGTTCAACAGTCAAATGTATTTAATGTATGTTGAATATTGCCTTGTCTAGGCCTGCTTTGTATACCATATGTCCTGTCGGACATAAGGTTTACTTCTTATACAGCCCAAACAGAGTTTCTTGGTATAGCAAGTAACTAATAAATGAATTTACAAGAATCTCAACGACAATTTAAAAAGTCGCTAGAGGTGCACTCTATGGGGTCACAAATATAATTATGCAGCCACAATTTGTAAAAATTAGTTTTATATAATCTTGCTTTAGTATAATTTTCAATCTGTCCGTCTGTAGCCTCCAGCGGATTGCATGTTTCATCTAGTCTTATTTTTAATCTCGCTCGGCTTAACTTTGTTTAAATTAAATTTACTCTAAGGTCCACAAGAGCTACGTAGAAAAATGATTTCATTTAATATTAATATACCTTAAGAGTAAATATAAACCTAACACAGCTGACAATTTTAAATGTACGGATGGCGCAGGTCATTATCTCGCTACTGTCAGTGCGCCGACTTTAGTGGCTTCTTTTCCCGCACAATACAATAATGTATGTGATCCGCTAAAGGTAGTGCCGAGTTTAGGTTGACGTTTGTGTGTTACAGTTTTTGGATAGTTCTTTGCGATATAGAGCTTTATTGGGCATTGTCTTTTTAAATATAAAAGCAAAATTCTGTATAAGATTTTTACGTGTAGGTAATGGAGAGACCGTAGGTTTTAAGTTGATCGCACGGCACGCACCTCAGTCTTTTCAAATAAGGCATCTGGACCTATCGATATTTTTTACTTATAAACAGCGTAATAAAACGGTTATTTTTACATAATGCGATAATATAAAGTGATCGGTTAAAGCTATGGATTTATGGTGTAATAGAGCTCGATCGTCGCCACCTCCGCAATTAGTAGCTAAAGGGTGTTTGTTTGTGGGGTCGGCGAAGTAACACCATGATTTGAGAAAATTTAGGACTGCTGTCAAATTGCATGGGGTGTTTGAAAATCAGTAAAGATCATAAATCAGCATGTAGAGATAATATAGGCGTGTGGCCTGTGTCTGTATGGTGCCGATATTGTTATAATTTTGTTTTTTCATACTGAATACTGTTTATTTTGGTAACACAATTAAATAATTAACATTATATGTATACACAAATTATTTACAAGAAATATAAACTAAAGAGAAAAATAAAACTTTAAAATTAAAAAGCGTTATAATATTCCTCCGTATCGTTGTCAATTGGCTACGTGCCAGAAGACTGGCAGCATTGCCATTGAATGGCAATACTTATTCTATGTGCAAAGAAAATACCAGCCCTCTGGTCACGCGAAGCGTCAATGAGCCGCTTAGCTGGCTCGCTTAACAGACCTAGCATTTTCTATTTATTTATTAAAGGTTGCCCTTTCTCATGTATAATGTAATCGTTCGCAGATCTAAACACATTCTCACAGACATTTCAAACATAAAATTTATATGCACAGCGGAGAGTTAAAAAAGTTTAGGTTTCTTTTTAGTGGAAGCAATGACGAAGTACGGTCAGCTAAATAAGTCGCTGAACATTACAGAATTTTGTAACAGTATTTTATGAATTAAAATCTACTTATTATTCTTCAATAGTAATAAATTGTGACTAAAATAACTATCCTTTAACTGTTACTGATGTAAAAGATGATAATTTACTACTATTGTGAATGATAGACCACTTCAAAATCTCGGAAGTGTTAATTGACTTATGAGGCTGACTGTACAATGTAATGACGAAGCACTATTTTGTTTAAACATTCAGTCTTTTTTAATAAATACATACTTACATAGATTCTCACCATCTCCGAAGGTGTAGGCTGTGCTGTATTATATCAACATTTCATCAGCTATAGTTTTAGATCTCACTATTTGGAGTTAATGGTAGGTGCTGCTGCTGCAAATTTCTTGACTGTAAAATCTAAATAATACTTTGACATGACCTCGTTCCCCGGTCGTATCAAGGTATTATTGGGATTTTACTATTCACCCGAGATCTAATGCAAAGCAGTCGCATATACTATCAAAACCGCACACAGGCCGTCACACTTTTCGAAACTAAATGTAAATCGTTTAATGTCTATCTGGACCTATGAGTATATCCCTTGATTTACCCATCAGTGCAGTCACCCTACGCTCTTCATCCATGGCCCCCAGCGAGTCGCGCCTCTAATCGCCCCGGGGGCATAGATACATAAACTGCGATTATTGTCTTTTTATTGTACATGAATAAAATATTAATTGGCGATAAGTGAAACGTCGCTCTTATCTGTGATTGATGGTGTTGGAGCGTGTAAGTGATTTTTTTGCGATTTTATTTAGAGTAAGGATTGAAAGTGATTAAAGTTTATAGTTTATGTTTCTTAACCAGTTTGGTTTTGGCAATTACTCTTTGAAATAAACTTAATACATATTTTATTCGCTTATACTTTTTACCTTTTATTTTAGTTAGGTATACCTTTCTTTCTGTGAGCAGAAAATATGTAGCAAATTAAGATAAGTAAATTAAATACTTATAATTTTTACTTTAGATACTTCAAATAAGTAGTATCTAAAGTCTTCCAATCGATCAATCGATTTCATTCAATGGATGTAAATCGTTAATTATTTAAAATTTGTGAAATTTGCGGGCATAAAAACAAATTTAATTGCGACAGTAACCAATTAACCATAGTTATATGAAGCTTTTATTGCGGATTCGGCCGTGCTGTAGAAGCTTGCATCTTCAACTCAAATGTCACTTGATCGTCTCTTCTTATTTTACTTAAGTGGTTTTTGTATTTATTATAACTATGGTTACTATAGAAATACTTTAATTTTCATTGCGGATTCAGTAGCTGGTTGCCAACTTGCACATAAATTTCTGTTCCATGTGGGGTTCAAACCCACAACACTCGGTGCAGTGGCAGCAGCAAGGCGACTACTAAAACCATACATAGCAACCTACTTCATCCACATTTCATCGGCTAGGCTTTTAGGTATACCGGGTAGATTTTCAGACACAGCGCCTGTACTGACAATTTCGAAAAGCAAAAATTTTTAGTAAAATTTAATTTGGTAGTTCAAGGCCATGAACATTCCCAAACGCAAGCTAATAAACAAGGCAGTATTATTTTCATATGTCTAATACTAGGCTTCCCACGGATAGTAAAACATTAATGAATAATATACCTAAACCTTTCTCATGAATCAGACTGTCTATTGGTAAAAACCGCATGAAAATCCGTTCAGTCGTTTTTGAGTATATCAAAGACCCGGCGGGGATTTTGATTTTGTTTTATAATATTAAGTGATACGTGTATACAGACCTTTAGTTTTATCAGTGACAAGAAAACCATGAAAACTCTATTAAGACATCTATAGTCCGCCATGTGCGTCCCCTCCTCGATACACATTCGAGTGTTTATTCACTGATAATTGAGTATGTACCGTATTTAATCTTCTACCCTCTGTTTTTAAAGAAATGCTCGCACCACTGACTTTTGAAGTGGCGTTTTAACAGGGGGAGGAACACATGTCGATTTGTGTTCTAATCTTGTAGAATAATCATTTGAAAATTAATAAAGTTTAATTTGTAAAAGTGAAGCGAGGGATATTCTATTGTCGACCAGTAGGTGGGTTGTTGCAAAAACAAAGTTTGAGACGTCACATTTTTTGTAGTTAGTTGCTTTTTGTAAAGGTAAGTTAATCTTTTTGTTAAAGACAAAGGTAAACAGTATGAGAAAACTGCTAGTTTAAGAGTTCTTATGTTTTCAAAAGTACCTAAATGACCCATACTTAGAATACACGCACAGTCCACGTCTTTATCCTCGAAGGCGTAGGTGTAGACGCACACTGTGTTTTATGTCCCACATAATTTATTTTTTAATTTTTCTCATATTGTGGTTGTTTACCAAAATAAAGGACTGTAGTACAAGTTTTGTCTTATTTTCTAGTTAGTATAGTAAATTAATCTACAATCTAATGAGTGAACTGCACTGTTCTCCTAGCTAGACTATTAAATAATCTGTATTAAGGAGTAACAGTCCTTTTCTTTTTTAAATTATTGATTTGAAATGCTTCTCTACTGTAAACAATTTTTTTTCTTTTCTTTTGACATATAGAACTTAAAAGTCGACTATATAGTTTTATCACAAACGTTAAAATTGTTACAAAATCTTTGCGCGCTATTTTCTAAAACTGCCTTTTCTGACTTACTTACTGCCCTCTCAATTACCACGGCAGCATTGATAGGATGAGACCAGTTCGTACGGTTGTACTTATAATATATCTACAACCATGTTCGGATTTTACTGCTAGGTTATTCTCAGTAGCTGCACTGCCTGAAAATGTGTCTGATACATGACAATACGGTTGGTCTTACGTGGGACTGAAAACACAGACACCTACTTTTTCTCGTCGGGTATATACAACCTTGAGTAAGTATTTAGATCAACCCATGTTGTTTGAAATTGTCTCTGCGCCTCAGTATGTCCTTTTTTAAATATTTCGCCTTTCTATGTTTCCGTATTTCTGCCATAACATATGACGAGGTCCATATTTAAATCTTGATAGAGTTTTGTTTTCTTATCTACTCTTACCATTTTTAACATTGTTTAATAAACTCATTTCGTAATTAGTCGTTCTTTCTATATCACGTATCTGTCTCAACAGTCAAGATTTGAGTTGAATGTGTGCACCTCGAGTGCTTATTTGCAGGTTAAAAATAATACCAGTATATTCTCAGATATTGTTTATTATTCGTATCATATAAAACTCAAACATTCGTTTAATATAACTAAAACCTCAGGAAACATATAAAAACTTAAATTTCAACAACAACATAATTTTTTTTCAACAATTAAAGTAATTTACAACATTTTCTTATAACTATTAAATGTAGGAAAATTAACTAGCGCGCGAACCGGTGGGTTACTAAATTATAACTAAAATATTATGCCTATATTATTATTAAAATAACAGTGACGTCATATAATGATACACGAACAGCCGAAACCAAAATTGGCAGAATACATCACAAGCGTATACATAATTTTGTCGTCGGCGAAGTGCCTGTATATTGTAGTCCAACAATGGTTTAAATTGTCGGTTTGAACAATTTGTGAGGTCGTTATTAATTGTATTACTTATAATATAAGAGCGTTTAAATATATTAGTTACCAGTTTATAACGTAACCAGTAGATTGCATATAAGATATATTATCATCACAATTAATATTTCTGTCTAAAGAAATTATCGCACTATTTGCTAATAGAAATTTTTCCAGTTCTAAATAAGCACATCCCTTTTTAGGCTCTTAAAAATACTTTGTGAAATAGGGAGATGACCTTAGCCAGATACGCTTAGGGTATCTGATTCTGAATTATTGCATTGCTGGCTTAGTTGTAGCGTCATTAAATTGACGTATGAGTGCATAAATCGCGCATTTGCAAATTCACTTACAAGCGAAAAGGAGATAAATTAACCTTGCGGTGTTGACCCACTTGCGGGCTTATATGCATTTAGCTAATTTTGGTTTTCAACCATATAACGTCACTTTAAATCAGTTTGTCATACTTAGCTCTCATTTTAATAACTTCTAAATAATTAAACAACTTCTAAAGCTTAAAATGAATATTAATAATTGTAACAAATTAATCAATTATATGAAATGGAAGGAATGTATTACAAAAGTTAAATAAAAACATAAGTTGATTTGTATTAAGATTGCAGTACCTCATATTAAAATACTAATATTGCAACAATTATATACGAATCTCAATTAATGGGGTCAAACGTGTAGTTCATTTGTAACTCAACCGAAACGCTGAACTTAATTCAAGGCCAGATCTTATTTTCAATCTAAATGACTGCAATATCAAGGACTTATTTACAGCCAAGTGATGCAACATATTGCACAAAAAGTTCAAACAGTTTGTTTCAAGAATTAATCATGAGTTCTAACCGCTAGATAGTTGTATGTATATACACGCGATTCCATTATTTTATAAAGTAGACTTGCCAACTATTTCCATAATTTCAAAGTCGGCTCAGCAGTTTGGCCGTGAATACGTTCTCAGGGATTCGCTAGCAACATATGCACGTTGCATGTAGCGAATCCGTGAGAACGTGCTCAACTGAATATAACTCTGTCGGTATGTTTACTGCCGTCAGAGATTTTTTCGCATTTACATATTATAATATAATTATGGATTAGATAAGTGCAATATATTGTATTAAAATGTTATTGGTGTTTTTATGCCACGTATGCTGTAACCTTTTCTAAGTAATCGTTTTGCTTCTCCTATTCGATTACCTGTGTAAACATTTGTTAAGTTCCTTTGATTTTGTTTTAAGACCTCGGATTAATGTAATTGAGACCCGTGGTTTATAATCATTATAATATGTATTAAAATATGTACCCATACATATGTATATGCCAACAACTTATAGCAAAAGAAGAAATATAATGAACAAATAAAACTAACAACAAGGGTAAACGTTATAATATTTACATTCTATATTTACATACTTAAACGTGAATTATTTTCTTAGAGTGTTGTGTTGTTATTACATTTATATGTTCGGATTATATATTACTTACTGAGCTACGATTCATTTACTGATTACATGTTAGAAATATGCTTCTAGAATTACCAGATTTCGGTACCAGACGCTGGCATAGTATATTGCACTTCACTAGTTAAATCACAATAAAAAATTACACTGATTGAGAAGGCTTGCTCAATACAAGGCACTAATATAAACGCATTTATACACTAGCGCGTGTGTTGTGATTTCTGATGTGTAGTGGAATGTCAGTCACTAACTGGATCTAAAAGTGCTGTATACCTAACATAGACACGCATATGTCTGTGCGAATGTTTTGGCACTTTGTATTGAGCCGACCTATTTGCTTATGTGTTTTGTGTCATAAGTAACTTAACATATTATGTTATGTATGTATCTTATGTGGGGGCCAGTCAGTGCAGACCGGCGACACTTCGACCCAGTGGGATCTTTTGTGTCGACACTCTCCCAATAACGACTGCCGTAGATGTTCATGGCAGCCGGGACCGACGGCTTAACGTGCTCTCCGAGGCACGGAGCAGGCGATAATTATCAATCAATACGCACATAATTTCGAAAAGTCATATAACTTCCGAAAGTCAGAGGTGCGCGACATGGGTTTGAACCCGAGACCCTCTGCATTGCAGTCTGTGGGTCTTCCTACTGAGCTATCGCTGCTCATATAACATATTATGTAAGTGAAGTCTTTCGATCACAAATTGAATATCTTAGTCATATGACTATTTGATTTTTGGTATCAGTAGCAATTTTGTTAATACTTTGTATACTTTGTTTAAAAGTCTTTTTACAAAATTGACATTAATTCACCTAACTAACGTCTAGTAATAGTACAGTTAGAGAGTAAAATCTATGATATGTTATCTATCAAATGGTGAATAGTTGCTCACAAGTAAATATGATACATTGCACATTAACAAGAAAACGTATTGCACGGGTTCAGTTCTCTTTAAAGTTCACATCACTATCAGCACCATTCCGCCTCTAAATTATTTTAATTTCTTACTTGTTTATTTACCTAATTTTGCTACAACTAATTCTGATTGGAATAAAATATTTACAAATATTCAATATAGTTGTTCACACTCATCACTGTTCATAACGTGATTATATTGATAAAACTATATCGAGGCCGAAACCAAAATCGTCCGTGTCACATCCCTATTCTAGATGATGTTCTAAGCAAGAAAGTTTAAACATTCATCTGTAGAATATTCCTTAAGTCCCTTTTCAGTCTTACACACTGTCAGGAGAGCTACTTTCTCTCTCCTGTACGGAGGTGGATGGTCGCTCCCAATGCGAGGGCCAGGCTCTCGCCGGGAGCGCAACCGGCCTTCATATGACGTGTTGAGGGGGTTCCTCGTCGCTCTTCATGAGCACGTACGCAACCGGGCGCTTAACGTCGGCGGGTGGAGAAGGGGTGCGGCGCGGGGGACAGCCGCAGGGGGATAGAGCGCTGCTGTATAGTGCACTGCTATATAGCGCGCCACCATATAATGCCTGCAAAAGTTATTTATTTAGAATCGATGGTATTTTATTGTTGTTTCTGTTCACGTTTGTTAAATAGAATAACTTGCATTACATGTTTAGTTTGGTGGAACTGAATTAGAAAGTATTAATCTAATAGGAATAAGGAAAATGGTGACGTAGTGCAAACCCTATAGTTCGATCGAACTGTGTAGTTAGGCTAGTGTGCTTAGATAGCGAGTTTTTAGAAATATACGTCTTACCCCACTAATTTTAAGAAACATGTGAAATAAGTGCTGTCCAAATATTTTATTAGTTTGTGCCTTTTGAATATTTATATATATATTTGGCATGTGACGCGGCGCTCAAATGATAGCTTACAAATATTTAATATTCTGCCGCGTAAGTTTAGAGTAGCCTTGAATAATAAGACTTGGAAGAATTTAAGAAATAATGATAATATATCTCATTCCTGATTACCTGCAAATGCGCCAATTCAGCTGCTAGTTTGCCATCATCAGAAGGAATTTTTGCAAAGGGGTAAAAAGGGTACGGCAGGGGTGGAAACAGGGCTCTTCCTAAATCTGGTTTATCTTGCAGTAAGTGATGTGGCACGGGCAACTGCGGTACTGGATGTGGTACGGAAGGTGTGACCAGCCTAGGAACTGGTGCCATGAGCCCGTTGATGCCGAAACCGAATTTGGGTTCCTTCTTCACTAGTGGTTTTGGCTTTCGTCTTGGTCGGTATTTGTAGTCCGGGTGCTCTTTCATGTGGAGTGCCCTGAGGAAGAATATATACTTTTATTTTTCGCCTACAGAAAACAAACAGCCATACATCATTATAAATATTTATTTATATAGATCCGTGTGTGATTACTGTCGGAAAAGTCAGTTCTCTTACTGGAGATAGCTATACAGATTTAAAAATAACAAATTAAGATCTAAAAAAATTATCTGTGGAATTAGCACCCGTTGCACACGCTGAAGCAAAGAGGATTGCTACGGCACACGAGTAATAGCTTAAAATTTATCCTAAAATAATAATAACATAAGGTCGAAATGATTTAATCATAGATATTAATTCTACTTAAACAAAAAGCATCTATTTTTGTTTCCTCCTGTCTTGATATCTGGTATTTGTTGGCTTTCATGTCACCTTTCAAGCCCCTTTCGATTAAACAGTAACACGCCGAGTATTATCAACAAAAACAAACGCGGCAGAGACATCACTGAAATCGAAAGCATAATTCAATTTTCCCCACAATACTATAAGTTTAGCGTCAAAATGCCACAATGAAACGCCGCTGGGTGATATAACATTATTATTTATGCAATAAAGCGTGCAATTGTCGCGAACGCTCGGCCGCCCTTAAAACAACAATGTCGATTCAACAATGCGCGGATTATTGCATTGTCCCACTCACAATCGGGTATCAGAATATACCACTGCACTATGTGCGTATCGAATACACACAATTTTGAATTCTATCAACACGATATAAAGTTGAATTCCGAACGAGTGCAAATGTGTTTATGTCGTATAGTGTTGGGAATGAGTCGACACAGCGTCCGATTATGCGAGCTTTGTGATAGAATCGCGATTGTCAGCGAGTCGATTGTAATTATTCGAGTGGACCACGCCAGCGGATGATAGTTCGTCATTGCGCTGAGGTTTTCAATGCGAATGTTTGTTGAGTGTGATTGTGTAGCGGATTTAGCTTTATTTTTTTACTTATTTTGCATTTCGAGCTGCTGTATTTAGTTATCACTTTAAGTGGTCAGTGTGATTTATTATTGGAAGAAGCGAGTTTCTGAGTAGAGTATAAATAGTTGATTGAAAGGTTTGTCTTTCTTAGAATTGAGAGAGTCTTGGCAATGATGATGCATAACCCACAACTTGTAAATTTGCTGAATAATACCCCTTGATTGATGTATTGGAGATTATGTAGCAGCGATAGTATAGAAGGAGACCGTTAGACTACGCAGACGTCTGGAATTCGATACAAGGTACGCAACTCTCACTTTTGAAAATTATATGCGTAATAAATAGTTAATTATCGCTCGCTTTAACCGTAAAGGAAAACATCGTGAGGAATTCTGCATTTCTGATAGTTCTCCATAATGTGTTTGAAGATATTATGTGAAGTCTGCCGACCCGCACTGGGCCAGCTGGTCTGATATTTAACCCTTCACAAACTGAAAATTTGTCCGTGCTCAGCAGTGGGACATTTTATATACAAGGCTGATATTATTTTTTATATACCACTTGGGACATATTATAATCTGGAGCCCTTAAAACATGCCATACACGAAGCTGACCACAAATCTATCGTATGTTGAATATTTTTATTTTTGTTTTTGTCATCTTCTATGTATGTTATGTATACATAGACGCTAAAGCATGATATAGATACCGTCTAGACGAGCGCACTTCAGCGATCAATTCAAGTCGCATGTGAATAGTCACTCGAAACTTGAAGCCGCCCAGGTTGAAGTCACCATGTAAAACAAATACAGGCACGAAAATCTTTGCTTCCTGGTACTTACGCTTGATAAATATTCAATATGTTTGATTAGGCCTATAGAAATATATTTTGTCTCTAAACTTGTGTCTTTAAAGCATTCCATATTACCTAACTTTAAGTTACTTATTTTCAGTATTGGATGAGTGCCTCGATGGGGCGCAGCGGTAGTGAATACGAATGCTATGTATGAGGCCTCGGATTGGATTCTCAGATCGGGCAGTGTTTATGGGTATTTCTGTCCTTGACATTAATTAGCAGCACAAAGTCTGGAACTGTGCCAGGAAGACGTCAATAAGCTTGTCTCCTATTACGTGAGACCTAAAAGACATATCACACACCCCTTCGGAGATATTTAAGGGTATACAACCTTATGATTATGTTTGTATATTTTTTATTTATTTATTATAAGCAAATATATAGCTTATTTACACTTACCTTATTATACACTTAAGTAAGAGTTTATATTCAGCAAAATTACTTTTTCGCTGGTAACTTCTGTGTTCTACCAACAACAACACAAAGCAAAAAAAAGCAAGTGTGCTTATTAGTATGTTCATAGTTATAAATACATACGTCAGGCAGAGGAATGTGTAGCATGTTAAAGGAGTGTGTTAATATGTATAATGGTATCTTAAGAGTAGAAAAGACAAGTACAGAAGACTATTTTTTGAAAGAAAATCCTCGTTGGATGGAAAGACGATGAAGTCGAAGTGAAGTGGATCCTCATCATTCAATGTATATACTTAATATCATCAGTATTAAACAATATATGGAGAGGCTTATTACAATACCATTTCACTGCGTATATATAAGTTAATTTATAGGTACCTCAATCCTATTAGTTTAGTTATGAGACGAGCGTAAACATAACAGCCAAGCATAAAAATAAATATTGGCACATTGAATTTCATATAGCAGACACAATAGAAACATGAATTGTTTGCGATCATTTGTAATCGGCACGGCGTTAATTATGTTAAATATAATAATTCTTTGATTGCATTGCGGTAGCAGATATTAAATTATTCGATTTTTGTCCAAAATTATCTACATAGTCTGAGACACGCAAAACTCATTTTTCTTTTCGTGTGGTTAGTGGCCAACCTGTTGTCAAGAGTTGTTCAAGCCTTCTCTGACATGGCTTAACGACTGCTATCAATTTGGCAGCAATCGGGACCGACTTATTACGTGCCCTCCGAAGCGTGGAGACGCTTAGATGAAATTCCACTAAGCGGTAACCCATCTATTTTTTTTTTCTTTTTAACCTGGAGGAATGCATGACGCATACCCCTCCGCGGAGGCGGGCGGAGGGGTTATGTCGGACTCGCCGGGGTAAAAGAAGATGTTAAGATGATAAAGTACCTCCCGGAATACCGACTAAACCTACCACAGTGTTCCTCGACAAAACCACTATCGACGGGGCCGCGCGAAACACTTGCGCATGCGGTCGCGACCCTGCCGAGGTTTCGGCTCGCCGTATGAAACGGCAGGCCACTACACGAAAGACCTACCCTATAGGCACTTTTTACATATTATCCCTACTGTCCCCCCTAGAGGGGAGACGGACTCGACATAGAGGCGCGCGTGGGAACACGCACGCCGCCTCTCTGACCTGGTGCTGAACGGATGGCGGGCAGGCCCACAAAGCCCGCCACCCCCAGGTCAAACCTCAGGGTGGCTGGAGGTCGTCTCGCGCCCTCCGGCGCCCGGCTCTGCGGTTGGGGAGAGGGTTTAAACGCTTCCTCTCCCGCTTCGCCGCCTCCTTGCTGAAAATGACTTCCTCACAAAAGGAGGCGACGGCGTTCCACGGCCTCTCACTCCGGACCATAGATTGAATTACGGCCGGGAGCGAGAGGGCAACCAATCCGACTGCCGCGATCAACTCACGGCGCTGCGATGCCCAGGCGGGGCAAACCGCCAAAGTGTGCAGCGCCGTGTCCTTAACAACCCATCTATAGACTGACCGCACCCAACGTTGCTTAACCTCGCTAATCGTTTACCGATCAGTGAGTGCAACTGGCTATGAGCTATAAAAAAAGCGCTGGCTCTTAAACTAATTACAAATCTACCACACTGTCTTTGACCCCATTAATAATATACTCCATTGAGGTACCACAATACTATTTATACCTTTATTAACACGATAATTTTGTGTTAATAAACACAATTCTAAAGTGCATGATTTTTGACAACGAAAGACTATACATGACATACACAGTACCTAGTGTCTGCGACTTCAGAATAAGGCAAACTTGGTAAGTCTATTGAACAGTAAGTCAATTTTCTTTCACTCAATATTCTTCAAGTTCACATGTCACATGTCGTGGATGAGCTTACTAAAGCACACTAAACCTATACTAGATAAAATTAATTTACCAGATGAAATATACGCTATCAAAATTCTGGATCGAGCTTTTAGAGTTCGGAAAAACTCTTATATAACAGCTTTGTCTATCTGTCTGTTATACAACTTTCAACTCAAGAACCGTAAGAGCTAGAGACTTGCAGTTAACGCCATTCGACTCAGCATAGGTCAATATACCCCCGAAATGACTATGATCTTTGAGCTCTGACCTCAAGGTTACGTGGTATCACGTGACCTTTGCATATTACTTGAACCATTTTTTCGAACTCTAAGATTTACGGCAATTCATTGCCGTTTCTCACTTGTTTTGTGACGTGAGTCAGGCTTTCTGTCACCACATACATACATTGTAACAACTACATAACTAAATTTAAAGCATTAGTAATTACTTATATACTATCAATAAACAGTTCATAAAATCAAATATAAATTCATACCTCTAACAAAACTTTCCATAAAGGAGTAGCAACACACAGCACAATGCAAACACACTTATCGTCGTTTATAGAAAACGTGGCATCTTCGATACCAAAACCGTGGGTTCATTGACCCCATCACTATCAATTCCTTCATTTACTGTTTGTTAACCAAATAAACATGATATCGTGAGGAAACTAACACAATATCTCCGGTCAAGAAAACCTATCAACTTTATTTTATCGGACACTTTTTGGCGTATTTTTTCTACGGAACTAAAATGAATATTATCAATATCGATATTTTTTCAATACAACTAATCGAATACGGTGCGATACGATTCTCGATATGAACGAGCGTTGTGTATATTGAATTTGGTATGTCAATATGACATATTGAGGTTTTTATTAATGTTTCTTTTTTTGTAGGTCTGGTAGTGGTCTTTTAAATATTGTAGGCTTAGAGGTGAAGGATAAGCTGGTAAATAAACACAAGTTCAAGTTGTTCATTTACGCAGTTGAGTCATGCCTGTCCTTTCTGTATATCAGAATACGCTACTTCTTTAAGACATAAGTATATTTTACACATATGTTCCCTAATTGGAAGGTAGCTTATTGCTACTTGTCAGACCTATTCCAAGGTAGACCAAAACACTTAACCCAATTAACGTTCGGCTGGCAAAGACTAGACAGACAAAGTAAATAATAGATTTAACTCATAAATGACAAAAACAAAAATAAATTTTCCAGCTCAATACGAGGTATAACTGACTTACGGCGACTAAACTTAGAATTCAGGTGAGATACGAGTGTCCTTGCATCTGTATCACAAACTAACACCATATCTGCGGTTCCTATGGAACCTAAAAGACAAAGGCCATTGAACTTCCAGCTGTCAGCTAAATGCATATTGAGCGCATTCAATTTATGTTCATTGTCCACAATCTTATATTCTATCAATATAAAAATCTAATAATTAATTATGATTTAAAATTAAACTACTATATACGGATTTTATCGCTTTGTTTATTTGACACTTTATTACATAATTTTGAAAACTGTTACACTACTACTACTATTAAACTTTACAAATTTTTAAGCTAATTAAATTATTATTAAAACTGTTAAAACTATTTAGATTTATTTAAATTTTACACTTTCCCCGACGTTTCGGTTGCTTGTTAGCAGTCATGGTCACGGGGAGACGTATATAGTAGTTTAATTTCAATGAATAATATTCGCGTAAACAGAAGACAATATTATGTTTATTATGAAGTTTGTACACAATCTCGTGATAACCGTTACACGGATTTGTAAGAAACATAGTACACAGCTAAAGTATGTCCTATATTAGCACATAGGATAATTCATATTAATGATATGGGTGAAGCCGCAGGCTAAGCCTGATCTGTCATCAATTTGACATTTAAAGTAATAACGTCTTTCTAGCATTTGTACGAGACTTCATCCGCGTGATCCACTGTTTTGCCTGATTTTATTACTTGCGTCGCAGTCTTCTCTCTTAGCCTTTATTATTCCCAAGTCACTTGGGGTCGGCTTTTCTGGTCTAACCGGATTTGACTGGATATCAGTTTTTACACGGAGCGGCTGCCACCTGACCTCCGCAACCCGAAGGCTAACGATACCCTAAGGCTAGACCAGTGTCAGGATATTAGAGGGTACTGACTTTCCCAATAACGACTGCCATAGATGTTCATGGCAGCCGGGACCAACAGCTTAACGTGCTCTCCGAGGCACGGAGAAGGCGATAATTGTCAATTAATACGCACATAATTTCGAAAAGTCATATAACTTCCGAAAGTCAGAGGTGCGCGACGTGGGTTCGAACCCGAGACCCTCTGCATTGAAGTCTGTTGGTCTCCCCACTGAGCTATCGCTGCTGTATGCATTATATATCTGGTAATACTGCACGGAATCAGATATAACGTGCCTTAGATTCTAACTAACATACAGTAAAAACTGCACTAAAATTTTAAAAAATCCGGTCAATGATTTTTGTGTGATAGAGCCCTTTGTTTTCGTTTTAGACTACTAAATAGTAGAATATTTTTTTGTTGTTAGAATATAGTATGAATACATGCCATAATTGTAGCCTTTCCCCAAGTGTGTAGGGGTCGGCTACCAGACTAACGCGATTATTGGAGTACACAAGGTGTATGGCGGGTCATGTCCGATATCTTAGTACCGATACCAACAGTCTGATGTCAGTTTACGTTTACGTTATAATATCCTCTCCATATAACTGAATTATCTTTGGCTTTTCTTATAAGGCTAAACAATCTTCTAATGTCTTTGGACAAAATTTCTCTGTCAAGTCTTAGAATCACATAATTAAAAATCTATCGTGTCCGCCCACCGGTGTGCCGTTGCATCTCAATAGACTAAGCAGATTGATTAGTGCACTTGTATTTGGCTACACGGATGGCATAATGGTTTCAGTGGTCGTCACGGCCATAGTGCCGGGTGTTGTGCGTTCGATCCTCACATCAGACTTAAATTTGTGTGTGCCACAAATAGTTGTTTCTAGTCTAGGTGCTTTGTGTCAGTTTTTAAATGTCTCCGCGACATAGGATTTATTCAAAGCGCGGGATTTGTATTTTTTAAGAAACCATTTAAATATAGGTGACGTTTAAGTAACTAAGTAAGTAAACTATTTATGAATTATAGTTTAATCTTGATGATGAAATGTATAATAGCTATCTTTTGCCGTAAGATTAAAATTAATGTCTACGTAATAGAGGAAGAGCCTACTGGTGTCCATTGTGAATTTCCATTCAGAATATTCCAATAATTATTTCATTGAACTGGGAATAGAACACAAGGTCTTACGATTGTTTGTAAACATACGCTTGAAGTAAAACTATGAGACTAACAGGACAGCAAAAAATAAATAAAATATTATTTGTTAGAAAATGGTACGGAGGCCGGCTTACATAATATCCGGTTTGTTTGTACTGTTCCACTGCTACGGACGGGTCTCTTTTCAGTGTTAGAAGAGTAAGTCTATATTCCACCGCGTAGGTTTAGAGCGAGTTAGCAGATTTAACACATCTTTGAGAAAATTACGAAATAGTTTCAGACACGCAGATTTCCTTACGATGTATCTCTTCACTATCAAAACGAGCAAAGGTAAACAATTTCATGAGTATGCACATAACTCGACAAAACGAACAGTGCCTACCGTAGGATGGTAACTTGAGACCTTTGCGTGGTAGTCCAACAAAAGCAGTTACTGCTGCTGTTAATTTGTCGACATAATACAGTGTGAAACTTAAAGAGGTGTTGATATATGAAAATTTCATGGTTTATAAATTATAGTATGTACGTTAATAAAATACGTTTATATGTGCAGCTAACTGCCGAACGACATGTCACTTTCTTTTTATTTAAAGTCTACGACTTCAAAAATAATCTGCGGAATAGTACGTCAATAGAAAATTGATTAAATGCCAATTGTTTCTTTTTAGCAGCGGTAATTACAGCACTACTACCTACCGGAATATACTAATCCCACCAAAAACATTTTCATGTAAAATGTTGCCAAGACGAGACCTGGCCGAGATGGCTCGTACTGCAAAAAGTTATCAGATCTCATGTAGAGCCAAGCTTCTAACTCTACACGCCCCAAGCTTCTAACTCTACACGCCCCAAGCTTCTAACTCTACACGCCGAAACTCTACAAGACCTTGAAAATTAAACTACTGCATATAGATTTTGTCGCATTGTTTATTCAATAATAGTAGTGTTAGATTTCAAAATTATGTAATAAAAGTGTTTTAAAATAAACTACGCGACAAATCGGTATAAATTAGTTTAATTTCAATGTAGTAGTGTATAAAGTAGTTTGAATTCGCGTAAACATAAGACAATACTATCTACAAGACCTAACTTCACAAACTCTACATTTTAGTCAAAATATATGGCTTGGCCGTTTCGTTACTACAAAAACTCTTGTGTAACAGAAAAGTAATGAACAGTGAATAATATTTTCACCTTACGCCCATGTGATGGTAGCGAATGGCTAGGCAAGTATCCTATTACGGCATCCTAATTAAAATT
Organism: Catocala fraxini; assembly: GCA_930367265.1. NCBI lineage: Eukaryota > Metazoa > Arthropoda > Insecta > Lepidoptera > Erebidae > Catocala > Catocala fraxini. The sequence goes on from OV884029.1 coordinate 22,009,087, forward strand.
ATAAAATGCAAACACGATATATTGCCTATTTGCTTTACAGAAGTAAAGCCAGTTATAAAAGGCTATCGAAGCACCAACTGAAGTCTCAAAATGATGCACCAGTTGTTTTTTTAATGGCCTTGCTATAATTATTAATTATTCAACAATTATATTGCAGAAACGTTTTGTCAGTTCTGGCAGACCCTTAAAATAATAATATTATTGTATTCTGATACAATTCTACATTCATCATGCGTCATTTGAATCCGGTGAAAAACTTAAGGCTTGCTTTTGTTTTAAATTTTATTCATGATTTATTACTTGAGTGTTAATTTTTATAAATTGAAAGTCTTAATATTGTCTTCTATTTACGCGAATATTATTCATTGAAATTAAACTGCTATATACGGCTTTTATCGCGTTGCTTATTTGACACTTTATTACAAAATTTTGAAAATTGTTACACTACCACTACTATTAAACTTTACTAATTTTTAAGCTAATTAAATTATTATTAAAACTATTTAGATTTAATTTATTTTACATTCCAACCATCAACCACCAGCTTGGGATCCAGTAATACATGTGAGTATGTATGTAGGCTTTTCAATCTAAAATGAAGACAAATACTTCTAGTATTATTACCTAATAATACTAGAAGTATTTGTCTTCATTTTTCTTTGGTCTTTGGTACCTACCAAAAGACAACAACAAATCCTTAAACTGCGGTCATGGTGTCCCATTCCCATCCGTTATCGGTCAGCACAATGGTGAGCCGCGCCAGTATTGACACTGTACTTATTTTTATCGTCTCGTGTTTGTTCGATCGAAGGAAGATATAATCGAATAAATAACCGTCGCTTAAATAACATATTCGATAGCAGCGTTTGTCTGCGTCTCTATTGAGCAATCCTTATCGATATGTTAATAGAACACAATATTTTTTTCGATAGTGTATCAAAACTTGAGTGTGTTCAGTAGTAGGTAGCTGTAGGAAGTAAAAATATTACCATGGGTCTTGGAAGCATTTAGTTATTTTATATTGCTTAGCGAGCTTATGGTAAATTGTCACTATCTCTCATATATGTCAGCGATATGATGGGTATAAAAAGCTAAGCCACTGCCCATCGTAGCAAGAATATATATAGTTATGCTTATTTTGAAGAAAGTTAAATCATTACCGTTTATTACCATTACAGTTGACTAAAATGTGTTCCAATGAATAGTCTACACGACAAGAAAAGCTTATTGGTCTACTTGAAGAGCATTTTGTAGCATGACTGTAATACTTACTCATCGCAGAAACAACACAAGGTTATTCAGGCATGCTTCTCTGTAACATGGAGAAGCTTTCTAAGTTGGACAGCTCTCTTTAAAAGTTATAAATAATCAAATCCATTTTAAGCTAAGAAATAGGCTCCGTCTGTCTATTATGATTTAATTTTATTGGTATTGGTATGTAAACAGCCTGAAATCCAGTGAGAAACAGGCTTCTTTTTAAAAAGTAGTTTGGCTAAAGTAATGTCGACCTCGGTGGCGTAGTAGTTAGTGTAACGGACTGCCACGCCTGAGGTCGCAGGTTCGATTCCCGCACAAGTCAAACATTTGTGTGCATGAACATGGATGATTGTCTTGGTCTGGGTGTTTCTATGTACAATATGCACGTATTTACAAAAAAAAAGTATCCATGTATGTTTATCCATTGTCTAGTACCCATAGTACAAGCTCTGCTTAGTTTGGGCTAGATGGTGTTGTGTGTATGTGATAGAATATTATTATTATATTAGTAATATAAATTATAAATAGGCAGGATTAGTATTTTTGTATGTTAGTATTGTTTTGTAACGAACATATTAAAAAATTAACATTACGATTTGAAATTTTGTTTTACCATTTGAATGCTTTTTTACCCAGAAGTAATATAATATGCTATATAACTTCACGATAGGAGCCACGGGAGCCAGAATTCGATCTCCACACAGGACAAGAGTTTGTGTGAACCCAAACATTTGTTCCAGGTCTGGGTGTTCTTTGTGTCCGTTGTTTGAATGTTTATAAAGTCCTCCGCGACACTGCAATTATTTCTAGTGCTAGACTTTCTTAAAACAGAAAGAGATATCACGAGGGACAATTAGTTATTAAGAAAATGATGGCTTAGTCCTGATGTGGTTTATAGTTGTCCAAAACATGGGAAAAACAAAATATCCATTAATCCTACTACTCAATAACAAGACTAACACACATTATATCCCGTTCCCCGAACCAAGCGCAAACCAAACACGTTCTTACATACTAACATTATTGTCGTAACATTATCGATAACTCTGCTTATCTATATAACAAATACAAAGCTAAAATAACACTGGGCGACATACAATGAGTGTATTGTATGTTTGTACCATACATGCTATTGATTTTTTACAATGAGATCATTCTGTTCGCTATCTGATTTTAGAATAAATGGTATCTGAAGGATTGTCTACGAACGATGACTTGCAAAGAAGTACATGGATTGTTGGTAATATCTAAATGATACACACGTGTTAACGCCTGCATATCACTGAGGTGGGCATTTAAGTTATGTATTAAGATTTAGTTTAAGTAAATCCCATGCTAATGAATTACTAACGAGATAGAAAATTCATAAAGTACTTAGTATTTGAACCTGAAATTTATAAAGTAGTACTATTTGAGTCTTACATAATATTAAACAATACCTAATATTACAGAATCAAAATCCAATGTTTTAGTTACCAAGTATATTAGAGCAGCGATAGCTCAGTGGGGAGACCAACAGACTGCAATGCAGAGAGTCTCGTGTTCGAACCCACGTCGCGCACCTCTGACTTTCGAAAATTGTATGACTTTTCGAAATTATGTGCGTATTGATTGACAATTATCGCCTGCTCCGTGCCTCGGAGAGCACGTTAAGCCGTCGGTCCCGGCTGCCATAAACATCTATGGCAGTCGTTATTGGGAGAGTGTCGACACAAAAGATCCCACTGGGTCGAAGTGTCGCCGGTCTGCACTGATTGGCCCCCACATAAGATACATACATACCAAGTATATTTAATTAAAAACTTAATAAATGTTAGGTATTTCATTATAATGAGAAATTAAGCCGTACACACAATAGAGATAATAAGATATAACTAATACGAGTTGACATGTAGTGTGTGCGCGACCTTACGCCCTGCTAATAAATTCAACCCTTACAAATTAATTCTTGCCGGGCACTTGTATAGAAATGATAATACCGTTCAAGAATAATATTTAAAAAATAAAGCATGATAGAGAATGGTTTAGCGTCCTTTATTTCTAACCAGTTCTATTTGCAGTAACCCGTAAAAATATAATGAGCTATGGCTCGGCGCAATCCATATTTAAATTTGTGACGATTGCAGTAGAGCGCTGACCTTTAGGAAGGAACAGCAAAATAATTATTACGACTTATAGGCAACTCTCGTCTGTATAAATAGTCGGTGAAAGAGGACGCCTTATCATGAACATAGTTTATTTTCTCAAGTGAAAGATCTCGCCGTTGCTTATTATTTAAGTGCAATTAACTTGGCTCCTGAGCGAGCCAAAAGTAACACCCTGTTACAGGAAACCTGAACCATGTTAGAATAGCATCAATATTACTGCAGTTTCCCGGAGAGTATTTTTTCCTTTCCTTTTCTTTAAAGACAGAGAGGTTTTCTCAGCTTAACCGTAGTTAACTTGAGCAAACTCCTCTGCATAACAAATTAATAAGTGAAAAACACTTTTATTGCCACAGTTATTCTATTCAAGTTATATGAAAAACAGCGCGATTTTTCGTGAAATCCCTATCTATCTTGTTCTCAATTTTTTTTTTTCTCCACGTACTCACAACACCATCTAGCCCAAACTAAGCAGAGCTTGTACTATAGGTACTAGACAATGGATAAACATACTTATATACTTTTTTTTTGTAAATACATACATATTATACATAGAAACACCCAGACCAAGACAAACATCCATGTTCATGCACACAAATGTTTGACTTGTGCGGGAATCGAACCCGCGACCTCAGGCGTGGCAGTCGGTTACACTAACCACTACGCCAAAGCAGCGATAGCTCAGTGGGGAGACCAACAGACTGCAATGCAGAGGGTCTCGGGTTTGAACCCACGTCACGCACCTCTGACTTTCGGAAGTTATATGACTTTTCGAAATTATGTGCGTATTGATTGACAATTATCGCCTGCTCCGTGCCTCGGAGAGCACGTTAAGCCGTCGGTCCCGGCTGCCATTAACATCTATGGCAGTCGTTATTGAGAGAGTGTCGACACAAAAGATCCCACTGGGTCGAAGTGTCGCCGGTCTGCACTGACTGGCCTCCACATAAGATACAGATACAACCACTACGCCATCGAGGTCGTCTAATATTAGTCAGCACTTATCAAAAAACGCATCTATTGTCACACGAATCATAAAGCTTATGAACTCCCACACTTCTCAAGGAGATACCATAACACACAAACAACTAATACAAAACAAAGCTTCACCATTTCACGTACAATTGGCGCGAACAGCTCCGTACAGTCCCCTTAGAGAGTTAGAGTTCACCATAAGCTTATTTTTATGGTCCTGGCGTGGCCCGATAACGCCGCGCCCCCAACAATGCAAGATATTATTACTATGAATAACAGATAATTGTCCTTCTCAAACCTTTATGATAGATTAAATTGATTTGTTACTATATATTCTCTTTGTTAAAAGGGTTGGCGATCTCATCTTGTGTGGAGTGGAAAAATGTTGACGGTCACGCCGTATCGAATGTTGTAGAGGGGACGTGAATGCATTAGTTTCTAGTTAGAAGCGAGATATGTGAGCTTCTATGAAACGGAAGTCATGTATATTTTATTTATCTATATGTAGGTATTTTATTACAACTTGACAATTATCGCCTGCTCCGTGCCTCGGAGAGCACGTTAAGCCGTCGGTCCCGGCTGGCATGAACATCTATGGCAGTCGTTATTGGGAAAGTCAGTACCCTCTAATATCCTGACACTGGTCTAGCCTTAGAGTATCGTTAGCCTTCGGGTTGCGGAGGTCAGGCGGCAGCCGCTCCGTGTAAAAACTGATATCGAGTCAAATCCGGTTAGACCAGAAAAGTCGACCCCAAGTGACTTGGGAATAATAAAGGCTAAGAGAGAAGAGAGAAGGAAAGGAATTTTGTTACAACTGTATCAGGGCTGTGGCTAAAAAAATCATGTCATGTCATAAAAATATAATGTCTATAAGACATGATATTTTTGATGATGTTGCTTTTGTTAGAGTTTACTTATAATTTGGGATATAAATTACTAGTATTTTTGTTGACCCTAGTTATGCTAGAATGCTTGTTAGGAGTGGGTTAACGTCCGTAGTGCAATGGGTGAGATCACACGATCGCAAGTTCAATGCATGATCGACTATTTATTGCTAAATTCCGAGACAATGGTTTTAGAATTGTTGTGTCTGCCTGTTTCAATCACGCAACAAAGATTGTGGTTGTGTGGTATGTTGATGTAATTTGCACAGTTTGGTTGCTTGAGTTAACCCTAAAATCAGAACCACGCTTCATCTAGTGCAGTAGACTCGGAATCTTTTTATTTATTCTTAGGACTTCTATACAATATTGTACATGCCAGCCGACGTATGGCTAGTCTAAAGTTACATCTAGTATTGTAAAGCTTGTGGTGACTCCGCACAGACGAAGAACTTCCGCCTACATCTAACAGATGGCTCTAAATACGCTCAAATGACGTCACAATCCTGCATCGCGCAAACGGAGTTTACACAGCGACTAACTATATATATAAGCTCACGACATCAACCGTCGGGCCGCGGCCCGTCAGGCACGATCAACCAGCCTGGTCCGAAGATCCTCCCTTTGTGTTGCAGGGACATCACACCCTGTTCCTCCACAAGCTAAGAGCCACAAACACAAGGTTTTTCCTATAGACTAGCTGTGTCTTGCTCAATCATTTTTGTTAAACGCAAGCTAGAAACTATTTAATGCAATATGTCTATGTATAAGAATTGGAGTTATACCGTTGTTTGAATGTTTGTAACACAGGAAACACGCCCAGTGCGAAAGAGCTCTTAAAAAATCTAGTTAAAGTTTCTATTACATCCGGTTAGTTGCCAGTTAAGTGATCAATATGTTCTAAGTCATAAAGTGACACTTACAAAGGTTAAATTTCCATATTTATCGCAATAGCAATCTTTCAAGAAGCTAATGCCGTTTTTAAGCGGATATAATTACGCAACAGTACATAATTGCTTACCAGTATTGTGGCTATGTAGTATGTTAGATATGTTAAACATTAAGTACATTTATGTACCCACGTTTTTTGTAGAACCTACAGATTCCAAAGTCTCACAAAAGGGTTACAATACTTACAATTTATTTAAGTTTAGTTAGCAGCTATAAAGATCAGTAAAAATCTATAATAGACTTGTAATCTTTTTGATTTTGTATTTTGTTTAATTATTTACAAACTGCCTTGATGGTGAAACGGTGACTTCTGTAACTGCTGTAAATGACGCCTAGGGTTCGATTCTCGGGTCTAAATCATAGTGTTACTCTGATCTAAGTAGAAATTCTCAGTAGACGACGATAAGCTCGCCATATTACTGTAATATTACGTGGGACTTATGTAAATCCATAGCTGGCAAAATAGGCGTGTAATAAACCTCCAATTACTTCATGCGTATAGGCGTGAAAATATTTATGTATGCATTTATCACGGCCGGGGAAGGACTACCCTTCCACAGAATATCGACGTGAAATAGTAGTATTCCTACTGTTATGTTTCGTTCGGTGAGTGAGAGTGCCAGAGGCCTAATCACCCTCTTTCCTCCTGCCCGCTCCTTCTCCTTCCCACTTCCTTTTTCTCTTCTGCCTTTCCTAATGGATCGGCAACGCGAATGTGATGCCTCTGGTGTTGCAAGCGTCCATAGGCTACGGTAACCACTTACCATCAGGTGGTGCTTGTTTTCCACCTTAGATGTATAAAAACAAAAACATAAATATCACTAAGATTTGGAAAATTCTTTGGGTTCTCTTACCGATTTGTGTTAATGTCAAGAATATAAGAACATGATCGTACACAACGCAATCGTTTAAATGGGCAAGAACGAAGAGCACGTATCTATGTATAGTTAAAATAGGCTAAGCTATACATAGACAGGTGTGCTAAGTTCTTGGTTACTAAGTTCGCGTGAGTGATTCGAATGAACTAATTATTCGAATGTAATTCGAATCCCTCTAAAGGTAAGCGCTTACTATCAGGCCATCCTATATTGCGTACCTACATGCATAGTCTATCGCTTATATCCCCGAAAGGGATGCAGAGGTGACCCTTCATTTCATGATCTCGCTATAGTCTTAGTTCTCACGTTATAGGGGGCGAGCTTATTGTCACCTAGCAAGCGCAATTGTAAACTGTGTGCTGCTACTAAGAATTACTTTAAAGAAACGCCCAATACCACTTTTGTGACGCGGGGATAGAACCCAGATCGTCACAAGACTCACTATTATCCCATCTACATAGAAAAATATCGTATAAGGACTCCCTTTATCTTGAGATGAGCGAAATTCAAAAGCTATTTAAAACAAGTGAGAAACGGCAATAAATTGCTGTAAATCTTAGAGTTCGAAAAACGATATATGCAATGGTCACGTGATACCATGAGGTCAGAGGTCAAAGGTCATAGTCATTTCGGGGGTATATCGACTAAGCTGAGTCGAATGGCGTTGACCGCAAGTCTCTAGCTCTTACGGTTCTTGAGTTGAAAGTTGTATAACAGACAGACGGACGAAGCTGTCGTATAAGAGTTTTTCGAACTCTAAAAATATCGTATAAAGACTCCCTTTATCTTGAGATGAGCGAAATTCAATAGCTATTTAAAAAACTGTCATCGCACAATTTAGATAATAATTTTAAAGAACAGAAAAATATTATTTGATTAGAAAAAAGGAGAAACGCACACAATTAATAAAAGATATGGCCGTCAAACATCCGGCGGCAGAACCTTGTTTGTAGAGCATTAACTGTGTCATTAGGGCTTGTGCACCCACCGTAATGATGATTATTATATTTACATTGTGATACTATCGAGAATAAGATAATATAGATGAGCAGTACGTTACCTTTCAAAAATATAATAGTGATATCAATTTATTTTTACGCCTTACGACTCGACTTTAAATGATTAACCGTGATCAGAAAGCACAAATACTTTTATTTTGTTTTAGTGAGATACCCGTTACATGTGATACCTTAAAAGATTTATCGGCCGCATTATGAATAAGTCCTGTGTTGAGAAGGACTTTACAAAAAGTCAAACAACGGCGGTGATCCGTTGAGACAAACCCCAAAGAACACCTAGGCTGGGTACAACTATTTGTGAAACACACATTTTTGTGTCCCGTATGGAGATTGAACCCATAACATTTAGCGCAGTAGAAGTGGCATCGTAATCACATAAGCCAATATGTCATCCACCGCTAATATGAAAATTGCTACCGATAATATGATCAGTTAGTACAAAAGAGATTAATAACTAAGTGAAAAGGATTGAGATTATTAAAGCCTATGACTTGACGAGATCGATTTCTAAAACAATACGACCGCGTGATTCGTTGCGATAGACCCTAAAACAAACCTGCAAGATGTTGTTGTGAGGACAGTCTAGCTAAATCATCTTCATACAATCTGCTAACGATTGCTCAGTGCGATCCTGCGAGTCGTTACGATTGTAGATAGCTATCTAATTAATTAGGGGGAGACAATGTCACCTGTCTACATTTGTTAGTAAACTGTATAGTCTTTTCCTAAGGAGAGTGCTTTTATTATTAAAAACTGCGGTTTTGTTCTCCTTTTGAATTTAAAAGTAGAAGACTTTTCAATGCTATCTTCATATATGCTGAAAACTTCGGTAAACCTTAATTGTCAGACATTTAATCATATACAAAAAATATCTATATTTGTTTTAAAATTCCCTGTGACTGTATGTATATTATCCCTGATCTTTAAATGTAGATAATCAAACAGCCAGTACGATATTTAATAAGAATATATTACGTAAAAGAAGTGTTCTTTTGAATTTAAAATAAATGTAGATTTTGTTTTTCTAATTGTGAGAAATGCACGGCAAATACAACGATAACATGTCTGGAATGTTAGCTATGTATGTGTTACACATATTGAACAACAATAAGTTTAGATGTCAACGTCGATGTAAAACTTCAAGTTATTATGTATTTGACAAATTGTAAATAGTACTATTTTATTAACTTCTTAGTGATTGCGGCAATATTTCCTGTGCTTAAATAGTTATGGGGCTTAAGCTCTAATTCGGTACTGGTTTCTCTATTTACATCAAACATAATATTGTGTAGAATATGGCATGTTTTATCATAATACTAGAGTTATTAACGACAGTTTATCTATTGTTACATTATTTATATTTTACCCAATCTACAATGCAAAAGCATCCTTACTTGACGTGTATGTATTTCTAAAATTGTATCTATCGTTTGGTTCTAACTAATATTTGCCACTGAAATGGCGGCAAAAGGGCGTCGTAATCAAGTTGGAACGCGATATTGCATATTTGTTCTATACACTATTGTTTCTGGGACAAGTTTATAACAGAATAAAATTAGGAATGTAACAAGCAATCTAATGGTTCCAAACGGTATTGGAGAATGATCTTAAGCACTACCTCCACAACCGAAAACACTACTATATTTTGTAATTATCATACAGAATGATATCGTAATCTTATTAAATTGTGATTGATATTTGTAGAACATTCTGCAATTTTAAAGTAATAGTTAAGAGCAACAAAAGCGTTGGATACCTTAGTTGTTTTATACAAAAGCAAAGGAGCGAGACAGAAGACTGATATAATTGTTGTATAGAACTGATAGTTGTAAATAATCAGGGATTATATTTATTATTACCTTAATTAGATTCAAATCATTGATTGAATGTGAATAGGTCAAATATAACCAGTTTATGAATATCAAAGTTATGTCTTATATCTCCTAAGCTCACTTATGTCGGATGGCAGCCACAATATTGAGCATACTCGCAATATTAGAAACGTAGAGCCCTTGGCATAAGGTAACGTTTATATTTACAGACGAAAGCCTCGAGTTTGATACCCAGTTCTGTAAAATATTATTGGGAAATCCTCAATAGCAGAAAGCTTAACTTAGCTTAAAATAGCTGATGAATTTTGGGTATAACTTTGTCTACTGAATCAAGCATACAGGCTTGGTCAGTGTAAGAATGCATAGAAGCGTGATGTACACCCAGACAAGACGACAGTATCAACAAAAAGTTACTATCACAACCAAATATAATGTATAAATTAATTTATCTAATTAAAGCTAAGGAATAACGTTATGAATCCGAATCGACTGTTTCTGTTTCTAGCGGCCAACCCATTTAACAGCATAGAGATCAATTAAACCCTAGACCAGGAGTTCTTTCAGTATGGGTCGCGACCCACTGGTGGGTCGCGAGCGAATATTGAGTGGGCCCTGAAACATTAGATAACCCGACCGATTGGTCTAACAGACGGGCCACTGAGGGGCGCACCGGCGCTCGCGTTCTATGACTAGAGGTTCTCTGACCACAGAGACTAGGGAATCTGAGCGATACCAATATTTTATTACCCCTTTTTAAGACGAACAAGAGCTGGGTTCTGAATTTGGCAGTTTTTGTTTGGTAGGTCGGAGTCCAATCAAGTTTGGGAACCCCTGCCCTAGACTACTGGTGACAGTATGTGACAGCTAGTAAACTATATTGGTAATTTCTAATGAGAAGATAACGCCTAAACTCTTTATTTAAACGGTAAAATTAAAAAAATCTAATTATAAAGCGGCAGCAGTCTATAGTTAAGGTATCGGACTTGCAAACAAAAGGTCGTTAGTTTGACATCCATTTTACCTGCGATGTACACTCCCTTTTAACACATCGCTTGAGAGATTAACAAAAATAAGTATTTTCAAATTGCTAGTACAATAAAATATATAACTTATATAAGATTAAAATTTAATTCATATATTACTATTGAGTATCTTCAATCCTATTCAATTACAAAAACATTTAAATAATAATAAATATAAAAATAATAAAATCATCCACTACTTAAACCAGTACAGATAATTTAATTAACAACGGTATTACTACAGACTTTATTAAATGCAACCAGTCTTTAAACTCGTTGTTCCTAATCTAAATAAAATAAAAAAGAAAGTAATAATGTAATAATTTTATCCTAAAACAATTAAGAGAACGTCACCCGCGTAGCAAAGCGGTGCAACTAAACAAATATAACTTTTTGTGTCACAGATAACGTATAACAGGTGTGTGGCGCATTGTTCCATATTTGTTCAAAGATACCAAATTAAAAAAGATAATGAATGCAGTTGGAAATTAAATACTTTTTAGTTTCGTTATTTGTTTTACGAATGAAAGGTTAACTGTGGTGGGTATGTTATCTTGATTTTTTGTTGCCCTCGGGATGGTATTTTGCTTTTTGTATTTGAAGTCAAATATTTGTGTTACGTTTAATTGTTATATGATAAAATAAGGTGCGAGATTTTAATTATATGAGTTGCTCATAGAGAAAAGGACGAACGTAATTAAAATATATCTATCTACTTTATTATAAAGCTTATGGTAACGTTTAAGTACCATACTATTTTATAAAAAATGTCTAGTAATGTATAAATTTATACGAGGATATAAAATAGTTAAACAATTACAATAATATTTTGAGCACTTAATTCCTAATCCGACTCTTCTATATTATTTAGGGTCCACACAGTATGTGTTTTCTTTTTATTAGACATCATTTCGATGATCACTCATATATATGCATACCTACTCAACATTAAGTCAATATTTGTATTTGTAGTAGTAACTAATTCCAACGTGATAAATTAACAAATTCACAGTTAATAGTGTAACGTACATATTTAAACAAATATTATTTCTACTCAAATGTTTGTTACTTCTTCATTACTTAACTACAGAAGCATAATGGCTTCTATATGGAATACCTACTAGACCTACGTGAAACTAGCAGGAAGACCATTAACAACACCAAAAATAACTGGAGTAGTAGTACTTAGGGAGATTGTTTACAGGTCGCCAGCAACAGTTATATTATTCATATTTAGATTACTGTATCACTACTTATATTAATAAAGAACCGCAATAACCAATATGTAGCAACATGTTATAACTGCGATGAGAGTGCAGGCGGTGCCGGACCGTAAGTATTTATTAATTCATATATGTACTTATTTTATAAGAGGATCCAAATTAACGCTATGCATATCATCAAGTAAGGAAAAACGTTATCTGCTAGCGATTTAGTCAATTATTCGTCATAAGGTTTAAGTTTTGGGGAAATCAAAATAAATTCTGGTATTTTGTATTATGTGTGTAATTATGTACTGTTCTCTCACCTTAATCTTTTGGCTTCATCGATAAAGGGTCTCTTCTCCATCTCAGTGAGGAGCTTCCACTCAGCGCCAAGCCGCTTAGAGATCTCCGAATTATGCATTTTGGGATTGTCTTGCGCCATTTTTCGCCTCTGACCACGCGACCACACCATGAACGCGTTCATGGGCCGCTTTATGTGGTCATTGGGCTGTTTACCCAGCGACATTGTTAGATCAATTTTGAAAACTTTTAAATACCGAAAATAAAGAAAAATTATCACTCCCGGTGTCCAACGCTCATAACTTTTAAATCTTCGCTTATAACAGTTCGTTTCTATGTTTCGAAAATTTAAATTTATCCCAAACACAATTCAAAAAATGGAACACGTTTATTTCCCGCGCGCGGTGAAAAGCTCGTCGAAAGCTCAATGCGACGCTTTTCTTGCTAGTGTCATGTTGGCGAGACCTCTAGTCCCCCCAAGGTTTCCCCCCTCTAAAATAACTAGCCAATGTTGGTTGGCCGTGGGCGGCCGCTGGGCGCTGATTGGCGGAGGAGCCGTTTGTCTCGCGCGCTCGCAACAGGTAGCGACCGCGTTCTTGTTTGCATGTTTATTAGCAAGATTAAATTTCTTTTTAAGCCAAAAAGAACGCACCGCAATCGAATGATGTGATTCGATTTGGTTGAGAGCGGACACTGATTCGCGGTAATTAATTGTTGACATTTCGTTCAAATTGCTACGAATTTAAAATATGTTTGATTAAGATTGTTTGTTATTTCATACGTTGTATTGATGCAGAGTAAATGTAATACTTATCCTAATATTGTTTGCGTATGAGATTGGGATCTACATGGTATTTTCTTGATAATTATATTTTAACTATACCAATATTTTATTTGCAATTAATTTAGTTAAATTACGTGATTTCCTGTTCATATAATTATAATGAATCCAAGCATCACCAGTGGGTTTTTATATCACTTATATTATTAATTTTTCTGTACTGTTGTTAGCGGATTATTACTACGCAAAAAATTCTATAATATAATAAATTAGTACCCTTTATGATTCATATCTATAGTCTTCATTGATGTTATTTATTGATAAAATGATTATATTAATGCAATCCAAAAAAATAAAATTATTTTAATTTCTTATTATAGATATCATTAAATATTATTTTTATGTAGTTGGTATAATGATGGTTATTTGTTCAATTGCCGGTGCCGCACGTGTGTACTTGTGATATATTTGAATATAAAAAGTTTATCTATTTGAAAAATGGGTAGTTGCCTATGTTTGTTTTTAACTATTATTACACAAAAAGCAAATAGCAATCGAAATAAATCTTTTTGTGCAAGTATTATCAAATTTGGTTGCATAATTAAGGAGAAGTTAAAATTTAAAATATGGTTGTATAAGAAAGTATCACAGTTTGTATCGTGCATCTTTTTTCTTTCGTATGATACAATTTATACCCCTACCACCAGATTTGAAACGCTAGTATCTTATTTATTTATGATAAGATTTTAATTTTGTTTATTTTGTATTTCGGATAATGTCACTATTTGACTTAAATAATATGTGAGTATATAATATATGTGAGTCAACTACCCTATTATAATTTCGTCCTGCGTCCGATCGTATGTCACACTATAATGTTTACTTAGCGACTATTGGAATTCTATAAACCACTGTATACCTAATGTGGTGAGATAATTCTATATTACAAAAGAAATTTAATTGCACATAAAATGTATCTCAACTGTAAGTACAATACTTATAGAAGCTTATTATTGTGCTGTTGACTAAATAAACGTGATTTCACGTGTGTTGTTCAGTGTGAATGTATCTTTTTTATAACAATTATGGCGGCAAATATCACATTCGGCCCGCCTGATGGTAGACTAAGAAGACTTGTATTCTACCAGAAGTATGTTTAAATACGTTACAACTCTAGATAAGGGGATAGTTTGAAAGCATGTGACAAATATCATTGGTCAGCAAAAGATAGCATGGCGCCTCCTTAAGGAATTCTGGCAAGTCTACTTGCCGCCGGGATCACAACCCATGTTTATTTGGTTAGATTCCTCTGTATAATAAAGGTCTGTCTCTGTCAGAGAGTCAGGATTTAATATTAGGTCAAGTCAAAGTACTGTTATTGGTTTTGATGATAAGGTAGAAATTACAACTAGCTCCCACCGACCATCTTTTACAACATTGAACTAGAATACTCGTCCGCATGGATGACAAACGTGGCTCGCCGCAAAGTCAAATATGTGCGTTACAGTATGCGTCATGTATCCGATGCTCCTCAAAGTAATTTTTTAAAACGTTGCTTTAATTTCAAATTTAAAGCACAAGAATACTTAGTTATCGTTGTGTGTGGTTTGTATTAAATCTGTTAAGTAGTTATGCATCACTATAATAGATGAAAGTATTATATATACTGAATTAGTAAATAACCCAATAGAAAAAGTCAAATCCTTCAAATACTTAGGAAGCCTCATTAATAATGATTCAAAGTGCACTCAAGATATTAAAATCCGAATATCAATAGCCAAAAGAACATTTAATAACAAAAAACATCTGCTTAAATCCAAAATTTCAAAACACATAAGAAAACAGCTTATCAAATCATACATCTGGAGCATTGTTCTATACGGAAGCGAAACATGGACAATGACCCAACAAGACCGTTAAAGATTGAAAGCTTTTGAAATGTGGTGCTGGAGACGCATGGAAAGAATCACCTGGGTAGAAAAGAAAAGCAACAAAGAAGTACTGAGCCTTGTCCAAGAAGAACGCAACATTTTGACGACAATTGAGAACAGAAGAGGAAAGATGTTTGGCCACCTTATAAGACATGAAGACTTTATAAAAAACATCATAGAAGGAAAAGTGGAAGGAAAAATAGGAAGAGACAGATCCAGACAGACATTAATAGATCAATTAAAAGAAAAGGCGAAGGTCATGTCTTATAAGGAGGTCAAGGTATTGACCGAAAACTGAGAAAGATGGCGTATACTCCACCGACAAGTACAAGAAGTTAATTTGGAGTTAGTTTTTTATGTAGATATGTAGAGTGTGTTATAACTTCTATACAGATGTTTTTAATTACGAACAGATTCATGATACAGTCGTATGGTTTAATAATAGTAAAGATAGAAGAAAATATAGGTTACAATTTTAGCTAGCCTTGAGGCAGCCTTTTTGAACACAAGTAAGTAATAATGATGCAATATAGGTAAAGAATATTTGTTATACTTAGAAATTACCATTTATTTGTATTCAAAACATACCAGGCTTCGTTAATAAAAAAATAAACTTCTAGGCAATCAGGCAAATAAGGGATTGCCATCAGGCTTGCTAGCATAATGACATGACACAGGATAAAAAATGTGTTATTTACAAATGATTTTTATGGTTTTTAATGTTGGAAAGTTGTCCGCGAAACAGAGGTTATGTGTAAAGCAAAATTTGATAAGTTAGATAAAAAGATATAATTTATTGTAAAAAGGTTTACAAATATTCCCACATCAAACATAAAGGACATCCGCAATCTCTTAATTGTACAACAATCCAATTAACAACCTTCGAGGTACAGGTCAGTGTTCACGAGTTAGCCCCACTGTACCATTGATACTTCGATTATTACCCCTACGGTTTAACAGTGGTAGCCTACAGTAAGAAGCGACGTAAAGATAGATTTCTATATAAAACTTGAAAATACGCAAATAATTTCTAGTGATTGAATCCGTCTTTAATTTAATTAGTCATATTTATAAATCGAATGCTGTTAGTGTTACCAATTAAATTAAATACTGGTCAATGTTACCCGATATCAATTTTAGTCCAAACAATAGACAACACGAACACTGGTAACACATACAATATTCCGTGCATACCTTGTGTGGGGTGAGCAGACATCCAATTTGCATGAGACAGGCCGTGGCCGCAAACAATTCGTGCTGAATACGCGCTAATGGACACCTCTATGTGTAATTGTACCTAATATACACCTACCGCTGTGGACTCTGTGGACCTATCTTAAAGCTAGCTTTGTGATGTATGGGCTTGCCTTTTATATCAACGATAGTTGAATTACTGTATTTGGTATTAGTGATAGTTTAATGTTAGGCTCATGGGGTTCTAGCGCTCATAAGGTACGAGCGTAAAGAGAGGTCACAAAACGCTCAATCGACGCATCGTGTGATCATAAGTCTGCTCTGTTGTTGGCCTAAAAAGTAAGCATTGTTTAGTAAGGTAGGTTCTAGGCACGTTACCAATGACAATACTCATTTTTTGACTGCGATGATCAGTTTAGCAGCGGTCAGTTGATAGCGATGCTAACAAATGTCAACAAAATTTTGATGTCTGAACCAGTTATGTAAATGATATCTTTTTAATGCATGTGTAAATGGCTTAGGCTTATTAGCGTGGTTATCTATTAATATTATAATATAACTTTCTTTAATGGTTAAGGAAAACTTCGCGAGGAGACCTCTATATCTGAGAGTCCTCCAACATTATGTTCTCGAAGATTTGGGATATCTGCCAACTCGCACTGGGCTAGCATGGTGGGATGTAACCTAACTTTTTGCACACTGAGAAGAGACGTGTTCCCAGCAGTGGGACAGCTTATACGCAGGGCTGATATAAATAACTCAATTTAAAATTTAATACATGATGTATTTAGCTGTGTAATGACTATATTGTGGTATTTTAAATATGCGATGTCAGAAGTTCAAGCTTATCAGGTTTGACTGATTCATATTATGGATCGAGTGGCCCGTCGTTGTCAATTATTTGGATAAAGTGCGAATGTGTTCCTGCGGGCAAACGGGTAGTAGAAATTTCTTGCCAAAAATAAACGGTGTTGTGCTATAAGCAAAGAAAATTACCGGGCCCCTGACAGCACACCACCTCTTTACTTATACAGAAACCCTATTGACTGTCGACACGTAACACATTGTTGTAGACGTAACAGTCTAGCCGCGAAGCAAGCTGAATGTAGGTACCTCTTCAGCTAAATAAGATTGAGATAAATCCCAGTTCTAAGCTATACCTCTCTCTTAAAGTAATCTACCAACATAGCACCTCTTTTAATAGGAAACCATAGTGATGTGACGCGTCTTTGTTAAAAACCAATCCAAAATGCCAATAATAATAATAATAATAATAATCATTTATTCAACCTAAATTGGTAAAAATTAGTACAGAGCTTAGGTTACATCGTAAAGGTAATATATAAGGAGTGCCTTTACTAGGGTAAACCTGTGCCACAGGTATTAAGGGCATAATTAGCATTTACATTAATTCCAATGTACCAACGAATAGCATCACCACAAAAACATATATAAACGCCATTGCTATACATAATTACGCTACTAGAGTGCCATACTCAATCATGAAGCCGACCATTTTAAACGTAATCTGAAAGCATAATTACAATATGATTATGTTATGTATAAAACGTTGCAGTACCGTCTGGCATTTGATTGGCAAGCGAGCGTGAAATTGAAACAGAGCGACCGCCATGACGTAGTTATTACGGGTCAAGTACAGACGAGCACAGACTCTTATGTTTGTAGAAAAATTAAAGCACGAATGGGTTAGTGTTTTAAGTGGTCGCCTAGCTGTTGTCATTATGCTGATTGCTTTGAGTTCGATAACCATGCGAGACTAAAATATGTGTCATCCATAAATTGTTTTCTCGTGTCTGTGTGTTCTGTTTGAATGTTTGTAAAGTCCCAAAGTACAAGAGATCTTTTTAAACATTGTTATTCTTAATTCGTTTGACTGTTTATTGTCATTGAATTTGCTTTCAGGCACTGATGAGACAGCAGACTTTTCACTTCTGATCTAATGATTATGAGTGGAGAGTTTCTTTTTATGTTGGAAATGATGTTCCAATTCTGCCTTAGGGTTAATGGCTTCAGTCTGTTCTGTAACCAAAATACGTCATCAGACTACGACGTAATTAAGCAGTTGGTATACGTACTGATTTCGCAATTCGGTCGGTAATTGGTGTGGCGTTAGCCCGCCTCTCACCTACAGCAATAAAAAGTTCTGTAGTACTAAATTACTTACGTATAATGATATAGATATGGAAATAATATCTTTGGCAGGGAGGACTCATCTTTCTTAGTGCAGTGCAGTACTAAGGCATAAGTTGAAGCTATGCTTTGCTTACGAAGCAGGTAATATACCACAAAGAACAGCTTTTAAATTGAAGCATGTTATTCATGTTTTTAATTTCGAAAAACATTTAAGCAATAGATAAAGCATATTTACAATATTAATCTAATTAAATCATCATCATCCTCATCTCTCACTGACTTGGTAGACTCGTGGTAATAAATGCGATTGCTGTACATGAAAACTCGAGTTTTATTCCTAGGTCGAGTGGTTTTTTCTGTTAAGAAATGCTCAATAGCAGCACCGAGTTTAACACAGGAACCCGGTAGACAGTATTAGGGGTCGCTCTTTATTACAGCGGATCTACAACTCTAGCTGGAGAAGAACTTCAAGGATATATATCTTCAGCCTTTAAATATGTGTCGTTTGTGCTGTAGTGGTGAGGTAATTATTTAAAGCCTACGGTTTAAATGCGTACATAGCTAATACTAGGGTGTGTTATCAACCCAGTGATTATGTAGGTATTCATCATCTATGCAGTCGTCCAAATTCGTACAGATGTCGTCGCTAATATATTGCGTTGGTCAAAGACTTCTTGTAACATTGCAGTATATTATACAATTTAAAATAAGTAAACTTGAATAATTGATCCTGTAAGCATGCGGTCAAGTCACACTTGTCAGTAGAATAGGTATCCAGATTAGCAAAACGCCAGATTGTAATACATGGCACTAGTTTTTTGGTGATGGGAATACTTCAATTGTGTCTTTTACATTGTTTTTAGTACCGAAAATGCATCGAAATGCATTTGCTAAAAGTACTTAGATGTAATTATCTTTAAAGACTACCAGTACTAACTAAATGACTATCAACACAAGTTAATTAAAGTAATTGAAGAGATTGACTAATAGTGCTTACAAACGATCACAAAAATATGCAGAAATTCAACGAGTTTCTTCAAAACCATTTTCCTTTACTTCAAATATTGCGGATCTTGCTTCTTATCTACATAATTCGGTGTACAAAGGAGACACACGATATAAAATGATATCTCATTCTCGCTCTGTGTTCGAGCGTACCATAAACAATCCGGTGTATCGGCGACAATATCGCGTTATGTACCGTTTTGCCGCGTCGCCGCGTCGCCGCCGGCGCTCGGTGCTCGCCGCCACCGCGAAACCTCCACAACACTATGTTTCAGGTAGCCATTATACTCACTGTATAATACAGATATAGTGAGAATAAAAAGCTTTTCTAAAGTCGTAAGTAAGTTTTTTGTAGAAGGAACATAGTAGAGAAGGTAGTCATTAAAAAACGATAAAAACCGGTGATCGTTCGACTTTTTTCACAAATGCTTGCTGCGCTCCATTGAGTTTTTACTCTTCTATTAATCGTTTATAAATCATTACATAAGTCGAAGAATTCAATTGAAAATTACTAGTGTTGTCGCCGAAATGTCTTATAGTTTGTCGTTATATATTAATATCTCCAATTTTCTATAACTGGATCTAAGCCGAATGAAATTGACCTCAGGTTTCATTCATGTGTCTATTCTCGTGCATCCAATTGCTCCTGTACTGCTGTTCAAAACTTCAGTTATAAAATATTTAGGCGTTATAGTAGATGATAAACTCAGCTGGAGTCCACATATAAAAGAAACAATCTCTCGGGCTAGGAAACTAGTTTGGGTTTTTAAAAATTTAAGTCACGTTGCCGACCTTGCGCTTTTGAAAAAGATATATTTTGCGTTAGCACAGTCGACCATCAGCTACTGTATTGAAATATGGGGCGGTGCCTGTAAGACCTTTCTAATACATCTTGAAAGGACTCAAAGGTCACTGCTAAAAGTTATGACCTTTAGCCCGTATAGTCACTCTACAAAATTACTGTACGCAAAATGCCAAGTGCTAACAATTAGGCAGTTATATATTCTTCAGTTGGTAACCAAGCAGCATAAAGCCACTCCATACAACGCAGAAGAGTACAACAAAAAGCGTGTCATACCCAACGTTTGCACCCCGTTTCGATGTCGTACAACTTTTGCTAGGCGTCAGCTAGGTTTCAGAGCTCCTTATATATACAATAAAATAAATAAAATTAAAAACATACATCCATTGAGCTTCTATAAATCCAAAACTATTATCAAACACTGGTTATCAGAATTAGACTATGATCAAACTGAGAAGTTATTACTAATAACAGAATGATAGCTTGTAGTAGTAATAATTATGTTTCGCAATATTTTATTTTATTTTATTAATCACATTACATAGTCAAAAAAAAAAAACACACACACACACACACACACACGCACACACACACACACACACTTCATTTTCACTTACGTTCTAACATATGAATTGCTTTTGTAACCATAAAATCCTTTGTGTAAATGATATGGGAGAAGACACTGAATTCCTGTAACACAGGTTTCGTACCTAGCACAGGAATCAGG
Organism: Catocala fraxini; assembly: GCA_930367265.1. NCBI lineage: Eukaryota > Metazoa > Arthropoda > Insecta > Lepidoptera > Erebidae > Catocala > Catocala fraxini. The sequence goes on from OV884029.1 coordinate 22,030,145, forward strand.
GCTTCATAAGAAATGTGTAAACAATTTTATGTTAATAAATTATGTTTTATTATTATTTATATTGACAATGAAAATTTATTTTTCCACTGCCACATATAACTTGGTGGATATATTGGTATAATGGTGTCTGGTGCCTGAGACACAGGTTCTACCTAGTTCGGGTTCCAGCGACTTTCTAACATTGTAAGATGCATTACCACTATTGTTCATTATGTAATGCCTCTTGTCTTGTGAATTATGAAGCAGTTATTATTATTTGTTTCATCCTAATACTATATTTCATATAATTTATCGCTTTAGACAACTTGATAAGTAACCGTGGACTACTAATTACTATAAGATAAATACGTAATTTTGCAGTGATAGCTCAGTGGGGCGACCAACAAACTGCAATGCAAAGGGTCTCGGGTTCGAACCCACATCGCGCACCCCTGACTTTCGTAAGTTATATGACTTCGAAATTATGTGCGTATTGATTGACAATTATCGGCTGCTCCGTGCCTCGGAGAGCACGTTAAGCCGTCGGTCCCGGCTGCCATGAACATCTATGGCAATAGTTATTGGGAAAGTCGGTACCCTCTAATAACCTGACACTAGTCTAGCCTTAGGGTATCGTTAGCCTTCGGGTTGCGGAGGTCAGGTGGCAGCCGCTCCGTGAAAAAACTGATATCCAGTCAAATCTGTTTAGACTAGAAAAGCCGACCCCAAGTGACTTGGGAATAATAAAGGCTAGGGAGAAGAAAATACGTAATTTTGTAATTGCACTATTGATTTGGCGTTACTTAACCAAAAATTTAGTTACGATAATGCCGGCTGTGGAATTGGAGTATGAATTTATAAATACATTCTCGTTGGTCTGTTTCACACATGATATAATATTATATAGGTTATGAATCTTACTCGCGTTGGTTAGCATTTAAAGGTACAGTACATACGTATTTATTACCTGACGTTTCAATCACTTGTATCAATCGTTACCTGTCGTACAAAATACGAAAGATTAAAACATCACCTACACTTATTTATTTGATTATTTATCCTCTTTATCTAGCATAATAAAATACCTATACAAGTTAAAAAAACACCTCTGTATGTGAAATGTGTATATAACTCTGATATTGTTATTCCTTTGTGGGTTATGCAAAACTATATACGCAACGTAGATCAATTGGTTCGCTCCATCAAACAGCTGTAATACGTGACTAGTATTGGCAAATAGTGACGCTTTGACCTGTGAATGTCTCGGCGATCAGGTGTGATATTGGAAAATCATAACTTGAACACATTTCGTAATGGGTAAAGCCATGTATTCATTAGAAGCGTCGACGAGACGATGGTACGCTAAGGAAAGAATAGTGTAAGTTTGAAGTGTGTTTACTGTTGAATGTATTAGCGAAAATTTAAAGTCAAATATTATTTATTAGGTCACAAATTAACACTTATGAACGTCAAAGTTCAAAGTCGTAAAACACACAAACACAATCGCTATTGAAAATACTAAAATTCGATATTTCACAACTTATATATGGGAGGTGTTGCCCCATATACCTACTAAACAAATCCATATAAAAATGTAAAATATTAAGTTCTAGTACGCTTCATTATGTACAGCTCGCCTTAACCCACTGGTATAGGTTTTTTTATTTTTTTATTCAGGTTTACCAGCTTTTGTTACAGTGATACAAAAAATCTATTTACATACATATTACTACTTAAATGCTAACTGTACAATCTTTACAGGTAAACACCAAATGCAATAAAGAATTTGCTACATTTATACAATATATATATATATATATATATAAACTATATAAGAGTCAAGGATTTTTCCCTATTGAAATACCTAAGATATTGCATTTAAATAAAAGATTATCTCACCACAAGCGTCCATAGGCTACATTATCTTTCACGTCGTATCATTGTTTACCATCTTAATTATATAAAAAAGCAAATTATTTTATGCCCACGATTCTCTGCGTTGTACATAGTACAAAATAATCAAGTTATTGTTGAAACAGAAGTGTGGGTTTCGCAGGCGAGTGTTAACAGAATTGTCGCGAGCGGCGCGCCGATGCATTGAATGTCATTAACTGTGAGGATAGACTGATGGTAGACTGACATAAATAACACATAGTAGGGATGTGAGCTCCGACGTGATTCTTTAAAACTTTTCATCTCGAACTCAAATATGTATATATATAGGAATAATATAGTAATAATATTATATTATTGTATACTAATAGCATGCTAAAAAAACGCATGCGAATGTCAGTTCAATTTAAACTTGCAAAGCAGTTTTGCTAAATTGCACAATACTTAATGAGGGGTGGCAAAAACAATTCGTGATTCATATATGACCGCCAGTTAGGCCTGTTTGCCGAAGGAGTAGGCAAAAATTAAATATTTCCACTTGCTACAAACCTAACATTTACGATCATCATAATAAGGCCTGTCTTGCAACTTACTGCGTCTTTCTAAGACGTCTTTTACTCGGCCTAATAGATGTCACCTAAAGATAAAAGCACATTAAGTAACTAATTTGTTAATACATGTGTGTATATAACTTTTGACAGATTTTGCAGAGACTGAATCCGCTAATGTATAAGGTTTTTACTAGGTGAGCGATTCTCGGAAGCAGCAAAAGTACTGAACATGTGTCCGATCCTTATCGTCCCTTATCACGAAGGCCCAAAGCGAAAATATGTAGTAAGATGCCGCAGCCGTAGTATGAAGTATAAGTACTAATATTTCTAAGCCCCTAACGAAACACAGCCTGACACTGCCCCAATATGTGGCCAATCTATTATTCATAGAAACATATACGTTTCAATAGCCATAGAAAGGGTAGTTCACACGTAAACGCCAAGTGAATAGCGTGTAGCATGCCCTACGGCCTACGCCGTAGACTTGGATATTGTTGCCGCGGGCTACGGAACGTGCCGCCGAGTGCTACGATTGACGCGTAGATTGTGTTATTGTGGCCTCTGTGAGACGTCTAATTGTTTTGTACCGTCTGCTGTTAACTTACTTATTGGTGAGGGATTACAGATTATATTATAATGGATGCTACAAATATTAATACGTTAATAATAACTATTGTTAGTAAATATAGTTAAAATACGTTACTTGATAGATTGAGACTTGTTTTTGAATATAATATAAATCTGCTGTTATTAAGGCAAAATAGAGTAGTTATTTAATAATAACTTACTTTAAACTTATTTGGAATTATGCTGGGTGGACCAACTAGTACTAATCTAAACGGCAAATGAATCCTTTGAAAGTATTATTAGTAGATATTTTATTATATACTACCCAAAAGGAAATCCCACATAATAGAGGGTAACTCTATTGTCATTTTAGGGCCAATTGATCGCAAACTTATGCCGCGGCAATCATGTGCCGTGACAAAAGAAACAGTGTTGCCTGCGGATGACCGCAGAAAACACTTCTTTGATATTCTATCATGATATCTTTTGAACATATACAAATTATACAATTATTATAAATTAATTAACTTAATTGTAGAGATTGGTCAATAAAATGCTTTATCTATCTTGTGTGTGTGTGAGTGTGATGTAACTTGCTTTACTATTGTATATTGTATATCATATCTCAACAACAATTTTCCTTTACTCGGGAATCAAATCAGGATCTCGCCATCGCACCTAAGTTAAAACGGCAGCTTACGACCAACGAGGCAGTTGATATTATTTAACTGTTTGGACTTAACTTAGAATAATGAATACATTCTTGAACAGAGATCGATTACATTTCATAATTCTAAGTATTTAAATAAAATATTAATGCTCAGTATTAAAGAATGTAATAATAGGGCAACATTACAAAAGGGTTATGCTAAAGTAGTGTTGTGCGGCCCCGCCGATAGCTGGCGCTGTATCGAGCGAGGAGGAAATAAAAATATCGCATCAATAGCGACATAAAAGATACTTCTGTTTGGGTACACACGAGATTATACTCGCACCGATATACAGCAGAGAATGCTTCATGAATAAAGGCAAGATATATTGTAGAGACTTAAAAAGTATTCTTTATTAATAATCATTAAATACTCTTCTCTCTTAGCCTTTATTATTCCCAAGTCACTTGGGGTCGGTTTCTGGTCTAACCGGATTTGACTGGATATCAGTTTTTACACGGAGCGGCTGCCACCTGACCTCCGCAACCCGAAGGCTAACGATACCCTAAGGCTAGACCAGTGTCAGGATATTAGAGGGTATTGACTTTCCCAATAACGACTGCCATAGATGTTTTATGGCAGCCGGGACCAACGGCTTAACGTGCTCTCCGAGGCACGGAGCAGGCGATAATTGTTAATCAATACGCACATAATTTCGAAAAGTCATATAACTTCCGGAAATCAGAGGTGCGCGACGTGGGTACGAACCCGAGACCTTCTGCATTGCAGTCTATTGGTCTCCCCACTGAGCTATCGGTGCTCTTAATTTCATTAAATACTATTAGGTATATATATACTAATGAGTCTCGGATACATTATAGATTATGAAGTATTTATAAAAGACCACGGCATAGAACAAGATCATAATATTATGGTATACCTCGTCGAAGTTTTTTTCCATCACATTTGTGTTTGATTGTATTTTATCAATTAGAGTATCGAAAGATGCGATTTTCTTAAATTATTAATAAATTATGTATGAGCTTAACGCTAATACGATACATGTATAAGAAAATCGCCATGCAATATCATTATACTGCATGACGATGTTCTTGTACATGTAGGATGCATGGAGGTCAAAGTGTTACAGAAAACCTAAAAACAGACGTCATCACTGTCAATCGAGGCTATGATAATTACTTATCAAAACACGATCGATTAACATAACGTAATTATGTTTCGATAATTCGATTATTTTAATCAGTGACAACGAATTGATCGAGTTTTGTATCCGCGGTGATACAAGTTTTGAATATTTTAATTTCTATTTTTGTTACATTTTGCCTTCGCCGTCGTTCGACCATCACTAATTTATGATAGATACAGTAAAGGTATTTATTATAAATTAATGACGGGCGACATGTTCCAAATATGCTACTTTGCATTTCTTTCTTCTTGATATTAAAATGTTTACAAAGTATATACCTACTTCCTTACTTCTACTGTTCCTGTCTACTCAGTTAATTCTCAGTATACAACGACATGACAGCATTTTCAAGGCCTGACTCATGCTATAAAGGGTAATTGAATTAAAATTACTCTGTGAAGGCGGGCATGAACCCAGCCGAGCCCGCTTTATGTGCACTTAGAACTACAACAGAATATAATTCTATCTTGCAAGGCTAGGTTTTGAATTTCTTAACTAGTAAATTGTATTAATTTTATCTGTACAAGGAATTCCTGACATTTAACAATGGACTAGACACACAGCTACAATACAAACGCAAAAAGACATATATTTTAATTATTTCAATAAATATCTTCATACAGGAGTAGTGGTTGGTGAAACCGACTATTTGGAATGAGATATCCAGTTCGGTTTCCGAGTTGAATAAAGTATTTAATCTGTCAAGAAATAATTAGTAGCTGTACGGAGTTTGTGACTGTGTCCAGTAGACAGCAATATGGTTGCCTTTTATAACGTGATACCTAAAACGTGCCTACAAACTATAGTTGGCGAAATCTGAAAATGATGCATCTCTACCTAACTCTTCTTGGATATAAGTGTGAGATTATGTATAGACAATTTCCTTACTGTCCTTATTTAGTAAACAAACTAACTCATTAAAATACCATCAGGTAACTGCATTCAGACTTTATCGTTTTGTAATCAATACAGATAACAAAGATAGAAGACAATACGTAGAAATGGGTCTATATTGTCTTTATTTACCAGTAAGCCTTATTTGTTTACTTATTTAGTAAGAAATTTAAGAGAAAAGTGAGAAAAAGGACCGTATGAAATATCTTTAGACCGATCTTGGGATACATCTCGGGACACACTTCCCCTGTAGCACACACACGGTGCTACTATACAGGGTAGAGGAATAACATTTCACTCCTTTCTACTCCCGGCATTATTTGTGTTTGTTTGTTTGTCACTCGTGCTTTGAATGGCGTCTCAGAAACTTCTGCCGTCTTTATACGTCGATCCTTTATAGATTTGATACGTTTTGACTATTGCCTATTGGGTTAGGAAAAGTTTTGTTATATAAAATGATTTTGCTCAAGGGGTTTTGGAAGGGTACAAAAACGGCCATGTGGGGTAATGAAGGGTTGATTTGAAAGTTTCTTTTGTGAATATCTTTTTGTTGTTTTAGACATCTGTTATATACATTTGTTTAATACAACTAGGGAAGTGTGTAGACACGGGTTTTTAAAAAAAAGCTATGTACTCGCTTGTTACTCTTACATCTGACTGCGTTGGGACTTATAAAAATATTTTATTCATCATCGTTCATTATTCATTATTTAATTAACGGACACAAAGTTTTTGCTTCACGTATTAGTGTATAGATTTGCATTAAAATATTGTTGAGAAAAAAATTTGATAGCCGGAGTATAATTAAAAATATTGCAGCTACGTATTGAAGTGCTATTGCTTGCTGAGAAGGCCCCTAAGGTACGTTAGTAGTGACGCGCATAATTGTATCAACAATTGTCCACAATACGTTAAATATTTTGTTTAATCAATGAGGCAGGTCACCTTCTTATGTATAACATTGACATTCGTCTGTAATTCAAATGCATTTATGTACATTGCTAGTGGTAGATATACTTACGTTTCACCTCATGGTAAGCGGTAGATACCATCGGTATCACTAAAGCGGTTTACGACATGGAAATTATTCACTTGAACTTATGACAATCTATATATGTATACAAAAATCTTGTATGGTGCACGGTACACGATGTTTCTGGTCGCACTCCTCCAAAACGGCTAGACCGATGTTTATGAAATCCATATAAATTATCCCAAACCTTCTTTTATGCGAGCGAAACCTCGGGCAAAAGCTAGTTATTAATTAATAATTAATTGTTTCAACAATATTTTTGCGTTTTAAATTGTAAGAATTAGATATAGATTGTTACTCTAGATCTTAATTTGAGCATATTAAAGCATCATAAATCATAATATTCTGAGTTGATAATTTTTACTAGATCCAGATAGAATATTTAGACATAAAGTATATTAGACCTCAACATATCCCCAGTTACTACGCCCCAGTAACTTTAATACACTCTATTCTACTGGACACATTCTCAGACTCCGTACTACTACAAAATATATAACATAACACTGCCCGAACCAGGAACCGGTAGGTACCTGATCAATCGTAAACATATGCCACTATGTCAAATAGGCGATCAGTTGGTACTTGGTTTAGAGCCAGAGGTTCCTAGACATTTTTTCTCATAGACCACTTTCAACATTTTGCTGGTTGCGGTGGACCCCCTGCAGCTACATTTCTCATACTACTTGGCTAAAATTTTAAAAAATCATCATATCTCTATGGGCTGACCTTTTCTTTTTTGTATTTTGGCTCTTTATTCCTCAAAATATACGTCGATCGACGTTTATAGGTGAAGTCAAGCCAACATATTAGTTCTTCACTATCGAAAGCAAATAAATTTTCGTGGACACCCATTTTTTTGTCACGCCCACGGTGACCCCCATCGAGTCTCCCGTGGACCCCTGGAGGTCCACCTGGACCACTTTGAGAACTAAGGGTTTAGACAAAGAGACAGTCACTTTGTGTATGTTTATTAAAAGAAGCAGTCACTTGGTTTGTAGATCAAGCTGACATGTGTTCCGTGTGTAACTTGAATCCATAGCATACGGCGCGGCGACAGTGGCGACACATACACACGTATACGCTTTCAGACATAAACAGTTTAGTGTTACTGGACTTAACCATGTATTCTTGTATTTTAAACCTTGTTAAGGTTAAACTAAATCTATAAAGAACTACAGCATACAGTGACAAAATTGATAATATACAACAAAATATAAATTTGTTGAACTGCCGTCGTTGCTAATTATTTGGTAACGTGGTACCCATGTTCCCATGTTTGGTAACCATGTACACGTGGCGAAATAAAACCTTCTTATCGACAACTGGTCTAAGAGAAGTGACACAGATACTGTCATTCACCCTTTAAATAAGTCCATCTTCTTATACTGAGTTTTTCCATCGAATGTTCTTATAATATTTTCAACAACTGGTATCGAACCCGAGACCTCATGCACATAAGTCGCATACACTACCGTTGCGTCACCTAGACAGTAACCTTGGTAATTTGAGAAAAGTTCAGCAATTTATAAGCCAAGCCCTAATTATTTAAAAGCTTTTGCCTCCAAAATGACCTTGTACCAAATTTCCAAAGTTAGCCCTTAACTCTACGACAAGGTGTAGAGTTCAAGGTCACTCTACTTAGTATGCGAGCATATTAAGTAAAGTGACACATTCACATTTAGTAATGTTACTTGGTAATTTACATGAATATTACCATCCATTATACACTCCATTTTTGTTGTAAGTAAACATTGTTATCTATTTCACCAAACACTGACGATATTTTAACATTACAAACTGGTTTGTACCTCAAGTGCCGTTTGTTGGCAAAAATAGCGAAATAAATCTATATAAGTAAATAGATGCAGGCCCCAACGATCCGACACATAAAACTAAGGCTTAAAACTTGCAATAACAATAAGTTAAGACTAAAAATTGCGTTTATAGTATACGATTTTATAAATTAGCTATCGTGAAATAATGTTTACAACGTTGAATTGTTGTTTCTATAGATTTTTGTGCAATAAAGGTAATAGTAAATTTTAAATGCCAGTCATTTAGTAGTGTTTTAAGTGGTCGCCTGGCTATTGTCACTGCGCTACGCCGAGTGTTGTGGTCGAACCCCACACGGGACCATTATTTATACGATCTCTATATTATTTATTTATAAGAAATTGTATGGTTTCTACCCCTATCTGTATCCTACAAAATTTTTGTTGGGTTGTTTAAGGTTTTAATTAATTAGAGACGAGGCGATTATACGATCAGATGGTTGGAACCTGCAAAATTTTAAAGGGTATGATTGAGGCACCGATTCTTCACGACAAATGTTGCAGATTGTTTGTACCTAACAACTATTGTCGTGGTAGAAAGCACCGATTGCTGGCGGTTCCAGCGTGCCGTACTGTGGCACGCTGTAACTCACCCATACCTCGGTCACTAAAGCAGCTTAACGCTCTCTTGGACTTTAACCCAGAAGTTGATATTTTTGCGGATGAATGGAAAGTATTATTATTAGAATGTATGAGGTACTGTGAGCAGAATGCGTGAATGCTTAATTTTAAATTTATATTATATTGTTAAATAGTGTAATTGGCGCAAGTCGTTCTATTTGATGTAAGAAATAAATTAATTAATTGTTCTGAGTCTGGGTGTACTTTGTGTCCGGCCTTGATTGTATGTTTGCAAAGTCCTTTGCGACGTAGGAATAATTAATCCAAGGTCAGAGTAGTCTTCTAATTAAAAAAAATATTGAGATGAACATGAGAAATCTAAAGGCCAATTCCTAGCCAGGCTTCACTAGGTTAAGAATTATTGTCCTTACAATAGATTTTTGTGAAAATAAACAATTTTGTGTTATGTTTTATGCCATCCGTGAGCAGAGTGTTAGATTGCCTAAGTACATATTTTAATGATCGGCGTGTTGTTAAAAGAGGGACTGGTGGTAGTTATACTTAGCGCTGGAAGGTGATGCCTCTTTAAACGGAGTTTCAAGTGGCAATATAATTGCTTAGGTATACCTACCACTTCGTTAAAGAGGAATTTTCTTTTACGAACGTTTACGTTGAAGAATGACTGCTCCGCTAAGTTTTTTGCTAGCAACACTCCATCATATATATCTTTTAAGAAGAGTAATTAAAGGTCTTGAACAGTTAGGCAATGCACGAGTGTTAGGTACTCTCGTCATTGTCGAAAATGGCTTTTATATGCACGTTGAAGGGATTACTTTATTATTAATTAATAACCTCCAAATCATAACTAAAACAGTAGGACGTTAAGACGATAATGATATCTATCAGTATTCTATCTGCATACAAACGGTCGGAACGCGAATCATACCTACGCGCCTCGAGTTCGGTATACACTCAGTACATAACCAGTAAGAATAAATCACAAACGTTTTTAATAGAAGGTACCCAGCGATGATTTCTTGGAATATGTAAAAAATGGAGGAAGTATTCCGGACGTTATATCAAACGTTAAAACATATTAATTGTTAAGTAGCTGCAGACGGTATCTATAACCAAGTGAAAGATAACCCTTTTTCTCCTTTCCTTGTCCATGTTGTGGAAAAGTATTTATAATTAAACTTTTTATCCAAATGCGGCTTTTTTATACTATTAACCGGTCGTATACCGCCGGCTCGCATACCAGCTGGCAGATTTGTACCCGTCGTAGGCCGGTGGCTCGCATGCGAGCCACCAAATTGGCGCCAAAACGCCGCGCGCCGCCTTCGCTTAAGCGAAGCGAGGCGAGCGCCAATTTGGTGGCTCGCATGCGAGCCACCGGCCTACGACGGGTAAAATCTGCCGGCTGGTATGCGAGCCGGCGGTATACGACCGGTTAAATTTAACAATAAAGCTTTTCGTACGTGTCAGTCGAGGCGCAAATATTTTTCTTAAATTTATATGGGCGTTTTTTATTAAATCTACTAATCAAAAAACACAACATGTTTTTATTGAACACTTCCTACTTTATTCACAACGACTTTAATATATTAAAATCAAAATATAATACAATCACTAAACTAGAAAGAAACCCAAGGAGGTAGATGAAATTAAAATACTGTAGGTGGGCAGCCCGTTTGCGTGTTTCCGTACTGAGTGGATTATTATGGCTGTAGGTAATTATTTCAAGAACAGGGTCGAGTACCGATAGATAACATTACCGTGACGTTAATAGCATCGTATCGTCGTCGTATCGTTACATATAAACATCTTTACCCAGCCCGCCTTACGACGGTCGGGGCGTTCGCTTTTTGTATTTTCCATTATGGCGTCCAACCGTCTTATTATCATAAATATGGCGTTAAATACTCCCCTTTATGTCTGCCGTGATTTACAAAGTTGCCTCCTGTTGCCAAACGACTTATCTGATCGTTTCGAAGAAGTGTTTATTTATGTTTTGCACTGTGTAGTGTAATGAGTAGGTATTTATTTGCTTGTCTGTCTGATGGCGATGGCTTCATAATCGCATTGGTCAAACATGTTCGATTTCTCGGTTAGGCAGCGTGTAAGTATACTAAGAGTTCTTTCGGATAACTAACAGTAATAGCTCGAATATTAGAAATACAGGAACCAATCACATATACATATCTAGGGACAGTGTCCACGTGTCAGCAATAAGTTTGCTGTCTGTTATATGTGACGTAAATAACAGGGTCATTGGTCTTGCGCTTAATTCATAAGTTTACGCTTCTGTTATTGTGCGATCATGAGTTGCCGGGTTTGACAAACAGGTCAGCGAGTGATATTCGGTATCACTGTTAAGAAATTTTTAGCAGCATTAAGATTTCTGAAAATATGGACACAAGTAAGCGAAATATGTTATAATAGTATTTCTCTTTTGAGGACATACAAATGGGAAATAAGATTCAAACAGGAAACCCGTAGTAAGCGGTTACCATTGAATCATTCATAGCGCACTAATAACAGTCTAGTTTAACCTACCCAAAGCACACACTAAAAGCAGCCTTGACAATACTTACAGTAGGTCTACTGTGCAAAATAAATGCCGAAGCTTCGGGCCGACTGTTCGTACCCAGAGACAGATTTCTTCCGAAAGTCCAGAATTTCGTTACGAACCGTAGAGGAAGAGGTAATGTACATTACTCCGTTATTCAGATTTACGAAAGGATTTATCCAATCATGAAGTAGTCTCAATAACGGAATAAAGTCGTAGAAAAGTCAAAGAAACAAATCCAAAAATTAAAATCCGTTTATAGTAGTTTCATTTCAATGAATAACATTCGCGTAAACAGAAGACAATATTATGTAAATCCAAAGAAATTACATTGAAAGTTTTTTCGTTCGGCCCGATGTTTCGGATAGTCATTTACGCACCTACAGGCTTCTAAAATATATAAGTAAGTAAGGAGGTAAGAGTAAGTTTATAATATGCTTCAAACTTGTTCACGAATAGATTTGTGTGGGGAACTTGTAAAGCAAGACGAGCAAAAAGTACCTACCTGCTAACGGCTTGATTAGCCTGTACTTACGTCATCTGTCAACGTTTGTTGCAGTTTTTTAAATATATTTTTTATACTAAAGATGTCAACGTCAACCATTTTGAACACGCCGGTTCTCGTCCGAATACCGAAATTAAGCAATCGGTCACGGTTAGTATTTGGATGGGTGACCGCTTGGGAATACTGCGTAACGTTGGTATAATTTTTCTATTCGTTATTGACATTTTGGAATATTTGCATTTACTATTGCCAAACAGATTTAATACTTTTAATGCCTTTGATCGTTGCCTTTGCAATTTTTGTATTCGACACAGTATTTCTTAAAAACTTTTTATGCAACAAACAAACAAACAAATAAACAAACAAACAAACAAACAAATAAACAAACAAACAAACTCGAATTCACATTTATAATATTAGCTTGAAATTTTGATTAATCACTTCAATGCATACTGTACCTTGATTTGAAATAATGATAATTTTGTTAAAGATGTAGGAATTGACATGTAACACCATCTATATTTATTTTACAAGAAACTATAGTTACACTGTTACGCCGATGCCACGTGTACCTTATTTGTTATTAAACGTATCCTTAAGCATTTGGCTTCCTACTACTTTACGTAATTTCAATGCACATTGATAGATGGCGCTGTAATCAGTTGCAATATATATTTTAATTTAAAATAATTTTATTTTTGCTGAATGGTGAAAGGATTTGCAGTTTACTTATATGTCATTAATTCAATTTTTAAGATTTGATAATGTTGGTACTTAGCTGTTATGCAAATTAATGCTCGTTTTTGTTATTTAAAGATATTATGCGTAGGTTTTAATGCCCATAATTGCTCTCGATCACTTTAAACATAGTTTTTCAAATAAGTAATTATATTTGATTATCAAGTACTTCAATCTTTATATTTTGAAACCTAAACCACGATTAAAAGTCCGTGTGTCACACACATTTTTTAATGCCAATATGAGTTTGTTTGTTACACTTTCTTGCTTAATAATTCGCCCAATCATCATGAAATGATTCACATTGCCTGGGGTATAGAAAAGGACGTAGGGTGCCCTTTATCCAGAAGAAGTACTGTTCTCAGGTGAGTAAAGCCATGTGCAAAATCCAGCACATAATACTTATTATGGAATTATCTTTGTGACGTCTTCAAGCCGCGTTGCAAACCAAAGGCAGGTAGGTATTGCGAGTAGTTTTGTATTGACGTTTCGTCAATTTCCATTAAAAAACGTAAAAACACCGGTCAAGTGCGACTCGGAGTCGTGCACAGAGAGTTGCATATCTTAGAAATAAGTATATTATTTTGATTATTTTGACATAAAAGCACGAACAGATAACACAGTAACCGATTGCCCGACCTGGACATCAAATCGAATAGTCTTATGCACGGCAGTCGCTTTCACTGCCTTTGCAAATATTCAAATTCATAATTTCGCATCGCTTGTTTACCATCCTCATAAGTAACTTAGTAAGTTAGTATTTTTGTTCACCTTTTTGATTTCTTGAAACTGTGCTAGTTAAAGACATAGTGTTAAAATTCCTGTAAGAAGATAATTTTAATTACTTAATATAAAAAAATATAATAATATTTTTTTTAGGTTTTACGTTACACATCTTAGGACACCTGGATGAAGGGCGGTACTTCTTTTAAATACTTACCTCATATGTTGAAAACTATGCAGTATAAAAATAGTTACAAAGCATTTTCATACGATAGATAGAAATGTAATTTCAAATTTTAAATTTTTATGGTCAAGTGTACGTGACTTGACCAGAAATTTGAAATTACATTTCTTTAAACCACATTTTCAAGAAATAGAAAGAAATTGTAGCTTTTTTGTCGTACATTGCAGTAGGTAGGTACTGTACAGTTGAACTAGCATTATTTAACACATTTCCAAATTTTAAATCAATATATGGACAGACAAAGGGAGGATGGCAACAATTTTACCATTTTGGTAAATGGTACAGAACCCTAAAAAATAATTACTAAGTACATGATATATTCATTTTGTGATGCCTGCTCATCGCTGCCATCCATTTTACAATCAATGTGTTTACAATTACTTTGTGTAAAAAACTTAAAATAATTAATATTTTCGCCCCCAAAAGTTTTAGCAAAAAGCAGTTCTTTATGCTAAAAATGCATAATTGCCGCATATGCCAGTCATTTGCTACTAGTATAGACATAAAATTAATAAATAATTTATTTACATAGTTAAGTATTTTATAGGATAGCCTCGATGCGTAGTGGTTAGTGTAACTGACTGCCACGCCTGAGGTCGCGGGTTCGATTCCCGCACAAGTCAAATATTTGTGTGCAAGAAAAAAGTATATAATAATATGTATGCTGCTTAGTTTGGGCGAGATGGTGTTGTGTGTACTTATGTGATAGAATATTATATTAGAATATTATTATATCATTTGATGAAGATAACTGCCTGATACATTTTAAAGTACACTAATTACTTTGTGACACTATTTGTTACTTCTATAAGAATTAACTGTAAAAGGCGTAGTTTAAAACGCAGGACGTTATTATCTATTAGTACATCTTGCCCCCGCCGCAGTACTAGTAATAATATAATGTGAGTCTCAAGAATTATGTTTCACCACTGGATAGTGGTAAATCATAATTCTAGAGACTTGAATTACTCCTAGAGAGATCCGTCGCTCTAGGAGTAGGTAATTCACCAGCTTCGTTCACATATCCACCTATCACAGACTAATGATGTGCCTATTGTAGTCGTGTTAAATTATTATAGCGTGAATGACCTCCAAAATATTTCCATTGTTAACATAACCACTTTCTAAACACTTCACGAGGCAGATAAGTAAATCTCATCAGCTGGATGTCTTTTTAAGAATACGCTAATGCCCTCTATCAGGCGATGATAGAAATTATAACTTCTCGAAATATCTTAGTTAGTCAACAGTTGAAGAGAGGGCGCTGTGTTAAATTGAATTATGAAATTTTTATCATGAATATTAGTCCAAAAGTCTCTTGGTTTCGTATTTTAAATAAGAAATGATTTAAAGTCAATATTCTTTCAAAAAATAGTTTATGGTAATTAATACTAGGACATAATTATTCTAATGTAATTTCAAACATGTGATATAAAAAATTTATACAATCATTTAAAATAAAGTACTACGTTTGAGCGAATAATATCTACGTATTTTCATAATAACGGTTCTAACCCTACCTTTTATGTTCCATTCAGTATTAACCGAGTTGTATTGACCAACAGAGACCATTATGTGAAGGATTAGCCACTCCTAAAGTTCATTCTAAATCTCAACAATACACAATCGCATAGTACTTGTCTATTTACGTTCTATTGCGAAATCAGAGGTGCGGGTGACAGATTAGTAGGTAGAATTAGCAAATATTTAGCCAGATTTAATTTAATGATCCGTTTTATTAGGCATTTAATGCTTAGCTTGGCCTTTCCTTATTGCTATTTGCCTGACTTAGATAATCACTGCGTAGAACTAAATTAATAATGCAAACGAGTCAAGATAGATCTTAGATTACTTTAAATAATTATTTTGAATAATTTTATAGATATTATAGAATAAGAATTGTTTTGCTCTAAGAATAGGACAGGTGTCGCCATCTATCGAACTACGTAGGGATGACTGCCACAAAATATTCACATTCTCTGCGGTTTCACTAATTCTCACAGTACGAGAATATTCTCAAAATGGATATGCGTTTTCGTAGTTTCCATGATATGGAGTCAGTCGATCATCTAGCGTAACTACATGTATCACAACGATTACTAATAAATGTAAAAATATAACTGAATTCTAAAAATATTTATCATTACTCCTTTTATCATTTTAGTGTACATTGATAATAAAAAAACCGTTTAATTTAAATAAGGAAGAAACACATTATTTACTTCATCTACAAGTAGTCTTAAATACATTTAACCACACGGAGGAGTTGTAAAAAAACTAAACTGTAATAAAATCCGGCACAAAATATGGTTTTCATAAGAAAGATTCGCGTAAACGTAAGACAACTAAAGAATACAGGTATAAATTAATATACAAATTCGATAGTAGGTACTAGACAGTTATTGTCTCTAGACTCAGGTTAACACCCCATATCGCTTCTATTTAGTTTTGTAGTAGCTCTGGAGGCCGGTCTTGACGACACAAGATGTAATTGCCCTAAGCGCGGACTGTGCAGACTAAAAGCTTAGGTTGTAAATAATATGCTTAAGACTGCGCCGAGCTGAATGTGCCAAAACAGGCGGTCACAGTTAAGTGAATAAAATCAACACTTTTTGTTTAATACAAATATAAAATATACATTTCCCATAACAATGAATGTGTTTACAATTAGTCCGTGTAAAAAACTTAAAATAATTTATATTTTCGCCTACAAAATTACGTAAATTTACACGAACAAAATTACGAAAAATGCAAAAACGTAAGCTTGTGTTACGTAATTTTTAGATTATAACAGTAGAAATCTATCCTATTTTACAGCTTGAACGAAACATAAATAGTTATATTTGTCCGTCCCAAATATTTAAGTTTTTGGTTGACAATAAAGGTTTTATCAAAAAATCACTTCAAATCCTCCATACAATTTTACTATGGCGGCCGCGCGCCGATTTGAATATGCGCCGCACGAGCTCTGTCATTATCTGTCGTACGCTGGCGCAGTCTTAAGCATATAAAATACACATACAAA
Organism: Catocala fraxini; assembly: GCA_930367265.1. Lineage (NCBI taxonomy): Eukaryota > Metazoa > Arthropoda > Insecta > Lepidoptera > Erebidae > Catocala > Catocala fraxini. The sequence continues at coordinate 22,047,119 of OV884029.1, forward strand.
ATACATCCATTATTTTTAATAATGCCTGATTCTTTTTTCGTATTCCATAACGTCTAAGTCACAGACAGTAGCAGATGTATCATATACATAATGTATCATGTTTAAGTATTATTCAAATATTTATCTGACTATATAGGTACATGTCAAAGTTTTAAGACGAATACCTATAAATTTTGCATATACCGTGATCGCTAATCGCATTTGCTTAGGCCACTATCCAACAAAGCAGTAATATTCAATTAAAAAGCATTATTATTAGGTACAAATAAATATAATTTGAAACCAGCTATTTTTGTAGACGGTACATTTAATAGAGAGCGGGCGCGCGGGCGCAGGCGGGCGCGGCGTTCACAAAACATACAGCCGAGTATCATTTGACAATTTGCGAGCAATCAATGCATTGTCGCCGCTCTTTATTCAACTCCAAATAATACATGGAAAATTGTCCATTCCAATTGTGATCCAACCATTGTTGGTCTAATGACACGATTCAGGCTTAGCTCGCTTCGGAACCGGTCATCAGTGCATGTCCAGATGTGTTACAGATGGGTATTATGATATTCTAAAATTTGTTCCTTATTGTATCTGGATCGATTTCTTCTAATATGTTTGTTAAAAGTGACGCTGAAAATAATAAAATTCTCCGAAATTGCACAACGCTTGTGATTTGACGTGAAATTCTTAAAAAAATGTTGAAATTCAAGTTACTAGAAGGAAGATTATAAAGAAGCAACGTGGCTTTTGAAAAGCACATTCCAAATTACAGTATTCAGAGGACAGATGACGTAACATCGATGGCCTATCAACTGGAGCAGCAACCAACACGACAGCTACCGAAGATATCGCGACACTCCAACCCTTACCACATAAAGAGACCAATGAACGCTTTCATGGTCTGGTCAAGACTGCAAAGGAAGAAAATATCTATGATGAATCCGAAGCTGCACAATTCCGAGATTTCTAAACGGCTTGGACTTGAATGGAAAAGTCTAGACGAAACTGAGAAAAGGCCGTTCATTGACGAGGCGAAGAGATTGCGCATCAAGCACATGCAGGATTATCCAGACTACAAATATCGTCCTAGGAGAAAGAACAGGTTAGATACTACAGCTTTTGCGAATCCACCACTCTACACAACGAGGGATACTTTCGTGGAAGTGGAACCTCGTCAAGAAACGAACTACCAACCGTTATCCTACCCAGACCAGTTCGTATACAACAACATGATCAGTTATACAGTACCTTCAATGCCTCAGCCAACGTTTGTGCCAACTTCTATCAGACCGAAGGAGGAAACATTACCAAGTTTGGACCTGAGGCCGTTGCCGTCGATCGAGAGCATTTCTCCCAGGCCTTTCGCAGTAGTCAACCAGCAAATGATGGTGAAGGCGTACCAGGACCTACATTATGTACCTAGTGATGTGACCAGGATCTCTTACCATTATCCATTCGGGGTACAGTAGAAAAATTACTGTTCAATGATTATTGTTGAGGCCATAACATTTTAAGGTATATCGGATGCCTGTCTCCATGAATAATGTCTCCAATCTAGTATGCCTGTTACTCTATGAATATATCATGACGTTCGCCCACAAGGGGTGAGGTAAGGTTTTCTTAATTACGTCTTTTTATATACAATACAACATAAAATACATATTTTAAAGGCAGTTATGATTTAGATGTGCGTAACACTGACGGGAAAAGTAATGTGCTTGAATAATGCTCGACAATGATAGTCAATTATTTGCTGTATAAAATTACTGAATAGGTACACATTGCCAACTATGAGTCAGTAGCTGCTTAACAGTTACATTAAAGTTTAAGGCCGACCGCTGTATTAAGCGGGTGCACGGAGCGGGCGCCCGCGGGACGGACGGCGGACGGGGCCTGCCCCGCTGACAACGTCCACGCGATGAAGCACGCGAGCGGAGCTGTTTCTAGGAAATCAGTGAGCGCTGCTTTGTTACTGCCGGCGCTGCAAGAGGCGGGAGTCCGTCGCGGGCGCCTGGGGGTCCGTGCAGGGCGCGGGTCTTCGCGGCGGGCGCCCGCTCCGCGCACCCGCTTAACGCAGCGGACGGCCTCAAGATGTCTAAAAATGTAAGCCAAGCTACAAAACGTGAGAGGTTGATTATATGTTAACACGTGTAAATGTAGTCGAATGGGCTTTGTAGTGATTATTTATTTAATACTTTAATTTATGTTTACACTTAGTTATTATTCACGGAAAATGTAGCAATTTTGTTGAATTATTATGTAGGTAATGTTGAGGTGATGACGGGGGCTTTGATGTATGTATCATTTTGTAAACTAAAGTCGAACCCAAGTCGGCAAAGTCATGTTGATACTAATTTCTTATAATAAATCAGTTAGAAACTAAGGTTACAATTTTGTCTTATCTACCTTGCTCATAAATTGTCATTGTTGGTCAGAAGGTCTTCGCTGGTTATTTGAAGATTTAAATAATAATGGCGACGAAATAAATTTCGTCCCATTTTTGTTCAAATCCACTTTGCTTAGTAAGCTTTAGGTTTATATATTTAGTGGTGTGCAAATCAGCATACGTTTCCATTGCATGATAACAAGACTACTTTTAATAGCGGGGATATATCGCACCTTATCAATCGCATAAAACCTTTTAAGTGTAGTTTAGGTACCACACGAACGTACAAAATACCTAAAAAGCCCTATACATTACGAATACTTTTTATTGATATTATTATGACACACAATCCGTTCTCAGTTGTCACACCCCAGTGGTTCCATCCATCTCGTCGGTTTCCCGGAGCCGTGAGTCTTACTGCGAGCTGTCGGAAGCTCGAGCAGAAATAATGTGCCCGCCATGACGAGACGTTTCACAGATTGATGATCGCACGACATAAGTAATTGATTCAGATGTTTGTCGTTACAAATATTTTTGAAGAGTGTTTTTGTGAATCGCTGTGTTTTTGGATTTCTTTGAGTCGTATAGCGGGAGCGATTATGAAGCGTTTTATTAGCCACTAGCCACTTATTATACATACTTTATGCATATACATAGTTTTATATCCTCGAAGAGATAGACAGAGGTGTACACCTATATCTGGCGTATATACTTTGAGCCTATTGCCGTCTACCGGGTAAGATTCCGTGGTGCTATTCAGATTTAATTGACAGAATAACTTAACAACCCTGCCCGAGCCAGGTATCGAACCTAAGACCTCTAACCGACCGGGATCAAGTTTGTTTATGGAAATGTTAATGTGAAATACGAATGGTGTAATTGAAAGCCAAAATCGCAGACAATTTTGTTTAAACATGTGTTTTGTTATACGTATGTAGGTACTATTGTCAATGCTATGTTATTTACAAATTAAGTGGTAAAGAAGCCTGCTTGATGACAAGGGGTTGCCGTAATAAAAGTCTCTTGCTACTCCTCAGACATATCATGTGCGGTGACGTTTCATAAAAAGCACTACATTAAGTTGGTTGCAATCTTTCATAAATTAAAGGAACTTTCTCAGTCGGAGTACTTAAGATATTTTGCAGTATAATGTTCATACTATATTTACTTTAAAAAAAACTTACAGCATACCGTTTAAGACAGTTTTTTACAACCTTATTGGTTGTAACCTCTTCTGTTGCAATATGACAACATCACCATTTTGAAAATCCGGCGTCACAAATTCATGCGATCTTGGATTTTCCAGGGATGGACACCCAATACCCCTTCTAACCGCCAGTAATAAATTGTGAGTAGAAATAATAATAATAAATTCATTTATTCTCTCTCACAAAAGTTTCTTATGCTAGTTTACAAAAATGACATAATAAATCAGGTAACTTTGTGAAAGACTGGTGGCTGAAGTAGGTTTAAAAAATACCTTGTAATTATAGGTCACCAGGGCCCTCCTGCAGCAATTAATCTATATAATGCTAATTCTGTATGATTAAGGCGTTAAGATGAAAGAAATTGAGACTCAATAATAGATTAAATAGTAAACGCAAAATGGTAAAAATGTAGTTGAAAACCAGAGCCCATTTGTATGTGTTGTAGTGTAAGTGTTTGAATGTGTATATTTAGTGTTTGGAGAGTGAGAGCTCATGAGAACTCATGTGATTGTGATTGGGAGGAAGTAGGTATAGAATAAATCTTACTCACGTATTACTAGTTGTCCTGCTTGTAACCTGTTCGTTTGCAGTATACCTAGAGGACTCAGATTCTCGAACTTTTAATACCATGTATCCTGTTCCATCCGCAGTATTGGGCTTGTACTCTCATTACTTGTAGTCTGCAGTAGTAGATTTATTTGTTCGCTTACTGCTACTTCCGGGTATGTTTTTACCCTTATTCGGTCTACTTCAGCCGCTAAATATATTTGTATTGGAAGAGCTTCTGTTTCTGTTCTTTTGCAGTACATAATAGTTTGACTATGTTGCCTTGGAAAAACGCAGCTATGATATATATATGAGCAGCGCTTATGCCTCCAATTGACGCCGATAACAAATCTCGATTCTATAAACACTACACAAAACTAAGCATAACATTAAACTTATAATTACACTAACCAATCAAATAAACAACAAAGAAGCAATCACAAATTATCGAATTTCGCACAAATATTGTGGTGCTGAACCAATTTAATCTGGCTTCGAAGAAAGATCACAGGGCAAGTACAGGTTGTTTAATTAAGATCATTGTGGTGAAGGCACGCGGGTAAACGATTTTTCCTTTAATAAGCTTTCCATTAATTGAAAACCTTAAGGTGGAGGATGCATATATAGGAGCTGTTTCGAAATTTGCAATCGTTATGCAATGGTTTTGTAAGATTAAACTTTTAGACATAGATCGAGTGTTTCTTGTCAAACTCCGAAGTAAATACGGCAAGGTGTGACAGGTTCAAAACGATTGTGGTGCGGCTAATGGTTATCTTCTTCTAGAACTACGAGTAGCCTACGTCACAGAAGTAGATAATATAATATCTTTTGTTCGTGGATCCGTTCGGGAATAATCCTTTATTCGAGTAGTTAAGGCGTGAAAGCGTGACAAACATACAAGCTCAGATTCGCATTTTTAATATTAGTTAGTATAAATGGCACAATAAAGAGAAAAGTTACCTTACATTTGACATAATTGTTTGAAGAAATTTGACTTTTCATGAGCGTAATTAAAAAACATTAAAACATAGAGTATTAGCAGTTTTGGAATTTAATTGAGGCTCGCACTTATTCTTCAGCTTCAAATATAAGTAACACCTATAAGTTCTTTTGAATGCACATTATATACACTTGATAACATCAAAAATAGTCTGGCCTGTAACACAATTTATCGAAAATATTCATCACGTTCTAATATTAAAGCTAATATGTGGATATTTGACATCAGTTTAATTCTTACAGATATGGTTTATATTATAAATAAGAAAGTGACTTCGTTTGTTTATAAGATCTTCACTACTATAATACAGAACCAATTGTGATGGCGTTCGAAGACTATAAAAGGACACATGCAATTTTTAAAGCTAAATATTTGTGAAATATTATGTAGGTGGTAATATCACCTCTATACAGTCAACCTGAAGGGTTGCAACCGCTATAACTAAAATAGTAATTAAAGAAACCCCACCGAGGCTCAATAAATTGACATTTTGTTTTAACCCTACACGGTACATAAACACCTTGGCATTTAACCCTCTTGGAAACTTCCATTCATCCAGATTTGTTGGTAATTTATTTATTGTTTTGTAAACAATCTTATTTTTACATTGATAGGTTTGTTTTGTTTTATCCGCCATAGGTCACCGCATTTTGTATTATATTTTACTTTAATAGTTATTTCTCAATTAACTAAATGTCACAGAATATTGGCTTTATTTATAGGTTATTTGTCGCATTTAATTCTCAAGACACTCATCCATATTATGATGTATACCCATGCAAACTAGAGTACTTTCGGTCACAGCGGCCAGTTTTTACGGAGACTAGTCACCTAACTGGAGACGTGATATTATAGTCACTCTAATAATCCGAGGCATCAATTCGATACGATTGCATAGAGATTAGGAATAGTGAATCGAATTAGGCGTTAAGTTATTAGCGACAATAAAAAAAAAATTTGGCTGAGAGAACCCGCCACGCTCTTTCTATAGCCGATTCCAACCAATGCATGCTCAGAGCAGTTTGGTAATGAATAAGCTTATTCGTTGGAAAACTGTCCTGCTGATGCCTCTAACTGAGGCAAAACACGTGTCGACCCATATTTTGTGTTTAAAGCGGAATGCTGCAAATTGCAGTCCGCTCGGATACCACGACGCGACTGTCCCTTACCAGAGGAGTTCAGTATTGCCAACCTATTTCTATTCCAATGGTTGACCTGGACAATCTGAGGGTCCAATCTCCCTGGTGAGTTCCTTTGTTACCAATTTTTATAATAGAGATCAGGCATAGGACCAACGACTTTACCTGCTTATCGAGACACGGAGATGTAACATCACCATTTTAGTTTCGAGCTTTGACTGAAAACTTCTTAGCAGACTTTTAACTTTATTATTAGCCAGACCCGGGCTTGCAACCTGGGATCTCATGAACCACAGCCGTCTACATTGCCACTTGACTAACGACGCAGGTATTTGGTCTATAATGAAACTCACACCACATAAGTACTTTATAACATTCAGTTTGTTGAGCATTTTACGTTGCTATCTTCTATACAAAAACGTTCAGCACTCTACGTGCCCATTATGCACGCACCCCTTGTTTCAAACAACACGTCACCGTCATGACGTCATTCAATATCACACGACGTATTCATCCAAAACATTTCTGCAAGAGCCTTGAACAATACTAGACAACTGTCTAACACCTATCTCGCTGGGCTTAAGTACTAAATGCCGGGTAAAAAAGGAATACACGCCTTATTTTATATACAGAAGGTTGCATTTTGAATGTTTGAGATTATGAGATGCAGTACTGACGAACAAACTGCTGGGTATTATCAAAGCTTCGTTACACTTGTTTCTAAGAACTATAAAGCTTATAATACATTTCAATAACAGAAGAATTTACACCCTAACGTTTGGACAAGAAAGTCGAAATTCCTTTGAAAAGATTTTAATGGAAAGTCTTTTTGAATTTCGATCGAAACACAAAACTGTTCAAGCCTAACAAACTTAGTATATGACTGTGACAATCGAAAAAGGTGTTTATAACAATGAGATTAAGAACGTTTGCGCCAGCAAAGTCTGTTGTCACATCGGAGCGAACGTCATAATCGTCACAGATGTCTTTCACACCGCACATGAAGAATGAATGATGGATGAATCGCACCATGAGAATCCTTTTTCTATGTATCGTGGAACCGAATCGCTGTTTTCCGGTCTTAAACAACCTTTTACACGATTTCGGACTTTATTTCTTTTAGTTAAGGGTTAACAAGTTGTTGTGAGAGTGAATAACTACGCTTGCCATCCAGATATCTATGTACCTATATTCATACAAGTCGCAAATGGGCCAAAAGTTGCATACTGAATATGGAGCGAGTTTAGATCTAAATACGAATGACAAGAAGTGACAGAAGTATTCAGCTAGTCAACTAATTCTACTTTATAAGTACCTACCTCTCATAATCATCATCACGTCGGACTGCTAGATGCAATCATTGGTGCAGAAGGACGCATTACTTGACGCAGCACGCATCTGGGTTGGATTCCTTTTTGTAGAGCCCTAACAACTAGTCGTTTGGACTCTACTCCCGATGCCGCGGGCTGTGACCTTTTATATGTTTTAACCATAATATAGCTATTCTAAAATGAAGACATTATTATAATGTGTTGGAACAAAATAAATAGGAATAAATAAGGTATGACGCGACGATGGCCCTTTACGGGGCACCGGTCTGGGCGGACGCCCTTAGTCGCGACAATAAAACCCTGCTGCGACGTCCGCAGCGGGTCGTCGCGACGAGGGCCATACGCGGTTACCGGACGGTGTCCTGGACGGCGGCGTGCGTGCTGGCCAGTGACCCCCCCTGGGAGCTACAAGCGGAGATCCTCGCCGAAGTTTACCACTTCGTGGCGGTGAGGAGATCCCGCGGGGAGCCCCCGGGGTGGGAGGAGGTCGCACGCATGCGGCGACAGGCGCGGGCCGCCCTATTGAGGCGATGGACGGAGGACCTGGCTCCACCGGCCCCGGGCCAGTGGACAGTGGAGGCCATTCGCCCGGTCCTCCGGGGGTGGATAGGGCGACGATTCGGGTCGCTGACCTTCCGACTGGTGCAGGTGCTTGCCGAGCACGGATGCTTCGGAAGGTATTTGCACCAGATCGCGAGACGGGAGGCGACCCCGGCCTGCCACGAGTGTGGGGCGCCGGAAGACACGGCGCTCCACACGCTGGAGGCGTGTGCCGCGTGGGGGCCGCAGCGGCACATGCTTTCGGCCATAATAGGCGGAGATCTCTCCCTGCCGAGCGTGATCAACGCCATGCTCGGCGGCGAGAGGTCGTGGCAGGCAGTGGTCTCCTTCTGCGAAGCTGTCATGGCGCAGAAGGAGACCGCGGAGAGGGTCAGGGAGAACAACCTCCTCGCTGACCCTCTCCGGCGCAGACGGACGGGAGCGAGAAGGAGGCGATTTGCCCGCCTTTTCGCTCCTGTATAGTGGGGTCACTGGTACAGAGTCGGGGGACTCTCTACCGGCTTGCACGGCCCCACACGTCTGAGGGATGGCCTTGGTGAGCAAGGCCTTCCCTCCATAGGTGCTGAGGCCCGGTCACCATCAGCCGGGCCAACCGCCGGGGCGGGATGGTGATTGCTAACGCGACCCCATCCCGCCCCACTCCGTCGGCGGAGGGACTGCTCACCCCAGGTTTTTAGTGTGTATACCGACCCCCTTCAGGGGCGGAGAGTCTCGCATAACCACCCTCCCCCCCGGGGGAGGGGGTATCCATAAAGGATTTTCCTGGGTCAAAAAAAAAAAAAAATAAAAAAAAAAAAGGTATGACGCGACGGTTTGAGGCGCCGTCGCGTATCCTGCGGGGTTCCACAGGGGTCGGTGCTGGGACCGCTCCTGTGGAACGTTGGCTACGACTGGGTGCTTCGGGGCAGCGCTTCCCGCGAGTATGCGGGTGGCGTGCTATGCCGATGACACCCTGGTCGTAGTCAAGGGGTAGGACCTCGGGGAGACGGTGCGGTTGGTCGCGGTGGGAGCTGCCCTAGTGGTCGACCGTATCCGCGCCCTGGGATTGGAGGTTGCCCTCTCCAAGACCGAGGCCCTATTGTTCCATGGGCCTCGGGGACGACCTCCTACAGGTACGCGAGTGGCACTGGACGGGGTCCTGGTCCGGGTTGGGACCCAAATGAGGTACTTGGGTCTCATCCTGGACGGGAGGTGGACTTTTGGGGCACACTTCACCCAGCTGGCCCCAAGAGTCCTGGGAGCGGCGGCCGCCCTGGGGAGGCTGCTGCCCAACGTGGGTGGCCCGAGTGCCACCTGTCGCCGACTGTACTCCGGAGTGATCCGGAGTATGGCTCTTTACGGGGCACCGGTCTGGGCAGACGCCCTTAGTCGCGACAATAAGACCCTGCTGCGACGTCCGCAGCGGGTCGTCGCGACGAGGGCCATACGCGGTTACCGGACGGTGTCCTGGACGGCGGCGTGCGTGCTAATTTTTCATCGAGTGCCGATCTACCTCCGCCGCATTGTCGGGGCATATCTATCAGAGAGGGTAGTAGTCTACCCGGGTCACGATAGTTGGAGTCGGCGAGAGATGTCGTGCGGTGTTCCACAGGGATTGGTTCTGGGTTCGCTCCTGTGGAACATCGGTTACGACTGGGTATAGCGGTTTTGACGAGGAACACCGTGGTAGGTTTAGTCGGTATTCCGGGAGGTCCATTTTCATAGTTTCAACATCTTTCTTTTACCCCGGTAAGTCCGAAATAACCCCTCCGCCCGCCCCCGCGGATAGGTATGCGTCAATGCATACAACAAAGTAATAAATATTTCCATTAAATTAAAAATTATATGTAAATATTAATTATCGCATGTTTTAACGAATTAAAAAATTAATATTTCGTAAAGTAACATATGAGAAGAATCTTCTAATCTAAGAATTTTCACTGATATTAAAAACACAAGCTTTTACCAAGTAAATAAAACCGGTTAGTTAATTTAGCATCTAATATTGTTTAGGAGGAGTCTCCTGCCCAGTACGAGAACAGTTTATTAAGAGGTCTAACATGTTATTACTATATACTCGTCAACTTACCAAATAGTAAAAGTAACTTGTCTAAGATCTTACTAACTTGTTTTAAATATTCAATAATCTTTAGTAGAAACACTCTTAAGATAATTTTTGCCTGGAGAAGCAATCCAATGCCGAAGAAAGGATTTCCAGCTTGTCTGTTTTAAAATGCGCCAGTATAATATCACAATCTTTAACGTCTTTATAAGCTGGTACTACATGCTTATTCTTCAAGGTATGTAGCTGATCTGTCTGATCCAGTCCGCTTAGCTTAGCAGTTTTACCGATGTCACCGTCGGCTAAGTAAGTTATGCTATGAAGTGGTTGATAGTTCTAATGCCACCCGTTATACTTTTCTCAAAAACTGTTTTAGTAGGTACACAACATATTTGTTTTATAAAGTGCTAACTGTTGGTAATAGTAGGGGAGCCCAAGCGGGGATTACGGGATTTACTCGAGCGCGTCAGAATAACATAAGGGGGGCAACCTTGCACCTTGTGAAGTACTCCCACCATACCTGAACCCTGTACATAGGGTCAAAAGTCAAGGGCATCCGACCACATTAGTAAAAAAAAATCCGTCGATAGAAAAACTCGAGCACGTCAGAATAAGGTAAGGTAAGTTAGTTACATTCAGAAAAGTGTGCATTTCAATAATGTGACAATTTGAGCGTGACATAAGTAAATGGGAGAGTCACAAAGTTGCAGAACAAAAACGTCACCTGAAAATTCTCGAGCGCGGTAAATTTATTTTTATTTTGGAAGAAAGTAGTCACGGATCACGGAAATAATATAATCTGCTGATTTGCCCAAGCCAAAGTAAGTAAGTTAGTTTGATATATGTGACTACAATGAGTGACAATAGTTCGAATTGTGTATTTAGTGTTGAAAACATTAAAAAAATGGAAGAGGATCTTGGAAAGTTAAAAAATTATTTTAAACCTTCAGTTTAAGAAAATTCCTCCACATAATTATCAGATTATGGGTCAGTACGACAAGGACATCAAGATGAAGCTCTCCTTCTATAACTGCTGCATGTAGTTGTATCTGTATAGCCTAGCCTGATTTTAAATTGATTGTCTTCAATTTTAACCGTGAGTTATTCAAGTCCTTTCCAGTGTATCGTTTCTACGTCCTAACTATCACCATGACATTTGGCCATTCACGTTCATATATTCAACTTTGCCCGTTACACGATATTTTTATTCGTTTGTCGCGCGCATAACAACTTCCCTCGCCATTTTCCGCCGTTTCAAAAGTGCGAAATGTTCCCTGTATCTGTTTGCAAGCTTCACAATGGACAATGTTTTGATGAAAGCGTCGAAATATGCGTTATATGTGCATGCTTTATTTTTGCGTTTTGTGGATAAATAACGGGCTCACATGCAAGTCTGTTTTATGTTTGATTTTTACAAGCTTTACACGAAATGTATGACAATTTTGTGGCATAATTACCAATTGCTTTTTCAGTTTACTATTTCTGAATATTTCGTGTTAATATGAGTACTAACAAAAATTGTAAAATACCCACCTCGGGTATAAATTAATACCAGACATTTTATAAAAATGGAATGTATGGATACAGAGAATACTCAGACTCGGTACAGTTATTATTGAATCGCACTAATTGACTCCACTACGTTGCGCCGAGTGTTTCGGATATCGAATAGAGAAGTGCGTGTATCGATTAAAAATACTATTTATTCAAATTTTATTTAACTTTTATTTTTATTTAACAGATTATCCAAAACATTGGTCATTTAAGCAATAAGATGTTTTTTAATACATGTGATTGAGTTTTGGATATTCAGTTTAAATTCCATTTATAAGCACTAACGAGCAATTAAATGATCAGTATTCGAATGCGAGTGTCAAATAGCTTTCGAATATTCATTTGATATTTTCATAGCAATTATACCTACATCGCAAATGTCGAACTCACAACACGCGTAATTATAGTGATAAGTCATATGCGACGGTGTACCAAAGGGCAGCTAAAGTAACTACTTCAACTATTGTGCCATTCATAACGTCTTTCATATACGTACTGTATGTATGTACATGCGCAATGTTAAGTATGTCTAAATAGTCTTGTTTATCAATCATAAACTATTAATAAACGGACAATTTGTTCCTATAATACGTTAAGTTGGCAAATAAAGTATGGTGGCCGCATCACATCAGCCCCAATATTAAGCCGTAAGCGATCTAATGCGTCACACAGTGCGCACAAACGACTGTTGTGCGCAAAATGAATTGTGTGCGGAAATGTATTACCGGCGTGTCAAATGACTCGGAACTAGGGATGTGGTGAAGCCGAGATTTTCGGGAAGTAAACGGCCACTCATTACAGTGTTATAGTTTTTAAAAACTTTTGAAGTATTTTTTGAATAGCTTAAACATACATACATATTGCTTACACCTGTTTGACAGAGGGTAGGCAGAGATCACAGATTTCCAGTCACTGTAATTTACTGACGCTGTGGTTGACACGTACTAACTAACAGGTCTTCCTCGTCACATGGCGTAAGTTTTCATTCATGTTTGCATGCGGTCGTCATGGGACATCATTTTCATCATTTATGCTCGATTTTAGATTTTCTGTCAGGCACAATATTTTTGTATTTATCTGTCAGGAAATTCTTTGTAATAGCACGACATCTGGAAATGTGCCTAGTAGATGATTAGATAATAGGTTCGCTTCCTATATCGTGCGTTCCAAAACAAAGCTGGCGACATGTGGCTGTATCGTATAGTACAACTCTACTTACCCCTTCTGCGGTATACAGGTGTCAGTCTAAATTTGTAACATCATAATCCCGTAACTTTACTTTCCAACTAGCCTAGATTTTGCCTGCGACTTCGCTCGCGTTGATGTAGATTTTGTCAAGAAATTTCTATCCCTCGGACATAGTAATTTTTCTGAATGCAATGTATCCTATGTCCTTTTCTGTACCCCTGACAACGTGGATGCGAAATTTCATGATCGGCAGAGTAGTAAAGGTGTGATAGCATAACTAACTCACATTCGCATTTATAATATTAGTTAGGATTTCTGATATCCAACGGCTATCTCGGTCAAGTTCCAAATCCCTTGTCCCATCCCTATTTCTATGGAATCGAGTGGCTGGAACCACTGTGCATTATTTTTTGTTTACATGTTTACGTCCCGCGAGAGGGTCGACAATGCTATTATTTATTAGACTCTCTAAAAGGGGGCTGTGTCTTCGCGTAATATCAATATGTTTTGTGAATTATATTAAATTAGTTACAACCAGCGGCTTTGCCTACATGAATTAGAGTGGAATGCATATCCGGGAAAATCCTATGTGTTATATCATAACAGCGTTTCTATAGTCATGTGCTAAGTTTTATCCAAATCCATTCAAAGTTTTGCCCGTCATTGAGTAACTAAAATGTAGTGAAGATATTTTTTACGTCTATAACAATATCCTCACTACATTTTAGTGGGATTTCAATTTTGATAGATAAGATGTAATAATATGATGTACATATTAGGATAGTGCCTTCGTTATATATAAACTAAAGTGAAAATCAATCTTAAGGACCGCCTGATGGTTAGCGATTATAGTGACTGTTTGGTTATAGGATAGTATCCCGATCTAATTTCGGGATTTGTAGCCAAATCAAATATTTTTCCTTTGCGTCGCAGGTCATGATGGCCGCCGACCCTAAAAATTTTATACACAGCCTAGCATTACTCTTCTAAATCTCTACAGTATTAGGTAGAATTGTTCTACACCAACATTCTATCAGCTACATTTAAGTCCCACATAATAGATGACAAATCTAGGTCTGGAGACCCGTAACAATGTTTGCCGTTAACCACAAGAGCCTACCAACATGTTACTCAAGCTAAATATTGACCGAAAACTTGTACATAAACTAAATCATAACTATATATTCACCTCTGTTCACCCCCATAATAGAACAAGCGTGACTGTCACATATCATTACGCTTTATTTACTCACACACATAATTTGACAATTACTTTGTCAGTTTCATACGCAATGAAACGAAAACTGCAATGATTTGGAAATAACAATCAAATTTTCCAATAGATTTAGCGGTCAAATGGTTTCCTATCATATGTTTTGTTGAATAACTTCACTGCAGGGGTTAAGGATATTATATGAGGACAATTTCTTTTTAATAAGACTTTTCTGGTTAGGACAATACTTACTGAGATTTATTTAGTAAGAGTAAAGTAATAGATGCAAAATAAGAAGAAATGCTTTTTGTCCGTGTTGGCAATTGCACGGCAATTTTATGAGAATTACTTTATCTAATGCATTATTAGGGCAGTCATATACCATAATCGAAATAGGTTTCGAATTTGTGAAGTTCACTCTTTGAGTTCACCTCGAAATTCATACGGTAATATGCTATAAAAATATAATATGAATCAGTTCCTCTAGGAAACTGAACCTGAGACTGAATATGAAATTGAAAGACTTGTTCAGCTATTTTTCTCTCTCAAAGGGTAGTCGACTTTTCTGAAATTATTAGTAGCCACAAGGAGTTTGGAACTATGTCCAATAACAGGCAATAGACTTAACTATTACACAAGACCTAAGACATTCCTGTCGAAATCTGGGTGCTCAATACATCTCCGTCTACCCCTAAAGGGGTGAAATAGAAAGAACATGGCTATATTCTTTCTATTTCAGGTTGAGCATCACGTTCCCAAACCCAAAATGAATTATTTATCCAAAGTAAAATAACAACAAAAACACACATTACCAATTGTAAAACAAACAGCGTTACACACAATACTCGGTGTTCAAACCCCACAGGCCTCCAAAAAGCCATTACATTGATCAAATCCAACTCAATCGCGCAGTGTGAAATATATAATGTAAAACTGGCTAATGAGAGCATACGGCGCGTAATTCGATAGATTGGTGTTGATTCTGTTCCTTGTTTGTACATCTGGTGCATCGGACAGTTGTTTAAATTTCATTGTTACGCACTTGAGGGATGTTTTATATTGGGTGTAAACAAATTGCGTAATGGAAAGCGCGGTTGTTTTTGATTTGGAGGGGTTTTATGGTGGAGTTGTGATGGGTTAACTGGAGTGGTGACAAAGAAACATTACTATAATAATTAATAATGTAAGACAACTTGTCTTGAAGAACTATAAGAATGGGTTCACTGCCACACTATAAGAATAAGGGATAGTCTGCAAATAGAGGTCTAGGAGGTCTAGGTGCTTTATATTTGTTGCTTTATTGTCCTAATTATATTTGAGAGGTCCTAAAAGCCTTCTCTATGCCAAATTTAAGTCACTGCACTGTCACTAGTGCTTCAGAAAGTTCTAGTATAATAGAAAATTTCAGATCCTAATACTCTTTCACGCCCGAGAATCAAAATGGTTTACTATTGGGCATTGATAGGCGCAGTCTTATTACAAATCCTCTATAAAGCAGAATAGGTCTCACTTTATAATATTGTGATGATCACATACGCTTTTTCATAGATAAAAGATAAGTAAGAAAAGATATATCTTTAGGGTTGCAATTACTTATTTGGTTTGTGGGGCCAACAAAGCGTTATAGAATTTTCTATTAAAATTTTCTTATATGTGTTCTTGTACGGTAAAGATCGAAAGTACTTAACGCACTAGTCTTTAGCGAATTAACGTAAAACTTTAAAGATGAAAATCAAGATCTACTATTTGCGACTACGTTTACGACTTAGTTCAGTGATATACTACTATCAGCAAATATTTTTTATTCCGACCGGATCCCTTGCGTAAGGGATCAGAAATAAATTTTAATATTTTACTAAGTTTGCGTACATAACTTACTCTACAAACCATAGACTTAGAATATTTTCATGCTACAAACACATTTGGTACAGTTAGCAACAAAATTGTTTTGTTTTAATAGTTTACCTACATACTAACAGAGGCAATACCGACAAGTTAAAACAGTAAAACTAAAAATGTACCCTTTGATGACGAATGTTTTGTTATATTTGGGTCTCATGTCCTTTTTCCTTGACTTTACCTTTCTTTTAAATTTGGGGATCCGTTTGGAATATACAAAGTGGATCAGTTAGGGGAAAAGTAGTAATAATAATTAGAAGTGGATCCAATTTGAGGATCAGATCGGAATAACTGATCATTAGCCTAATAAACGATAACATTTTTAAGGTTATTAACTCTCCGATTCATAATAAGACCGTTAAATATCTACCATCTTTCGGATGTACCATTCGCTATAGTATTTATTGCTAAGCTAAAAGGAACAACAATAAATAATAAAAAATACAGTAGCCATAATAAACATTGAACTTTTATCGTAATAAATAAGGTAGTTAGTACATTTGTGAGTCCCTGTACTAATGGATCGTTCAGTAATAACAAACAGCGGAATGGCCGCCGCAAAATATTGTGTTTTTGTACGAAGTTTGTTTGTAAAAATATTGTTATTGTTGCTTTTAGGGCTGTTACAGCTTTTTCGGTTAAGGTCTACTTTGGTGGTCACGTGAATACATTTGTATTCTAGGTCTAGGAAGTATGGCTTTGCTTGCTGGCAGCTGGCAAGACAAAAAGGAACTCAAAGTTTTTAATATGGCACGTGTCCGCGAATATCTAATAAATAGTTTTTCAATAAGGGCGGGTAGATGTTGAAATAAAATAAAACAATCTGTGTGGAGGTGTTATGAATTTTGTTTTTATTTGTAAGGCCCGTATATTCCATTTAGTGTGGAGTATGATATCATTCCAATCTCCGCCTCGGCTTCTTACAGTGGCACGGATTCCTGTGGTCCAATTTTCAATTACTCTTTCGCATAGAGAATTTGAACGATGGACTGTGTTATGTTCACCTTTATTGCATCGGTCAATTGTGGTTTATTTGCATAGACCTGCGACTTCAAGAAACCCCGCAAGGCACTAAATGGACTATACGGGACTTTCACATAAAACAATCTTTTTTTTAATACCTCACACACGTCTTGTTTTATTTCATTTCAACATCTACCTGCCCTTATTGAAAAATCCTTTAGATGTTTTATAGTGTCTGCTGCGCGGCGTTTGAAGTGTTAAGCTATCTGTCAAGACGTGGTTTCGTGTGTGGGTTTGTAATAGTACCGAAACTCTTAAAGATTTTAATAGAACTCAATTCCTGGCTGCTTCTCCTCTGAATTCCTCAGTCCGGTTGGCTTAAATGGGAGGAAATACCGTTGTTATGATTTACCTTAAAAAATTATCATCATTTGTGTGCTGCTTGCATAGGTGACGAGGTAAGACCTGTTATTGTGTCGTTAGCTGTGTTCTTTGGTATTCGAATTATATGTATGTATACATGGATGGTGCAATGTTTTAAGTAGTCGTGATCCCCGCACAGTTCTTGTTTCATATCCATTGTTTCAACGTTTATATAGTATTATATATTATTCTCCAAGCTACTGAAATAATCTATAGGACGAGAATTACAAAAATAAAGGAATGTTAATTAACATATTTTAATATACCACAATTAAATACACAGAACAAATTAAAAAGCTTTCAGTTCGCCTTGTATATATTGTGATAAATTGTAGAATAAAATGTCCCCCAGCTTCTTTCTAAGTGTTCCGGACAATGTTCAATGTATAATGCAAATAATGATGCTTTAGGGACCGCTCTCTACTGCGAGGTCGTTTGGAGCGCCTTCAGAATATTTTAGACGCGATAAAACTAGATAAGATTGAGTGCAGTGAGACTGGTAAGGATTGGACTGGGATTCATTAACTATCCTACGTATAATGGATTCAAACTGCTTTCTGCTACCACTAATGATTTCTTAGCAGAAAATGCATATACTATCACTATCAATACATATAATAATACACAAATACATATACAAGTAGCTGTCTGTTTTTTTTTTTTTTTTTTTTTAATCTTTATAAGTAAGTAGCTGTCTGTTACAATCATTTATTTCTTTAAAGAATGTAGCGAATTAATTCATTTTTAATTCTTCTTTTCTATCCAGTTCTTTCCGTTATAAAGAAGAGGAATGAGGCATTTTCTGTGTCTGTTTTCAGTCTCTGTGCTCCTACTACAGAAACAAACAGCACAACACATTACTTAACTAATAACACTTTGTTCGACACTGATTCAACATATTAAACAACCCGCTACATTTATCATTTTTGCTCTGCTCCTATTGGTCGTAGCGTGATGTTATATAGCCTATAGTCTTCCTTGATAAATGGGCTATCCAACATTTAAATAATTTTTCAATTCGAACTAGTAGTTCATGAGATTAGCGCGTTTAATAAAACAAACAAATAAACAAACAAACTCTTCAGCCTTATAATATTACTAGCTGTGCCAGCGGTTTCACCCGCGTTTATGATTACTGCGCCGCTCCCCTGGGTCGTAGCGTGATGTTATATAGCCTTCCTCGATAAATGAGCTATCCAACACTAAAATAATTTTTCAATTCAATCTAGTAGTTCCTGAGATTAGCGCGTTCAACGAAACTAACAAATAAACAAACAAACAAAGTTGTCAGCTTTATAATATAAGTATAGATTTGCTACATTGGCAGTTGTGACCACTTAAATCTTTGCGCCATTTATGCAATTAGCAACTGTTGGATAACCACGGTTAAAAAAATTGATACAGTGGCAGTAATCTTGCGCTTTACTTATTCGTTAATTTCACTAATATATCTCATTTATTTATTCAGGTTTACCAGCTATTGTTACAGTGAAACAAAAAAAAAACGATTTACATACATATTACTACTTAAATGCTAACTGTACAATCTTTACAGGTAAACACCACATGCAATAAATAATTTGCTACATTTATACAATATATAAGGTAAAAAGTATTAAAATCTATACATACCTAGACTTAGAAAAAAAACGGTTAGTACTATTACATATCATGCAACAAAATATATACAATATATAATAGAAGCATGTAAGACTTAAAACAATGAACTTTTTTATCATTTTACATTTGGTTTAGGTGCCTTTTGTTATGTGGCTAATGAATTTATTTAGGGAGTCAGAATGAATATCTATGATGTCACTATATTCATTCAGTAGCTTAGTTAAACGGGGAACCGGTGAATTTGTGCCAAATTTTGTCCTGCGGAGCGGTGGGATCAGAGGTGTTGTTGGTCTCCGAGGAGGTTTACGAGGGTCTCTAAGGCGGAATCTCTCAAGTAGATGAGGACAGTCTATATTATCGTGCAATCTTTGATGAGTTCTCTAAAGAAAACTAAAGGCGAGCTAGTGTGTGTGTTAGCCAGATCTTAGAATTGACAACGTCATGACTTGGTCGACCATTACATAAAATTTATGTAGTTAATGAAATACAACTAACTGAGCAGCGATAGCTCAGTGGGGAGACCAATAGACTGCAATGCAGAGGGTCTCGGGTTCGAACCCACGTCGCGCACCTCTGACTTTCGGAAGTTATATGACTTTTCGAAATTATGTGCGTATTGATTGACAATTATCGCCTGCTCCGTGCCTCGGAGAGCACGTTAAGCCGTTGGTCCCGGCTGCCATAAACATCTATGGCAGTCGTTATTGGGAAAGTCAGTACCCTCTAATATCCTGACACTGGTCTAGCCTTAGGGTATCGTTAGCCTTCGGGTTGCGGTGGTCAGGTGGCAGCCGCTCCGTGTAAAAACTGATATCCAGTCAAATCCGGTTAGACCAGAAAAGCCGACCCCAAGTGACTTGGGAATAATAAAGGCTAAGAGAGAGAGAATGAAATACAACTATTTCATGGTCGACCGCATTATGCAGTGATAGATGTATTCTGAATCGAATATTTTATTAAAGCAAACATTGGACAAACATTTGTGATCCACAAATGGTAATTGTTTCGAGTTTAGGTATTCTTTGTGTTTGTTGTTGGAGTGTTTGTAAAACTACTGTGGCACATGAATCATTCCTTGTGCGAGCATTACTTTTCAAAAAAGGAAAGGCTAGAGCTTGTGTGCAAAAATAATGCTACTGACAGCTACCAATTTACACTAAGCTTACCACACCATAATCTGAAGTCATAGAAACAAAGTGATTGAATTGGAAGAAGCAACTCTGTCTCAACCCATTGAACCGTCTCTCCGGGATTGCTAATAAACCGTATTTTAGTCCGATTGACGGTTTTAAACCGTAAAGTGGCAATACAAGTGCTACAATGTGGGTACACTTAAAAAGTAAGTGTTAGTGCGGGCTTTTAGTGCTAAGTTATAGCTTAATATGATTAGTTAAAAGGATGAATTGTAATTGATTGTGCGATTGTTTTAACTAAAGTATGTAAGTTGATTCAAAACTTGGGCCATGGTTCAGTTCACGTTATTAATGTGCACACCTTGTCAGGAAGCTTTCTGAAAAGTCACTGTATCTTCTGATTGTCATAGGTGTTCATGAGGGTAAAATCGATTGCTTTACTTCCTTCTTTAAAAACAGAATATTTTAAATAAACCAAGATGTCCAGGAGGCATGGCCGGTTGCGTGTTGCTTGAATTCAAGTCTTTTATCAGCAAATTGATAGTTATATATTATAATTATTTTATTAGCGAAATTAATACATTACTTTTTATTATATTTGTATTCTAAGTTGTTTAAATATACCTTTTAGTAAATAAAACAAGTAGATTTAAGGTCCCACTGAATCTTACTCACCCGTTCACATAACACTAAACAGAGGCAAATAAAGCATTATAAAAACTCTTAATAAGTAAGCATAATAATACATTATTGCGCAGCAACGCATTAGGGCCCGGAAATGGCGGCGTACACATTCAGTATTGTGTTTGAGGAAAAATGATATAATATCATAACATCCTTTTATGACCATTACGGGGCTTGCCCGCCCTGACACAGATACTACAAAGTTGACATTTGAATGAACGTGTTTGTGCCTTATGTCGCGAAGCCTCAGTGAGGTCAATTTAACAAATGTTAGTATGTGTGTGATTGTAAAACACTGTATTTACTGATAATACCAAAATAATATATATTTTAATTCGTCGATCGTCTGGATACGTACGTCTGCGTTTAAATATCCAGATAAGGTTAATCTGACAGGTTAATAGTCTGGAAATGCTAAGGACAATTATTTGTGGAAAACCTCATGCGCTTGTGCTTTAACACTCCGTTTGGCCTAAGTTTTTGTTATTAAAACATATGACGGTACTTTATATGCGTAAGAATGTCTGATTAAATAATATATTTGAATTAAAGCTTTGTCACAAGTCCTATACTAGTTTACCTACAAGGTCTATCTTTTTATGTTGTGTTCTTGATCTATGCCTTCGCCGCCCTACACGAGACAAATCGTCCAGTTGGCCATTTGTCAAATAACCTGCTTCCGCCCAATGAAAGCGGTCTTTCTACACAACACAACTTTATTTCCACGCATCCAACTTTCTTATGTCAACTACATAAGGTTCAAAATCAATCATACTAACGCAAATAATACATACATATGCAGTAATATGCACATTTTTTCTTAGCTGTTTCAATGATTCTTATTACAACGATATAGGGTTTATTTTAGGATTATGAGCTGGTTACTTAAGGTAGTATTTAATAAGAATGGTGAATGGTTACAAAGGAATCTTTTTTGAAGATTTCGGTTAAAATTGTTGGCGGGTGTGTCCGTGTGTATGTTGGCTTTTGGCGATTTATCTTGTAGAAGTCTCGTCTTAATAAATTGTATAATATGATTTATTGTTTCTAGGGTTGATGTTCGCTAAAGTGCTACTAAGTAGATTCAACGAGGCGCGACTAACTGCGGATTTTTGCGTTTGTTGGAGTTAACTGCTTTTATTCGTACTGTATTTGAAGACGGTACTTTTGAAATAAAGATCATTGGTATGAAGGAAACAAATTCAAAATTTATACATATTGTGCATCGCCTGACGTTTTTAGATACAACGTAACGGGAGGCAAGTCTATGGCCATATAGGAGGCATAGTTGCAAATACCGTGTTTTACTAAAAGCTGTCTCACAGACAAAAACACAAAGCTTTACGAAATCCGTGACCTCACTATAGAATGCCAACATAAATCCACACATTTGTCACAGGTAGACGAGACAATCGATATAATTACTTTATGTACATAAAGGGTAATTTAATAATTTAGTAATACAAAAAGTAAATTTATAGTATGTATAGTAAATTACTAACGAACTAAAATGCTGTTTGATTTGTCTTAAAAACTACGTACTGTCATAAGTGGCGCAACTAAATATCATTGCTCATAAAATGTATGCAGGCGTTTATACAATTTGAATTGTAGGTTTGTAGGATTTTTGTTATCTTGTGGTTAATATAGAAAGGTTTTTTTAGTGTCCTGATATTAAATTATATTTTATTACATATTTCAATACGTATTTTGAACAGAACTGTAACAAAATAAAGTAGCTCGGCCATGATTTGTAATTAGTTCAATTTATGGTAACAACAACAACAAAATATGGTATTAAGGAGAACCGTTTTTAATGCAACGAAATATTTAGAATAGCTCTTATTTTCAAGGGTATAGATTAGAAAGAGTAGATCTATGCTGTATATTAGAGACTTGAATGCAATTGGCAAAACCGTATTGCTGTTTAAAAACAAAATTGCTAGGGTTTCGTACGTTGTTGTGTCTACTTATAAACATAGAAATCCGAAGATTATTACCTCACTTCCAATATACATATTTATTGTATTTAAAACCTCATTTCTTGCCAGAAAGTAGGTCTTCTCCCTAGCCTTTATTATTCCCAAGTCACTTGGGGTCGGCTTTTCTAGTCTAACCGGATTTGACTGGATATCAGTTTTTACACGGAGCGGCTGCCACCTGACCTCCGCAACCCGAAGGCTAACGATACCCTTAGGCTAGACCAGTGTCAGGATATTAGAGGGTACCGACTTTCCCAATAACGACTGCCATAGACGTTCACGGCAGCCGGGACCGAAGGCTTAACGTGCTATCTGAGGCACGGAGCAGGCGATAATTGTCAATTAATACGCACATAATTTCGAAAAGTCATATAACTTCCGAAAGTCACAGGTGCGCGACGTGGGTTCGAACCCGAGACCCTCGGCATTGCAGTCTGTTGGTCTCCACACTGAGCTATCGCTGCTCTTGCCAGAAAATAGGTAAGCTTTACAAATGCCAACTTGCCTCTTCTGACCACAAAAAGCTATGTGATATAATATGTAAGTTACTTTTCGCTTTGTTTACTCTTATCATGTTTTTACAAGTTTTACTGTGTCTCTCTTTACAATGTAGTTGTTTACTAAGCTTAAAGCGTAGGTACATTCTCGACTTTAGCTAGAGAATTTATGCCGATTTCAGTCTTTGGATTAGTTAATCAAACTGGTTCTAATAATTTGCCTGATCTTTTTCCATACAAACGAAGATTATTTATTAAAAACTTTAAAATTATTATGATATCAAAAGATCAAAATCATTGCAACCCATTACATAATCGTTGGATCGGATGTCGGCCTCTATGGCGTAGTGGTTAGTGCAACCGACTGCTACGCCTGAAGTCGCGGGTTCGATTCCCGCACAATTCAAACATTTGTGTGCATGAAAATGGATGTTTGTCTTAGTCTGGGTGTTTCTATGTATAATATGTATGTAATTACAAAAAAAAGTATAAATGTATGTTTATCCATTGTCTAGTACCCATAGTACAAGCTCTGCTTAGTTTGGGCTAGATGGTGTTGTGTGTATATGATAGAATAGAATAATTATAAACAAATAACATGTAAATTGTCCAGTCCATCCAATTTCCATTACCACAATATTTAAAGAGATATATAATATGAGATAAAAGTTAAATTAAAATCCACGACCAGTGTCAGTCTACTATTAATATAAAACCACATTGATCCTGGCGTTCTCATTTCATACACAAGCCATTGGCCAAAGTTACCTTATCTCAGCGCGTCCGATTTCAACGTCAACCTGTATCGCGTTTCATTTCAAACAGACATATCTTGTTGTTTCCGGGGATCCTTTTAAAAACAACGTTTTATTTAAATAAATTGTTTTCTGTCAATGCTGATGGAGGCTTCACAGTGCAGGCTGTACAGTATCGGTTATAGTCTGTTGGGATTTATTTAGCGTTTTATTTCATCCAATGAACAACGGTCTATTTAAAAGTTAGTTGTGATTAAACTTGAAGTTATAATGGATAGTGATTGTATCATGGTTAGTATGATAGTGACCGCACCGCTCTATGCGTGGGCAGGTCGATCAGTCGATATAATAGACAATCATTAATAAAAAGATTTTCGAGTGATAACCATGAGTAGAACGTTGCAATATAGGACCATTGTTGGACGTTTTTCGGCCTAGTCAATTAGTTATGTGCTGTTTGAATACAATCAATCGGGTAGCGTTAGTTTAACTCGGTCTGGAGGCATGTATTTTCAAAACCCAGTTAATAAAATTACTTTTGGATTGCCTCTCAATATTAACACTGTACAATTAAGAAAGGTAATAGTCAGAAGACATTAAAGACAATGTCAACTAGTTCTATTACGTATTATACTAGGTATTAACAAGAAAATTCTAATGTAGAATCAATTTACTAAAGTAAGATTTTTTCATCAAAACGTAAAGCTAATAAGTATTAATACTTAACACACAATCAGTATATATTACCTTCAATATAATTAAACCACATTTCACAAACACAAAGAAACCTGACTTCGTAAATCATAACCACCATTGACCAAGTCAAAATTCACACACAAAGTCGTCTTACCGCCCCTAATTAAAATAACCCAACCAAGTATCGTTAGCACTTGAAACAGCCACTTGACAACTCACAAAAGGTACTTCCGAAGGTACCAGCTTTATGGTGACCGAAAACAATCGATCTGAATGTGGTTGGTGAACAAAAAATTGGTGCGATTACATCTTAGAGTGGTATACAGTGATGCTGAGTGGTGGTGTGGTGCGTTTCTCATGGGGTTTTGTTTTGGTACTATCGCTAGAGGGAGCCACAGGAGTGTAGGGTGACTATAGATATTGCAAACACTTTGGTCCTGTACGGAGTATAGTGCCGACATTTAATATAAAGATGAAATTGCAATCACACAAATAAAACGTTGGATATTGTATTTAAAAATTAATACATTATAGGTTTTCTCCAGTCTTATTCACAATCCCAATCTAGCTAGAGTAGAAGCAAAATGTATGGGCAATATCATATTTCACTACATAAAATAGTCAACTATAGAGATGAAGGTTCAGACTGATTCAGTAAAATATGAATTTAAATCACTTTCAAGATTCGTTGTTAGTTTATAAGTATTTGCATTTTTTTTAACGGTTTCGATTTCTAATTATATGTATGTCACCATTGCATACAAACGGTATCTATAAACTTAAATACAGACATACTTTTATACATATGTATGTGATTTCGACAAGTTAGTGTTACTAAAATTGTGAAATGTTTTGACCGAAGGACATACCACCAATTTCACCAACACAATGTCGGCACTAACGACGTGTGCTACCCATTAAAAAAGGAAATTTTCTCAATTGTTTTAAATAATAATAATTATGTGCCGATTAAAGTTACAGCTGCACTGAAAATAATGTCCTTTTTGATGAACACTGTGTTAAAATAATTATTCAGAACATAATTATTATGCACTTATGTAAATAATTATGTTTGTCTCATTTGTCTGATTGTTGCATATAAAAGTAATGTTGCATAGATGGGTTTTAAAGTGACACTATAAATAATGATGTTTTAATGAACACGTGATTTAGTTAATATACCTGTAAAATTATTTTGGCTTAAGACTGTGCCGAGTGTAAGACAGATAATGACAGAGCTCGTACGGCGCATATTCAAATCGGCGCGCGGCCGTCATAGTAAAATTGTATGGAGGATTTGAAGTGCTTTTTTGATAAATATGTATCTTTATTGTCAACCAATAACTTAAATATTTGGGACAGACAAATTATAATATAACTATTTATGTTTCGTTTGAGCTGTAAAATAGGATAGATTTCTACTGTTATAATTTAAAAATCACGTAACACGAGCTCACGTTTTTGCATCGTTCGCAAATTTACGTAACTTTGTAGGCGAAAATATTAATTATTTTGAGTTTTTTACACGGAGTAATTGTAAACACATTCATTGTTATGGTAAATGTATATTTTATATTTGTATTAAACAAAAAGTGTTGATTTTATTCACTTAACTGTGACCGCCTGTTTTGGCATATTTCGCTCGGCATAGTCTTAAGCTTATTGTTCATGTTTAGTAGTGCATATCAGTAAACAAATTCTATTTCTGTAATATTTATTTTTGACAAAGATATTTACTAATCAATATATTTAGTTATTTAAATGGCATAGACGTACAGTTGTTTTCTTTTTGCAGCTTAGTAGCAGAAAAGTTATATTTTTTTTGCATAGTATCTTCTAATGATTTGCTGGTACCTTTATCTTATGCTTTAATTAGTTACGAGCCCGTTCGCCCCTCAAGGTTAGCCCACTAATAGGTATTTGTTAGGTTTCTTTTTAAAATGCACCCAAAAAAGGGGGTCCGTCTTTCTATGAAAGGGGCGAAAGTCAAGGGACGTACGGGCTCGTAGCCCTTTAATTACGTTTATTATACATTTATGTAATATATATTTATTTTAATTAGCTTATAAGTTTAGACATATTAATACTTCTTTATTATATGCCAAACATTTTGAACCTGAAATTAAACATATTTGAAATAACAACATAATTAAAATTAATGAAAATGTAATATGTTTTATATAAAATGGCTCTAGCTTTGTAGCTTCATTTTGCTTATTACCAAACATGTAATATCTTACCTGTTCTCTTCCAAGACTGTCCGTGATTCCCCTAAACCATAGGGCGCTTACGATCGTCGTCTCACAGCGGCGGCTCCCACGGGCGCCCGCGTGTTGTGGCGCGAATTAGCGCTCAATTTACTGCATGATTCGATTTGCTCCCTGCCGATACTCAGCTGACCGTGATCGGCTGACGAAAAGGCGGTTTGCTGCTTCGCAAACTCAGAAAGGAATAGCTGATAACTGTGGCGCGAAAAAGTTCAGGCAAAAGTGTATTTGCTTTTTAAGTACTTCAACTTTTAATTGTAACGGTTGAAGCAAAGCGATTATTTATACTAAATTATTATACTAAACTTGTAATAAGACAACTATCGACTATCGCACTAGGGCTAAACCCTATGCATGTGTGAGCACTAGTAATATCTACATGATGAAACATTCAATAAATTAATGACCTGTTATATTAAATCTACTTTTCAGCAACCATGACATAACTCACCCTATGCAAAGTAGTTTATATCAATCTTCATTTCTTTATATTTGACGACTTGTTTTTATTACCTTGAAGTTGACAGATTATTTAAATTCGTACGTTAGGTAAGGTGCAGTATTCTTTGTTACTATTTTTTATTATCTGATTTTAGGGTGGCCAGAAAAAAGTTTTGACAATATGACAATAAATATAGCTTATTCCAAATTTAAAAAACAATACACTGTTCTACTTGTATTCCAGTTACAGAAAATCATAAATAAAACATTTTGCTCCGACAAAAGCTTATCAAAAATCTTACCAAACATTACAATGTTTTCAAACTAAAGAAACCAAATTTATTTATCAAAATGTTATCAGATCGGACTTCTTTACAAATATACAAAAGCTATCGAAAACAATACCGACTCAAGCATGTCTCATAGGGGTGCAAATGAAACGATACTTGAGTCGAGTGCACTCAACTACTGGTTGTAATCGATATTACGATTATATCGACGTTCAAGCTCGTGAGTCGATGTGAATGAAACTGTTGAAAGGAATATGCGCTGGAATTTAATTATTGGATGTGTTTTATTATAAATTCTACATTTACTGCCACAATGACGTAGTGTGTGAAGTGGTCATCTCGTTGCTACCAATGTGTTTGCTTAGTGTCAATAGTTTCAGTGCTTGTTAAGTTCATGGCAACACAAGGAAAGCCTCTACCATGGCGAGAGAGAATTCAAAAACCACCTATAATATGTTATTTAAACAAAACATATTTCTATAAGTAAATTGTATAGTTTTATAAATTTTACTTATTTCTATATGTTTTCTATGAGTAACGTTTTTTACTTATTTCTTTCTTAGAACAATCTGGATCAAATAACTCAGTGATATTTAATACTTAAACTAGAATTTACATTTATTTAATAAGTGTTTAAATACTGTCTCTTTTTAGTGAAGTGTATTTTACACGCTATTTCTTACGTAGCAAGTGCTACGTGGCTACGCACGTAGCATGACAGTAGGCAAGATTAGATTGGTGAGTGTCCCAGTATTGGTTGTGCTACAGGCGTAAATATACATCAATCATGGCGGTTAAGATTGTAAAGTCACATAAAGGCTAAAAAGAGCATCACTATACTTAGTTTAAGGGAGTAATAAAACAAATTCTATTACATGACACATATAGATATAGAGCAAGATAGAAGATGATTATGTCTTAAAGGAGGCATAATAATACATCATTGCCGATTATTTAATTATTGTACGTATGAGCCAGTTCACTTAAGGAAGTATTAGTATTACTATTATACTCTTATAGTAGTACTGTAAGAGGGTCTTATGTGGGGGCCAGTCAGTGCAGACCGGCGACACTTCGACCCAGTGGGATCTTTTGTGTCGATACTCTCCCAATAACGACTGCCACAGATGTTCATGGCAGCCGGGACGGACGGCTTAACGTGCTCTCCAAGACACGGAGCAGGCGATAATTGTCAATTAATACGCACATAATTTCGTAAAGTCATATAACTTCCGAAAGTCAGATGTGCGCGACGTGGGTTCGAACCCGAGACCCTCTGCATTGCAGTCTGTTGGTCTCCCCACTGAGCTATCGCTGCTCTTCAAAAAAAGAGTAAGAGTATTGAGTAAGAGTGCTGGCGCCTACCTACATTTGCAATTCTATTTGCTTAATCGTCTATTGAAAAGAGAATTCTTTAATTTCATGCTTGGTGCTTCTCAAGCTAGTTGGGCTTTGCTTATGTTTTAAAATAGCAACCTCCGCACTATATTTAATGTCTGAGTCGCGTGGCATAACCATGTGCTACTCTATATTCCATTATTTCCTATTATATGTTATCATTTGTAATGTTGACTGCTATGTCCATAAACTAATATAAACAAAACTGGATAAGCATTTTATGGATAAAACAATAATTCAGAATAAAAGGGTAGTTTGAGCAATAAAAATTTGTGAATATGCTTGCATTGTTAAATATGCGTAAACTTCTGAACGGATTTGGATGAAATTTGGCACTGAGGTAAACCATACATATAAAATCTTTTTTTTCTAGGAAGCCGCGGGCAGAAACATGACATAAATAAATAAGGATATTGTTACTTGGCAGATAACTATTGTAAAGCCTTCCTCGAAATGTTTCTAAGTACAAAAAATTACATGAGGCGGGCACCGCCGGCTGAAGTTATGTGCTTAGTTAATAGTTATTTATTACTTGCTTTAAAGGCAAAGAGAAACATCGTGAGGAAATCTGTATATATGAGAGTTCTCCATAACGTTCTCGAAGATATGTGAAGTCTGCCAACCCGCACTGGGCCAGTTTGGTGGATCATGGCCGTACCCTTCTCACACTGATAGGTGGCTCGTGCCCAGCAGTGGGACAGTTTAATATAGGGCTGATATTATTATTATAATAGTTTTAAGGGTAGGGTAGGGTAGTTTTTCCTATCTCACTTGCATTTGATGTAGCCTTAAGCATAAAATCTTAGAGTCCCGCGCATTGCTGTTTCTGTAAAACGAATCGGTAAGTTGCACACGTAGAAGAAGAACAATCAGTTAGTGTGTTGATAGCACAGCGCTTCCAGTTCCATTGAAAACACAATGTGCGGCAAAAAGCATGAAGTTTTTTAGCTGCTCTTGTAGGTCGAAGTCCTTCCCCTGATGACGTGCTCCAAATGTAGTCGTTGATTAATTATCTCATATACATAACTCAGTAATTTTTATTGACATCATCATCTCTTTTTGTATGTTATAATTCATAGTCACCGTTGCGCCAAAATAAGTTATGGATATATAGATATATTTATATATATTTGTTTGTATTTTATTTAAATTATATGATATATTTAGGTATGTATATATTATGTAAATATGATTATTATTGTGTTATTTTTTAGTTTAAATATATGTATATTTATAATTCTATTGTATGCGTATGCATATACTTCTTTTTTATCTCTGCATCACCCTACGGTTAACTGATAGAGAATGGCATTAAGTCCGCCAAAGCATTGTTTTGCGCATGAAGTTTAAAAATATATATATACCTATATATATATTAGGATATGAAAAGTCTTCAAATTTTCCTTTCGGAGAAATAAACGTGAGATTATAATGTCAGTAAACTCTGAATCGTTTTGATAGGGATATTTATCAGGTATGAATCACGTAATGATCCTAAAACCCACACCTTTTTGTTAGGCGTTATACAATTTTATCGCTTCTGTTCTAACTTACACAACAAACATTAAATAAACAATAACAACAATTTAAAAAGGCTAAAAGGAAACCGTGCATTAGGCCGGCCTCACACCGGCGACAATAGCGAGCGCGACAATGGCGCGCGAAACAAACGCACAGGCTAATTTGAAACGGCGACGAATTGAGATCACACGTCTGAACCGCAAGTAGCAATTTGTTATAGCTAACGCCCACAACGCGCGTTTACGTTGTGGTGTGTAATACGGTACGGGAGCTTTGTTTTAAAAGATAGGGGGTTAAATAGCTGAGGAAATCATTGAATTGTTTTACTGGAAAATCCTTGAAAGCTGGCGGGAAAGCAAAGATTACGAACATCAAATCAAAGAAGCAAATAGTCTTTTTTTTTCTACATCTTATTTGGTAAGCAGGCATACGGCTCACGTGATGGTAAGTGGTCACCGTAGCCTATGGACGCCTGCAATACCAGAGGCATCACTTGCCCGTTGCCGAACATTTAGAAAAAGAAGGAAGTGGGAGGGAGAGGGAGCGGGAAGGGGGAAAGAGGGTGATTGGGCTTCCGGCACTCTCACTCACCAAACGAAACACAACAGTAGGAACACTGCTATTTCATGTCGATATTCTGTGAGAGGGTAGTACTTCCCCGGTCGAGCCGGCCCATTCATGCTGAAATCAGCGAGGCTCTACTACTTTGACTTGTACTTCTTTTTTTATTTCAAGCGAACTCCCGCACTGGGGACAGAGCCCCGTGACGCGAGGTAGTTCAAAAAAATTCTAATAATGACCACTAAAACGACCTAGGAAATACCATTTGTAAATCACACAAATAAATTGTCATAAGTGGAATTAGAATCCACAACATTCGGGCTTGTGGCGGTAGCAAAACGATCATTATGTCATCCGTGCAGACAAGGTTTATACTGAGATGTCCTGAATAAATTGAGAATGCCGACTTTAACCCTCTCACAGTCCCGTGGTAGACACAAACCGAACTACTGATCAGGCAAAATTTTGTAAATAAATACCCCTAGGAGTGCCCCGGACGAACATGCTCATTTGCAGTGTCATCATCCCAATTATTTGATGAATGCAAAGGCACGGAGGACTGTGCAATGCCAATATGATGACTAGGTCGATTAAATCTAGCCTGAACCAAGCCTGAACCTAGCAACTAACCTAAATGTAGCTTCAGTAACTTAGTAAACTCACTAACCTATATATTTTGACGTTCATAAGTGTTACTTTGTGACCTAAGTGAATAAATGATTTTGACTTTGACTTAAATAAAATAGTTTGAACACATTTTCCATAAAATGAAAATGATATAGTTATGTATATGCATAATTTTATTTATAAAACACTATTGAATTGTTAAGTTTCAAAACTTAATTAGTAAAAGTCGTGTACGAATGGAATCGCGCTCATCTAAACATCGTTTACCAACATGTAATCATTAGCGCGGCGCGTGTGAAAACAGGCAATTTTGTCGCCACGTCGCGCGATTATGTCGTGCGACTGTTGTGTCAGGTTTGATTCCTCGCCAATATATTAACGGGATTAGTCAGAATGTTTGCATTTGACTTATATTTGCGAAATAATTGGCACCCTCTAATTACATATTGCTGTAATGAGTACTACAGTTTGATTGCAGTTTACGTTGGTAAACTGAGGCTAAAGGCTTTTATATAAACTGTATTTACATTAAATACAAAGTGCATAGTTTATAGATTGACTTATGATTTTACTATGATTTTTTATTTTAAATAAAGAAGAGAACCATTTTGCTTAGGTAGTAGATTGAGAAAAAGAAAGAATCGTATATTTTTTTATTATCAAAAATTCCTTACATAACACCCCAACAGGATA
The DNA here is from genome assembly GCA_930367265.1 of Catocala fraxini. NCBI lineage: Eukaryota > Metazoa > Arthropoda > Insecta > Lepidoptera > Erebidae > Catocala > Catocala fraxini. The sequence goes on from OV884029.1 coordinate 22,079,730, forward strand.
CAATGTTAGGGTTTTATGTAAGGAATTTTTGGTAGTAGCACGTGTTCCGGAATGTGCTTGGTAAACGGCAAATGCTAGCGCTCTATTACATACCATAATTTATAAATTTCAAACAAAATTAATTAGAACAAACCAACAACTTTACTTATAACTTTGTAAGATTCTGTATTTTTATGGCAGGAAAACATTACGCGACTTTTTTAATATTACTTAAAGCATTTGCTCATGATTGTAGGATCGAATCTTAAATCTTATTCGGCAGTTTTCCCACTACTCTGGACGGTCATTTTCTAAAATGTAGTTTAGTTAAAATTATTAGTTACAGGGGAGCAGCAAAATTCCAATTTACCAAACTAAACGTTGACCGCATTCATACGTCGACTTGTGATCGACAATGCACGCGCGATGTTGATCCACTAACCGGATTCGAGCGGACCGCACCGGATCCGGCCAGATCCGCTCTGATTTCGGCGGATTTTGACTGGTTACATACGGATTTCGCCTCGATAGATACGCGCGGTCGACCGAAAACTCAACTACATTTCTAAGCGTATATTCCATATTTGTTTTGGATTAGAAATTTTGTCGTAACAACTTCACGCCGTACGGTTGGCCATAAATGTGAGAATTTAGAAATGTGTTTTCGTTGAGAGCAAGTATTTAGAGATAATATCTAACGAATAACGATAGGGTAGTGGGAGGTAGTTGGGTTGCTACACTCAGGTCTTAAGTTAGATCCTAAAACGATTATGATTGTTCAAAGCGTAACAAAACGTAAATTTTCCTTTAATGTGGAAGGTAAACATCGAGAGAAAAGAAAAGTTACATCCGGCCTATTGTTGAGTTTCGATGTCCTGTTTGGTTTTAATGTTATTTAAGATTGCGATGGCTATCACTGACAAAACCAATACGACAATTATACTGTTAAAATGGCGGTATAACCTGACAGTGTTGCCTGCGCGCTCGGCGCCGTTTTTGTATACGGCAGGAACATTATTATTCTTTAGTCTAGTATTTCACTTGTGAACTTGGGGCATAAGCATAAGTCTCTGTGTTTACAGGTCGGGCAAAGCTTTTCGGTTATGAAGTTCACAGAATAACACCTTAACCCTGGCTTTGTATCCGAGACTTAGGCATAGACATTTACTACCGCTGCGTAACCGAGAAACCTCCTACAGCCTACATCTTCTTCATGTTGAAGTGCTTGAACTAGTTAATTTAGTCAGATTTCTAAGTTCATACATTTCAATTGACCCCGACAATAATGCCTAACTTCACCGACAGAAATGTACTCGCATTTAAAATGATAATGTTTTATTTAAAACTGTCCACTTTCAAATCAAACAACCCTTGTATTAAAATCCCCTAATGAGTAAATGAGTGAAACAGTACAGCTAGGGCTAGAGGCGCGACACCGGAAGGGCTCCGAGCCAGGGCTGAACGAAAGAATTGCCCGCCGGGCGTACACTAATTGTCTAAGTGTATAATGAACTTGTTCGTGAAAACCCTTGAAGCGAACTTTGATATCAGGACCCGACCTCATACAGACTTTCACTGCGTTTTCATATCTTAGAGTTAAATTTTGTTTGACGAACTTCTCTTGCGCGGCAACCCTAACCAACACTTGCGTTCTACAACATTGCATCGTATATCTTGCAAGTTAAGGTTGATTTACAATTGTGCAAGTTTTAAAGGGAATAGTAACAGTTCTTGTCACCCTCAATCTTTCAGTGTGTATGTGTCAGCTATTGTTCAGTCGGGTTAATTAGAAAGTTGTCGCGCAAAAATGGCGTACTCCCAAAGAGATGGTACTTCGTAACTTAGGTTGAGAAATTATTTTATTTTAATTAAGTTATATATTTACTAATCCTAGTTTCGCGTAATTGGGGACGTGTGAGATTTTACGCTTGCTCCGGAAATAATGTATAGACTTATTAAAATAAGCCTTATAAAATATGAGCAAAGAAGCAGCTTGTAAGTGACTACGAAAGAACAGAAAAATTCGAGGTATAAGTAATTTGGTGCGAGATGAAAATAATGGACGGAAAGTATTGACTTGTTGGTCTAATGGCCAGTGACATAGAACGGCTGTGGTTCATGAGGGAGAGTTAATAAATGTCATCGCGACTATGTTAAGCAATTCTCAATAGTCTGAACTTCGGAAGTAAGCGGTGTTTTATTCTCGTGTCCCAGAAAGTACGCAAAGCCATTGGTTCTTTCACTTATTTCTCTGGTCGTGTCAGATTGCTACTGCAATCCTTCCCTTCCACAAATATATGAGTAATAATGGTGTGTTCTTGTGTTTACGCCCACATTTCTACATAAGAACATCTTCTGGGCAGATGGCTAGTCTCCGCTAACATAGGACGCTGTAACCGAAATTAATCTCGAGAAGGAGTTAGGAGGGAAAAGAGTTTTGATCCTCGAAATAAAAGTAATAAGATTGCAAATAAAAGCTGGTCGATTTATAATTTTGAATCTGTTCTCTTACGCTGCAGTATAAGTATAAAGTTTTTAAATTGAAAATTACATGTTGGCCATTTTTATCTTATATACAACATAATCCTTCTATAGACAACAGATAAAAATTCTCAAAACTATATGAAGCATTTCTCTGCTATAGTCCTTGATGACGTTATTTACGTGTGGTTGTGTTGTGGAATGGTATTCATAAAACTGATTGGTTGTCCCATAATGATTGTGAAAAGGAACAGGTTAAAGGTGGTGTAATTTATTATTACAATTCAATTCCTATTTCAACATTCTAAATTTCACATAGATCTCTGTCACGCGTATCAAAACGATTAATATATGAGTCAAAGATAACGTAATCCTATTTCGTCGATAAAATCATCTTTTATAACTATTAAAAGTAGTTTTGAGAGTAAAGGCATGAAAATGAATGTAAGCAAGACGAAAGTAATGGTATTTGAAAAGGAGGAGTGCATGACGATGTGTAATATTATGATTGATGATTTGATGACAAGTGGAGCAAGTGAAAGAGTTTGTATATTAGGGTACTTTGTTTACAAGGTATGGTACACATGAGGGAGATATTGAAAGGAGAACGATTGCTGGCAATAAAGTGAATGGCGTTCTACGCGCTTTTATGAACAGTCGAAATGTATCCGAAAAGGCTGTTCATAGAGGACTATTAGTGCCTACACTTATGCATGGAAGTGAAAGATAGGTATGGCAAAAAAGCATGAGAGCAGAATAAATGCTGTAGAAATGAGAGCGCTGAGAAATATGTGTGGTGTGGTTTGGGCATGTAGAAAGAATGGACGAGAAAAGACTGACTAAGAAAGTTTATAAGGCTAGTGTGAATGGAACAGTCGCAAGGGGCAGACCTAGACGAACGTTTCTTGATCAGATCGGGGACGTTCTGGATAAAGGCCAGGTTAAGGGCACCTTAAACCGGCGAGCGTGTATGAGGAATGTTATGAAAGTGAATAAAGCCAGAGAAGTGTGTCAGGATCGTAGCAAATGGAAATCCGTAGTCTCTGCCTACCCCTCTGGGAAACAGGCGTGAATCTATGTTTGTAAAAGTAGCAAACACGTTATCATATAGGATGTTAAATAAAAATTACACGTACATATGAATCTTTTTATACGATTATTTGTCATTTTAGTGAGAGACAAACGAGCATACCAAACAGTACCAAAAATTTTACGTAAGAGTAATCATTGGCGCTTTACTGACGCAATAAAAATCTTTTCATGACTTTTCTAGAACATTTACTTAATAGAAAACATGTATATAACGGGTTTTAAACGCATGTGTAACTGAATGTAGAACATACCTTTACACTTCCCGAAGTTTGATCCGCTATCTAATATTGTATTTTGTATATGTACAATTCGTGCAAGTTCAAAAAGTGTATTCAAGAAAAAAATTAATTTAAAAATTTTTTTTAAGTTGCTATGATTTAATGAATGATGAATGCTAATTCTAACTAGCCCTTAAGCATAAAACATATTCAAGAATCTTAAATATCTAAAATTTTCTCAGAAATCACTAATTTCGTATTACTAAGGGCTCTCTTAGATTTTTACCGGGACCCAATATCGTGAGCGGGTAATATAATAAGTGCGGTACTTCTTTGACAGGTAAACAAAGCATGATCTGGTACCCTTAAATTCCCTTTCATCGCCAACTGACCTCTGGAACGAATCAACTAATATGTTTCCAAAACAATCATCAAACAGTTATTAAGACATTGATTATAACTAAAGGCTTTCTCAGAAAGACATGGCCTTGGCTCTTTCACTGCATCAGCCTGACAAATACCGGGTACAGTTGCGTTTTTGTTTGACATTTGACAAAATTCATTGTTTTATTAAACTACAGCCAATCTAAGCAAAAAGTTATCTTATTGTTTGGATAATAAGGCTTTTAATACGGAATAATAAGTTAGTTTGTAGTCAAAGACCGTTATTTAAAACAAAAATATTTATTGCGGTTATGAAGACATTTTGTTTTCACTGTTTGTACATTTGTCGGCATTTATTGGGGTTTAAAGACTTTTTGTGTTATCTTTTGTGCATTGTTTGTGAACATTTGTTTAGATAATGTGGGTTATTTGAAACTTATTATGTTCTAAGAACATTTGTATCGAATTTTATTGCTTAAATAAGCTGTTTGTACGTTATACTTGTTTTTAGGCAGGAGCGAGTTGTTACTGCAAATTTCGGGGCCTCGAACAGTAAGACAGGCCAACACTTTGTTTTTACTTATAACAGTTGTATAGGTACCATTTGAGTAATATGCAACTTAAGGCAATTGAGCGGCCTGTACCTATACACCGTGTAAACGGCCGACGCTAGTTAACCGCGCTGATAATTGAAACCAACAATCGGAAACACTAAATTATACTTACAATAACTTCGTCGTTGAAGCATGAAAAACACATCCCAACCTTAGAAGTAAGTGTATCGATCATTAACTTTTCCCAATAGTAGCAATTGGGATGGCGGCCTTTAGCTATTACAAAAGTGCGGTCTATATTTGACAGGCATAAATAATACAAAGGATACTATAATAACCATTAATTAACATGTTAATATATGTTACGTAGGTACGTTATCATTATTAAAAGTATTTTCTCTTCAATAACATTAACCAATCAACCATAACGTATTTAATCGAATTAGTTAGTCTGTTATGACACTGGCCGATATTATTCAGAACGTTAACCCAATATCTTTCCTGCCTTAAGAAAAAACAAGAAGCAAAATACAACCACAAATGTAATCGAACGTCATCAAACACTAGATGAAATATCTACACTAGATGAAATATCCATCCGAAATCATTCGCTGAACACCAATCCAGAACGCATCTCATTACTCGTTCATTAGTTTATTAAAATTTCTATCTATAATGAATTTTTGCCCTTACAATGGGTGCACTGTACAGATTGCCCTCGGGTGGGCATAATGGCGCATTATCAGTGGAGGTCATTAACTGAGTGCATTCTTGCTGAAAAATAATAGATTCAGACGTACCTCGCGTATAGGATATAGGATACAGGAAGGTGTGGTGGCACGGGGGTAACGCCAGTTAGGGAAGGGCTGAGTGGTGTTTCAGTGGTGGAAAATCGTCATGCGTAAGGCGTGTTTGTTTTAAAAATAGACTGGCGGTGTTGTGTTCTATACATATTCTGTACTGGCGGGTCAGTATGCGATGCGTAACAGACAATATACCTTGTGGGCTAAATCCGTTAAATAAAATATTTTAGACTATGTCAAAGAATTCATTAAATGATAGCAGGGTTGATAGTGTGTACAGATTTTTTCGTGTTTGTGCCTACTTTATGTACTTACAAGCTGACCCGCGCAACTTCGTCTGCTTCACATAAGAGAAATTTTGCAATATTTTTCATTATAATAATAATAATAATATTCTACCACATACACACAACACCATCTAGCCCAAACTAAGCAGAGCTTGTACTATGGGCACTAGACAATGGATAAACATACATATATACTTCTTATTTTTGTAAATTCATACATATTATACATAGAAACACCCAGACCAAGACAAACATCCATGTTCATGCACACAAATGTTTGACTTGTGCGGGAATCGAACCCGCGACCTCAGGCGTGGCAGTCAGTTACACTAACCACTACGCCATCGAGGCCGTCTATTTATTGATGCTCCGCTCCTATTTTTCGTAGCGTGATGTTATATAGCCTATAGCCTTCCTCGATAAATAGGCTATCCTACATTCAACTGCGTTCAATCAAACAAACAAACTCTTCAGCTTTATAATATTAGTATAGATTGCCTGTAAATTCCTTATTATTATAAAAATAGCGGTGAAGTTTTAGTGGGCACCGTATTAAAAGTTTTAAACGTAAAAATATCTGAAATATTGGCAGATACATTGCAGATACGTTTCCGCGAATGTTATATATACATATTACTACTTTATACGGATTTTATCACGATGTTTACTTTAAAACACAATTTTTGCATTATTTTAAATCTATTAAACTACTATTGTTAAACTACTATTTAAGTTGCTTAAATTTCTCGATGTTTCGGTTGCTTTTCGGCATCCATGATCACGGGAAGAGTTGTGGCTAATGGCTAAATAATTTATATCCGTGAAATGTATATTATGTGGCTTTTACCATTTCCGCGGCAGTGAGTGGCGGTGTGAGTGTAGATTTACTCATATGTACCTAGTAATTAGACTAAGATTAATACGCACTGTTTGTTTATCCCCAATAAATAAATAATTACAAAGAAAATGTAAGATCATGCAATCTCTTCATAACAATGATCAAATTAATAAGTGTGAACACTCAGTTGCTGAAAAGAATGTTGAACCTTAAAAAAGCACACAGCTTTGCACAGTGTTAATTCACAACTGGCACTCAGAGTATCTTATAATTAACATGTCTTAACCTTAGATTAAGACCGCTAACGCCAGTTCGACCAACCCATCCTTTAAAAAAACAAACCATAATGGTATGTCGGGTGAAGTGTCATGGGAAATTTGCGTAAATTAAAATAGGAAGATGGAGCGAATAGGCTTTAAGCCTATATTGTGTTCACCCTGCTTTTGTCACTATTCGAAGCTCAACGGCATTCGAAGACTAACTAGCTAGTATTACCCTCTCGCTCACATTCAATATGTTGGACAGAGATAGATGTAGCCAGGTCATGACTGCAGGCGTCAGCATTGTCGCGGTGTTGAGAAATAAGTAATTAGGTGCGATGTCCCTTTGTTGATATATTTTTTTATATGGTGTTATATATTATCTCTGGTTTTTAATTAATGGGTTATCTACGTATGCTGGCATTTGTATAGAGTAGTAGCTGTTACGTATTGAGGCGGGTCGCGGCATTTTTCCGCATTGTGTTTTCCTCCGGAAGAAAAATATGTTTTCTTTGCCGTATGCAGGCGTGAACTAATTATTTTAAATAGTAATGTGACATATGAGAGTTGTTATGCTATTTTTAATTAAATAAGAATGGCTTAAATATTTAGACGAGTTTTATGTAATAGATATTTGTATAATAATATTTTCAGTGATTTTTTAGAGTTGAAAATATTATTATACAAATAGAAAGACGAAAAGGCACGTTTGGCTGTTCATAGAGGACTATTAGTCCCCAAACTTATGTATGGAAGTGAAAGTTGGATATGGCAAAAGAAGCATGAGAGCAGAATAAATGCTGTAGAAATGAGAGCGCTGAGAAATGTATGTGGTGTGACTCTGAAAGATAGAATAAGGCATAGTGTGATTAAAGAGAGATGCGGCATGAGAGTGGATATAGTGACAAGAATAGAAAAGGGTATGTTAAGCTGGTTTGGGCATGTAGAAAGAATGGACGAGGAAAGACTGACTAAGAAAGTTTATAAGGCTAATGTGAATGGAACAGTCGCAAGAGGAAGACCTAGGCGAACGTTTCTTGATTAGATCGGAGGCGTTCTGGACAAAGGCCAGGTTAAGAGCACCTTGAACCGACGGGCGTGTATGAGGAATGTGATGAAAGTGAATGAAGCCAGAGAAGTGTGTCAGGATCGTAGCAAATGGAAATCCGTAGTCTCTGCTACCCCTCTGGGAAACAGGCATAAATCTATGTATGTATGTATTTTTAGAGAGGGGTGAGCTAGAATATGAATATATTCGGCGACAATAATTGTTGTAAAACCCAGTCATAAACTTACTTACAATTTGCATTCACTTATACTTTTACATGTCAAAATGTGAAGGTTACAAGTTTACCTTTTGTTTACATAACTAAGCAAACCCACTTTTAAAGGAACAGTAAACGAGAATAAAAGAACCGAGTCTAGTCGAAGGGAAAGAATCATCGGTCAATATCCTAAGATTATAGCTTTGGATTACCAAACATAATGTTAAAAGTAGTGTTGTAAAAATGTGCACTGGGCGTCGAGCGTTGAGCGCTGAGTCGACGCTTTTGAGCGTTTAAGACTCGAGCGTTAAACGCTCGAGCCTTTCAGACACGCGAGCGTTAAAGGCTCGGGATTCGACGCTCAAGTTGCATGCTCAAGCGTCGCAGCGTTACCATTTTTGCTGGAGGTACATTAATAATAATTATTTAAGTATTCTTTATTCATTATGACGCGTGACATGCCTATGCACTTCGACTCAAATCGGAAATCATTTTCATCGGCGTGTTTCCATATTTCCTATAAGCTATCATTATTTTGCTTATCGTTTTGCGTTCATAATGTCGAGTGTTTGTCATGAAATGGAAAACGATAGCGATATTATTAGTGATAGTGAGAAAGGACGAGGTGATATGGAAGTTAATGATGAATTGACAGATTTACCTAAGTGTGAAAAAGTCCAAACAGTTGGAAATGGGTTAACTTTAAAACCATAGCGGGTTGTGATACATGTAAAATATGTAACAGAAGTTTTCACTAAAGACATTCACATCCATATTGAAAAGCTATACATCGCAGCATACGTCTACTGATTCAAAACCGCGGGCATAGCATATACAATAAGTAATTATTAATAAACTGATTAATTCTATGCATACTTTGTAGACACTCGCGTTCAAGCTCGAGTCCAACGTCGAGTTCGCCGCTTTAGTTAAGCTTTTTTATCTAAACGCTCAAGCCAGCGCTCGAGCGTTTTAGAACTAACTCGAGCTTTTCAAAACTGCTCGAGCGTGGACTCGAGCGTTTTAGCGGCGATTCGAGCGTTTTTACAACTCTAGATAAAAGGCTCTTCTACGGTATAATTATTACCACAGAAGCATAGTAACAAAATATTAGACTGCCATCCATTGTTTTTCGACAAATGGTTATTGGATGATGAAAGTGAATTAAGCCGGAGAAGTGGGTTAGGATCGTAGCAAATGCCTACCCCTATGGGAGACAGGCGTGAATCTATGTATGGTCATTAAAATACTTATACTGATACTATATACTATACCTAGATTAAAATTGGTTATGTGTCTAATAGCTATCCGGGACAAAAGACTACAATACTTATTACTCGACATAATCCTCGTATTTTTGAAATGTTATGATGTTTATGAAAAGGCCGTTATTTTAATTTAAATCTACTTATATATTACCACGATAATCATTGTTCTCAATAATATAATATAAGCTCACCATAAAGTAGGGTCAGTTAAGCAAAAGATTATACAGCTCTCCGTTTTGCAGTCTCTAAAATTACTTTACAGAGCATATTTATGTACGACTTAGAATTATTTATTTAAACAATGCTCGTTGTTAACGCCGGCAAGTGTCAAAGCTATTTATATTTAATATTTTTATTATTATGTTTTGTTCTTGTCGTAAAACAATTTGACGAAAATCATCAAATCTTTGGTAAAAAGGGCCCTGTTGTTTATGTATTATTGATGTTTTGTTAACAATGTTTTTAATTTTACAATGGAGTGAGAAAATAAGATTCACTTGTAGAACATTGAGTTTATTATAGTCCCGTGAATGGAGCATAGGTACCTACTTTTTATTACAGCCTCGTGTTATACATGTTTTTGCGACGGAATTTTTATGGTTTTTGCAAATTGTTTTATTATCACTATAGCTTAGCGTGTGCTGCATTTAAAAACGACATTGAAGGAAATTTACTAATTGCTTATTTTCAGTTTACAAGCACTATATTTTTATAAGTTCTATGACTTTGGCATTAACTATTTAATTGCACTGTAAATAAGTTTCACAGAACACATTTATATAATTACTTTCATTTTACAGTCGAGCGATGTCTCACTAGATCAAAGACATTCTGAACAAAAGTCAGATTATACGATCGCTGAACTAATTACTACATTTGAGCCTCTGACTATCTGTTCAGCATAAGGCTTGAGTTTGTGCTAGAATGTATGTATAAATTTGAAGTCACGTGATAACATTTCAAAGGAATGTTAGGTAGCAGAAGAAGCACTCCTATGAGTGATGCCAGACGCCGGCGCCGTGCGGCGGCGGGTGACTTTGGTCCGCATCAGAGTCTTATAACGTAGTTATATATATATTAAATACCAATAACATTAAATATTATCAAATAATAAAAATAAATAAGAATATATTATTAGTTATAATTAACACATTGAACGCCATGCCGGTCATAAATGACCGCGAACAATACATTTTCTATTGTGTCTGCTACATGGCAATCTATGTGTTAAATTGTGTATATTTAAAAAATAATATATCAATTGCAGTTTAATTGCATAATGTTTCTTCGTTTTTTAGTTTTTTGTATTTTATATAATTATGTAAGTAGGCACTAAGCTTTTTTGTTTATATTTAATTTACAATAACACATAAGCAATTTAGTTTAAACAATACTGTAGACTTATGTTGTTTAAATAAATAAATATTTAAATTAAATTAAATCGCCGCGCTGTGGCTAACGTTCTAAATAATATTTCGTGGCTATGAGTCACTGACTACAGGCTCATTTTATTGAGAAAAGTATCAATCGAACCAAATCCTATCGTCAGTAGTGTAGGTAAAAGTATCTACGTTAGAGTCCGTGTAGTTCATTTATACATGCCACGTGATCTGTTGCTTATATACGAATGATTTATGACATATGGAGCCTTTGATACCTTTGACATTATGGTATTTTAGTTAAATAAGAGTTAAATTGTAGATTGACAAATTTACGACTATCTGAAACCGCAGTCTTAGTTGGTCATAAATTAGCCAATAGTAGATAACCCAACGCTAAATCTATATATACATACCTATACACGACTTTAAATGTAAAACAGATATATTTTTAAATTAAATTACATATTGTGTGTTGGTACATAATGATTTTATATCAAAAATATTGACTTCCTTATTACGTTTCTTTATTTGTAAGTATGTATGCTCTACTACGTGTATCCGGTTACGATGAAACTTTGTATATTATATTACTGAATGAAGATATATGTATACCCCAAATATTGCTGGAGTGGTAATGTGGAAGCGAATCTGCGAGATCTTCAAACTAACAACTGGGAGAATCAATTAAAGACAGAAGAAAGTGGCGTTCTCTCATATCCGCTGCCAAGACACTTTTGGGTCTCTGAGCCAATAAAATAGTAGTAGTAATATAATGAGGCCTTGGTATGTCATACATTATTTTATTAAGAATATTGTCATCATCATCGTCTCAGCCGAAAGACATCCACTACTGGACATAGGCCTCCCCCGCGGTTTTACACACAGATCGGTCTTAGGCCACCTGCATCTATTATATATAAATAATAATATAATATAACATATATTGTAAAATAAGTTAATAAACCATCAACATCTTGCCCTTGCCCCAACACGAGGTGATCCTTGAAAGAGAGTTTACGCGGCGCGTGGATAGATGGCGCTAATAGTTTCTTTGTATGCGTATTCTTGTTCGGAATCAAGACATGGGTATACGAAGCCGTTAAGACGTTTAATTCGTTTAAGATTTTCAATAAATGTTCTTTAAGCTTTTCGAACTTTTATAGGATAAAGATACTGTTATAATTAGGTACTATCAAATGTTAATATTACGATGAATCATACTTACATAATAATAATGTAGGTAATTGGACATTATCATCTTCATAATAAGGTTCCTATTAAAATCAAACCTCGTAAAAGCCTGCATCGAAAGTTTTAAAACGAAAGGATTCATCCCTCGTAGGGGGTAAGCAGAGATTACAAATTTCTACTTGTTACGCTCGTCACGTATTTCTTTTGCTTTATTCACTTTTATTACATTATTAAAACACACTTGTCAGTTTAGAAGAGTTAAGTATATTTTGCATGACCCATGCAACGTTTAAGTTATTGAACCATTAAGGCAACTTACAAGCCTATACCGAAGGCGTAAAGTATTTAACTCGCGTAGCTACCACCAATACGCGTTGTTATTTTGATCTTATTACGGAACACAAACGTTTATGTGATACAACTGATATTGTTGTTTTGGGTATGGTAGACGCTCAAGTAAAGAAAAGTTAGAACTCACCATTCTAGTAGTCTATCCGTGTATTTGCACGAATATATCTTTCTTATTTAAAGCTTGTTAAAAGTTGCATGATTTTTTCAAATACCCATTATTATCCAGAGTGAAATTTATAGGTATTTACTTATCAAATTGAGGAAATTTATGCTTAAATAACATTGGGGACAGAGCTGTACCCTTCCTTAACTATCATTTAACGTGGGTAAAATCGTGAGCACAGCAAGCGCTGCCTATTGTAAAATTGTAACGAGACATTGTACTATATTGTATTTTAAAACTAATTCTAATTGTTTGGTTATATGGTATCAATCCGAAACAACAGTCTTGAGAATTTGCCTGTACTATTGCCATGGCTTCGCATAAAACTCGCATACAATATAGATGCGGTTTTCATAGTGCGGTAGTATTCAATTTAACTAAAAAACTAAGACATGTTTGAAATTATGTTTTATAGAACCTTAGAAATATGGTGTGATCCAAGTACACGACGTTAGGCGAACTGTTGTCCACTTTGACAAAGTCACGCTAATAGCTTAGTTCGTATAGCTTTCAAAGAAGCTTTATCAAACTGTAATTAACTATTACTAACTAAGTAACCGTACTTTAAAGATAATATAAATTCTTTAGAACAATACTGTTTTACGATTACTAGAATAGTTATAAAACTTTTGATAGCTTATAAAACTCATACAAAACGCTCAAACAAACTAAAAGATTTCGCGATAAAACAGAAATTACTTACATTTAACTTATATTATTTTATTGTATGAGACTCTACTTCTTAGAAAACGCTCTTATATATAAAACAATAGCACTGTCTCCTTTTGATAACAGCCCAATCAAAACCCAACAATATTCTTGGTGGTATAAGATTCAATTTCGCTTGAATGTCATCTGTATTTAAGGCTGTATAGAGGTGTAAAGTCGTAATGAAAAAGTTATTTTATGATAGTAAAATATTTTTACGATGGTTCCTTGTTACTTGGAACAATACGATGTCGCCACAAGATTTCTATAAGACAATGGCGTACGAGCGTGTCCGATGACCGTTTTAGCAATAAAATGTCTATAGACAGCAATATCATAGCCTTAAAGAAAGCCTTTGATAGCCTCACTCTTATTGTGGGACAGTCTTAGACAAGAAGAATAGATCGGTTGCTTATCATTCGGTTTGTCGTGAATCTGCTTTCGAGGAAGTAACTGTACCTACATACATCACGCTTGTAAATCATTGGTGTAGGCTGAGGTTTATATTACACCCACATTTAGCTAGGTATGTTTTAAGGTGTCTTGTGTTGCAGTGTCTGCTGGGTATATATTTAAACTCCGTGATACTACTGAGATTTTTTAATAGAACAACAGATTAGCTGTCTGTCCTACTTGGAAATCAAATTTGGGCTCTTACATCAACCACTAACATAGCGACGCGACCTATAATTCTAGCTTTCGAGTGTTTTATTTTTCTCTCTATGACGTATGATCATAGGTCATTAAATAGCGTAGCAGAGTTTACGCTTGCCAGCTAGTTTCAATTCCCTGGTTGGACAATATGTTATTATAAAATTGTCAGTAATGGCAGAGTCAAGAAATGTGTGAGGGCAATAAGATCGTTTTACCTTACAAAGAGGGTCTTTAAAAAATAGTTGACGAAATATGAATGTCACATTGCTCTACCTAGCTTTGCTGGCAAGTGGCAGTTGAATGCGTGATGTTATATATAAATAGTATTTGCCTTCCCCTACGGGATAGGCAACGAGAGCACCGATAGCTCAGTGGGGAGACCAACAGACTGCAATGCAGAGGGTCTCGAGTTCGAACCCACGTCGCGCACCTCTGACTCTCGTAAGTCATATGACTTTTCGAAATTATGTGCGTATTGATTGACAATTATCGCCTGCTCCGTGCCTCGGAGAGCACGTTAAGCCGTCGGTCCCGGCTGCCATGAACATCTATGGCAGTCGTTATTGGGAGAGTGTCGACACAAAAGATCCCACTGGGTTGAAGTGTCGCCGGTCTGCACTGACTGGCCCCCACATAAGATAAGATAAGATCTATTCTATTTTGATTTTAATAGTATCTAGTGTGTTATCGGGAAAATAATTTAAATAAGATATAATAATTATTATTATCATATTATCGGGCAACGTTAACAACTGTGACCACCACTTGCTAGATGGCGCTAGCTATATAACAAAGTGATTTATTTTGAATGAAATGATATTATCATTGTCACAAATTTAAAAGAAAACGAAGATATCGTGATTATATATAGATATAAAGTAAGTTTGTCAAATAGTTCATATTTATTGCGAATGTGTATGAAACAGATAGGTACGGTAAATATTTCACGTTTCTTTTAATAAGACGAACCTATATAATATTGTTATACTTTATAAGTAGAATTTATAGGTTTAAATATATACATGATCAAAAATTGGCAACAAAGATATATTCTGTAGCTGTGTGCTTTTAGAACAATTAAAACACAGCATGAAACTTACATACGCGCGCGTATCGCAACGAAAATCAGCGCCATTTGGTTCTGTGTTGTGTGGATTGAATCAATAGACGCTTACATTTTTAATTATTACATATATATATATATACACATAGTACATATGTGACCATTAGAACTAAATGTACAGAGAGTTTTGTAACAAATAGGTTTAAGTCATGTACCTAATTAAGAAACATGAATTGAGCGCACTATTAAGTACTTGCGTTGCTACCTTTTTATATTAACTTCGATTGGTTTAATATGAAAATGTTCATATGCATACATACATAATGGCACGTCTGTATCTCCTGTAGTATAGGCAGAGGTGCTTTACGCTACTTTGACAGAAAATCCCAATAAGACTTTGGTATTGAACCCGAGATCTTAAAAACAGCGGTCACATTCATTAACTTCGACTAAGCCATCAAGGCAATCATAATTCTAATTAATTTTTTGAGCGCCATTCCCGACCTACGTATAATACCTACCTTTGTCACGGGTAGGGTTACCATATCTCAGGATTTTTTCTGAGATTTCAGAATTTTTGGACTCTTCACAGGATTGCGGCTGGATTTTTCAAATCTTATGAAATCTCAGGATTTTTAGAAGTTTAATAAAATACAGCTTACTTTTTAAAGATCTCTTTAATAAAAAGTTAAACAAACTAAAAAATAATTATTTATCCAAGTAGGTACTTAATCAGTTTTACCATACTTAATATGTGAAGATACCTTTTTAAGTAAGGTTTTTGCTTTAATTATTGATTTCTAAAATGCCCCACATGTTAAACTCTTATATGCCGTGTAGTACAAAGCTTGGCGGCAATAGGACATCGATGAGATATGAACGATAATAAATTAACTATCAAACCAAATACAATGGCAGGTCCATTGATGTCTTATAAGACTTTAAAATAATAAAAAAGAGTGTCCATGAGTTTCTTGCCCGTTCTTCTCATGAGCCCTACAGCCTTGCTTTGCTGAACGTGGCGGTAAATGTGAATTCGCAGAAAAAATTTGTGTAAATTTGACATTCGTAAGCTTGTAACCTAATCTGAATAAATTAAATTTGATTTTGATTTTAATAAAAGTTGAAATAATTTTTGTGTCGCGGGTGACACTACAAACAATGTAACAACGGACACGACGGACACCTAGGTGTACATTGACTTTTCCTCAAATTGTTGTTTTGAGTCCGGGCTCGGCACAGCTGCTTGTACACACAGCGACACATCAACCTAGACTGTTTGGACTTTGAACTATTAGAAGTTGAACGCTACGAATCGTGCGAGTGCGTTATGTTTTCGTTACGCTCTATCCTTACTATTACATCGACACACTATGCACTGTCCCTTTCCGACAATTCTTTACTTTGTATGTAGCGTAGTTATGCGTATATAGGGTGTCTAACTTAATGTGTAGCCGTGTGTACCTAGATCACATAATTTTTTGTCTCGTATATCGAATCCACAACATTTGGCGCACGGCCTGGGAAGAAGCGAAGTGGCCACTTAAAATCGCCATCTAATGCAGACACTGAATAATATGAATCTCGGATAGAACTATATTATTCAGCTTTCTTTTACTTTCAAACATTGGTCCGAGGACCTCTAACGCCCGGTCACATTTCCGTATGCCTTGGAAAGTTTGTGAAGGCATAAAGTTGATGTTATTTAGAATATGGTACTCCTGACTAGGTTAACTAAAAAGAAAAATAATAAAATCCTTAAAAAAGACCACTCTTTATGTAGCAGTAATTAATGTTTAGCACTTATTGCAATAATATAATATAATAATAAAAGTCTTTAAAATTTATAAAAGTGCATAGGTAAATAAATAATTGTTATTTGAATATACCTTTTATGTTAAAATAATACTTTACTTACCCACTACAACGTCTACGAATGGTCTCTGTCGTATGAGCAACATTAAATCAACAGACATGAATAAGATCCAGACTCAAAAACAATATTTTATAAATCACACTATTTTAGTCACATATAGGTATCAAACCGCGGCACATCAGGGCGATGAGTAAATCACAGAAACCACTGTGCGCTCCGTGCAATAAAATTCTTGCATATTATCTCATATATTTATTATCTACCTCTCTGGTGACATCGTAGTTGTAGTTAGTAGCTAGTTCAGACTCTAACGACAGATAGTGCATTCGATTTGACTAGCAGCATGTAAATTATTCGCGAGTTTAAAGAATATAAGTATCACAGTCTATACCATCCCACTGATATATAACCACTGAAATGAGACCGATTTCTTTATTAAAAATCTCGATAACATTTATTTTAGGTACTAGGAACCCAAACCATAAAACTGCCGGATTGGCCGCACGGAAAAAAAATATCCTGAGTCACGGGCAAATATACAAAGATTCAAGCGGACACAAAGAACACACAAACTCGGTACAACTCTATATGGATCACACATTTTTCCGATGTGGGGATCGAACCCACAACAATCGGCACAGTGATAGCATGGCGAGGCGACCCCTTAAATCACTGCCTCATTCGTTAATCAATAAACAACGTAAGTAAAATACATTTAAAAGTATACATATTTATGTTTTAAAATGCAAAAATATGTCTAAGGAACTCCCAAGTCATTAGTTAAAATAATCATTTAATTAGTAGGTACTTAAAATATAAACATTTAGGGCTTGTACTACCACCTCCAGATAGAATTATCTAGAAGATAAAAGTCTCGCCATCTCTCTTCTTTAACCTAACATGAGTGAGACAGCATGCGATTTATCTTTCGGATAACTTTTACTTGTTAATGGTTGGAGTGGCCGTTACGCATCACTTTTAAGGTTAAACACAGGTAGGTATATTATAGGTACCTATCTCAAGTTTTAGATATCACTGAATGTTGAATAGAACGAGGCCCGTGGCTCCTTTAGAACACTTCCTTAATTTCGCTTGTTATTGATATCATCATGTCATACAAATACAATAATACATAGCGAGAATCGAACCCTTGACCGCGACAAACGAGGCGATATATGAACATAATATTTGCATAGACCCCCCAATACTAGCTATAGGTAGATATCTTAGGTGCCCTATAATGGAGAGCAAGTGTTTTTGCCTTCTCTCGTCTATATTTTCAAATTACGTGCTGCTTTTGAAAAATTTCAATCAAAGGACCATAATACCTAAAGTAATATCATAAAGTTAATAAGTCAGCCACAAAAACATGTAAGAAATATTTTTTTATCCTTTTATAGTAATATTTTGTAACATTTAGTATGTAGGAACCAATATGTTACTTCTATACGTATAAAATATATATGCATATAGTTTTTAGTACAAGTATATACCAATCAAAGTATTGTGGGTTCGGTTACTCACTTAGTAGGTATACTGTAATTTACAAGACATTATTGTTCAGCGTCTATCCTCCGTGCTCGATATACAAGTTCACTTCAGACCCTATGACAAAGAAATAAAATAAAACAGGTCATACACAAAAAGTCCTATACATATGACATACTATACTATAATATGAGAACTAGATAAAAGAAATATTATGTTGCTAAAGGGATTAAGTTTCATCATAACCATGTTGTTATGAGAGGATTACATATTAACATAATCATTAAGGCTACGTCTCATTTACTAGACACGTTTATCATGAGGCTATAAAGTGGACTAATCGACAAAGCTCGCACTTGATAGCCGTACCATGCCTCTACACTTGCTGAGCGTACGATAAAAAAATGTGACATTCAAATGTTAACTCATGGTCTATTTATATCACAATTTATTTGGTTCACAACCAAATTCCACAATACAAGTGTGTAAAGTATTCTATTACAACAGTTACATCATGCATTGAGCAGCATTCACCGAGCGACATGGCTCCGAGCAGATGCACGCCTGTTCCGCGCCACGGCACGCCGCTCTATTGTTGCGTGCGAGCGAGACACCCGCCGCCCATTGTGTGAGGGACAAAGATGGCGATATGGCCTAAGGAGGGGCGCAGGCTGTACACGCCGCGCGCCGATTGGCCGCCGCCACGCCGCCCAGAGGCCGCGCCCCCCGCGCGCCGAGACCCACACGGCCGCTCCATCAACTCGCCAGTCTATCGTCCGTCTTCGACGCGACACAATCATCTCCTCGTCTGTGCTCATTCACCGCATTGTGCCATACAACACCATAGAGCAAATGCTCTAACAGAACTTACGACTTAGTAATAAAAGTTCAATCGTCATGTCGACACTTAGTCATCATCCGTACGCGTTCTCCATGCACCCCGGTATGCTGCCGGAGTACCCGAGCGCGCCACAGCCGCTGCCGGCCACCTCGCCGCAGTCCGAGGGACACATCAAGAGACCCATGAATGCGTTCATGGTTTGGTCCAGACTGCAGAGGCGCCAGATCGCCAAGGATAATCCGAAAATGCACAACTCTGAGATCTCAAAGAGGCTAGGAGCTGAGTGGAAGCTGCTGTCAGAGATGCAGAAGCGGCCGTTCATCGATGAAGCGAAAAGGCTGCGTGCTCTACACATGAAGGAGCACCCGGACTACAAGTACAGGCCCCGCAGGAAGCCCAAGCCACCCACGCAGGGAGGAGCCCCAGGTGCCGGTGCGTTCCCGAGTTTCCCTCTGCCTTACTTTGCGGGCCCAGCTCCAGGAGTGGGACACTTGGACGCGTTGTCGTACCCCGCAGTGCCGCCATACTTCCCACACCAGCTGGATCATCTACAGTTCTCAAAACTGATGGCGCCGGCGGAGAAGTTGCCAACGGTGTCATCGTCGGCTGCGGCCGTAGTGTCATCGTTCTACTCGTCGCTGTACACATCGCCGGCGGCGCCGCCTAAGCCATTCCACTCGTCACTGTTTCAGCAGTACGGCGCCGCGCCCTCCTCCCCCGTATCGCCCGTGACGCCGACGCAACACAGCCCTCACGACGACCAGCTCAGGCGGCCCGTCTCCGTCATATATTGAAGACCAACCTGCCTTCCTTGAAGGATCCCCATCTTTTAAGGTTCGGCACCCCGCAAGAGACGGAACACCAGTTATAGTGTAACAGACTGTGAATAGAACACGAAATGTATGAACATTATTTATTTTCTAGAGTTACATGATAATGTAAAGAGTGCGTTTCATATCAAGTGGCTTGTAAATATGTTAAGGTAGCCTCGGCAGGGGAGAATTGAGTTTCAACTGTGATTTCTTTTGTTTTCGATGCGTCTATAATATGTAAGGTAATGTAGCGCCGGTTCGTTAGATATGTCAAGTGAGATTGGTACCAAAAAGAGATTATTTTCTATAGGTGTCTCATCTAGGTGAATAGTTAAGTCGTGTATTGTCACCTCTGATTTTTGTTTTAGTAATACCGTTGTGTCTGTTGAGTTTAATTGTTTCTGACGTAGCTACCGTCGCGCGTCGCCGCGTGTTGCGTGCTGCGCGGACGGCAGCTGCGATTTACTTTGTCCGTGTAACTTATTTATTGGTTCCAACTGTAGATGTAAAATTAACAACTAGTTGTCTTTATCATAAGTCATTAGTGCATCCCAAAATGTATATATTAGTGTATTAATTGAATTATCGATGTCAGTACCAACGATGTATTTGAGAAAATAACTTTGTTAAATGCCATACAAAATAAACTAAATTGTTTTTATTTTATTTGATCGTTTTAATTGACACCCTTTAGCTTTGCTTATCGTTGAAAAAGTTTATGAATTGTATTAATAGTCAGTTGAATAGAATGGCGACTCGTCGACTTGGATTTAATGAATAGAGTTTGTAGGATGAATAAAATAATAACTTCGACGCATTTTGAATTCAAAATTGGAACTTTCGAATGTACTTATTAAAATAAACGTTTCGATCTCGGATCATCATTAATTTCTTCATGTTAATTTATTCAATCGCATTACTGTTATTTATTAGAATTCCACACACTTGGGATTTATTTTAATAATAACTTTTGATTATGTCATCAGTTATTTTGACGGGTTTAGTGTTAATTACGAGTGTGGCGACTTCCGGGGAATGCCTGAGTCTTTGAACTTTACATCGTTATATAATTAAATGACATTCATTTTCTATTAACGTTAATTGGCGCGTACGTGATTTAATATTAAACATTTATCCATCAAAGAAAGAGCCTTGTTTTTCTTTTGTGGGGTTTTAATATCAAATTAATTAACGGTTTGATTGAATGAGCTTTTCACTTAGGTATTTCTTTAAGTATTCATTTATAATTGAATCTTTACAGTTATTGACATCAGAAAGTAAGTATCGAACACAAAAGAAGTCAATAAAATATATATTTGAAATTAATATTGAATAATTAATTATTTTTGAATTGAATAATTAAACAACAATCTATGAATAAAATTTAATTAGATTTAATTCAGTTTCTTATCTAAATTTGTCGGTAAGTTATGAATTTGGATAATTAATATCACATGTACCTACATATATCGCTTTATTATTTATTACTTATTTAATAATAATAACTAATGTTACATATATGTGGATTCATATTTAAATTAACGAGTACATAATAAGCCGACATGTTTAAAAATGGAGCTTTATATAATTCTTTAAGGTTCGGACACAAACAGATCTCTTTTAACAAGGCAAATGTCAATGCTCTTTATAATAAATCACGATTATTTATTTTAATAATACAAAATTATTTAAAATATATATGCGGTGAACAAACGTGTTATGGGATTTTCGATCACACTACAATTCGGTATTATTTCGGTAAGATCACACAGTGAAAAGATTAATTACTTTATTCTGAAAGATTAATATTTTATGACATTTTATTTTATGTTTATGTTTTAGTCATAAATACAATATATTTCTAACTATTTATCATACACATAGGCTGTGGAAAATATACATACTTACTTACTTAGTCTTATGTCAATATGTGTGTCTATATCTGCATATAGTTAGCAAAATATAGATATAATACCACCCCAGCTTACCTCTTTCAGAATATAGACGAGAAAATATAAATTATAGGTGAGTACACAGTAGAACAAAACGATCTTCCTGGAAATACAGCAGTCGTCTTTAGTAGTCTAGCTTCTTTTAACTATTAACTAAGTATTAGCTTGTATACGTCTGTACCTATAAAATAGTCGTTTTTCTATATAACATTTTGTGATGCAATGGTTATTTGGAAAATCATTTTTGTTTTGTTATGAAGTACCTTATAGCAATTATTATTACCATGTATTGATAATAGTCGAAACTCAATATGAATTAATTTACATATATTTGGTGTACAAAATTAATTCGTTTAGTATCTTATCAGACTCATTTCTCTATACTTACATTATTCAGGATAAACCATACTTGGTCTAAGGTCAAACAATTTTACATGTAAAAATATATCAATCTCGCCATTACTCTAAAAAGCAGATGAATTAGTTTGTATGAAAATATACAACTTGACTGAATTCTTCATACCAAGCGAAAATTTCATAGGTAATTTATCAAATAACTTTAATGTACTTACACATTATATGTATGTTCATTAATATGGAAATAAAATTATTATTATAAAAGGCATATTAAAACATATATAACAAAAGAAAACTAGTTAAAGAACTATAAATTAATTCATTAATTTGGAGACAAATCGACATAATTATTATTAAGATATTTACTACTATTAATCAAAAGACCCTGGGTCGAAGTGTCGCCGGTCTGCACTGACTGGCACCCACATAAGATACATACATACATACATACATAGTACTATTCATTGTCACCCGCAGTTTCACCCACGATTTGATTGTTTCTCTGCTCCCGTGGCTTGTAGCGTGATGTTCTATAGCCTAAGTTACTTTTGGATAAAGAACCTTTCTTATATAAAATAATTATTAATCGGTTCGGTTTTAGTGGTTTCTAAGTTTGGTAACAATCGTTAATTATTTTAATTATTCCTCTTTATAATATTAGTATCTATTACTACTGTAATACAATAAAAGTGTATAATCGTATCAAAATATAATATTTAAATTACAGAATTATTATTGTGAACTCTCAAACTCCACTCAACAGATGGCGTTATACGACACTGCTTAACAAGTCCAATTCAAATTCTTAGAAACAAACTGCTATATAAAATTAAAAGACCACATTCGTGAAATAAAGTTAACTAGTGTTCGTCTATTGGTCAAAATTCGATCATTACCATTACAAATTTCAGTTTAGAAATACATACTTATATGAGTTTACATTAAATAAAACGAATGCTGCAATTTTATAATTTTTAAAATAAATATTGTTACCACTAAAACTCAAACAATAGATAAACAAATCAAAAAGAAAATCTGTTGACAAATAGAACAGAAAATGGTACTGAAGTGTTTTGTTTTTGCCTCTTTAATTAAATATAGGCAGATATATTACATTTGATACATTACTTATATAGATTATGTGAGTTATAAGCAATTACAGTAGCTTGTTTCATTAATAATATATCTTCTAATTAATATGATTGTTCAGAATACTTTGGTGAGCTCCAGCAAAATTTTAGTATCTTTAAAGAAACAATTAATATCAATATGCATTTCTTACACGTTACAACATATGTTGGCTTGTAGTTTAGATAAAGGGATGTGTGTACCAAAGTCTGTAGTATTAGGTGACTAAAATAAAACTGTCTCAACTTACGGTTTTGGTTTATTGTCCGACACACACACATAATACACACGTATACCAAGGTTAGAAGGTAAATGAGTTTTTACGCAGGCACACAAGCATGAGAATTAATTAAGCATGAAGATAAGCAAGACGGGCGAAAGAAAGAAGCTCTAAGCTCACAGTTCATGGCGTAAAACGGTAATCATATAACAACAACTTATAATATATATACCGATCTATAAAATACGTGTCCATATACTATACTATACATATCGAGCCTGGAACATTCTACTTTTTGTATTTTGAATGCGCGTTCTTACTTTACTTGCGACCAGCCGCACGATAATTATGTTTGTTTAGATCTGTGTTTAGTAATATTGTGTATATAATATATAAACATGTGTATTTGTAAATGATAAAAATATACTTTACACCGTAGGTAGCCTACATAGTATTCTAAAAACAAAGGCTACTCGTATTCAAGGAAAAAGCGTTACAGTAGTCATCCTGTGTTACTATAAACAGACGCTTATGTCCAGCATGGGATGCCACCGTTCGATTGTATCACACTTACAAAATCAGCGAGTACTCAGGTCTTGTCCACGCAATAAAAATCCGTGTTACCACATAGTTCTACAGGTAAACTTACTTATTCTTTAGCTTGACCTGGTCATTAAAACTAGGATTTCATAATCAGTTGTAATCATTTGTCGTCGAATTGATGAGAGGAAACAACTATTTCTACTACATACGTACATATATGTAATATATTAGAGTCACATTTTGCCATGAGGGGGCGAGCCTGTTCTATTGCAGTCGACCAAACACATTATCGTACACCATGTCACTACTAAGAATTTGACAAATAACACTGCCCCGGGAATGGGAATCCGAATCTCATGATCGACCCGAACATAAGCGCAATTTTGGTAGGGGTTGATCTAATACTAACACAGTATGTACTTGCAGTTTGGTTTTAAAAACAAAGCCTACAGCAACAAGGATCACGACAACTCTTCGCAGATCACACAATTTTTTGTCACGTATGGGGTGCGAATCAATAACTCTCGCTAGAGCAGTGACCAACAGACTACTTACACAGCGCTAACCGTGCCGTAACTCATGCACGTACAACAAAACACACCGTAAATACGACCACTCTTTTATCCGTTACATGCCGTTGAATAACTTCATTACTTTAAGCTTCAATACCTAGGTAGATATAAAATTGGATGAAAACAATATCTAGATTAGTTTGTACAGAAGTTAGGGTTGTCCCCCACTCCGCTGGGAGAATAGAACACGGCTTTCAATTTAATAATTACCAACCCTCAGTACGGGGGCGTTTTTCAAATCAATTGTTTTATTTTATACCGTTCTTAGCTTTTAGGATGGGGGCCATAAGGTTGGCGAGAAGCCAGATAAGTTACTTTTCTTGATTTTTAAAGAGTAGGTGTCCTACGCGGTTACACCAGTGTTTATAATCAATGCTCCGTTTCTGTGAATCGTAGTCTGATGTTATATAGCCTATGTTACTTCTGAATAAAGTAGCTTTTGAATGGTAATTTTTCTCAAAACGGTAATTTATTTTTTGGGTTTATTAATTACAAACAAAAAGCCAACTCTTTTCTTTTTGGAGAAAAAAGAATCACTAACCATTTATTGGCAGTTCTACTCATAATATTAAAAATAAATATCCAAGCTTAGTAAATATCCTCAGGATTTATTTATTTATTTATTTGGTTAACTCACAGCATATATAATATGATACAATTTAGTGAAAATTTAGATTACAGAGTTCTGATATATATTCCACTTATGAGCTAACACAGCATTTATAGTTGAGACAACAAAATTATGTTAAAAGCTTGCAAACAATGTTCATAAAATATAAATTAACATAAGACTACCAAAATTAAAAAATGAGTACAAAAACATAAAAGAAAACAGAAAAAGCAAACAATCATAACACTTTGCTTATTACGTAACGTAAGTACTTATTAATATCCTGTTGTATCGTGTTTTCTAAGTGATTTCATTGGATCATTGGATATTTACTAAGCGTGAACATAGCGAGATGAATTGTGCAAAAATGGTGTAGTGCTGACTATTAGACTGCTACGCAGTGTCTTAAGCTTTACCTCAGGTTCTCTTCCCCTAAGTAGTTTATTAATGATTAAGTAGTTAATTATTTAATATTTAATTTTCGTTTAAGACAAATATTGTTAAGATCGCTGAAAGTTCTTTATAATGGTCTCGGAAATATGTGAGGTCTGCTAACCCGCTTTGGGCTAAGAATGGGTCTGTGCCCAGCAATGGGGCGATTTATAAAACAGGTCTGATTTAATGCGGATAAAATAACATCATATTAAGATATACTACTAGACTTTGGCCGCGGCGTTCACTCGCCTCAATCTAGGTTCTGAAAATAAGTTGCTATCCCTCAGTAACAGTACGCTTTTTCTGAATGAAAGGTTCTTTATGTCATAGTTTGTACCACTGACAACGTGTAAGCGTAATTTCATGTTAAAGTGCGAATGCGTAACAAACAAACTCACATTCGCATTTATAATATTGGTCAGGATTCTAAAAATTATAAGAATGATTCTATTAGTTGAATTTACATATCTGTTTAGCGTGCAAACGCTAAAATTTAAGAGAAATGCGCTTGTAATAAGTGCCTTAGATGGAGTCGTTGGCAATTACTCATATCGTGATTTAACTAAGTAATCCTATTGATATAATTATAGATACTAGTGGTCGCCTAGTGCTCGAAATTCGACCAGTTTGCCTGTAAGATATTGCTGATATATGTCATTATATATTGATATAAGTAACCATAGTTACGCGCTTCAACTGCGTGTGTCAAATGCATGCTTGTGTGCGTGTAGTGTTTTTCATTAATTTAATGTATTTGTAATGTATATTTTATATAAATATTACGATTCGCCCCTCCTTCTCCATATAAACTTTAACTGTGCCAAATTTCATATTCTTCCGTACGCGCAATTTTCGTAAAAATGTGTACATAGTTTTTGCTTCACGTATTAATATAGAGATATACTAAATTATACATCAGTTTACAAATACTGTTATTTGTAAACTATACACAGACTATATACAGAGTCGGCCGGTCCACAAATAGTTGTACCTAGACTCGGTACAACTTTTTGTGGACCACACAATATTTGTCCTCCAAGGAGGTCTAACCCACTACACTTGACGCAATGGCAGTTGCAAGGCGACTTCGGAGACCACTAAACGAGTTGACAACAGCAGTTAACATGACAGTAAAAAAATTACACGTTGTCTATATATCACAAAAGAACATGTTTGGGCGTATGTTATAGACTATCTGAAACTTATAAATCATTGTTCTAGCCCCGCTGGTGTAATGTCCACACAATGAAAGGAATCCAGCGACTTTTGAATTAATCATTAGTTCGGTAAGTCATTGTTCTGAATTACGATCCTTAAAGGGTTTTGCCGATTTCAGTGTCGAAGCCGTCAAGTGGATTTATCTGTCCGAAAGTAAATTAATTTGTCAATTCATCACGATTTAATGTTAATTTGATATTTAGAGACGCGATATTAGAAGATTAAGTTGCGCTATTGTCACTCTTATTAAGTTTATTTTGTTAATTAAGTTATTTATTATATATTTATTTATTGTTATTTATTTAGTAACCTTTTTAATAGCACCGATATTCTAGATCTAGGAGTCGTGTTTGATCCCAAGACACACTTCTGACTCTTAGAAGTTATTAGATAGTGATTTATTGCTAGCTTTAACTGTGAAGTAAGAGGAATCCTGCTTGTCTGAGAGTTCTCTATATTGTTCTTGAAGATACATAATATATGAAGTCTGCCAATCCACACTGACGTAGTAGAATATCGCCTAACTGGTCTAACACTGAGAACAGGTCCGGGCTCCGCAGTGGAAGAAATTATACTCGGGAAGAGAACATATATTATACTCAGAGAAGAATTTTCTCATAAAATATCAACGTACCGTAGAGCACGTCCTGTTGCGTTTCGTTCGCTAAGAGAGAGTCGTAAGCCCAATTACATCTAGGTCTCTTCCTTCCCCTATCCCCTTTTCCCTTTGTACCTCACACGCAGTTTACGAAATTGCTTCTCGTCGGGCAAACCGTATGATTGTTTGCCACCTATGTAGTTAACGGTAGGCAGTGACTTGGTTGTGCCTTTACAATTGCTTCTGTAATGTCAAGGAAACCTGGCCATTTCCATGAGCAGTACAATAAAAAGACATAGAATCTATTTCAGGTTTTATTCAGGGGAAGGATATAGACTTTTATCCCAGTATGTGTTCCCGTGGGATCCACGCCAGTAAAGCCGAATACAGAAATTAGTTTTTCATTAATATGTAACTAAGCAACTAATTGACTTAATAAATAAAATTTATTTTATGAGAAATTTACTGTGCTTGCGGCTTCACTTATTACGTTTTAAAAGTCTATACCTCGGAATAAGTACTCTTTTTTGGAATTAAATGTTGTCTATGTCACTTTCCTGTCCATAAACCATTTGTCTCTATGCTAAAATCCCCCCGTTACTATCTGAAAGACATAAATACAAAATAAGTATTTGTAGAGTACACGTGTACATGTGTAATATTTGCAGCGCCATGCTTACAAGTTTTCTAGTCAGTTTAAATATAGTTTTGTATTGCCCACATAGTTTTTTGATAAAAATAACACAGTGTCTCATAAAGTACAGACTATGTATTAACAACAAACAGCTAAGTTATCATATTAAACCATCATCTATAGTAAACGACTTGCGGTTGAGATGTCGTATATAATTGTCCCACCCATTTTTTCTACCTGTCACAAACTTACTAATACTTGTCGTTATGTCTTTCCCTGAAAAACGTATCAACTATTGTATGTAAAATATTTACGAAAATACGCGATAACATAAAATAAGTATTCCATATTCAAAAATATCGCACATAAACCGAGCATTATAATTGGTTGGCCGCCAATACAAAATAACCAATAATATTCAAATTTTCAAAAATGGAATTACGAATTAAGCCCGAGTGTTGCCAGCATTCGAGTATTTTCTCCCGTTCGAGTGTGCCCCATTTTCCCCATTCCCAGCGCGTGTATTGTAGTGAAAATATATTTTGTATGGAGACGGCATTACAATGAGAAGTCCGTGTTATTTATTTAGATGTATTTCATTGTGCGGACTGGAGTTCGATTCCGGCCCGTACGGCCAGACGGGAGGCAATCGAGTAAGGGCTACTGTACCCGTACAGGTAACGGATTGGCAAATAATTGAAATCTAGCCCCTGCTATTGTATGGAAAATCTAACGAAAAATGTATTTGGCCGTTCTTGACTTGAAGTACATATATAGAAAGATGGAGTACCTAGCATTGTATGAGTAAGTAATAGACACAGTGCTTGTTAGACATTTCTATTTTGACCTTAAATGATGAACATAAACACATTGATTGCTTACTTTCTCCGCAATTATATGAGGTGAAGAGAAAGGTTTTTATATACCTTCGTAAAGTAATTGGCGATGATTAATTAAAATTCCAGGGTAGTAGAGACTCGCTGATTTCAGCATGAATGGGCCGGCTCGACGGGGAAGGACTACCCTCTCAAATAATATCGACATCAAATAGCAGTATTCCTACTGTTGTGTTTCGTTCGGTGAGTGAGAGTTTCGGAGGCCCAATCACCCCTTTCCGCCATTCCCGCTTCTTCTCCTTCCCCCTTCCTTTCCTAAAGGGTCGGCAACGCGCAAGTGATGCCTCTGGTGTTGCAGGCGTCCATTGGCTACGGTGACCACTTACCATCAGGTGGCCAGTAAAGGGAAAAAAAGGAAAAAAAAATTACGATCGGGATGAAATGGCTGCAACATTAACAGGAGACACAATACCCTTAATGAATACCTATAGACTGAAAGTTAATTCATACTTAATATTATAGATGAGAAAGCAATCATTGTTTGTTACAGGAAAACCACAAAACTGAAGAAATTTTGATCGATAAGTGCATAAATAATAATAATAATAATAATAATATGAATCAGAAACTCACATCCAGTAACATATACAGACACTCTGTTTACAATTTAATCACAACCTATTGCTGATGTACACTTGGCTTAGGCCCGTGACATTAGTTCTCTTTCCGGTTAGCCGAGAAAATACAAGAAAATCAAAATAATAATAATAATAATGTTTATTACGCAGTCCAAATTACAATTAACATTAACATTGATAGCCACACTAGGCAAAGCCTGTATCGAGGCTATCTGATAGGACAATAACACTTAGGACTAAGCAGTTTTACATTAATTATGTACTTATAACTAGTTATTCTATCTTACTTCTAAATCTAAATTTTACTGAAAGAAACAACTTGAAAAGGTGAAATATTAAATAGTCAACTTATTCTATTTATTTCAAATTATTATATATCAAAACATATTTATCAAAGCATCAATAAAGTTAGTTTATGAACTTTAATAATCAAACTAAGCTGGTAAACAAAATTATTAGGTAAATAAAGAAGCAGAACCCTGTATAGTTAGAAAAATAAAGAATAAAAATAAAAACAAGAACAAAGTATAGACAAACTAGCACATAAAAAAAATGCCGTGAAACATTGAAGGACATAGGCCATTTTAATAAACTTCTATTCTATTCTATTTTAAATATATATGTGGTACGAAGGTTCGGATAATATCTATTAAGAACATTACACGTAAATAGTCTTGTATAGCAACTCTCAAGCTTTTTTTGAATTCTTGCTTGCAAAGCTATGATAGTCCACGACGCACTTTAAGAGAATAACCTCGTGTTAGGTAATCAGCCTTTAATGTAACATAGTCTCAAACGGTTGAACGGTTTGTCATGCATACATACAAACTCACGCCTGTTTCTTGAAAGATAACTATTTACTAATAGCTATAGTGATACTAGGGATTATCTGAGTGTGGGCAGCTATACTTAGAACGTGTTGAGCTTTTTACTATCTATCAAACACAATTCAATTCTACGTATTTGTTAATTACAAAACAACAGTACAATTGCACTTAGCTTAAGAATTAATTTTGTAGTCTTTGCCATTTTCCAGTTGCTAAATAAAAAAATAATAATATATTTAGTTTACCTTTGATTTAATTGCGTAAGTTTGCTTCTAATCGTGTGGATTCGCGTTTTGAGTTTTGGGTTGAACCACGTGCTGTTAGGTTTTAGTAGCGATGCCAAGTCAGGAATTCTAAGGTTGGCGGCAATAGCCTCGCCCGCTATGAAGTGGTTCCTATACATATCTATCGGAATATCAATGCACAGTTCTAACTCCGCGCTATTAAGTGTTTCTTAACGAAATCTATTATCCGATTGATAAGACGTTACAATTGGCAGAAGACTACGCTCTCACTCTTAAATTCGCTAGACCAATGAATCTCAATACAGAACAAAAACTCATACCTGACGCTATACAGGTACTCAAAAAGAAAACAAAAGCTTACAAACAAAAACCAATTATATTGAGTTGCTATCATTAATCAACAATCACCAATGGTTGCTCCATCCGATACAAAAAGCCATTCTAAAATAATTCGCGAACATTTTCAGTTGTCAGCGCGACAAACAAAACGTAGTCCATCGACAATACCTTTGATGGTCAGTGTTGCCAGACTTATAAAATAAACTGCAATAATGGGTATTCTCGATCGTGATTCGTAAAATTTCTCGCGCCAATGGTCATTGAAATTGATAAATGATATTAATAGTGTTGTCAAGATTAATTAAAGGTAGTGTTAGTTAAATAGTTAGTTAAGCAAAGAACGGAGGCTTTTTGTATCCCATCAAAAGCGATTGCATAGCTTCGAATTCTTTGTTCGTAGGAACCTTGTGGGTTTGTGTTTGTTTAAAATTGTTTACTTCTGTTACGAAATCTTCATATTCATTTTACATATTAGTTATCTGTAGTTTGTATGCATACGTATTTATTGACGTGTATTAAGCAATACTTTTGAATAATACAGTGTCGCATCTGATTGACGATGCCATTTACGAATTCAAAAAAAGTAGTTACGTAGTTACGAATGTATTGACCAGATAAAATATGTATGATTTTCATAATAATTTATTTAATAACGTGCGATGATAAGCTGTTATTGTAGCTTATGGACGCTTGCAATACTAGACGTAATTTGTTCGCGCCTTACCGAGAAATAATTCACTATCATGCCAGCGCAAGGAATAAGGATAATAATCACGTGATATCATCAAAGCGCTAAAGGAATCAAGAAAATGCTTACCGCAGAACAGACGGTTGTATAGATCAAGATCTTCTGTACGATGGAGGTACTTAGCTTAAAGCGTTATTAAGCTCAGACAGAATGATGGATAAGAATATTAGCAATTGATGGCTTCAGAAGCAATGTGTTTGTAATGATTATAAAGTTTATTCAATTAGGAAATTCTTAGCAGAAGTATGGCGTTTGGAAGTGGATTCAAAAGATGGCAATCAGCTCGCCTTCTATTTTGTGGGCCCTAATCATGACAGGAGAAATAGGAGGGTGCGGCACCAACGTTTATAATATTACAGGTCCGGTTACCGTAGTCTATAGATGTTTGTTATGACAAAGGTATCACTTGCACGTTTGCTAACCCAAAAATTTGTACGCTGCCATCAGCCAGACGTTTCTTACTCAAAAAAGTCATGTATTTATTTTAACCGTTGATACACGAAACTAAATTTCTATTAATTCAAAAATTGCTATATCATACAGATATCTAAAAATATTATCTGAGGTATTAGATATAGAAATAGAATGGAATTTTATTACGATCCAGATTTAATAGTGTCTACAATTGTAAAAATTAAAATGTTTAACAAAAAATATACATAAGCACATGTATTATAGTAGGGTATACGTACCATGTCACGTGTTTCTTTGCCGGGAAAGAAGGATAAACGGATTTTCATTTCCATCGAGACTGGTATGCTTCTTTTCTAAATATATTCTTTACACGCTAATCCTGCATGCTGGTCGCTCTTTACCAGTATGTATAAAATATCATGACGTCACGTATGTATGTATAGAATAGAGCATGATACGTTAAACAAAGGATTAGTCAGACGTATCACACGCACATTTCGTAAACAATGTTTAGGTCTTACGTCACAGAGAACATGCTTTTTGTTGTTTGTCTGACGCAGTTCCACACTATTAGCTATTAGGAGCTACATGGAAGAATAAGTGGTATTGGAACTGCACACAGGAATCGAAATTGAAAGCCTCCAACATCCTTGCGTGTGTTGTAAGCAAATTTTTTTGCACAGCGGTATCTAACCACGACTAATTTATTAATATAATTGTACATAATTTAATATCAGCTTGTTTGTCTATTAAGTTCTAATTAATACCATTTTTACGATTACGATGCGACTTCGAAAAAGACCGAAAAATAATGAAACATTGCAGGCTTACCTAGTATAAAAAAAAGTTTACTATATCAACTATATGATAAAAAACAAAAAAAAAACATATCGCAGAGCCATTCATACTAATCCCACAAATAAAATACGAAACATATTAACATTATTTTCCAAGAAGACGAACACACAGCATTCGGATTACTCCCCCTAACATCGGATAAAAGAGAAAAATGAAATAAAATAGCTATTGAAAGTACATACAAATAAGGCATACGTTATATTGTGTATTTTGAGTGTTGCCAACCCTTATTTCGAGACTGCCTGCTTTGAATTTAATACCATCGATTTTTCCAAAGACGTCTTACGGTTTGATTTCGTCGCGTACGTTGTGGGAGTTCGTGTAATGAAATTGAAGTATGTTGTGTATATGTTTTTAAAAAGGCTTTGTGTTGAATTTCTTGGGTTTGAGATTGCCACTATGTCTGAATAATGTAAAGAATATGTATAACGCAGTAGAATATCCACATTGTTTTAACTAAAATATGACTTTAGTCTGCACGATAAGGTCGAGGTGTAAAATTCACTACAAGGCGTTGAATATATCAATGTAATCATGCAGGAGTATCTTTGTCAGTAAAGCAAATATCTTTAAATATAAGCAATAGCCTTAGAGGGTATACATGACATATCACTTGTTTCAAAATATTAAAGTGAAATAAATAAGAAATAAAACTAGTGAAATTTACGTCTAATTTTAATTCAGTATTGTTAATATTCAGCATATTGTTATACTGAATGTTAACTTTTTTTGCTGTACATAATTATATAGTCTTGGAAGAGGTAGGCAGAGGTGTACTTCACCCACATTTAGCCAACTATATTTTAAGGTCTCACTAATAGGGGTTGGATTCTCATTATTGTTTTATCGGGCAAAGTTCCAGACTTCATATTGCTACTGAAAAGTTCTTGGCAGAAAAATCCAAAATGTTAAAAACGATCAAAGCGTTGTAGTGTCTACATTAGTGCAACAAATCAAATGCTCTATTTGTAATCAAACAATACATACACATAGAGCTAATGAAAGTCCAATTAAATGCATTATTCAATCAACATTTAGCCAAACCACAATAACAAATGCATTCACAACAAAAAGCCTTTGTAGTCTCGAACGATTAAACTGTCGCGAATCGCATTAGCGCCGCAAATGTGTCGCAGTGAAAAATCGCAGCCGCATCATTGTCACAATTATAGTAATAAAAACTGTACCAAATGTTTCCCTTCACATTGAACAGTCAAAAATGGCCCTAATATTGTCCCTTGTAAAACCCAACCAAAGTTCTTTCAACGTACGATAGAAAACGAGAACGTCATCCATCTAAACTTCAACTTTGTTCTGAAGCACGTAGAGTCCAAATTGGTACTTATATCGTTTTTTCGGCTGCTGACCTTTATATATGAATAAATTAATTTGTAGTGAGGTCCATTGTACTATAGTTTCTATTATTGGACGATGTTAATTGTTAAAGTTCTCGGATGACAGTTACGCGTCGGGTTAATGGGTATACGGTGTTTCAATGGTTATTTATCCCATTGTAACAATGTTTTAGGATGAATAGTATTCACCGGGACTATAGAATGTTGCGAACTTCATACACACCGGACTGAGTGATTGACCCATACTACATATGAATTTCAAAGGTTAGATGTAAATAGTATTATAGTTGTATTATTAGAGTGGTGTTGTAATATTCATTATTTTAGTTCACAATTTGATGTGGTTGAACGAGAGTGTTTAGTTTTAAGGCTCTTTTGTGATTGTAGTCAGGATTTGCATAACGAAACGACGTCATCTAAAATATTAATTTTAATCAATGAACGTAATACTCAAAAGTATATAGATGATTGTATCACAGGGAACAAGGCTATGTTAAAAAAACAGACTTACAGACCATTTATCTTAGAGGTATAATAAAACTCCACTGCGCCAAGTAATATAAAACGCAGATAAAAGGTATTTTCACAATACAATAACAGTAAGAGAATTTGCTCACACTAAATCGAAATCAATAATAGCTACAGCCATTAACATACAACCAACAAAACATTAATAATTACCAGTAATGATGGCATCAACAAATGTCACATTTGTATCAATTCATACGTTTCCATACAACGTCATGCGCGTGTCCGAGATCCTCATAAATGTCACCTCCGTGTCCTATATGATTTATCTTTTCAACAATAATTTTTACAACGTTCCCCTCCTACCTCTCCGCGCTGTGATTAATGATGGATGAATTCCTGAATAATTACCAAGACTTTTAATATTCAAGTGATTTCGAAACATTGTCCTCAAGCTAATCTCCACTCTGTGTCGTGGTGAAAGAATTGAATTTATATTCGCAGATTTAGATGACCCTTCAGATGACATTTAGATTTGAAAAGATTTTAGCGACTGTTGTTCAGGTAAATGATTTTTATGTCTAAGTTTATTACAATTGGGCTCATTTTTGCTTGGTGATCGTGTGTATAACCAACATAAAACGTGAATACCATTGAATGCAAATCTCACTCGAGTTTTAAGGGTAGTGTGCGTAATTTGTTATAATTGTCCCCCCATACTCGTGTTTGTTCGTATGTGGCATTTTTATTGCGAATTAGTCGCAATCATTAATTTTGTTTTTCTTAAAAGTTAATATATCGAGAGCTCTTTGTGGTATGTATAATTATAATGATTTTTATGATCGCACATTGTAGCGTTGAATGCAATATCGTTTACAATGAGTTTCATTGTAGATTCTGTAGTGCTATATTGTGTTTAATAGGGTTTTGCCAAGTAGGTATTGTGAAGGTTGGTAAGTTGGTGTGTAAGCTAATATTAATATTTGTCTGCAATTTATATTTTTGTAATAATTCTAGTTGCTTTTTAGTCTTTGTGAACAATTGTTCGTACACCAAGCATTGTTGTTGGCAATTTTGTTATAGTGTTTGTTTTATATGTTATAATTATACTAATGATATTATGCTCAGTATATTACACAAATT
Organism: Catocala fraxini; assembly: GCA_930367265.1. Taxonomy (NCBI): domain Eukaryota; kingdom Metazoa; phylum Arthropoda; class Insecta; order Lepidoptera; family Erebidae; genus Catocala; species Catocala fraxini. The sequence continues at coordinate 22,115,826 of OV884029.1, forward strand.
AGTCCGCAACTCCGCATATGGCACTAAGATGTTATGTATCATTCTTGGTTTTGTTTGGTGATGATTTATCTTCATATTATTGTAATTTTTTATTCGTGATTATTAAATTAAATTAAATTTCATTCTATCAAAACCATAGCAAGCTTATTCTACACGCGTATCCCCGACGATCTTTTATCTAATTTTGCCAACCAGGCCTCTTCAAAACCGGATGCCGCCGCTTTTCGCTCGGTTGGACCTCAACAGTACTCTAATATAGCTTGTATATCTTTTTAATAATATAATAAATACATGAATGATACCCAACGGGGAACAATATTATACAATAACGTATATGGTTTTAAATTCAATGGTTTTCGAGTGGTTCGTTTGCTTTGTGCTGTGTAAGCGATATTGTGAGTTAAAATATGAATTTTTGAAGTGTATGTTTTCTGTAATGGGGTTAGGTAGTAACACCAGGTTTGAAGAACAATGCGTGTGTTTTAAAAATGTTTTGCTTTTATTCCTTTTAGCAGTTATGTGTGCCAATTTCGTGTGATTAAGTATTTTTACCAAGGTCGTGACAATTTTAAGGTACTATTTCGAGCTTCTGTAAATTTTAAATCAGTTCGAAATGTTTACAAGCCGTTTACCTATTAGGTTACATTACAAAAACTTCTCATACAAACACATAGCCTCGTTATGTTCAGTGGCACTTGAGCACGGGACACTTGGCGACAAGTCACATGGAACAATTTGCGGTGGTTTGCCATGTTCCCCTCCATAGATCGTTAGCTGATGGTGTATTGGTAATGAAGCCATTCAGGACAGGTTGGGCTTGAACTACCTAGAATGTTCGATTGCTTGACTTGCCTTTGTTTATTATAAAGGTATAAGTTTCATTCATAATAAAAGTTCTTTATTATAATTATTATAGGTAAATAAGAAAACCGGACAAGTGCGAGTCGGACTCGCCCACCGAGAGTTCCGTACAAATTTGTAGATAGATAGGTACATATTATACGATTTTTGCGGCATAAACGACCGTATCTGTTTTTTTACGTTTCTTAGAAGTTTGATTTTTCACAGCTTCAAGAGACTCTAGACTTGAGTATATCATTTTAATTTCATAAAGGCTCTTGACAGACAGACGGACGGACGGACAACAAAGTGATCCTATAAGGGTTCTGTTTTTTCATTTTGAGGTACGGAACACTAAAAATTGTGTCTATGCTAGTAGTATTTACGTTAGGAGGGGATTTATTTATACTGAAACTACACAAAGCATCTAAGTATGCTTTTTTATCTAAGATATGTGAATCACAGGTTTTCTACCTCGTGCTGAGAACAATACGAAAGAAGTAGTTAGTGTATTAGAATCAAAAATCAAAATAATGCAAATAATTAAAAATAAACTGTGAAGTGGCTCACTCAAACATTTAGAGGATGGAAATAACATGTAGCAAAAGCCAACTAACATTATTGTTAGTTAGGTTTATCTGGTGGTGTAATTATTTATACCACCAGCTAAAGCTAAATTATGCGAATATCATCTTCAATATTATAATAGTTACCAAGTATAGAATAAAGTGTAGGTTGATGAGCCCAAGAGATGTGCATACATGAAACATGTGTACAAGGATTTTGTATCAATAAATAAGTTTTATTAACTACAAAACTTTTGTCTCATATTCAGTTAAATTTACCAAATTGTTTATAATTAATATACTTACGTAACAAGAAAAGAAACGGGTACAAAATAAATAATGAATGAAATGTTTTCAGACGGAAAACCATATCTTAAAGAAAATATCCTGTTGTCCAAACAACAACCCCATCAAGTGTCGCAAAACTCGAGATAAATACAACAGACATAAATACAGAAGATATCGAGCGGATCAATTATATGGTGGCAAACACAATTAAGCAAATAAACACACATTCACATATGGAAGCTGACAACGTAGGGGTCCCAGCGATTCTTATGCAAATGTGAAAGGACCCCTCTGTGAGAATTGCAATAAAAATTATTGCACACAGTATTAATCTTGCAGTACTTTGTTTATGGAATTAATGTGCTGATGATTTTATGGTTGTTTATGGAATGATGTAGATGATTATAAGACTGTCGTAAAGTAACAAGATTTTAATTTGATTGTTAGGGAGTGTATACATCTACAACATATTTCATGAGCAGTCTGTTTAAACATATGTGTATGTTTTCTGCCGGTGAAATCTAATTGTAATGGGTAAAGAAGACATTTCTCGCTTGATATTTTAGTAGTATTTTAATGTACTTATAAGTGTTGCTGTTGGTGTAATGATGTTAGCACCCATGTATGTAGTTACCAAACGGATTTAGTTGATAACCAGCGCCAGAAATTTTCAGCCCGGTATTTGCTGAACTAGGTCCCACTCAGCAAAGAACACAATATTTGTTAATTTAATGTATTTTACCGTGTTGTATCTTTGACCAAATAAATTATTTTTATTCTGTATGTTTTTAAGTTAATTATTATGAGATGATTACCAGTTCTCGAAATTTTTTTTCAGATCTTTCTGTCTTATTTACTGAAATATTAAAATGTTTATTGATTATAATATTCGTCATTGAAATTAGCGCATCAAACGATTTTAAAAAACTATTATGCATATGTGTAACGTAATAATGTCAAAAAATCTAATTTCGCAAAGCTATACAATATTTGACTTAATACAAGGTTAGCTAGGATAATGCAATCGCCCGGCTGTCATCACTGCGGCGATTGCCGCGATGTTGTTGTGGATACGGCGCTGCACACTTTGGCGGATTGCCCCGCTTGGGCATCGCAGCGCCGTGAGTTGATCGCGGTAGTCGGTATTGTTGCCCTCTTGCTCCAGGCCGTGGTTCAATCTATGGTCCGGAGCGAGAGGTCGTGGAACGCCGTCGCCTCCTTCTGTGAGGAAGTCATGTCCATCAAGGAGGCGGCGGAGCGGGAGAGGGAGCGCTTAAATCCTCTCCCCAACCGCAGAACCGGGCGCCGGAGGGCGCGAGATGACCTCCGGTGGTGGGCTGCGTGGGCCTGCCCGCCACCCGATCAGCACCAGGTCCGAGAGGCGGCGTGCGTGTTCCACGCGCGCCTCTGAGTCGTGTTTTTGTCCCTCTACAAGGGGACAGTAGAGGGTCTTTTAAGTAGTGGCCTGCCGTTTCACACGGCGGGCCGAAACCTCGGCGGGGTCGCGATTGCATGTGAAAGCGATTCGCGCGGCTCCGCCGTCTATGGTTATGTCGAGGAACACCGTGGTAGGTTTAGTCGGTATTACCGGGGTATCTCTCCCCGGTGAGCCCGACATACGACAGCTCCGTCGCCCCGCGGAGAGGTATGGGTCAAAGCATTCCCCACGTAAAAAAAGAAAAAGGTTAATGCAATCGTAGACTTTAATATTATTGTTACATTCAACGTTTAAAGTTACCATACGTTGGTACGTAAGGCACAAGAAAAGACACATTGAGTGTTGGAAATAAATGGCTTTTTGCATGATAGAATACTTAACCGAAATTAAAATAAATCAAAAAATATATTGCAAGCAATAACCCCGTACAAACTAATGAATTAAATCATTGAAATGACTATCTGGTTGTTTTTACAATTACTTTTGTGTTAATTTATATTGGATTGTGCAATCGCGTGTTTAAGTTCAAGTTTTAAATTAGACTTATCATGGGCTGACCGAACCGTATAGTGTATAAATCCTCTAAGGAAACTGAATTAAATCGACTAACTAGCTTACAACTAATAGTTTAGTTCACTACATTCTGACTCAAACAAGACGCAATTAACAGGTTTCTCCAATAACTACTCCTAATAGTTTCCGTATGAGACCTGCATTGAAATACCACGACCTTAATAATATAGGTTTAGGTATGCTGAGGCTTCCATTGTGGAGGGGTAATGGGAAATGAGTGGAACTAACGTAGAATATTGATAGTCTTCAGTTATGGCTGTGTTTATTGCAAACCTTGTTAGAAAGGTGTTCTATAATATTAAATGTCATATTTGTTTTGTGAAAGTGTATGTTTTCTTCTACATCGAGGTAGAAATCGTTAATTGTTTGAAATTGTGTTTTATTACTATTTAGTATTGAATACTGTTTATGGCTTGGGTTTTAACTATCTTGTTGGTTAAATGGGGTAAGTACGCGTAAATTATAAGGCCGACAAGTCCCAAGATTATTTGCGTTTATCTGTCAGGGAATTTTCAGTAAATATCTGGATATATTAGAAAATTGTATTTTGAAAAGAAAAATTGAAAATTACTGTAAATATTGATTGACAATTATCGCCTGCTCCGTGCCTCGGAGAGCACGTTAAACCGTCGGTCCCGGGTGCGTTGAACATCTATGGCAGTCGTTATTGCGAAGTCAGTGCCCTATAATATCCTGACACTGGTCTAGCCTTAGGATATCGTTAGCCTTCGGGTTGCGGAGGTCAGGTGGCAGCCGTTCCGTGTAAAAACTGATGTCCAGTCAAATCCGGTTAGAACAGAAAAGCCGACCCCAAGTGACTTGGAAATAATAAAGGCTAGGGAGAAGAAGATCTGGAATTTTGTCTAGTAGACGGATGAACTGACGACAACCTAGTAAAGTGTAGGTGTGCTGTATCTGTTTTTAACTTTTCCTGTAGATAATGTTTTAATATCATATTGATGTTTTTTGTAATATAACACAGAAAGCACTGTATAATATGTTAGCGTTGGGATAAAATCATTTACTGCATTGAACTTCACTAACGTCTAGCGTATATATAACATATTTTTATTAGCAATATATATATAAAAAGTAGTCAAGTTAGTCTTCGACTAATGTTCATATGTAGAGAAATATGGTTAGTCACTCTACACACCTACTGCAGGAGCATAACACGAGACATTTTCTTCAGGTTGGAGATACTGGCCCACTTGGCCGATTTTAGACTCTGGTAAACCTTCACCTTTTTCTTTTAAACATGTAGGTTTCACGGTTCTGACGTTTTTAAACTGCGGTTTAATTATGTTGCATTTAAGTGAAAAATAGTACATATCCGCATTTTCTCATATCCATTTTGATATTTAAGCGAATATAATGCACTTATAACAATGTCTTAGACCTTCATGATTCATGTGAAACTCACACTTGTTCACAAAACTCACACTCATCGTCCGATCGTGAACTTAGCTCATCCAACAATTCAGGGCTATCACAATGCTGATCCTAATCGAGGCTCACACCCTAACAATTTCAAACTATGCATTAAATGGTTCCGTACCCTAGAGACTGGACAAGCGTGACTCGCCCGTTCATCCCTAAAACCCGTGAGAGGTATGCAAAAAGGGTCGCTTTCAAGATTGATTGTCTAACACTATCGAGAGCTATGCTTGAGTTACTCAAAAGCTTTAGCCTGGTCAGCAGTTCGATTTACATTTTAAATGTGAATGCTGAATTGTGTGTGAGGGTTTTTCAAAGTCATTGTTTGTTTTGCGATTATGCCTTAGTTCATATTAATAACATCTGTAAAAATCGTGATTCGTTTTTCTTTTGTCTCGTGGTTATACGAGAGTAAGTAAGTGTAAGAGCTTTTTAGTACATTAAAGGTCATTCGTTTCGTACTATCAACACTAATTGGAATATATATGAAGTAGCCATATTGACGGTTATGATACTTAAAACTAATAAAAGATTATGACTTATCAGAAGTAGGGCTTATCGATATCTCCACTTAAACTTGGCTAATCACTTCAGTAGGGAAGCGCAACTGCGAAAGCACCTTCACCCTACAAACCACCATAGTCAAATATCCTTATACTAAGTTCCTGTGGTGAGTACGGTGTTTAGGTTCCTTCAGGAAACGCCGTTACACCGTTTCCTCAAGGTACCTGATGTTTGTTTTTAATACTGGCATATACCATTTTTCAAGAAAGTTGCAAGTACGAATGAGATGCGGTAACCAATTTTGCCAGGCACCGCATTTATATGACAAATACGATAAACAAACATATCTTGACCTATTTCTAATGTCTTTCTGACCGTGCAAATTACCGTCTGGTCGTGAGGCAAAAGAGAGTGCAGATGCACTCTCTCAAATTCAGATGTATTTGCGCACATAATTGTGTATTATTATATCTACTTCGCAGATACACATATAGCCAATTTGCGTTAAGACGATATGACGAAAATTTGGTCTGAGTATTACAAAAAAGAAAAAGTTTTGTGATGTACGGAAGACGTATCTTTCTACCGTTAATACTGATAAGTATTATATATTTTTGGTGGCAATATTAATAACACTTTTACTTAACCCAAAAGCTGAATTGTTACAAACGGTGTTACTACCTTACTATGTTTACACCACTAGAAGGCGGTGTTTATACCGTTAGGTGGTTTTTGTAACGCTTGAGGTTACACAATGATATACTAGACATTTTCCACTCACTCAGTAGCTGCATACTCTGAAAACAGTCGAATCTTTTAAGATGCCAAAATTCTAAGGCAACATTTTGGTCTACGTACAAAAGCTGTCACCGCTTTGTGTTACACACAGACTGACTAACAGACCTACTTTGTAATAGAAAATAATGTTGAAAAATCGCGGTGTCAAACTTAAGAGGACAGTGCAACCTAGCCTTTTACAAAGTCACAATTTGTAAAAGATTACAAAACTGTACTCAAAGGTATCATTGTAGTCAAAAATATTGTGTCCTTTGTAATAACTACAAATGAGGTATACACGAATGAAAAATCCACAAATATTATTCAGAAGCGACACATAGAAACGAAGCGCGGATGTCATAAAGCCGCTGACAATGAAGCTCGTGTCGGCCGAGTTAGAGCACTAATTACTTAAGAAGTACGCCTTGACAATCTTAAAACTGCCGACGATGATGTAGAAGAAAACATTATCACAACCGTCTAAGGTCCACTATATAACACCGGAGATCTTCTTAATTTGTAATTTATTACAATATTTGACGAGCGTGTTCGACAATTTGTGTCAAAAAATACTCTTGTTATTAATGTCGTTATTAGTAAAGTTACGTAAACTTGGGCCTGACAAATCGGCCGCTATTGTGAGGACTCGTAAGTGTGGATAATCGGCTATTAGAAAATATTAGCGTTGGCAACTGATGACATATAATAATATTGTTGTCGCGATTTTGAAGCAATTAGTCAAATGAGCCGACGTCGCTGTAGGAAAATTCTATTTTACACAAGATTCGTAAGTGGAGATAATTTCTAAATACTTTTGACAGTTAATTCGTTTCGAATACATTGAAAATCGATATGTTGCAAATTATTATGTAAGCTCTCCATGAAGAAAATTATTATAAGAAGTTTATTCTCTTTTATATCAAGAAAATTCTGAATATTTTATTAAGGTTGGGATCATACTATAATAGGCAATGAGATTTAAGGTTAAATATGTCATTGTGTTTGCTCATTGCCTCGAACAGCTGTCACTTTTGTTTGACAACCAAGACTGAAATCTTCGCACATTTTCTCTAATCTGTAATGCAAGGACATCTTTTGTAATATTGTTTCACGTATTTAGTAATGGATTTCTTTCATTCCAGTGGTATGACAATCCAGCTAACAAACCAAATGTATAATTAACTACATTTAGTATCTCTGTATTTAGAAAATGGATATTCATATAGTAGGGTTTCATTTGCGCTGTGATAGTAATTGTAGCTTAATCTTACGATGGTATAGACGAAGTCACAGTAAAGTCTTGTCACGGCAATACCAATTCACCGAGTGTAGCTAGTTCACATGCAACATTATGTCCTATGCTTGATGCGTCCTATGATAACTGGCGTGTCCAGGAAATCGGAATCATGAAGGTAAGGGATGCTTGAAACGCAATCTGTTAATAAGTAAGACATCCCTTATTTACAACTTTGTTGTACCAGTCGCAAGAGTATGTGTTTATGTTTGCGTGCGATCGTGAGATTCTGTGTTCGGATCCCAGTTAGAGCAAAGTGTTATTGCAGTTTTCTGTTATGCAATTCTCAGTGGCAAAAGTATATAATTACGCGGGACATAAAAATATAGTTGGTGTAATTATAAAATAAGATGTATCTGCCTAATCTTTTGGGGATAAATATATCTTTTTATAGCATAGTTACGCTACACTATGCCATAAAAAGAAGAATGCTTATTCTGGAGACTGTTTTTCACCTTGCGAGAACCTCCAATACATCTAGATCTGAGTAAATACTATTTTAGCTAATCTCACATCTATATGTGACATCTAAAGATTACTTATAACAACAAAAATCCGTGCGATGATATAATTAACAATCAAATTAGGTAGTTGAGCTAAAATATCATCGCGAATTGTGTTCAAAAAGGATAATATGTATAAATGTTAGTACTAACATCCTACAACTCGTTGTATGTTACATTGTCTGTCTGTTAGTACGACGCAATGGCACTTATTATTGCACAACAATTATATTGTCGTCAACAGTACATATATGTGTTAACTATCCACAAGTGATAATACGATAGATTTTTTAGCGCTCTTTGTTAATCACCACGAAAAGCAAATGCGACATTTTACTATATTATTTTTTTTATTTTTGGGGTTACGGTTTAAGTTTATAAATGTAGCGAATGTAATATATATTCGAATATTTTTTTATGCTGATAAGAAAAGTGGCTTTCTTTTCAATTTTTAATATAAATTTCTTAATATTGTCTTCTATTTACGCAAATATTATTCTTTGAAATTAAACTGCTATATAAGCCATGGTCACGGGGAGACTCGAGACTCCCCGTGACCATGGCTGCTGAAACGAAACGTCGAGGAAAGTGTAAAAATAAATTAAATCTAAATAGTTTAATAATAATTTAATTACCTTAAAATTTAGTAAAGTTTAATAGTAGTAGTAGTGTAACAATTTTCAAAATTTTGTAATAAAGTGTCAAATAAACAACGCGATAAAATCCGTAAATATCAGTTTAATTTCAATAAATTTCTTGCCTGTTTTATTCATGTATTCGTCATGTCAAAACTAATTTAAGAAAATATTTTTAATGTAAATGTCTTTTTTGGTTTAATTTCGTATACTTGTTTGTCAACTTAGTTAATTTAAACAGATTGGAATAAGTACTTCTATTCGATTTCAAATTGCTGCTTTATGTGATTACATATAATATGTATAATAATTATTGTTAGTGTAAATAATCCTTTTCACTAACAATAATTATTATGATTATTTACTAATTAGATGTTCCCGCGGTTTCACCCGCGTTGATCGTTACTGTGTCGCCCCCGTGGGTCATAGCGTGATGTTATAGCCTATAGCCTTCCTCGATAAATAGACTATCCAACACTAAAATAATTTTTCAAATCGAACCAGTAGTTCCTGAGATTAGCGCGTTCAAACAAACAAACAAACTCTTCAGCTTTATAATATTAGTATAGATAAATTGTAGGATTGTAATGTAGCTAGAATACTGTATGTATTTATCTTTTCACTTTGCTGATAAGAGCAAGTTTAGGTATTATTTAGCATTTGATTGAAGTGACCAATCGATTTATCATATTTCATGTTTGTATATGACATTATATGTACTACATTTTAAATTTATTTTAAACTATATTGCACTGCATCATGATATAAAGGTCTTATAATTAAGTACCTATTCAAATAAGTGTCTTATTGTGTATATGGAGAGATTGGCTTAAAGTTTTTAATCGAAATATAGAAAGATAAGATCGGATAATAAGACCGAGATCTTTGATTTTTCTTTACACCATCAATATCAGTGCAACTCCGTGCTTTGGAGAGCACGTAAAAAGTCGGTCCCAGTTGTTGTCAAATTGATAGCAGTCGTTAAGCCATGTCAGAGGCTTACGGGCGGGTTGAATAACTTTTGACAACAGGTTGGTCACTAACCACACAAAAAGAAGAAGAAAAAATGCAACTTTACACCAAGTTTATAAAATTATCAAGCGGCGTAAAGAAAGATTATAATATCCGCCGTTTCTTGTCTCTTACACCATTTCAGCAATCGTGTCCACCGAAGCCTTTGCTTTTATCCGTCGATTTGCATCGCCCACCTCATAATGGGGTTGTTTGCTACAAAAGCATATAGCGACAATGTCATTTAGCGATACGCTTCTAATACGTCTGTCATTTTGTACAAGTTATGTAACATTGGACGAGATTGTGCGTGCTTTATGGATTGGATATAAAGCGTTCGTGGCGCTTCAACAGTACGCACTATCGGTGTGTACTGTTAACTCGGAAATTAAATAGGTATTTTACCTATCATTCAGGTAGGAAACTGGTATACCTCGAAGGGTAATACGAAAGACGCAATTCTTCACATTGATTATTATTATTATTATATTCTATTTTATCACATACACACAACACCTCTAGCCCAAACTAAGCAGAACTTGTACTATGGGTACTAGACAATGGATAAACAAACAAATATTATTTTTGTAAATACTTACCTATTATACATAACTAACTAACTGTGCCTCGGAGAGCACGTTAAGCCGTTGGTCCCGGCTGCCATGAACATCTATGGCAGTCGTTATTGGGAAAGTCAGTACCCTCTAATATCCTGACACTGGTCTAGCCTTAGGGTATCGTTAGCCTTCGGGTTGCGGAGGTCAGGTGGCAGCCGCTCCGTGTAAAAACTGATATCCAGTCAAATCCGGTTAGACCAGAAAAGCCGACCCCAAGTGACTTGGGAATAATAAAGGCTAAGGGAGAAGACATACTTATTATACATAGAAACACTCAGACCAAGACATACATGCATGTTCATGCACACAAATGTTTGACTTGTGCGGGAATCGAACTCACGACCTCAGGCATGGCAGTCGGTTATCTAACCACTACGCCATCGAGGCCGACAAATGAGTCGTTGTATGTTTTTATTATGTACTACCTAGGTGTCATAGTGGTAGTGGGTGCGACTGGTATGCATGATTTCTCAGGTTTGATTCCAGAGTCAGGCAGAGTGCTATTGTGATTTTCTGTCAATAATTTTTCAGAAGCAATATGGAGTCTAGAACTGTGCTCGGTAGAGGTCAATCGTACTTTCGTCGGGTTTCCTTCCGTGGAAACTGAAACATAGCTGGCTTGATATAATAATGTAACTCATAGTAGATTTGTATTACAGCTACAGTTTTAGCTCCTAGGTAAAAAGTGGCAAGGTTATTGCCTACCAGGCCGTCTTCCAAACGCCATGCTGTAAACATTTTTGTCCGACCCAGAAATCAAACTCTAAACCGCTTGCAGAATAGTTGCATTCACAACAGCTGCGCCATTGATGCAGTCACAAGGGTAGCTATATATCTCTGCTCATCCTTTTCACAGCGACACTTATGAGTTATTACGTGTACTTTATAGCGCTGTTATATCTATAGCATATTTTAGCATTGCAGACACACGTTTTCTTATTTTAAGTTCTATACACTACGTTGATGTCTCGGATAAGTTTTCTCTTATTCATACACTATCTTCGGCTATTGTTATTTCGTAGGTATAGTGTTTCTCTACACAATGAGTTTCTATTTAAAGTATGTGTGTGCACGCGTGGACTTGACAACAATGGGAGAGAGGGTTCCGCTTTTTGGAACATTCCCGATTATCAAGTAACGTCTGTGATATGACGACATGAAAGTATGATTGTAGTTGATTTTATAAGTTTTAAAGTTATATTTATTAAGTAATATATGATGCGGCGTATGATCTTTCTATAGGTATTTTATAAAATGTAATTTAATATATGCGTGTTACATAATATTGTCTTCTGTTTACGCGAATATTATTCATTGAAATTAAACTAGTATATATACAGATTTTATCGCGTTGTTTATTTGACACTTTATTACATAATTTTGAAAGTGTAAAATTAAATTATATCTAAATAGTTTTAATAGTTTTAATAATCATTTAATTAATAAAGTTTAATAGTAGTAGTAGTGTAACAGTTTTCAAAATTATGTAATAAAGTGTCAAATAAACAACGCGATAAAATCCGTATATAGTAGTTTAATTTCAATATGCGTATTATACAATTATTATAATAATTTTATATGATATTTTATTTATAATTTAAATATATATATTAATTCTGTAGGAGGAGATTCTGTTAATGTAGGAGGGAAAATATTGGCTAAAAAGACAAGAGAACTTCCTAGCTAAAAGCGTTACAAAATGCAGGGTTAGTGTTGTATTCAATAATGAATTTAAACTTACTGTCTAATTATTATATCTTAAAAATAATAACAAATATATTTTGTCCAATCTAGGTATCGAATCTTTATAATCATAATATTGTCTTCTGTTTACGCGAATGTTATTCATTGAAATTAAACTACTATATACGGATTTTATCGCTTTGTTTATTTGACACATTTTTACCTAATTTAGAAACTACTACTATTAAACTTTACTAATTTTTAAGCTAATTAAATTATTCAAACTATTAAAGCTATTTATATTTAAGTTTACACTTTTACCGACGTTTCGGTTGCCTCTTTATAATCAGCTAAAAACACGAGTGTAAACTTAGGGGACGGACCCAAAGACGAACTTAGAAACTGTGAAAATGTGTCATAACTGTCATAAGTCATAATCCGTAATGTTCTCATCGGTAGGTAGGTACATAAGACCTGTTACTAGTGTCAAGCCAGTGCAACTAATCTCAGGGTTTGATATAGTTGTTATAATCGCTTTAAGCAGACGTATTATTCTCCTCTCCTTTATTTTTTATCTCAGTGGTGCATTGGTTATATATGCAACTGCTGTGCATATATATTTGACGACCTCGATGTAGTAGTGGTTAGTGTAACCGACTGCCACGCCTGAGGTCGCGGGTTCGATTCCCACACAAGTCAAACATTTGCGTGCATGAACATGGATGTTTGTCTTGGTCTGGGTGTTTCTATGTATAATATGTATGTATTTACAAAAAAAAGTATACATGTATGTTTATCCATTGTCTAGTACCTATAGTACAAGCTCTGCTTAGTTTGGGCTAGATGGTGTTGTGTGTATGTGGTAGAATATTATTATTATTATTCTCTTTATTACTTTTTTTCTAATAATTACATTTTTAAATATAAATATAAAAACTATACATATTTAAAAATATAAAAACTGAAATGACCCACCGACATCGGGAACAGGGTCCAAGCTGCCGTTCGTTAGGGCCCCAGAGAGAGGAATCTCCTCACAATACGCGCCGTGTCGAGTAGTACTGCCTTTTGCATCAAGGACTTGATCCAGCCATCTAACGCGAGCCTCTGCAGGTGGTGGTCGAAGCTCTTAGGTATTAAACCATTGATTGTAATGACTATCGGCACAATAATCGCCAAGTCCACACGCCACATGTCGACAATCTCGTGAGCTAGGTCCAAGTATTTCAGCTCTTTTTCTTTTTCAGCTTTCACAAGATTCTCGTCATGCGGAATGGTAACATCGATGATCATTGCTCGGCGCTCCAATCGGTTATTATTATTATATGATTTTAAGAGCGATTTCCGAACCGAGCAACGTATTACTAGGTTTTACTGCCAAGAAATTCTTAATAGTAACATGAAGCCTGGAACTGTATTCGGTCCTCTTCTTCTTCTCGAGTCGATGGTACAATTATTTTAAATATGTCCTGCTCAATGTGTAGTCACGGCATTCGCATCAGCAGTTGCGTCCATCAAGTCCTCCATGGTGCACCTTCAGGGACAATTAGGCATTTCGACAGACCTGACATGGTTTGATTGGGATCAACACATTCACACTATGCTTTGTGAGGCTCCCTGATTCCCCATTTTACCAGGTTGCTACCACAGCGGCTGACTTGAGTACGAAGTCGATTCAGGGATTTCTATATTGGCCATGGTAATTTCGACCCACGTGGTAGGCTGTATTTGGTAATCGGCAATACCATTATGTAAATCTTAAAAGCTTCTTAAAGTTGGAGAAATGTGGGTATTTAATACATCTGCCTACCCCCTTAGTGATTTAGGCGTGACATTTTGTATGTGTGTTATATGAATTTTTACTAGTTATAAGTTTCAAAGTCGTTTCTAGAGTAAGCGTTACAATACCACTATCTTAATAACTATTCCGATCCATTTCAATCGATCACTGATTGACGTACTCACAAAGGGACACTCCTTGCTCCAAGGCTCCGAGCATTCTTATCAGCATCAAGATTGTACCGACTGGTTCTGGTTTAACTACCAGTTATGATTGTACCGCAGAGGTCAAATATGTTCAGCTATCCGTGGACGGTAGAACCGTGTGATGGGCTTAGAGTGGTTTTTAGGTGTGAGAGCTTATGGCAATATGTACAGAGATGTATTAAGCGAAGTAAGAAGAGTGTATTCTGTAACTAATTACAATTAGGCACTACTCTTGCTACCTTAAATACAGTACATTAGTACTGTGTATCTTAGAGGTATTAAAACAGATGCTTCGTCTTTTTCTAAACAAGTTTTTATTAATCTGTTCTTTACCATGTAGACGAAGCTATGTTTCCAAAATAGTAAAATTCTACATATACAGGATGTACCAGAAGTCGACGTCAAGCCGGAATCAGGTAACAGGCTAAGTTATAATAGCTATCACAAAAAATATAAAAAACGTTACGTATGTATTTTAAAAACTATAGGCATTTAAAAAAAACAAAAATATCTACACCTTGCGACGGTCTCTTCACTCCTGTTACTACAGATATTTACATTATGTTTTTTTTTTGTATTGTAATCTCGGATCTAAACGGAAGTTCATTTATGCCTTAACGATAGAACTCCGGGGATCTAGATTCGACAAACTGTATGAAAGCATTTTGTACTGCCTCCTGGGAAGAACATTTTTATCATGTAGAAAATTGTCCATATCACGAAAGAATTGGTAGTCCGTTGGAGCAAGGACTGACGAGAAAGCTATAGTGAATAACACCATGAAGAGACCACCAAACAGTTACCTTTACCTTTTTATTGGTAAGCTTTGCTTTAGGGCACTGTTGCGGCGTTTGACCTGGGGTCAGCCATTGTATTTTTCACTACGGTTATCGTAAACAATCCACTTTTCATCTCATGTCACAATTCGATCCAATATTCCTTCATTTCTGTACCGATTCAACAAGGCAATACAAGTTTCAACACGCATTTCTTTCTGCAGATCAGTCAAATCATGAGATACCCATTTTTCATATTTTTTTATCTTATTGATTTGAGGCAAATGAGCCAATACTGTAGGTAGGGTAACGTTAAACCACGCCACGAATTCTGTGTAGTTTGACTCGGATCGGCTTCCACCATCTCCTTCAATTCAGCGTTATTCACCTATGGCGGTCTTCCACGTGGTTCGTTCTTCAAGTCGAAGTTTCCATTACGAAAGCGTTTAAACCAAAAACGCACGGTGCGTTCATTAGCAGTCTCCTCCAACCGCAGCGATGATATTGCGAGCCGTTTCTGCCGCGTTAGTTCCGCGTCGGAACTCGTATTAAAAAATGACTCTGATTTTCGAAGTATCCATCTTTCCCGTCTAAGATAAATAAAAAAAACAATTGAATGTCGAAAATCAAATGTTGCACATTTTTAAAAGAAGAATCTTATCATGTGGAAAAAGTTTCACTCGAAAATCTCACACCATGAAGGTTTTATGTCAATTCAAAGTATCTATTACTATACAACGGCAACTTTATACTTTAACCCTTATTATTACGAAGCTCAGAAAGACACATCACGATTTTACTCGTGCGAATTCGCTAGTTAAATATGTTTTTAATAATAATAAAAATATTGATTGAGACCATAACATGTGAATACAAACATTTCAATCCCACCAAACTACGTAACAATTTGTCAGCAGTTCTTAAGGTATCAAAAACGTCTTCCCAAGTCCATACCTGTACATTTGACAAGTGATGGTCATCATTTAAGACGGGTATCACTTTAATGGCGAGTTGATCAGATAAGGTATATTTTTTGTTTTATGCCCTTTACCGAACAATGGTACAATAATTCTGTTATTACGAGAACTGTAAAGTGATGCCAGACAAACGATTATGACAGGTTCGGTTCCGATTTATCGTGTTTTAAATGCGTTTATACATACATATACTTATGCCTGTATCTGCTCAAGCGTTAGGTAAGTGTACTATACCGATATTTTACCAGATATTTTTAGGTGTCACGGAACACGAAGCCTGTTTTATTCGCCAGAATGTACTGCAATTGAAATTGTCTCATAAAAATACTCATGAACCGAGAATCAAATGCAAGGCCTCACGATTAGTCGTAAGTGTAGTGGTCAGCGGTTAATGAGGTAGTTATTAGCTTAAAGATTTATTGTGTCGGTTACATGTACACGTTTGTCCATTGAGATGTATTTGAGCGATTGCGCAATTGCCGATCATGAGTTTAATTGGCTGATAATAAACATTATTATATACGTATCCTTAAAAAACGCTGTACCTACTGCCAACAAAATGCCAAGATTACATTGGCCTCTGTGCTAAACGCACACTATCTATTCAAGGATCCTAGAAAATAAACGCAGAAACACAACTCGAAGATGTTTTGCTTTTTTTGTAGAATGCAGGTATTTTCCAGGCGAGACATCGAAGTATCGAGCTCAAAAACGTTTGCAGCACGAGATGCTAATATGATGACGATGCGATGTTACTAGCATGCTTAGACAAAAAATGGTTAGTAAGTAATCTTTAAAAATAAGTCATCAATACTTTACAAGCCTTAAATATGATAAAAACTATATGTTACTATACAAGCTGTGTTTAAAAATCATGCCATTTCATTCCATATAGATGTCACTTAAGAGATGAGTAGCTTATTATAATATATGAGGCACATTTCCGATCTTCTGCCTTCAGGAAGGTAGTGAAACGAACGAATTAGGAGCACACATACAGGGCAAGAAATCTTAAGATGATTGCATGTCCAGCTTGAGCTTACGTGGAACTTAAAACCTTTTCAATAATAAAACTCATACAAGCGCACATTTTTACTGCACAAATATCATTAGTCATTACACTTCACTAATTAAAGGTGTAGTCACAATTTTACGACTTCACAATTCATAACAAAACTAATATTGTTACTAATTAATCTAACCCTCAAATACGACCCTCGGTCTCTTAAACACCGCGGCTCAATCTAACTAAAAAAAAGATCCGCAAAATCCTTAACCCTCACAATATAGGGGCGACATTAGTTCGTGTTCCTCTAGTGTTGGGTATAATGGACCATGTAGTTAATATGAAGTGCAAATAAATAGTTAAATATTTTTATGCGATATCGCTCGTAAAAGTTGATTGAAGACGTTTATGACTAGTCACAATAGTGGGACATATTGGGACATAAACGATGGCTTTATGTATACCTATCGTATGCAGGTAGTGTTATAATCATTTTTATGATGATTGTATTTGATGATGTT
Source organism: Catocala fraxini (assembly GCA_930367265.1). NCBI lineage: Eukaryota > Metazoa > Arthropoda > Insecta > Lepidoptera > Erebidae > Catocala > Catocala fraxini. The sequence goes on from OV884029.1 coordinate 22,133,258, forward strand.
TAATTACTTCGCTGAGTGTAAAAAATATAATAGATAAATAGTGTGTAATGAAGTATGTTTTTTCATTGCACTTAAATGAGCAGATTAATAGCTAATTATTTTACTTCTTACATTTCTTAAATTCTACAAAAGTCATCAAATTAAGTTTTAAAGAATTTACATTATAACGTTTTATATCGTACTCATCGGAGCACTTTAGTGTAAGGTTTTTAAGAATCGTGACATTACATGTCACTTTATTACAAAATTATTTTATTTAGGTTAATATGGAATTATTTATTATTTTCTAGACTACGTCACTTTATAAATTGATCCTAATTTTAATCGAACTAAATTGTGTTTTAGAACTCACTTAAACAATAATAGCAGATAAATATAGGAAAATCATTCGTCTTTTTTTGTTTTACATTTCAGATACTTTTATTGTAAAGTTTTGCAACCAAACAACACATTGACACCGCATTTGAGAATGCATTAGAATTACAGGAGTCAACATAAATGTACTTATGTTATCGTGCAATGCCACTAATAGTTGGTAATACCATGTGTCCTTACTTATCAGGCCTATTTTACAAATCTTGAGACATAAGAATATGTTCCTGCTGCATTCTTTTTCTGTCCCACGTATACGCGTCTACTTTGACTGCTTCCGTGGCGCAGCGGTAGTGAATGCGACTACTGTGCATGAGGTCTCTGGTTCGAATTCCGGGTCGGGCCAAAGATGTTATTGGGTTTTCTGTTAAGAAATCTCAATACGAAGCCCAGAGTTAGGAAGTTGGCGGTGTTAGACACTCCAGTACCTCAGAAAACACGTAAAGCCGTTGGTCCTGCGCCTGATCTCTCTTCGGTCGTTTCATATTATCGTCCCGTCGGATCATGAGAGTTAGGGAAAAGAGAGTGCACTAGTGTTTGCGCACATACTTGTGCACTATAACATCTCCTGCGCAGATGGCCAGTCTCCGTTAAGATTGGCCGTTGTCATGATACCAAGATATAAAATTAGCAGACCGATTCAAAAATATCGGTTTCGACAATTAAATATACAGTCTCCGTAGTATATGCATATCTCCTCATTTATCAATTTGTTCAAAATGTAATTTTTTGAAAACAAAATATATCAGTCTTGAATGACGAACACCTAAGTATGTATCAAGTAACGAAACATGTTTAAAAAATATGAACTTAATATTTTTTGACATCGAGCTGTCAATTCAAATCAACTTAAACTCAAATTCACATAAACGTCACTCGCGTCATAACTAGTAAAAACACGTCACAGTTATTTAGAATCAACATGATTTACTTAGCCCCTACAAATCGATATTATTGTTACGAACAAACAACAGTGGCGGCATGGGAATCTCAATCGGACATATCAGAACAATGAGTTACCCCTTCAACTGGTTTAGAATAATACGTATTTAAAATACATGTGTCCTTACGTGCACACATTATTGATATTATATGATAGTTTATTTTAGTTTCATTGTGACGGTCTTAGACAACATTGAATAGTTGTGTCAGCGTGCAAAGGGTTAATATTGTGGCTATACGATGGTGAATTTTTTGGGAATATTCCTTTTTTGGATTAGTATGTGAGTCTTATGAACATATTGATAATTTTATATGTTTACGTTTGACATACTTAATAAACCAAGCACAATCGAAAGAATTAGCTATAAGTACCTTGTTTGATCTATAAGAAGACGTTCTGACGTAAATCCAATTCTTTAAAAGAACACCTAATATCCTAAGTGATCAGAACATTTTATATGAAGATCGTAGGAACATCCATATCTTACTATATTTGAATTAGTAGACACCATTTTGTAATATGTATTCTCTATTCTCATCTATATAATTAATTTTATTTCATTCTTCAATCAAGATTTTTCGCGTGTTCAAAAATCCACCCATAGACCTCAATTGGTCTAAAAGTTAACTTTCTTGCAAGGCAAATTGGTACAAAGTCATCATTGTAAATAAAAAAATGCATAATGCTACTTTAAATACCATTGTATGCACAAAACCCATTGTAACATAAAATAATTTCACAAACATCAAATTTTATATTCCATTGTTCGAACAAACACATTTCGTATGGTCACTACAGTGTCCACTCATTCTTTATCAAAGAACACTTGGTCACCCTATTTCTTAGGGTTGCTTCTTTTAGAAAATCTAACGCGTTTGGACAGACAGTGGAAACAATGAAGGGATTTTGGTCTACATAGTTAGTGTGGGTCATCGCGCCCCGATGCGATTTTGGACAACTTTTGACGGCCACGTCAGTTATTATTATTTAAGTTGATTGACAACCCTAGTGACGGTTTCAAAGGAGTGATACAAAGAAGCTTCTGTAGGACTTGGCGGGGACACTGTCATACGTCCAAGTAAAGATAACAATTTAGATTTTGTGCACTTTTTATCCTGTTGGTATTAGGCAACACGGAGAGTTTTCAAAATGCATAAATTCTTTATAAAGCTTTTTGTACAGCTAAGGCAGCACAAAACCATACAGCTTGCCTTTATAGACTCTCCGTACTGTCAACATATAGGACAAAACCACCTGTCCCGCAGTTGACAACACAGCACGCTCTTAAGAAGCTTCTATTTTCTGCAGAAACAATAGAAAGTTATATGGTTGCAATATTCAATATGATGGAGGTACTGTTTCTCTGTCAGAGAAGATTTGAACAAAGATTCCACTGAGCTCCATCTCTTCTAGTCCCAAAGTCATGTATGAACTATTAAAATTCTCTTCTCTCTTAGCCTTTATTATTCCCAAGTCACTTGGGGTAACCAAGTATAACTAACCTAACCGGATTTGACTGGATATCAGTTTTTACACGGAGCGGCTGCCACCTGACCTCCGTAACCCGAAGGCTAACGATACCTTAAGGCTAGACCAGAGTCAGGATATTAGAGGATACTGACTTTCTCAATAACGACTATTTATTATATTTATATTTTAATAGTAAGAACTATTAAAATTAAATATAAATAATTATTTTTGTTGCTTCGCTTAGTAATGGTGAATGCGACTCGGGTTGGAAAAGTATAATAATGTTTTATGTCAAAAACAGAACCAGGAGATTGCTAGAACTCGGCCCGGTTGATGATAATTCGGTCGTCCGTTATTAGTTAAACCAAAACCAAAACCAACTAACTAAAACTAACTAGCAAAATGTGGGTGTAACACACCTCTGATAATCTCTTGCTTTGGATTATAAGCGTAAGACTCTGTATGACGATAGCCATGTCGAAATACAACTCATGTCAAGTGATTTAATTGGCTTTTAATTCAGTTAGCCAATCCCAGTAGTTGACATAAGGTTACCAGTTACTGCCACTCAAAAACCGGGTGTTAGTAGTCTTTATTATTTGACGCTATTCAAGTACCCACAGAACAATTCTTATTAATTAATTGTCGGCCTCGATGGCGTAGTGGTTAGTGTAACCGACTGCCACGCTTGAGGTCGCGGGTTCGATTCCCGCACAAGTCAAACATTTGTGTGCATGAACATGGATGTTTGTCTTGGTCTGGGTGTTTCTATGTATAATATGTATGTATTTACAAAAAAAAAAAGTATATATGTTTATTTATCCATTGCCTAGTACCCATAGTACAAGCTCTGCTTAGTTTGGGCTAGATGGTGTTGTGTGTATGTGGTAGAATATTATATTATATATTATATTATATATAATGTTTAGTGTAAGCATCTATGACTACATTTTCTAGCGACACGTTGTATAACCCGTATAACCCATCATTTAATTAATGGAAGTGTCTAACAATGCGTGCGTTGTGTTCTGTCGCCTTTTGTCGCGATTCAATCAACGTTTTGTATCGACTTGCGACAGTCGTGTCGTGCGATCGATCAATCTGACTACAACCTTAATTATTCCTTGTTTGATACTGATTAATGGGGTGGATTGAAAGATAGGCTTTTCGTACACGATGTTTGAGTGACGCGCTGCAATAGTGGATGTAGGCTTAGGCATAAGCGCGATTACCAATCTTGAAGTTTAAGGTTTGACGTCGCTTTGACAAGATTTGACTGAAATTAAAAAAGAATAAACCAATAATATTTTACTTGATCCGAGAATCGAACCCTAGACTATATACACAATAATCAGTCATTAACACACATTCCAGAAAATATGGCACTAGATTACTATCTAAAAGCAATTTCGCACACATGCTTATATATTCTGATCGTGGTGATAAGGGTAGTTTTATAAAAACCACTGTCAGTTGTTTAACTAGTTTAATAAATGTTTGTTCGAGGTGAGGGCTATTATCAAATTATATGACTACTCGATTAAGGCATTGAACTCGATAATTCTAAAATACCTATGGCATTAAAGGGATATAACGAGCATACAAAAGTTAAAGACTTTAAAAGAAAGTCAAAATATTAAATAAAGTAAGCTTTACGTAAATACTGCAAAAGCTCTAAAGCGACCATCCACTGCGCTTTGTAAGCAGAAAGTTTTACGTAACTTATTGTCATAACCATCAATGCATTTCTACTAACAGATTCTATCGGTTCTCAATCATAATAAGTATCGTTTCTCTAAGTATCGCAGCCGATTGCCAAACAAAACGGCGTTTGTTTAGCATTATTGACATTTGATGACATCTGTCCGTCTGTGTGTAGGAAATAGCCGTGAGAACGTGTGGGTAGTGAGATGTAATCCATTGTTGGAATGCTATTTGGGTGTTTGTTATTAGATAAATATATTAGATGAAGAAATAAGTGGTTAAATTGAGTTTGGGCACTATCTTGTTGCGTAAGCGATCTTATGTTTAGTTGACCGAGATGTCCTGTGTCTAGGTCTTTCGTGTAGTGGCCTGCCGTTTCATACGGCGGGCCGAAACCTCGGCGGGGTCGCGACCGCATGCGAAAGTGATTCGCGCGGCCCCGTCGATAGTGGTTTTATCGAGGAACACCGTGGTAGGTTTAGTCGGTATTCCGGGAGGTACTTTATCATCTTAACATCTTATTTTACCCCGGCGAGTCCGACATAACCCCTCCGCCCGCCCCCGCGGAGGGGTATGCGTCATGCATTCCCCCACGTAAAAAAAAAAAAAAAAAAAAAAGATGTCCTGTGTCAGACAAAGCTTTAATTTTTAATGACATCTTTATATTGCTATTATATATTATTTAATTTGGCACTTGAATCAATGTCACGGCACTCATGAGCACTTTATCAGCGACTAGCTTTTGCTCGCGGTTCCGCTCGCTCAAAAGTAGGTTAGATTAATATGACAGTAACTGTATTTTAAAATACATATAGCCTATATTACTCGGTTATAATATAGCAATCTAATGATAAAATAATTTATAAAATCAGTTGTGAGGTTTTTGAGTTAATCCCATATATACAAACAAAAAAATTTATAATATTAGTTCAGAAGTATAAATAATATAAGTCACTGCGCCAGTTATTATCTCAATTTATTTAGCAATTTCCGTATTACACACACAGAAGTTCTGAGATGTAGATAGATACTCGGATCGAACCTATAACATTTTGTGCCGGCAGTGGCGTGTTCAGCCCGCCTGATAATAGGCGTCTATAGTAGCAAATAAAAACTTGAAACCCAGGGATATAATTCTTAGAATAGTTGTAAGAAAAGGAATCGCTGCGATATCAGCAAAGTCTACTAACAGAACATTGTCTCAGCACAAAAGATGCGGCCACAGATTGTTTACAAATACACTAAAATAACTCCCGAAATTCGGTCAAAAAACAAACACTCCCGCATTCTAACGCACAAATAACTACGCGTTAACTCCACTAGATCTAATTCTACTCTTGATCTATACAATTATCGCTTTAGAAACAAGACTAGCATGCCACTCGTGTTTGCCTTATAATACCTTAACAACGTGTGCTAATGGACAACACAAACAGAGAATTGGATCGTGGTGTAATATCGGAGGCTTATGAGACTCTTTTGTTTTTTTTGAAGAGTGAAATAATAGGTTTAGTTTAGGTTTTATATTTTACTTAACGATTTTTCGAGTATTTTACGTTTGTTTATAACCGCCTTAGTTTTGCCAGAGGTAGGTATAATATATTTGTAAAAGAAACTGCATGCAACTTTTTTTTACAGATTACTAGAACTTTGGGTTACAAATGACTATTTTCTTATTAAAACCTCTAGTAAAACTGAATGATTGTGCCAGAAGTAGATTCACGTGGATATTGTAATGGTGAACATCGAACCATGACCTTTCAGTAGTTCGTAGAGCATATACATAGAGCTATCACTGCTTATAAAAGCAAGCAAAATATCATCGTATATGCACAAACAATGTATTAATAAGTTATATTGATAGCATCGAAAACTTAATAGCATTTTGACTAAAAGTAGCATTAAACCCTCGATTGAGCCTTCTTAAAAGCTATACACGAGAACATCAACAGCTATACACGCTTGAAGGTTAACAAGCCAAGTAATATTAAAAATCGTAAATATTTAAAATACTCATACATGTCTGACGTCTCTTCTCGTCATAATTGCATTAACAATATTTGCAACAAAATAAATAGCTTTGTTGCTGAATTGCGACGTTAAGAACAGGCAAGCTTTATTTTATGTTTTATTAAATAATATTTTTAATTAATTAACGGAGTTGTTCAAGTTTTCGGCGCTAAAATATATGGAGCACTCCTTTATTTTCCCAAGTCCCAAAATCTGTGTTAATAATTCTTACAATACAGGAAACTATAACAATGGGGGTATGTGGTGGTAAGTGTTAATTTATACAAATAATGATGATAACCCTACTTAGAGGCAGTGTGACGGTTCTGAGAAGGACACCAGTTTATAACTATAAATAACGACTTCTGTGGTACGCGCCACCGACCTATCGAACTGAATGAATGGAGTCGACGTACCGTTTTGTATATAGATATTTTTACGCCATTTTCGTTTTCTATATTTTTTATCGTTTTTTATATCGTTATTTTATTTATTATTATTTTGTTATATTACAAAGGTAGCATATGGTCCGATGAAGCCTGTGGTCGCTTGCAATATTAGGGGTAGCATTTATTATTGACGCTAGCGCAATTGTATAAATGGTAAATATGTTTAAATCCGATACTTTTACTTATCAGTTAAATTACGGAAACAATGGCGCTAACGCCGGTTTCCTGGAAGACTTTTGCATGCCCTCTGGCCCGTCATTGAATATTAAGCAACGGATTTTCATTACATTAACCAGAACGCATAATCACTGCGGCTAAAGCCTATGGTAATAATAATAATTATATTTTTTATTATTGTTATTATTTATTTACAGTTAGATAACGTGACCCCACAGGAAACCTTTAGTCTTTTGTCTGTAGGACCTCTAGTTACTAATTAGTTAATTGTAACAACATCATAACAGTACAAAATGTGATTATCCACATTTAAATATCATTTTTGTATACTGCAGCTAAGGAATTAATGTTAATTTATTGTTAATTATGCATGAGGGCTTGGTTTCGATTCCCAGTTCGATTAAACTGTTATTTTATATTGTCTTGTTTGTTTGAGTCTAGAATTATTATATAATATTTCACGTAATAGAGGATGAGAGTCCTCTATTACGTGACATTTATAATCGAAGTTGGCTATGTGTGTGTGTAATATACCTTCGTCTACCACTTCGTTGTTAGAGGCGTGATATGTATGTATTCTATTGTTTATTGTATTTCTTTGGAGAACATGTAATGGTATCGAACAGAAATCCTTAAGCAATCGAGACTACTCCACAGCATTTCTTATGCGTTATGCCACTAGTATAGTCCATTACTTAAACAAACCAGGGTTTGTGTGTAGTGGCCCCACTTTACACCCACGTGCTCCTGTTTGTCTGTCTGTACCTACGGAAAGACTGATGAAATGACGACAGAAGAAAATTGTCTTCATTACCATTATGAGGACTTTGTCTTTGAAGATGCCTTTTGCTGAACTTTTTTTGTACCTTTTACAGCTAAGAGAATTAGGTCGTCTGAATGTAATGAGAAATGTTGTTGTTCTAACATCTTTTTTGCTTATATAAGCCAACTGATATTCTTCTTTACATGGATTGGAAATGTCTTGAAACTATGTATGTTGTTTTAAGGATAATATTTTATTACCTATGTAAAAAAAGGAAAGCTTTAGTATGCGCTTATATTTTTGCTTCTAGTGAGGTTTCAAGTTCTATTGCCAGGTCGGGCTGTCGGGCATTGTTTTTAGGTTTCAGTACATATAAATTATCTGTAAATAACTCACTACCGCCTTCTTCGACGATATATTGACGTAACTGCAGTGAGTAAATTATGGTATGTATCTCAATTAATAGTCGTTAAATGGTGACACTGCAGTTCGTTCATTTTTAACAATAAATTGTCTAAGAGTAGGCTCTTAAACAATTTATTATTAATAGATAGAATATATGAAAAATACACAGGTTCTATCTTTGCTTACCTTACTAGCAATAAAAAATTGATATTATTTGTGAGCATAAATTAATTCGACAGGCTGAAGTCGACGTTGGACATCTAGACATAATGATTTTTCATCGTGTCTATGCTGATATGGTTACATTGCCTTAGTAAGACACTTCTCTGTTATTGAATATTTTGTAATGTAATATCAGAAACTTTTTACTCTAGCCAGGTACAAAGCCGGGATCGGCAATACTCAAGCACTTACTATATTACTAAACCAGCGAGACTCTCGCACATCTGCTTACAAATTATTCAAGCAAGCAAACAACCATACATTATTACTCTGCAGTTCCTTTGAACCTCACAATCGTCAGTAGAAGCATTTAACCGTTCTTGTGCCATTGAGATATGTTTACCATCTTATTCGTGGTACCATCAACGAATATAATACTTCGGTGTACGGTGAATATATCACAAAGATCCAATACCTCATGCTTCATATGAATTTACACCTCAACCAACGAAATGCATTTTCAAAAACTCCGCTTTCTAACCACAAAACATTGTTGTCCATTGAAAGTTCCACGCTATGTATTTGAAGCTATATTTACAAGCAGTACTTATGTTATTTAATCAGTATTTTTGACAGGAAACGTCGTGTTTGCGTACTCTGTGTGTTGATGGCGGCTAACACCATGCTACGCCATGAGACGGTTAGGTTTTTCTCAAATATGTACTGTGGAGCACTGGCGTTTCGTGCGTAATGGCAAGGGTTGTGTCACAGTAAATGCATAGCGATACAAATGCGATACTTGATATGAAATACCACAGTGACTTTTATTTAACTACAACAAAGACTGCTAAATAAACTTAGTAGAACCGAAATGCTGTTATAAAGTTATAAACCATATATTATCTATTTTTCGCATAGGTATAGTATAAAATTACTTTTAAAGAAAATTCATTGATTTCAGTTAATTAAAAGCATTTGGCAATGTAACTTTACATCATATTGCAGCAGACATTATTTTCAAAAGATTGTAAATATGTTCGGTTCTTTATTATCATCATAATATCACATGAAGTTCGCTGTAGAACGTAAGCTCAAAGATTTCCACAAGATTTGATGTTGTGCGGCTTTCATTCAAAGGGTACAACTTTAATAAACGCAAAATTTAAATTATTATTTTATTTTAATTGTCACTTAACTTCGCAACCATTTGACAGCTTAACCGATGCTGATATTTCCCGCATCGCTTGTTCTATAGCGCTTTCCTAAGCCTACTCATTGTTGATCCATAATGAACTAGATAATATCGTAGGCCTCCCCGACAGAGAGCCACCGAAAAAGGAAATCACGAAATGTATCACCACAATATGTTTGACACTTCTGCTGACATGTTTATTTAAACTAGCTTGAACATAGGCATTAGCTATTTGGAAAATCTCTTAGAACACCCCTTTTGTAGTTGGGCGGTAAAGGCTGTTTTTTCTGTAATGTTACCTCAGATGAAAATATAGATAAATCTCTGAGCATATATGTGCATGTTATATCTTTGTGTGAAGAAGTGTATTTATATTCGTAATATATTTTCTATAAACACTGGTGGCAATCAAGCAATCGGCTTCCGTGTTAAGCATTCTCTTTATTAAAATCTCATTATCCTTCTTCATTAAATAATAGTACTAGCATTTTGGGTTACAAAGTAATTTTGGGTTACAAAGTAATTTTGGGTTACATAGTACTAGTGTTCTGGCTAGCCGCTCAAGCTAAGCTTGATAGCTTGTATTAGGAATGGATTCATGTCGATAGAGCAATGTGTGGGATTCAAATGCACAACCTCTCAATACCAAATCCAATTCCATAATCATTACCCTACCGCTATTATAACTAAACTATATTATATTATAATATATTATATTATAATAACATAATTCAAAAACAGGCAGATATTTCAATAATTCAAAAACAGGCAGCATTATATATCATTATAGATTTACACATCAACAATAGTCAGCAAAGTTTTAGGAGATACAGTTTTTGTTAGCGGGGGCACTGAGCCACCTTTTTTCTGAGAGACTCAGGGCGGGTACTCAGTATACCGAGCCAAAGCTCGAGAAGAGGAAACACTCTAAACAATAATATATTAGTTTCAATGCGCAACATTCGCGTAAACAAAAAAGAAAATATGGATGTACCTACATTTTTCACGCTGGCCCAGCGGCAGTGAATGTGACTGTTGTGCATGAAGTTTTGGATTAGGGTCTCAATAGCAGCACTTGCTGACTGACTGTCTATCAATATGCGTCTATGTGTACCTGTGCCTGATAGACATATCGTGTGAATGTGGGTTTAATGCACCTCTATCTACCCTCTCAGGATAAAGGCGAGAGAATTAAGAGTATGTTTACACATACAATTTAGCAATGACACTACTAAGTAGAATGACACATTCGAACAAGTCAAACAAAATCACACATCACCAAACCCACACAACAACAAACTAATCTTTTTAAAAACCATTCTCAGTGAACACTAAAAACTTAATTCCCTTGCAGCCTACGTTTATGGGTTCTAAAGAGTTGTTAAGGTTTAAGTTTTAGTCCATAAAATCTTAGTGTTTATGTGCTTCAAACAATAGCAGATAAATAATGAAACTTATCGAATGTTGGTTAACAAACATGGGGAAATGTGGTTAAAGGATGACTCTTACTGGTTGGGCGAGAGACGGGTGATGTATAGACGTGTGACAAATAGATGCGGTCGTACTTAACTCTTGTATATCTTATTTGATGAATGATGTTATCGTCTATGTGCATGTCACAGAAGGTAGTAGCGTGGACGATCCACATTTCTATCTTTTAGGTTTAATGTCGAGCATCTATTAAAGTTTAGGTACTAGGCAAATTTACCCCAAAACCGAGAAACAATGTAAAAACCTCGTATTGAGTCGCAAGCGCAGTCTTATGCCATTGGATTTACAAGGCAATCTCATTATAATGATTAATATTGAACATAGGGAATGTGTTATTAAAATTTATTATACTAACGTACTTCTTACGGGCTGCAGCGCATTTAATTTGTTTATATGATATAAACCATCACAAATTTTATGATTACAAACATTTTCTCGGTTCTTGCGAATACTCTCCACTATGTAAAGTTTGTACTAATGTAAAGTTTCATCAAAATCCGTTCAGTAGTTTTTTCATAAAAGAGTAACAAACATACACCCATCCTCACTAACTTTCACATTTGTAATATTAGTAGGACAGTAGGATGAAAATATACTTCAGAGTTACTGAGCAGCTTTCTACAGTGATACAACAAAACGAAACATAATGAGTTCATATTTATTTAAAAGTATAAATAATTATTTATTACCGGCGATGCATTAATATTAGTAGCAGTTATATGTGGAACCTAAATATAGTATAGGAAAACTGAGTGTAATGCATATACATAATGCATATGCTCTGAAACAACGATCACACATATAATTTACTGATCATTGGTCCCGAGTTCGTGCTACGATTGCGATTTTCAGTACTTTAATCTTAAAATCAAACCTATGACTATTCAATCAGTAGTAATTATAAGTGCAAACTTAAATCACTGAACCATCGAGGCAGCAAAATCAATTACAACAGCTACTGATATAAACCCTATTCACTAAGATTGCAAACCATTGAATCTGATTTAACATCGCGATCAAATACAACTCAGCCATTTCAGATTCGCGAATCGAAACCCATTACAGAACAAATTAATGACATCGATCATTGCTTCGCTTATTTACGGGCTATTTAAAGCCCTTTGAGGCTATTTAAAGCCATTTCAGGCTATTTATCGGTATTTACAGCACCTGACGTAGCATGGCTGTGTTTATAAGGCCGTTGTGCGTGGACAGGCAACAATGCGTGTATGGATTTATGATGGCATTGAGTGTTTTTCTTGGTACCTAAAGGGCTGGTTGCACGGTTTTTAATCCGTTGATTGGTCGGTTAAGGTTATTTATTGATTTCTTTTGTGTTTTAATGTGACGGCGGTATACTGTGCATAATAATAAAATTGAAGTGTCTGCCTGTAAATTTGATCACTAAGCTGAGACGATTATTATGATTAGTTGTTAAACGGGTTCATCTTTTAATATTAATTAAATTTTAATCGCAAATCACACTTGCCACATACGTAAAAACCATGTGAAGAGCGATCTAGACTTATGAATATTCCCAACTCATTAAGGCTATTTTATAAACAAGACACATATAAAATTATACGTAGTAATATTATTTTCTGTATGATTTATTATTGAATTTTATAGATTTTCCGCTTACATTTATCCTAATAATATTATACATATAAAGTTTGTAAACATATTTAGAGGTATATAATATTAACACTTAATCCCACGCAAACCATTCAACGCCTTTTGATGAAACTTAACAGTCAGACAGAACCTGTCTAGGACCTGTAAAACATTGATCGGATTTAGATGAAGGTAGAAACAGAAAGGACTAATACATAGGATAATTTTACCTCGATATACCGTCCTATGACATTCACGCGGTCAAACCCGCAAACAAAAGTTGGTAGTTAATTTGCAGCATAATATCACATCAATTTAATCAGTAATTTGCCTAACTGTAGTTAGCGTAGCACTGCATGAATGGTATCGCCTGCCATACAGAATTTTTGTTTTACAGTCGTCTCGCTTTGTGTCGGCATAAAGACGAGAGCTGGGCGGTGGTTGTCACGGACGGATTACCGCTGATTTAGTGGCCATTCGCGCTGGACGGACCTTTGACTGCGTCTATGGCGAACCTTTTCGCGTTATACTACGGCCAGATTGAATAAGGTTTTCGGAATTGGGGATTTGTTTAGGGTATTTAGGTTCTTCGGTAGATTTTTGAGTTCGATGAGTTTTTTTTAGACTTATTGTGAATATACTTATCGCAAGGCTGGTGCATTCGATTAAGTGTAATGACGAAATATATAACTCATCATAAATAGCAGCTTACAGGTAGATATGTACCACGTCCGCGTTACTAGTTACTTAATTCTATTAACATGACACATAGGAATTAAAGCGAATATTTTAGTGCATTTGTAATTAAACCAAATAAAAGCAGTAAACGTGTATAATTCTAAAATTAAAATTTATGATCTATCGAAAAAGTACTTATTTTTATGTTCGCGCATTCGATTATTAAAATGTTTAGTGCATCAGTGGGATTATTAAATTTCTATTTATGTAACTAAAGGGCTATGTTACTGGGTTCGGATGATCAGTACTAAATGTGAAATTAGTATCTACCACTTTTTGAGTGGGAGACTAACCCAATAGAGTAGGCGTTAATCGACATATGTATATGTACTGAAATGGATATCGCCAAAAATACATTGCTGAATAGAGATCGAATCCGATGAACTTTTATTGGTTTTTCTTACATATTTTAATCTAAATTAACGAATAAGAAAACCGATTTCAAAAATGAATAGGTACTCTAAAACTAAAAATGCCCTAAAATGTTAAAAAATAATTGCGTACTTGTTCTTGTGCATAATTAAATTATTGTTATTAATGGAGTTAGTGTCAGCCATGATAAGTTTGAAACTACTTAAACATGAGGTTTCTTACTATAATCATAACATAACATTGGCATGCACAATTACATACATAGAGGCAGCACTCGGCGCGGGTGGCTGACATCGACTCCAAAATTAACAATAATTTACTTATTCACAAGAATACACAATTATTATTTAACTTTCTAGTCCATTTTTTGTTTCAGAATATTCATTTTCGAAGTTGGTTTTCCTTTTTGTTAAATTTTTTGTCTGTTTCTCGGTTTTTAGTGAATCTGAAGTTTAATAACTGATTTTATTTGTCTGAATATGAGTAGACCTACTAAACGCGCTGCTCATATGAGACAGCGCCGTTTAAGTGAGACAAACGAGAAAAGGGAGAAACGCCTATCTCAAAATAGGAAATCGTCCAGGGCCATTTCAAAAGAGAATTGTGAAGAGCGCAAAAATAATCTTTCGAAATGCGGGCTTACATGAAAAATGTTTTGGACAGAAAAAATCGGGTTTTCGTTTAAATCATTTTTGGCCATAGTGCATATCATGATAATTCCAAATATGGGTGGGATGATATGTTTTATTCCGGAGTTCCGGTGCCTAATAGCTTCAGCGTCATATTAAAAGTTGTATTATAGAAATAAATTTGTTATTAGCTTTTTTGTGTATACCTTGTTGAGTTTAACAGTTGCACATAACCCAATAGGTAGTATTAAATGCTATCAAAAACCAATTTGGAATTGTGTAAACAATACATATACATATATTGTATGTGATTATAGCAATCACGGCAGATTTGCTGTCGTTTATTAAAGAATTCCGTTGTATAAAACCGAAGAACTTTATCAGAACATCACCAAATTAGAATGGGGTTACCTCAAAATACTACGAAGGGCTTCCAAACCATCCTACACAGTTGTTTATTTAGTTGTTGCCAAAAATGAGAACATCATCAATGTAGCCGAAGTCAACCCATTACGTACTATTAAGGATAACTCCAAAACGAATGGTCAGATCTTTATCAAAATTAAATGGGAATGGACTGAATAAATGGAATGAATTCACCTAGAAAAGAGTTATGAGGTAACACACATAAAAAAAAACATACATTCCAATTGAGAACCTACTCCGTTTTTTGAAGCCGGTTAAAAAGAAACATATCACTGCATATGTTACTGTTAAAAACTATACATACATATATAATTTCACACGTACCTACATATATCCTGAAAGACAGGTGTATATTGCATCCACATTACAGCAGCTATGTTTTGAGACCACGCGTAAATAGAACACAAGCCTATTTTCGTATACCATTATTAATAATTTCCTTACAAAAAACTTAACAACTTTTGTCGATATACGCATCAAACCCATGACTCATGAACCGTCCCCAAACATAATCGCTATCATATTTGCGAGGTAATTATTTCATTTATAGTCATTATATTTACCTACGTATAATATTTCTTTATCAATCATATTGCTTTTTTACCAGTATTTTATTTTCTTTATTACGCTTATTTATTGTATTGTCGTAAAATGTTTAGTTGGATGGAAAGCCGAGAATAAACTGTTAATTAAGCTATCTAAAACGTTATGTGCCTTTCTTGAGCAATTAATTTGCTTTATGAAACTAACTATAATGGCTTTTGTACATGACATAGGTTATATGCGCAAGTTGAGGTACTTGCGCGGTTGTATTTTCGTGTAACCCGCACAAGTAACACGTATGTTTAAGCATGTAGCCCGCCCGGGGGCTTGCGCATGTAATCCATGCGAGTAGTCTGCTGCTAATTTTACTGATAATCAGCAATCAAATCTGCGTATACGCTTTACTGTATTAACAAGGTACCGTGCTGGTCTAAGTGGTCGCCTCGCTATTGGCACTTCACCGAGTTTTGTGCATGCTCGAATCCCACACGGGACAAAAAGTTGTGTGATCCACAAATGATTGTCCCGAGTCTGGATGTTCTTTGTGTCCGTTGATCAAATGTTTGTAAAGCCTCCGCGATACAGGATTTAATCCTAATGCGTGAGATATCTTTTGAAAACAAAAAGCTTGATTTCAAATATTTTTATACTATTGTGGCAGCTAGCAAGCATGTAGCCTGATTCATAATAAGAACTTATCGTCCCCTTGAACGCTTGATACATGTACAATGTACTATCGACTTGAGCGACGGTTAACCATTTCAGAAAAATTTTCGCTTGCACATGTTGACTTTAAGTGTCTCCGCGGGGCGTGTCACGGGTACGGGTACCAAGTGTTGGCCTGCTATGCGATTTTAACCTTAGGAGTGGTCATCCGTCGCTCAAGTCTATAGTACATACATACGATGTATGTACTATAGACTATTTTTTAAATAGGACGTGTGCCAAAGTCCTATTTAAAAAAAAATAGAGAATCTGTGTTGCCGGGTTAATAGACAAGATTAGACAGGTGCCACTAAATTCTACTACCAAAGTAGTAGAAAAGATCAACTGCTTTCAGTTGCTATTTTGTAAGCATCGTATTAACACGTTGTGCATTATTCTTCAAAACTAAAAACGTAATTATCATCGTATCCTCGCACACGACCAGACAACGAGATACCCTCGTAAGTATATTGAAATATTGACTCGTAAAAGTCCAAACCGCACCGTCTCGGGCTAAAACCGATACGAGATTGACGGGAAAGACGAATGACTTCATTTGTCAGATTTCGATATACCTTCACCAAGGGACTTTATTGCCCAAAATATTTCTGATAAACTTTAAACTTCATGAAATAAGGTTAAATTTCCTTTGACATTTTGTTTAAGGATGTTAGTAGGGTGTGTTTTGCGAGAGCCTTTTTCGACCACAACGTTATGAGATCTCTCTCAGCGTTCAAAACAAAGATGCTTTTTGATGGGTGCCCGTGATTTAGTGATTTGCGTATAGGTTTGTTGTTGGAATGAAACAATGAGTGGGAGAGTCATTTTGGATAGTACTTGTGTAAAAATTTTTGTTTTGGATATGTTTCTTGCTTAATGCTGTTTCTGTATAGTAAAAGTCAAAATGTCTGCAATACATTATTATTTATTACCAGTATTATATATGTTTCAAAATAATTTGAATGTATTTATGGAAGGGTGCCTAGAGAAAGGTGACCAGCACTTTTCACAAAGAGAAAAGGAGGCCAGGCCCAGCAGTGGGACAGCTTATACACAGGGCTGATAAAGTGACAAATCACAACGTAACACCAAGGCGCTATATTTACCTAAGGGTAAGACAGAAGCGTGTAACATGAACGTATAGCTCCGTATTTTAAATTAATTACTCTTCAGGCAGCATGTGTATTCGTATAGCTCCGTATTTTAAATTAATTATACTTTAGGCGGCATGTGTATTGTCTTTTAACCAAAACTATATCTGATATGTGACTATTTCAAAGCAGTTTTAGACATAATTTAAATCATTTTACAAACTACGTAAACTAAACTAAGGCGTGGCTCAAAAATTATACTTTGCAATTGGCAGTTACCCACAGAAATTACAAATCTATATTAAGTGACAAGACAAGCAATTTATGATAAAAACACACAAACGCACAAACAGCATCGAGCCGCTTAAACATTTGTATTATTGCGAACAAATCATTTTGGGGTTGTTACCACATTTAAGTGATTCATTATGCATTTATTAAAAACTTTTGTCGTAAAACACACTATAAGCTTACAACCAAGGAACTGCCTACCCTCTTCATATCAAAATAAGGTTAGAAATTGACTTTCTTGTTGGTAGTTACTTAAGACGTTCTTATTATGGGATAAGTAGAGTAATAAAGGGCCAAGTTAGTATTTTTCAGTCGGATTTATACTGACTTAGCACGGGATTGCATTTTTGTACGTCCATTGTTAAAGAACAAGTGTATTTTAGTGCGGTTTGCCTCTTCAATTACTAAACATATTGTTTCCTTCGAGTATTGAGACGTTACTTTTGTGCTTACGACGTAAAATAACATTAAGCTTGTTTCTAGATAACGTGTTAGGCAGGGGTGTATGGTTTAATTAGTCATGTTTATTGGAATTTGGTTCTTTGGTTCTGTGGTATTAGATTGCAGCCAAAGGCAGGGGTGTATGGTTTAATTAGTCATGTTTATTGGAATTTGGTTCTTTGGTTCTGTGGTATTAGATTGCAGCCAATCATAGGTTGATTCGCGATAATTCTTTTTGCGAGAAAATATGGATGTGATTAAATCACTTTCTAAATCCTACACATAAATCACATGGTAACAAAGGCGTGAGGTTGTGTTCGTGTAATCTGCTTATTGCTCGGCATTTTATTAACATGGTAGTTATGTTAAATTTCATGATGATTGATTGAGTAACGCGTGAAAGTGTAACAAACAAAAAATCTTACATTCGCATTTATAATATTAGTTAGGATACCACTTATTATGAAATAAATGATAAATGATTATGATGACAGTGATGTAAGTGGCTACCTCGCTACGCCAAGTGATATGGGTATGAATCCCACACGAAATATAATAGTTGTTCCGAGTCTGTTCTTTGAATGTTTGCAAAGTCCTCCGCGATGCAGGAACGAAAAATTTGTGCGCGTGTCGCCGTTATAAAATACTTATTAAAGGGTTGTGGGACAAAGCAGGCCTTAAAGCTGGTGTTTCCCTTAATCTGGAGCAGCTCGTCTTGAAGAGTATTTGCTCTCTAAACAATATTGCAATTAAACAACATTGTTAACAGCTCATGCAATGAATATAAATTGAAGACTCGTTAAGGAGCCAATGTGCTTATCAGTCTATGAAAAAGCATTAACTGTCATTGCTATTAAGACTTGGCTCCCACCTACCGTACCTACAATCTTTTACCACAAACAGCTCTTTAACTTATGCATTATAAATCTATTTAACATCTCGGGTACTTCCACATTCCGTGTCTACATGCAAATTCTCGCCGCTGGCTATCACGGGAAGTTCTCGTAAATTCTTGCCACACTCCTTATCGCGAGAAAGACGGGAGCCCGCTGTGCGCTTCGGGTCAACTTGATGAGAAGCTTTCTAGCGTTATAGGGTTAAAATATAGCTGCGAAGAAAAATGGTTGCTATTGGATTTATGGTTATTATAATTGGTAACGCTTTTGTTGATATGGTGATTAGGGTTGTTGATGTGTATTGGATATGGAAGGGGTTCTGTAACGGTAGAAATTAATAAACATAGATCACTCGTTACAAATGTACGCCTTATATCCTTCAGTGGAGAGGCAGAAGTGTATATCACTTACAATCCAATAAGTCCAATAGTTATATACGACTTTAAGGTCATAGCTCATTATCATCATCGAGAGTGTAATAACAACAATTGCACGCAAACTTGGGATTCTAAACAAGGTGCGGCGTTTCTTTACTCCTGAATAGCGGTATTTGCTGTACAAGGCCCAAGTCCGTAACAGTATGTAGTACTGTTCGCACCTTTGGAATGGTTCCGCTAAGTACGTACTCGATGCCTTAGATAAACTGCAGCGTCATGCCGTATGTATAATCGACAGCCATGAGGTTACAAACATCGAACTGCTACAACTTCGTAGAGACATTGCGTCCCTTAGCGTATTCTATCGCCTCTATCATGGCGAATGCTGCGAAGAGTTATTTGACGTCATCCCACCTTTCACCTTCCTTTTGAGAACCATACGTGCCGGTCTTCGTAACCACGGATGGACGGTTAGCACAATCCCGTCTCGCATCAAAAGGTTCAGCAATTCCTTCTTATGCCGTACCATACAACTTTGGATTGGTCTTCCGGCACATGTGTTCCCTCCTTTCTATGACATTAGGTCCTTCAAACGTAGTGTGAAGAAGCATCTGGTCAGACAGGCTTGACACTGTCGAAGGCTAGAAGACACCTATCTTCTCCTCGTCGTCATTGTCTCTGGACTGTAACTGGGCTTTCCGTCAGGTTCTTTAAAATAATTTTGCCGAGTCACAATAAAAAAAAAATAGAGCCGCCCGACACCCAACTAGCACAACCTCGTCGCTCGGTATCCACTCGTTGACGACAGGTGGTCCACGGTTGGAGGCCGCGTATCAACCAGTGAACTTCGCGTGGTCAACGAGTGGACTTTGCGTTATCCGCGAATAGATGAGTGGTTTGTGAGGAAGCGGTGTGCCGCCGATGCGTCGTCCACGCGCGTAAACCTCTCACGGACGGCGCGTGGACCACTCGCGAACGGCGCGCCATCTATTAGGGAACTGCGCATGGCTAACGCAAGGCAAGCCGGCGGGCAACGGATTTTCACCCAGTGGCCAACTCACCGTCCGCGCGCGGTCAGCCCGCGGGCAAGGCGCTCCGGAGATGATGTAGTGAGCGTATACCCGTAGTATTCCATACTAAGAATACTAACCGCTCGAGGCGCGGCGGTGCTAGTCGGGCGGCAGGTGGCTCTAATGAGCTATGACTTTTAACCCTGATGATCTGTTTGCCTCGGTGACGTAGCGGTCAATCAAGTGTCTGTCGTGCATACGACCTCAAGTACGACTCCAGCGATTGGGTAAAATGATTGATTTCTCTATCTAGAAATTCTTATTAGCAACACGGCATCTGGAACTGTGGCTAAGGCCCGGCCTCTATTGAGTGGGACCTAAAAACATAACTGGCGAACTGGACCTATCTCTACGAGGATATGGGCGTTAGACTATGTATATATGTATGTGTATACGTCACGACCGGCTTTAAGGGTCAGTACGAACATAAGCAACTGAATCAATAAAACTATCAAATACCTACTAATTAAAAACTTTTCTTAATTTCAACTGAAATCATATTATTTTCATTTTAATAATGATGTAAATCAAATATGGAATATGACCTACATTTTTTAAATTTTGTTCCAGAATTCTATATTGACCAGTATAGTTAGAACTGTTTCATAATTAAAGTTCACAATCGTTAGAGGTCAGAGTAACTTTGCAGATTAGTACCCCTAATGTATGATTTGTATAATAATATCACAATGGGTACAATCGTTTTGTAGGCGCCTGCGCACATTTTTGGTAGATTTGATTCCATAGAGTAGTGTATGAATACAGATAATACTATAGTACTTCTTTTTGTCTTCAGTAGTAAATTTATCAATGGTAAACTGACGGTAAGTGATAAAGCTGTCACTCATGAACTTGTTAAAATTAACTAAGTATAGGTACAACGAAGTCGTTCTACTAAAATCTCATTTAAAGAAGGACAAATACCTACTTTTGATAGAAAAGTAAATTTTAGTAACTGATTTCAATAATAATGAAAAACATTAATTGCGTTGTGTAGTATTTTATATAACAAATAAATTATTGAATTTAAATACTATGTTACTTTATAATACAATTCTTAAACACAAATTTATATCTTTGTTAATATTCATTTATAAAACGGGTTATATTATTGTGAATCAGCTTTACAAATATATTTACTGAACCAATTGTAATACATTTTTTTGTGAAACGTATGCAGTTTGAAGTTAATAAAAACAGTGTAACCTTTAGGGTTTACTTTAAGAGAAATGTAGATATAATTAGAAAGTACAATGAGAGAAGGTATAACAAATACACTTTTAATGTATTAAGATTACAAATAAAAGAGACAATCTTTACTTATATAACTATAGTCAGGGCGTGGTTCGCTAAAGACTTGCTTCGTGGTCCTTGTACAATCAGGACACTTAGCTGAAGGTGTGAAGCCGGGCCGCAAGGCGACGCGACTGACGCCGTCCGTTCCTTATATAGTCTCGCACCACCGGTCGCGAGAGGTGGCTAGTGACGTGCGCCCGCGTTCGCCGGGCGTCTAGGCGATTATCGTCACAACAGAATGGAAAATTTCCCAGTAAATTTCTCTATAAATAAAGGAATAATAAAAAAGGAGAATAAGGACATGCTGACAATGGGAGATGTGATACATGATTTCACCTAGTAAAACTGTTTGTAAACTCCGACCACTGTGGATAACCAAAGAAAACCACAGCCAAACAACCTTA
Source organism: Catocala fraxini (assembly GCA_930367265.1). Lineage (NCBI taxonomy): Eukaryota > Metazoa > Arthropoda > Insecta > Lepidoptera > Erebidae > Catocala > Catocala fraxini. The sequence goes on from OV884029.1 coordinate 22,155,289, forward strand.
ATATATAGTATGCCTGCGATAAATTCAGGCTCTTAACTAGGCACTGTCTTGTCAGTAAGGAACTAGTGTGATCTTTGTCCTTTACGTCGGAAACGCGGTAGTTATTCTCACAGAGGAATCACTTGCGCAAAATTCGCTTGCGATACCGCAATTGCAGGTGATCATAGACCTTACAATCAAGCTACCTACATGCATGCTTGCCAGAAAACAGGTACTAGATAAACCGAATTTCATGTTTGTCTGTCTGTCTTTGCTTATCTCTATGTCCTAAACTACTCTTCACCAATACCCTCGCAACAATTGTCGCTGTCGGTTCGTGTTACGTCGCTCGCGGTATTAATTTTACATTCATACGATGACGTCACGCCTCATGCCGCTAGATATTGTAATCCTCTTCCCATGGCCGGTCGCGTACCGTCCGCAAAACTAGTATGCGAAATTAAAACGTAAATATCGTGACTATGTCTCATGTGGAATACTGGGATTAAAGTGGTTTTATGCTCTTTTTATTCTAACGGTGCTCGACCATAATTTACTATCAGCTCATATATGGACAGTTTTTCTTGCCACACAATATTTTCCGTCATCGTTAAAGAAAGTGAAAATTATTATTAATTCGCACATAACCGAGAAAATTAAAATACGTTGTGTAAATTAAAATCTGAAACTTTTGAATAAGTAAACTAAGTTTTTTATGTATTAATATGTATTACCCGCGGTTTCACTCGCGTTAATGAACACTTTGTCAATAAATTTCTATCCCTTGAGCAAAGTACTTTTTTTTAAATGAAAATTCAAACTTCCTTTCTTTATGTTTTTGTCATTTGTCAACTTCATTTCATTTCTCAACTTCATTTGTCAACTTGTATGCGAAATTAAAAAGTAAAAACAAATTCTCATTTATAATGTAAGTTACGATCGAATATAATATCAACTTTGTTTATAACCTGTCCACTGCTAATAGCTGTCCATATTTAATAAGGTAATAAATGATAACTATCATGACCACATAACTCTGTTACCTATGCGGTTCATAAATTTATAAATAAATTAGTAACATGCTAACCTTACCCGAGACAGTTGCAATCACCCTTATCTGTACACCTTTACATAAACAACACTATTTGCGCTTTGTTGTTGAACGGATACTTTAAGCGCATCCCTATTGTGCGCGCTTTGAGTGACAGCTAAACACAGACCCGCTATTGTGTGCTGATCCGTTCGTCACGAGAAATTAAATGTTTCATATTATATGCATATGGGAATTGGTGGGTATTGTCTTTGTTGATTAAGTAATAAATCACGTTTGTGTGCATTCGAAAGATTAGGCAGGGGTATGTCGTAGTGACTGACAACTGACTGTCTTGCTCGTAACGTAGCGTAAGGTCGTGTTTATCTTCTTCTTAGCGTTTCGGTGGCAATCATTGTTTAATATTATATAGTTTCGGCCACCTTGATTGCATCGTCTAGGGCAATCATCTAGTCCTCATGCGTGCAGTTGTTGGGACATGAGTGTCCAGATGGCAGAATATAAGGTGCGACATAGTTTGGGTTGCACCGCACAAACAGCACAGAGTGAAATCGTCTATGAATCCCCACCTGAACATATTTTCTTTGCACCAGCCGATCTGACTTCGAAGCCTGTTTAGTGACTTACAGACCAGCCATGATAATTTAAGTCCAGGTGGAAGATTCTCACTTGGTGGTACGAATGGAACTGGCAGGGATACTTATTCTCTTCACAGGTTGCACTTCGCGGCTGATGGTTCCAATGTCAATGGTTTAACACTCTTGATAAAAATTTTACGACTCCTTAGTCTATGGGGACCTGGGATGTGTCCGTATAGAGATGTGGTTATGGTGTTTATGTTTGAGTGCGATTGCAACGTCGCAAGTTTGATTAAAGCTCCTAGCAATATTTGCCTGAATTGTAGTTGCTCAAAGAGTTAGAACATTCGTAGTAGCACTACCGAAATGTGTCTGGTTGACGGTTGTAAGCTGGCCGGAGTTCTTCAAATTGATGACTCAATAGTGCCCTCAATGTTAATATAAGCAGGTGTTTAACCAAATCAAAGGCATTTGGGATTTTCGGAGATATTTAGTAACGATACGAAAATATCGTTGAAAGATAGATTGAAGTTTGTCATCGTTCTTTACTATCACATTTGTGTAACATCCATTGTTGAAAATATAATATACTCACCCGAGTATTTTTCAGGAATCGATGCTAGCTTTGAATGACTTAACTTGGTCGTCTAAGTCTCAGACGGGTTGAATATTAAAATTAGTTGAAAGAACCACCCTGGCCCCATTTTCTTACAGAATCTCTGTCCTGTAACAACGTCGTTTGTCTCACCATACACTATTGATACGCAAACAAAAGGTGTGTGTATGTGTGTCTCTTTGACAGGAAGCTAAATAGAATTAAATACAGCTTGTTAATAACACATAATAGAATGTTTAATAGACGATACAATTGTCCTAAGTAATTGTCTTTGAAAAGTGTTTAAAGGTAAAATATACTTTATGCTTAAATTATTTCTGTAACCGAAATAAGTTAGACTCATGTAATTACAGTTAAAATATTCTCTCCATCAATCAGCCAGTTGCAGTTCACTGCTGGACATAGGCCTCTCCCATTTAGAGACACACTATCCGTTCTGCCGCCTTCCTCATCCAGTCTAAGCCTGCCACTTTCTTCAGGTCATCAGTCTATCTAGCCGGAGAGCATCCTGCCATACCAAGTCGAAGTTTGCCAAGTCATGGTCTCCACTCTAAGACTCGTTTGCTCCAACGGCTATCGGTCCTTCACAAAGGAGACAAACAGTTGTGTGAATAAACATGCCTTGTTGTTTGCCTTGTTTCAATGTTCATAAATTACTACGCAAGATTTTCTCCATCGGATCACGTACTCATGAGATTTGTCTAACTGATGACGTATTTTGAATAGAATTATAATATCAACAATGATTAAAGTCAAGTGAATTAAATAAACAGAGCGACATAAGGCATATTACACTTTGCAACAAACACTGCCTACACAACTACACATAAGTTGTATCAATTGTTTGGAGTGAACAATTCTAAATAGATTATAGTATTCATGAGTTACATGTATACTATATGGAACTGTAACGATAAAGCCGCTTACAGTACAAATAACAATAATCTTCGAGGTAATTCTGCTGCGCTATTCTGTTAGTTCTCACTTCAGGACTCGCTTCTGCCGTGCTATTTTGTAAAAAAGACTATCTGCATTCTATATTGGCATGCAGAGAATTTATTTACTTGGAGAACAAAGGATCAATTTGATATAGTTATTGTTTTAGGGTAACAAATGTAGATGTCATATTTTTTTTTATATACCACGATAGCCTTGGGAATCACTAATCATCACTCAGTATTATTAAGCAGTCTGAAGCGGTACCCGATATACAGTAATAGGCTCGATAATACCGATGCAATACGTCTTTCGGAAATAAGCAAATGTAACTTTATAAATACGGAATAAATAAAAAACCTACTTTAATATATGGTATACATTAAAGGTGACATGACTTGTCAAGGTCATTAAAGACAGAGACTTATTAACTATTACCAGTATACGTTCAACGTACAAAGAAAGCAGGCCTTATGCAAATGAAATGTCTATAATTAAATACATCTTCACACAATAGGACATAAACATTTCATTTATAACATTGTGAAATTATACCACAGCACCTTCCGTGTCTATTGACACCTTACACAAAACAATTAAATCCAACAAAATCAAACAAACTTTACAATAGACAAGGCGACTTGAATACTAAGTTTTCCAAGAGCTAGTTTTCCTAACAATGCGGTATATATTCACAACAAACAATGACAGAGAATTGAGACGTCTGGACAAAGTCACTCATTAATTTTCAAAGTCTGTAACGAGGATGGCGCGAACTCGAGTAGCTGGTCGAACAAAGACGACAAGATTCCAAAGGATATATAGTTTATGAAGATGCAGTAAGTCAACTCAAGATGTCATCTTCGCACACAGTACACCCATGTGTGATGGGTATACTGTGTGCGTCACATCATGTGGTCACGCTGGTCTGGATCATATAGTGTGATATTGTGATGTCAAACTATTATATCCGGATCAGCGGGATGGAGGAATTATCTCTATCCCACAGAAGACCGTTGCCAATTAACTTGTGTAGTGTTCATGTGAGAGTGGGGTTGCCAGAATTCCGTAAGCACCTGATGTATTCTGAACGAAGTATACTAGTAAGAGGTCTGTGGCTGTCACTGTCTCGCCTGCATTGGGCGAGAGGCAATTTCTATTTACAAGGGTTATTAATGTGTTTATATACCGATATAATTTTAGCATTGCTGGCATCTATAGGCAGTAACCGCTTTAATTTGCTATGCTTTCCATCTTCCTGGCATAAATATTAATATATAATAATAATACATAATATAACTAAGCTGTCAGGTGTTGGAATGCCAGAGATAATAAAAATCCTATTGTATCTGGCCGCCGGTGTACCGTCGTGAATCAATAGGTTATGGTTTATAGGCAGATATTACTTTAGTAACTCTAACATTTATTCTTCAATCATTCAGCTACCGTTGTGAACAGTAAGTAAATCGACATTTAAACGTTTATAATTATTGGATTATCTGATTTTGATACGGTAGCCCGCTTGGCACGTCCAATTCAAATACATTAATAAAATGATAAGAATCGTATTATTAAGCCCGTCACGTGTTTGGATAGTGAAGAGGCCGGGAGCACTGATTGCGACTATCCAGCTAAGAAAATGTACATTGTTCAGGTGTATGTCAAAATTTACAGCATTTTATCGGTGCACTTCAACATTTGCTAAAAATTTAGCAACTTAAATACAGCATATGTTTTAAGTGAATGCCAAATAGAATTTATTTTTATAATGGTAGCTGTATTTGGTTACAGACAAAAAATTTAACGGTATAAAATCGAGAACCCTCTTAAAATATTTTATAATACAAAAGCCAAGAAGAAAGTCTAAGCTCACCATGATACTCTATCGAATGGTTTTTTTTATTGCATATAGGTTGACTGAGTCCAAGCAAGAAATAAAGAATGTTTTTTAGTTTAGGTTGACAATCATCAACTTTTGTCGAGCACTGATCATGTTAAGAACGTTTAGTTGCTTTATTACATGTTTTACCTTGCACTTTGCCGAACTCACACTATCCTGTAAAATATCGAAAAGATAATAAAAATATCACCACACTAAACAGATTGTAATACCTACTTAACCTACTGCGTCAGCTGAACAGTGCCAGGTGATTGTAATGACAAAAGACAGCAGAGCTAAGCTCGTTACACGCTCACACACACATTGTCATTCAGATGTTATCGACGCACCACAAATGCTAATGTCGCACACAATCGTCCGGCGTGAAAGCCTTTTCTTGGTTCAATCAACCACTGTTGTTGTTTGAGGACCCGACCGAAATGTGAGTGAGTCACGTCGATTGTCGGCAGTTCTAAATTGTTTCGAGGTACAATTACATTTATAGTTCACTAGTTATCAGCTATCACTAACGGAGTTGCTCGTGTGATATAATAAGAAAATATATTTTCGTGGTATCCTAACTAATATCATAAAATATTGTCTTACGTTAAGGCGAATATTATACATTGAAATTAAACAACTTAATATAGATTTTATCGTGTTGTTTAATTTTTTTTAAACACTATTATAACATAATTTTAAAACTTTAAATTACTATTTTTAATCAATTTTACTAGTTACTGTTTACTTCTATTGAAGCTATTAAAATTTTGTTAGTATGTTTGTTCGTTACGCCTCCACACCTCAACTATTTGACCGATCATCGTGAAATTTGCATACTCGTTGTCAGGGGTACAGAAAAGGACATAGGGTACCTTTCATCCAGGAAATAGTACTGGCATCGAGGGATACATAATTGACATAACTTCATTTACGCGAGCGAATCTGCGAGAAAACTCTAGTATATTATATGACAAAGAAACCGTTTCATTACTCTTTTAAGTATTTATAATAATAATAATAATATTCTACCACATACACACAACACCATCTAGCCCAAACTAAGCAGAGCTTGTACTATGGATACTAGACAATGGATAAACATACATATATACTTTTTTTTTTGTAAATACATACATATTATACATAGATGAAGATGAGAAGAAGAGATTATGCAAGATCAGATAAAAATACTTGAGGTTATGATAGTACTCACTTTATGTTACCAGCTCTATTGGTCCAAGTGCAACTGCCATTTCTTGCTACCTCTAGATAGAATAGAATATTGAATAGGTCTGTAACCCAAATCGTTTTGTAAAATTTCATAGGTATAATTAAATGTTTCATTAATGGAATCAACAATTAACTAGCTAAAGTTGGGTATAAGACGCAAATGTCGAGATCCATAAATTCTGTTAATTTTTTACTGTGACTGTAACAATATCTACATCCGAATTACGCCACACACGACTAAACTTTCCACCTATTATTTCCAAACTAATCTGTCCTAAGCCCATTACTATAATATCGTTGAAAAGCGTCCAAATACAAAATCATTACCACCTAATTCCTACCCATTATGCCGTACTTACCTTAAATTACCAACCGTTCCTCGAAAGGGTCATAGAGCCTTCAAACAAAGGAATGACACAATATGTGTCAAACTTCTGTTTCGGTAGTAATCTGTGGTGTACGTGATGGTAGAGACTCTCCACAATACTCTACATTACGTAGAGTTGAAAGAGGAACATTTGTCATAGTCATTGTTTTTGTAGGAACATGACAGGTGGGAAGACGTTGTTAAAGCAAACACTTTGTTCGGCTGTTTTTGGGTTTGAAGGTTGTTAGTCTCTTTAAGTCATGTGGTGGTTATTCAGAAGTTGTACTTTGATTAAGAGTCTCAGTTATTGACTACTGGTAATACAGCGCCGAGTTGTTACAGTCTATATTCAAGAGTTTATTGCATCGATGTCATGAAGTTCAGTATTATAAATACATACATTGAACGTCGAATGTTCTAAATTTGATCTCTTCGTGGAATCGAAATTGTGAAATTACAAATACTCTTTCTAAATCGGGGTGTATACTTTGTAAATGTATGTTTGTAAAGTCTTTTGTGAAAATACACCAATACTACATGAGAAGTCTTTGTAGACAATATTGTACAATATATTGACCATAATTATATAAATTACTTCAAATAGGCTTTCTAATAGTACAAGAGGTCGGGACATATTGTAGTACTTTGAACTTGACTGTTGACTGTTCTACTGTAATTAGTAACTTAAGGTTTCTACTTGGTCATTGATACCTACATCGATTATTAGACAAACATGAAACAAAGTGAGATCTAGAAAGTGTCAAGAATGATCTTATGGTAATAGACGGCTGTAAAGAAAAGGTTGTCTATATTATAAACAAAGAGACAGAGAGATGAAATTTTCTTATAAATAACAAACCACGTTGAAACAATACAAATAAAGCTTAAGTTCGATATAATAGGAAGCCAGTCTATTGCCATTGAGGACTCAAAGTCTGGTGACGACACATTAAACCAAGAGTCCACAGATTAAACCACTCATACGTCAGAAAAATCGATACCTACGATCCTCTCGATAGTGATTCTAATCGATTACATTATCAAACACAAGGGCATATTACACAAAAATCGTTGAAGGGCCATCGAAATCCGTTTCAATTGAATCTTCACCCCTGAAAACGGATTACCGGCGCTCCCTTAGCGTTGGGGAGTGTGATGCTCGAAGTTTTATTATCAGGGGTATCTATTGGATGGTGTTACAATGCTGGTTATGATAGAAGCAGAGGAAAAAGGTTATACTATATGGATATGTTTTGGAAGGTCAAGGCTGAAGTTAATAATCAATTTAGTTCTAATCCATGGTCAAAGATTTTTACTGCATCGTTTGAACTTGCAACGGATTATTATACCGCCTAACGAGTTTGCTACAGCAGGTTCAGTTCTAGTGAAAGTCAATTTATTTTGCTAGATTTCGTATTATTTGAAATTGTGTTGGTTATGGGCTCACTTGAAAAAAATAACAAAATGTTAACTGATCTAATATCGGAATATGCTTTAGCCTATTGATATTATAACAAGCAAACACCACAAGCATTTAATATGTCTGAAATTAACGTAAAAGGCTAGTTCCTTTGAAACTTTTTTAACTATGTTACTGACCGTATCAGTAGGCGCTCATAGCCAGTTGCAATCACTGATCGGTAAACGATTAGCAAGGTTAAGCAACATTGGGTGCGGTCTGTCTATAGATGGGTGAACGCTTAGTGGTATTTCATCTGGGCGTCTCCGTGCTTCGGAGGGCACGTAAAAAGTCGGTCCCGGTTGTTGTCAAATTGACAGCAGTCGTTAAGCCATGTCAGAGGCCTAAGAGCGGCTTGAACTACAGGTTGACCACGAACCACACGAAAAAAGAAGACTGACCGTATCCTCAAACACCTACTGTACTGCAACCATTACACCGCATAATACTAAACATAAAGAACTTAATCTTTCAGTATCTCAAAACCATCAATGTACTTAAAACAAAACGATACCACCATTGTACTTTCGAATGCATCTATTAAAGGGGTAGTTGAATCGTCGGTGGCATAAGCTATGATTACAAACAATATGTTTTAGGTCCGGTTGATACACGAGTGGCTCCGGGGGGCGGCGCACTGGATTAACGAGATAGGCTTGTAAATTGAATAGATATTTAAAACTGTGGTTAATTGTTAAGGAGTGAGGTACAAAGAGTAATAGAAGAATGATTTATTATAAAGTGAGAACATGTCTATGATATTACCTTTGGGTGCTCGACGTTTCGACCAGGTTACACTGGCCGTGGTCAACGGCTGACTGTTTCGGCGATGTCATGCATCCATTTCTAAAGATAAAGAATCTTCATCCATCCTCACTTTGTTGTTGGTGTTTTTTTAATTATATATAGGTACCAAGTAGGGCGAAAGTTTGAAGTTATTATGTGCATAATATTGTAGAAGCTAGCTGATTAATAATGCAGCGATAGCTCAGTGGGGAGACCAACAGACTGCAATGTAGAGGGTCTCGGGTTCGAACCCACGTCACGCACCTCTGACTTTCGGAAGTTATATGACTTTTCGAAATTATGTGCGTATTGCTTGACAATTATTGCCTGCTCCGTGCCTCGGAGAGCACGTTAAGCCGTCGGTCCCGGCTGCCATGAACATCTATGGCAGTCGTTATTGGGAGAGTGTCGACTCAAAAGATCCCACTGGGTCGAAGTGTCGCCGGTCTGCACTGACTGGCCCCCACATAAGATACATACATAGCTGATTAATAACGTCCTAATATTATATTTGGGATAGATTTAAAGCTAGCTATCTATAGCTTTCCCGTTAAAAAAGGCAAATTAATGACATTATTATTTTAAAAAACCCGAAAAAACGTGACGTCATGTAAGTTATTTTACGACAAAGAAATTACTTACAAGTGTAATTATACTTAATTATCAGTAAAAAGTTCAGTTCAAAGTCTAGCCAATGGTATATTGAAATTAATTAGCCTGTAGTTTTTTATTGTAGTTAAATAATAATAATTAAGGATACAGGTAGACCGGATTGGTGGGATTTTTTAATGAGAAGCCATGCAGTAGACAACAATATTCAGGCCATTTTTTATAATTTACACGATCTGTAGTTGTGCTAACGCTTATACTTATGAACCAATGAGATGTTTCAAAAATATAAAACGATCATAAATCTTTGACACAAAACTTAATAATACTTTGTCCGATCAAGGAATCATGTTTAGAGTAATTATTATAAAGTCGTCTTGGTAAGTTTCGTCTGTGTGAACTTTATTTGGTAGCGTTTTCCTTGGGTTGCCCTTGTATCGACTGGTCAATCCGGAAGTGACCGGTACTTATTTCTAATTGGGTTGCGGAGATCACAAGGATTAACGTAAGAAACTGGTTACAATATCAGGTTAGACAGGAACTTAAACAAATTAAACATATTGATAATAACGACGGGTAACATTTCGGTTGCTATACCCATTATACTTTATTTAGCTACCGTTGAACGTTACACTATTATAAATATAGTGGATTAATGATATAGCCGTAGGTACATCTAATTTGGTGATTTCCATAGAAATCCACTCTTCATATGCAAAATTCGATACTATTTTGTAAAAAGACTAATAATATACCACTAATATTATAATTATTGTAATACCAGTCCTGTATATAAGCCCTACTGGTAGACACGGGCTTTTTAAGCGTGAGAAGGGTTAGGCTTCACATATCTTTGAGAATATCATGCAGAACTCTCAGACATATTTTCTTCTATGTATAAAACCTAAAAGCTATACGATATTGTGTGAGAAAATTCATCCACACTTCAAAATAATAATACCAACACCGGCACCCACACTATTTGTAGAGCTGCAATGAAAAATCACCCTCTATAATACGCGATAATCCCTCCCGGTGTTTAATTTTATTTGCAAATTAATTGTCCGCCAGTGTACTGCGTGCCAAATAAACTGGCTTGTTGAGTTGAGAGCTCGGCCTCGAGTGTTTGTTGTTCCTAATGAGATTAGACTCTGGGTATTTTTTTAGGAATAATATTAAATGTAGTGTAGTGCAAATAAATTTAAACTAAATAAAATTTGGGAGTGACAGATTGTTTGTTTGAATGTTGAATGATCTCGATATTAGTGGTCAATATCCAATAGGGCAGTCTCTAAAATTATAGACCTAAGCTTTACTGAGAAAATAGTGGTCCGCTCCGAATTCACCTCGATTAAACGTATCTTATGTCCATCTGTCATCTTTTAAATAATAAATTATTTTCCAATAGCTGCATTTTGGTGCATTGGTTCCGGCCATTACACTCAACAAATACACAAGCTCAAAAAATCGCATTAGTTTAGTTTTGTATTATTAATTACATAAAAAATATTAATAACAAACTATTTTTTATTATTATGCAGAAGTCAATCATAGCTACAGGTCACCAGTTATTCGGTAATAGGAGATCTATTGCCGTTTTGCACGCAGTTTTAGCACAGTCTAGCGTAAGCGTTGTTAACAGACTATATGGATTAGGTTACGCTAATCCATATAGTCTGTTAACAATCGCATTAACAAGTTTAGGTTACAGATTCCAAATAGTTACAGAGTACAGTCTCTGCACGGATGCAGCAATCATTTAAGTGGTTGCGCTGAGAGCCAAGGGCTCGATTGCCACTTGAGACAAAAAGAATTACGATGTACAAATAGCAGTGCAGATTTTGGGTATGCTATATATCACGTATTTGTGATATATAGCATACCCAAAATCTGCACTGTATTGGAGGTACAGGCATTAATACTTTAGTCTATACCAATAGAATTTAATTAAAAGGTAAATAACTTTTAGTGACTTTTATCATAAAATATTTTTCTGTAAAATAAATTTATGGTTATTTATCAAAAGAAGGACTTACATACAGCTTATTGTATTCATTAACTACTTTTCAAAGAGAGTTTGAATTTTCTAAATGACTTTATATTTAATTAGGCATGAAACGATTGTTTACATAAAATATTAATTCTATTGGGACAGAGTATAGCGCGGGAGCTGTCTGCTGTGTAATTCCTTAACCCTAAGTATATCTTTAAAATTCACTGCATAATCATATGCCAACGGACACCTGGGAACAGTCACTGCCATAAATATTATCCGTTATCATATATTTATTAAATCATTGCGGGTCATAAATTAAGGATAACAGGAGTGACCTCCTCATCTCACAATGTGTTCTACTCAAAATTACATTAAACCATGTTACCATAGCCTTTATGAACTAATAATGTGGACCACAGAAAGGCGTTTGCATATAAATCTCCTAATTACTACGATTCATAGTGGACTAATCTCGACTAGGCCTTTGTGCCATTTGCATAGGTTTTTTATGACAATTGAAAGTGATTTAGGGGGGCCGGAATGCTGTGTGACGTCAGAGGCAACGGGTAGGAAGAAAGTGTCTAGTTTGTACAATCGAGACGGAAAGTGTTAAGGTAGACAGTGATATCACTGTCTACCTTAACACTACTATTTATATAAATAGTAATAAATATTAGATATAAATAGTAACTACGACAAAAAATATAAGTAGTTTGAGAATAAAAAAGGCAGCAATATGTTGACATTTTTTTAAATCATTTAATTTAAGGCAATATGTAAAAAAATCATGAAAACGTTTTTATTAAATGTAGAATGACTGAATAGATAGAAACACAAACATTTTAAATGCGGTAACACATTTTAAACAAACATTCTTTTAATAATATTAGTTAAGGTATGTCTTTGAACAATACGATCGAGAACTAACATAAATATAATTCATACCGAAATATAATACGAAAATTAGTTAGTAGAAATGCGCTTTGGTTTAAACCTTTCTCATATCCTTGTGCAATCTATTATCTGCTCTCAGTTTCCTTTACTGTGGTCAAAACAAAACTCTCACCGACTGTACCTTAACTTAAAAAACCAACTGCTCGTGACACGCAATAAAATGGATTAGCGCGATTCAATTCACCCTCTGTGCTCACACAAGAACTTATTACATTACATATAAATTAACATATTATTACCGGAGAGACACATTCATTGTGTGTTTGTAAGATTTATATATGTAAACATAAACGTGAGACATAAGTGGAAGGATGCATTCCCTTCAAAAGGGTCAACTAACGAAGTATTGTTGGCCGCGAGCGTACTTTATAAGATTTTTTCAACTTTTTGTTTGTCAAAAAATGTCTTGTAATTTGCACGTAATCTAGGCTGAGTGATGACTAGTAGTTATTTATTTTTGTCCGCGATTGTACAGGAATTTTAAAGAATATAAAGCAGTATAATTATTTATAATTATTTTCGATTCTTCTAGGTGTTTGTTATTTAGCAATTTTTCGTGGGAAGTATCATTTATCTTGCATGTAAAAAGAATATAATTATAATATTCTAGGTAATGAAAGGAACGCTACAAATACTGGTTTTTTAATTTGTAATTTCAACGTATAATTATTACACTAAATGATGGGGATGGAAATTCTGTCACGTAGAACGATGGCGAAAAGAGGCGGCAGGGATCAGTCTAAACAATTCCTCGGAGCACTCTCCATAGTAAAAGCGATAGAAGATGCATAGCGAGGCTATATCTCTACGCAGCGTCAAAGGCTCTAGCCGATTTGAAACAACCTGGCAGTCGACGATTCGAGTCGCTCTCCGCTGAATGCGGTCCAGAGGGAGAAGCTGATACTAGGGTGCCCCTGCCCAAAGATGAGAACAGTATTCCATGTGAGGCCGAACCTGCGCCTTGTAAAGTAGCAGGCGGTGGGCCGGCGTGAAATACTGTCTCAATCTGTTGAGCACACCAAGCTTTTTTGAAGCTAATTTAGCCTTACCCTCTAAATGGCCGCGGAACTGGACTTCACTAGATATTTCGACACTAAGTATTTCAATATTGGCTGAGGTAGTAATGGGAATGTGCTTAAAACGAGGAGATACGACCAACGGCAGATTTTTAGTGGTGAACGCGCAGACTTGTGTTAAATCGGACCAAATTAAGTATGCCCCAAGCCGAGACTTTTTTTAAAGAGGTCTCATTTCCACACACAAGTTTGTTTTGGCTCTCAATGGCGTTTTCCCGAGTGATATTAGCGCGGCTGGTATAAAGAGCATCGCTCGTGCTATCGTCCGCATAACAATGAATGTTGCTAATTTGCAACGAATCATTGATATGGAGGAGGAACAGAGTAGGCGATAGCACACAGCCTTGCGGGACACCAGCATTTACAGGCACGGAGTTAGAGCATTCACTGTCGACTGCGATCTTAATGCTTCTGTCTGCTAAAAAGCTAGTGACCCATTCGCATAATCTCTCGGGAAGCCCAAAGGAAGGGAGTTTCGAAAGAAGCCCTTTGTGCCAGACACGATCGAAGACCTTCGCTATGTCTAAACTAACTGCCAAGGCTTCCCCCTTTGTCTCGATCGCCTGTGCCCAACGATGTGTCAGGTATACTAGAACATTACTAGCCGACCGACCCTTACGGAAGCCGTACTGCTAACCATTAAGCAGCTGATGACACTCTAGGTACCGTAAAAGCTGGCAGTTTATAATGAATTTTATTATTTTCGAGAAAAGGGGGGTTATAGCTATCGGTCTGTAGTTGGACGGATTTGAGCGGTGGCCTTTTTTTGGGATCGGGTGGACCAATGCTGACTTCTATGATATCGGGAGTACGCCAGAAGAGTAAGAGAGCCGAAATAGTTGCGTTAAGACCGGTGCCAACTCAGGATCACATCTTCAACACAATAGGAGGGATTCCATCAGGTCCATTCGACTTATGGATGTCAAGGGATAAAAGTGCTAAGCGCACTGAGCGTTGGTAGAACTGGATATCTGGCATACAACCGTCACACCGCGGTATTGTAGGTGGTTTTTGTCCCCCATCATCCAAAGTCGAGATGGACGCAAAGAGTTTGCCCAGAACATCGGCCTTCTCTTTTGCGTCGTAGGCCAATGAATCATTTCTCATGTGTAGGGGTGGAAAGGATGGCTTGGAGAAATTTCCTTCGATAGCTTTGGCAGGAGACCAGAATGCACGAGTTCCCGAAGGAAGACGCTCAAGCCTCTCGCCAATTCTACTGATGTGCTCCGTCTTCGCCCTTGGAATGTTTCTTTTAAAGGACCTGGAAGCAAAGTTATACTCCTTTTTTAGTGCGCTGGTATTTACATCACATGTCGTCACCGCATCAGCCCAGGCTTGGTAAGCTTCCTGCTTCCTGCGAAGCGTTTTTGGAAGATAGACCAAACAAGGCCGAAATTTGCCACCAATGGGGACCACAAAGGATGGAATAAAAAGCTCCATACCCTGTAGCACCACATCAGCAATAGAATCAGCAATGGCATTGGGATTATCCGGCGAGAATCATACATGCCCCCAATGGTAGGACGCAAAGAAGGACCGCATCCCATCCCAATCTGCTGACTTGTAGTTTCACATACGGCGGCTGCGTGCGACACGCGATTGCAGCGAGAACGTGAGAGGCACTCTACTCCGGACAAGGCAGTGATCTGAGGAAACAAGTGGGGCGCCAACAGATACTGGTAGCCATCCGGGTGTGAAATCAGCAGAAGGTCTAACAGTGAAGGATTATGGCTCTCCACATCTGGCATTCGCGTGGGCGTGGTAACCAGTTGTGTCAGACCATATACCAGGGCGAAGTTGTAAACAGAACACTTACAAACATTTGAAGACAATTTTTTTTTATTATTTAGAAAATTATAATGTTTATAATTTATCGTCTATAGACGTAAAAATCAATGATTAAAACAATTGCGGTGGAATCAACGATTTAAATTTTTTTTCTTTCGGCAATAACTAAATAAATATTACATTGATAAGTGGTGTTATACTAAAGTTTAGATAATTTTTAAATAAGAATAAATGGGTTATGAATAAAATAGATGTATAATATAGATATTAAGTTATCATCTGCCTACAATAAGGAATTTCAATTTCATACGATAAATACTTGCAAGTTCTAGAAAAATAAGTCTTATTCGCTGCTGTCGAAAACTGGAGAAAATAAATGATATAAACATAACGTTTTACCTTTTAAGTAGGTATAGTTCTACAAAAGTTTACTCTCTTCTATTCAGCTGTTTTATTCATTCTTCATTTACTTCATTTGTTTTCCCCATATCTTTAAAGAGTTCTTTTTTATTCTTTAAGTTTATTTTGGTTGGTAATAATATTATCTCAATCATTTGTTTGTCTTCCTTTATTTTCCCCTTATTGTAGTTGAATGTATTTTTTATTTGTTCTTATTGCAAACGTTCCAGTTTAAATGATGAACACGAATAATACACATGAAGCTCAGTGTCACTGCCCGGAATACATCACAATCGTTCAGTCTTACATTATTATACATGTATTATATTTTTTATACAAGTTTGTCTAACAGAAATTCAAAGGCGTTACCTTTATATCGCCATCTTTGTTTTCTTACGACACTTCCATTGTGAAGACGACATTTCGGCCCATAAAGACGACCTATGAACTTTCCCATTGTGTGATTCTCAAACATTTCTATAGACATGTCCATGTCAATCAAACCTGTGTAAATTTTTTGCTAACGCGATTTTAATATGTGGTGTAAAGTCGGGGGCATGTGAGAAGCTCGCCTAGAAGGGGAATTATGGTGTATTCATGGGTGTGTGGCGAATGTACTGCTAGTCTTATTGTAACTAAAGTTGTCTTTGAAGCTTCTGTTTACGTAATCATTTTTTATACAACATTCCATTGTGTATTCAATATTCATATAATAAAATAATGTATAACTTTAGGTAAGTCCTAGACGAATGATTATCACAGTTTAAGTCAAGCTAAGTCATTATGTCTTTTAACGGTCGCAAAGGGTGTATATTGGTAGTACCTCAAAAGATTACATTAACATTCGTTCATTTTGCCTTGCAACTTATCGCACGTATTCTTTGATTAGAGGTTTTATGTCTTATGCACAGACTAATTTGAGAGTGTAATTTATTCGCAACAACAAGAACGCAACTTGCTGCATTTTGATCTTGTGTGTAGCTAATTATGTATAAACGAAACAATTCACATAATGATTTCCTCGTCTGACATAAATAGCTGGCGATGGACTACTGTCCATACAACATATTTTCTCAGCACTTAAACTCATTACTAGTTAATATATTGGGGATGTATTGGTTTTGTTTCAAAATATGCACTATTGCTTATAATACCTAAGTGTGAATAAAGCTGTATTTTGTAAATAATTTTAAACACGTGTTTAAAGAATTATATTTATCAACAGTAAACTCTTATATATAAAAAGCATATCAGATAAGTAAGCATATTTTATTCAAAGCAAAAAATATAGATATTTCCGCGAAGTATTGGATTTCACACTACTTTAATTCATTTAAAGAAGATAGGCAATACATACATTATAAAAACGGCTACTAGCTTTTGCTCGCGGCTTCACTCGCGTATAATATAACCTATATTACTCGGTGATAATTGATAATATAGCTTTCTTATAGTAAAATATTTTTTTAAATCGTTTGAGTAGTTTTTGATTCCTTACAAACAATAAAAAAAACAAATATTTTTTGTTTGTAATAGTAATAGGTATAGGAGGCAGTAACGAATTATATCTTGTGCCTTTCAACTAGTTAATATAATATATATCTATACCAATATTATAAAGCTGAAGAGTTTGTTTGTTTGGTTGAACGCGCTAATCTTAGGAACTATTGGTTCGAATTCAAAGATTATTTTAATGTTGGATAGCCTATTTATCGAGGAAGGCTATATAGGCTACATAACATCATGCTACGACCCACGGCCACGGAGGCGGTAACGATAAACGCGGGTGAAATTGCGGGCACATCTAGTAATATATAACTGTGTTGCCAACCGGCCACGAAGACAGTAAATAAAAATATATGTCGTAATTAAGTTTTCCAATCCGTTCCCCGAAACGGAGCCAATGACACTACTTGTAATTAATCCTGTAAACTTATGCAGCGGTAGCGTAGTTACAAACAAGCCTGAACAAATAAAGCCTCCTTTATTTTTTCTCGGCGAACCAATCGAGAAGAATTGAAAACCACATAGAAACAAACTAAAAACTACTCGATCGAAGTTTGTGTTTTAAGAACTCCGACTGTTGCCAGCAACCAATGTTTAGTCCTTAATTATTGTTGGATAACAAAGTTTTTTTAAAAACAAAAATTTCTCCTGTGAGAAGTTCAGAACTCCGGTAAGGCTTCCCGATTGTTGCCAATCCTGATATCGGACTTGGGTTTCGAAATACTTCGCCTCAAAGTTGTTACAATGGCTCATACTTAAAATTAAAGGTATTGTCGTAGAGTCACATTGTGTACGGCTCATCGTCAGCCATGTGACTATGATATAATCGCAGAATTCAGATATGTTGTGAGAAATGTATTTTTAATTTAATTCAGTTCAACCGATGTTGTTTGTTAGGTGACCCATTTTTGGAATTTATTTATTTGGTGAAACATGTCATCTTGGAAGTCAGTTTGACATGAATACTGGACCGTCAGTGACAGTTACCAATATATTTTTAACAACATGTAAAACATATTCATTTTGTATACGGTACAATTTTTTTTCAAAGATTGCAACTTGTCAATCTGGCCTCTGTTAAAAGTGAGTTCACATCTGTAATGCAGTGAAATTTATTGAAAAGATACCAGAATGTTCTTTAAATTTTGATAATTTCAAGCCAATTTCTGTTACATGACCACTCATATCATCCTAAAAAGTGTAAGTTAATTAAAAATAATGTTGTATTAGAATTTACAATATAAATATATGATAAGTAAAATCAAATTTAACTACAGATAGCGTTGGAAGCTAGGTAACAGTATCTATCAAAGACTAGAAGTTGGCATATTCTAATGACTAGTCCAACTTCTATGTAGACATAATTTTTAGAATTATTTTATTTTATAAAAATAAATTTTAGTGTAGTAGAGCCTCGCTGACTTCAGCATGAATGGGCCGGCTCGACTGGGGAAGGACTACCCTCTCACAGAATATCGACGTAAAATAGCAGTATTCCTACTGTTGTGTTCCGTCCGATGAATGAGAGTGCCGGAGGCCCAATCACCTCTTTCCCCCTTCCTGCTCCTTCTCCTTCCCACTTCCTTTTATTCCTAAAGGTTCGGTAACGTGCAAGTGATGCCTCTGGTGTCGCAGGCGTCTATAGGCTACGGTGACCACTTACCATCAGGTGGGCTGTATGCCTGTTAGCCACATTAGTGGTATAAAAAAAAACCATAGTTATATTAATAAGCTTGATACTGGACAAAAAAATGAAAACCAAATATATTACACATACAAAGAACCTGAAAACCTGACTTTATCATTGCCATCACAATTATATCTCTAAAGACTTGTAATTAGGTAAAGGTTAAGGTTTGTATGTTTTAATTTATTTTTTCTTTACATAAGATAACTTCGCACTAGGTTTAATCCTGTGTCTCGAGGACTTTAAAAACATTCATAAAACAAAGAACAACCAGTTCCTGTACCAGTGACGAATGCTGTATCTTCTGAAGCATCTCCAATATACCTATTTACGCAGAGCCATTTCTAAATTTCTGTAAAATTGTTTTGTATCACAAATTATACCTTTAGTTTAACAACTACGAACACAGCCTATTCTAATCTCTACGCTCTATATATACATATATTACTTGGGCCCATACAGCCTAGACGAATCGAGACACATCAAACACTCAGTTTTCATACCTCCTTTACTCCAACAATACCCTAGGACTGTTTGGTCAAACCGAACAGTGTAATCTGACCCCCGTATTTCTATGACAGCTCCCCTCTGTCAGTAGCGTGTTGCATGGACGAGAAGAGGGTGACGGGTCATGTGACGCTGGTGCTGTCCGTGTATTTGTCTTTAGGCTTAGACCGGCGAGCACGCTGTATCTGAGACAGGAAATTAGGTTTCGATGTTTGAATGTGGATGGTATCGGTTGGATCCTGTTATGTGGTAGAGAACCAGTACAGTTAGGTTGCCTACTTAGCTTGTATTTTTTAAATAATATTGCCTCAGTGACGCAACTGTCTTGAATGTGACTATTGTGCATAAGGATTCGCATTCAATGTCCAGGCTTGGCGAAGTGTTATTAAGATTTCTGTCAGGAAATTCTTAGTAGCAGTACTCAGTTTAGTACTTATCTAGTACCCGATAAAAGATAGAAAAGACAGAGCTAGTGAAATATGGGTATAATATATTTCTGCCTAGGCCTATGGAGATATATGCGCAAGGCTCTAACTTCAAAGTTCAAGTATCCAAAAAGCTTCGCATTGATTTACCGTCTGACTTAATTATAAATTTAAGTAGTCCAATACTTTGAAAATTATAACATTACTATATTGACTGTTATATGCGTCAACGTAACACGCATGCATGTGTGAGAGCATGTTTACATGCTGTTTGGAAAAGTAATTCTTTCTAGACATTAATGTGATATAGATTACTTTTTACCTCGTGATATATGATACGTATATTTTTAAATCACATAACCTTGTCAGAAATGAATGGCTGTTGCCCTCGCATATGAACCATCCAATTGATTCGACATTCGGCCGTCGTCTTTCGGCACAACAATGTTTTCGGAGATAGCCGCGTCGGATTACAGACGTTCTGTTCCATATACATGTTACTGCACAGCAATCAATATTGCTTATAACTACACTTATAGAATACAGATTCCTGCGGCGTTGACTAGTTTTTCCGAGCTTTAAAAGACGCTGTGCTCGTATGATCAACGCTAATAAGACAGCTAATGTATGTATGTGTAATTTAGCTGGTTAGTTTTGTAGGAATTGATATTTTTTTTAAATTAAACTATTATATACGGATTTTATCAATATATATAATTAATATATATATATAATTAATAATAATTAATAATATATAAACAACGCGATAAAATCCTTATATAGTAGTTTAATTTCAATGAATAATATTCGCGTAAACAGAAGACAATATTATGTAATTGCTTTTATGTTAATTTTCTCGTCGCCGTGGTCCTGGTTTTACTGAAGCTATGTCTTATCTTTCTAATTCTAGGTCGATACATATTTATTGGTAGTTTGCTAGGTTTTTAACTAGGTTTGTTCGCTGCTCTGGAACAATAGGTATTTTTTTTTCCTGAATAGAAGGTGAAGAAGATGTTCTTTTCTGTACCCCTGACAAAATGTATGGAATATTTCATGATGATCGACCGTTTACGCGTATGTATTAATCTACTTATGTAATAATAGTGTTTTAAAATAAACAACGTGATAAAATACGTAGAAAGTTGTTTAATTTCAATTCATATTGTTATTGCGTGTAAACGTAACAAATAAAATAACTCACATTCACAGTTAATAATTAGGATTATTTATTCGTTATATTTTTGGTAAATATATTATTATTAAAAATGTTAGTTGTTTTTTTAACAATTACAATATGAAATTCATACATTCGGTAAAAAAAGTACCACACGAAATATTAATTGAAACAATTTAAATTTTCAATTAAAACATGAATAAAAAATGAACATGGCGCTTACTTGTAACGTGTTAATGATGTTATAATTCGCGTGAAATTGTATATCGCCAGCTAATTATTGCCAGAATAATATGTCAGAACAATAACCCTAAAATACTGCTGAGTCATCAGCGGTGCGCGGCAGTAGGCGGCGGGCGGCGGTTAAGACACCTTCGACTAATGATTCTTAGTTGTTATGTGTTAATTATTATATTACGGTGAGAATTAATGCGATATGTATTGAGTTAAAAATATAAAAACCTTTAAAGGTTTCGCCGCATTTTCTGCAACCAAATTCTGTCGACCAATTTTAGTTCTGATAGATACTTTTGTTAAGGGTATTATATAGAATGAAGCTAGGGAATACTGTATTATTTACACGCTGTAGGTCTCCTACCATCTTTAAATCTAAAAAAGATTAACTGAATATCCTGTGCAACACTTTAGATAGTTATAGCAGGCGTAATATTTAGAGAGATAAATAACGAAAATGATTAGGGAGTATTATTTTCTCTTTCTATCTCTCTAGCAATAGATTATATGGTCATTTTGCTGCGATCTTTTATATGGGGCAGGCTGTTCTAGCTACTAGATTGATAACTATATAAAGAAGGCATTATGCTGTTGTTTGCTGATAAAACGTGATGATGACTTGGACAGTTATACAAAATACGTGGCATTAAAAACTTTTTATCGCGTTACTTTATAAAGGTTAGCTAAAGCAAAGGTTAACTGCGAAACTCTTTTAACTTTGTTTGTTATGTCAACAGTGATAGCGATAGCTCAGTGGGGAGACCAACAGACTGCAATGCAGAGGATCTCGGCTTCGAACCCACGTCGCGCACCTCTGACTTTCGGAAGGTATATGAATTTTTTAAAATTATGTGCTTATTGATTGACACAATTATCGCCTGCTCCTTGTCTCGGAGAGCAAGTTAAGCTATCGGTCCCGGCTGCTATAAACATCTATGGCTGTCGTTATTGGGAGAGTGTCGACACAAAAGATCCCACTGAGTCGAAGTGTCGCCGGTCTGCACTGACTGGCCCCCACATAAGATACATACATACATATGTCAACTTCTGTTTATGCGATCAATACAGATATTAGTTTCCATACCTGACTAATAACTGGTAGGTAATAATGTACAATTGTTAGGACCATTATTAATACTATAATGACTGCACATGATAATATTAGGTAGTGTTGTGGGTTTGAACGTACTCGGGACAAATATTTATGTGGTCCACCAATAGTTGTTCCGAGTCACCAGTTTATTTTATTAGGATGTTCATTAACCTCCCCGTGACATGGAAAAGGCCGCGGGCACAGCCTTAAAAAATGCATCTTGCCTATATTTTTGGTTTTAATATTTTGCATAAGTTAATCCTAGTATTTCTAAGATCACTGCTCATACTTATTCTGGTGGGTGCTGACTACACCTCTCCCTAACCTTTGAGGGATATACTAGCGTGATAGTTTTAATGAGCAGTAATGAATAACATGCTTACTCACGATACACGTGAATTAGTGAGTCCTCGAGTTAATTTAACGGTAGCGTGAGGGATGGGGGCGCAAATCGGTTGGTCGCGCATCATTATACCTTGTAAACAAAAGCATCGATTATTTTATATTATTAGGCAAAATATTGTTATTTATTAGGCGATGACTGTTTTAGGGTTAAGAATAAAAATCAATCTTACAGTTTTTAGGAGTAGAATTTTAAAATGAGTTTATTGAAGGAATTCGATGCGCTCAAATCACCTTAATTAGTGCAGTCTATTGCACAAATTACATTCAGATTAAACACTATATGTATAGTTCTAAATTTGAATATAGGAACTCATTGCGAGGTTTTATTATTTGTTGAGGCTTTTTAAAAAAGCTACCATTAATTTTTTTATGTTAGACGGTGTAACTTTCTTTCCACTATGCTGGAAACAGTCATTTTTTTGGTTGCTTTTTCTATTGTTATATTTTGATAGAATATATAAATTTGTTGTTATACTGGCTTATGCCCGCGGATTCGCCAGCTTGAATTCTACAAGGACGCATAGCAGGATAAAAAGTATTATATGTGTTAATCCAGTTAATCTGGACAAGACCTATCTGTGAACCAAGTTTCATCCAAATCTGTAGGTACAACGGAACGCATATTTAAATATCGAACAGCCAAACGTCTCCACAAACTTTCACATGCATAATATTAGTAAGAAAAAAGTTTACTTATTCCAAGTTAAATAAAACATGTTATTCGGTTGGTTTAATTGCTTATCGCCTAAATTTATGTCGCAATAACTATAAATCGCATTGTGAATATTTTATAGACGTTTAAGTATGAACTTAAAAATCTATAAATATTTTTTACCAATACTCGTCCAAACGTCGCCCCAGATACCAGATTTCATTTATCACACTAATAACAACTCTAATTTCAAATTTGGCACTAGTGTTGTCCACATCGGCGTAAAACGACACTCGTCGGCAATCAACGTCCCTGCGGGGAGTCCCACGTGGCCGCCTCTAGTCGCTCCACTACCGGGGATGTGCTCACTCACGCGGGACAATCTGACAATTGTCAAGAATCGGACTACACGACTCAAAAATCGACTTTATATACCTACAAATAAAGTCGATTGTGCCTCAAAGCCGGTGATAATCGCCACGAAGATGAATGCACATCGCATAGAGTTTTCCGCTAATTATCATGCTAATACCCGAGTCGGGTACCCCTGCTGAGCTGAATTTTAATTTAATGAAGATTACTTATACTCGTGTAAAATATTTGTATAAATTAGAATAACTTATCGATACGTTTTATACAAAATATAGTCATTAAAATTTTATGCGTATCTTAATAGCCTTTTACCAAATAGGTGGCCGTATTTTACAAACAAGAATAAAAGGAGTTCCCAGGCGTTTCTGCAAGTAACGCGCCTAATAAACTAACTGATTACTATTTTCCTGATCATAAAAGGTAGTACAATATAAAATAATCTTTTAGTATAGAGGGGAGTGAAGAATGCTATTCACGGTACAATAAAAGCGTCTATCAGTTTCAAGCCTGCCGTTACAACAGAAGCAATCCAGATAATTCTCATTACACACATTTCACTATTCGATGTTTCTAATACACCATTATGTTTAGCGGCGGGAGGTCTCGATTGTGGCAATCGGCGTCTTTGTTGCACATCACTACCGAGTGAACGGATCCCGCCAAAATTTAAATGTCATCGTTCCAATTCGAAATTCAATTAGGTGTAATTAATGCGGTGTGTTCCAGTGGCGGAACTGGATCTTTTACCGATTTGAAAACAATGGAATGAACGTCGTCGGCGATTCAAACGATATGGAACGCAACTCATGTTTTTTTCTACTATTTTGTCGATGATAGCTTTTTATTATGATAAATGTGTAGGCGATTTTTTGTTGCCCCTTTGTGCTAAGTAATATAAATCTCAATTTATTCAAGTCTTTGTTTATGTTAAATTATGTTCGTCCGATTCATAGTGTCGACAATTTTGATGGACATTTGATATTTTATTGCGAATCGATAGATGGTTAACTTTTCATATTATTCGAAATTTGAATAGAAAACTGATTTTGTACATGTATTGTCAATATTATTTACGTAGCTACATAATATATTGCATAATAATAATATATTTTTTTAACGTGTTATATAGCATCCTAACCAATACCTAAATATGAGGTCTATAACATAATATAATATTTTATATGACACAATGACAGAAAGTTACTTTGACAGTTTAACGCAACGTATCACTAGAGGTATATTCCATCATTCGAATACTTCATTTAGCTATTCGAATGAATAGTCATAAGTTATTAAGTCAATACAAAATTTATTTGTGCAGTATTATTAATTTTATACTTACTAACTAAGAAAATAACATGATTTGTAACGCAGAAGTAACATCACATATTACCTTAATAATAATATAACAGTTAACATGAATAAAAAATTGAAAATAAATTTAGTAAGAAAATAATTTAAACAGAACTTAAATTAAAGAAGCCAATTGTATTGTATCTCTGCGATGACTAAGAGGCATAGTCTCTATCTCTCTCTCACTTTTCTAGGAAGATAAGTCTCTATTAGACTTATCTTCCTAGAAGTTAGGCCAATTCTCAGCCTAGGCTGAAAGTCCTGGTCCCAAATGCTGGCAGCTCAGCTTTGCCTAACTAGCTATTCTTTTGCATGTCCGTCAAAGCACGAGTAATGTACGCCATAGTTTGCGTGCTCTTACAACATTAATTTCTATCCTAACCTCACCATATACCCCATTTATTTAACCTGCCTTTTCCAATACCTATGTGCCAATCACGATAGAAATCTTCGTTCTTCCAATAACCTCCTTTTATTTTAACCCTCCCATACATCTGGTTTATGCGCTTGGTAATGCGCTCCCTCATGAAGTCAGGATGTCTACAAACCGTAACACTTTCAAGGTGAAAGTACGTGCTCTCCTCCTTGACAGTTTATCAAATTCCTCTCAACTATAATATAATACGTATGTACTTATGTATGCATGTATCTATTCATATATATTAGTATATATTTTATTTAGATGATAAAATATGTTTATGGTTTGTATATATTATGTAATATATCGTTTTTATTATGATATTCTTAAGTATAATAATATGCTTAGTATAAATGTAGATATATTTCATCCTAATGTATGCTACTAGGTACTACTTTTTATCTGTCCATCCTATCCAATGCTTGACTGGTAGATAATGGCACTAAGTCCGCCTATGTACTTGTTTATTTATTTATTTATTTATTTATTTATTTAAACACACATAAATGCTATCTTTACAGGTACTTAACCTAATGCAAT
The DNA here is from genome assembly GCA_930367265.1 of Catocala fraxini. NCBI lineage: Eukaryota > Metazoa > Arthropoda > Insecta > Lepidoptera > Erebidae > Catocala > Catocala fraxini. Next base: position 22,181,361 of record OV884029.1, read on the forward strand.
AGCCTATGTAATTTTATATTAAAAAACAAAACAAAAACAAAAATGGTAACTAATCTAAACAAATTGCACAGTAAGCAGCTTGTGTGAATTCATTCAGCGTGCACGAAAAGAGATCAATTTTGTGAGCCAACGTGTTGAGCGCCCGCAGCGCACGCGTGAGCGGCGCGCGCTGCAGCAGGCAGGTGCGTGCGCGTGGCACCACCAGCAGCTCCGGCCGCCGCCGCCGTCCCACGTACTCGTCCGGGACGTATAGCCTGAGCACCTCCAACACGTTCGGATTGTGTATTTTGCCTCGCATTACTTTGAATACGTAGACGCTGAGAGCGACCTCCCTTCTCACTTCTAGCCGATAATACCCTACCATACCCAGAACAAATAGAGTAGGGTAAAGGAGTGGATAGCCCGGGTATATCCCATATTGCTTCGAATACACGAATCTAACAAATTTGTTCTGGATACGTTCCAGCATCAGCCTGTACTTCTCCTCGTGTGGTGACCATATTACGGCATTGCATTCCAGGTGACTCTTCACGAGAGCCTCGTAAAGGGCTTTCAAAGCGCCTATGTTTGTGAAGCTGTTCGCTAGGCGTAATATTAGTCCCAGATTCCGGTAAGCTTTCTTGCACACTTCAGTGACATGCTGCCGAAACTGTAGATCAGCAGTGAAGTGTACGCCTAAATCCCGTATCTCTGTCACCCATCGTACCGGCGTCCCGTCCATAAGGTATTGGTAATGGCGCGGGGTTCGCGCACGAGTGAAGGACATTACGGAACACTTGGTCACATTAAAATAAAGCCTACTTTTAAAGCTCCAACTTACTGTTGTACTTGTGTATTTTGTGCATAAAGTTATATAAAAGTACGGTAGCTGTTACCATATGACTACGTCCTCTGACAAATAGTTAGACTTATATTACGCCTAGATTTGGCTACCTATGATTTTAGGTTCTACATAATAAAAAGCGAGCCTATTCCCGTCTACTGGACCTAGTTCCACATTCCGTGATGCTAAGGACGATTTGTTGCCACAAAAACACTTTGCTCGGACTGCAAATCAAACCCAGGATCTCATGCATAACATTCGCATTAATTGCCCCTTCGCGGCATAGACTGAGCTAATGTATGCAGTATGTTAACGATCACTAAGACAATGATGCGCGAAGTTGTTGGCAAGAGAGGCTAGGAAAATACTGACTAACTCTTTGAGTAGCTGGTACTGCTACAGAACAATGCTCGTTAACAATCATGATAACTGTATGCATTACCGAAAAATTATCATATTAGTAACAGATCCAGTGATTTAAAGAAATGATAAGTTCACTTCGTATAATAATAAGGAGGTAACCATAGCAACTTTAGCCGGAAAGTAATTATTCAGCAGAGCCAGCCCGGAATAGAACTATTGAACAGAAGTTTAGTGTTCAAGACAATCGTGCATTGTGTGGAACAGGTATTATGTACGCGTAGCTACGTGGGGTCGCCATGCGTCGGCGCTCTGCGGGATAATTACCTGCTTTATCATAATAATAATACCCGAAGAAATTTGTCTTGGATGGCTGGATCAAGTTCTTTGTACAGAAGGTAGTGTTATTTTGTTCGGAGGTTCCTGTCTCCGAAGCCACCGGGAGCTTGGTGCCTGTACCCGATGCTGGAGGGTCTCCTAAACATTTGTATATATTGAATTTAATTTTTCTTTTACTTTTAACTAGATTTTGCCTGCGGGTTCGATCACATAAATGAAGGTTAGATTAGTAACAGTACTTTTTACTGGATGATAGGTATCCTACGTCCTTTTCTGTCCCTCGACGAAACAAACTAAAAGACTCCCATATGCATTTAAAATATCACGACGACGACTTAATGGCGTAGTAGTTAGTGTAACCGACTGCCACGCCTGAAGTCGCGGGTTCGATTCCCGCACAAGTCAAACATTTGTGTGCATGAACATGGATGTTTGTCTTGGTCTGGGTGTTTCTATGTATAATATGTATGTATTTACAAAAAAATGTATATAATATGTATGTTTATCCATTCTCTAGTACCCATAGTACAAGCTCTGCTTAGTTTGGGCTAGATGGTGTTGTGTGTATGTGGTAGAATATTATTATTATTATATCAGTTCAGATTTTATTGATTCTTGCCTAATTACACTAAAAAGTGCCTTGAATTACATTTGACTTCCAACTCTATCAACGTTTGAACCCCATCAACTGTAAAGAGCAGTTTCTGAGAAAAATAACAAATACTCACAATTATATTCGACAAACAGAAACTCTTTTTTCATCTATCAACTGAAAACATGGTTGCTATATGAAAGTAGAACCACATATTCTAATAACCATCGTAGGCGGACCGCGGTGTTTAAAACTAAACAGGTTGTGTTTAAAATTAAACAATTTGGGGGTGTGACTGCCGCATCCGTTATACAATGGCGAGGTGTTAAAACTATTGTAGTCCTGCCTTTGGGTACTCCGACACATTAATTATAATAAGTGACTAGAAAAGAATGCGGGGAAGTAGCCTCCTTTAATATTTATGAATAAGAGTTTTGGTTCTTCAGTGACGGAAAGACGCACGCGCAGACCGATTGTGAGATTTTGTTTCTGTGATAAGGATTATTAAGGGTTTATTTTTTAGGCCGACTTGTCAATAATTTGTCTGCACGGATGGCGTAGTGGTCTAAATGATCGCCTCGCCGCTACCACTGTGCCGACTGTTGTTGGCTCGAATCCCATACAAGACAAAATTACTCTTCTCAGTGTGAGAAGGGTAAGGCCATAGTCCACCATGCTGGCGCGTTGCGGGTGAGCAGACTTCACTTATCATGGAGAACTCTCAGAAATCCAGGATTCCTCACGATGATTTCCTCTAGAACATACATACATACATTACTATAATTCGTAACGAACATTAAACTATTCGGTTGCAGCGGGACACCGGCAGATAAACTCAATAAATTTTAATGATGTCTGCCATTTTAACAATTGATGGGTAAGGCGATCATACTGTTTACATAAAGTGCTTGACGTTTCTACAAAAGGGCTAATTCTGATCATTAATAATAATAATCACTAATATTTAAATTTAATAAACTTAATAATGCCTGAAGCCCGAGAGAATGTAAAATAAATAAATATGTAGTTAAGTAAGATAGATCATAACGCAATCACATCTCAGATCATCCCCAACGGTAATGGCCAGTTTCACAACTATCAAGTAAAAGTTATCCGAAAGATAAATCGCATGCTGTATCACTCCTGTTAGGTCAAAGAAGAAAGAATGCAAAACTTTTATCTTATAGATAAATGCTATTTAGAGGGAGGTGGTGGAAAAGGCCCTAAATGAATTATGCTTATAAAAGATCGATCTAAAAAAACCAATTATGTGGGTACTAAACTAAAATGCCACGAATAAGAGGTTCTATAACACCAACCAAGAGGGCGAACCTAATGCAGTCTACTGACGAGGAATGATGGTTGCTGGAAATTTATATACAGAAAATTTCTTAAGCACTTAATTTAACATGGGCATCGATGCTAAAACTGATCACCAAAATAACGAGAAAAGCCAAGCGAAGAAAAGACATAATATCTGGTAACACCATCGCAAAGTTATAGGCAAGATGTTACGCCATCATAAAAAGCTCACGAAATGCGCACATCAATAGTGTATTGGATTTTATAGAAAACTTTCTACATTCAATAACGTTAGCCGTTTAAAAACGAACGTAAACATCTTTTGTTTGGTCACCGCATGGGCGATCAAAACTCACCATTGCTAATTAATGCAATAAATTAGCACTAACCGAAACTCCGAGGTTAACTGAGTAAAAAATTAAACGAGTAAAAAGCTTAATTAACGCGGTGAGCTTTTAATATCAATATTTTTTTAGTTTAAGACACCCTCTTTGCTGGTGGAGAGGTATGAAGGCAGGTGAGCGTAGTGTGTGTGCATTGGATGCGGTATTGATTTATACGAATAACTATATTATACGTGTATAGTGTTATATATTATGCAGCCGTAGTGTATGTGATTGCTGAACATGAGGTCTCGGATTTTATTTTCGGGTCGTAGTGTGAAATGGATAAAGTATTCTTGTCAAGACGTTCTCAGTAGCAGGATGGATACTGGAACTGAGCCCGGTCAACGACAATAGGCTCTTCCTCTATTACGTGGAATCTTAAACTATACCGCCTTATAAAATCAATATACACATAATATTGGACTGTGTGATTAAAGAAAAGGGTTTATAAGAAAAGTATACAATTCCATTAAGTTTTTTGGCAGCGATATTGAAGATTTTGATCGTATGAAATAATTTGACAATCTATTAATCAGTTTATTTTAAAAAGTGTTCCAATATATTAATAATAAATAGAATGTTAAAGAATATAGAAACAAAATATCGGGAAACGGTGTAAAACAAAAGCAATAATTAACGGTCTTGGAGTTATTGCTACCCATTCCATAATAATCTTCATCAATGGACATAATTTTAAATGAGTTACAATTTACTGGCATTGCAATTAACGTCTATACATAACACACTACCCGAAGCAAAATACACAGCTCAATTAAATCAATCAACCAATTTTTTCAGAAAATAAATTGTCAGGCCACTAGGTACGTACCGAGCGGTCTACAATCCAAAACCAAACTTACACATCAAAGCTAAACGACGCAATATTTAAATTATTCAGCAGCTAAATTCCAGACTCTTATACCACCTTCTCTATCTCCTACATCAGCGCTAGCGAAACTACTCCACGCTATAATTGCACAAGGCGCGAGTGCAAGCGTTGGCAAAACCGCTTACTAATTGCCATTGAAAAAAGGCGAAAGCGCGGCTGAAAACATTCCCACCGGCCTTTGATGTTTTTTTCTAAGGCCTTTTTACGCTCAAAGCTTGATAAGCTGCACTAGGTAAAGCTGGTAATAAGGCACTTTGAGCTAGGTGTGACGTACTCGCGCCATGAAAGACGAGTGTCGACAGCCTTTATAGCGACATCTTGTGAAATGTAAAGGTTTTTCTTTTGGGGCGTTACAAGGGTGTTGGGCTAATTAAAGTATTTTTTTATTGGCGATTCGTTTGTTTTGTTTGTTGAGTGGTGTGTCAGGTTGCTTCTGTGAGGTGTTAAATAATTACGTATGTGCTTGCTAGGTAATTACTTTTTATCTGTCCGTTTAACCATATCGAAATTTGAAGGATCATGATAAAAGTATTGCACCTGGACGCCGGCTTCTGTAAGTTGATGGACTAATAAAAAGCGTTAAGAAATATTGCTACTATTTCTGTATTAATAAAATAAATGCAATTAAAGAATATGGCTATATGCTTACTCGACCTACGCATTGCTGTCAACTGGTATATAGCAGTTTAATTTCAATGAATAATATTCGCGTAAATAGAAGACAATATTATGTAAAACTGGTAAAGTGCTAAAATACTGTAGCGAAATAATATCAGAAGGTATTATAAATATTGACACTTTCCATTAAGGTAAGAACAGCCTTTAAATGTCTCGTTTGGCTACAAATTAAGATAATTTATTATTGGCATTAAGTCCATCGATGTATATATGCATAAAGTTTAAAATAAATAAATAATACCTGTTTTATCATTACGATTGTCAATCATCAATTTGCACTAATTTTAGTTGCTTGCGACAGTCTATTAAATATATAATATACATATGTATATGATAATATTCTTACAAATACCAACGTTATTTAAACCAATGTAATCATAGTCGATCAGTTGTTGTATTTGTAAAGAACGCGATCGTCGGGCGCCAAACTTTTCAAAAACGTGGCTTCTAAATTGTATCAAGTTCATGTTATGATTGCAGTGACATAACGATTACTCTTATAAATAATAATAATAAACGGTTTTTCTTTCTTTTCTTTCTTCTTCTTCTTCTTAAATAATTTCAACACTTACATGAAATATTTGAACACTACTACTGGTATTGTCATAATTTGTAGCCATTCATTCAACATTAATTACTTAATACCGTAATATATAACGCTTTTTAATCTCGTTGCCTTCAAAAACCAAATATCATTAAGCTGCCAAAGGTTTTCGACGCAGAGTATTGCTTCAATAAGATATAACCTGTAGTAACAATAATACAGTCATTTTTCTTACATTAATCACACCCTTTCCTCATATCAAAACCAGTATCAAAAAATTAAGACATCCATTCAATCGATTTAACAGCTTTTATTCTCAGAAGCAAACAAAGCCCTTTAACGTCATTATAATTGGTTTGAAGATTTTGTCCCTTCTCTTCACACATTTCATTGACTTCGTAGAGGGCCTTGTCCTCCCTAAACTCGAAATACAATGTACCTACTTGCTTTCAAATTAGTTCTATGACTATAGAATCTATTCTAAGCAATAAAAGCCCACAAAACACTTATTGAACTACTTACTACAGTTTGAAATTGTATTCATTTTGGGATACGTTGCATCATAATACATCCACCTACTGAAAATGACTTGCCTAGACATCTTTTTATCATAATCTTTCATAGGAAAATTGCCCATTATTATTAAGGAATAAGGTCTATAGTTGTATCGCTATTTTAAGCTTGATTGACCGACCAAGGGCAGGTCTTTAACACATCGGACATTGACGTGTGTCAGGTCGTACAAGTCTACTAATATTGTAGCGAAGAGACGTAAACCTCCATGTTGTTGTATTGTATAACCAAAAGCAATTATATAAAGTTTGCGTTCAGTCAATTTTAGGATATCAATTTTACCTCAGAATGTAGATGTCAGATTCATAGTCAATATTTATTCGCTTTTAAAATATATACACGATATATAGTATAATTAAAATGGCACAGTTAAGATAAAGATAAACACTTGAAATGTTTTAGGTACCCAGAAAAAGAAAGTAAATGGTAATGTCATTTTAAAATAACAATATTTAAATTAAACCAGTTACAGCCAGTCATACAAACAGACATTATAAAAATTGCAAATCCAAATTATAATTAATTACTGCCCTCTAAAGTTAAGACAATTTATTTATGATAATAACTAGGTAAGATAGATAAATGAAATTTAGGTACTGTAGTTAGATAGTAGCCAAATGAAATTAATCTAATAATAAGTATTGCGGTAAGCAGGATGCCGACGGTAGATAACACGTGACATGTCCTACGTAACACAGTCGTATTTTCTTGCATGACCATCCTATGCAAGATATTTCTGCATCGTATTCACCTATGCTAATTCTGCTCAAACATTGATATATTGAATATGGGATTTGCTGGAAAAATATTTAAAAAAAAAATTCCATTAAAATCCGTGCGAATATCGAATTTTATAAACATGCGTTTTACGTCTTGTTAATGTAATGTTCCAGAGGCAACAAATTTAATACACTTACATAGAAATATGGTTTTGTATGTTGAAATGTAAAAATGATTTGGGCTACTATGTGTACTATAGACTTTTAATTATTTTAATTAAACAGCTGCCACACATGTATTATGTATTTTCCAAAAGATTACTTTAATTTTCTTTATTTTATTTAGATATTTTGCCACACTAGTAATGCGACTTTCTTGTTACCCATTGGCTGTAGGACGCCAGTTATTCTGATAACGTGACCATTTCCTTATTATCGAGTTTGATTGTGATACAATATATATGATATTATTGTATAGTAATTAGTCGTTCTGGTTACTGTAAGTTCTTACAAAAAGAAAAATAATGTTGATGTTCTTCTATTCCATTCAAACTAAACAATTAGAAAGTTAACAAATGGTTGAAAGAGCTCATTAATTTGAATAAAGACGAGACTGTAATAATTAAAAACAAACTTTTAATTACATCACACCTAACCTCATTAAGAATGTTTTAAAATCAGATAAAATAAAAATACCGACAATTAAGCTCTAGCCTGACACCTTTCAAACGCTCCATACAAAGTTGTTGTTCAAAATAAAGGTACGTACACTTTTTAAAAGATAAAATCTCATTAAAATCCTACAATCTAACCATTAACTAATTGGTAAGGGCCTTGTATTATCCATACTGGTAGAGACAGACATCTTGCCGAAGCAACTTCTAATTAAACGCGACACTTCTCAATTTGTTCTCTTATCTTCGACATCAAAGTTGACAAGACTTCAACTTCGAAGAAATTTCAACTTTATTACTATGAAGTTAAGTCTATTTTCTCATAGGATTGATGGTAGTGACATTTAAAGAGTTTCGGCGAAGAGACATTGCATCGTCGGCTTCGAACAAAAGTGACTTGAAAAGGCAAATGAGCGTCTTCACAAAGTTGAAGCGATTAGCGTTTTAGCCGAGGAAGTTTGTGAAGGGTGTAAAAATAAGGGTCTTATGAGTGTGTAATCAAACGCCAGGAACATAAGAAATTTGGAGAGAACTTGGACTTTGAAAAGACTGATATAAGTGGGTAGTATAAACTCATTAAAGAGAATGACAGCCGACGCGACGTGACAGCTACTTATGAACACTCATAAGCGTTCGAAAAGTATAATCTGTATACAAAGGATAATAATCATTGTAGCAAAAGATAAAGAACGACAAAAGCCATTTAAAGTTGGTTAATTGATTGTAAAGCTTCACCTTTCTCGTAAAAATTCTTACACATAAAATTACTCAATATATAAACGATGAGAACAATAATTATGGTTCTTTTATACAATTGCTTATGTAACATGAAACAGAGTCAGCGGTACAACGGCATTACCCTGCGGTGTTGCCCACTGTATACATTTAAACAAAAGAGAAAATCTTGAAAACCTTCTGGTTGCCGTAACTTACGTAATTTGACAAGCTCCAAACGATTTTTCAAGAATGATGAAATTTCGCGTAACTTTGTATATTATACAATAGAGAAATAATGAAAACTGTGCTTTATTCTGTGGATGTTTTTGTTTGTGCAAAAGAAGTTGCTGAATGTTTCGGCTCAAGTTCACGATTAGGTCATACTTGTTGGGTTTGTTGTTTTACAACGAGTTAGGTAATGGTTTAATCTTTTGTTGTTCTTTTCCTCGTTTTGTTTAACGTGTTTTTTCTTTTATGATAAACACAAAAAGTTGTCGTAAATTAAATAAAAGTATCAAGTCAAACATTCGTACTCGAATTGCTGTTTGGTAATTGTTGTGCTGATATGTATAGCTATAAAGTGTGGTCAGTTTGTATTACTTGATTTATAATAAGATTCTTCTACTTCGTCGATAGCACGAATATTTAGAAAATACAGTTCATATAAATTTAAATTTTTCTATAATTAAAAGTAGTAATCGTATATATCTTTAAAAAATTAACATATTTCTTATAAATTTACTACCTATCAAATAATATGTACTTCTTATGGTATTAATAACGCAATTTTCTAGAATATAAAAATTGAATTACCTTATAATGAGGTGCTTGTTGTATTACAGACATCACATCCGCAATGCCATTTAAAGAAATACGACGACTCTATCATAAACAACATCCTAACTGCTAAATAACAATAAAATAAGTAAACACGCGGTCAATAGAAATAAATATTGTTAAGAAGAAAGTACAATTTAACGGGACCTTTTAACAGCGACGTGAATAACTATAATTACACGGGTAACTATATGATTACACACTGTTCCGGGTACGATCACTCATGAGCAATGAATAGGCAATTTACTCCTGTATGATGTCTGGCGCGGAGGCATCTTCATTCCACTAAATAAACCACACCAATCAACGAATTCAAAGTGCCTTTAAACCCATCCAACAACATTGCATGACACCAGCTTTAACAAACATAATTTTACCGTCTTAAAACCAAAAATTCAAACATATATTTGAAGAGAATTGTTATTTCAATAGCACGTGTCCCTTGCCACCAATGTAAGAACGCGCCAATTCACAATGGAGACTGACAATTGAAAATTTATCGTTTATAAAAACATCATACATCGCACATAAGTTGAATAGAAACGTCAATAGTAAAGAGCATCATTTGGAAGCGCGCGCGCAAACCTTACTCACCAACTTTTCTTTTCTTTGGCAACATGAAAACACCTCTATTTCTTTAAGATTACGGTACAATGTCATCCAGAATTGAGCTCTTTAGTATGCAAATAATGTAACATTCGCCTGTAACGGCTGATTTATGATGTGGTTCGGACACCCATGGAACAAAAACTTGGTATCAATAGAACAAGAAACACAAATGAATGCCTGTTACAATACACACTGTAATTGTTTAGACAAAGACGTTAGCTTTGAATAAATTGTGTTTAACTAACGAACATTCTTTAAACGAATTTAAACCTTACAACATTACTACAAGGATTAATTTTAGGAGACAATGTGAATGAGTTAAACTCTTTTAAAGTAGTTAAAAACTAAGTAATATCTTGAACCATCAAAGCTTTTGCCGATGGTTCTAAAGTTAATTTTTATGACATCTATACACAATGGTGGTACATTATGAAAGAAAAGGCATTCCACAGCCGTGTCAACTATTCTTAACTGTCGTTTTAAGGTCCTTTCGGTTCCACTGTGCGCTTTAGAAATGTTTGGTGACTACATTACTCCTTCATTGTTTCAAACAAAGATGTTTGAGGATATTTAATTATTCTTTGGGTTATTATTGTTTTCAAATTGTTGCAGATCACCGTTAACTGCATTTTTTAAATCATTCAAAGGAATATCGACTTTATTTTTATAAATTTTCTGTATATTTTAGCTTAAATTTTGGCAATGTCGTGCTGTTTCGGAACCACAGTAATGAGTATTGTATAATTTGCTGGCAACACGACAGAGTTGTTTAAAGGCATAGAAATTGGACAATTGCAGTTGGTTCTGGAAAATTTTACGGTTAGGCCCTATTTTAACTGTTCAGTTTATAGAAAAACGCGGGAATTTGTACGGTACCTCATCTTCGTTGAAATCCGTGACCGTACCTTATTTTTCTAAAACGTTTAATAGCCATCAGTCATCTCAATATAATATAACTATGAGTTTATTTATAAATACTGTATTTAGATAATAATTTTCGTTGAAGTAGCATCTAGATATCCGTGAATACAGATTGTGTCCGTAAACTTAGAGGGTATTTTCCACATACTTTACGTTAGGTCTTACATGAATATTACAGGGTGAGGATATTATCCTCTATCGGGCACATCTACAGACTTTATATTATTAGATGCTCAGGTTGTGGAATGAAGTTAGGTTTCCCATAAGTATAGGGTTCTTCAAAAAGGGTGTTAAAAGGTTTTTACAGGTTCGACAACACGCAAGTAATGCCTCTGGTGTTGCAGGCGTCCATAGGCTACGGTGACCAGTTACCATCAGGTGAGCCGTAAGCTTGTTTGCCACTTTAGTAGTAGGTATAAAAAAATACTTTTAAAATGTTTTATAAAATTTACGTTAGAATAATTTTATCGATCCTTAAAGCATTTAATTCTGACTAACACGTTAGGTATTTGAGCACACAATTATTATTATTCTATTCAAATACAAAGTTGGAATCTGTGAAGAAGATTTAATAAAAATAATAAGCTAAATAAGTACTTTATAAATCTTATTTGGCCAAGGTTGAACTTAACATTTGATTAAAAATCCACAACTAGGTTTTACTGGCACAGATAAAAACACAATTGATCTGTTTTGCATATTTCCAATATCGGTTTAAATAGTTGAATTCCCAATCATAACTTTGAGAACGAACTCTTCGATTTTTAATTTTGCCGCCAAGACGGAGGGAGAGAAAATGAAATAGAAAAAAAACAATCAATTAGGTGAACTGTCATCGCCAGTGGCAAGGGAGAATGATAAAAGTCCAAGTTTCGACAAAGATGTTCGTTATAGCGGGACTAAGATCATTGATTATATTGATTTGTTTGTTCAGTTGTTAGGGTGTATTTGATAGCTTTGTTTTTAAAAACTGGGTTTATGTTTTGTAATATATTTGCTTATTAATGACTACTCATTGGATATTAGCATGTATATAACCAAAAGTCTCGCCTATATCATGCTGATTAAATCAATTATTTAATATATATGTTATTTTTAATTATTATGTATATTTTTATACATAATAATAAAAAACAACATAATTTATAATATATTAATTATTTTATAAATATATCGTTTCCATTTTGACGTGAGTATTCCTGTTTATTAGGATCTTATCATTAATAAACTATACACAGTTATGATGCATACTAAACAGCAGTATCTAGTTCTGCGTTGAGAATTGACAAAATACTTGGCGGCTTCCTATGTTGATGTGATGACGACAGGACTTTAGTTTTCACAAAAATATAATTAAAATCAGTCAGTTACGTACTGCCAGTTCACTTTTTCATAGTGAAAATGTTTTAATCATGACAAAATGTAAAACTTCACCAAAATAAATTTAAAATCAATAAGTAACGCATCTATCAAATCACTTACCTATTACCATAATCAAAAGATTTTTTTTCACATATAATCCTCGAAGAAACACATTCATACTAAACTATCTGCTAATTGCACAAAAACTTGCCCTCAACACAAACAAACATAGAAGCACACAAAAGACAGATTAGGGAGCTTCCAGATCGTATTTAAGATAAATGAGTATTTTCGCTAAGCACGGCTTTAGATCGAAGACGATAAAGGGCAGATGTGTGGTGACGTCACAAGGAATGCTTTTTATTTTTTTGGATGATATGATAGGGTCAATGTTAGACTGTTATGTAAGTAGTATTGTTATTTGTTTTGTTTAGATACTTTGTACAAAATGATGATAGTGAATTTATTTATTTATCCGTTAGTATCACCACATGACCATAATAAATAATTATAATAACTGCGTTAAAAATCACATATTAATGAGCAGTATTTAACAAACTAGTATTTGTTTTTATTGTCGTGTAGGCGTGGCATTCGTTGTCTACCTACATGACTACTATGTTTGGAGCTCTAAACGAACATAATTAAAGTCGTTAACTTGTACCACTAATGTCTCGATGATCACCACTAAATATTATATTTTATAATTAATCTGATAAAAACATTATCGCGTCCAACATTATTCCATTTGCTGGATTTCCAATATCTTCTTCTCTCTTAGCCTTTATTATTCCCAAGTCACTTGGAGTCGGCCTTTCTGGTCTAACCGGATTTGACTGGATATCAGTTTTTACACGGAGCGGCTGCCACCTGACCTCCGCAACCCGAAGGCTAACGATACCCTAAGGCTAGACCAGTGTCAGAATATTAGAGGGTACTGACTTTCCCAATAACGACTGCCATAGATGTTCATGGCAGCCGGGACCGACGGCTTAACGTGCTCTCCGAGGCACGGAGCAGGCGATAATTGTCAATTAATACGCACATAATTTTGAAAAGTCATATAACTCCCGAAAGTCAGAGGTGTGCGACGTGGGGTCGAACCCGAGACCCTCTGCATTGCAGTCTGTTGGTCTCCAAACTGAGCTATCGCTGCTCTTGATTTCCTTGATTGATTGATTGCTGGATTTCCAATAATAAACAATGAAATGCTCATGGATTTCCATAGCGAGTTTGCATCCCAAAATGTTAGCTAGTGTTTCTTTAAACTTACACCACTATCAATAAAATAAAATCATTTTATATTGCTTTTGTAAATATAGAAATGAAAACTCTAAATCAACCTCCGTACAATTTCTTCTAAAGATGTTTAATACTCTAGATGTCTCTCTATTATAGACTGCATTTATTAATTATACCTATACCTAATCAACAAAACTGAGTATAAAATTGGGTCAAAAAATTTTAGGCTAATTTAGAAGGCGTAACGTTAAAGTCCTCAAAGACATACCTACAGATCTTTATGTAAGCAGTACGAAGGTTTTATTGATCTTTCACATAACTACGGGACAGCTGCCACAGTCCACACACCTACGTACTTAACTGACCCAATTTTATTCAGTATTTTAGCACAATGCGCCACGTTTACATCAGCACAATAAAGCACGAACGCATTTTAATTGTGCTACAATAGACCGAATGGGATTATGTCTTTGCACTTCACCTAATTGGTAACAATGACCCGCCATTTTGAAACGGATTTTCTATTTTATGTTTTGAATTCAAATATGGAACATTGTTAATAGACATTGGAACTTATTGTAAATGATTTAATTTTGGGTGCTATTTATAAAACAATTGAGTTTGGGATCTATTTTAATGTGTAGTATTTTAAATAAATAGATTATTAATTTGACAGATTCCTTAGTTATGTATTAGTAAATGAACTAATTAATAATTATGTTCCTTAAAATCTAATTTAATAAAATGTCTACGCATTAAATGCTATGACACCGCGGCGGTTTCTTTCCAGTCTACATTCATTTGCCATCTCGACAACACGTGAAGGATTCATTACTAGAGGGTAACTAAATCTGCTAATAATATAAAATACTGACTTTATAGCTGATTAATTAAAATTAGATTTTATTCGCGAAAATGTAGGTTAGGTTTGGTTAGTAACAGTGTTTTTTTCTGGATAAAAGTATTCTATGTCCTTTTCCGTCCCGGTGGGTAGTTAAGGCGTGAAAGTGTAACAAACAAACAAACAAACTCACATTCACATTTATAATATTAGCTGGGCCTGTAAATGTTTTATTACAATAAAGTCAGCAAACGGCCCTTTAGCATTCCTTATGTAGCTCGTGTTAACACGACCACAGCGCCTGCTTACATCATAATAGAAAAACCTAACAAACGTAAAAGCTTATAGGCTCTATTATGAAATAATTTAAGTTTCGCTTTAGGTACATTTAAAAGCGCTTTTCTATCGTGTATCATGAAAAGCCGTGACCAAACAAATTATTGAGTCAAAAGTTGAATGCGTTTGTTCGCTAGTTCTATCTCGGTTACACATATAGTGGTGTCCTTGTTGTGTACACTGGCGGATACATTAAGGGTACACGTATAAGCTGCTTATTGTATTTTTATAGTTATTTTGATCGACGCACACAAGGTTTATTGTGTGGATTATCCTATATGAATACGGAATGGGGTATTACATTTATTGTGTTCGATGTACACAGCTGATGTTGAACGAAACAATAGCGGCGTGTTTGCGAATCGCCGGTACGCGCCATTGTCAGTGTTTTTATTTTTTAAATAGGTAACTTGTAAATATGTTCCATTTTAATTGAAAACATATTTTATTAACAAAAGATTTAATGTTGATTCATCGTGTTATTGATAAATTGGTTCTACAGATGGTTTATTTCTGTTATTCATATGTTATATATATTGTAAATGTAGGTATTTTATTATCTATGTTTACATTCAATATGTATTAATTTTTTTTTTCCATACATACATAATATACTCACGCTTGTAATCACCGAATGGATAGACTGCGGTGAATTGTAGACCTGCAGGACCCATGTAAGAGGAGTAAGTCTGTTCCGGTCTACTGGACACATTTCTTACTGCTCTTAAGTTACTTTTCCTGAAATCCCAAAAGTATTTTTCTCGTGCTGGTAATCGGATATTCGTCTGTGCTACGAACAATGTACTGCAATACTAAGTTTTCTGGTTTCGTAAGCCATTACTTGGGTAGAAATATTGGGCCAAATGTGGGTTTGTCCCCTAAACTACAAGATGGCAAATGGCGCCATTCGTCATGTTTATAAAAAAATCTAAGTGCATCATTGGTCTAGTAGCTAAAGTTTGCTTGAGATCTTGTGAACCCAGGTCGATGCTTGGGTCGAACAAATTGTTATTCGAAAAATCAAAATGAGATGGGATAATGGATGAGAGATGATGACGGAATATATATGATATGGATTTTTACCTTATTATGATCATGGACATACATATATTCAGAGAAAGCAATCTCTTTGCATCCGGAATAAAGAGACAACGCGTAACATAGTGTATAGCTTTGTCTCGTTTCAGCACATGCCAAGACAATGCATTAAGGGCTGGTGGTAAGGCCCCAGATCTTCGTTTCTATTTTATAGCATTTTTGTCTCTTGCTTTAATTAAGTCAATAATTATGCAATTTGACAACATACAATCAAAGTAGTAAAGTATTTGAGCCTGTACAAATGACCGCGTAACTTTGACCAAATGTACACAAAATTAACACAATCCTGCGAAGCTACGTTTTGGGGTACCGTTCAAGACAACGTAATTTATTTTCTTAGACTTTTTTGTCTTATTGTCAAAACTCTACTTAGCCCGATGGTTAGAAGATAGCCTAATAACGAGCTGAGATTAGCTTAATTGCTATCTTGTTATCATTGTCAAAGTCAAAGTCAAAAATCATTTATTCATTTAGGTCACAAAGTAACACTTATGAACGTCAAAATATATAGGTTAGTGAGTTTACTAAGTTACTGAAGCTACATTTAGGTTAGTTGCTAGGTTCAGGCAAAGGGTTGAGCCTATGAGAAGATTGCAAAAGTAACTAGGCGATGCACACTTTGATAGTCTTGTACACCTTTCTTCTTGTTATTTACACTCTGCGGTTGTTTTATGTTGTCTAAGTTTTTATCTTTTGTTTTTGTCGATAGATACTGTTTGGAAACTTTTCTAAATAAGCATTTACCGTAGATGAACCTTGCAACTCCAAGGACATTGCAATTTGTTCTGTGTTGTTACCGCGCAAATCGCAAGAATCATCACGACGATAGCTCTATGAATATAGATGACTGGATCCTACTGACAACCACAGTTGTCTCCTTTGAAAGGACTGGACGGCCTATACCCGCAAAAGAACTGCATTGGGTTAGCTGGATGCATTAGTGCAGGGTGGCGGTATTGCCCCAGTCGGATTATTATAATTTTGTACGCAAATTCTGCTGTGCTCATATTATTGTATTGACACACACACACACACACTTTGTGGTCTGTTGCTTAGATTCTGTTTTATAATCTCATCAATCCATCTAAAAGTCAACGACACTTAACGTAACAATAATATTGAAGGCGATATTTTACAACATCACACTTATAGCCAATAAAAATATCTAAAAGCCTATCACACATCTAGGTTTTTCACAAAAAAAACCCTTTAGCAGCCATAAATCGAACGCAATAAATGCCATTGCTAACAATACCAAATTAAATGTATACCCGCACGTACAAATACAAAAAAAGTAATGGATAACGATACAAATAGAAATATTCTCTTTACAGGCATTCTACTATAGACAATTGGTACCTATAAATCATAGACTTGACAAGAAAACACAGGAATACCAACTTATAAATTCATTGTAAAATAAAAAATCACTCAATTCTCAACTTAATAACAATCACAATAAGGGTTATGATACATAAACGTGATGATATAGTGACTATGTACATAACACGCATTCACCGCCCCGCCGCTTAAAAACGACTTCAATCGAGTTTCGCGTTAATTATGGGACAACCCTAAACAATGTGAAGAAAAAAGCACTATTCGCTAATGGATTTTGTTCTCAAAAATTAATTTGGGGTACTTGACAAAACTGTATGCACCCAATCAGATGTGACCCTAAGTTAGGGTTGTGCGGCATTGTTGTTTTTGTGGGAGAGAATGATGGAACTTGTGTAATTTGATTTTGTTTAAACGAAGGTTGTAGAAGCAACATGTATGAAATAGTATGTGTCTTGTAACAACTATCGTTCGAATTCCATTACTTAGAAAAGATTTTTCCTAGATTTTCACGTGAACTATACTGTGATGCTGATGGAACACAGTTTGCACCTGTACACAATAAATATCAGTTTACAGTAAATAGCAGTTGGTAATATTAGGTACGTGTATGACAGGGATATATTTTAAATAGATAGATTTATTCCAATTAGGTAGGTATAATATTGATTTCTGCAGGAAAAGAGGGTACGGACTTTATTAAATAATTTGGCAAACAATTGACTTGGTTTCCTTTCAAAATTATATTGTATAACGTTGATACTTTAATGTTATGAAACATCGAAGTTTTACAAGATTTATTTCTCAACACCCACCCCTATTACCTAAGGGCGACAAAACTTAGTTCTCCGGGTTACAGGGTGAAGTGGCATTGTTTCACAACCCTAGCTAACTTTTTAATTTATTAACGAAAGGGTTGCCACTCGTAAAAATTACTTTTATTGTTTGTAACGACGTCTCGGCCTACGTGATAACAATGTATATTATAATTCAGTCTTAGAATGTCCACAGCCAGTGTTATTTGAGCTGCGATTTAGAAAGTCTTTGTACGGTGTGAGGGGTCAATAAAATGGTTGTTTAATAAAAGGGCTCCACGTGTGGTAGCCGAAGATACGATGTCAAGTACTTTTTGTTGTTAAGTTTATGTCCCGCTAAAGTTAGAGACAACTGTCCTACGATGTACCGAACCTGTTTTTAAATTGTAAGAGTGATTTAATGCACTGGGAATGCTTTTTAGTGACGTTTAAATGTGGTGCTTAAACAATGATCTGGTTATAAATATAATTTAGCACTATTCATAGTCGTAGTATGAAACTTGTTTTCGGAGTGACTTTTGCTGCTTGTTTCGAAGATGTCCAATTTAATGAGTGAATTATTGTTATTATGAAATAAAAAGTAAAAAATTCTTATTTCTATCCATTTTCCGTTATTTTGAATAAAGGTCATCTTAGTGCAATAATTTCCCTGCCATCGTCTTTCTAAATGAATTAGTCTAGAATACATCTACTCAACTGATCACGTCATCAATTTCTAAACCAGTCTCGATGACTTCGAGCCATAGAAGAGTCTGGGACTGAACTGCTTGATAGAATTTACTCAATAAATTTTAATACGAATAAAGTTATTTACGGGCTTCATATATACCTGCAATTTCGTAAAGGACTAACTCATGTCTTGATTTTCGGTTTTTATTCTCTTTGTTGTGTAACTATAAAAGATTTTCTTACTATTAAATTGTAACATAATGAAATTCATAGCACTGTACATAAAAAAGAAACTGAATAAAATTCCTTTGCCCGCGAACCCTTCACAAAATAACAATCTATAACTTTTCCGGCATTCAATTGAAATCGGGAACTTTGGTAAACCGAATTTTACTTCTTATTCAAACGGCTCTGTAAGGGAAGACATTATCGACACCGCTACACCACTCCATAGGGCGCTCTGTTGATTCTATCAAAAATCTCATCGAAATCTTGCGGTCCTGGTAATGTATGTTGATTCGACTGGGGAATTTACATTGACAAGAAAAAGGAATAGGAAATGTTGACCTACATTTTTATTACCTGAGTGGGCAGACGAACCAGTAACCTGATAGTTAACGGTAACCACTAGTCACAAACAAGGATACCCATATTTTTTCTGTACGGCCATCAGTTGTACTATAAGACATTTCAAGGTTATCTATTAATTTTCAGCATGCATATACAGAGTATCCGGTAGATACTTCTGTCGGCCTCGATGGCGTAGTGGTTAGTGTAACCGACTACCACGCCTGAGGTCGCGAGTTCGATTCCCGCACAAGTCAAACATTTGTGTGCATGAATATGGATGTTTGTCTTGGTCTGGGTGTTTCTATGTATAATATGTATGTATTTACAAAAAAAAAGTATATATGTATGTATTTACAAAAAAATAAGTATATATGTATGTTTATCCATTGTCTAGTACCCATAGTACAAGCTCTGCTTAGTTTGGGCTAGATGGTGTTGTGTGTATGTGGTAGAATAGAATATTATTATATGCATGCAGAAAATTGATCATGTACAAGTAATTAATCTTAAACAAAACCAATTTTCTGGCTAACGTTCATAAGTTTTGCAAAAACACCATACATTTCATATTTAACAATTATTATTTATAACAATGTTCCCAATATTCAGTATCAAAATCAGTAACATTAACGTAAAAAACTCTGCGGGTCCCAAAAGTAAAGGTCTATTCGAGAAAGGTCAGATCGATGTGAAATATATTTTTATGCAAATGTTGTGACGATGGCGGCACAATACCTCTCTGAATATGTGTTTAGTCATGTCTCACAAAAACATACGAAACATAATATGAGAATGATAGCAAATCTGTCACCTTGAAAGGATATTTTTCGCAAGAAAGAACTTTATGTTATTGTTCATACGCAAAAGACATATTTTTAAGAATTATTTTCCTACAGACAAATCTTTGATTTACAATATTCTTGGATACTCCTGCCTAAGCTCAGTAAATAATTAAATTCTAAGAGACGTAGACCACAGCGAGTTTATATTCTGCTTGAAATTTTACTTGTTCTGAAGCAGCCTAGCTAAAGGTAACGTTTTGTTCTTGCGGTGTCTAGAGGTCTCAGTAGAGGAACAGTAACCTTTTTGTTCTGCAGTAAAAGTACAGTACCTCTTTTTTTAGAGAGAGCCATGATGATGAGACATTCACAATGTAACGGAGGCTTTAACCCAAAATCTTTACACATTTGATGATCAATTCTAAAACATTTGCATTAATTCAGCAGATTTACCGCTAGAGCCTACGATAAAAACCACGCAACAATTCAAGCTTTTTCTTAAACGTGGTTTTTCAAATTATGCGTGTTGTTTTTGTTAATTTTGAGTATCCACTATTGTTCTAATAAGGTCGCAGGTAGCATGTATGTGTAAATAAGAAATGGATATGACAGTTCACTTGAGAATATAAGCCATTTAAAAATGTATGCATAACCTAAATAATCTAAGCTATAACAAAACAGTCAGGAATAAAATAACCCTTCGGTTATTTAAAACAATTACCATATTCACAAAATCCACAATCACAAAAATCCTATCATCCCTCACCAGTTTTCTCAAGAGACGTCCCATATTTCGCAACGAATCGGCCGTGCCCGATTGTAAGGAAACCTTTATAGAAGTAAATAACAGCCCGCACCTGACCAATATACATAGACCTACTACCTAAAACCGAGGTAACATTATTACTTTCAGCAGACTACACGCCGTACTAAAGCATAGGTCAGAATATACTAGTTAGTGTAAGTACCATCCAATTTATATTGACCTTACTTTGTTGCAACGGTAGATGTAGAAGAGGGTTCTGAGTATAATGGATTTTGCAGGGTTGGTCGTGGTCGATATTTTATTCGTGCTTGTTAAATTTCATTGTGGTGGCGAGGTTTTTACGTGTTATTCCTTAGGTTTTGGTTATTTTGTTTGAATGGATAACAGTCTGCAGGTGGGATATTATTTTTGCTGAGAATATCACCGTTACACCTGGATTTGGCGTCAAAATAAAAAAGCGTATTGGGGAGAATCTATTTGTGAGATGCATATTTGAAATTGATTTCAGGTAAAAACGATTTATATGTTATTCTAAATATTTCTGATAAAGTTGGGTGCTAGATAAACTCGCGGGCGACATTGAAAACATTAGTATATGTATATGCAACGATAGTATTGTGGAAGATCACGTCCACAATACTATCGCTGCATAACATAATATCTGCCACAGAGATCTCGAGTACGATCCCAAGGCGCATCCCTGACTTGTCGAAGTTAGGTGCGTATTAAATAGTAATTATCGCTAGCTTTAACTGTAAAGAAAAACACCGAGAGGTAGCCTGCATGTCTGAGAGCTTTCCATAATGTTCTCGAAGATATGTGAAGTCCGGACCGGCGTAGTGAACTATGTCCTAACACTGAGAAGAGGTCCGTGCCCAATATATACATATATAATTTTTTATACCCCTAAGATGGTAAGCAAGCATACGGCCCACCTGATGGGAAGTGGTCACCGTAGCCTATGGACGCCTGCAACACCAGAGGCATCACTTGCGCGTTGCCGACCTTTTAGGAAAAAAGGAAGTGGGAAGGAGAAGGAGCGGGAAGGGGGAAAGAGGGTGATTGGGCCTCCGGCACTCTCATTCACCAAACGAAACACAACAGTAGGAATACTGCTATTTCACGTTGTTATTTTAGTAGCATAGTTTAATACAGGCCTGATATACTATACTTATGATATGGCTGACTGCATGCCTTGTGAGAAGTATAAAATCCTTATGTTCGATGAAAAGAAGGCTATAGGTTTTTTAAAGAGAGTGTGGGATGCTTTCTTGACATTAATTCATGACAGATGTAACTTAATATGATCATGACGTCTGCCTCTCAACTATAAGTGGCGTTCGGATGCACGTTATATCGTTCCTTTGATTTTTTTCGTTTTTATTAAGAGTTATTTTCACATGTTGTATGTTTTGTAGTATATCATAAGGTTATATTACACATTTTTTTTATTTTTTATGTGCTATACATATATATATATAAATTTGTGGAGTTTGCATCAGTTTTGCACCTTTATATATGTATATATATATTAAGGTGCAAAACTGACGCTGTGAACGCCTGGAAAAGGACTTGTCCGAATTCTGCTTTGCCAACCAACCTATTCTCTCAGCGGCAGTGGGACGGGCCGCTTAGCAATTCTGTAAGAGAAAAGCTTTTTTTTTACATCTTCCAATGTTGCTGACCGTGCTCGATTGCTGACTGTGGGAATCTGGTCTTTGACTTCAGGCGCTTCCATCTTCCAATATAGGTACCATGTTGGACGATACCACTTTCCGCCTCGCCATTTGCCTCCGCTTAGGTGTTTCGTGTGTTTCTCCGCATTGCTGTCACTGTGGACTCTCTTGTAGCAGAAGCGCTGGACGAATTTCTCGCCACGCTAATCTTAATGACATAATACGTCGTGCTCTTGTCACTGCTGGCGTTCCAGCTGTACTTGAACCCAATGGCTTGGTACGTGACGATGGGAAGAGACCGGACGGAATGTTATTGTTGCCTTGGAAGATGGGCAGGCCTTTGGTGTGGAATGCAACATGCGTTGACGCTCTTGCGCCATCACATCTTCCAAGTACTGCGGGATGTGCCGGTGCTGCTCCTGCAACCGCGGCAACCTTCAAACGGCGCAAATATAGTAATTTAGTTGGAAATTACATTTTTGAGCCGTTTGGGGTGGAAACCCTAGGTTCATGGGGTCCGAGCGCTCGTATTTTGTACAGGGAGATCGCAAAACGCCTGATCGACGTTTCGCGTGATCAGAAGGCTGGTCTTTTCTTAGCCCAAAGAATCAGCATTTTCATTCAACGTGGCAATGCTGCCAGTCTTCTGGGCACGTTAGCAGTTGACAGCGATGCTAAAGAATTCTACGATGCCTAAACCATTTTTGTAAATATTTAGTATTATAATTATTTGTGTTTTTGTAATCATGTCATCTTTTTTAATACGTTTGTAAATATAGGTATATTAGATTATTTCGTTTTAAAATTAATTATGTAAACGTATATATATATACTTTTATGTATGCATATAGTATAGATATATTGTTATAAGTTTATATTTATTATTTTCATCCCATTTTTTGTATGTTTTATTTTCTTATGCATTGGTGTGTAAATTATTGTTAGTAGGCCAGCGAGAATACCAGCGTTGCAGTCTATACTGCAACAATAGCTGACGCAGCTGCGTAATTCGATCTCCATGTACCGTTTTCTGGTTAAATTGTATATATTATTGTTTTTTAAAATTATGTATGTATTATGGAGATTCAAATAAAACATTTTTCATTCTTCTTTCTTTCTCTTCAGATATTAAGGTAATCAAAGGTCATCTTTTTTTGATGTAATGTAATGTAACTTCGTTACTTGATTAGGAGCATGTAATTTATATCATAACTTATTACCACTTGCAATGCCTGTCTTGTACCTTGAAATTATGTAAGGTTATATCGGTACTCTACCTGGTTTGTGGGCGTCTACTTCGTTAAAGCTTGGCTTCTGACCTTGTTTTTTGGTCAGGTTAGTCCCTACTAAAGCTGACAAGCCGATAAAAATGCCTGCGTAGTCATTACCTTAGATTTATACAAAATTTACGGAGTCGTTTAAATGTAATCAGTTTAAATAATGACCTTCTGGAAAGTCATCACAAGAAGTAACGTACTGGATATTTTGCTACTCGTTCCAAGTTTTCGTTATACACTAGGCCATCAATATTTGTAAAGCCGGATTATTTTAAATCTTTACGAATAGTTAGAAGAACTAGTATTTAGATATACATACCCAACATTACTTGTTTCTTCAAAACGCATATGGAAGATGTGATAATTTACCAGAAACACATGGTAAAAATATGATGTAGTGCGAGAAGCTATTGAAATAAAAAAGCATAGAAATTTCAATAGGGAAGATGGTTTCAAATTATCCGCGACGTGGAATCCCGTGATTAATAATACGCAACTTCGCTGTTTTGCACAGTCAGGTAATTCACAGAATACGGTCACGACGGCTAGCATTCGTAATAGGGATACCGTGAATGTAGTTTGTGACAGTACATGGACAAACAAAACTATGCCAAAAGTGAGGGTGAATCAAGATTCTTCTGCCTCACAAACGGAGACATGACATCGCAGCACCAGTCAGCTTGTGACCACGGCCGGTGTAACCTGGTCGAAACGTCAAGCATAAAAAAGGTAAACATTATCTATGATCACGTTAATACCCGTTACATATTATATATATATGTATCATGCAACGTGAAAGTTTAAAAGTTATTAAAAATATGATGCTCTAAAATATATTACAAAATGATAGAACAGTATAGTACAAAATGACTATATATTGTAAAATCGACCGGAAATCTAAAGGATCGCGCATAAATCAAGGTATCAACAAAAGTGAATACGTGATCACATGTTGCGCATAGATCTGCGCGCGCGCCTATTGTCAACGACTAATTGTTGCGAACTATTGTCGTTGCTATTAGCACACCTGCTTAGCTTCGAACGTGGAAATATGGGTTGGAATATGGAATTCATTGAGTTATGTGTGTGTGTGTTGATAAAATATGTAGAAGTAGCTTTTACTTTAATTCTAAATAGTCGAAAATATGACATGTATCCTTAATTTTTGTTGTTCTCAGTTAGGTATAGTTGTTAACTAACTACTAACTGTAACTGTTGTCAGTTAGGTATAGTTAAACAAAGACAACATTTCTGAACTCTAAGGCTATACCTTCGTACCGTTGGTATTGACCGATAAAATTGGCAAATAATACGTTGGGTAATGTGCTGTGTATCAAGTGTGTTATTTTTATCAAAAGGTATAAATAGTCTAAATTCAATCGAGTTTGCTATCCTATTTAAATATTTTGCGTAATATTCTTGATTAAGGTAGCAAAGCTATTTTTAACTAAATGAATATTCATAATTTTGTTGTCATCATATTTCTTTGTTCTCGTCTTTTAAGAATATTCATCCCCATTAATTCACAAAGGTAAAGAAAGAAGCATGATGCGACAATACTGCTGACAACTTCAACACTGATAGTGAGACAAAACCGAACAGTTAGTCCTTTATTTTACCACAAATGTTTCCCGCAGCTTACTGTCGTAAAAATAAAGCAACAATAATGTAAGAAAATCATAAAAATATAACTATCTGTGACGAAAATCCCGCTGTGATACCCGCATCTGATGGCCATGGTGATCTCACAACACTAAATACAGTAGTACAAAACGACCCTTTTGTACAATACAATAAGTTATTTTTGTATTTGTATTGCAAAACACAAATCGGCGTATCCAGAAAAATCCGCAAAACAATTGAAGCACCCCGTGGATCAATCTCTAATGAATAGGAAAGGTGTGGAAAAATTATAAGTATTTACCGTTCGTTTAAACCAAACTAATTCTTATGTTGTTGGGATGAGAGTCAGAAAAGTTCGTTTGACGGCAGTTGTAATTTTTTAAAATTGTCTATGCAGTTTAGTTTATAGCTGCAGAGCAAAATATATTTAATATAATACGATGTAAGGTTGGAAGTCCAATACGTATGTTAAAATATATCAGGAATAATGTTTTGTGTTTATTTTTATTTCTTCACTTGTAAAGGATCATTACAGGGTATTGTTGGATAATTTCACGCGTTTGGGCGACACTGCGGGCGTTTGGTGCGATTTAGCGGGAATTTCATTATAAAGGTTTGTATGAAGGCATGCATTGTCCACCATTTTTGTTAACAGTGGCTTGTGGCTGTGAAATATATGGGGATGGAGTCATCACGAAACTAATGTGGCTCTTTATAGCTTTTATTACTTTTCTTCTACTAAAAGGGCTTTCTATGTTTCTGGTGAAAAGAATCGTCGTTTTGTTGTTCCTTAGTTAATTACAATGACTTTTGGTTGGATTTTTAGTATTGGTTGTAGTAAAGCTTTTGCGATTTGAAGTGGTTCAAGCAGACACCAGGAAATAAATCTAAGACGACTTTAAGTTTAATAAAATGACTGACTTGAGATAGTGATTCTTTTCTTCAATATATTTTATGATTCTCATGACGATCACGAGTTATTATAATATATTGGACTTTAGCTAGCTTGAATTTGATGTAATAGCAACATTACCAAATGCACTCTCAGTAACATGCAACCCGTAAACTTTATCCTGGTAGTTATAGAAAGAAATCGGTAACCGCTTACTGTTATCCAATTTATATCCTTGTTTACAGTATTCATCTAGGTAAAATTTTATACACTGGTTTCATCTTTATACAAAAAGAAGTGACGCAGATAATACCGAGACATACAACTATCTATTGATCATACTATTTTGTATAGTATTGAACTTGGAGCTATCAGCAGCTTGCTATATTAAACGTGGCCACTTGACACTGCATCGTTCAGATAATCATCTTTTTTAAATATTATGGTTCCTAACAATAGCCTTTCCTTATACAGCCTTACACTAAACTTAATTCATCAAACTAAAGCCGCAAGCAAACTTAGTATTCAATATAGGGAGTCTCATCTTAAAGTTTACAATATATTAATGCATATTCCATACTTAATGGTGACAAGTCTGCCAGAGATGCTTGTGAGAATGCATATTTATGTGCGAAGTGTGTGGGTGCTTGTTGATATATACACCTATTCTCAAATGTATGAGGATTAGGGTGTTATTCACATACTAAATTATCCGATAAATACTTGAAGAAAGACGTAATACAACTTCTTTTCTAAGAATGTTTGATATTACCATCTTACTGATGATTGTATCAAAGATTTTTCGTGCTTAGGTAAAAAACGTATAACACACCTGATGGTAAGCGTTTAATACCTAGCCTAGCAATTGCAGGGATTTCACTTATGTGTTTCTTACTCTCTAATAACCATTTGGTTCTTCTGAATCAGGTCTAGATAGAGAAATATTAATGAAAATAAATCAGACAATACCAATAATAATAAAATAAAATACAGTTTAATTGCAATAATATGACCAAGTTAAAATTAATACCTAGATTTTTAAAATTATAGTATAGATTGTTAATTTTTTACGATACGGTATCTCTCTTTAATTTTATTATTATCTATTACTATTCTTCTTCTTCTTCTTATTTAAGTCTAAATGACTTGTCGGTGTAGCTTGTCTCTCCATATCTGTCTGTCTAGCGCCATTTCTTGCATTTCTCTGTACGACATGACACCTGACTTTTCCCTGATCTGACTAATGTAACTTATTCTTGGCCTTCCTCTTCCGCGCTTTCCTTCTACCTTTCCCTCTATTACTATTACCTTCTACCTCTATTACTATTATGGTTACAAATTACTTGTATTCTTATTAACCCCTCCAACGTGGATGGGATCTCGTTGGTAGTGCAATGGGTGAAATTAAAATTGGTGTCTCGATCGCAAATTCATTGCTCTATCGTATTTGGTTAGTTATGAACTATGATTAAACATAGATAAGCAAATTGTAAACGCATTAACATTTTATGGAAAGGTGTTATTGGCAAGCCAAAATGTGATAAAATGTATGTAATAAGCAGTACATGTCATCATGATAATAAGGATGGATTTATCGAAATCTGGAACTGTGCTTCTGCAATGCTGGCTAATCGCATAATATGTAGATACATTGCTACACCTAAATTAAGAAGAACTAATATGAATGACACAATGAAATATGCGTAGTCATTAGCAACAGCTCTTCTACACTCGCGAGTTTACACATCTGTGCATATGTGAGTGACCGGGTTTAGTGTCACCATTATTATATAACGAATTACATGCCAACTTGTGATTCTCAGACGAATTAATGGACATGCTATTGAGTTATTATTAGTCCATTTGAAACCGAGACTGGTACAATACGACATCATCAAAAATAAGAAGCATTTCAATGTAATTAATAAAATAAACCAATTTCCTTATTTTCAATACAAGTACGCGTTTTAAATAGTTTCATTTACTTAATTTACGTATACTATTACATTTAACTATTTGTCAAAAACGACTACCCTAAGAGGGTAGTCTTATTTAATTTTGTCTCCTCGTGACCGTGACTGCTGAAAGACAAAGGAAGGGTCAGCAAAAAGAAAAATTTAAAAACTGCGATGAAAGCCGTATAGTTATTCAATTTTAATGAGTAACATTCGTTAATTTAGGTCAATATTACTTACTTATATCTTTAAGTTTCTTCATTATAAATGTCAATATAGATAAGTTTACTATCACCGTCTACATTACAAACTGTTCCAAAACATCTTCTACATAACAGCTATCTTTATTACAAACGATCTAAACAAAGCACCAATCGTGTCGTTCATGAAGTCCCGTATAAAATTCCTCCTCCTCCTACGCGTCCGTGTGTGTGTACGTCAACGCAAGTGTGCGGCTTTGTGCGTGCGAGTGCGCGTGTGTGCGTTCGTCGGCGACGCTGCGTCTGCGCACGGCCGCGTTGGAATGCGGCCAGGGAGGGGGATCGAGACCCGAGTGAATGTCTTTTAAAAGTTTTTTGTTTCCATTTGGATGTTTTGATTTTGTATTGGATATCTATATCTAAAGTGGATCGATGGTGTTTTAAAGATGCATAATTGGAATATTTAGTTTTAAGAGTTCGAAAAAACTCTTATACAACAGCTTTGTCCGTCCGTCTGTCTGTCTGTTATACAACTTTCAACTCAAGAACCGTAAGAGATAGAGACTCGCGGTCAACGCCATTCAACTCAGCATAGTCGATATACCTTCGAAATGACTATGACCTTTGACCTCTGACCTCAAGGTCACGTGGTATCACGTGACCTTTGCATATTACTTGAACCATTTTTTCGAACTCTAAGATTTACAGCAATTCATTGCCGCTTCTCACTTGTTTATACCATTAAAAAAAAGTATATATGTATGTTTATCCATTGTCTAGTAGGTACCCATAGTACAAGCTCTGCTTAATTTGGGCTAGATGGTGTTATGTGTATGTGATAGAATATTATTATTATTATTATTGATGTCCTGGTTTTTTAAATACCTACTTACCATTACAAAATGTTCATCCATTTTTTATTGTTTTATTGATTTCATAATATTAGTGGTTTTCCTGACAAATTTGCAAAGTAAAGCGTTATTAGTAGCAGTAGATAAAATATAATATATCTTCTTCTCTTGCTTCCTAAACTTTAATAAGTAAATACCCATATTATTATTTATCCAAATTATTATATAGGTAAGTCTACTACCTACTCTGCCAGCTTCCTTTATATTGTAGTCATCATGATGTGTACTTAATCTATCATTTTTGTCTTTGGATTCCTTGTGAGGCTCTAAGACTTATTTGCATAAAGGCATCACTTGTTATATTGTATATTATTTTATAAGATTTTTTTAAATCATTCTCCGATACGAGAGTCGAAATTTTTCAATGCAATGGAAAATTCTCTGAAGAAACTTTTACACATTGAAATCACACAAAGCACATCTAAAGTCAGAACCACGATCTACGGACCTCATAAATTTTTGGTTCCGTGTGGGAAATAAATAGTATATATATAGATAATAATAGTATCCTCACCCGCACTACACATACTGTCAAAACAGTATACTATACTCAGTAGGTATATTAACAACAGTACTAAGTTGATCCTCACAAGTACGTGGAACTTTCAACGTTTCCCAGCATACCATGGGAAAAAACACCACGCATTCCTAAACAACCGGCCTCATTCGTACCAGATATCAACATATAACCATTTTAAAAACATATAAATATCAAAGTTTTCTAAATTAAATCATAATTTAAGTTGGCTCGGCCAGAAATGATCGTACTCTTTCTGTCGTATAAGTAATTTATCCACAGTGTTTGGGTGACAAGCGTTTCACTATCCTATGTTACAGCTTTAATCTCGGTTTGGACCACAAAGTGTTTGTATAGCTTAACTAATAAAGTTTAGAGATCCGTACAAAGACACGCAGACTGTGATGTCGATGTCGATGTCGATGTCGACGATGATGTGAGTAGAGAAAGTGAAATTACTAATATAAAAATTAATAAGTATAATTTATTAGCATAAATTGTATCATCTATGTAATAAAAGTGGTATTAAGGAGGTTTCTAATTTAAATGGAGTTATTTTTAAAATTTTACGACCTCATGGAAAAATAGAAAATTATCTAATATACAAAAACGTTATTCGTCGTTACGACGTATTTTAAAGTGTTATGTAAAATATTATAGAAAAAAGGAATTGTTTTAATTGCCTTTCATACTTGTAGGTACTATAAAAGTACTTTCATACTTGCTCCTAAGACGTCAAGCTAATTATTTTCAGGCGGTGGCAGGTGGAAAGTTAGTACACTACTAGTTGACTTATCATTAGTCTAATTTACTAATATAAAGTTAAGATTATAAACTAATATATTCATCGAAACAGTTATACGAGTAATGTAATTACTTAATTTAAATAAATAAATCATGAAAATAGAATCTTATGTATATGTTTTTATATACCTCGTCAACTTTTTTATTAAAATACATAATTTAATTGCAAATTAAATAAAATAATAATTGCAAAACATTGAAAGAAAGAAAAAGCAGTTTCGTTTCGAATAAGGAACCCTTTTAATTTAAACTCTTACGCTTGACCGCTTTTATACAATAAGAACTCTACGCTTGCTTCTTTACCAACAGAATAGGCTATGATCACCGACCCACTCGTTTCGAAGCTCGAATAATAACATTATTATGAGAACCACAACTTATTTGCGTACCACTACTTCGATAACGAAAAAGTAAGCCAAATACAACCTTATAACAATCCAAATAGAGTATCTTATTCCGAACCTGACGGCAGTTAACACTTGGTATATTAGAGTACATTTTTAAGCATCTTTGTAGTTTGATCACCGCCTTAGTGCGACAATGCTTACTATAGACGCATTCAGGCCTTTTTGGTAACAGTTCACCTTATAAAACCAGTGAAAAGAAATAAAAGAAAATTCCAAATCTGAATTTCAAACTTATTTAGTATACGTGTTTATGGTTCAAAGGTTTCAGCTCTTTTTGTTTTGTATTTTGATTGTCGGTTTATCAAAATATAATTCATACGTCGCATCAAGTTTATTATTATTATTTTAATTGTCATAATATTGTCTTCTGTTTACGCGAATATTATTCATGTAAATTAAACTACTATATACGGATTTTATCGCGTTGTTTATTTGACACTAGTTTAAATAGTTTTAATAATAATTCAATTAGCTTAAAACTTAGTAAAGTTTAATAGTAGTAGTAGTGTAACAGTTTTTCAAAATTATGTAATAAAGTGTCAAATAAACAACGCGATAAAATCCGTATATAGTAGTTTAATTTCAATTATAATTGTCTATGCGATTGACTGTGGATTTACAATACCTATTGTTAAATGTCTATGATAATAATTTATTTTTTATCTAGCTTATGTTTATTTTCATAATTTTCGAGTAAAGTTAGTAGAAGAGGTCGTTCGCAACACTAACTTCTGTGTGACGTAGATATGTATAAATGTTTGTACATTATCAGGCAGAAGGCACGTAGCTGAAGAAAGAAAGTAGGTATTAAATTATAAAGTAATATTAGGTAGATACATCGCATAATAACGTTAAATTAAATTAAATTATTACCATTAAATTCAATATTCAGGCAGCCTTGATGGCATAGTGGTTAGTGTAACCGATTGCCACGCCTGAGGTCGCAGGTTAGATTCCCGCACAAGTCAAACATTTGTGTGCAGGCACATGGACGTTTGTCTTGGTCTGGGTGTTTCTATGTATAATATGTATGACATGATATTATTTACAATAAAAAGTATATACATATGTATGTTTATCCATTGTCTAATACGCATGGTATAAGCTCTGCTTAATTTGGTCTAGATGGTGTTGTGTGTATGTGATAGAATATTATTATATGGGACAATGACGAGCAACACTGACTAAGAAAGAAAATGCAATTTGTTTTTCGAAGTTTTCGATGTAATTTTGATCAATAACAATGAACAAAAAGCTTTTAGAGATGTATAATAAGACGCTCGATTAGATATCAGATTCTTTGATCCAAAGATGCATATAAAGGGCATCGATAAAACAGATTTTTGTCCGAAACAATATGACACTAAACCGAGTCAAAGTATCGATTCACAATTGTTTTGGAAATAAAATCGTTTGTCATTCGATAGTATCGTTTTGCCTCACGACTGAAGTAATCTCGGTGTTGCGATCGACGCAAATATTTACGAAAATAATATAAAGGTTGGGTTGATGCGGTACGACTTTTGATCTCGTTAAGATGACGTTCCACTAACGCGATTAGAAATTAAGTAGAGGAAAGAAAAAGTTTGTTGTGATCAAGAAAGATTTGCTGTCTTTTCACGCCTGCTGTTCGAAATCTTCAAAAATACCACCATCATAAACAATTCTCAAAAGATTATAAATCATAGTTCTTTCGTTGAAGCTCTAGCTTTGTTGACATAAATGTAAAACCTTAAAATTAGTCTCCTATGATTGCGCCGTTGAGAGCCTTCTGCACTAACGTAGAGCTCGGGTAAGTTGTCAAGGCCATCTGCGGTTAAAAACTTACATGGCATAAAATATTTTCTCTGAATTAAAGCGGCATTTTGGATAGTTTTAAGCTCCACAAGATCATCCATAATTACACATACAAGCTAAGAATTATTGAAAAAGCTTAGGAATAAAATATGCGGTTTAATAAAGTTTTAAATAGAAACTAGTTTTAATATTTCTGAGGTATGTAGGTAAAGGTAACTGAAAAAGGTGGCTGGAGGTGACTGGATGGCGAAAACGGGAGATCGGGCCTTGTGGCGCACCCTAGGGGAGGCTTATGTCCAGCAGTGGACTGCAATAGGCTAAATGATGATGATGATGATGATGATGTAGGTAATATTATTTATAACTTAAACAAATAAAGAGATATAAGATTCGCAATTGCTGATTTTTAAGGCGTTAATTAGATGGATGGACAATCTTCCATGGTTATATTATTACGAGGCTCACTATTATGCCAAATGTATTAGGCTAGTTTTAGCCTTACACGATGAGTCTGCATATGATCTATTTCAAAAGATAAAATACAAAATCGCATCCTGGGAACGGTCCCTCTACGCATCCGTGATAGCGTTGATACGGCGACCGCTTAAGATTCACTTATTGTTCGATCAGCTTTTAAGATGTGACTGATAACGCAAACGTTGACAAAAGACCGGCCGACCGACTCATAATTCAGGGATCCGTAGGATTTTAATATAAATTTAGTAGTATTTTACTATATCTATACTACAAAATGTTGAAAAGAGAAAAGATTTGATATTTGTTTGTTTGTATGCATATAACTCAAAAACTAGTAAACAGATTTTAAAAATTCTTTCACTATTAGAAAACTACATTATCACCGAGTAACAGAGACTATATTTTATCTAAAAAAAGTACTGTTGCTAACATAATTTAATCTACTTTTACACAAGTAAAGCCGCGGGCAAAAGCTAGTATTTTATTTACCAAAGTGGTACACATCCTCGGCCGATTAATGAAATGAAAATAGGTAAATAAATCGCCGCACTATCAGCAACATTACTGTATTGGAATACTGTTGCTAATAATATAATTAGTGATGATACAAATAAGCTGGTTTGCTCACAATCGAGAGGAGTACCATTCACTAACAAAAACGCATCAGAGTAAAAGCACCGTTACATTCTGCTAGGTAAGTAAGAGTTCTGAAGACTCACATGCCTTCTACACCTATTAGTAGCCTTTGAGCCTATCTTTAATTTGTTTCCCTCAGGATCGGCAATGCACGAGTGGTATTCCTAGTCTTAACCGCTTACCTTTATTTAAGAAAGAGCGTAAGGAAGCTATTGATTTTACTGAGAGCATATAGCCTGCCTAAGTAACTCTGGTAACTAAAGTAACCGCAGAAGCAAGCAGTGTTTTTCTGCGATGACTAAATTATTTGGCGCAAGTCTTAATTTTGTAGAAGGCACGCCCAGTACTGAATCATTCTTAAAACTTATAATTTTATAAATAGATCAGCTCAAATTCTTAGATTCAACTTTTTTTGTAATATAGAACATCATTAACAATATCTAAAATATTATGCTCGTCAATTTAGTCAATGACAAAGTAGATACGCAAAAAGCTCTCAATATAATTTGTTCACGCATATAATTTTATTACCAAGAAAAATAAACGCAACTTATTCATAATAAACAACATTTCAATTACATTCATTTCTGTCGAAACTCCAAGTTGTAAAAAATAAGTAATTGTCAAAAGTCCTTGTTAGTTTTTCTTGGAAAGTCCAATTAATTCGCCCTGTCACTTGTTGATGAGTCGTATCAAAAATTTAAAATATTTATTCCAATATACAAAATAAATAATGAACACATTTCCATATTAATTTGTGAATGATGGAGATATATTTTATTTTAATGGTAGCTGTAAGTAACACCCCGCACATTGCAACTAGCAGATTTATAAGAACTAGCGGTTGCCTAGTGGTCAAAATTCGACCATAACTGATTTAAAAGTAAGATAATGCTGACATATGTAATTATATATTGATATATAGTAACAAATAATAGTACTATATCAGCCGAACTATTATGAAATACTACGAACGCGATTCGACTGCGTGTGTCAAATGAATGGTTGTGTGCGTGTAGTGTTTTTTCATTAATTTAATATATTTCTAATGCATATTTTATATAAATATTAGGATTCGCCACTCATTCTCTATTTAAACTTTAATTGTGCTGAATTTCATACTCCTACGTCTGCGCAATTTTTGTAAAAAGGGGGTTCAAAGTCTTTGCTTCACGTATGACTATGTCATTGGGCGATTCAGGGCTTAGCAATGGTTATGAAAAGATACTATCAAAACGACCTATATATCATTATATATAAAGATAATAAAATCTATAATCATCATCTGCATAAACTAAAGTTTTGGTAGCAATTCTCGGCAGTAGTATGGAGTCTTAAAATGCGGTAGGCACTTGGCTCTCTTTCTATTACGAAGGATTTAAAACATAGTTATATGTGGGTATAATACACCTCCTACCTATGAACGCTTCCCTATGCTATTTAGATATGTGTTTATTATTTTATCTTTAAGTACTACTCTTTGGTGGTGAACCTACTCATTTCTTCCTCCTTATTTTTCTGACTCGAAGTCTATTTAGATGTAAGCGGAGTTCTTGTTTAATTAATAGGTAGTTCACAGAGCTCATTAAAAAGGCGCTATGCTGACAACTCAGCAGGACTTGGGTTTATAGGCACTTCATACCTTACAACAGTGGGTTGTAAGCGACTAAGACTCTCAATCACTGCCTATCCCCCGTTGTAAGCGACGAAGAGCTTATGCTAGGACAATCTTTCATAGCAAGCTATTCAGTTTTTTTGTCAAGATAGTGGTTAAAAAACCACTATCTTGACAAAAAGTAGAAGACATACTTACTGCTTGGAGGTTGTTCAGTTAAAAAGATATAGTAATATTGTACTGAACCATTCAAATAAGGTTGTTGTACATCGAACCTTTGTCTTACCGCTTTGATTAGGCGGCACCTCACTGGTCTCCCGGACACCTTATGAGTAATCGTGGCGGCTGATTTATAAATGTTTGTCCTTGTCACGTTATCTTTTTTATATTGTTATGTTATCTTTTACGAACACCAGTGCTTCTTTGAGTATAATCCATTGCTTCTTTTCAGTGCATGTATCGGATAAATGTTGACGAACCAGTAATGCAGTGGCAATTACGCATACCTACTCGTTGAATGATAAAGTTAAGTAAATTTATCGTGGTCAATTCTTGGATGGGTAAGCTTTTACAGAAAATTTGTTAGCCTTAGGGATACGGTAACATTATCGGTGCCAATGGTCATCAATATAGGCAATAAGGGCCGACAAATCAAAGTTTCACCCGCTTTAGAATGGACACACTTCTTTTATATTGCTAAGAGCTATAATATTACTATACTATTACATATACACATATACTAGTTAATCCTTCCCTGTGGATCAGTATGATTTTGATAAACATTTCTGTGGGAACTTTTAAACAAAAGGTAGGTATGTAAAACACTTCTATACAGAAATTCTGGAAATATATAATATCAGAAATTCAACTCTCCTATATAGGTATAGGAGTTGAATTTTTGAATAATTTATGAATATTACGAAGCAAACCTGTTGCCTAATGCAGTTTACAGTTTCATATCACTCATTAACTTTGCTCATTTGTACATAAAAATACCGTAACGCTTTGTCCGAAAAGAAATCAAAGTTAATTCGATTGACAGCTGAACTTGCTACGCTACTTGACCACCGTAGTAAATAAATTAAAAAGTTTAAAATCTGTTGTCAAAAACATGTTTCAAACAAAACACGGGAAATTAAATTGACCACTACATTCCTATTATAATATTGAATAGCGACCGTGACTAATGAGCTATTTATGAACAATTCGGCGTCAAGCGAGAAACATAAATCCTGCATTAGCCAACATTAAACGACAACCCTTTTCATATTTCATATTTTTATTTTATCACCTAAACAAACCGCATAATGCCCTTGGGATATAACAGATATTTATACAGAAACTAGCGGCAGATTTGTATGTTTGTCATTGAAAAGTTTGAGTGGAAGCTTTTGCCAATTGTTTTGTTACGGTACGAAGAAGGCAGCTCGCTCCGGACAGTACGGGTAGTTCATAGAAAATCGCCGAAAGACTAGTGATTATTTATCTGTGTTTCGCCCGGTAAGTACCAGTCCCAAATTTCTATCCCCATGTAGAGAGATGGGGATAGAAATCAATAAGAGTATTGTTGACATAAGATCAGTAACACGCAAGTGTTACCTCTGGTATAACACGCGATTATAGGGTATTGGGTTATGGTAACCCCTTACAATAAGGTGGATTATCTGCTTGTTTTCCACCTCTATTGTATAAATACAGAACGTGTCTCACTGACAGATTACGTTTCACAAATTGAGGACACTGTTAGCAGGTGGCAATTTTTTGTCACAAAAGTGATAAAGAAGCCTACGTTCAGTCTGATAGTAAGCAGTTGCCACAGCCTATGAACTCTTACAGTACCATAGTAATCACTCATACGTTACCAACCGTTCAAAAGGAACATGCTTATCAAAATTCTGATGATTTCATGCGAGCAAAATCGCGGCCCAAATATAGTATGATATACCTATTAAAATATAGCAAATCTTGAGTGCCGTAAAATTTATGAGCAGTCTGTATAAATTTTTATGACAAGACGTTTTGGAACGTCCGTATTGTGTGTTACGCGTATTTTGTAGTGAGAGGAATCACTTAGCTTTGAAAAGATTTTGATCTGATGAGTAAAAATACGTAACTAACTCATTGATTCGTGCCATTAGTCCGCAACAGTCCGAAATCATTCATTTCCAGGCTTTGGTAATGTTAACAGGATTTTTTGTTAGAAAAATATCGGTAATAAGTTAAATAATAGATTATCAGTATTATGGAAGCTGGATATGAGACCGTTACACGGTAATAGGCTTCCACATATCACATGGTACTAAAAATAGAGGGCAGCCCTAATGCTAACCTACCTACACATAGCCAAACTCCATGCTGCTACTGATATTTTTCTGACCGAAATTCGAAAATGAGCAGCAGAAATGCCAGAGGACCGACAAGGCAATTTCTTAATCAATACTATCAAAATACCTTTTAAATGTATCTGCATACCAGATTCCTAAATCCATTAGCTACAGTCGTCACCGAACGTAGTTAACCGCTCGAATACGACCACTATTGACAGGATCATTGATGTTGAACAAAGGCTGTTATGTAAGGAATGTCGGCAGGCATTCTCGTAACTGACAATTAATTTGTATGTCTATAATTTATATAGGACAGGGATATAACCTTTGTGGTGTAAAAGGTGTAAAGTTATGTGTTTTATGACAAGCCATGTGTTTTTAATTTCTGTTGTGAGTCAGAAGGGTCTATCTATTAGTCCTTTTATAAGACTGAAACGAACTTCGAACGACTGTCTATATTCGGAGATGATTTCGAGCAACAAATTGGGAAATATTTAGTCTTTACAAGAACCGAAATCTTTTAAAAAAATACGCACGCATGAATTTGGACGGGGATCACAGTTTAGTAGCTTAAAGCTTAACTTAAAATCTAAGCTAACAAAACAGAATTAGATGCAATGTACATCTAATTCTGTTTTGTCGAATCGAAAACATCGTGCACAGGAGTTATCTATAATGACGTCACGGGCGAACTGAACGTAGTTGTGGGCAAGTCCACCAATAAATATAATAGTTACTATAGAATAGTCATATTCTCAAATTAGATTAATTGGTGATGCTGATTCATTATTTTAAGTCTAACTATTTGACTGATCAATATTAGTCATCTGTTTGGAAAGACTTAACCTTGATCAATACAAAATATTCCCATAATAACATTTGAGACCATTTTAAACTGCCAGTAGCTAATCTTTGAAACAATAATTCAAAGTTGGATCTTCCGAATAACTTTCCCATACCAGTAACATAACACATTCCTCATAAACATTAAACTCGACTACCGCTCAGCTACTGTACAGAAACAACATTAAAATTCTTAAAACTAAATTAAAAACGATTCATAAAACTAATTTTTCTACAAAATTTTAGTTATTACAAGGGCTACACGCTTTTCTAAGGTCTTTTAACGATATACATACTAATTGGTGGTCGATATAGATCGTAAACAGGTAAGCGATCATCGCATTGAAAGCCTTAATTAAAAACGGTATACAACCTCCATAAATATGTCTAAATGTGTCTGGCAATACTCGGTGTTAGAATCGACACTAAAATAATTATTATGTCAAGGTGTGGTAAAAAAATAATTAGAAATGTATTTGTGAAGGTGTTCCTTTTGAAAGGTGCATTCTCGAGTATCATAAATGTATGTTTTATCTAGACTTAGGATAAAACCAACAAAGGGATTGACTTGACTGCACCGGAGATTGACTAAAAATAAAAATATTAATCGTTTATAATACATACATAAACGATTAATATTTTTGTGTTTTTTCAAATAGATAAAAATGGTGACTAGTAATGTTTATTCTAGAAAATATACTATCTGAAAAATAACAAGATAATACATATAAAAATAAAGTAAAAAATATTTTTAATTATATAAGATCATCCTTTGACTGATAAAGTGAGGCTCTTATGGAATTGCCATACTAGTTGTGATTAACTAAAATAATGGATTAGCAATGCTATTAATTTGCTGCAAAAGCCAAGACTGCAAGTGAAACACACGATTCACGATGAAACAAAAGAAGAAAAATATCGTCACAATAATTTTAATTAACGTAAAATTTATAAAGGCATGCGTAGAAGTTAATTTTATAACGGCAAGCAAGACTGCAAATATTTATCATAGGCATCCTTCAAATTGCAATATGGCAACAGGGACGAATGGTAACAGATAGCTTGAAGTATAACCTAATAAAACTCCTGAAGTTGATAAATATTATATTTGTACCTAGAACACTGACATCCATCTTTTAGCTATATAGTTGGCATATCACTATAATAGTGTAAAGATTATCGACAACAAACATAGTCTATTTTATAGCAAAAAGTTGTAAAAGCCGCCACGTTTTAACACCTAGCCTTGAGCGCAGCAGGAGCTAAAGCATGAACTTCGTTTTTTTGGATCGCTATGACTCAAAAAACACAATACTTCCAAATATTGAACGTGCATGAAATTCACTACAAAAGTGGCTCCTGGAAATTAGGTGGATAGAGATCATAGCCCAGCTTGAGTTTCCTTGTAAACCACTGCGAGCTGACAATTGGAATTAATAAGCCTATAGATGACATTTATCACAAAGTTTTGTTGAAAAGTCAACTAGCTTGTGGTTTTCTTTATCTTTAGTATAAGTTGTTGTTAAGATGAGAGGCTTAACACAAAAAATCACCACGCCTACCTAAATAGAATAGATTGCCAAGAGCGTTAACAACTCCCTTAAAACTTCAAAATGAACTTCGGTGGACGCCAATTTAATTTATTATTTTCGCTTCAAGCTAACTAGTTCAAGGTCTAAGGTCATCAGTGAATTTGACCGGGGACGTTCTTTTAACAATTCGAGATCTCTATTATAGGACTTTATATTTGCTTCAGGTTCTGTGACTCCTTTGACACGAATGACTAGCCCATAGGCACATTTGATTATTCTGCATACTCTGATAGTGCTTTTGATTTCAATTCAATTATGGATGATGTTCCCCTTTTTCTTTTCTTTTTTTTTAATGCTTGCCTTGCAAATTATATTTAATTATAATCGAAAATAAAAAGTTTTTGAATTACCTACGTATTAGAATCAACACCAATCGAAAAAGATTTGATGAGACAATTTTATCGATGGTTTTGATTTAAAAAATATTTTGTCGCTTCTATACGATTCTTAGCTCTTCACGGGACCGCCG
Source organism: Catocala fraxini (assembly GCA_930367265.1). Classification (NCBI taxonomy): domain Eukaryota; kingdom Metazoa; phylum Arthropoda; class Insecta; order Lepidoptera; family Erebidae; genus Catocala; species Catocala fraxini. Next base: position 22,222,158 of record OV884029.1, read on the forward strand.
GTAGCCGTCATTAGAGTGGCTGCGAACTTACGACACCAATTTAATTGGTGCCTATATATCACCCTGTCCGTCCGTCCGTCCGTTCGGTTTATTGTTGGCACAGTAGCACTATAAACATGTGAAGCGATTGTTATTCGTGTACCTCGTAAACGGATTGATGTAACCGATAAAAAATAGGTTAGTGTTTTGTGTAGAGGTTATGAAGGGTCGAATCTTAGAGCCAGCGTTTCCAACAAACATACTTATAATATTTCACAAAGCTCCACCAATTACAATAGACTAAGTTATCATCTGACCCATGTACCAAATAGTATAGTCAGACTCCGCGCGATGCAAACATTTGTGATCCACATATAGTTTTTATAAGCATAAGTGATGACACGTTGCCTGCCACGTCTGAGGCACAGATTATTAATATGTACTGATGTTTGAATCTTGGCATTTGTGGCGCGCGTGACAGCCGTCACTTGTATTAATTAATTAAATCTTCTGAAATAATATATAGGTACATATTTCCTGAACATTGTTTGAAGGCTTTCGTGTTTTTTAGAAATAAAAATATATTTTCTTTCTTCTTTCTTTCTTTCAAACTGAGGAATGTTATTTAAATATTTGCAAAACTCGTGTTAAAAGCTTTTAAGATAGCCCAAATTAATTATGGATGTAAAATTAGATACATACTGAGTGAATATGCCACTCACTATATTCTATAAGTCAACAGTTTCATTAAATTTTTTCAAAACCGTCTCCAACTCCTTTAAATCCTTTAAACCTTTCGCATCCACCAAGCCAGGCACCAATTCTCACGCCAGCTGAAGTACTGAGCTGGCACAAAAATGGCATTTTGACATTTACGTCACATCCGGAAGCCGTGTCGGAATGTTAATTGAATAAGATGGTATCTTATAATAAGTCATTGTGTCTCTGAGTGCATTTGTGGACCACTTATAACGTGTGTAGTATATTTAGTTTTGTATGGTTTTGTTCATACAATGTGGAGTTCTCTTTGTGTTGTGTTGTTAGACTTTTAAATGTGTGTGATGAAATGTGAAGATGATGAATGTTTGAAATATAGTCCCATTTAATTATAATGTAGTTATATTTTATGCCTCTGAGAGTGTGTCAGTTCTGGCCTTAACATAACTATGTAATAGTAAGAATTATTTTCTGTTATTCTGAGATTCTATGTAATAGAATTATATTATTACTAAATAATTATTTAAAATTATTGTGGTGACAATATTTTTTAATTAACCCTTTCTCTAGAAATGTCTGTTGCTGAAAAAGAGCACTTAATGGAGAAGACATTTTTTTTAACCTTACGAACAAATAATATTACCGGAATACTTGTAATTCCCTCTAGTTAACCATAATTTTTCTGTTAAGTATATGTTTAATCGCAAGTCCCATATCTCAACCATTATACTGTCGCTTTAAAAACTGTAAGAATAATATAAATACTAAGGAATATCATCTATAGTGGCCACCTTTTTTAGAAAGACTACTTTTAAGTACGCCATGTTTCAAGCAAAATATTGATCGAATTTATTAGAAGAGGCTGACGTTCAGTAATTGACGTTGTAAGGCTTATATGACAGTGATTAATCATAAACATCCAAATTAAGTATTTATGACAATACAGAAATTAAATCTATGTGAGTTGGTCAGGGTGATTGTTAGATCATACATTCTAATAATATTCTAATATATTCTACACATACACACAACACCATCTAGCCCAAACTAAGCAGAGCTTGTACTATGGGTACTAGACAATGGATAAACATACATATATACTTTTTTTTTGTAAATACTTACATATTATACATAGAAACACCCAGACCAAGACAAACATCCATGTTCATGCACACAAATGTTTGACTTGTGCGGGAATCGAACCCGCGACCTCAGGCGTGGCAGTCGGTTACACTAACCACTACGCCACCGACGCCGACATAGAGTCTAAGTTAGCGTTTCTTACACCTTGTTAGTGTTGAACGGCAATAGACTTCCACCGTATTAAATACATAACACCTACACACCTAACGACATATGCCAAAGTAGCAAACAAGTCCTGGAGAAAAGACAGCGAATTGGTAAACGCAAGGCAGGACGCCCTACGGCATTCTGGTAGATTGATGAACTAAAATATGTGGAGGGGTTGGACTGGATGTGGAAGGCGGTAGACTGGCCATAGTAGCGCACAAAGGTGGTGCATAGGCTGATTGATTGAATTATTGATGCCGAAGATGAGTTTCTGCATCTCTGCCTAGCGTTTTGGTACATTCAAGGATTGTGCTGTCATTGCAGTGTTTTATGCCATTGGATGCAATGTTAAATAAATTATAATATGCCTCAGAAAATTTAATATTACTAATATGGTAACCGTGACTAAATCAAATTAAAAACAGGGTTTATTAGCAAACCGTGAAATCTACACATACACACCCATATATAAAAAACAATATTTGTGGCTACATCTCATAAAATAGGCCCACGTCGTAAAACAGCTGCCTACTAATCGCCAAATTATTGCTAAAAGTTTAAAATAAATATGTGTTAATAAATTATCTTTCTTGACAGAGAACCGACCAAAGGCAAATATTCTAAAAATGTCGCCGTGAATCGATACTGCGATTAATCAGAATAAAGCCTTGCAAATTAAATTAGGTTTGGTCAACAACATTACTGAACGCGCCCTTAAAATCATTAAAGAGCTCTATTGCTTGGGAAATAAGGTTCAATTTATATTTGCATACAGGTTAAATAATTGTAGGTTTAGGTATGAACTTTATTCTTAAGTAATAAGAGATTTATGTCACGGTGGATTAGTAAAAATGCTTGATTACGAATCAGGATGTTGATCCATCTGTTTTGATTTCTTTGTGTTAGTCTTGTGATTTTATAACTTTTTAATTACTTTTCTTTAGGTTTGTTGTGAGATTACATAATGCAATAGCAAGAATTGGTCATGGTCACAGTCAATTTAAAATCATTTATTCATTTAGGTTAGAAGGTAAAACTTGTGTGCGACAATCTTAACCAATATTATAATTGCGAATGTGAGTTTGTTTGTTATGCTTTCACGCCATAACTACTCGACCGATTATCATGCAATTTTGCATACACGTGGTCTAGAGTCTAGAAAAGGATCTTGGCACTATTTATCCTGAAAAAGCGAAGTCGCGGGCAAAAGCTGATGATTAATACTCGGTGTGTTAGATGAACTTACATTTAAATTAATTGCTAAGTTATTTTATATTAATTTGTCATTAGATTATGTCCGCGTTAGTTTATCCGAGGTTACTTTATTACCAGATTATAATTATATAAGCATGTACATACATACGTACATAGTCTGACGGTTTTATCTCCGAAAGCTATTATTCTTAAATTTCGCCAGTTATACTGTAACATTCCACGTAAAAAGAAGCGAGGCTATTGCCCTCTATCGGGCACAGTTATAGATTTCCTATTGGAATTATGTTTGTGTCTCGTGATCAAAGCAAATACTTACAATCATATCAAAGTTAATAGTAGACTGCCTTAACGGTCTTGCGGCAGTCAATGGCACTGTTATGCATGAAGACAAAATGTTTTTTGGTTTATCTGTTTAGATTATGAGTGGTAGGGTCACGCTGGTTACAGCATGAATGGGCCGGCTCGACCGGGGAAGTACCACCCTCTCACAGAAGGTCGACATAAAATAACAGTATCTGTTATGTTTCGTTCGGTGAGTGAGAGCACCGGAGGCCCAATCACCCTTCCCTTCCCAAACCCCATCCTACTCCATTTTCCTTTTCCTTCCGGTAGGCTGCGACTTGGTTGTGCTTTTTTGACATTGCTTCTGTAATGCTAAGAAAACACAGCCATGTGTATGAACCACGGTTCTCGCTTACTATCAGGTGGGCCGCTGGTATGTCTGTCAGCGATGACCGCAATAAAAAAAATAATCATAAAAGTTCAATAGTTACACAGGGTCCGGTAATGTGTCCGACAATAGGCTCGCAATCACGCAGGCGCCTAAAGCCAAAACTGGTGCAGTGTAAGTGTATTACAACTATGCCTTCTCCTTCGGGGAATTAGACGTGAGATGTATATACTTGCTAATAGAAACGATACAACACTTTTTTTATTTTTACCTTTACCTGTGCCTTTGGTATATATTGTCACGACTCTATGTGTATACATACGCTCTAAATCACCCTATCAAGTCAAACAAAGCTGGAACAAGTTAAGTCAAAAACTGAAGAAGGAATATTCTTGGTGCTGTCAGATATGTGATGAAAAGCTACTGTTTCAGCATGACGTCACGTGGCCAGTAGGTTTCGCCAGCCACAAGCCGCTAATATGTCCCTGTCTACCCATACGAATGATGGCAAACCGCATCATTAAGGGGCCAGGCGAAAAATATGGATATTTTTGTGTTGTAGCTTAGGGATCTTGTACACTGTGCTTTAGCTGAGAAATAAATGAACATTTTTGAATATGCATTATATTATCATATTAATATTGTAATAAAGCAGCAATATTCGAGATTCCAATAGACCGAATAAAAATATATTGCGGTTACTTACTTAAGACTGCTCCGAGCGAAATGAGCCAAAACAGGCGGTCACAGTTAAGTGAATATAATCAACACTTTTTATTTAATACAAATATAAAATATACATTTACCATAACAATTAATGTGTTTACAATTAATCTGTGTAAAAAACTTAAAATAATTAATATTTTCGCCTACAAAATTACGTAAATTTGCATTATAACAGTAGAAATCTATCCTATTTTACAGCTTAAACAATACATAAATAGTTATATTAAAATTTGTCCATCCCAAATATTTAAGTTATTGGTTGACAATAAAGATACATATTTATCAAAAAAGCACTTCAAATCCTCCATACAATTTTACTATGGCTGCCGCGCGCCGATCTGAATATGCGTCAAACGAACTCTATCATTATCTGTCTTACGCTCGGTGCAGACTTATATTGAATATTCTTTAGTAAAAAAAAAAATGTTATTACTTTAATTTCCAAAGAACCAAGAAAGCACGGATTTAAAATAATGATGTATGGGATATAATTATGTATATATATATGAAATGGGTCAAATCAAATCTTACATTATGTCTATAGTTTTGCGCAGTGTGGCTTAGCCTGCCTTCGGAATTGTTTGTGAATTTATTTGAGTAGTTTATACAGTGAATGCGACGACGGATATTATTTTTCTTTATTAGTTATATTTTCACATAAGTAACGAGTTGTCTATGTGATAATAAAGATCTTTAAACCTAAACCTATATTCAAATGGGCAGAGCGTTGAATTGCCATGCAGAAGTGTCAAATTTTAACCTGCAGCATGTCTTTCTGACTTTTTGAAGACATGTACTTAGGTACCTATTAAATATTTATCGTTCACTTTAACCTATTGAGTCGCAGCGGCACACCGGAGGCCAAACAAAATAGATTTTAATTATATCTGATATTCTAAGACTTGACAGAGTGAGGCGAAATATGGACATCAAAATATTTATAAAAAAATGTTTTTTCACAGATCTATTGCTGTCGCGGTAAGCCTAAACGAAATATCAATGTGCAAAAGAGATAGACAGCTCTCTATGTTGCAGGTGATCAGGCAAGGCATAATTAAATACAATATTGAATTAGGTTATGTTAGTAGTATGGATCTCGTAACAAAAGTGAACAACCTTACTACATTTAGCTGGATCTACAAAACGTTTAACAAATAATGCATTCAGCTAGGTCTCCTTCTAATCAAGGCTTGGAATAAAATTTGTATCATGTTAAAAAAGCAAATTGCATCTATATTGCTAGGCTTGGCAGACCCAAACCAATTTGAGGCACAGGCAACATTTCACTTTTTGTATGCAATTTTTTTTTGTGTATTTCTATTTAAACAAACAGGCCCTATTTCAGATTGTAAACATTTCGCACTGGTCTGCGGCCGCCTTTATACCAACGACACTTATTTTATTCGTCCATAATGGGTCAGTCTTGAGGCCCGACTCCTGCACAGCGGGGGGGCACACAACCATCGCAACGCATAAATTCAACATTTGTCACGGTATTAACACTCAAAAAAGGGGTTTTTATCATGTCACCCCCGTATCCGGTAATCGTGGTATATTTTTGCTTTTTAATATTTAAAAAAATATTGCTTTGTTGGTCGGCGAAGACACGGTTTGAGGAAGCCGCTGTTTTTTAAAATGTTTATTAAAGTTGGTGCGTGTTAGAATGTAACTTATACCAAAAATATATAAACGTGTTTATTGACTTAATTTTATTTGTGCGTGGACGCCGCTCTTATAAAGCAAACGCTACTAAAAACTCGAATGAGTTAACAAAACTTCGAAATATGAATTCAAATGGAACTCCTGCCGAAAGCAAGACTGTTTTATTCTGGCATATATAAATTCAAGCATCTGGCATATATAAAATATGAGTGTGATGCCAGAAATGGTTTTCTTACTTATAGCAAAACATTGCAGAAATCACGTGCTGCAAGGTTGATGTACACAAGCCATCTCAATGCCAGATTATAATGTCAGTTTATCTTAGGATCATGACTCTATAATACAGAAAATATACTATTTACTTTCTCTATTTTATTAATACTTATAATAGATCGAGGGACCGGACTGTGTTTTTCTAGGAGACTTATGAGAAAATCTTTACAATCTATCCCATTCTACGATTATGAAAATGTTTTACCGATGTTTGACTTATAGATCTCAGTTAATTGACTGATGTCTTGATAAATAATAATAATAATATTCTACCACATACACAACACCATCTAGCCCAAACTAAGCAGAGCTTGTACTATGGGTACTAGACAATGGATAAACATACATTTATATACTTTTTTGTAAATACCTACATATTATACACCCAGACCAAGACAAACATCCATGTTCATGCACACAAATGTTTGACTTGTGCGGGAATCGAACACGCGATCTCGGGCGTGGCAGTCCGTTACACTAACCACTACGCCATCGAGGCCGACCGAAATGTACTAAGTGTTTAAGGTAATTATTAAACTTACTAAGTATTTACTATCAAACTTAATCCCCACGTTTTTGTGAGATACATAAATCGCAAACCTGTCAAACATGCATGAGTGCAATCATAAAATGCAGCATCGTTTACAAAACAGATCATTTTCACAGAAAACACACAGAATACGAACATTTATTAAACATTTCAATGATTTATAGTACTGGTAAATTATTACCGACCATCTTTATAATAGAAATAATCCAATTTACACGCTAGCAACTCGATATAAAGGCTAGTGCATGTAATATTGTCTGCAATACAATAGTTTGAATGGTCGCATTAAAAATCCCTAAAAAAATTGACGATTGGAGTAAAGAGCGATTGTTGTGCAAACTTATTCGATACGGTTAAATGGGGCGATGTAAACGCGCCGTCATTTACTCGCGTATGTGAACCATGCTTAATGATTTAGAAGTAATGTAAGCCGCGATAGAATACCATTTTCGACTTTATTCTGTTAGCAATAGAGTTCACCTTGCAGGTGCAGTTTTTGAGATGGAATCGTGAAATTATTATAAAAATGAAATCAGAGTACTGTATAACAAAGAAAATAAACAAATAATAATCGTTTATTTTATTTTTTATTACATATCGGCGGCATCGATAGCTAGAATCGTTTGCGTCGTTTCCGTCGGCGCTTTTGCGCAAATCAACTGAAGCGAACACAAGTGGGGTATTTTGGTATTATTCGTCATAATAGTATCGGATATGATATGATATTTCCGTTCATAAGTGGCGGTGCCCTTGGAGGAATAATTACTTATTTCCTTCATTGATATTATGATCTATTCTATTTCTTTGTGAAATGTCTAATTGATACTTAATCCTTAAAGTCCCATACAACTGCACGCATAATCTTTTAATATCCTCTCTTTAATGTAAAAGGTGGTCTTAAGTATAAATACAGTTGCCGCTTCGGTGCATTATACTGAAATTTATAAAACAATAGATAAAGAACCCCAAAAATGCTAGTAATCTACTATTCAATAACTTTACAACACCCCACAAAAAGCAGCAAACATTTTTAATTACCGACGTTCTAACAAAACAAAAACGACAAAAATAATCCTTCTATTAAGTTTCATAACACCCATTTTATTGAGATACGATCGAACTAGTCTTATAGATACGACATACATACACAATCAAACGGAATGCGCCGCACGATCACATAGAAAAAACATATGTATCCAACTAATAAAAACAAAATAGCATTAAGTAGACAGAGAAAAAAAAACTTCATTGACTAAGCGGTGAGTGGACATCACTAGAACCAACCGACTTTGATCACAAACCTTCCAAATTCAACTTTATTCGATCACTATAGGGATCGAAATTTAAAATTCAAGTACGTTACGAAGCGGCTGACTTGTACACCTGTTAAAAACCTTTAAATCCTTTACATATTTTTATAACGCATTCTTCAGAACGCATTCTTTGTGTTTATTTTAAAAATGATTTTAAAGAAGGGTGGGATGATAAATAACATATGATATTTGATTAAAATGACGCAGCAGTTTGGCGATGCCACAATGCTTGAGCTTCCGAACGGGTCCCATAATAATGATCATTTATTTCTTACTGAATTCCTTATTGAGGTCTCGATGATTTTGTTCATTCGTAGAATAATAGTGCTCGTAATGAATCTGCTATTCAAGTACCATGAGGTAGACATTCTTGTATTACTGCAGCTTCATAACCTACAATAAGTATAGTACCAATTATAACTTCAACATCAATACAAAAAATTTATAAAGATTTATTTAAGACCAAGATGATGACGTCATAAAGCTATAGAGTCTTTCTTTAGTGACATGGTATCTTCATTATTTTTTAATTTAATAAAGAATATTTGTACACAAACCGTGCTTACAATTTTATTGTTACTAAATAGGTTATTGAACAGCATATTTTCATACTGGTTCCCGTCTTATTTCTAAATGTATTTATAATATTAACGTCTATAATATTCCAGCATAAATTATGAATAATGATTATGCCTTTTTAAAATACTACTAGAAAAGTATGGCAGTCAATTCACCTTCAGTTACCATTTATAGTACTGCATCCCGTAAACCACTTTCGGCAACTTCTAATCCGTTTTTTCTTTATTACTGTCTTATTCCAATTCGGAATAGATACGATATATCCAACAATTCGGATCGTGATTCCTTTTTGTATTGATACTGGCGACAGTCCGTCTGGTCGCTTCTAAACTCGTTTCTACGGCTACAATGCTGCTCTAAAGCATCGGGAGGCTATTGATGTCCTTTTTTGTTGGTGAGCCTTGTTGGCGATTGTCTACACGTTGTTGTGAGGTTATAAATGCATTAAAATGTGTGTAAAGTGTATGGATGTAACCACGTCCGGTGCCATGGTGTTTAATTTAAAATGTCATTTAAATTTGATCGATATTGATATTGTGTTGAATATGTTTGTTTTAAAAACGAATCTATCTAATCTAGTTTATTTTAAAGTTTTATAGGTAAGAGTATAAAGTAGCACATGTGTGTACCCAATAGATATAAAGTGTGGGTCAAAAACATCTATCTCTTTGCAACTTGTAGTAAAACAAAAAATTATTGGTGACTTTGAGAGGTGCTAGGAAAGTGTCTCAATATAAACGTTACCAATAATAAAAACCTACTTGTCTAATTCATCTCTCTTTCAAAGTGGTAATGAACGAAAGAAATTAGCTCTTAACAAATATTCTGACGTGAATTGGATAGCATCCATCAAATTACCTAGAAAGTGTAACTAAATTTCTTAAATATGTTATTATAATTTATTGTAATTATTTATTATTTATATTTACTTCTTATAAATTTAGATTTAAGAACTGTTATATTAATTTGATATTTAATAACTTTTAATAAGTACGTCTAATGATTAACAGCCGGATGTAATATTTTATTTATTTTATCATTTATTCTTGTGTGACCGGGTATCTCAATTGACCGAGTAACGAACGCAGTGTGCGCCAATTTTGAAGATTTGCGTTCTTTGCTAATGCTTGGAGCTGTAAGCATCTCTGATAATAACGTATTATATATTGTATGGATATATTGTGTGTCAGTGTGACTAAGCAATAAATGGTGTTTTTAGTCTCTGTATGAGTTTCCTTGTCTCCCTGTCTTCTGATTTACTATAGAACAGTGACAAATATTTCTAAATGGTTTATTCCGCATTCGGCCCCTTGTGTTTCGGTCCGAATTTAAAAATATGCATTCGCCCCAAAAAGTTGTACCTCGTATGCCTCGAAATTTATATAAATATTAATTTCTTAACGTAATTCCTATTTCATCCCAAATGATGTTCCTTTTTTACCCTGTTTTCTTTGGTACCGCAGATTTTGATGTTCCGTCAGCCGAAAAATATTAAAAAATACCTCCTTGATCTCTCGGCGAAACTTTGGGCTTATGATTGCATGACATCACGAGTCTGACATTAAAAAACTTAAAATAATTTTTAAACATGTTTTGTTTTGCTAACCATATGCTTAAAAATGTAGGACGAAAAAGGAATAACCAAAAAAGAGGGGCGAATGAGGAACATTTTGGAATGTGGGACGTCATGTAGCTGCGAGTGCGCAACAGACCTTATAAATACATCCATGTGTAGGCTTTATTATAGTGTATTAATTAAAATACAACCAATACATATTTAAAATATTAATCAATATTTAACGTTTAATTAAACTAATATAACGGAACTTAATCAAAGAAGACAGACTTTAAGACTAAATAATTTAAATTAATTGATGTACGTCTATGTTTTATTATCTCGTTATGTTTTATTGAATGGTAATGATTTTGACATAACAAAACTAAATATAATTTATGAAATATCTCCAATACATCATGATGTACAAGTCCGCCCACTAATGAACCTATTACGACATACTTAGAATAATCCAATTATATCCTAAATACACTTACAAAATAACAAAGTCACGCCCTCACAAGAAAAACATTTTAATATTACAATAGTGGCACAGTAATTACCGACGGTGAATCTGAACAACCGATTTTTAGGTCGACAATTTATCTGACATACTAAATGTCGAATTTAAATATCGTATCTTTCATCACAACTTCACCAACGTTTCTATTATCAGCTGAAACAACACCTACTGCGTTGTCTTAAAGTTGAAATTTGTCAGTTTCATCTGTATCCTTAAAATTGTCAGCTACTTTACAAGTGAAGTCTTTTTTCTACCCGAGACCATTTAACAGTAATGAGTGGACTATGAAGTGGTACTACATATACCACGTGCCACTCACAACGCACCAAAGAAACCAACTACCGTTCGTTTTAATACAATAGTTAAAAATAATTGTACGATTAACGTCTTTGAGGAACATGCAGTGGTTAATGGCTCTTGAGACAGTCGTGTAATTGGAAGTCAAGATTTTTTATGAAATATCAATTTTAGTATAACAATAAAGATTTTTACATTGAGTCGTAATTGTGTAGTTTTCTATTGAGGTTTGTTTTGTGCCCATTATATTTTTTATTGTATTTACCTATCGAGAAGTACAGCATAAAACGAAGTATATTTGAAGCTTACTTACGAAAACATTGCCTTCAAATAGCAAAGTATATACATACATACATTTATTACAAACAAACAAAACAACATATTTTTGTTAACAATATTTAGATAGCTTTCGATCAAGCATTGCAACTTGCATTTGATTTAATATTACCATATTATATTTTTGAGAAATTTTACTACTTACAATTTTCAACCATTACGATCTGTCGAGTAACTTCATGCCGGACAATTATTGAGCACTAATGACATTGCATTAATTATAAAAGCTACTATATATTTGTATAATGTGTGTGTGTCGGCCTCGATGGCGTAATAGTTAGTGTAACCGACTGCCACGCCTAATGGGGTTCGATTCCCACACAAGTCAAACATTTGTGTGCATGAACATGGATGTTTGTCTGGGTATTTCTATGTAAAATATGTATGTTATTACAAAAAAAAAGTATATTTGTATGTTTATCCATTGTCTAGCACCCATAGTACAAGCTTTGCGTAGTTTGAGCTAGATGGTGTTGTGTGTACCTATGTGAGAAAATATTATTATTATTTAGTTTCATATTTTAACGTTTTCAAATAAATATCTTATATTTATTTAAGAACACTAATCTTTTAAATAATGACGGGACACAAAATAGATAAAATATTTGAAAAAATATTGATCTAATACAATAGTTTAATTCAGTTTAAAAGGCTTAGCGTACTTTATCTTTTATATTTTTCTGCCTGTATATTTTAAGTAGCAAACATAGTTGTACAACTTCAATTAAACCTAAATTAAAATCATATTTTTAGTTATGTAACTAAACAAACATGTTAGCTTTAACGAAATTTCGTTATGTTGTTATGTTGATGCTTTTTAAATATTATAAAAATATTAAAAAAGCATCACGAATACAAACAAAATATATAAAACAAGCGTATAAAAACATAATTTTCAATTATACAACTACTATGTCCAATAACTATACTATGCTCTATCAAATCATAAGAAGAATGGATTCATAGATCCTTACCATCATACACCCTACTCGAAACCAAAAATCAAAGTTAAAGTCCAAATTAAAATCCCATTGAAACCTCTTTGTTATCTGACCGCGATCGTAATAAGACAAGAGAAGCTAATTCTATAAAAGCAAAGGGTGTCACACAATAGATAAACGATAATAAAAAACCAACAAACAATTACAATTTAAAAACTAATGATCCAAGCGACATTGACCTTTATGCAGATGACACAGAGATTCAAAATAATTTTGATGGCAGTAAAATTCATAACGATGCCAAATATTATTCTGTATGTTTTGAGATATAGGATCAGTTAATTTTTCTAGTCTAATGCCTTTTCTGAATTGAATGTTATAGTTTCACACTTGGGGTGTCTGATTTACGAATGTTCTCACGCTGAATATATTTTTCTTTTATTAGAAATAATACTATTTCAAGCTATTGGCTTTATAAAGTTTGTTAAGCTTATATTAGAATTCACACATGGAACAACGTGGATGTTCAAGGCCTCCATATACGATAATTTTTGGTTGTAACTTGTTCTACAACTACTTCAGCCTAATCCAAAAGGTTTTCGGCTAAATTTTATGTAACATAAATGATTCATTGTGCCACCTCAAACAGTAATGTATTAACTGCAGCTAAAGTGGTAAGTACATATGAAGATCTTCACAAAATGGTGGCGTACGTAGAAGCATACAAAACCAACAGCGTCATAATTGCTCGTGTTTAGATAACAGAAGCCATTCACAAACCTACAGAAGCCGAAAGGAGATTTTAAACAAACACACCTTAGAATTTCTTTACATGGCCGTCTGTACAAAGAAAGACTGAAGTGGCCGGACCAACCAGCTACCACAATGGTGGGCATCTTGTGAAAAAACTAAATATTATCACGCACAGCTTGACTCGAGGTTCACGCAAACAATGACAGAATAGCTGGACTGCACTGATAATGTACCCTTTGTTTTTGTAACGACTATACTGAACGAAATTGGTCCAGCATTCATAAGGTCACGACGCAAACATCTGCGTAAGAAGAAAATTGCCCGCCCGGGGGCTGCGAACTTCGTTAGCGTACAGAGACAATTCCAGTTTCGCGAATTTCGATGGACACAATAAGACTCCAACAATTCCTTTTCGACAACAATAGACTTATTGTCATAAAATAGCCAATAGGTACGAAAATGACGGGTTGCGAACCGCTTTGTGCGTACCGAACTTTCGGCTATTATGATGGATTCTTTGTTACTGGATATCCTCGGGGAGTCGCGAGACAACGTCCATAATGCCACCGTGAAACGTATTTATAAACGTTATGATATGAATGGATAATATGCGAGACGCCTTTGTGTTATTGTGACATGACAATGATGGCAAATCGAGGCCTTGAGTTTGTACAATTATGAGATTAGACACTCGACGAGCAAGGATGCTGATTTGACACCAGATGTTTTAAGAATTGACCTTTTGTAAGCTAAGTTCACAATGACAAACCAGTGTTCACACTAAAATGATTTAGAACGAATTTCCAGAATAACTTGTATCTAAGCGAACAACGAATAACAAAACTGAATACAATGAAGCTAACAATGTGGCTCAGATATAATCTTAAAAAACATAACGTGTGAAAATCGAGCTTAAAATGTGGCTTGAAGAACTAACCAATACATTTGTTTGTTTAGAATATTAACTATTTTTACTAAATACCCTCTATATTAAGTCAATACCAACAGTAGCACGAGATTCATTTTATTTAAAAAAAAATACTGCCGAAATATTGCTGTACTGTTACTTTTGCATTCCTGTAACCTAAATAATCCATTAAACGCTAAAGCAAATTTTGTCTATTTTAGATTTTATGATAACATTGATAACATTTGGGTAACGTTTGTGCAGTTTAGATATTTTTTCTAATTTATATTAGAAAAATAATCTAAACCTTATTTTTTATTTATCTAACTTATGGTAATACTTTATTTAAACAAGACCGAGGCGCGCACTTTTACCCCAGTCGGGTAATAAACCTTGACGCCTTCCAAAAACAAAGTGAAAAACATAGGTAAGTAAAATACCACGAGCACAGCGCGCGGCCATTGTGAACAGAATAGAATAAAAGATAAAAAGAGAAAAAAAAATTGTGTCGTTTCTGTTTGAACAATGACGCTGTCAGTGGCAGCCATATTGTTTGTGACGCGTGAGTGTGACATACGGATACTTCTAAATATAGATTTATGTAGTAATTGTGGAATTTATTGTTTGTGCACAAATTCTTATAAAGCTTTTCCTGGTTTTAATTATATATAGTTTTTGCAGGTTCTAATTTTATCTGGCACGTGGTAAACTAATGCGCAGTTTAAAACAGATACGCTTTGGTTTACTGGTAGGAACCACTATTGAAATTGAAGTGTATTAAGCTGATAATACAGGTTTTAGTACGGCATTTTGTCTTTTTAAGTTTTTACGCAGCTTTCCTTAACTTTTGGTTATAATAATTAAGTATTGTAGGCCTGAAATGAATCAAATTGTTCTATAGACATCTGGACCAAAGTTTAATTTTCCTTATAGTATAGTAAATGTTTTCATTCGGATATATTACATGAGTCACGTGCAAGGAGAAATAAAAATACATATCTGAACACAATTAATTTTCTTTAACGCTGACACGTTTACTGACATCGTCATTGAATACGTGCTTTAAGAGAATTTCCTTACATTACATTAAACATTATTTTACTTTAAAGTTCCATTACCCCTTTCTGTAAAAAGTTATAATAAACTAGGTATATAAGTTATATTTGGTTTTTTATTGATGAACAGCGACTAATTCTTTCAATATTACGTACTTCGATGGAATCATTTGCAATTTTGCACTTTTTGCTCTGAACAAAAACACTTTCAATATAAAATCGGATTCGCTCGACTTGTTTGATTGGAGAGCGTGGTTCACGAATTTAACGATTAAAGTATAAATTTCCACTTCGTTAGGCGATTTTGCGAAGACTTATGACGTTTGACTCGATTCTTGTGTTACCGATAACTGTTGGACTAGAATATAGCTAGATCTATTTTATCTGTTTTCTTTCAAATTACATGGAAATTTTAACAGATGTTGAAGTATATAAGTATATATAAGTTCAATAACGAGTTATTGAAGACAAAGGTTTAGATTACGTAACATCTATAGATAGAGATGAAAACTATATTCATCACATGTTATGTCAACGTGAGAAAAGACATATTAAATACCTTAAAGACGCGGGTGATTTGAAAATGACTAATGATACTGTAGAGCTTATGGTCACGTTTAATAAAACTATATTAATTAACATTTGTTTAATTAACTTAAAATGTAAATAAAATAAGATAAAGATAGTCATAATTAAATAAAATAAAAGAATAAAAGCTCAATGTCATCAGGATCCAATCGTATTACTTATACCAATAGTAAACCGAAGAGCCAAATATATTGCACAATACAGAGAGTTCGCACCAAGCTATATTATTACAAGTGTAAACTCAAAAATCAATTCTCTAGCAAAAACAGATGAATGTCTAATTCTTATTCTCACAGTAGCCTTTACCAAAAATAACACACGGCTTTTGTCGAAGTATTGGATTCTAAGATTGCGTGCACCAAGCCTTTGTCACTGTATTTTTTTTATTTTTCAGTGACAAAGAGATTTGATACGTCGTCGGATCTCAATGAATGGATATTTTTTTAACTTTTTGACACCTGAATCCTCGCATCCCTTTTTAGTTAAAACGCTGATCAATTTTATTTCTTTTGTTAGAAGATTTTGTCCGGATGTTACAGAAACGCGAGTATCATTTCATTGATATTGGGGGTGGTTAATCACCATACATTGTCAATGGGATAGTTCACGGTGTACGGTGACATTAAATCAAGTGTTTTTTTCTAATAATTATTTATGGTGAAAGTGTGTAAATTATTTTTATGGTGCATATAATGCGTGTACTCTTTTGTTTTTTTTTTATGTTTAGGTAGTCTGGTAAATTATTTTTATGTCTCATAAATGTAGTGTAATTAAAGTTGTTAGCATATTAATTTTTTACACTTTATGCGCTCGTTAAGTTTTATAATTCATTAATAACTCGTGTGAATGTATAATTAGCCGGAATTATTTTATATTAACATACTTAATTAGTACTGAACTTGAAACTATTACTGCATAGAGCTTTTTAATCACTCTCTTTTTTATCTACGTGAATGTATTAGTCTTTCCAGGTTTGGGTCAATCTGTATTTTTTTATTAAATTTCATTGCTTATTTCAAAATACTTATTTTAAGTTATGATGTCCACACTTCGATCAATAATAGTGATAGAAGTGTCCACAGGACAGTTTATTCCACAACCAACGATTTGTCGTTTGGACAGTTTATTCCACAACCAACGATTGGTCGTTTCTCTATCTATGAAGGAATATCCTATACTGCGACTTTCTTATCGTAGTCTTTACTGTGTATTAATTCCTCAATAAAAATATTAAGTAAATTTTTTTATATTCATCTGGGAATACAAAATAAACCTTTCACATATACGTGCATTTTAGTTTCAACAAAAATATATTTAGAATATTTTTAGGACGCCCATTTTTCTCATGAAACACATAATTGTTTAGTACTTAACTTGTAACTTGTGTACCAATCTTCACTGCGGGGAAAACGCCCACTGTTAAAAGAGGCGTAAGTGCTGAGAGCTGAAAAGGCGTAAGTGTGAATCCCGTAACTCGCAAGTTTTGGGCAAGGGGCCCACCCGCTGCTTACGACTCACGGTGTACATTAGAGTTTAATTTATCGTTTTAAGTGACGAATATATTAATGAAATTATTTTGGACCCCGAATCGGTGGATTTGGAATATATTTTATTAAATATTTTATGTGTCGAACCGCCTCGTTACTGTGTATACAAATGTGAGTTGTTACGCCTTTGATACAGAACAGGCTAAGTGTTTAGGAATACTTCGTGTGGCGACTCCGCACCCCTGTTCCTTCACATTCGGCTGAGCAGTCTTCATCATTTTTCGCTAGGCATCGGCAATTAGATTGAAGTCTTCTTCGCAAATTTGATGCAGCGACCAAAATTTTCACTGTGACTTATATAATCAAGGAGATCACGTTTACGCGAATGATATAAATACATTGAAATTGCACTAATTTATTCGGATTTTATCGCGTTGTTTATTTCAAAACACTATTATTTGATTATTTTCCTGTTATATTTTTCTACTATTAAAAGCTATTTAAATTTAATAATTTAATCTATCGAGATTTCGGTTCACACTTGCCCCAACGTTTTTGTTGCTTTTCAGCAGCCATAGTCACGGGGACCTGAAAACCAAACGAAACGTCAGCAAAGTGTAAAAAATCGCCAAAGACCATAAAGCATCGAAGTACTTGTATAGTTCTCGTGTACCAATTCCAAAACTGCTATTCTAGAAATTTCTCAGCGCCTTGAAGGCACCACACCCATCTCCCCATGACGTCATGGGAGTTAAGAGATTGAAGTACCAGGAGGTCAGGTGAGCTAGGCGGTACTCGCTCCGGGAGGCCCGCCCTAATCACAGCAGTTCTCTAAGGGAATTTTGCACTACTATGAAGTATTGTGATATATTCACACGATTGCCTTTGAGAAATAATATAATGGGGATATAGAAAGAAAAATCTTAAAATTGATAGATTGATGTATAAATTTCGAATAGGTCTTGCACAATCATTTTAAACTTTAACGTTTTGCTCTTCGTTGGACTTGTTGTTAGTGATTAGGAGTCTTTTTGATATCCTTTCAAAATGTATTATTTGCAGAATTGGTTATACAGTTACCTTCCTAACGCCCAAAATATTTTTTACGTAGTTTAGCTGACAACCTAATGTTCTTTCTCAAGCACATAATATCAAACTAGGGTTACCACCCACGCAATGAGAATAACTGTATCGTGGGTTACTGTAATTTTATGGATGTTATATATTTTTATGGTAGTTTTATGTTGGTAAATAACATATTTAATTAAATTAAATATGAATATTTTTTGTTCTCACACAAGGACCTTGGGTTATAATGACAAAAATTACCTGTATTCTTATGTCCTTGTTGAGGCACAATGGGCTATAGTCAAAAAATAAAAATAAATCTAAATAAAATTATTAATCTTACCATTATCGAATATAATTGATCGAAGTAATCTTAATATCGAATAAAGCTGAATCAATTGTTAAATAAGAGAATTCCAACGAGGGAAAAACAACTTCTGTCCAACAATCACTAGATGTTCTAGTTGTTGGAGCGTCCGCATTGTGTGGTTGAGTATTAATGACATTTGTGGGTTGGTTGCGACCACGTATACTACCTCTGTATTGACGACCTCTTCTAAAAGGCTACCACGACTACCTCGCGACGGGCCTGCGACGACTGGACCTTTTTCATTGTCGGACGATTCATCACTTGAACTTCTCGAACTTGAATGATTACTTGTGATGACAAAAGCCTGATCAGCGGTGTCTTCATCCGATGGTGTAAATTCATCAATATTGGAATCGCATAACAATTTTTCGATGTCAGCAGATCGTAAAACCCAATGTACTCACTTAAGAACATAAAATCATGGACCAATTTCGGCTTTACGACCCGTTGTTCTTACATGAGAACATAAAAATATACCCCTCCGTATTTACAACTAGTTTATTTCCTTTGCAATAATAATACTGCAATAATTTTATATAATAATTAAAAACTAACAACTAAACGATTTGCATAATTTTAGTGTCGTAGGTATAGATCATAAGATGACATAGATAACTTGGAATAAAACTTACCTCTACGACGCGTGCGCTTCATGTTTGACAGTTCGGTGTTCATTGAGAGCTGGCACGTGATTGGTTCAATTCAAACGCGCAACAAAAATAATAAACATGGTTTATCCAATTACGAATTACCAATAAACAATCACGTTTGGCGCTAACATTTGAAATATTGTTTGGGAATGATTATGTTCCTCGGTAAGGACATTGGGTTGCTAGATGTTCTGTGCAGGATTTGACGGCGGGCGGTAATCACGTTCAGTATTATGTTCTTGCTAAATTACACGGGGCGTTAGGAGGATAAAACTGTTATAACTACTTGGATCTCATTATTATAAGCTTTTAAAAAAAGGATACGATATGGTCGAATCACGGCGTATCAAAAATATTAAAAAGCCAATATTGTGTATTAATTTGTTTCATTTGCGAGTCGGATTTAAAGCTTGAATAATGATTAAACTGGGTACAATAATACACTTTTGTGTAGAAACACCGCTTGCCACTAGAATATTCTATTTACTATTTCTAACTAGCTTTTGCCCGTGGCTTCGCTCGGGAACGTACTGTTCTTTCTGCGTGAATAGTACCCTATGTCCTTTTCTGTAACCCTGACAACGTGTATGCCATATTTCATGCTAAGTATTAAAAGCGTAAGAGAATTACAAACCAAATCACACTCGAATTTATAAAATAAAAATTAGGATTCCATGAAAACAAATGATTTAATTCCATTCTTGCGATCTTAGAACACGAACCTATAACGATAACTATTTATGTTTGCATTCACGTGTCTGGCAATTGGTCGACAAGACTATCACTATAAGAGGCAAGTTATATATTTTATACATATTATAATCAATCATAGTATTAAATTAAATATGTTGGTAATTCGCCTAGCCGGGAGCTACGGGCAGTAGTCGTTAGGCGGTGCTCTCGCTAGGTGGCCCGCCCATATCCCAGCACTACCGTGCAGGAATGTTACATGTTCACACGCACCTTTGGAAATAAGTAAGAAATAGATTTTGTTAACATTATAATTATTGGATCTACAATGTGAAAGAAAGGCGTGGTCATAACTTATACCAGAAGTAAAGTTAAAATGTAAGATAAAATTATTCTTGGAAGAGAATCTGCGATAAGAAATATAAAGCTAATTAGCTGTCTTCTGCGATTTCACCCACTTTTAGGCTTCTTCCATACCCGTGGCTCGTAGCGTCATGTCTTATAACCTTCCTTCAGAATTGCGTTATTAATATAATGGTAGTTCCAGAGATTAGCGCGTTAATAAATTATTAGCCTGCAAGCCTTCTTTCAAAAAACAAAAATCAAAGTGATTCTTTAGATTAAGAAGCTTTAGTTTGTATACATCAAATATACACATACGTATAAATATGGTACTTTCTCAAAATGTAAAATGCAAAAATAAATAGTATTATGTAAGTAACTATATATATCATGGAATATCATGGTATCTTGTGAACATTTCTGTATTAACAAAATGATTAATTTTATTAATAAATAAATTTTATTTGCCGTAAAAGGTTTTTCGTTACAAAAGATATGAAAACAATCAATGTACCGCTGCACTTACAATGTACCGCTGCACTTACAATGTACCGCTGCACTTACAATGTACCGCTGCACTTACAATGTACCGCCGCACTTACAATGTACCGCTGCACTTACAATGTACCGCTGCACTTACAACAGACACGCAGACTTAAAAGCAGCGTATATAGTCAACGTCACCAGTCGTTGTCATATTAAACTTTTATGATACGAACTGCTGCGGACAAATTTACACAGTATTGTCTAATCCAGGAGTAAATCCTGGGACCCAGGTCGCTTGTTACCATTTACAAAACATTATTCAGACAAATAAAAACTGTTACAAATGATTACATTTCTATGCATTCATTCAACATGACCATTCTATATTCAAATACCATTAGAAAAACCAAAAACAATCGCCTACCCATGTTTCGCACAGACCACAGACAATAAAAATATAATAAAAAATATAAATCCGACATAAAGTGACAATCTAAATCAAATAATCCCGCTAATGCTATCACTGTGACACATTCAAACCATTCAGATTCCCATACAAAAAGCACTTGCATATAGAAATTATACACCCCTTTGACATAAAATTACCATAGAGCATAATTAGGTGTATTATAAAGTAGTTAGTACGGTGGGCAGTTATTTTTATTCAAAAATAGACAAAATAGGACACAATACATTATGTTTACATAGAGTTTGAATGTATAATTAATTGTAAAATATGAGTGTGGTCATGAGAAAACGAGGAAAGACAAGATTACATTAATTTAAGTGGGCTATACGTGTAATGTTCGTGTATGTACATCTCGTGCCTTTTTGCTTAGGACTTTACATTTATATGATTCTTTAAGCCATAGAGATCTAGATTATTGGGGATGTTCAAATTTTTGGGGTTTTTCTCTTGTCGTTTTAGCTGATATGACATCGGACATACTTATGACAGAAAGTTTGCTGAAGATACGATCGCATTCTTAGTATACCTAAATATTAGGTTAAAATACTCATTTGTTAGTCCGGCGGAAAAAGTTATTTATATTCATTATATTCATTATACTTACCATACTTTATGTTCATTAGCAAAACAAGAGTGCCCGAATTCAATTCAAGGGCCGAGCAAAATGTTATTGCATATTAAGTCTTCTTTCCTATTTACGTGGAACGTCGTGGTACGTACATAATATACACGATGGCAAGCGCCGATGCCAATGTTTTGACACCTTTTGTACAAAAATATGGCTCAATCACTCCTTAATAGCTCACACCTCACCAAACCATCACTGAAGTCGGATAATGTCCACGTTGTACTCTGCTGACTTATGAAAAGCTTCTTTAGAGCTTTAGGTATAAACTCGATAATTTTGCTTGTTAAAAGATTGCTGAATAGTAAAAAAGTCTCTGTAAATATCATTTTTCTGTGACCTCCCTTTGCGTACCACTTAAGAAGTTGTTTTGACTAACCGCCCTATGCATTTTTAAATTATCAGTTAAGTGCCAGACCAGTGCGTCTCTTATAGGCTGCAAATACTAAGTCATCTTTTAAAATACGCGACATGGTTTTAGGTGCTATATTCATTTCCCGAGATAAAATCTTTTGCTTCGGACAGAATTTCTTCGAATTCTTTCCTTCACTGCTTTGATCGCCTTTTTCATACGAATACTACGTGGACGACCAGGCCTTTTTCTGTCACAAACAGAGAAGGTTTCACTGTACCTATCAATAGCCCGGTACACAAACATTCGACTAATACCAAGCAGAGGAACAGTTTCAAAAATTTAATTTGACTCCATACCTACTTTGTGTAAGGCTATCACAGCAATTCGGTTCTCTTCATCACCCCACTCCATTTCAATATCACGAAAAATATTTTGCACCCATTGGCGTGAAAATGAGAAAACACAATAAATATTCATATAAGAATGACAGATTCCAAATTCAAATATAATATTATGTTAGTTTTTGTTGTATCAGTATTTATGGTCAGACTAAGTATATTCACGCCAAGCAAGTACTGCAATACAAGATTTACTAATAATATCGAAGATGCTATGTAGTTACACACAAATCTAAAAAGCCACAATCATGCACTAGTTTGGCATATATTTTATCAATCTAGATATACCTATATAGACTCACATTCTATATATCCCCGAAGAAGTAGATAAAGATGCCTTTGTCTATCTTTACGTCTTTATTGGACAAAATGTAGATTTAATACGCGTTACACTAACATTTTGTAAGTCAAATTTTAAGTTCACCATAATATTAGTCACGTTAATACCGAACTCCTTACACCTACTAAAAGATTTCTATCTGAAAATCCTAATGACACTACTCGATACGCGACCCCACGACCGGTTGCAACGAGGCAGTCCAAATCCATCTTGGTTAATGAACTATGATGACCAGTTAATACAATTTTCTTCACATTTAAAATCCTCAGTTCAATAAACAATTCCAACAATGCAGTGCACAATCGCAATCGTTTATTCCAATACGTCACAGTTCACGCCCGGGCACCGAAGTCCAAACACCGGGACGAAATCCTGAGTTATGTGCCTACACACCGCTGCACAATGGATGATCAATAACAATTTGAGGACGAGAATGTACGGTGATTTGTTAGTACGCTAAAATGTTAAGAGTAGTGTACACTGCATGCTTACTCTTTGCTGCAACTAATAACTTTGAACTGTAGATGTCTAATGTGTGATCGGTGTAAAAACGTAAGTATGAACGTCTTACAATCGTCTAGAATACGACTTTCTTTTGCTACTAACTCTTCAAATAGATAATTATTATGCTCATGATTATTCATATTAAGTTCAGTCATACATTGCAGGCATTGCGAAACGAAATTATCAACTACAAACGCGCGATCAAATATCAACTCAAGTTTTTATAGGTACTATTTTCAAATATGTATCTAGAGCTAATAATGTCAGACGATTATAAAATCTTATGGCAATAAAACATCTTATTAGCCTATAGAGTTATAGCTAAATATTTACGATAGTGCTTTATGACTTTTTGTATTACAATTCCAACCAACGCTTGTGTTACATTTAAAGACTCCAATATGACGGTTTATATCTTAAAAAATATGTTATGATTTTGTATTATTTACCTTTAGACACACACTATAAAATATTCGCTGAGTTCCGTAATATCAATCATAGACCTACCACGAAGAGAGTTTTAACTTCTGACATCGCATATTTGGATAATTTAACCTCTGAATGGAGGTTTAAATTATAACTAATACTATGAGTGAAAAGTTAAACCATGCATTTTAGACTAGTCAGTCTCCTCAAGCATATATTTTAAATAAGCGGTATTCAGTTTCATAACTATCCACAAGTCTATTAACCGTCAGTGTCAAGCCTGTTCACGATTCAACTGGTTATTAATTTATTACACTCAATCCATACAAAAATCTAACTAATTGTATTACCTCTTCAACGTATTCAGAGCCTCAAAAGCAAATCCCCACAAAGCTATAGATATTTACATTACAGTCAATATTATTTATGTCCAGGCCATTAATTGCTGTCGCATATATCAGACGGCCGGCCGCACTATACGTCATCGGCTTGCAGTTGAAGCCGCTCGCGTGAATGTGCACGCACCTTTACAATATTGGAATATAATTTTGTGTAAGAAGATATGATGTTATTGTAAAGTTTGATACACATTTTAGATTAATATTAAATTATTATTTATTACGTTTAGGGCCCTATTGTAACTGTCTGAAATAAAAAATCTAATTAAATCTATAAATGTTTGAAATTATGATTCAATTAAGTCTGTATATAAAAAGAAATATACAACAGAGTTTTAGACGTCGCTTTTATAAAGGCTCTAATATCTTAATTAGCATACCGTGCTATTGAAAACGACGAAACGTAATTAATGTTATACAAATATTCAAAATAACAACATAAACCCTTTGATATAACTTTGGACCGTTAAAGTTCAAACTACAGACGAGAATTTAAACTTCCTAGAAGACGTCAAGGTATTTCAAATAGGTAAAGACTTAACGTTAGTCACTTCAAACTACAGATAACTATCGATAATTGTTACTCTTCGACGTGAAACTATGATTGGAATTAGTAGCTGTAGATAGATTCGATGAAACGAATTTTGACATACCTGGAAATCTAACCTCAACAATAGCAATAAAAGCAGAGTCATAAGAATCGTAGGTATTGTTAATATTATGTATATATTCGTTTTTCTACATTTAGTCTTTTTTTTTATTCATCTAAATTGGCAAACAAACATACGGCCCACCTGATGGTAAGTGGTCATCGTAGCCTATGGACGCCTGAAACACCAGAGGCATGACTTGCGCGTTGCCGACCCTTTAGGAAAGGAAGTGGGAAGGAGAAGCAGCGGGAAGGGGGAAAGAGGGTGATTGGGTCTCCGGCACTCTCACTCAGCGAACGAAATACAACAGTAGGAATACTGCTATTTCACGTCGATATTCTGTGAGAGGGTAGTCCTTCCCGGTCAAGCCGGCCCATTCATGCTGAAATCAGCAAGGCTCTACTACTCAAACTTCTTCTGCTTTGTCCTATTTAGGTAAATTTTTAGTCCATACTTTTAGCCCACTATCCGAAATCTCATCGCTAAAACACAAATGATATACCATATTGTTTAAACCATGCATCGATCTGTTTAAAAACCCAAACTAATGTAACATTTATAAAATTAAGAACATTTTACGTATCAATTACAGAAGAATTTAATATTTATTATCAATAAATATATACTAAGAAATAAATTTTGTGAATGGATTGCATAAAACAAGAAAAACTAAATAATATATTACAAAAAAATAAAATAGACTCGGAACATAAACTTGAGTCTATTTTTACACGGACTTACATATTTCTTTCCGTTCAATATGAACAGTACCGTAGAATACCCACGATCTGCGGGCCTCAGTAAATCAGGATTAGCGCGCGTCCAACCAGTCTCATTTGTGTGTTATTTATAAAGTAAATCCGAGACGCAGCGACGAGGCCACTGCGTGCGGAAAAATGAATAACTTGGGATTTTTACGATGACTTTGGAACGACGTTTTTGTTTTTACATTTTGTGGAAATAATTGTCTTTATTATACTATTCTGTTATTGTCATATCACTGAATTTAATTCTAAATAATATTATGTTCAAGTTTTAAATATTATTGTTCAATACAAAGACAACGGCTTGGATAAACGACAAGGGCAAAAATTAAGATTAACTGTTTAAAATGCTCCTCAAAAACACAACTCCCCTTTCAAGGCTTACATTTTCAAACATATTATAAAGAAATTATATTTTTAACAATGTCACAATGTTGTATTGTGAAAATAGTCGTTTTCAACAGAGCAGCCCCTAGGCGAAAATTAGCGAGACAAAATAAAGTGAAATAATAAAATAACATATGGCGACATAATACACAACACTTCGATTGTTTATTGTATGTGCAAATTGCTATACAAACCATTGTCTGGTGATCATATATGGAGAGGTCAAGATATAAACGACTAGCGGGTACGAAAATCACATCGTTGAGTGTATACAGGGAGTTATATTACTCGTAGCCACTTTGCCTGCCGTTATACAAGCCGGGTAATTAGTATAATTACAAAATAATATGTGTTCACACAATTTTACTTAAATGCAACCAGGATTTTACATCCATGTTATGAATGTTTACAAAGTGCGCGCGATTCTAATATTGGTATAAAATAGGAGAATTGGTCAACAATTAAGAACTATCCTAACCTAACAAAAAATAGAAATTAACAAACTGGTCAAAACCAAAACTATCCTTTTTAAAAGTAATGTTAATAGTTATCATGATCGCGTTTTCCGTTTCTCATAATATTATTACAGACTTTAAAATTTGTACTTTGTATGAAACAACATATTGTATAACTTGAAAGCATTGTTTTCAAAAATTTATGTGAATACCTAGCATGATCGAGGTAACCCGATAATCCCTGTGTTTACCTAGCATGACCTAGGTAATTCCCGTGACTTATTACATAAAATTTGTCATATTTATAACCATAAAAACATATACGGCAAATACTTTTAAACATTGAACGCTTTTGCGTTGGAACAGCACCTGTGAAAAGCCCTAAAGCACTACACATGGCAACTTAAACCGGATAATGTGTTGTATTCTCCAACAATACACAATAAGCCATTTTTCTAGTAATTGTGTTAAGCGATATTCAGTTTAATTATTTTTCATTATGTTTTACACAATTTATTGTACCACCTGAATGTGTAGTTATAACACGAATATAAAGACTATTAGGTTTTCAATTGTCTGTAGTATACATTGTATGCGTTGTATAACTGGTCGAAAATAACCACTAAGAACAGAACCTTTTTTATTACTACCTATGTTCAATTGCCTCCTGACAGCCAATCCTGAATGTGATGTGTTTACGGATGCATGGTACATAATTATGTGAGTTTGTTTGGTGTTTTGTGAGAAAGCGGTTGGAAGGTTATCCTCTATATGAGTCAATGTAATTTCAATTCTTTAATGTTATTGTGTTACACTTTTTTTATTTACTATACATATATACTATACACACAGCGACGCATCAACCTAGATTGTTTGGACTTTGAACTATTAGAAGTTGAACGCTGCGAATCGTGCGAGAGAGTGCGTTATGTTTTTGTTACTTTCTATCCTCCTCTATCCTAGTAATTAATAAGATACAATAGACACGAGACGCCATCTATTGCAACTTCAACGATATTTTTGCGTGGATTTTATAATCTAGTTTTTGTTTAAAGTGATAATTTGTCTGTGTTTCATAATTATCCAATGAGTTTACTTCTATTAAAATATTATTCGTTATGTTCTACCAATTTGATAAACAATAATTACAATTTAACAAACACAACTTACACTTACAAAATCAAAAGCTAAAGAATAAATAATTAGTTAGGATTTGTTACAAAAGTATTAAGATTATTGGTAGTCATACATGTTGAATAATCTAGTACTAAACAAAGTAACTGATAACTAAAAACTTCAACAAAATACTCTTTAATTAAAAGGGTATTTTGCTGAAGTTTTAACATAAATACATCAGCAAATGGTGAACGAAAGTACTCAGAAAGCTCGTTATACATCTAGTATCGTTTCTTAAAATATTCTACACAAACATATTCACATATCATTGAAATTAAACTGCTATATACGGATTTTATCGCGTTGTTTATTTGACACTTTATAACAAAATTTTGAAAATTGTTTCACTACTACTACTATTAAACTTTACTAATTTTTAAGCTAATTAAATTATTATTAAACTATTTAGATTTAATTTATTTTTACTTTTACACTTTCCCCGACGTTTCGGTTGCTTTTCAGCAGCCATGGTCACGGGGAGACTGAAATTTTCGCGTAAATAGAAGACAATATTCACATATCAATAAACAACTTTCATTCATGCAAGCATTTCTTTCATAAATCGAACAAAAAGAACTAAGAATCGCCGAGTCGTCCGAAATTTCGTCCTTTGTGTAGTAATGTCCGACAATCGAGTGCATGGGCCCACATTTTGCGCATCTCTGCCCCCGTTCGGCCCTGGCGGGTGCAACGTCGATTCGCTCGAATCGTCGCATTGTCGTGCGACAAGTAGTTTCGGAAAAATATACCACCCTGTAACTGGCACTAATTTACCCAGGGACGAATTTAGGCTGGTATATTATAATGAAACTGGCGATAAATAAAAAGCACATTTTTAGGGCCATTATTTAAATACTTTGGAAAGTTTTTTGGGAAGTATACATTTTGTTTAGTTTTCTTTGTGATTTGTGAGAACAAAGTTTAATAATTGCGGCATTAAAGTTTGTTTTCAAACGTTTCTACATAGAAATACGATTAAATTCAAATAAAACTAGTTCACTACATTAATCGGGTTGTTGACTTCTATGATTGCGACATAGGCATATTGGTTATACTAAACCATGATTTAGCTTAGCTCACGGTTATTCCACGGTAACGCATAGCATACTCATAGGATAATAGGATAACGCAAATATCTAAAATCTTCACAAATTTTAACATTTATAATATGATTAAGATAGTTGACTAAAATCCGGCACTGTCACAAAGGTGCAACCCGTTGCAAAAACAGACAGAAATTGTCCAAAAATTCTAAACGTGATCAGTTTATTGTGTTCGCACACCCGCCACAATGGCGCACAATGCCCATCCTTAGCCACTCTTTATTCCCAACAATGCCATTTTTACTAACAATAAATAAATTCAACCACCAATAGTTTTATTTGACAAATATTTTTGAACAAATTTCGACTTTAGACGTTATGAGTAGAAATCATTTTCGCAGTTTTTGGATGCAGTAGTTTGTGATGTTACTGATATGAGCTATGTTTATCGCGTGTTTGCCATAGTTGTCATTGTTACCTATACCCATTGTGACGATTGTTCGTACGTATTGAATGGGATCAATGAGAAACATTTTAATATTACTAAATTATAAACGTCTTCCGTGAATGATACGAACAAGAATTACGTAGAGTCATCGATATGGTATTTCATTATATTTTATGTATGATGATAAATGCATTATATTGAAATTCTAGACTTGTTAAAACGTATGATTCAACCGACCTGTATAATAAAAAATATTTGTCAATTACAGGTTCTAGACTAAATTGATTACTTATTTGAATACGTCTTGCTACTATTTTTTCATAGAATAAATAAACTTCCTGCCCTAAACAAGCTTATGCAAATGTTCCTTTAGTAAACTCAATAAGATATTACTAAAAGCTTGTAATAGAACATTATTTTTAAAAAATTGCGAAATCTGGTAATCTGATCTAGATTACAAATTATAATTAAGAAAAAGGCAATAAATGAAGCAGGTCTTGAATCTGCGATCTTGAAAAACCGAGTGACATACAAAACAATGATCATTATATTGACGACATTAGATAGATTGTCAAAACTCCTTAGGTACGTTATTTAACAGATGTAATATCATAATAGTCAAAGTATATGTAAATATAGTAGGTACATATGTATAAAATTATATCTCTCGATTATACATTGCACCCAAAAAAATTATTTACAAATATTTTTTATGTTCTACAATTGGTAGCCATGTCTGACCAAGCTCGTTGAGATAACTATTAGATGTAGGCTTGAATATACCTACTATGAGTTAAACTGAGAAGTTAGAGTAGACAGCCAAAATTTATTTAAACGTTTCTTATAAATAATATATCTAACGGTTCAGATTTGGAACACAAAAAAGAAAGAACCATGCAGTACCTCTCCACACATTCCTCTGTCCACCCACGCATAATTTATTGCAATACGACACTGTCCACATGCATTCATACATCAACGTTCACACAAACACTGCCTCGGCACGACACATCCGGACCCATACAACAATGTCTTTGCATCACCTTTATTATATTTCAACACTGATTCAATTATAAATATCCATCAATCAATATACAACTTAAATATACTACACATAAGAGCTAAATTACCTTGTACATTTTATCGTTAATCACATACTGGTCAATAATTCTAGTGATTGGACAATTGAGCCATCTTTGGCGGAAGTGAAGTGGTTGAATTGTAGGCCGTATTTGCACAATTATCTGTAAATTTAGAGAATAGTATTGTGGCAGCATTTAATATGCAACATGGAGCAGAAAGGTGTGGTTATACACCTAATAAGTAATAAAAAAGCCTTTTTTCAGTTGAATACATAGTATTAAGTATATCAGCCCTGTATATAAAACTTGTATTATACAGCTTCTTATTATGAGAAGAGTCAGGCTGGCCTAGTGAGGGTTGGCAGACTTTACACATCTACGAGAACATAATCGAGAACTCTCAGACATGCAGGTTTCCTCAAAATGTTATCCTTCGCCGTAAAAATTAGCCATAATTAAATATTTAATACGCACATAAATTCAAAAAGCCAGAGGTGCGTGCATAAGGACCGCGCTTGGGACTCTGCGTGGCAATCCAACGGTTTCCCACAAGACTGTCACTGAAAAACGAACCTTATAATCGGCTGCAATCATTTTCCACCACTAACAAGGCAATTAAATACAAGTACACATTCTGCAATAAATATAATATTACTGTAATATACGTAAACAGACTGTGTTTACAGTTTGGCGAGTTTATATAAAATGTACCACGTTTTATTTTTTAAAGGAAATAAACGATTAAAAAAAAAAGATGTTTATATTAGTAGTAGTGTGACAGTTTCAAAATTTTGTAATAAAGTGTAAAATATATAACGCGATAAAATCCGTATATAGTAGTTTAATTTCAAAGATGTTCCTATTTAGTTTTGACAACATTATTACGTTTATAAATTGCCTAAGCCACCTGCTACTTTATTAACTTTCTTATAAAAGTGATAATAATTTCTGGTTAAGATATCAAACTGCTGGTTGAAATCTACATCAACATCGTGTTGCCGGCCCTTAGGAAAGGAAGAAGAGAAAAAGGAAGTGGGAAGGATAAGGAGCGGGAAGGGGGCAAGAGGGTGATTGGGCCTCCTGCACTCTCACTCACCGAACGAAACACAACAGCAGGAATACTGCTATTTCACGTCGATATTCTGTGAGAGGGTAGTCCTTTCCCGGTCGAGCCGGCCCATTCATGCTGAAAATTAGCGAGGCGAGGTGATCAAGTTACTGACACTTTCTCCATTATTACCTAATAGTGAAAACTGAAAAGAATTTTTGATTACTTTACTATCCTTATTTTTCGGACCAATACATTGTTTGATTTCTCTCACTAACACATGTCAAAAGCTCATTAACTAAATAACGTCTGGTCTGCAATGGGTAGACACTACGACATGCAATCATATATATATAGCATAATAACAGCAATTACTATTTAATAGTCCTTGAGAGATAATATGCAATACAGATGATCAAAAGACAAGCAGTTGCAGAACCGGAAAATCATTCTGAGTTTATTTACCAAAATACAAAGATTTTAATCTTATTTAAATCAGAATAAACAGCCCTAGTATTAACATAATTATGAACAAAATAGTATCTACTCCAAATAGGCTTAAATATCGCACCAATGGGCAGCATCTGGCCGTTATTACCAAACAAATCTACATCTCATTAAAAGAAATTCTTATTTATAAGTCCAAGACTCAAAACTACAGCTGATCAACCATTCACTTCCAGATAAGTGCGAAAATACTACCAAAGCTCACCGAAAATAACAAGGAATTGCTTTACATATTGTTCAACTTGGACTGGAACCTATTTAAGCCTTCCTCTGCATTGTCAGTCGGTTCATTTGAAGCACTACTTCCAACACAGTCCTTATCTATAGTTCATTCACAAATATTTACAAATGCGGATTTAATTTGCGACAATGCACCATTCATGAGGGTCTACTTCATTCATGTTTGTCCAGGATCTATGTGATGCGATGCTCCTATAATCCTTGTATTGTCCAGTAGTAGTTTAATTCATGGACTGGTTAGCTCTCGGCCTCCATTGAGATCTAATCTTTGGAATCTGTTCCTGGGTTTGTGGTTTTTAGTGGGCAAATAATGTAAACTTTTTTATCTATGAGATCTTAGATAAAATCAGATGTTTCGATGATAGTTTTGATATTGATCCTTCCCACGGCTGGTTTATTATTTATATGTAAATGGACATAAATTTATAATGTTAATATGTATCAAATTAAATGTATTGATACTGATCTCGTTACATGATCTATCTTCGTAGAATATTCTTTATTTGCTAGATACGCATTAATACAATACACGTATATGATATAGGTACATAATAATATGATCTAAAATGGTTGGTTACGTGATTCTTATATTGGTTTGTTTAGCCACAAGATATCTACTCAATTCTTAGATATTACATATCCATGAATAATTTGTATTAAACGCAAAAACCTATGAGCTGTAGAAAATCCTCATGGACTGTTATTACTTATTAGTGACCTTGCAGCGACAGGTTATTCATTTTCAATAGAATCGGTATTGATTACCGTTTTAATTGTTCCCAACTAAAACAATACACTTTTACAATATAATAACCGGACATAAGCGGTTGTCAAGGTTGAAGGCTAGTGATTAATTTTAAAACGTTTTATCCATCTTAACATTAGTAGAACAGCTAATATTAACGTTATAAATTACATTTTTGTAAAATGCGACAAGATGTCTGGTTAATAATGCAAAATTAGAATACTATAGCAATACAATTCATTCAAAATCTTCTTTCATCAAACCTCATTCCAGTAGCTACTCAAACCAATTTAATGTCAATTGTGCTGGCCATTCATATTAAACATACCATTTCTTCTTTTAATTCCATTATTAAATTCAAAATTGGAACTCATTCATTAATTTCTAATCTCTTTTCATGGAACACCTTTCAAATGGAACACTTAACAGTAAGTTAGATCATTTTAGGAGGCGGTATTCACTGATTTTGTCTGGAGCAGACTTAGCGGCACCAGGCTTATCCATATTGTTATATGAAGTTTCATTAACATCCAGTGGAATATTTTTTTATCAAATCCTTTATATGTTTGTCAGTTGAAGTGTAAACTTGGTATTGTGTGCAAAGACGGATTAAGGAAGTTCGTTTGGGTTGCTTTTTTTGTTTGGCTTTGAGCTACCGATACGTTTGTATGGGAAAGGTAAATTTTGCAGCCAGAATTGTTTTAATGACACGTTTTGCCGAATCTAGATATTATTATTTTTTGTATAATATTATTTGTCACAGCAATGAATGATGGTAGAAGTGAAAAACCGTTTTTATTTGTTTTATACGCTGATAAACATTACCTATTAGGGCACTTAAACCAAATCTAATATAATTGGCATAGAAGCTTATTAAAATATACTAATGAGAATCTAATAAAACAAGGGCTGCTACAAAGAATATTTTCAGATAAAAATGTGATAATAATTAAGGCCAAAAGCAAAATAAAGCCCAAACGAATATTAATATCGAAAACTATAGCAACTTATGTTCAATTTAATACCAAAATTGTACACTCGGCATTAAAATGAAAATAATATAAAAAATGTAACACAATCTGATCCTCATCCAATATAAAGTACCATTTTGTGACGTCATTGGAACCTGGCCAAGCGTGAAGTAGTCGAGTGACAAAATTAATTGGTTCAAGCCACAATAATGCGAGATGCACACGATGTGGGGAAACGCCTATTGATGTCGGATTAGCCGGTACCCATCGTTACCAATTTTTCGCTTGTGAGAACACAGCTTCACGTGTTCTTATTAGAATGATCGTTGATGGTTATAAAAAAAAAATATTAACTCGTCTCCCTTTTTTGTGATTCGGGGCGTTGGCAACGCCATCTATGGAGCAATTACTGAAACTATGCAACTATCGTGACACACTTTGTATTTATCCTAGTAATGAAGTTTCTGTAGCTTTGGTTGGAGATTCACCGGACAGTATGAGTCTACCCACATTCACCTCGTCGTTGCAGAAACATCTACGATACCGTGTCATGTCTCATAAACAAAGATCTGAATGTAATTTTAATAATTCTACTAATTTCTATATTTCAGCAATAACGACAGACAAACATGTGAAAGTTTCATCAACTTTCTCGATAATTATAAATAGATAATATTATGAAACCACATTCATTATCAACTAAATTCATTCAATTAATGCTGACGATCTTTCGCAAGTGAAATTCAAACTATTGGCGCGGATAATATATAAAAACTAATTAGTCTGCTGAGCTCCTTAAAATTTTATGATTTGTGATTGCTTTTATTAGCACCTTATATCATAAGTAGCTATTGCTTGCGGTTTCAATCGCATAAAAGAAGGTAAGTTAAAAGTAACAATATTTTTTAAACAAAATATAGGCTCTGTTACTCGGTGATAATGAAGCTTTTTATCAGTGAAAGAATTATTAAAATCAGTTGATTCGTTTTTGAGTTAAATCGTTACAAACAAACAAACATAGTAACAAACTAACAAAAATCAAATCTTTTCCCTTTACAATATTAGTATAGATATTAAGTTAAAGTTTAATAAATAATGTTACCTACTGACATTTTTCGACTACTGCACATTGCTGGATAGTTACACCTGGTTAGGGTGCCAGACTTTATTGTTACACGCAGTACCACTATCATTCATTATGTAATACCTTGTGTCTTGTGTATCATAGACAATGGGTCATCTGTTGTCGTGCCCCGTGAGCCCAGAATAGTGCACACTGGTTGACCTGTATCAGGCTAAACCAAATGCAATCCACGTTGCCGAAAACTGGTCCAAAATTATATAAAATGTGTTGCCATCGACACGATAAGTAAGTAAGTATTAGGTAAATGATTCTGAAAATAATTGATACCATATTTGTTGAAATTAAAAACCATATTTTCAGCAAAATCCATATCTAATTTGTTTCTGCCGAATGAAGACTACCAGAGAGATCAAAGATCGGTATTAAATCCCTAATCTTTGTAATGGACCTGATACAAATTCTTAAGAAACTGTACTCCTTATCTCTTATACAAAAATTGAAAAACTGTTCTCTTTTGCTGTGTGAGCCGATATATATAATTTGCAATTCTTTTATCTACTTTCTAAGGCTGGCTTTATGTACACGTATTTCTTCTGTATTGCTCTTTTTCTTTTATAACTTGGCAAATGTGTAGTGTGTGAGGTAATATCGCAAAAAAAAGGCATGCTTTATAAAACCTAATAACAATTTGTTTTATGGTTATAATTATTTAATTGGTGACCGTCAACAAAATTTTAATTGAGTAAATGTAGAAGGGAAGCTACACGGGAAGCTGTATAATCTCGGTAATTAAAACATGACAAAGTCAGAAAAAGAAACAAAGTAAATCACTAGTTAGACCAAGAAATTGTATGTTATCCATAATTATCATTAGTATTTCATAATTAATCGGTTATAAATTCAGCTTAGCATTTGATACCATATTTATCTACCATAAATATGGCACACTTCAGGTGGTTATTATTATTATTCAATGACAGCTGTCGCCATTTTATCATTCAGCATCCCACAGGCGCCTTCTGGATTATCGCTACGTTGCATTCGGAAATAACCTGATTCACCCCAATGAGCATTCCAAGAATTCTTAAGAATCCAGTAGGGTATGTTATTTTCTGAAACATAAATAATATTAACAAGAGTTGTATTAAATTTTATGATAATAATAGTACCATGTCTACCTGCTGGTTTGTTATATTATAACAACTTTTGATACATAAACTATTTTAATCTTACTTGACACAAACAATCTCTATCAAAAGTACTGAAGAACAGTTTAATTTTTAATTCAGTTGAAGTATAGTTAGTAATATCGGTATGGCTGCCCTCTCGCTCCCAGCCCTGGTTCAATCTATGGTCCGTAGCGATAGGTCGTGGAACGCCGTCGCCTCCTTCTGTGAGGCAGTCATGTCCATCAAGGAGGCGGCGGAGCGGGAGAGGGGAGAGCGCTTAAACCCGAGAGGGTTTGTTGGCGAGAGCCAACCGCAAAACCGGGCG
Source organism: Catocala fraxini (assembly GCA_930367265.1). Taxonomy (NCBI): domain Eukaryota; kingdom Metazoa; phylum Arthropoda; class Insecta; order Lepidoptera; family Erebidae; genus Catocala; species Catocala fraxini. Next base: position 22,258,789 of record OV884029.1, read on the forward strand.
TGGGAGGGTGCGAGATGACCTCTAGCCACAGGCTTGACCTAGGGGTGGTGGGCTGCGTGGGTTTGCTCGCCATCCGATCAGCACCAGGTCCAAGAGGCGGCGTGCGTGTTCCCACGAGTCTGAGTCTGACTGAGTCGTGTTTTTGTCCCCCACAAGGGGACAGTAGAGGAAGTGTTTTATGTAGTGGCCTGCCGTTTCACACGGTGGGCCGAAACCTCGGCGGGGTCGCGATTGCATGTGAAAGCGATTCGCGCGGCCCTGTCGTCTATAGTTATGTCGAGGAACACCGTGGTAGGTTTGGTCGATATTACCGGGATATCTTTCCCCCGATGAGACCGGCATAATTTCTCCGTCGCCGCGCGGAGAAAAGGATTGCCCAAAGAAAAAAAATTGTTAGTAGTGTGAAGCTACACAACATAATAGATTCCTAATTTTATGATAAATCATTTTATTAAATTATGCTAGTTATGTAAAATTTGTGAATAAATATACACAAAAGTAACTACGCAGAATATTTGTATAAATATATCACCTGTGCCGTATCCCACCAGCAACACCGCGTGAGAAATAGGTCCTTCATAGCATTGTGAATCCATTAAAATTCCCTTGCTATGATGATGAAGACCACGTGGCTTGAAGGCTATATAGAAATAAAATTGGGTGCTTATTGATGGGAGTACGCAACATGTAGTTTATGACGATACATGGACAAATCATAATATTCGACAAATGAGGGTGGATGAAGAACCTTCTGCCCAATAAACGGAGATATGACATCCCCAAACCAGTCAGCCTGTGAGTACGGCCGGTATAATCTGGTCGAAACGTGAAACATCAATAAGGTAAACATCATGTATGATCGAGTTAATACCCATAACCGCCGAGCATGCAACTGGAATTTTAACTCGAATCGCTATTTTGACGCATAATATTTTTTCCTATTAATCAGCAGTAAAATGCTTTCTTGTAATAATGATAACTGCCAGCCTCGGAACAGCTAAGTATAGCGAGGTACACTAATTGTTATTAAAAATCGTGGCAATTGGCAGACTGACTGACTGTTACTATTATTGTTATGATCTTTAGTTTTTTTTATAATCAGTAGTATATGGCATAATGGCTGCAACACCTTGTTAATCTGAATTGTAAAATACTGAAATTATATTTAATTGGCAATTTAAAAGAGTGGCCGTAAGTTTCTTGCAGGTTTCTTCTCATAGGCTCAACCCTTTGCCTGAACCTAGCAACTAACCTAAATGTAGCTTCAGTAACTTAGTAAACTCACTAACCTATATATTTTGACGTTCATAAGTGTTACTTTGTGACCTAAATGAATCAATGATTTTTGACTTTGACTAATTCAAACGGCTCATCAACTGTCCATATATTCAATAGTACTTAATATGCTATGTGTCCGAATTTTGCTAAGTATTAAGGTACAATAAATTAATTATTACACTTACATATAGATATCGGCCCAACCTTGTACAGAAGCTGCTTCACTTTCTCTTGAGACGTGAGATTATATGAAAAGCAATATGTCACCTTGACAACAGCTTTGCTTAAGTCTGTCCTACAAGTATCGTCTATTGCTTCGTAGGGATAGTCATTTTCCAGCATCACACCCCCTATTTTGATAGCTGCTCTATAAAAGACAGGGTACACATTATGATAATTAACCTTTTTGATATTATAACAGCTAGAGAGATTTATATGGAAACCAACAGCTATGCGTATATCCTTCCTGCAGCTTGGCAGCTCTTACCAGCATTAGATGTCCTGTTATTAACTCGATTTATAAAAGAAAAATATTAAACGTAGAGAAAGAAAGTATTTTTGATGGTAGTTATTTCTTACTCTGCAATTGTTTCTCAGTTACAGTTGTATTGATATCGATATTACTGGATATCCCTCCCCCAAATTATATCAGGTGTTTTAATAATAAAACGCTAATGGCTTTCTAATATCTAATAAAAAAATATAATTTTAATTACTTAAAAGCCTGTTTTGCGTGACCACCATGACATCCGTGAGACCTTCTGTCACAGTCCATTATTTGTTGTTCAGATAACTCCAATAGTTGTTTATGTTTGATCGCTTGCTGACCTTCAAGGTGACCTGGAAATAATGATTACTTGATACTAATTTATTACTAATTAATAATATTTTTTTTATTAAATCTGGGTGCATTACATTTGCAGCCAATATTCTGTTGTAGGTTGTTTTTTATCTAATTCGGTTTTACCAGAAGGTTATCGTTCAAATTCTACTTTGACAACGCTAGGATATCATAACCATACGAATATCGTATCTGCGCACTGTTAGCCTAAAAACTATAATCCTGGTATTTCGCAAGTATTAGTACATTCAGCAAACTAACTCCCTAATCTCTGTTTTTTTCCAAAGGATCATTGTCATTTTTACTCCATGCACAAACAACACAGTAAATACTTTATAAGAGCTTAACAATTCGCATATATGTTCATAAAGTATCAGATTAAAAAAAATACATTTACCAATTGCACTAAACGCCCAACAGCTTGCACATGTGCGTTGATCTTTGACGCGAGTGACTGCGTTTAATTCGCGCCAGTCTAGTGATTCTGGTGCGCCTGTATCGGGAATATCCTCATCAGTTAATATCGTGCAGTAATCAGCATCGTCATCATTTCGAAGACCTGTATACGTTGCCATAAATTCTTCAGAAGTTAAGTCGGTGAATGGGTTTATAGCTGAAAAGAAAGAACAACCATGATATGACCAATCAATACCAAAAAACCAACACGCCAATAATAGAGGGCGGCACTGAGATCACATATACTAACGATTCAGCAAAAGTATGACCCCTCTAATCGACGTACAAGTACCTACTAGATATTCTGTCCTCCTACATCTTATTTAAGCTGTCGGTGTTATTCTCGTCACAAATATTAACATAGATAGTATTAAGTTAGACTGTAATTGTACAATGCCTGATGAGGTTAATACCATACCATACACTGATTCCAATAAGTCCCGTAGAAGGTATACCAAAATAGCAACGATGATGCTACCAACTATAAGGTAGCAGATAAAAACGAAGACAACATTTTTCCAATGTAACGTTTGTGTACTAGGTCTAGACAGGGTAAAACCGGTTACAGATCGGGATCTTACGTTAAAGTTTGAGTCCTTATTATCTATATTATCACAGTTCCACATAAACAAACCAAGATAAGATACAAAGATAATAATAAATATTACCAAAAACAGCATGGTAGCTCTCTTTGTTCAAACGGTTAATATGTTCCAAGTTGGCTTTGAATATTTCGAAACGGACTGCCTTTTCATGTTTGTTAACATACTGTTTCTCAAATTTGATAATGAAGTCTTCGAAGTACGTGGCGGCGCTCTCAGGCTCGTAATAATCCGCGGATACTAATGAAGTGCTTACGCACCAGCACGCGAAGGTCAGCAATAGTACATACATTGCTGATCAAAAGTGTTATCAAAAAGATAGCCAAGTGTTTTATACTTACTGTAAAGTAGAACTATTTTTGAAGGAATTCTATCGTATGTTTTTATGACTATTTCTCTAGTATGTAGATCCATAAAACAAACTTCGTTAAAATATTGTCTGCTCGTTAAAATTTAACAAATTTATATTATGGGCATACCTATGGGTGCTGTACATCCATAGTCTCGCGCTCTGAATATCTCTGAAATTGTAGGTATAACGAAATTTCGCCAGGTTTTAGGTGTCTTGTAAAGCTGAGGACTAGTCTATGTCTAGATACAATTCCAGACTGCAGCTGTAATCGTAACAAAAAAAATGCATTAGTTATTTTTACGATTCGACAATTCGAGCCTGAAAGCATTCTCTTTCTATTCATTTTACGATGCGGCACTAAGGCAGACGATAATATTGGCGCTTGTAATACCAGTAAGCCAGGACAAAGGACGAATTTCCGTTACGGAATTAGTGTTGACGATTTATGTCACGAAGGAATATATTTTGAAAAACATAACTACTGTTTAAGCCAAGTATTTATTAATTAAAAGAAATTATAAATTCTATTTAACTTGTCAAGTTATCGCATACCAAACATAATTAAAAGCCTATTGTATCTGGCCGCCGATGTGCCGCTGCCACTCATTAGGTTGAGGAGAGGCAGGGATTTTTATGTACCATTTCACATATTTTTAAGAAAATACGCGTTTGTAAAGCCTGCCTCCCATCAATTATAATAAGTTAGAAATTATTCTAGATTCTCGTAGTAGAATAGAAATAGGAAATAATAATTGCTAAGGGGTTAAGATCTACAGCATCAATAAGGATACTTTACCTCGATACACTATATTGTAGTATATCTAACATACATACATAGTAACGGTGCGATGATCAGCTAAATAACGCAGAAATTCAATTGAAAAGACACTGTTTCTAGGTCTGATCCTTGATGACAACGTTAAAAATAAAATTAAATACTCTAGTTATCATTCAGAAATATACTAAAATATCCTTATTATGATATTTAAATATTTTACTGAAAAAGCTATTGAAACTAAAAGCATACACGTGCGTCTTCTATAGCATGTTTCAGTATGCGTACACTCGTATGCTTTACTGAAACAATGACCAGTCTGTCGTAGTCCACTGATAGACATAAGCTACCTCATACTTGCACTATAATAATTCTCGTCTTCCATTTTTTTACATTTAGTTTCATTTACCTTCTTCTGGTCTTCGATCCAGCTAACCAGTCGGTAGCCAAATGGCCGGTTAGGTGGACCAATACGATTAGTTACGATTGCGGTTTCCTTTGTAGTCTGATACCTCTGCTCAAGCAGTCATTGGTGTTCTAACGAATGACTCTAGCCATTGCCACTTTAGTTTGATTATTCTGCAAGCTATGTTAAAGTATGGTGGGATGATTATTTAGTTTGTTCCTTAAATAATTTTTTAGCTTATATCTAGTATACAGGTTTGCCCCAAATGTAGGTTCAAGTAGTGTCGAAAGTCTGAAGTCTAGAGGTAGATCACCTTAAGGTTACTTAAGTGACACCATACATATATGGCCTGTGATTTTTAGAGATATAAATAATTCACTGCCTCGATGGCACAGTGGTATGCGATCACACGCATATCACTATAGATGATATATGTAAGGACTACAAGTACATCTAAGACATCATAATTCCATTGATAACAACATCCAATTTACTATGGAATTAGAGGCAAACAATTCATTAGCTTTCTTAGATGTACTTGTCATCAGGAATCCTGATCATACTTTGAGCCACATTGTGTATAGGAAAAAGACCCATACAAATAGGTACTTAAACGGTGAATCTCACCACCATCCTAAGCAGTTAGCTACCGTGGGAATGTCTTTGTTTCAGAGAGCCCACGGGATCTGTGACAAGAAACACCTGGACGCCGAGCTTCAACATGTCAAGCATGTACTGCAAGACAACAAGCTCCAACAGCCGCGCCGCTGTCACAGATCCCGAGAAAAGCCAGCCACAGTCGAGCGCCAGCGTGCTATACTGCCTTATGTAAGGGGTGTCACTGACAAGATTGGCTACATCTTGAAGCGAGCTTCAATCAACACATACTTCAAGCCGCCAACGAAGATAAGTCAATTTTTACCATCCGTCAAGTGCCAACTACCTTTACAAGATGCAGGGGTCTATAAAATAGATTGTGACTGCGGACTCTCATACATTGGTCAAACCAAGAGAAGCATAGGCACCCGCATGAAAGAACACATAGCTGATGTTAAACACCAACGCCCGTTGAAGTCTGCTGTGTGTGAACATGTGCAACAGGGGACCAACCACTATCTGAGATTTGACAAACCACAGATTCTCGCTAAAGAACACAGATTCCTACCAAGGATGCTTCGCGAGGCTATTGAAATCAAAAAACATCCTAATTTCAATAGAGAAGATGGTTGGAATGTACCACCAGCTTGGAATCCAGTCATTAAAATAGTCAAACCGAAGAAGAAGCAAACCACAGCTAGACTTCATGATACTCTGAGCTCATTCTGCGTAAATAGAAACACCAATGATTAAATTATGTTCGGGTACTTTGAAATAACGACGCTGGAACATTGAGACAACTACCATCTTAGTCTCCCCGTGACCATGGCTGCTCAAAAGCAACCGAAAAGTCGGGGAAAGTGTAAACTTAAATATAAATAGGTTTAATAGTTTTAATAATTTAATTAGCTTAAAAATTAGTAAGGTTTAATAGTATCTAGTAGTAGTGTAACAGTTTCAAAATTTTGTAATAAAGTGCTAAATAAATTACGTCATAAAATCCGTATATAGTAGTTTAATTTCAATGAATAACATTCGCGTAAACAGAAGACAATATTATGATTTATTGTGTGAATGACATTGACAATGTATGATAAAAGAAGAATCTCAGTGTATTGGACCTAATATACGTCCTTGAGGGACTACCTTCCTTATTACAATCTATACGCCTTTCAAAATGCCTCTTTTGCTATGTGAATGGTTATATCTTGTGTAGTTTAAATTACATTGTATGTTCCAAGACTACAAAAGCTTTTGTATACTCAACTTAAAGGCCCATCATTTATTTACCTATACATTGTTACCATACATAAATAATACAATCTCTGTGTTAAGATAATATAAATAATAAAAAATACAAAAGTTGATACTGAAAATATTTAATTAATAACTGTAATGTAGGTATTGTTAGAATATATTACCGGTGGTGGGTAATCCTAAGTTATGAATGATATATATAGAGATGTAAAAGTTACGGCGGCAGTCCGGAATAAATTCTTGCGACGAACGGTTGTTTCTCTCAGCTCCCGATAGAACCTTCGAGAACATTACATTGGCGACGAGGATAAACGTGGCTTCTAGAATTTACTTGTTCTGCGTGCGAAGTTACCATGACGATCGGAAAAGTTAAAGAATTCGACGTGGCAATAGGCGTGTGGTCGTCGTACATAGATCGGCTGAATATGTATTTTACGGCGAATGGCGTGAGCGAAGACATTAAGCTACCTACTTTAATTGCTGTGATGGGGGACGCGGCGTACGAGCTATTGGTGAACCTATCAAGCCCGAGGAAACCGTCGGAATTGCATTACGAAGATGCAGTTATCATGATGAAAAACCATTTACAACCGGTACCATCGGCATTGGCAGAACGCTTTCGATTCCGACAAAGACGACAAGCGGCAGAGGAAAGCATCGCCGATTACGTGGCAGAATTGAAGAAGATGTCGCGTCATTGTAAACTAGGCGAGAACCTTAGCGAGAATTTACGAGATCAATTCGTATGTGGACTGAGGAGTGACATGATTAGACAGAGACTGTTCGCGGAGGAGGACACCTTGAGTTTTGTTAACGCTGTGAAGCTGGCAACGTCATTGGAAGCTGCGGAGCGGGATGCAGCAGCGGTTGAGGCGCCAGCGGCGGCAGCGCCCGCGGGCGGTGAGGGGGCAGCGGTACATGCGTTAGCGCCGGTGGCGGGGCGCGGCGGCGAGCGGCGGCGACAGAGCACGAGCCGGGGCAGAGCGCGCGCAGCGCCCGGGTACCACCCGACGGGGCGCCGCGAAGTCGAGGCGCCACAGATCAGAGGTGTAGCTGCGGGAAACAGTTGCAGTGGGTGCGGGTCCACGACGCATAAGTTCGAAACATGCAGATTTCGTAACTACACATGCAGCCGGTGTAAGAAAGTCGGACATCTACGGAGGGTGTGCTCGGAGCAGGGCACCGGTGGATGGCAAGGCAGAGACACTTTGCATTTTGGGGTGGCACAGAACGAGGAAGATGGGTCGGAGCCGGAGCAATACCAGGAAAATTTTCATCATCTCTGTTTGAACGATTATAAGGCGGTGAGTCTACCCATGTCTGTCGAAAATATTATAATTCGTATGGAAATCGACACAGGTACAGCGGTGTCGTGTATTAGTAGTCAAACTTATAAACAATATTTTAGTAATTTTAAATTAGAGCCCACAAGCGTGGGACTGAGATTTTATGACGGATCGAAGCTAAAACCTTTAGGTATAATAAAACCAAGTGTTAGTTATGGCGGCAAAACAAAACGGTTAGAATTATTTGTGATAGATGGGGGTACTACCTCCCTTTTGGGTAGACAGTGGCTCACCGAATTGGATATACAAATACCAAAGTTTAGTAATTGCCATAACATTAAACGGAAGACAAATTTAGATAGTGATTTAAGGATTTTGTTTAGCAGGTTTAAGGAATTATTTAGTGGCGGTTTGGGACGGTACACAGGAGGCAAAGCGACCCTCAGAATACGTGAGGGAGCGGTGCCGGTGTTCCACCGTGCGAGGCCTTTGCCTTATGCGCTGCGCGAGAGCATCGACGCCGAGCTCGATGCGATGCTGCGCGACGGCGTCATCGAGCCCGTGGACTGCTCCGACTGGGCCTCACCGTTAGTACCGGTAAGCAAAGCTGACGGCTCATTGAGAATTTGTGCTGATTACAAAGCTACCGTAAATCCCGTGCTCATTGTGGATAGGTACCCTTTACCGAAAATTGAGGACTTAATGGTACGGTTAGGTAATTCACATTATTTTACCAAAATTGATTTATCCCAGGCCTATAATCAGATAGAACTCGATAGTACAAAAAATATCACGGTGATAAATACGCATCGGGGACTATATCAATATAATAGGTTAGTGTATGGTTTGGCTTCCAGTGCGGGGATATTTCAGCGCATTATGTGTAACTTATTAGGTAATATCCCTAATGTAGAGGTGTTTTTAGACGACATTATAATAGGGGGTCAATCGAGGGAACTGCATCTCCAGGCTGTAGAAGCTGTTTTTAGTAGGTTGCATAAGTATGGGTTCAAATTGAAGACTAATAAGTGTGTGTTTTTCGTGGACGAGGTTAGATATTTAGGTTATGTAATAAACAAGGATGGTATTAAGACGGATCCTAGCAAAATTGAAGCAATCACTAAAATTCCCCGGCCCAGTAATGTAACTGAATTACGATCATTCTTAGGTTTAATTAATTTTTACGCCAAGTTTGTTAGGAATATGAGTGGCAAGTTAGTACCCTTATACGATTTGTTGAAAAAAGATAAGAAATGGCAGTGGTCGGCGGAATGTGAGCGGGCATTTGAAAATATTAAGCGATTATTAACAAGTGCGGCAGTGTTGGCCCATTACGATCCGAAACGTAAACTTATTGTGACGTGTGACGCGAGCGCGCGCGGCGTGGGGGCGGTCCTATCGCAGTTCAGCGACGATGGTACTTATGAGCGGCCTATAGCATACGCTTCGCGGACTCTAAACGACGCGGAAAGAAATTATTCACAAATACATCGGGAGGCGCTAGCCATTATATTTTCTGTAAACAAGTTCCATCAGTATTTGTATGGTCGACATTTTATTTTACGAACAGATCACAAGCCCCTAGTGTCTATTTTCGGTCCCCATACAGGGATACCTACGATGGTGGCCAGTAGAATGCAACGATGGGCGATAATTTTGTCGGCTTATTCATTTGATATTGAGTACGTTCGCACCGATGAGAACGGTGCGGACGGCCTTTCTCGTTTACCTGTGGCGGCTAGTAAACAGATAAGGCATACGGTGCCCGAGCAAACCTTTTTGCATTTTGCTCAACAAGCTTTGTTGTTAGACTACTATGAAATTAAAAATCAAACTACGCACGACCCAATTTTATCTAAAGTGCTGAGATACTTACGGGATGGTTGGCCTGTAGATTGTGAAATTGCGAATTTACAACCATATTTTAATCGTAGGAAAGAATTATATGAGGAGTTGGGTTGCATTATGTGGGGCCATAGGTTAGTAGTTCCTAACGAATGTCGAGAAAAAGTACTGCGCATGGTTCATGAACCCCACATGGGGATCGTTAAGTCTAAGTCATTAGCTCGTAGTTACGTATGGTGGGCAGGCTTAGACGAAGATATCGAGCGCATGTGCCATGAGTGTGAGGTATGTGCGGCGCACGCGGACGCGCCGCCGAGGCAAACACCTCGCATGTGGCCGTGGCCTAACCGCCCGTGGACTAGGTTGCATTTGGACTTTATGGGCCCTATCTTGGGTAAAACGTACTTAGTAGTGATCGACGCTATGTCTAAATGGGTGGAAGTGTTCAATGTAGCAAGTACTGCAGCCAGCGGGGTTTTAAATAAAATAAGTGAATTATTTAGTAGGTGGGGTCTCCCTAAACAGATAGTAACGGACAACGGCCCGCCTTTTACAAGCGTAGAATTCAATAAGTTCTCTAGTAACCTGGGAATCGAACACATTTTCACAGCTCCTTACCATCCTTCGTCTAATGGTCTAGCGGAAAATGCGGTGAAGTCTTTAAAAAGGGTTATCAAGAAAGCCATTTCAGAAAAGCTAGATGTTGACAAAGCACTTTGGACATACTTGCTGCATTATAGGAACACTGAACACTCGACTACAGGGGAAAGTCCGGCTAGGTTACTACTAGGCAGGCGGTTGCGAACTAAACTAGATATTTTAAAGCCAGATAGAGAATCTAAAGTTTATAGGGAACAACGACGCCAGAAAGAAGCGGTACCAGGTGGGAATAGGCAACTAAAACCTCTAGATGAAGTATGGTATAGGCAGTATCTAAAGGGGGAGAAATGGGTTCCGGGTCAGGTAATCGACAGTACTGGACCGAATAATTATAGGGTGAAGAGCCAAGAAGGGGGATTAATTCATAGGCACATAGATCAATTAAAGAGAAGGTCATCGAGACTATCCCTAGCTTGCCCTAGTAATCCCATTCCTGAGGTAGCGAAACCTAGCACAAATTCTCACACAGAGACCACAGCCGTACCAGGGTTGTCACCGGATGAGGTTCAGTCGGAGGAGTCGTCGGGGGCGTTAAGTAATTCGCCTGGTACTAGGAACTGTTCAATGGGAAGAGGGGTTAACACCGCTGGACCTCCGGCCTCACCAGAGTATCAGGATGCACTGCCAGAGGTGTTACCGTGCCGAGCCCGCCCGATTAGACAATGTAGAATAAAAAAAGATAAAATTATTTATAAGATATAATTATAGTATAGTCTAAATTGTGTATGTAATTATTAATAAGTAGCTATGTAATCTAAGTTGTTAAAGTATAGTTATTATGTATATATTATGTTTTTGTTTGTGATGATGTTATTGTATGTAAGTGATAATTGGTGTGGAAGAGTGTAATGTAGGTATTGTTAGAATATATTACCGGTGGTGGGTAATCCTAAGTTATGAATGATATATATAGAGATGTAAAAGTTACGGCGGCAGTCCGGAATAAATTCTTGCGACGAACGGTTGTTTCTCTCAGCTCCCGATAGAACCTTCGAGAACATTACAATAACCTAAAGAGTCAAACAAGACATGTCTGAGTTAAGACAAAACATTGTTGTTTAGAATTTGACAAATCAAATACATGAACAGATAAATATATACACATGTGGTACATGATCTTATCTTATTTGAATCGACATTATATTTTTCATATGATGGGAATGAATAATACGCCAACTACAATCCATTACTAAAACTATTCCTTTTGAAATATGTTAGGTACTGCAAAATTATTCAATAACAGCTGACGTCATGTATGGATTCAACATTCCACAAGCGCCCTCTCGATTTTCGCTACGTTGCATTCGGAAGTATCCATCTTCTCCTTGATTGGTACCCCAAGAATTCTTAAAGATCCAGTAAGGTTTATCATTTTCTGAAACATAAGTAATAACACAAGTTACCTTTTGTCAAAGCTACTAGTACTGCCATAAGCACTGTAAAGCAAAAGAATTACATTTTATGTCTTTGAGGTAAAATATTGTCAACAGTTTTTTTTTTGTACAACTGAGATTGCAAACAAACGCACCTGATGGTAAATGGTCACCGTAGCCTATGGACGCCTGCAATACCAGAGGCATCACTTGCGCGTTGCCGACCCTTTAAGAAAGGAGGAAGTGGGAAGGAGAAGGAGCGGGATGGGGGAAAAAGGGTAATTGGGCCTCCGGCACTCTCACTCACCGAACGAAATACAGTAGTAGGAATACTGCTATTTCACGTCGGTATTGAACTTTAACTAGCTTTTAATAAAGTTTAACATGTTTACAAAATTTCAGATTTTAATATTGGTAAGGTGAAAGACATTGTATTTTCTTTAAAGTTTTGTGTTATCTTTTTCCTAGGTCATAGTTATGTAATATTGTCTTCTGTTTACGCGAATGTTATTCATTGAAATTAAACTACTATATACGGATTTTATCGCGTTATTATTTTACACTTTATTACAAAATTTTGAAACTGTTACACTACTACTAGATACTATTAAACCTTACTAATTTTTAAGCTAATTAAATTATTAAAACTATTAAACCTATTTATATTTAAGTTTACACTTTCCCCGACTTTTCGGTTGCTTTTGAGCAGCCATGGTCACGGGGAGACTAAGATAGTAGTTGTCTCAATGTTCCAGTGTCGTTATTTCAAAGTATCCGAACATAATTTAATCATTGGTGTTTCTATTTAGGCAGAATGAGGTCAGAGTATCATGAAGTCTAGTGGTTTGCTTCTTCTTGGGTTTGACTATTTTAATGACTGGATCCCAAGCTGGTGGTACACTCCAACCATCTTTTCTTTTGAAATTATGATGTTTTTTGATTTCAATAGCCTCGCGAAGCATCCTTGGTAGGAATCTGTGTCCTTTAGCGAGAATCTGTGGTTTGTCAAATCTCAGGTCGTGGTTGGTCCCCTGTTGCACATGTTCACACACAGCAGACTTCAACGAGCGTTGGTGTTTAACATCAGCTTTGTGTTCTTTCATGCGGGTGCCTATGCTTCTGTTGGTTTGACCAATGTATGAGAGTCCGCAGTCACAATCTATTTTATAGACCCCTGCATCTTGTAAAGGTAGTTGGCACTTGACGGATGCGTAAATAGAAACACCAATGATTAAATTATGTTCGGGTACTTTGAAATAACGACACTGGAACATTGAGATAACTACCATCTTAATCTCTCCGTGACCATGGCTGCTGAAAAGCAACCGAAACGTCGGGGAAAGTGTAAACTTAAATATAAATCGTTTTAATAGTTTTAATAATTTAATTAGCTTAAAAATTTGTAAAGTTTAATAGTATCTAGTAGTAGTGTAACAGTTTCAAAATTTTATAATAAAGTGTAAAATAAATAACGCGATAAATCCGTATCCGTATATATTGATTTTCAACCGATCCTTGAAAGAGGGAAGATTTCCGGATGAATGGAAAAAGGCAAGAATTCTACCAATACATAAAAAAGGGGACCTAAGTAACACCAAAAATTACCGTCCTACAGCAATTTTATCATGTTTCTCGAAACTTTTTGAATCGCTTGTATGTCCTTTCATTGTCAACCACGTAGATAGCCTGCTATCTCCAAATCAACATGGGTTTCGTTCGGGTCACTCGACGGTGACAAATCTATGCTCGTTTGTATCTGACGTATCAGAGCTGCTCGACAAAGGTACTGAAGTTGATGCAGTCTACACTGATTTTGCTAGCGCCTTTGATAAGGTTAATCATGAAATCCTAATTAAAAAACTTAGTCACTTTGGCATCACAGGTTCTTTGTTACACTGGTTTCAATCTTACTTAGCTAAAAGACTCCAAATAGTTTCAGTCAATGGTTACATCTCAAACTCGTTTTACGCTGTATCTGGCGTGCCGCAGGGATCTCATCTAGGACCTATCCTGTTCTCTGTATTTATTAATGACATAACATCAGTAATACATAACTGTAAATATTTACTCTTTGCAGATGACCTAAAAGTATATAGACCTCTTAAATCGCAACTTGATAATCATCTTATCCAAGAGGATCTACGTAGGATAGAGGAATGGTGTAATCTCAACCACATGCAGCTTAATGTTGATAAATGTTACCACCTTAAATTTAGTAGAAAGAAATATTCAACAAACTTTAGTTATCAAATCGGGTCAAATGAAATTCAGACCGTTCCAAACACAACAGACCTCGGTGTAACTATTGACGGAGAGCTTCGTTTCACTTCACATATGAATGCTATTATAAATAAAGCTTGCCAGATGTACGGATTTTTGAAGCGCAACACTAAGGGTTTCAAACACCCAAAAACCCGAATAGTCTTATACAATGCTCTGGTACGGACACATCTGGAATATGCATGCGTGATTTGGAATCCTTTCTATGCTATACATTCCCAACGCATGGAAAACGTTCAACGTGCGTTCACTCGACACATGGCCTATCTGTCTTCAGGTATCACACATAGGTGCAGTTATGACCAGCGACTTAAGCATTTTAAAATGACATCTTTATCGAATCGCCGAAAATTGCACGATTTGCTCTTTCTGCATAAAATTATTAATAACAACATAAATTGCAGTGATCTACTCAATCGTCTCCAATTGGCAGTTCCTCGTTTACCACCACGTTACCCAATCACTAAAACCTTTTGCCACCCACCCGCAAAAACTAACCTCGCACTTAACTCACCTTTGGTGCGAGCGTGCAATGAGTACAATGGATTTAATAAAAAAATGGATCAGTTTGATATTTTTTCCGATGCATTTTATTCATTCAAAAATAAAATATTGAAAACGTTCGCTTAATTAGTAATTGTATTCTTAGTCCAATAATAAGAGCTCGAATAGTAAGAACTTGGTTATTTTTAATTGTATTTGATATTATTGTATTATTATTATTTGTCTATTGTTGTAATTTTCGTAGATGTTGATCTGTGTTTTAGTTATAATACTTCTATCTTTAATCTTAAATGGCTTGTATGTATGTCAACCTTGTCCATTCTAGTGTATGTTGTGCATGCCTTTTATAGGTGTACATATAAGGATAATAATTGTATAGAGAGCTAAATGTTTAAATGTTATATATGTATACTGTTGGCGTGTCTATTAATAATAAATAAAAAAAAATAAAAATATATATAGTAGTTTAATTTCATAAGTTATGACTTTTGGAAATTGGCCGTATAGCAAAAACCTCTTAATCTGTCAAGTCTTAGAATACAGATATAATTAAAAATCTACTGTATTTGGCCACCGCTGTGCCGCTGCGACTTAATAGATTAATAAATTAAGTTGATAATATAAAATGCAGGCACATGATGAATATAATATATATGGTTTCATGTATGTGTATTTCCGAAGGAGAAGGCATTATTAACACCCATATTTCGTCAGCTATGTTTCAGGTCCATGTAATATCCTATTGCCAAGTACCAGAGACCATCCTGCTATAGATTTCCTAACAGAGAAATCAAATGTCAGTCGCCGTTTACTGTTAAAAATTTATTTTACCTTTTCCGTATCCCACAAGCAATACTGCGTGATCCTGAACTCCTTGAACATTGCATGACTTATCGGATATAATTCCAACTGTATGGTGCTTAACAGCAGTCGCCTTTATAGCTGCAAAACAGGTCAATATTTAAAGAATGTATTATATGTAATTACTTTATATTCATGTTAAAAGCTTTGCTACTTTTCCAAAACCATTATGCAGCGTAAATTTTTGTGCGAAATTTGTCTCTGTGCCAAATGCCATCGTAATCGGTTGAGTGGTTTTGTAGCAAAACATAACAACTATTGGCAGCCATTTATTCCGTGTCCAATTGCAACACTTGTGAATCGAAAATCGAAAATTCGCGTCCTTTGCCTTCTTTTGAGATACTACTACTAGTATACTGTACTCTCTATTTCAGACACGGTATTGATAACCTACTCTCCCTTTCTCTATAGATAAGGAATGACTGTTTTACTTTATTCTTTATGGTTGACGATGCCTTGGTTGTCGTTTCTTGATATGTTCTGCAATGTTAAATGAACAGCAGCCGTATGCGGCTATTGCCAATATTGCTTACAATAAAGTAGGCCGCTGGCTCCTTTGCCAACTCAGATAATAAAATCTTAAGCCATTGCGTTTTGCGTTAAGTCATGTTTGTAACCACTGTAGGATGGAATAATATAGTTATTTATATGAAATAATTTACTGCTTACCAATTGATAACGGCCCAACCTTGTGCAGGAGCTGCTTCACTTTTTCTTGAGACTTAAGGTTGTATGTAAAGCAATCTGTCACTTTGACCACAGCTTTGGTATTGTCTGTCCTGCAAGTATCGTCTATTGCTTCGTAAGGATAATCTTTTTCTAGCATCACACCCCCCATTTTGATAGCTGCTCTATGAAAGACAAGATACACATAATAAAAATAAATGACTGTTTGTCGCACTTCGTAGGGGTAATAATTTTCCAGCATCAATCCTCCCAATTTGCTGGCTGCTCTGGGATCATACAATTTACAGTGCGTATTTAATGGTTTAAAACAGTATCAGACGTCTGAATTGCACTTGTGACCATGTATGCAATAAATATATTTTTAATATAATAGAAACAAATTACCTCTTTGACCAAAACAAATCAATTATAAATAATGTAATTACTTGAAAGCTCTTGATGGATATCCACCGCCACATCCATTGTCTAGCCTGTCACAATCGACAAGTTGCTGTTCAGATAATTCCAGAAGTTGTTTATGTTTGATGGCCTGTTGACCCTCGAGATGACCTGTTAACGGTTAAAGGTATTTTTTTTAAAAAAGATTTACAATCACTAACAGACAGAAACAATAGATAATTACAAATGTAATTTCTAAAAGTTACAGACCGATCATCGTATTGGTAGAAAATTGTGTTAATTTTAGCGCGACCGCACTTCGAGGCTCAGGTAAACGTTTGTTAGTACAATGCAACACATGTTTATTAAGGTCTATGATGTGTCATAGGCCTATGATGACACATGTTAAACCCGTGTGTTAAACAATTAAAATACTAACTTCTTGCCTTCACAATTTTAATTTATCTTCTGTTAGGTTTAAGTATATTCAAACTAAGTACTGAATTTTAGCCACATTTCTTTTCAATGACTCATTCAAGTATTGATTGTGAAAATATACTAACCCTTGGTTCTGCACTCGTTTTGATATAATCCAAATTGGATTCGCAGCTTAGTCTCAAAAATAAATTAGTTTGAAAGTAAAAGCTAAAGACTTCAAAACATATACCGGTAGTTGTTAAATAATAAAATAATTTTTTCAGTGTAATAATATAAATATAAATAAGAAATAATAATAAAATTACCAATTGCGCTAAACGCCCAACAACATCCACAACCCAGTTGATTTTTGACCCGAGTGACTGCATTAAACTCGCGCCAATCAAACGATTCTGGTGCATCCACGTCAGGAATGTCCTCATCAGTTAACATAGTGCAATCTTCATTATCGTCGCCTCTCCGAAGACCTGTATAGGATTTGGTAAATTCTTCATCCTTTAGGTCCGTGAATAGAGTAATACCTTGGAAGAAAAAGAAAAAGTTTAAATTGGACACAATGTTCCTAAACCTGATATAAAATAAAAAAGTGCTTTTATTGTCAACCTCAACATAAACATATTCAAAAATAAGTACTGTAATGGTTACGATATGTGTCTGTTTAATTTCAGCATCTGTGTTCAGGGGGATCCGGAAACCATAGAAGCGTAGTGTAAGTAAGTCCGGTGTAATATTCAAACCAGACGTCAGATTGGTATACACCTGACAGAACCATACCGATTTGCTTGCATAGTTGAGGTTATTAGATTAGCTGCCACACGTTCTATCTTTAGCTAGTTCCTTTGCTTTTCATGGTATAGAGGCAATAATACTTATAAGTTATATAGAAATCATATTACCAAAAACAGCATGGTCACTTTCTTCGTTCAAACGGTTAATATAATCCAAGTTGATTTTGAATATTTCAAAGCGATGCGCCTTTTCATGTTCGTTAGCGTACTGTTTTTCAAACTTGATTATGAACTCCTCGAAGTATGTACTGGCGTTCTCCAGCTCATAGTATTCCGCGGACGCAACCAAAATGCTTACGCACACGAGAGCCAACAATTGTATATACATCGTTGATCCAGAAAGTGCAATAACTACATTGACGATCTTTATATACTTACCTATCAAAGCACAACTATTTTGATGGCATTTTATCATTTCTTGTCACGACTGCTATGTAGTGCAGGTAGGAACTATAAAATAAATGCATATTATTGTTATCTACGAATTACTGTCTCTCTCGCGCACGTGTTGCTCGTCTGTACCTAAGTTGCACACGCGCCGCTGATTTGCATCGCACTTCGCGCAGTCTAACATCACTCGTGACGTGAACAGTTGCGCGTTGTGTACTGTGTGCTTTTCTGTTTTATATTTCTTAACCACTCGGCATTTCTTCTGGCAAGGCTGTAATTATGTCATGAGCCACTTTTTTACAGACCTCAGAATCGCCGCAACGCTGACAAATGCCTTCGACGTTGATATCATAAATAGCCCTTATGCCCTCGAATTCATTAATACAGTCAGGGAGCGGCTGAATATTGGGCACCACTTGGCAGATTATGTAGATCATAGAAGGCTAAACTGAAGTTGAGTCAGCTTCGAAAATGTTTCACTAGTGGAGGATAATGTTGATGCATTTCCCGTGTTAACACCGAAGGAGTTGACTCTATTATCTGTAGAAATCTACCAAATCAAACTGGCGCCAAGCTGTTATAGCGAACATGCACGCGTCACTGTGCCATTCATTATAAAAAAATATAACGCCCAGTTTAATGACCTTTCAGATTTTTCGATGCCTTTCAATAATGTCCAACTTGTACAAGCGCACAAAAAAGAGTGGACATACATCCCTTAAAATCTACCATAGCTATATTTTAATTGACGAGGATAAACATGGACTAGATTGCATCAAACACTATTGCTGCTCTTCTTTTAATGGGTGAAGAACAACTGGCAGCTGTGCTGGCGTTATGTGCGTAGTTTGGTATTTAGGGTAGGATAGGCATCAAGACGCCTACTTCGTAGTACGCCTGCTTAATTTCTCGACAGAATTATTCTCGACGACAATGATGACGATTGATAAATAGCTAGCGCAGGCTGCGATGGCGCAGCGGTAGTAAGTGCGACTGCCGTGCATGAGGTCTTGGGTTCCAATCCCGGATCGGGCCAAATAGTGTTATTAGGTTTCTCTAGTTTCCAATAACAGCTCAGAGTTAGGAAGTTGGCGGAGTTTCAGCCCCGAGCTTCAGAAGGCACGTTAAGCAGTGGATCCTGCGCCACACCTTTCCCCGGTCGTGTCCGTTTGCCGTCCCATAAACAGTTAATTGTGATTTTTGCTTAGTTAAAAATCCGTACAAAATATTTTTGTCTAAATACTCCTCGGATAGATTTTGATGTGCTTTGGGTTACAGACCAGTATTAGTCTAAGGAACATTATGCATGTGTCAGTGTTGGGCAGCACTTAGACCAACTTCCATATATATTTAAATGATCAGGCTCCTTTACCAACGTATTAACTATTGCAAATTACAATTGTTTCATGATAATGCCAATATGCTATTTGAAGCATCTTTGAGCTTGAGAAATAAGCAAATGTATTACTAAATACTAGGCTGAGAAAAGATCGAAGAGAATATTATTATACAACATGTTGATCTATGTTTAATTTAAATTTGAGAACATATAGTAGTATGTCCGTACTATTGCAGCATGGCGACGCTTGTTGCGTGTGACAAAGAATCGTTGCATACATATTGTGTATGTTGCGCTACACACAGGTTGACATAAATTCTTAATCAATATGAAAAATTAAATAGCTATTTACGGTATCTGTTTTTATTGGTTCATATTCAGAATAAGTGGTATCATCCTTCACCTTCTTCAAATAGAAGTTCAAATACATACATACATAGATTCACGCCTGTTTCCCAGAGAGGTCGGCAGAGACTACGGATTTCCATTTGCTACGATCCTGACACACTTCTCTGGCTTCATTCACTTTCATCACATTCCTCATACACGCCCGTCGATTCAAGGTGCTCTTAATCTGGCCTTTGTCCAGAACGCCTCCGATCTGATAAAGAAACGTTCGCCTAGGTCTTCCTCTTGCGACTGTTTCATTCACACTAGCCTTATAAACTTTCTTAGTCAGTCTTTCCTCGTCCATTCTTTCTACATGCCCAAACCAGCTTAACATACCCTTTTCTATTCTTGTCTCTCTCTAATCACACTATTCCTTATTCTATCTTTCAGAGTCACACCACATATATTTCTCAGCGCTCTCATTTCTACAGCATTTATTCTGCTCTCATGCTTCTTTTGCCATACCCATCTTTCACTTTCATACATAAGTGTGGGCACTAATAGTCCTCTATGAACAGCCAAACGTGTCTTTTCTGAAACATTTCGACTGTTCATAAAAGCGCGTTGAGCTCCATTCACTTTGTTGCCCGCAATTGTTCTCCTTTCAATATTTTTAATTTTCAGTTCAAATACAATAAACAGCTATATTAAAAAAAGATACATCTGATGTCTCTATCTGTTTCAACACCGCAAGTTGACAGCTGAATAGCTGGTAACGTTTCCTAGCTACCTTTCATAGCTGCTGTTATATTGCATTGTTAATATCTCTTCATCAAACCAGTTTTAAAATAGGTATCAAATATTTGTCACTATAGGCAGTATCTTCACTGTGTATATCGTTGGCAATGCCAATGAAATAATTAAAATCGGTTGAGTAGTTATTGAGTTAAATCCTTACAAACAAACAAAAAATCAAAACTTTACTTTTTATAATATTGGTATTAAGTATGTGTACGATTCGCGAAAGTCTAAAAATGCTTTTTAACTAACATGATCAGCAAACTGGATCAAAAAGTCTTCCTGGCATACCTAAAGTAGGAGTAGCATAGCATCTCTAACGTTCGATGACCAGGGATGATAAGGATTCAACCAATAATTTTACTAGCATATCCATTGCTGGACATGAGCCACTGCATACTTGCGCTATAATACTTCTCATTTGCCGTTTATGGGACTTAATTTCTGTTAGCTTCTTCTAGTCGCCGGTCTTTATAACGGGTAGGTACTTAGGTAGCCCTATATAAGATTTCTAGGCTGCGGTTATGATTGTAGTCTGCTGTCTCTGCTCAAGCATTATTGGTGTTTTAATGTAGTGTCATATTGGTATAATCATATATATGTGTAGCAACACATGCATGTACATTGCGTATCGCTGACATTAGGAAATGCAACGCATGAAGTCTACGAGCTACACCAGTCGTCACCCGCCGAGCACGATGGGTAGACCGATAGCAACACAGGTCAGGCAATTGTAAATTGTAATGTTGGTGTGAAATGAATAAATCAAACTATTTCTGTGATTAACCAGAACTCTTACATATGACTATAACAAAGACAATAGAGACATTGGTAGGTATCACATAAAATCTTCAAGTGGTAATTGTATTGTATCCTAATTATTAGTCCAATAATTCACGGCTTCAGTGTTGCAATAGAAATGAATGCAACTACTGCACATCAGTTTCCGGATTCGAGTGATTGCATAAAAGATCGGAAACTATACAATTTAAATCCGAAAATGTTTCTTTTTTGTAATTTGTTACTCTTGTTATTTAAATATCCCTTTATTGTGAAGTGTTGATGTGACTTACAATTTGCGTGTAGTGCAAGATGTTAGAAAGCGAGCGAAGAGCAATGAAAGCAGCGATTTTCGAAGCAATAATAAAAATATTAACTTAAAAAAACTTAAACTTTACTAGCCTACTCGCCACAATTGTCAGCAATGTTATAATAATTTAACAATGATTTATTGTGTGAATGATATTGACAATGTATGATAAAAGAAGATTATCAGTACATTGGACCTAATGTGTCTCCTTGGAGGACTACCTTCCTTATAACCTATACGCCTTCAAAATACTTGTTATGTAGTTTAAAATCACATTATCATACATTTATATGTTCCAAGATGTGAAAAGTTTTGTGTACTCAAATTACAGGCCGATAATTTATTTATCTAAATATTGTTACCATGCATAAATAAATACAATATCTGTGTAAAGATCATAAAAATGACTGATCTTATAAAAAAACACAAAAGTGAACGCTGAAAATATTTAATTAATGTGACCATATACAATTAATTATAAAGTTAATAGCCAAAAGAGACAAACAAGACAGTTTTTTAAATATGTAGGTTACTGCAAAATTATTCAACAACAGCTGACGCCATATGGCATATGTGGTACATGATCGATTTTCTTATTTAAATCGAAATCGAAAATCGAATAGTTTTAGTTTTTATTTTAAAATTACTTGTGACCAACGTAAAACAACGATTAAGTAAATATATGACGACATATTGCAATCGTATTTTATTATTCATATGATGGGAATGAATAATACGCCAATTACAACCCATTACTGAAACTATTCCTTTTGAAATATGTTAGGTACTGCAAAATTATTCAATAACAGCTGACGCCATGTATGGATTCAACATTCCACAAGCTCCCTCTTGATTTTCGCTGCGTTGCATGCGGTAGTATCCATCTTCTCCATGATTGGGACCCCAAGAATTCTTCAAAATCCAGTAAGGTCTATCATTTTCTGCAACATAAGTAATTTCTGGCAAATCCTAGCGGTTAGCTCGCGGTTTCACCCACATGGACCTAACAGGATCACACTGTCTACCTGTGTACCAAGTTACATCGAACTCTGGTTAACGCTTAACGCGTGATTGACAAACAAATAGCCGAACATATTTACAAGCTTTCATATTTATAATATTGATAAGATGAAAGACATTTGCATTTCCTTAAAAGAATCGTGTTTTTCCAGCTCATATACATTGCTATACTGTCGGGAACGGAAACTGGGGAAATATAACAATATCCTCTTGTATACATCTTCTTAAATAAAGAAAAGTTGTTTTGATTAAAATAAGTTTAAATTGTTTGATTTGTTCGAGAATCTACAACTTGAATACACGCTGTTAAATGCAGGCAACTCATGAAATATTTACATATATATAGGTAGTTTTGTTCTTATAGATCTCCAAAGGAATAGGCAGAGATATATTTTATCCATATTGCGTCAGCTATGTTTTAGGTCCAAGTAATATTCTATCCTATTAATACCATATACTAGAGTTTTCTAACAGAAAATGCCAATAACACTATGCCGTCGCTGATTAGCTATTAAATAATTATTTTACCTGTTCCGTATCCCACTAGCAGAACTGCGTGATCAAGATGTTGAACATTGCATGACTTATCGGATATAATTCCAACTTCTTGGTGCTTAAGAGCAGTCGACTTTATAACTACAAAACAGGTCAATATTTAAATAATGTATTATATGTAATTGCTTTATAATTGTGTTTTTAGTCTTGCTACTTTATCCAGAACCATTATTACACAGACCGTAATTTTTTTGTGCGAAATTTGTTTCGTAACAAAACATAACAAATATTTACAGCAGTTTAGTCAGTGCACTCATGTGACTGAATGAAGAAGAATGTTACCTTTGCTTCTTGAAGTATCTATACTGTACTCCCTATCTTACCCCACGGTAGTGATATGCCTCTGGCTCGTCTGACAACTCAGCGAATATACGTTTAGTAGTTTTGATTACCGCTATAAGACATAATAATTAAGTATTTTATATGAAATAATTTACTGTTTACCTATGGATAACGGCCCAACCTTGTACAGTAGCTGCTTCACTTTTTCTTGAGACGTAAGGTTATATGTAAAGCAATCTGTCACCTTAACCACAGTTTTGCGTTCGTCTGTCCTGCAGAGTAATTTCCGTTTTGCGTAGGGGTAATCTTTCTCTAGCATTATTCCTGTAATTTGGCTGGCTGCTCTGAGGGCCACACATTTTATAATTGATATTTAATCTTTCCAAAACTGTTATTAATAAATAGATCAATTTTTAACAGATGTTAGAGGCGCACTTGTGATCATGTTACATGTATGCAATCAATATATTTTAATATATTAGAAACAAGTCACCTCTTTGACCAAAATAGAATCACATATATAAAATTTAATTACTCGAAAGCATTTGATGGTAATCCACCGCAACATCCATCGGATATAATATCACAGTCAACAAGTTGCTGTTCAGATAATTCCAGAAGTTGTTTATGTTTGATGGCCTGTTGACCCTCGAGATGACCTGTTAACGGTTAAAGGTATTTATTTTCTCAAAAGATTTACAATCACTAATAGAAAATAACAATAGAAAATTACAAATGTAATTTCTAAAAGTTCCAGGCCGATCATTGTATTGTTAGTAATACAAAATAATATGTAGGTAGGTATTAGAAAAATTGTCTTAATTTTAAATATTAATAATATTGTAAACATTTCTTAATACAATGCAACACATGTTTACTAAGGCCTATGATGTGTCATAGACCTACGATGACACTTGTTAAACCCGTGTGTTAAACAATTAAAATACTAAGTTCTTGCCTTTATAATTCTATTTATCTTCTGCTAGGTTTAAATATATTCAAACTAAGTACTGAATTTCAGCCACTTTGCCTTTCAATGACTCATTCAAATATTGATTGTGTAAATATATGTAATATTAACCCTTGGTTCTGCACTCGTTTTGATATAATCCAAATTGGATTCGCAGCTTAGTCTCAAAAATAGATTAGTATGAAAGTAAAAGCTAAAGACTTCAAAACATATACCGATAGTTGTTAAATGATAAATATTCTTTTCAGAGTAATTATAAAAAAAAAAAAAATTACCGATTGCGCTAAACGCCCAGCAACTTCCACAATCCAGTTGATTTTTGACCCGAGTGACCGCGTTCATCTCGCGCCAATCAAATGATTCTGGTGCATTCACGTCAGGAATGTCCTCATCAGTTAACATAGTGCAATCTTTATTATCGTCGCCTCTCCGAAGACCTGTATACGATTTCGTAAATTCTTCATCTTTTAGGTCCGTGAATAGAGTAATACCTTGGAAGAAAAAGATAGAGTTTAAATTGGACACAATTTTCCTAAACTCGATATAAAATAAAGAAGTGGTTTTATTGTCAACCTCAACATAAACATATTCAAAAGCAAGTGCTGTAATGGTTACAACATTTCTGTTTAATGTCAGCATCTGTGATTAGAGGGATCCGGAAACCATAGAAAGGTAGTGTAAGTGAGTCCGGTGTAATATTTAAACCAGACGTCAGATTGGTATACACCTGACAGAACCATACCGATTTGCTTGCATAGTTGAGGTTGTTAGTTTAGCTGCCAAACGTTCTATATTTAACTGGATCCTTTGCTTTATATGCTATAGAGGTAATAATACTTATAAGTTATATAGAAATCATATTACCAAAAACAGCATGGTCGCTTTCTGCATTCAAATGGTTAATATAATCCAAGTTGATTTTAAATATTTCAAAGCGATGTGCCTTTTCATGTACGTTAGCGTACTGTTTTTCAAACTTGATTATGAACTCCTCGAAGTATGTACTGGCGTTCTCCAGCTCATAGTATTCCGCGGACGCAACCAAAATGCTTATGCACACGAGAGCCAATAATTGTATATACATCGTTGATCCAGAAAGTGCAATAACTACATTGACGATCTTTATATACTTACCTATCGAAGCACAACTATTTTGATGGCATTTTATCATTTCTTGTTACGACTGCTATGTAGTGCAGGTAGGTACTATAAAATAAATGCATATTATTGTTATCTACGTATTACTGTCTCTCTCGCGCACGTGTTGCTCGTCTATACCTACGTTGCACAGGCGCCGCTGATTTGCATCGCACTTCGCGCAGTCTAACATCACTCGTGACGTGAACAGTGGCGCGTTGTGTACTGTGTGCTTTTCTGTTTTATATTTCTTAACCACTCGGCATTTCTTCTGGCAAGGCTGTAATTATGTCATGAACCACTTTTTTACAGACCTCAGAATCGCCGCAGCGCTGACAAATGCCTTCCACATTGATATTATAGATAGCCCTTATGCCCTCGAATTCATTAATACAGCCAGGAAGCGGCTGAATCTTGGCAACCACTTGGCAGATTATGTAGATTAAAGAAGGCTAAACCGAAGTAGAATCAGATTGTTGAATGTTTCACTAGTGGAGGATAATGTTGCTGCATTTCTTGTGTTAACACCGAAGGAGTTGACTCTATTCGCTGTAGGAACCTACTAAATGAAACTGGCGCCAAGCTATTACAGCGAACATGTACGCATCACTGTGTCATTCATTATACAAAAATATAACAGGCAGCTTAATGACCTTTCAGATTTTTGGATGCCTTTCAATAATGTCCAACTTGTACAAGCGCACAAAAAAGAGTGGACATACATCCCTTAAAATCTACCATAGCTATATTTTAATTGACGAGGATAAACATGGACTAGATTGCATCAAACACTATTGCTGCTCTTCTTTTAATGGGTGAAGAACAACCGTTAGCTGTGCTGGCGTTATGTGCGTAGTTTGGTATTTAGGGTAGGATAGGCACCAAGACGCCTACTTCGTAGTACGCCTGCTTAATTTCTCGACAGAATTATTCTCGACGACAATGATGACGATTGATAAATAGCTAGCACAGGCTGCGATGGCGCAGCGGTAGTAAGTGCGACTGCCGTGCATGAGGTCTTGGGTTCCAATCCCGGATCGGGCCAAATAGTGTTATTAGGTTTTTCTAGTTTCCAATAACAGCTCAGAGTTAGGAAGTTGGCGGAGTTTCAGCCCCGAGCTTCAGAAGGCACGTTAAGCAGTGGATCCTGCGCCACACCTATCCCCGGTCGTGTCCGTTTGCCGTCCCATAAACAGTTCATTGTGATTTTTACTTAGTTAAAATCCGTACAAAAATATTTTTGTCTAAATACTCCTCGGATAGATTTAGATGTGCTTTGGGTTACAGACTAGTATCAGTCTAAGGAACATTATGCACTATGTGTCAGTGTTGGGCAGCACTTAGACCAACTTCCATATATAAATAAATTATCAGTCTCCTTTACCAACGTATTAACTATTGTAAATTACAATTGTTTCATGATAATGCCAATATGCTATTTGAAGCATCTTTGAGCTTGAGAAATAAGCAAATGTATTACTAAATACTAGGCTGAGAAAAGATCTAAGAAAATATTATTATACAGCGTGTTGATCTATGTTTAATTTAAATTTGGGAACATATAGTAGTATGTCCGTACTATTGCAGCACGGCGACGCTTGTCGCGTGTGTCCAAGAATCGTTGCATACATATTGTGTATGCTGCATACAGGTTGACATAAATTCTTAATCAATATGAAAAATTAAATAGCTATTTAAGGTATCTGTTTTTATTGGTTCTTATCCGAATAAGTGGTATCATCCTTCACCTTCTTCCAATAGAAGTTCAAATACAATAAACAGCAATAATAGAAAAATATACATCTGACGTCTCTATCTGTTTCAACACCGCAAGTTGACAGCTGAATAGCTGGTAACATTTCCTAGCTACCTTTCATATCTGCTGCAATATTTGTTATTATCTCTTCATCAAACCCGTTTTAAAATAGGTATCAAATATTTGTCACTATAGGCAGTATCTTCACTGTGTATATCGTTGGCAATGCCAATGAAATAATTAAAATCGGTTGAGTAGTTATTGAGTTAAATCCTTACAAACAAACAAAAAATCAAAACTTTACTTTTTATAATATTGGTATTAAGTAAGAGTACATTTCGCGAAAGTCTAAAAATGCTTTTTAACTAACATGATCAGCAAACTGGATCAAAAAGTCTTCCTCGCATACCTAAAGTAGGAGTAGCATAGCATCTCTAACGTTCGATGACCAGGGATGATAAGGATTCAACCAATAATTTTATTAGCCTATCCATTGCTGGACATGGGCCACTGCATACTTGCGCTATAATACTTCTCATCTGCCGTTTATCGGACTTAATTTCAGTTACCTTCTTCTAGTCGCCGGTCTATATAACGGGTAGGTACTTAGGTAGCCCTATATAAGATTTCTAGGGTGCGGTTATAATTGTAGTCTGCTGTCTCTGCTCAAGCATTATTGGTGTTTCAATGTAGTGTCATATTGGTATAATCATATATATGTGTAGCGACACATGCATGTACATTGCGTATCGCTGACATTAGGAAATGCAACGCATGAAGTATACGAGCTACACCAGTCGTCACCCACCGAGCATGATAGGTAGACCGATAGCAACACAGGTCAGGCAATTGTAAATTGTAATGTTGGTGTGAAATGAATAAATCAAACTATTTCTGTGATTAACCAGAACTCTTACATATGACTATAACAAAGACAATAGAGACATTGGTAGGTATCACATAAAATCGTCAAGTGGTAATTGTATTATATCGTAATTGTTAGTCCCAATATTTAATTCACGGCCTCAATGTTGCAATAGAAATGAATGCAACTACTGCACATAAGTTGCCGGATTCGAGTGATTGCATAAAAGATCGGTAACTATACAATTTAAAGCCGAAAATGTTTCTTTTTTGTAATTTGTTACTCTTGTTATTTAAATAGCCATTTATTGTGAAGTGTTGATGTGACTTACAATTTGCGTGTAGTGCAAGATGTTAGAAAGCGGGCGAAGACCAATGAAAGCAGCGATTTGGGAATCAATACTAAAATATTTAAATTAAAAAAACTTAAACTTTACTTGCCTACTCCCCACAATTGTCAGCAATGTTATAATAATTTAACAATGATTTATTGTATGAATGATATTGACAATGTATGATAAAAGAAGATTATTACTACATTGGACCTAATGTGTATCCTTGGAGGACTACCTTCCTTATAACCTATACGCCTTCAAAATACTTGTTATGTAGTTTAAAATCACATTATCATACATTTATATGTTCCAAGATGTGAAAAGTTTTGTGTACTCAAATTACAGGCCGATAATTTATTTATCTAAATATTGTTACCATGCATAAATAAATACAATATCTGTGTAAAGATCATAAAAATGACTGATCTTATAAAAAAATACAAAAGTGAACGCTGAAAATATTTAATTAATGTGACCATATACAATTAATTATAAAGTTAATAGCCAAAAGAGACAAACAAGACAGTTTTTTAAATATGTAGGTTACTGCAAAATTATTCAACAACAGCTGACGCCATATGGCATATGTGGTACATGATCGATTTTCTTATTTGAATCGAAAATCAAATAGTCTTAGTTTTTATTTTAAAATTACTTGTGACCACCGTAAAACAACGATTAAGTAATTAGATGACGACATATTGCAATCGTATTATATTATTCATATGATGGGAATGAATAGGTATTGGTAGGCGGCAGCACAATCTTCTCTCCTGTCCCCCAACGTGGCGCTCCCCACACGCAGATAACAGCCCCACTTCCAGAGCCGTTAAATTAATAAATAGTTTTCTCAAGGCCAATCCAGAAGCAGATATATTCTTTGACAAACCTAGCATAATTTATAAAAACGTGTTCCTTTACTTAGATAAAATAATTAGATAATATATAGGTATGATACTCAATAGATATTATAATAGTAGCCTTTAATTTAAATATTGTAAGTTAATGTGGAACTGTTCTTTGTATGTTATAAGTAAATTTTAATTTAATTTTATTTTATTTTGTATAATTTGTATAGAAATAGTATAGATATAAGCGAATTGGATAACTCTGTAAGCTTATATTTTTATGAATAAATGAATATGAATATGAATAATACGCCAATTACAACCCATTACTAAAACTATTCCTTTTGAAATATGTTAGGTACTGCAAAATTATTCAATAACAGCTGACGCCATGTATGGATTCAACATTCCACAAGCTCCCTCTTGATTTTCGCTGCGTTGCATGCGGTAGTATCCATCTTCTCCGTGATTGGGACCCCAAGAATTCTTAAAAATCCAGTAAGGTCTATCATTTTCTGCAACATAAGTAATAACACACGTTATTTTTAGCCAAAGCTGCTAGTATTTCTCACAAGTACATCACAGTAAAACTTAAGAATTACATTCTATGTCTTTGAATAGAAATATTCTTACGAATAATTCTGGCAAATCCTAGCGGTTAGCTCGCGGTTTCACCCACATGGACCTAACAGGATCACACTGTCTACCTGTGTACCAAGTTACATCGAACTCTGGTTAACGCTTAACGCGTGATTGACAAACAAATAGCCGAACATATTTACAAGCTTTCATATTTATAATATTTGATAAGATGAAACACATTTGCATTTCCCTAAAAGAATCGTGTTTTTCCAGCTCATATACATTGCTATACTGTCGGGAACGGAAACTGGGGAAATATATTATTACATACATTATTATTTATACATGAATTAATTACATATATATAGGTAGTTTTGTTCTTATAGATCTCCAAAGGCAGAGATATATTTTATCCATATTGCGTCAGCTATGTTTTAGGTCCAAGTAATATTCTATCCTATTAATACTATATACTACAGGATTCTAACAGAAAATTCCAATAACACTATACCGTCGCAGGTTGGCTATTAAATAATTGTCTTACCTATTCCGTATCCCACTAGCAGAACTGCGTGATCAAGTTCTTGAACATTGCATAACTCATCGGATATAATTCCAACTTCTTGGTGTTTAAGAGCAGTCGACTTTATACCTACAAAACAGGTCAATATTTAAATAATGTATTATAATTATGTTAAAAGCTCTGCTACTTTTTCCAGAACCATTAGGGAGCATAAGTTTGTGTGCGAAATTTGTTTCTGTTTCTAACACCATCTTAATCGATTTAGTGGTTTTGTAGCAAAACGTAACAAATATTTGCAGCAGTTTAATCAGTGCACTCATGTGACTCAAGAATGTTACCTTTGCTTCCCGAGGTACCGACACTGTACTCCCTATCTTACCCACGGTAGTGATATGCCTCTGGCTCGTCTGACAACTCAGCGAATATACGTTTAGTAGTTTTGATTACCGCTATAAGACATAATAATTAACTGTTTTATATGAAATAATTTACTGCTTACCTATGGATAACGGCCCAACCTTGTACAGTAGCTGCTTCACTTTTTCTTGAGACGTAAGGTTATATGTAAAGCAATCTGTCACCTTGACCACAGTTTTGCGTCCGTCTGTTCTGCAGGCAAATTTATGGTTTTCGTAGGGGTAATCTTTTTCCAGTATCATTCCTTTCATTTTGATGGCTGCTCTGAAGGCCAAACATTTTACAGTTGATATTTAATAATTCCAAAACTCTTATTATTAAATAGATTAATTTGTAGCAGACGTTAGAGTCGCACTCGTGATCATGTATCATGTACGCAATCAAAATCACCTCCCTGACCAAAAATCATCAAATAATAAAAATTTTATTACTCGAAAGCCCTTGATGGTAATCCACCGCAACATCCATCGGATTTAATATCACAATCAATAAGTTGCTGCTCAGATAATTCCAGAAGTTTTTTATGTTTGATGGCCTGTTGACCCTCGAGATGACCTGTTAACGGTTAAAGTTATTTATTTTTCAAAAGATTACAATCACATACATAGAAAAAACAATAGAGAATTACAAATGTAATTACTAAAATTTACAGGCCTATCATCGATCATCGTATTATTAGTAATAAAAAATATGTAGGCAGGTATTAGAGAAAGTGTTCATTTTAGCGCGACCGCACTTTGGGACTCAGGTAAACGTTTGTTAGTACAATGCAATACATGCTTATTAAAGCCTATGATGTGTCATAGGCCTATGATGACACATGTTAAACCCGTGTGTTGAACAATCAAAATACCTAACTACTTGCCTTCACAATTATTACATTATCTTCTGTTAGGTTTAAGTATATTCAAACTAAATACTAAATTAAACCCACTTTTCTTTTCAATAACTCATTCGAGTATTGATTGTGAAAATATACTAACCCGTGGTTCTGCACTCGTTTTGATGATCCAAATTGGATTAGCAGCTTAATTTAAAAATAGATTAGTATGAATGTAAAAACTGAAGACTTAAAAAAATATGGTTGTTAAATAATAAAATATGTATATTTTAGGTCAGTGTAATTTAAAAAAAATAATGTATGTATGTATCTTATGTGGGGGCCAGTCAGTGCAGAACGGCGACACTTCGACCCAGTGGGATCTTTTGTGTCAACACTCTCCCAATAACGACTTCCATAGATGTTCATGGCAGCCGGGACCAACGGCTTAACGTGCTCTCCGAGGCACGGAGCAGGCGATAATTGTCAATTAATACGCACATAATTTCGAAAAGTCATATAACTTTTGAAAGTCAGCGGTGCGCGACGTGGATTCGAACCCAAGACCCTCTGCATTGCAGTCTGTTGGTCTCTCCACTGAGCTATAGCTGCTCAGAAAAAAAAACATATACCGATAGCAGCAAAATAATAAAAAAAAAATTTTATGTCCTTGTAATTATAAAAATGTTATAATAAAATTACCGATTGCGCTAAACGCCCAGCAACTTCTACAATCCAGTTGATTTTTGACCCGAGTGACCACGTTCAACTCGCGCCAATCAAATGATTCTGGTGCACCCACGTCAAGAATGTCCTCATCAGTTAACATAGTACAATGTTCACTATTGTCACCTTTACGAAGACCTGTATACTTTTTGGTAAATTCTTCAGCCGTCAGATCCGTGAATAGAGTAATACCTTGAAAATAAAAAGATAAAGTTTAAATTGTACACAATGTTCATAAACCTGATATAAAAGAAAGAAGTGGTTTTATTGTCAACCTCAACATAAACATATTAAAAAATAAGTGCTGTAATGGTTACGATATGTGTCTGTTTAATTTCAGCATCTGTGTTCAGGGGGATCCGGAAACCATAGAAGCGTAGTGTAAGTAAGTCTGGTGTAATATGTGCTAATATTCACCGCTAAAACCAGCAACGAGTTATACGGGAACGCTCAGTTGGGCTTTAATATTGTGAATAATTGGCTACATTAAAATTTACTCACTTTAAATTCCGATAAGACGAAATATATTCACTTTTCTATGCGCAAGAATAACTACAGTATAACTAACACGCCTATATAAGCACACAAATCGCACTCTTAACAAAACAGCGACTTAACTCGAAATTTGAAAGTAAGGCAATTTGAACTCTAATTGTATATGTTAAATTCTAATATTATATTTGTGTTAAATCTTTGCAATAGAGTTCAAATTTGTTTAATCCAAAATACTGAAATAAGTCTCTGTTTTATTAAGGGTGCGAAATGTCCGCTTCAAAACCCCGCAACAAACATGTGTAATTTTTCTCTTATCCTGCAAACTAGGAGCATAAAATATCTTGGGATCAAAGTCGATGATACACTTTCCTTTAAAAATAACATATTGATAGTTTAGTAAATAGAATTCGTGAATTACAACAAACTCCGAACAGTTAACTAGCAGATATTAAATTTGTTTACTCAAGTTTATTTAGCTCTATGTCAATCAATTATATCTAATATTGTATTACTTCATGGGGTGGAGCAGTGAAAACTACTATGCTGCCTCTTGAACGAGCTCAGAGAGCAATTTTAAAAGTAGCCACCTGCCCTCCTTTCCTATTTCCTACAAGCTTATTATATAAATCGTGCAAAGTAATGACTGTCCGTCAAATCTTCATTATGCACACAATACTAAAACAACATGCGATGCTTACCTATAGGTAAGCGTTATAACGCTGACATTACTAACAACCGACGGCAAGGTAAAGTCTGCACCACACAATCATGCTCAAAACATATTTTTACAAATAGATTTATTGTATTTCTAGGGCCATGTTTTTACAATAGACTACATAGAGAATTAAGCATTTATAAATTAACTCAGTTTAGCTGTAAAAAATTAATTTCTACTTATATTCAAACTCTGTCATATGACCAAACCAAGCAATTACTTGCAATCTGTAAATAAAATTCTGCTAATTTAGTTTTAAAGTAGAAAATTAAACTTATTTTAATTGTTTATTACTTTTACCTTTAGTTTATTATAAAAGTTATTATAATGTAAATTAATTTATACTGATAAGCAAAACGTATTATTTTTAAAATTTGTGTCTGTTTGCATGTTTGTACGCGCAGAGATATCTTATTGGGAGACAATAGTATGTAAGCACTTTGTCGCTCGAAACACAGGTTTAACCTAGTTCGGCCAAATATCTAGTGCACTTTATTTTATTGTTAAGATGCAAATGTAAAACTAAGAATTATACTAAAATAAATTATTATAAAAAACATAAAAAAAGTATCTCAACCAGACGTCAGCTTGCTATACACCTGGCAGAACCATCCCGATTTGCTTGCATACTTGAGGTTGTTTTAGAAGTGATTGTTGTTTTAGCCGCCCCACGTTTTGTCTCTAGCTGGTTCCTTTGCTTTATATGGTATAGAGGCAATAACAGTTATAAGTTATATAGAAAACTTATTACCAAAAACAGCGTGGTCGCTTTCTTCGTTCAAACGGTTAATATATTCCAAGTTGATTTTGAATATTTCAAAGCGATGCGCCTTTTCATGTTCGTTAGCGTACTCTTTTTCAAATTTGATTATGAACTCCTCGAAGTATATACTGGCGTTTTCCAGCTCATAGTATTCTGCGGACGCAACCAAAATGCTCACGCACCAGCACACGAGAGTCAACAATTGTACATACATTGTTGATCAAGAAAGTGCAATTAAAACGTTGTCGGTCCTTTTATACTTTCTGATAGTAACACAACTATTTTGATGGCATTTTATCATTTCTTGTTACGACTGGTATGTAGTGCAGGTACTATGAAATAAATGCATATTATTGTTATCTACGTATTTAAATTAAACAAAGTAAGATTGAAAATTATTACAATTGTTTCATGATTATGCCAATATGCTATTTAAAACAGCATTGAGCTTGAGAGATAAGCAAATATTTTTACGCACATAAACTTCGAGGCTAAGAAATGGACTAAATAATGAATCATTTGGCATATACAATAAGGTGATTTACTTTTTTTTAGGAACTTATAGTAACAGGCATATTTATGGCCAGTTTCACAACTGTCAAGTAAAAGTTATCCGACAGATAAATTGCATGCTGTCTCACTCTTGTTATGTTAGAGAAGAGAGATGTCGAAACTTTTATCTTGTAGAAAAATGCTATTTGGAAGTGGTGGAACAGGCCCTTAGTCATACAAAATTAATTTTACTGATCCACATTTATTTATTACCCATATTTTTAGTTAATATTTTTAAAGAATCAATAAGAACACTACTCATTCGGGGTACGATGTTATTCCTTGCTATTAGAGTTCCGTGACGTTTATCGCTTGTATCAAAGAATCGTTGCATATATGATGATTATGTGTATACAGCATGATAAATGGGTTGATATGTATACATTCTTAATATAAAAAATTTGATAGCTATTTAAGGAATGTTTATT
Source organism: Catocala fraxini (assembly GCA_930367265.1). Classification (NCBI taxonomy): domain Eukaryota; kingdom Metazoa; phylum Arthropoda; class Insecta; order Lepidoptera; family Erebidae; genus Catocala; species Catocala fraxini. Next base: position 22,294,188 of record OV884029.1, read on the forward strand.
GCATTGGTTAATTTTCAAAGTAAGCAGTATCATCCTTCACTTCTTTCACTTCTGTAAATATGGCAAGCATGCAGATCAAGGCCTTGTATAATTAAATATCTGCTAAAAGAAAAAGAAAATCGATGGCATTCATACTTCAAATACATAAAACAGCAATATTAAATAAAGATTTATCCGATGTATCTCTCTGTTTCACTCCGCGAGTTGACCCTATTCAGCTGGTAACGTTTCCGTCTAGCGTTCGTGCAGGTTTTGAATATCATACCTGTTGCAGTTTTCATTATTACTTTTATCAAACCCATCTCAAAATCTTAAAATAGGTCTTAAATATATGTCACTGTATGTTGTATATAATATAATATTCTACACATACACACAACACCATCTAGCCCAAACTAAGCAGAGCTTGTACTATGGGTACTAGACAATGGATAAACATTCATATATACTTTTTTTTTGTAATTACACACATATTGTACATAGAAACACCCAGACCACGCTTCGGCACTAATGGGCCGGTTCGACCGGAGTGATACCACGGTCTTACAGAAAACCGGCGTGAAATAGCGTTTGCGTTGTGTTTCGAGTGAGTGAGGGTACTGGAGGCCTAACCGTCCCCCCTTCAGGTGGGGACAGATTTAAAAGGAACGCAACGTACTTGTGACTCCTCTGGTGTTGCGAGTGTCCATGGGCGGCGGTAATCGCTTAGCGATCCGCCCGCTCGTTTGCGTCTTATACCATAAAAAAAGACCAAGTCAAACATCAATTTTCATGCACACAAATGTTTGACTTGTGCGGGAATCGAGCCCGCGACCAGGGGCGTGGCAGTTGGTTACACTAACCACTACACCATCGAGGCCGATTGTTTTTGCAATGCCGTTGTGTCTTTGCAATGCCAGTCTAAATGCAACAGTTAACACTAACATGCAAGCCCACTTGATTGTAAGTATTAACTGTCGGTGTTGCTAGAGTGTTTGCCAGAAATGGCTTTAGCAAAAGATAATTTTCGTTACAACCTATGATATGAATACCACCAGTTAAAAAACATTACTTAAACTCAGGAAACGTCTGTAAATGTGTAATGCTATAAACGAAATTTCAATCACAATATGGCCTATATACACGATTCCATTGCATTGGAGGCTTGTTATAAGCATATTTTTTAAGTTTATGCTTTTATATAATTGGTAAATCTTCCATCTTCCAAAAAACATCCGTATACCATAATTATCATAAAATTACATTGCAGCCCAGTTCCCCTTTTACAACAACTTTTTTGTACTACCAGCCAATTTACTATATGTCATTTCACTGTATGCTGTTTGCTTAGTTGAGAATCTTCTAAATAGAGAATCTGAAGAAATACGTAATTTTTTTAAATATAGGAAATATTGTCGTATGTTTACGCGAATGTTATACATTGAAATAAAACTACTTCATACGGATTTTGTCGCGTTGTTCATTTTAAAACAGTTTTATTACATAATTTTAAAATTCTTACACTACTATTGTTGAACTTTACTGAATTTAAGCTATTTAAATTAATTATAACTATTTATATTTACATAAGTTTACACTTTGCCTCGACATTTCGGTTGCTTTACAGCAGCCATGTTCACGGGGAGACTAAGATGGTAGTTGTCTCAATGTTCTCAAGTGTAGTTATTTCAAAGTACCTGAACATAATTTAATCTTTAGTGTTTCTATTTACGCAAAATGAGCTCAAGGTATAATGAAGAAAATATTTTAAAACATGAAAGTTTTGCATTGGTCGTAGATTTAATGGCAAACGATCACTAATGGTTCTTGTTAAGACATAAGTATTATTTACGCATAGCTGCTATCTCTGCTATCATATATGCTATCTTTGTATCGAGCTAGCTTCTCGTCTCGTAACCACACACCATAAAACTAGCAAGTTTTTAAATTAGTTAGGCTTAATATTCTTTTAAATCACAGCCGCGTATGTGATAAGGTCCCTTCTTATCACATACGCGGCTGTGATTTGAAAGAATACAGTTCAAAAACTTGCTAGCCAATTGTTTGTATGTTTTGCAGTGAGAAATTGATATTTAAAGTTCAACGCATATCCATCGTAAAATCTGTTGATTTCTAATAAACTTAATATTTATTTCACCAGATTTGTTCTAATAAGCCTATATTTTTTAAATTAGGCTTGTAAGTAGTAGGTCATTATATATTTTATATATAATTAAAAAGAGACAAACCAGTTTATTACTATCCTCTCTATTTGTCAACAAATTTTCTTTATTTTTTTATCCATATCCTGTTGGGGATTTACAGGCGAGTGGTAAAAGTAAAAAACCGATATAAAAATAATTTGCATGTTTAATTACGTCCAATAATTATAACGTGGCATCGAAAAATGTCTGTTATAAAAAATATACAAAAAAAAGTAGGGAATTAAGAGCGTTTTCGCCTTGTTTCAAGTGAACGTTGCCAATAATAAGTCAAGTCAAAGTCAAAAATCATTTATTCATTTAGGTCACAAAGTAACACTTATGAACGTCAAAATATATAGGTTAGTGAGTTTACTCAGTTACTAAAGCTACATTTAGGTTAGTTGCTAGGTGCAGGCAAAGAGTTCAGCCTATGAGAAGAAACCTGCATGAAACTCACGGCCACTCTTTTAAATCGCCAATTAAATATAATTTCAGTATTTTACAACTCATGTCAACAAGGTGTTGCAACCATTATACCATATGCTACTGACTTTAAAAAACTAAAGATAATAACAATAATAAGTTAATAATATTACAGAGATTAAATCATTTGGATCTAGTTATATTTTTCAATATAAATCTAAAACAGGCAGTAGGGTAGTATGATGGCGCATACACTTACACTTTGTGACAATGCAAAGGCAGTCCGTGACTAAATGCGGTTGTGGATTTGTATTTTTCAATAATAATCAAAATGAGAAGCAAGATACTTGATAACATCACATATAATCACGACGTAATTTTTCATTACTAAATTGATTTAAAGGTAATACAGATCTTTGAATTCTGAATGCAACAAGCAACTAATGCCATGAGTTTTTGTCAGTTACGTAGTCGTTGACTGAATAATACTCCGAATGAGCTGTATTTTTACGGCGCTTTTAAATTTAAGCAATGGTAAATTAATTATATTAATTGGTATAAGGTAGTTTATTAAAAAAACGTATACCGAGTCCCGCAAATGTATTGTGAACTTTATGTAAACGATGATATGGACTGACTTATGCTTATTTCTAGTGTTTACGTTTTCTATTCTTATTATATAAGTGAATATTATGTTAAATAAACATAATGTTAGCAAATATATATTTATTCCAAATCTTATTAATTTGTATGGGCCTTATTTTCAAAATGCCTTAATCCAGCGTTTGGTATAAGGTAAAAGTATGTATCATAGATCGCATGTAATTATATGTGTAGTTCTTTTACTAAGTAAATATTGGATCGAAAATTTAAGATGTCCAATGTGTATAATAAAATAACTACCTACAAATAATTTTACTCCATTTTATTCTAAATTTTATTCCATCTATGTTACATTTTTACGTTAGTCTGTAGTGTGTAACGCCAAAATAAATTAATCAAGTACATGTAAAATATACCAAAATGAGTTTTATTTTAAAAAACAATGCGTTTAGCCATTCAGAACAGGCCACAAGGCATAAACGCTTTAGCAGAACATTAAATATTTATTCAATAACGGCTGTTGACATTTCAGGATCCTTCATCATTTGACAAGACTCCGCATCTTCTCCGCGCTGCACTCGGAAGTAGCCCTGCTCACCCCAGTTGGGACCATACGAGTTCTTTATAATCCAGTAAGGTATGTCTTTTTCTAAAACATATATATTATAGAATAGCTAAATCTGGCTTCCGGCTTCGCTTACATAAATATAAAAGAGTCGATGGCTTCCATGCTATAGTCCGCTAACGGGTGACTTCCTACTTACAAGAGTGAGGAGTACTACTAATGGCATCCTGAAGGTCATTTCGGAAAAGTATGACTCCCACATAATGAAGGGTTTCATTCGAGTCTTGGTTATATAGTAGCTTGATCTGTTTTAAATATCGCACCCTTAATAAAACAGAGACTTATCTTAGTATTTTGGATTAAACATATTTGAACTCTATTGCAAAGATTTAACACAAATATAATATTAGAATTTAACATATACAATTAGAGTTCAAATTGCCTTACTTTCAAATTTCGAGTTAAGTCGCTGTTTTATTAAGAGTGCGATATGTACCTAGCGTAAGAAAAATGTTTACTAAAATTATGGACTCTGTCTGAATAAATAAATATATTATTATTATTATAAATGAAGGTTAGGTCAGCAAATTTTTTTTTCTGGATTAAAGGTACTCTATATCGTTTTTTGTTCTCCTTACAACGTGTATGCGATATAAGCATATTAATATTAGTTAGTATTATAATTCACGAATGGCGTATCAGTTAAAGCGGGCACCTTGCCATTGCCAAAACGCCGAGTGCTGTCGGATTGATCTGTACAAGTGACAAACATTTGTGTTTTTCACAAATAGTTGTTCCAAGTCTAGGTGTTTTTATGTCTGATGATTGAATGTTTGTAAATTCATCCGCGACACAGGGTATTCCTAGAGCAAGTGTTTTATTTTATAAAGAAAAATTGTCCGCCCTCTTTCACGACGATAGTGAATGCTTCTGCTGTGCACAAGGTCTCGGGATCCATTCCTGGATCAGACAAAGAGTAACTGGGTTTTCTATCAGTCTACATTCTCAGCAGAGACTCGGAGTCTGAAGCTGTGTCGGGTATATAGCATTAGGCTCGCCCCCTATTACGTGGGATATACTGGCTATTTGTTTGTGGATAAAGATGTGACACAATTAGTATGATATAAATATAATTAAACTACAAATATGAATACTGATAAAAATACAACATACCGATACCATAACCAACAACCAGCACTGCATGGTTTATTGGACCATAGCAGTTTTTATCCACTATTATACCGCTTTTATATCCATGTAGTGGGAATCCTTGCATAGCTGTTGAAAAACGTTAAAATGTTACCTATATACAGGCTCTGTCGTTAATAATGGATAACCCGTTAGCTGGAGGTTAACCAGTTATCAGGCAGTAAGAAAATAATATTTTTATGTCAAGAATGCCATACTTTTTTTTCACAATCAATGGTTAAAACTAGACGTACGGAAAGATTATTTTTAAGAAATTGATTAAAATGTTAATTCTGATACTGTTTTACGTTAATGGCGCCTAAAAATGGAGTTAAATTAAATAATACAAGTATTCGCAAGTACGATGGCAAAAGAATTACACAAAAAAATACTAATTTTGTTGAAATGGCAACCAATTGAAAGGGTAAAGAAGTGAATATTAACAAAAAAACACAAAATTGTATGCCATTTTCACGCTGTTGGCAACCCTGACATAAAAATATTATTTTCTTACTGTCTAATAACTGGTTAACCTCCAGCTAACGGGTTTTCCATTATTAACGACAGACCCTGTATAAAAATTAAGACTATACATACGATGAATGAAATCATCTTGAGGCAACCTGTATGTCTGAGAGTTCTCCATAATGTTCGTAAAGATTTATGTGTCAATCCGCCGGGACAGTTTGGCAGAGACCTGTGCCCAGCCGTAGGACAGTTTATGAACAGGACTGATATTATTAATATAATACATAAAATGAATAGCAAAGCGATAGTCAAGTTAAAAAATACCAATATGACTATTGCCTTTCTATTAAAAATCCACCAAGCATTCGTCAACACGATTACTTGGGAAACGTTACGAAATAAACGCCCGAAGCGCGGCAACAACGGTCTGCTCAAGAAGATAGATACTATAGTATGAAGCATGTTTCGTTACATGCTAACCGTATTCCTACGCTTGGATTGGTTTCGGACCTCGGCTTAGCAGTTCATCTACTCCCTTGCAGTACCGAATGCAGCACAATAATAAGCACTGCAGCAGTCGTGCAACGAAATTAAATTCTTAGAATGTTGCGATACTGCCTGTGCTAAAATGTAACCCATAGATGCGCCTTACTACGTTATAAGCTCACTCACTCTTAGTGTGAATAATTTCTTTTTAGTGCAACTTTACGAAAGAAAATCGTACTTCGTTTTATACTGTCTATAAGGAACATATTTCCTGCATTTTTACTATCTATAATAAATTAACAACATTACCAACAACAACAGGGCCAGTTTTATATAGGAGTTGCTTCAACTTCTCCTGGGATTTCAATTCGTATGAAAAACAATCTGTAACTTTGAGCACCACTTTGCTTTTGTCAAATTTGCATTTGCTATATCTATCTTGGTATGGATAGTCAGCTTCGCTCATGAGACCTCCCATTTCAATAAGCGATCTGTAAACAAATAAAACTTATAATTATCATTAATCTAACAAGAAAGCAGCAAAGAATAACCTAATAACTCTTTGCAAAATTTACGCTATTAACGGTTTAGTCGATATAAAATCATTACAAACATACAAATTAACTACACACGTGATGTCTAGCCATCTAGTTAACATACATCATTCAATCATAAAGTGATAAAAATATCGTATTATTCATGGTCTGGTTGGATTAGTTGTAGAAAAATTAAAAATAGATAGCTAATAGCATCATAGCAAGTGAAAATCAGGTCTTCCAAAAGATAGATGTATCAAATATAGGCATAGTTCTAGATTTTAAGCTGCTGTTAAGTCTTCTTCTCTCTTAGCCTTTATTATTCCCAAGTCACTTGGGGTCGGCTTTTCTAGTCTCGGATTTGACTGGATATCAGTTTTTACACGATGAGGCTGCCACCTATCTCCGCAACCCGAAGGCTAACGATATCCTAAGGCTAGACCAGTGTCAGGATATTAGAGGGTACTGACTTTCCCAATAACGACTGCCATAGATGTTCATGGCAGCCGGGACCGACGGCTTAACGTGCTCTGCGAGGCACGGGAGCAGGCGATTATTGTCAATCAATACGCACATAATTTCGAAAAGTCATATAGCTTCCGAAAGTCAGAGGTGCGCGACGTGGGTTCGAACCCGAGACCCTCTGCATTGCAGTCTGTTGGTCTTCCCACTGAGCTATCGCTGCTCAATATAATAGTAATACCAGTTTCATTTAAGCTACCTGAAAGCTCCTCTTGTGAGACCTCCTAAACATCCTATAGAATTCCTGTCACAGTCTACGATCTCTTGTTCGGATAAGTCCAGTTGTGCTCCATGTTTGATGGCGTATTGACTCTCTAGGTGAGCTAAAAGAGATTGCATGTATTACTTACAAAAGTAAATCTATAGACTTATAACTGCAATGTAGCCTAGGTGAATTTGTACTCACTAAATCTGTTATGATATTATATATATATATATACACTATTATCTCATTGAAATAATAAAAGAAATGTGCTGCAAATTCTAGTTATTACCAACCAGAATTTGCAGCACATTTCTGTTATTATTTACTGACTAGTATTCTTGTTAACCCTTAAGACAATATATATTCACGATTTTATTTTATTTATGTGTAACTAGCTTATACCTTGGCTTAGTTTCCATTTACTGGGACAAAAGTAGCATATGCCACTCGCCGACCCACAAACTATTTTTATGCACAAAATAATTTTGTTCTCTTACTATGTGAATGAAGGAAAAACCAACACACAGAAATTCGCACTTACAATATTAATTAAGATCGACAATTCACTTAAAACATGTAAAATATGTGACATGTCTTATTGTCTTACCAGTCGTACTAAATGCATAGCAACTACCACACGTGTGCTGTGCCTTGACCGGAGTGACCACGCCTTTCGAACGCCAGTCCCAAGACTCCGGCGCATTGACATCAGTGACGTTACTATCAGTCATAACAGTACAGAATTTGCTGTCATCCCCGAATCTATCGATAGAAGAAGTATGACCCATGAACCGGCGTTCGAATTCCTCCAGCGTTAAATCCATGAATTGCGTGATACCTGGAAGTTTCAACTACTTTAAGCTTTTTTTAGTTTTTACATATTATTATAGGATCCGAGCGCTCGTATCAAGATATACAAGTATAGAGACTTCGCAAAATATGCAATCGACGCTTCGCATAATTGAAGGCTGGTCTTTTCTTGTCTCAAAACGCATTGACAGCATTGGCATTCAACGTGACAATGCCGCTAGCCAGAAGGCCAGAAGGCCACGTTCCCAGCTGATAGCAATGCTGACGATCCATGTATGTACATAAATAAACACACAAGTTTAAAACTCGGTGGAAAAAGATTTACTATGTAAAAACTTTTCTTACATAAGTTCTTATGTGAGAAAAGTTTTTAAGCTAAGCTTGTCAAAGCGTTCTTGACCTGATCATAGCTGTTCAGCTATGGTCTAGTCAAGAACGCTTTGACAAGCTAAGCTGCGGTTGGCGTGGCCACAATACTGTAGAAGATAATGAAGAAGAAGATGAATTAGACCAGAGTTGTTCTAGCAAAAGATCAAGACCAGCACCCTAAATTGATAAGCACACATGAATAATGAAGGAGATTGGAAAAACAAGAGAGCCATGATGTCAGGCTACTCCGTCAAAAACGTCGAGCTTCTGTCTGTCTATATATATAAAAACCAATTCTAATAGGTAACTCGAAAATGGTACGACTGATTTAAATATTTGCTTTTTATTTTGTTTGCCTCATTATTTTATCCTTAGGTGGTTTAAAGAAACATAGGAAAACTCAAAGAAACTGCCGAGTTGTTGTCAAATTGACAGCAGTCGTTAAGCCATGTCAGAGGCCTATGGGCGGCTTGAACAACTCTTGATAACAGGTTGACCACTAACCGCACGAAAAGAAAGAAAGAAAAGAAAGCCGGGAAAAATTGTTAATTTTGTATGGAAGTTTTATTTAAATGCTACAAATTTCATCGGGCCATCTAGTATATATATTTACCAAAAACTGCATGTTTGCTATCCTTGTTCGCACGATTAATGTTCTCCAAATTTACTCTAAATATACGAAAGCGGAGTTCCTTTTCATGTTCATCAAGATAATGCTTGTCGTAATCTTGCATGAACTCTTCGAAGTATTGCTCGGCGTTTTCAAGCGGATAATATGGCGCGGTCGCAGATGATGCGCTTGCGCACCAACACACGAATACTAATAATAACGTATACATTGCCTATTTTGTCAAGTAAAGCTTTACACGCAGGGTTTAAAACAAGTACAGTAAGTTTGACAAAATGCCTTTTATACTAACGTTTATACAATAATATTTCTGAAATTTTAAGCTGTTACAGTAAAAAAACATTCCTTGTCAGCCACATAATATGTTTCCTTGGTATTTATTACATACTTTTAAAATTATACGGTTGAAAAGGCTACATTCCACAACGATTAGGTAAAAATGCATACATATATTTGTATTGCCATAGTACTCACACCTGCGAGTACCTATTTAAATGCATACATATATTTATATTGCCATAGCACTCACATCTGTGAGTACCTACTTAAATGCATACATGTATTTATATTGCCATAGTACTCACACCTGTGAGTACTTAAAACTTAAATGGGTAGGCAGAGGTATTTTACACCCACACACAGTTTTACTTTGACCATCCATGTCTTAGGCTCAACGTATTAGATTGCAAGATACCGTACTACTACAAAGAATTTCTTACCAGGCTGGTAAACTCGGAACCTCATGAACGTAAGTGGTCGTAAGCCTAAGCGCAATGGATATTCTACAAACTCTGAACTCAGGAATCAAAATTAGAACTATTTCAGAATATTAAAATACCTGCGGTATTTTAACTCTAATGTTGACTTTCTTAAGCAATGATTTAATTTTCTATTAAATTCAATATTATTCTACACTATGAACAAAGGCAGGCTTTATTTTTTAAGGGACTATGATCTCTTACAACGTTAAGATAATATATATGTAGATAGATAGACAGCACATAATAAACGAGATGGGTGTAAAAACCCAGGATTCAACCTCTTCATTTCCATGTAATTTTGTAATGTCCCACTGCTGGGCAAAAGCCTCTCCCTTAGACTTCCAAATCACTCTGTTGGTGGATATCCCCTGACTTTATGACCTTACGACCCCTATATTTCGGGGGTCTTTTGACTTACAGGGCCCATATTCAAACTCGGCCGAGGGATAACCCCAAGGTGCCTGCACACCAAGTTACAAGTCAATCGGTCCAGGGGTGCCGGAGTTATGCCTGTCACTAAGAGACAGACACACAGACCCACATAGTGTTTTAATTAATCTCTTCGAAGAAGACTCGGAGATTAGTAACCATACCAATCAATATGCTTCTTAATTGTTTTTCATTACAATATACCAGTTTCCATAGGTCAGATTAAAGTTTAAGAAACTACGGTGAGTAGATTCCTGAATTCGTTAAGAAGGTGGTGAGCCGTCTCAGCACTGAGAACCAATGGTCTAAGGTCCATGGTCAGTCCAGTTACTTATTTTTTGTAGGTTCCATAAGAATCTCCGTCTAGTACCATCGCAGTTCCAGAGACCGCTGACGACCAAGTTTGTCTTAACAATAATGTATTGAAAAATAGGTTTATAAATATGACTTTTCTTTTATTTCACATTTTACAAATATTATAAATGTAAAAAATTGGGCAGATGTTTGGACATGTTGAATGTTTGTTATTCAGTTCATTTACGCATCCTTCTTATTTATCCAAATATAATTCTGTTTAAATCAAAGTGATTACTTTCAGTTTTGCTAGACTTAACATTTGTACCTATTGCATTCGATTTATCTTCAAATATGACAGTGGAATACAATCGGCGCGCGCCGAAACACAGCTTGTATTAAGCGTGTCCTTAAAATATTGCTGGTGAAATGTAGGTTTGTAATATAAATTTGCCTGTCATTTTAGTATATACAGTATGTATGAATAGAAAAAACACATCTAGAGGTATTTTATTAGGTAGAGGAAAAAAAATTAATCCTCAAATACATAGTTGTTCTGATTTTTAGTATTATTCGTACCCATTACGTGAATAATTGTAAAGTTTCTCGCGATATAGTAGTATTTAAAGTGTGGAAGGTATCTTATCAAATAACAGTTAAAAAATACAAATTTATAAATAAAATTACTTTTGAGATTGCAGCATAGATTATTATAATACATAAAATATTTTTATTGAAAACATCATGTAACACAAGGAGTAATTACTTATTATTCGATGACAGCTGACGTCATGTACTCATTCATCAGGCCGCAGGACTGTACACGTTCACCCCGCTGTACCCTTATGTAGCCAGATTCACCAAACCTTTTGCCGTATGAGTTCTTGATGATCCAGTAAGGCCCTTGCCTTGGATCTGAAATATAAATCCGCTGTTGTAAAAATATTGTCATTGTGAATAGACGTGCATCGGAGAGAAGCTAGCCGACCGTTTTATAACCACATCGTAGACATTTTTTATTGTAACTTGTCAAACTGACTGCGCTCTACCGGATGGTAAGCAGTCATGTCGTTTACGAGCCTCGGGGCCCACACCACATCATCACGTGAATTGGTGCCGAGGTTCTCGTCTTTCGGAGAAACGCCGAATTAAGAGAACCTTAGATCAATGAGCAGTTGGATCATAAAACATCGAAATTAAAGATTGTATAGCAAATCATTAGGATAAGGATAAAAATAAGTAGACAATCATTTAACCCAATAAGGATATACATGACCATCTATGGCTCTATACAAACTGAAGTGAATGAGTTCTCATTAACTACTATTCTTCTACATAGTTCTCAATCTACACTATAATTATAAAGAGGAAAGGTTTGTTTGTTATCCATAAACTCTAAAACTACTGAACCGATTTTATCATTATTTTCATCATTAGATAACTACTTTATCCAAAAGTAACATAAGCTGTATAACATTACGCTATGAGGTAAGGGAGTGGAACAGTAAGTGAAAAACGTGAGTGAAACCGCGACGGACAGCTAGTGATCAATTAATCTAAATAAATTACATGTTGTTAAGAGCTGGGCCCTATTCAATAAAACTTACAATTCGATAATTTTGTCAATAAGTGACTTAATTGTCCTACATGTGTTGTTCAATATAACCTACAAATATGTAGAAAATTACCGACAAATAATTGTAAATTGTCGCGCCTGTAAACTCTGTTCAATAAAACTTACTAATTCTAAACATTTACAAATATGTCATGGTATTTTACATTTCTACATATTATTGTAAGTTATTAAGTTTTATCAAAGGTAAGGTCACCTGTCGGAAAAGTATGACAATTCTGCAAATATGTAAAATTGTAAGTACATTTCGACAAATATGTAAATTTTCCAGCATTACAAATTTGTAACATGAATTTTTTATTGAACAGAAACTTGTAAAATTGTCACGCAATGTCACCTGTAATTGTAAATTGTAAGTTTTATTGAATAGGGCCCTGGTACACTGCCTAAGGCTTCTGAAGGTTTTTTTTATTATTTGTAATTACAATTTCTTTTTGTATACTACTAAGGTGGCAAACAAGCATACGGCCCACCTGATGGTAAGTGGTCACTGTAGCCTATGGACGCCTGCAACACCAGAGGCATCACTAGCGCGTTGCCGACCCTTTAGGAAAGGAAGTGGGATGGAGAAGGAGCGGAAAAGGCAAAGAGGGTAATTGAGCCTCCGGCACTCTCACTCACCAAACGAAACACAACAGTAGGAATACTGCTATTTCACGTCGATATTCTGTGCGAGGGTAGTCCTTCCCCGGTCAAGCCGGCCCATTTGTGCTGAAATCAGCGAAGCTCTCCTACTTGTAACATTACTATTTACTAAGAAGTAATAATTGCACGGGACTTGAATACAATCTTGGTCAAATAACGAAATCTACCTGTGCCATATCCCACCAGCAGAACTGCGTGGTTTATGGAGCCCCAACCACAGTTTCGGTCAGCAAATACTCCACGTCGATACTTTTGAAAACCGTTGGCCTTGACAGCTAAACAAAACACTTGCATTAGTATTGGTTACTTGTAACAAACATTATAGTACGACAGAAACATTATAGTTTCTTATTTAAAACAGTTATCTACATAATTGCATTCGCGTTACTGCCTATCGTAAATCGATTTTTCAGCGAGGAAATTCTCAGTAACGCTATGAATTCTCAAATTCACGCCAAAAGATTCACACTTACACTTATTTACACAAAACCTTTGAGGTCTCACAGCACTTCAAAAATATAGACATGATGCCAAGTGTTTTAGTTATGCGGTTATATAAATATTTATGTATACCAATAGATATCGGTCCAGTCTTATATAGCAGCTGCTTTAATTTCTCCTGAGATCTAAGTTTGTACGTAAAGCACCCCTGAACCTTGACCACCACTTTACTTCTGTCTAACTTGCATTGACCATCTCGACCTATGTACGGGTAATCAGCTCCTTGCACCATACCTCCCAGCTCCATAAGAGACCTGATAAAGGTAAATACGGGTAAACCTATGTCGATGCGTGATAATAAAGTAAGTCTTAATCAAATTCGAAATTCTACATCATATGTATGGTGTAAGTATACTTAGGTTTACAAAAGTACTTTTGCTGGATGACATGTGTGCATGTACATGCGAAATTTTATGATGTTCGGTCAAGTAGTTAAGGCGTGAAAGCTTGACAAACAATCAAACTCACATTCGCATTTATAATAATGCTATGCGATTACAATGTCAGGTTACATATCTTGTGAACAGGTTGTTTTATTTGAGAAAACTAACAAGAGACAAAATAGAACTTGCAGTCTCTCAAGAAAGTTTAGTTAAAGTAGACTACATAATTATCTGCTTAGAGTAAACATTATGCTTTGTTAGGCTACTTTAGACTTAATAAATTGAATAATATTTGTAGTTACGTAAGAGCCCATGCCATAAAGCCCGTTTGGCAGCCGTGTGACCTCTTGTCACAGTCAATGATTTCTTGCTCAGATAGTTCCAAGAGTTGCTTATGTTTGATAGCATTCTGCCCTTCTAGATGACCTGTAACACAGTTTTAAATGGCACCAGAGTTTGTTGCCCAAACACTAATAATAATGGAAAAAGAATTGTATTATCATTATTAAACCATCTACGTAAAAAGATTTTAGGTGATTTTTCTTAATTAATCCAATGTAAGTTGATCTGCTTCGACACATGCCTAGTAGTTTTATTTAAATATGCAAGTGATACTAGTAAATCAACGGCGATATTAGGGAGAGGTAAATGCTTACTCACCAACCGTACTAAACGCGTAACAGCTTTGACATCTACCTTGCATCTTAACTCGAGTCACCGCACCTTGTTCGCGCCAGTCAAAAGATTCCGGCGTGTCAATATCAGCGATATCACTGTCGGTTAAAACCCTACACTGAGATTGATGAAAAGTTAAATTATGGGTGCCAAAACCAGTATACATATTTTCAAACTCTTCTGGAGTCAAATCCATGAAATGAGTTATACCTGAAAGTTTATTAAATAAAAATGTAGTACCGATATGAATCTTTGTTTGGTATAATAATACTGATTTTATGTAATATTTAGACATGGCTAATGAATATTATTAAAATTAAATTTGCACATTTATTGAGAACAGTCATTCAAATAACAAAATGCATATCAATAAATTAAATTTCATATTTTAAATTACACAAGTTGATTAAATTAATCATATCAATTTCTAAATTGATGAATTACCAAAAACAGTAAGAGGTCCATCCGAATGAAGATTACTTTCTTCATTTAATCGATTAGCATCTTCTAAGTTTGCTTTGAATATCTGGAAACGAGTTTCTTTTTCTTCCTCATCTGCGTAGTGTTTATCATATTCGTTAATATAATCTTCAAACAATTGTGCGGCTTTGTCAAGCTCATAATAAGGCGCAATTTCGCCAATTGCGCTTGTCCACCAAAACGTAAAAAATAACAATAGGACGTACATTCTCAATTCTAGCAACATGTTACACCAAAGTAAAAGTTATTATATACTTATTTTGAGGATAAGGTAGGTATGTTATTTTCAAATGTTATCGTGTCATAATATGATAGTTATTTAACAAGATTATAAATTATTTAATATGGTATTTGATGGTGTGATATTATAAGTATGTACAAGCATTAAAACAAAGAATTTAGGTGTCTATCATAACCATGTGTAAGAATTTTGATTAGCTACTCGAGTCCTTAAAAACAACAGCACTTAAGCTACTTGTGATTTCTGATAAGGAAAATCGTTCAATACTTTTATATAACTATAAACTGTACTACTATACTACATATAATAAATGTAATACCAATTTATTTTTAAACTGACGGTAAATTATAATTAATTTAATAATTAATTAATTAATTATAATTAATTTAATAAAATTATAAATATAATTGTAACTTAAGATAGCAAAATGCCTTCTCATACATAAAATATACGTGAGAAAATCCTTAAAATGATATATACTCAATACCAAAGAATGCAAATTAAGATTCGGTATTCCACAGGTCAACATTTTGGAAACTATATTTATAGGTACATAATTATTTCATAGAACTTTGGCATGGTAAATATAATACAATAGGAGAAGTTAATAATATAAAAATTCTTATTCATTATTATAAAATGTGGACTACTTTTATACAAAAATGTCGTACACATTTTTAAAACATAAAAAAGTAATAAACCTCTACATTTTAAAATACAATATTAGCTGTAGGTAACAAGCATTTGGTAATATTTTTTATCGAGGAATAATTGCAATTTCTGAGATACGTATATCGTAAGTATAAATACAAATGGAACCACGTATTGTCGTTAGATTATTTACTTATCGACTATGTACTTGTTATTATTCATGTTTGCCTGTTGTTATGCCGGCTCGGTACTGGCCGTCTCAGCTCCACACTATGCACCTGAAGACGCAGCCCAACATTTTGAGGACTTTATAACCAAATTTGAGAAGCAGTACGCAAATGAAGAGGAGAAAAGAGCCCGCTTTGAAATATTCAAAATCAATTTAGAGAATATTAACCGCTCAAACAAGGAGAGCGACCATGCAGTCTTTGGTAATTAGATTATTTTTTACTAGCATTGGATAGCCGTGCAATACAAATAAACGGAGTGATTACTTACATGAAGAGGTATAAAGATCTAGCTACCTTATCTTCTTTCACATCACTAACCATCATAACGAGAATTACCACTATCTTTAAATCCAACTCATAAAAGCGGTTTTGATGTAACAGACACTTTCTTGGATTTTGTCTAAACAAGACAGAATAGTGCAGTTACTTACAAAATACCTCTGACTTTCGGAAGTTATATGACTTTTCGAAATTATGTGCGCATTGATTGACAATTATCGCCTGCTCCGTGTCTCAGAGAGCAGTTAAGCATTCGGTCCCGGCTGCCATGAACATCTATGGCAGTCGTTATGGGAGAGTGTCGACACAAAAGATCCCACTGGGTCGAAGTGTCGCCGGTCTGCACTGACTGGCTCCCACATAAGATACATACATACTTACAAAAATCATTATAATTTTTTAGCAGTGAATCTTTGAGCAATTTAATATTATGCTATTTTACTAGCTGTACCTACTCATACTGCGAATTATCTTAGCTTTTGTAGCGATGAAAGTAGGTTTAAATAGTCATACATTTAGACTAAATCAACGTTGCTATTAGAAAATGTATAGTAGACGGCGTTCGAGATTACTGTATTCAGAACTTCACATCAGCATTACCTAAACTGAGGGTTCACCTTTCTGCTAAGGATTATCTTACAGTCTGCAAACGACTGTTAACACAGTTGACAGGTACCGCCTCATTAAGAAGTTAGCTGGTACATTCTTCACCCGTCTTACCCCGCTCTATCGTACGATTGTTTGAGTGAGATTATTAGCAGACTGCATTTATCAGCTTATCTCAAAATTATACTCGTTCTAAGATCTTATAAAATTATTTGCTTGTTAGGCATAACTCAATTCTCGGATTTGACTTCTGAAGAGTTTGCTGAAAGGCATACAGGCCTTCATCTACCCATTGATCGCAATCCATGCAAGTTGATAACTGATGACTCTATTCCTGATTCGGGTGCGCCTGAATCGTTCGATTGGCGCTCAAAGAATGTTGTTACTGAGGCCAAAAATCAGGATACATGTGGAAGTTGCTTCTCGTTTAGTGCTATTGGTTTGTAAACATTTTTTTTTATCCTTAATTGTATCTTTCTTATGCAGCAGCTTCGATAAAAATGATCTAAATATATAAAATGTATGTCTGTAAAATGGCATTTTCAAACTTAGCATGTAGGCTAATCTTGTTGAGTATTTACATACTAGGTGAATGAGATGGAAAAATTGGACAAATAGGTTTTGCGAGCTCTATTTAAGATTCTACGTGATAAGGGTCCTAGAAAAATTTACGTAGAACATTACACAGACTTCGTGCTACTAAGAGTTTCCGTACAGAAATACACAAGGCTCTACTACTGAAAAAAATGCTGCCAAACTCTTTGAGAATATATTTTGGGGTTTTATTATATATGTATGAAGACTAACACTTCTGAAATACTTTTTACTAGCTTTCGCAACGTCGCTTTCACGGTATATTATTAAAACATAAGCTTTGTTAATCAATGGTAGGGTAGCTTCAGAATCAGTTCGACAAAAATACTACTATAGACCAATCAATAAAATAAACCTTATTTTTAATTTAGTTTAAAATACAACTCCCTCACTAAGATTAATTACTGTATCACGGATGATTTTATAAACATTTAAACAGCAGACAAAAACACATCCAGACTCTGAACAACTATTTGAGGATCACACTATTTTTGTCCCGTATGGGAATCGAACACATAACTCTTGGAGTAGAGACAGCGGCAAGGCGGTCACCTAAAATACTACGCCGTTCTTGTAGTCAAAGTGTCGTCATAAGGATAAATACACAACAATAATAAAAATAAGTAAAATATTTTACAGGTCACATCGAGAGCCAATATGCCATTAAAACCGGACAGCTTCTGGATTTATCTGAACAACAGGTTCTTGATTGTGATCAGTTATCAGAAGGATGTAAAGGAGGATATCCAGCATCCTCTTTCTCGTAATTATGCCATTAACAGTCAATTTAGTGACCTTCTTACTTTTTAAAATAATTTTCAGATTAGAAAATAATAAGGAATCGTCATAGCTGAATTGTTTTCATTGTTATAAGATTATTTTTTGTATATCGCCGAATGCATAGGCAGAAATATATCCCACTCAAATTGCAACAGTTATATTTTAGGAAGCACATTTTAGGGAGCGAAACTATTATCGTCTGCCTGGCATTTTTTTTACTCTGTACAGTAGTACTTATAGGAATTAAGAATCAATTGGTAGCTTACCTATATACCAAGCCTGGGTGAACAACAACTACCATATTAGGATTTTTTGCCGAGCGGTACGCATCTTATCTACTGTCTAACCATATGAGAAGATGAAGACTTTTCGCATGGCTAGTTAGTAGATAACCTGGTACGCGTACCTGCGTAGCTCTGACTTTAGTGAACAGCCTCACTAGTCGTTACGATATCATCAGGCTAATAATATCAACAGGCTAATCATATCAGCTGAGGAATTTAAGACAACTGCGATCTTTACTTCTAATACTCCATGTGGATGATACTTCTCCTTTCTCACGTTTATGAGATTACCTTTCAGACATATCAAATAACCTTTTGCCTAAGATATAAGCACGACACATTATAATCAACAGCATTTACATAACTACGTATTTTCAAAATCCATTCGCAATTTCACCCAAAATACAATGAATTCAAAAAAAATTTTAACATCTTTTTATATTATAATATCGTTTAAATATTGTATCTATCTTTCACAGAGAACTTATAAGATTGGGAGGATCCATGAACGAAGCAGATTATCCATACGAAAACAGGCAAGGACAATGCAGATTTGATCGAAATAAAGCCGTGGTCCGTCTTACCAACTGTTATTCGTATGGCCTCACCTCTCAAGAAAAAGTAAAACAACTTCTGTATCTAGTTGGACCGTTATCTATTGGTAAGAGCACACAATTCGTATTTTTATACATGTTGTACGTGGCTTTTATTTGCGTTGCAATGACGTTAAAGGTATTGACGTAGTTTCCAGTTGAAATAAGCTAATATGATTAGTTTCAACTTATTTGCCATAGGGATGACGACCGCTGCATCATCCTTAATAGAAAATAGCAAATTGGTAGAAGTTCAGAGAGACGTCTTCTGGCTTGGTGGACCGAAGAAATGGGGTTAGATACAGTAGGTGCGGCAGATGAAGGATTAGATCTTATGTGCGCAAATTGATAGAGGTCATGAGAAATTGAGGAGGCTGGATCATTGGCTTTCGGTTGCTTGTTCTGCAAGCTCTGTCAGTGATTTCAATCAAGCAATAAAATCAATAAATAATATGAAACTAAATCCAATAGTAAACAAAATATCAACTCTAAGATTTATTTTAGTATTAAATCTGAATCATATGTATTGATTTTATGCAGGTATCCAAAGTGATGGGCTACAAGGTTACCACGGCGGAATTTTAAGAGATGCAATGTGTAAAGGTGCCATCAATCATGCAGTTCTCCTTGTGGGATATGGAACAGGTAATAATAAAAGACATACATGTCTTCCATGTAATTGCTGCAACGACAATATATAGATACATCTTTATAATAAGTACGTTACAGCAATTATATGATCATTTTATAAAAGTAGAGTAAAGTAACTTTACTTAAACATAGCCAAATATATCCATTCATACTCGTATTTTTTTTAAACTCTGCTCTTTAATTTGGCTACACTCTGACGCGAAAAGCTTAATGAACATGGAAACATCGGATTCAAAGGACAACCTTCAACAAAATTGTAATAACTTTACAATAAAGAGTACCTAGACTTAACATATCTAGCATAGGTATGATATGATAAGCTCTGCATTTGGAGCGTAATAAAAACGTATAATCTTGTTCTCCCTAGCCTTTATTATTCCCAAGTCACTTGGGGTCGGCTTTTCTAGTCTAACCGGATTTGACTGGATATCAATTTTTACACGGAGCGGCTGCCACCTGACCTCCGCAACCCGAAGGCTAACGATACCCTAAGGCTAGACCAGTGTCAGGATATTAGAGGGTACTGACTTTCCCAATAACGACTGCCATAGATGTTCACGGCAGCCGGGACCGACGGCTTAACGTGCTCTCCGATGATACTACCTTCATTAAATGGTTATTTGCCACTGTATGTTTCAGAAGCTAATATTCCTTACTGGGTTGTTAAGAACTCCTGGGGTGCAACTTGGGGTGAACAAGGTTTCTTCCGACTTCAGCGAAGCGACAATCGACTGGGCGCTTGCGAGATGATCAACAGTGCCATGTCGTCAGCTGTTATTCAATAACAAAAATGTTCTTAATTTATCTATTGAAAAATATACCTATTTTATTTTACCTTTCACTGATAATCCAATGTGGTAACTAATAGTGGTGTTGGTTATATGTAAATAAAAAGGTATTAAATAAGTATAAATGCGTTTATTTCAAATATTCTAGCAACATAATATGATATAAGTAAAATGATAATTTCACCAATTCTTTTAAGATAGGATACTATCTTAAAAGCTTTTTTTTGCCTTATTGTTTCTAAATTCTTGATTAATGATTAATTCTGACTTCTTTTTAAGTATATTGCACTCATAACCATTGATGTTACTATATTCTTTATCTCAATTTCCATGTCGAATTACGCAATATTAAAAAACATTAACCTCTTTGTTACGAACTTTTTAATGTCATTAAATTACTCTATTATATACTGTGTTATAATAGGCCTATCATTTTTAGTATATACTGTCAGTTGAATCAATTTGAATATGTATTGTTTACAAGTGCTTTTATTTTATTTATTACTGTCTGACGATGACTAAAAAATATATTTATTAGGCACTGTAGCGACTTCTAAGCCTAAGACACTTTAATTTTGGTAAATTCCATTACTATCCAAGACATTACCTGTTGCGTTTAGGTCTCATAAACACTTTTAACTAAGAATCTTTTTGTGACTAACTACTTGTGAATCTAGGTTGTTATTGGTCAGCATACTTCTCTTGGTGCAATACTACGGGGAAGTTCAGTTATATTAATATATACGTCAATATCACGCCAATCAAAATGACCATCAACTAAAATCAGTAAGACCTAATTATACAAGTTATATAATTTGTTGTTATCCAGGTAAGCATTTTGATTTATGGTATTAACTTCGCCTATTCGGTAGCGTTGTCATCATTGATCAGAGATTCAGGGTTTCTAAAATCAGATTATTTGGGAATTCTGATGCAAACTCTTTCCATAGCTATTTAATTTGTACATACATACATACATAGATTCACGCCTGTTTCCCCGAGGGGTAGGCAGAGACTACGGATTTCCATTTGCTATGATCCTGACACACTTCTCTGGCTTCATTCACTTTCATCACATTCCTCATACACGCCCGTCGGTTCAAGGTGCTCTTAACCTGGCCTTTGTCCAGAACGTCTCCGATCTGATCGAGAAACGTTCGCCTAGGTCTTCCTCTTGCGACTGTTCCATTCACACTAGCCTTATAAACTTTCTTAGTAAGTCTTTCCTCGTCCATTCTTTCTACATGCCCAAACCAGCTTAACATACCCTTTTCTATTCTTGTCACTATATCCACTTTCATGCCGCATCTCTCTCTAATCACACTATTCCTTATTCTATCTTTCAGAGTCACACCACATATATTTCTAAGCGCTGTCATTTCTACAGCATTTATTCTGCTCTCATGCTTCTTTTGCCATACCCAACTTTCACTTCCATACATAAGTGTGGGCACTAATAGTCCTCTATGAACAGCAAAACGTGCCTTTTTGGATACATTTCGGCTGTTCATAAAAGCGCGTGGAGCTCCATTCACTTTGTTGCCAGCAATCGTTCTCCTTTCAATATCTCCTTCATGTTTACCATCATGTTTACCATCATGTTTACCATCATGTTTACCTCATTTAATTTGTACACTCTGATTAATTTTATCCTCTAACAGATCGTAAATCTATAACTATTTCCTTTTCCGCTGTACAGTTTATCTGGTGAACTCCTATAGAATATGCATTTTATTCATTGCTACAGTTTTGCAGAAGACTATGCGTAACTAAAGAACCATGAACTTAGTATGGATGATGTGTACATATTGGTGCGCAAACGCGTTTGCTGAGCCTGTGTCGAACTACGTCTTGGCAAATACCAACGTATACTTCCAGGACTACATGATAAAATTCAATAAAGAGTACGTTGATGAAAAAGAAAAAGAAGCTCATTCTGTTATATTTAAAGATAATTTGAAGATGATTAATCGCTTGAACCAGAAGAGTGAGCATGCTGTTTATGGTACAAATAATATCATTGTTTGTATAGTTATATTTTTATCTTGTATTTCTATATTTCTCCTCATATTATGTTTCCACATTATCGATTTAGAATTCCTAATAATAACTATAAATTACGCTAGCTGTGCCCGCGGTTTGACCTGCTTTTATGATTACTGTGCCGCTCCCGTGGGTCGTAGCGTGTTGTTATATAGCCTATAACCTTTTACGATAAATGGACTATCCAAACTTAAATAATTTGTCAATTTAAACCAGTAGTTCCTGAGATTAGCGCGTTCAACTAAACAAACTCTTCAGCTTTATAATATTAGTATAAATTACACGACCAAGCTGTCCTTTTCACCAGTAGGACCTTCCTACAAAATTATTGCAACAAAAAAATAACACCTGTCAAAAACTCTGTTTCAGGGATAAACAAATATATGGATTTAACTTTTGATGAGTTTAGCAACAAGATTAAATGTCTTGAGGGTAACATTACAGATCGTAATTCTGTATGTCAAATGTTATATGATAACGATATCACTGAAGAATATGCTCCTGAGTCATTTGATTGGCGACAAAGGAACGCTGTTACAGCAGTCAAAGACCAAGGAGATTGTAGAAGCTGCTACGCCTTTAGTGCATGTGGTTAGGGATTCTTACTTTTATAAGTTTTGTTAAGTCGGCCTCGATGGCGTAGTGGTTAGTGTAACCGACTGCCACGCCTGAGGTCGCGGGTTCGATCCCCGCGCAAGTCAAACATTTGTGTGCATGAACATGGATGTTTGTCTTGGTCTGGGTGTTTCTATGTATACTATGTATGTATTTACAAAAAAATAGTATATATGTATGTTTATCCATTGTCTAGTACCCATAGTACAAGCTCTGCTTAGTTTGGGCTAGATGGTGTTGTGTGTATGTGGTAGAATATTATTATTATATTATAATTTTGACAAATATTTTATATTCATAACTACTTCAATGCTTATAAAAGATTCGTAAAGATATTGTTTTCCATAACCATGGGTAAAGGAATCTACTGTAATCGGTTTCCCAAAAAATTTGAACCAGAGGAATACCCATATAATAAAAGAAATAGGTTTCTCTTATGGCAATGTCTTTCCTCCTTTTCACCAAGGTCTGCCTCGTTGCAAAACTGTCTATTTTTGTCTATCTTACATTAAAGAAAAAGGTTCTTGTATATCTACAAACATCTGCTGCTGGTTGACTGATTCTTTTGTTGTGGCTACTGAACACATTAATCGTAACATCAGAAAAGCGAGTGCAGTATAAAACTAACAAATCTCTCTCTCTCTCTTTGAAGACTGTTTTTTGCTCGTACTAGGGTAATAATTTTCTTTAACAGGTCAACTTGAAGGCCAAAACGCAATAACAAATAAGAAGCTTGTGGATTTATCTCCACAACAGATCGTTGACTGTGACACGCGATCACACAGATGCCGTGGTGGATTCATGTCAGCTGCTTTTAGGTATGCATGCTGTTACCATTCAGTTTGGCTCCTGAAGTTTTAAATGTGAACATTTAGATTATGTATAACATGATGTATCCAAAATTATCTGCCTGTGCCTATTATGGATGACTTTAAACACATTTTCTGCTTTAGGACAAATTCATATCACGACTCAGTCTTACAAAAACTACATGGTCAAATTCACTGTTGAACACAGGGCAATGTCGTCATCGTCTGATGACATTGACTACAATCTATTTTAAAATTATTCTAATCCAGTGGCTTTTGTAATTTGTCCATCTAGACATGGTTGAGATAATGATGATGACAGCATAATTACATGTTTCTTCTACACGTACTAACATATAAACTCACATTCGCATTTAATACATTAGTTCGGATTTAACATGACCATGAGTTGTACGTTGTATGTATTTAGCATACATATAAAGCCAGACATAATGAATGCTTACCAGTCAAGTATTCCACAGGTCACTTATTGAATTAGGGGGTTCTATGAAGAATAAAGACTATCCGTACGTGGATATGTCACGAAAATGTCGTTCAAACAGAGACAAAACTGTCGTGAAGCTTGCTAGCTGCTCTTCATACAACCTCAAGTCACAAGAGAAACTGAAGCAACTGCTTTATAACCACGGGCCTATTGCTGTTGGTAGGATACCATTTGATGTACCTATATTTACATACATTAACTGTCGCCTGTTTCATCTCGAAGGGTAAACAGAGGTTTATGGCACGCACTTTTTCCAGATATTATTTCTAGGACTCAGGTGATAATGAGAGAATCGATGCCCGTCTTACAGAAATATTGTCAAATTCTGAGCTTCTTCTAAAAATGTCATACCAGAAATCCCAAAAATACTGTGTTTTGTAAGAAAGCACTATTTTTTCATTTGTCCTCATAATGGCTAATTATATTTTGATCCCAAGGCGTATTAAATTGCTTATTATCGCTCGCTTTAACGGTAAAGGGAAACATCGTGAGGAAATCTGCATGTCTGAGAGTTCTACATAATGTTCTTGAAGATATGTGAAGTCTGCCAACGCACACTTGTCCAGCGTGATAATTAGGGCCTAACCCTTCTCACACTGAGAAGAGGCCCGTACCCAGCAGCTGGACCATTTAATACAGGGCTTATATTATTATTATAAAAGCAATAATACATACAAGCTATAAACTTGGGGTGATTGTGGCGTAAACTCTTACATAAAACAACAAATATTGAAAACTGGTCAAGTGTGTGTCGGAGCCACATTGCGTGGTACAAAATCGTCGATGCACAAGTTGGGCTAACATTTGGCGTAGCTTAACTAAACTATTTACTGTACAGGTCTCATTGGAGTAGAGGCCATGATATTTTATGAGAAGGGCATTATAATGGATTCTCAATGCGGCTATGGTCCGATAAACCATGCAGTTCTGCTAGTGGGATACGGAACAGGTACGACGTAACCTATATTATTATTTTTAGAATGAAGTTGGATAGAATTTAATAATAAGCTGTTCTGTACAAGTTATACGAAGAATAGTTGCTTTATATTCCTATCAGTATGATAAATCATATATACGTATATATCCTTCGATCTATTGAAGAAACAGCAAACCTAAATTGGTTTTTAAACTCTTCGGATAGTCGAGCCTAGATTTCTTCTGCTTCGCATGACATTTGTTACTGCTCCGCTTATTTGAAGTGAACGGGGAAGACAGAGGCGTATCACAACAACATTTCGGTAGCTTTAGTTTAAATCCTACGTAATAGGGTGCGAGCGATTGCAATTTACCGAGAACTGTTCCAGAATCCATACTAAGCTACTAAGAAATACTTGACTGGAAAACCCCAACAATGTCTTCCCTGGGAAACAACCGTCACCGCAAGCTAAACAGTCAGATTCACTACAGCTGATCCACCGAGGCAGTCCACTAATATACCAATGCTCCCTGTTTCAGAAAATGGCATACCGTACTGGACTTGTAAGAACTCGCTGGGGAGCGAATGGGGTGAAGCGGGCTATTTTCGACTGCAACGTGGCGAAAATGCACACTCGTGCGGTTTACTCAATAAATATATGGCGACGGCGGACATTCAGTATGATTAAACTGGACAACCACCAATACCGGTACCAAACCCGTTGACAGCCGTATAAGATAGGGCCACTGTGGCTGCTGCTAAAGATGACAACTGCCAGCAAGCGCAAGTGGTACATTATTAAAAGCCTTAATAATGAACGTTCTTCTTTAATTTGTATTCCCCTTGTCGGTGGAATAATTGCCATCCTTTTCAGCACTCCCGTTTTATCTAGACTTCTTGATACGACACGATGTTCGTCTTCTCTTTTAATCATAGACTGAACCGTCTGCTAGGTATTCTTTTTTGTCTTATTCTTCCTCATTACCTTTTTAAGTTTGTAGAGTCTGAAAGAAGATATAGAACTACGCTACTATAAGTTCTTTCAGACCAATCAGTTGGACTGATAAGAAAATGGATTTTTGATTCATCAAGTCATCAATAGACCATTTACTTATCCGTCCAACTTATCCCCTCCCTTCCTACTTTCATTCTCCTCGAACTCCGCATTTTAAAATCCAATAGTCTTTCTCTATCTTTCTGTGTCTGTGTCTGTCATGCATCCATTAATAAACCATACCTTGCAATTTTCCGTAACTCAAACCAAAAGGATATTTAAACAAAAACGAATCATAGTACACCATTGAATAGGCCATACTGATATGCATGGCTTCATTGTATTTTACATGTTGTATGTTATTAAATATTTATACTTATAGTGTATCAAGTGAAAATAATGTAATTTTAATCTGATTGCTTATTTTAGCCGGATATTGTTTTTTAGGTAGCTTGGTTGTGTTATGTTTAGTATATAATAAATGGATCTATTAAATAAATATTTTCGCCAGCAATTATATTTGTATCTCTCTTTATTTTTAACTTTATCACATTTATTGTTACTTATTTATAAGGTGTAGTAGAATAAAATATTTTATCATTTTATACCTTGCTTATTGTAAGCAGCGATAGCTCAGTAGGGAGACAAACAGACTGCAATGCAGAGGGTCTCGGGTTCGAACCCACGTCGCGCACTTCTGACTTTCGGAAGTTATATGACTTATCGAAATTATTTGTGTATTGATTGACAATTATCACCTGCTCCGTGCCTCGGAGAGCACGTTAAGCCGTCGGTCCCGGCTGCCATGAACATCTATGGCAGTCGTTATTGGGAAAGTCAGTACCCTCTTATATTCTGACACTGGTCTAGCCTTAGGGTATCGTTAGCCTTCGGGTTGCGGAGGTCAGGTGGCAGCCGCTCCGTGTAAAAACTGATATCCAGTCAAATCCGGTTAGACCAGAAAAGCCGACCCCAAGTGACTTGGGAATAATAAAGGCTAAGGGAGAAGATACCTTGCTTATTGTGCCTGCAAATTTCCGAACATTACCTTCAACGCCATAACTTTTTTAAACATGTCATTGAAAACCACATTCAAATTGGCACAGTAAAGATCTGAGCATGCACATATAAATAACGATTGTACTATATGTATAATCGTACACTTAAATGAAAGTAAGTATTTATTAGGTCACTGTTTCCATTTCTACAAGTGAAATAATATCAAACGCATTCATACAGTTGAGTACAAAGTTTAATTTAACTCACAATACGATCGAATACCAGACGCCATTATTGACTCTACATTCAAAGATACTCGGTTTCATTTGATATTTCCATTAAATTTCAATTTCCAAACTCATCTCTTTAACAAAGGAATATTTCACAATAGACAAACAGTAGAATCTACAATAGGCTGTTAGCGTGAAAATATTAAGCCGCTCGGATATTTCTGACCCTGCTTTAGACTCGATACTGCAGTTAGAATGTTATATAACTGTACCGCGGCCTAGTAAGAAATCCTTCGATCAGTGATAAAATAATATCCATATAGGCAGCATTGATTTAATATATACTGTAGGGTACAAGTCGTCTCTATGCTACATATATATTCAATCTCAACGTAAGAGAAAACAGCAGCAATTACTCCAAACTTCAGTAGGAATGCAAATGTCTTGGCAACTTAAATATGCAATCTCGGAACTAGTATTTAGTGAGATATACAAATTAATTCAGATCCTAGCTGTCTGTTAGGGGAAAGAGAAAGGAGTAGAATAGTGTTATTGCTCCGCTCGTAGCACAATATTTTATATTCTTTATCCAGAAGTACCACATAAATATAATAATAATAATATCAGCCCTGTATTAAACTGTCCCACTGTTGGGCACGGGCCTCTTCTCAGTTTGAGAAAGGTTAGGCCATAGTCCACCACGCTGGCGCAGTGTGGGTTGGAGGACTTCATATATCATCGAGAACATTATAGAGAACCCTCAGACATGCAGGTTTCCTCACGATGTTTTCCTTCGCCGTTAAAGCAAGCGATAATTAACTATTTAATACGCACTTAACTTCGAAAAGTCAGAGATGCGTGCCCCTGGATCGAATTCGAGACTTCTGCGATTTTTTTATCCAGAAGTAACACATCTTCTGGATAACAAAGATTTTAATAGAGAAAGTCTTTTAAAAATCGGTGCAGTAGTTTGAGTTTATTCATAAAAAACGAAATTATGAATAATAATAATATTAATAAAATTCTATCACATACACACAACACCATCTAGCCCAAACTAAGCAGAGCTTGTACTATGGGTACTAGACAATGGATAAACATACATATATACTTTATTTATTTTTTGTAAATACGTACATATTATACATAGAAACACCCAGACCAAGACAAACATTCATGTTCATGCACACAAATGTTTGACTAGTGCGGGAATCGAACCCACGACCTCAGGCGTGGCAGTCGGTTACACTAACCACTACGCCATCGAGTCGTCAAATGAATGATTATAATATGAGTATAGATAATAAATCTGTAGTGTAAAAGTATCTTTAAAAAAAGGACTTGAAAAATAAATCAGTTCTTTTTCTTTAGGAATTAAATATAGGTCTCAGATACCTCCAATATCTGCCTTATACTCATATTCATATTAAAAAATGTAAGTGCTCCTTCATTTTGTAACGATTTTTGACGGTTTTTACAAAAAGGTTTCTTTTCAATCCTTTTTACTGTTGCTATAGAATAACATTATAATTTCAACTTTTGGCAAATTTTCTCTTTAAGTGCGCACTACGATAATTGTCAATCACAAAACAGATAGGTATTAATATAACTGTGTGGGACTTAAAGAGCTTTTAAACAACGGACACAAAGAATGGGTATTCTTTGCGTGAAAATCACACAAATTTATGTATCGTCTGTGTATGGAACTTACCGCATTCTGGCATTCTGCCGAGTGAGCCCGAGTAGCTGTACTCGGGCTCACTCGGCAGAATGCCAGTGCCGGTAGCCATTTAAACCAAAGTTTATCCATTTCCCGCGAACAAGGATTATCCCTAGAAGCCTTTTAAATGAAAGCCATAAGGCTACTGTTGCACGGCGTTGTAGCTACGTTGTCTGGTATATAATGAAAGTTACCGAAAGCGCAAATTTCATGGTGAGTGTATGGTGTCCGAAATTCTTTAGAAGTCGATTGTTGGACGTTCATTGACAGTTTTTTTATTCTGCCCCGCCCAGGCGCGGCGGCGGCCATTGTGAGAAAAGGATGTGGCTACACATTCTTTACCAGTTTCAGGGTTCTGTGTAACATAATAGGAGTTTTAAAGTTGCAGATTCAAAAATGTGCTTATGTAAAAATCTTCTTAGATAATTGTCATTATATTTTCAAGTTAATAAACGATTAATAAAATGTATAATTAGTATCTTATTTTAATAAATAATATGTTCAAATGTTACTGTAATTAACATCATTTCATTGATATCATTTGACATTTATAATGATAATTTGTAACCTTGAAATTAAATTATTTATTAAATTGCGACCAATTTTAGAATTAATATTATTTATTTTATATTTAAAGCTAAAGCCGCGATATAATCCGTATTAAGGAGTTTGATTTAAATGTATAATATTCGCGAAAACGTAACATGATATCATGTAAATAAGTGACCTATGAATATATTCGTCTTTGTTTCATTGGATATAAATATTCAAAGTTAGACCACGCCCTTTCTACATATCAATTTACATTAAGAATACCTACTAGCAAAACTTCTTCTCCCCCTTTTAAATTACCTAGTTCCAATATTTGTAATTTAGAGTACGCATCTCTTTACCATATACTATAATTCCTCGATATTCTGTCGTTTAGTCTAACTTATCCCAAACTATAATTTGTTAAAGAGCGTTATGCGTGTCGGTAAAGCAATCACCATACTTCTTCACACTTGGCTTCTTAATTTGAACTCTGAATACGACACAACTTTAATTGTTTCCTTGACTAGTTGCATACAACTACTGCTTCCTCTTTTCTTTCTTCTTCTTCGTTCAATACTTATTTCCAATAAACATATATTGTGGTATATCAAGTGACCAATCAACTATCCTTTCTGTCTGAACTGCCATTCCACATTTACTATTCGCGTTACTGCCGCGATTGTTTACGATAAATAATTTTACACAGATATGTTTCAAGTGACCATGTCGTTGATTCACATTCATCTTTATTTTAAATATTAAACATAAGTCAAAAGTGAATCGTCTATAACCTAGTAAATATTTCAAAATAATATATACGGAACCACCACATCCAAAATCCTCCAACAATGAGGTGTCATTGTATTTGTATATTAATGCACACACGACAAAATCGTTATAGAATATAACGTGAACGTTTTTTTGGTCATCTGTTTCCATTGAATGGTCGGTTCCAGTGTGTCTGGTTCTACCTTTCCTATGGACTTCATTCATCATTCGGTACGTAGAATATGATCGTCGTATTACACCACAAAGGGCTTTTGTATTTAGTTTATTGGGTCCTCACGTATTGTGCATGTTTTCGGAAATTATCTGTTAGTTTGAAACGTTGGAGTGGGAGTTTTGAAGTGGAATGGGATCTGTTTTGAACGTGTTTAAAGCCTCTTTGGTATAATTCTCCTATTGCATATGCTACTACTGCTAGCACTGGTATTTAGCTGGAAGGGTTAACGGGTATGTAAGTGATTTGCAATTCGAAATGGTACAAAAAGTAAAGTACTGGCTCATTGGTAGTGGCGAGGTAAGCACGTTCAACTAGTCAAATATAATAGTTTAAGAAAACTACTTTATACGGATTTCGTCGCGTTGTTTATTTTAAATCACTTTTTCCATAATTTTGAACTTTAACGCTACTATTATTAAACTTTTCTACAGTTTAAATGTGTCGTCCGTGGCACTGTCAAATTTAGTGATATGGATCATGGATTAAATATCCGAATAGTTTGATTGTTTATGATTAAAATTAATTCGAATAATATTGTTAGTTGATTGAATATTTTTATTGTTGATTGATGAAATATTAGCAATACATACAACAATATTCCTAATATAATATTAATATAATAATATATAATAATATTATATTATTAATATAATATTCATATTTATATTGAAATATTATATTGAAACAATGGACAAAACAAAACGTAATTTAAAACTAAAATAAACAATCAAATACTTGATCGTTAGTCGCATAATAATAAAAATAAATATAACAGTACCTATTATAAAACACAGAAAATAATATAAATTCATCACATTCCTCATAATATAAATTATTACATTATTAGGAATGTGATGAAAGTGAATGAAGCCAGAGAAGTGTGTCAGGGTCGTGGCATGGAAATCCGTAGTCTCTGCCTACCTCTCTGGGAAACAGGCGTGAATCTATGTATGTATGTATTATAAAACACAATTGTGAAGTTTTCGAATCATGTGATAACTTTTTTAGGAACAATTATACGATCAAACTCTCCTATTAGATGCGACTTAACATAACGAGTAAATACAGTTACTTAATATAAAAGTTAAGAATTTGTATAATTATTGTCTTAAAAAAAATACAAACAAAATATACTACCACATTCATATTACTGGAGACATTAAAACTCAATTCTCTATTTTACAAAATGGAAATCCATCCATGGGGAGGAACACACCCTGACTCATAAATATATTTATTATACACATCCGCTGCCGCCCACTGTTTGCATAAATAATGATACATACAACTCACTAACTACTTAACTTGATACGTTAAATGTTACATTATGTCTTTATTAATGATTTTATAAGTAATCATATTTTACCCGCGGCTCTGCTCGTAAATGTAAGTAATGTCAATTTTCAATCCCTCGGCAATAGTACTTTTTAGGGATGAAAGGTACCCTATGTCGTCTTCTGTTCCATTGACAAAGTGTATGTGAAATTTCATGATGATCGGTCGAGTAGTTAAGGGGTGAAAGCGTAATAAACAAACAAACTCACATTCGCATTTATGACATTAGTTAGGATATATTAGGAAGTTAGGATTATTATAAATTGGGTAGTATTTAACTATTCCTCAATTTTTTGCCTTTGTTCCACCAAAAATACTAATTGCACACCAAAATATGCTTACTAAAATATTTTAAAGAGATCGAACTAAGTCGACGGAGCTCCGCCTCGCGGGGCTCCTATTTTTGGGTAAGTTTAAGAAGGAACCTAACATAACCTAACCCTTTCGAGACAGAATGCAGTGATTTGAGGCGTATAAGTGCTCGTTATGATATATTTTAGTAAGCATTATATATTTTGCTGTGCAATTAGTATTTTTGGTGGTCATTATATTAAATCCTTTATAAATTTAGACTTAGTATCGCTAATTTACTTCTAACAATAGTTTAAAAAGGTATTTTATTGAACTGTTAACATTAATAAATATTGGTAATTACCTTTTTGATTGTATCATTGGATCCATGTTATAAGTTTGCGCTTACACTTGAGGTTAGGTAACGAGTTTGATTCTCAGACCGTGTTAAGTGTAACTGAATAATTCTGTTAGCAAATTCTCAATTGTAGATTACACTCTGTTACGTGGGAACCGAAAACAATACTGCCAAATTGCAAGTGTAAGCAGCTTTCAAGAATATACAATAGATGGATGTCAACATATACACTTTTTAAATGAAGATATAATGATGTGTGCCTGCTAACAATAATATCAATTACCGTCCATTTGCAATATCTCCAATCTAACTGAAGCAGGATCTCACGAACGTTTCGTCATAAAAAATCCATTGTCACTACCATAAAGTAAACTTTGACTTTTAATAATAAGTCCAACAAAATCAAGTTTATTAAGAAAACAACGCACAGTCTATGGGGTGTTTATCATATTTATCAACGTCTGATCACCCCCTTACGCGTCGGACCATGACGGATCCTAACCAAACTGCCCGCGGCAAAGATTAGGAAACGAGTTGACTTTTCCATCTCTCTCTAAAGTATGACGAACGATAGAGAGAGTTAGATAATGCGACAGGGAAAGAGCAGGTTTGGAAAAAATCCAATGTTACTTGTTCGACAGGTTTCTAACAAGGAACGTGGGTGCCATTGTGCACTTAGTTACCGATTGTTGGAGTCCGAGGCCCTGGGGGTCTCTGAAGGACATTATGAAGAATTATGTGAACGTAACAGAAAATTGTTCGGTGTTAAGCTTGACACTTTGACCTTGGTCTTCGAAATTATAGGTATTATTGAAGATTAGACGCTTTGTCGAGTCGATTCGTATGAGTGATGGAATGAATTAGGAGAGCACAACATTGTGTCATGTCTACATATTGCTGAAGAGATAGACAAAGATTAGGTGGAATCAGTCTTGCGATTGAGAGTTGTAGGATAACATAAAATTATTTATTATAATCGAAACACAACTCGTGCTCTAGGGATCGTCCATGTATCGCGGGAGACATTAAAAACATTAAAATAACGGACTTAAATTAACAATTATATGAAATTATGTAATGGTACCTACCTACTATAATAATTTTGCTTAGCTGCAGCAGTTAGCAATACAATTTGAACCAAAGATGTGGTTAGTCATTTTTGTAGTTATGTTCAAGTTTAACGTTTTGTTACACCTGGACACAAGGACTGCTTTCTTGCTAGTAAGAAAAGGTAGGTGAAAAAGTTTATGAGGGCATGTAATATAAAATACTTTAATAAAACGGACACATACAACAGACAACATACAGACAACTATAGTAAAACCGATATTATACATATCGTATTATACGTCTATATCCCCATAATATACATGGTATTACACCCTCACCTCGTTAACTATGATTTTAGAGCCCACGTAATGAGGGACGAGTCTTTGACCATGTACCCAACGTTTATTGATAGAAAAACCAATAACACTTGGTCCCGGAATTCGAACCTAAAACC
Source organism: Catocala fraxini (assembly GCA_930367265.1). NCBI lineage: Eukaryota > Metazoa > Arthropoda > Insecta > Lepidoptera > Erebidae > Catocala > Catocala fraxini. The sequence continues at coordinate 22,328,528 of OV884029.1, forward strand.
ACAAACACATCAGACGCAGTTACTACACCACCTCCGCCACCAAAGCAAATACACCATTAGACGAAAACATGATATATACACTTATTACATCACACAAATCTAATTACATTATACCATAATAATTGCAAACAACAAAAAAACTAAAATCCTTTGATCTTTACACCTTTAAAATCGGTCGAATGGATCCCAAGCGACTGGACACTCCTTGAAGCGCTCTTCACTCTACGTAAACATGCGGGGTCTGTTTATACCCCACACATTTTCCATACACATCAAAGCTTGTATGGAAAGCCACTTGCCTCTCTACGCCACTCGAACAGCTTTGATATGATGAATGGAGCCTATTATAACCATGATTATTCGTGTGTTATACTCAATTGATGGTTTTGATTGCCAGAATGAAATATCCAACGTAAAAAGGCTGATATTTTTGTGAACATTGATTGGTATTTTTACAGCTAAGATGGCAAACAATACATAACCTTCCTATTAATAAGCCATGGACACTCACCACTGGGTCTGACCAGGAATAAATATTCTGATCAGTGACCTTAGGGATCCTGGACACCCTAATCACTGCTGCTACACGACGAAATTCTACAATCTTTTGCAAGATGGAGGTAATTACCAGGCTGGGATGCTCTAATTCTTTGATTTAAAGAAGAATTTCACCTCTTTGAATAAATACTTTTTTATTTTTAACTATAGAATAAAAAGTTGAATTGCTATGACAAAATAAACATGAAAATAGAACATAGAATAAATGTATTAAATATATACCTTTGACTAACTGACCCGCGCAACTTCGTCTGCTTCATATAAGAGATTTTTCCCGTTTTTGCAACATTTTCATTGCTTCTCCGCTCCTATTAGTTGTAGCCTTATGTTATATAGCCTATCGCCTTCGTCGATAAATGGGCTACCGAACACTAAAAAAGGTTTTTCAATTCGGATCAGTAGTTCCTGAGATTAGCGCGTTCAACCAAACAAACAACTTTATAATATTAGTATAGAACTATAGATTAATATACGTCATGTAATACAATTAAGTAGTTATAACTTAAAGGATAAAATAATATTGGGGAGTGAGATATTACGAAATATGCGTTTAAATGGTTTTATTTGAGGCAAGTAGTCGATTTAGAGTATTTTGTTATTAATAACGAATTTCCACTTTCTACAATCTTTACTCAGATCATCCGTAGTAGATACCTACTAATCACTTCAAGAAAGTATGTAAAAAGTTGCTAATTTGTAATATTCATTTTTACTTTCTATACAATATTAGGCATATATATAGAAATTAAGAAATAATTAATTTTTATATAAAATGAACCATAATCATGTCTAAAAAATTGTAGAAATGGAATTCTATTATTGGTAGGTATCCTCGATATACGTCTAATAGGCCTGTTTCCAAAAATTACTCATCCGTGGCAGCCATTTTTCAAATCTATTTCAATCACTAGCTGTATTACAAATATTATTAAAAGACGAGGGATATTCAATATTCAAATGACAATCAAGGTACCGAATTAGATATTTTGTATGATTATAATACCTACATTGAGTTATCAACGTTCTACCTATAAATAGAACATATGGCGAATGACGTCACGGTCGCGTTCCTAATTTGAAATTTGATTTGATTATATGAGTGGGAATTTGACAGTTGAAGTCAAAATAGGGTGTGATGAACTGATGACCCTACAAATGTTACCAAACTAATACATTGATTTTATTAAAGTTCAATGAATCATTTTGTTAAATTTTAGGAATTTTTGAATATTACCTTTGTGGGGTCGTTAATTACTGCCCAGTTCTAATAAAATTTTACATTATGGTATAGTAAAATTGAATCATCGTATACTTGAAATTAAACATCGGTAATACTTGTATCGTAGGGACAGTTAGGCACAGATGTATTAATTTACCGACAGCGTGACAATCTCATATCAAAATAATATAATAAAGCAAAATCATGTTTTCTCCTAAGAGTTTTCTAGAAAGAAAGCAAACTGATCGTTATGTTTAATAATTATCAGTTTGCTTTCTTTATACTTCAAATCCACGTGCTCGTCGAGACCAGTAACGGTAGTTTTAAACAAAACAGGTAAATTGAAGTACAAAGACACTACTATTTTTCCAATACCACTGGCAACCCGATTAATAATATCATAGATGATCCAAAAAAGTATTCCAGAATTTAAATTTCGAATGCTGGTGCCGTTCTGTCTGTTGCGGCAGACGGCTCGGCACCTACCTGGCCTCGAGTCCCTATCCTATCCCTTTCATACACGCGCGTGCTACATTACGACGAGTGAGATAACAATACGCCATTCCTTTCATTTGAATGAAAAGATGAAAAAATATGGCGCGTACGATTTTGTTTGTTCTAGCCGCCCGAACTGACCCACGTCATTATAAAGTGTTATCTCACATGAATATATTTTTAATGCTGGATTTTTTCTTTTTTAAATGTGTGAGGAATGATATTTTTTTAATATATCGTGTATGAATGGTAGTATATGTAAAGTAAGTAGAATAGAAACTATTATAGATGCAAATGAACGGTTTTAATTACGTATCTCGTTTAGTTTTCACGGTATGATGCGTGATGTGTTACGGCATGTCATAGGTTGGCTTCTATAAAATAGAATGGAGCATTCGCTTAAGTCTTTATTTCTTTAAATATGCATGAGTTACATGCGTTTTTATTCTATATGCATCTCATTTGATGCAAGGTATATAAATCAAATATTATGTTCTATTGCGATATATTTATGCGAGGAACGTTGCCGCAACTAATATTTAGACTGATTGCCTGTTTAAATAAGTGACATTTCTTGGCAGGTATATATCTCCCAATATAAAAAGGTAACAGGACCAAACTTACGATTATTATTATCATATTGGGTAAGCCAGGACATAAGGAGCTCAGTCTTACTTAATCCCTCCTGGTTCTTGTAGTAACACCGCTATACCCATCCACCGGTTGTAGTCACCGCTTAGTAGCAAGCGTGGCAAAATATTTATTTGGTATCAACTTAGAAAAATAATAACTTCTTCTTTCTCTCTTCTTTTCGTGTGGTTAGTGGCCAACATGTTGTCAAGAGTTGTTCAAGCCGCCCGTAGGCCCCTGACATGGCTTAACGACTGCTGTCAATTTGACAACAACCGGGACCGACTTTTTACATGCCCTCCGAAACACGGAGACGCTCAGATGAAATACCACTAAGCGGTCACCCAACTACAGACTGACCGCACCCAACGTTGCTTAACCTCGCTAATCGTTTACCGGTTAGCGACTGCATCTGGCTATGAGTGCCTCATAGCATAAAAATAATAACAACAAGCATGTTTACTTTTCAGAAACCATTAAGTGAATCAACAATTTTTAAATTAATCAAGCATTAGAAATACACACAAAAGAAGTGTAACTCAAAGAAATAGTACCAAAAATGCATGTGCCCATTTGACATATACTACGGCCACCAGCGCCCGCGCACGCGAAGTGATCGAACTTCATTTTTATTAAAGATTTTATTAATGTAGCAGGATACTCGGAGGCATTTTTATATGCCTGCCTTGCTCCCGAACGAGCCGGCGTGACGTGGGAACTGTGAGCGGTGACTTTTCATTTTTTAAACTTGTGTCGCATTTTTAAACCTCGTCCCTTTATATTTGTGTATATGTAAGGATACGAGAAGTTATGAATGATAGTGTTTAGATTGTGGCTAGGCGATCATTTTGGTTATAGATGGGTGTTCGGTCAATTATATATGATCCAAGATCTTATTGGTTCTTAATTCTGAAAGGACGTTAAGTGATATGGAACGCATATGGCCTTACGTCCTTTTGTTAGTGAAAAGCAGAGTTGTGAGCTCTAGAGATGAAAGGAAACTGAATATTCTTCATTAAATAGAACTGCTTGCCGTTTGCAACAAAGTTATTATTTCTAGCGCAGAATAATCACGTCCAAACTCGGAACTCGACGAACGTTGTCTGGTCAAAAACTATCAGTTTTAGGTACTTATTTCAATAAATTGTTTTGATGTAAACGAATCAAAAACACATAAAATTACCTAATCTCGATTTTATCGATGTTTTCCGTGAGGTTCAAAATTATATGAATAATCTCTATAAAATTTATCGCATACACTGTTTTGAAATGACATTTATGACCTAAACCTTTTGTATACAATTGAGGTAACAAACAAGTTTGCGGGTCACTTGACAGTGAGGCCTACGAACACTTCTATCGCCAAGAGGGAAGCCCGGGCAAGACGCATATGTTAAGGGAAAGAGTAAATAAAACAACAATCTGATAATCAACAGAACTCTTTATACTTTTAATTTGTACTATGTTTAATCATCTTTGGAGAATAATAATTAAGATTAAAAAACTTAAAAGATCTCTATAATAATTATGAGCATTAAAAAAAAAAACAATTATTTGCAATCTTAATGCGCCCAACTTTGGCACTGAATACACTGATCCCAATCTTCTGCTGATGGTGGTTAAACAATAATAATAATCTGCTCTCGGGTTCTTGTTTTGCTGTTTGACGGAGGATCTTTTAGATTTACTAGAGCCTGCTAACTCAGAAATTATAACACACTAAATTCGTAGCAAGACAATCAAAACAATTTTTTCTCCACAATATACACTGGCGTATTGTTTTGGTTGAACTGTCATGGCGTCGCTGCGCCGGTCGCATGTGTCACGACTTGAGAAAGTGTTACAGCTCCATCTATTATAGATTTTAAGGAAAATCTATAATTCTTCTTACCCACGTTATGCCTCTTACCCGGGCTTCCCTACCTCATACTTAAAATAAGGAGTATTAGTACTGTCAGCACAAGGGAAAAAGGTCACTGATTCTGATAACACAATAAATAGTGTCCTCAAGAAGTTTGGAAACTCTATTTAGTACGAAAACACGAGACAAGGCTGCTAGGCTTTATTCTAGAGATAACTCTACAACTAGACTATACTAGTATGTCACTTATGATCCTTTCGTAGTAGAAAAGACCAGCTGAAGAAAGCACTATGCTATCAATAGAGGAACCACACTCCGCGGTCTTTTCAATATGCAAATTTAATAACTCTTTTCTCAGAAATCGAACAGGAGATCTCATTATCGATAAAAGGCACACTATTTATGCCACGGGAGTTTATAAGATAATTATTGTTTTTAAGGACGTCAGCTGTTAGGAATAATTTCTGTGTCGCGGGACTTTATAAATATTCAAACAGCAGACACAGAGAACACTGAACCTTGGCACCACAATTTGTGGATCACACAAATGTTTGTCCACTGTGGGGATCGACCCCACAATACGCAAAGGCAGTGAAACGACCACTGGTATGATTTACATTCGTGCAGTAAATACACATACCTTTATATACAGATACGATTCTAATCGATCTAGGCAGATGATTCTAACTTAGTCGGCTTGCTTCGATTTGAGCAAATTCCCAAGATCTTAAATTATAATATATTAATTCTAAGGTGTGAATATTATCACAGTTTTTTTATTGCTTTAGTAATAAAATGTTTATTTTAGTTATTTTTGTATTAAGCGGTTTTCGTTCACAGCGTGTGCCGTGATAAAACATCAATATTCGCGACAGCTCAATTTATACTGGTACCTCGATGTTAAAACAAACAACTTCGTAAAACAGAGAGCTGCGGCCTACCTACGAGGCAGTTCATTGATGAGTTATGGATATAACGGTTTTATTGCGTAATATGTGCTTATGAACTTGAATGCCAGCTTCGAACAAAACCGGCTGTTAAAAACAAACGTATGTGATTATAAAACAAGCAACGTGTGGGATTTTTATTTTATTAATAGTCATAGCAAATAAGCCCACCTCATAGTAACCGAATATTATACCAAAAGCCGTATCACCATATTTTATAGCAACATTATTACGTACGCGAAAACGAGATGGCACGCTACAGAGTGTATGGCTTTGTCTCGTTCTTACAAGCAACAATAATCCTACGTGGATGATAATGCAGCTCCTTGCGTGTCTCGCAAGAACTACTGGTTCTCATGCTAATAGAACAGCGCTTCGTTCAGAAGCTTGGAGCCTCTTTACGCTGGGAGCTGGGCAGCTTCGAGACAAGCTAAAGACATTAAATAAAGCTAAAGATATATTTTGACGTTCATAAGTGTTACTTTGTGACCCAAATGAATAAATGATTTTTGACTTTGACTTTGACTTTGATGTGTAGCCTGCAGAATATATATAATATGAGAGCGAATTTTACTATAATAATTATGATGTTTATTTAGTAACAATACGTTACTTACATGTTCGTGCAAGTCTCACGCCTTTGGAGATAGGTATAGACCTATCCCCAAAGGAGTAGGCATTACACGCACACTTAACCAGCTATTATTTTATGTCCTTAAAGGTGGCCAGCCTATTGTCGTTTACTGGGTAGATACACCAAATTCGTAACTTGTCTCCTAGTGTGGATAAGGCATAAGTTTAATCCTAGATTAATTATAACTACACAAACAAGAGTACCTACTGGCGTCTTTTCTATTGTTATCTATCCTACAATGGTTATTAGCACTGACATGAGTGGTATTTCATCATCTGTCTACCATTCGAGGTTCTGCGTATTCTTCTATATCCAATGGCAGTAAATATTTATTTATCTTATCAGCAGTATGAATATTGTTATAGGTATCACCTGGAAACCCAAGTAACCAGTAGATAAACTTAGCTAAAAACTCAACTCAAACACAAATGTCACCTCACAATATCTGGTATTTTAACAGCCGAGTCGGATGTGAGTTTGTTTGTGAGATTTAACAGAATTCCATAACAAAATACTATAAAATATTGTTTTGCTATTATCACCGATATTGTAAAAATATCTTATTAACCGAACTGGCTACTTTCAGTGTAGGCGAATTTCAGACAAGAAACCCGCTGTGTTCAAACTATCACAAACAAAACTCTCTCTATTAAAAAGTATTTATCTTAACATATCCCATTAATCGCCATTTTTATCGTGCTTTTTTAATTTAATATCAATAAAAAGAAAAATTAAGAGCAATAAAAAACGAAGTTTAGTCCTCATTATAATGCGATGTCACTCGTTTTACGACACTATTCAATTCTTTAGTAGTTTGGTCAATTCTATAGAAGTCTATTCCATAGGCCGATGATATTAAATACAGAAAATAAACTTAGATATATGTTATATCTAATATGTTATTAGCGCAAGCAAAAAGTAACCGCCTAAATAGGACGTTATTCGATTGGTTTCTACCTAAGCAAAATCAGTTCAAGAAAACTCTTTGCAAAACATTTGAACCGGAATTGCTTGAATGATAGCTATCTCTTTTACGTAAATATTTCCATATCTATTGCATAATTATTAATACCAAAATAGCACATATGAGCGTCCATAACTATGAAAACAACATGCTATAAGGAGCTTCATGATACTTTGAGCTCGTTCTGCAGAAATAGGAACACCAATAATTAAATTATGTACAGGTACCTTGAAATAACAACACTTCAAGATAATAAGACGAACGCACCATCTTAGCTTCCCTGAACCATGGCTGCTGAAAAGCAAACGAAGCAGAAACGTGTGGGAAATTGTAAATTTAAATAGCAAAGCTTTAAGTTAAAATTATCTAAAAGCTGCTTTTTTAAAATAAGTCGCGATAAAATCCATAAACGCTAGTTTAAGTTAAATTTCTGGTGTATATTTCCATAAACTATATAGACAAGCTTTAACCATCGACCACGCTAATTACAATATATGTACGTTACAAAAACGCAAGTACACACACTATTCCTACCGAAAACTATAAAATCATCGGATGATTTACTCGGTCACCAAAGCTAGGGTGTGACAACGCGAGAGGCGGTCGCACAAACCGTGTCAAATTAAATTGCTCCACACAATGACACTACAATGAATAATAAGGTAAACATTATTTATGGGTCGTGTTTTAAATCTTATTTTATGGGAAATGTGGTTGGAGAGCTTAACGGGGACTTAGGGCGCTTCCCGAGAATGTCCGGTGTCCGGTTTTGTCCAGTTTTGTCCGGCTAGATAAATCAGGGGGCTGTTTGCCAAGTCATTGTCAGTTGGAATTACTTATTGTTCGTTTTGTAAGCCTTTGTGTGATAAAAGCAGGTATTAGATAAAGGTGTTAGGAATTGGCGTGTCTTCGGCAGTTGTGCAAACTCTATTGAGCATTTCTTTTTAATAAAAATAAAAATAAATTGGTTTTGTTAAACAATCTCTAAAGCTACAATTTGGTTAATCATTACTTTATCACAGTGTGTATTGTTTGGAGTTGTATAGATCATATTATGTATATTGCCTCCGTGGCGCAGCGGTAGTGAATGCGACTACTGTGCACGAGGTCGCGGGTTCGAAGCCTGGGTCGGGCCAACAAAAAGTTATTGAGCTTTTCAGTTAAAATTCACAATACGAGCCCAGAGTTAGGAAGGTGGCGGTGTAAGACGTCCCCGTGCCTCGGAAAGCACGTAAAGCTGTTGGTCCTGCGCCTGATCTCTCCTGTCGTCTCGTATTACCGTCCCATCGGATCATGAGAGTTAGGGACAGAGAGTGCACTTGTGTTTGCGCACACACTTGTGCACTATAATATCTCCTGCGTAGTTAGCCAGTCTCCGTTAGGAGTGGCCGCCGTGGACGAAATTCGGTCTGGAGGATATTATATTATTCATATGTATACATTTTGATGTCTTCTTTTTCTATTTCGACATTTATAATTGACCTCATTCAGACATCATAATTATGTCAAAAAATTCTCAGTAGCAACAAGCAGCCTGGACCTATGCCCGATAGACAGCTATAATAGTCCACTGCTGGACATAGCCCTCCCCTAATGAGCGCCATAGCGCCCTGTCTTCAGCTTGCCGCATCCAGCATCTGCCTGCAGTCTTTCGCAGATCGTCATCCCACCTGGTCGGAGGGCGTCCTACACTATGTTTGCTGAGTCGCGGTTTCCACTACAGCAATATACATGCTCCTAAAAGGTGGGTCCAAAAATGATAGCTGGTAAAAAGTGAATATCATATATGCCCACCTTTTCCGAGATGTAGGCTTGTAGCTATGTGTGTATGGAGAATTTAGATTGATCATACATGACGCTCTAAAACAAGGCAAAATACATAGATATAACCTGCGAAAACTAACTTTACCTACAGCCTTATGTAGCCTTATACAAAGCGATATGCTACCTATATTCAAGCAGTGACAGCCCAGTGTGGACACGCAGAGATCTCCGGTTTGATCCAGCACCATCATTTTTTAAATTATGTGCGTATTATAAAGACAATGACACTTTAACGGTGAATTAATAATATGTTATTTATAAGGCCATCTACATGATATTTTGAGATTTTACTCATTACAATATTATCATTAGGTAATGTTTTTTTTTTTGATGATTATGTTTCTTGGTAAATGACATAATTAAATAATTAACATAATATATACACAAACTATTTACAAGAAATATAAACTACAGAGAAAATACAAAACAACAAAATTAAAAAGCGTCATAATTTCATAATATTCTTCCGTATTGTCTTCAATTGACAACGTGCCCATAAGACTGGCAGCATTGCCATGTTGAATGGCAATACTTACGAGTAGGTACTTACTTACATTTTGTTATTAAAATTATTTGTAGCTATTGTGCGTCCATCTCTAAATCTCTAACATGTTCATATTTGGTATGTTTAGTAGGTATGTAAGTTTAAAATTCAACACAAAGTTTATTGTATTGAATAAATGACAAATAACATGTCTAAGAGGTCTCGAAGATATTTGAAGTCTGCTAACTTACCCTTTTTATCCTAAGAAGAGTCCCGTGTCCAACAGTGGGACAATTTATAAACATGGCTGACATTATTATCACTAATATACTATAAACCTACATACAAATACATATAAAATTTTAAATATTTGTATAAGTTCCCACCAAACAAACATATACATACCTACACTCATAACATTTTGTATAACGATTCATACAAACCATTACATCGATATTATTCAAATCAACAACTAACTAAAGTATCATCTTCCGGATAATTTCATAACAGCCAGCATACGAGACGTTATCGAAACGAAATTATTAAAAAAGAAAGTGTTATTCATGAAGGCGATACGTATTTTGTATAAAAACTCATAATTTATATAAACAGACCTCGCGTCTGCAGTGGCCGAGAGGTCCAACGTTTACGGCAACCTCCAATTATAACGAATGCAGCTTCGATCCAAGGTGTGGGAAAGCAGCGATTATCATACAACCTCGATGGCTTCGTTGCATACATTTTATTTGATATTTATATCTATGTTATTGCTATACTCGATTTTGCCTGCGGTTTCGCTCGCGTAAATGTAGCTTATGACAAGATGATAGGTACCCTACGTTCTTTTCTGTGTCCCTAAAAACTTGTATACGAAATTGCATGATAATCGGTCGAGTAGTTAAGGAGTGAAGGTAAACAATAAACTCACATTCGCATTTATAATATTAGTTAGGAATATCGGATATTATTTTTTGAAATACAAATTATTAGCACTCGTGCAATTACCAAAAGATTCTAATTGAAAACGAGCGCCAGGCTTCCTGAGACTTCCTTTTTCGTGGAGGAATGCAATGCATCTTAAACTTATAGTTAACCGTCAACTCTACATAGGTTTAAGATGGCCGCGCGATCCATTTTCACATGCAATCGCGACACCGCCGAGATTTCGGCCTGCGTGTGAAACAAAAGGAAAGGAATTGTTTTTGTAATTATGTTAATTATATTATCTTTTTTAGTACATTTGTAAATATAGGTTATCCAATAAACGTATTTTATACTAATATATCTAATACTATAATACATATACCTACCTATGTTTAAAGGAAACTAAATTAAAATCTAAAATCTTAGTCTGGCATAATGCTGAACTAGGTCCTATTATATTTTTTTATAACGTTGCTAGTGCAAGAGATTTAGTTGAATCAATTTTATTTAGAGACAAACAGAAAAACGATATCTTTCGTTCAGTTGTTTTTGAGTCTTTACTTTTTCAGCTTTTTTTCTCTACATAATAATAATAATAATATTCTACCACATACACACAACACCATGTAGCCCAAACTAAGCAGAGCTTGTACTATGGGTACTAGACAATCGATGAACATACATATATGCTTTATTTTTTTGTAAATACGTACATATTATACATAGAAACACAAGAACTATGTATATATGTAAGTATTTACAAAAAAAAGTTGACGTTGAAACGTTGGTCCAAGACAAACATCCATGTTCATGCACACAAATGTTTTGACTAGTATGGGAATCGAACCCGCGACCTCAGGCGTGGCAGTCGGTTACACTAACCACTAAGTACGTAGCTTGTGAGTAGCGTTTTACGTATAGAACTAAGTCCCCGCCATTGCTTATATTTTAGAACCAGCTTTAAAAATGTTTTATACACATCCCGATGATAACACATCAACGTTTATGAGCCAAGCCAATAAACTACCAGTTGTTTATGATATACAAAAATATTTACAAACACATTATTTAAAATATAACCTAACAGTATCGGTTATTAGGTTCAAATTAGCATAATTGGGATTTAAAAGGATGTCGGAATTGTAAATCAGTTTTTAGGAAGAAGTTTAGTATTTTAATTAAATTAATTATACAATTCATTGACCAATGTTTGATTGGACAGTTGGCGCAGTGGTTGAAGTGATCAGCTCATCACTGTTGCGGCGTCGAACGTGATTAATTCGTACATGCGACACCTTACAATCTTTTGAGTAGTTCTCAGTATTTTGTCTATCAAAAGCTGTAGTCTAGCTATGTCTAGATGCTATAAATTCAAAACATTTTAGCCACTTTACGAACGTCCAATAACGTGTACCATCCCTGATATACGCGTATGTATGTTTCAGTAACAGCGTACCATCAAACGAGTACATTTTTTTAAAAGACGGCTCTCCTTTTATATGTATTTCTGTTTTGCAGGGCACTTCACAAATATTTAAATAATGGACACAAACATTTTTTGGTTAGTATGGGGATTAAACCCACAACCCCCGGTGCAGTGGCATTAGCGAGGCGATCACTTAAAGCACTACACGTAAATGACATAAAAATTGTTGTATCTTACAAGAATAGCAGTTCACTGCGTCAAAAATAATCTAACAAGAATGTAACGTATTAATTTGTATTCAATCAGAGTTTTACATTCCTACGACATATGTAAGTAAATAAAAAAAAATATTTGCTGTCGCCCAGTGGTCGAATATCGACCGAAATTCATCAAATAAGTTATTTTTACGTATTAATATACTAGATTTTGCCCTCGGCTTCGCTCGCGTAAATGCATCTTAGGTTAGTTACTAAAACAGTACTTTTTTCGGGTGAAAGGTACCCTATGTCCTTTTCTGTTGCCCTGGCAATATGTACACGAATTTTTATGATAATTGATCCAGTAGAAAAGCGTGAAAGCGTAACAAACAAACAAATGTATACATTAATTTATCAATATAATATTGGTTGCTGTATATTAAAATGGTTGATGTCACTTGACTATGCCTGCACTGGAACTCTTCTAAATAGTATGTTTTGCACACAATGACTTATTTCAACATCACTTGCCCAACATGCATTAAGTAAACACGCACGCGCGTCTACTCACGCACATACACACACGCATGAATACACACACTCACACACATACACTGAATTAGTATAGATTCTGTAACTAAGCATTAAGTGCAATGTATGTATGCTTCGTAGGAACACTGACTCCCACAATACAGGTTATTACCTAGTTTGGGAGGCAGCGGTTTCAACATTTTGTTATTATTTGCCAGTCTGTATGTACCTTTTAAGAACCTATGTACATTGTTCCTTATCTGGTATGGCAATAAATTATTATTATTATTATTATTAGTTGGAAATGTTGGAATAGACTGATGTCTAAAACGATCCATCTAATTTATTTTGATAATAATGAATCTATTATATCCTCAAAAAAAATGCAAATATGTGTTAGTTTTTGGCACAACATATACTACTGTAAGCATATATAGACTCACGACTATGTCTAAGTGGTGTAAGCAGAGACCACGAACGATGTGTAAAATCTCCGCATATTTTTTTAACTACCCAAAACACCTTTTTTTTCATAAATTGTCATTGCGTTTATCATCAAGGCACTAAGGTCCAGAGTATTTCTAATAATCCGACTCAGTATAATCTTTTCTTTAATTTTATACGTATCGAATAGTTCTTGAATTTCACGTGTTTTTAATATCAATATGTTTCAACATGTTATCATTTTTCATTATATAATTTTTCCCTTAATATACTGTTCATTAAACATACCTTAATTACGACTTAAATTCAAAAGATTTCGTGTATTGGTATTACACAAAAATCTTTTAAGAAGTCGCATTTAATAGTCTTATTTCTAAAGTAATATATTATACATATGTTCCGCCCCAATAAATCACAATACATTTATTTGAACAGTTCAATACAAAACTGATTCACAAAAAACATTTCATACGACTATATCTTCCACACGATTTATTAAATCTATCATTAAGTTACGCCCACTCTACCCCTAACGTGGTGCAAATTTACTAATAGTTCCCGACTTACCCCTTTTTGCAATACATCTGTGTTTTTCTAAAGTATGAGGATAAAAAGAGAGGTGGATATGACCCTTAAAGCAATAAAGTTGTCAGCGAACAGTCGCAAATTTGACGTTTATTGCGAAATTATACAGGATCACTTCCTATTAGGTTTTTTGTTGATCTGTGTTCATATTGTGTCTAGTTTTTATTTTTGTGTTCATAACTTGTTTTTTTCGTTGTTCTTGTTTTTGACTTTGATTTAGCATGGCGCCGTCGATACCGAACGAAGCGGAATGCAATAACGCCACATATATGCGCTAGTTTTCTCACGTCGTGAAATCAATTAATAAAGATTGGTTATTGAATTAATCTTTAATCTTTAATATTTGTCGTTGGAATTAGAAAATCCTTGGAGCTATTAAAATTCAGCTGAATTTATTGAGGCGAAGGTAGCTCAGAGATTTCGAGTTCATGGATTACATGGCAGTATTTATTAGTTCGATGTGAACCACTTGTAACACAAACTTCTTGCTCATTTACAATTTATTGATAATGATGGCAAACCAGTGTAGTTATTTACTTAATCTCTCCGTTAAACGACTATGTATTAATGTGTTATTAAGTTTTCCTGTAAAAATATTTTTAGTATGCATGGTGTCTGGAACTGGGCCCAGTAAAAGGCAAAAGGCTCGCATCCAAAAAACTTGGGACATAGGACCATAGGTAGATAGCTAGCTAAATAGGGGTAATCCGTGTAATATATGTACCTCTCCGAGTCCTCCGTGAATAAAGACGTGAGTCTAATAAGTCATAAGTCATAAGTCATTTATTTCAGAACAAATTACATTTGTGTTGAAAATAATTTCGCATTTAGTAAAAAAAAACCAAAACAATTACAATTATGACAAGGTTAAATACAATTGAATATAATATAATGAGGTCAACAATAATAAAAAAACAATCCCATTCATTTCATGTCAAAAATAATATAATATAAAAACAAGTCAGAACAATGTAAAAAAAATATATAATAATACTAATATATATATATATACAGAATAATATATAAAGGAAAATAACACGATAATGTTAATTATTTAATTTTAATGAATGAAATATTGAATTTATTGTTTAAAATTATAGGTCTTTTATTTGTTGTTGAATAAGGCCACTACTGGACTTGTTGTAAATCTTGGGACGCGGGAATTTTTACAAAGGGTAAAACAACGGAATCGTAATACCAAACTCGAAACAACAATTTCTTCTAACCGTAATTTTTGTCCCGTGTGGGACTCGAACCCATAGCACTCAGCGTAGTGGCAATGGCTAGGCGACTACCTAAATAACTATCTACATAAATATACTTTAAATTTAACTGCTGTTTATATGCAAGATTCGACATTAAGCTTTAGTATATTTTTTAAGTTCGTTTTATATTGAAAGTCAAAATACGATCTTCATTGCCTTCATCTTGATAACTATTTTATTTTTGCTTTTGCACTCTTTCTCCATATAAATTTTAATCCTATCAAACTCCTCCGTGCACACAATATGCCTAAAAAGTGGTAGATACAAAGTTTTCACTTCACGTATTAATATATAAATAACAAATCTCAGACAAAATGAAATTATGGATCTCTGATAAATAAAATGATTATGCGACTAAACACCTTAATATATGTATATCTCCAGAGACGTAAAATTATATGACTTTTAACGTAACAAATAATCCTCTTTTAAGCTCGCTTTTACTTCACGAATTATGAAAGCGAGAGTGCCCCTCGTTATGTTTTAACTCATCTTTGAGACTACCTTAACGGTTATGTAGGTATACGTCGTACAGCAAACAAACTTCCAACGGCCTTATGATAAGTGATTACTGCGACGTATGAACGCTTGCTACACTGGATATTTATTTAGTCACACAACTCAGCGGACCCAGCTAACGGAGCTACGGTTAACGGTGTAAAGAACCAAAGCAATATGTCATCAGGCGAGTTTGCTAGACAACTTAATATTGTTTTACCCAATTCAAATCCTTGCACGTAAACTTAAGTCATGAGACCAGCCAAGACTAGAACTGCTTCGTGATTCGTTTTTATATGTGGTTGATATAGGCAGCCTGAATCAATCAAAAGTTGGGAGTAAAGCGCTTAAAGGGATTCTATAAGAAACTAGTCACTTTACAGGCCATCGGTATCCCTACTGACGGCATAGTATCTCCTCAAGGAGTTTTGGCAATCTTAATTACTACACGAATACAAAACAAAGTAATTTAGCGATGATCTGTGGGACCATCAATCTTCCTTTTTAGAAAGAACTTCTTGTTTATGAGAAGAGGATTAGGATCTATCCATAGTTTTGTTTAAAACTCTTTTTGCTCTATCCTATCTTTATTCCATTAGGCAATTCCAAGGGTCCATAAGAACGTAGATCGGGTTTTGGCAGATGCAAATGTCCAGCAGAAATCAGTCAATCTTGGCAGTTCCAAGGATGACTGATAACGTCTATGTAAGCCTCTAATTAAACTAAACGTACAGGCGTACAGGGCATGATAAAACTATTATCATCCAGTCATCAGTTGTCAGTTAATGAGTCAATGTAAACATACGTAGACAAATGAAAAAAGCACTGTGTTTGGACGCTGGCGCCCCAGTCAATTTAGGTACCAAAGGCTTGCTATGTGCGGCAAGATTTTCCTTGCTATACTTATGTCCTGTTAGATACGAAAAAGTAGGTTTAGGCATAACAAATCTTTAAAAAGCTTCTTAATTAGTTATAAAAAAATCAGTAGCCTAAATCACTTCTCGTACGTTAATCTGTATAATAAGTTTCATTTTGTGCAGTCCTGTCTAAGATAAGGCCGTAGAGAGACGGAAATAAAAAAATAAAAGATGGCGTTTAAACTTTGCGTCATATAAATAACCGATTCATCATTATAAATATTAGAGTCTGACAGTAGACAGAGTCTACTTTATTTGGTAATTTGACGTTAATAAAGTAGTAAATCATTTGCTATTCGTTATAGTAGATCAGCAATCTACACAATTGCATATGACCTATATACGAAAGTGTTAACAGCACTATAAATTATTAGGTACATGCGCTATTTCCTTGTACATGCTTAGTAGGTATCTTGTTATGACCAACTGTGATTAACTGATTTATTCGCATCACTATTTAAGATACCAGTCTTTATGGATAATACAAGCGATATTTCATTCCATTCCTTTCATCATCAAAAATATGAAAATAGCAAATTTTCTTATACAACTTAAAAATACAATCACCATAACTCTACCAAAGCCACTTTCTACAAAAACAGACACCTATATTACAATAATCATAATTTATAACATATTAAAACAATGTTTTAACGGCTTTCACTACTTTTGGAGGCAAACACGTTAAATCTAATTAATATTAATAATACGCTATATAACAGAACTGTATTTATTATATTAGGTTAAATAAGTAGCAACGTTATTAATATTCATAGAAAAATTAATATGGCGATCGTTTCTTAATATATATCCATGATATATGGGTCCGCCTTTAGAATGGAAGTGTTTTTATTAAGAGTAGAACAGATTACGTAACTTTTAGCTTTTTATTCCTAATAAAGTAAAGTATGACACGAATCTAATTCGTCTACATAAAACGACTAGGTACATCTTAATCTTATGATTGCGATTATAAGTTACCGGGCTTAAAAGGCCAAAGACTAAAATGATATTGAGTTTTCTCTTTTAAGAAAGTATCAGTAGCACGCGGTGTCTGTCAATTCGTCCGATGGAAGACTATAGACTTCCTACTACCATATTGTTTGTGACTTAAAAAAAAGCAATATGTCTCTCATGTCTACATCCTCCGAGCAATGGGTTGGCAAAGGTGTCTGTGCTTGCAAACCCAACGTAATAAGGCTAGCGTAATATACATAGAAATAATATTATGTTTCTCCTTTCGAGTAATACGTAAGAAGAGTGATTGATGTATCGATAACGCTAAATCAAACGTTTGTATAGTAAATAAGGTTCGATTATTTATCATAAAATTGCTTATTAGGCAAACTATATCCCCTTGGTATCCCAAGAAAGCTTTTATAGATGTGTCACGATGAAATCTTAATTTAAACATAGTGCAGATTTTACACTCTTCCAAAGACCACAGTCAATAACGTAGTGCTGTAAGTAACCTATGTATAGGTACGTGCGTTTTTCAAGGGCTTTATTCGGTTTGACTACGTTTTTATGAAAATAGCGTAATGGCGAATATCGCGCTAATACTAGATACTATATAGGTCATATTAACATTTTCTATCGGGCAATTTTCTTCAATACATTAGTAAACCATCGAACTCGATCAACTGTGTTGCACATACAATTATTATACCTATGTATTTCAGCGATACTTATTAATTCTTCTTCTTAGCGTTTTGTAGCAAACACTAACAACTACAAATTATACGAAGCGGTATTCTGAATTCTCGAGGCATTTCAATTACATATAATAACATAGGTACAAATTTACATAAATATATAGATTTACGCCTGTTTTCCGGGAGGTATGCATACTACAGATTTCCAGTTACTACGATCCAAGCATGATCTCTTGCTTCATTTTCTTTCATTCGATTCTGGCATCCTTACTTATATTATAAATGCGAATGTGAGTTTGTATATTTGATTGTTATGCTTTCACGCCTTAGCTACACGACGTGAAATTATGAAATTGCGCACACACGTTATCATGGGGCAGATATAGGGTATATTTCATCCAGAAAAAAGGACTGTTTCATAGAGCTCGTAGCTTATTGACAAATGTAATAATACAAAATGAATAATAATAATAATTATAATAATATTCTACCACATACACACAACACCATCTAGCTTTAGTTGTACTATACAGAGCTTGTACTATGGGTACTAGACAATGGATAAACATATATATATACTTTTTTTTTTTTTTGTAAATACATACATATTATACGTAGAAACACCCAGACCAAGACAAACATCCATGTTCGCGCACACAAATGTTTGACTTGTGCGGGAATCGAACCCGCGACCTTAGGCGTGGCAGTCGGTTACACTAACCACTACGCCATCGAGTCGTCATGCTGATATTATGAATAATACTGATATACATATATGTACCTAATACCTACATTTCAATTAATGTTTTAAGATAGTAGAGAACATAAGAAATTCGCTGCGCTAACGCGGTACGATGGACCTATGTACTTCTTATACCATAGATTTATTCTTCTTTATTTATTTTGGGATTTTTATCCATAAATAAGGATATGTCAATCCCATTGACCTTGATTGATGATGATTGACCTCGATGGCGTAGTGGTTAGTGTAACCGACTGCCACGCCTGAGGTCGCGGGTTCGATTCCCGCACAAGTCAAACATTTGTCTTGGTCTGGGTGTTTCTATATATAATATGTATGTATTTACAAAAAAAAAAGTATATGTGTATGTTTATCCATTGTCTAATACCCATAGTACAAGCTCTGCTTAATTTGGGCTAGATGGTGTTGTGTGTAAGTGGTAGAATATTATTATTATTATTATTGTACCTTAGATAGATACACACATTAAAATTAAAAGTACACTGTTAGATATAAGTAGAGATACAACTATAGATTAGAACTAAGGATAACATAATCATTGCTGAATTATTTTTATCAAATTACATAGTTTTTTGGCGGCTTCTGACTTCGGATAACTTAAAATACTTTGTATCAGGCCCACATCTAGTAAATTTAAATTTAATTCCTTAACTAATGAATCACATTCACTCCTATTTCGAGCACAATCCATCAGCAGATGTTGTACATCTTCAATTTTGTTGCATATCGAACAATTGGGCGTATCAGCTTTTTTTATTAAAAATTTATACTATAGATCGCGACACTTTACAGCGTGCGACAAGAGTATCTGCATACAAGTTGATATCGTGTAAAGTTGTTGGGCATGACAATTGTTGTTTTTCAAATACATAAAAAAATATTATCGGTTTATGTTTCTATTGATTCATGATGAGTATAAGCAGTATAGTCGTCTCTGTAAATATGGTGGGAATACTGTCAATGTCTTGTATTGTCACGGCCGCATTCACTGCGTTGTCTTAGACAGCCGTCAAGTCCTCCTGCGTGTTTTAAGATATAAGGTGGGCGCACAGATCGTTAGTATCCGTGAATTTCCACCTGAACATGGTACCTTAACTCCGTAGGCCGAGTCCGAAATACTACGTATCTATTTAATATCTAATAATATCAGCACTTTATAGAATCTGTTATATTGCTGAGCACGGGCCTCCTCTCGTGAGAAGGGTAAGGCGAGAGTCTACCATGCTGGCCCAGCAATGTGGCTTGGCAGAATTTACATATCTGCGAAAACTCCCATACGTGCAGGTTTCCACACAATGACTTTCCTCGCTGTTTAATACGCGCATACATTTAAAGATCAGATTACTGTGGATTATGCAGCTCTGGCATGGAAATTACATGCTTTCTCTAATAGTGTATCGTTTCTGTCATATTATAATAACACTTTAAACTACACTTAATTATACATTTAATATGAAACCTGTTAAAAACTTTCGCATCACCTGATATCTCCTTATTAAACGCTTGTTGCTTTAATCCCCAGTAAGAGCTCACCTATTAACTTTTATGACATATTAACGAGAGAGCATAAGTAAAGATTAGTGTTTCTGTAACGGAGGATTAAACTGCGGTATAATAAGACATCGATTTAAGGTGATTGTTGACTTATTTAGTGTGCTTGTTTATGACGGTATTAGCTCCCTGTGCTACTTGTAGCGGTAGGGAGCAAAGTATTCGTCGTAAGTTTAATGAACACTTATGTTGGTAGATGTTGGCTGTTTGAACTCTCGTTGGACTTATAGCAGTAACGGTAGGTAATAAGAGCCACTGTGCTGTGAGTAGAGAGAACAATGGTTTTCGACCCTTACGCTGTCAGCATAGAAACTTCTTTTCCTAACTTTTTGTGTCCAGGGTGAACTACAAACTTTTGCGGCAAGCGTTCGTACAGGGTTGCATTTTGAGGCCGGCAAATGATTTTAAACTTCAGGATTCGGGAGCTGGAATATATTACCGCCCAGTCGAACAATTCTTGGGCCTTCACTTCACCACTGTCCTTTCTCCAAGCTTTAGAATCGGCTCCACGTTTATATCTAAAGTAACCATATACAACAGGCAGACGATGTAAATTTATTACTTTACTAGTATAAATATTGCTTGTCGAATAGCCATATCAATCAATATATTTCTGGGTGTTCTGCCAAAAAATGTTTAATAGCAGTAGGTATTGAATCTTGAAGTTTGTGTAACAATCATTTCTTTGCTATATTTTGTTTTTTTTTAACGATAGAACCTATAAACGTAAGAAGTTTTAAACGATTGATCTACCTGTCTGACCGAACGAGGGGTGACGAAAATATATACAGACTAGGTAACGCTTAGATAATTTATCGATAAATCATATACCTAATATGACTCTGTGACCTGAATCAATTTATAATTTGAATATATACATATTTTTAATTAAGCAATCTAATAGTATTCTCTAGGTTACTAATTCTTAACACGCGAAATATTTGCAATTCTATTTTAACCGCATTTATAATAATCGTTTTCTTAACCCTTCACAAGCTAATATTTGTCTTTAATTCACAACTATTGTCATTCAAGATTTAGCAAACAACTTTTAAGCTTACCTAACACTACAATCAAAACGAATTTGGCAAATAAACAAAATTACTATTAAATTGTGACAATAGGGCTCATCGGCTGTCATCGGCTTCGATCGGGTGACGTCAGCTGCGCAGACGCATTCTCACGGAGCTGTCGAACGTTACCGTGACCTGTCGCATGGTACTTGCGAATTACGATATTGCGTGTTAGGGTTGGCAGACGTTATAGATAAAATTATTATTGAATATTCATAAGTATGACATTTATTTCTTACTGCTAAACACTAATTTAAAACATGTTACAATGTTATTAACCTAATTGGTCAATGTTAATTAGTAATTTAAATAACACGAGGATTAGTTTTGGCAGACTAAGTCTGTAATTATTAAAATAATATTCTTATTTATGTATAATAATTGTGTATACATTTTGTCATTGTTGTTAATTATCATAAATTTTATTTCAATTTAAATGTGTTATTTATAATTATGATTTTTGATAATGTTGTCGAACGGATATACTATATATTTTTATAGAAATATGGAATAAACTGATTTAAAATAAATTACCATTCCATCTATCCATTTCTTATTTATATTCAAATTTGCTTTAGCGTCAAAAGTGAGTGTATTACAATATTTATAATTAATCACGGCCATTTTGATTTATATCGCAGTCTAACATTAAAATGACACCAACCAGTTTTCATACGTTTTCACTAATAAACTCAATAAAATATATATATGTAGATTTTGGTCGTAAAATAAAATTATTAATTTTATTAAAATGTCGTTATTAAAAGTAATGCAGGCTGAATGAGCGTGTGACCAGAGTCTTTTTGTATAAGTTCTATAGAAATATAGAAAATGTCTGGCATAATTAAAACTAGAATGATATATTGTATTTGAAGAAATCAAAACATTACTAAAGTTGGTTCTTCAAATTGTAGACTCGTTTTAATTTGAATATATCAATTTAGAATTTTGTTTTTGAGACGTGCATAATGCAAGCAATAAATAATGTCATATTTCAGAAATTTATATTATCATAAATTTTGTTTTATACATATAAATTGATAGTAATATGCAATTTAAATTATTTATTTCATAACTGGCATTGGCAGCCCTGAGTCTAAGACAGGAAGTACAGGGGTGTGAGCAAGTATGACCTCAAGTTACCCATAACGCACCCTCATTTTTTTATTCGATTGCCGTTATCTGGAGCATTACACGGTGAAATCGATTAAAAAAACGCAATAAATATCATTCAATTGTATTTAAAAGGGTTTTAAATTTTGATTTTCGAATTGGGGACGGAGACAAGGAGAGTAAATTCCTTGCAATTGTACAAACTTTTTTTACTTTTGTTTTTTTTTATTCTGTCTTAGTACATTGTCGTTTTACTTTCTGTAGTACAATTGCATCTGTCTTTGGATTCGTATTATTAAAAAAGGAAGAATGGCGATAAACAATTTCTGCAAATTTTCACCCTTCTGAAGATGTATAAGCGTCTAATCATCGTTGATTCTTTGATTTGTGATCTATTTCTTCATATTCCCTTTAAAAAGTAAAATAGTACTTCAGTTTCTTTGTTACAAATATGTGGGCTTATTTTCAAGAATACAAAAAAGGAATGAATCATGATGCATTGGTTGTTGTCATCCAGGTAAGTATAGGGTGTTGTTATTTTAGGAAATCTATTTGCTTAAACCTAAAGCAATCATAAAGCAGTGATAGCCTATAGGGAGACCGTTCGACTACTACGCAGAAGTCTCGGGTTCAATCCCATAGCAGGCATTTCTGACTTTTCGACGTTATTTGCGTATTAAATAGGTAATCATCGATCGCTTTAACGGTGTAGGAAAACATCGTGAGGAAACCTGCATGTCTAAGAGTTCTCCATAATGTACTCTAATAGGTATAGGTATATGAAATCTGCTAACCCGCATTTGGCCAGCATGCAGCGTCTAACCCTTCCCAAACTCTGGGCCCGAGCCCAGCAGTGGGCAGTTTATACAAATTAATATACCTATCTAATTATAAAGCTGTCACGCATAACTGTTACAAACATATTATACACTGGACATGGGTCAGCACCTATATTTGTTCTAAAAGTGTTAGTGATAGTCTCGCCACTGTCAGTGTGACGACTGTTGTTCCAAGTCTGTGTATTGTTTGTGACTGATGTTTAAACTCCGCCAGTCGTTGCATCTAGCAAAGAAAAATCTTAAATTATATACGTTGCCTCACCTTTCACGTGATCTTCGGGCTGCAATTCTTGTGTTTATAATGTGAATCTGCTTTGGTTCATATAAACCCATAGCGAGCCACATATGCATAGCTTTCAACCTCACTAATTGGGAAAGTATCAACTACCAGAATATTCTCCAATTCTAAATTAGTTGTAGCGATTAAATCGTTTACACAAATAAACAAACAATATTTTCAGTGTATATAAAATGTAATTATGCTGTCTTTACTTCTTTTATAATAACCTGTAAATTCCTGGAATACCAGACTTAATTAAAAAACAATTATGTATCTACGCCGCGTGCAACTAACGAAGTCAGTTTGAAATTCGCAACTAAACAGAAATTTTAAACAATATTGTACGCTAAAAAATTATGAAATACTTTAAAGTGTTTGACTAAGACTTACGCAGATTATAGTATACGCAGGAATGTAGACTAACGAAGGAAGCACTCCCATGCTTAGACAAACATCTGTCGCGCGAACTTCTACGTAGGTACCTAAGGAAGGACCAAAGACAAGGAATAACCTACGCCACCTAGTGGGTATAATAACGGGGCACTACTCACTTAACAAACACCTTTTCAACATCGGTATCTCTGACAGCCCCTTATGTAGGGGCTGCATGGAGACCGAGGAGACACCGGCTCACGTGCTCCTACATTGTAAAAGCGTGAGCAACCAACGGGCGAAACTACTAAACAGTCCAGAAACGATAAAGGAAGTACTGCGCAACACCGGTACCCTACTATCTTTCTGAACGGAGCTGAGGTGGTATGAGTAACCAAACAATAATTTTTTTAGCGTCGTTCTCTTACGTAAAATGGCCCAATTGCGGGGCTAAGTGTGGACAACACACGTCCAACTAACTAACTACAAATATAGTATACGCAGATTTTCGCAATCGATCCTTATGATGGTACGTTCCGGTTTCTTCTGTTTTTAAAAGACAACTCTTGCACTATGAGTAATTCCGGCGTCGTGGGGGACTTTACAAACATATGAACACGAGACACAAAAAACATCCAGGCTCGGAACAACCATTTGTGGATCACACAAATGGTTGTCCCGTTTGGGATTCGGACCCTCAATGCTCGGCGTGGCGGCAGTGACAAGGAGACTATAAAAGACTTACTTAGGCCACAGACTCTTCTTCTTCTCCCTAGCCTTTATTATTCCCAAGTCACTCGGAGTCGGCTTTTCTAGTCTAACCGGATTTTACTGAATATCAGTTTTTACACGGAGCGGCTGCCACCTGACCTCCGCAACCCGAAGGCTAACGATACCCTAAGGCTAGTTATAGGGTACTGACTTCCCAATAACGACTGCCATAGATGTCCATGGCAGCCGGGACCGACGGCTTAACGTGCTCTCCAAGGCACGGACTTAGGCCACAGTCTATATAAAATTAATTTATACA
Source organism: Catocala fraxini (assembly GCA_930367265.1). Classification (NCBI taxonomy): domain Eukaryota; kingdom Metazoa; phylum Arthropoda; class Insecta; order Lepidoptera; family Erebidae; genus Catocala; species Catocala fraxini. Next base: position 22,353,607 of record OV884029.1, read on the forward strand.
GTCTTCTAATATATATTATAATAATATCAGCCCTGTATTAAACTGTCCCACTGCTGGGCACGGGTGTCTTCCATAGTTCCATCACGCTGGCTCAGTGCGGATTGGCAGACTTCACATATCTTCGAGAACATTATGGAATACGAACGTTAAAGCGAGCGATAATAACTATTAATACGCACATAACTTCGAAAAGTTAGAGATGTGCGCCTTGGGATCGAACTCGAGACCACTGTGTCGCAGTCCAACGGTCTCCCACCTGGCTATCGCCTAGACCTACCGCCTGGCTAGACATACAACCTTCTAACGGAATATAAATATTCGTGCGTGGGATGCGACACAAGACCAGTCAGAGAAGTACTGGGAAGCATTGATAGCTAACGCTTGAGTGACCGATGTATGTATCTTATGTGAAGGCCAGTCAGTGCAGACCGGCGACACTTCGACCCAGTGGGATCTTTTGTGTCGACACTCTCCCAATAACGACTGCCATAGATGTTCATGGCAACCGGGACCGACGGCTTAACGTGCTCTCCGAGGCACGGAGCAGACGATAATTGTCAATCAATACGCACATAATTTCGAAAAGTCATATAATTTCCGAATGTCAGAGGTGCGCGACGTGGGTTCGAACCCGAGACCCTCTGCATTGCAGTCTGTTGGTCTCCCCACTGAGCTATCGCTGCTTAGAGTGACCGATAATATCCGTCAAATGTCAAAAACCATTGACAGCTTACAGCTGTTGTAACTGTAAGTGTCTAGCTAGCAGAGCTAGATATTGGTTGGCTAAAGTCCATGAAATATACATATGCAAAAGTCTCACGCCTTTATCTCCTAAAAATTTTAAGCGTCGATGGCGTAGTGGTTTGTGTAACCGACTGCCACGCGAGGTCGCGGGTTCGATTTCCGCACAAGTCAAACATTTGTGTGCATGAACATAGATGTTTGTCTTGATCTGGGTGTTTCTATGTATAATATGTATGTATTTACAAAAAAAAAGTATATTTATGTATGTTTATCCATTGTCTAGTACCCATAGTACAAGCTCTGCTTAATTTGGGCTAGATGGTAGATGTGTATGTGGTAGAATATTATTATTATTATATTATTATAGGCAGAGGGAACTATGATTAAGTCCAACGTAATAGCAGGCGAACATATTGCTGCCTACTGAGTACAGCCAATTTAGTTTGAAGCACCTGATAAAACTGCCCGATCTGAGAATCAACACCGAGACCAGCGGTACAGCAGTCGTACTGCCCTCGCCACTGCGCCAGTTAATCTGTCTATAGTACCCATATAAATGTGACTAAATACAGTTTAGCAGAACTCGCATATCTAACACACTTTATTAAGAACTTGACTGAATTGAAGGCGTAGTGGTTTAAAATGTCGACTCACCACTCCGCCGTGCCGAGAGTTTAGGATTTGATGTCCACGCGGAACAAGAATTTGCGCGATCCATTAATATTTGTTCCGAGTATTAGTATTCTTCGTGTTTGTTGTTTGAATTATTGTAAATTCCCTACGACACAGGAATTATTTATACAAATAAAAACTCCTTTGTAAAAAAACTTCTCAGCAATGAAGTATTTCTACACCTATAACGAATATATTATTTACTTGTATTACCTAAATATTAAAAACACATCATTTGACACATTATGTAAATGATACTCTATTAAAAATTTCATATCTTTATAATGAATTAATTATATATTCTGTTACGTTATTATAATACTTATAATAATAAACTATCTAGCTTATACCTATAAAATGTTTGCTTAATAACAAGAATTTATTATGAGATAGTGAATGTCATTTCACATGGTCGTATAACAATATATAGGATAGACTGTCCATCTGTTACAAAAAAACTAACCAACATTGGTCTTTAGAGGCATTCACTAACTGATTAGTCGGTAACTTTCATCTGAATTGTAGAACTACTGGCATACGACAAAAGCATAACCAAGCGTGTGATCTCTATAGATTGAAATCTCCACTAAATCTTAATGAATAGCCGCACCTTGTGTACTTAAGCACAATATAAGACTTCCGATTACAAGAATAGGTCTCATTCAACAACCTATCTTTGTACTATGTTGGACAGTGAATACTTTTCCTAAAGAGCAGATGACACCACTTAACTCGTAAACGACAATTCAATTAACCGAAGATTAAGTGTTGTTACAAAGAACTTTCTTTCGTTAATCCTCGATTTTATTTACTGAAGTATTAACTAGTACAAACCGGATATTGTGGAACCGGCCGAATAGATAACGATCTAATTTTGAACGCAGATTTGCAGGATTGCATTCTATTTACGAAATTGTTGTTCCTTCATACTAAAAGGCATAGCTCTTATTGCGTTAACTTAAAGTTTAATTTAGAATTTATTCACCTTTCATAGCTGTATCATCAAATTTGTAATTTCATACCGAGCTTTTGGTGTAACTACAATAGCATTGCTATTGGAATATACCGTATTTGTATTATTTTAAGGTAGAATATCGCTTGTTCAGTAGCTGTAGTAAATTGGTAAAAGATCTCGTTCATTGGGTGGATTATCGATGTCCGATTTTCGTTGAAGATTCCCATAGGTTTTGTTTGTATCGGTCGCTTTGAGGACAGAGTTGCGCATTGTTGCTGAAATGTACAGCTGTTTTTTTATTTTCTATTTTGTGGGACTATTTGAGAAAGGAGCATTTATTTCTCTGTTTTCTTGACATAGTTTCTGAAGATTAAACTTAATTTTAGTAATAATGTTTTTAATAAATTAGTCATATTTGAAATTGAAAGTAAGCTTCTTTTTACGTGGGGCAGATATAAGTCATGTCTTGCCCCGATACTGTTCTTTGTTTCAGGTAGACACCTAGGTAGGTACCTACTAGATTTGATTTTTACTTAATTTTATAAATCTGACTGCCACAGAATAATTAAAAGTATTGCTAAGTCAAACCAGAACCCGATACTATTATTCTGTCGTACTTATTATTTAAGAAAATCATACCTAAATCGTCCGTGTGGGAATGTCGTACCTACTATTCAAGAAATTAATAAGTGCTATGTACGGCAATCAAACCCACAAACGTCAGTTGCTTACGGCAATGGATTGCTAAAATCACATACAAATTAATAACATGTACCTACATATGTACCTGCCTATAGATATAAGTTGAAAACGATAACATATCTGACATAATATGCAATCAGTCTTCCATTTTTTTTAGATATCATTTCTATATTTTAAAACTGTCTGCCTTGTTTTAATAATTTCTACTAGAATTAATTTATGTGTGTTACAAACTTTAAAAACATTGGAACAACGGACATAATGAAAGTGAATCACCCGTTGTCACGCGTGGGCGTCAAACCTAACATTCGGCGTAGCAGTGACCGGTTAACCCATTGCGCCAGTGAGTCGCGAGCCAGTTCCGTGGCATCTTCTATTACATATTACCTAATAACAAATAATATCAGCAATATAATAAATAAAAATAATGACGTTTATTGACATTAAACAAGTGAGAAACGGCCATGAATTGCCGTAAATCTTAGAGTTCGAAAAAATGGTTTCACGTGACCTTGAGGTCAGAGGTCAAAGGTCACTGTCATTTCTGAGTATATCAACTATGCTGAGTCGAATGGCGTTGACTACGAGTCTCTAGCTCTTACGGTTCTTGAATTGAAAGATGGTATCACGTGACCTTGAGGTCCGAGGTCAAAGGTCATTGTCATTTCAGAGTATATCGACTATGCTGAGTCGAATGGCGTTGATTGCAAGTCTCTAGCTCTTACGGTTCTTGAGTTGTAAAATGGTATCACGTGACCTTGAGGTCCGAGGTCAAAGGTCATTGTCATTTCAGAGTATATCGACTATGCTGAGTCTAATGGCGCTAACCACGAGTCTCTAGCTCTTACGGTTTTTGAGTTGAAAGTTGTATAACAGACAGACGGACGGACGGACAAAGCTGCTGTACCTATAAGAGTTTATTCGAACTCTAAAAGATTTATTTATTTATATAATCATCACTTACAACTGTTATTACAGGCAAACCCAATGCAATAGTGAACCAAACCTAATATGTAACTTATTTTCTAAAACTTATTATATATAATTTAACCTTGTGAATTCTATCAGTGTACAAGCAAAAATGTCCATCTTCTCTGCTACAAGGTTAAGAGTGCGAGAAGCGCGTCAGGGGCGCCTTATTCAACAGATTAGTGCGGCCACGAGGTGGCTCAAACAGCCAGCAGCTCAGGCCGACGTCGCCGCCACACATAATATCTGTCCGGCACACTCAAATACACTAACTCTGATATGTTGGCGTTATGTATCTTGCCTCTAATTAATTTAAATAAATATAAGACAAGTGTGAACTCACGCCTAACTCTCAGCTCGTTGTATCCAACCATGCCTGACATAAACAGGTCGGATACATATGATACAGTCATTTGAACACATAGCCGGGCGCCGGAGGGCGCGAGACGACCTCCAGCCACCCTGAGGTTTGACCTGGGGGTGGCGGGCTTTGTGGGCCTGCCCGCCATCCGTTCAGCACCAGGTCCGAGAGGCGGCGTGCGTGTTCCCACGCGCGCCTCTGTTTCGAGTCCGTCTCCCCTCTAGGGGGGACAGTAGGGAGTGTTAGAAGTGCCTTTGGGTAGATCTTTCGTGTAGTGGCCTGCCGTTTCATACGGCGGGCCGAAACCTCGGCGGGGTCGCGACCGCATGCGAAATTGATTCGCGCGGCCCCGTCGATAGTGGTTTTGTCGAGGAACACCGTGGTAGGTTTAGTCGGTATTCCGGGAGGTACTTTAACATCTTTACCATCTTTCTTTTACCCCGGTGAGTCCGACATAACCCCTCCGCCCGCCCCCGCGGAGGGGAAAGCGTCATGCATTCCCCCACGTAAAAAAAAAAAAAAAAAGTTCGTTGAACACATAAAAATTATACAAGTCATTTTAGAGTCCAGTTTGTAAACCTATAGGTACCTATATAGATTGTCCCACTGCTGGACATGGGCATCTTCTCAGTATGTCAAGAGTTAGGTCATAGTTACTAGCATAGTATTATCTATGCCATAGGCCACCACAATGGTGCGGCATGGCAGACAGGACATATCTATCTTCAATAACATTACAGAGAACTCTCAGACATGCAGGTTTCCTCACGATGTTTTCCTTCACCGTTAAAGCGAGCGATAATTAACTATTTAACACGAATATAGCGCCGAAAAGTCAGAGATAGCTTTGGGGTCGAACTCGAGACAGTCGAACGTGCTCCCACTAGGCTATCGCATGCAAAATTAAGTGTACCACCTTCACCATGCATCAAAATGGAAGCAAGATTTACCTAATGGTCTTTGTAAAGGAACTATCGAATGAAAGCAAATTTATGTAATGGTTGCAAAAGGGCTATGAAACCTTCCAAAATCTTCATTAAACCAATATTGAGTCAAGCACTCAAAACTTAATAAAAATATGAAACTGATTCGAACCGAAAACTTGAAAAATAGACCACAACGGCAATTCATCAACTATCTTTGTATTACACATTTAAAACTCAATCTTAACTCACCAACATAAGACTGAAAATCTTTTGTATCAATTTGAAAATTAATATAATTTGCTTTAATGGAAACGAAACTTTATTTTCAAAAAATTAAGGTTGAAATTAATTTGATGGAATGAAAGTATCGGCATGACTTAAGGACTTACTTATTGTATAGTTAACATTACGCCGACAACGGAAGTGGATAAGTAGATATTATAAATTGTTATTTAGTCGAGTGTTCATACAATAGTGTTAAGAATGTTACCGGGTTCGATGCTCGGGTGTGTATATTGTATGTATAAATGTGTTTGTATGGGTATTAGTTTGTGTTTAGATCAAAGGCTCTAAGTAAACCTTTACGGTGAAAAGTATTAGTTCAAAAAGATTCGTGGAATATTGACTGCAGATTAGTGGTTTAGTGGTCGTCTTGCCGTTGCCGCTGTGTCGAGTGTTCTGGGTTCGATGATAGCAGACAAAGTTTGTGTAATCCACAAAAAGTTGTGTTCTTTGTCTGTTGTTTGCTGTGTAAAATCCACCGCGACACTGGAATTATACCTTTAGTAAGAGATGTTTATTTTAGTTATAGCACAGGTATGTGAACCTGTAAAAAGAGCAGCGATAGCTCAGTGGGGAGACCAACAGCCTGCAATGCAGAGGGTCTCGGGTTCGAACCCACGTCGCGCACCTCTGGCTTTCGGAAGTTAAATGACTTTTCGAAATTATGTGCGTATTGATTGACAATTATCGCCTGCTCCGTGCCTCGGAGAGTACGTTAAGCCGTCGGTCCCGGCTGCCATGAACATCTATGGCAGTCGTTATTGGGAAAATCAGTACCCTCTAATATCCTGACACTGGTCTATTCTTAGGGTATCGTTAGCCTTCAGGTTACGGAGGTCAGGTGGCAGCCGCTCCGTATAAAAACTGATATCACACAATCTTAACGGAGACTGGCCATCTGCGCAGGAGATATTATAGTGCACAAGCGTGTGCGCAAACGCAAATGCACTCTCTGTTCCCTAACTCTCATGATCCGATGGGACGGTAATCCGATAAGACCGGAGAGAGATCAGGCGCAGGACCAACGGCTTTACGTGCTTGCCGAGGCACGGGGGTGTCCAACACCGCCAACTTCCTAACTGCAGGCTGTTATTGAGACTTCTTAACAGTAAACCCAATAACTTTTTGTTGGCCCGACCCGAGATTCGAACCTGAGACCTCTTGCACAGCAGTCGTGTTCACTACCACTGCGCCACGGAGGCAGTTAATTTTACCTCTATTAATACGACTCTGCTTACCCCTCAAGGCAATACAGGCGTGAGACTGAAAAACCGATCTTAATTGATTTATATGGCTTCTGTGCTACTATTCTGTGAATCTTCTGAGTCGTGAAGATAAACCAGACAGGTTCCATCTTCCACCAGATTTAACTCACGAACTCACAGTGTTATTTGATTTTATCATTGCACCTAAACAAATAGGAGACAACTCTATTTTAATCTCGTGGTATTTCATACGATTTTGTATCTTATTGTAAATGCAGTAAGATAGATTTTTGGGTGGAGATGCTGTCAAAAAATGTCTTATTATGTCATTTATTAGTTCGCGGTTCTGTGTGGCGTAAGTGATAGGCGAGAGTGGCGATTTAGATTTAAAATATTCATTATAGTTTAAGGGAGAGTTGACTTGACTGCACGAATGTTGTGGTTGTTTAAATGGTCACATCGCCACAGCAGGTACGCCGAATGTTGTGGGTTCAAACACCAAACGGAACAAAAATTTATGTGATGCACAAATTGTGATCACGAGTCTGGGTGTTTTAATTATTTTTAGTAATAATAATATTATTATGTTTCTCTTACCACAGGTACTTTCTAACATATTATATTAGAAAATACGTAGCCCTTTGGGAGGCTTACACGGAGACATGGGTCCAACGTGAAGAGGCCCTTCGAGAGTTTTAATCAGAGGTGGGATGAAACACCTACAGCGGCACAAGCCGCAGCAGGCGTAGGACTATTGCTACGTATGGATTCTAATATATTATTATGGGCTATGGGAATGGGTGTTTGGTGGACCAGTATGTTGCTAACTATGGATGAAAAACGGCGTCTGCCCTGAATACTCTAATAGCATTAATGCAATGGGCAGACGGTGACTCGCCAACTTACTAGATGGCACTTATTAAATAGCCACCATAGGCATAGAAGCCAGCAGCAGAGGGCAACACCGGGGCGAGTGGCTAGGGGGTGACAAGCGGTGCGGTGCCGGTTTCATCATCACGGGTCTCGTGACAACGGAGACCCGGAACGGGTTTCTCCGTAGTTATGCCTTTTAAAATGACGCTTCCACCTCCAAGCATAAAGCTCTAGCGGCCCCACTCTGACCGGCCGACCAAGGCAAGCCAGAGTTGAGAGTCCTACGGGTGCTCTTGAAGTTCCACCCTAGCCAACCAGTAGCGTAACGGAAAACGTGGGACGAGGCCCTTTTCGACTCTCTGAGGCGTTCAAGACCACAGTGTCGCCACTCAGATTCAGCTCGCCATAAGCTGCCCTGCGGTTTGTGCGCTTTTATTTAACCTGGTGATACATTTTTTGTTTATATCACAAGGAGAAGGTGGTAGTTTAAAAGCTAGTGTACTGAGCCCTCCGATATCGCGTTAGTCTCATGATGAGATAACGACTGTCCCAGAGGGATTATTATTATTATTATAATTAATTCATATTGCATAGTTCTAATTTATATTTACACTTGCCCGACGTTTCGGTTGTTTTACAGCAGCCATAATCACAGGAAAACTAAGATGGTGGTCGTCTCATTATATTGGAAGTGTTGTTATTTCAATGTACCTTAACATAATTTCTAGGTGTACCTTTTACGCAGAATGAGCACAAAGTATCATTTATTCTAGGTGTGGTTTGCTTCTTTCTTGGAAAGTGTTAATTTAAATACTATACTAGTTTTAATATTAGAAGTAGTGTATTTTAGATTGAACCGCGATAAAATTTGTATACAGTAATTCAATAATATTGTCTTACAATTTGTCTACAAGGTCGTGACATTAAATGATGGCTCTGCTGACATGCATGTAGCATCCCTATGTAGTGTGACCAAAACGATTTCGATAGTAGCAGTTCGTTCAAGTAAAATGGGTAAATAAATAAGAAACATTACAGTCATAGTCATTGTGGCTATATCTAATAAACTTAATTCGTGTCGCAGAACTGAATGGGAGAGTGACTGCGAAGACCTGTGGGTTACAATTGAAACACGTTCGAAGAACCATCACAAATATATTAAATTATGTGCTGTTTATCTATCACCTCCTATATGCAACGAAGTATTGGTGCATTTCCTAGAAAGCTGTAACACAGTTATAGATTCCAATGCCACTAGTGCTACACTGTTAGTTGGAGATTTTAACATGAGTGGTATTCATTGGATGCAAAATGACATAAATAGTTTAACCACGGCCCGTAACTACTGCATCAGTAACGTCCATCAGCTTCTTCTTGACTTTGTTGCTCTTAATAACTTAAAACAATTTAATTGGGTGAAAAATTTTCAAAACAAAACGCTTGACCTGGTATTATCTGATATTGATCAAATAACAATCAATAATTGTCCTAACCCTATCCGAAACTTAGATAAATATCATCCGGCCATAGAATTTGAACCACACATATCAATAATTAAAAAACCTAAACCTAAGCAAATTATTAAACTTAATTACTACAAAGCGGACTATGCAGCTATTACTAAATCACTGGTTGGTATCGACTGGAACAATGAATTCGCATCCTGCGTTGACGTGGATAGTATGGTAGACAAATTTTATGTACTAATCCGAGACAATATTAGCAAACACGTACCTAAAACAGTGTCCTATAGAGGCAAATATCCACCATGGTATTCTTTCCAATTAATAAAATTACTTAAAACTAAACACAGAATTCATTTTAGGTTCAAAAAATACAATAATCCTCTGGACAAAATTGAATTTACATACTTAAGAAAAGAATGTGCTACGATGATCAGAATCTGCTACAACAATTACTTAGAAAAAATTGAAAATTCTTTAAGGAAAAACCCTAAATTATTTTGGACACACTTAAAAAACCTTCGAAAGGGTGGGCTTTCTTACCCCTCGGAAATGGTATTCGATAGTATGATTGCTAATACTACTAAAGATATTACAAACCTGTTTGCTAGGCAGTTCTCGTCAGTGTATAATCATCCTAGCGATGACGATTTAACAATTAACAATACAATGTCAATTTCGATAAAGCCGGATATTGATGCCTTTTGCATCAGTGAGGAATCTATAAGGAAAAAGCTTTCTGGGCTAGACCTGGGAAAGGGCGCTGGTCCTGACAATATACCCCCAGTATATTGGTCACGGTGCGCACATCAGCTCTCTGCCCCACTGGTAAAGATCTATAATACTTCTCTTAAATCAGGCATATTTCCAAGTAAATGGAAACTTGCTAGAATTGTACCAATCTTCAAAAATGGTAAGCGCGAAATGGTCTCTAATTACCGCCCCATTGCCATTATTTCTACTTTGTCGAAAGTATTTGAATCACTCGTATACCCCATATTTTACAATCACATCAAAAACTTCTTATCTAACAGTCAGCATGGCTTTATGAAAAACAGGTCAACTAACACAAATCTTGTCAGCTACATTATTGAGGTTACTGCGGCTGTTGATCGGGGACTTCAGGTTGACGCAGTCTATACTGATTTTTCGAGGGCTTTCGACAAAGTGAACCATAGCTTACTTCTTCAGAAACTCCAGTCCATGGGCATCACCAATAAGGCCTTTAGCTGGTGCGACTCATATCTTACCAGTAGACCGTCTAAAGTGGTAGTAGACGGAGAAGAGTCTGAACTCTATTTTTCTTCTTCTGGGGTGCCGCAGGGATCAAACTTAGGACCGCTATTTTTTAATATTTTTATTAATGACTTATTAGACACATTTAAATATTCATCGTCTTTCCTATTTGCCGACGACCTAAAGTTGATTAATGTTATAGAAAATGAATATGATTCGCATATGCTTCAAACAGACATAGATAGCTTATGCCAGTGGTGCGTAGTTAATAAAATGAATCTTAACCACGGTAAATGCTATCACATGAAGTTTGGTAGGAAGCGGAAACAGTTCCAGACTACATATAATATGCAGGGAAGCAAACTTACTGAACTCGCTACAATCAGAGATCTGGGTGTTCATTTGGACAGTCAATTGCGGTTCACTGAACATTACGACAAAATGATTAGTGCTGCGTACCGAGCACTCGGATTTGTTCTACGTTCTTCAAAAGAATTCCGAAAGCCTTCAACGATACTGATCCTTTATAATAGTTATGTACGTAGCCGCTTAGAATATTGCAGTACGGCTTGGAACCCCACATATCAAGTCCACGTAGAGAGAATTGAGAGTATACAAAAAAGATTTGTTCGTCATTTGGCTTATCGATTTAAAATCGGTACGCCAAATATTAAATCATACGAAGAAAGACTAAAATACTTTGAAATTGTGTCTCTAGAATCGCGTCGCATGGTTGCTGACCTAATGTTTCTACACAAGCTACTTAACAATAAAATTGACTGTCCGAATCTTCTGAGCAAATTCTCCATCAACGTACCTTATAGAGTCCCGCGTCATCCTAGCTCTCTTTTCAATATTCCTCGTCATCGTACGAATCTTGGTAAATACTCACCCATTGCAAGATTGTCGAGGCAATATAATAGCATGGCCACAATCGCGGTAGACATAGACATATTTGATGACGAATTAATGAAATTTAAAAGAAAAATCTACGATAACATTTCCGTGTGAATATTGACAAACTTTAATTACTCACTTTATTATTCGTTCTAATTGTAATAGATTTTATATTTTTATTTTTTATTTTTATTTGCTATACCTAATTTTATTTGATTTATTAGTACTTAATATAACATTTACAATATATTTACATTATTAATTTTATATTTATATTTGATTGTTAAAATTTCCTGGATTTTGATATAATTTAATTGTTAAACTTAACTTTAATATTGATATTTCGTCACTTTCAATATTTATCTTTGTTTCTTATGTCATATTATTTATGTAATGTTTAAAATGTAATGCATGCTGAATTCACCTGTAATTAGTTATGCAATTGGTTAGACTCAAAATGTTTGTCTTATGTGTATGTGATATTGTAGTAACTGTTGGTGAATCTTAATAAATAAATAAATAAATAAATAAATAAATATTTTGTTACTGTTTTAGTAGGTACCTCTGCTTATGAAAAGTTTTACTAAGCATTTTAAATTGAACCATTAATATATATATAATAATTATTATAGTTACATACACACAGGTCGAATTGGTAACCTCCTTTTTTGAAGTTGGTTAAAAACTAAGATTAATTACTCTCACTCATCATCGGATTCCAAATATTCAACATCAAGAAACGTTTCGTTGCCACTTTCATCAGCAGTGCTGTCATCACTACAGCTGCTGTCACCACTGCTGCTATCATCGCCTAAGCGAACAATCAACTCGTCTATGACTCGATACAGATGACGTCCGTCCTCGCTCGTAGTACTCTTTTCAATTTTTCCTTGTTTCAGGTGTGATGCTGTGGAAGGTCTCTTCAGCAAGTGACTTCACATCACGTGACTCAACATTTTGTGCTGCTACTTTTCATTTTAGGTTAGCCTAAATGAGTTCAATAGGATTCAAATCACGTGCCCGTATTCTCCTAAAAGTTCATCAATGGCATAGATTGTATTTTGTATTTTTTCACTAAACTCAGTAAATGTCTCTTCCTGAGTGTAGGATCAAAATCTATATTATTTTGTAATAGCCACAGTTTTACCTCATCCACGCGGGAACTAGAGGTGGGCGTCTTATTTGTCATGATGGAGTGGTAGAGCACATTATCCATAACTATGATTGAAGGCCCGTGAAGATTAATAATAATAATAATAATAAAGTATTTATTTCTCAACTTTACAGATACGTTTATGCTACAATACAAAGTAAGTGTTAATATAATACGGTGAAATTGGTTAAAGTTGTAGATAACAAATGGGAAATGCATTTATTTTAATTTCGAATTCCTTACAAGCTACAAATAAGAGGGAAGGTAATTGTAAAAATCAGATTTGGTATAAACTTTTCTTTAGCCCACTTGGTAAAGTTATGCGCATTCATTTCTGAGTGGTAGTCGTCTAGTTTATTTCTACCAGTGAATATAAGGAGGCAGTTTGGCACAAACTCCTTTACGCTTGCAGCATGGACGATGATGTTATGATGTAACGCTTTCGTTTGGATATGACTTTTGTCTTTGTGACACCTTCGTTGTTTAGAGATTGCCAACATTTTGTGACCTGATGGGATTAATTTGGCATTACTTGTAGGTTAACCCTTATGCTTTTAAAATATTAGGGAGAACTTCAAGATTACAAACAAAATCCAGGCCGGTTCTGGCGATTACCTGCAATTTTTAGAGGATCGGTACCTGAAATATCAAAGGGTTCCGTTGATTGTGCATCTGACTGTACCTACAATAAATTTGGTATGCTAAATGTTGCCTTTTTAGGCATACACACAAAAACATGCAACTAAAGACAAAAAATGTTGCCTCTTTTTGCACTGTCTAAGAGAATTGGATTTTTTGGTGCCGTGCACAAATATTAAAATAGTACATTTCTTTCTTTGGCCGACGTTTCCTGTATTTTCCCGGAGTTTCAAACTTTCCATCATTCTTAAAACCTTCGTTGAACCTTCGTTGACTATCCGCTTAACTGTACTCTCTGACTTTTCTATAAAAAGTAAAAAAAATATAACGGAATGAAAACAATAACTTATTGACATGAAGCAATTAATTCAAATTCAAAATTGGTAGAAAATCTGAATAGACTGAGTTGTACCATCCTTAGGTATAAAAAATTATAATCGTACTATAATGTGACCCACTTACAATGTCAATCTAACCTAAAAATGTGCAATGTAAACAATGCCTTTTTTGGTCTCCATATCATAAATTCAGTAAATGTGTAACTTCAGGTAGATTAAAAACAAACAATAACACGATTACATACCCGTCATAAAAATCATCCAAATCCCACGTAATTCGTCCAGCTTAGTACTCTGTGAAACGTCGCTGGAAAACATAAAAAATCCGCGTGCCACTCCGATATACTTTACTCATTTTTGAAACCTTTCTGGGTAGTTTGGTCTTTATTTATTGCTGTTTAATCAATACAATAAAAAATACAAAAGAAAACTGTTCCACAACCCAACTCGATGACAGCATTGACAGCTGATGTACTTATGTTTGATGTTGCCAAACACATAATTAATGTTAGTTCCTCAAACATTCATGTCACAACTTTATAGACAAACTGTACATTTATGCAAAAATGTTGTACATTGATATCTTACCACTATATACGGATTTTATCGCGTTGTTTATTTTTTATTAAACACTTTTATTACATAGTTTTGAAACTATTAAACTTTATTGTTAAACTTGATTATTATTTAAGCTATTTAAATTATTAATCTATACTAATATTATAAAGCTGAAGAGTTTGTTTGTTTGTTTGGTTGAACGCGCTAATCTCAGGAACCATTGAAGTTAATTAAAAAATATTTTAGTGTTGGATAGCCTATTTATCGAGGAAGACTATAGGCTATATAACATTATGCTACGACCAATAGGAACGGAGCATCAATGAAAAATGTTACAGAAACATTGAAGTAGACGTAGTTGCGCGGGTCAGCTATCTATTTATATATAGTTTTATACTTTCGCTGATGTTTTAATCGCTTTTCAGCAAGCCTCCCTGGGATATTGACTGCGGTACAGCAATCGAAACGACGGAGAAAGTGTTAATCCGTATAAAGTAGTTAAATTAAAAAACAGTTCTCCAATTTCAATCCGGGAGATATTAAATAATGCGTGGGTCTTGTTTACATGCTTGGAGCATCTTCGTGAGGTTGCCAATCGATCGGTTTCATTTCGGAGACTGTGCAGAGGAATGGTATAATTTAATTCCTCCTTTCCCATTCTACTAGCAGATGACTAAAAAAACAGACCAGCGCCACAGATATATGGTGGATATGTCGCTTCCACTTTTATAATGCCTACAGTCAAGGAGAAAAATGTATTACCCATGTAATTCACCACCGTCGCTTAACATCAGGTGTGATCTTGGTCAAACGTAAAACACCCATAATAAAATATATACGACTTTTTATAAGATGGACTTATCGCTAATCGCCTATGACATAGCCACATCGACTTTCACACACATTGGATCATTGCAGATTAAGCTGCAGGTTATGCGCTCTACTGACTACGAATGCGCACATTACTCAATTGCCCACTGTTGGGCATATACCCATTGTTGATGACGTAATACGGTGGCTGTTTGCTGATCGAGTTAGCGATAGTTTTGTGGTTTCGGGTGACGAGAATTGGTATTGATTTTTTCTTGAGTGGTATGTCGTAAAGGAGTAAGCTTATTTGCACAATATATGATAAAAATTGTAATAATAATAATATTCTACCACATACACACAACACCATCTAGCCCAAACTAAGCAGAGCTTGTACTATGGGTACTAGACAATGGATAAACATACATACTTTTTTTTTGTAAATACGTACATATTATACATAGAAACGCCCAGACCAAGACAAACATCCATGTTCATGCACACAAATGTTTGACTTGTGCGCGAATCGAACTCGCGACCTCAAGCGTGGCAGTCAGTTACACCAACCACTACGCCATCGAGGCCGTCGATAGTGGGAAGTTAGAGTAGAAATAATTCTTGAATATGACTGAGCCATTCTGTTACACATCGTATTTATGGTGTGCACGGATGGTCAGAATCAGAATCAGAATCAGAATGTTTATTTGTAAAACATAGGTAAAATTTACAAATAGGTGTTAGATACATATATCTGGGCGCTATGTTTTGCCGTGAAGGCGTACAAATATAATAACTTAAAAACTAAACAAAATCAAACAATAAAAATACAAAGAATAAAGCAACAAATCTTAAAAACTATCATTTATAAAATCTTGGACAGAATAATAACATTTTTCAATTAACAGAGAATAGAGATTCTTCTTAAATTGTGAAAGCGGCATATTTTTCATGGTATCAGGTGTTTTATTATAGATTATTGGAGCTATTCCAAAAATACTCTTTTTCAGCAAAGCGGTTTTACATTTTTTGTTGCACAATTGATTAATGTATTGCGAACGCATTGGATTTTTCTTTACATCAGATACTTTTTGAAAAAGATGTAAATTAATTTTAACAAACAAAGCCGTTTCATAAATATACATAGCTGGCATAGCCATTATTTTTAAAGATTTAAAATGTGGTACACATGTATCAGTTGTTTTTAAGCCACACATGGATCGAATACATCGTTTTTGCGCTTTAAAAACAGTTTCTCTTTCAGTAGATTGTCCCCAAAAAATTATACCAAACCTCAGAACCGATGCAACCAAACCGTGATATGCTATCAAAAGTGTTTGTTTACTAACTTTTTTTGACAGCTGAAAGAGTGCATATGCGGATTTATTTAATTTCATGCAAATTTCATCGATATGGGGCTTCCATGTTAGCTTGCTATCAATTGTTATACCTAAAAATTTTGCCTTTATTGTATCTGCTATTTTGCACTTTTGATATGTAACATTAACTGTAGGTGTTTTACACCTTTGATGGAAATGCATTACTTTTGTTTTGTTTAAGTTAATTACTAGGTTATTGCTATTTAGCCACTTAATTATTTCATTTAGACAATCATTAATATCATTCTCATAACAAACAGGACTCGTACACTTCACAACAGCTGTACTGTCATCGGCAAAAAGAACCATCTTTTGAGATATGACTTTAGGGAGATCATTTATGTATATTAAAAAAAGTAGCGGCCGTAGTACGCTACCTTGAGGTACCCCGTAATTTAAAACTCTTGATTGAGATGTGTAAATAGTTACTAAATTGCTTTTTGGACATAGTTGTGATATTTCTGTGCATTGGAATCTATTAGCCAAATATGACTCTAAAAGTTTTAAAATATTTCCTCTAATTCCATAGCCATAAAGTTTATTTAGCAAAAGTTTATGGTTCACATAGTCAAACGCTTTCGTCATATCGGTAAATATAGCACATGGTGTAGACGTGGTTTCAGTGGTCGCCTCCCCACTACCGCTGCGTCGACTGTTGCAGGTTTGATCCCCACATGGAACATAAAATTGTGTGATCCCATATAATTATTCCGAGTATGGATGTTCTTGCTGTAAATTTTTTTAACGTTTTTAAAGTTCTCCTTCAAAATATAGATCTTATAAACTCCCGTAGCATGAGATGTGCCTTTGATACTGATTATGAGGTCTCCTGTTTTAATCCCGAGATTTTTATTTATTTTTGGCTATTCCAAAATTCTATGTAGTAGCACGGATTCGGATTCCCCTGTTGACAGTGGAGCGCGTTCTTAAGCTTCCACTGCAGAAGGATAAAGAATATAAATAATATAGGTACGGAACCCACTCTAACTAGCTAGGTATAATTGCAAATACAAAGTCCATATTGACATAGCACGTTACCCTGCACATTTCGTACAAATTGCAAAAACAAATTATTATCTATCATTTATGGTATCTTATCTTATGTGGGGGCCAGTTAATGCAGACCGGGGACACTTCGACCCAGTGAGATCTTTTGTGTCGACACTCTCCCAATAACGACTGCCATAGATGTTCATGGCACCCGGGACCGACGGCTTAACGTGCTCTCCGAGGCACGGAGCAGGCGATAATTGTCAATCAATACGCACATAATTTCAAAAAGTCATATAACTTCGAAAGTCAGAGGTGCGCGACGTGGGTTCGAACCCGAGACCCTCTGCATTAGTCTGTTGGTCTCCCCACTGAGCTATCGCTGCTCTATTATTTATGGTAAAAGCACTCTTTAAAAATTTTTAAACATGATATAATTTTTCAAACATATTCAACTATCTATTTCTACTGATGTAGGTCATAAACAATTTAAACATAAAATAAAATTATACTTCACCACAATAACATGGTTACACTCTATGGTACGTCTTTTTACTTTCAATCATAATAACGCCACAATATGGATCGAATAAAATCGATGCAATTACAAGCTATAAGAGATAGCAGTGCAAAAGTTTTATGTTTTATCAATTAGGTAGATACCTATTACAGAGTTGCAACGCACTTTAAATCCCATTCCGCGATCCTATATTTTCCCTATCAAGAAATAGATGTCTAGATATTGAACTTAAAGTTTAAACATTCTGCAGTTTTGAGCAGCGAAGAAAGATTTCTGTGATAGCCTAGGTAATGTTTTAAACGAAGTTAGCAGTGCTAGGCATGTTTGTGTACTTTTTAATTTATTATTTTTGATTTTTAACCATTCGATTATAAGTGTTTGTAATGTTAATCGGTAATTCATACCTATCACGCTGTGACAATTGAAATGGTCCCTTCACTATTGCTGTTTAACGATTATTTGTCAAACGTAACTTTCTTTGGGAGAATTTCGTATTTTGTTTCTCCTTTTTTTAATCATATCAGTAACACTACTTACCCATATACATAAATTTTACTACTAATCCCATTTAAACGTCTTTTGTAAACTACAAACGAATATAGTTCCCATTGATTGGATGAGTTTTAATCCAATCAAAACGAATCGAGAAGATATTTAAATATCAATAAATCAATCTCAAATTCGTGATCAATCACTGACGGTTGCAGTTCTCCAAAGTTTTGCATAAGAAACCGTCAATCAATCAAAAAATTCAAATTCCGAATTATAATTCAAAATTTAAAAATATAACGTTCGTTTCACGCCCATTCATACATAAAGGAACCATCGTTTTGTATCGATTTTGAATATAGAATTGATAAAAAAGAAAAAATTAGCATGAAAATATCGATATAACGGATTTGTTTGATACAATCCGTAGCAAATATGCGAATTTGTATCCCTTTTGTAAGTCGAATGTATTAACATATGACATTGTGTCGTGTGCATAGGCTAGCGATATGGTAATGATACTTTATTGTGATCGGTGTGGTGAATCGCGCGCGCATCGAAATTATTTGTTGTTACGCGATTTCACGGAAAATCTGATAGCTTTATAGCTGACATAAGGTATGAAGAATTTTGCAAAAGTAATGCGATACTACAGTATCTATTATACCCTTTATTGTCGTGCTAAATTACGTATGTAAGCCTATGAGTATTTTCGCCATGCTTGTTGTACTTTTATTTGTTGAACGTTTTTTAACAAATGTTTTTTTTCTTTATACAGCTACGGTGGCAAACAAGCATGCGGCCCACTTGATGGTAAGTGGTCACCGTAGCTTATGGATGCCTGCAACACCAGAGGCATCACTTGCACGTTGACGACCATTCAGGAAAGGAAGTGGGATGAAGAAGGAGCGAGAAGAGGAAAAGAGTGTGATTGGGCCTCTGGCATTCTCACTCGCCGAATGAAACAGTAGGGATACTGCTATTTCACGCCGATATTCTGTGTGAGGGTAATCCTTCCCCGGTCGAGCCGGCCCATTCATCCTGAAATCAGCGAGGCTCTACTACTTGGAAAAATATACTAAACAAAGAACGATACCCTAACTTTACACGTAACATACTTCATAACAAACATATAACACCAAGTCTCTATCTTCCTGAAGCACCTATCAGGGATAAAAATAATAAATAATAATAATAAAAAATAATAAATGTTGTAGGTATCCGATCCACACTTTGCTTTTTTAAGTACCACGTACCTATCTAATAAGAAGTGAGCTTAGTCGTAAAATCCGGACAGCACCAGATTTCGTGCTGACAAACAATTTAATAGCACTTCGCTCGATCTAGTATACTATATGGGCATCTTGTGATCATCCGTCCCGACCTGTCTTTCTTGAGTTTACAGCACAAAACAGGAGCAGGTATTTTTCTGAACCTTTTAACACTATTGGAACAGTATGTGCAGTAACATAAGTTTATGTCAATCACAAGAAAAATTTATTTAACCGTTATTTTAAGAGAATTTCTAGTAGATAGCTACCGTTACGCATTTTTCTGTGTAACAGCAATTGTTGAGATAAATATGTTCAGTATTTTTTTGTCATTGATGTCTTTACCACATAATTGAATACTAGATTTCTTCGTGGAAATTGCAACAATGAAATTGATTAAATACGATGGATCTTGAACCGGATGTCAAACACTAATTGACTTGTTTTTTTGGCGTACACACATAACTCTATACTTTAAACGAATCAATAAAACTTATAAAGACAGGCAGACATAAATTTCATGCTCCAATAAAATCATTAGATTAAGTGGAAGGGTATTATTATATGTTACACCTATTATCATTTAAAGAGTTTTCATTAATGGTCCATTTTACTATTGCCGAATTAAGTATTCAATATCATTTTGGCAATAAACGAATTTGTAACGGTCCGTCGAGTTCCGTTGTGATCCACAGATCTAATTTAAATCACAGTAGCTGAAGCAATAAAAGTAACAAAGCTACCTGCACGTACACATGTTACCAAATCTACATACACGATGTGGCCCAGTCATATGCAAAAATCATTTATCGACATTTTAAATTCCTTTATCAGTGGCACATGTACACCGTCGCGGATTGTTCAATAGAATTTTTTATTGCCAATAAAATGTGTATGTAGTTAATTTGCGTATGTTGCATTGTAGACCGCACATTGTGCGCAGTCGGTCCGTGCGTCGACGCCCTTAGGGCGCGACCCGCTGCCCTCGTGTCGCTAACATTTCACACAAGCTAACAATTCAATTATCGAACGCTTTCATTGTGACATATTCATAATTTTAAACGGCCTACCATTTTTCGGTGGCCATGCCGATTTCTCAACAAAACCTCATTTGAATTTGAACTAAACGTATGACACTTCGTGAATTTTTTACCGTTTTTGATAAGGGATTCCTTGTATCACTTACGTATTAGCATATTACTCGGTATTGTAACGTTATTGGATCATATCACTCTCGTTAGACGTACGTATGCTAATTTTAATAGAATTTTTATTGATCCTTAGTTCAAAGTTATTTCTTCCTTAGTTCGACAGAATGTTATTCTTCAATCTAGCTTCCGTTATGATTTCTATAGATGTTAAAATGTATATTATATTGTGTACATCGATTCTTGACCTTAAAATATTCCAACGGTCTTTGCTTAGAAATTGATACGTTATTGAATTTTTAAGCATAAGCATTATGTCAAATGATGTGAGAAAATCAGTTCAGTTGTTGCTTACACGACATAGCTCTTGGTATTCAAAGAATCATATATTTTTTTATGGAAATGCTTTCTAGAATATTTATTTAAAACGTTTTACATTTTTATGTTAAAGAAGGATGTGTGTGGAGATGGCGTACTATAAGGTAACATTGTAACCTACAACCAGAATCACAATTACTTATTTCGTAGTTGCGTCGCTTATATACTATACTATACTGAATATATACAACGTGACGTGAATCTAATATGTATTTCATACGTCGTACTTATACCTTTTATAAACCAAAATCTAAGAAGAGTTAGAACCTCACAACATTGCCCTGCAGCTAGTAATTTACATTAAATGGTTTCTGATATGCGAAGTTTTCCTAAAGAATTTTCATATTTGTTTCTTTCCAAGTTGCTTCACTTAGTTTTATTACCTATAAGGTATATGTGAACGTGCATTGTCAAAGATTAAATTTAAACATTTATTTATTTGTGCAATGTTTATGCCAAAGCAGAGTTATACAACAAAGTGTTATTTATGGAGATGAATAAAAGAGCAAAGAGTAAATGATCAACGTTAGTTGCATAAAGATAGCGTCGAAATTTAATGATGGTGGCAGCTATTCTA
Organism: Catocala fraxini; assembly: GCA_930367265.1. Taxonomy (NCBI): domain Eukaryota; kingdom Metazoa; phylum Arthropoda; class Insecta; order Lepidoptera; family Erebidae; genus Catocala; species Catocala fraxini. Next base: position 22,375,139 of record OV884029.1, read on the forward strand.
TCAATGGTTTCGTCCGAGCGGTATCTGGTGTAAATAGGTGTCAATTAGGTATACTTATACACCTACATTTCGCTAAGTATAATTCAAAATCGCTTGTGACAATGAGCGAAGCTATTGTCGTTATATGAGCACTGTTTCAGAGAGAGTTCCTTAAAAGAAATAACCTAATAACACGTAGCCCAAAACAGAAACCAAACCTAAGGCCTCATGGACACCGGTCGCGCTCATTACCGCTGCGTCACGGAGGCAGAGTTTTATGATAGTTGCTCACCACTGCCAGTGCTCTGAGTGTTTAAAATTTGTGTAAACCGCATTTAGTTGTGTCGAGTCCGTCATTTGTCTATATTTATAAATGTTCGTTTTCAAATTATCGTACCTAATTATGAGGGTGTTAAAAGGTTTTTACAGGGTCGGCAACGCGCAAGTGACTCTGGTGTTGCAGGCGTCCATAGGCTACGGTGACCACTTGCCATCAGGTGAGCTGTATGATTCTTTGCCACTGTAGTTGTATAAAAGAAAAAGGTTATTTTTATCAATTAACTATGATGTAGATAAAAAACTGTATTTTTATGCCATAGAAACTCCCTTAGCAGCAGCCAGTTAAATAAAATTTATTCAGATAGGTAAATACGGTGGTTATTTGCTAATAAGATATATAGGTATGCAATGGGGGCTATCGTTTTTGTCCTTACCAGTTGGCGCTTCCAGCGAGTAAGGTCCTGTCAATCCCGTCACAGCACACAATTACCTATTAGGTACCACCAGATACGTTTGACGGTAGCAATTGTCGGTTTCTATAGTTACTGTTGATGTGATTAGGTACCATTCGATAATGAGGTCTAGACTCTAGGTACCTACCTTTCTTTGCACTAGCACCGATAGCAGTAAATTTAAGTGCGATAGCCCTCATCACCTCTATAGTAGAAATTGTTCAGTTTCTGTTACATGTTATGAATTCAATAATTCTCTGCTCATAAAACTACTCATGGTGCTATATTGTTTTTAATTTAAAATACGCAATAACCCACAAAGGTAATAATTCTAGTATAGTACAGTAAAGAACATCCAGACTTGAAACTTTTAGGTACTTGTCTCATATGGGAATCGACCCTACAACACTCTGTCACTTTTACTCATAACGACATTTGCTAAAGCTGTAGGTAAGTAGGTAATACTAATAACATTAAGATAAATAATACTTTGTCAAGAAATTATTTGAAATCGAAATCGCTTTTTTACACTAATCTAATAAGCGCAAATAAATAATACGTTACCGTAAAAGTATGTATCTAATTAGTATAAAAGAAGTTTACTATACCTACCTATATTAATTCTATATAAAAATATTTTAGATTCCTATACCGAGATGAAAATTTTACAACAGGGAGGGGAAGACTACGAATTTTCACTTGCCACGTTCCTGACGTAGGTACCTATCCTTTATAAGGTAGTTGGTACCTACCTAAATATGTAGGTAGATAGGATAAGTTATACTATAGGTAGTCGGTAGTCGGCTAGTCGGTCTCGATGGCGTAGTGGTTAGTGTAACCGACTGCCACACCTGAGATCGCGGGTTCGATTCCCGCACAAGTCATGAACATGGATGTTTGTCTTGGTCTGGGTGTTTCTATGTATAATATGTATGTATTTACAAAAAAAAGTATATATATGTATGTTTATCCATTGTCTAGTACTATAGTACAAGCTCTGCTTAGTTTGGGCTAGATGGTGTTGTGTGTATGTGGTAGAATATTATTATTATTCTTATTAGGTACCTTCATACCTATAGGTATGCCCATATAGCTATCATCACATCAATATAGCTTAATCTGGTGACATTTCGACTACAACACCAACTTGTACGTATTAAATAAAAAGAACTGCTGTCTTTTTCAAAGGAAACAAAACGACAAAGACACCTATATGGGTATTAAACATTACTCAGCGTTTACTTTATTCTTATGAAAAATATTATAAGGACTCTTTTTTGAGAGTTTATACCTTGTGAAGGCTGTCAACCCACAACTGCTTGCTTGGCGGATCAAATAGCTTAACCAATAGGTACCTATACTTATAATTCTGAGAAGCACCCCGTGTCCAACAGTGAGATAAATAATTAATAATAATAATAATAATATAATATTCTATCACATACACACAACACCATCTAGCCAAAACTAAGCAGAGCTTGTACTATGGGTACTAGACAATGGATAAACATACTTATATACTTTTTTCTTTGTAAATACATACATATTATACATAGAAACACCCAGACCAAGACAAACATCCATGTTCATGCACACAAATGTTTGACTTGTGCGGGAATCGAACCCGCGACCTCAGGCGTGGCAGTCGGTTACACTAACCACTACGCCATGGAGGTCGTCAGAACAAAACAGAACTATATTGTAGAACTGGTGTATTTTAAATTAGTAGTAAATAAACATTGTAAGATTAGATAGCACTCAAAATAGGTAGGTATAAGAAACTAAAATACTTTAGTAACAGATGAGAATATGAAAAAAACTACATAGTCAGGCGTTAAAATATACATGTGTCAGGTAAACCTATCTATTATTCATTCAGTTAGGTACCTACTACTTACTTCCATATTATTAATTCTAAGATGGTCCCTTAAATATTTATCATTTGACCTGAAGAACACATATTTCCTACTAAGACATAAATCTTGTTCGATTTCACACGACCATTCTGTTCAACAACGACATCTAGCTGCCCATTTAGTTCATTATTCATCAATTATGTACCTGCAAGAGTAATTTATAGGGTCTATTTGACCTGACATAGGTCATACGTCTCAGTATTATATTTTCATAAATCGTATGATGAATGAGGTATTTAGGTTTATTACTAAAATTAATTTAAATTATGAAAGTCATATTTTTCGTTAAACAAACAATAAAAATAAATGTCATTGTTATTTCAAATTAACAACCCATCCCTACATAAGTGCCAGAGATATATACGAAGATACAAATAAAATATTGCACGGTGCATTGTTTTCTCAATAAGCAGTATAACGAAATAACACTAAGTGGGTATTGAGTGGCTGAGGTGAGACCTGTCATACGAACTTATTCTTGTTTCATACAGCGAGTCATCATAAACAAAAAGTGGACGGACGAGCGAGACCGCGGCACGACGCAACCAATTTGCATTGTACGCCTGCTAGTAAACGTTTAAAATTCTTATTTCGAACTGTTGGTCTCGTTCTGCATAATAACATCCGTAAGGCAATGGCAGTTGCTTGGCCAATGGGCGCGCTCAGTTATCACTCGTGGGCGTATTGGAGCGTCGCGATTGGCCCGCGCTCTCGGCTTGATCACTCGATTTGTCGGTGTTCGCCACCGCAGTCGGTGCGCGCGATTGTCGATTGTCGCCATTGTGTCGACCGAGCGACGGCCGCGCGGTACGTTCGCTTGATTCGCAGCGATAACGCAAATCGAGTAAATCGATCGTGTAATAAGTATAACAGTTACTTACACAATGACAACACTTGTTATTTGAGTATTTGTTTGAGTCATTTTGAGCTGGTGTGTGTGTAGTGAGGACTGGGTTTTTTGAACGTGATTGAAAGCTGAGCTATGGATCTGGACTTGCATCAGCGGGCTAGCGGCCACTTCATGAGGTAAACATAGAAAACATTGATAAAAACCCTTTTTTATTCGGATGATCTCGTCTCTAAGCAGTCCGAGGTCAGAACCGAGTGTCGATGAACTTATAACAAATCGATTCGTTTTGGTGATTGTTAGATGACGATTGTTGTTTCCTGTGTTTTGTTTAAATTTACCTAGCTTAGTTGTAAGGACCCGCCATCATATTTCTTTAGTTAAAAATTTGTATTAATAGGTATATTTTATACATTTACTTGTAGGTACCTACTTACATAATATTTAATTAAGTAGGTATTATTTTATTTCGTAGCAAAGCACGTATCTGCAAATATTTCTTATATTTACAAAGTAGGTAGGGTTTTACAATTATTTTTAATGCGCGTTGCTATTGTCTGCACGAAATTATAATTTGTAGGTACCTATCTATGTTTAAATTTTATTTATTATTGACTATATCCAATATTACTTGCAAACAGAGAATCGGGTTCGATCCCCGGATCTTGTAAGGTTATATTGGGACTCTTTTGCACAAAAAATTCTCCTTAGCAGCACGGAGTCAGGAATTAAGCCACGGCAATAAACTCGCCCCATTTTACGTGGGACCTGAAACCTTAGCTGGCGGAATGATTGTAGGTACTTTATACACCTCTGCTTAGCTCTGGAAGATCGTAGACGGGAGCAAAGAATCCCAACAACTGTCCGACTTAGGCATCGAATCCAGGACCTCACGACCGTCCGTAAACAAATTCATAGAAAGTTATTTTACGAGATTGACGAAACAAGCTTTATAATAATTAGGTATAATATAGGTACTAGTATAGTATAGATATTATACTTACGCAGTTCTTAGAGCAGCGAAGGCTCAGTGGGGAGACCAACAGACTGCAATGTAGATGGTCTCGGGTTCGAACCTAAGTCGCGACCTCTGAGTTTCGGAAGTTATATGACTTTTCGAAATTATGTGCGTATTGATAGACAATTATCGTCTGCTCCGTGCCTCGGAGAGCACGTTAAGCCGTCGGTTCCAGCTGCCATGAACATCTATGGCAGTCGTTATTGGGAGAGTGTCGACACAAAAGATCCCACTGGGTCGAAGTGTCGCCGGTCTGCACTGACTGGCCCCCACATAAGATAAGATAACGCAGTTCTTCATAGGTATGAGGTACCTACCTACCTACTTACCTATAGGTAGGTACAAGCTTGGGTGCTTATAAGTATCTACCTAAGAAGGGCTAATAAAGGAATATAAGCCCCTGTGCACGAGTCCATTTAGACACCCCGTGTCTCTTTCTAGGTACCTACTAATGATGAGTAGGTACCTACTAAGTTGTTAGTAAAGATAAACGCATGCCATGAACGGTATAAAGCACTACGTAGGTACTTATATCCTCAATAGTTTATCTATTTCGTAACATTTCAAATTTCTTATAAAGATATCGGTTTCCAATAGTAATAAGTTTTGAGTAGTAGAGCCTCGCTGATTTCAGCTCGACCGGGGAAGGACTACTCTCTCACAGAATATCGACATGAAATAGCAGTATTCCGACTGTTGTGTTTCGTTCGGTGAGTGAGAGTGCCGGAGGCCCAATCACCCCCTTCCCGCTCCTTCTCCTTCCCACTTCCTTTTTTTCCTAAAGGGTCGGCAACGAGCAACTGATGCCTGTGGTGTTGGAGGCGTCCATAGGCTACGGTTACCACTTACCATCAGGTGGGCCATATGCTTGTTTCCCACCTTAGTAGTATAAAAAAAAAAGTAAATATCATCATTATGTCATCATTATGTATCGTTTCTATCACAAAAGGGGTTGGCAGAGTGTATAAAACCCACATATTACCAGCTACTATTATGATCTCATGAGAAGGGGTGCCAGCCATTGCCATTTACTGAGTAGGAACAAGAGTCAGAAAAGTACAGAAGTACATTTTCTAATAACTTCGACCTCAAGTAAGCTGAATTCTACTGGAGTATCGCCTCTTTAGTTCAGTTAAACATCAGTAATCTTTGTTTTATAAGCGGGCAACACCGCGATTCCTTTTTTGAAATATCGTCAACGCGCGAATGTCTCGCTTGGTGTTGCAAGGTTACGGTAACCGTTTACCGTCAGTCGAGCTGTTTTGTTTACCACATTGGTTTCGACGAACAGTTAATTTATATTTATAAATATAAAATATGCTTGTAAATGATTTATCGATATTATAACTTGAACAACGTCACCCCCTAACATTTATATGTAAATGTTTGGGTGCGTTCAATTAAATTGTAGTGTAATGTTAATAATTGTTTCGAGGTAAAACACCGTGTCGGTGGCGCAGTAGGTAGTAGTGTATACGATAGCGCTGTGCATGAGGTCTTGGATTCGATCCCCGGGTCGGACAGTGTTATTGGGTTATTCCCTTTAGAAATGTTTAGTAGCTACACACAGTCGAGAACTGTGCCCTGTAGATGTCCAATAGGACTCTTTTAATGGGACCTAGAACTAAGCTAGCGAAATGTGGGTGCTTTATACTTACATCTCTGTCTACCCATTCGGGGAAAGAGCATGTAGGTATGTTTAGACTTTGTATATATGATAATACCTATTAAATAAAACGTGACACCTAATATTTATATGTAGGTAAATGTTTAGGTGTGTTCAATTAAATTGAAGTGTAATGGGAAAGTATAGAAGGCGGTTAAAAGCATCGATCGTATAATTCTTGGTTTAATGCCCGGGTCGGGTAAAATTTTACTGCATTTTTCTATAATTATTTACATTGTTCGCAATAAATTAAAGTACCTAATTAATTTTGTAATTATATTAAAGGCGATTTAAAACACCCCGCAGTGGTCCTTATAGATCGATCCTTGGTCCTTCGACCTTGGTCCTTTGTCTTTCTAATTCCCGAGTTGTATAAAAAAATATAAGGCGTTTTTTAGAGTTTGAAAATCTCTTATATCTACAACAGCTCTGTCCGTCCGTCCGTCTGTTATACAACTTTCAACTCAAGAACCGTAAGAGCTAGAGAATTGCGGTCAACGCCATTCGACTCAGCATAGTCGATATACCCCGAAATGACTATGACCTTTGATCTCTGACCTCAACGTCACGTGATACCATTTTTTCAAATTTTGCGATTTACGGCAATTCATTGCCGTTTCTCACTTGTCTGTAAGTAGGTATATTCTCAATTACGGAACAGATTATTAAAAAGAGCCCGCTATGAATACCTAGCTGGTAAAAAATGGGTCTAATACACCTAACGCTTCGAGGTTACACCAGTTAGGACTGCTGCTACTGGTAATTAATTATTTGGCAGAAAATCTAACGTTTTGTCTGACAAGGGAGTCGAACCCGAGACCTCATGCACAGCTGTCTTAACCCCCACGCACCATTAAGCATATTAATAAAATTAGCTTCTGCAATATTTACTTGCAAGAAATGCCGTCGGACCCAAATATTAATACTAGCAACTACCCGCATGAAAAAATATCGATGATAGGTACTGAGCAGCGCCATCTATTCGATTAGTTCAGAACTAAAGAGTTGATTTTTTAAACATATCTGCTTTCCGCTGTAGGTTTAATTCTTGTGTCGCGGATGAGTTTAAATATATAATCAAACATTCAAACAACGGACCAATGAATACCTAGACTCGGAACAACTTTATGTATATCACACAAAAATGTTTGTCTCGTGTGGACTCGAACTCACAACTCTGCGCTGTGGCAATGGCGAGGCGACCACTGAAACAGTAAAAGTAACTAGAATTGCTAGTAATTCCAGCGCTGAGATACGTACAATGTTTATTATTTGTATCTAGATAATATGTTTATTAGTTTGACCCATTAATATTATAAACTATTATCCTATGGTAAATACATACATACATAGATTCACGCCTGTTTCCCAGAGGGGTAGGCACAGACTACGGATTGCCATTTGCTACGATCCCGACACACTTCTCTGGCTTCATTCACTTTCATCACATTCCTCATACACGCCCGTCGGTTCAAGGTGCTCTTAACCTGGCCTTTGTCCAGAACGCCTCCGACCTGATCAAGAAACGTTCGCCTAGGTCTTCCTCTTGCGACTGTTCCATTCACACTAGACTTATAAACTTTCTTAGTCAGTCTTTCCTCGTCCATTCTTTCTACATGCCCAAACCAGCTTAACATACCCTTTTCTATTCTTGTCACTATATCCACTATCCTATATTATATCCTATGGTAAAGCTTTACACAAATAATAGTACCTATTCTTTGTTACACCAGTACACTGTCTATTTGTGAGCAGAGTTGCATCGAAATCTGTTCAATGGTTCATAAGCATTATCAGTAGACAACTATACATACATAGTGTATATATCTCCGAAATCCTATCTGGGCATCCAGGCAGCAAATCAAACACTAACCACTTCGCGATCGAGGCCACCATTACGAATGTACTAAACCTGCGATATTTCTGTAAGTAAGACATTTGACTTTCGGAGATATTAGAAAATATGTAGGTACTTATGTATGTATGTATCTTATGTGGGGGCCAGTCAGTGTAGACCGGTGACACTTCGACCCAGTGGGATCTTTTGTGTTGACACTCTCCCAATAACGACTGCCATAGATGTTCATGGCAGCCGGGACCGACGGCTTAACGTGCTCTCCGAGGCACGGAGCAGGCGATAATTGTCAATCAATACGCACATAATTTCGAAAAGTCATATAACTTCCGAAAGTCAGAGGTGCGCGACGTGGGTTCGAACCCGAGACCCTCTGCATTGCAGTCTGTTGGTCTCCCCACTGAGCTATCGCTGCTTAAGTACCTATGTATATTATAAGCCGTGCTGAAGATGAATAACAATGGCTCGCCTCATGAAGACGTGTTGTACCCACCACCCACTATTAATAGGTAGATACAATACATCATTCCAACTATGTTTTTAAGGTCCTAGGTAACTTATTACCTTATCCCACTTCGTCAGAAGGCCTAGGGGCCATCTGACGAAGTGGGATAAGGTAATAGACACTCTCCTGCCTACCCCTAAAGGGTGTGCACTAAATATCTATCCAAATAATACAATTGTAACTTGTCGATGTCTGTACTAAGATATTCAAAAATAATAATGTTAGACGTAGAATTCAAAACAATAATTTTTAAATTTTTATCTTTCTGTATGTTTGTACACGTAGGTATTACGCTAAACTGCACGAAATTGGATGCGGTTTTCACAGTTGTACTGCTAGAGATCTTACTTAAAATGTGGTGAATGTTGTATCTTGATACGCCGCCTAAAAGTTATTTATTATTTATTTATTTATTTATTTATTTATTTATTTACTTATTTATTTATTTATTTATTTATTTATTTATTTACTTATTTATTTACATCAAATAGATCGACTTGCGCCAATTACACTATTTAACAATATAATATAAATTAAAAATTTACCATTCACGCATTCTGCTCACAGTACCTCATACATTCTAATAATAATACTTTCCATTCATCCGCGAAAATATCAACTTCTGGGTTAAAGTCCAAGAGAGCGTTAATCTGCTTTAGTGACCGAGGTATGGGTGAGTTAGAGCGTGCCACAGTACGGCACGCTAGAACTGCCAGCAATCGGTGCTTTCTACCACGACAATAGTTGTTAGACACAAACGATCTGCAACATTTGTCGTGAAGAATCGGTGCCACAATCATACCCTTTAAAATTGTGCAGGCTCCAACCATCTGATCGCCTCGTCATGTATTAAGAATAACAGTTATAAATACCTACTTCAAAATTCCACGCGTACGAAGCCGCGGGCAAAAGGTAGCCTTTTATAAAAAGAAGTTGAATATTAAGAACGTAAACTATGGTTAATTCATACTTTTAAATTTCACGCGAACGAAACTGCAGGGTAATGCTAGTCTCTTATAAAAAGTCAGAGGAGTTCTTCTACTTACCCTTTTACGCCTTCATTCCTTTAAGTCGGTTTATATTATTGTATGTTCAAAGTGTAGCAGCGATATCCTAGAGGGAAACCATTGAACTGCCACGCAGAGGTCTCGACTTCGATCCCAAGGCGCGCATCTCTAACTTTTTGAAGTTATGTGCGTATTAAATAATTAATTATCGCTCGCTTTAACGGTGAAGGAAAAACGTCGTGAGGAAACCTGCATGTCTAAAAGTTCTCTTTAATATTCTCGAAGATCTGTGAAGTCTACCAATTGGCACTGGGCCAGCGTGGTGGACTATGGCGTTACCCTTCTCACACTGAGAAGAGGCCCGTGCCCAGCAGTGGGACAGTTTAATACAGGGCTGATACTATTATATGTTCAATCTGCTTCTCTGGCATATGACTATGATATTCTTCTACGTTCCTACCAGTAAAAAGATATGTATATCTTTTTGACATTTAAAAGTTTATATATTGGTCTGTATGAATAAATAATAAATGAATTAAGTCTTACTATGAATAAATGCGATAAAATAAGATAAACGATGGTGGCAATAACAACAGATTTCAAATTCTACATTTTTAGTCAAGTGCTTTGTAAAACGTAAATGAAAAAACAGGACTTATACCTGCGACCTCGACATACCGTGTTGGCGTTTTACGAACTTAGCTATTGATGATGCCAACTAAGAGAATGAAATTTGCTTCTGTATTTTGCATCTAAGGCGATTTTATACTTTCTATACTAATATAATAAGATATTTCCAAATCGGGCTGCCTATTCCTGTGGTGAACTTGTTCAAACATACAAACGATCTCTTTAGTTTTATAATATTATCTTATCTTGGGGCCAGTCGGTGCAGACCGGCGACACTTCTACCCAGTGGGATCTTTTGTGTCGATACTCTCCCAATAACGACTGCCATAGATGTTCATGGCAGCCGGGACCGACGGCTTAACGTGCTCTCCGAGGCACGGAGCAGGCGATAATTGTCAATCAATACGCACATAATTTCGAAAAGTCATATAACTTCCGAAAGTCAGAGGTGCGCGACGTGGGTTCGAACCCGAGACCCTCTGCATTGCAGTCTGTTGGTCTCCCCACTGAGCTATCGCTGCTTTCTTTAGGTAAGTACACCAAAAACATTTTTTATTATTTTATCGTGGTGCGTTTCTCTGTTACTTACACTTCATCTTCTGGGACGCTGAAGTGTATCTGAAGTATCCTAAAGCTAAAAACCTGAGATTCTAATAAGATCTTAAATTGTCTTAGTCATTTTTTTAATAGAATTGGTTTGGCTTCTTGTTTAACAAGATTCGACTGAATTTCAGTTTACTGTTTCGGTGGTGCAGCGATAGTGTATGCGACTGCTGTGCTTGAGGTCTCGGGTTAAAATCCCAGGTCGAGCCAACAAAGAGTTTTGTTTTTTTTTCCGTAACAGTTCGGCGTTAGGCAGCGGGTGTTCAACCGTGCCTCTGAAAGCACGTAATGCCTTTAGACAGCACCTGATATCCGGTCGTGTCGAATTCCCGTACCATCAAATTATGAGATTTAGGGAACAGAGAGTGCACTTGTTTTTGCGCACACTTGTGCACTATAATATCTCCTGCGCCGATGGCCCGTCTCCGTTACGATTAGCGACCGTAATCGAAATTCGGTCTGGAGAACCTGCCATTTGAATTCCGCTACTGAAAGAAATAACGATATTGTAAAGTTTGATGATATGTCGTATTTGAGGTTGGCCGAATGGCACAACGGTCGCCTCGCCGCTACAGCCGCGGTTTAGTGTTGTGAATTCGATTCCCACCAGAGACAATTATTGGTATGATATCTTTGTTTCAAATCTAAGTGTACTAAATCTAAGTTGTGTCTGTTACTAGTATCTTTATAAGGTCCTGCGCAATGCTGTAGATGCTTGAACTCTAGTGTTAAATAACTATCGTACTAGAATTCAAGAATTTACAGAAAAATATTTCACGGATTCAAAAATTCTGCCTTTCATTTTGAATTTGCCAAAAAGATATGTCAATACTGAGCATGATCGCGTTCATACCCGTTTCTTACTCAGTAGATATAAATTATGCATGGCTAAAGTATAAAGTTGGTTAAGTCTGTGTATTAGCCACAAAAACACCAAACAAACAACAGTCTCTGTAGCGCAGCGGCAGTGAATGCGTTGTTGCGCGTTAATGGGTTCGAACCCCGGGTCGGGCCAATAAGAAGTTATTGGGTTTTTCTGCTAAGAAATCTCAATAGCAGCTCGAAGTTAGGAAGTTGGCGGTGTTAGAAACCCCCCTGCCTCGGAAAGCACGTAAAGCCGTTGGTCCTGCGCCTGATCTCTCTCCGGTCGTGTTGGATTACCGTCCCATCGGATCATAAGAGTGAGGGAACAGAGAGTGCATTTGTGTTCGCGCACACGCTTGTGCACTATAATATCTCCTGCGCAAATGGCCAGTATCCGTTAAGAATTTAAGATTGGCCGCTGTGACTGAAATTCGGTCTGGGGACATTATTATTATTATTATTATTAGGTAAGCATAGCCAAATGTAAGAAATAATCATTATTCTTATGAAATATTTTTGCCAGAATTTGTACCTCCTACTTTTATACCATCTAATCCTAAGACGATAGATAGCTAATAAGATACTAATAAGATTATACAGCTTATTAGCTAACCATCGGCGGTTTAGATAGCGAGGTTCTCAAATAAATATAATTAGCCCCGAACATTTTGTAGGAATTTAAAATATAATAAATCTCCGACTCCTAAACAATCTCTATTTAAATATGAGATGAAGAGAAACTAACTATTGTGCTACGGAGCTCTTACTGGGCCAAACTCAGTAGCACCATCACAGGCGTACCTACGTCAGTTTCCTCTAAGAACCTAATACTTCCTCGAGCCCTCACCAGATAATTAGCAATGCTGGACACTTTCATATGAATGAATCGATTTTCTGTGCTATCATTCGAATTACGGTAAATTAATTTACTTATTGCATAGTCTCACGCTAATAACCCTAAACGGTAAATGGAGGTATATTACACCTACATTTCACGAATTTTGTTTCAGGTCTGACTTATTAGGGTACAAGCCCAGACTCTGTGCTGCAACTGACAATTTCTTGACAGATACACCCAGTAACACTACCCGATCTCGGAATCGAAACCCAGATCTCATGCAATAATGCAACTAAAAAAACATTCGAATATCTATCAATTTATACATTCGAATGACTGACACATTCGAATAAATCATATGTTTAATCGATAATTGCACATCGATGAAATATATAATAGGTCTTAAATAAAAATAATACCTTGTTTTTAAATTCTTTAAAACTACTCAACCATTACAGCTTAATTAATCTGTGGTGCTAAAAAACAGTGGCCAGACCAATTTAGACTCTGTGAATGCAAGCAAGCGCCATTTTTTAATTTCGCGGGTTCTTTAGTTTGATGTTTCCAGATTTTATATCTAATAGCATTATCAAGACCGTTTTGCTGGTTCTGCAAGTTAAGCTGGCGTTTATGTTGGCGGCTTATAGTCTCAGTTTTGATTCCCAGGTTGGGTTTCATCGGTTATGAAATTCTCAGTAGCAATCACTATGCTTGGCAATGAGCCCTGGAAACGGCAATAAACGAGCCACCTAGTCCATAGTATCTTAAATATAGCTGTCTTCATATTGCAACTAAAAGAGGTCGTGAAATTACTGAGAACGATCAGCATCGAAGCTGGGACCTGAGAATAAATATCCGACACAAGCATAAATGCTCATACATATGTATACAGCGATAGCTCAGTGGGGAGACTAACAGACTGCAATGCAGAAGGTCTCGGGTTCGAATCCACGTCGCGCAGCTATGACTTTCGGAAGTTATATGACTTTTCGAAATTATGTGCGTATTGATTGACAATTATCGCCTGCTCCGTGCCTCGGAGAGCACGTTAAGCCGTTGGTCCCGGCTGCCATGAACATCTATGGCAGTCGTTATTGGAAAAGTCAGTACCCTCTAATATCCTGACACTGGTCTAGCCTTAGGGTATCGTTAGCCTTCGGGTTGCGGAGGTCAGGTGGCAGCCGCTTCGTGTAAAAATGATAGCCAGTCAAATCCGGTTAGACCAGAAAAGCCGATCCCAAGTGACTTGGGAATAATAAAGGCTAAGAGAGAAGAAGACAAGCATAAATGCTCATCGCTTTGGGTTCTTTTCTTAATTTAAGCCAATATGCTTAAATTATATTAAGTTATCACGTACATACCAGGTTTTCCCAAAGGTGTGTCTAGTTGCTTAAAAAGGTATCCACAGTAAACTCTTGACTATAAACCTTTACAGTAAAACAGTGACGATAATATGAGTGCACGGAGGGCGTAATGGTGTAAGTGGTTGCCTCGCCACTGCGCCTGCGCCGAGTGTTGTGGGTTCAAATCCTACATAGAACAATAATTTGTGTAATCCATAAATGATTGTTCCGAGCCTGGGTGTTCCTTGTGTCCATTGTATTATTATACGGGTTATTAAAGATTGGTTTTTAAAAAACCTATTTTATACGCTAGAAATACGTTCAATATATTGTCAAAAGAACTGGTACACTTGATTTAGAAAATAAGACAAAACAATTAAGAATGAGACCTCTGATCCGTATCAAGAATGAGAACGAACTCAATCTCGAGCCCTGAATAATGGCATCCATTCTCAAAACTGCTGACATAGCAACAAAGCGTGGTGGATACAGTGCTTAGCCGAATCCCTAGCATGTCAAGGGTATAACAGTATGAATGTTTGTAAAGTCTCCCGCAACACAGGAATTATACCTAGCTCGGAGTTCTCTTTAAAAAAAAGAACTAAAAATGGATATTATATAGGGTAGGTGAAATTATTTTTGCCAGTGGTATTAAGTGTAGTGGATAACTTAAAGGATACCGACCAAAACAAATTTGCCCAAATGTTACCAAACTGTCCTCAGCAATAAATCTAAACATATTTTGTATTGAAAGCCCTACGCCCAGGTCTCATGACACAGCTTTGCACTATTATCAGAGGTGTTCGGTATTGATAAGCTTTTTCTGTTGCAATAGTTGAGGTGGGCAATCCGAGGGTGCATGGCCGGTTCCTCTCTTCACCATTATTATTTTACAACGAACAGCTGTGCAGCGCCCAACTTAATTTCAAACGTCTATTATTAAAACCTGTACATAAGTGCATAATCTTGCCCCTGTATCCTTGAAGGGATAGGTACTGTACTGCACCAACATTCCGCCAGCTATAGTCCTAGGTATTAGGTATAATAAATACTAAACCATCATTATCAGTCTACTGTACTGGACTTGTGACCTAGATGTTAGGAGTTTGATTACGACCCGTTACACTACAGACGTTACCGCACACTAGTAATGCGCATAATTTTATCGCATTCAAATACTCTTCTACTAACAAGTACTTATCTAATACAAGCATTTAGCTTAGCTGAAGAGGTTAATAAGAAAACCTATTAGTCATTAATAAACCAAATTGATTGTTATTTCACAACATAGGAAATATCACTTAGGCAAAAGTGCTTTTAAAAATATATGTACCTATATGCTTTATTTTTCTAACTTAAGGACTCGACAGAAACTTAAAAAAAGTTCTAGGACGCGATCGCAGCGCCACCTACCGGGTCAAATTGTAAACCTAAACTATTCAGGGATCCAGTCAAATACACACAAAACTATTGTTCAAAATCGGTCCAGCCAGATTCAGTGACATACATACACACATACAGAAAAATTATGATTATTTATAAAGTAATGTACTTATACCGTTTATAAGACCCCTTGTGCCAATTGGAAAAAAGGTTGTATAACACAATATTGTCTTCTATTTACGCGAATATTATTCATTGAAATTAAACTACTATATACGGATTTTATCGCGTTGTTTATTTGACACTTTATTACAAAATCACTGAACAGACACTGAAACATTGAGACAACTACCACCTTAGTCTCCCCGTGACCATGGCTGCTGAAAAGCAACCGAAACGTTGGGGAAAGTGTAAAATAAAATTAAATCTAAATAGTTTTAATAATAATTTAATTACCTTAAAAGTTAGTAAAGTTTAATAGTAGTATAGTGTAACAGTTTTCAAAATTTTGTGATAAAGTGTCAAATAAACAACGCGATAAAATCCGTATATAGTAGTTTAATTTCGTTGTATAACACCTTCGGAGATATTGGTTAAAGACTCTGTATGTATAAATTAATGCAATAAAATAAACTTATAACTGCCATTTTAAATCTTGCACTGCTCAAAAATGTTACCCAACTAAAAAAAAACAAAATGGAAACTGAACCCCACAAGAGTGGAGCAATGTTTATAACCAATTAAGCTCTGAGCTGTTCTAATGAGAGAACAATCAGTGGTGTTTATATGACGTGTTGTAAACACGGCGTATTACAGATTTACAATGGTGATTAACCTTTGTGGTGGCCCGACGATCTTTATATCTTTTATTACTTTATTATCTTTCTTTTATTTCCTTTCTTTTTACGAAACAAAGAAGGCTTAAAGGCTAATGCGTCAGTTTTCAATGTATGCCTAACCTTAGGCTTGATCCTTAGTTTGGCGATTTTGTATGAGTTGTTCCCGAGGGAGTCAGCCTGCGTTGACAAATGCGAAAAATATTTACCTATATCTGTACCTACTAATGTTAAAAAGAGAAAAGATTTTTTTTGTTTGTTTGTTAGGATTTAACTCAAAGGCCAGGTATATATATTTTTTTTAAAGTACTGTTTCTAACATAACCTAACCTACTTTTAGTCGTTGAAATTAAGACTGCGTCGAGCGTAAGACAGATAATGACAGAGCTCGTACGGCGCATATTCAAACCGGCGGGCGCGGGGCCGCCATAGTAAAATTGTATGGAGGATTTGAAGTGCTTTTTTGATAAATATGTATCTTTATTGTCAACCAATAACTTAAATATTTGGGACGGAAAAATTGTAATATAATTATTTATGTTTCGTTTAAGCTAAAATATGATAGATTTCTACTGTTATAATCTAAAAATCACGTAACACGAGCTTACGTTTTTGCATTTTTCATGCAAATTTACGTAATTTTGTAGACGAAAATATTAATTACTTTAATTACACGGAGTAATTATAAACATATTCATTGTTTTACAAATATGTATATATATAATATATTTGTATTAAACAAAAAGTGTTGATTTTATTCACTTAACTTTAACCGCCTGTTTTGGCAAATTTCGCATTTATCGCATTGTTTATTTTTATAAAACACTATTATTAGATTATTATGAAACTTTAAATTACTAATTAGTTAGTTGGACGTGTGTTATCCGCACTTAGGCCACACAATTGGGTCATTGTGCGTAAGTGACCGACACGAAAAGTTGTTTGGTTACTCATACCACCTCAGCTCCGTCCAGAAAGATAATAGGGGACCGGTGTTGCGCAGTACCTCCTTCATCGTTTCTGGACTGTAGTAATTTCGCCCGTTGGTTGCTCACGCTGTTGCAATGTAACAGGACATGAGCTGGTGTCTCCTCGGTCTCCATGCAGCCTCTACATAAGGGGCTGTCAGTGATGCCGATGTTGAATAGGTGTTTGTTGAGTGAGCCTGTTATTATACCAACTAGATGTTGCAGGTTTTTCCTTGAAGAACGTCGCAGTTTGTGTGACAGATGTATGTCTAAGGATGGAAGGGTTTCCTTTGCCTGTCTACATTCCTTTGTTTCTGCCCATTGGTTTTCGTGTAGTTTCGTGGTTCTGCCGCACAACCATGTTTTGAGTTGGCAGAAGGGTATCGGGATATTTAGTTCGGGTCCTACCATTTTAATGCTCCATCCTCTCTTTACCAGTTGGTCTGCAGCGTAATTGCCAGAAGAGTTGCTGTGGCCGCGTATCCACTGCAACGTTACCCGATTTTTTGTTGCAATTCCTTGCAGCTCACGATGTCACTCCAGGATGAATCGACTGTTAAAGCAGTTGCGTTTCAGAGCTTGTAGTTCCGCGGCACTATCCGAGATAATGTGTATCGACTTATCGCTTATACCCCTTGATGTATCCGCTGTTGCGGCCCGGGTGGTTCCAACACATTCTGCCTGGAAGATAGTGTTGAGGTTTCCCAGGGTTGTTGAGTAATTGATGTTTAGGTCGTGGGAGAAGACTACGACTCCTGTTCTTGATAACTTTAAACTACTATTGTTAAACACTTTTACTAGTAATTGTTTACTTCTATTTAACAATAGTATCTTACAGTTTCAAAATTCTGTAATGTATGTATGTATCTTATGTGGGGGCCAGTCAGTGCAGACCGGCGACACTTCGACCCAGTGGGATCTTTTGTGTCGACACTCTCCCAATAACGACTGCCATAGATGTTCATGGCAGCCGGGACCGACGGCTTAACGTGCTCTTCGAGGCACGGAGCAGGCGATAATTGTCAGTCAATACGCACATAATTTCAAAAAGTCATATAACTTCCGAAAGTCAGAGGTGCGCGACGTGGGTTCGAACCCGAGACTCTCTGCATTGCAGTCTGTTGGTCTCCCCACTGAGCTATCGCTGCTCAAAAAAAATCTGTAATAGTAGAGTGTTATAAAAAAAATAAACAACGCGATAAAATCCGTATAAATTAGTTTAATTTCAATGTATAACATTCGCGTAAACGCAAGACAATATTATACTTTTACGCGAGCGAATCCGCGGGCAATAGCTAGTATATCACTTATACATTGCATGACTGACATTTGGGCATGGATGTCATTTTGCTAGTGTGCGCCTAATCGTACGTCATAGAACCAACCTACTGCCTTTTACTAGTCACATTTCAAACTCATTACTACTATGTACTGAGATTTCCTTGGCAATAATACTCAAAGACTCTGCCTGAATGGGATACGTACCCGAAATTCTATAATCATAAGCTTAAACTTATGCCACTACGCCTACTTATATTGTTATATAGCTACTAGTTCTGGCAACCACTCATAACAGCCAGGACAGATCTGATTTTAACGCTCACCCATCCTAAAACGTCACCCTACGAGCATTGCTTAACCTTGCGGCATATTCAAGCAGTATAATTGTGGTTACCACCTCATTATCTGCTCAGTCAGTAACATACCGTGCTAAGCTTATGTTCTTGCCGCGTGTAAACAACCGATCATGGCTGCGTATGCGCATCGTATTAGCGTCTCTCTGCGCGCGCCGATTTCACTTAGGTACGTACTGACATGTTACAGAGACAAAAAGTACAAATACATTTAAATGTAAAGTTAAATAACCATGGTTCATTTGATGGTAAGCAGTTACCGAAGCGTTTTGATGCTTGCAACACTGACATTGAGTTGTCACCAAAAAAAGAGATTAGTAAATTAAACAACGCAAAAGTAAAAACTCAAAATTCGAATTTCGGATTTTGCTTTGTTACTAATTCTTATTCAAATAACGATCAAAATATTGGAACTACGATTTGATAAAGCATCAATAAGTTTTTAATTACGCAGTATCAAACAATGTCATTTGGCTGCGATCTTTTCTTCAATCGAAGTAAACTTATAATCAAACTGATTCTTGTTTAAGCGAGTTGTGACTAAGAGTTCATTTTAGATGCAATTGATAGTATCTTATATAAATTCTTGCCTGGTTGCAACAACGTAATAGGGAAATTAGTATTAAAAATAAGGTATTATATATCACACTTGGAATGCATCGATAAGCACTCAAAGCGTCGATGTTCACGGCTGTCATGAACAGCTGCAACAGTCAATATATTCAATAGTACAAAATTAAAGAATCATCATACCTTAGAAATCAAATTAAGAATTAAATAAACAACAACAACTTCAATACAAAAAGAAAATTATACATTCAAATAGCCATAGATGTGCATCTTTTTCTTCACGAAATCTTTGTTCCATATTCAAAAATTTTTTTCAATATGTCAGTAACATATTGAAAACTAAACATGTATAGTTCTAAATTTGAAATTATACTTAAATACTATCAAATTCAAAAACTAAACATGCTTACTTCCAAATTTAAAATTATACACAGCAGAACCTCAAAACATCTAATATTGAATACGGCGGCCACATTTTTAGTGCGGACAAGCGAAATCTCAGTGTCGACGTCGAACCGTTAATTGTTAGGGCAAACCGCGTCGTTGTTTGCATCGGTGTCTTACGACCTCTAAGTAGTTTACAGTAGCTTGTTTAAACATCTACGTGTTAGGGTGAGTGGGTTTGATGGCTGACTTCGTTTTGAAACAGATCGTTTTGTTCTGATAAAGGCATTAGACGTATAAAAGATTTTATTTTCGTTTGTGGACTTACCTTGTGTTTACGATTAAATAGCATGATGTTTACCTATTTACTTACATACATAGTGTTACATTTTTGTATGCAGGTAATAGGTATGCAGAGGCGTAGTAAATTTCGCCAACTAAGGGTTTAGGTCCTAAGCAATAGGGGACGAATCTATGGCGGTCTACCGGGCAGAGTTCTAGGCTCCGTGGTCCCACTGAAAAATTCTTGACAGAAAAACCTATTCATCAACACCCGAAGGTTTTATATGTTCTCTATAAAAAGATGCAAACTCTTATACCAAACGTGCCTTTAGTAACAACAACTACGCCTGCCTACGCAGTTGCTCATAAGCCTCAGATTTATTTTATATTAATAATTTAATATGTAATAATTGAATTAATACATATACATACCTAATACCAGTTTCCTAAAGTAGTAGACATGATGCTATACTAAAGATTTCCAATTGAATTAGTAAACCACTAGATTCTAATAAGTAAACGTTGTAATAAGAAAAATTGCGTAGATATGTTCCTTTAAAGTTGATACATTATACACATCAAACATTTAGAAACGAATACCTGACTTTTTCTTTGTTTTTACCTTATAAACTATCAAAAGTAGTATCTAGTTTTATTTACAGGGATATAAGTAAGAGCGACAATAATGATGGGCTAAGTGTAGCAGGTTTGCTCTCTGCACAGCACAAGAGTTAGTGAGATTCACGAAAAGTTGCTGCTGTTGTAACATTGTTTTTAAAACCTACCTATAGAAATGACAGTACTAAACAAAAATGAACAATTTGAAACATGTAACGCAATAAAAATTTAAACAATTTTGAAGAATGTTCGTCCATCTTTTATTCTTTTACAAGTAACAAAGTAGTCAAAACAAATAGAGCTTTTGCGTAAAGCACAAAAGGCACATCAACAGTTCACATACCTTCGATTGTCAATGTTTGGTCTCAAGTTCACGGGCTACCGTCAAATCTTGACTAGCTGGAACCGGCGTCTTAAAACAAACTATATAAATAACGCACCATAAGAAAATGTTGACAAACGCCATTTTTGTTACATTTGTTTGAAATGAGTCACAAAGTTGTGGGATCGGTAGCTTCTTTAAAAATCTGAACGCTGTTAAGACTAACAATGTACCTAATACAGAACTTATGGGTATACCTACATATAAACTATGTCAGCAATCGCGCATCCATTCTTATTAATTTTAGAATATCACTTTCTAGTTTGCTTCAAATAATCATATTGCGAAGGTATTTCTGGAGGCAAATCTGTGTCAATCTGTTCCCAACCTGGCCTGTAGCTTTGTTTCCATAAAGCCGACATTATGTTGTGTTTTTGTAGGCATTTTACCAGAAACAAAGGCTACTTCACTGCTGAACACATAGTTCGAGCTTTTATGAACCGAAAAGGGTTCTTGTAATTTCCAACTACAGCAAAGAATCGTTTTTATCCCTGGCATATTAAATCACTTTTCATAAGTATAATCTTGTTTGCAATCCGGTATATTCACCAAGTCTGACGAGTAATTATGATTAAAGTAAAGATATCGCCTTAGTGACTGGATGATTTGTGGATTAAATTTCTTTCGAACATTGAGTATCTATAGCCGATAAAAATATTAAGATAATCTATTTAGAAATATAAATTGAATGAGACATTACTAATTAATTAGAAACACGAAACATATGTTAAATACTGCATGAGAATTAATAAGACTTCACATAACCAAAAAGATAAGAAGTAATACCGTCCTCCAATTATCGTCTAACCTAAAATTACTTCAAAAGTCCGGTAGTAACGTTAATTGTTGTTAATACACCAAAATGTCTACCAACAGCGTTCTAACAGAGCGTCCAAAATTAAAAAGTATAACTCAAACACAGGCCAGTCGGTTGCCAGGTGACAAATATTGACACATTCCATGGACAAACAAATCCTTTTTGACCCAAATTCGTCCTTCCAGGAACATTAATACGAAAGAAAAACTCACTTAAAGATGTTTTTAATAACGTAATCCTGGATTTGAATTTAATTAGCAGGCCACCCTATTACTCACACGAGTACATATACGTGTAAACTCAGTGCTGTTGTTGTTTTCCAAAATGGAACACAATGTTTGAATATCGATTATATTTAAACCGCGATATGGTGATGTTTGACACTGTAAATGCGTGTCTCTTACATTGAAGTATATTTACTACTTTTAATTGAGTATACCATTTAAAGATGCATTTATATTACAACTAGATTTTGCTCGCGGCTTCGTTCGCGTAAAAGTCGGTTAAGTTAGTAACAGTACTTTTTTCTGGATGAAAGGTACACCCTATGCCCTTTTCTGTACCCCTGACAACGTGCATGCGAAATTTCATGATGATCGGTCTAGTAGTTAAGGCATGAAAGCGTAACAAACAAACTCACATTCGCATTTATAATATTAGTTAGGACTAGCAAGGATTCTAAACTGATAGTAATAGAAATACACCATCAAACGGCTAACGCTATCTAAAGGTGCAAGCACTTTATTAATTTATACTAATATTATAAAGCTGAAGAATTTGTTTGTTTGTATTTCTATTACTAACTTGTAATCTTACCTAATGTGAAAATGAGACAAAACTATGCACAAATCTACATTGCTCTTTCGTGAAGTAATATTATAAGAACGTACTTCAAGACCCTGGCAACACCACGTGATACCATTTTAAAGGTAACACGGAAGTCACGTGTCGAGCATAACAGTTCAAAAAATTCTTGGTAATGATTTGAAAATAATTTTATAACAGTGCGATATCGACGTGACTGGTTTGAGGTCACGGTAAAACGCTTTTTAATTCAGCTTATAATCTTCTTTTCTTTTCTTTTCGTGTGGATAGTGGCCAACCTGTTGTCAAGAGTTATTCAAGCCGCCCGTAGGCCTCTGACATGGCTTAACGACTGCTGTCAATTTGACAACAACCGGGACGGACTTTTTACGTGCCCTCTGAAGCACGGAGACGCTCAGATGAAATACCACTAAGCGGTCACCCATCTATAGACTGACCGCACCCAATGTTGCTTAACCTCGCTAATCGTTTACCGATCAGTGAGTACAACTAGCTATGAGCTATAATAATAGGTAACCTTAATTTTATATCTGATATGCTTACCATACTTAAGCTGCCTTTTTGCTCCCGCGGCGACTGCCAATAACTCTAAATCCAAACTTAATAACCTAGTTTTTAATTAATAACCTATTTCGATTGTTTATTAATGACATACAACATTCTGGAGATAGATTATAGAATTATTTTTTACATAAGTATATATCTAGTATTTATATCAAATATGTATCTATGGTACGCCAGACGACTGAACGATATCTATATACATATATGTATAAAACCCTTCCGTTACTGACTGACAGACAACGCACAGCCGAAACCACTGAACGCAAAAAGCTGAAATTTGGCATGTATGTTCCTTGGAGAGTGTAGGGGAGCACTAAGAGAGGATTTTTGGAAATTCCATCCTGAAGGGGGTGAAAGGGGTGAAACCCGGTATTCACACGGGAACGGGACATACGCGGGTGACACCGCGGGAAAACTACTAGTTATATTATATACAGGTTATCAATGTTGGCCTTAAGCGCGTAAAAGACATTTAGCCCAAAATAAACCGATTGAGTCATAAACAGAGCTGCAACATAAATAAATACATTGTCAAAGCTCGTTCGTGACAGCCCTCGTAATAGGGTGACCATCTCGCGACAACTGTTTTCCGACACATTTTGTCATGTACGCCTGTTATAAATGATAGCTCTCCCCTTGTGTATGGTTTTGTTTGTGGTTAGGACATATCCTACGCTTCCCGAATTGATTTGTTGCGTTTTGTCTACAAGCCTACCGAACGGTTCGCGGTTGATTAAAGTTAGGTATTTCATTTTGTGGTTCATTATGATGCGATAATAGTGGTTTGTTTGTAGAAATAGTGGTTCAGAGAATATTGGTTTATTTAGTTCTGTGAGATAGTGTATGTAATTTAAATTTTGTATTAATGAAGATATTTTTTTATGTCATAGGCAGGATTCAGCATATGAAGTTTCGAATATTTAGAATGCGTGTTTTACAATGCGTTGGTTTATATTACCTAAAAAAGGCAAAGTTAATCTTAGTTACACACAGAAAAATATTTGTTTTTTTTTATTAATCTATTGTTACATACAGTCTGAAGAATAAGGTAATTCATCAATTACATAATATACCGCACAATCGACTTCACAATTGTAGCAGTGGGTAAAGTAGCCAGTGTATTAAGTCCTGTGGGTGCGAACCTACATCATTTAAAAATAGTGTATTCTTTGTCTCCGTTACTTCAATGTTTGTAAAGTTTCTTACAATACAGATATTATCCTTAGACAACACCCACTGTATTTTTAAACAATTTTAAACTAGAGAGCACTTTCTAGACGATTCGTTAAATTTTATATTGGTTTAGTCGCATCATCGACAGTGAGGTCCCTTGTTCTCACCTATCGATCTATAGAATCGATATTTTATTCTGTCAGTGATTCTTCACTTCGGACTACACAGAAGATAGCACAGAGTGTTGGTACAAAAATTTGTGTGATCTATAAATGGTCGATCCGAGTCTGGATGCTCTTTGTGTCCGTTCTATGAATCTATGTAAAGTTCCCGCGACACAGGAATAAATTTTAGTATGGGATAAGTCTTTAAAAATACTTTTTAGTATCTATCATAATAATCGATTAAATCAAATCTATATTTTAACGTTCAGATTTATAGTAACCAATGCGTTTCTAATCCCTTTGAAGTGATCGGGAACAAAATAATACATTTTATTTTATAAAATTGTGGAGCTTTGGCGTAATAATATATGACAATAAAATATTCGTAGAACAATAGATTTGGAGCGCTAAAGAAAAGCGGTGTTTCACACATTGAATAAAATGCACATCGAGTTGGTTTTCTACTTTACTATGCAGTATTGTCGATCGCTTGATATTCGACGTTTTGACATTAACCACTTAATCGAATACGCCATTGAAGCAATATTATCCTATAGAAATGGTGACTTTACTATATTATAGATATGCATAATTACTACATTATGTGTTTAATAGCGCTTAAGTAATATCGTATTAGTACAAGCATCAATCAAATCGTTACTATAAACGTAGGTCTGTTTGATGCTACGGACAGATTACAATAGAAAACAGCGCAAGTAAGTAAAAAACAAAGAATAAAGTCCACAATACAAAAGCAGTCTTTTAACAACACATCTCTTCTTCAATCCTAAACAAAAAGACCAATAAGAATCCACTTCTTAAGCATTATCTTTCAATCGCTGCGCACTTCGTTATACCAAAACATCTCTTACTTAAGAAACTCCACTCGACACGAGAGCCAATCAGAAGCTCGCTCCGTAAAACCATCCCCGCGTCATAACACCCTCCTTAATTTTAATATTTTCCACATTTTTGAGCACAGTAATTGTCTGCCATATTAAATGTTACAATAATCGGTGCACGTGATATCGCAGAGGGAAGTCCTCGTTAAAGGTGGATCAAAATTTATTAATATTTTGGAGACACCCTATTTGTAAGTTTTACATTTTTGGAGGGTATTAATTGCATGGTTGTCGTGATATTTATATTAATGAATGTTTTTTTATTGCGTAAGTGGAAATATTGCTGAGTAGGTCTAGACCTACTCAGCAATATTTCTTCTAGTGTAGGAACATATTGTACTAAGTAGGTAGTACAGTTAGACTTCCAGAGCAATGTTTTGTTATCTACTAAAATAATTTTAAGAATTTACAATCTTTTAAATAAAGTTGAAGACTACGTCTTGGTGTAATACTAAAAAGGTATAAGTATCTATATTATTAATACGTGAAGAAAAATCATTGAACTCCTTACAGACTTACAAAAATTGCGTGGACGGCGGAGAATAAAATTAGTCACAGTTAAAGTTTATTTGGAGAAGGAGTGGCGAACACTAATATTTTTATAAAATATGTATAAGGAATACATTAAATTAATAAAAAATCACTACACGTACACAACCATGCATTTTAGACACGTAGACGAATCGCGTTCGTAGTATTTCGGCATTGTTTGGCTGATGTCGTAGAATTCTTCGTAACTATGTTTACATACCTTAAGTACCGTGAAATGTGATAATAGCGATCAAACTTAAAATTTAAATCAATTATGGTCTAAATTCGACCACTTGGCAACCGCTAGTAAAAGTAAATTGCAAAATGTATACATATTTAAAAACTCTAGATTGCGATTAGGAATCATATCAATGCCACCATATGCGATTGGTGTGTTAAAAGCAAAACTTTAAAATTATTCCCTGGTGTTCTAGTTACTTACAGAAATTTTGCATAAGATAATAGAACTCTTTGCTCGACAGAACATAACAAACCAAAACCTCACTGATATCTGTAAACGAAAGTACAAACCAGCGAGGCAACCATGATTATAACAATAATAATAACAATTAGTCTAATGTCGTTTTCTTGTCCACAGTGCTGCTGGCGCGATGTGCGACCGCACAGGCTTCGGGACCTCGATGGGTCATTTCCCCATGGGTCCAATGTCCGCTATGGGCGCCATCGGGACCATGGGCTCCATCTCCGCCATGAACGGACCCTCGCAACAGAAGAAGGTCCAAGAAGAACACATAAAGAGGCCCATGAATGCTTTCATGGTGTGGTCGAGGCTTCAGAGACGGAAAATCGCTCAAGACAACCCAAAGATGCATAATTCTGAGATTTCTAAGAGACTGGGTAAGCTGCATATATTTTTTGCTAGATTTTGCCCGCGGCTTCGCTTGCCTTAATCTAGATTTCGTGAATAATTTTCAATGCGAAAAGGGATTTTTTTCTGGATGTTCTTTACCGTGCCCCTGACAACGTGTATGCAATATTTTATGATGATCGATCAAGTAGTTAAGGCGTGAAAGTGTAACAAACAAACAAATCACATCCACATTTATAATACCTATTAGTTAGGATAATAAGAAGCCAAAAATCGTTTGATACTCTATGCTACGCAGTTATCGTATGGAAGAGACGCTTAAATTCTTAATTGTCTTGGTCGGATTTATTCAACAAATATTATCGTGTCCATTCCGCCTGAGTTTTAATTACGACGTAAACGTTACTTGACAAATTAATTTCTTTATTTAGATATGTTCCATTTAATACAAAAATTATGTTATTTCAAATCATATGTTATACCCAGCCATTATTTACAGTGCCTCCTCATAATTAGAATCTACAAAATGTATGTTTGAATTTAGTTAAGTTTACCAGCTTTATAAGCTGAGCACTAGGGGCACGGCAACTGATGCAAAACTAGGCGATGAAGGGATTACAGCACCAGGCTAAGTCACCAAAGCATAGGAGCTATTTAAAAAGCCTGAAAGCCCTACTAACCACACCCACCGTAGGTATAAAACACAGGCTACCATTCTCTGTAGGTATTTTTCCAGTCGAGCATATCAAAGCGAAATCCTAAGCTTAAGAAAGGAGCCTGCTGTGCCATATATGTATAATAAAACTGTCCTACCCTCAAGACGAATTAAAAAGGAAAACTGCTAATCCTTTTTTAAATTTAAATAAAACAAATGAATGTCGCCTCATGCCTCTAAATACCACATTGGCGCGCAAATCAGCTAAGCAGTCTACGGTATTTCTAATTTCACAAAACACATTCAAACACTATCATTCTATTTCTAAATTAACGTAAAACACAAAAGCATTGTTTCTCGAGTATTATACTCGATATACGAGTACGATTACATCACTACGAGTAAGACCTATTGTCTCGTACAATCTATTGAAACTCGTACTAAATTACTATTATGCAAAGCGATAGTACTGCCTACCTACTCTATCAAAAGGGCTCATTTTGATTGCAAATTGATCATTCTGAGGTATAAGATTTATTGAACCGATTTAATATTAATTTATGAAGTGAGAAGTGGATGTCTATTGAAGGATTATAGTTCATTGTTTGACTTCATTTAGGTTTTACATTTATTTGTAGTATTTTAAACAAAGTTGTTTGATTAATGGAATAATAATAATGTTTCTTATAGCCTTGTTTTACTATTGTGGTCCTGTGACATAAGGGCGGGCGATCGTAGGATCCGGGTATTCGATTCCTTGGTTAAGCAAGTTTTTATATTCTCAGTAGTCGCACGGGGTCTTGAAATTAACCCAAGACAGTAATAGACCCTCCTTCTTTTATATGGGACCTACACATTGCTGACATTTTGCCAATTGGCCTTAACCTTCAGGAATACACACTTGATTATGTTATGTTTTAAATTTAGTAGATAATAATTTGGGCTACTAAGAAGATGGATGAGAAACGATTGCATGTGGCAGAGAGGAGACTGTGACGATGGATGTGTGGAGTGACGAGAATGGACAGAATTACAGAATAAGAGGTAGTCTGAAAGTGGTGTCCATAGACGAAAAGGTGAAAGGAAATCGTTTGGTTTGGTATGGACATGTTATGCGAAGAGATGATACGTATGTAGGTAAGCAAGTGATGGATATGAGGGTAGAGGGACGAAAAGGGAGAGGAAGGCCAAGGAAAAGATGGATGGGACTGTGTGAGGATGGATATGAAAGGGAAAGGGGTAAATGATTAGATGACGGGTGACAGAGAAGTATGGAAGCAAAGGACATAATGCGCCGACCCCAAATAAATTGGGACCAGGGCAAGAGGATGATGATGAGATAATAATTTTAATACCGTATGTAGTCAAATATTTAACAAAATATTGCATTAGTCACGTGTCGTCATAAATAATCTTCAATATACTCGGCTTAAATTTAACAAATAATTAAAATAAAAATATAAAATAAATAATATAACCGAAAATTCCACGAACACGTTGCTACCAACATAAGCATGGAAACAACCGCGCAAATTAAAAAAAAAATGATCTGAGTCTTAAAAACCGCCGCAATCATCGTACAGAAGCGACACAGCGGGGGTATTTTCAAATAAAGAACACCTCAAATGTAAGCACAAGTTTCGTTCGAAATTTAAAAACATCCAGAAATAGGGACGGGACGAACGGAAGAGCATGGAAATACAAGCAAAACCGGCCACGGCCATTCTGCCGGTGACGGCGAGAGGAAACGGCTTTTCTATTTTTTTTATTTTCACCCCCCTTCGGGGTGAGGGGGTGGCTTTTTACGATGCGGTGTTTTATAGACACCTATTTGTTAATATTGAAGTTTTCAGAATGTCGGTAGTGGGTCTCGTTGATTTTTTAAACAAAAGTAGTGCTGCATTGTTCTTATTGTTAATTTATATTAAATTGTTGCTGGCAACTGTCCAATCTACGATATTGTTACTAGAACGGAGTCGAGTTCTTAGAGAACCTAAAACATGCAATGATGCCATGCAGCCATGACAACCTAAATGCCAATATGTATAAAAGTGTAGTGGCAATAGAGATCCAAGAGAGACATATGAGACATTATTTAACTGACGATTTTAGTTAAAACCAGCAGAATTTTCTTAAGAACATTATCAACTCAAATAGAACACACACAGAACATTGCAAACAACACCATTATTTCATTTCCAATAATAAACACACAAACTCAATTAGTATTACTTACACATCCTTGCAAAATAATTCTACCACTTTAAAATGTATACATTCACAACGTACAGCGCCATCTATTGTCATGCGAAGACAACTGATGAAGTATTAGTTTTTCTTTTTGCGATTTCCCGTGCGAGGGGCGACAAAGCTCCACGTAAAAGTACTCTTTGTCCCGTACAAACACACATACATTATTCATTTTGTGTTGTAGTGTTGAATTTTTGTTTGTCAATGGAATAATCGTGGAGGGAATCGGATTAAAGCATATTGTACTTGGCTGTTATTCTGGAGGGAAATGAATTTTACAGACAAAGTGGTATCTTGATTTTTCAGTTAGCGAGGCATCACGCTTATGTATATCTCAAAGGGTTAGAAAATTAATTTCGGGTTTCATATATTAATATGGCTGCGAGTACAGCGCTGTTACAAAAATAATTCTAATATGTTAGCTAAACTATTAGTTCAATTAAGAAAAGGCAAGCTTTACCCTAAGGTAATGAAAAATATTATAATTTAACACTTACAATTAGGTACAGAATTCAAAGTGTAATTGAGTGTTTCAGCAACTTAATTATGTTAAACAAAGACAATTGGTTTTGTTTTAATTGAGCCCAGTATTCATAAATTATTTGTATATTTCAACATTTAAAAGTCATCTTAACCATTATGGTTACACTATATACATTTTATATAAATAAAATACCTTGCTTTCTCCTGTTGCGGTAGTCGATTACCATTTGGTACTATCCTGCATCTCTTTCTTATACTCTTTATATGTAACAATTAAGGTGAGTAATTCCTTAGAAAGAAAAAGATAAAATGACAACAGCATGATTTTTATTAATATTATCCAGACATTTGACCACGTTTTACCATGCATGGTTACTTAAGCGTGACTAATTCATAAATATAAAACAAAGATTTAATTTGAGGCCTTTTTCACGGAGCGGTGAACAGACACTACATATACCCAGATTTAAACAAAAAATGAGGTTTCAGACATATCTACTTGCCTGATATTCTTCTATATCATATGTACGAGATAGTCTGGCCTTCTACATCTTTGCCTTTAAGCTAGCTTTTGCGCTAAGAACAACCATTTATCCCGACACAAATGTGCCATATGGCATTGAACCCACAACATTCGACAGTAGCGAGGCGACCACTAAAACTGCAAAACTTGTCTTGTAGTCAAAAACATCGTATTCAAATTACCTATTCACGCTTATACACATTCATCGATAGTGGTTTCTGTCAATAGTGTAAAAGTAATGAATAAGTACCTTGATTAAAAAAGTCCCCTTATTTTGTAAACAAAACTAGATCAAGAGAATATCGTGTTCCGAGCATGCTGGCACACATCTGTTCAACCTGTCAGTGCCGATTGTTTATTGAGCGGTACTAATAATTGTGGCCCGTTTTGTAATCGAAATCAATCGTCATGTCGAACAAACGTGAGTAGGTACACAATGGAGCAAAAGTTTTTAATGTGTGACATATCGATTGGTAGATTGGTGAGCGAACTTGTTGGATGTATTATTACATGAATCGATAGGATTCTGCGCATACTATAGTTTACAGCTGCGGTGGCGCTGCGAGAGTATTTGTGACTGCTGCGTATAAGGTCTCAGCTATAGTGTCGGCTTGGACAATGTATTATTGGATTTTTTGACAAGACGTTCTATGTAGTTTAGAATTGTGTTCGGTAAGCGCCAATACGCTCGTGCTCTATTACATGGGATAATGCCTAAAACTATAGTTGGCGAAAGATGGGGGAAATATATGTCTGCCTACCTCTTTGAGGATATAGGCGTATGTTTTCAGGTTCATGTTTAGTACCTCTTGTTTACGTAGTCCTGACAACCTTGTTTATTTAACTTGGTGTACAACTGCAATCCATGTAGATGGGCTACCGTTGTACTCAGTTACTTTTGTGGCATCTTGTTGTGATACTAATTGCAACAGTGAAAAATGAAATTGTAAGTTGTAGCTGCAGTGAGAATAATAAAAATGTTGGTTTACATTTGCAACTCACAGTGGTATATAACTTTATGGTTAAAACATTTATTCTTGGATGAATAAGAATTGTGTTTTCCGTATCCCTGGAAACGAAGTTTGATACAGAGTTTTGTTTTCGAATTCGTGGAATGTAAATATCGCTGAGGTTAATGTACCTAGTATACAGCTTTCCCACCCAAGGTAGATATAAAAACGTGATATAAAAACGTGCTACGTGAATTAATAACAGGATAAATGGCGGCCTGGATGGCGTTATAATTAGTGTAACTTACTGCCACGCCTGAGGTCGCGGGTTCGATTCCCGCCCAAGTCAAACATTTGTGTACATGAACAAGGATGTTTTTTTTTATCCTACTTAGGTGGCAAACAGGCATACGGCCCACCTGATGGTAAGTGGTCACCGTAGTCTATGGACGCCTGCAACACCAGAGGCATTACTTGCGCGTTGCCGACCCTTTAGAACAGGAAGTGGGAAGGAGAAGGAGCGAGAAGGGGTAAAGGGGGTGATTGGGCCTCTAGCACTCTCACTCACCAAACGAAATACAACAGTAGGAATACTGTTATTTCACGTCGATATTCTGTGAGTGTAGTCCTTCCCCGATCGAGCTGGCCTATTCATGCTGAAATCAGCGAGGCTCTACTACTCTCTTTGTCTTGGTCTGGGTGTTTCTATGTATATTCTATGTATGTATTTACAAAACAGAAATATATATGTATGTTTGTCCATGGTCTAGTACCCATAGTACAAGCTCTGCTTAGTTAGGGCTAGATGGTGTTGTGTGTAAGTGATAGAATATTATTATTATTGATTTCGCACCAACACCTACCTTGTACCACCTCTACATTGTACTGGATAGACGTCAGTACACTCAACCACTATACTATGAGATTGAAACATAGCTAGTTAAATCTGCATATACTATCTCCCACGAACCATTCTAATACATAAGTATCTTTTTAATTATAACCCAACCATTTGACATCCAACATGCTCGCTTAACTGCTCGTCAAACAACACGCCTGCGTGTCCCACATGTTTGTTTTCATCAGTGTCCGATGCACCTACCCTTAATAGTTTATAGAGGGGGGCGTATGCACAAGCAGTTAATATTAATTAACGTGGGGCGCGCCACCCCTAGCTATCTAGGTGTCGAAGACGTGTTCTACCTGATGGCTATGTAATGCATATTAATTGTTTAATGTAACTTTACACTGGAGTGTTTGCGTTGTAAACGCTTTTAGTTAACTGTAATAACGCGTTAATATCAGCCCTGTTTTTTAACTTGCTGCACAGGCCTCTTCTCAGTGTGTATTAACTGAAAAATAGAACTTTTATAATATCGAGAATTTATTATAATATATGATATAGAGAATTATAACTTTTACGATATCTGTTTTTTTTTAATAATCACCACGCTGGCCGAATGCGGGTTGGCAGTCTTCACATATCCGCGAGAACATTGTGTAGAGCTCTCAGACTTGTAGGTTTGCATACGTTTTCCTGTACCGTTCAAGCAAGCAATCATTAACTATACTCTGTCCCAATAGAATTAATATTTTATATAAACAATCGTTTCATGCCTAATTCACTTTAAAATCATTTAGAAATTTAAACTCTCTTTGAAAAATAGTTAATCAATACAATAAGCCGTATGAAAGTCCTTTTGATAAATCCATAAATTTATTTTACAAAAAAATATTTAATGATAAAAGTCACTAAAAGTTACTTTACTTTACCTTTACCTTTTTCTTAAATTTTATTGGGATAGACTATATTTTATCCGTATATAACTTTGAAAAGTCAGAAGTGCCTTGGGATTGAAATCGAACCCTCTGTGTGGCAGTCTCCCACTAGGATATATAACGGGTACTATAATTCTGGGCTTAATAGTTTACCGGTTAGGTATCCGGCCCGTTTGGTCATAAGTGGTTATTGAACGAGATGTATCGAAACTGAAACGCAGATTTTATCGGTAATTCTTGTTTTGCTAGGACTTATCGTCATAATATTATGTCAATCCAGAATATATAATATTTATATTCAATCTATGCACGAGTATGTTTATTGTAGACTTTTGTGAACATTCACGGCATGCAAGTAAAATTTCTTAACTTTTTTACTGCTTCAATCCAATATTGGGTTAGCCTTATTCTGAAACGCTGACTTTGGCACACGCCTGATAGAGGTACTTAACTACTTAAGCTAATGGATTACGCCAGGATTGAGAAGCGATTTAATCGCTCCGTACTCTTTTAGTGGTAATTTATTGTACTATTGCAACCTCCTTTCTAAATAAACGAGCTTAAAACAAGCTAAGTATTGCTTTAGATACCAAATGCATACATAATTAAGTAATTTAAAAATAAGATTTTACCATATCCGCTATTCTCCATTCTACATTCGAAATTTAAAATCCCAAAATGGCCGAAATTATCCGACCGTTCGCGCCGGTTTTAAATTTAATTTAAAAAAAATTCATCGCCTTATTACTTTCGAAGATTAAAACCGAAACAGATGCTTCAGTCCATTGTATTACATAACAACACATGGCTTAATACCTAATTTACTACAATTTTCCTCGGTCCAACTATCGTAGGCGTATCGGGCACTTTTTTACATTGCATTTTTTACACCACATTCTTTTTTGTTTTCTCACTTTTTCTTCAAGTAATTACCATCGTATCAAACACTATTGGATATTTTGAACCGGGGTACGACCAATAGTAGCACCGCGACTAATCAGTAAAAGAACTCTCTTGTAGCATAAAAGTCGATAGTTTTTTACCATCAAAATTGTGTATAGTCCTCAGAAATAACCTATACTTATTGTAAGGAATCTATTAAAGTGGTACTGTAGTAAATTTTGTGAGAATGACTCTTCCGTTTGTAGTCAGGGAGCTATTATTGTAACTGATACAAATTGCATAATACTCGGTTTTTTACCAAAAACGATGAGTATTCAGTCTTGCTTTATGTTTAAATTGATTTAAAAGGTTATTGTACTCCTGATGTCTGGTATTCATGCCGTCTTTGCATCTTATAAGATATTATGTTTTTTCCTAATTAAGTATAGGTTTTTGTCAGCTGTCGAGTTTGACATAACTGTTTGGGATTTGGCGTCCGTGTTAGAGATGGATGCTTATGATAAATACTTACAAACTTATCATTGATGATAAGCTACATTAGAATGACGACATTTTTTAAGTTTAGCTTTATATATGCCGCTATACCTACAATGACTAACAGAAAGAAATAGTCATATTTATAAGAAGTTTTTTTGTAGTCAGCGAATTTTTTTTTTGCCTCTCCCCTAAAACACTGTAAACATGACAGAATATTTTATTTAACAATTATTATTGTCTTTAGTTCATTTATAATATAAAAACTGGAATTAAAGTGCATAAGGCAAAAGACTGATGATTGTATGATATGCCAGGATCGTTGTAAGTGAAATAAATCCGTAAACTCGACATATCTGCTTGGGCAATTGACGTGATTCTATGTATATTCCTACGAAATATTTAACAGATATTGAATAGTTACAAGTATTTATTATTTTCTAAATGTACTTATGGTTATAACTAGGTATTCAGTAGCTCTATGTTCTGAAGCGACGGTGGTACAAAGGACAAGGCATTCGACCTGCGATCCAGAGGTCGCAGTTTGATATCCACCCACAGCAATTTTGTTCAAATTTCAACGTGAACGCAATTCTAACACTAGCGTTGAGCTTAACTGAAGATATTATAGAAAATACTAATAATATCTAATATAAATTACCTACTACATTTCTTTTAAAAAATAAGCTTGTCGGTATTAAAAATAATAAATAGCATGAGATTTTCAGAATTTATTTTCACGGTATACAGAATAGGAAACTGTAAACACAATATATAAATCCTAAGACGTCATGTTTCTGTCAGAATGAATTATTTGAAGTATGTTAGCCTTAGAGGATAAACAACACGTAAACGTATAACTGTAAACAAAATATAATTGGGTGTTAAATTATATTTATAAAATATATTTTACATACATACGTAGCCTCACGTTTATATCCGCGAATACTTTGACAAAGGTATATCTCACCCAAAATTTGACAGCTATGTTTTTAAATCACATCAATTAGGAGGGCAGCCTATTGCCGTCTACCGAGCAGAACTACAGAGAATATCATGACAAAAAAACACAATAACACTACCCGACCTGGGAATCGAATCCGAAGCCTCATACACAGCAGTCGCATTCACTGTCACTGCGCCACCAAGATAGTAAACCAAGGCAAGAAAAATGTATATTTAGATTTGATTTAAGATATCAACTTAAATCAAATCTAAATATAATCTACCCACGTATGTATAAGCTCTCCAAATTCTATTTAAAAGGCTTTAATACATACACATAGAGAGCACCAGACACAACAAACACGGTACCTTAGACTGAGATTGATGTTAGTGTAAAAACTCAGTACGCCGAGCTATGTAGGTACCTACTTGAAACGGGGCCGCTTATCGCACTTACACAGGCACCCGCCCTCCGGGGTGTTGGCAACAAAAATACTGTTGTTTCCTTATTGTTGCTGTCTGTTGTAGTCTGTTGTCGCCCGTTGTCGCTTGTTGTCGGCAAGGGTCCTGTTGTTTGCCGTTGTTTAATTACTAACGTTTTTGTGACGCTGTGTAAACGATGTGATATTTTTGTTCGGCTCCCTGTCTAGTGGATTATTCTGCGGTTTTATTTTTGTTGTGATATGCGAAAAGAGATGTAGGATCTCTCTGTTGTAGAATGTAAATTTAATTTTGTTGTCAAACGTGAACGGAATGGTCTTTAATATCTGAATTAAATCGAAAGGTATATCTATTTCTATACTTATGTTATAAAGAGGCGAGATCTGTATTTTTTTGTAATGAATAACCTCAAACACTACTGGACCGATTTGAATAATTCTTTCATAATTAGAAACCTACTTTACTCGAAATAACATAGGCTTTATAACATCACGGTACGAGCCACAGGAGCGCAGCAATAATCATAAACATTGGGCAAGCCGGTGGATAGCCTGTCTATCTAATATATAAAACAACTAAATTTTCTTCACACAACTCCCATACAAATTCTATATTCTTCTTTTTCATTTTAAATACTTGTCAGTCAATGTAATCTAGCTACAACACAACAGCGAATGCACTTAATGTCGAAAATATGAACCACTATGTAAGTTACATATCGTCCATTTTGCTACCTTCATCTGAATAACCACGTCGTTCAATTGCTTCTTTCCAACTTGACGAAAGAAGAAACTCACTTTCCTGTTAAAAATATTTAACTATGACAATACGATTGAAAGTAGAATATACTCTAGAATTTTCATATTAAAAAGCGTTAAGCCTTTCCAATCACCTAAGCATCACTCGCTCGAAACAGGCCTTACTTAATCATAAAAGCCTACACTATCCCTACAATGGTGACACTCCCCTAAAACTCGTAACAAAAAAATCTATTAACATTTAATAAAATCATGACCTAAATAACGTTTCTTACCATTTCAATTTTACGGACGAAAGGGTGGCGGGTGCTCCTTCGCCATGCGTCTTTGTAAACCCTCCCTCTTCCCCTCCCCTCTGCACCCCTCTTTTCCCTCCCCCCGTTTCACCATTGTCGCATGGCACACAAGCTTTCAGAGTAATGAAGAGCATTTTCGTCCGATTCTGAACACAATGGCCCCTTTAATACAAGGCAGAGAGGAAACTTCTTTGTTGCCGGGAGTATTGTACCTAACGTGTGTGTTTGGTGCTCGTGTATTGTTTTTTGTTGTGTTTGTCTGTTCGATTGTTGTGACAATGGTGTGTTATGTATGATCTGTCTAATGTGACTTGTTTGATGTTTTATGACAGGTTTAGGCGTACTCGAATTCAACAGCACTTATATGGGTCTTTACGGATTCATAACTTGAAATATAGAGCAAATGCGTGTGTATTTTCTTTCTTTGTTTCGATGGTTTAACTTGAATTTTATTATGACTACGCAGCATGACTACCGTTTTATGTTAATGTACTGGTTTATGTTTTGAAAGCAGCAAATTTGCAGCATGAACGTTTAAACTGTAGTCAGATGGTTGGTAGCTGCCAATAAGTTCGCTTTTAATCCGTAGTACTTAAAAGCAAAGCTTAGATAATAAGATACGTAAACTAATAGTAACGGGACATACGAGAGATATGATGATATATCTAATATATTTTGAAATGCTTAAAATTAGGAAGATCTGCTATCTTCGTCTACTACTCACGTCTTCCTCGTTGGATTGTTACGCCGGATTATTGATCAAGAGACGCCGTCGTCGCCCAAATCCATTCTTATTATACAATGTCGGTCATAGCGATTCGTTGTGTTGAATCAGTTTGTACCAAAAGATAACTTGTACTATGGCTGTAACGAATAAGAATTGTCTCTTGTGTAAGCAGAGTATAATTAGGGTTGCAGTCTCAGCAAAAGTTAAGTCTGTGGACTGATTCTTAAGATTAATGTGACTTGATAAACTTTACAAGGGTAATAAGTTTATTAGTGGCTTGTATCAAATAAAAGCAAGCACTTTTATTTATAAATAAATTGAATTTTCTGTTTGTAATATCGAGATAAATGCCTTTATCATGCTTAGACGGTAATTGGTGTGGCCGGAAAATATAAACTTATTATTACCGGAAATATGTTTAAAATTTTTGTCTTCCTATCAGTCAAACCGATCGTAATAAAAATTCACGCAAAAGTAAAGGA
The DNA here is from genome assembly GCA_930367265.1 of Catocala fraxini. Lineage (NCBI taxonomy): Eukaryota > Metazoa > Arthropoda > Insecta > Lepidoptera > Erebidae > Catocala > Catocala fraxini. The sequence goes on from OV884029.1 coordinate 22,413,469, forward strand.
CTATGCGAGTAATGATCAGAGCTCCTCAAACTTTTTATAACTCATCAAAATTTAATAGTTATGAGTCGCGGGCAACTTGATTGTGAAAACGATCAAAACTATTTCTAAATTGATTGTGATATGTTGTTTTGTATATAGTGATTATGGAACGGCTAGTTCTTTATAAGTTAAGTTAGCCCACAATGCAGGAAATACCTTCAATTTATTGCTATTTAACCCGGGAGGGTTAAATATATGGACAACATATTATGGCTATAGAGATATAACAGTCTTTAGTCCATGGATGTTTACCTTATATTACCTTTTGGGCTTACCACCTAGTCGCATACTGCTATTCGATGTGATTCGAGTTGTAATTATTTTATTATAATCAGATTCATGTTATCAAAATGAGTACTTAATATACATATTGCTTCTTGTTATATATTTTTGACATATCCCTATTTTCTTCCATTATTTTCACTTTCCTTATACGGTACTGTTTTAAAGTTGCCCTTCTCGGTCAGAAGCTTTGGATGTGGCCAGACATAATTATACAGCTGATATTCACACTTATTGTGACAATTCGTTATCGTCCAAACTAATGGTAGTCTGCTAAGCAGAAAAACATCAAAAACATCATGTGGTAGGTACAGTAAATATTTTGTAGAAGAACGGCAAGAACTATAGAGTCATGTAGAATGTCAACGCATTAATGCAATAAAAAATTAAAGTATCTATTTTATTTAATAAAATTGCTAATACTTAACCGAAAACGTTACTATATTTATAAACCTGTATATTTCTCAATCTCTGTATATTTAGAACACACATTTTATTCCCTCTACGAGCCTATTGCCTTTTAACGGGCACATTACCAAACTTCGTAACTACTGATACGGAAAGTTTCCTAATAGAAAATCCCGAAAGGATCTAGGATTCAATCCTTAGCCTTTAGGTCGTTTATAACTAGAACCCGAGATCTGTCGATATTATGACAGCATGCTACTCGAACCCAGGACCACGCGATCGACCGCTAATATAACCGCAAATTTACGTTACTGGTCCAACAAGTCTCAGATAAATATCATTCATCATTATAAAATTGAAACAGTAATTTTCAACAAAGACAAATAACTATTTTATACCTAATTCCACAACTGAATACCGGACAATCATTGTTCAATGTTGCCATCCTATTGCCTTTGTTTCTGTAACGAACGGGCTGTGTAGGAAATAATTATTGTGTAACGGCAACACTGTAGTATCGACACGTGTCTTTTGTCGTTTCATTGTTAGTGTTGCTATTAATTAAGAATAAATAAATACTCTTTGGGCTTGTAGTGCAGTTATGAAGTAAGAATTTTATAATGAAGATAGTGTTTGTTTTTTGTTGAAGGCGATGAAAATTTAATGCAACTGCCGAGCGTAGTCTTGTGTTCGATATCAATAAAAAATATTGCTATTTTCTGTCTTTAAAAAAACATTTTGAATATGTTTAGAATTGATATAATCCTACTAATATTATAAATGTGGAAGTTTGTGAGAATGGATGTATGGATGTTTGTTACTCTTTCACGCAAAAACTACTGAACCCATTGCGATGAAACTTGGTGTGTAGATAGCTGGAGACCTGGATTAATATATAGGCTACTTTGTATCCCGATATTCCCACGGCATCAGGACTTACGCGGGTGGAATCGCGGGACGCAGCTAGTCACATATATTGACACATCTGCTTACCTCTTCAGGAATATAACGCTGAGACTATGTTTGAATATTACTAAAGATGCTCCCTTTTTAAATTTTTCCGGATATCGTTCTTTAAAATAACTATCACACAAGAGTTTTTACAGGTTTAGGTCTGTGAGATATTTTTTCGTTACCACTTAAAGGACTGACAAAGACACCTTCGGATTTTCAACGATTTAAGGAAGTTCCATAGTACTAATCTTACCCATCTTTAAAAATTCTTAGTATCAGCACGAAGTCTGGAATTGTAACTTGTAGATAGACTCGCTGCAATTTAACGTGGTATCTAAAAGCTGGCGAAATATGGATTGTAATAAATTCACCTATGCCTAACTCTTGCGGAATATTAGCCTTAAGCTAACATAAGCCTTAAGATCTATCTAATAATAATATCTACATATCAGCCCTGTATTAAACTTCTGCTGCTGTAAAAGAGGTAAGGCTGTAGTCCACCACGCTGCCTCATTGCAGGTTGGCAGGCTTCAAATACCTTCGAGAACATTATGGATAACTCATAGGCATGAAGGTTTCCTCACGATGTTTCCTTCACCGTTAAAACGAGCGATATTTAAATATTTAATACGCCCATAATTTCGAAAAGTTATCGCCTTTGGATTGTTTCCAGACTTCTGCGTGGCAGTCCGACTGTCGCCGACTAGATTGCTGTTTACCTATCTTAGAACTATTTACAGGGAAAATACGTCGAATTTGACTTTAATTCATACAAGAAATAGCATCACTAATCAATTTAGCGAACATTTAGACCAAACGTCTATTTTTGAACCAATCTTATTAGATCTAAATTTAATTCGCAGAGGTCGATTAACTTGTACAAGTAATAATGCTCGGAAAATAATGGCGAGTGATATTCTATTATAGCCAGTCAATAATGTCATTGTTCGTTCTGAAATCGAATAGGTTTCCATTATTCAAGTTATAGTTATACTGTTATAACTTAGTTGTTTGTAATTATGTGACGATCGGCAAAGTGTTATTGGATCAGTTTGTGAAGAAATTCTCAGAAGCAGTACGAAGCTTCATATTAAATGGCACCTAAAAGCACTTAGTTGGTGAAAGAGGGTGTTACTTTCTGGCATATAGGCGTGCGTACACTGAGGTGTATAACACTCATATTTGAGCAGCTATGGTTTTAGATCCCGCCAGATAAGGCGATCTTATTAGCGTCAGACTGATTCCAGAGATCTAGACTCCGTCACGGTAATGATATCTATACAGTATTCTATCTTCATACAAACGGTCGGAACTCGAGTCATACCTAGGCGCCTCGGCGTTGGTATGCGCTTGGTTCGCAACCAGTTGCGAATGCGCCGCAGTGACGAACGGACGGTGCGATTGTTTTGTAAGCAGTACCTAAGCGTGTGATTTGCGATGATTTGATTTTATTGAACACTTTTTATTTTATTCACTACGAATTTTATTTTTTATAATATAAGATACAAAGTGGCGCAAAACTTATCTTATTAAATTATATACTGCCTTAAGCTTAAGGGTCCGAACCGTCTTATACCAACCAGCTGGTTGGTATAAGACGGTTAACATAAACAAAAAACCTATTTTCACAGAAATTAAGAAATGATTTTTTTTAACAATATAAACAAAATAAAATTAGTCACAAATTGAATCACCATTGACACTAACCTATTTCTTTTCGTCACAAGATTATGGCCCTTATTTCTTTTGCCTTTTTGGTTCTTTTTGTGTTTTTTTCGTTTGTTTGTTTTGTTTTAATATCGCTGCTTGAGGTCGTTGACATTTATCCCTCTATTACACATGATGTTGTGAATTGTAAATTGTAAATTTGTAAATTGTGTGTCAATTGTAAATTGTGAAAACAAAAATAATGTTCTGTGGCTAAACTACTGAATACATTTGGTTCATAATTTGTAAATCATCAAAGAATACCATGTAGTGTATATGGTTTCAATTAATATGATAACATTTGCGCCACTTTGTATAATATTTAAAATCACTAAACTAGAAAGAAACTCAAGTAGGTGGATGAAATTAAAATACTGTAGGCGGACAGCTCTGACGCGTGTCTATGAACCGCGCTGTTGTAGGTAGTTATTTCAAGGACAGAGCCGAGTTACAATACTGTATAGATATCATTACCGTGACTCCGTGCTGCTGTGTTTGTGTACTCAATCTTCAATTCTTCTCAATCTCACTTTCAAGACCTCAGGCGCATTAGTCGCATTCACCATCGTTGCCCAATGGAGGCAGTCAGATAAAGATATAAATACAAAATTTGGACACAAGTGACGATGTATAAAAACGCGTTTTAGTCAACTTTTTTAGTACCGTATTCCTTTTAGCCCTTGCACGACTGCCTCGCTAGTGTTGTAGCATTCAATTGCCCTTATAACCCAATCGTGAGGTGTCGAAACATGTAGAGTGCGTTTAAATTTGTCCGTTTTTAAACTATCATAAGCAGCATTAGACACATATATTTCACCAGCTATGACTTAGATCTCATATTAAAAGGGTAAATCTATCAACGTCTGACAGTCTCCGTATTACTATTAAGCACTTTTAAAACACAATAATCACAAAGTCCATTAAAACTATAGTATTCACACATCCGCATCGAATCACAAATGTAGGTTAATCAACCGCTTATAAAAGTCACACAACAAAACACATTACACGAACACATTCCAGGCTATAGATATTTACTCAATTGCCTACACCGAACAAATATTCAATATTAGCTAATTACAGCCTGCATTCATTTACAAGACAAAAGGAAAAACCAACCTGTCTAAGAACAAATACATTGTAAATGCTTTCCGACTATACCGTGCACGCTTGTCAACGAACATTTTAGCTCGCAAGTGTCACAATTTCTTTCTGTATGAAACACAGTGTGTTTTGTGTGTCCGACTTGAAGTATATTTTTCCTGTGTGAAATACAATGCAAATATTATAATGTTAATAGGCTGCTGAGCTGTTTTGTTTTCACACGTAATACAGGTGACGTGAAAGTTTTTTTGACAAGCTTACTAATGTGCTTTAGTTTTTATATGTAAAGGTTGTGTTCATTATGTATATATGGTTAGTGAATATGTTCAGTCAATAGTAAGTTATTGCGTAAGTGAGGCGAATTTTGACTGCTATTTGTTCTGTAGTGAGAGTTGTCATTGAGAACTTGTCACTGTGACTATTGGTATAGTCACAGATTACATATATACAGATGGTCGGTTGAGAACGACGCGTGAAAACGATGTACTTACAATACAACGTGTGCGGTTTTCGGATCATATCTGCTGAATGTAAATTCAATGAATTGGGTCGATATCACTGAATTGGAACGACGCGATCTGTATACATATGTTTTGTGACAATGTCGTCACAGAACGATCTGCCATCGTCATTGTCGCATACGAATATTGTTTGGCTTTTTGTCCATAATATGATATTCGAACGAAACATTAAAACAATAATTAAATTATATAAATATCCAGAAATGCTGTTTTTATTAATTATTTTTTAGATGTGTAACGTAATCCACATATATGTTCTTAAAAAGTAAAGGAACTATTATAGGGATCCTTATTATAAAACACTATTTATTTATAATTGTCACAATATAATAAAGTAACAATATGACAAACTCAAATCAATCATTATACCAAATGACTGAACTAAGCGAGAAAAAGAGAAAATGCTCTAAATACTTTTCTGTACTGGCAACACCGAGAAAAAAGCCCATTTTGTGCCAAACAATTGCAAAACCGTCAACGTAATTTTAATAGAACATTAGTCTTTTATACTATTGTCGTTAGTAAGCACACGATCGTATCATCCCCGCCGACAAAAGAGGAGAAAACCCACCCTAAAGTATCGACATAATAATGAGAAACCGGGAAAAACTTCTGTTGTGGAATGAAAAGCGCAAATTCGTCATTAGGCGGCGCTTTCCGCCATTGTTGTTGCCGTCTCACTCTGTCCCATGTAACTTTTAACAAGTGCGAGCGAGAGTACCTATGGTCCTCGGAGCCGGATTGTTCCTTTCTATGTTAGCGACATTGTTTTCGCTTTTATACCCGGCTGAATTGGGATTGTCTTGTCTGTTTGAATGGCCGATGGCGCCCCTCCACGGTGGATGAATACAGCCTTCTATAAATGGGGGGAGACAAAGGGTTGGTCTCTTGAATCGGCTGGGAGACAGGTCGTTCGATTATTGTATCGATTCAATCCTTTGTCTTCGCAATGAAGGATGGTTAGGGCAAATTACTTTTCTGCTTTTTGTTTGTCGTTTTAATAGTTTGTTGTTTTACAATGGATATGGAAGTTTTAATTAGTACCTACTTATTAATGTTTTCTAATAAAATAATACATAAAACTTATTTAGTTTATCAAGGTGATTAAATTACTTGTTTGCGTCTCGTGGTATAATTTTGCTAACATGTAGCCTCGGGTACGATGCCCGATATAATCGGACAGTGTTATCGATTTTTCTGTTAGATAAATAGCTTAAGCGCAATTGGCCTAATCACAGAATCGACGATTTTATTTATTGCTTGCACTTCAGTTTACTTTGTATAACAAACAAGCTGAATTAGCTTTAGCTTGTTCATGAACTATATAAGTACATTTATGTATGTGTGTATAAGACTAGCTTATGTAGTCTCACATCTATAACCCCTATAGGTTAAGCAATGACTATGACTTTCGGCAGTTATATGACTTTTCGAAATTATGTGCGTATTGATTGACAATTATCGCCTGCTCCGTGACTCGGAGAGCACGTTAAGCCGTCGGTCCCGGCTGCCATGAACAACTATGGCAGTCGTTATTGGGAGAGTGTCGACACAAAAGATCCCACTGGGTCGAAGTGTCGCCGGTCTGCACTGACTGGCCCCCACATAAGACACATAGATACATAGATTAAGCAATGGTTTATTTCCGTCTACCAGCCATAGCCACGCAGGCCTCCAGAATCAAGAGAGAGTGTGCTCCTAAGACTGTGCCTCTTAACAAAAAACAGTTTTTCACTGAAACTGGAATTGAAAATAAGAATTACATGCACAGAAATCGAATTTGCTACCACTCCGCCACTGAGGCGGTATTGGGTATAATTATATATTTACAAGTTATCTCTTGGAAACATTCCTTTTTTAGATAAAAGGTACTCTTATGTCCTGTTTCGTACCCCTGACAACGCGTATATATTTCATGACGATTGTTCGAGTAGTTAAGGCGTGAAAGCTTTACAAACAAACTCACATTCGCATTAAGAATAATTAGTTAGACTGTCGAAACAAAGCTCAAAGCTCCAGACAGAAAGTCACAATAGAAAAAAAAAAACACATACATAACAAAATATACAACAATAACTTATTAACAAAGCTTAAACATATGAATTTAAAAATAAAAAGAGAACACATCTAAATCAAAGTAACGACATTTATGTGTCCAAAAAGTGACTGGCGCTGGTTTTCAACAGAACTCAAAGTGAACCCTTCTTCTCATTCCCCAGGTGCTGAATGGAAACTCTTGACGGAAGATGAGAAGCGGCCATTCATCGACGAGGCCAAACGTATCAGGGCTATGCACATGAAGGAGCATCCTGACTACAAGTATCGACCTCGGAGGAAGCCCAAGACTTTAAGGAAGGAGGGGTACCCATACTCGATCCCGTATCCGAGTGTGCCGATGGACGCTTTAAGAGCTGGTGAGTAGTTTACCATATTGTATATTGTAACTATTGGATACGCCACCTACTGTGTCTAATTGTGAATTTAAACCAAACAGGGACCCAGTCATACACACAAAAAGATTCATCAAAATCGGTAGTCGTTTAGAAGTTCAATGACATACTCGTGCAGAAGAATTAAATATATAAAGATTAGGTGTGTGTAAATAGGAAGCAATCCAAGAATTTAATTATGGTCGGGTACTTTGAAAACACTACACTATCACTATATAATATTAGTCTCACCGTGACGATGGCCGCTAAAAAGCAACCGATACGTTGGGGAAAGTTAAAATTTCTTCATTAGTAATTTTTCTTGTTCAAGCCACTTTCTGCATCTTTATAGCATGTCAAAAGCATCTAATTTATCCTTACATAATCTTCTAATATATATTTCGTCTCTGGCTAATTGTCAATAACTGAATAGGCGAAGGCAAATATTTGTCAATTTTAGTTACCTAATATAGCCCCCCAATTAGTATATCATAGTCCCTGATTATGTATAATAATTGTTATATCAAAACAGCATAATACATAGTACCTTGCCAAAACAGTATTATCAAGACATAAATTGTGTAAATTAAGGTACAGAAGTCATCGCTCCCGAGTCGTTCCGTCGAATATTATTTATGGATCGTCAGCCGCCATAAACCGCAATAAACAAAAAGGCTTTACAACACATAATGACAGTGCTGTGTATACCTCCGTTGTCCTACTCGATGGACATTAGAGCTTAATTAGCTACAATGTAGGTGATTGAAATGACATGGTGCAAGCTTTGTGTGAATAAGTGTTGTAAAATGTCAGTTGTGTTTTCTGTATCAGGGGCGCCTTGTTGATTATGTGGCATAAGTTTGAAGTTTCTTTGCGTTCAATCGTGATGTATAGGGGTTGTTTCCTGACACGGGTAAGTCAGTAAGTGGGTGTAATATACCTTTTTTAGTGTTCTGTTTCTGTCATGCCTTTATATATTTAATACGTGCCCGATATATGTCTCCTATAGACTACTGCACGGATGACGGATGATTTAAGTAGTCGCAGTCGTTCGATCCCCACACGGAACAACTTGTGTGATCCACAAATTGTTGTGCTGAGTCTAGATGTTCTTTCTGTCCGTTGTTTAAAGTGTTTATTACGACCCCGCGATTTATTCCTAGTGCGGGATAAGTAAACTAAGTAATGTCTTTTTTATGGTGGAGTTTACACTGCCTTTGGTAAAGCTAATCTTTTTTAAATTATAATTGCGAAATCTATTTGTATGACTTAGGAATCAAATTCATAACTTCACGATCGGCGTTTACGTAAATTTCCGGTTACACTGGTGGTCAATGAGGCGACCAGAGACGTGCCTAATAAAAATGTTATAAAAGAGTAGCTGTACGTGCAGTTTTGCCCTCGTTTTGCTTCGCTGCTTTGGGCCCTGCAGCGATACATTCTATAGCCTTCCTCATTAAACGGGCTATCTAACGTACAATAATTTTCTTATCGGATTAGATCCTGAGAAAAGCGCATTCAAACATTCAAACTTGCACGCACGTGTCGTCTACATAACCTAATGCACTTTAACTTAAAAACACTTTAATTCACATGTTTTTACATTGCCTACCCATTTACCTTAAACACAATATGGTAATTCAAAACTTATTTCAAAATATCACTAACTGCTGTCTTCCGCGGCATTACTGCTCCATTCCCGTGCGTCGTGCATGATGCTCTATACAAGTATATATAGTTTTTTAATTGTCATGTATGTACTTTTGAGTTTATTGATTACAGACATAATACATAGAAAAATATTTCCTCTTTATAATATTTGTGAAGAAAACTTAATTTAAAATGGTTTAAGCTATTGTAGAGATTAACGTGCACAAACGCAGAGACAAAAAACTACGACGACATTACAGTAACTATAGAAGTACAGATACTGTTACGTACACATTATACAACTAATTTCATAGAAAACCTTCGTTCCGCCTCGCCAATCCAATATCACTATATTTTTTGTCTCATTCTTTCACCATATAATCCGTTATATTCTGACAGAGAAGTTTTCTGTCCAAATAACTATAGACGGTATTACAAAGGGCCTGTGTTGGATGTTATCAGGTCATTCATGGAATGTCATCGATTCCGCCATAGCCGAATTGGATTACACAATTGCGGTGCCTCGTTTAGTATGCGGGATGGCGAGTAGAGTAGCTAGTTTGATCAGTTTGTGCATGTTGTGATTGAAGTTAGGGTTGGAAGTAGACTAGTGAACGTTTATTTTTTAAGATAATACGGTAAGTACCTAATTCTGTATGATCAAGAGATCCTTGTTTGAACTCGGCAATTGGGTCTGAAATAGCTCGAATGAGGAAGCACTTCCATACTACACGATCTCAGGTGACCAACCCTGTGTTGTACTCGATGAGTAGGATGGACTTTTGAATAGGGACCGATCGCTAACTGCAGGGGATCTGTATTTGTCAATTGTGCTGACAGCACTGCGAAGCTTTTCTAAGCAGTTGCAAACGCGCGAGTATCGCACTTGTTGTCAATAACTTAACATCCGATGACCCGTAAGATTAATTATAAGCTACCTAAATGAATAAGATACAACTGACACCTGTTGCATTTCTTTAAAAAAGACAACGCTCGCATTTGTTTTCAAGCCCTGTGCCATGGGAGACCTTACAAACTAGAATTAAGGGATAAAAGAAACAACCAAACTCATAGCGATAATTTGTGTATCATGTAAATCATTGCCCGTGTGGTATTCGTAACCCAGAACTCAGCGCAATGAAAGCGACTGCTTACCCTTCACCAACCAATGTTAATCATTTTAATATCTTCTAGTGCCAAACAAAAACTATTTATTGTCTAGTCAAGTGCAAGTACAGTAACTTGCTTATTTCGAACGCAGCACGCAGGTCACTCGCCTTGTCCACGACAAAAACGCACGCCCACAACTACAGTCACGACAAAACCGTGCCGTCTTAAATGACGCGCGGTAAACGTAAAATTTTTACACGTACACACAAAAAAACGTAACGACATAATATTATGTTTATATACTTACGCTATTTATTGAAATAATGTCGATATTAAACTATAAAATTGGTTATTTACGACATTCTAGTACTGAGTTCAGATCATTCCTATTACGATACGTATTGTGGAGCATTTTACGATAGAAAGTTTGGTAGTCCTTAGCGTGTTGGTGTATGAAAATGGCTGCGATCGTAATATTCGAATAAATGTTATAATTATATTGATTTGTGATTGAGGCGATGTTTGTCGGCTTAGTTTGATAGTGGCTAAAAAGGACGTTATATCTGTCTGTTTATATTGTGAGTTAAATAAGGAGTCGTGAGTCATGTAGCCTGGCGGCGATGCTTGGATAGTCTAGATATTAATCAAATAATATGAGCTTTAGTTTGATTGTTGGCAGGGGACTAAAATATCAGCGAAATTAAACTTTTATATAATACTTTCTTCGACGTTTTGCCGCGCAATTGTTTTATATAGTTGGCAGCATTGATTTAGGAATTCCTACGTCTATGATTGACATATTATAACGACTCGATTTGATTTAGGTAGTCTACTTTAATTGTTTAGTTATACATGTTTCTCTAAAATAAAAACAGCAGCGATAGTTCAGTGGGGAGACCAACAGACTGCAATGCAGAGGGTCTCGGGTTCGAACCCACGTCGCGACGTCTGACTTTCGGCAGTTATATGACTTTTCGAAATTATGTGCGTATTGATTGACAATTATCGCCTGCTCCGTGCCTCGGAGAGCACGTTAAGCCGTTGGTCCCGGCTGCCATGAACATCTATGGCAGTCGTTATTGGGAAAGTCAGTACCCTCTAATATCCTGACACTGGTCTAGCCTTAGAGTATCATTAGCCTTCGGGTTGCGGAGGTCAGGTGGCAGCCGCTCCGTTTAAAAACTGATATCCAGTCAAATCCGGTTAGACCAGAAAATACGAGCCCAAGTGACTTGGGAATAAAAAGGCTAAGAGAGAAGGACATGTTTCTCTAAAATACATACACGAATTAGGTGATAATTATTTTATTAAATGTTAAAAGGTGTGAATTTATTAGTGATATACCTAAATGTCATTGCTATGCATACATACCTATTAATAGACTGAAATAAACAAATTAAAGTAAGGTTGCGAATTTCGGTCTGGGACATTGTTAACTCAAGTTTTCGACGGCGCCAACGATATTATAATTATTTGTATTGTAAACATATTTTATAATAATAGATGAAAGATATTTCAAATAAATTTTAGGTTATAAATTATTTATTGACAATGCGGCCATATTAGTAAGATATTGATGACATTTATGGTCACAACAAGTCATATAACATTTTATGTCATAAATATCAGTAGTTTATTTTATTGCAATTTTAATTTTAGTTAGCTGTAACCGAAGCAGGTTTTTGGATGCTCGCAACCATTTTTCTTCTTTATATATAGCTAGGTTTAGCAAGTATGCCGTGGAAAACAAATAATTCTCATGTTATAGCATCTTTGATAGATTTTTCTTTTTCTGGCCATATTTTTCCGCCTGAGTGTTCTATACCTAGTACTACTGTTCAATCATATTTATACATAGATTAATAATCAAAATGATAGTAACAGACACCACATACTAAAATTCGAATAAAGAATACTCATGCACTTAATATAAATCGTTGAAAAAATAGCTTACCTACGTCATAAGAGCTCACAACAAAAGATATTCCAAATATGAAAAGCGAAAATGGAACGCATAGTTTAAACCGTCTTGGGCTGCTTTTGACAGTTGACAGTTTTCACTGTAGCTGTGACAATGGGGTTAGTTGGGGTGCGTCAGTTGGGGTTACACCATTGACATGCGATTAAAATTATTGAAAGATTTCGGCTTTAAACATGTCGTTATTGAATTTTTAAAGGGTTGTTTTTGAGGTTATTGTTTGGGGTTTCTTATGTATTGGGCTAGAAATGTAAATAAAAAACGACATTTTTGTACTATTCTTCACAAATATCATATATTTTAGGCTTTAACCTTAGTTTGTTTGTTAGTAGGCACCTTAAATATTTATTTAAATAAAGCCTGTTCTACGGGTTTGCACTTTATTTTATTGTAAACACAAAAACAATACTTTTATATGAATGTGTAAAAATCACATAATTCAATATCATACTTAAGTAAATTTGAATAGAATAGGCACATTAATTTACTCATATTGTGACGTCACAGCATTTCATCTGGCAAGAAATAACATAAATGAAAAATCTGCAATAATAAGTATAATACATAACTATAATACATACTCAAACTAGCGACTCGCCCCGGCTTCGCACGGGTAGTACGAAACCTTTACAAATTATACATTTAAACCTTCCTCATGTCCTCTACCTATTGGTGAAAACCGCATGAGATTTTAGTGTAGTAGAGCCTCGCTGATTTCAGCATGAATGGGCCGGCTCGACCGGGGAAGGACTACCCTCTCACAGAATATCGACGTAAAATAGCAGTATTCCTACTGTTGTGTTTCGTTTGGTGAGTGAGAGTGCCGGAAGCCCAATCACCCTCTTTCCCCCTTCCCGCTCCTTCTCTTTCCCACTTCCTTTTATCCCTAAAAAATTGAAGATCTGTTTAGTAATTTTTTAGATTATCGCGTACAGACGCGGCGCGGGTCTTTGTTTTATAATATGTAATTAAGCACAGGAGCATTACACCCAAATTTGCCTGCTGTTTTAGTTCTAACGTAACATTGACCAAGTTTATTGCTATATAGCAGGCTTATTTCCGGACCCCTAGTGCAAATTTCCTAACATAAAAATCCAATAAAACTTTGCATGACCTGGAAACACCAGGTTAGGCAAAGCCTTCGTTCACTACCAGCACCCAAACAGACCTCTTCAGGTCTTAAGCCACGGGATGAGACAATTAATTATAAATGTAACATGAAAATGGGTAGTCGAAAGTACTTGACGATAGAAGATTAGAAAATCTAAACATTAAAATACTCATAAAATAATCTAATTGACCAAAGCAAATTTAGGGCCGTACCTATTGAGCTCAGTTTAAATTTGTGCGCTCACTTTCTGAAAGAGTTTTTAATAGGCGAATGTGTCTCATAGGTTTTTGTATATAAACTTCTATTTATCTCCTATATAATAATATAAACCGGTAGAATTTTACCTTTTTACGCACTAATTATAGGTAACATTTAATTCAAAATATCATATAATAAAATATTATTTACTTCAAACATTTAGAACTACACGAAAATTGCGATACCAATACCTCACAGTCATACAGATTTTCTAACCCTTACGAAAACCCAAACCAAAATAACAGAGCCTACTTATTTTGAAAGTAACTGTAAGTAAGTACATAGGTTACAGTTACTGTCAAAATAAATAGCCCAACAAAATTACCCGATGTCAAATATTTTCACCCGTTGCGGTAGTCCAAACTAAACGTGGGCGGAGTCGGCACGTGTGTCGTGACCCTTATTTAAGGGTCGCGCCACACTTTGCACTAACATGGCTTTTAAGTTAATTGCAGTGGTGAATTTATGTCGTAATGTAAAACTAGGGGTGAATAATTACTTTCGCCAGTTGGATATGATTTTTAATATGTTTGTCGATGTTTTAATTAGTAATACAACATTTTTAGTAGTGGGACTTTACTGTGACTTGTGGTTTTAGTAGTATTGTGGTAGTATATTTTATTTGAGTTTTGACTTCAAGTTCCTTATGATTTATGAGTTGAATTATAATTAATTTAGAAATGTATAATCTCGAAAAAAAAAAAGTTATATTTCTACCTACCCAATGTAGAAAGGTAACTATATTTTTGGGCCCACCAATAAAAATGCGAACCTACCCTCTACCGGTCACTTGACTTGTTGCTACTAAGAATTCGCTAAGGGAAACCCTTTAGCACTTTGCCTGACTTGGGTATCAAAATTAGGAACTCACGATTGGCGGCTAACTAACTTACATATGTTACAGGCATATTTCAAATAAAAAACATCTTTGCCTAATTGTTTATAGAGACGCAATGTTTAATATTAAACTCTTTTACTTTCAAAATTATACTCTTTTAAATTAAATCTTTCTGTAGATATTTTTTTATACAAAATTGCATTGATAATCCTCTCAATACGAAACAAAACACGTACCCAACACTACATAAAATAATAAAATCCACTTACAAAACTCTTTTCGAATAAGAGCCGTTTAAACGTAACGGACACGCGCCGGTCACGTGGCCGCGTGACGTCACCGACGCTAGGGTTAGCACTAAAGTGAGTGCAAGCGCACGCCAGCGACGCCCACTGCAGGTAATTTGGACTAAAATTGATAGGTTGATAGAAATAATTGTTATTAGTAGAATAATAATATATAATCAACTAAAGTTCGCCCTTAGCAGGATTTACGCAGATACTACTACGCACTATAACTTCGACTTAGACAAAACGTGGCTTATATTTTAAGTTCAGTTTCAGACTATCAAACAATATCTAAATCTGTGTATATATTACATACATTCACATTCACGCCTGTTTCCCAGAGGGGTAGGCAGAGACTACGGATTTCCATTTGCTACGATCCTGACACATTTCTCTGGCTTTATTCACTTTCATCACATTCCTCATACACGCCCGTCGGTTCAAGGTGCTCTTAACCTGGCCTTTGTCCACAACGCCTCCCATCTGATCAAGAAACGTTCGCCTAGGTCTTCCTCTTGCAACTGTTCCTTTCACACTAGCCTTATAAACTTTCTTAGTCAGTCTTTCCTCGTCCATTCTTTCTACATGCCCAAACCAGCTTAATATACCCTTTTCTATTCTTGTCACTATATCCACTTTCATGCCGCATCTCTCTCTAATCACACTATTCCTTAGTCTATCTTTCAGAGTCACACCACATATATTTCTCAGCGCTCTCATTTCTACAGCATTTATATATGTCTATATATCTATTTATATATGTCTACTTAATCCAAAAATGGCATACAAATAACCTATATGGTAATATGCTAGGTATGTTTTAACCATTTTATGAGCTATCTAAACTTATATTATTTGTACAAAAGATGGCACTGCGTGCATGCCCAACCGTGCGCCCAACATAGCTCGTATATACTCGTATTGTCAGACGCACAATAGTAGACGGAATGAATCCCCTGTTCCACTTATAGGATATGTTTGATTATTTTTCGAAACGTAACAATTGTTATCGAGTAGCTACTAGAAACATTGATTTATTTATTTACATATTATGCGTTACTAGTTTTTATTCTGAAAGCAGACTGGATAGCATAGACAGTAAAATTGTTGTCTTGTATACGGTGCAGATCTATTTCTAGGCGGTCTGCTATAGTTTTCATATGCAACAAATCCACCGTGCCCTAATAATTGTTAACACACGTACTAGGAACTATTCTTGGGTCGCAGGGAAGTTAAGAAATATTGAAAGAACGGACGCAAAGAGCACCCAGACACGAAACAACCATTTGAGAATCAAAACATTTTTGTCTCCGTCTTCCTACAACGAGTAAGACCAATTTATTGGATATAATAAAAGTGCGGATGAGGTCTTAAAAAAATTAAAGCAAACGAAAGATACTCAACGCGATAGCAGTAGCGTAGCGACTACTTAAACAATCCACTATCCGTGCAGTTATATGATGTATAAACTCAGGAAATACAAACGTTCTTACATAAAAATTGCTACTTCTTCAACTATTTAGTCACTTAACATCCTTAAACCATCTATTATACAAACTTTTATGTATTATTGACTTGAAAATCTTATAAGACACGTCATCTGTGTAACTCGTACGAGTTTGATCAGGTGCGTCTCATTGTATTGATAATGGAACTATTGTATTACATTATACATATTTGTCGTGTCTTTAGTATTATAAAGAAGCGATTGCACTATTTTATTCATTATTATTTCTTTTTTGTAACGCTTAGCTTAGCTCAAATCAAGTACTTCTTTTTACCTCACCTTGCTGTGCATACATAAAGGAAAGTAACATGAAGTTCATGTCATCGGTATCCTTTTTCTCACGTCCGTGCCACGACAATAAGAGCAAAAGCGATTGCAACAATAGTAGTATCAGTCGCGTGAAAAAGCCATTGCATATGACGGACGATATTGGTTGTCTGCTGATCAAAGCTTAGGAAGGTTCCTAATAAGCTCAAAGCTTGAGAATTCCTTACACCCTATTCACCATATGAGAACTACACAGGGTTTTCTGTCTGCGATTTTCTGTAGCGTAAATATACTTCTCAAGCCCAGATCTAACTAATCAGATGTAAAACAGGGCATTCAATTTAACCTAAGAACTCTAGTACATTCAGGTACCACTCTATGTTAACGAGAGTGCCTGAATATGTCGATAAAACAGACGGCCCATAAACATTGCAACGCAAACGACCAATTTCGAAAGAGTAGTTTACATTTTGCATTGCTCTGTTCTGTTAATCAGTACGCTGACTGGCTTCATCAAGCACATCAACGCCGCGATTCAACAAAACAGATGCCTATCATTTTCCATTCAGCTTACTCCGTTCGGCCAAACAACTTCATTTAAGCAGTTGCCGTATCAATCTGCATGTTTGAATACCGCGAAACTTAACATTAAAACAGTCATTATCCTGCCAATTTTCATTATAACACATGAAAGAAATTAACAAGAAATCACTGTGACTAAATAACTATCGCGAATTGGCAATTTGCACATTGTTGTCAATAGATGTCGCTAAACAATTCGTTTAATTATTCACAGATGGCGTTGTTAACAATTAATTATTCTAACCTAAAAATTGTCTATTTAAATCACGTTTGAAACTCAACCGATGTATTGTTGTCCGAAATAATAATTGTAAATATACTGACAGGCATAACTTCAAACATTTATTTTAAACAACTGTGTCTGACGCTTATTATTGTGTTACACAGATACAGGTCTCATAAAATTAGTCCATTATTTTGCAACGCTAGTGTATAAATGTTATATTGTAATTTGAAGTTAAACTGTATTAATTGTTATGTAAATTTTGAGTAGAACAATAGCATCTTCAGAGTCGATTTACGTATTCATATTGGTTACTACATGTTTTTCTTTGATTGTTTGGCGAGGTTATTAATAATGCTAATAATAATTGACGTAGACACTCCTTTGTTAAATTGTGCACTTATTTGTATTGCTTTGTGTTTTTAGTTGGAAAATAGTTTATCGTATTGTCTTTTATTACAATGTGTTGATTGACTATCAGACCATAAGTTTTGAAGGTCATTTTCACCTGTGCCTTTAGAACTTATGAGCATACTTGGGTCTTGCTGCACATCGAACATCGAACTTTTATATAATATTGTCTTCTATTTACGCGAATATTATTCATTGAAATTAAACTGCTATATACGGATTTTATCGCGTTGTTTATTTGACACTTTATTACAAAATTTTGAAAATTGTCACGCAACTACTACTATTAAACTTTACTAATTTTTAAGCTAATTAAATTATTATTAAACTATTTAGATTTAATTTATTTTTACACTTTCCCCGACGTTTCGGTTGCTTTTCAGCAGCCATGGTCACGGGGTGACTTTTATCGAACTTTTATCTTTTCTAACAAGGCCTCTAGCTGCATTTGTAATTATTAGTTCTTTTTATGTCTACACACAGTGCTACTACTCGACTGAATCTGTCAGACTGACGAATCCGAGACCTTATGCATACTCTATTTTATTTCTCGTTCTGATATCGCAACGATTCCTTTTCAGCAAACTCAATAACGCGCAAGTGATCTTTTCTGACGTAGCAAGCCTCTAATGGCTAAGGGCAAACGTACTTAACGCATCGTTAGCTACTGAAGTGAAGAAAACAAATTATCCTAACTTAATGTTATAAATGCAAAAGTAAGTTTGTTTGTTACGCATTCACGCCTAAACTACTTAACCAATCATTATGAAAATTTGCATACACGTTATATAAAAAAGGACATAAGGAACATCCAGTAAAAAATACTGTTCCCGAGATAGACTAATGAAATATAGATATAGGGTAAAATCTAGTTATAAATAAAGAGAATACTTTGCTGTGCTTTAGATAATACAGCTAAAGTATGCGAAATGAATCACTATGGAGATCTCAAAAAGTTTGTTATTGATTAGTATTACGTATGTAGTTCAAAAAACAGACAATTAAAGGTTATGTCTCGTATGGGGATCGAACCCACAACACTCGGCGCGGTGGCAGTGGCGACCACTTAGACGACTACGCCATACGTAGTCAAAAATTTTTTTAACATAATTTAATTCCGCCTGCTCTTGTTTTAAGTAATCTTAAAACGGCCTACTGTAACTAAGTACGATAAAATTTAATTACCTAGTTAAATGAACTCGATAAAGTGTCGTAATTTTCTTTCGGATCCCACGGTTAATTTCCCCCATAGTAGGACATTCTTAGAACACCACACCTAATGTTTTAGTATATTTACTGTTAACTAGTTACTGTTTGCGAATTTGCTCACGTCGCATCGTATACCTGAATAAAAATGGTATGCTAAGTTGTACTCCAGGACATCTTATATTTCTATGCCAATTATCATCCAAATTTTACGCGTGGTTAAGACTGCGCCGAGCGAAATGTGCCAAAACAGGCGGTCACAGTTAAGTGAATAAAATCAACACTTTTTGTTTAATACAAATATAAAATATACATTTACCATAACAATGAATGTGTTTACAATTACTCCGTGTAAAAAACTTAAAATAATTAATATTTTCGCCTACAAAATATGTAAATTTGCAAAAACGTAATTCGTGTTACGTGATTTTTAGATTATAACAATAGAAATCTATCCTATTTTACAGCTTAAACGAAACATAAATAGTTATATTACAATTTGTCCGTCCCAAATATTTAAGTTATTGGTTGGCAATAAAGATACATATTTATCATAAAAGCACTTCAAATCCTCCATACAATTATACTATGGCGGCGCGCGCCGATTTGAATATGCGCCGCACGAGCTCTATCATTATCTGTCTTACGCTCGGCGCAGTCTTAAGCATCAAACATCTTTATAAACATTAACATACATAATATTAGTTAAAAGTACGATATAAGGAATGGGGAAGGAAGAGTAGTCAGTTGAGCAGTGTACTTACCTCTGATGTTAGGTTTCAAATCGAAACTCTAAGGTTGTGTGAAGATCATCGCTGTTAAAGGGTCCCTCATAGAACTCCTATTATAAGTACGCCTATAAGTAGGATCAAGCAACATTATAAGTAAAATAGGCTTTCGGTTGTCTCGATAGTCTACCCATTCACGCACATGGCGCTCATGACTTTTCTATCCGACGCAGGCAATACGTGCAAGTTATGACACTTGCATGCGTTGTGCTGACAACCGAGGCCATCCACCTGCGCAAGTAGCCCGTATGATTTACTCGCACATATAGCCCACGCGAGTACATAATGCATGTAACCCACGCCAGATACTTGCGTCAAATAGGACACGACTACACTACACGACGATTACGTCAAATAGGAATGATTATTGTCGATCTTTAGGTGCCGTATCGAGTAGGGTTATTGGGATTTTATGGTAATAAATTCTTAGAAATCTCTGGATTTGAGATGAGTTCGTAAATGAGCTGTCATTTATTTTACATGTAACCTGCTGAAGTTACATGTAAAATAAATACATCAAACCTTAAACAACATAACCCTTGTAGCTAATTTGATTTTATAAGGCCCTTATTTCTGTACAATTGTAGTACAAATCCCTTCTATGTTATCGTAAAAAGAAAATCCAAGACCCTAATCTACACTTACAGTCAAAGCATTCGAAACTAATCTTCACAATAATCCAATAAATTGCTTATTCACGATTAGCATATTATGTACCAGCAGTTTGTTACTGAACGGAAGTGTCCAATCGCGTGCGTCGCCGGAAGCCCCTCCCCCCTCCGCCAAACTGCTTCCGGTCACGTGACGTCATTTACATGACAGTTGAGCGCGGCCCGTTCGGGGGGACGGACGTGCCGAGCGAGAAATTTTTGTTTATGGCTCTAGGAAATGAGTTGTCGTTTTGTTTATGTTTTGTTTCTTTGACTTTTTAGGGTATTTTTTTGTTAGAATATGATTTTTTATCTAAGAAATTATAGGCATATAACATCGTTAACCTAATTAAGCAAAATCTCGAATCGAATTGTGTATTTCGCAATATTTGTAGGTACCACATCCACATCGTATAAAAGACAGTTTTTAACATACCCGGTACCATTAACCTCGCAGGCATAATTAAATATTATTATGTTATTTATATACCGGATGTTTTGTTTTATCACGAGTATAAAAATAGGGTTGATAGGTGATCGGAGTACAAGGCTATGACATAGCTATCTCCCCACCCGCCTTCATCCAGTTGCATACAATTAGTCGCAATGGGATATTTTTTATATGTAGGTATCATAAATATTCGTCGAAAAGAAAAGCAACCTATATCACTATTCGTTTTCAACAAAATATTTAAAATTACGTCGATATTTTACTTTAATTACATAATAGTCAACCAACTAGTACTCCCTGAAGTTGCAATTGATTGTAAAGAAATTTTTTAATAATGCTACTAATCCTTATTTATACTAATATTATAAAGCTAAAGAGTTTGTTTGTTTGTTTGTTTGAACTCGCTAATCTCAGGAACTACTGGTTCGAATTGAAAAATTATTTCAGTGATGGATAGCCTGTTTATCGAGCAAGGCTATAGGCTATATAACATCACGCTACGACCCACGGGGGCAGCGCAGTAATGATAAACGCGGGTGAAACCGCGGGAACATCTAGTCCTAACTAATATTACAAATACGAATGGAAGTTTGTTTGTTTCTTACGCTTTCACGCCTTAACTACTCGACCGATCATCATAAAATTTCGCATACATTTTGTCAGGAGAACAGAAAAGGACAGAGTACCTTTCATTCAGCACAAGTACTGTTACTAGCCTACATTTACGCGTGCAAAATCTAGTTGTAAAGATAAATTCTAATAGTTCTACTAAATATGTTAGTCTGTATAGATGTTTGGCCGTTTGTTACTTAATGACGCGTAAACCGTTCTATCGATTTGGATATAATTTGGCACATATAAAGATTACCACAATGAATACATTTCATCTCGGTGATATTACTATCTTTCTAATTTAATATTATAAATACGAATGTGAGTTTGTTTGTTTTTTATAACGCCTTCACGCCTTAACTACTCGACCGATCATCATGAAATTTCGCATACACCTTGTCAGAGAAACAGAAAAGGACATAGGGTACCTTTCATCCAGGAAAAGTACTGTTACTAAGCTAACTACATTTACGCAAGCGAAGCCGCGGGCAAAATATAGTTTTAAAGATAAATCCTAGTAATTCTACTAAATATTTTAGTCTCTTAAGATATTTGGACGTCTATTACTCAGACACGCGTAAACCGTAGCATAGATTTGGATACAACTTGGCACAGATATATTAAATTATATCTTAGATTACCATACAAGTTACCTTTCTTCCCATGGGCTATACAGGCGTAGCCGAGAGAAGAAGCTAGTGTTATGTAAATGTCTCTTCGTTCGAAACTACCGCCTGTATAAAAAGTTATTCCAACAATTATCTTTCGTGATACGAATACACTTTATTACAATGATTAGTTAGTGTACTGTCTGTATCCAAACGATTATCGTGCGAGAACATAAATATATTAAACAAGCGGCGCAATGATTTGCACGAATCACAGCTAATCTATCAATTTAACCACGGTTTGTTAAGTACGTCTGCGAGTTCCCCCGGTGCTATGAAACGGCGAAAATACACCCTCGCTGTCATTTCGTACCGACGTTGTTGAACAAGGGTTTAGGGTCCGATGCGTTTCGTTATCTGATCTAGTTTATTATCTTGTCAAAATACGGGTTTCTTGTTTTATTGTGTAGCTGATACTGCGGTGGATTAAGCGGTCAACTACCAACAGACTGCAATGCAGAGGGTCTCGGGTTCGAACCCACGTCGCGCACCTCTGACTTTCGGAAGTTATATGACTTTTCCAAATTATGTGCGTATTGATTGACAATTATCGCCTGCTCCGTACCTCGGAGAGCACGTTAAGCCGTCGGTCCCGGCTGCCATGAACATCTATGGCAGTCGTTATTGGGAGAGTTTCGACACAAAAGATCCCACTGGGTCGAAGTATCGCCGGTCTGCACTGACTGGCCCCCACATAAGATAAGATAAGCGGTCAACTACTAAAATGTTGCTGGTATACTAAAAATAATCAGTGATGCTCTATAAGTAGTTCTGTAGAGGTAATGTTATCTGCGGTTGTACTTTCAGTTTTATTAAATCCGCGCTTTAGGTATCCTTAGTGGAAAAGTAATCGTTTTACTAATAGAAGATTAAAAATTGAAACTTAAGACGAACTATCACAAATATTTTCGTATAAGCTTTATTTATATACTGTAACACTACTGCGTATAAGTTTTCTTTTCTTACTACAAGAACTCGAAGTACACCGTGATGGCCCAGTACGGGTTGAAAGACTTTCCATATCTTCTCTGTCTCAAACGAACATACACATTATTATGATGGTTTCCTTCACCGCTAAAGTGAACTATAAATAACGTTTGAATGCCCAGGTAACTTTGAAATTCCATAAGTGCCATCTGTGGATTTGTATTCGAAACTCATCTGTGAGTGACCGGTCAACGGTCACAAGACTTACTATAACGATATCTACTCTCCAAACACTGCACTTACAACAACAGTTAACAAAACCTCTCCCCATTCTTTACACTAAAGAAAATTCACTGGAAAAAGAAAATTAAAAGCACCTCACAATACATGTAATTTCATACAGGGATTCACCTTCATCACAAACTCACAGTCCATACATTCATAATGACCATCTTCCGAATAATATATGTAAATATAGCACACGCCATTGTAAAAGGGATCGTCAGAAAGGTCGGACACCGGCTAAATGGGATTTTCCTACAGGGTTTCCTTTTCAATGGCCCCATTTTTTTATTCTATACCCTTTATACTCGAATGTGTTAAATTTCTCGGAAAATGGTTATTTCTGTAGGTTCAGGTAAGGTGATTTATCGGCTGACCGTCGAGTCTGGCTTATTTCTGATGCGGTTTATATACCTACGTGTATTTTGAATAGTAGTAGTATATTTTGTTAGCTGTGATTTGTGAGGTACGATTATACAATAGATATGTTTTTTTAATTCAAACTATTTTTATCCTTAGCTTCGCGCCTGTATTTGTATTTGCAAGGATTAAAGTCGCTCTGTACATCTCTATATTATTGGCAGAAATCGATTCAATCTGTTATTTCGTAGCTAAGTGTAAGTTATTTTACTTTCATATTTATGTAATTTTTAGGAATGATGAGATCTCAAATTGAACCATGACAGATGATTTAATAATAATCAAAATATATAAGCGGGTAAATGTGTGATCCAAGTCAAATAAATTAATATTAGCAGTTGCTTTCTCAAGTCTTCATACCAATAGTATAACATTGTATAATTATTCCGGTTTTTTTATTCACTCTTATTAGAAGTTTCAATTAATACTTTTCAGTAGCCATACTTGCGTCAAATGCATATGCGTTATAATAGAACCGTATGGAAATTATAATAATAACAATAGTTTATTTTAATTGCTGTATACCTAATAATAGTAATACATTTATTTTATTACACAGATATGACAAAACACAGAAAATAATTTAGAAAAAAGTACAATGACCAAAGAGTGGAACATTGAGACAACTGCCATCTTAGTCTCCCCGTGACCATGGCTGCTGAAAAGCAACCGAAACGTCGGGGAAAGTGTAAAAATAAAAATAAATTAAATCTAAATAGTTTAATAATAATTTAATGAGCTTAAAAATTAGTAAAGTGTAATAGTAGTAGCAGTGTAACAATTTTCAAAATTTTGTAATAAAGTGTCAAATAAACAACGCGATAAAATCCGTATATAGCAGTTTAATTTCAATGACCAAAGAGTGTTTTGGCAATATAATTGTTAAACCCTGTCTCCTAAACTAGGCCAAGAGGTGAGGAGACAATCCAATTTTCAAGAATAGTCGTGTTTAGAAAGGCTGTGAGACTATATTTTTAGGCAGCAGTTTTCTCTACATTCTTACCTTAATTATTCTTCATATTCTTATAATGTTACTTGAACTTTTACAGACAAGTCTGGATATTCCTTACGTCTTCACAGTCAATCTTGCAATGTTTTCTTACGAAAAAGCGCGCAATTCTTTAACTTTATTTATGTACAATATTTATTTACTCTCTTCCCACGTTTCTATCACGTGTTTTCAACGAAATCCTTTAAGTCTCTTGAACTTTGAACCAAACTTTTATATAAGTAAGTACCTTCATAGTTTGTTTTTTTTATTTTCTCCACAAAACCTGAAAACATTTATAACACGAAACAAATTTAAAAAAAACTTTTACTTCTGCTAACTCCCATAAAGTTACAAAGGGCACCAAAAAACTGCCTATTTTAATAATAACCTTTTGAGCCCTTTGACGAAGTTTTCAACTCCGGAACCAAATCTCTGATATAAAAGTCCCAAGTCACTCTCAGAGAAATTTTCGTGTGTTTTAATTAAAATTAGTCATTAAATGTTGCATTTTAACGGTTTCTGTAAACCTCTGGTTGGAATTAATTGGCTTTTTGTTTGGTCTGTTGGACCAACAGCGAGTTAATTTAGGGTTAATGCAGCCTTTGATATTGTTTGGCTTCGATACCTGGGTTCGTTGTAGTGGGAAATTATCGTTTAGAGAAACGTTTCAGTGTATTAGAATAACTATCAAATTATATGCTCGTTAGTAACATGGTATGTTTAACTATATATAAATAATAATCCTTGTGAAAGCCTCGTTTTATTTGATGAGGTTGTATTTTTCATACAAGCTGTTTAATGGCAAGCTGAAGTCGATGATATTTTACATGTAGATAAATAAATATGCTTGACTTTAGACCATGTATGGTTTTTCTTAAATAATACATAGTAGTAATTACATCTATCATAAAATTATGGCGAATTGAAGCAATAAACGCGGTACGAAACTAAATAAACTGATTGAAATTAAACTACTATATACGGATTTTATCGCTGTCTTCCCGTGACCATGGCTGCTGAAAAGCAACCGAAACGTCGGGGAAAGTGTAAACTTAAATATAAATAGTTTTAATAATTTAATTAGCTTAAAAATTAGTAAAGTTTAATAGTAGCAGTAGTGCAACAATTTTCAAAAATGTTGTAATAAAGTCTCAAATAAACAACGCAATAAAATCCGTATATAGCAGTTTAATTTCAATGAATAATATTCGCGTAAATAGAAGACAATATTATAAAACTATTATATTTAGTATGGGAATGAAAAAATATGTAGGAAAATATTGTCAAAGTACATGGATAATATTGTCTTCTATTTACGCGAATATTATTCATTGAAATTAAACTGCTATATACGGATTTTATCGCGTTGTTTATTTGACAACTTATTACAAAATTTTGAAAATTGTTACACTACTACTACTATTAAACTTTATTAATTTTTAAGCTAATTAAGTTATTATCAAAACTATTTAGATTTAATTTATTTTTACACTTTCCCCGACGTTTCGGTTGCTTTTCAGCAGCCATGGTCACGGGGAGACTAAGATGGCAGTTGTCTCAATGTTCCAGTGTAGTTATTTCAAAGTACCCAAACATAATTTAATCATTGGTGTTTCTATTTACGCTGAATGAGCTCAAAGTATTATGAAGTCTAGCTGTGGTTTGCTTCATCTTGGGTTTGACTATTTTTATTACTGGATCCCAAGCTGGTGGTACATTACAACCATCTTCTCTATTAAAATTAGGATGTTTTTTGATTTCAATAGCCTCGCGAAGCATCCTTGGTAGGAATCGGTGTCCTTTAGCGAGAATCTGTGGTTTGTCAAATCTCAGGTAGTGGTTGGTTCCCTGTTGCACATGTTCACACACAGCAGACTTCAACGAGCATTGGTGTTTTACATCAGCTATGTGTTCTTTTATGCGGGTGCCTATGTTTCTCTTGGTTTGACCAATGTATGAGAGTCCGCAGTCACAATCTATTTTATAGACCCCTGCATCTTATAAAGGTAGTTGGCACTTGACGGATGGTAAAAATTGACTTATCTTCGTTGGCGGCTTGAAGTATGTGTTGAAGCTCGCTTCAACACATACTTCTATACTACCGACTCGACAAATCATCATAAAATGGCAGATACACGTTGTCAGGGGTAGAGAAAAGGACATAGGTTACTTTTCATCCAGAAAAGTAGTACTTACTGTTTCCGAGGGGTTGAAAATTGACATAACGCAACCTTAACGTAACATTTAATCGAGCGCAACCGCGGGAAAACCTAGTACTACTTATATAACTTCGAAAAGTTAGCGGTGTTGATCGAAATAGGGGCCTCTATCTTCGGGACAGTCCAACATACCCTGTCACATACATGTCCCTACTATACTATCCCTGTTATAAATAATTTGCATACAACTTTGTACGTAAGCTAATAATCTGAACATAATCTTCAAGCGAGTTTCATAAACATCATAAGCCGGTTTACATGAACTCTTAACATAATAAGTTATGTTACATTGTTTGTCAATGTCATTTAACGTCATTGCAATAACCAGTTTGTCTCGTGCGGGTAATAAGCAGACACACCCCATATTTTTCACATCCACGATCATGAGATATAATGGTGCCTTTATCCATAATAAGTAAACAACCGGTATGCTTACATTGATGGAGTATATCTTTATAATTCAGTACAATCTTGATTTTTCTGTGCCATTATTGTTGACTTACAGGTGGTAATTACTGTGTAAGGAATGGCAGCATATAGTTACGTCGTAATTACGTCTCTAATGTAGTCTTAAAATGGTCGACTATTGCCGAAGTGACACGAGGTCGAATGTTGTCGGGAGCGGTCATCGTGCATTGTCTATCTATTAAACAGTTTACCACAAACACAATGTACTTAAGAGTACTTTTCTCATAAATAATATATAAATTGTCCTACTGCTAGACACGACCCTCGTCTCTGTGTATGAAGGGCCAGTCCATAGTCCACCACGCTGGCCCGGTGCGGGATGTCAAATTTCACATATCCTCGAGAACATGATGGAGAAATCTTAGACATGCAGGATTTCTCACGATCTTTTCTTTCACCATTAAAATGAGCGATAATTAACTATTAATACGCACATAGCTTTGCAAAGTCAGTCGTTTTTATAGAGCTAAGTGGTGTGCTTTAGAAAAAGTAATTAGGTATACGTCCAGCAGACCGCCACCGCTTCATGATCATCAAAGTCAAAAATTATTTAGCCATATAGATTACAAAGTTATACATATGGACGTCATAGTTTAGATTTAATAACTATATTGAGTTCATAAAAGTTGAATTGGGATTAGAAGCCAGGTTTGGGCAAACGTTTGGCCTATTAGGGACTCACAGCCACTCGCCGGTAGCACAAGCTACCAAAATTTAAATTTAGTAGCGATTTTAATCTGGGTAATTTATAGCTTTTGTCAGCGAAATGTTACATGCATGTTGCTCCCGCTTCTACCGCTAGACGTCTGAAGAAACGGCTTAGTCAAACAACTTTACTTGTTCGTTCTTTACGTAGTGGTCATTCAATATTCTGTTTGCTGCTTGCAACTAGATTTTGCTGTCAACAATACTGTCTCTACAGTCGTCAATAAATTATACCTTTATAATGAAAACAAACAGCCTTTTAAAAAGTCACCCTGTCAATCCACATCATTGTAAACTCAAATGTCAATATTCCATGCAGGTTAAATAAAAACTTGGAAAACTTTTGGAAAAAGAAATCCATCGGTCGCCCGCCAATACCAGGAAACCAGATACCCACAAGAGATGACAGGGAATTTAATTATAAATATAATAAAAAAACCTCGAACGTCCCTTTCTAAAACCTTGCCGTATTTTGCGTTCGTGAAAATAAACCCCCAAACGATTTTGCACCTTAACGCTCTGTCATAGAACTCATTGTCCTTTTAATAAACTGCATTGTAATTTTGACGCGGTTTATAATATATTGTAGATTCGATTGACGTCACCACAATGAGGATGTCTCATATATTTTTTATTTAAATTCAATATTCGAATATTTCAGGCGGGACATGAAGTGTATTTCGATTTACACGTAATAGCATTATGAGTGGTTAGATTGTCATGACATCCTAATTTGGTCGTATTATAAATATTTCGGCGCGATATTTGACAGTTCCATTTTTTATTTGACGTGGATTGCTGGCATAATTGGATTTAATTTAATCAAATATATATATTTAATTTATGTTAATTCGTCTCTTTTATGCACAACCTTTTGAAATCAATTGATGAGTACTTATGCATTTTATAATTGAATATTATTGTGTATAATTCACTTAACGACATAGTTAAAATACAACCATATATAGCTGTAAGTGTAGACTACATTAAAATGACAATAAACGCAGATTTACAAGCCCATAAATCAAACATTTCAAATTAAATTCGTAGTCCGGATTCATTATTTATCAATAGCGTAAACTAGTCTAACTAAGGCGCATTTAATAAACACCTCTAAGGAACTGGCCGTTGGTTAATAGCACTCGAGGGTGGGATTATTCGAAGCACAATGAAATAATTAATTGGTGCTCGAATCAGAGTTCCCGGACGGCTATTATGACCGCTGCTATAGAGTACTGTCCATTACGGCGGCCACTTGCCGACTGGTGTGAATTAGATTAGACATTCCGCACGTCTATGAATGTTTTGAATTTCGAATTGTTGTGGAATGTTTTAAATAGTTTGTTAGGATTCGTTAAATTACTAGGGATGCCACGACATAGAAATAAAGCTGAAAGAGAGAACAAACAAAAAAAAAACAATTGATTTTCTCTATCGTACTCTCTTCACATTACATTACACAGTTTTAGAAACTACATAGGTAAGTATATTAGTAATTAAAAGTTCGCTTTTCTTACTGACTTTCTTCTTTATCAGGTATGGCCGGAGGTGGTATGGGACAAGCCATGGGCGGGTACTACGGCGCAGCATATGGACCGCTCGGAGCCAGCATGGCGGCAGCGGCCGCCGCGGCTGCACAGCAGAACGCTATATCTGCTGCGCTGACGCCTAATCCTCAGGTAACGTAATTAAGGATTATTATTATAAGTATTATTGTACGGGTTACGTACACTTCTTGATAAGTGATAGAAATGATAGATATTATTAATAATTACACTATTTTATTGATTACCGAAATAAGATGACAAACTAGATAATTATGCTAAATTATGATAAATGCTTGATATGTTAATGAGTACACGATACGCTTGCTGAAAGTGAACTGATTTATTGATGGTTATGAAATCGTCACGTTGGACGTAAAATGCTGACCGCAGCAAATGTACGGTCGTTGGCCCGTACATGTTCCCGGGGGACAAAAAGGTGAGAACGTGGTTAGATGAAAGAGATTCATGAAATATGATTGTATGATTAACAAAGGTGAGCCACTTGGTCCTTATTGTCTAAAGTTGATTCACTTATTGTCTCTTATAATACTAAACTAACGCAACAACTACCAAACGCGACACTACACAGTTTGTTCACACACTTTGAACACTGATTTTTTCACAAAAGGCGACGTGCCTCTATCTTGCTTATTTTTACGCGCACTATTTGCTCTACGAACACTTTGCACTTTACAATGACACTGATCATAGTTACTGGTAGTAGATGATGTCCTGCCGGCGTGGGCCGGCGTCGCAGGAGGCGCGGGTGGCGCGGGTGGTGCGGGTGGCACACGTCCGCGCCACGACAGCCACACGACGACACCGCCAAGAACCGCAACAACACCCACCACAATGTATATTGCTGTATAGTGATGGATATCGTGATAAGAGATGTTCTCCATTTGCCCTTGATTTTCTTTCAAAATGCGAATCTTGTCATGTATTTTCTTCAACTCGTTTTGTGTGTCTGATAGATTCACAGTTTCTATAGAAGTGGTCATAGAAAAGTTGATGATGTGATTGATCGGTGGTATATACCCAGGATTGGTAATATATGAAGAAATTTTGATATCGCTGCTCATATCCTTGTGCGAATATAGCGTAAAGTTCTTTGTCTTTATCATACAGCCTTGACCGAGGTTAATGATTCCTGACTGGCTCAGTTGTTGAACGGTAACTTGATCGTTGCATAATACGCGCACCTGACACCCATTACAGCAAAAGTAAATAAATGAATTAGCATTGTTCATTCTAATCCATTCATTACTGCATGAGTTTATTTTCGTGACACATTTATTCGTTTGATGATTCACCTCGCATAGGTCATTATCGCTAATAAGGTGGTTGACCGCATTTGGTATACGACACAGGGAAAATTTGGCACAAGGTAAACACTGCTGTAAATCCATTTCCGTCACTGTCATGAAAATATCTTTTTGGAGATTGATACCAATGTACTCAGATTTTGGTACAATGCTGATTTTGCTGTTTCCTGATTGCTGCGGTATAGGTATGAGTCTATAAATTTCAAAGTTGTCCTGGCTGACTAATGGTACCTTGATTTCAAAAAGACAGTATTTTTCTGATGCTCTTGTTTTTACTGTCAGCAAATGATAAATGTTCTTGATATCGTTCTGTACATCATCAATCGGCAGGGAGAAGTCCTTGGGCAGTTGACTTGCGATTGTGCTTAGTTCATTTTTTAGTTGTTCAGGTGATAGTAAGTGCGGGTTAAATCGACCATGATATATGTCGATTATGGTGTCTGATAACATGTCTTGTATGTTTTTCAGATTCTGTAACATATTATTGGCGATAACAGCGGTAAATGTAAACATATTCAAATCAAAATTGTTTTGAATTTCTTTCTGCAAGTTATTAGTGGCAGTGTCCAAATTCAATAAATGCTGGTTAATTGCTTTATGTTGTTTGTCAATCAAATTAGTAGTCCTTTTCAAAATATCATATTCTGATTCTACGATGGAAGTCTGATTTCGCCATAATGACGCCATATGCCCTTGATTATCCTTGATAAGCTGAATATCTCTTTGATATTGCTCTGCGAAATGTTGGTCTAATACGCCGAATAGGCTGTTGGCGATGTAACCGACACCGTCGATAAGGCCCCGTCGCGGTCGCGTGCGAGAATGCTGACTCAGGAGCATATGGTTATAATATTCAAGTTCATTGTATCCGTGCTGTAATTGTAATAAGACCACATCGCATCGGATACTTTTGTTTATTTTTGTACATTTATTGTCTAAGTACTGTATGTATTTATTTAGAGCAGACAAACCTTGTTGATACGGTTGCATGTCATAATAAGCTAATATTTTCCACTCGTTTGTTGATTTGATGTTTTGTGAACTTGCTCTTCACTGTGGGTTGGTAACATGGACAGCTTGATGATAGGTCTCTTGATAAACCCATTTTTTGTCTTAAGTGTTACGACTCTAACGTAACCATCAGCACCGGGATGCAGTGCGGTAACTCTGCCCATTATCCATTTTCCTGCTGGTAGGTTGTCGTCATGAATAAGTACAACGTCATCGATCTTCATATTCTCCTGCTGCCGTCTCCACTTACTCCGGGCTGTTAATTGGTCGAGATATTCAGTACGCCATTTCTTCCACGTGTCTTGGAATATTTTTTGCGTTAGGTGCCATCTTGTTCGAAGATCTCTTTCCGTGTCCATGATAGTTAATCCAGCTCCTCCTGTTAGAAAATGTGCTGGCGTCAGATAGTCTAAATCATCTGGATCTTCTGACAATGGACACAGTGGTCGCGAATTGAGACATGCTTCCAATTGCGTTAAAAGAGTAGAGAACTCTTCGAAAGTTAAATTTTGTTCGCCTATGACCCGTTTTAAATGATATTTTAAACTCTTTACAGCTGCTTCCCAGAGGCCTCCTGCTGACGGCCACGAAGGAGCGTTAAAGTGCCACTGAATTTCCATTTCAGTGACTACTTTTAACAAATCTTGATTTTTAATTTGCAGCTGCTCGAGCTCATTTTGAAGAACGTTATTAGCACCTAAGAAGTTAGTGCCGTTGTCACTGTAAATGTGACAAGGCGTTCCTCTCCGGCTTGCCATTCTACGCAAAGCTGCTATAAAAGCTGATGTTGTAAGGTCTGATACAAGTTCTAAGTGCACGGCCTTAGTTGCCATGCACACGAATACAGCTATATAGCCCTTTGTGGTCTTGATCCCACGGCCCTTGTTGGCTTTAACTGTGACGTATCCTGTGTAGTCCACGCCTGTATGATAGAACGCTCGAGGCGACGGGTTGCACCTTGCTTGCGGCAAATCACCCATGAGCTGTTGCAATTTGTAGGGGCTATGACGTCGACAAATGACACAGTTACGCAATTGTTTCTTGACAGTGCGCATTCCACCAATGACCCAATACTTTTGTCTTATAAATGATAGACATAGTCTTGCTCCACCATGATATGTCATTTTGTGCGCATAATCAATGATGAGTTCAGCTAATCTTCCATTAGATATTATAATAGGAGTTTTTCTATCTTCCTTCATACGAGCGTGCCTCAATCGGCCTCCAACACGTAAAAGACCTTGATTGTCTAGGAACGGATGTAAGTTGATAATCTTGCTCTTGTTCGATATATTCTTTTCATCCCGAAGACAGCTAATTTCGTTCCTAAATTCTGTTTGCTGATGATTTTTCATTATAATAAGTGTCGCTTGTTTAGTTTCTTGCAAAGTTAGGTAATTGACATTACCTACACGTTGTTTCGTAATAAATCGACGCAGCCAGGCTATTACGCGTATTATAAACATAAAACTGCTGAATCTTGAAATCAATGTTGTTATAATATCGCTATTTTTGTCTTGCTTTGCGACAACGTTTACTTGTTTTGTTGATTTTCTCACCTCTTGATCGGTAAAGTATTTAGGTCGATCAACGTTGCGTACGATTATTCCTTTTAGCCAACTGGGACCTTGCCACCAAAGTGTATGTTCACTGAGCTGTGATGCTGACATGCCTCTGCTACCACAGTCCGCAGGGTTCTCACTGGATTTGACGTATCTCCATGACTCTTTAGGTATAACTTCCGTAATCTGCTTAACTCGATTCTCTACGAACGGTTTCCATCTCCCGGGATCACCGTTCAGCCATCCCAGCACCACCATCGAATCAACCCAACAATATGTTCTGATTCTGTAGTTACTGTAACAGGTTTTAACTTTAGCCATTAATCTTGATAACAAGTGCGCACCCATTAACTCCAACCTAGGTAAAGAAATATTCTTGCTGACAGGTACTAATTTGGCCTTGCCTGCTACCAAATGAATTTTATAATCTGCTCCTGATCCTGTGATCCTGCAATAGATGACGCCCGCGTATGCTTTCGTCGAAGCATCGCAGAATCCATGCAATTCGATTTCTTGATTTAAACGAATGCCTAACCATCTTGGTATTTGATAATGTTTTATACTATCTATATCTGCTATGCTTTTGACCCAAGCTTGCTTGATAATTTCGGGTAACTTGTCATTCCATTGTAGGTCAGTTTGCCAAACCGATTGAAATACAATTTTCAAACTTGTTGTCAGTGGACATAGCCACCCTAATGGGTCAAATAACTTAGAGATATCAGAAAGCATTGATCGTTTTGTAGGATTTAACGTATTTGGCTTTATTTTCGGCGCAAATAGAAAAACATCTTGCTTACAATTCCAACGAAGCCCTAAGGTTTTTGTGGACTCTGCGTTGTTAAAGTCATAGCCGTCTTGCTCAGGCTGTCCCGGACTGATATGGTTAAGCAATTCTGGGCAGTTGGAGGCCCATTTTCTTAAATTAAACCCACCAGAGCTTAAAATATCTGAAAGCTCTTTTTGTAAGAGCTTTCCTGAGGGAATACAATGCGCTCCGTGAAGTAGATCGTCCATGTAAAACGATTCCCGTAACGCGGTGATAGCTTCACTTCCCGGATGTTGTCCTTGCTCATCCCTTGCTAATTGCTGCAGTGTCATCATGGCTAAAAACGGAGCAGCTTTTGTGCCATAGGTGACGGTGGTCAACTGATATTCCTTTAGTGCATGTTTAGGTGAATCCCTCCATATAATTTTTTGCAGCTTTTGGTCTTCTTCAGCTATCCAAATCTGTCTAAACATTTTCTCAATATCAGCAGTGAAGGCATACTGATACTGACGCCATTTTAAAATAAGGGATTGAAGATCTTTTTGTAAATTTGGGCCCCGTGCCATGATATCATTCAAGCTTGACCCACTTGACGTTTTTGATGACGCGTTAAACACAACGCGTAATTTTGTAGTTGCAGAGTCAGCTCGTAAAACACAATGGTGCGGTAAATAATAATTGTGTATTATGTTATTTGATGCAGGTTTCATATGACCGAGTGCAATGTACTCATCTATAAATAATTTGTAATCTTTTGACATATCTTTGTTTCTTGATAATCTACGTTCTAATTGATGAAACTGGGCAATAGCTATTGATTTAGATGAGCCCAACTGCTTTTCGTATTCTTGTTTGAGAGGGAGGCGTACTTCGTACCGGCCGTCTTGCTTACGTACCGTTGTTTTTTCAAAGAAAGTAACGCATTGCTTATCGTCCGCTGATAAATCTGCATCCTCCGTGATGTCTTCTATTTGCCAGAAGCGTTGGATGTCATCCATATCGCTTACGATTACGTAACATTGGCGACTTTGTGACGTCATGATACTGCCGCATACTATCCACCCTAGATGAGTTTGTTGCGCGATTGGCATAGATGTACTGCTACCCTTGCGAAGACCGTCTAAAATAATTGCAGGGAAGACGTCCGATCCTAAAACTATGTCGACAGGACGGCTTATATTAAAATCGTTATCCGCTAGTTGTAAGCCTTGCAAATGTGGCCAATTCTGCTTGATGATTGTGCAACTTGGCAGGTTCTTGACTATTTTGTTCATAACGTAAGCTTTTGCATTACACTCAAAATCTTTGTTGTAAATAGAGGAGAAAGTCATCTTGATGATTCCCTTACAGGTGCTCTCTTTCTCCCCTACTCCTGAAATAATACCTTTACATCTCTTTCTTGAAATTTGTAAGATTTGTGCAGCATTTTCTGTAATCAAAGTCATCTGAGAACACTGATCTACTAAAGCACGCATTTTATGATAAGTGCCGTATCGATCTTGAACATTGATAATAGCTGTCGTAATGAGTACTTCAGATGAGGCTTGGTTCCTCGAAACATACGAATTACCGCGGAGTGTCTCTGAACTCGAGGGCTTGCTTTTTACAGAGTTTGTTGAACTCACGTAAACTGCGTGCAAAATGGTATTGTGTTGTCCATTGCACTCACGGCACGTTTTGCTTGAAAAGCAATTCTTTCCTTGATGGTCGAATAAACAATTTTTACATAAATTGAGTTTCGAAATAGTTTTTCGTTTCTCATCCGATGACATACTAAGAAATTGCTGACAATAATAAATGCCATGCTCTTCGCTACAAATTGGACACATAACATTGCTTTTTTGTGAAATAAATTTTTTGTTTTGATTGAATGATTTTGATGAGACTTGATTGGTTGCGAAAGCTCTGTAATTATGCGATTTTGTCAGCTTTTGCACCCCTGTTGGTGTTGAGCTGTTTGGCTTGAGTGCAAGTTCTTGTTTCTTGCGTGTAGCTGACGACTCCATGGTAGTAAACTTGTTTTCTAGAAATTCCAGGAATTCTTTTAAGTCCGGTATTTCTCGAGGCTGCTTCAAGGATTCCAAATAATCGTTATAAGTACCCGAATCTAATTTTAATGACATAATTTGAACCATCAACGGATCCCATGTGCTTACGTCAACACCAAGGTTCTTGATAGAATTCAAACATTCGTTAATGGTGTCATGAATGCGTTTGATGAGTGTAACGTTTGGATGCTGCATGACGGGTAAATTTAAAAGGATATTTATGTGCGAAGTAAATATGAGTCTTTTGTTGTTAAATCTATGATTGAGCAATTCCCAACAAACTTGATAATTGTCAGAGTTAATTGCAAGATGCTGTATTAATTTCTCAGCTTCGCCTCTAACCTTACTTTTCAAAAATTGCATTTTTTGTGCTGGGTTGAGGGTTGGGTTCCTGTGGATAGTCTCTGTAAACAAATCTTTAAAGGAAACCCACTGATAATAATTTCCAGTAAAAGTTGGAATCTCGATTTTCGGTGTAAACTTCTCTCTGTGAGATGTAGCCCACAATTTGCTGTTAATTGCTTTTTTCATGATCTTATACCGCTTTTCATTTGCTGTAAATAATTCGTCGTACTCTCTATCCTCACCGTCCAGCTCGCCGTCTATTTCCCAATGGAGAGAATCTATGACCAACCATCTAGAATTCAACTGCTGTAACAGATCTTCAAACTCCCATTTTTCTGTCACTTCTTCCAAATCGATATCGTCTATTGTGCGAACGAAAGCTTTAAAGTTGGTTTTTTGCTTTTTTAGCAGCTCAGCGGTCTTGCTATCTGTACCTTGAGATTTCTTGTTTTGACCCACCTGTGAGGGACCCGGCATGCTCGGGCTCAGAAACTTTGTTTCTAAGCTCGGTGTAGAGGGTCTCGGTAACCATTGCTGTATGTGAACTTTAGCATTTTTGTAAAATTCAAAAGCCTTTTCAAAATGATTGTCACGAAAATAAACTATGTTTTCGTCTTCATAATTAATGAGACGAGAGTGGTTCGATTCAAATTCTTTCCAATATGAATCTAATGTGTCGAGTTTCCTGGTGATATAGTCGGTCGTTCGGCGATCGCGACCTGTCTTCTT
Source organism: Catocala fraxini (assembly GCA_930367265.1). NCBI lineage: Eukaryota > Metazoa > Arthropoda > Insecta > Lepidoptera > Erebidae > Catocala > Catocala fraxini. Next base: position 22,450,858 of record OV884029.1, read on the forward strand.
GAATGACGAAAGAAGCTGCTCCATCGCACCGACTATTTGCTCCTGATTAGCTAGAAAGTCTTCCATTTTATAAGTTAAAAATTGGAAAGATCTTACTTGAAAACTGCTTTATGTACAACCCTTGCTTGTTGCCGTAGTCACTGCGCGTACTTGCTCGCTCAGCACTGCTCGCTTGATAAACTTGATAGTCTCCGATTGTCACTAATCACTACTAGTCCTCACACGCGTATAGTCCTACTTTTACCAACACGCGCGAAAGGTCAAAGCTCGAAGGACCATAAATGTACGGGTTACGTACACTTCTTGATAAGTGATAGAAATGATAGATATTATTAATAATTACACTATTTTATTGATTACCGAAATAAGATGACAAACTAGATAATTATGCTAAATTATGATAAATGCTTGATATGTTAATGAGTACACGATACGCTTGCTGAAAGTGAACTGATTTATTGATGGTTATGAAATCGTCACGTTGGACGTAAAATGCTGACCGCAGCAAATGTACGGTCGTTGGCCCGTACAATTATGTTATAACTACTGTTGCAGTGTATGGATAAAATAGCAACGAGCCCGTACGCCCCTTGACTTTCGTCCCTTTCATAGAAAGAAGGCTTCTATTTTTGGGTGGTTTTAAGAAGAAACCTAATAAGTACCTACTAGGGGGCGAACCTTGAGGGGCGAACGGGCTCGTAACTGACAAAATGATCACTTTGCATAATTACGCAAAACATTGCCTACATCTTCAGTCAATGCTATATGATGGCCTTATAAATATCTATGTTCATCTATGTATATCTATGTGTGTCCATACCTATGTTTAATTTATACTTAGGGACTGCCACTCAAGATCCAGATACATCAGCTGAATGATACTTCATTACCTAGAGTAGTAGAGCTTCGCTCGACTCGACCGGGGCAGGACTACCCTCTCACAGAATATCAACGTGAAATAGCATGTATTCCTACTGTTGTGTTTCGTTCGGTGAGTGAGAGTACCGGAGGCCCAAACACCCTCTTGCCCCCTTCCCGCTCCTTCTCCTTCCCACTTCCTTTCCTAAAGGGTCGGCAACGCGTAAGTGATGCCTCTGGTGTTGCATGCGTCCATAGGCTACTGTGACCACTTTCCACCAGGTGGACCGTATGCTAGTTTGCCACCTTAGTAGTATAAAAAAATACCTAGTCGTACTTTAAACTTTATGTGTAGGTAAACTGTATTTAGAATTACGCGTTAAAATCGTCAATGCTGTCTAAGACCCATTTAAATAAAGAAATTATAGAAATGCTCTCGTTAAGCGGTGAAAGGGCACCAATAAGGAACATAAGTTTATTATTAAGAACATATTTATACTTGCTAGATTTAATAGGTTATAAAACAAAATAGGTAGGATGCATGAAGTCTGAACCAGTCTGGTGGATGGCATTAGGCTTGCCTTGTATTATGTGAAACCTAGATACTGTCGATACTGCCTAACCTAGAATGAAATAAAGTTTACTAGTATCAGAATCAATCGTCAAAAAACCAATGCAAAAAAATGCAGTTTAAAAAAGCTTAGATCACAACAACTCGACAAAATATAACTAACGTGCATATAAATCATTGTGACAGCCCTTAAACGTCGGCATCTCAAATCTCACCCGCGATGATTACCGAAAATTGCCGAGAATTACCGAAGCACCGCCCATCCAGATAATTATCCTATCAGCGCCTTAACGCGGCAGAAGCGAGAAATCTTAAACATTTTGCTTAAAATCATTAGCGCCATGAAATGAGCCCATCACTGAAGAAAAATCACTAATATGGTCCTAAAATGTCCAAAATATGCTGACACATCGTTATTATCAAGCGTGTTAATAGATTTAATTTTCGAATTTCGCCGTTCGCTTGCCCCTAAAATAATAAGCGTTTAATAAAATTTAGGATTAATACGCCAAATGTTATGGTGCGACCGAATGATGATTTTATAAAGCAGAAGAAATTTCAATTTAACGGTGCGTAATTTGAAGGCTGGTTTAGGATTCGAAATTTAAATTTGGTCAGCGTGCGCCATTTTGGAGTTTGTTTTGAAATTGTATTACGACATGTAACCACAAGAGTTTGGAAATGCCTTCAGTAATCAATATAGGCTCGCTACAGAGCTACCTAAAAACATAGCTGGCAAAATGTGGATGTTGTACACCACTGTCTATCACCACAGGAATGAGGGACGAAAGTATTTTGTATAACAATATGACCATATTTTGTTACATGCTGAAACAATCTATACTGATATTATAAAGCTTAAGAGTTTGTTTGTTTGGACGCGCTAATCTCAGAAACTAGTGGACCGAATTTAAATAATATTTTAGTGTTGGATAGCTCATTTATTGAGGAAGGTTATAGGCTATATAACATCACGCTACGACCCGCGGGGACGGCGCAGTAATCATAAACGCGGGTGAAACCGAAGGCACATCTAGTGATATTATATACAAACAAGAAGCAGATATGTTACTAGCGTATGCAAACTAGAGACTACGACTGGACGAACAGCGCAATTTAAGTACTCGCCTTGCTACTGCAACGGCTTTGGGTATTGAGAGTTCGATCCTCACACGGGACAAACATTTGTGTGATCCACAAATAGATAATAATAATAGTAATATTCTCCCACATACACACAACACCATGTAGCCCAAACTAAGCACAGCTTGTACTATGGGTACTAGTCAATGGATAAACATAAATATATACTTTTTTTTTGTAAATACACACATATTATACATAGAAACACCCAGACCAAGACAAACATCCATATTCACGCACACAAATGTTTGACTTGTGCGGGAATCGAACCCGCGACCTCAGGCGTGGCAGTCGGTTACACTAACCACTACGCCATCGAGGCCGACGTTCCGATGTTCAGAGTCTGGAAAAAAATCTTTGTGTCCATTGTTTGAATGTTTTTAAATTTCCCCGCGACAGGAATTATTCCAAGAGCGATGGCAAACGTTAAAAAATGAATCGAGTCCTAATTGTGACGTTTTGAAAACAAAATCGGTTCATCAAAAACCCTTACAGAACATTAAAAGCGCGATTGTTCCAACGATGGCTACCTCTTTCACGTAAACTCTTTCCATATTCTATTGCTCTGCTTATTAGTTCAAATTGTCAACACCCACAGTTAATAACAACAAAATAGTCAGATGTTTTTATGTAATTACTATGAAAATAACATATGTACCTAATTTAGAATATCTCTAGCTTTTGCACGCAGCTCCGCTTGCGTAAAAGTAGGCTAGGTAATGTAACAGTACTTTTTATAACTAAAATATAACTTATGGTATTCGGTGATGAAAAAAATTTTAAAATCGTTTGATTAGTTTTTGAGTTAAATCCTTACAAACGAACAAAAAATCAAATGTTTCCTTTACAATATTAGTGTAGGTTGATAAGCCCCTAAAACAAAACGATAGTCCCAAGACATTATAAGAAACAAGATACCTATTAATCTGTATTAACATCTTACGTTTGAACAAGATGTCCCCCGTTTCACCGATTCATTCCTCCCTTAACACCGTGCTACAAGTTCTGCTACCCTATTGTGCGCAGCAGTGGGTCGGCGCGAAGTAATTAGAGGGGCCATGGGTTCGATTTGCCGTGATTATGTTGTCTCCAGGAGATGGTGTAAGTGGTGATTAGAATATAATAGCTTTAGTATAAGTGATTGTTTATTTCATTTGAGTATTAAGTCGAAAGTATTTTGTATAGTAAAAGATTCCGTGATTACTAGATTTTATAGAATTCCTCTCGATATTATTGAAGGGGAAGTCAGGTCTTTTTAGAGTTCGAAAATCTCTTATACAACAGCATTGTCCGTCCGTCCATCTGTCTGTCTGTTATACAACTTTCAACTCAAGAACCGTAAGAGCTAGAGACTCGCGGTCAACGCCATTCGACTCAGCATAGTCCATATACCCCCGAAATGACTATGACCTTTGACCTCTGACCTCAAATTGCATATTACTTGAACCATTTTTTCGAACTCTAAGATTTACGGCAATTCATTGCCGTTTCTCACTTGTTTTAAAACACATGTGTGTTTTGACTATGTAGTCTCACGCCTATATCTCCGAAGAGGCAAGCAGAGGCGTAGTACATCCACTTTTCACTAGTTATAGCTGTTTAGTTCCACGGCGAGCTTCTTGCGGTTTCAAACAAACAATTCAATAGTACTTATACATTTAGTTTCTTGATACACGCCAGTTCTTTACTTTTAATAATATAATAATAACGTTTATTCCAATAATGAGATTGTACAGTGAACAAATGTTGCTTACATGGTTTGTTAATTTAAGTAGGTACAATAAATATGGGTGAAGTACTGATTCTCCTAGATAGGCTACAAGTTAGCCTGTGTTAAGGAGTAACAGTGCCAACCCCCTGATTGTTAGCAAATAATACAATCAAAAGAGTACACATTTACATTGAATTGAAGCCACATTTGACATGAATAAATTTATGTAATAGTTATTATTAGTTATTTATACATTGATAAAAAAGTTGGTGCCTGTGAGAGTGAGGTGTGTATATGTGTGTAAAGTTATGTTGCTGTGAGTGAGTTTACTGTGTAAGGTATAGTTCGGTTTCATCATAAGTAAGCTGTGAGAGGAATGTTCGAACGGACTTTTTACAGTTGTAGGATGAGAGTCCGAAAACTGGGCATTTTGAGTTAATTTTATTATAAAGAAATGGAGCAAGATAGGTGGAGAATCTCTTTACAAAAGATGTATGTGGAGGAGGAATGGAGCAGATTCTATCTTTTCGACGTTTAGCAATGTGTCGATAAGGTGTTTGGGAATGTTGGAGTAAAATAATGTGTAATATATACTGTTGCCGTACATTCAAAACGTTCCAAGACTTGTATAACTCTGACGTTGGAAATAAGATCGAGCGAAACGTGGCGACTTTAAGTATGGCTCTATGAGCAATCTCCACGGGCTTCAATACAGTTTTTGCAGCTCCTCCCCAGCAGGAGATGCAGTAGGTCACAAGTGATTGGCAAAGAGCAAAGTATACATTGCGGATAATGAAAGTGTTTGCGACGTGCCGCAGTGTTTTGAAGATATATATTAGTTTTCGTAAGCGCCCAGATAGAGTGTTAATATGGCGTCTGAAATTCAGATGTTTATCAATAATAATGCCTAGATATTTAATTTGGTCTACTGGAGTAAGTAGTGGGCACTGGCAGACCTGTTGTGACAGTAAAAAACATGAGTGAGCTTTTAGGCAAATAGAGGACTTGGGTTGGGAATTTGAGTTTATCGAGAAGGTGATAAAATTAGTTTTGGAGGTGTTTAGGGTCAAAGTGTGTGAGTAAAGCCATTTTAGTGCTGAGTTAAAACCTTCTTGCGCATACAATTCTAGATCCAGCCATGAATCTGCTATAAAAGTTATAGCAGTGTCATCAGCATAGGAGACTATTTGGGCATTTGGTATATCTAAATTACAGAGATCGTCAATGAATAGCAGAAATAGTGTAGGGCCTAAAATACTTCCCTGTGGCACACCGTATTCGATAGGAAGCGTGTCACTATTGTGTTTATTAATAGTTACAAATTGTGAACGTCCAGTAAGGTAACTTTTTAATAATTTAAATGGAATGCCCCTGATACCTACACTTTCCAGCTTCTGTAAAAGCGCAGGAATTGGCACTGTATCAAAGGCTTTCCTTAAGTCTAAAAATATGGTCAACACCTTTTTATTGTTATCCAATTTCTCAACAATATGATCTGTGAGTTTGTGTACCGCATCATTCGTGGATTTATTTTTTCGAAAACCGAATTGTCGAGGTGATAAAAGATTATAATGCTCAAGATAGGAAATGAGTCTCTTATTAATTAGACGCTCGAATATCTTTGAAAGAGAACTGAGTACCGCTATAGGGCGATAGTTAGTAACAAGGCTACCATCACCGCTCTTGAAAATAGGATGAATGGCCGCCTTTTTTAATGATGTCGGAAATATGGCTGAATCAATGCAACCGTTGAAAATTTCGGATAGGATAGGTGCGAGATATCTGGCGTAACGTTTTAAAAATAGAGTGGAGATACCATCCCAACCGGTGGCTGCATTTGTTCGTAACGTATTTATAATTGAAATTATTTCATCAGTGTCTGTCTTTTCCAACACAAAAGATTGATTAGATTTAGATGTGTGTAGTAATGAGATTGGATTAGGTGAATATTTTTTGCTAATATTGTCTGCAAGATCTCTCCCCACATATGCAAAAAACTTGTTTACTTTATTGCAACACTGCACTGGAGATGATGAACCTGCTAACAACTGTGTGTAGGAGTGTTTAGTTTTGGTAGTGTTTGTAATTGTTTGTATAGTGTTCCAGAGTTTTTTAGGGTTATTCATAGCCTTATTTAATTGAAGAGAGTCAAATTGTCTTTTTGCTTTTTTTAATAACGCTGTGCAAAAGTTTCTGTATCTTTTATAAGTGGTTATAATTATGATGTTGTCAGGAGATTGCTTTAGTTTTTTATGTAGATGGTCACGGTTCCGAATACACTTAAGTAAGCCTGGTGTAATCCATGGTTTTAACTGCTTTTTTCTTGAGGAGACTTTTACAATAGTAGTGCAGTCTTCTATTGCTGTTTTGATGAGGTTTACAAAGTGGTCTGTAGCTTCATTTGGATCCCTACTATATAGAACTGTTGCAAAATCTATGTCAGCCATGATAGTGTCTAAAGCAACGTAGTTTATTTTATGAGTATAATTCACAGAAAGAGATGATCTAGCATTGGTTTCATTGAGACAGCAAAGTGAGGAATAGTGATCTGTTATAGTAGTATTATAGACAAGTGTCAAAGTTTTAGACTTAGATCGAACCATGAGGTGGTCTAAACAGTTACTTCCTCTAGTCGGCTTTGTGTGTGCAGGTAAAAATCCATGATAAGCTAAGGTGTTTAGGTATTCGTGTGAACGCGTATCGGAAGAATCAGGTTTGATGTCTATATTGATGTCTCCTGTTACGATGACTGTTCTAAAATTATTCAACGATTGAAGTACTATGTTAATTGAGGAGAGGAATATTTGAATATTATCGTTTGAGGGCGATCGGTATACACAGAGTATTGCTACTTCTGAGTCTAATTTAATTATTAAACCAGAGGCAGATGCATTAAAATTAGGCTCTTCATAAGTTGATGCAATAGTGCATTTAACATAAACAACTACTCCATCACTCTTATTTAGATGCTTGGTGGTTTTATATGAGACGTAGTTTTTTAAATTGGGTATATAATTGTTACTGGAACATTTTAACCAGCATTCTGTCAGTACTATAAGCTCACAATCAACATCAATACGGTGTAATAAGGTTTGCAGGTCTGTAAAATTGACATTTATAGATCGAATATTTTGTGAAAGAATTTTTACTTGATATTTAGTTTTATTTATATATTGTTGGGTTTGTTCAGGTGCACAAATATGTGTATCCGATACAGAAAAAAGATCAACATTATCGATTATATCATTGATTTTTGTAGACATTGTTAATGCAAGTATGTATTACATATGGGTTATAAATAAGGCAGCTGTAGAGATGTGATTTGGCAACTATTTGATGAAAAAAGTATGGTGACACGAGTAGTATGATATTTTGTAGGGGTATTTGTAGTGTATGATTTATGAGTGTAAGTAAATTATGTGTATAAGTGTTGTATTTGAATGTTGTATGTAGTAATGAGTAAGGCACAAGAGTGATTAAAATTATATCTAAATTCAGAGAAAGAGTATATAATTGATATTTAGAGTTAAAAATATTTTTTAAACGAAAAAATGTGTACAATAAGGATACTAGTCATGCGTTATCTCTTGAAGGAGATTGACTAAGTTGTAGCTCATTCTTTATGACGATATATTGACTTGTTGCATCTTTCTTCAACATAACACGTCCGTTAGATGTCCAGCAGTATTGAAAATTATGCGCTTTCGCATAATTTCGGGCTAAGTAGAAGAGTCGTTTGGATGAAGCTGTCAATTGTTCTGCTATAAAGACTGGAGTATTTGGTATGATACCTAGGCTAGCAGAGCTTAATTTACTGTTCGAGTGGTTTTTGTTGTAATCCTTAACAGCCAACATAAAATTACTTTTAACCAAAGTATTTGTAAACTCGACTGTTATTGTAGAATTAGGGCTTTCTTTTTTTGATGGTTGCCGTGATACATCACGCATATCCGATACCGTAAGGTTCAACTCTAAGTGTTTCGATAGCTCTATTAAATAATTATAAAGCATCTCCTTAGATTCCTTTGACCTTTTTGGAACATTGCGTATTTCAATACTGGTTTTCACCATAGAGCGGTCAAAAGATTCCACCTTCTCTTCAAGTGTAGTTATCTTAGCTATCAAGGATGTACGTTCTTTCTCGAGATCAGTTATTTTCAATTCCAGTGTAGTTAATTGATCAGAAATATACGTAACAGATTTTTCTATTTCTGTGTTTGATCCATCTATTTTATTGTTTATATTTTTAACTTCAACTAAGTAGTTTTCGAGTTTATCCATGCGAGTATTCTGTGAGCATAGCATACTATGTAACATGTCCTTGATCTCTTTTTTGAAGTCAGCGAGATTATCATTCATATCTGTTGTTTGAGGACAACGCCGCTTACATCTTTGAGTGATGTTTGAGACAACATTACTTGGGTTCTCCTCCGTATCGTATAAATTTACTAGGTCCGATTCAGAACGTGACGGAGAATGCTTGTTTGGCGGTGTTCTCGTTAATTTAGACATTTTGTGTATGAATTTCTCAGTATTATTGAAAATAATATAGACAATCCTCAAAAAGCTTTAAGCGGTTGATTGGGTTAGAACCCGCGACACGTCGCGTCGTTAAAGCGTACAGTAACGTAGACCGCTAAGCTACGGACGGTGTTAATTAGCGCTGCGAAATTGGCGTTCTCTTGATTCTTGTAAGCCACAGGTTGACAGGCGTGTCCGCTAGTTAGTCGCCAAGGTCATGCACTCAAATGTCACTTTCGGATAAACACTTAACGAACTTTTTAATAGTTTAAAAGCTAGTAATGATTAGCTCCTCGCACATATATGGTTATTTACTTATTGTTTACGATCCTTGTGACAGTATAACACTTTTAAGCACAAAATAGTCACTCTAAACTCGTTGTTTACTTTTAAATAGATTTTTGAACACGGAGAGTACAGAAACACGACCGGTCAGTAGCGCGTCCAGCGGGGGGGGATCATAATCATTATTTTATAGTAGTGACCTAAACATAGCAGCTATAGCTCAGTGGAGAGACCAACAGACTGCAATGCAGAGTGTCTCGGGTTCGAACCCACGTCGCGCACTTCTGACTTTCGGCAGTTATATGACTTTTCGAAATTATGTGCGTATTGATTGACAATTATCGCCTGCTCCGTGCCTCGGAGAGCACGATAAGCCGTCGGTCCCGGCTGCCATGAACATCTATGGCAGTCGTTATTGGAAATGTCAGTACCCTCTAATATCCTGACACTGGTCTAGCCTTAGGGTATCGTTAGCCTTCGGGTTGCGGAGGTCAGGTGGCAGCCGCTCCGTGTAAAAACTGATATCCAGTCAAATCCGGTTAGACCAGAAAAGCCGACCCCAAGTGACTTGGGAATAATAAAGGCTAAGAGAGAAGAGTGACCTAAACATATCATCTAAAATGTGGGTGCGACACGCGTCTAACCAATTGCAATCCATCGAAGTTACACCAGGGTTATATTCACTTGAATAGAGCTTCTTTAAAATTTGTGTACACATAAACTTGATTTTGATTATATAGTATCATCTTACAAGTATAAAATTTATGTGCAATAATTTAACTAAATATAAGTCCATTAGAGCTACGCCTACCTTTACAGATTTACACTCCTTTCATCTAATACTTTAAACGTAATGTTCTCGAAACAGAAACCGCCACCCTCATAAAAATCAAACACGGACTTAACCCAGTTCATTGAATAACTCACACAATTCCTTCCCCAACAAACGCGAGCTAAACTTAATACCCATCAAACACAATCCGAGGGACAACCCTGGAACAAATGTAATCAAATAAACACAAAACACACACACAAACACACAAATAAATGCACACACACGCACACAAATGTGCAAAGAGTTGTCATCGTAGAACATGCATAGAGGAGCAAAACTTTCTGAAATTTTTCAGTCTGAAGAATAGCGTTAGTATCTGTGTATATGACCCTATATTGTCTAAGTTTATTTTATGAGTAAAGGTGTCTAATCCGTAGGACTGCCACGCAGAGGTATCATGACAACCAAGTCAGATTTTTGAAGATTGCGTACAGATTATCCCATGACCATAACTGCTAAAAACAATTGAAACGTCTGGGAAAGTGTAAATCTAAATAATTCAATAGTTTAAATACTAGTACACATTAATATCGCTTTAAGAATAAATGCATACATCGTGAGGACATACATTATGAAGAACATTATTTTATTTTAAATTTAATAGTCACTTGTCTCAAATGTGGTAAAGTATATTATATTACATGTATTTTATGGTATTGATACACATTTCGCTATATCGATGGCATACAAATATTTTTTTTACATTTTCATATTATCAATGAATTGAAGTAAAATTAAATATGTAAAACAAATTCATACATTTTATCTGCTAATTACTAATTACTTTTTAGTTGGTTTGGGCATGTAGAAAGAATGGACGAGAAAAGACTGACTAAAATGTTTATAAGGCTAGTGTGAATGGAACAGTCGCAAGGGGAAGACCTAGGCGAAAGTGTCTTGACCAGATCGGAGACATTTTGGATAAAGGCCAGGTTAAGAGCACCTTAAACCGGCGAGCGTGTATGAGGAATGTTATGAAAGTGAATGAAGCCAGAGAAGTGTGTCAGGATCGTAGCAAATGGAAATACGTAGTCTCTGCCTACCCCTCTAGGAAACAGGCGTGAATCTATATATGTATGTATGTATTACTTTATCAATAACTTGAAAACTCATTAAAAAGTTTTACCTAAGTATTTCACACACGAATCTCTATGGGAAACTCCAATCAACATCTTATTTATAACAAATCCCTATAACGCGTCGTGCCCTTACACCCTGGGGACTGTGCCCTTCGATTTAAAAACCTCTTTGCTCTGGTGTTTGACGTTTAATCTTGTGAAAGTGACGTAATATGTTGTTAAGGGCGCATTGTGAAGGGTGTGGTCCAGATTCTGTTTCTGCATTATTAGATTAATATAATATTAGGGATTAAGGTAATAATAAAAGAAAAGTATTTTAAAAGATCTATTTCTGTCGTGTGCGATCCGAATGAAATATCAATGTGCTGTAAAAGTAACGACAGCTTGGACTGAATATATCTCTAAAATCATCATTTCGTATGCGTTTCCTCATTTAAAACTAAACCGACTTTTTTGTCATAGACAATATAGCAAGGATTATGTCTACTCCTGTTTGTATTTATTTGTATTATTATTTCCGTAGATTTTTTGCTGAATATCCGAATACAGTAGCAAAACTGAGCGAATTTTGTACTTAAAAACAGTCCAGTCCTTTTAAATTATTAAAAAAGCGGAACGTATTGGGTGGTGGTATATACATAGATTACATCTTATCATTTTTGCTCCAACGTGTGTGGTCATTCACGGCGAAAACAGGATAATAGAGAACAAACAAATAAGACAAATAAACAAATAAACGACAAATGACAAGCATTTACTCCTAAAAATAAAATTATTTGGTTTTCAGCGACGAAAAACAAAACAAATGATTTTAAAAGTCTTTTCATTACAAATATGTGCCTCGTTGGTATCCTATGGTTAACCATACCATAGCCAATTATATCATACTAGAATCGATTAACAAAACCATCAACATGTAATTGCGTTGTTCTATCAGGAAATTGTCAATAACAGCAGCTCGGCTCCTATTAATTTTCTAGGAGCTATAACATTGCTGGCGTAATATAGGCTTCACACTACATACCTGTGCTTACACAGTAATAGACATAAGTCTATACATACATACATCGTCTCACGGCTCTATCTTTTCAGAGTAGTAGAGCCTCACCGATTTAAGCATGAATGGGCCGGCTCGACCGGGGAAGGACTACCCTCTCACAGAATATCGACGTGAAATAGCAGTATTCCAACTGTTGTGTTTCGTTTGGTGAGTGAGAGTACCGGAGGCCCAATCACCCTCTTTACCCCTTCCCGCTCCTTCTCCTTCCCAATCGCTTTCCTAAAGAGTCGGCATCGCGCAAGTGATATCTCTGGTGTTGCAGGCGTTCATAGGCCACGGTGACCACTTACCATCAGGTGGGCCGTATGCTAGTTTGCCACCTTAGATGTGAAAAAAAAACTCCAGAGGTGTAGGGTGAGATGTATTACATCCATATTTCGTCATCTATGTTTTTAGGTTAATACGAGTACAACGTTATAAGGAACCAGTTTATTGCCGTCTCAGTAGACGGCAATAGACTTATTATTATTATTGTCCACAATTCTAGAATCTGTACTGCCACTGAGAATTCGTTTTTTCAAATACTTTCCCCATCCCGAGAACCAAATCTAAGACCTAACGCACAACAGTAGCAGTCATTCACTAGCGTTTTGACACCCTACCTCGGTGTCTTGATATGTTCTAACTTAGCTGCAGATCATGACGTAACGGTAACTCTGGGTTTCACAAATCACCGTCTGCCATCCATTAACTAAAAGGACTATAAGTGATATTGAACACATATAGCTTAACGTTTTCTTAGTTAGCGGATAGCAGCCGTAGAAATACACCGCAAGTTTATTTGCAAATATTTGCCCAGTCAATGTCCCTAGATTTGAGAGCAGGTCCCTTCGTGCCTACCTTCAAAATGATAGACTTAAGTCACGACCCCTTTTAATATAAACACAGCATATAAGATAAGTTATAAAAGCGAAAGTGCTGATGATTGAGATAAGATTATCTCGTGTGTATTAAACTCAATTAGTTGATTACTTTGATTGATATCTAATGACGGCTTAATAGAATCTGGTAAGCCGCTTTTAACAGTAAATATTGTATTTGTTATTTAACCTATAAAACAATTAGACTGCCGGTGTTATTCGGTTTTGTCCAACTATTTTCGGCGGCCATATTTTGTATACAAATAAATAGTTTTAACTCTATATCCCCGAAGGGGTAAGCGTGCATTACACACACATCTTGTCTATGTTTATAAGACCCAAGTACAAACGACACCAGGCTCGCCTCCTATAACCGAGCCTTTTGTCGTTTATCGGGTAGGTACTGATTCAACCGCACCCCGTCCTGCTGCTAAGAATTTCTTGACAGGAAATCTCAAAAACACGGTCTCGATAGTTTCAAAATATTATACCACAACCGTTATTTATACAGTCAGTGTCAATTACCCAGAGTGCAGGATATTAAATTGAAGTACCTAAGACTCCATACGGCCTAGAGGCTTGGGAACTCCGGGCCCTATGTTATCAGGTAGGCACGCACCAGTAGACATATTACTAGTGGCCTCGCTGGTCCAATTACATATTATATTAAATGCCTGCACAACTGTAAACATATCTTCTAAAAATCCAACTACCCTAACATAATAACTTACTTTACCAAAAAACTCAACCCTGCGCGAGGTGTGACCAAAACATTTAATTAACCCTTCGCCCGCCCCAAGTATACGATGATACCGCGGTTCCGTTCGTATTACCGTGACGAATCCACACCGCACCGGTAGGAAACAATATAATCAGCTACTATTCATATCGACCACTGCAACTTTACCTGCGATGTATTAAAAATGGTGATTGGGCGTTTTACACTCATCAGGGTTGTGTGTTATAACTTTTATACAAACTATATAACAATAAATCTGTAATTCTCTAGAAGGTTTACCAGACTATCACAGTTACACGTCAACAGGTATCGACAGTTTCATACTCCATGAAATATTTTTTACCGTTGTAAAAAGTACTATAAACGGTCATAAAAACTACTGGTAAGCACTGAAAGAAATGCTTTAAATATAATATGTTGCCTTCTCTCTTCAATCCTGGTTACTTAAAATATACTGGCTATATAAGGCCGTCAAAGTGAAGACCAATGTTTTTTTTTCGTAATAATAGAATTAGGCAATAGAGAATTAGGCAGAATAATTTGATTGCGTAAGGCGAAAATAAAGATAATTTGGGCCATGTAATCAAATTCTAAGCTTCCTAATTTGAATTCAAAATTTATGTTTACGCAACGAACAAGAAAGAGAAGAAAATATATATAAAATGACTTTGTGACAGCCCTGTTTCTAAAACTACCGCCAAATGTCAAGTTTTAACGAACCATTGTGGCTTGATCGTTCGATTATGTTGATCGATGATTTATCTACGGTCATCTACTTGATACGGGCTACTTTTACGGCTCAGCCGAACGGTTGGCGACTCATTAGCGACCTTAATGCAACGTGAAATTGTGAAATTCGCTACTAACTCTGTAGATAATATTTATGGGTGAGGAATTTTGGTTTCGTATCGCAGAAAAAGATTTCTACATTAACAACTTAACATTAATTATTATATTTATAAGTAATTTTGATATACCTACCTATCTTCGGGCTTTAAGAACCAAAGTCCATTCAATAATGTCGTAGATGAGGGTACTCAAATAAAAATAACTTTAAACCATTGTTACCTATTTACGCTTAAGTTTCTTCCATTCCCACGCGTATCAATAAAAACCTCTTCAACGCTCACCCATCACTACAGCACATTGAAAACGCCGCATAGTTTCTGAAAACAAAAAAAAACAGGCTATATATAACTGACTTGCAATAAAATAGCCGTAAGGGCGAGCCGTAAACTCCGTACAAGATGCCCCTGCGTCGGGCTAATCCTGATTTAGCGCTCTAGCTGTGACCGGCCGCCGTATGTTATGCGCAAGCGCACCCTACATACAGACGCATAATACAACCAACTTGTGGGCAAACTTGTTAGCCTTTCGACATTTTTATAATGTAAACCGTACCTTTTATGTTGCACTTTGATGGTATTTCAATAGTTTGAAATTGGAATATGGCAGTAAACTGGATAAATGTCCGCGTAATCCTGATTCAGTGCGCTAGTTAAATGGTTTGTAGGGCCTACATTTGTTAATAGAATTTTATTCGGATATTAAATGTTGTTGAATATATTTTGCTAAGATTTATAGGACAATAAGGAACAGTAATATTCGTTTATTATTAGGGCTTATACACTTTATTTATACTAATAAATGCAATACAATAAATAGCTGATCAATTCAAATATGACTGAATAAAGGAAAACATAGAGTTTTCCCCCTATTTAATTCTGAGCTAGAAGTAAAACCACGTAACTCGTTTTTCATGAAAATATTAGTGCAATGCAGTTTTGTATTTTAATAATATGATTCATGATTTTAATAGCTATTCTTATAAGTTACATCTACCTAATTTAAAATGAATTTCATTGTTCAAATATTTCAAACGTGGTAGTGGTATACCACGTCCTCCTTCAGGGATATACAGGTATAATCGGTGTCATCATGACAACTAGAATAGTAAAAAATCCCTGGCAAATTCTAACACTGTTGACGAAATGCATTCCAGCTTCACAATCATACAATGTTCGCTGAACAAACTACCTGTATGTCTCGTCAAAGCGATATTTTCTTCACAATATTGTGTAGGACTCACTTCATTAAAAAATTTAAAATTCGAACCTTTATTCGATTCCATTGTTACGTGTGATTTGTGTGGCTGAGTGTGTAAAATACAGTACAATGTCAATACAAAAGACATTCAACCTTAAACTGTAGAAAATAACATCGATTTTGTCTTGCATACCGTGTAAGAGAAAATTTCAGTCAGAAATTCGGTTGAATTATGTTATTCGTGAATAATTCTCGTTAAAGATAGATTATAGTTTAACATTGGAATTAAATAAAACGTTGATTTGTAAATGTTAAGCAATATTTTACGATTTGTTTGCCAGCCGTGCCTTTATGTATTCGGTAACTTTGATAACAAATTATTGAATATTTATGATTCAACTATTGAAACGAAGATTATATGCAACATGTTTTCTTGGAGCCGTTCATTTATTTCGTAATATATTTGTTTAAAATAGCATCTCGTTAAATTGAAATAATTTATTCATTAACACGCGTTGGTTATTTTACATTCGTCTATGTAAATAGTTTTATTATTTACGCTATATAAATAACGGATCTAGTTTAAATTTATTTTGAATATAGGCTTAGAAGTAAATATACCACGCTGCAATGTTTGAAAATGAAATTCGTTAGATATGTAGATTATGCCAACTTATAATACTGTGAAAATATTTGCATAGGATTATACGTGCTACTTTTAGCTTCGATGGTGCCTTATTGGCGATTAGCGGTTTAATCCTTTTTGAAAGCTCAGTAAAGCTACCGAACGCCAAATTTTACTCAAATGCCAGCTAGCGGTTCAGGTGACCTGGAATAAAATTTATAAAATCTCTTCCTAGGCCAAGCTTTTCTACATTAGACTACATAGAATACCTAATAAAAATATAGTTGTCACTCTAGGAGAATCGCCCGATATTTAGAATAGAGCAGGCTCACAATATAAAAAACTTTTCTAAGCGAAGTACCCCAATTATCCAGCGACTATTCTCAACCAATCGTAATTTAATCACTCATAAACATATCACTAACTGAATTTCTTTTTGTTTCAGGTGGGCCCCACAATGGACATGTCCAAATACTCCATAGAAGCTGAGAAGTACCGCAGCTACGGCATGTACCCAGACCCCTCAAGGGGCTACCTGGACTCTGCCGCTCTCTCTAAGGCATACATGTACATGGATCAACAGCAACAAAGGTCGTACCCAGTAGACATTAGTAAGATGTACTCAGAAGCGTCAGCGGCCGCTATGGCTGGTCTTAGCTCGGTGAATTCCGCACCTTCAAGCCTGTCTCCTCGCTCCCCAGCTGAATCCCCTGACATGACAGTTAAAGCACAAGAGAGGACCGAAGGCAGCTCATCTTCTGGGTCGAATCCTTCGCCATCTCTACCATATTATCAAGGCTCATCAAGTATCCTAATGCCCCAGTACCCTGGACAGTATCCTCAGAGCACTCAAGGAGGTTCAGAGTTTAGGAGGCCACTCACAGTCATATTTTGACCTGAAACCTAGTTTGTTGTTGTTGATTTTTATTTATTCGTTTTATTTTTATTGTTCT
The DNA here is from genome assembly GCA_930367265.1 of Catocala fraxini. Taxonomy (NCBI): domain Eukaryota; kingdom Metazoa; phylum Arthropoda; class Insecta; order Lepidoptera; family Erebidae; genus Catocala; species Catocala fraxini. Next base: position 22,468,144 of record OV884029.1, read on the forward strand.
TGGACTGCATTTGTTTTTTTATCGAAGCTTGTTCGATTTTTGAAAGAAGGATAGCAGCGTAAAGTCGAAATTCGTATATGAAAGTGGAATTTTATAATGATAAATGGAAATTATTGTATTATAGAAAGTTCTATTTAATTATAGAAGATTTGGAATTTAAATTTTAGTACTCCGGTAGGTACGTCATTTTATTGGATAGATTGAGTTTTCAATCGATATGTTCGTCCTTTAGGCCAGTTTTGGCTTTTCTTATGTATGTTTTGTGGTCCAAAGTTCCTTCCTGATTTTCCTCTGATATAAATTAAAGTTGATAGTTATTTCTATGTGTATAGGAAAAAGTACTTGTACATTGTAAATATATTTGTTAAAATAAGAACTGATTCTTTATTGATAGATAAGTTTTGATAAAAAGAAACATCACGTCACGTTTGGTGCGAAAAAAATGGTACCGAACCTAATCATATAACTTTTTAGGCAATCGGAAATGATATCATTCGAGAAAAACTCTGATGAAGTGGATTCCAACACGACCAAAAGATCTAAAAATGTCTATACTTTTGTAAAGTATCGTAATACGATTTAAAACTCGAGTTCTAATAAAAACTTATTTATCGATAAATAACTATTTTTATTTGAATTATTTTAAAAGTAACATGCACGTCGATAAATTTCGATGCACGAATAAAACGTTTCGAATTAATATTTATTGGTGTTATTTTTACAATAATTTATTGGTTCATAAAAGTCCAAAAAATAATTACAACGACTTTTGATAGATTTGTAAATATAGTTAAGTGATTGTTATTTTTGTCTCTAGATTCGTATGTGTCATTTTGTAAAATAATAAAAAGTATTTTACTGTCAAACTGCTTGAGAGATTAAGGTAATGTGTACGTTCAGAAATACTGATTTTACTTTTTAACATTTTTATTTATGTGGTTTTGATTCCTAAACGTTTAATTCAGACTTGAAATATACTATATATATTTATTAAAGATCTTCATTTAAAATAGCTTTATGACGAAAAGTCGTTCAGGCAGATTAATTAAATCTGGATTTACACGTTTATCTGCATTCTTTAATAAACACAGTTTTATTAATCTGCCTTGAGGACAATTTTGGACTTTAATACCTATTTAAAAAGTTCTGCATTTGAGTGAAAGCTTTTTTGAATTAATAAAACAATTTATGTTAAAGGCTTAGTATTAAGCCATTCCGCCATTTTTCAATGCATTTATATGTTGCCATATAAAATATTGATTTCAATTTTAATAATAATTATTGCAATCCACATTTTGAATAATAATATTCTGTAAGTTTAAATAAAACAAAAGTACTTTTTAATCAATATATTTAGAAGTTGTAATTTATGAAACAAATAAGGTGTCTTGTAAAATATATGTTGTAAATTAAAGTTGAATGTAACAACGAGACTATTATCTCGATTAAAAAATATTATACGTAAATAAAATTATTAGAAATTTGAATATAGCATTTTATTTATTCATATACATATATATTACACCAATACAATAACCTAGTCATCTAGAAAACCTGAACACTCATAAACATAATACCTAATTGCCGTATGGCAGATGAGCATTGGTGGCAACTATAATAGCCTGGAGCTTAGTAAGTACCGAACAACATTGTAGAAAGCAGAGGTGAACAAACTCACTTGATTACTAGAAAGAAAGAAACAGTAACAACTTTATGTGCATTGAATTCAACCATATCGGCCTCGATGGCGTAGTGGTTAGTGTAACCGACTGCCACGCCCGAGGTCGCGGGTTCGATTCCCGCACAAGTCAAACATTCGTGCGCATGAACATGGATGTTTGTCTTGGTCTGGGTGTTTCTATGTATAATATGTATTTACAAAAAAAAGTATAGAATATGTGTTTATCCATTGTCTAGTACCCATAGTACAAGTTCTGCTTAGTTTCGGCTAGATGGTGTTGTGTGTATGTGTAGAATATTTATATTATTATATTATATTATATCTGATGCACAAATTACAAACTTACAATTACTTACAGCTATTTAACATTACATTATTAAAAGGTACAGGAACATAACAACAGAATATCACTAAATATCACACCGGTACTGTGAAGTTATACCTAACTGCCACAAGACACGGAAGTATGATAGAAAGAGCTTGAAAGTCTTTGCAAAGAGCAGCGATAGCTCAGTGGGGAGATCAACAGACTGCAATGCAGAGGGTCTCGGGTTCGAACCCACGTCGCGCACCTCTGACTTTCGGAAGTTATATGACTTTTCGAAATTATGTGCGTATTGATTGACAATTATCGCCTGCTCCGTGCCTCGGAGAGCACGTTAAGCCGTCGGTCCTGGCTGCCATGAACATCTATGGCAGTCGTTATTGGGAGAGTGTCGACATAAAAGATCCCACTGGGTCGAAGTGTCGCGGGTCTGCACTGACTGGCCCCCACATAAGTTAAGTTAAGTTATATAAGTAACTTTGCAGCCTGTAGTGAATTACTACTTATGAAGACCTCGATGGCGTAGTGGTTAGTGTAACCGACTGCCACGCCTGTGGCCACGGGTTCGATTCCCGCACAAGTCAAACATTTGTGTGCATGAATATAGATGTTTGTCTTGGTCTGGGTGTTTCTATGTAGGTATAATATGTAGATAAAATAAACTTAGGTATATGTATGTTTATCTATTGTCTAGTACCCATAGTACAAGCTCTGCTTAGTTTGGGCTAGATGGTGTTGTGTGTATGTGTAGAATATTATTATTATTATATTTGATCTCATCATAACCTGTTGAGTGACAGCGGGTCACCGGCGGCCAGAAACGATAGGTTTTCAAATATGTCTAGAATTCTAACGATTGACAGAAGAAGAAGCGTGTAGTGGAAAGCTTCTCTTTTTAATCTATCGTTTATCGTCAGTTAGCGTTTTGGATATCCTCTACAGAGAGAGAGAGCAAGAAAAAGATAGTATAAAAGTACCTCAACACATCCACACATTATGTTGCCTGTCATGGATGGTCACCAATTACAATAATTACATAGCTGCTTCACTGTATAGTGTTTTCAATATTATAATGATTATATAAACCACCTGTTAAATATAAACATATTTACCTACTGTTATTTTAGTTGTAACCGGCGTCCTCGCCCGCGTGGAATATTTTTTTATGTAAATCATATTTTTTTACTAAAATAAAATTAACCTAAATTACGCCTTATAACATTAGTTATCTGCCTCCGTGGCGTAGTGGTAGTGAATGCGACTGCTGTGCATGAGGTCTCGGGTTCGAATCCCGGGTCGGGCCAACAAACAGTTATTGGGTTTTTCAGTTAAGAAATCTCTGAAAGACACACCCGTGCCTCGGAAAGCACGTAAAGCCGTTGATGATTTGTTTGATGATTTGTTGATTGCCTGATCTCTCTCCGGTCGTGTCGGATTACCGTCCTATCGGATCATGAGAGTTAGGGACAGAGAGTGCACTTGTGTTTGCGCACACACTTGTGCACTATAATATCTCCTGCGTAGTTGGCCAGTCTCCGTTAAGACTGGCCGCCGTGGCCGAAATCGGTCTGGAGCATATTATTATTATATAAAATCCGTCCGTCCCGTCAAAATCAGTCCAGCCGTTTCAGAGATTAGCTGGAACAAACAGACACTTTAATTTTATTAATTTGTATAGATAAACAATCTACCCAATGCATCATTAATTAATTATCTAACAGGTATAAAATAAAATAAAAAGTAAAAACTTGTGCGAACTTTTCATCAAACATATCGCACTTTTAATAAAACAGAGACTTATCTCAGTATTTTGGTATAAACAAATTTGAACTCTATTGCAATGATTTAACACAAACATAATATTAGAATTTAACATATACAATAAGAGTCCAAATTGCCTTACTTTCAAATTTCGAATTAAGTCGCTGTTTTATAAAAATTATATTCTTACACAAAACACACCGGCATTTCTTTAGTAAGTCAGGTCTAAAATTAGACTAACCTTGAAAGTATTTTCAATACTTATGATTATTCAGCCGAAGGTTTGCCGAATTCATCAATAATTTTTATGATTTTTTCTTAAACATCTCCAGCATTCGAAATAATTCCTGTTTCGCAGGGTACGTTACAAACATTCAAACAGCGGACAGAAAGTACTCCCAGACTCGTAACAACCATGTGTCGATCACACAAATTTTTGTCCCGTGGGATTCGAACCCACAACACTCGGCGTAGTGATAGCGGCGAGACTAACACTTAAACCACTATGCCATACGTGAAGTGATATTTATATATTACACTTATACCTGTAGAAGATACATTACATATACATCGCCTTGTATACAAAGGAATGTATAAATATTTAATAATAAAAAGCGTAACGAAAGAAAATATTAAGAACCAATAAGATTAGAAGCCAATTGACATCTTACCTAGAGTTATCTATACTAATATTATAAAGCTGAAGAGTTTGTTTGTTTGTTTATTTGTTAGTTTGGCTAATCTCAGGCATTAAAATATTTAAAAATATTTGAGTGTAGGATAGCCCATTTATCGAGGAAGACTATAGGGCATATAACCTCACGCTACGAACGATAGGAGCTTATGTGAAGCAGACGAAGTTGCGCGGGTCAGCTAGTTACAAATATGACCTGTATAATCTTGGCTCACTTTAAAGTAATATTTTTATAATAGGTGCCAGAAGCTACAAGACGACTTTCTTTAAAAAAATATTTCTTAAAGAAAAAGTCAATGTCAGGTTTACCACATATTGGCACAGCAATCAAGTCATTAGAAATTGAAAACATATAAAAGCTACTGTCTTAATAATATTAGTACGGATAGTGTATCTTTTAAATTCATATTTGCAATATTTTTATTGTAACATTTTAAAAGTAAAACCAACATATCATTTTTATAGCACAATAATCTATTTATTTATCCATTATCACCACTCAATAAACTTTACAAAATTCATTAAAATAATAAACTACCCTTCGACAACTATCAAATTATATCAATTCCATACAAAGCAAAAACTTCCTTAGTAACTAAAAAATAAAGTGCAATTTTCATAATAAATTTACTATTTGAGCAGCAATTAAGTATGAAATTTGCTGACGGTGTATTTCCCCTATGTTTTTTAATAAAATATGCGCACTTGATAGATATCATTGCGCCTAACGCTAGGGTAGTGATTTGGCATAAAATAAACAACTGCCATGTCTTTTGTATAGCAAATACGATGGAATAACATAAACAATAGCACCCTCTATAAATGAGAAAGGTAAAATATATATACAGGTTGATGCTATATCGGCCTTATTGGTTCCGTATGTATGCGTTCTGAATGTTCATTTAGGTTCTAATCGTAGTCCAAGTAGTATCACTTGATTTTTCTTTTAGGAAATTCTCAATAGCAGCTTAGATTATCGAAAATGCAGTGAAAAGTACATAAAACTGAAATCGCAAACACATACCATGGAAATAACAAGTTAATCTCACTGAAATATAATTAAAGAAATAAAATTTGAGTCATATTCATAAATATAATCTTGTATTCATGCAAAAGTTATAGAGAGTTATAGGTACTGTAAGAGGGATGACTTAGTGACAGAACACAAGGATTTCATTGATGAATTGATGATTGATGAAGCCGGCAGTATAAGTATATTTATATAATAATAATAATATCAACCCTGTTTTAAACTGTCCCACTGCTGGGCATGGGCCTCTTCTCAGTGTGAGAAAGGTTAGGCCATAGTACCCCACGCTGGCCTAGTGCGGGTTGGTAGAATTCACATACCTTTGAGATCATTATGGAAACTCTCGGACATGCAGGTTTCCTCACGATGTTTTCCTTCACCGTTATTGCAAGCGATAATTAACTATTTAATACGCATATAACTTCGAAAAGTCAGAGATGCGCGCCCTGGGATCGAACTCGATACCTCTGCGTGGCAGTCCAACGGTTTCCCACTAGGCTATCGCTGCTGATATATATATAGTATATTTATTTTTTCTATAAATAGCAAATGAAAATTTGTTGACTCTGCCTACTCCCATATCGATGGTTTTCTTTCTTTTTCAAATAGATTACTAGCAATTTGGGTTTCAAATTACTAGTGTCCTTGTTAACCCCTTCAACTCATCGGTAGTGCAATGGGTGGAATTCGAACCCGCGACCTCTCGATCGCAAGTGCAATGCCCTAACCATATGGCTACCGCCGCATAAGTGTTAATTACAGGTAAGGCAGGCTAAGTACACGCTAACCTTTCATAGAATTCACCTTCTTGAAGAAACCTTGATGATACTTATATGCTGCTAAAACCGTTATTTTCTTAACACAGAAACACATTAAGAATTCTTGTCCATGGAATGGGATCAACACTTTCCAATTGCTAGCCTCACTGAGCCCAGACGGTAGTCGTCCATAGATAGCTTTGATACGGTGGTCTGTCGTAAAGACCACACAGTGTATAATGAGCATATAAACAGTCGCATGCGCCGGTTCACATACGCGTGGGCATGCGAGCGGCATTCTTGTCAACTTGTCACTACTAATGTTATATAAATATTTTTATAAGGTACAGTTACATATTATGTTTTATATATTTAACTAGGTAGCTAATAGGTATATGCATGCGTTTTATAATATATAGTTTTGTCCCGGTGCCCTTTGTATGTTTGCGCTTACAAACTAATCTCATCGCTTTCTGTTGAGTAGTATAAAAAAGGCGGCTGATTGACCGAAAGACTACTAATATGCAATGCAAACTAAAACTTATTAACTTAAGTAAGCTACAATAAACGTTTTAAAGAAGTTGTATTCATTTACTAATAGGACTACTGATAAAAATTTGTTTGAATAAATTTTTAAAGTAAGTCCAGTGAAGTGTATATACCTATCAATGTCTGCATTTTTTATGTGATAAGGAAACAAAGAAACCAATTATATAAATATTTTTATCCCGTGTACATAGCAAACGACAATAAAAATAACACTTAACTATAATTTTCGAACAGTTATAATATTTTATGGTTTTACATTTATATGAATATCAACACAATTATATTCTATAATTATACTAGCTGTCCCGACAGACGTGGTCCTGTACACACAATAAAAAACCCAAATCTAAACCACATGAACACACATAATTTTTTTTATCAAAATCGGTCCAGTCGTTTAGGCGGAGTTCAGTGACATACACACGTACAGTAGAATTATATATATAAAGATTGAAATCGTATTTGATTCAAATGATCACCCTGTATTTCACCTACACCCCAACTAAATAGAACAAAACGAACAAAAATAAACAATCAACGCGTCGGATGCAGAGCTGACGATTGTTTTTAGTATAAACAAAATCAGAACTAATATCATCATTATACCTACTGCGCTATTGCACACGCAATAAAAATGATAAAAGAAACCCCTCTTTGTGCGATAAGTGCTGATCAAAATTGCAGTTTTCAAGTACTCATTGTGTGATATTTTAGTATTTTTACAACTGATATTACTCGTGCAAGGGTACATTCTACACATTTATGCGTACTAGTTAATCTTGTCTTATTCCTATATATGAAAAAATTCGTAATAATAATGATGTAAGCGTTCTTGTCATCTTTGATATATGCGCATTTGTGTGTCTGTCTTGCAGGGAGCTTCTAGTGCCTTTTAAAGTAGACGACATGCAAGCATATAGTACGAGTATTTACTTTGCTTGTACAGACACGTGAACGTCTCAAATTAAAGTAAAATAATAATTAATTATAATAATAATAATTTTATTTTCAATAATAATACATGGGTATACATTTTTGTTATTAGTCTAAAATAATATTATACTACAATAAATTATAATTATCCTTAATCTGGTATATGTTTTACTTATACCTTAATCGGCCGACATTGTGCATTCTAATTTAATTTCAAGCGCTAGGTTTAATAAAGTGGTTGCCTGAACTAGGTTTAGACCTGTGTTTCAGGCTATATCTCTACTTACATAAAATATATGCCAAGTAATATTAGTTTAGGTCAATGTGCATAAACTTAAAATAAAATATGTATATTGATACAATAAAATACTTAAATTACATATTATTACAAATTACTGATGACTTAAGGCTATTTTACAACTGTAAGCAAATTCTCCGTATCGGAGTAGGTCAGTGTTTGAAGGTGTTTGGTAACAATAACATTACATTGTTTATAACTTAGACTATATATATCTAAAATTCTATTTAATCTAGTATATAAAAATGGTCCTAGGAATAAGAAGAATTTATTTACAAAGGCATGTTAATTAATTAATTAAAGTATTCAAAATTTCGCGCTTTTATGAACAGTCGAAATGTATCCGAAAATCCGAAAATACACAAACCATGCATGCTATGATTTTAAATTATTTATAAATTAGTTTTAATTGATATTTTTATTTTATTGATATTGATATTTTCATTTTTATTTTATTTTCCTTTTAACAAATTCAGAAAAATATTTGTGATATGATATTTAATCAATGGATGCTTACTTGTAGACGGCAGAGCGTGGCCTCCTAACACAGGCAATGTTATGCCTAAAAGGAGCGCTCCAACAATATTGTAATTAGATTAAGCTCAGTTAATGAAAATAAATCATTTTATTTATTTATTATCCGAAATGGCACGTTTGGCTGTTCATAGGGGACTATTAGTGCCCACACTTATGTATGGAAGTGAAAGTTGGGTATGCAAAAGAAGAATGAGAGCAGAATAAATGCTGGAGAAATGAGAGCGCTGAGAAATATATATGGTGTGACTCTGAAATATAGTATAAGGAATAGTGTGATTAGAGAGAGATGCGACATGAAAGTGAATATAGTGACAAGATTAGAAAAGGGTATGTTAAGCTTGTTTGGGCATGTAGAAAGAATGGACGAGGAAAGACTGACTTAGAAAGTTTATAAGGCTAGTGTGAATGGAACAGTCGCAAGAGGAAGACCTAGGCGAACGTTTCTCGATCAAATCGGAGGCGTTCTGGACAAAGGCCAGGTTAAGAGCACCTTGAACCAACGAGCGTGTATGAGGAATGTGATGAAAGTTAATGCAGCGGGTGTCAGGATACCCCTCTGGGAAACAGGCGTGAATCTATGTATGTATGTATGTAAAATTTCTATCTTTATATATTTTTCTATACTTTTCCTTTGGTTTATGTATAATGGAGAAAAGCACTATTCAATCGTATGTGTGATATACATATTACACTTAGGTACTCTACTTTTTGCTTTTTACATAAGAAATTACATATTATCAATAGCAGTACAGAATCAAGAATAGTGTCCTTTTCTGACTACTTGGCCACTCTTATAACTTAAATTGCTAGCAACTTATTTTAGTTACAAAGGTGGTCACCAATTTTATGTCCTCGTGACCATGGCTACTGAAAAGCAACGTATTTCTCGTCAGGCAAAAGGTAAAATATATAAATAAAGCTAAAAGTCGAAAAATATAAACCGTGGTAAAACCTGTTTTAAGTAGTTTGATTGCAATGTGTGGCATTCCGCAAAGGTAAAACAATTATGTACCTAGGTATGTGTTGATCTTTAACTTCTATGTAAATGTAAGAGGTATAATTTTGTCGGCCTCGATGGCGTAGTGGTTAGTGTAACCGACTGCCACGCCTGAGGTCGCGGGTTCGATCCCCACACAAGTCAAACATTTGTGTGCATGAACATGGATGTTTGTCTTGGTCTGGGTGTTTCTATGTATAATATGTATGTATTTACAAAAAATAAAGTATATAAGTATGTTTATTCATTGTCTAGTACCCATAGTACAAGCTCTGCTTAGTTTGGGCTAGATGGTGTTGTGTGTATGTGGTAGAATATTATATTATTATTATTATAATTAGACTCAAGTTTTGATATGATATTATCTATATATATAAAACTCTTCCGTTACTGAGTGACTGATAGACAACGCACAGCCGAAACTACTGAATGCAAGAAGCTGAAATTTGGCATGTATATTTCTTGGAGAGTGTAGGGGAGCACTAAGAGAGGATTTTTGGAAATTCCACCCCGAAGGAGGTGAAAGGGGTGAAACCCGATATTCACACGGGAACGGGACTTACGCGGGTGAAACCGCGGGAAAACTACTAGTACTTATATAAAGACACAGAATGACTATATTATTAATCTGGTATATCGGTCTACTATAAAGCTGATAACGGAGATCTCTATCCATAGAATTATAGGTAGATTGTCATTGAAATCAAAGATTTGCTTATAGATTTCTTTCAGAGGAATGCTATTGGCTTTTTCTACGGTAGTGAATGTGGCAACTGTGGATAAGGATCTACTTAAGAATGAAAATTGCTTTTTAAAACGCATAGGTATATGGGCTGGTAGCTAATAAGTAATAAATGTACGTGTATACAAAACTATGCATGGTCTAGAGTTAGGTTTCCAAACCTGACCGGGTCTAGAGTCTACCTAAGAATGAAAATACCTTTTAAAACTTGAACAAAGGCTGCTAGCTAATAAGTACTCAATGTATAATACAATAGTCGATGAGAACACAAACATTGCATGCGGAATGTCCTCTACAACTCGCATACAATTAAAACGTTTTACGACAAACTCATAACACGCGCCTATGGTAGTAATTTCTAAGTATTACACGCTATGAAAACTGTAATTACACTTGATTACTAGTAATTAAGGCGCTCGAATAACAATTTTAGCGCGCAGTAAATTGCTTGGAAATGTTTTCAGGGCTGAAGGGGAACTGAACAGGTGGAATCAAGGTTTGATTTGAATAGTTTATAAGAAGCTTTTGGAAAACATAACTTTAATAATTGATTAGAATAGATATCTACCCACGTTCTGTGATTTTCACTTGACAAAGTAGGCAAACAGACATACCTGATAGTATATGGCTATAGGAACCTATGATCCTTTACAATGCTAGGAATATCATTCGCGCATTGCTGTGTCTGGAGATTAAAGGGATTAAAGATCGGATGAAAAGTAAAGTATGGGAGAAGTAGGTATGTTATTAAAACTTTTTATATTTTATGCAACCTTTTAACCGTTTAAAGAAATTTAAATTTTTTAAATTATTAGAAATTAAAAAATTTTAGTTACGTTAAACGGTTTTAAATTTTAATATATACTTAGACCTTTTAAATATAGGTATTTATAGCCAGAGTGCCATACTACAACTAATAATATAAATGCGAATGCGAGTTTTTTTGTCACTTACGCTACGCTTACGCGCCTTATCTACTTGACCGATCATCATGAAAGTTTGCATACACTTTGTCACGGATACAGAAACCGGCATAGGGTACCCTTCCAGTAAAAAGTATTGTGCCCAAGGGAACTACATTTATTGTCGATATCTAGATTAACATAAGCGAAGCCGCGTTCAAAATCTAGTAACATAAAATTTGCGTTTTCCATAAAAAATTTATAACGAGCTAAACAATCCATGAAGCAGTTCTTGAACCTGTGACCTTGACTAACCGTGTAATCGCTTCACCAACTAAGTTATTCATGATCCTATATTAGGGATTCAGTTTTCCTTTTGCTTGATATTAATGTTTCACAAACTTATCGTTAGGGTGTTTCTTAAATAGCAACAATTTCAAAATCCCACATAACCCCTGTGGTCAAAAGTCAATTTAAAGAACAACACAGTGACCATTCGCTCTCTATTGTCGATGTTGACAAGTCCCGACATGTCAAATGTCAAAACGGCACGTGGCAGTGCGTGTGCGCTTTAAAATTTTATCGGATTTTGACAGGAGGCTGTCAAATAGTGACGTGTTGTGAATTGTGGGTGGCAGCGCGAGATAATGATTTTGGTTTTGTTAAGTGTGAATTTGAATTATGCAGAAGTAAAGTTACTGATAAAAGAAAATTGAAGTTACAATATTAATTGGTTTACCAAGTAGAAGCGCATGGATTCGAGGTTTAATTTTGGAATATTACGAGAATATTATAGGCGTTGAAAAGTTAAATGTTGCTCGACTTAACGGGGATGAAAATATTGTTGCTGTTACCTAAACGCTTAAGAATTTTCCATGATGTTCTCGAAGGCACCTGATGTCATGAAAGATAATTAAATGACTTCTAACAAACCACGTACCCTACGATATAAACAAAGAAAATATTTTATTCCTTATAAAACTGCAATACCTATAAAAATTTAAATACAACTAAATAATTATGAAAATATCAGTAATTATTGTTAGGCATTTAAAACACACATATACCGGTAGGTACCTATATTATATATGGTACGCGAATAGCCAGATAATACTTAGTTGTGGAATTAATGTGGCATTTATGTCCTAATTGGTGCCGCACCAAGCGGTTTCAAAGGAATTTTGTCCCGCGGACGCTCAGGTTGTGGAATGAACTCCCTGCCCAGGTTTTCCCACAAGACTACAATATGGGGTTCTTCAAAAAGAGCGTTAAAAGGTTTTTACAAAGTCGGCAACGCGCAAGTGATGCCTTTGGTGTTGCAGTCGTCCTTAGGCTACGGTGGCCACTTACCATCAGGTGGGCCGTATGCTTGTTTGCCACTTTAGTAATATAAAAAAATATAAATAAAATTAGTAAATTTGTATAGAATATCTGTTAAATCGATTCCATAATTAAACTATTAGTTAATTCCTTAGCAGAATTATCAGCTGATGATGTAAGCTGTAGCCATCAAACAGGAATTTAATCTGTCGATTGAAAAATTAAGCCTCAAACAATAATTATAAGCGTGTACAAGTGAAGGTTTAAATCTGTATATATAAAGAGTCAATATACTCATATCTTATAATGAAAAATATGGGTAAGTATTATATCTGGGTGCTGCTGTCCAAATGTTAACCACATCGTCCGCACGATTTAGGTAATATTCTACAAGCGCCTCGTTTATTTATACTACATTTTTTACAAATGCTAAAACATGGGTACTTTGTACAACTTTTAATGTCAAAAGCTTTCTCTACCAGTCAACCTTTGGATTCCGCAGTGATAAATCAGCGAGCATATAATTAGCAAGATAGCTCCAGTCGTGTCGTCATATTATATAACCTTATTAAATCAAAGGACTGAGCAGCATGCAAGCCACTCACCGCAGCAGATCTGAGTGTTGTGGGTTCAAATCAAAACAACGAGTGTTAATCGCGTTGGTAAGAGTTTAAAGAAACCTATGTATTTATTTCAACACGTTTCGACCAACTTGCATTGATCGTCGTCACGCAGTGGCACGCATGCAGGTTTCGGCAGCTGCCCTCACTTGGTCACATCTAGAAGATTGTTCTGAGTGTGGGCATATTTTGTGTGTTTGTAAAGTTTACCGTGAAAACAGTGCTTGAAATCAAGTGTAGAAAGCAACTTAAAGAACGAACGAAGAAAAAAACAGGTCGTCTAAAGAATTTTCAACGTTAGAATTTCTTATTTATCGTAAAAAAATAATAACACAACATTTTCCACATGGCCGGCTCACCTCATTACGTATCAGTCGTCGTATTTTAAACAAGCACAATAAATCAATAAATCTAAAGTTTCCAACTTGCACGAGTTTCGTACAAACACATAATTTTGTCTCGTCTGACGTGTATTGTGTACACCCCCTTGTCAGTATGAAAAACATCCATTGTAAACGTACCTCACCCTCTTAGAAGTTAAAAATCTCTCATTTTATCTTAAAGATTGCCCCTCTTCGATTGTTATTGATTATGAGTGATATTGAGTATTGAAGTCTATTGTTCTTTACGCTTTCATATTTCAATCTTGCTAGAATAGGAGGGTTACTTTTTAATTTTTTTGGAAGAATTGGTTATATGTTGTTGTGTAAGAGGGAGTTTTGGTCACAAGGTCTGAATAGCTAACCAAGTTCATTTCAGCTATATTACTTACTATACTGAGGTTCTTAAGCTTTCTGCAACAATAGCTGACGCAGGTACCTAAATTTGTCTCCATTAATAGACTGTTCTGCTGTTATTTTATTGTTTTGATACATATGGAGATACAAATAAAAATATTTTCTTTAAATATTTCTTTCTTTTCTTTAGAGAAACGGAGACAGTGACTTTATATCTATTCACTTTTGGATAATATGGCGCTTTTCGATTTTCTGTAGAAAAGTCTTAAACAAATAACCTTGCGTTTTTATTCTGCAGTCTACTGACTGTTCCAGAGCTTCTTAAAGTTTTGTTGTATTGTCATGATTACAAGGCCAATGGTCTCCATATGAAGCAAGCATAGCGACTCTTTGCAGGGTCCATAACGTAGGAAAGGACACACTGATACTGTCCGGCAAACCCTATTTTTTCTTGCTGTAACATGCAAATTCAAATTTTATTAGCAAATTCGATCAATGCAGTCGCTATCTCGAAAGCAAAGTATCATTTTGAAAAGAATTCGTGTCAATACCTTGCAATTGTTAACAACTTTTTATTCAAATAGATGAACTATAAAGCCGTCTAGAAGATATGCAGACATGACGCTATGTCTAAATCATGATACAATAGACAAGCAGACTATATAATGCTACTATCTACTACAAACAGACAGACAGACAGACACCCATCACTGATTGATAACACGAACACAATAGTATTTAATTACAATTTTTAAAAGTGGGGGAGCCTTGTTGATATTTATTTTAACTACCTCTCACACGCGGCATTACTCGCGGTAATAAAAAGGCTGCAATCTGACCTACTACAAAGTGGCTTTATTTATCACGAGTGGCTCGCCCCGTCTACACCCGGGTTAAAGATAATATATGTATATAATTTATTGTATCCTTTATTTACCTGGTATAATGTACCTTTCAAATAGTAGGTATAAACATTATTCAAATAGCTGCAGAGTTTTTGGAGATTACCCTCCATATACACACAAACTCACAAAACTCGCACTTTCTCTTAATAGGTAATGTGTTAATCTAGATTTTATCAATACATTTCTATCCTTCAGGAACAGTACTTTTTCTGGAGTATCCTATTTTGTACCCTTGACAAAGTGTATACAAAATTTTATAACGATCGGTCGAGTAGTTAAGGCGTGAACGCGTAACAAAGAAACAAACTTACTTTCGCATATATGAAATTAGAAGTTAGGATAGCATACTTCCTAAATATCCGAAAGAAAATATTTCATTTTTATTGTTATTGGCGGCAGAAGAGCGACTAACCCAACTAATGGTTAGCGCTGAACACAGAACTTGACATCACAGAAGCATAGCCACTAAAACATAGTCAAGTTGCTGCCGTAAACCACGTAAACATTAAGCTCGCAGATCTACTAGTTCGTAATCAGCAGTTACCTTAGCCTTTGTGAAGGGTATGAGGAGAAGGATGTAGAAAAGTAGGGAACAAGTAAATGGGGTTAAAAATAAGGAACCGAAAGTGATCGGGCCTCCGGCGTTCTTACTCACCGAACGAAACGCAACAATACTAATAGGTACTTCTACTGAACATCAATACATTGTTAGAGTTTAGTACTTCCCTAGTCAAACCAGCCCATTCACGTTGAAACCAGTGAGGTTCTACCGTTCTACTACTCCAAACACACAGATGTAATGCGTTCAATTTAAAGTTTAAAGGGAACGAACCGATTGCAGGCTACCGAGTACAATGCCAGACTCTGGTGCGTGCTTATTCTTGTCTACAAAATTCATTTCCAGACATCGTACTGCTACTGATAACCCAATAACATTTCTTTCGAGATGGTAATCGATTCCAATCACGATCGTTGAGAAACAAATAAGCAAACGTATGATACAAAACCAACAAGGCTACTCGCACAAATTTACAATACCTGCTAACCTACATATTTTAGGCACAATAACTATTATACTTCCCACACAAAACGTATATTGTTTGATATAATGTACAACTGTTTCAATTGTGATACTTGTTACGTACAATATAATATAGTATTATTACAGTATTTTATGTGTATAAATAATAATCATTTCAGTGCTGTATATTAATTATACCGCTGCAAGGACCTCTATTCGGTGTAGAGGGTTAGGCTGTAGTCCACCATACTGGCCCAGTGCGGGTTGGCAGACTTCATATATCTTTGCGAATACTAGGGAAATCTCTCAGACATGCAGGTTTTCCAACGAAGTTTTTCTTTAGCGTTATAGTTCTCAAAGCTCCTAACCTCCTACGAAATACCTTAATTTACGACCCATTCAGGATTTTGGTAAAATACTTCTTGTGAATGCTTATATTACGAAACATCGTTCGTTTAGTAGATTCTTTAAGCGCTTGTATTTCTTGCACGAGTCAGACACTGTTTTTGGCAATTCTTCGTATCAGCACATAGTCCGGCGAAAAGGAAAATATCCGCCCCGTAATTCTGGAAGGCAAAAGACGACAATTTTTCACGGGTATCATTAGTCTTGATATTATTATTGTTCGCTGTGATAGTCATTAAAGTATCTTTTAAACCGTAAAATATTTTGACAACCAGCCATTAAACCAAGGCAGAAACCATCCCAAAAATCTCTGGCACTAAATTAGCTGCCTAACGAAAAAAGAAGACTGAGCTATATTTAACAATATTCTTCCGAAAACAAAATCTTACAACAAAAATACTAATCCATAGATATAATATTTTCAGTTTTAATCAGACCAATAGCCAATTAGGCTGTAGCGCGATTGTCGCTGGCAAACTTTGATTGGTTCCACTTGCACAGAGACCAATTATGTTGAAAAGGCCAATTCAACGGTACCAAGTTTTATTGTAGTATACTGAACCGCGTCAGAGCCAGGGCTAGAGTTCAATGGTCCAATAATTAAAACCGCACTGGAGATCGACTCCTTGCTTCGAGAGATTTCGATTTTTAATTAACTCCCAATTGTTTTAGTTGATGATTTATAATTGAATTGTGTTCGGTTTGAGTTGGTGGAAGTCTTAGGACGTACTGTTTTAGTTGTGTGTACATAGCTTCCTTATTTATGTGGGGTTTCTTAGGATTTCTTAGCACGTGATGTTTTAACTTTTAGCTAAATGGAGAAATGGAAAAAAAATCCTTTATATAGGAATATTCTTCCATTTCCCTTGAGAAAAGTAATTTTAACATCTTTCAGTTTATTGTTTGTCCGTCGTGTGCCAGATATACCTATGTGGTCAATTTTTTTTAGCATAACCAATTTAGTATAGTTAATGATTTTAAATGTTTTATATTTTATAATATTACTAGGTATCTGGGACAAATTACTAGCATTTTTGTTGACCCCTCAAGCTTAACTTTCATGCTGATGTTACGAGTGAGTTTACGTCGGTAGGGCAATGGATGGGATTCGAAACTATGTATGAATGCAAGTTCGATGGCATAAATGTTAGGCTAAAATTTTGATCATTTTGTTTTGTTGGACGTCTTAGGATCTATTGTTTTTAACTTGCTACCTTATTAAAGATAGGGTAATTGTGGAACTAATATTTACATTTCGATGATTGGGAAATATAGGTAAAATATTTTTGTCTCCGTCTATAGAAGTTATCTTGATACTGCACCAAGATAACTTATTACAATTATTACTTGTCGGCCTCGATGGCGTAGTGGTTAATGTAACCAACTGCCACGCCTGGATTGCGGGTTCGATTCCCGCACAAGTCAAACATTTGTGTGTATGAACATGGATGTTTGTCTTGGTCTGGGTGTTTCTATGTATAAAATGTATAAATTAACAAAAAAAAGTATATATGTATGTTTATCCATTGTCTAGTATCCATAGTACAAGCTCTGCTTAGTTTGGGCTAGATGGTGTTGTGTATATGTGATAAAATAGTATCTTCGTGCACCTAATCAACTTTAAATAAATGATAAGTTAGTCTTTTTCTATACATTTCCATCACAATAAAGAAACCAAAAATCACACAAACGTTTTAAGTGGCATTGGATATTAAAGAACATTCAGCTTCCTAACTAGCCGAATTCAGTATACAAATCAACCGTTGAAAAAAGGGTCATTGATGGGATGGTGGTAAGGAATGCCCGGCTCCCATGGCGTTTTTACGGTGTGGCCGTAACTAAATGTCCTTGCGGCACTGACTCAGCTATATTTAGTAGGTGCCATTCTTTTTTTTTTAGGGTTCTTGTTGAAATCGATCTGTGGTGGCCGTTAACGATAGGTTTCGGAGTTTTATTTATAAGATGAGTGGAATAATGTGTGTTTTCACCTGTTATGTTTTACCTCTTTAAAATTGTTAGGTACTTATTTGTACAGAGGAGGGGATTATTGCAGAGTGCGTTTTTAGTTAGTTCTGTAGTCTATTGGTATCCGTCCTTGTAAATTGGTTTGTAGATTTTGACTGGCTCTTTGGTTTCGTCATATTATTTTGACCTTATTGATTGGTATTTTTCTTGTTTTATTTTTAATGCTTTTGTGATTATGTGGGTCAAACTGTATTATATAAATATATTATCTCTCTCAATCTCAAACTTCGACTGACATGGAACATGACAATGAACATAAATGGAGATCATTATTATTTTGTTTTTAAGTGTTGCATCAATATTACCAATTACTAAAGTTAGAAAATAAAATATATAAATAAAATACACGCCAACAGGGCCATCTGGGCTAAATCATATGAATCCGTTTGTCTGTCTGAATAGCTGTACTCAAAACAGATATCAACACCACAATAACGAAATCCAAAAATTCCTGCGCGAATCCTACTATAAATATTTTATTTATGAATGAAACTAAAAAACAAGTCAAGTCCGAACCGAGATGTTTTATGGTGTCAATTTCAATAGGTTTTTTACAACTTCCTTTTCATTCATATGGGAATGTTTTTTCTATATTTATTATGGATATAAAGAGCGCAGGTGTTAGGTTATAAAGTTGCCTTGCGCCCAATGATTAGCCAAACGGTTGGCTGTTTGTCAATACACCCTTTAAGGAGCCGCCATACTTTTTTCTAACCTATAAACTCGACCATTCATGTAAATGATCTGTTTTTTAAGATTGATTATGGTTTTTGTGTTGAGTACGATAGGGGTTTTATTTAATATGTGTTGGAGAACAGTATACATATAATGTGCTATTGGGTTTTCAAAGTATAACGGCTGCAACGGGTAAGCAAAAATAAACTTCGACGTATTTACTAATTTAATATCAACTCTATTTTGGTCTCGTCTACTAGAGAATTGAGTCGAATACTCTGGAGTGTAAAGTGTAGTAGGCCTTCTTTCTTTTTCTTTCTTTCTTTTCGCTTATAGCCAATTGCACTCACTGATCGGTAAATGATTAACGAGGTTAAGCAACGTTGGGTGCGGTCAGTCTATAGATGGGTGACCGCTTAGTGGTATTTCATCTGAGCGTCTCCGTGCTTCGGAGGGCCGTAAAAAGCTGGTCCCGGTTGTTGTTAAATTGACAGCAGTCGTTAAGCCATGTCAGAGGCCTACGGGCGGCTTGAACAACTCTTGACAACAGGTTGGCCACTAACCACACGAAAAGAAAAAAGTATAGTAGGTACTACATTCATATTCCAAATGTTGCTACCCTTTCAACGTTTGTTATTGTTGTTCTTGTTTATCATCGGACGTCCACTGCAAAAATGGAATAAGCATACAAAAAAATTATGCAACGCGGATGCTGCTGCCTTCGCGGAGACTCAAACGTAAATACAAAAACCTGGTATGAAATTATGTTTTTGAGCCATTTGGGGTCGAAATGGGGTCGAAATGGGGTCGAAATGAGGTCGAAATGGGGTCTAAATGGGGTCGAAATGGGGTAGAAATGGGGTCCTAGTGGTCGTGCCTTCTATAGAGAAATAGCAAAAAGGTTAAACGAAGCTTTCCGTGACCAGAGGGCTGGTCTTTATTTCGCAGAAAGAATAAGCATTGCTATTCAACGTGGCAATGCTGCCAGTCTTCTGGGTACATTACCAGTCGACTGTGATGCGGAGGAATTCTATGACGCCTATTAGAGGGTTTTAATATTCTTTTCTTTTCTGTTTTATAATATTTTAGGCATAGGTTAGGTTTAAAGAATTGTGTTTATTGATAATATTCTTACAGAAATAAACTTCCATTTTATAAAGTTATACAGCATATAAACAGCGATAGCCCGGTAGGGAGACCAACAGACTGCAATTCAGAGGAAGATTTTCTCGGTTTCGAACCCATGTCACGCACCTCAGACTTTTGGAAGTTATAAGACTTTTCAAAATTATGTGCGTATTGATTGACAATTATCGCCTGCTCCGTGCCTCGGAGAGCACGATAAGCCGTCGGTCCCGGCTGCCATGAACATCTATGGCAGTCGTTATTGGGAAGTCAGTGCCCTATAATATCCTGACACTGGTCCAGCCTTAAGGTATCGTTAGCCTTCGAGTTGCGAAGGTCAGGTGGCAGCCGCTCCGTGTAAAAATTGATATCCAGTCAAATCCGGTTAGACCTGGAAAAGCCGACCTCAAGTGACTTGGGAATAATAAAGGCTAGGGAGAAGATTATAAAGTTATACAGCCCGCAGAAATTTTACCAAACGTCATATAACAGGACAGTTATAGACTAGTTGAGACACGGTGCCTGACATTGATCGCTCAAAAAGCAAAAGCAAATAGGCTTCGATTAATCGATCCACAAAACGCATCACTCATGATTCAGAGAACACGGCAATGCGGTACATGTTGTCATGAACATCACTAAGATTTTTAAGATAATAATATATAAACACTTTGCGTGACCGGGAATCCAAACCAGGGCCAACACAACAATCGCATACGATACCGCTACGCCACCGAGGCAGTTAATAAGTGTTAGGTATATATTAGACTAGCTGACCCGCGCAACTTCGTCTGCTTCACATAAGAGAATTTGTCCCATTTTTGCAACATTTTTCATTGATGCTTCGATCCTATTGGTTGTAACGTGATGTTATATAGTCTATAGCCTTCCTCGATAAATGGGCTATCCAACACTAAAATATTTTATCAATTCAAACCGGTAGTTCCTGAGATTAGCGCAATCAACCAAACAAACAAATAAACAAACAAACAAACAAACTTTTCAGCATAATATTAGTATAGATAACAGTCCATAAGCTTTTTTTTTTTAAATTGGCCTACCACAGCATCTTGAAATACCGTGACTACGTGAACATATTTTACGCGAGCCCCAAAATATGCACTTACATAATTTATGATTAATGAAAGACATTAAAAGCAATCTATTTCTCTCTCTCTCTCTGTCTCGTATTGGAACAATACTATCTAGCGACAATAGCACATAAGCCCAGAAACTGTTAAGACATAGAAACAACAATGGCGTCGCAATGAAAATTTTAATTTTAATTAATGGCAAGTGGCGTCGGGCCGATTATATTATTACGCGGCGCATTGTGCGCCAGACGGCCCCCTACTCCCTCCCGCAGGAGCACCAAGAGGACAGAGGGATAGAAGGACAGTCCTGGTATTAAATCCCCCATTTTATTTGACTACGGCACAACAAATGATTTTTTCAGTCATCAGTCTCTGTACTCGTGTGGTGGATTGGGATGTTCTGATAGGAAAATAACAGTATCACCGCTGGGTCAGGCAATCCTGGTATTAAATTTATCTTTTTATTTGACTACGGCACACAAAAATAAGATTTCAGTCATCAGTCTTACTTTGGTGGTTGGTTTAGATCTTTTGGTAGGATAAAAACGATATTAGTGCTAGGTTCAGCATTGTGCTCGGTAAACGGTAGTATGAGCCTTACCAAATGCATTTTTATATCTTGTGAAGTATAGGTGCACCAGGCCTTACTTTCTGTTTGCTATCACACCTTAGTATTCATATATACTATGCGCAAAATTCGACTTTTAATGGTCTCGAGGGTCATGGCAATGTACCTACTACCACTTGGTTTAAAAAAGCAGTTTACATAGAAGTGTACCTTGAGCTGGTGATTCTAGAACTGCCTTTTCAGCGGAGGGATTCAAATCCTTTTGGATTCCGCTACTAAAAGTACGGTTCATAATTTGTGGAGTTGCAGAAACTCTACTCATGACAGCAACACAACTCAAGGTTCTTTGTCTACGATCTTCGATACGATAAAGATGCTTTCCAATCAGGTTGTTTCTACTTTGATTGCGTCTTATACTTATGGTTTCCATGTAACAAAACACTTCGCGTCCTCTTAAGATTACAATATTATAATTTTTTCACTGACGTACGAACACCGGCGTCTGTACAAAATGCTTTTATGTCTTTATATATTTAAGCTGACAAATTAAAGGAATAATTCCCTAACTATTTTTAATTCAGTCCTATGTATGGCATGTAGGATGGTCACAATAATGTCCCCCACCCGAGACGCGTTAGGCGTCGCATTGTTGAGTAAATCCGAGTCTTGCTTCTACCACCAGATTTGGTTAAATGAATACCGCTGATAAGTGATATCTGTTTGTATTACAGCACTGCTGCCACAAAAATATTATATTCATATCTACAGTTAACATTACATCTCGAAATCATAAGTAATCCACAAATTTATAGATTGAAGATTATCTAATCTATCATCACAAAAAGTCATCAGCTCGTTCAAACAAACATTATGATAAACTTTATAATATTAGTATAGAGTGCCTCGGAGGCGCAGCCTTAGTGAATGCGACTGTTGTGTATAATGCCACAGAATCGATGCCTGGACGTCCAGGGCGATCAGGCATTGATTCTATTACCTTATCTCCTCATCTAAGAGTTTATTGACCTCCACCATCGATGTCTGGGTAGCCAGGCATCGATGTTGGAGATCAAAAAATTTAGAGACCGGGTTTAGAGAGTTGTTGGTGTAGCACATATCTGTGCCTCGTAACGAAAGTAAAGCCGTTGGTTCTGCGTCTCATCTCTCTCCAGTCGTATTGGAATACGGTCCCATTGAACTATAAGACCGGCTCGGGCAAAATATTACGGGCACGAAGTTTGAAATTGTGCCCGGTGCGGCAATAGGCAGACACCTTACCTGGGACCTAAAATCATAATTGTTATGGCGTGAGACTACAGGTATGTATGTACTTATCTACTATTATGTATAATAGCTGGTAGCGTTAATGTAGTGGAGCGGTTTATGGCTGTTGTATGAAACATGTTATGATCCATCTATCGTAACATTGTCAAAGAAGTGTGTTAGGAATATTTACACTTCTAGCTAGCTAAGCATGATACTATCAATTAATTCTAATATTATTAACTCTAAAACAACTTCGTCAAATTATTACGTACTAGATTTTGGCTGCGAAGTGCTTCCATAAATGTAGTTGTAGGTTAATTTCAGTTAGTAACAGTATCTACTTTTTTTCAGGATGAAAGCTACCCTATGTCCTTTTCTGTACCTCTGACAACGTGTTTGCACAATTTCATGGTGATCGGTCTAGTAGTTAAGACGTGGAAGCGTAACAAACAAACAAATTCACATTCGCATTTATAATATAGGTAAGTTAAGATTATTTACTTTTGCTATGTTCAGCAAAGCTAGGGCGTAGAACCAAATGCAAAGGATTGGCAATAAACTCAAATAGTTAGATACCTAACATCTTACGTAAGAATACAGCTTTATACTTATAACCTTAAAACGCGAACAAAGTCAGGAACAGCAACTAGCATCAGCGAGACAAGCTAACTAAAACATTTGACAACAGTGCCCCCAAAATTGTGAATAATCGATATTTCAACACAGGTGTAGTTGTCGCGAGTATTACCCATTGAGCGTGTCACAATAGCCATACAAACCCCATACAACCCCATACAGCCCCATACAACTCCCATACAAACATATAGAGTCGTCCACGGCCGCGTTACCCCACAATGGAGTTGCGTGTACTTCTGATTTTAATATATTGTCATACGTACAAATAAATAGTAGATTCAGTATTAGAATTAAAGTTGGTTAATGAAAATGACACGATATAGTTTGATAAAATATGTAACTAGAACTGATGGCCGTGTTTATATATGTAGGTATAGGGTGTCCCAGAATATGTGAATCAAGTTGTAACGGGAGATTCCTTAGGCCATTCAAAGGCGCTAAAAAAAAAAATTATGACAATTGCGTAAAAATAAACTATCTAAGTTTTTTAAAAAGTATAACCTTTTCAGACTTTCAACTACAGGTACTTCGTTTATGGCTAATTTTCATTTCTTTTTCACTATTATTATTTGTGTAAGATTGATTCATGATGATAGTAACAGTATCTCCTTTTTTTCTGGATGAAAGGAACCCTATGTCCTTTTTTGTTCCCCTGACAACGTATATGCGAAATTTCATGACGATCTGTCAAGTAGTAGAGGCGTGAAAGCGTAACAAACAAACTCACATTCGCATTTATAACACTGGGAAACATGGCATTAATTTTATTACTGGTTTTATTAAACACCTTCATCAGTCATACCCGAAATGTATTTACTCTGTATGGATTGACTCTGGTTCTTGAGATATTCAACATAAAGAACGGTTCCATCAGGACATTAGAACAATGAAAGAAAGATACCAAGGCCGATGGGACAGCCATATGATGATGGTAGACTATTGCTTGAGTTTAATAAGGGACATAAACACAATAGAAAATATTACAAATAAGGATATAATTATGTAATAAATTTTCTATGTTTTTTCTTAGTAGCATATGTACCTATTAAGATTTCTTGTCGTTATTAAATAGCCGCTTCTAAAATATATATTTAATATATAATTGTATTTTATTTCGACCTTTTTTCATTCATGTAGTTATAAAGTCTTATCTCATAAACTAGAGCAAATTTAACAAATCGCATATTTTCTCGTATTCAGAATACTGTTCTTACACAAAATTAACTACAACTTACCATGCCGCGAAATGACTGTTCCCGAGTGTAATAGGTACTAGTGAAAACACATATAGTAACTAACGATGGCGATGCGGCTGCTGTGAATAAGGTCTCTGGGTTCAATCCACAAGTCGAGCAGTTTTATTCGGATTATTATAATGAAAATTTCAGTGGATTGAGTGACAAGAAATATCAG
Organism: Catocala fraxini; assembly: GCA_930367265.1. Classification (NCBI taxonomy): domain Eukaryota; kingdom Metazoa; phylum Arthropoda; class Insecta; order Lepidoptera; family Erebidae; genus Catocala; species Catocala fraxini. The sequence goes on from OV884029.1 coordinate 22,493,161, forward strand.
TGTGAAACCTCTTTGATAATATTAGCGTAAGACTATGTACGTATGTGACACTAATGACGTAGATACACTGCATGGATGGCGTAATGGTTTAGTTGCTCGCACTGCCGCCGCGCAAAGGTTCGATCCCCACATATGACTAAAAATTGTGTTATCCACAAATTGATGTTACGAGTCTGTTATTCGTGTCGGTTGTTTGAATACTCGTAGAGATTTTCGCGGCACAGGATCTTTTCTTAGTGCGGGAGTTGCCTTTTAGAGTTCGAAAAACTCTTATACAACAGCTTTGTCCGTCTGTCCGTCCGTCTGTCTGTTATACAACTTTCAACTCAAGAACCGTAAGAGCTAGAGACTAGCGGTTAGCGCCATTCGACTCAGCATAGTCAATATACCCCCGAAATGACTATGACCTTTGACCTCTGACCTCAAGGTGACGAGGTATACGGCAATTCATTGCCGATTCTCACTTTTTTAGATTCAATTTTTTGTCATGGTCATGGGATACACATTAAAAATTTTGTTAACCTTGTTTTAAGAAAATTTGTTGCATTCAATGTGTGACTAAAAGTCGTGGCTGTGTTTATATAGCTTACCTATACATTAAGTCAGCAGTAATAGTTATTGCTATTGTTGTGCATATAGTCTCGGGCTTGCTTACCGCGATGGGCAAAGTGTTACTGAGATATTTAAAAATAAAATTTCATCGGCAGCATGAGAATGCTAGGCTGGCGCTAAGTTCGGCCTTCGTTCTTCGTTTAGGTCCTGCGTAATAGGTACATAGGACCTACAACCAAAGCTAGCTAAATCTGAGTGTATAAACTCTTCAGAGATATGCGTGGAAACTATGTATGTATGTATCTAAGTGACTGACTGCACGGATAGCGTGCAGGTTTCAGTTGTCTCCATTGTCACTGTCACTTCGTCGAGTGTTATGCGGCCAATCCCAACATGCGACGACAATTCGTGTGATCCACAAATAGTTGTTATGAGTTTGGGTATTATTTGTGTACTTGGTTTAAACGTTTATAAAGTCTTTCACCGAAACATAAGGTTTATCTGTTAAGATACCCTCAGTAGTAGTCGGACGTCACGTCTGGAACTCTGGCTAATGGACGACACTAGGCTCACCCCTTAAAACATGTGACCTAAAATACTTGGTGAATATCTGGATTTCTACATATCCCTTCGGGGTAATAGGAGTGAGACTGTGTACGCAATAGCTTAGTGGGAAAACACTGGACTGCTATGCATAGGTCTCGAGTTTGATCCTAGGGTAAGCACCTCTACTTTACAATGTTATATAAATTTTGAATAGTACATTGTCGCTTAGTAGCAGCGATAGCTCAGTGGGGAGACCAACAGACTGCAATGCAGAGGGTCTCGGGTTCAAACCCACGTCGCGCACCTCTGACTTTCGGAAGTTATATGACTTTTCGAAATTATGTGCGTATTAATTGACAATTATCGCCTGCTCCGTGCCTCGGAGAGCACGTTAAGCCGTTGGTCCCGGCTGCCATGAACATCTATGGCAGTCGTTATTGGGAAAGTCAGTACCATCTAATATTCTGACACTGGTCTAGCATTAGGGTATCGTTAGCCTTCGGGTTGCGGAGGTCAGGTGACAGCCGCTCCGTGTAAAACCTGATATCCAGTCAAATCCGATTAGACCAGAAAAGCCGACCCAAGTGACTTGGGAATAATAAAGGCTAAGAGAGAAGAAAGACATTGTCGCTTGCTTTAACGGTGAAGGAAAAAACATGTGGGTTCATGTTTGAGAGAACTATTTATGTTCTTGATGATACCTATGTGAAGTTGGCAGCAACTTGCATTAACTTGTTGCCTATGGCCTAATTACTCCACGCTAAGAAGACACCCGTGCCCGGCTGTAGGACAGTTTATACGCTGCTGTGTGTAAACTATTTGCTGCTATAATTATTCTTTATACCTACATAATTATGTATATATGGCATAATCCTTGTCGTACCGAGAAGAGGCTCGTGCCCAGCAGTGGGACAATCTATATACACGCCTAATATTATACGTAAGATTAAATTCTAAATCACTTCGAATACGAAGCGGGATAACCCGCGTGCAATACTAATATATATTATAAAAGTCTCCACACACTGAACGACGCGCGAGCTCAGAGCGTCTGAGCGATCGATATTGTCTGGCCGCCACAGCAGACATTGTTATATCTTTTATATATATATACCTATTACTAGGTATATTGCTATCCATTCTCGGCATACAGAGTTTTATTGAACAATTCGTGAGTTATGAGCTGTTTTCTGCTTATATAATTAGCTTTAAAATGCTAAAGTTTAGTGGAGAGTGCGAAATTTAATGTTCCGATGTTGAAGTTTTGAAGATAAGTACTTATGTGTTGAAATGTGTTGTAGTGGTTTGTGTGTGATAGTGGAGTCTTGAATTTGATTGCTGGTTTGGAGAAATTGTCATTGGTTTTTCTGTGTGTGAAATTTAATGACACAAGATTACATTTTTGACGATATGTGTTGGATGTAGTTTGATATGTGGTCCAGTGTGGTGTGGACCAATTGTTATAACATTTTTGTGGTAGAAATTTCGTAGTAGGCAGAATGAAATTTGAAATTATGTCTAGAAGTTTTTTAATTTTACGTGACCTAAAACGTGCTGGTGAATTGAGTGTCATACAACTCTGCCTGCCATTTCGACGATATACAAGCGTGACATAAGTACTTACGTTATATTGAGCGTGTTATAATAAATCGATTTGAATAAATAGTAAAGGAAATATTGTAATGCATCTTGCATGTCTGAGATTACATACATACATAGCCACACGCCTATAGGTATCCCAAAAAGGTAAGCAGAAGTTTTATACGCCTTTCACATTTCGCCACCTATGGTCTTTAGTTCAAAGACAATACCTATAGGACGAGTCTAATCACAGTTACCGACAGACAGGGCACGTGCTGCTACAAAACACTTTTTCTACTGAATATCTTTATAACAGTTTGCTCGACCCAGAAATGAACCTAAGACCTCATGCATAGCATTCGTATTTACGATTTATTGGTAATGTAAACGAAGATGCGTGAAGTCTATCAAGACACGCAAAGCCAGCGTAGTATGGACCTCTTATCATTCAGACCAAAGACGCAAGTTCCTGACATGGACTATACATAAGGACGCAAGCTATTAGCATGGGCTACAAGCAGGTACGCAAACTATTCGCATGGGTTATATGCAAGAGTTAATCGTAAACTATTGCCTATTATCGCTTGCAATATCTACCGGATCATCTCTCGCGCGTTAATGCCGACGTTCCCTAAGGAATTGGTTTCAAAGATGGCATGAGAGGCAAGAGATGTTGGGTACTATTTAAACATCGGTTTTCTATAACAGTTTGGTGCTTCATAAGGGAGATGGTTCATTCGTACTATTAACAAATAGTTACGGGGCTAATCTATACATATAAATCTCTTCCGTTATTGAGTGACTGACAGACAACGCACAGCCGAAACTACTGAACGCAAGAAGCTGAAATTTGGCATGTATATTCCTTGGAGAGTGTAGGGGAGCACTAAGAGAGGATTTTTGGAAATTCCACCATGAAGGGGGTGAAAGAGGTGAAACCCTATATTCACACGGGAACGAGACTTACGCGGATGAAACCACGGGAAAACTACTAGTTACTTATATTTGATAGATTTAACAACGTTTCCACACGTGTGAAATAGTATTATCTTAATCCTAATATAATTTTAAGTGGATTTAAATCTTTATATTTCTTTTTATTTAACTTGTTACACTATAACTGCAGAGATGGCGTTAAGGTTTAAGTGGTCGGTTTGCCACAGAGCCACAGTGCCGTGTCTTGTGGGTTCGATCACTAGACAAATAATTTTGTGGTCCATAAATGGTTCCGAGCCTAGGTGTTTAAGTGTCCGTTGATTGAAATATTTGTGAAGTTCCCCGCGACACAGGAGTTACTCCTAGTGCAGGAGTTGTCTTATTAAATGAAAATAAAAAATAGATAGGTACTTACTATGATTTAGCCAATTTTATTTCAATAGACGCACAATGTTTTCCTTTAATTACTCCTAAACGTTAAGCTTTCCATTATAAGAGACGTTCATCAATAACTCTTCTAGAAAAATAGCTTAAAAGACTTGTATTGAGTTATACTATATATACCCTCCGTTATCAATACCGATAGGACTTCGTAGGCACTCTTATAAAAACAACAGAGCAACCGTCTAACGGCTGCCTCTCACCAATCAAAACATCCTTCAAGCATTAGGTAAAACGAATTTTCAGCACATAACCCCGCCCTCAACTTCTACCCACCACACAATAGGGAACAAAAGCCCGTACAATGAACACAAAGGGAACAACTGTCATCCTATTGTGGGGAACAAAGCAAGCCCCGCCCACAACAAAAGCGGCATTGTTTCATCTCAGATACCGACCATCTGATTGGACGAGATGTCTTACAACATATGGCCACCCGCTGTCATAAGAATGTAGAGAAAAAAATTGGTCTTCACACTTGCTCGTACGCCAATCAAGATTATACTGTATGCTGATGAAAATTAGGTCGAATTTCTAATATGATTGGCAACAGATGCTTTTAATCGACCAGAATTTGATCCGAATTAAATTGACAGCTCTCTATAAATAGTGTTTTTAATGTATTGTTGTTGATATCAAGCGAAATTCAACCTTAAGCTTTAAAACTTAAGATTGTATTTTCTTTGTATGTGTTGTGGTTGTAGTTTTTTTCATGTGCGGCGGCTGCGTTCGGTAGTCAGATGTTAGATTTTAATGGCTGATACAAGGCAATTATAATTTATAACTTGTGCTAGTTTAGAACATATTTTAAGTAATAAAACATGTATATTGATAATATTAGATGTCATTAATTCGATCTGTTATGTTTAAAGGTTTCCTGTTGGTCGTATCAACTAAATATCTTATTAAAATTATGAAAGTGATTAGTTGTTCGATCAATTCGTGTTATAGGCATCGAATTCGGTGCCCAAGATGGGAAATCTTATTGAAGTTACCTAAACTTGCATTTCTGTGATGAACTTAGTCTAGTTGCTCAATAATTGATTTTGTTATACAACTAATGTTTAGGTTAATTCTGTTTCTGAATTCGGTTTTCAAGTTGGTCAATCTTATTGGTACCTAACTAATATTTTTTTGATGAGCTTAGTCTTTCACAATAATTGATAAGACTGCATGGATGGCGTAACAAGCAAGCGAAAGTCTCGCCCCTGCCACAGCACTGAATGTTGTGGGTTCAAATCCTACTTAAGGCAATTATTTGTGTAATCTCCAAATAATATTGTCTTCTGTTTACGCGAATATTATTCATTGAAATTATACTACTATATACGGATTTTATCGCGTTGTTTATTTGACACTTTATTACATAATTTTGAAAACTGTTACACTACTATTACTATTACTTTAAGCTAATTAAATTATTATTAAAACTATTTAGATTTAATTTAATTTTACACCTTCCCCGACGTTTCGGTTGCTTTTCAGCAGCCATGGTCACGGGGAAACTCCAAATTATAGTTATTGGTGTACTTTCTAAATGTATCTACATATGTTTGTAAAATCTACCGTGATACAGGTTTCGATCTGTACGGGATCGACTAACTCGGTATCTTAGCAATCACTGTGCGACGAGGTCTCTCGGTTTTGACTCCGAGTCGGAAAAATTGGTACGAATAGAGATTTTGTTCTTTTTGTAAAGCCTTTATCAGAAAACTGTTCGTCAGAAAACAGTAGGTACCTACTGGGTCTCAAAAACTGTGCACAGTAGACGACAAAACGCTTGTCCTATATTACTCTCTCTTTCTAGTAATGTATCCAACATGGTGGTGTGGTCAGCTTCCCTTATTTTTCTCCTCCAATTCGCTCTGTCTTCGACATCATCGTCAATAACATTGCATTGCCTCTTGTCCTTTGCTACTAAGTACATCTTTCCACCTTGTCTTGGCTCTTCCTAGTCCCATATAACGTTGGCCTAAAACCGTATTAGACAATAATAATAATAATATTCTACCACATACACACAACACCATCTAGCCCAAACTAAGCAGAGCTTGTACTATGGGTTCTAGACAATGGATAAACAAACGTATATACAATTTGTAAATAGATACATATCATACATATACGGTTACACTAACCACTACGCCATCGAGGCCGACAAATTAATATATAATATTAATATTAGGTATTAGCGATAGCTCAGTGGGGAGACCAACAGACTGCAATGCAGAGGGTCTCGGGTTCGAACCCACGTCGCGCACCTCTGACTTTCGGAAGTTATATGACTTTTCGAAACTATGTGCGTATTGATTGACAATTATCGCCTGCTCCGTGCCTCGGAGAGCACGTTAAGCCGTCGGTCCCGGCTGCCATGAACATCTATGGCAGTCGTTATTGGGAGAGTGTCGGCACAAAAGATCCCACTGGGTCGAAGTGTCGCCGGTCTGCACTGACTGGCCCCCACATAAGATACATACATACATACATACGTATATTATATTATTATGTATTAGCTTATAAATATCGTTGTAGGATATCCTGTAAAGGTATTATAAATGTGTTTAATTAAATAAATAAATAAATTGTTTTTACATCAGTGTTCGCTGGCGAGCTAATGTATGTACATACCTATGTATCTTATGTGGGGGCCAGTCAGTGCAGACCGGCGACACTTCGACCCAGTGGGATCTTTTGTGTCGACACTCTTCCAATAACGACTGCCATAGATGTTCATGGCAGCCGGGACCGACGGCTTAACGTGCTCTCCGAGGCTCGGAGCAGGGGATAATTGTCAATCAATACGCACATAATTTCGAAAAGTCATACAACTTCCGAAAGTCAGAGGTGCGCGACGTGGGTTCGAACCAGCTAATACTCGACACTCCAGTGTTTAGTGAATTGCTATTTCCTCACTCATAGTTCGATGGGACGGTTATCCGGCACGACCGAAGAGATATAAGGTATAAACCGACCGCTTTACGTGGTTTTATTTCTGAAGCACGGGATCTGCAACACCTCGAAATTCCAGGCTGTGAATGAGAATTTCTTTACAAAAAATCTATTAATTTTTTGTTAACCTGACCCGAGTTTCGAATCCGAGACCTCATGCATAGCAGTCGCATCCACTAACCTCGTTTATCTATACTAATATTATAAAGCTGAAGAGTTTGTTTGTTTGCTTATACGCGCTAATCTCAGAAACTACTGGTCCGAATTGAAAAATATTTTTAGTGTTGGATAGCTCATTTATCGAGGAAGGCTATAGGTTATATGACATCACGCTACGACCAAAAGGAGCGGAGCAGCAATGAAAAATGTTGCAAAAACGGGGAAAATTCTCTTATGTGAAGCTGACAAAGTTGCGCGGGTTAGCTAGTTGTTAGATAAAATAGAAACGAGTAAGATTCGAACCTGAGACTAGACAGCAGTCTAACTAGATCTGTGCTACTGTATCTTGAGTATTTGTAGGTACAGTAGGTAACAAAAGACTAAACCGTATTTGATAAAATTATCATAAACAACTTCAAGTCTGCAGCCCTGTAACTACAAAACAGTAAAAGAAAAATAACCAAAAATATCAAGCTAATAGCTACACTTTAGGCCAAATAAACGGGCGCACTCGAGAATGGCAAAATTGGCAAGTTGTCGTTAAACGTCGAGGGCACAGCCTAAGAGGCAAACACATTCGTCTGAGTGTTTCCCGGGAGCGGCAAATTGGCACTCAAGACGGACTCTGGTGCCAAGTCAATGGGCACCTAATGATTTTGGCTCCAAGTGTATTTGGGTTGTGACGTTATGTGCTTTTAATTTTCGAGTAAAATAATAGATAGGTTATATTGCAAGTTTTTTGTGTGCTTATTGTTATAAATTTAACAACTTTTAAAATTGTTAAAATAATTAGGTAGCTACATAAATAATAATAATAATAATATAATATTCTACCACATACACACATCACTATCTAGCCCAAACTAAGCAGCGCTTGTACTGGATTGGGTTCTAGACAATGGATAAATACATACATATTATACATAAAAACACCCCGACTAAGACAAACATCCATGTTCATGCACACAAATGTTTGACTTGTGCGGGAATCGAAACCGCGACCTCAGGCGTGGCAGTCGGTTACACTAACTACTACACCATCGAGGCCGACAAAACAAATCAAATCATTTATTAGCTGATCAGGGGTATACAGTGGTGTTAACATGACATTAAATCGTTCTCCTTGATCTACCTTACTGGCATGCAAATGTTAGGTACATTATGTTTTATTTAATATTCTTTAAAATTGTGCTAAGTAGATTTAAATAGGTACATGCATCAATATAAAATAAGTTAGACATTCATAACAATGATATAGTAGAAATTAAAGTAAGTAGTTCTTATGAAAAAAATCAAATATTAAAAGATCAGTAGGTACACAAACAATACAATCAAGCATTTTAGAATAGATATAAGTAAAATAATTAAATTTATTTCATCAGGGCCATGTCAATACAGAAATAAGAATTACAATACGTCAATCATGTGTAAAATAATAAAAAATGTTATATAAATGTCAATCATGTATAAAATAATAATAAAAGTATCAACAGTATGTAGGTAGCAGCGATAGCTCAGTGGGGAGACCAACAGACTGCAATGCAGAGGGTCTCGGGTTCGAACCCACGTCGCGCACCTCTGACTTTCGGAAGTTATATGACTTTTCGAAACTATGTGCGTATTGATTGACAATTATCGCCTGCTCCGTGCCTCGGAGAGCACGTTAAGCCGTCGGTCCCGGCTGCCATGAACATCTATGGCAGTCGTTTTTGGGAAAGTCAGTACCCTCTAATATCCTGACACTGGTCTAGCCTTAGGGTATCGTTAGCCTTCGGGTTGCGGAGGTCAGGTGGCAGCCGCTCCGTGTAAGAACTGATATCCAGTCAAATCCGGTTAGACCAGAAAAGCCGACCCCAAGTGACTTGGGAATAATAAAGGCTAAGAGAGAAGGAGAAGATCAACAATATGTAAGTATTGTCCATATGATGAATTTGTATTTCTTAGTTAAGTACCTTCCTTATTTACCTTCGAGAAAATCACTAATTTTATAATAGGTTTTACTGACTAGAAAGTCATTTAAACGTTTTTTAAACAGATTACCTACTGTAAATATAATAATATTTTTATTATTATTTTTATATTTATATATTAATATATATTTTATTATTTTTATATTTAATATATATTTTATATATTAATATATATTTATTTTTTATTTTAATTAATTTTTAAAAATAAATTTATGATAACTTATTATAAATTTTTGGCACCATGCAGTATATACTGTTATGTACCTAGTAGTGCCGTCTTTGCTGTAAAATTATATTTATTTAAAAATATATATATACTTACCTAGTAAATAACGGTTACTTTGACATTCATAGATGTTACATTGTGACGTAATTAAATAAATAAAGAGATTTACTATTATTATTTACGTGTTTCGAACAAGTTAAAGAAAGTCATATGTAATGCATGCCATTGCAGAAAAAGGTGAGGTATCGTTTAAAATTAATCTATAACAAATTCACATTTAAACGTCAAATAAAAAAGTTACTCAATAACTTATTATGTTTTTACAGTTCTAATACTGTATCAATTTGTATGATAATTAGTAAAACTTTGACAAAGGACGCTTTTTTGACACTTGTACGTAAAAGGATGACGCGGTTAACAACCGGTGATACTTAAAATTAATATAGTATCAATGAAACGATAATTACCATCAAGGACGTAGCTAGGGGGTTACCTACTCATATGAATTTCACAAAGACTATTTTAATTGCACACTTAAACATACACACCAGTTAAAGTCCGAATATCTATCGATCAAAAACGATTTTCTTTTCGCTTTTCCTTTTTTTGATACTTTTGGCATATGAACTAATACCTAATATGTGTAAAATAAATGTGTTTATCCCGGCAAGAGTAAATAAAAGTGTAGGTATTAGGTACGCCTACAATTTGATCATGAGTTTACCTAAGTCCCATCTAAGAGAGGGGATATGGTTAACCAGGAGCAATTCCAGATTCCTGTCCTTCCCATAACACGATAGCTCAATGGTCGATCCGAGAATCAAACCTGGGACCTCACGAGTGTACGTAAACAGAAACGTAGTACGTAGTAGGTACGGTAATTAAGACGGTTGTATATTAGAAAATCAAAACATTTCTGAGCAAATTTCAAAATCAACAAAGTTTAAAATAACGATGGTTATTTGATCAAAAGTTTAGCTGATCAAAGTCTGGAATATCAATGTTTATATTATTTATTACACTATTAACCAAATCGTTTAAAGGTCAAAATGGATTACTGGATAAATTATTAATTATCAAATGGATTAACTGAAAAAGGTAAAAATAATATTAATATTAGCGAATAGCGCCTGTCTGATACAGAAAGCCTTTGCACGACATGATCGGTTTGCTAATACAAATGATAGGGTGCGTCTCATAACGTATAAACTCATTTGATCTAATTTCATTTTATTATCGTTCATAAGATATAATCAACGTGAGATATACCAACTGTTGATATAATTTCTTTACATATAACATTTATTTATTCTAAAACTTAATTAGTATAACGTTGTTTGATATAACGTTTATGTAATCGAAAATCATTTGGTCTAACGTTTAATATGTATATTGTTTATTTAATCGAAATTCATTAGGTCTAACGTTTAATATATATAAAAAACGTCATTATGGTTAACACCCCGACTCGGAGTACCCCAACTCGGATAGTTTAGGTTAGAAGGCTAAGGCGGGAGCGAAGCGGAGCGGAGCTCCCGCCTTAGCCGTCGTGGTTATTTTTTTTAAACCACCCAGAAATAGATAAGCATATTGATTAAGCAAGATAGAAAATAAGAAATCATTTGTGATTATAAAATTTGATTAGTTATGAATTGATATTTTAAAATTACATCTAGCAACTTTTGATCAGTCGTTCATTTCATGTCACATACATTGGGATTCTAACATTTTTCTAAATAAAACATTTGGTCATTTAAATTTTGTTATTTCGTTTATTGTTCTTTTGAAATTTGCTCGAGAAAGTTTTGATTTTTTAATATGCAACCATTAAGACTGCGCCGAGCGAAATGTGCCAAAACAGGCGGTCACAGTTAAGTGAATAAAATCAACACTTTTTGTTTAATACAAATATAAAATATACGTTTACCATAACAAAGAATGTGTTTACAATTACTCCATGTAAAAAACTTAAAATAATTAATATTTTCGCCTACAAAATTACGTAAATTTGAAAAAACGTAAGCTAGTGTTGCGTGATTTTTAGATTATAACAGTAGAAATCTATCCTATTTTACAGCTTAAACGAAACATAAATAGTTATATTACAATTTGTCCGTCCCAAATATTTAAGTATTGGTTGACAATAAAGATACATATTTAACAAAAAAGCACTTCAAATCTTCCATACAATTTTACTATGGCGGCCGCGCGCCGATTTGAACATGCGCTGCACGAGCTCTGTCATTATCTGTCTTACGCTCGGCGCAGTCTTAATGTAACTATACAAGTAAATGCAGGATAGTAATATATTTATTGAAACAGGTGTATTAGGTAGCAAGTAGGTATATTAGATCTTACTAGGTATCTAATTATATTATTAGGTACCTACTTAGCCACGATAAGTGGGGATATACACAATTATACAGATCGGTAGGTACTATATAGGTAAATAGGAAATTGTAAATAAAAGTAGGTCCCTACCTGCCTTGATTTACAACTCGACCGGAGAAGGACTACTCTCTCCCAGAATATCGACATGAAATAGCAGTATTAGGTACTATTGTGTTTCATTTGGTGAGTAAGAGTGCCGAAGGCCCAGTCACCCTCTTTTCCCCTTCCCGCTCCTTCTCCTTCGCACTTCTATTTCCTCTTCTTCCTTTCCTAAAGGTTCGACAACGCACAAGTGATGCCTCTGGTGTTGCAGGCGTCCATAGGCTACGGTGACCACTTACCATGAGGTGGGCCGTCTGCTCGTTTGCCACCTTAATGGTATAAAAAAAATACTAGTTTAAATAAATATCTTATGCAATTATTTCGCAGATAAATATTATAATCAACAATACCTAATAATATTTTTAACTTTTAAGTAGGTACTTGTTTGTGTATCCGAACGCGTTCAACCATTCGAATAGCTTAACCGAACGACATAATAAAAATCCAAAAAATCACACACCATCTCTACTGTGTGACATATTTAACATGCAAGGTTTTTTATAATTTGACATAATGACGCGGGCTAAATATTATTGTACAATATTAAATAAGCTACTATTTCAAACTCAAGCAGACTTGAAAACACATGCATCTAAGTTATTTCAGGACAAAATGACTTTCTGCGCCATCTATTAGATTACAAACGACTATTTTGTCGCCATCTATATTAATTCACTAGCACTTATTCACCACATTAACTTACAATGGCGATGGCAATTAACAATTTAACACGAGTAAACAGAACCGTTAGTCTACTAACTGTATTATAAGTTCCAAAGTTTATCGATAGATGTCACTGTATCAAAAATAGGGCATTAAAAATTTAATAAATTAATATATAATATGATGAAGCATCATTTTTTATTTAATGAACAGTACAAAATGTTTATATGTATGATGTTTTGTAAGTCCTTCCCTTTTTATTAAACAGGTATGGTATAGATATTAATAATATCTATGAATACTTATACAGCATTATACTTACACGAAACTCCAGGTGATGCATATTTCTAGTACTCACTTATAAGGTTCTGAAAAGGCTCACTGGTCATCGCTTGGTATCTAAAATCATTAAAAAAAAACACAAAGTATCTTAAAAATGTTGTTTACTCAAGACGTTTATGATTTAAAATGGAAACATTATCTTAGAAAATCAATAAAAAGTGTTTATAGCTTTATTTAATTAAAATTGTAGTAATACAGTAGTAAATCAGACATACTGTTTTTGTTTAATATCAATATTTGATCATCGTTGTTAACAATTAGGATTTGGAATTAAAATTAAGAAAATAGAATATTAATTACACACAGTGTAAGTAAACGAACGATGGCAAAACATTGTTTTCATTCATTGAGACAAACAAATATATTAAAAGTATTACTATAGTTTTGTAGTGTATTAACATATTTGTTTCGACTTACCGACTTTTTGCTGGGTTTGTGTATCGAGCTCACAGCTGACTTGATTATTTATGACTTTGATAAATAATATGATTAATAGAGGAAAATGGAACTGTTCATCATCTACTTCTCCTCCGAATCGATCAATAAAATTTTCCTGTTACATGGAAAATGAAAACTGCGCCTATGAGTTTTATAAGTACACGACTGTTTACGTTATTGCTATAAAGTTTTGTACAGGCGTATTCTATCTCATTAGAGTAGGTAGAAACACAAAACTAAAATACTTTGTTATAAATGTAGCATAAAAAGTTATTGCTTTGATACACTGAATATTGTTTCATTATATACACTGTTCCATAACTAAAAAAATAACTAAGTAAGTAATTTGTTTTAGTCTACGCTTAGTAGGTACGTTCGCGTTATTATTAACAAAACAGAAACAAACAAAATTTAATTACGAGCCAGTTCGCCCCTTAAGGTTCCCCCCCCTAGTAGATATTTATTAGGTTTCTTCTTAAAATCTACCTAAAAATAAGAGCCCCGTCTCGCGGGGCTCCGTCTTTCTATGAAAGGGGCGATAGTCAAGGGGCGTACGGGCTCGTAGCCCAAAATTTAAAGGAAGCGCGTGTACCTACCTTTACTAAAAATTCAAAGAGATATCCGTATGTGCTCGCTACAATGGATGTGAGAAGTTATTGTATAACTTAAACAATAAGATATTTACTATTACAATATATTTGTGTTGTCATGTACCACAAATAACTATTTAAAAACAGTTATACTTTAATGCTCTGTGATACTTGTAGCATAAAGTAAAGTAGATTCTAATTATATTACAGCATCATTTATTTTTATAACAGGTCTTGTCGAAAAATCCAAAACCGGATAAACCAAGCAGAGTCACGAAGCGACGCAAGGTAAGTTTTTTTTTACATTCATATTTCTTGTCGTGTGTAGTGTAAATGATGTAAGTCTGTGCCCAGCTTTATATATAATTACTTATTGTACTTATATTATTATTAACGTCTTCGATTAAGGATTGGTTGATCGGATAGGTATTCTGGATGTATACTATGTCCCAATAGAATTAATATTTTATGTAAACAATCGTTTCATGCCTAATTAAATATAAAGCCATTTAGAAAATTCAAACTCTCTTTGAAAAGTAGTTAATGAATACAATAAGCCGTATGAAAGTCCTTCTTTTAATAAATGTCCATAAATTTATTTTACAGAAAAATATTTTATGGTAAACGTCACTAAAAGTTGTTTACCTTTTTCTCAAATTCTATCGGGATAGGCTATCTTAGTTAGCTAATTTATAAATGTCGTAGGTATTTAAGGATCATTCTTGCAATCACTACCGTACAGGGTAATAGTTATACCTATTGATACGTTTGTAGAGTATGATGCCTTTAAACCTTACGCAAGATAAATTACGATAAAAAAAATTGTACTAAATATTTTTTCTAACTTATAAATAAATAAATAAAACCAATCGATTAAATTTTAAGTGTGATGTATAATTTTGGCCATCTCTGCACGGACCGTGTGGCCTAATGGATAAGGCGTCGGACTTCGGATCCGAAGATTGCAGGTTCGAGTCCTGTCACGGTCGAACGTTTCTTTTGGTGTTTTGTTTTAACTATATATTAAGTATTGCTTTATTTTTAAATATTTTAATGATAATTCCTGTAAATTATTATTTAGGCTACACAAACACATTTACTTTTTAAATTAAATGAATTATAGTAGTTAATTTATAATGCTTATTGATTACGGGTAAATTATCAATGTATAATAATTACTATATATGTTGAACTATATATTAATGCTATACCTATACGTAGTTTTTATTGATTACACTGGGGAACAGTCATTTTGCGGCATGGTAAGTTGAAGTCAATTTTGTGTAAGTTCAGTATGCTGAATACAATAAAATATCAGATTTGTTAAATTGACTAGTTTACGAGATAAAACTTTTGAAAGAAGGTTTAAATAAAAATACAATTACATATTAAATATATATTTTAGAAGCGGCTATATAATTACGACCAGAAAACATAATACATACTAGCATAAGATAAATTCATAAAAAATATTAGAAAAACTTTATCTGTAAGCTTTTCTATTGTGTTTATGTCCAGGACAATGCCTTATTAAACTCAAGCAATAGTCTGCCATCATAATATGGCTGTCCCATCAGCCTTGGTATCTTTCTTTCATTGTTCTAATGTCCTGATGGAAGTGATGGAACAGTTATTTTTGTTAAATATCTTAAGAATCAGAGTCAATCCATCCATATACAAAGTAAATACATTTCGGGTATGACTGATGAAGTTGTTTATTAAAACCAGTAACAAAATTAATGGCGCAGAAAATATTTTTTTTTGTTTCCCGGTGTTATATGTATGTAAATATTTACGTAAACGATTGACTTATTATGTGCACCTAGGTGCAAATTATATTTATGTAGCCCAGAATACATGTAAAAGTAGATACATTTATAAACATATAATCTTGCTGTGTGCCTTTATTGTAATAAGGTTGTTGCAATTCATGATAAATTCATACATTAATTATTATTTTAACTACATGGTTTTTGTTTACGGAATGACTGCGACATCTGACGCATTTATTTGAAACTAATGGTTACTTACATATTGTTGATGTCTTAACGCTTTATATATCGTCTACAAGATGGCGCGCCAGATGCTGACACAAAAAGCTAACTTTCAACATCGTTCACAAAGGTTTAAGAAGTTCATCTATAAACTGCTAGATGGCGCTGACGTAAAAATAAAAATAGTCAATTTGCAATTATCTATTTTTGCAAGCTCCACTAATAATAATAAATACGTTTATATGAAATATTTAATTATACAAGCTATTACACTCAGGTTTATTTGCGTTTAGCCTATGCCCTTCACTACGTTTCAGTTTCTTTGTATGTACACAAATACCTACTATTATAAGTACTCAGTAAGAAAAAGCTAGAAAAGAAGCCTGGCGATTGTAATAGAATGTATAACATTTTTATAGTGGATTAAGTAAGTT
The DNA here is from genome assembly GCA_930367265.1 of Catocala fraxini. Classification (NCBI taxonomy): domain Eukaryota; kingdom Metazoa; phylum Arthropoda; class Insecta; order Lepidoptera; family Erebidae; genus Catocala; species Catocala fraxini. The sequence goes on from OV884029.1 coordinate 22,509,475, forward strand.
GTCGCCTCACCACTGCCACAGCGCACTGTGTTGTGGGTTCGAGTCACGCTTGGGACAAGATTTGTGAGATCCACAGATAGTTGTTCTTAGTCTAGTTAGTCTATGTGGGTGTGTGCCTTCTACGAAGGCACTGCAGGAAAAGTAGGTTCGTGGCGATAGTGCGAGTGGATGTCTAACAAAATCTAGTGATTTGAGAGTGACTAGATGTAGATCTCGATCGCAAGCAAATTCATTGTTAAAGATTTTAACCATAAAAATGTCTTCTCTCTTAGCCTTTATTATTCCCAAGTCACTTGGGGTCGGCTTTTCTGGTCTAACCGGATTTCACTGGATATCAGTTTTTACACGGAGCGGCTACCACCTGACCTCCGCAACCCGAAGGCTAACGATACCCTAAGGCTAGATCAGTGTCAGGATATTAGAGGGTACTGACTTTCCCAATAACGACTGCCATAGATGTTCATGGCAGCCGGGACCGACGGCTTACGGTGCTCTCCGAGGCATGGAGCAGGCGATAATTGTCAATCAATACGCACATAATTTCGAAAAGTCATATAACTTCCGAAAGTCAGAGGTGCGCGACGTGGGTTCGAACCCGAGACCTTCTGCATTGCAGTCTGTTGGTCTCCCCACTGAGCTATCGCTGCTCTAACTGCTAACCATAAAATGTCTGATAAATGAATTAATTATACTCATACATTGTAATATCGTTAACATAAAAGAAGTAAAATATAATACTGAATTCTATCGTATTCTAGTACTTTCAAAACGTTAGTTCTTCTAAAGTAGTAATGCCTGTTGCTGGTTTCAACATGAATGTGCTTCACTGGGAAAGTACTAGATACTCTTTTACTGAATATCGGCGGTGAGTTAGGGCAACGAAACTATGGAAGTCCAACTATCTTCTCGGTTCTCTTCTTTCTTCTTCTTTTAACCCATTACTTCTCATTTTAGATGGCAATACGTGAGTGATTTTCTTGTTCAGATAAATCTCAAGCCAGAAAAATTTGGTCATTTGAAAGGTTTTTTATTTAAAAGGAGAATCCATTTGGTGATAGAATACGTTTGAAGCTGTTCTTTGGGGAGGAACCAGCCTCTTACAAGAAAAGCAGTCAGATAAAGACACCAAGCCAGTCCTTTATTAAATAAAGAGTCCATTGACGAGTGTAAAATCGCTTCTAAGCCTTTAATAACATTTCCTTTTTGAAATATATTTCTTTTATTCCTTCATAGTAGTTTCTTTTAGATAATATATAAACCATTATAGTAAAATACAAGCATGATAAAGGCGAGCTCGCATTGATAGGGCCGGATATAACGTGGCCGGTCAAAGGGTACGCCTCATATCCGTCTTCTATGTCCGGACGGGCGCGGGCGGTGGCTACGTTGCCATGCCATTTGAATGCATTGTCCTGTACTGTCTACGTTGCGTCTATATCATCTCTGTTTTAAAGATAATGCACTATTTCTGTAGTGAGTTTTAGTATAAAATGCGTTACTATTAGTATTTATTTTTTATTTTCATGAGTAAGCACACCAACAGTATAATGTGAGTATGTTTATTTGTTTGTTTGTTACGCTTTCACGCCATATCTACACAACGGACCATCATGAAATTTCGCATACACAATGTCATGGCTACAGAATAGGACATAGCTTACCTTTCATCCAAAAAAAATATAGGTATCTACTGTTACTAATCTAATCTAACCTAACCTCCATTTATGCGAGTGAAACCGTAATATAAATAGTAATTATAATAATATCCTTTAGACCAAATTTCGGTCACGGCGGCCAATCTTAGGCCGTCCGTTGCGTTAAGCGGGTGCACGGAGCGGGCGTCCGCGCGGCGTGCTATTTTCTATTATCATGGGTCCCACTCGTCCCGCGGACAACTTGTCCGTGCGACGGAGCACGCGAGCGGGGCTGTTTCTAGGAAATCAGTGAGCGCTGCTTTGTTGATGCCGGCGCTGCGAGAGGCGGGAGTCCGTCGCGGGCACACGCGAGTCCATGACGGAGCCCGGCGCGGGTCTCCGCAGCGGGCGCCCGCTCCGTGCACCCGCTTAACGCAGCGGACGGTCTTAATGGAGATATGAACAGCGAGTGCTTGTGTTTACGTACACACGTGTATATTATAAAACCACCGGCCAGTCTCCGTTAAGATTGGCCGCCATGACCGACATTCGGCTTGGAGTCTTTCATTGTCTCATTCTTGCGTATGCAATGATGATTCCGGAGGTCAGAAGCCAATTTCTCCGTGGAAAAACCCAGAATAACCCAGACAGCCGATTAACAAATCGGCGGTCTGGTTATGTTAAAGAGCCGTTGTGCTCCAGAGGTTCAATTCTTGTAATACAAAATATGTTCCGTGTGTAGAACAGAGAGTTCAGGTCTACTTAAAAAAATTAAAGAGATAATAAGACTATCGATGGCTTTTGTGAAATGAACGATGAAATTGACAAGAAAATTATTTCTATCGATTTTATTACCTCGTATAAAGAAAACTAGATAACACTTAAGAATAAGCTGACTTTAACATTAACTTAAGTGCAAACAATTTCTTCCTCGAGAGTAAAGTTTACATAACCACGACTACAAAAATATCTAAGCAGACCAACATTAAAATCACAGCATATCAAAATATAAACTGCAGAAGTTTTTATTCTGTGGCTTTTAGTATTTTTTCCTATCAACTCTTGAATAATGGCGCGATTAAGTTATTGATGGGGACTTTCGCTAGACGTTTATTGGTAAAGATAACAGGGAGGCCTTTTTAATATATTGAGATGTTTTTGTAAGTCAAAAAAAAAAGTCAGCCTGGTTTGTTGGAAAGATGATTTTGAAGTTAATTTAGAACAGCGCTACCTATTGTTAAAAACGGCAAACGTATCTATTAAAGCTATCCTAAAAATTAAAAAAGCTGAAGAGAAAAAAATTAAGAGTCTGTTCCACCACCTCCAAATAGCATTTGTCTTTAAGATAAAAGACTCGCCATCTCTCTTTTTTAACCTAACAAAAGTGAGACAGCATGTGATTTATCTTTCGGATAACTTTTACTTGATAGACGTAAAACTGGCCATGATTCTTTTTAAATTTAAATATGCTATTGATAGCTTAATTCTTAAGGAAATTTTCGGGCTTATTAACAGTACGCTACGAGCCATGGGAGCGAAGCAATACTTATTAAACGTAGATGAAATCGCGAGGGACAGCTAGTTCTTAAAAACAATGTGATATAAACATTTAAACCTATGTATATCTGAACTGATTTTGATTTAATTTGGTATACCTAGATATACTTTGAAAATCTATGCTTATATATGTGGAATTATCACGGGGATAGTAAGAAACCCATGGAAACATATATTGGATATAAAATAATCTGGAATTAGCTTTGTCGCAGGCAACAATTATAATGTTTTAAGACTTTCTTTCTTTGTGAGTCAGGTGCTCGAACGGCGATATTGTTTAAGAGATCGCTTTGACACAGCCACTAAGCCACGTGTTGTGGGTTCAAATCACAGTCGTAAATAACACGGAACAAAATGTGTGCCTTCCACAAATGATTATGTATGAATGTTTGTAAGTAAAGTTACCTACGGCACAGGAACTATTCTTTGTGCGGTGTCTTAAAAAAAGTTTTTTATTTACCAAATCGAGAATTACATATAAAAAAATGCAATAACTACATTTCAAAACTACTGTCGTGTCCTAAGAGACTGGAAACGAAAACCGAAATGCGACATCGGCTGAAATTAGGAGCGAAACTTTTGCCCTATAAAAATATATATCCTACGTTACACCGGCCGTCCCTTTAGGTGATTCGCCTTCATAATAAACTTTAAGGAATATTTACTGTTAGAAAAAAATCCCTCTGTATTATTTACACAAAAAGGTTTGGACATAAAGAAATTTCGCGCCATTTGTAAACAAACGACGCTCATAGAAGTTTTTTGTCGGGTAGTGATAAAATATATATAAAATGTAGTTTCGCCCCTTTCCTTGTTCTGTGCTGAGTTAACTGTTCTGAGTTTATGGTTAGAAGAAGGTGCGACATTTTTGTATTTAGATTGATCATTTCTAGTTTTATTTTCGTTTTCGTTCGACTATAATGTCGGATACATCATTAGGTATAATAATAACACCAGCTCTGTTTATTAACTGTCTCATTGCCGGGCACGAGTTTCTTCTCAGTTTGAAAAGCGTTAGGCTTTAGTTCACCACGTTGACTTAGTGCGAGATGGTAGACTTGACACATCTTTGAGAACATCATGGAGAAATCACAGACATGCAGGTTTCCTCACGATGTTTTCCTTAAACGATAAAGCATACATATAACTTCGAAAACTCAGTGGTCAGCCTAAGGATCGAACCCAGCGTGGCAGACCAACGTGCCTCTCAATATGGCTCGAGGCTAAACATAATAATAACAAAGTATTTTATTAGGGTGCTTTTAAATCTAAATTGGCATTATTTTCTGCAATATGTGGCCAGCAACGTGGCCAATAATAACACCTGTACCTGCTGTGCAATACCCGGCAATATTTTACGTGTAGCTCGGCTATGAAGCCAGATAATTACATGACATTTCAAACGCTTTAAGCCGTTGTTGCCTATGGCGGAAAATATTCCAACTCACATATTGCAAAAAAATATTGCCTATTTAGAAGTCCTTCACTTACAATTATATGACTAGATTTTTGTTCGCGGCTCCATTTATAGAAAGTACATTTTGTCAATGAAGGGCCAATCAGAGGCCTAGCAATGCATAAGATTAATATTAAAATTTCACTTTGATTTCATAAGAATATTTATATTTATGTTGAACTATAAGTAATGTATATTGCTCCGCTTCTATTGGTCGTAGCATGTTATATAGCCTATAGCCTTCCTCAATAAATGGGCTATCCAACACTAAAATATTTTTCAATTAGATCCAGTAGTTCCTGAGAGCGCATTCAACCAAACAAACAAACTCTTAAGCTTTATAATATTAAGTATAGATTAAATAAAAACATTTTAGAAATAATTTGTTGTATGAAAAATGCTACTTCTCTGTCAAGGACCACCCAAATGGCACGTATTGTTAATTCTTTAAGTTATGCTTTAGTTTCGTTGTTATAAATGTAATTTAGACTTTTATTAATTTTAATTAATTTAAACTTTATGCATAAAACAACATAAAACAATGGAAAGCGCGGACTTAATGCCAAGGGGATTCTCTACCAGTCAACCGTAGGGTGATGCAGTGACAGAATGAAGTAGGTGCATACAGTAGCATGGAACATACCTGTACACAATATATACATACCAATAAACATATTATATAATCTAAATAAAATATATACTCATTTATATTATATATTATATACATATATACAGGGTGTCCCGTAAATAATGAATCAAACGAAAATGGTAGATAGCTAGCTTGATTACCTACAACTAATTTGAACAGTTTTTTGTTTTTTTTAAATACCTTAAGGTTGTCGAGATTTATTTTTTTTAATTTCGATTTTTCTGCCAAAAGAATTTTTTTTATGCCATGGTTGCAAATAATAAAAATTTTTAATTTTTTTTTCTTATAAACATTGCTAGATAGATTGTCAACAAATAATCATATCATTTTTGCAAATGACATTCCATACCTTTAAACAAACAATTAAGAAAGTGAATATTTATTTTATTTCATCTGGATGACTAAACTTTAAAAAAATCTCCTGTAAAAAATATGTATGGCACCGAAGTGTACCATGATTTTAAAAACATGTACAGTTATTGAGGTTTCTAAATTTGTATAAAACATACGGTTAACTACTTTAATTGCAAAGTTGTTGCTATGAATCTGAAGAAAGGGGCAAAATCATAAAAATCTAAATTAATGAAATTAGTGCGATGATACTTCTTTTCTCACTTTTGGAATTATTTAAAGACAGTCTACGCGCTTGTAATACTAATAATAGCTTTATTTGTCAATTTGGCATCGTTACCTGCCTTAAGGTCAAGTATTAACAAAGGCAAAAAAAGGGACAAGACGCCATGAGGGAAAGTGATAGATAGCGCTTCTTTTGGATGCTATTGTTGTCACTCCGGATTTTTCGTCCGGCCACATACATACATACATACATACATACATACATACATACATACGTATAATATTAATGATTAGAAGAATCTGATAAAATTGACGAGGAGGAGAGCACGTTCTTTTACCTTGAAAGTGTAACGGTTTGTTAACATCCTGACTTTATGAGGGAGGACATTCCACAGTATAACAGACTGGACGAAGAAAGAAGAGTGCAGGAAACCAGAAGTATGAGAGGGACAAAGTAAGAGAAGGTTATTGGAAGAACAAAGATTTCTGTCATGATTAGAACATAGGTATTAAAAAGGCAGGTTAAATAAATGGGGGCATTTGATGAGGTTAGAACAGAAAATAATACTGTAAGGGCATGCAAACTATGGCGTTGACGAATGGGTAACCATTTTAAAGTGGATCAATGAGATGAAATAATTATGGTCTTATTTACGAAGATTATAGATAAATCGAATGCAGTTATTTAGAAGTCGGTCATATTTATTGAGTAGATCTGCATTCAGGTCAGAGTAACACACATCACCATAGTCAATTAAGGGAAAGATCAAAGTCTGCAGAAGCATTATTTTTATCTTAGATGGGAGAAAATTCTTTAGGCGATGCAAGGCGCGTAGCGCCCCAGTTACTCTCTGGCTGACACTAGTAACCTGAGATTGCCAATTTAAGTTGGAGTCAATGAGCAAACCCAAACCCTTTACAGTAAGACTGTATAGGTCCTATCATACACAACAGGAGGTAAAATAGTGGACTCCAACCTGCTTATCAATCGTTGACTCCCAACTATGATTGACTGACACTTAGTCGGGTTAACAGATTTTTTTTTTTACGTTGGGGAATGCATGACGCATACCCCTCCGCGGGGGCGGGCGGAGGGGTTATGTCGGACTCGCCGGGGTAAAAGAAAGATGTTAAGAAGAAAATGTACCTCCCGGAATACCGACTAAACCTACCACGGTGTTCCTCGACAAAACCACTATCGACGGGGCCGCGCGAATCACTTTCGCATGCGGTCGCGACCCCGCCGAGGTTTCGGCCCACCGTATGAAACGGCAGGCCACTACACGAAAGACCTACCCAAAGGCACTTCTAACACTCCCTACTGTCCCCCCTAGAGGGGAGACGGACTCGAAACAGAGGCGCGCGTGGAAACACGCACGCCGCCTTTCGGACCTGGTGCTGAACGGATGGCGGGCAGGCCCACAAAGCCCAAGCAATTTTTTACGCCGATTGTATTGGCTAGACACAGCTATACAGCTACTTACTTGTGTTTTTGAAAGATCTTTTTGATTAACAAATTGAAATAATTTGAATTATTTATTTATAATTTGCCTTTTGCACGGGCGGAGTAGAAATTTAATTGGTTACCTCACTACTTACGCGCGCTGAATATTGTGAATTCGATCACTGCACAAAATTTCAGAAACAGTTGTTCAAAGTCTAAGTGTTTTAGTGTCCGTTGTTTGTCAGTTCAGTCAGTTACGTTGTCTTTTAAAATGGAAAAGAAGATATAATAAACATATTTGTCTGTAATTATTTCTCTGAGTAATTAATAATCATGTATATATATCTCGAAAAAAAAAGAGCAGCGATAGCTCAGTGGGGAGACCAACAGACTGCAATGCAGAAGGTCTCGGGATCGAACCCACGTCGCGCACCTCTAACTTTCGGAAGTTATACAACTTTTCAAAATTATGTGCGTATTGATTGACAATTATCGCCTGCTCCGTGCCTCGGAGAGCACGTTAAGCCGTTGGTCCCGGCCGCCATGAACATCTATGGCACTCGTTATTGGGAAAGTCAGTACCCTCTAATATCCTGACACTGGTCTAGCCTTAGGGTATCGTTAGCCTTCGGGTTGCGGAGGTCAGGTGGCAGCCGCTCCGTGTAAAAACTGATATCCAGTCAAATCCGGTTAGACCAGAAAAGCCGACCCCAAGTGACTTGGGAATAATAAAGGCTAAGAGAGAAGAAAGAAGATGTATATATATCTCGAATCCTATATTTTATATATAGAATATCTCAGGCTCAGGCATAGTCACTCCTTGATTGCCATCACTGAAGTCGGATAACGTTCACCTTGTACTCTGCTGACTAACTGGGAAGCTTCTATAGAGCTTTGAGCATAAACATCGGTTATTCTGCTTGTTAAAACAGAGCTCAATAGTAAAAAATTCTCGCCAATAAAAAAAAGTTATTTGTGTAATATTGTCTTCTGCTTACGCGAATATTATTCATTGAAATTAAACTACTATATACGGATTTTATCGCGTTGTTTTTCAAAATTATGTAAAATAGTGTCAAATAATCAACGCGATAAAATCCGTATATAGTAGTTTAATTTAAAAAAAAAGTTATTGTGTCCACAATTTGCGTACCGTTTAAGAAGTTGTTCAGATTTTACCAACCTATTCATTTTTAAATTATCAGTCATATCATGACCAGTGCATCTCTTACAGGCGGCAATTCCTAAGTCATCTGTTAAAATACGCTACATGGTTCTAGGTGCTATATCTATAGCATCTGCTATAGATAAAATCTTTTGCTTTCTTACAGGATTTCTGAGAATTTTTGCCTTTACTGCTTTGTTCGCCTTTTTCGTACGAATACTACGTGGACGGCCAGATCTTTTTATGTCACAAACAGAGGAGGTTTCATTGTATCTATCAATACAAAGAGGATGAATTTTTAAAAATTCCAAATGTGTCCCTACCTACTTTGTGTAATGCTATCACAGCAATTCGGTTCTCTTTATCAGCCCACTCCATTTCAATATCACAATAATATTTAACACCGATTAGCGCGAAAATGAGAAAACACAATGAATATTCATATAACGACAGATTTCAAATTCAAATGTAATATTATGTTTTTTATAATTGTAACGATATTTATAGCCAGACTAAGTACCTAATAATAAAATATAGATATTTTTTGATCTCACAAATAACCTCGCATTACGTCTAAATTTTTTCAAATTAGGTTATTATTTTAATCCAATGACAATTGCCCTAATATAAATTAAGATATCATATTTTATGAATAAACAGGAAATACAAAAAAAATGTGTTACTGATTAGATTAAGTAAGTAATTACATAAGTGTAAAATCTAACTTTACCTTTCATCAAAAACGATTCGAATAATTAAATAATTTTGTAATAATAATAATCGATATACTTGAAATACTCAAACGATGTCTATAGTATAAAACTGCAAACATAAAAAATACACAATAACTATTTAAAATAATGAATTATTTTTATTTAAGTCGGACTGTAGATTTGCTTTTGCATAATGTTAAAACTGCGATATATACGAGACAATATCGATATGTGTCGATGTGTCGATGAGTCGATATGTCGATAAGTCGATTTCGATATGCCGATATGTCGATATTTTGATATCGATATGTCTAAACTGGATTAATTTTGAGCAATATTGTCAATTGTAGCGTTAACGACACTTGTCCATATCGATTTCTTGATATGTCGATATCGATATTTTGGTATGTTGACTTCGACATAACGATATCAACATATCGACCTGTCAATATCCGAGTATTCAAATATGTTCTATCGACCTGTCGTTATTTCGGAATTTGATTCATATGTCGGAATTAGATTATTAAACTGAAGTACTTTTGAGCGATGTTGTCAATTGTAGAGTTCATGACACTTAGCGATATCAATATGTTGACATATCAATGATGCGTGCTATGCATGCTATGCATGCTTTGATGCTATGCTGCTAGGCATACTATTTTTATGGCTCTATCGTTATGTCGATATATCGACATGTCGATATCAATATGTTTAGATGCATGCTATGCATGCCATACATGCTATGCAGGCTATGCATGATATATGTACATGCTATGCATGCCATGCATGCTATGCATGCTATGCATGCTATGCATGCTATGCATGATATACATGCTATGCATGCTATGCGTGTTATGCTTGCTATACATGCTATACATATCTATACTAATATTATAAAGCCGAAGAGTTTGTTTGTTTGATTGAACGCGCTAATCTCAGGAGCTACTAGTCCGAATTGAAAAAATATTTTAGTGTTGGATAGCCCATTTATCGAGGAAGGCTATAAGATATATAACATTACGCTACGACCAATAGGAGCGAAGCAGCAATGAAAAATGTTGCAAAAACAGGGAAAATTCTCTTATGTGAAGCAAACGAAGTTACACGGGTCAGCTAGTATCGATATAAACATATTGTTATCGATATCGAAATATCTACATATCGAGGTCGACATATCTACATATCGAAATCAACATATCAACATATCTACATATCGAAATCAACATATCAACATATCTACATATCGAAATCAACATATCGACATATGAATATCGATATGTCGATATTGATATATTGACATACTAATATCGACAAATCGCACGCATATGCATATCGACAAATTGATATCGACATATCGATATCGACAAGTGTCATGAACGCTACAATTGACAACATCGCTCAACATATCAATATCGATATGTCGATATTGATATATTGACATATCAATATCGACATAATCTACATATCGATACAGCCCCCAGCCATACAGCCCACACCCGGCCACAACAACCTTGGGCTTTGGGTAATTCAGAATTACAAGTTGGGTCTATGCTGGTCTTCTCGCCCCGAAACCGACTGGGCAGGACGCCGAAGTAGACACAATGGTCTAACAGCCCTCACCGGGAATTTTTTACGAGGTTTTATTCTTTAGACCCACCCTGTCCAGTCAATCGTCAAGTCCTCTGCTAAGCAGAGGGTCACGTGGAGAGACCCCGTAAGCGCCCTCGAAAACCGATAAACCGTAGACAAAATATGTCGGATTCCCTAGGCGTATCAGAATATTAGCCGCCAGCAATAACAAAGAGCATTATTACCAACATTGCCCAGGGTGTACCACGTGGAGGTTTTCTGATTCACACCCCGTCTGGTTAGGTCAACCCAAGATGTTAGTGTTCAACTCCACATACTAGGTTTGTGTGTAGACCATCGCTGTTTAGGGCCAGGTCCTTCTTGGAAAATAACCCTGTATATGGGAATGCGTTGGACCTTAAAATCGAATCCCGAATCTATCGCAAATGTAGCACAAACTTATCGACGATCAAGCCAGTCATTATATTCCATATTTAAACATGTCCATATTTTAAAAACTACCTACGTAATTTTAATTTCCCTCAAAATCTTATTCAGTAAATGTGAAAAGCTATGATTTACGTTCCCTATAATATGCTCGACCGGGCAGCCCGGATATAAGTGCCTTTTGATCGGCTCGCCTCCCGGATCAACCGACTTCATGTACGCTTCTAGTAAATAGGATTACTAGAACGTTCTATATATTTTAAATTATATAGAAAATTAATAATACCAAAGCTGTTAGTAGCTAATCCTTTCGATTGCAATTGTTTAACCTAACTAAAGTTAACAAAAGCTTTGGCGTTGCATGATATACACACATCAACAGAATCTAGGGATATTTTATATTTCGTCAGATATCTAAAAATCTATGAAGAATTTTCTGATATAGTAAACGGAAGAATGATAGGTTATTTTAAGGCCTTTAATAAAGAATAAAAAACCTTTCGTGAATTTTTGTTTTAAATAAAAATGTTAATTTTTAATCGCCGTGGAAAATAAGTATTTAAAAAAAACTAAATATTTTCTTATAAAATTATTATTTTAATTAAAATTGTAAAAATATTATAATTTCTCATTATCAATAATCAGTGTTGCCACCTCTTACATTAATTACACATCGACATCGATTGTACTTACTTAAAATTTAATTGTCAATATTTTGGTGCGGTATGAGGTCACATGTTCTTTGCAAGTGTTCGTAAAGTTGTTGTTCCGTCGTCAAATTTGGCTGGAAATCTTACAAAGCTTTTCGTTGTAACATGTCCCAGGTATGCTCGATAGGAATCTCTTGATAGGATCGGGCGACTGTACAGGCCAATCCAAAACTTGAATATCGTGGAGAGCGGCTGACACTAGCCGCGCCGCATGGGAAGGAGCATTATCATGTATGAGTAGAATGGATTTTTGGATTCTGTGTAGGACAATAATAGGCTCTCCTACCTCCTCGTGGTATTTTTGTGCAGTCATGCTGCCTTGGATCCAAACGAGCTGGGTTCGTCCGCCAAGACGAATTCCTACCCACACCATGATTGACCGCCTTGGTATGAGTGGACGTCCTGAGAGTGCCGTAGACGTCTAACTTTCCCTGGAGTTCGTCAAACGCGTGTTCTTCGTGAATCCAGATGAAATCCAAACCGGGACTCATCGGTGAACAGCACCAAAGACTATTGTTCGTCACTCTATGGTAAATGCTCCCCAGCCCACGAAAGCCGCCGACCGCGATTGCCGTAATGCTGGAACACGTAGCGGTCTTCGAGCATGAAGACCAACTTCATGCAATCGCCTTCGCATGGTTTGGTCGCTTACCAGCAGCTGGTGGCCCTCCTGGAGCCTTTGTACTAGTTGCATCGCTATGATATTGGGTTGTCTTCTGGTGGTCATTTGAAGAAAACGATTCTGTCTCTGCGTAAGTATCACGATATATATCCGTGTGCCGTTCAGCCACATCCCCGGTACTGTTATAACGTGACCACCTTGATACTACGTTTTGGCTGGTGTGTAGGGCCTCAGCAACGACGCGTTGAATAACACCATTTTCTAACATGCCCACGGCTCGTAACATTTCATCTCGACTCAAATGACGACGTAAAATGACTATTAAAGCTCACAAGGCACGTTAAATTAAAAAACAAAACCAGTCTAATGCCTTTTCATTATATCAATAAAACAATTTTGTTTTACCTTGTAACGAATTACCAACAATTTTGCCGCCATATTTTGTTTTTTGTATTTAACTATTTAATTTTGAATATTTAATAAAATAAGTTTCAATTTGTTTATAAACTATTTATGGCAACTAAAAAGATTTAAAACTATAAAGTCGTAAATAATTTAGGATTATCCCTAGATTCTGTTGATGTGTGTATATCATATAAAATGGAATAAACGCGATCATGCATATTGTTTAATTTTAGGTGATCGAGGTTCTGACCAGCATCTTTGCAACCTGGTCGAAACGTCAAGCTCTCAAAGGTAAATAGAGTGTACTGTTATAATATTATATTGTGTAATGCACATATAAAATAATAATGCTTAGATCAGCGGTAGGCATGAGCGATGTGCGTCATACAAATTGATCCAAGTGTTATTATTTTGTTGCTAAGTAAATTCATTCTATTCTAGACTTCATTGTGGGCACTAGGGTTTTTATAACATTTTATACTGTTTTATTAAAATTAGTATATTTTAGAACTTTGAGTTTTTCTTTTAAAAGCCATCTCTGACTTGCCCGGTAACAGTGGTGTCAGAAGTGGGATACCGGGTGAGTTTATACCAGTTCAATAAGCCCGGTATTCCTCGAAATATCGTTGATCAGTGCCCACTTTTCGCCGCGTTTCGGAAGTTCAATCCAAACGAAGTACAATTCTCTGAACCAAACCATATCTCGCCGTATCTCGCTGTATCTCGCCGTATCTCGCCGTATCTCGCCGTGTCCTGTCGGGGCCGCACCTGGTCCTGTTGGGTCCTGGCTCTGTTTCGCCGCATTGCGCAGTATCTCGCTGAGTCGCGCCGTTTCAACGCATCCTGAGAGAACCGGCACGTCGTCCCGAGGACGTGGTGCTGCCCTGAAACTCGCTGTGACCGCTCGCCTACTACAAGAAGATCGTCGTTGCTGACAACATCAGCGCACCAGCCAAAACCGACTGCTCGCCGTATCCGCCGATTATGTTCGTCCAGTACGTGATCTGTCTGTGAGTACCATATTTTGCCCACTGTTGTTGCCACTCGCGTGTTTGAATATTTTCTTTATACACTAGTCTCATTATAATGTCGAAAGGGGAAAAGTCTCAAATCTTGCTCTCGGAACAAGTTCCACTTAAAGTTTTATGTGATTTTGTTCACTCATATAGCGGGGAAAGAGAAACTCTACCCGGATTCTTAACTAATTGTAGAAATGCGTTAGATCTCGCATCTGAGTCTCAGAAAAGTATTTTACTAAAATTTATAATATCCAAGTTAAACGGTAAAGCTCAAATAGCATGTTCAAATAAAATATTTGAGACTTTTGAGGAGCTGAAAGATTTTCTCAAACAACATTTTGGTGAGAGAAAACATTACAGCCACCTTTTATTAGATCTCCAGTCATGCAAACAACAAGCCAGTGAAACAGTTGCACAGTATGCCTTAAGAATTGACACGTGTCTCACTTCCCTTCAGTTTGAAATCCATAACTCGGATTCTCTAAAGAAAGAGCTAGCGGGTCGTATTGCTATGACGGAAGATCTAGCTTTATATACATTTACTCTAGGTTTACACTCAGCTCTTGGTAATATCGTACGATGTAGAAACCCTCGGACTTTAAACGAAGCGGTAAATATCGCTTTCGAGGAAGAGAAAATCTTAAATCTAAGTAAAAGTTCTACATTGAAATCAAAGACGTGTAAAATTTGTAATAAATTAGGTCATTTAGAGTCAGAGTGTTATAGTAAATTGAAACGCGACAAAACGCCACGCTTACAGTATCAGCCGCGTGTGCAAAATAATTCTTTCCACAGTTCTCAGAATAATACGACACCGATCGTTTGTCGATATTGTAAGAATATAGGCCATGATATTTCGCAATGTCGTAAACGTCAATATAATAACTCTAGAACATTTAATAATAATTCGAATATTAATAACTTGCCAAATAACTCTAGGAGTTTTCAACAAAATTTCATAGAGTCGGCTTCCGAAACATCATCGCCTCCACAGATTCTCGAAATAGAAAACTCTTTAAACTAGAACTTGGGCCTGCAAATGAGTACCGTTGCAAGTCCCAAACTTTAGGTACTAGAAATTCTAGTTCTATTCCAAAATCCACTGTTTCTAAGCCTGACAACTATACTTATAAGTCCATTGTTTCATGCAAAGCGGGTCCTAGTTCTAATGAATGCCGTGCTATTAATACTAAGTCTAATTCTAATACCACTGAGTCTAAATCACCGTTATCTTCTATTTCGGCTTGTAAGCCCACTGGTAACGGTAATGAGCAGTTTTTATATACTAGTTCGGCTGTAAGTTTCGTCGATAATAATAGTTCTAATCCTTTGAAGAATAAAGTTACGCCTCAAACAACTTGGTATACAACCAAAAGTAAAAAATATTCTAGTCTGGAGTCAAGACCAGCCGAAATGTTATTAGACGAATTCGCGAATGAGCCTATAGAGTGTCCGATGGTATACGATATATCTCAAAATAAGAAAGCTTCTTTACCATTTATAGAAGTTTTTACGTCCCATTCCGAAGTACCGTTGCGACTTTTAGTTGACACCGGGAGTTCCATTTGCCTCATAAAGGACACTAGTCTTTCACAGAGCCCACATCTTGACCAAAATATAGTTAAATTTAAGGGGATTAACGACATCGGGTCGTATGCCCAAACAAAAGGCACATTTGTTCTGTCAATTAAACATAATGCCTCAAGCAAGTTTTCATTTCCGTTTCCTTTCCACGTCGTGTCTAATGTTAATCTTGATTACGATGGTATCATAGGAACAAATTTTTTGTCAGCTCACAACGCCTCAATCATATATCCAGAGTCGAAGTTAAAGATTCTGGGTGAAAGTTCTGTATGTTTTGATTTAAAAACTACGAACATAACATATACAATTCCGTCGCGTACCGAAATGTTAATCGAGTGCTTAGTTACGAATCCCGAGCTAAAAGAGGGTCTGATTATGTGTGGTAAAATGGATCAATATCCAAAACTTATATTTTCTAAATGTCTAACTCGAGTGAATTCTAATAATAAGGTCACTGTCTCTGTATTAAATATATCCGAAAGCGAAGTTGTTCTTAATCCAATAAAGTTGACATTAGAGCCTGTGTCCTATATTCTAGAGCCTAATCATACTATTCCCACTACTTCTAGTCCAATAGAAGAATCGCTTCCCTGTTTCCAAACTACTACATCTGACTTAGACCGCGATTATAAAGTCCAAAAAGCCTTAAGATGCTGCCATATGACTCAAGAGGAGGAACGTGTGTTACGTGAACTATGTTCTGAATATAATGACATATTTTATCTAGAAGGCGACATACTGTCAGCTACTAGGACAGTTCAACACGAAATTCGTACTACATCTCAGACTCCCATCCATGCCAAAACCTATCGTTTCCCTGAATGTCATAAGGAAGAAGTCAGTAAGCAAGTCAAGGGCATGTTAGACCAGGGCATTATTAGCCCTTCTACATCCCCTTGGTCAGCACCCATATGGGTAGTGCCAAAAAAAGCAGACGCTTCTGGTAAGCCCAAGTGGCGCATCGTTATCGATTACCGAAAATTAAATGAAAAAACTATCGGTGACGCCTATCCTATACCTAATATCACGGACATCCTTGATCAGCTTGGACACAGTAAATATTTCACGACTTTAGATTTAGCCTCTTCATTTCATCAGGTCTCTATGAAAGAATCTGATGCTGAAAAGACAGCTTTCAGCGTCCCGGGTGTACCTGGCCTAGCAGGTCACTATCAATTTAATAGAATGCCTTTCGGACTTAAAAATTCACCTTCTACGTTCCAAAGGCTGATGAATGTTGTTTTATCTGGTCTCCAAGGTCTTCATTGTTTTACATATATGGATGATATCGTCATATTTGGTAATCAGCTCTCTGACAGTATCTCTAACTTTCGCAAAGTGTTTGAAAAACTACGCGAACACAACCTAAAATTACAGCCCGATAAGAGTGAGTTCTTACGAAAAGAAGTTCAGTACTTAGGTCATATTATAACAGATAAAGGCGTCAAACCCGATCCTAAGAAAGTAGAATGTGTCCAAAAATTTCCAGTTCCCAAAAATCCCCGCGATATCAAATCCTTCCTCGGTCTAGTTGGTTATTATAGACGGTTTATAGAGAACTTTTCCCATATCACTAAACCGTTAACAAGTTTGTTAAAAAAGGACGTTAAATTTAATTGGCTCTCTCCACAACAGTCAGCCTTCGATACTTTGAAGGATAAGATCACTACAGCACCTATTCTACAATATCCCGATTTTACTAAACCTTTTATTTTAACTACCGATGCTTCCAACTATGCCATATCCGCTATCTTATCCCAAGGCGAAGTAAATAATGATCTCCCAATCGCGTATGCATCCCGTACGTTGAATAAATCTGAAGGAAATTATTCAACTACAGAAAAAGAGTGCTTAGCTATAATATTCGGGACTAAAACCTTCCGTCCGTATTTATACGGGCGGCGATTCAAAATCGTAACCGATCACAAACCTTTAGAATGGCTTTTCAATATAAGTGACCCCAGTTCGAAATTGGTAAGATGGCGTCTCAAACTCGAAGAATTCGATTATGAGATTGCTTATAAAAAGGACAAAATAAACTGTAACGCTGATTCTTTATCTCGCAATCCGGTTCTCGCCATCGACCCCGAGTCTCCCTCTACATCTGAAACATATGAAAAATATTTAAAAATTAGTCAACAAGCTCTTAACTGTGATACGACAATAGAAGAGCATAACGACTCTCTGCTGAAAGCGAAGTGTAGAATGATAACTTACCCTTCCGCAATCGATCTCGACGACTCTATTCCTTACTGCTCCGAAATCCTTCAGTTATCTAAATTTGACGATACCTTACCTGATATACGCAACCTAGAACGTGAACTGTTCACTTTCCAAAGTACCTCAAATGATAAACATGTTTTTACTCACCTATACTTACGAGTCCATCATTATGATGAAATGACGTATAAAGACATATTCAACATGTTGAGAGACTATCGCGATATGATCACAACTTGGTACATGGAAGAAAAAGAATTTGCAATTTCTGACTTTAAAGATTCTTTTAACAAATTATCATTCACAAAAATTTATAACATCCTTGCATTCCTATTTCATAATACAGGCATTAAAATACATGTTTATCATAATAATATCCTATTCCCAACACCATCCGAGGTCCCGCTCATATTAAAAGATAATCATGACTTACCCTCTGCTGGTCACCCAGGTGTATCTCGTATGTATGACAGACTCAAATCCCTATATTGGTGGAAAAACATGAGGCAGGATATAGAGAATTACGTTAAAAACTGTAAATATTGTCAAATAAATAAACCTTTGCGCTGCACAAATAAAGCGCCAATGATAATCACATCGACTGCGACTCGGCCTAACGATAGAGTATACCTTGACATTGTAGGGCCTCTTCCAGAAACACGAATTGATAAATATAAATTCATCCTAACTCTCCAAGATGATTTGACCAAATATTCGCAAGCATATGCCATGCAGTCTTGTTCTGCTCAAGAAACCGCTCAACGTTTTGTTCATTTCATTTCACACGTGGGTATTCCACGACAAATCGTGTCTGATCAAGGTACAAATTTCTGTTCGGATGTGTTTAAACAGTTAGAAAAGTTATTTGGTATAAAACATATATACGCATCACCTTACCACCCACAAACGTGTGGCGCGTTAGAGCGTAGTCATTCAACGCTGAAAGAATATTTACGATCATACATTGACGACAATACCCACACTTGGGATTTGTATCTAAACACAGCAATGTTAGCCTATAACTCGAATGTCCATTCTACTACTGGCTTCGCTCCGTTCGAACTTTTATTTGGTCACAAGCCTTATATCCCAAAGTCTATAGATACTCTCGAAAATAACACATACACCGATTACGTACGAGCTCTTAATCACAGGTTATATTATAGTAGACAAAAAGCTTTACAAAACATACAAACGTCCAAAGAACGTTCAAAACGATATTACGATTCACACGCGCGTCCGATAACATACAACTCCGGCGACATGGTATACTTACGATGCCATCATA
Organism: Catocala fraxini; assembly: GCA_930367265.1. Classification (NCBI taxonomy): domain Eukaryota; kingdom Metazoa; phylum Arthropoda; class Insecta; order Lepidoptera; family Erebidae; genus Catocala; species Catocala fraxini. The sequence goes on from OV884029.1 coordinate 22,528,533, forward strand.
AACAAAACAAAGCGTTATCACCGGTGTGGAAAGGTCCCTATAAAATTATAAAAATAAACGGCAATCACACTGTAACAATACAAGTAGGAAGGAAACATATACGCTATCACTATGACGAAATCAAACCCGCCTTTTAGAAATAAACATACCCATTTCTATTGTCCCCAGGTTCCTCACGACCGTGTCCGGTAACCAGTTCGTATCAAAGCTGGTCGGAAGTCCCGGATTATACTATGATCAATTATTAGACTTAAAATTCTCTAACGATAATTGGAACGTTGTTACCTCTGTAGATTTGAGTCACATTCAACCTCATTTAGACAGTATAGAGCTCTTGCTTGAACGCGTTACCAAACATTGCAATATAGTCCAATCCTCTAAACTTAAAACCGAATGCTACAATTCGTTAAGTTCTTTGAAAGCCCTGCAGAGTAGTAATATTCATAAGTACTCATCAATTTCATATCTAACTCAGGTTAAAGAAACCAAACGCACAAAACGAGGTCTAATTGACGCCGGTGGCTCTTTATTAAAAACATTTTTCGGTACCTTAGATATTGACGACGCTATAAAGTTCACAGATGCTATAAATAAGGTACAGTCAGACGAAAAAGAGCTCACAGTATTAATGCGCGATAATATACATGTAATTAAATCCACTATATCTACGTTTAACAGCACTATGTCCAAAGTAAAAGAAAACGAACATCGTTTGAACCAAAATTTAGTTACTTTAGAAAGTGCATTCGAAAGGTTGAGTCAAACCACTGATAAATTAGAATCAAGGTCCCAGTTGTCTCTCATATTAACTTCAGTAGAAAGTATTATAATGGCCCTATCTTTTGATATAGATGACATTAATAACGCAATATTGTTCAGTAAAATGAACGTTTTGCACCCGACTGTACTAAGTCCTGTGCAGTTGCATAAGGAGCTCGAGTTACATATCAACTACATGCCTAAACACTCTGAGCTGCCTATACCTTTATCGCTAGTGAACGTAAATGAAATAATTACTGTCAGTGATATTGTATGTTATTACCAAGACAATAAGTTAGTATTTATTTTGCAGATTCCGCTCGTTCTTTCGCAATTCTATAATTTATATCATGTTATCCCATTTCCAGTCCCATTGGACTTGAATACGCCAGATACTTATGTTTTAATAGCACCGAACAAACAATACTTGGCAATAACTCTGGACAGACTATTCTACTCACAGCTCGTGAGTGTCAGTGCGTGCAAACAAGTGAAAGGTCAGTGCTATGTGTGTCCTCTAGGTAACGTGTATTCCACGATGGCAAACCCGACGTGTGAAACTACGTTGTTGACAGAAGCATATGTTAAGCTACCAAAAAGTTGTCAAACCAGAGTCCTGCGCGGCTCAATAGACATTTTTCAAAAGATCACTTATAACCGTTGGATTTTTGTTCAATCAGATCCTGGTAAATGTCACATTGTTTGTAACGAAAACATTAATAGTTCTGATGAAATCTTGTTCGGTTCTGGTATATTACATTTACCTAAATCTTGTAAAGCTTACTTTAAAACACTAACGTTTCTCGCGAGTGACACTTACACCTCCAATATTACTACTAGTTTATCTAACTTTAGTATAGTTAGTGATTGTTGTGATACTAAACATTTCAATAAAAGTGACATTCCGCTAGTTAAATTAAATGAATTAAACAATTTAGACTCATTAGTAAAAGCTAGTGTGCAAATGAGTGATTTTGAGAAACAGTTAAATAAGATCTCTGAACCGTCACACTTTGAAAAGTATTCTACGGGTTATCTTTCTCTCACTTATATATTATCTATAATAATGTTGATATATTTATTGCTTAAAACTAGGAGGGTTATTTGCCCGAGACAGGGATGTTGTATAAGAATTTATAATAAAAACTACGCAGACCAAAATCCTGTTCCTGCTATTCGTCAAAATGTATCAACCATTGTTAACACAAAGGACTTAACGTCTGACTCGTCAGCCGATGACCTTGAGTATGATGTAAAGCTTTCTACAAGGTCGTTGCCAAATTTAAAAAGAAATGTTATATCATAATCAAATACATAACCTTCATTTAACGTTTACTTGTTTTAATATCCATTATAGGTATAAAGTTAAATGTTAACCTTATATGTTAACTATAGTTATTTTACTGTCAAACTATTTTCTTTTAGGAAGTAATGATAGGCTTTAGTTCTTAATCTATGAGTTAAAAGTAAACAAGGTTTAAAGTTGTTTGATATTAACTTTTATTCTTGTGCTATTTTTTTTAATATATAAACTTTCATGTGTTTTATATTTTCCTAGTTTACTGTTGTAGTTGCTATGTCTAAGTTTAAAAATCAAATCTAATTATACTCTTAAAATGTAAGCCCCAATGAAATCTTTTAAAAGTTCATTCTTGATTTTATTTCTATTGATCATCCCATAACCCGGTATGATCAATCTTAACGGGGGGGATGTTATAATATTATATTGTGTAATGCACATATAAAATAATAATGCTTAGATCAGCGGTAGGCATGAGCGATGTGCGTCATACAAATTGATCCAAGTGTTATTATTTTGTTGCTAAGTAAATTCATTCTATTCTAGACTTCATTGTGGGCACTAGGGTTTTTATAACATTTTATACTGTTTTATTAAAATTAGTATATTTTAGAACATTGAGTTTTTTTTTTAAAAGCCATCTCTGACTTGCCCGGTAACAGTACGCATAAGGCGCATATTCCCAAGTAAAAAAAGGTAGGCAGTACTTATTAATATTTTAAATGTATAAATTTGTGAATTTGTTTGGATATTTGTTACTTATCACGCATAAACCATTGAACGAATTTGAAATTTGGCACACGTACAGATATTGTCATACATGAACATTCTAACCCGATATGCTTTTCCATAGGAAGCAAAGCAGCGAGCAGAAGCTAGTCTTAATTATTTTGTAAAAAAAATATACATTCTTACTTAAAAAACAAACATTGCAGATATATTATATTTAAATGTAGGTAAACCAATTAAAAGTCAATATCCATTTTAATTAATTAATGACTGACCCACTCCGGCATAATATTGAGTTACTAGTAAATCGTTAATTAACGCTATCAATCTGTCAACGTATTACTTAATACATGTTGAGTTGATTAAAGTTCCTCTAAGCATACGAAGAAAATGAATGCGTAAGTATATTAATAGATAATGCAAGCAGCGACTAAGAGACTGCGGGCCTGCTACGCAGGAGTTCAAGTTCGATCCCACCTCTAACTTTGGGAAGTTATGTGCGTATTAAATAGTTAATTATCGCTCATGGTGAAGAAAAACATTGTTCTCTTACAATGTTTTCCTTCACCATTAATAGAGTTTTTGGTTTTTGAACAGTAAATACTATAACATATATTTCAGTTCGGGGAGTAAAGATCTTACTGTGATTTAAATTTAAAGCAATTTTAATTAGCTCAGTAAGAGCATAATATTTCATTGGTGATAATTACCATCACACAAACATCGTGAGAAAACACAGGCTCTTTCACGATGTAAGAGATCTAAAAGTTTCCTTAATGTTCTCGAAGATATATGAAGTCTGCTAAACTGCACTGGACCTATGTGGTGGACGGTCTAACCCTTCTTACCCTGAGGATAGGCCCGTGCCCAGCAGTTGGACAGTTTTATGGCTAGTATTATTATGATTTATAATAGGACAACCTCTGTGAAAATTCAGACCAGACTGGAACATTCTGGAGAAATGCCAGATTAGGAGACCGACGTACATAAAATATGTGATATGAGTAAAATAAAGGCTAGGATTGCAGCAAGTGAAATCCTTAGACTTTACCTTTCTCTTCAGTGCACAAGCTATGCAATAGTAAATAAATAAAAGATGTAAGTAATAGTTACAGCCAAGTAGCCCTCAAGTAAGGTTCAGCATCGACATATAAGAAAACTTTAAGTACATCAATAATACACTCTCACTTCTAAAAATCTAAACAAGGGCTCACCATAAAAGATTTACATTATCAACAACCATAATTTTATTCATAAGAAACGCTTGTAACCACTCACCGGGGCCCATGTTGCTTCACATTATAATAGTAATTTCGGCGATACATGATCCCTACCATGAAGCGTACTATGGAATTTCGATAGAGTCTAGTTTGAGGGAGAAATATTCGAATGCTGACAAGCAAACTCGCTGATAAGCTTTTAGAGCTAGATTCGTAATGGCGTGAATCTATATATCCTCGAAGTTGTAGACAGGTAGATACTGCAACCACATTTTGCCGGTTACATTGCCAGAGTCCAAACAGCTACCTATTGAGAATTTTTCTAACTAAAATATGAATTAATAATATTATGCCCGCTTCGCGAATCCAATTCACAACATAAGATATAACTAGTTTAATCTGAGCGTATTACACTTCTACTCAACTCTTTAAGGATATACTGACCTGAGGCAGAGTATAAATTGAGATTCAATTTATATATTTTAAAACTGCAAAATTTTTATTGGGAGCGGCCAGCGCTATTCTTAAGATAACTGTGGTTAAGAAAGTGTAACGTTGAACATCTCTTACTAAATGGATAGGTTTAGACAAAGTCGTTGGATGCACGTGACTGATAGATCAGAAAGGTAATCTTCGAGGGAGTCAGAAGCACACGCATTAGAACCAAAATTTTCTTGGTATGTTTAACTTTTCACGTGGGAGTAGGTGAATCTTTTGCCTTCTCAGTTATAGATTTTGTGTTGATCCTAAGAATTAATTATCAGAACAAACTAATCACTCTGCCCCAAAATGGAGCCCAAAAGGTCACGATAGTATAAGTGAATGAGCCCTAATTTTTAAGATTTATTAAGTCAGGAACACTAACTGATATAAAAATAAATAAATAGCGAATGTGAGCTTGTTTATTATTTTTTGTTTCGCTTTCACATCTTAACTCGACCGATCATTATGCAATTTTGTCAGAGGTGCAGAAAAGGGCATTGGGTACTTTTCATCCATTCATACATTCCCCAGCGAGCGAAGCTGCGGGATAAAACTAGTATAACATAAATGTAAATTCAGAAACTTCAGCAATCTCTCTTTCTCCCTTACACAAATGTTACTTTATGACGTAAATTATTAAATAATTTTTGTCGTTGTCTTCTAACAAGAAATCACGCACAATTCTCGAATTAAACCAGCACGCGTTTCGATGGTATATCCTTAACTTCTCTCCGCGTCAGATCGTCCCCTACGGACCGAGGCGGTCTCCGTAACCACGATTATGATTTTATGTCTCTCTGTATACGTTTATTATACGCGGATGTGCTGCCATTTGCCCTCGAAGCTTCCAGAAATTTGCGGTACATTCAAACATTATTGGCATCGGTACAATTATGATTTGGTGTTTGGTGAAATTGCACGTAAGATAGATTTGGTTGTATGTAGTCGATAGTGATATTAACAGAATGCACGGGAGAAATAGGTAATTATTTCGAATCATAGATTATAGGTGAAAAGTACAACTTGTTAAAAAATACTTTTTCCAAAATTTACTTTTATCCCTGAATATACCTACAAAATTAATTTTAAATACACACATCAAAAATAGCCCGTGTTCACTTGGAAAAGTTAAGATATTTTTCTCGTGTCAAAATATAATTAATTAATGCATTATTTATTGCTTTAACATTTAAAAACACATAATTTAAATGTAGAAAGCATAAAATCTTCTTTTGTTTTCTTATAAGGTGATTGATAAATGAACCTCATTCTTGTTTCTGCCTAAACGCTGTTTTAATCAATTTCTCTGAAATTGTTCATTTGAAAAATGCCAGGTGGACTGTCTGAAGTCTTGCCAGCAAGAACAGTGTTATTGCGTGAAAAAGGGTATTCTACAATGCGAATCGCAGCCAGTGTTTCCCTCCGTTTCTTAAATCTGCGTCGTTACTACCCTGCAGAAGTACTGGAACGTGGGCAACCTGGCTGATCGACCTCCTAGTGGCCTCCCGGCTGTCTTTAGTGATGATCAGAAGCGCGAAATCAGACTTCTTACCGCCCATGATCCAATAATTAACGCTACGAAATTGGGATTAGAGCTGCTACTGGACTGGATATTAGCACTCAGACCATTCGTAATTGTTTACACCACTTTAGATTACGATCAAGGAGATCCTGGCGAGTACCTTTGAATACACGGTCACGACAGCGACGCAGATTGTAGAGGGCCAAGCAGCGTCAAAACGATGAAGACGAAGCAAAAGATGTCTGGCGTAATTGTCTTTGGAATTGGTAAAGGCAAAGAACTGCCACTGGAACCGTTCAGCAAGCTGGCAAATCGGTATCTTTTTGGGGTGGAATAATGATTGGATCTCGAACGCTTTTGATCCCGTACCAAGGCTCTATGACAGCTATTTGTGCAAGACAGCTGTTATTGGTGGCATCACCAGACCATTCAGGATAAATGGTAACCATTTCGTATTAGTCGACGATAATGCGCCGGCACATCGAGCTCAACGAGTGAGCGCTGCTCTCCGGGAGTACGAAATCACGCGGTAAGACTGGCCTGCCGGCTCTCCGGAGTTAAACCCCATCAAACCCGCATGGGACGCTCTCAAGCGAGCTGTTTGGAGTCGTCAGCCACCTCCAAGAACTCTGTCAGAGATCAAGGAAGCCGGTTACCACAAGAACTATTGGACAACTTGATCTACAGCATGCTCAGGAGGATTTCCGCATGCGTTCAATCCAGAAGAAGAGTCATTTGTATTAGATTTGTAAATAAAAGCATATAAAAATGAATAAAATTATTAACTTCAGTCAAATTTTTGCTTTTCTCCTAAATTAAAAATATCACAGATATTGAATTTTTAGTTTAAAATTTTTTGAACATTAATAAATATAGATATTTTCATATTAAAATTGTGTGCTTTTAAATGTTGAAGCAATAAATAATGAAATCATTAATTATATTTTGACACAAGAAAAAATATCTCAACTTTTCCAAGTGAACGCACCCCTTTTTTAGATGTGTGTACAAGTTTGTGTTGAGCTGGAAAAATCAAGGGACAATCTTTTTTACTTTATAATTTTAAGACTTATTTGATATTTTAGGATGTATGGCATCAGCACTATCAAGTGTTATGAATCTAGGGATAAATGAACGAATTTCGAATTTGGTAGTCAACAATAAATTTAAACAGTTTAACTATCAGATAAGAAATTCGCTGTATCGGTATTTTCACTTCCGTAATCTTATTTATTGATTCATCCATTTGGACAGGTTACCTTTAACCATTGATTCCTCCATATCATCTTAAAATATAACTAAACCTTGCTGTTATACGCTGCTCCCGAAATATACTCTGAGACATTTATCGTGCCAGATTCGAATCGGGCAAAGTATTTGGTAAGAAATCAGCAACAAGGATTTAGTCTTGTTTTATATAGTATGTATTTATTTTATGGAATGGTTGTACTGTGAATACGAGTGTCACGAAGAATGTGACAAACGTTTAAATAACAAATCCGGTAGACCCGTGGTCTCTGTCAACGAGAGAGAGATTTATAATTCTGCGCGGGAATAGAAGACGTAACAATTAGTGTATTAGTAAATAGTAAAATGACTACATAAACAGTTGGAAAATCCCTGCGACAAACCAAAATTTAATACTTAGTGAGTGAGTAAAAGAGTCAAAATATCCGAAATCGAAACTAAAAACACTTTTATCAATTTCAACCTGAGATCAAGATAGCCAAAATTAATTCAGCAAAGGTCTGCCAATTGCTGACACTGGTAACGCACCCAGAACCGAACAAATAAAGTGAAAGTAGCGAATATCGTGCTAACATTTATGTATGTATGGTTCGTATGGACAAATGGCAAGAAACGCCGTTGCCCCAGAACATTTGTGAATTCATTCACGTATCGGCGAAAAATTCACCTCTCTCAGATCAACAAGAGATCTGGCTGAAAATCATCAGAGCGGAAAAACTCACAGGATTCCGTGGTCGCTGTGTGGAGTAACATATAAGTGGAGAGGTAAACACTTTGTAGAACTATTTTATGTGAAATAATATTTAAAAATTAGGTACAATAAAAGTTTTAGGGGTTGAAGTCAGCCAGAGGTGGGTTACAGCAAAATTTTTTCAAGTATTGATCTTTTTATATTAATAGTGTTAGTAAACTAGGTCTGTGTCCTTACGCCTTAGGGAAATAATGTTAAAATTTGATAGGTTGCTGATCCAATATGATTCATGGTTTCAAAGCATCATTATATAGCCTACTATAAAAACAAGCGTAAGTCGTTTACATTGGCTAAAATATTTCATCTTAACTTAAGGAGATTCCTCGGAACAAATTAATAACTTGCTTTGAAAACTTCAATAGTGCGATTCCGGATCTATCAAGACTTAATATTAATTCCACTAACTATAGCCAGGTTTATCATTGATTTTATTCTGGCTATATGAACATGACAACATGACAACATTCGATATTTCGCCATTATATTAATTGACAAATTGAGCCAAATACATTCAAGTGAAATCTATACCCCGGGCGATACAAATCTATCCGCTTCTAACTTGTACCAAATTTCTATGATTCTTATCACGTCTGCAAAGGTATCCCAGTCAAAAAGTTAACTCGTGCGTTCGCAGCCTACGCCGCTGACAAACATTCCTTTGAGAAATCATGAAGCCTTCGCTTGCCGTACCTTCTGTTGGGCGACGCGGCGAAAAAAAAATGTTTTTCATGTTTACCCCCCGAATTAGGGGATGAGGTGTGAATTTTAATAGGGATTCTGTGATGTGTCTTCTGATTAGGGGTTGCTTGTAATTAAAGAGGGTAAAAAGATAGGGGTGTCTTCTAGCACCTTTTAAGAGCATGTGGGCGTGAAAATTATAAAAAAGGTATTTATTTGGTTTTTATTTTGCAGGCCTGATGCAGTTGTTGATGTAACATGAAAGGGTTGTAGTGGTTAAGGTGTAAAGTTAGTGTCTTAGAGTAATACGGTGTTCGAATGTTCTTATAATAGCATAAGTTATTAACTAGATAAATAATGACATATGCAGCGTGTAACAGAAAAGTTTTGACATATTTGAGGTTATTAAATATCTACATGATAAATAATGGGATTAAATATAATGACCACCAAAAATACTAATTGCACAGCAAAATATGCTTACTAAAATATATCATAACGAGCACCTATACGCCTCAAATCACTGCATTCTGTCTCGAAAGGGTTAGGTTATGTTAGGTTCCTTCTTAAACCTAACTAAAAATAAGAGCCCCGCGGAGCGGGACTCCGTCGACTTAGTTTGGTCTATTTAAAATATTTTTTTAAGTATATTTTGGTGTGCAATTAGTATTTTTGGTGGTACAAAGGCAAAAAATTGAGGAACAGTTAAATACTACCCATAAATAATTATCTAGAGTGCACACACATGTTCAAAAGTTTCAAACAAAGCGTAGAGTTCTGTAACAGACAAAACGAATAACCAGATATGGTATGACTACTTTGTATTAATATGGGTTCGAACCCACAACAAGGGCACATTGATAGAGGTAATTTTACTTTTTGTTAGACAAAGATTCTCAAAATAAAAAATACTAAACAAAAGACTATACAGCTAATCATCTACAGACATATGCGTTTAACCTTTTAAATTCCACTCCATAACCTTCAATATAAAATGTATCCAAACACTTCTACTCAGCTAAACCGCCTGAGCATCCGAAAAAATAAAAGGAAACATCTTTTCGGACATCTAATTTAAAACGAGTAGTCAATAAATGAGGGTAGTCGAAATAACTAAGCTGTACGGTCGCCCCCCACCACAGAAGCCATCAGTCTCGCTCCGACCGTCGTCCGGGCAGGACCTGCGAGTGTGGACTGTCGAATTAAAAATTAACTACCGTGAGCCTCTAGACGTGAAAATTTATCGGTCAGCCCACTTTGTTTATGGACGGACGAACCTTTTACGTGATTAGTTTTAGCTTTAAAGTGATTAAGTGAGTATGTTAGTTTAAATTTGAGGTTTGGAATTTCTTGACCTGTTTAGGGAATTTAAATGTCTGTTCGATCTGTGCACAGAATCTGTAAATAGATGATATAAGTTTAGGTTTTCTATACCTATAGGTAATTACTAAATTATAAAATATAACGTGTTAAATCGTTGGATTCGTAGTTTAATAGTAGTAGTAGTGTAACAATTTTCAAAATTATGTAATAAAGTGTCAAATATACAACGCGGTAAAATCCGTATATAGTAGTTTAATTTCTATAAATAGCCTTGCCGTAGATACTTAAAGAACGAATTCATACAAGTATGTAGGCAGCGTCATAATTTATTCTGTTGGACGCGGATTATAGCATCTGTGTATTGTGCACTAAAAACATGATACAGACACGACTGCGATTCATTTCACACCCGCACTAATGACGGGATGCGACAAGTATATAAGCCCACTTGGGGTGAAAAGAGTATGTCCGCTAATGCCTCTGTATGCATAATTACTCTGTGGATTAAACGAAATTGTCGTAAAAGCACCACGCTCCGGTTAAAGTGATAATATGCAGCCGGACGCGCGAACTACAACAGAAGACTTTTGTTTGGCGACTGCGTGCCAGACTCGGCGGGTAGATATAAAAAATTTGAAGCAATTTCACTCGCCGCCCGCAGACTGTCATGAATATTAACCATTTTGCGCCGTCCAACATAGATAACGTTATTGTATAGATGTGACATGGAGGTGATAGGTATTAAGCTAGTTTAACATCGATATTGATTGTGGTACTCCTAAAATTTACTGCTGAATTTTATTACTCGTTTTAGATGGAGGTCGTTTTTAGGTATTTTTACATTACCAAATTGGCAACCAATCAGCAAGATCCCACTATTTATGTTAAAAAAGACAACCTCTTACTCAAGACGTAAATTAATTTTGATACAAATATAATTTGAACCCACAATTTATGGCTCACAAAATATTTCTTTTTGGCGTATTGGTTGTATAGACTTAAACTGCTTTGTCACCATCACTGTTGAAATTTCTTTAAGATTAGAGTTGGGCTGTGTCGTCCGTGCGACCACAGGTATTTTTCGCGACAACATCTATGAGGCTGATGAGAAATTAGGTGCTGCGTAGAATTGTCTACAAAATTTATTCATATAGATTGGTAAAATTACTACCAACAAAGGGTTCAATTAGAATATACATATTCTTAAATGATTTTTACAAAATATTTGTTTGATATTTATCTATACTAAGATTATAATAAGTAAAGATTAGATTTTTTGTTTGTTTGTTTGTAACGATTTAACACAAAAACTATTAAACCGATTTAAAAAATCCTTTCATCATTAGAAAAATTTTTTTTTACGTGTGGGAATGCTTTGACGCATACCTTTCCGCGGGGCGACGGAGAGGTTATATCAGGCTCACAGGAGGAAAGATACCCCGGTAATACCGACTAAACCTACCACGGTATTCCTCGACATAACCATAGACAGCACGGCCGCGCGAATCGCTTTCACATGCAATCGCGACTCCGCCGAGGTTTCGGCCGGCCGTCTGAAACGGCAGGCCACCACATAAAAAATACCCTCTACTGTCCCCTTGTGAGGGGACGAAGACACGGCATAGAGGCGCGCGTGGGAACACGCACGCTGCCTTTCGGACCTGGTGCTGATCAGGTGGTGAACAGGCCCACGAAGCCCACCACCCTCAGGTCAAACCTAAGGATGGCTAAAGGTCATCTCGCGCCTTTCGGTGTTACCTGTCTCAGCCGGAAGGTAGGGGCGCCATGTCGCCTCTCCAGACACTCCTCAAAAATGGGACTTACCGCCACGATTGTGCGTGCCCGGCACTAGGGTGCACAAGTCGATCCTTCCATTCGTCCTCCAGGACCTGGCGGAGCTCGGACCGAGCCGCCTCTAGAGCGGGAAGAGCAGGTCCTTCGCCCCGAGCTACCACTTCCTGGCGCGAATGGTGGAGCGACGCCAGAAGCGCCGCTTTCAGATCCCATGGCATCGATCCGGCGAGGAGGCTCGCAGCCTCGAACGAGATCGTGCGGTATCCTCTAATCAACCTGACGGCCATGGTGCGCTGTGGCGCACGAAGCACTGAAATGTTACGGGCCGTCAGGTGGTCCGCCAAAACTGGGGCCCTGTAGAGGGCCATGGTCAGCACGACTCCCTCGTAACCACCATTAGATAGCTATATTTTCACCGCGTAACATAGACTATATTTTATTGAAAAGAAAACGCGAGCGAAGCGACGGGCAAAAGCTATTTTTATAAAGAAATTCATGTTTGAAGAGCTGTGATTTTGTTATTAGTGAGTGACGAATTTTACTTAACGTAAATAACAAGAAAAAGCTATAAGTTGTAACTACCCTATTAAAGTTCTTTTCATCCAAGTGATATTTAATTTGATAAGATATTGCTTGCAACGGATCGGCTTCTGCAGTAAATTTACATTAGACATAGGCTTACTCTCCAACCTGATACCAAATGGTGAGACGTAAGCTCTTGTAATAACAAAACTTAGACTAAAGAATAGCGCTTCTGCATTAATAATCTTAGTCTCAAACAGTATAACAAAGCGTGTTGGGCGTCGATTGCTCACGGTACTTGAGGTAGTATTTCAGCAACAACTCCCGCGGTACAGATTACGTCCAATCTTCTCCCGACTACAATGAATACGCTTCAACTGTTACCACTTTTATTGAAGTAGTGTGCTGAACTTTTGTGGGTAGTTGGCGAAAAATAAAATCTAGCAAAAATAAAAGCTAGACTGCTTGTGGTAGGAGTGAGTTCACGTCGGTACTGCAAAGGGTGGGATTCGAACCCGTGACCTCTCGATCGCAAGTCTAAAGCCTTATCCATTAGGCTACCGCCGCTTTTATATTGTAAATATGGAGCGAAATCTGTCGGTATTTAATATCTCTAGCCACTTGACAGGTACTTTAACAGGTATAAAAGCAATAATCGTCCCCAATACGTCAAAAAATCTCATGTATCGCGCATAGCACGCAAACATTAGTACCCTACGATAAGTTATCAAAACGTATGACAGATTTGATGAAATTTCCGGTGGACGGTGGACGTCCCACCGGATATTACGTCTGCTCGATGTGGGTCACGGACCATTTCAATGGACGGTCATCGATTTGTTGTTCCACCAAAAAATATGGCCGCAAAACTGGGCTAAAAGGATTTGACAAGTAACCGTTGTTTTTTGGTCAAGAAAATAGGGCGGTACGATGGCAGCGGGAATTATTTTTAAGGCTTTGATGCAGAGAGCTCAGTGGCTGTTTGCGTTGGATAGGATCGGTCGCAGATTCGATTCGTGTTGTGCTATTACCGGGATAATTTCCTAGTACAAGTATGTTTGCTTCGTTAGCCCAAAGGTTAAGGCACAAGCCGTGCGATTAAAAGGTCTCTGCTACGACTTTTACTTCAGTAGTGCAATCGACAAAAATAAAAGGGGTTTCAAACCCATTGCACTAACGACGTGAACATTAGTCGGAGAGGTTAATTGAAAGTAGTATGCAAGCTGACGATGAAAATATATTTCCTGTTCATAATTAAAAGCGTTTATGCCTTTAGGCCAAGTCCAAATACATGATGCATAAAAAATTTCAAGCTATTTTTAAAACAGTAAAAATATACAAATAAAATTTAATTCCATCTATGATACACTTTTACTTTAATTACATTTGATAACCCCAACGTATGATCGAAAGAATCACGTTGCCACTAGGTTACGAGGCGACAAGGCTCGTAATATGACGAAGGTGTGAGGATACGGCCTGCAAACGGCCATACGAATAATATTCGAATACATATTCGATACTTACCTACTTTGTGTGGTCTAAGACATAGCACACGCACAATTATATGTTGCTGTCTATTATATTGAATGCTATTATGTATAGTGACGTGACCCACGTCGCGCACCTCTGACTTTCGGAAGTTATACGACTTTTCGAAATTATGTGCGTATTGATTGACAATTATCGCCTGCTCCGTGCCTCGGAGAGCACGTCAAGCCGTCGGTCCCGGCTGCCATGAACATCTATGGCAGTCGTTATTGGGAGAGTGGTGACACAAAAGATCCCACTGGGTCGAAGTGTCGCCGGTCTGCACTGACTGGCCCCCACATAAGATACATACATACATGTATAGTGACTGTTGTGTCAGTGATTACTGTTCTTCTATTTACTTGATTACACATTTGTCGAGCTATATAGTCTACCAGGGTGTTTACCAGTGATCACATTAGTATTTAGACCAACAGGAAATTTTGTTCCCCTTGTTCATATTTATCTCTTAATAAGCAAACAAAAGCTTTGATTGGTACTGACATATGATCCTATACTCTTGTACACATAAGCCTTACTATTCTAGCTTTTAGATAGCCCGTTTTTATAAAACGTAAACATCAGAAAAACACGGTACGTACAAAACTTGTATATATTCGTAATAGTAGTATGTACATATGTGAAGTATTCAAACGCAGGACATTTCAATCAATGAAATAGCACTAACGTCCGTTCTAACGGTGGTGGCCATAAGTTTGGGATTTTTAGAGACACTACTTTTGAAAGATTATTTAACACCTTGAAAAAATATTAAAGGTATTTAAAATTACTGTATTAGGATATTACATAGGTAAAAACAAGGTATTTTTTTTTATTATCTACGTTATTTAATAAAAAGAATCCTTCGCGCTGTCAAGTTTGTTCAATGATTTAAATATGAACGATCATTGTGTGCATTATTGTGTCACAAATTATATAGGCATATAAAACCGATTCCAGTTGTATGTCAAGTATAAACTCCTTACATTTTAAAATTCAACTGTTATAATCATATAAAATTTACAGCAGTTTATTTTGTTTACGTTTCGTTTATTTTAATGTAACATTAAGGTTAAAATTGCATAAGAGTTTAGATTGACAGACGTGAAGGATTCTATTAATCAACCAATAACATTCTTAATATAACTAATACAACTAACAGTTGCAGCGGTATCAAGGTTTACATTTAAAAGTTTAATTCTATAGAAAATCCAAGGTCTAGAGGTTTTTTTAAACCTCATGGAGTTCCCACAAGGTCTGTTTTAACGAACTCGCTCGACAGGATATTGCCTCGATCACTACCGGTCCGACATGAATTTAGCATCCATTTTCATCCACAGATATGTAGGTACTATAAAAACAAAAATATATCTGTCTTATTCAGGGCTTATATTACATTTTTTTGTTGAATGACGTAGTAACGTACTCGTGGATGAATTCATCAGGTTAAGGGATGTAACTCCAATTAATCTTGAGATGGATCTATAATAACTAGCGGTCGCCTAGTGGTTAAAATTCGACCAAAATTCCTTGCTACTTTGTTTTCTGTTTTTCTCTATTATATATAAATAAGGTATAGGTAACCATAGCTACAAAGAACTGTCAGACGAACAATGTCGAAATACTACGAATGCGATTCGACTGCGTGAGTTAAATGCGTGGTTGTGTTTTTTCATTAAATTAATGCATATTTTATAAAAATATTAGGATTCGCCTCTCCTTCTCCATATAAACTTTAACTGTGCCAAATTTCATACTCCTCCGTCCGCGTAATTTTCGTAAAAAGGGGTACAAAGTTTTTGCTTCACTTATTAATATATAGATAATGTATAATGAACGTTGAAAAATATGTGCAGTCTTACCTTTCTTATAGAACAGTAAAAATGGCATGTTAATTAGATTTGATTATTCTTGACTTTCGCAGAGATCATATCCTTGCTGACTTCGATATTTCACTTAGAGTGACGGATTCACTTCTAGTAGCTATGATATAAAATGTAATAAAGTGTTATAGTCATTAGGTTGCTCTCAAGCCTAGGTGACTAATTTTACCTGTCGTTCGCTTCTTAAGAAACTTCGCATGTATCCACGTGTAACGTATCAAATATACTGCAATTATGTTAAGCACGCTTTTGAATGGCTTATTCGATTTAACTTTGCGAAGACAGAAAAAGCAAATTACCCTTTGACCCGGCATTTGGAACCAAGTCCTCACACACAGCATATCGCATGCATATAGCAACAATTCATCCCTCACCTACCGTTGAGTATGAGCTTTATTGTCATGTATCCACGTCACATAACTATTAGGGCTCACAATGACTCTTTCGGTAATATATCCACTAATACCGTGTCCGCGTATTACCCATATAGTGGTGTCAGTACATTATAGCGATTCGTGTATGCAAATTGTTCATCAGCTATTCAGTGTTTGGACATTCGTTATGCGCGTCCGACGTACGTTTGTGTTACGCGCTGACTGCGTAACGGGAACGTGTGAGGTATAAGCAGAAGCGATTTAGACAGGTATTCATCTACAGAAAGCAGCTTTTCAGGCTTTCGCTTTCACCAACCTTAGCAATCAAACTCAGCTAGGGTTGGTGCGCGTGAGCATATTCTTGGTCCCAGCTAAAATTAGTCAAAAAATGCCTTGGTGGTTTTAAAAGCTCCATTCTGTATTAATAAAATACATCCCTTGTAATATATTCGAAATAGAATAACGAATGTCAGAAATTAAAATTACAGTCACCTATAATCGTCAAACAAGAGATCATGGCATATTAAAAGATAGCAACGTGCAACCTTGTCTTGCTGATTGCGACTTTTTGTTGACACGATACACTGGGCAATCTAGTGTTCGGTTAAATATGATACTTAAATATTTTTAATTATATAATATGTACATTTAAAAAAGGACGACTTCCACATCAAGATAATTCCTGCTTCGCAAAAATTTACAAACATTGCAACAACGGACACAAAAGAACATCCAGACTCTAAACAACTATTTGTAGATAAAACATTTTTTTCGTGTATTGATTGAACCCTAACCCTCGATGCAGTGGCAGCGGGGAGGCTACCATTTAAACCACTACGCTATAGGTGCAGTAAATTTGGGTTAGGTATTGCATTTTTAGCACGTCAACTTACACAAGTCTGAATATGCTTTTTATATGATTTTGGAAAGTCGACTTGTATTACTCAACCTAATACCTAAAACTTCTTATCGCAGTATTTCCATTATTTTGCTAGATATTTTTCGATTATTTATAAATTTTTTACTGCTATTTCCAGCTCCCTGCACTCTTTTGCATGGACCACAGTCCGTCCGTGGCACTCAAAACAGAATGTTTTATGTCGTGTGCTACCAAATCGCAAGCGAAACCGTTTGATTGACAGATTTTATTTAGCCTCCGTTGCCTGCCGTCTGAAATGACAGATTTTGTTCAATTTCTGATGAAAGAACGCGATAAAAATATGTGCGTATTTTGAACTACTGTTTTCTGTACACTGGACTGTTTTTGTTAAATTCAAATGACAGTCTGGTTAGGTAAGTTAGCCCCCCGAACCTATCCGACTTAAAAAGTACCTTACAGACATTCGTGGCCAAACAACTTTTTGTCTTCTGTTTTTTATGTAGCCTTTACAAAGCAATGCTATTATCCTTGCTATATAATAGTACAAAGCTTCTTGGGACTAATACGGTACAGAACCATTTCATACACGTAGGGTCTGCCCAGCGCGAGTGATAACGTAATGTTTCAGGCAACCATATACCAACGCATCCGCCTACCATTAGGCAGACGGTATGCTTCTTTGTCACTTACTTTAGTTATACTAAAAACAGATACAATAGTAGGCAAGTTATGACGTTATTACAAGGATTAAATAGGTACTCATTAAGAGGCGGAGCAGATTATCCACTTTCAAGGGAAAGCCAACTGCGATAATAAAACCCCGGTTTAGTTACCCAAAATAAACAGAGAAACGACAGAAATATAATTTCAATGTCACAGTAGAATAAGCAAAATAGTAAATTGTCCCTAAAATTTAAATCTGTGTCAAATTTCATCCTAAACAATTGGGCGAAACTGGTAAAATAATACATAAAGATAAATAAATGTTTGTAAAATAATATTAATAAGTTTATTGTTTCGAAGTCATTCTACACACTACTTTAAATGTAGCACACAATAGCTCGAAAATGTTTACCCCGTAGTCGGCAATTCTCTGATCGTCGATGTTCGAAACCATTCATGCTTTAGTTTTCAAAACTCCGTCTAGACAATTTATAAGTAACATGTTCATAAAATAGTACTGCAAAGAATAGTAGTCTGGCTACACCCGTTACATCTTTGTATGAACGTATAGATCTCAAAGCATTAAAATGGCTTTGTACTATTATTAAAGAGCTTTTCGGCATATTATATTTTAATAGTAATTGATATAATAATATTGCGTAACAAAAATTTTTTCCATTGTGTCGTTAGTTAGTTAGTTGGACGTGTGTTATCCGCACTTAGCCCTACAATTGGGCCATTGTGCGTAAGTAACCGACGCGAAGTATTGTTCGGTTACACATACCACCTCAGCTCCGTCCAGAATGATAATAGGGGACCGATGTCGCGCAGTACCTCTTTCATTGTTTCTGGACTGTTTAGGAGTTTCGCCCGTTGGTTGCTCACGCTTTTGCAATGTAGGAGCACGTGAGCCGATGTCTCCTCGGTTTCCATGCAGCCTCTACATAAAGGACTGTCAGTGATGCCGATGTTGAACAGGTGTTTGTTAAGTGAGCAGTGGCCCGTTATTATACCTACTAGGTGGCGTAGGTTTTTCCTTGTGGAACGTAGCAGTCTGCGTGACAGATGCCTGTCCAAGGATGGAAGGGCTTCCTTCGTCTGTCTACATTCTTTTGTTTCTGTCCACTGTTTTTCGTGTAGTTTCGTGGTTCTATCGCATAACCATGTTTTGAGTTGGCAGAAGGGTATCGGGACAATCGGTTCGGGTCCTACCATTTTGATGTTCGATCCTCTCTTTGCCAGTTGGTCTGCAGCATCATTGCCATAAGAGTTGCTGTGACCACGTATCCACTGCAACGTTACCCGATTTTTTGTTGCAATACTTTGCAGCTCACGGTGACACTCCAGGATGAGTCCACTGTTGAAGCAGTTGCTCTTAAGAGCTTGTAGTACTGCAGCGCTATCCGAGATAATGCGTATTGACTTATCGCTTATACCTCTTGATGTAACCGCTGTTGCGGCCCGGGTAATCCCAACACATTCTGCCTGGAAGATAGTGTTGAGGTTTCCCAGGGTCGTTGAGTAATTGATATTTAGGTCGTGGGAGAAGACTCCGACTCCTGTTCCTGATTTGGTTTTGGATCCATCCGTGTATATTCTCATTTCATGTGTGCCAGAGCTATCTTTAGGTTCTTCATGAAGTTGGATGTGGTATTTTTTGTCAAAGACAAAGGTTTTTGGGATGATATCACATGTCGCCTCTATCATTGGAATTTCGTGGTATACTAACTCCTTTAGGCGCGCATGAGTTATTCTATTGTCCCGTTTCCAGAGCCCTACCTTTTCAAGCCGTATGGCAGCTGTGACAGCTTCCTGCTGTATGATGAGGTGTAGGGGTCTGAGATTTAGTATGGCCTCCAGCGCTGCTGTAGGCGTTGTTCTCATACAGCCTGTCGTTGCCAGGCAGGCGAGTCGTTGTAGGCTTTGTAGTTTGTGTATGACTGTGCTTAGAAGAGTGCGGGGCCACCAAACTATGGCGCCATATATTATCATGGGGCGTATTATGGTCGTGTAGAGCCATAAGGTTGTAGATGGTTTGAGACCCCATTTTCTACCTATTAATCTTCTGCATTGCCAGAATGTTGTGCATGCTTTGGTTATTTTTGTGTTTAGGTGCTTACTCCAGTTCAGCTTATGGTCGAGTACTACGCCCAAATACTTGACGTCTTGTGCTAGGGTAAGCTCCGTTCCAAATAATTTTGGCATATTACTTAACTGAATTTTCCTTTTATGAGTGAAAAGAACCAGTTCTGTCTTAGTTGGGTTCACCGTCAGTTCATGATGGTTACACCATTGTTCCATGATTTTGAGGGCTGATCGCATGCGATTACAGATTATGTTTTCTGAGTCGCCTTTGATCAGAATGGTTATGTCGTCCGCATAGCCAACGGTGTAGTAGCATTTGTTGTTAAGGCGTTCCAACAGATCATTCACCACGATGTTCCACAGTAACGGAGAGAGTACTCCTCCTTGGGGGCAGCCCTTCGCCACTATGCCTCTCGTCGTAGAGTTCACCGTGAATTGTATCGCCCGCATCTTTAAAAGTTGATCGATCCAGCCACTAGTGGTTCTATCAACGCCAAACGTGCTAAGTGACTGGCTGATGCTGTTGAATTTTGTCTTGTCAAAAGCTCCTTCTATGTCAATGAAGGCTCCTAGTGTCATTAGTTTGTCTGATAGTGCTGTTTCTATTGTTCCTACAACAGAATGCAGCGCTGATTCCGTTGATCTGCCTTTCCTGTAGGCATGTTGCTGGCGGTGCAATGGCTTAGATGTTAGAGCACCTTCCCTTAGATACCGATCAACGAGTCTCTCTAGAGTCTTCAGCATGAACGAGGTTAGGCTGATCGGTCTGTATGATTTCGCCTGTGTGTAGTCTGATTTACCCGGTTTGGGTAGGAAGATTACCTTGACTTCTCTCCACTGGCGAGGTATATAGTTATGCGCTATTGATGCTCTGTATATGTTAAGCAGGTGTGGCACAACTGTTGTTTGTCCCCATTTCAAAAGAGCTGGGAATATCTCGTCCAGGCCCGCAGATTTAAAGGGCTGGAAGGTATCTATCGCCCATGATATTCGGTCGACAGTGACCATAGATTTGGCTACTGTCCAGTCAATCTGGGTTGGTTGATTGTAAGACGTGTCTTCCCAGCTTGGGTTTTCTGTCACTTCGCACCCAGGGAAGTGTGTTTCGAGTAGTACCTGACTTATTTCACTGTCTGAAATCGCATAGGTACCATCCTGTTTTCTAATGGCGCCTAGGGTTCTGTTGTTGTCTTGCGATAGGACTTTCTTTACCCTGGCTGCTTCATTAGTTGTGTCGATGTTGCTACAGAAACGCCGCCAAGATTCAACTCTGCGGTATCTTATGCGTTTCTTGTAGTGGTATTGAGCTTGTTTGTATCGCTCCCAATCTTCATCAGTCCTGGTGTTTTTAGCTCGGTTGAACAGTTTCCTCAGATTGAGTCTAAGTTTCTCCAGCTCCGGTCCCCACCATTGGGATTTACCTGCCGCTGGTGGTTGTGTAGGTGGACAGGCTTGTTTGTAATTCTGTTGGATGCATTTGGTAAGTATGTTAGTGTTGTGGTCTATGTTGTCAGTGCTGGTAGTCATGTCTTTAAAACAGATTTTATCTACCTCGTGTTTGAGAAGGGTCCTGTACCTTGCTACGTTCGTCTTGCTGGGCTTGCGTTTCGGCAGTTGATTCTTCTCTGGCACTCGTATAGTATAGCAGATACGCCTGTGATCTGCAAAAGAGGGTTCGGCTGAAACGTGCCAATTTGACACTAGTTCTGCCGCACCGTCCGTTGCAAGGGTGATATCCACTATGGTTTGATATCTAGAACTGACAAAAGTGGGCTCGCAGCCATTGCTCATTATAGATAGGTTAGTTGAGAATATATATTCTGTTAAGGACTCACCTCTTTTGTTCGATGTGTGGCTTCCCCACAGTGGATGGTGAGCGTTTGCGTCGGCTGAGATGATTATGTGCCAACCGTGGTCTTCACAGTGTTGTACCAGTTCAGCTAACTCCTTAGATGGGATTTTCTCATCGCCGGGCATGTAGACTGAAGCTAGTACTAACGTTTGGTTGTTTGGCCCTGTTTGGAGTCCTACCGCGGTAAGGTCTCTAGAACAGAAGTTTGTTAATAGCAGAGCTGATATTGATCTAGGGATATAGATGCAAGTTCTTGGCTTATGAACCAAAGTATTATGCATCAACTTACCCCCGATGCTTTTCAGACCGCATATGTTGTCGCCTCTAATCCACGGCTCCTGGATCAGGGCTATGGTCCTTTGGTCAACCTCCAGCAGTCTGCGTAAGGTAGCCGTCGCAATTTGTTTGTGCTGGAGGTTGGTTTGTACCACACTAATCTGACGAGGAGCCGAGAACATCGCTGTCCACGAACTCCCCGTCTGAAGACGTGTGGTGGTCGCTGGTTTCCATGGTAGGTGTGGGAGTAGTATCGTCTACCATGGATACCTGTTGAGGGCAGGCTGTGCCTGATGTGCTTGGGCCAGTAGGTGGCAGTGCCCGTTTTGGTGCCTCCTCTTTGCCGGTATTGGGCACCTCTCGAGTCCCTGTAGTCACCGAGTCGTCTCCGCCACCGGCAGTGTGAAACTTAACGTAGACACTGCCGGATACGAAGGAGACCCGACGACCTCTCTCCAAAATCTTGGCCACTTCTGATTTTGGGATGCCCAGGGTCAAGAAGATGCCCTTCTCTTGCATAGCCGCACCGTACAGCTGCCAGGTTTTGACGCTGTACCATGGGTTCTGCGCAATTAGGAGGCGATGGGTCCTCGTCAGGTCCAAACCGATTGACTTCGGCAGCCATAACGAAGCGCGAATTCGCTTCACTATGTCTGACTGCCGAATGACGGTCAGCTTGGTCCCTGGTATGGGGGACTGCAGCGTGGCTACAGTGTTTTTGAGCCAGGTCAGAGTACTGTCGTTCTCGCACCACATCTTCAGTACTCCCTCTGTGGACAGAGGTTTCCCTCGGAATGCTGGTGCAAGTGCTGGCTCGTTGTCTGGCAGTGGAGCAAGCGCTGCCTCAATAATCTTCTCCTCTAAGGAGAGTTCGAGCTGCTGTGCCTGTTCCACCGTCAGGTCCGTAGGAGGCATGGCAGTGACAGCTATCAGCAGGTGCGATTGAGTCGCATCTGCATAGCTTGTCGTTGCCCTCCTTGGCGTCTGGTCCAGCTTCGCGCGCTTCGGCCCATCTCTCGGCGACAGCGTATCATTTGGGCGCTCTCTCTTTGCCTTTTCAGGCAGAGTGGGCGCACCCACTGTCTCCGGACGTGACGGGCGGTTCGCGTCGATGCGTGGTCCGCGTTTCCGAGGCCCGCGTTTACGACGCGGTCCTGTTTTAGTGGCGGTTGAGTGAGTCAGCTCTGCCTCGTCACCGGCCATGACCGGATCTTCACGATGGGCTGCCCCCGACGTCGTTCCAACCTTTGCGTCGCGTTTTCCAGTCAGAGGTGCGGTATCCGTCATCATAGGGTCGCTGCTCTCTGACTGAATGGTTCCCGCGTGCCTGTTTTGGCATCCGCGTTCCCCTTGCGTGTCGCATTCGGTTGGAGGTTCCGTCCGAGTCAAGCTCATAGTGTCACCGGTCCTAGTCGGGTCGACTGACTGAGCGATCCCCTCGGTTGCGTTGGTCCTACTCGTTAGGTGCGCATCCAGCGGTGCGGGCACCGACGTAGTCGGTTCGCTTCCTTCTGGTTGCGCAGCAGGGGCTTTCGCACGCCGATTGCGTCGGTTGCGCCGGCTGCGGTTACCACCTTGTTTATTTACTCCTGTGCTTGCGTGTTTCGCGGAGTCGACGTTCGCATTTCTGCGTACGTCGCCTCGACGCGGTGCAATGCTCCAGGAGGTGTTTGAAATGATTTCTGCGCTGGGCATGGCGTTGGCCAGCTCGCGCAGATGTATTGGCGTCTGTGATCCATTGCTCCCCCCAGAATACGTGGAGCAGCCTGATCCCTTAGGGTCAGGGAGGGATTCTCCAGCGTCGCGGACACTGGTACCCTCCTGGGGTAGTTTCTTCATGTGGGTCACTTTTTCCATATTGGTTTTTTGGCTTTGGATCTAAAATCCTGCTGTGTGGTATGTGTGTGTAAGTGTGTGTGTTTTTGTATGAGTGTGTGTTGTGTGTCTATGTGTGTGCGAGCGTGTGTGCGTGTGTGTGTATGTGTGTGTATGTGTGTGTTTGTGTGTGTGTGTGTGTATGTGTGCGTGTGTGCGTGTGTGCGTGTGTGGGTGTGTGTATGTGTGTGTATATGTGTGTGTATGTGTGTGTATATGTGTGTGTGTGCGTGTATGTGTGGGTGTGTGTGTGTGTGTGTGTCACGGCTGGAGGTTTTGGTTTCGTCTGTTTCTTATGGAACCAGACCAATAACAGGCGGCAACCTCGGGAAGGATAGTCCACCAGCCTTGTCTTAGGGATCTACACGACTTGCGCTCTCCCCTAAAACCATTTGCCAGACTCTGCACCTAATTACGGTGCAGAGAATGGAAGTATGCCTAAGTCACTTAATTAAATTAAACAGAACAGAGTGGTGAGTTGGACCTACTTCCGCCTCCATTGTGTCGTATCCAATATTCAAATATACATTACGATCTATCTGTATAAAAGAAAACTAATATTATATTAGGCTAAAATGTAGCAGCGATAGCTCAGTGGGAAGACCAACAGACTGCAATGCAGAGGGTCTCGGGTTCGAACCCACGTCGCGCACCTCTGACTTTTGGAAGATATATGACTTTTCAAAATTATGTGCATATTGATTGACAATTATCGCCTGCTCCGTGCCTCGGAAAGCACGTTTAGCCGTTGGTCCCGGCTGCCATGAACATCTATGGCAGTCGTTATTGGGAAGTCAGTACCCTCTATTATCCTGACACTGGTCTAGCCTTTGGATATCGTTAGCCTTCGGGTTGCGGAGGTCAGGTCAGTCAAATCCGGTTAGACCGGAAAAGCCGACCCCAAGTGACTTGGGAATAATAAAGGCTAAGAGAGAAGATATTAGGCTAAAATGTATCTATTTATTAGCCTGACAAAATATTCCAAATCCTATTAAAAAAGTCCCAAAAAGAAGTTTGACATTTTGATTAAGTGTGTGTTGGCTTATTAAACGTAACTTGCCAGAATATATAATCGGGCATCATTTAATTTACACTTGAGATGACAATAGTATGTTATAATTTCTGGATATTCTACGTTCGTAAAAGTAACATCACCAAAATCGAAATAGAAAGAAATGACATACTGTAATGTCAGAGACAAAGATCCACTGTAAGTCACTAAGTTAACGATGTAAGTACGTGAAATCTATTGATTTCATTTCTGCTAATACAATTTTTATATGGACCGATTTGCATGTAAATAACTTTGTGAGACCATTGTGGACTCCATTTTTCAATATAGGCGACAAGCCCGCGGTTAAGCTATTACTAAATGGATGAATATGGTAGGTGTAGTCTCTGTAAAAAGCATTTGACGTATATAGAATACGATTTTACATTTTTTCTATGTCATCCAATCATGTGATGTGATGTTGGTATAGATTTTATTCCAAAAATAACTTGCAAGGTTTATTTATACGTTTAAATTCTTCAACTTTTGCATTTTCAAGATAGGTTCGCGTGCTATATCTATTGACAAAGCATAGAAAATCTAGTTTGTGTTAAAGTTGGGTGTGGTACCAACTAAACGATGGGCGCGTTGCTTGTCTTTAAAAACAGGAGGCCATGCGCTGAATTACTTAAGTTCCCGCGGGGTATAAAGATTAAAAGGCCCTGTACTTATTATATCTTCTCCTTTTTTAAACATACTGCTCCCGCATTAAGACTAAATAGTTCCTGTGTCGCCGGTGACTCTACAAACATTAAAATAACGGACACAAAGAACACTCACTCACTCACTCTCTAGACTCTAAATAACTATTAGTAGATATAACAATTTTTTGACTCGTGTGGTGGGATCGAACCACAACATTCGGTGCGACGGCAGTTACACCTCTCAAACCATTACGTCAACCATATAGATGAATTATAAAATTATTGAAATATGAAATAATTATATTATACTTATAGCAAAGTAACCCATAAGTATTAGCGAATTCTGGCAATCTGAGGTTGATGTATTTTGTTTTCTAAATCGAACGTGTTCAGTGCCTTTCGTCACCAACTGAGATTCGCAGCCACAATTAAACTTGCTTATTTATTCCAGTAGAAAGGAAAACGTGAAAAAGTATGTGGCTACCGATATCTATGGATCTTTGCAAAAAAAAGTAGCTGCAAGAAGAATGGGAATGCACCCAGTAAAAGGCTCGTTCTGCCTTACGTGGAAAATATAACGTATCTAATGAAATATAGTTGTGAGACAACTTTGCTTACCCCACCATAACCAGGTGTGAATCACATGTATGCATGTAAATAGAACAAAAATAAATAGCAGAGTAATCCTGCAAGTTTTATCCTAAACTCCAACGCGTATATTACAGAAATTCTCACCTCTAAAAGTCATTTGCGCAAATAATCTTTTATTACACACATTAAGTGCTTGGTACCACCTGATCCTCTGCTGAGCTGTTATAAAGGTGCTATTCGGTACAATAAATACATCAGGGTATGTTTATAGCGACGAACATTAAACTTAGCCCACCAACTAATGTACCGTCTAATGCTAAAGATCTAACTATTAGAACTCGATAGATTATCACATGAGGAATTTTGTTACTGGTTACTAATACAAATATTAATTTGAAGTGGGTTCTCTTAGCCGTGTATCTTTTTTTAGGTTATGGTATTAGCAGTTGTAAATAGGAACATAGATTGACGCCTGTGAATCTTCAAAGGTTGCTAAGGTTTCGCACTTGTATTTCGCCAGCATTTAAGTTCCACATAATAGGCACTAGCGGTGAACCTATTTACTTTTACTAAGCACCTTTACCAATGCCGTCCCACCAATAATGTTTTTGTACAGAATATCAAAATTCCATTTTGCCTAAGAAAGTATTCGAAGTACAAGGTGTCAATTGCTCTCAAAGATAATAGCAAACTTACCGCATGATTAAACTATCCTAGACTAGAAAACTAGATTATAATGACTATTAACCGCTTCAAAAACATCAAACCGTGGCGTGAGTTCCAATAGTACCAAATCTGGATGGTCAAATGCACAGCCAGCGAAACTATTCGAGAGAAGAGTTGGCCGTATCACTTAAATGCTTTCATATATTGTGCTGTAAACTTGTGTATTCGGTACAAATGGGTGATTACTCGTGATTGCCAAGAATGAGCTATGGTGGTATTCGCGCCGGGAATTACATATTTTACATGAATGGGGAGTCCTGTATAGTATAATGTTCAGGCAAAATATTTGCTTAAGGTTTTAGAGGACATTTAGAACAGACAGAAGCTACCGTTTTAGCTTCGCCACGTTTATATTCCAACATGCTATTCCTCGAGAACAGTACTTTTTCTGAATAAAAGGTATCCGAAGTCCTTTTTGTACCCCTAAAAAGTGTATCCGAAATTTTATGATGATCGGTCAAGTAGTTCAGGCATCAAAGCCTAACAAAGAAACAACTTCATATCTCCATTTATAATATTAGTTAGGTTTGCTAATGTAAGATAAGCAATTAATAGTTTTACTGGTAAAATTACGACATGGTTAGAAGAGGGATCATGCCTGCTTTACAGGTCATCTTTTTCCTAGTTTATAATAATGGATTCTCTGACATAGACATATATTAAGGTTGCGTTCATCTTGAATAGCAGTTACTCAAAAATCTTTATATTTTTTTTATACGACTAATATGGCGAACGAGCATACGGCCCACCTGATGATAAGTGGTCACCGTAGCTTATGAACGCCTGTAACACCAGAGGCATCACTTGCGAGTTGCCGACCCTTTAGGAAAGGAAGTGGGAAGGAGAAGGAGCGGGAAGAGGGTGATTGGGCCTGCGGCACCCTCACCACCGAACGAAACACAACAGTAGGAATACTCCTATTTCATGTGGATATTCTGTGAGAGGGTAGTACTTCCCCGGTCGAGCCAGCCCATCCATGCTGAAAATCAGCGAGGTTCTGCTACTCATCTTCTTCGATATTTGTACTTATAATAATTAAGTAGTTAAGTTTCTAATGTGGCGTAGTTTATTTAGTAAAGCGAAAAATCAGTTTTCTCGAAATCGTATAGTCACCCTGCTACATGGGTTGTTTATTTCATGGTTTATAACTTAAAATGTTTGCTTCAACGTGTGAATACGTACTTTTTTATCGGAAAGGACAACACTGCGTTAATTTGGGACGGATGCGGCAAGTCGAAGGGATTTAAAAGAATGTGTGAACTGTTAGCAAATATTCCAAGTCAAGGTATTATGTAATTTAGGGATTAAATCTAGTATTATTTTAATTTTATCTATACTAATATTATAAAGAGGAATTAATTGTGTTTTTGTTAGTAATGAATTAACTCTAAAACTACTGAACCAATTATGAAAAATATTTCACCATAGCATAAGCTATTTACCATCACGCTACGAGCCACAGTAGCGGAGCTGTAATCATAAACGTGGGTGAAACCGCAGTGGAGAGCTTGTATCAGAAATAATTTTCCTTTTGAGAAAATAAGAGGTGGATGGAATTTTACTGAGATTTTGTCGAACCTATGATGATGGCTTCTCTATTTAAAGAAGAAAAGTATCTAACATGCAAGGCAGCTGCTGCTCTTAGTCTCATGTGTACAAGGTGCCGATTTAATTATTCGCTATATTGAAAGAGGTGAATCAGACTACCACGTACTTTACTGGTGGTATAGATAGATATCATCAAAAAGGTTCTTATCAAAATATTCATTCATTTTCTAAAATGTAGTCTATCCTGATAATGAATGGGTGACCGTCCGCGCTGATAGCGCTATCTTGGAGTCAAAGGGCAAAGTAACGATGCATTTGGTCAATGTACAATTAAATGCGAGTCGTATGTGCGTCTGCCTGGGTTGAATACTAATTACAACGTCTCGTGTTTTTGTAGCGATACAGCTATGAAAATAATCCTAACTTATAATATTATAGATGAGAATGTGCCTTTGTTTATTTGTTTGTTTGTTACGCTTTCACGTTTTAACTAATCGACCTATCATCATGAAATTTTGCATATACGTTGCGTCACAAAGTGTATGCAAAATTTAAATTTTGTAAAGAATAGAACATGGATGTACCATTACTCCAGAAAAAAAGTCCTGTTCCCGAAGGATAGAAATTTATTGACATAACCTTCATTAACGCGAGCGTAGCCGTGGGCATAATCTAGTGCTATATAAATGATATTACACTATACCAAAGTACTTATTGCAGGATGTTATATCGACACCCTGTATGTATATTCATGATAAACTATAATCATACGACGTAGATCGCCAAGACGGTCTTCGTAGCAATTTAGCTAGTCCTGTAGCAATTTAGCTACGGCGTAGACTAACCAGCGTGGTGAATGATGCCCGGGGCAAGTGCTTGGATGAGTTATATATACGGTATATTTAGACGAAGATCTTAGTATATTATTGCTGTCTAAACAATATTTAGAATATAGTATAGTCTTGTAACATAGTTTGATATTTACGTCATTTACATACAACTTAACATCTTGCTTTACTTTACTTCAATTGTATGGATAGGATAATGGTTTAAGTGGGCGCCTCGGTTCTGCCAGTGCCAATGTGTTGAGCGTTGTGTGTTCAATCTCGACACGAGATACATTTTTTTGGTGTCCACGTATAGTCTGAATGTTCTTTGTGGCCGTTGTTTCCAAGTTTGTAAAGTTCCCCGCGACACAGGAAACAAAGTAAGTGTGAGAATCGTCTTTAAAACAAATTTACATGCAAATTGTGCAAAATTATTAAATAATAGCGGTCAAAATTCGACCAAAATACCTAAACTTGGTACTTTGTTTTCTTTTTTCTTTATTGCCTATAAATAAGGTATAGGTAACCATAGTTGCAAAGAATTGTACGACGTCAGACGAACAATGTCGAAATACTACGAACACGATTCGACTGCGTGTGTCCAATGCATGGATGTGTGCGTGTAGTGATTTTTCATTAATTTAATGTATTTCTAGTGCATATTTTATAAAAATATTAGGATTTGCCCCTCCTTCTCCATATAAACTTTAACTGTGCCAAATTTAATATTCCTCCGTCCGCGCAATTTTCGTGGAAAGGGATACAAAGTTTTTGCTACACGTATTAATATATTGATTTAAAGAAAAGGAAAGTGTCAAATTATACCAAGGTTAGCTAGCAGGCTTAAACTTTTAGCATGTATGCATACATTTGTACTTTTCTCTTTTATAGAGTAGAGGTCTTAAGTTCCATCCAAAAGTAAGCGTACTTTTCAGCTAAGAGGTGTTTCTGTGCGTATTTAATCAATACTTATTGTTTGAAAACGAAGGTAAACATTGCGAGATATCCACGTCTGAGAGTGTTTTCGAAGATACATACATATGTGAAGCCTGTCTACCCACACTGGGCGAGCTAAGTGGACTTCGGCTTAACTCTTCTTGTTGGTGCCGTGGCATAAGTAAGCGCTTTTTGTCGCCAATGGTCAGGTTTATTAGCGGAGACTTAGTTTTATTAAGTCCTGTAAAGAAATTATCAGTAGCAGAACGGTGTCTGACAATTAACCTGGTAGACAAAACGCCCACTATATGCAGCAAAAGGGATACGTTTCTGCTTACCTGTTTAAGCTTCTTTATAAATAGGAATAATATATTTTATTCAAGCTTCAGCTATGCATCACATAACAGCGAATAATTTGCACGTACAATCTTAAATGTAAGTAACATTTGTCGTGTCGGCGTCGTCACGTGCACGTATCGCTTCGCTGACTTCACTCCAGATGCTATGCAGGTGTTCCCAGTCGAATTTCACTGGGAAGTTTTATAAATTCATGGTTGCTTTATTTAAGAAATTGTCTTAGAATGTTTTAAAGGGATAATAATTCTGTATAATATTACGTTGATTTAGAAGCTGAATATGTTATAATCGTCATTTGACAGGTTTATTCACCAGCTTTTGCCCGCGGCTTCGCTTACGTTAATGTAGATTTTGCCAATAAATATCTACCTCTTGAGAACAGTACTTTTTTTTGTAGTAACAGGTACCCTATCTTCTTTTCTGTATCTCATATTTCTGAAATTTCATGATGATCGGTTGAGCAGTTGAGCGTGAAAGCGTAACACATAAACAAACTCACATTCGCATTTATAATATTAGTAAGGTTAGCTGTTTATATCCGAAAGGGGTAAACAAAGTCAGCTATGTTTTTAGGTACCACCTAGCAGAAAGCGAGTCTGTTCCTCTCATGCACAGTTTTAGATACACTTTTTATTTGATTCTTGACTAGAGAATTTTTATTTGTCTTTGACGTTGATAACCGAATAGTGTTGTAAGTTTGACGTTTGTGTTTATAAGCTTGCAAAACGCTATTTTCAAAGGTTTAGTCCATCCCATACAACGGTTATATAGCCGATAGGCCACAGATACTAAATCTGGTTGGTGGCGAAGCCTCCAGCGACGTGCAGATGATGATAATATTGATGGAGAAGCATTCTTTGTTTAAGCGTGATGGACTGTCGCGGTCAATGATTGTAATGTAACCGATAGGTGCGAGGTGGAGCTCAGTGACGAGCTGGGAGGCATTGGTTGTGCGGTTCTTGGTTCTAATGTTTTTTATTATATGTAGTGCATGGTCGTTTCTGCGCTCTGGGTCATTCACAGTCCAAGATAGTGAATGTTTGACTTAGCAGTTTGCATGTATGTCGTTAGATGTTATTGCTTGGTGAGTCTTACGATAGAATTAACTACATGCTTTAGTTATTTCTGACATACAATCATGTTTGCACTAACATAAAAAGTAAAAAAAATTTAATGCAATCGTCAATAATTAGAACAGACACTTGCTTTGTGGATGCTATGTTTGGGGGTGCTTCTGAAACATTGTTTGTTTTTAAAGCAGAGTATTTTGAATCTGGTCACTTTTGAATTATAACGAGTATACTTTTTTAACCAAGACATTTACTTAATTCGGTACTAGTTATAAACCGTTGTGTAAGTATACTAATAAATATAAAAGTGATTATGATTACTACAATGAATTAATAAAAGAAATATGTTGCTTTCCTCCTAACAATAATAACATTACAATGAATATTCATTGTAACGTGTTCGTTTGATGAATTGGATTAATCCAATTCATCAAACGAAACTATGATTATTTTTCTTCTTAACATCAACCAAACAAAAAATAACGTACGTACATACCTCAAGACCATCTCGAAGCTCACATAAAACATCTATTTTATTCTTTATATACGCTCCTAAGCATCCATTCTGCCAGCGTCCCGATGTTTCACAGTTTCTCGGCACAAGCGAATTTTCCGTAAGATTACCCTGACCCCACAGCTTGTTTTATATCTCAACACAAATGTATCGCAATACACAAAAATAAAGAACGTCAATTGTATATTTATTTTAGGAATGAAGTACGTTAGTTTACGTTTATGTGTGGGTAAATATGCGTAAAATGTCAACTGAATTGAGTACTTCCATGAATGAGATATTAAAATATTATAAAGATTATTATAGGATATAATGTATACTAATATATTGTTTTTTTAAAGACAACTCCTGCACTATAAATAATTCCTGTGTCACGGGGGACTTTACAAACATTCAAACAACGGGCACAAAGGAAATCCAGACTCGGAACAACCATTTGCAAATCACACAAATTTTTGTCCCGTGTGGGATTCGAACCTACAACACTCACAACAATGGCAGCGGTGATGCGACCACTTAAACCACTACGCCATCCGTACTTTCAAATATAGTTACATAAAATTATTTACTATAAGCCCTATTTATACAGGGCACATACTATTGATACAGGGCTTGTAAACAAAGCTGCGATGCGACGTCGCATCGTTAAAGTCTACGAGCTCTCACGACGCATTGCAAGAACTTGCGAATTGATTCGCATCGCGTATTCCTGCGATGTTATGAAAGTAATGTGTTAATTAAAGTATGGATAGCAAAACAACCCTTGGCTTTGTAGAAGTAGGTTAGGTTAGGTAAGTAACAGTACTTTATAAAAATATATAGCCTATGTTAGGTACTCGATGATAATAAAGATTTCAAATCCTTGTCGCACGAAATCGCATCGCAGCAATTCGTGTCGCAGTTGCCTGCGTTGCGAATTCGCATCGGGCCGATTCGCAATTTTGTGTACAAGCCATTTCGTAGTATGATAACGGTTAGTCAACCACCCCATGTTGTCTCAGTGTAGACTAGCAGACTTCATATATTGTTGAGTGGTACTCCGTGGCGCAATGGTAGTGAATGCGACTGCTGTGCATGAGGTCTCGGGTTCGAATCCCGGGTCGGGCCAACAAAAACGTATTGGGTTTTTCTATTAAGAAATCTCAATACGAGCCCGAAGTTAGCAAGATGGTGGTATTAGACACTTCCGCGCCTCAGAAAGTACGTAAAGCCGTTGGTCCTACGCCTGATCTCTCTCCGGTTGTGTCGGATTATCCGTCCCATCGGATCATGAGAGTTAGGGAACAGAGAGTGCACTTGTGTTTGCGCACATACTTGTGCACTATAATATCTCCTGCGCAGATGGCCAGTCTCCGTTAAGATTAGCCGTCGTGACCGAAATTCGGTCTGGAGGACATTATTATTATTGAGAATATCATGTCCAAGTCTGTCTCATGTAGGTTTCCTCACGAAGTTTTCTTATTATGTAACTAGATTTTGTCGGCGGCTTCACTGACATTACCTAGATTTTGTCAATAAATTTATATCCCCGGGAACAGTATTTTTCTGGATAAAACGTATCTTTTGTCCTTTTCTGTACTCTAGAAAACGTGTATGCGAATATTTCAATAATGTTATGTAATCTCAAATTACTGTAATCGTCAAAAAATCAAACTCATATAAAAGCAATATCATTTCATGAGTAATTAGTAATTTAAAACGACTTGATAATATTATGTAACAACATCATAATACCCGTGACTTCACCCACATGGCCTACATCCGCAATTTTATTTGCGCGGCCTTATTTGCCGTCTACTGGACATAGATCTCAACTCCGTGCTCCTACTGATTACTCTGATAGAAAACTGAATAACACTGGCCAACCGGGAAAATGAACCCAGGAACACAGCAGTCGCATTCACAACCACTGTGCCACCAAGACAGCTTAATTTTAACGTAGGTCGTTACAATACTCCTTACAAAACGTAATAAACTCACTTCAAGCGTCTAGACGCTGGATGTTATTTTTCAAAACTAAAATTGCAAATAATATATATTCTACGAAGTGTTATTTTTATGCAAATATACATAAACTTTCATCGTCTGTAAGTTTTAACTATACACTAGAGAAATAAAATATACAATCTTTGTAAATTAGGCTTTGTACTGATTACGTATTGTAACTTTACTTACTCGTCAAATGTTCTTTGACCATATATAGAGGGGGTTAGTAGGAGTATTACTACATCCAGATTTCGCCAGATATGCTTTAAATCCCACTCGATAGGAAGCGCAATGTACCTTTAATTATCAGAATGAAGTCTCGGGTTCGATGTTTAGATTTTGGGGTAATACCACACAAAGAAAACTTTGGCCAATCAAATCAAGAATCCTAAGGAGAATTATCTCATTAGCAGCGCGGAGTGTAGGGCTAAGTATTTATATGTGATTGGTAGCTACTTCGGTAGAGTAGCGATAACGAATGTACATATGACGTGTATGAACTGAAGAACCACACTGATCTGCATGAGGTCTTGGGTTCGATTGGGCGAAGTGTAATAGGATATTTCTGGAAAGAAATTCTCACTTGCAGCATCGAACATAAGCTGTGTCTGTTGGATGATAATAGACACTCATCTAACTACGACGGACCTATATCCATAATTGTCGTAATTTAGGTGTACAACACCCCTTTATAGTTGTAGTCTCACCCCTATAGCACCTAAGGGGTAGACGGGCCTTCGGGTGTGAGACCATATATGTATACTTAAATACATTTTTAATCCATCTAAAATGTTGTCTCAATTTTGTTCTGTGAAACATTAAAACTTTGCACACTCATAAACACTCAACAAAACACAGGCTACTTGCACACACATCACGTAGAACGAATAATGTTGCGCGCCGTTGCGCAGTGTGCAGCCGGCTTAATAACTGACGTGAGAAATATTGCAGCACGTACTCAAACTTTCGAAAGGATTATGTATTAACTCCTGCATTAGATGTTTTAGAAAAAGGAATTTGATGTTAATGGGTGAATGAAACCCGTGGAGATACGTAGTATCTGCCTACATCGAAAGGAGACAGATAGTTAGATTATAGATATAGAATACTAGATTTTGCGTGCTTCGCTTGCCTAAATGTAGGTTACGTTAATTTTGTCATCCCTCAGGCTCAGTACTTTTTTCTGGATATAAGATAACCTACGTCCTTTTTTGTACCTCTGACAAGATGTGTGGTAAATTTTATGATAATCGGTTAAGTAGGTAAGGCGTGGAAGCGTTACAAATAAACATATAAACTCGCATTTTTTATATTATTTTGGATTCATCATGAAAAGGACATAGAGTTTCATCCAGAAAATGTGCTGTTCCCAAAAAATAGATATCTAGAATATCGCGAGCGGAACCGCAGTCAAAAGCTAGTTTTAAATAACTTTACATATAAACAAAGAATAAGTCCAATTCTAAGCATAGTATCCACGTCGCTAGAATAAAGCAAGCTATATTTTAAACGAGATCTAAACATTTAACATATCCTGCAAAGTTCAGTGGTCCAAGAGAAATATCCAACATTTCAAGAAAGGAAGCGCGGTTGCATATCCTGGATACCGTCGTACCTCCGCGATAATAGCAGATTCTACTTTTTGAAATGTACAAATCACTTTGTGAATCTTGGTGTCTCCCTTTCTAGTTTTGTGTTGAAATTGATAGGGAATATAGCATTTTTCTTTGTTTGTGAACTATGTGAATAAGCCGATTCTAAATATGCTGGCTGTCTGTTTTGTGTAATTGTTTAGATTGTTATCATTGTTAACATGCGAATATAACGCCTTTGTATCATGTAAATTTAGTATCGACTTTTGATTTTTATATCTAAAGTAAATAAAAAGGAAAAAGATAAGACGGTTGTTTCAATTATGTATTGAGTTAAAATTATCTTATTACACTAGCAATAGCTGACATCAAGAGTCGAATTGCATTGTTTTGGCCAGTTTCTGTGTGGCATAGGCCGGCAGGAGACGCCCGGATGTCATCACTGCGGCGACTGCCGCGATGTTGTTGTGGACACGGCGCTGCACACTTTGTCGGAATGCCCCGCCTGGGCATCGCAGCGCCGTGAGTTGACCGCGGCAGTCGGACTGGTTGCCCTCTCACTCCCGGCCGTGGTTCAGTCTATGGTCCGGAGTGAGAGATCGTGGAACGCCGTCGCCTCCTTTTGTGAGGAAGTAATTTCCATCAAAGAAGCGGCCGAGCGGGAGAGGGAGCGCTTAAACCCTCTCCCCAACCGCAGAACCGGGCGCCGGAGGGCGCGAGATGACCTCCAGCCACCCTGGATTTGACCTGGGGGTGGTGAGCTGCGTGGCCTGCTCGCCACCCGATCAGCACCAGGTCCGAGAGGCGGCGTGCGTGTTCCCGCGTGCGCCTTTGTATCGTGTCTTTGTCCCTCCCAGGGTGACGGTGCAGGAAGTATTTCTGTGTAGTGGCCTGCCGTTTTACACGGCGGGCCGAAACCACGGCGGGGTCGCGATTGCACGTGAAAGCGATTCGCGCGGCCTCGCCGTCTATGGTTATGTCGAGGAACACCGTGGTAGGTTTAGTCGGTATTACCGGGGTATCAATTCCCTGGTGAGCCCGACTTAATCTCTCCGTCGCCCCGCGGAGAGGTATGAGTCAAAGCATTACCGCAACTAAAAAAAAAAAAAAAATCGAATTGCATGATCAATTTTCATATAATTAAGCTATAATATACTTTTAGGATACCAAATAGCATTCAAATAAGGGTCAAGTTGACATTTTAGTTAACCATCGTGCTTTTTTTGTCCATTTATTAAATTTAATATTCTTTAATTACGTAAATCAAATAAAAGAGAAGATTTTAAGAGTCTCCTTATTTAAGTATTATTATTTGTAATGCCAAACTCTACAATAGTATCATATATGAATTAATACCGTTAAGGCAGCTATGAATGCACATGGCATTGATAAACACAGGCTGGAGTGGATGGCCCTTAGGGGTTTGGATTACTCCAAGAAATTCATTGCAAACAGAGCCACGGGCTTCACCCGGAAGTTCTGCGGGTACAACAAGGGCCAAATACGCCTGCTCAAAGGAGCGTTTACTGGTCACTTTGGCACCAATGACTTCCTGTGCAGATTGTGTTTGGCAAACAATTTGATCTGCAGAGCCTGTGGTGAACGGGACGAGTCCATATTACACCTACTGTGTGAATGTGACGCGTTGGCTGGACTAAGGATGGGTCTGATGGGATTGGCATATCCGAACCCTGAAGACTTCAGGCTTCTCCCTCTGAAGTGTACGCTGCGACTGATGAAGTACATTCATAGGGAGATAGCTAAGGAATAGATCTCGGGGCCGACACAAAAGATCCCACTGGGTTGAAGTGTCGCCGGTCTACACTGACTGGCCCCCGTAACAAGATAAGATCATATATGCAAGGCGACACATGAATTTACAAAAATGTAATCAGCAAATGTATATCTGTATTGCTGATTATTCGGGGACTACACAACCTTTCGTCTCGTGCAGCTATCAAACCAAACTCAACACAGAGTTATGACTACGTAAGCTACTGTGCCATCCATGCACATTAAAATACTTTCTGATTTAAAGCCGAGCTATTCACCGTCGTACAATTTTTCCAAAGCATTTGAATTTATTATTAAACCAATATTTCAACAGCTAATGGTAAGAGAGTAAGTTAATGGGATGGATATTTATAAAATAAACGTACTGGGCTTCATCTACATCGACTTCGTTCCGATGGAATAATATGGCTAGCCATTTAATAAAACATACCCTTGAAGACTTTAATAATAAATCGGATAAACGGATTTTGATGTTAACACGTAATGTTATTTAGTTGTTTTCTTATGTGAGAGATTCTTATCATGTAATTTAACAGTGACAGGTTATTCTGGTTACCTAGGATATGCGATCCTGACTTCTTGATAAGAAGATAGGGTCGCATGACCCCGACTCAAGAAGACTTTATCTCTTTGGTATCTACACTAACAATTCTTCAACAGGCAAAAAGATCCTCTAATTATTAAAATTTCACACTTAATTTGACCCTGACTTGATTTATTTTCATTGTCAGCGTTCATGGGTTTTAGCAATGTCAGGAGTCTATTTTTACGTGAGTGACATTTACGTATACCTCGCCGCAGGAAAAAGAGGAGCGGAGAGGGTTTGTCGGGCTCACCCGGGAGGAGTCCCGGGCCCTACTAACTAAACCTTCTACGTTGTGACAACCGGCTGCTTTAAATGAGCAGCGGTTAATGCTCATTATAGGGTAGGCTGGTTTGTCAATCACTAAACATACATATTATGTATATTATATAGTCTCACGCCTATGTCCTGGAAAAGGTAAGCAGAGATGTATTACGTCAACATTTCCCTATATATGGTTTTTAGGTATTACGTAATAGCCTACTGGCGGCTATCGTGCATAATTCAAGACTTCCTATTAGATATTTTTGATAAGTTATTCGCAGCTATTGAGAATTACTTATCAAAAATACACAATAACACTTTGCCGAACCCTAGACCTTATGCACAGCAGTCACATTAATTATCACTCCATTACCAAAACAATCAGTTATTGAATACGCACAGCATAGTACCTTGTCTCATGGGATGAGATATACCTGCTGTTTTAAATACTGCAGATTTGTATTCTAAAGGCATTAGCTATTAAGATCTTCATTTCCTTAACAGGCCCATGCCTTCAAAGTAATGGTCACATATTTCCTTCTAAAAAATGTTGTACCAAAAGCAGTCCACTTTATTTTACAAAGTGAAGTATTGGGGATTTTTCTAAAACATCGCCCGTACATCCCGCTAGGGGGAGCGTTCATTAGCTATTAATTAAGGGTGGCCGCGAGCGAGCGATCTGCTCATTAATTCAAAGCACCGTCTGCGGCTAGTCTTAACAATGGCGTTGGGAAACACTGCCATAGAAATTGTGAATATTTTGTATGGAGGAAGTTTTCTTTTTTTTGTGTGGATTCAAGCTAATCTTTGTTCAAGATTTACAAGTCGCTCAACAGAGTTATGCATAAATCAGTAAACTCATTACAGGGTATTGTCACAGACTTTTGTGAGATTAAGAACCGATGTTGTTTTAGGTATAGAATGTGCTTGTTGCGTTCTTTCAGACTTAACGCTGACATTGAGAATTTATTTTACTAATAGAAAAATCTCAATACCCGACCGTCGGTACATCGGCACCAATTTTTGACACGAAGCTGACGAGGTTGTATTTATAAGGACATGTGGCAAAGCCGCACAGACGAAGAAGTTCCGCCTACATCTAACAAATCGCGCTAAATACGCTCAAATGACGTCACAATACTGCATCGCGCAAGCGCAGTTTACACAGATACATAAAATTTTGTTCGCTTTTTTCTAACTTCAGTTCCTTAAAAAGTAAAAAGTAAACCTCTCTAAATTGCACCAACTAACATCCAACTTAAGCTAAGCTCCTACAAACTAGTTTGAACTGGTAAAATCTGGTAAAAACCTACTTCAACCAGTGTCCGCTGTTCCTATAAGATAAAGTGAAGCTCTCACTTAATCTTAAGATTTCATGACTTGTTCGTTCAGGCTTCTGCGCTTCTGCAAAGCTAGGTATTAAAACTGATTTTAAACCTCGGATTACTATAAAGACCTATCGTGATGTTAAAGAAATTCGTTTCGGGTGTGAATAATCCTTATTAGAAATGGTTGATGTGGTTTTTATGGGTAATCAACGGTTTATGGCGTATAATGGCGGGATATTCCATGTGAAATGGATGTTGAGGAAATTTGCGGTGTTGGTTACACAGGCATGTTGTAAATATAGTCGTATTACAAAACGACTAACTACGCGGTAGATAACAATAAACATACACCCTATTACATGAGAACTAAGCATAGCTAGTGAAATATGAATGCAATACACACCTGTCTATCCTTATATGTCAGGCGTAAAGTTTATTGTATGATTGATTACCATTTAATTTGCAATTTCTTTTAACAATATAATATATTAGCTATTTTGTAAAACGACGAGATTCTAATTTTCGCTGTGACATTGGTACATGGGGTGCTATTAGACAATAAATATCTTTAAACATACGAACGGAAGATACGAAAACAAGGTGCTGTTAGGGCTTACGATATATGTGGTTGTGTGGAATATACTTTTTATATCGTCTAAATAAAAAAAAGAGTGTGTGTATCAATGTATCATTTCGATACATTGATACACATACATACATGTCGGCCTCGATGGCGTAGTGGTTAGTGTAACCGACTGCCACGCCTGAGGTCGCGGGTTCGATTCCCGCACAAGTCAAACATTTGTGTGCATGAACATGGATGTTTGTCTTGGTCTGGGTGTTTCTATGTATAATATGTATGTATTTACAAAAAAAAAAGTATATATGTATGTTTATCCATTGTCTAGTACCCATAGTACAAGCTCTGCTTAGTTTGGGCTAGATGGTGTTGTGTGTATGTGGTAGAATATTATTATTATTATTATTATTATTTACTTATTGAATAAATAAAATGAAAGTTTACTTGTGGACTTCAGCCTCTTCTAAATATTAGAAGAGATAAGATATCGTCCACCACAGTGGCCTAGTGTGGATTGATAGAGTTCAAACACCTTCGTTCATTATGGAGAACTCTCAAACATGTAGGTGCCCGCAAAACGTTTTCCTTTACTATAAGGGGATTGGCTGAGGTGATTTTTATACATGTATATTACATCAAGCAACGGCTTGCAAACGATGGAGACAGCTAGTTGACAGAGTCAGAAGGAGTCACGATCCTCAGCAATGTGGGAAACGACTGAAGAGAAATAAATAGCTTCGGACGTTTTATCACTACATTTAAATATAGTTACATTATCAGTGCGAGAATCTTATCTCCACATCAAAATATATTTTCACAGTCAAATCGAGTCACATGACCTACACTTACAGCCTTATGTATGAATAAGGCTATAATTAATGCATTAGGATACACAGTACACAAAATGTTCAAACTATTGCACAGAAAAATTCATATTTGGCACGTATCTAACTACACCGTAAATGAAAATCTCAGGTTTCCTAGAAACCCTTTACTTTACACTTTTCACATAGAAGCTTCTAAATTACATGCAACAATATCGCGCTTTGAGTGTGGAGATTGTGGATCCAGAAACATACCGATGTTTTGGATAATTATATTATATTAGGTAGAGTGTAGTCGGCCCCGTGGCCTAAGTTTGCGTTTCGGTATGCGTGTGATCGTGAACTTCCAGGTTCTTATTTTGGAGTAGACTAAGTGTCATTGGGTTTTAGAGTTTGAAAAATCTCTTATACAACAGCTTTGTCCGTCCGTCCGTCTGTTTGTTATGAAATACAACTTTGAACTCAAGAACCGTAAG
Organism: Catocala fraxini; assembly: GCA_930367265.1. Taxonomy (NCBI): domain Eukaryota; kingdom Metazoa; phylum Arthropoda; class Insecta; order Lepidoptera; family Erebidae; genus Catocala; species Catocala fraxini. The sequence continues at coordinate 22,569,971 of OV884029.1, forward strand.
AGCTAGAGACTTGCGGTTAGCGCCATTCAACTCAGCATAGTCAATATACCCCCAAAATGACTATGACCTTTGACCTCTGACCTCAAGGTCACGTGATACCATATTTCAACTCAAGAACCGTAAGAGCTAGAGTCTCGCGGTTAACGCCATTCGACCCAACATAGTTGATATACCCTGAAATGACTATAACTTTTGACCTCAGACTTCAAGGTCACGTGATACCATCTTTTTACTCAAAAACCATAAGAGCTAGAGACTTGCGGTTAATGCCATTCGATTTAGCATAGTCGATATACCCCGAAATAACTATGACCTTTGACTTCTGACCTTAAGGTCACGTGATACCATTTTTTCGAACTCTAAGATTTACAGCAATTCATGGCCGTTTCTCACTTGTTTTTGTTGCGTCATTCTCAGTCAGCGCGAAGTCTGGCAATATGATCGAGACACGTTAATAGGGTCGTACATACACCTCAGCCGACCCCTTAGCGGACATAGACGTGATAATATGTATGTACTGTAGATTGTTTTATTAGGGTAGTCAAGGTCAAGGTAGTTGAATTCACGGATGGCGAAGTGGTTTAAAAGGTCACCTCGTCACTGCCACTGTGCCGAGTGTTCTGCGTTCGAATCCCAAACGAAACAAAAATTTTTTTGATTTACATATAGTTGTTCCGAGTCTGGATGTCCATTGTCTCCATTGTTTAAAAATTTGTATATTTCCCTGCTATACTGAAATAATGCCTAGTTATATAAGTTGAAAACGACAAAAAAAGGTAACGTAATTGCATGAAAATACATATATACAGTTTGCCGCAACCACACAAATGAAACTCTACTTAAAATAAGGCTACTTTTGTATCCTTTGGCCTCCCATGGTCTTTTAATGACACCAGCCGTCATATGAGCCCTTATCTTCAAACACAGTCCCTTGGGCAGTAATCCAGTGTTATGAACGTTCAAAGTTACCGAATGAAGAGATAAAAATAGTTTATAAACAAGTTCGTCGCTGTATTATAAGTTTATTTTTCCTTTCTTACTTGTGTTGTTTATTTACTAAAGTTTGGTGTATTAAAACGCAGACTTTTTCTTTGTCGATTTTTTTACATTACTGTCGTAGTAACCATGTTTAGTTAGTGCTAGCTAGTGGATCACTCGAGCGCTGCCAATCTTCGAAATGAAAGTCGGTGTGTTGACACAGCCAAGGTTAAATAGCACACTCCATCATCATCTCACACATCCTTGACTGACAGCAGTATGAATATACTGCTGTCAATAAATTGAGACTTGATTTTAGACAATTGAGAGAGGGAAGTCTTGAGAATTCAAGGACCCTGGAAATCTTACTCAAAGCTGAAACATAACAGAAGGTTGTTTGTCTGTGATCTTACTTATCCCAGTGGTAACACAAAATGCATGAATTTTGGATTTTGCTGGATTCTATTTCGAGGACATAGAGTAGTAGTAGTTGAAAGGTACTCATAAATGTAGCCTTACTATCACTAAACTGTTAGTTTCGACTGTCTAGTTTAATAAGGATTGGCTTAATATTAGTTTTCGCCAACTTAAAGTTACCCCTTGCCCCAGACAGAATAATTTTGAGAGTATTTTTATATTCTTAACATTGACTTACACAGATTTTCATGACAGTCAGGTCGGATTCACGTATTTCTTAAAGGCTCCAGGAAGTGTGGATACAAGCAAATTATTATTTTGACGGGTGAAATGTTTGTTAACGTCATTGAGCAATTCATCCATTGAGCCCCGACGTCATCCATTATCCTTACAATATTATCAAATAGAAAATGTTAGGCTTTATTAAGATCAACCGATCTTCGTCTACCTACAAATAGGTCTAGAATCTAGTTACATAATTTCGAGTACAAAATAATTAAGTACTAAATAGAGGTGCAAAATAATTTTTGCTAAAAGCTCGGCTAAAAGCTCCCACGTCATATTAGCCCGCGGTTAGCTGCCGTTAGTGCACTTAAGTTTAGCTTTAAATGAGCCATCATTTTTGTAATAAGCTTTTGGTTTCTGGTATGCACATATACTAAAGTTACTTAGAAACCTATTTTCGAAATGGCTGTGGCTTGAAAGAGTTAAGTGTAAGAAAGATTCGCCTAAAGACAGTAATCAGTAATTTTGTAGGCAGATATAACATCGTAATTGCTATTATAAATGCGAATGTGAGTTTGTTTGTTATGCTTATATGCCTTAACTACTCGATCGTCATGAAATTTCGCATACACGTTTATCAGGGGTACAGAAAAGGATAAGGGTACCTTTCACCGAGAAAATATACTAATATCGAGGGATAAAAAATTTACATAACCTACATTTACGTAAACGAAGCCGCGGGCAAATCTGGTGGAGATGAGTTCCTACGTGGAACTAACGCGGCAGAAACGGCTAGCAATATCAACGCTGCGTTTGGAGAGGAGACTGCTAATGAATGCTTCGTGCGTTTTTGGTTTAAACGCTTTCGTAATGGAAACTTCGACTTGAAGAACGAACCACGTGGAAGACCGCCCACACAGGTGAATAACGCTGAATTGAAGGAGATGGTGGAAGACGATCCGAATCAAACTACCCAGAAATTAGCAGCATGGTTTAACGTTACCCTACCTACAATATTGGCTCATTTGCAATCAATGAAAAATGGGTGCCTCATGATTTGACTGATCTGCAGAAAGAAATGCGTGTTGAAATTTGTGTTGCCTTGTTGAATCGGTACAGAAATGAAGAAATATTAGATTGAATTGTGACATGTGACGAAAAGTGGATTCTTCACGATAACAGTAAGCGAAAAATGCAATGGCTGACCCCAGGTCAAACGCTGCAACAGTGCCCTAAAGCCAAGCTTACCAATAAAAAGGCAATGATAACTGTTTGGTGGTCTCTTCATGGTGATATTCACTATAGCTTTCTCAGGTCTGGTCAAGCAATAACAGCAGATGTTTACTGTGCCGAACTTCGAACAATGATGGCAAAACTGGCAGTGAAACAGCCACGACTCGTGAATGGATCTTCACACTATTATTGCTCCATGATAACACAAGACCTCACACTGCACAAGAAACCGTTGTAACTCTACAGGAGCTGCAGTTAGAAACCATACTTCATCCTCCGTACTCTCCAGATCTTGCTCTAACAGACTACCATTTTTGTCGTGATATGGAAAATTTTCTACGTGTTAAAAATTTTTATTCCCAGGAGGCAGTGCAAATCGCTTTCGCACAGTTAGTCGAATCTAGATACCCAGAGTTCTATCGTAAAGGCATAAATGAACTTTCGTTTAGATGGCAGCAATGTATAGATAATGAGGGTAAATATTTTGATTAAATAAATATCGTACATCTTAGAAAAAACGAGTTTCAATTTTTCTGTATAAATCGGCAATTTCATATTTAACCTCTAATATTATATTTGTAAAAAAATTTACTTTAAGAACCAAAACCTATCTAGTAATGTGTTTACTTTTCAATGTCATGTTACAGCCTGAAGCCATTCGATCACAAAAATGTTTGCTTTACCTCCAAAAATTAAACAGACCTACATACATACATAGATTTACGCCTGTTACCCAGAGGGGTAGACAGAGACTAAAAGTAAGTTAAACATAACGGTAGTAAAAATACGCATACAGCCAATAAACTGACGAGGCAAACCTCATATATATACATACGTGTATGTCCACGAAGGGGAAAGGTAGAGAAAGAGTGTTACACATTTCGCCAGGTTTGTTTTACCTCCTAGGTAATAGGGTCTTAACCTATTGTGGTTCTATTGTATGGGCCCTCCATCTACCAGACTCGTGGGTCGTGCTGCCAGTAAAAATTACCGACCAGTGAATCAAAGGACTAAGCTATGCCGTTACCAACGGCACTAGCGGCACTAACGGCAATAGGATTGTTTCCTAAACAAATCTGCATTCGAAACATGCCAAAATACAAACACAAAATTGTGACGTAATTCGAAAGAACATATTTCCATCACTCAGCGTCCCATCTCATCCTAAATTCAAAGCTTATATGACCTAGAAAGTACAAAAAACCACTTGAACATCAGCAGAGAACGAAAGCTTAATGCAATGTGCATAATTGTTCTGTTGTGTGTCGCATGTCTGTTGTCACCGTAACCCATTTGCACCGTTCCATAAATCATATTTGAGCTACCACTGCGGCTTGGGACTTAAGCAATTTTGGTGCATGTTTTATGGGAAAATTTTGGTTAAAGACTGGTGAGAGTATACTGGAGTGCTTTAGAGATTTCGTGGAGGCTTTAAAACCTGATCAAATATTAAATAACGGACCCGATCGAATAAATGTGATCTTATCGATTCTTTACCAGATGGTAAAAGTGACGAACGGGATTTAATGACTACTAATAAGACTTTGACGAAAGAGGTAAGGGTCTTAAAAGCAAACTGCATTTTCGCATCAATTTGATGGATAACATTTTACGATTCACTGTTATGAGGTTTACTTAGAAATTGTGCCAAGCAGTCAGTTTTGTCTACATTTTCTTCTGGTCGATCGAAGAAGATGTTGTATACTCTTTGTTTTAAGATAATATATCCTAACTAATATTATAAATGCGAATGTGCGTTTGTTTGTTAAACTTTTACGCCTTAACTTCTCAACCGACCATCATAAAACTTCGCTTACACTTTGTCAGGGATACAGAAAAGAATATAGGGTACCATCCATCTAAAGAAAGTACTTTTCCCGAGGGATAGAAGTTTATTGAGAGTCTGCATTACCGCGAGCGAAGCTGCGGGCAAAATCTAGTACTTTATACAGAATGTCCCAGAAATCGACGTCAAGCCGGAATCAGGTAACAGGCTAAGTTATAATAGCTATCAGAAAAATATTAAAAAAAATCTAATTTACGTATTTTCAATATTAAAGGCATTTAAAAAAAGATTATATAACAAAAGAAAATAATTCAAAAAGTAAATATTTGTAGTAACAGGAGTAAAAAGACCGTCAAGGAGTGTAGATTTTTTTAATATTTTTTAAAATGCCTATTATTCTTATACATCGACTTATAAAGTACCAGTATCAGATAAATGTTCAGGACATTTATCTGATACTAGCATAGCTTTGTTCCGAGCCGAGTTCGAGCTATATTTGATAGCACGAACTCTATGTAGAAAGGTACCCACTTACCTAAAGTTCCAAACATAAAATGTCTGAGTAAAAATTTGTGTAGAATTCTCAAGTCCAAACTGTTCGCATCGCTCACCCACGGGCGACAGATTTTAAAATGGATGACAACCATCGTTTCGCTTTGTGTCGCGCAGTGAGTGACTATGCAATTTGGTTCTCCTTCTACGTCATTCATTTGTGGGCTCTGTGTGCCACATGCTTATATGTTCCTCACAGCTGAAATGTGATTTTTGGTGCAAAGTTTAATGCAACTGTGCTTTACAAGCTAGATAGACACCAAGCGCCATATGTTTAAATGCTGTGTGCTTCTAGCTATGTCTAAATCACGATGCTGTGTTATAAATACAATAATTTGTACAATCTTGGTGGGGCACCGACGGTAAATGCAACTGCCAGGTTAAGGTCTCGGGTTCGAATCCTGGACGAGAAAAGTATTATTCGATTTTCTCAAGAAATTCTCAGTAGCAGCACGTAGTTTAAAATGGCGCCCAAGAATCTCTAAGTAACATAGACTAAATTTTAATGACATGCCATATTGAAAAATCCGCCAATAAAAGCTAAATACAATACACGGAGTTATTTGTGAACAAAAAGATCTTTACATTAGTTGTATCATTATAACGATTAAATGTAGTATTTTAAATATTATCTTAGTATACAGACCTTCCGTCCAATATTTACAACCAAGTACCACCCATTTTAACTTTAACTGTCGTGTAAAATAACGTATATTATTATAATATATTATATATATATAAATATAACATAAGTGAAACTAAAAAGAACACTTCTACATTAGAACGATGACATCAACTACCCACAAATTCAACAACAATGCAACGTCATTTTACGTCATAGAAAAACAATTAAAAGTTTCCATAAACACAAACATAATCTTAGAACTATCAAGTATTTCAGAATCAGATCTGAATATAATAATATTCAGATCTGATTCTGAAATACAGCGCTGTAACGATCAATACAAGGGGTCACAAGCGACATTTTTAATAAAAATCAAGTGAACCATACAAACGCGTTAAACACACACTACATATTAGTACAGAGATAAACCACAAAGGGTTGTAAATGATATAGCAAGGGGTACGGGGTGTCTATTTATGTCGGCACGAGGGTGTGAATCGACTTGTGCATAGTACAACAGCTCGGGGCGACCGCAGTCTGATGTAGGGACTGCCAACGTTTGTTATACATAGTTTACGTTATTTTAATCGATGCTTATCCCAAACGTCTCGTAAGATGAGATGCTTGATTTCTGTTGGTATAATTACAACTAGCGGTCGGCTAGTGGTCAAAATTCGACCAAAATTCCTAAGCTGCTACTTTGTTTTCGGTTATTCTCTATTACATATAAATAAGGTATAGGCAACCATAGTTACAAATAATGGAGACTGGTGGCACGTTGTCCGGGCCCGCAGATTTGTTAGTGTCGACCTTTGTAAGCAGTATTTTGTAAGCAGTAATTTTACGTTGTCCATACAAATATGAACGCAATTAATATCTCCAGATAGATATTTAGGCCGGTTTATATAGTGAACTGACATGGAAGTATCTTCAACGTCGTTGCGTTCTAGCAAATTTGAGTAAAATAGTCACTGAACATGTTGCATATTTTTTCGCCGTCATTAGATGTAAGTTGTAAAGTAAGAAAAGAATTTGATCTTCGTTTTGATTTAACCTAGCTCCAAAAGGCACGAGGGTTATCTACAATGTCAGTTTCAATTTTTGCCATATAGTCATTAAACATTTCCATTTCAAATACTTTCGCCCTTTGACGCAGCGTGACAAAAGAATGATAATCTGAGAGATTTTTATATTTTTTGTATTTTGTGTGATATTTATGTTTTTCTTTAATCACTTTTAGCAGCGGCATTTTATACCACAATTACAAAACCTAATCAAATAGTTTATCGCATAAAATGAGCTAACCACAACTGAATTAATAGCAAACAATAGATCGAGTACAAACGGTTATGTGCCCCTGTCCAATGTCCAGTCACTTGACCATTCAAATTTATGGGACGTCGGCGCCATGGCCGGCTAACACGAGCCCTGTTCAAACTAACCCATTATTGATTAACATATTATTTGCGAATGAATATTTATGTCCTGTTGTGGTTTAAATTAGAAAGGGAAATATGGAAATAATGTTAGCACTGGCTTGATGGTCCTGGGATCGTAAGCTTGGATCCTAATTGCTAAGGATGGTGATGGTGATTTCGTGTCTAGGTTTTGTTGAAACCGTTTGTTATTATACCTTTCATCGCTTCATTCTACTAATATTTTGAATTTGAAAGTATGTGAAGATTAATTGCTTATTCCCCTGTAGGGATTTGAGTAAAAGTTGGCAGACAGATAGACTATGTACGGAATTAACATGTAGAATTTTATCGGTACGATCCCGTGGGCATCGCGAGTGAAGCCGCAGGCACAAACTTGTTAGTTGTACGACTTATGTGTGAGCTGCCTTATAATCATGAGACTTTGAAATCTCTTGCTTTCTAATTTTTTCACATTTAGCTCTGTTTACTCCGTTGGAGATATAAGCGAGGGACCACAACACAGCAGTTATTTATAAAGTTTAACACCACCTCTCCTAGATTATTTCGTCACTATTCTGACGTTCTCAAGTTAAAAAAGATAGAACCTATTTAGTTTGCCTTATAGTCCCGAGGCATAGAACTTTTAATTAGCTCGAGTTTTAACCCTATATTATTCACGGCCTGAGCTGTTACGGAAAAAATGTGTTTACTTGGAAATTTTTATATTGATACAATTAAAGTGCGGCCAAGGTTTTAGCTCTAGAATTTCTAGATTTAATTTTTTATAGCTTTTGCATGATGGAGTTGGGAATATTATCGTAAAGTTTAGTTTCGATACTTAAACTTGTCTATGAAAGTAACTTTCGCACGAGGGAATTATGAAGCGAGCGGTGAGAATTCTTTAACATAATTGAACTAGTCGTTGCAACAATTATCACGCTTGGGCAGAGAATATACGACCGCATTTGATATTATCAGTGTAAATGGTTTGTTGCTTTTAGGCTACACTAATTCCTGGGTAGTTTGATTTGGATCGGCTTCCACCATCTGTCAATTTAGCGTTATTCACCTGTGGTCTTCCACATGGTTCGTTCTTCAAGTCGAAGTTACCATTACGAAAACGTTTAAACCAAAAACGCACGGTGCGTTCATAAGCAGTCTCCTCTCTAAACGCAGCGTTGATATTGCGAGTCGTTTAAGCAGCGTTAGTTACGCGTCGGAACTCGTAATAAAAAATGACTCGGATTTTCGAAGTATCCATCTTTCCTGTCTAAGCTGAATAAAAAAAAATTGTCGGAAATCAAATACTGCACATTTTTTAAAAGTAGAGTCTTATATGTATCATGTGAAAAAGATTTAACTCGAGAATCTCACACCATGAAGGTTTTATGTCAATTCAAAGTATCTATTACTATACAACGGCAACTTCATACTTTAGCCCCTATTATTTTGAAAGATGCTATTGTATACATTTTACTAAGTATGATTCGAGGCCCCATGTAAAAACATTAGCGTACCTATTGCACATAGAATAGATTCAGAATCCCTGCTAGTAGTAAAGATTTCGTAAAAACAAAAGCCAATAATAGATTGACCGACCAGGAATCGAACCCAAGACCTCTTCTACTACAGTCACATTCCCAACCACTGAGCTACACAGGCAAGCTACTGTTGTATCCCTGAAGATATTTAGTGATGACTAACACCCACATTTTGCCAGCTTGGCGAGACTTTCGTTAATAAGTTACAAAACAGTGCTTATTAAAAAAATCTGTAAATCTAATCTTTATCAACAAAATACAACAAGGCCATTCGACAGAAAATACGGTAGATGACTCACATTTTTGTTTTATTTTATTCAAATAGTTACCCTACCCAATCTTATCTCATATCTTATCTTATCTAGATAAGATAAGATAAGATACCCTACCCAAACTCTTAAATACAAACGAATCTATGAAATCTACTCAAAAATAAAGAAGATACATATGTTTAAGATGTGTTAGTAGGATCAAATGATAGAAAAATAATGCACGATACAAACTGTGACGTAATCGCTGCTTAAATGCAACTGTCAGATAGCAAGATACAACATGCCTACGTTTTCTTATATCAATATTTCAAATATTATTTACCTTGTTATTTTGCAACCAAATTTGATACCGTTTGCACAAAAATATTTATTTTCATTACTTTTGTGTGCACAATTATGTACAAAATCAAATAGGTATGTGCATCTACCCCTTCGGTACTGGATATAAGTTTTACTAATGCGGCTGCGAGATACATTTATCACAAGGGAAGCAGTGTAACAGTATCAGTATAATAAATTTAAACTGCCAGTATTTTTGGGACTTGTTCTTGTACTTTACTTGAATGAAATTACGCATAAACTATAAAGGGACCCCACTCGCTCCTAAGAAAATATTTTTAGAAACAAATTCAAAATGAGAACAACCACGAATCAACATAACTTTTATACATCAAAAGCCAACTCTTTCATATTAAAATTACATTACATTAGAAGCATCCCACTAGCTTGTATGTTACGAAAACACAGGCCAAGTTGCACTTAAATATATTAAAAGTGTAATGTTGAAAGCAATGTGCGTTTAGGAGAGGTTTTTATATGAGATTTTACTATTAGAGGCACGTTTTAGGATATTATTTTTTACGTAACGAGGTGCTTGGTGTGACTACGTATAAGATAGTTGTTAGCCTTCGACACAAGGAATGGTTTTATACTTGTAACCGAAAGGTCTGGTTAAGGCTTAATATATTTTCTTAGTGTTCCGAAATATTTTATACAATCCACATATGTACATTAGATTCCATAAAGTTGTTTGCCCGACGGCTTAACCTGGTAGGATCAGATAGACGCCGAGATAGAGACAATTTGAGGTCCCAGTAGCTCGGACCAATAATTTGCCGATAATTATCACAGTAATTTCTATTAGTTTCTGTTTTCATCGTATTGTATTGACATTTTTTGACTAATAATAATAACATGCTGTTCTAATGTTGTATGTAAGCATCAATCGAAAGGTTTCGATTTCGAGCTTCATAGGCTCATTAACCTCACTCAGCCTTCCCCTTCAGGTATTTAGGCATGAGTCAATGTCTGAAATAATTACGATGTTTTCAATACATTTCGACTTAATTCTTTCCATTTATACATACATACATACATAGATTCACGCCTGTTTCCCAGAGGGGTAGGCAGAGACTACGGATTTCCATTTGCAACGATCCTGACACACTTCTCTGGCTTCATTCACTTTCATCACATTCCTCATAAACGCCCGTCGGTTCAAGATTTTATTAAATCATTTCCATTTATAATAACATACATGTACTATAAAACATTCAACATTCTCGCAAACCCATCTAGGGCTTAGATAAAACAAAACAGATCGTTTAAAATAAAAAGCGGGTTCCAGACCATTTTATTTAAAATGTTTAATGGCTGTGTTCTGTTTAAATTTTCATTCTACGACACAAGTTTAGTAAAGTCATATATCACAAAGTGCGTGACATGCCATTGTACGCTATATTTCAACGAGCTTGTAGTTTAGACTCTCCTGGTATAAATATGCGGCTGGTTATGAAAATTGGGTTCAATATTTTTTATTCGGGTCGGGCCGAGGCATTGGTTTTCTGTTAAGGAATATTCGGTAGAAATTCGTAATCTGATTATGTGTCTGGTATCTCCTTCTCTCTTAGCCTTTATTATTCCCAAGTCACTTGGGGTCGGCTTTTCTGGTCTAACCGGATTTGACTGGATATCAGTTTTTACACGGAGCGGATGCCACTTGACCTCCGCAACCCGAAGGCTAACGATACCCTAAGGCTAGAACAGCGTCAGGATATTAGAGGGTACTGACTTTCCCAATAACGACTGCCATAGATGTTCATGGCAGCCGGGACCGACGGCTTAACGTGCTCTCCGAGGCACGGAGCAGGTGATAATTGTCAATCAATACGCACATAATTTCGAAAAGTCATATAACTTCCGAAAGTCAGAGGTGCGCGACGTGGGTTCGAACCCGAGACCCTCTGCATTGCAGTCTGTTGGTCTCCCCACTGAGCTATCGCTGCTACTATGTGTCTGGTATATAGCAATAAAAGTCTCCTATAACGTTGGATTTGAAACATAGCTATCGAAAATTGTGTGTAATATAATAGCTTTGTCTATGTCTTTCGGAAAATAGAGACGTCAGTCTTTGTATGTATAGTCTGGCAAAATGTATACCTGGCCGGATTTAAGTAAAATAGTAAGTATATATATAGTAAGTATATGTAAAAATAATCCATAGTGGATAAACAAAAACAGCCAACGACACGCGATATTCCCAAGCGGTCACCCATCCAAGTACTAACCGCGTCCGATGTTGCTTAACTTCGGTGATCGGACGAGAACCGGTGTACTGAACATGGTATGGACGTTGGCATGTTTCAAGCGAAATCTTCGTTCATATGAATACCACGCTATGTCGTGATTTTGAAAGCAGCACGCAGTGGACGTCACCCCAGCTTAGTATTGCGTAGCACTCGTTGTATTGTTGTCTCGCAATCGTTACTAAAAGCTTAAGTTCGTAAAGTTCTGCTTAAAGTAAGCGAAGACATTTAAAAAAAGTATTTGTTTTAATAAACCTATTACGATGTAATTGTTTTATTGTACTCGTAACGTAGAATGGTATTATACTGTGAGTTTTGCCGACTCAAAGCAGCTATTAAAAGATGCGCAATAAGCCTTAAACAAAGTTATTTTTATGTTTACTGTTTATGTCTTAAACTTATGAGGCACCTTGTTGCAACTCACTATAAAGCCCTAAGATTCCTTTGATATCTAAAACTTCAGAGAAGTCCTCGGTAATACAATGCTCTAGGTTTGGCAACTCCTTTTAAGAATACATACAACCTCGAAGTTTCAACGATAGAATTGACTTCAGTTCTATGTTTAATTACACAAATAATAATAATAATAATAATAATATAATATAATATATTTATTTATTTCTCTCTTCACAAATGGTTAACATACAAATGTAAGTAGCTTGCTCTACATTAACTTATTACGCTATCAAACAATATAGGCTTGTGATGTTTGGTGCGTAACTATTTTCGATGTCGTTATGTGGGGTGAGATTTCGTTTAAATGCTTGCCAACGTCCATACCATGTTGAATACACCGGTTCTCGTCCAACCACCGAAGTTAAGCAACATAGGGCGCAGTTAGTACTTGGATGGGTGACCGCCTGGGAATACCGCGTGTCGTTGGCTTTTTACCGTTTGATACATCTTTTTATGAATTTACGATACTTTACGTATACATATTAGAGAAAACGTCAGATAATTACTGTGATTTCTCTTTTATATAGTATTGTGTTCGTACTAACTACTAAGTATGCAGTTTTTAGGGTTTTGCTCTATGTGGGTAGGGGTAGTCACGGAAGATAACGTTGTTGGATACATTTATATTACACAGATTTTTATATTTTGTCGGATTTAAATAAAATAGGACACGTGTTTTATCAAATTATGTTTGGAAAAATACATTTTTGAGAGATGGTATCATTAAGTTTTACATGTGTACATATTCTCTTATATACTTGAAGCGGTAGGCAGAAGTTTATTACACTCACATACCACCAACTATGGTTTTAAGTCCTCCGTATTGGGACCCCGGTCTACCGGTCAAAGATTCAAGCTGCTTGCTGCTACGCAGAGAATTTACTGACTGAAAATCCTGGTCCAGGACATATATGCATGAGGATGCATAGTAGTCGCATTCACTAACGCTGCAAGACTACTACCAGAAATAAATACCAGAAAAGTTTTGTCAAAGAGTCGGCAACGCGCTTATGATATCTCAGGTGTTGCAAACGTCAATAGGCTACAATAACCGCTTACAGTCAGGCGGCCCGTAAGCTTGTTAACCGCCTTTATAGTATAAAAAACCTGTTTTCTACTAACCTGTTTGATTGCGTTGCGCAATCTTCGGTGTTGGGATACAATATTGGCTTATTTTATTGTATCTAAATAATTATTTCTTTTTTTTTTACTTTGTTATATGTGACGTTGTATGCGGATTAGCGGCGTATGATTATCGATAAAAATCGAATCATTCGAATTGTCAAGTAATTCAAGTCGTCCGGATATTGATAATTATTCGAATGTTTTAATTATTAATATTGATTGGAGCTTGCTTGTTTTATTATGGGAAAAAGGCAATATCTCACAAAAATATGTTCAAATACAGTGCCGGTAATAATCGGTCTAATAAAATTCGAATGTGATCTAAAATACAATTTAAGTTCATATTTGACGTTTATTTTAAAATAAGAGAATACATTTGTTATATTTATGATAGGTAGTCTGATTAGCCCGAAACTTTATTCTGAACATTGGTCCTCGAAACAAAAAATGTTTTATTAAATCAAGGTAAATGATTCAAATGTGAGAAGGTATCTCATTTATACAAAAAATATTATAACTATATTTTACACAAACTGCTTTATAAATATATATATATATACTTAACGACTATTTTAACCTCGCGGGTTTAATAGTTCGTTTAAGACAGGACAACGTCTGCCGGGTCAGCTAGTAACCGTATAAAAGAGACAAGCAAGCAGCACGCCATGATCACTAACCATATTGGGGGTATCACCCGCGGGTTGCTGACCCTAAGAAATGGACTAACATATTAACTTTTATTAGTAGGTCAACAGGATGACAGGAAAGGTACGCATGTGAGCCTCATCATGAAGTAGTTTTGTCAAAGGGTTTTATTTATTAAACTGTTTATTTTCTATGCAGACTGAAAGTGAACGTACGATGTGACTCAAACCTCGTCAAATAGTCAATGTCAATGTACATGCACTTAAAATAATTGTTTGCCATACTCTCACGAGGCTCGCAGGCATATTGTGTTGTCATCCCATCGAAAAAGCTTTTTTAATTTTGTTTGTTTGTTACTCTTTCACGCCTTAACTACTCTACCGATTATCATGAAATTTCGCATACATGTTGTTAGGCGTGCAAAAAAGAACATAGGGTACCACGATTCATTGATCAAACAATTACAACATTTCTATTAACCGTATCATTATCAAATCAAATTTTAAATATTCGAATCATAATCTGAGGTAATGACTCAATCAACATTCAAGGTTCATGCGAGTTTCAAAAAATCGCATTTCGTTTTTTGTAGCAGCTACATATCGCTTGTAAATGAATCGGTTTTCACGTCTGCGGGCTATTTAAATTAATATAGTTTGTGACGAGGTGAGTACTGATACATACATGCACGAACTTTATACGAAATATGGAAAATAACAATATAATGACAACTTAATTCGATAAAATGTACATTTCGTATTTATAATATTAGTTGATGCCTGCATAACAACGTTCTTCTACGGCACCTGCCTTGTTTAAAGCTGTTGTTCTGTACGTATTTGTTCTGTGCCTGCATCTTTAGTCCGTGAGGTATTCACGATGTCGTTCATTTGTTATCATTAGTACTGATGCCGCCGGCTTTACCGGTACCGTGAGGTTCACCTGTTTCTCTAATGTATCTTGCACGGCTTTTCGCAAGATGTCTCTTGCTACGATATAGCGAAACATGTTTGTATCTATGCATATCTATACTAATATAATAAAGCTACAGCTTGTGTTTGTTTGAACACATTAATCTTTGGAACTACACAAGTTGAATTAGAAAAATGTTTTTGCAGTAAATAGCCCAATTTTTGAGGCAGTTTATAGATTTTATTACATCACGCTAGTACAGCATAGCAGTAATCATAAAAGTTGGTGAAAGTGCAAAGGACATCTTGTTCTTATTACAAAACTGATGAGTTTGTATGTTAGAACACGTTAAGCTCAGGAAATATTAGTCTGATTTAAAGGAGTAAACATAATCTAAGAATATATGGCTTCTACTATATCCATTATTGTATTTTGTGTAGACTAATATAGTATTGCGAAGTGTCAAAAAAAAATCAAGTTACAAAAAATTAAAAAACAAAGTATATTCATTTCTATTCATGTCTAAGAGACACAGGTCCAAATATAAAGTCTTCTTCTCCCTAGCCTTTATTATTCCCAAGTCAATTGGGGTCGGCTTTTCCTGGTCTAACCGGATTTGACTGGATATCAGTTTTTACACGGTGCTTTTGCCACCTGACCTCCGCAACCCGAATGCTAACGATACCCTAAGTCTAGACCAGTGTCAGAATATTATAGGGCACTGACTTCCCAATGACGACTGCCATAGATGTTAATGGCAGCCGGGACCGACGGCTTAACGTGCTCTCCGAGGCACGGAGCAGGCGATAATTGTCAATCAATACGCACATAATTTCAAAAAGTCATATAACTTCTGAAAGTCAGAGGTGCGCGACGTGGGTTCGAACCCGAGACCCTTTGCATTGCAGTCTGTTGGTCTCCCCACTAACTTAGGTAAAGAACTTTCCTTACCTAAGGAATCTCCCGTTACAATTTGATTCACATATATTCACATCATGTATAATGTGGGCACTAATAGTCCTCTATGAACAGCCAACCCACACGTATGTATGGAAGTGAAAGTTGGGTATGGCAAAAGAAGCATGAGAGCAGAATAAATGCTGTAGAAATGAGAGCGCTGAGAAATATATGTGGTGTGACTCTGAAAGATAGAATAAGGAATAGTGTGATTAGAGAGAGATGCGGCATGAAAGTGGATATAGTGACAAGAATAGAAAAGGGTATGTTAAGCTGATTTGGGCATGTAGAAAGAATGGACGAGGAAAGACTGACTAAGAAAGTTTATAAGGCTAGTGTGAATGGAACAGTCGCAAGAGGAAGACCTAGGCGAACGTTTCTTGATCAGATCGGAGGCGTTCTGGACAAAGGCCAGGTTAAGAGCACCTTGAACCTACGGGCGTGTATGAGGAATGTGATGAAAGTGAATGAAGCCAGAGAAGTGTGTCAGGATCGTAGCAAATGGAAATCCGTAGTCTCTGCCTTCCCCTCTGGGAAACAGGCGTGAATATATGTATGTATGTATGCATAATGTTTACCTTTTTTAATCGCGTTAATACCCGTTACGTATTATATATATATCATGCAACGCGAAAGTTTAAAAGTTATTAATGTACTCTTTAAATGCAACCTACCGAATTAGCACTTGTAGTCTGTAGTGAAATTTTTATACATTATTGGTAACCGATCAAAAAGTTGGTCTGCATGGGGTGGTTGTTGGTTCAATAAAGGTCAGTGGTTGAAACTGCCAAGATTCATGCATTATTCATTCTGTCATTGCATGAAATTCATCTGAACAAGATTTCAGTTGAATGGTTGCCAAAGTCCATACCATGTTGAAAACACCGGTTCTCGTCCGATCACCGAAGTTAAGCAACATCGGGCGCGTTCAGTACTTGGATGGGTGACCGCCTGGGAATACCGCGTGTTGTGGCCTTTTGCTGTTTAAGCTGGACGTTCTTGATTCGTGTTAGCGACGTAAGCTTAGAATTTATTCACAATAATGAATGTCACTACAGGCGGTTAATTTTTTTTTATGCTGACGGCCAATAGCCTTATTCTATTACGAAGTTGAAAAATCAGGCTGCCCTTTATGAATATACTGGCAGAACTCTATTTTATAAGTTGTGACGGTAGATACCCACCAGGATTAGTGAATACGACTGCTGTGCATGAGATATCGGGTTCCATTCCCGGGTCAGGCAAAGTGTTATTGAGCTTATCTTTCAAATTATTCTTAGTAGCATTGCGGAGTCTATAACGCTGACGAAAGGTGTATCTAATACACCTCTGTCTATTAATATAAATGTCACTATTAACTTTATTGAACAGTAAGAAAAGCATGCCATGGCATCGAATTCAAGCTCTTTACGTGGCAGTCCAACGGTCTCTACTAGGCCATCGGTACATTTTGCTAGCTTTAACCACTGTAGCGACCCTGCGCGTTGCACTCGTTTTCCTTATATGTATAACGCTCAAATGCGGACGCATCGGCAAAATCTTGAATTACATACATACATACATAGATTCACGCCTGTTTCCCAGAGGGGTAGGCAGAGACTACGGATTTCCATTTGCTACGATCCTGACACACTTCTCTGGCTTCATTCACTTTCATCACATTCCTCATACACGCCCGTCGGTTCAAGGTGCTCTTAACTTGGCCTTTGTCCAGAACGCCTCCGATCTGATCAAGAAACGTTCGCCTAGGTCTTCCTCTTGCGACTGTTCCATTCACACTAGCCTTATAAACTTTCTTAGTCAGTCTTTCCTCGTCCATTCTTTCTACATGCCCAAACCAGCTTAACATACCCTTTTCTATTCTTGTCACTATATTAACTAATCTTGAATTATAAGCAAAAGAGTAGTATCGATGGTAAACTGTACGGATGGCGCATTGAGCAAGTGCTTGCCACACCACGCTGTGTGTCGTGGCTTCGAATCCCAAAGGAAACAATTATTCATGTTATTTGTCAACGGACTTCATACAGGGAACTTAAAGAAGTCCCAGTCCCCCACTCTCAGAATAACTATTTGTCAATCACACAATTTTTGTCCTGTGTAGAGATTGAACCCACAACCTACCGCGGGGTAGGTAGCCATACGTCTTAAGTACAGCCAAACTTTATGATAAATTATCAATAATGTATAAAAACTACGCTAGAAATTAAAAGTGATAATTAGGTTGCATTTGAAGAGTACACCTCTACGACTTGCTTGCTTTTAATACATTTACGAAAACTTCAAGGAAAAGCAAAATAGAAAAGTAATGATCTAGAAAAAGCCATCGACACGCGGTATTCCCAGATGGTCACCCATCCAAGTATTAACCGCGCCCGATGTTGTTTAACTTCGGTAATCAGACGAGAACCAGTGTTTTCAACATGGTATAGACGTTGGCAAGCACCAGATCCAAATTTTAGGTCACATGAATTTCGTGCCACGTCGCTATATCAAAAATAGCACGAATTATACGTCATGTACTGCGTAGCATCTGTTACTATTTTGTTAGAGTGCTGCCAACGTCCATACCATGTTTAATACACCGGTTCCCGTCTGATCACCGAAGTAAAGCAACATTGGGCACGGTTAGTATTTGGATGGGTGATCGCCTGAGTTTACCACGAGTCGTTGGCGTCTGCATTTATTTTATTGTTTATGGATAATATTTCTTTACTGACTGAATCTCGAACATTGGGATCCAGAAGATTCAGTATCGTCATAAAGTTGAAAGAAGAGTAAAGTTACAATACCACTTACACGGTGCCCTTATAGAAATGTGGAGCCCTAAAAATATACGCGCACATTATTCTCATTACCTGTAAAACAACAATGTCATTGACTCTATAAATGGCCGCCATTTTAAAGTACAATCAAAAACAAAACAATTAACCAGCTCTCAGTAATATCGCACACAAAATTGATATCCACAAATTAAATTGATATCACTTCTGCTCTGAACCGTACGTCGGGGTACACAATGGGCCGCACATTATTTGCATTTTCATACAACTGGCCAATCTGCATTGCAAACTTCGACTACGGATATGCAAACCTCTCCAAATTTTATAATACATTCGATCAAAGCTGTTTTACACTTTATGTTTTCATATTTAAGATTGAATTTCGAGTGTTTCAAAGTTATATGTTGGTAATAATAAGTTGGTGAATTTGTTATACGTCGGGTTGTCACGGGTTGGCTTTGACGCGTCCAAATGACACGGACAAACAATTGTTCAAACATTGTTCGGTGGATGGCTCGTTTGTCAGAATTTGCTGTTTAATTCCGTTGTAATCGGATATAGTTGATATGTTAGATATTGTTTGAATTAGAAACTACATGTGCCGGTGTAATTTTAACCCGAATTGCTGATGTTGGTTGAGTTTTGATCCAATGTTGCAAGAGAGGTCTGGAAGTAGAGACTGCTGGTGACATAAATCACCACGAATTAAATGGACTGAAGTTTAGAAAATTCGTGTCAACTTGCCGTGGGTCGAGTAAATCGTTATGTAGATACACAGATTCACACAGATATATAATTACATACGTATTATTTGTAAGTTACGAGTTACTGTATGCGAGACTTGAGCGGACGCGTTTTCAGATCACGGGTTGTTACTAAAAAAATATTAACAGAAATACGTAATATTATTTTAATGAGCTTAGGTATCGAAGCCGAGGCTAGCAGAATATATAACTCGCACATTACTGAATCTGCAAGAAAATAGTAGCTACAGTATTACCAGGCCAATTTGTTAATTAATTTTCATTATATTATTCAAATACACGTATTGCTTTAAAAGTAGATGACACAGATTAGAAGTATTTTGGAAAACCTTAAATTTCGCTCTTTTCTTATCGGCAAAGGCCATATATAACATACATTATGTCATTCACTACAGTATTAAATTTATTACACTTCATAGAATTGTAAAACACCCATCAAATTTACACTTAATGCCAAAACATTCGTACACTCGTCACGTTGTCGATCGATTACAGTGCTTGCTCGTAAACTTGGCACTTTCAATTGCTAGACAGTGTAACCTAAAATGTAATGTACTTTTACATTAAAGAAATATAATCCTTACTCCCTTGTGATTAGAAGTAAGTTAGGCGCAGAATATAAAGTAGTTACCTCAAGAAATCGAAATTTTATGTTCTAGCGTCTAGGGAGCTACTGAAATTTTAAGGCAACGCATTTACGATAGTGCAGGAGAGATATCATTTTTACTGTGATTTTCATAGCTATTTGATTGCGCTTCGATCTGCTTTATTACTCGACTGAGACGAAGAAATGCAATGACAAAGTACTTCAGCACCGTTAATTTGTCTCAAGAGTCTTGAGTAAAGCTGTTTTAATTTATGGATTTGAATTGAGAAGTTTTAAATATATATCGGCAGAATTTTTTATATTCTTTGCTGTCTATAATTATATTTGTAAAGAAAAAGCGAAAGAACAATGTATATAACTCGCAATAAAACTAATTAGTGTAGTTTCCGTTTTCGTTCCGTTTGTGTTTCCAAAAATATGACTCTTTTTCAAAACAGCAAGTGACAAAGAATATAAAATATCTACATGATTCTTTCTCAAAATTTATCTGAAAAGTTACCATAAAAGTAAATCAATCAAAATATAGAACAGACAGTGTAGATTTTTTTTAAGGTCTTTTCAAATTTTTGACTTCGAGTCGGCACTCCCAATTGTATTAATTTAGAAGACATTTAAAAAACGTGCATTCGCACAACTAATATGAAAAATCAATCAAAATAAATCTGAAATTAGCTATAAGAGTCAAAACGCAAAATTAATTAAGTGTCGGCAATAAGTTAAAACGATTCAAATAAGTTATTTCCATTCCACTGTTGACACTGATTGTACATTTATAAAAAACATTACTCAAAAATACCACCAGTCTATGCAGACTAAACCTTTAGCCCAAAGCCCATTAAATAATTACACTGCTGTGCAAATTAAACCACCTAATATAAACGCTGAGTGGGTTCGGAGTTGGCATAATTCCGCATTAGGTATTCGCATACAATTATAAGATGATCAGTCGGCAGTCTGTACTAACTAGATGCCGGATTAACGAACTTTGTGCAAACATGCCGATTGTGGGTGCATTTGTATGTCTGTATGTGTACGATTGCTTTGGATTGAGAGTTGGGCATGTCTGTATTCAATGTTTGCGGTACAATACTATGTCACTAGTGCAATATGCTGTTTTTTGAAATATCTAAAGTTCATGACATGTTATGACAACACCTGTAATTAAATGACATGATTATAAAGTATTTGCTACATCGTTGTATAACTTATCGTTAAACGGAATAAAGAATATTTATAATGAAAAATGAAAAGCATTTGTGAGCAAGAGATAATATAAAAAAATGTAAAAAGCCAACGACACGCGGTATTCCCAGGCGGTCACCCATCCAAGTACTAACCGCGCCCGATGTTTTCAACATGATATGGACGTTGGCAACTATCTTGACAAAATTTTCGTTCTGGAGGAACGCAACCCACGTAGCTAAAAAATAGTTGGCACTGTACGTTACATATTTTCGTTAATGGGTAGCACTGTGTCTGCATTGTTATACGGGCACTACCAAGTTTTTAGTAAACATATGCCAGGATATTTCAATTTTAACAATACCTTATTCTAGAATTAAAATCAGAGTTTACCCACAAAACTACAAGTTTACTGACAAGAAAATCAAATAGCTATGTTTAATGCCTAAATAAGACAGTGCAGTCATGTGTCAAATGCTGCATAGGAGCAACAGTTACGTCAGTGTGCAAAATTTTAAATCTCCCCCCTTCTTTTAAAAATCCTGGTAACTTGGTGTTGAAATCTTTCTAGCTAGATGAAGACATTTGTCTTCATTTATTGCTTAATTCAAAATAATTATTGAATTAATGTCTGGCAATGTTATCATTACGGACAAAATATTACTATTTTACTAATGTTTTAATTTAGATTAATTCTGTTGAAGACATTTTGATTAATAACAATAATAATATTGCTAAAGCCGACAGCTGTTAGCATCAATCTAAGTTTATAAGACAAACGCTTTGATTAAATACAACAATTAATCAATAGATATATTTAGACGAGAAATTTAAATACTTACAGTTGGCAAGAGAAAAGATCGCTAAGAAAATTGGATTAACCTATGTACAATTATGTCTGCCTTTCCAACAACTGACAGTTTAAGGGCTTGACCCACCACCTCCAAATAGCGTCTATCTATAAGATAAAAGTCTCGCCATCTCTCTTCTTTAACCTGACAAGAGTGAGACAGCATGCGATTTATCTTTTGGATAACTTTTACTTGTTAGTTGTGGAACTGGTCATAAATGTATTATATGTACACACGGCTACACATCAAGTTAGACACCCTATATACGCATAACTATGCTACATACAAAATAGAGAATTGTTGGAAAGGGACAGTGCATAGTGGTGTCGATGTAATGGTAAGGATGGAGCGTAACAAAAATATAACGCACTCTCTCGCACGATTCGCAGCGTTCAACTTCTAATAGTTCAAAGTCCAAACTTCTAGGTTGATGTGTCGCTGTGTGTACATACTAGTTTACCTTCGAATGTGTGATAGTGGACAATTATACTATTATATCTGAGACTTTTTTGAGACAATTCCGTAATGATATTGAAGATATACATCTTCAAGGACATGTTTGTCTTGGTCTGGGTGTTTCTATGTATAATATGTAAGTATTAACAAAAAAGAAGTGTAGGTATATGTATGTTTATCCATGTACCCATAGTACAAGCTCTGCTTAGTTTGGGCTAGTTGGTGTTATGTGTATGTGATAGAATATTATTTTGTGATAGAATATCAGTCAACTCACAGGCCAGTGTGGTAGAAAATGGCCTGTCTCTTTTCATAGGAACCAAGAAGAGGTCTGCGTCCAGCAATAGAGCAGATTATAAGTAGGGCCGATATAATTTACTCAGGTACACTCTTATGTAGGATCGATATACATAGCTGTAGAAAATAATAATAATAATGAATTATTTATCTTTATATATATAATTCTACTGTACTTGTGTATGTCACTGAACTCCGCCTAAACGGCTGGACCGATTTTGATAATTTTTTTTGTGTGTGTTCATGTGGATTCGAGTATGGTTTAGTTATGGTTTTTTTTGTGTATACAGGACAACGTCTGTCGGGACAGCTAGTTTTAGTACAAATTCTTAGTTTTACATTTGCATCTTAACAATAATATAAAGTGCACTTATATCTAATTGTTATTCCGTCTGACTGCACGGATAGCATATGGTTTAACTGGTCGACTAACCAATACCATTGCTCCGAGTGTGGTAAATTCGATCCCCACTAGTGACAAACATTGTAATTTTTTAACAGTTGTTCCATGTTTGGGTGTTCTTTTTGTACGTTGTTTGAATAATTGTTAAGTATGCCTGCATTGGAATAGTCCCAACTGTCGGGCACGCCACGATCGTGGCGGTAAGTCCCGTGTTTGAGGAGTGGCTGGAGAGGCGCCATGGCGCCCTCACCTTCCGGCTGACACAGGTAATGACTGGCCACGGTTGTTTTGGCCAGTTCCTGTGTCGTATACGCCGGCAAGAGACGCCCGGTTGTCACCACTGCGGCGACTGCCGCGACGTTGTTGAGGACACGGCGCTGCACACTTTGGCGGTTTGCCCCGCCTGGGCATCGCAGCGCCGTGAGTTGATCGCGGCAGTCGGATTGGTTGCCCTCTCGCTCCCGGCCGTAGTTCAGTCTATGGTCCGGAGTGAGAGGTCGTGGAATGCCGTCGCCTCCTTCTGCGAGGAAGTCATTTCCATCAAGGAGGCGGCGGAGCGGGAGAGGGAGCGTTTGAACCCTCTCCCCAACCGCAGAGCCGGGCGCCGGAGGGCGCGAGACGACCTCCAGCCACCCTGAGGTTTGACCTGGGGGTGGCGGGCTTTGTGGGCCTGCCCGCCATCCGTTCAGCACCAGGTCCGAGAGGCGGCGTGCGTGTTCCCACGCGCGCCTCTGTTGTTTCGAGTCCGTCTCCCCTCTAGGGGGGACAGTAGGGAGTGTTAGAAGTGCCTTTGGGTAGATCTTTCGTGTAGTGACCTGCCGTTTCATACGGCGGGCCGAAACCTCGGCGGGGTCGCGACCGCATGCGAAAGTGATTCGCGCGGCCCCGTCGATAGTGGTTTTGTCGAGGAACACCGTGGTAGGTTTAGTCGGTATTCCGGGAGGTACATTTTCTTCTTAACATCTTTCTTTTACCCCGGAGAGTCCGACATAACCCCTCCGCCCGCCCCCGCGGAGGGGTATGCATCAAGCATTCCCCCACGTTAAAAAAAAAAAAAAAAAAAAAAGTCTCAACTGCGGAAGCTGTGATAAAACGGCAAAGACAACATTTTATGAATATCATTTCAATAGCGTAGCCTAAAAACGGTACAAGCAGGCACAGAGTTACCGTATCGATAATATTATAGCTAAACCAAGAAACATTCTCCAATAATGTTCCAGCCAGACATCCGCAAATATAATTATTAACACAGCACTGGCTATGCTTGCACCTTTTGTTCCAATACGGCACAACCTCGACCAATTCACTTAGTCATAACTTTAAAATAATTACGCCTCAACCCTTGGGAGTCTGGCAGGGGGAGAGGTGTACAAACAGTACGGCTTTGATCGAATCACTTATAATATTAATCATATTTGGATTTGCGAAAGGCTCTCGTGGTAGGGCGATCATGTTTTATGAGTGGTGATGGATAGTCTAGCGAATATCGTCATGCCTATTTATTGCGGCGGGATTAGATAGCGATGTGTCAAATTTCTGTGAGATGTAATAGTATCTCACATTATGGTGTATGGCCGCATTAATTATATGCGGCATTTAGGCAGCGTTAGCGCAGCGGTTCTGAACGCGACTGTGTATAATCTCGAGTTCGATTGCCGGATCGAGCGGAATGCTTTTGGTTTTCCTGTGGAATAATTCTTAGTGGTAGCATAGAACAGACGGCAATATGCTCTCGCTATTACGTAGGTATTAAAACCATAGCTGGCTAAACTTGGGTGGACCTCTCACCTCTGCTTACCCCTTTACGTAAGTTGGCGTGAGGCTATGTATGTATGTGAATATAAGCTATGTATGTGTTTTAAAACAAGACTTAACTTGCTTTACCAAGACTATGAAGCTCTTGCTACAATGTCCAAAAATTATTAACATTTATAGTCTTCATGTTGTACATAACTACTCTTGACCACGTCTTATTGTTACATGCCGTATACAACTAAGTACCTACAAGTATCTAAAACGTATTAGGAAACTGTAGACTGTTACAGTGCTCTTATGTCTATTAATGTTCTGTGGTATTGCATTAATTCTATGTTGCAATTCTTGATTAATTGCCAGTATTATTCTAGACAGAAAAACAATAAGTTTAAAAATAGAACTATTCGAGTAAGGTCGTGTAATTTAGTGTTTCCATCGCCAACGTCCATATCATGTTGAAAACACCGGTTCTCGTCCGATCACCGAAGTTAAGCAACATCGGGCGCGGTTAGTACTTGGATGGGTGACCGCCTGGGAATACCGCGTGTCGTTGGCTTTTTGGTTGTTTTCCTTTTATATCTATCAATTTTATGTAACCCTAATGTGTTACGTCCGGTAAACGTCTTTAAAGAGCAGCGATAGCTCAGTGGGGAGACCAACAGACTGCAATGCAGAGGGTCTTGGGTTCGAAACCACGTCGCGCACCTCTGACTTTCGGAAGTTATATGACTTTTCGAAATTATGTGCGTATTGATTAACAATTATCGCCTGCTGCATTCCTCGGAGAGCACGTTAAGCCGTCGGTCCCGGCTGCCATGAACTTCTATGGCAGTCATTATTGGGAGAGTGTCGACACAAAAGACCCCACTGGGTCTGCATTAATTGGCAAAAACACTTGTTTTCAACACTATTTGCTCAAGTGTCTTCTCCAGTTGATTTAAAATGGGACCGTCTCGGCCGGAGGCGTACCGGAATGGGACCCTAACGGTGGGACCCGGTTCGGTACTGATAGGTACTGGTCAAACCACATAATAGAATCAGGTAAATCTGTTCTTAGCGACCAACATGTCTTCGAGTTCGTCGGACGATGAGGTTTTCGCTTTGAAAGTGTTCATTATAAATAATATTAGCTGCTGTTTGCGCGAATGTTATTAATTGAAAGTAAACTACTATATACGGATTTTATCGCGTTGGTTATTTGACACTTTTTTACATAATTTAGAAAGTGCTAGTATTAAACTTTACTAATTTTTAAGCTAATTAAATTATTAAAACTATTAAAACTTTTTATATTTAAGTTTACACTTTCCTCGACGTTTCGGTTGCTTTTCAGCAGCCATGGTCACGGGGAGACTAAGATGGTAGTTGTCTCAATGTTCCAAGGTATAACTACCTTTTAAAGAGCCCGAACATAATTTAATCATTGGTGTTTCTATTTACGCATAATTCAATTATGTAAAATAGTGTCAAATAAACAACGCAATAAAAGCCGTATATACATAGTAGTTTAATAATATTGATCATTATAAATGTAAAAAAAGGACAGTTGGTGTTTCTAATATGAACAGTAAAAGAAATAAATATGGATTATTTCTATAAGATATAAAGTGCGATGAATCCAAGTTTGATGATTATACTAGGATGGCCCACTTGGAGAGGTTGTGACCGCCCTGTCCCTGCACAGACCAGAGCATCCACCACCCATGGCTCCACCTTCCGCGGTGCCCAATGTGGACAACAGTGACAACGACAATGACATTCTCGAAGTGACTCGGGTAGATTTGAGGGCGGTGGTGCAGCGACTACAATGCAAAAACACCGCCCCAGGACCCGACGGCATATCTAGTCATGTATGGGTCTTGGCCATGGATGCCCTTGGGCCTCGACTGAGAGGGCTCTTCAGTGCATGCTTCGAGCGGGGCCAGTTTCCGAAGCAATGGAAGACGGGGAAACTACTCCTGATCAAGGGCGCACAATTTTCGTAAAAAGGGGAACAAAGTTTTTGCTTCATGTAATAATATATAGATATTGAGTAAAATAGAACATCGATTAATTAAAAATTGGTGTAACTGGCATGTACAACCCAGTTTACCCAAAGAAAGACTGATCTGTACCGACCTGTCCGTACCAGTAACCTGCTTCGTTATGCAACCACCCTATCGTGGTAGAGCAGGTATAGTTGTGACATCAGGCATAGTTCTTATTAGTAGGTAGTTCTAGAAAAGTACCCAGACAATGGCAGTAACCTCGTCTCTTATTACGTGGGATAGGTTACGTGGGATGGTAGCTTGTAAAATGTCCAAGTACTTTCCTGTCTATACCTTTAGTGAATAATCAGGCGTGAGTCTAAGACTAAAATTCCTGTGTTACATCTGAATTGTGTACCTCCTACAGCTGTCAAGTTATTGATTAATTAAGTAATCGAGGGCGAACTAGTTTTTCAATTGCCAAAGGATTTGATTATAATATTTAAGACAAAATAAAATGAGCCAATATTGACTCTGAAATTACAATTACAAAAGCAATCAGGAGTTTGTAAATAGCATTGTTTAATATTGAAGTTTAGATTAATTAATCAATTTATGTCAGTCGATTTAAACTTCGTAAAGATTGAGACCAATCTATAAGAAATATTATGTAATAATTTTGTTGATTCAAATAATAAACGCAAGCCTAATAGATCGGATGATCTCAGAAGAGGCTGGCAGAGGTGTATGTCACGTATATCTTGGCAGCAATACTTTAGGTCTCGTGTAATTGAGGTGAGCATATTACCATTTACCTTACATATTGATAGACTTCGCCCATTCAATTGTTTTTAAAGATTACTTGTGGTTCGGTTTACAAAGTACTAGTTTTCTTGTTCATACCGTCAGCTAAGCTAGACTGCTAGTCTTAAGAATAAGTTCACGTTGGTACTACACTGCGTGAGATTTGACCCACGATTTCGCGATCGCAATTCCAGTGCTTCATCCATTGAGCTAGAGAGCCGCTATTTATAGAACGTTTTTTAACAGAACAGGCATTGTACGTTAAAATTCCCATAT
This sequence comes from Catocala fraxini, assembly GCA_930367265.1. Lineage (NCBI taxonomy): Eukaryota > Metazoa > Arthropoda > Insecta > Lepidoptera > Erebidae > Catocala > Catocala fraxini. The sequence continues at coordinate 22,597,843 of OV884029.1, forward strand.
AGTATTTATACATGACTCGCGACGCATGTAGCTGACGTGTAATACATGCGCAAGCTAATCACGCAGTCCACATGCGCAATCTAATTATACAACCTTGCATTTGATCGTTTACACGACGCATACAATCTATAGAACATGCGCTTCTTAAATACAAGTAAGAGCCACTTACTAAAATCTAAGTCACAAAAGACTTATACGTACTTACGACATAAAGATTTTAACATCAATCCGAATTCCCATCCAATGTACACTTAATGCCACTCTGTTGTACCACGAACAAAGACAATTAGCTTCTATTGTATACCCATCAAGTAGAGCTCGTGTTCATCTATGAAAATTCAATTTTGCGGGGTACATGTTTTTGTCCCATAGTGTACAATGGATGGCATCTATTAAAGCCAGCATTTCGATGTTAGTGCCGATCAGTCGGGACGATTGACAGAGACCCGATTTACCAGGTAGTTGGCTCTGCTTAGCAATCTTAATAAAAGGTATTATGAATTTTTTTTAAAGGTTGTATTTGAAATGAATGTTTGCAATTGTGAGCGTTTTAAAAACGTTTAGTGGCTATATTTTTAGAAGTACAATATTGAAATGTTTATTGTTGGACATTAGCTTTTGCATTGATTAAGCATTTAAAATGGCGGTTTAAATTGGGAAAAGATTTTCGTTGTCTTATTGTTGTTACATATCATTATGGAACAATAATAGACGATGAAAAACTTCGAAAACAACACTTCATAATGTAAAAAACAATTAAATATAATTATGTATACATGAAAGTGAATGAAGCCAGAGAAGTGTGTCAGGATCGTAGCAAATGGAAATCCGTAGTCTCTGCCTACCCCTCTGGGAAACAGGCGTGAATCTATGTATGTATGTATGTATATATATGAAGTTATAAACTAGGTTGTGTCTATATTTCTATCCAATAGACATATTTTTGAAAACTAATCAAGTTCAGTGGAACTAGTAAAAATAAGCCATCTTTTGCATTGGGCAATTGTTAGTGCATACATATAAATCTAATAGGTTAGTTTTTATTATTGATAACACTGTTGCTAATGTTATAAAAAATACTTATAGATTTACATTTTGAAGATAATCAGATCCACGGAATTTCAAATTACAGGCAATATAATAAATATCAAATTCTGTAGAGTTACTGATATAGATTTTAATTTTTTTGTTTTTTTTTTTACATCTAACATCCTATATTTACAAACGTGTTAAAAAAGATAACATAATTACAAAAACACAAAAATGGTTTGGGCATCGTAGAATGCTTCAGCATCGCTGTCAACTGGTAACGTGCCCAGAAGACTGGCAGCATTGCATTGCATTGATTTTAATTTCAACGTTATGAAATAAACTTAAAAATAGCTTTAGACTAATACATTTCTTAATAATTATTTTATTCTTTATAAAGGTATATTTTATGGAGAGTATTTATATTTATTCTAATTTTATCTTTGGACGGCCTCTTTAGTTCTGTGGTATATATTTTTACAGGAGATCTTGATCCGGGTTGGTTCTAAGGTATTTTCCAAGTGAAAATGTTACGGGCTTTTTAAATTCGGCATTTCCCAGTATCAGCCCGGAGTCAGAGAATGTGCCCAGTAGAACAAATTTCCTCTATTAGGAACAATATCTAAAACAAAGCATATGAAATGTAGGTGTAAAATATTAATGTCTACCTTAATTACATACAACCGTGAAATTAATAATAATTCAATATTAATTAAAATATTTCTAGAGAGTGATGCTATGTATGTTAAAATATTGGTGACAATCATAGTAAGTTTTTAATAATAAGTCGATTATTGTCCTCCAACAAACCAATTTACTTTGACTTTGCAGGATTGCCCTAACTGACCGGGTGTACAATCTGATCGTGAGTAGAGGGGTTTTAGTATTTGCATTGCACTGAAAGCAATCTGCAATGCAAACTCGCTTATGCAAAGCGTTACAATAAAATCTGTGTATATATTTTAATGTCCTGAAGTGTTCTATAAGTTAAAAAAAAACTTTTGTGCAATAGTGTAATATTTTTTTATAGTAAATAGCATGCAAAGTTTTTGTTACGTTATGTTTGTAAAAGTTTCAGATTTTCTCGGTACTTCGTTACTTGCCTACAGTATTTATTCCATGAAAGTAAACTGTTAAACCGTTTTATTCTTGTATTTAAGCCCTACACAGACGGGTTACGTGCTTGGTAGACGTTAATAGGATCGCCCCATGATGTGGATCCTAAGCCATAGCTAGCGAAATATGGGTTTATACATACTGCCAAAACTTTTAGGAAAACATACTTTTGTCTGTAAGTATTCAAATCCGATCATAAAAATAACGGTTATTGACGTAAAAATATCAGTATCGCTAAAACGATGCAGTCTTGGTGGCTTTGCGGTATTGTATTTGTAGACATAGAAAAAAAAACTCGACGCTGACTGTAATTTTTGCCTATAACAGTATCTTTAAGGTAGAGGTTGGTAGCACAACGGCAGTGAACTCAACTGCTATGCTGGAGTTCTCTTTAGTCAGTAGTAATGCAGGTGCAGCAATGGAGTCTAGAACTGAGACGTGGTTACGTAATAAAGTTATAACGTGTGTAAAAATGTTTACCTCTATGTGAAACCTTAGCTTTTAACTCTTTTTAAAGGAAAACTTCCGCACTGGCTATGCATGCTGTGTCGCGCGGGACTTTGCAAACATTGAAATAACGGCTGCAAAGAATACTAAGACTCGAAACAACTATTTGTGCATCACACAAATTTTTGTCCCGTGTGGGGATCGAATCCACAACACTCAGCGCAACAGCAATGGCGAGGCGACCTCTTAAACCACTACACCATTCGTGCAGTCAATAAAACATTAAATATATAATATAATATCAGCCCTGTATTAAACTGTCCCACTGCTGGGCACGGGCCTCTTCTCAGTGTGAGAAGGGTTAGGCCTTAGACCACCATGCTAGCGCCTAGTGCGGGTCGGCACTTCACATATCTTAGAGATTATTATGGAGAAATCTCAGACATGCAGGTTTCCTCACGTTGTTTTCCTTCACCGTTAAAGCGAGCGATAATTAACTATTTAATACGCATATAACTTCGAAATGTCAGAGATGCGTGCCTTAGTTTCGAACTCGAGACCACTGCGTGGCAGTTCAACGGTTTCCCGCTAGGTTATCGCTGCTACACATTTCAAAAACAAAACATAACATTCCAAAGTCATAATTTATTAATTGTCTGTCTATTTCAACTGTACTATATAACTTTGTTTTTATTGTGCCCCACTTTTCAACCCCCACTAAGGATACTTCGCTAACATTATACGTTGCTAATGCAAATGGTGGTATGTAAGTGAACAATGACAGTATTCTAATGAACGCTAGTGCGTACGCGGCGGTGGGCGGTGGCGGGCGCGGGCAGGTAACGTAATCATCTGCTTTAATGACGTCGTTAACTTGCATGCGATGTGAACGTGTATGTTTCACGTGTTACGGTGGATAGGAAGAGAGGTGTGTAGGGCTTTTTTAGAAGGAGTGGTTTAGGAAATTAATTTTTGTGGATTGTTGGTGCAATGATGTTTAAGTGCATGCGTTTGCTGATAGTGGATGTCAATTTCGTTTTAAGTAATGCTGTGGAGCAGCATGAAATATAGCATTGTCTAGTGTTTTTATTTTTATATTACGTGAGCTAAATTTAGCTGTCGAAATAATGAAATATATTAAAAAATAATTTGCTTTCAGTATTCCTACATTAGGCAGTGTCTAAGGTGCTGGCTGTTTTTCTTTGAACAGATGTTCAAGTTAATAATATACTCAAAGTATAAATTAGTTTTGACATGGAAAATCTCATCATGAGAATTTACATCTTGCGACTTGACATTATAATCTTGATCCACGGATTTGAAGTTGTAAACAAAATAAAAGCAATATAACCTGCAAAAACATACTTTAATTGTAATAGAATTAATAATTAATCTAATCTAAATTAATTTTGTTGTGATTTCTAGCGCCCTTCTTAAGAACGAATCGTATGAAGTATAATCCCTAATTATAAAAAACAACTTATATTATAACAAAAGACAAAAACAAAAAGTAGCTCTCTAATTCTAATCCAGAAATCGCACTTACGCCTCTACCACAAAAAGTAGACCTCTAATTCTAATCCAGAAATCACACTTACGCCTTTACCACAAAAAATAGTCCTCTAATTCTAATCCAGAAATCGCACTTACGCCTCTACCATAAAAAGTAGCCCTCTAATTGTAATCCAGAAATCGCACTTACGCCTCTACCACAAGCGAGCGTATCACTAAAAGGGGTTGTGCCACTAACTACTGAGCACCATCAGGCCTCGTTTCTGTTATTAACATGTAAATGTGCGTCTGTGTGTCTGTTTGTCACTTACAACTGTTATAGTATTATAACCATCATTTTGAGTGTAATCTAGTTGAGGTAAATAATAGCAGAATTGTTAGTATGTCGTTATGTTGGCATTGTTATGGAAATAAGGCGTGGAAATAAGGCTTAGCTAAATAGGTCAAGGTTAAGAATTTATTTTCACACTAGCTTTTGCCTGCGTCTACGCTCACGTGAAAGCAGGGTATGTTATGCACTTTTTAAATATAAAATATATCTTATGTTACTCGGTGATAATACAGCTTTCAAATGGTACAAGAATTTTTAAAATCGTTCAGGTAGTTTTTAGTTAAATCCTTACAAACAAACAAACAAGCAAAAAATCAAATCTTTCCTCTTTATATTTTTAGTATAGATAACAGCTATGACACTACTGTGTTTGACAGTAGTGTCATAGCTGTTTAACCCGATAGCTGCCATATTACATTTTGTTGTGTTCCTGCGGTGAGTAAAGTTTCCAGAGGTTTACTAAGGAGGCTATCATCAAGGATTACTGGTGTGGCAGTTTAAGAATTATTAACAATATAAAATAATGCAATTAAAAAGTCATAGTGTTTTAATTAAGGGCACTTAATTATTAAAAATTGTCTTGACGGTTGCACTCCACTAGTTTTAGGTCTGATTCTTCAATAACAATGGCGATCAATGGCACTAAAGTTGTAATTAACAGATAGTTGTTTCGAGTCTGGGTGGGATAACAACGGTTTGGACACTCTTTTTTTTTATTATATACTAACTATGTCTAGTGATTCGTGCCTTGCCTTAATAAAAATAGGTACATATATGTTATGTACCAATTTTTATATTATGCTTTGTCATCTTTATTGAAATCCGGCGTGAAATAGTGTTTGCGTTGTGTTTCGTCGAGTGAGTGAGGGTACCGGAGGCCCAACCCTTCTGGTGGGATCAAATTTAAATGGAACGTAACGCACTTGCAACTCCTCTGGTGTTGCGGGTGTCCATGGGCGGCGGTAATTGCTTGCCATCAGGTGATCCGTACGTTCGTTTGCGTCCTATAACATAAAAAAATTGGTAGTACATAAAAAAATAAAATTGTGTTATATGTTCTTTAATAGTATGTATTATCTAAAATAAATCCATAAAACATATTCCACAGCACCAAGCATACGCTCTTTATTATAATAACGAGCTGTTGCCCGCGACTTCGTCCGCGTGGAATTTAATTTATTACCCAATACCTACTTTTAATTTGTTATCTAATTTTAATATATAAAACTACAACTAAAGAAATTAATAATTCTAACTACACCTATATAGGTGTAGTTAGCTATATATTAAAAAAATACATATGGTATAGCAGACTTTTTTGTAGATATTGATACGTTCTACACGTACAGTATTACTGTAGAACATTTTTTTGTTCTATCATCAATAGTTTCCGCACCGCACGCGATGACAGATTTTTCATGACTAATTTTTTCACACCTTGGGTTATATTATTGCATTTTTATTAAGGATCCCTATTTTTTTTGAAAATGTAATATAGCCTATGTCACTCAGTGAAGACGCAGCTTTCTAATGGTGAAAGAATTTTTGAAATCGGTCCTGTAGTTTTTGTGTGGAAACATTACAAACATACATACAAAAACACAAATGTTTCCTCTTTATAATATTAGTTTAGATTTATAATATTACTGAGATTACTGAGTTTCCCCCGCGGTTTCACCCACGTTCATGCTGACTGCGCCACTCATGCTTGTAGCATTATGTTATATAGCCTATATACGTCTGGATAAAGAAGCTTTCTAATGGTGAAATATTTATTGAAATTGATTCAGTAGTTTCAGAGTTCCTTGATTACAAACAAATTTTTCCTCTTTATAATATCATTATTAATTAAAATGATTCCTAGTCATATTATATAGAAAGAGAAGACAGAAAAGATTTTTATTATTGCACCATCATGACATGCACCATTAATTATTATTCAAATGTAGGTACAACAAAAATAATTAAATAAAAATACAAGAAAACTTAAAAAACAATTATTAAAATGTTGTTTATGTGCAGATGCACGTCCCACCTGACGGCACAAAAATAAAGGTGATGCGCTCAGCATAATGCTGTGGCACTTGCATTGCTGCAAGCACTACACAACGCTGATTTTCAGCGAACACCACAATTGACGTTTGCTCCGCCAATAGTGCATTCATAATAAAGAAATAAATAATACATAAGCATTCAATAAGTAGATAGCCATCAAAGAAAATGTAGCATAATAAAACTAGTTAAAAAAAATATTATATCAGTTATGAAACGAACGTGTAACAAAAATAAAACGACGCTCATGACATAATGTATCACTATTCCTGTTTTGAAAAGTAACTTCTTATTTTACTTTTATCAGAGTACTACTTTTTCCCGCGTCTTCTGTCGCGTAAATGTAAGTTAGGTTAAGCTAGTAACAGTACTTTTTAGTGGGTGATATATACCCTATGTCCTTTTCTGTAGCTTCAGGGTAAATTTCATGATGATCGTTCGAGCAGTTCAAGCGTGAAAGCGGAACAACCAAACAAACTCACATTCGCATTTATAATATTAAAAGTAACTAAGAGTAAGTATATGTTAACCAACGTCGGCCTGGATGGCGTAGTGGTTAGTGTAACCGACTGCCACTCCTGAGGTCGCGGGTTCGATTCCCGCACAAGTCAAACATTTGTGTGCATGAACATGGATGTTTGTCTTGGTCGGGGTGTTTCTATGTATAATATGTATGAATTTACAAAAAAAGAAGTATATATATGTATGTTTATCCATTAACTAGTACCCATAGTACAAGCTCTGCTTAGTTTGGGCTAGATGGTGCTGTGCGTATGTGATAAAATATTATAAAAAAAATATTACTTTAGTTTATTTTAGTAAAGTTCAACCCTTAAGGGTCCTGTAGTCAGGCAACTGTTAGTTGCAAGTAATTTTTTACAATTGCCAGTTGCAATTACTCTCATATTTACAGCTTCACACTGCAGACAAAAAGGAACAGCAACATAATACTCATCCATCCCAGGAATCAAACCCATAAGATGAACGCACTTACACCCCACACGGATTTCCCTAAACCATCCTGAATTACATTTACACCATCACTGAAACATAACCACATATTTACCTCATGTAACAGACAACATGTCTTGACCATAAACATAAATCTCTACCATAGAGTGCCATAACCTCAGAGCATTATTGTTCTGGCCATAACCAACGTTTGGAGGGGAGGGAATGCTATAACCATCCCCATCATGTCTAGGGATTAAGTAGATATGACGGTTATTAGTGTACAGGTGGTTATTCTACCAACATTAGGAGATAATCCCTAAGATGCATGCGTTATGGTGGCATTATATGTCTTATGAATTAATATTGTATGTAGGAAATTAGCAGAACTAACAACTTATAAATAGAACAAAATGAAAAGTAACAAAATATGGGACTGTAAAATTTTATAAAAAGGAATGGCTGGTTTAGGTTTTCGTAAAATTCCTCAGCATCGCTGTCGACCGGAAATGTGCCCAGAAGACTGGCAGCATTGCCACGTTGAATGGCAATGCTGATTCTTTGAGCCAAAAAAAGTCCAGCCTTCTGGTCACGCGAAGCGTCGATTAGCCGCTTAGATATACATATCTCTAAAAAGCTCACTAGCGTCCGGACCCCATGAACCTAGCATCACCACCCCAAACGGCTCGTAAACGTTATTACCAATTAATTGTTGCTTTGTTTATGTAAATAATGAAAAAGAAATAAAAATTAATATTCCTATCTATACTTGAAAAATACAGAGATTAGTATACTTAGTAATAATATGTATGAATAATTAGTACTGAAGAAGTGGTTGCGAAAGCGACTGCTTTGCGTATGCACAGCAGTCGCTTTCGCAGTACCTTTACCTTTCGCAGACCGTATGGTCATAAGTTTGATTTCCGTATCGAGTAAATTTATTATTTGGGTTTTGCTGACAAGAAATTAAAGAACGTAATTTCTCAGTACTATACAGCATGTAACAGAAAGGTGTGGTCATATTTTAAGCCCGTGATATATGTATATCTGATACCTATGTGCCCTATTCCCGGGAAAACCATTTTAAATTTTATGACAATTTATTTAAATTTTATTTAAACATCGAAACAAACGCATTATATCACTATCCAAATAGCGCATGGTCATTTTCGGGATCACAGAGATCCCCGAGTCAACTGTTTGTGTTGTTTAAGTATCGACTAGAATATGTGATATTGATAAGTCGAAAAAATCTGTATCTTAGTGAAAATAATGTCGTTGTCCATTGTCCAGTACAATTTTATGTGATGCTTAAAATATATGACCATACCTTTCTGTTACACGCTGTATATTAATAGAACCGCTTCCTATTACGTGGGACCTACAGCTATAGCGGGCAAAATGAGGGTACACCTGTATTCCTTTGGGGAAATAGGCGTCTACTCTCTTATGCGAGACCTAGGCCATAATCCACTATGCTAGCCCACTGCGAGTTAGCAGACTTCACATATCTTCGAGAACATTATGGAGACATCTTAGACATGCAGATTTCTTCACCGTTAAAGCGAGTGATAATGAACTATTTGATACGCATTTAACTTTAGCAGTTCGAGGAGCATGTCTTCGATCGAACGGTCTTCCAACTAGATCTGCGCTACTATAAACATAACTGCTGCTTCATCATGAAATGAATACATAAAATGACAATGGCAATCCCTTTTGGAGTTAAATGGACGAATATAAGCATACAATGTCTTTCATATATTCATTCATTTTCAATAGTTTACTTCATACTTATCAATTCATGTCCAATTATTATACTTCTGTCATGACACAAACTTGATTACGAATGCTGGCCTATTGCTGCCGCTTGAAACATTGTATAATATTGGACACGCGTCCCGTAATACAGGGTAATATTTTACCGGCACTTGCGGTTAGTTGTGTTATAAACCGATACCTAACAGTTGCCTGCTTGAGGGGTGGCATAGATTATTTATTAAAATAAGATGAGGCAGATTATTGCTGGCTCGTAGTGTTGGTAAAGACTACTAGAACATGAATATTGGTGTTAAAAATAGACAGCCGTAGTCTTAGTGCCTATTTCGTATACCAAGAAACGAGTTATTTAAGCTACGGACAATTTAAATTTGGGCATATTTTTCATAGAATAAGTGTCATAAATTTACTGTCCGTAGATAAAATGTGTACAAAAAATATACGATATAATCTGTAATCCTGTAAGTGCAGTACGCAAACATATTCCGGATATATTTTTCATAAATAACGTTATAAAGATATGAGCAATAAAACATTTAAAAATAAAACCATTTATATGAAAATCATGTGTATAAGACCAAATACAATAAAATGCTTCCTAACTTAATATTATAAATGCAAACGTGAGTTTGTATATTTATTTGTTACGCTTTTACGCCTTAACTACTCGAACAATCACCATTAACTTTCATATACACGTTCGGAGTATAGAATAGGCCTTAGGGTATCATTCATCAAGAAAAAAGTACTATTTCCCAGGTACAGAAATTAATTGACAAAATCTAGATTAATGTTAGCGACAGGCATAATCTAGTATAAAAGAAATCTAAATTTAATAGATATTAGGCAGCATTCAAATTTAACAGCAATTCATACATTCGTTATATGTACTTATTCATCGCATAGTTCTATAACTATACAATACGTGACCCATAGCATCACCATAAATGCAAAACACCAGAAATATGAACAGCTCAGTTGGCAGAGCGATGCCACAGTTTGTCAAGGTCGCAGGTTTGAGTCATGCTTCATTTATTTATTTATTTATTTATTTATTTTTAACAAACTTACATCTATCATTACAGGTATTAAATATTTCATGGATTATAATAATAATAATAATAATATTCTACCACATACACACAACACCATCTAGCCCAAACTAAGCAGAGCTTGTACTATGGGTACTAGACAATGGATAAACATACATATATACTTTTTTTTTTGTAAATACATACATATTATACATAGAAACACCCAGACCAAGACAAACAGCCATGTTCATGCACACAAATGTTTGACTTGTGCGGGAATCGAACCCGCGACCTCAGGCGTGGCAGTCGGTTACACTAACCACTACGCCATCGAGGCCGACAAATTGTCTGTCGATTGTCTTTTTCCTCTGTTATAATTTACAAATGTACTGTTATTCTTTATTTCTTTTCTTCTTTCTTCTTTACTATATCTTACTAAGTATTTATGGTATAGGCAGAATTTAAATATATAAACCACGAAACGAATGCCTCTACACACATAATCTTTGCCATAACCGATGTACTCTTGACCGTATGACAGATGGTGGTGTGCGGTTGAGCCGCGTGACAAATGCGGCCACATTGCGACCGCGTGCCGTGCCCGTGGCGTGGCTGTGGCGTGGCGGACGTGTCCTAGTGCTGTTGTCACGGACTTTAAATTGGTGACGATTTATAGAGGTAGTTTTGATATAGATTTTTGTGAGTAATTTTTTGTTCGCGATTGATTTGGTTGCCTGCATTGCAGGTACTCAACACGCTGACCAGTATAAGTACCATTATACCAGTATAAGTACTTTTTATGAACATAAACTGGGACTCCAGCTTTAAATATTATTATCCATTTGGTTTGAGAAAGTAGTATCTCTGTGGTTCTATGACTAAATTGTTGAAGTGAATCTACCTTACCAAAAACTTGACCACAATCATAAAGAATTTTTTTTGTCCTTTAACAGCTTTACCACCATGAGACGTATATATCGAACTGTACAACAGATAGTTAAGCCGATTCATAATAGATATATTATTTGGCAGTTGGCGATCATTAGACGATAGTGTCTTTTGACCACATAATCAGGTTATAATGGTAGGTGCAGAGCACAGCGTTGTCTAAGAAAACTTTAAAAACCATGTTCACTGACACAATAAATTCGTTTATTTATCCTATATTGAATGACTTCTTATTAAAGTTGAGTTCATTCCAATTTGAGAAACAATTCGAATATACCATACCTTACAAGCCACAGTAAAAAAAACACAACAAAACAATCACATGCAATCACAAAAACAAGCTGCACTGAAATGCACATAACTATGATTCACGTTTTTTAATTCACACTAAGACTTACTTTAAGTTTACAGCAACATATAAAACCTTGGAGTTTTCGTATGCATAGCTACCTATCATTAGGCAGACCGTTTATATGGTTACCATGCCTTATAACAAAACCACAGCATGCATTGGTATTTATTTATACAAAAGACAAAACAACTGCTGCGGTTATAATAATTTCTGTATCATGAGGGACTTTAACTTTCAAACAACGGACACAAAATACACCCAGACTCCGAACAACTAATCCGTCGGTCACATAATTTTTTATCCTGTGGGCTAGAACTAATAACAATTGGCGCAGTGGCAGTGGCTGCCAGTTAAACCACAACACCATTCGTGCAGTCAGATACTATTTTTAATTAGAGTTCGAAAAAACTCTTATGCTACAGCTTTTTCAGACAGACGGACGGACCGACGAAAGGACGGATGGACGTCCGGCCGTCTGTCTGTCTGTTATACAACTTTCAACTCAAGAACCGTAAGAGCTAGAGACTCACGGTCAACGCCATTCGACTCAGCATAGTTAATGTACCCCGGAATGACTATGACCTTTGACCTTTGACCTCAAGGTCACGTGATAACATCTGTCAACTCAAGAACCGTAAGAGCTAGAGACTCGCGGTCAACGCTATTCGAAGCAACATAGTCGATATAGCCCTGGAATGACTATGACCTTTGACCTCAGAACCTCAAGGTCACGTGATAACATTTTGCCGAACTCTAAGATTTACGGTAATTCATGGCCGTTTCTCACTTGTTTTTCATGTAGTGACCGCTGTCCAAGTCGTGAAATGTTCAGTTATTCAGTCCACATAACCACATTATTTCAAAACAACAAGTACCATATATAACCGCTAGTAATTACATCTTCCCTTCACAAACTGCCTGCGTCTCCTTACTTCCACCATAATTGAATACGGTGGGAAAATTTATGGTTTTTGTACAATTTTTATGGGGTTCTGTGTTTAACGCGTCTGCAGCCAACGATTATGAAAGAGCTATGATGTTTGTCGCCCTCCGTGTGTGGGAGGGCAAATCATCCAATAGTAGGATATCTATAGAGAGAGTTAGTGTGATAAGATATTGTTTTGGTGTGTTGCTTTTATATTCTGTAAGGATGGCTTTGATGTAAAGACAGGTTTTTATAGACGTGTTTTGAAAGATCGACTAACAAAATTTGCACAGTTAAATCTATGATAATACTTACCAGAATATTAAAATATATAGTTAGTAGTTAGTGATGGAAGAAAATAGGTGAGATAAGTACAGATAAAAATTTGTATCACCCCAAATGTTATTATTTCTTGTGCCTTTTTAATGATTATAAGAAAAGACGAAAATGAAACAAAGAAATTCCAATATATCAGGTAATTTAATTCATTAACTTTAATTATACATTTTGTGTTTGCTTATAAGTAAGCGTTGCACCCAAAATGCAGTCTTAGCTGTAATTTAATAATATATTTAGCGATTCGCTAATACTCGCATGTTTTAATATAAAAACGAGGTGTGACACAAAATATTTATTTTTTGTGTCACGAAAATTGTCTTGCAATTCTGACTTTTACAAAAATTCAATCAATGGGCACAAGAGTACAAATCAGAACTAGCAACAGTCCTGTAGATCACAAAAATGTTTGCTATGTACAGATATCACAGACACCTCAGTTGACAACATGGTGATGAATATGTGATGTAGATTCGATTGCACCATTGCGCCATTGTGGCAGTTAAATAAAATATTTCTAAAATGGTTCACTAACATCTCTATATAAAGCTTACAAATTGCCAACTACCCCCGTTGTATTACATGGCGAACATTATAAAAATGGCGCGAGAAAGGCGATATTTATATTAAATTATATATAGGGGATGCCTACGGTATGCGGTTGGTATGTTTAAGTATGTTGGTACGTGGATGATCATTTATATCGAACCATTAAGGGGCACTTGTCGTTGCTCGTGTGCCACTATAACTAGGAGTCTTTATAAATGCGATTACATATTGAAAACGTTAGTTCTTAAACTAAACTATGAACGTGGAAAAAGGGAATCCGTAAAACAGGAACTAAACTCTTTTTTTACGGCATTGGTATTAAAAATAAAATAATATCAGTCCTGTATTAAACTGTCCCACTGCTGGGCACGACCCTCTTCTCAGTGTTGGACTGCTACGCAGAGATCTTGAGTTCGATCTCTAGGCGCGCATCTTTGAATTTTCGTATTTATGTGCATATTAAATAATTAATTAACGCTCGCTTTAAGGGTGTAAGAAATCATCATGATTAAACCTGCACGTGTGAGAGTTCTCCATGATGTTCTCAAATTGGTATAAAAACTGTCTGTAAATAATTCTTAATAATCCACACATGGAAAGTGTGTTTGTTGGATTGTTCTTTTTGCACCCAGCGACGGAGCAAAGGATCATAGAGATAATAATTTAGGAGCGGTGACAAATGATATAGGCTATTTTATCTTAAAAAGATACATAGCTCCTGCAAGCTTTTCATAGAAAAACGATACCTACTTGAGTAAAAGTCATTAAAGTATTAGAATATCAACCTCGTTCCTCAAGTGTACCACTATTATTATAGGCCGCCTATTAGTGGAAATAGGGCTAAGCCGTACTCTACTGAGATGGCCCAACACAAGTGACAAAAGAATAAGATAACAGGCACACGAAGTTCTACTCTTCCTCGAGAACATTATGGATACAGGTACAAAAGATATTTTTCTCTTTAACATCGAAACTGAACTTATAAATAGCAGACTTCACACATTATGGAGAAAACTCAGACAAATAGGTTTTCTCGCGATATTTTCTTTCATGTCGCGAGACTGCCTTGGTAACAATAGCGGTATTGAGTGCGACTGCTGTGCATGAGGTTGGAATGATTTCCGGGTTAGGTAAAATGTTACTGGGTTTTTTGTCAAGATATCTTCAGTAGTCAGCCACTAGACTGCACGGATTGCGTAGTGGTTTAACTAATCACCTCTTCGCTGTCACTTCGCTGAGTGTTGTGTGTTCGAATCCCACGCGGGACAAGAATTTGTGTGACCCACAAATGGTTGTTCCGAGTCTGGATGTTCTTTGTGTCCGTTGTATGAATGTTTGTAAAGTTCCCCGCAACATATGAAATATTCCTAGTGCAGGAGTTGTCTATTTAAAAGACAAAGAGTAGTAGCAGTGTCTGGCAGTTGTTTAGTAGACGGTAATAAGCTCGGCCCTTATTATGTGGGATATAACTACATAGCAGGCGGAATGTTGTCATACGACATCTCTGCCTACTCTTTCGGCAATATACGTGTGGTTTTATGTATTTATTTTCCTTTGCCGTTGAAGTGACTGATATAATGAATTTATAATATACACACAACTGCGTAATGTTAATCCATACCATTAACAATCTCTGACTTGGGTCTTTTCTGGTCGGAATTGGTTTAATATCTTAGCTCTTGGCAATTAAAAGTATATCAGGATCGATTTTTTATCACCTGGTGAGTAATAATTGAGAAAAATTGGCGATTTAACATAATTTTGTAAAGGAAAACTGTCATATTGAATTCACAGGTAAGCTATCCGATAATTAAAAATGGTCTTCAGAGTTTTGTGTGTAAATGACTTTTTCCTGTAAAAGATTACTGCAATATGGCAAATTTCTAATATTCTTGTTAACTCTTCCACTCGGGTAGAATTTGGGTGTCTCACATTTCTAGAGCGATGGATAAGAATTGAATCTAAGACTTCTTGATCGCAAGTCAAATGCTTGATCCAATAAAACCTTTGCATTCATGTAAAGAAAATAAAAATCTTCTACTTTTGTAATGTCAACAAAATATGCCTAACATTTCTGCAGTTGCTTGTTCCATACATAGTTGTTCTGAACTTTTCATATATCACCGCTAACATATAAACTTCCTGGTTTATACATAATTCTGCCCTCTTGGAGGTATCTTCGTCGCTTCTTGCCATAAGGGCTATTAAGGGCCAAAATGTCGTCACTGGAAAATACCCATCGCATTTTCCATTTTACCACAGTAACCCTAATCCGCAGCTGAGTTTTATAACGCGATATTGTGATTGTAAGTATATGCCTATCTACTTAAACTTCGACTGCTTTTACTTGATAAAGATGTCGCCATATTTAAGGTTAGTAAAGTACAAGGTAGACTGCCTTTTATACGACAGCTGACCATACGGTATCGGATTGGATTCGCAGTTCGGGCAAAATTTTATTGGGTTTGTCTGTCATGGCAACTTCTTTGATTAAGTTTATGTAGCCAATAATATTTTGTTAAAAATTGTCTGTCCAGACAATACATAGTCTGAATCTTATATCCTTGACTTGGTTGAAGTCCATATTATGCCACCGTGCTAAAAATTTCCCAACAGGAAAATCTATAACAATTTATCTAACCCAAAAATTGAATCCAGAACACCACGATCAGCCTCATACCCCATACGCAAACTAATCATACAATACCAACAATAACTAATCAAATTAATCAATACCATAATTATTATTACTAAATTATAAACCCATTCCCTTTGATACGCTTTTCAAAACATGCTTTAACTAGGGTCTGCTCTACACGACGTTCAAACGCGACTGTGTATTGTGTTCTGTTAAGTTCATAACTTGCCTGAGGCCAATCAAAACAGAAACAACACAAAACTGAAGACCATAGTGACATATTGAGAGTGACATAGCCACGAATTGTTTGCTCAAACTTAGAGATACTGAAAATATGCCGGCGAAGACAATATTTTCGCTTATCTTATATAATTTATGCGGAAACTTGTCGAAACTTGGTCACTTAGGGAGACGATTCAGTTCGACGTCGATCGCGATAATAGGTATCTTACTTCTTGTACTTATATCGAGTGGCGCTTCTGTTTTGTATATTTGTAATGTTTGTTCTTTGGTCTTTTGTTTGTTCTGTTTAAATTGTTGTTTGAGATGTTTTATGGTATTCAATATTTTGTCGCTGTATTAAGAACTAGATGTGCCCGCGGTTTCACCCGCGTTTATGATTACTGCGAGTTCCCCGTGGGTCGTAGCGTGATGTTGTGTAGCCTATAACCTTCCTGAGTAAATAGGCTATCCAACACTAAAATATTTTTTCAAATCGAACCAGTAGTTCCTGAGATTAGCGCCTTCAACCATACAAACAAACAAGCTTTTTAGCTTTATAATATTAGTATAGATTATGTACTTTAAAATTGAGAGCTGGTTCTAAGTTAAGTAACGAAAATGCGAGTGAAGTGGAAGTAAGTATGCTAGTTTACTGGGTTTTATTCTCGAGTCAGGCCAAGTTGACGCTTTTTGGTAAAAATTCTACATTAAGTTGGAGCATTATTTTTAAGATTACTCCATGCTTAAACGAAACGCACAATTAGTACTAGTATTCTTAATAATTTGAACTCACTACAAAAACACACGCTACATTTCACGGCTATGGTTTTAAAACCCACGTAATAAAAGGTAGGTAAAGAGCGTATTACCGTTTACGGAGCACAGTTTCGTGCAGTTTCTTGACAGGAAAATCTTAATAACACATCGGGAATTCAACCCGAAAGCTGATGCAAGGCAGCCGCAATTATCTGCGCCACTCAGGCTGTTAACTAATACTATAAATACGAAATTTTATGGCTTGTCCTTTTTTATATAGATTTTAGATATTTGATTATTGATAGTTTGATGGGCTAGCATCAGCTACTTTACCCGAAAAATTGACGGTTCCTATGAAATAGATTAATAGGACTATAGAAGCGAAACCGCGCCTCATATATTTTTATTAACAGTGTTATGCCGAGAAATATGCACCAATAAAATTTCCACAGAGTTATGCATCTGTTAGAAGCGGACGCTGACGTCATCGCTGACGTACATAAATCCAAGCGGGTGTGCGCGCGGCCATTTGCGCGTGAAATAGAAACTCGGCGCGCGTGCTCGCCTGTCACTTGCATAATATATATTTACAGGGCAGCTCGTTTTATTTTTGTGAAATTGTTTCACAGTTTTAATGCTCGATTTATGTGTTATTGGAATTAACGATTTAAATATCAGTCTATCAAATAAATGTAGGAATTTTGAAACCCCATTTAATAAAAACATTTTATATGAAATATGATTGTAACTACCGTTTTTACTGATAATAAATGTTTTGATACTTGTCGATGAGACTATATTTTATTGAGTCCTAGCAAAAAAAAGTTAAAGTTAAAATTAAGGCGTAGTTCCATTTAGTAAAGTTTTTGTAGTGCAAAAATGGTAAAAATACATTGTATTGCTACAACTAAAATCATTTAACTTGGAGTTATTATAGTACAGATTCAATAGCAAAATGAATACATAATAATACTGGCTTACGCCGCTGTCTGGTGGTGGGAAATACTCAGTCTGCGAGTCAATGTCATTTATGGCAGGCTTTTACACAGTGTTAAAATCTTGTCAACTAATTTTAAGATAAGAATTTTATAGGTTATGTTAATAAGCATAATATATTTCTTTATTTTTCTTTGCAGTAACTGAAACCACTTCGTTATATTATTTTCAAACTGACCGGACTTATAAACTTTCAACTCCATTTTAATACAAAGTTAAATACAATAACCATTTAACAAAGTCAAATACTAGCTAAGTGCCAACATAAATACACGACTCCTAAACGTTATTACTTAGCGCAAACAATACAATCGTGTAAACTACTCCATTTTGCAAGCACCGCAAAATCCACATTGAAAATAAAGGAATGAGGACGAGACAAGTGAAAAACTACAACATTTCCCTTGTTAAAATACACTATAACTCTGGCCTGTCGGGTTTGCATTTCCGTGTGAAGATGAGACCGCGCGTCTAAGAGATTTATATGCCGTTCACGGAAATTGACTGGCTTTGCAAGTGCTGTGTATGTAGTGATATGTTCTAGCAATAATGTATTATATTAATTTTTATTTACGCTGTGTTAAAGAAAGACTGCGTTTATTGGGGATCCCAAGACTAAAGCGGATTTTCAAATATACGTATACCTTATAATCAGCGGCGGTTTTTATAACGTAGTGACAATTGTAGCCACTATATCTTACTGCTTGAAAAGTAGAGATAATTCCTTTATTGCGACGAACTATGCTAATATTGAAACAACGGACACAAAGAACACGCGGATACACAAATATTTCTGTACTGTCTCGAAATCAAACCCACAGTACTAAGCACAGCGTAGTAGTGTAGTGACACTTAAGTCACAGCACCATCCACACACTTCATGTGTCTATACAAGTATCATCTACGAATAAATTTCATCATTGTTATTTATCACCCGATTGAAATGAAATAAACATTATAAATTAGCCCAAAGCTATTTTATAACAAGCTCCTGACGATTAAATCGAATTGGTTCAGCCATTGTAGAGGTAACCGCGCACAATCGCACAGTCAAAGTCTCTTTACGATTTCATAATAATTATAAAAATTAATATGGGTTCAGAAAGCTCTGAAGAAAGTTAAGAGATCATACATCAAGAATGCCATAAGATAGAATGAAGCAAGAGGGAGGAATGCAGTATTATGGCAAGTGGCAATCCGTAGCCTCTGCCCTCCGGGGAAACCGGCTTTAGTTTATGCATATATCCACTGTAAGACTTCATAACTCTTTAAAGAAGCGTATTGTTTCAGGAAAAGCAATATCTTTATTGTTTAAGTTTTCGGACAACGCGCAAATAATTAACTTTTGGGTTCCATGTGTTGTGAATTTTGATTAATTTGATGACTATGAGATCGGCCATCGAATTTGTTTGCTAGTGATGTGAAAGACTCTTTGGAAGGCCGAATTGATTAACTATACTGCGCAAAAGATTGTGGGTTTGATATACGCATGTATGAAAATATTCTGTGGTCCACAAATGGTTGCTCCGAGTCTGGGTGTTGCTATTACTGTTCTTTCAATGTTTGTAAAGCTCACCACGACTAAGTTTAGCCCTAGTTACCTTTGAAAATATGTTCTACTGAAAACGCAAATAAATTATCGCTCGCATTTTAAAGACACCACTACAAGTAACATACAAAAGGGAATGTGGAGTTTGTGTTATTGCTTCACAGTATTTACGTTAGTAACAATGTCTGGGGCGTTTAACGATAATTGTAGCAATCTACGAATGTCGTAGCAACCTACGAAATTCGTAGAGGCCTACGGTTGAATAACCGTAGACAACTCACATTTGATCGATGTCCTCACCTAACTAGTTCTTCAAGAAAAACTATAAGTGGCTCAAAATCATTTTCTTTTCTACCGTCCCCGACGTTGAGTTTATATAAAATGGTTCCCATTTCGACTGAATCGCTCTGGGACATTGACAAACCGTCAGGGATGAAAAACATGTATTTTTCTACGATAAAATTGAGGGTGACGGCAGACCATAAATTTCTGTTCGAACGTCAGCAAGAGGTGATTTTCGTCCCACTTTAATATAAGAAACGATTTAAGATGTAATTCAGTACATTTGTCAGTTTAATAAGACTCCTTTGTGATGTGATATTATAAGTTGACGGTTTATGAATTTCTGTCTCGGTGGTTCAATATTTACTCAATTGGCGATCGTGAGTTTAGATTTAATATTTAGATTGTGTTATCAAGTCTAATACGATTTAACGGCAATGTATAACCGATAAACTGAGTAATCCGATAAAAGCAATATTTCAATTATCTTCTTCAAGATATGAACAATCTTGAGGGTTAGAATTTTGTTATGGCAATACACAAACACATAAATTAAGTATAAGAAATTCTATCTAATACTTATTATCTCAACTTCAATAATTCTATTACTTATTAATGATTAAGATAAATCTAGATGTTTCATCAATATTTGAGGCGATTATTACTTAATGAAGTTGAAT
Source organism: Catocala fraxini (assembly GCA_930367265.1). Taxonomy (NCBI): domain Eukaryota; kingdom Metazoa; phylum Arthropoda; class Insecta; order Lepidoptera; family Erebidae; genus Catocala; species Catocala fraxini. Next base: position 22,618,327 of record OV884029.1, read on the forward strand.
ATTTTTTAGGAATAGAATTATAGATTTTCAGTCATGAATAGCTAATGTTTTATTTCCTCTAATTATCTTGCCCTATTAAAATGTTCGATCTAAAGTACACAATAGTTTATTGTAAATAACCTACGATAAACTAACCTTCAGTGAGCCATAGCGTTTCGTTCTTGGCCAAAAAATGAAATAACGAAATAAAGTGGAACGAAAATGGATTTCACATTTACTGTTAAACGTCTAAAATTTATATCGCGCTTACCTGATTCTAAAACTATAAATGCGCTACTGCCACGAATGGCAGAAATGGAGAGTCGTCGAAACCCATCAAGAAATTTATCATAAATACTTTGTCAAATGGATGAACAATTAGAGGAAAATTGTGAAAATGCAACAACAATGACTTCAAACCCATATTCCTGATGGGGTGTTAACACTAACCACAGTCCACCCTCGAAGGAACTTAACGCCAGATTAAACCACAATTTGGCGAGCAGGGTGCATAAATTATTCTTCAATATATTGCTAGCCTAAGCTTTAAACGATGTTAGTTTAAATGGTTTTTAAATATTAGCTATTGGAGTCTTATAAGTATGCAAATAATTTTAAGACAGATTTAACTGAAAAGAATCATACTGTCGGATCATTATTAGAACTTGATTAATTAAACAATTAAACGTATCTAAGTGAACCTGCTCCTAACTAGCATTGCTAGAAAGGTTAACAAAAATACATATAATACATACGTAGCCCCACGCCTAATTACAGGAATTATAAGTTAGGTCATCGGATTTTCACTTGTTACGATTTCGGCATAACTCTCTTGCTTCCCTTTTCTTTCATTAATTACATTCTTTATGCACGTTCGTTTGATTTTGAGTACTCTTATCCTGGCGTTTCCTTAGAATGTCTCTGATGTGATAGAATCTAAAGACTATAAGTACTTGTATTCAATCTAAATACTAGTATTTTTAAACCTAAATTGTTAGTAATCTTTAAAAAGAAAAGATTGAAAGTATGCTTTAAAAATGCCAACTGACGCAACGCCTGCAAACGTTTGCAGCAGTAGTAACCAATCTGACTGGTGGTCAATAATGTACAAAATAATTTACAGAGCTGTTGGCAGCCAGGCGTATTAGTCTCTTGAATATTAATTGAGAGCACGTGCTTCTCAGGTAGATAATATAAAAGTATTCCTTAATTAGTATTGGAAATTAAACCTATCATTAGGAAACAATATCGTTAGTTATGAACTCTAGGAACAAGAGGTACTTCCACCATCAAGCTGCTGCTGATTTGAATGGAGGTTAAGAGGCAATCTACCTCTCTACTAGATATATAAAATGAAACCTGTTTATTTGTACCTCATGAATTCCTTTACTAATATAACGATTTTTATCACGAAGGTTCCTAACAGAAAAGAAAATAGAAATGTGAGTATGTATATCGGTTATACATACTCACATTGTATATATAATGTAATGTAATAATACATACTCTATATAGCTATATGAATATAAACAAATTCCTAAATTCCAGGTTCTGTCTAACGATGTTCATAGGTTATGTTTTCGTTGACGCGACTGTACCAGACATAGTTACACTTCAGGCCAAACAATTTGTCAAAACTTTATTAGTTTGTAACGTTGAAGGAAAATATGAAGAAAGTCAAGCGTTCATAATAAAATTGGACGTGTGTAATGTGTTGAGAGCGGTGACTGTTTGCGTCACCTGTGACGTTCGTGCCTTTAATAAGTTTTCATACTTTGTTTTTTGTTAGTGAAGTTATTTTGCTAGTCATTTTCAAGTCTACTATTAATTTAATGATTGCACTGATGGCCTATTAGTTTAAATGGTTGTTTTTGCCATTGCGTCGAGTGTTGTAAACTCGATCCTCACATGGGACTAAAGTTTGTACTCTACAAATAGTTGTTTCGGGTCTGATTGTACGTGTCCGTTATAGGAATGATTGCCAAGTCCCGTGCGATACAGGAATAATTAAATTACATGAAAATTATCTTATGATATAATAATAATAATATTTTATCACACACACACAGCACCATCTAGCCCAAACTAAGCAGAGCTTGTACTATGGGTACTAGACAATGGATAAACATACATATATACTTTTTACTTTACTTTATATATAAATGTATAATCAGATTATTTACATATATAATTTTTTTATATCAATTACCAAGCTCGAGTCAATTACCATTGCCCAATTACTGAATATTGTGGGTTCGACTTACCGCTCCGTGAGGGACTAGATTTGAAGATCCATAAATATTTTCCAAGTCTGGGTATTTTTTAAATTCATTGAACCCATGTTTATGAATTTTCTGGCAATACGGGGATTATTTCTCGTAAGGTTATTTAAGGAGTTTTATTAAATATAAATGTGTGATGCTCAGAGCACTCGTCAAGACACTTGAAGTAGTATACTTCATTCAGTATATTGACTCATGACAGGCAGGCACTATAAATTTACATTAGGAAGTAGTTCATTACTCCTGCCAGACAGAAAAGTATAATAAAACTTAGTAAAAGAGTCTTTGTCTTATTATTTTTAAAATAACTACATGTAGATTTATTTTTTATATAGAAATTATAGTTTCGTATATATTATATCTTAACAGTTATTCCAAAATTTAAAACTATTTGCCATTGCTAAAGAAACGCATAAAGTTACTTCTTCTCCCTTAGCCTTTATTATTCCCAAGCCACTTGGGGTCGGCTTTTCTAGTCTAACCGGATTTGACTGGATATTAGTTTTTACACGGAGCGGCTGCCATCTGACCTCCGCAACCCGAAGGCTAACGATACCATAAGGCTAGACCAGTGTCAGGATATTAGAGGGTACTGACTTTCGCAATAACGACTGCCATAGATGTTCATAGCAGCCGGGACCGACGGCTTAACGTGCTCTCCGAGGCACGGAGCAGGCGATAATTGTCAATCAATACGCACATCATTTCGAAAAGTCATATAACTTCCGAAAGTCATAGGTGCGCGACGTGGGTTCGAACCCGAGACCCTCTGCATTGCAGTCTGTTGGTCTCCCCACTGCGCTATCGCTGTTTAAACGCACAAAGTTACTGCATATCATAAATTATTATTTTTCAAAATATATTTCTAGTTATTATGACCGTTTTGTATTAACATGTAATCTATACTTATATTATAAAGAGAAAAGATTTGTATTTTTGTAAGTTTGTTTGTCATGAATAAACTCAAAAAGGCAATGGTCCGATTTTAAATTTTTTACCATTAGTTAGCTACCTCATCCAGAAGTAACACAGGTCATACAACTACCACTATGAGCCATAGGAGTGGCGAATATTTAACGTGGGTGTTACCGCGGGGTCAGCTAATATTCTTACTTATCCCTCGAGCTATATTAAATAATATACAGCAAAGGTTGGGTATCGAATACATGAGTTATCGAAGTTTGGGCTAATGTCGTTTTATTAAATTACTATCTACCGAATTAAAATATTCGATAAAAGTTTTGCGTTAGATAACTATATACAATTTTGATCGCATTTAATCATTTGAAGTATTTATCTTATGTGTCTTATGTGGGGGCCAGTCAGTGCAGACCGGCTACACTTCGACCCAGTGGGATCTTTTGTGTTGACACTCTCCCAATAACGATTGCCATAGATGTTCATAGCAGCCGGGACCGACGGCTTAACGTGCTCTCCAAGGCACGGAGCAGGCGATAATTGTCAATCAATACGCACATAATTTCGAAATGTCATATAACTTCCGAAAGTCAGAGGTGCACGACGTGGGTTCGATCCCGAGACCCTCTGCATTGCAGTCTGTTGGTCTCCCCACTGAGCTATCGCTGCTCAGTGGGGAGACCAGCTGCTGTATCATTTGAAGTAAATCAGTATAATTGCGACGTTGTGATCTCGAGTTCGATTTCATAATACGTTATCGTACAACTTTGTAAAGTTATCAAATAATTAATTATTTATGCATTAGCAATGAAGGAAAATATCGTACAGAAACTTGCATATCTGACAGCTCTCTATGAGGTTTTCAATAATAATAATAATAATAATATTCTACCACATACACACAACACCATCTAGCCCAAACTAAGCAGAGCTTGTACTATGGGTTCTAGACAATGGATAAACATACATATATACGTTTTTTTTTTGTAAATACATACATATTATACATAGAAACACCTAGACCAAGACAAACATCCATGTTCATGCACACAAATGTTTGACTTGTGCGGGAATCGAACCCGCGACCTCGGGCGTGGCAGTCGGTTACACTAACCACTACGCCATCGAGGCCGACACGAATATGTATTCTGCCAATCCACACGATGAGTCAGCGATACATGTATATTATAAGTTTTAAGGATGGTGCGTGTATAACAATGTGATAACTTTTAAATAGGGCTGGTATTCTATTATGGCTCGAGCAAAGCCGAGTGAGTCAGCTAGCACACAATAATATAGAAACAAGAAAATAACAAAGTAACAGATACAATACACAATTCACACAATACAGCTATTACACTGCCGGCAGAAAAATTTCGGACACTACATCAGCAACAATGTCCGTGCAGTGCCGACGAGGGCCGCAATTTCAATTTACGAGTAGGAGATGCTATAAAATTGGCACGTGATCGCGCCGAGACAAATAAGTGGATATCGCTTATGTGTGTATTACTAATATTGGTCGGCAGTGTACCCGTAGGGCTGGGGAGTGCTTTGTGAGACAGGCCAGTAATTGTCTTTTTGGTTAATTTATTATAATAGTGTTATCATATTTTTATTACATAATTATGAGTAAACTGGTTTCTGCCTGTGGTGATACCCGCGTGAATCCCATGGGAACGCATATCGAGATAATTTTTTTCTCTGGTAACACCAGGTTTTTCACATTTATAATATTAGTAGGTAGAAAGTTTACTAAGTATGTGTGGGTGCCTAAAAAGTGAGAAGCGATGTTTTTAAAACACTAATATATGAGTCTGATATAGTTCTATTCCAACCATTTTCGAAGTAGAACAGTGAACTTTTAACAAACGAAGGATTAGTAGTAATATAAGCTCTCTCTTATACTTGTTACAGCTCTTTTATTTTTAATAATGTTTATATGTACCCGCCATATTGGTATTGTGGCATACATAACTTTGCGCTCGACTGCATGATCCCATTTTCGATGTAGATGGTCTCAAAGCCAAAGTCATATTAGATTTTCTTTAAACTGTCAATTGCTGATAATTCAGGCATAAAGGAAAATTCACCGTGTCTATCCGCCGGCGGGCAAAACGTAGCAATTATCTGCATCAGCGTAGTCTGCTAGTGAGTCGAGTAAACGGTAGTAGAACACCCCAGGTAGTGCCACCTTAGTAGGTAGTGTTACATAGTCGTAAGATCTAATACAGCATGCTTGTTATTTATTTACTTACTGACTTTGTTTGTTTGTTACGCTTTCACGCCTTAGCTATTAAAATAATCATCATGAAATTTTGCGAACACGTTGTCAGGGGTACAGAAAGGGATATAGACACAAAACATGTACTATTGGAGTCCTGGGGGATATATAAATTGAATAGATAGAAAATTGACATAACCTACATAAGCCGCGGGCAAAATCTAATCACATAATAAATACAAAGCAAGCTTCGTATAAAAAATAACATCCTATTATAGGCAAACATTGCGAGCACTATGTATGATTTACAAAGTAAGTGTTTTTTATTGTATTACGGAAGCATGTATGAGAATCTTCGCATATGTCTATGGCATCACTATAGTAGTTACATAGCTTGCACAATCAAGGAATAGCGGCAGCGGGTCTAAAACTATTCTTCTATATGCTGGATAAAGAGGAGTGGTAGGTGTCTGAGAATACCTGAATCGCACTTTATAATAATTTTCACTAGTAACTGTTGATAAAATAATTTTTACTAGTATCTGGTTATAGTTGTATATAAACAATAATAATAATAATAATAATAAAAGTTATTTATTTTCTCATCACAATACATACATTTTACAAAATATGAATTTTTCGATATTTAGTTACTTATTATGCTCTGGGAGACTGGTGCCTAAACTAGGCTCAAGGCCTGTATTTCAGGTCACCAGGCCTCCTCCTTCGGTGCTTACATTTTTATCTTAGTTATTATAACTTATTAGGTACGTACTCAGATTCACAATAGATTGTGGTCTAACATTTGATTGCATGCAATATAATATAAATAAAAAAAATGCTTTGAAACTTAATGATAATAATTTAGTGTGTGTGATTGTGTGTGTGTGTGCATGTGTGTGTTTGCGCATGTATGTGAGTTTGTGTGTGTGTGTGTTTGTGTGTGTGTGTGTTTGTGTGTGTGTGCGTGTGTGTGTTTGTATGCGTGTGTGTGTTTGTGTGTGTGTGTGTGTGTGTGTGTGTATGCGTTGCCTAGGCGTGTGGATGCGTGTGCGTATGTATAATCCTAAATTAAATCTGCAAGCAGTTTCAACAGTAACTAATATGGACTCGTTGCCAGGGTTACAGAAAAGGACATATGGTACCTTTCATCCAGAAAAAGTACTGTTCCCGAGGTAAAGAAAATTGCCATAACCTAGATTTACGCGACCGAAGCCGCGGGCAAAATCTAGTAAAATATATTTCCACTTTTTATTAACTTTACAAAGGCGTAACCCTAATAGAAACGTAACGAATAAATAGTGTTACAAATAACAAAAAAAGCGGTACATTCTCCACAATATTGTGTCCATTGTACACATAAATAAAATCATAAATATAGGAGCGGCGATAAAGAAATATGTGCTTTTTTTATAGGAAATTAATAATATCCTTACGTTATAACAACTGAACAAATAGAAATATTATTGTTCACGTTGTTTGTTAGGATGTAATAGATGTACGTCGGTCTATTCTCAAAGCGATAGGTAGGGTAGTGTTTTACACCAACATTTCATTGGCTATGGGTTTAGGTCCTACGTAATAAGCAACGAGTCTATTATCGGCTCCCAGACACAGCGTTGCTACTGAGATAATTTTTTGACATTTCTTAGCAATATCACTTTTCCTAGCCCGGATATCGAACCTGAGATATGCACAGCATTCATTAACGATGCGACACTGAAGCAGACTGACGTACAACATCAGAAGAGGAACTGTATTTTTATTACCCAAGCAAAGCGGTTATGGTTTCCTTGAGGCTTACAACTTCAGACGCAATACTTCTGCGTTCCTTATCGTAAAAAATAAAAGCGCTGCTTAAAGCAAGGGACAAAGATTTGTAGTCACCTGTTTTACAGTGCCATGAGATTATATTGCAGTGCAGTTTATAATGTACTTGTTTGCATGCTTTTAGTAAGTGTTACAATACTTACAATACTATTACGATTAGGCATAGCACACGCGGTCAAGAAGTCGAGGGACTGAAAGCCATTAATTGCACTACCATCGTGAATAAAATTCCCTTATAACATATGCGTTCTAGCTTAGTACAGGCATTGACAGAAATACTTTTTTATGTAAAGGATTTTCTAAAATACTACTTATTCTATTCTATAAATTATTTAAGTTTTAGCCACGCAATTCCTGGGTAACATAGGCTATATATTGATAACATACCACGCAAGAGAAGCCGCGGGTGGAAGATAGTGTAAAATAAAACAAAACAATAGTAATTAATCTGTATGTCTGCGTACAGATGGCGTTAGTAGTAGATTGCAAAGTTAGAAGGTGCATGTACCTATGCAAATTAAATTCACTGAAAACATACTAAATTACAAATGTAGTTAATTTCTGTAGTTGTAGTTTCAAATATTATTTAATTCAAATCTATTAATACCTCGTTGATCCTAGGACATAAGTTAAGACTTATGTTTGATACGATTAGAGGTGGTGATTCGATTGCCGAGACGGGTGATGTGATACTCTCTCTTGTTAGGAGATTCTAAGCAGGAGCTCTAGCAAAGTGCCTGACAGACGACGATAATCTTGACACTTGCGTGCGACGTAAAATATAGCTGGCAAAATATCTTTATCTACCCTTTCGAGGATATCCTATAGGAGCAACAGAGAGAGGATGATATTTGCTAGTATAATATTTTAAAACTAATACTTGCCTTGAAAAATAAAACGTGATGACCTACCCTTCATCATAATAAAAGTTCGTAAGTATTAACCAAAAAACGTAATAACAATATTTCCATCTGCTACATTAATCTTGACGTCAAACGCCGCATACAAAATTTATAATTAATAGCCATAAAATTGCATCTTACAGTGGCCCCACACTATTATGCAAGTGCGCTTCAAAATCCATAACTTGTGCAGCGGGGTTCCTTTGAGACGTGGGGTCGTTACGCACCCCACTCGAACAATACACAAATTGCAATTCTAACGCACACTACAATTTACTGCAAGCTCCTTGTCTAGTTGCATAGATTAAGTGAATTGTAGACAGGATATATGTATATATATGTGTGCTGTGTTTGTATAAATGCTGTTCTGCAGTACAATTTTGAGATCTCGAATTCGATACCTAGTTCAGACAAAGAGAAATTAAAAGCCGTTTAAAAAAAAACATGGGTTATCAAGCAATATGTTAAAAGTTAATTTATTCTACAAAACTACAAATCCTTGTAGTAACAATGAAATTAAGAAAACAAGTAATTATCAGTGTATTATACGTTTCTTTCCCCTGAGATGTTCATAGCACAAGACTGGAAATAAATGTACCCGCTGGCCACTTGATCAGCTCTCATTTTCTGCTGTCTGTTAATTAATTATTCTAAAATGATTCCTAAGCTGTGATAACTGACTAGCTTATTTGGAAAAGCTGTTTAAGCCGAGGTATAGGGCCACGGTATAAAAATTTTCTCCTGCATACTTTTGTTTTGTTGGTAACTCTAAAGCAAATCAATATATTTATTATGATAGTTTAATCTAAATAGTTGTTACTCTATACCCCAACCTTGATATAGTCCAAGCGTTGGGTGCGAAAAGTAGCAGATGCTGTTAACGCAATTTAGATAATCGTTTGCGTAAATAAATAGCTGTCGAAACTCAATTAGGGTATTGTAGAGTGGGCAAGCCACTCGTCCTGTGGGATCGAAACTTTGCCAAACATCTGTTGTAATTTATATGTAATTTTATTGCGAGGCGGTAAATATGCCGTGGGTCTGTGCGAGCAATGGAAGTTTGCAATACTTACTGTTAGGATAGAGGGTTTTCGATACTACACGACTTTACGAATGACGATTAAGGTGATCGCATCGCCGCTACACTCTGTGACGTGTTTTGTGGGTTTTATCTCGACATGCAATAAAGATTTGTGCAATCCACAAATAAAATAAAATGAAGTCGCAAACTAAACACAGCCAACTTGATCAAAGGTAAATGGTACTAAAACCATGAAAATAGCCTTGATCATAGAACATTACGTTTTCTGGAATTCCTATTCTCGGCTTAAGCGGCAATTCGTGTGAAACCTGCTTATTAAACACCATGCAGCACAAACAAATGTATGAGTTTGTGATATATATTATTATAAATTCAGGCTGATATATCTTAAAAAGAGTAGGCGAAAATATGTAGGTATACATCTACATTTCGCCAGTTATGGTTTAGATCACATATAAAATGGCGATTGGTATTAATTTGCATATTATTTTAATGTTATTATTGTTTAACATAATATTGTCTTCTGTTTACGTGAATGTTATTCTTTGAAATTAAACTTCTATATACGGATTTTATTGAGTTATTTATTTTTACAAAATTTTGAAACTGTCACAATACTACTAGATACTATTGGACTTTACTAATTTTTAAGCTAATTAATTTATTAAAACTATTAAAACTATTTATATTTAAGTTTACACTTTCCCCGAAGTTTCGGTTGTTTTTCAGTAGCCATGGTCATGGGGAGACTATTTTATTTTTATTTTATTTTATTTATTTGGTTCACCAACATTTGTTTACACTAATTATACACAGTAAATGGAGCACGATCAATAACAATAGTGTAACAAACACTTATAGGCAAACACCACATCTGATTTTTATGAGTGCGGTTATCAACATTCAGCATTTACAATAGTGACAATGTTTCAATGTGTGACATAAATATTACAAGTATATTTTATTATTTGAGTATTTACAATTAATTAGGCAGTTTGTTAATCAATATTCTTCTTTGTCTGGCTACAGAGTCGCAGTGTAAGTCTAAACAATCACTATAGCCATTAATTAACTTACACATTCTCGCGTAAGGAGAATTAGCGCCTAACACCGTCCTTCTTAGTGGCGGGCAAAGTGGAGTGATACAGCTGCGTGGTATCCTGGATGGTGCACGGAATTTAAATAGTTCTAATAGCTGAGAAGAATCAATTTTATGTTTCAATATTTTGACTGCAAACATTGCGTCTTTGAGGCATCTGCGCTTGTCTAATGAATTCATTTTAAAATGCTTTAACCTATTCTTGTAGGATTTAATTGTTTTAGCCGTGCCAGTAGAAAACGCTAGATGCCAAACAAATCGCTTTTGCATGCGTTCCAAACGCAATGAATGAACCGCGTAATGTGGCCGCCAGACCACACTGCAGTACTCCACAATGCTACGAATCAAACTATTGTATAGAACTATCTTTGTTTTAATATCACGAAATGACTTGCAGGTTCTCAAGACAAAGCCTAACATTTTGGATGCTCTTTGCATTATATGATTCAAGTGAGGCGTGAACGTTAATTTAGAGTCGTATAGAACACCTAGGTCGCGGATTTTATCAACCTCCTCTATCATATGTTCGTCTATATGGTAATTAGATGGCATGTTACTAAGCTTTCGGGTAAATTTGATATGATGACATTTTGAGGGATTCAATTGCATTCCGTTAGAATTACACCACTTAACTAGTCGATCAAGATCTGCTTGCAGGTATTTGGAGTCTTCTTCTGTTTTAACTATTCTCACGAATTTTAAGTCGTCGGCAAACATAAATATTTCTGAATTCCGGAAACAGTATGGAATGTCGTTGATAAAATAATTAAATAATACTGGCCCCAAATGGGAACCCTGGGGAACCCCAGATAAGATGCGTTGAGCTGTTGATTGAAAGCCATTGACCACAACAAAAAAATATCTATCAGATAAGTACGATTTTAACCACTCAAGTAAAGAACCCGTGATACCGTATGTGCAAAGCTTTTGTACTAATAATTTATGGGGAACTTTATCGAATGCTTTGGAAAAATCCGTATATTTTACGTCAACCTGTCTTCCAGAGTCAATAGCATTTATCAAAAGCTCAGTGTATAGAACCAGGTTGGTGCTTGTGGATCGTGATTGAACAAATCCATGCTGATGATCGGTAAGATATAGTTTTAAGTGACCTTGTATCAGTGGACAAATGAGTGATTCAAAGATTTTAGCAAATATGCATAAAATGGAAATAGGCCTATAGTTAGAAATCATTTTATCATCTTGTGATTTAAAAATGGGCACCACCTTTGCTATCTTCCATCTTGAGGGAAAAGATCCAGAAGACAAGGACTTATTGTATATTCGCAATAAAGGCCGTACTAGCTCGTGCGCGCAAGATACAATAAAGATTGGTGGTATTCCGTCCGATCCCGCGCCTTTGCTACAGTCCAGACATTTTAATTTTTTTAATAAACTCTCTGACTCTATACATATATTTGTTAAGCTTAAACTGTAGTTAATGAAGGATTGCAACTCTTTGGAGTCGGACTTTTCATCAATATTATCATATGCATCAACAGGGCCATAGACCGAAGAAAAATAAGAGGCGAACAACTCGCATATCTCCGTGCCGTTAGATGTGGTTGTTGAACCATCTGTCATAGTAGTCGGATACGCACTAGAGCCACCACGTTTTGATTTTACAAACGACCAAAATAGTTTAGGATTTTCGGAAATTTTATTTTCTGTTCTTTTTAAGTAGTTACTATAACACTCATTTGATAATTTGTCACACTGTTTGGCAATAATTTTCAATTCGATATTATCCAAAGGATTTTTGTATTTCTGGTATCGCTTTCTCAACTTAAGCTTTGTTTTTAAAAGCCTAATTAAGTCTCTGTTAAACCACTTTGGGTACTTGTTACTTTTGGGTAAACAAGGAGGAATAAATTTTTTTATTGCTGTAGTAATAACTTCATAAAATGTGTCTAGCATTTCATCTACTTCATTTTGACTAGGTAGAAGTGAATCCCAGTCTTGCTCTCCCAAAAAATCGCAAACGGACTGGTAATTTGCTTTATAAAAGTTTGGTCTCTCATTGTTCACATTATAAGACAACCTACGTTCCTTCTCCAATAAAATTGTTACGTCTAAAGGTGGGTGGTATGGATCAATGCGAGTTAATTCATCTACACTCCGCGTGACGTTGCATGACGAGTTAGTTGACAACACGAGATCGAGAATACGTCCATCTGCATTATGTATAAAGTTAAATTGATTGAGGTTATTTGTATAAAGAAAATCAAGTAAAATTTCACTAGTAATAGGTAATTTATTGTTTTGGTGTATATTACCTATGGGCGACCAATCTATATGACTTAAATTAAAATCACCTGTTAAAAATACTTGAGAATCTATGATTTGTTCAAATACCTTACTACAATGATTAACGTAGTGCTCTAAAGAAGGACGGCGAACGGGCGGAGGTAAATAAACTGTACAGAGAACCAATTGACGGCAAGTACCAGACACTGGAAGGTCTAAGGTAATCCAAAGATCTTCGTAACTACTTTCGAAGCTTTTGACGCGTTTTGATTGCATGGTTTTCTTGACAGCTATTAGGACGCCGCCACCCTCTTTACCACAATGCTGGCTTGAGCTTTCCCTGTCCCTTCTGTAGACTGTGTATCTGCCGTCAAATAGTTCTCCATCCAATACTGAGCTGTTTAACCACGTTTCACAAAAAATTATAATGTCGTAATCGTTACAAGAAATTTTACGGTATACATTCTGTGTTTTTGTTCTTAAGCCTCGACAATTTTGATAATATATTTGTAGCTGATTGAATTTTGAATTTTACAATATTTTACAATTGCATGCAATAGAACGAATTAATTATAGAATACCAGTAGAATATATTATAGAATACCAGTTTACTTAAGCTTGTTGAGGGAATCCAGGTTACGTATGAGAATGTGCTCCGCTTCCTCGTTCTTCTTGACAAAAATTTTGCCAGCCCTTACCCATACGAACTTAAAACCCTGTTCCTTAGCTTTAAGCCGGGTTGCCGCATGAAGAGCTTTGTTGGAAGGAGATAAATGTTCAACCACATAAATCGGGCTTTTACTGCCTCTGATTCCAAGATGAGAGCTGTTAAGTTTGTTCTCCTTGTTATTCCTGTTATATTCCATTACAGAAGCCAAAAATTGATCGCGAATCCTTGGGGAAGCCAACTGCACAACGACAGATCGAGGGCGAGGGTTGTTTGAGTTGAATTTAGCTATACGAGTGCTGTGTAGGATGTCATTATCATTGATTTGGCATCCAATTACTTCTCCGAGTTGCTTAACAACAGTATACAAGTTTTCTTGTTTGCTTTCAGGTAAGCACTGCACTTCTATATTGTTTGACCTCGCTTTCTGTTCTAGATAATTCACTCGCTGGTCTAAGTCAGTGATAGAGCTTTTCATTTGTTTATTCTCTGTTATTAAATCTTTCATAGACCGTTTCACCTCAACTTGTTGAGCCCGAAGATCATCAAACTCCTGATAATAAAATGTCAAAGATGCCTTCAAATCTGTGACTTCGTTTTTAAGTGGTTCTAGCTCCCTTTTGACAACGTTGACAATGGTGGTGTTAAGCTGCTGCATCATCGTAGCAAACTCCTTTTGGATTACCTCCTGCACAATATTACGCACATCTGCAGCCGTTACAGCAGCTACTTCAGGCGGTGAATTCAATGCCGGTCTCTTACTTCCTCTAGTAGTGGAGACGTTGCGTTTCGGAGTACAGTCTTTGTTTAAGGATTTAAGAACAAGATTCAAGCATCCTGGGCATTTCCACTTGAAGTAGGCATCGGAATCCGTTGTAATTTCCGGGATTGATAGGCAGGAAAAATGGTATGATTTGTTACAACGAATACAGTTAATAAACGATAGCTCATCTTCATTTATGTCTTCAAGGATGCAACATCCCCAAGATCTTACGTCTGATGTCATATTTAACGACTCGTAACAATCGTAATCAATCGCTACAACGAAATGCGACACTGGTAATCCTTTTTAGTTATACGAATAATATTAATGTATTGTTCACTGCAGATTATGTTTGTAGCTCATTACTAGAATAACACAGCTAGGTCGTCGAGGCCGCGAGAAAAACGTCGTAAGCGCCGTGCAGAGAGCGTCGCTTACGCGTCCTCGTTAAACTGTTTCAATGGACACTTAATGTGGGTGTTTTGTTATTTAAATGATTTTGATATATAGTTTTATTCCTCGTTAAACACCGTTAAACACTTCACCAATTGCACAGTTCGATAACAGTATCTTTAAAGTTACTATTTAGTTCAAAAACTTTTGCAATCACTTATTGTAAACACAAGATTTATGAATTAACTTGAAGAGCAATTAAACTAGATGTTGACCGCACGGTGCGTTCGAAAAAAAAAAAGATGGTAAGCTAAGATGGTAGTTGTCTCAATGTTCCAGTGTAGTTATTTCAAAGTACCCGAACATAATTAATCATTGGTGTTTCTATTTACGCAGAATGAGCTCAGAGTATCATGAATTAGGGTATTATTGTTATGGTCAAAATGTTTTAAAATCCACCTCTTTGGTTGCATTTAGTTAGCTTTCTTACATTTATTGCTAATCTTGATGTCTATATTGTTTGCCGAAGTACAGTGTTCTAGAGATTATCTGTTTGGAAATTGATCGTAATAGCACGAAATCTGGAACTTTGACACGACAATAGCTTTTCTCCATATGTCGTGGAAATATCTCTCTATCTAACTTATGTGCCACATGCCCTGATATAGTAGAACTATGAATATCGTAAAAACCACTGCTACACCTAAGTTTTATGCATAAAATTGAATCGAATACTAAAGTACTAAATTCAACAAACTGGCCTTCTTCATCATACTTTTTCCGATATTGAGTAGACAAGCCACAAAATGCTCAACGATTTGGATTCAAACGTATCCTAAATCCCACATTCAGCATAATGCGACCGAAATCACTGACTCGCAGACATCTGGCATTGAATATCAGTAGACAGCACTAATGTGTGTCTGTGGTGTTACTCGTGTGGTGAAAGCCACACACACACAAACAATCTTGTTTACAATATACTATTACCAAACTAGGTATAATACTACTGTTGTTGTTTTTATATATTCAAACGACTGACATCTAAAATATCTGTCATCACAACAATGATTTATTAGACACACATAAATGTGGTTCAGAATTTAATATTTCATTTATATATCTGTGTGGAGGAACAGGGTGTGATGTCCCTCCAACACAAAGGGAGGATTCTCCGACCAGGCTGGTTGATCGTGCCTAGCGGGCCGCGGCCCGACGGTTGATGTCGGGAACTTGTATTATATTGTTAGTCGCTGTGTAAACTCCGCTTGCGCGATGCAGGATTGTGACGTCATTTGAGCGTATTTAGCGCTATCTGTTAGATGTAGGCGGAACTTCTTCGTCTGTGCGGAGTCCCCACATCTGCATATAGCATTTAGCTTCATACCATTGTTTTTGTGTTTACATGTACTGATGCTTTGGTGTTAATATAATTTTTTGTAATATTGTGTTACCAAAATTAAAGGTAGGGTACGAGCTGATTAATTTAGTTACAAAGTTGCTGTGCCATGCCTTATTCAAGCAAATAAATGATTTTATTTTTTATTCATACAAGTGTATAAGTGTCTTTTATGTATATAAATGTT
This sequence comes from Catocala fraxini, assembly GCA_930367265.1. Taxonomy (NCBI): domain Eukaryota; kingdom Metazoa; phylum Arthropoda; class Insecta; order Lepidoptera; family Erebidae; genus Catocala; species Catocala fraxini. Next base: position 22,634,259 of record OV884029.1, read on the forward strand.
TCTCTAAATCTATTTTAAGGGTATCGAGTTTAAGCCACTGTGTAACTGCTGCTGATGCTCAAATTATATGAAACGTTTCTATAAAGTTTGATTTGTAAAATAAGCCACATTGATGTATTATTTTGTAGCATATTCGAACAACAATACTGTTAAGAGAATGGATGCCAAAAAGAAGAAAAAACGTCGGCCGGTGAGATCTTGGCAAGGACCAATACCAAAATCCAATAGGTGCTTGAAAAATGAGACGAAATTAATAAGAAGCCAAAGACATTTCTACATTATGAGAGTCACCTAGTATAAATAAAAATATACTTTAAACGAAACACCACTTAAAAGTCGTTTACGATCTAAACTAAGTAATATATTTTAAGGTAATTTGAATTTGGTCATCGCATGGTGCGTACCCTTTTGTAAATATATCAAATTCTTATTTGACGATGCTTTTAAAGGTGAACCTTTCAAACTTGATATATTATTTAATGCTTAAGTGTATTTAGTAGTATTTGATATAATGGTTACAACACTTAATATTTTGATAACTTATGTAAAATGACGTAACAGGCAGTTTTGAACAGATTTAAATTATTTAAAATGAACCTACACTTAGCAAGAAGCTTTTAATCCTAAGCATCATCATTAGTATAACAAAGCACAAATAAACACACACAACAGGCTTTTTCATATTTTAGAAATAAATCTTCTCTCTTAGCCTTTATTATTCCCAAGTCACTTGGGGTCGACTTTTCTGGTCTAACCGGATTTGACTGGATATCAGTTTTTACACGGAGCGGCTGCCACCTGACCTCCGCAACCCGAAGGCTAACGATACCCTAAGGCTAGACCAGTGTCAGGATATTAGAGGGTACTTACTTTCCCAATAACGACTGCCATAGATGTTCATGGCAGCCGGGACCGACGGCTTAACGTGCTCTCCGAGGCACGGAGCAGGCGATAATTGTCAATCAATACGCACATAATTTCGAAAAGTCATATAACTTCCGAAACTCAGAGGTGCGCGACGTGGGTTCGAACCCGAGACCCTCTGCATTGCAGTCTGTTGGTCTCCCCACTGAGCTATCGCTGCTCTATTTATTATTTATTTTAGAAATAAATAATAAATATAAATAATAATGTCAGCTATGTATTAAACTGTCCGACTGCTGGGTACGGGCCTCTTCTCACTTTGTTCTCACAGTAAGAAAAGGCCCGTGCCCAGCAGTGGGACAGGGTTTAGCCATAGTCCACCACGCTGGCCTAGTTCGGGTTGGCAGACTTCACACATCTTCAAGAACATTATGGAGAACTCTCAGACGTACAGGTTTCCTCACGATGTTTTCCTTCACCATTGAAGCAAGCGATAATTAACTATTTAATATGCATATAACTTCGACAAGTCAAAGATGCGCGCCTTGGGTTCGAACTCGAGACCTCTGTGTGGCAGTCCAACGGTTACCCACTAGGCTGTCACTGCTGGGAATAAATAACATATAGCAACTTAGGTAAGAGCTAACACGAGTAGACACTTAATACTTACAGGACGACACACACCTCGTCCCATAAAATAAAGATTGACTTAATACTTGGCAGTTTAGACGTCCATGTTTTTTTTTTTTTTCGTGTGGCAATGCTTGACGCATACCCCTCCGCGGGGGCGGGCGGAGGGGTTATGTCGGACTCGCCGGGGTAAAATAAGATGTTGAAAAGATAAAGGACCTCCCGGAATACCGACTAAACCTACCACGGTGTTCCTCGACACAACCACTATCGACGGGGCCGTAGGCTTATATATCGGCTATAGCTTGTATCGACAAGGGACACCGTATCTGTTTATTAAAAGAGGAGTTTTGAAAGATTTACGGCCACTCCTACCACTCACAAGTAAAAGTTATCCGAAAGATAAATCGCATGCTGTCTCACTGATATTAGGTTCAAGAAGAGAGATGGCGAGACTTTTATCTTATAGATAAATTCTATCAGGAGGTGGTAGCACAAGCTCTTACCTAATACCTCTAGAGGAATTAGGAATGTACAAACAGACACATATTTTATGTACGTTATTAGATAGAGACAGTTGAAATATGCCCAACATGGTTCTGTTGGACATGTTTAGAATTAGTTGGTGAGTTTGATATACTGTTATGAATCGTTCCATTGCTCCTGACCTTGGCCAAGGACTAAATAATACTGGAATTTGTGGGTGAGGCTCAATTGACGCGGGAGCGAAACGGTGCTATTAATTAACCAATTAAATTGAGTAACTATTATTGGCTATTGAAATATATCTTAACAGATTAATATAATAATAATAATATAATATTCTATCACATACACACAACACCATCTATGTACTATGGCTACTAGACAATGGATAAACATACATATATACATTTTTTTTTTGTAAATACATACGTATTATACATAGAAACACCCAGACCAAGACAAACACCCATGTTCATGCACACAAATGTTTTGACTTGTGCGGGAATCGAACCCGCGACCTCAGGCGTGGCAGTCGGTTACACTAACCACAACGCCATCGAGTCGTCAATTGATTGATTGGTAAGTCTGAAGTATATATAGGTATAGGTATATTATTTTGTGTAATATGCTATTAGTCTTAATGAGTTGTATTATTTCATCTGTCCTAATGTTAAGGAGCGAAATAGAATAAATTTTCTACCTCCTGTATTTTTTTTTTGGGTAAGCTGTCAATCTTCATCAGCATTTTACTATTTTACCTGCTACGTTGCTAAGAGGAGACATAAAATAATTTTTCTAACTCCTCTAACCTTCGGTTTCTAAAAGACGACGTGTCTAAATTAAACTCGTATCAAGTCAAATGTGAAATAAATTGCAGTTTAGTTCACATTTGATAGACAAAATCGGAACACTGTTATGAACATATCTTTTTACGAGAATTGGCTTTTTGCAATTTGTACTATGGGTACTAGACAATGGATAAACATACATATATACTTTATTTTTGTAAATATACATATTATACATAAGAACACCCAAACCAAGACAAACATCCGTGTCCATGCACACAAATGTTTGACTTGTGCGGGAATCGAATCCGCGACCGCAGGCATGGCAGTCGATTACACTAACGACTGCGCCATCGAAGCCGCCAAATCTATGGTTTATATTCTAAAACAAGCTACGATCTAGCTTAACTTAACTTCGTTTCGCTCTACTACGCTTCGATGGAACCTCACTCCAAGATTTGGCACACGAAAAAATATTATAGTTAGTTGCTTCTTTGATAAATTGTTTATTAACTTTCTTATGTCTATTGTTTGTAGGGATTTCTCTTCAAATAAGATAGGAGTTACGAGACTGTTGTTATTGAAGAATATATTGGATACTTACCTACATAATTGTCTGCCTCACTGGGCTGATAATAAAGACAAAATCATAACTTTTTATTTATTTTTATGTTTTTTAAAAGACAATCCTGTTTCGCGGGGGTCAGTACAAGCAGTTCTTCATTCCAACTACACAAAAATAATATTTAGACTTGGGACAGCTACTTGTATATTACAATTTTTTTCCTAAAATTCGTACCTACAATGCACGCGGCAATGTCGAAGAAAGCGTTTCTAAATTCAAAGCGTTTCTGAATTCTGGTTGGGCATCTAACAATGGCTAAACCACGACAATAGTAGCGGAGCAGCATTGCTCGTCATAGGTAAAAGTTTTAAGGGATTGAATGTTAGAAGTTATTCATTATACGATGTCTGGACTGAGTCCAGTAGACATGTTAATAGGCTTGCTTCCTATTACACGGTATAAACATTTTGCGGTTCAAGAACATAGGATGGTGTGACCATATTTTTATGTCGTAAATAATATCATGAGTTATGGGAAATATTTTTTTGGATGACCAACCGATTGCCGGATAAATTCGGATATACCATCAGCCCTCTCGAGAGTTTTGAACACATTACTATTGTTAATACAAATCAGCTTAACATCTTGAGAACCAATTCTCGAGTCATAGTCTCAGTGTCATAAATATCAAATTGTATTCTTTTAAACTAATATAAACGTCAAATGTGAACATAAATTGCATTTGAGTTAACATGACGTTTATTAGATCAAACCGAAACTCGATTTAAAACAGTTCAAGTTTTGGCCCTCTGATAAAAATTCGTTGTATTGGTATTTTGTCAAGGCCATATTTTAAACAGGAACCATTTTAAAATATTGTATATATAGGTATCAAAAACTATAATTATGCACAAAATCTATATATATAAAACTCTTCCGTTACTGAGTGACTGACAGACAACACACAGCCGAAACTACTGAACACAAGAAGCTGAAATTTGGCATGTACACATATGTTCCTTGGAGAGTGTAGGGGAGCACTAAGAGAGGATTTTTGGAAATTCCACCCCGAAGGGGGTGAAAGGGGTGAAACCCGATATTCACACGGGAACGGGACTTACGCGGGTGAAACCGCGGGAAATCTACTAGTACTCAATATAATTACATGATTCTATTTTACTATTACCGTATTATGTACGTTAGCAAGAATGATTCAAGGTCGAATGTCTTTTGAAAAGCTTCACTGATCGGATTCATATTCACAACATATGTATGAATGTAGAGACAATATTAGGATCCGATATGTCGTTGTAGTTAAGTTATTGACCGCAAAAAACGATTAAATAAAGTGATTTAGGCGTTTACGCGTGATAGCTACTTATTATATTCAAGTCTAAAAATACCAGACTTAATTAAAAATCTGTTGTGTCTGGCCATCAGTTCGCTGCCACGGTGTGATAGGTTAATTATAATAATAATATTATAGAAATATGACAGCAATGTGTATAAATCATCTATCCTGAATGCTGTTAAGCAATGGACAATCACAACTAGTTTGATTGATCACTGTTTGTTCATCAGAAATTAGGCCAATTCTGTCAATGGTGCCTATTCTGATGTTATGAACTACATTCATTGATTTCATATTTTAGGTCGAAGCTTGTACCTTAAATCATACGGGGTAAAGAATATAATATATTCAAATCTAGGACATAGTCTATCGGGGTGCTGAGTTTCATCTAAACTCTTTCAACCGTTTATGTGTGTTTGAGATCCTAACACCTATACATCTTTTATATTGAAATATTAGTAGTATGTATAAAACTATTAGGTTCGTCTGTTTGTTCATCACAAATTAAAAATAAAGATAATTGAATTAAGAGTTAGTTAAATTGACTGATTTCTCATTTAGAGATTGTACTGACGTTTGCAATCGCTCTTGAGATCTTGGGTTCGTCATCCGAGTCGAGTAGCTGAGTTTTCCTAATAAAAAAAGACTTTTCGACACATGTGAGTGTAAGTTTATTGTCGTCTACCACACTAACTGATTACAGAGTAAGGTAGATCCTTGCAGAAAACAATTACCTTATATTCTATTAAGGGACTTAAATCATACCAGGTGTAATATACCTTAGCCGTGCTCTTCGGGCTAGAGGCTTGAGGCATGCATACATACTATGACTTAGCTAGTAAATCAATCTCCAAAATATTTAATGGCAGCTGTATAGGATACGGCGTGTGGCAATTTTGTAAATTATATTTCTCTCATTTTCTTTACAATAATGAGAGTAGAAAAGCAAATATAGTGATTTGGCGTTACGTGCGGCTTTCTACCCGGGAAAATGTGTGTTTTTTTCTTACCATAACTTGCCTACTTGAACCATGCTAACTAATATCTAAACTATGTCCTTTGGTATATGAAGCAGCGTGAATGAGGACAAACCAACAAACACACTTTCATAGTTACTATACAGTACACCAGAATAGGCGCAACTGTTTGCTCAATTTGCAACTTGATTAGTTATGCGCAGTAACGAGCGTCTGCTTGATTACGATATTTCAGATCACACCTTTACAAAGATTTTAGTAAATACGAATATGTGATTATAGCAGTCTATGACCCATTAGTGCGAGTATGTTACAGATATATCAGTGATAGCCTAACAGGGAGACCGTTGGATTGCTACGCAGAGATTCGTTTCGTGAGTTCGATCCCACGGCACGCACCTCTGAGTTTTAGAAGGAAGGCCAAGGAAAACATCGTGAGGCAATATGCAACGTAATGTTCTTGAAGATGTATTAAGAAGATTAATAAGATTAAATAGTAGTACAGTTTAATAATAGTAATGGCATACACATACATAGATTCACGCCTGTTTCCCAGAGGGGTAGGCAAAGACTACGGATTTCCATTTGCTACGATCCTGACACACTTCTCTGGCTTTATTCACTTTCATCACATTCCTCATACACGCCCGTCGGTTCAAGGTGCTCTTAACCTGGCCTTTGTCCAGAACGCCTCCGATCTGATCAAGAAACGTTTGCCTAGGTCTTCCTCTTGCGACTGTTCCATTCACACTAGCCTTATAAACTTTCTTAGTCAGTCTTTCCTCGTCCATTCTTTCTACATGCCCAAACTAGCTTAACATACCCTTTTCTATTCTTGTCACTATATCTATAATGGCATAGTTTCAAAATTATGTAATAAAAGTGTTTGAAAATAAACAACTTGACAAAATCCGTCTAAAGTAGTCTGATTTCAAAATATTAAATTACTTTAACGTTGTTAATGTCAAATAAAGTCCAAATTTGAATTTGTTACATATGATTGCTTGACTGAATAAATTGATATAAATTTGATATTTATTATTGATTGATGTTTAGAGGGATACACAAGTATTATAGACTGAAAAATGCTATGTCATAACAACTACACTCTCTTTAAAACATAAAATGCGGCAATAGCGCCGAACCTTTTTAACCGTATAAAAAAGAATAAAACGGCGTTCATATGAAATCTGACACACCCCGAGAATATCGAATAAATAACCGATTTTCTCGTTAAAACAACGCGAACACATGGCATACAATAATTTACCCCAAAACTGGAAATATATAGAAAAGGCAGAGTTCAATTCATTTATTTTTCCTGAACAGCAATCTATTAAGGGTGCGATAAACGGGGGCTGCGTTAAAATAAATTGATTTTATTCAAATTTCTATTAAAGCACCGGCTCTCTGTGTTTCTTGAGATTGCTACGGGCCCAGTCTTGTTACTGGGGAGCTATGAAACTAGCTGTTACAGGCTTGGATGCGGTTGGACGTATCTTTCTTCGTATTGTGCTGTATTTATTATTCCTTATGTTTATCAGACTACGTGAGTGGCGCAGCGGAATTAATATGATTGCTGCGGTCTCACGTTCAATATTAAGGCAGTGTTCAAAATATTTTCAGAAACAGTATTCAGTTTGATACTATGCCTGATAGGCGCCAATAGACTCGCTTATTGTGTGTGAAGTAGAACCGTAGCTGGGACATGTGGGTGTAATATAACGCTGTCTGCCGTTTTTCTGAATATAAGTTTGAGACTAAGTCTGTATGTATGTATACTTTATGGATTTTATCATTGTTTTGTTCAGTCGCCTCGTCGCTGCCATCGTGCTGTGTTCGAATCCCACAGGGGGCATTTTTTGAGTGATCTACAAACGATTGTTTTGAGTGTACTTTGTATAAATTTTATGTAAGTTATGTCCTCCGTGACATATGATTAGATCTCTAGCACATTATCTTTTTAAGTGGGAAATTAGTAAAGTACGTTCCAACCATCTTCTCTACTAATATAATATTTTTCTAGTGTATTGCTCTGTGGTTTGTCAAAACACACATAATATTTGACTCCTTGTTGCACGTATAGCGTAAACGTGTGACAAGGCAAATACAACAGATTTTATACAGCGTTATTGTTTCACGCGAGCTGTATGCTTTTTACGTAGCGTGTGTTTTTCTTTTGTGGCCAGTATGGTGTTCAAATTGCACCGTTTTCAGTAAATGCTGGATTCTACCACTAGCAACACTATACTGCGAGAGCTCTCATATTTATTTTACGTGGAATAATGTTGTTATATTCGCGTATGGAATAGGTTAATAGTCAGCTGTACTTCGGTTTCTTAATAGTGTTAACTATATTGATTTTGATATTTTATACTGGTTTATTTTGCTGCAGCCTCAAAGTGAAAAATTATTTATGCACTAGCTTTTGCGGCTTCGGTCCCATTTATGTAAATAGGTTATGTCAATAATTTTATATTCCTCCGAAACAGTACTGAAGAATAGTATCTGGATGAAAGGTATATACTTTTCTGTACCCCGGACAACGTGTATATAAAATTTTATGCTACTCGGTCAAGCAGTTAAGGCGTGAAAGCGTAACAAACAAACAAACAGACGCACATTCACATTTATAATATTAGTTGGGATTTAGGTTACAAAGTTACACTTATGAACGTGAAAGTTTATGAGTTATTCAGTTTAGTGAATAGTTGCTACGTTCAGGCAAGTATTGGGCTTAAGAGAAGATACCTTCACGAGCCTCACAGTCATTGCAAAATCATTTTTAATCATATCTGGTACGCCAGATATTGATTAATTAAAAGGAAGCTTAGCAGATGTAAAAGAATTATTGATTTATTGTTGAAAATTGTTAAATTGCATCAGCACGCTGTACCCACCGTAACAAACCACTTCTGTTACCATCCAAAAACGCCATATCTACTTTAACGAACATCCACCGCCGATTCCCACTCAAAGCTTGTAATTGAAAAGTTTGCAAGCGGAGATGTAAAGTGATTTATAAGACAGACGGAGTGACGGTCCGGCCCGACCTTTTTATTCAGCCAAATCTCGTTACAATGAATCGTGCAAGTTCTGAATTGAGCAATTCTTTAATATGGGAGCGTGGTATGGAAGTTCAGTTCAGTAATAGATTGGATGTTTGTAAAGCTGACTTAAGCTTACTTTTATATAACCACAATATTAAAATAATTGCAAGGGGAAATCTTACATATTATTTTACACGAAGACTAAGTTAAAGAAAAGTTTTCTGAATTTGAGCTTTTTTTTAAGGGAACTTCTAGAGAATTAACTTTTTATAGCAGTACTGAATGCGACTGCTGTAAACCAGGTCGATGCTTAGGCCGGGCAGTGCTATTAGGAATTTCTATCAAGAATTTCTTAGTTATAGCATGTAATCTAGAACTATATCAGGTAAAAGGCAATGAGCTATAGCTAAACCTCTTGCGTGATATATAAAATCGTAATTGACGAAATTTTTATGTAATGCATGTCTTTGCGAACGTATGTTCAATAAAAATAATTTAAAACAATTAATCTTATTCATTACATGATATTAGAGCTGAAATAGCTCTTTAACACAATTAATATTGTAAATTACTTTAATAAAGTCGATCTTACGATGTTACTGTTGATTTACGTTCCAACTTAGATGTTTAAAGTTACAAACTTCATTTTTGGAAATGAATTTTTAATTTATATAAATTACAGGTTTTAAGCGCGTTGAAAAGGGCTTTACATTGTCAAACTTATATAAAATCAAATATATTATCTTACTTACTTTTCTTATGTTTTGCTCGCGATTTCGTTTGTGTCCACGCCTCTCTGAGGATCTGCTAAAAGGACAGATAAACAGTGCCCAAAATTTTAAATTTTACATGTAATTTCTTGACAGTGAAATTTTGTTACCGGATATCCTCATGAGACTATCTGTATCGAATATTCAATTAACAAAAAATAATTAATACTGCCGAAATTTTCCTCAATTTTCAGATCACGAAACAAAGTCTACCGAAATATAAAATACAGATAAACCTGTTGCTCTTCTAATTAATTCTCTTAGTTAAACTCGCTCGAGAGAAAACGGTGAAGGAATTGTGAAGAAAAAAATGCGTGACGAAGGAATTACTTTTTACGGGCCGGTGGGCTGGACCTGTAATGATTTATTGCCAGCTCGGACCTTTGGAGCAACGACTGTTGCTATCCATCATCGTTTGTACTGTGACCAAGTTTTCGGAAACTTGGCGAAATTAAAATACTTGAAGATGAATGTCTTAACTTGTAATTTTGGGGCTTGAAGTTTGGACCTAGTGGAAAATTGGAGAGAATTTGTCTAGATTGCAGATTTACCGCGGCTTGACGTGGAGTAATGACGTAAGGCTTTTCATTGTGATTTTATTCGATCGAATAAGATGTACGACTAGAGTTTTTTTAGTTGCAAAGTTTGTGAAGTGAGAAATAAGTGATAGAAGTTTTCAAGCTAAATAAACAGTTGTACATGGACATTGACACAAAGGGACAGAGAGAGATTAGAAGCGTTTGAAATGTGGTGTTGGACTGAAATAAAAACAAATGAGGAAGTTCTAAATATGGTAAAGGAAAAGAGACATATTCTAAAAACAATAGAGAACAGAAGAGGGAAAATGTTGGGTCATTTGATACGACATGACACTTTTATAAGAAATATCTAAGAAGGTAAATTAGAAGGCAGAAGGGGAAGAGGAAAGCCAAGGAGGACGTTCATAGATCAAGTGAAAGAAAAGGTAAAAGTTACGTCGTATCAAGAAGTCAAAGCGCTGGCTGAAGATAGGACATTATGGAAGAGACTCCACCGACAAGAGCTTGGCTCTTAAATTGAAGAGAGAAATAGTTATAAACACTGTAAAAGTAAACAATAAACGAACAAAACAATTTATGAACCAGAACTTAAATCTGCGACTTTAATGAACAGTGTCATTTAATCTTTAAATTTTAATATGTTGAAAGTGTTTTTATAAAACGTCTGACTACCAGGGTGGATCAGCTATAGTGAATTAGACTGCTGTACATGAGGTCTCGGATTCGATTCTCAAACTGGGTTTTCAGTCTGTACCTACTATTAAGACTGCGCCGAGCGAAATGTGCCAAAACAGGCGATCACAGTTATATATTATAAAATAAATTAACACTTTTTGTTTAATACAAATATACAATATACATTTACCATAAAAATGAATATGGTTACAGTTACTCCGTGTAAAAAACTTAAAATCATTAATATTTTCGCCTACAAATTACGTAAATTTGCACGAAAAATGCAAGAACGTAATCTCGTGTTACGTGATTTTTAGATTATAACAGTAGAAATCTATCCTATTTTACAGCTTAAACGAAACATAAATAGTTATATTACAATTTGTCCGTCCCAAATATTTAAGTTATTGGTTGACAATAAAGATATATATTTATCAAAAAAGCACTTCAAATCCTCCATACAATTTTACTATGGCGACCGCGCGCTGATTTGAATACGCGCCGTACGAGCTCTGTCATTATCTGTCTTACGCTCGGCGCAATCTTAATAAATTCTTATTCACTTTTTAATAAGGAGACATTTGTTAATGAACAAATGTTTCTTTAAAATTTTCTTTACTAATATAACATTTCACTAATACCGACTTTATTTCTCTTGGTAAGTATCACAATACGTTCAAGTTTTTTGTCTTAAAAACAGCTGATATGAATGAATCATAAGTAATAAGCTTATAGGATGATACTAGAATTCAATATGTCAATAACAAATTAATAACATATTGTAGTACGAAATTTATAAGATTTATGGGGTTTGTAATCATATGATGTAACAACAAATTTTAAAATTAAAGATTTGAGCAAAGCTTCTTTAATACTACTAAGTAATAAAAGTGCAAAACCTTATATTATATTCTGCCTCGTTGGTTTGGTCGCATTAGTTTGCTGCTGATAGTGAAGGTCTAGGTTGGAAACCCTGGCCAGGCAATCTATTATAAGATTTTTTTGTTCTCATCAAAATTAGCGTGGACTCTGGAAATATGTCCGATAAACTAGAATATAGGATAGCCTTATAGTTTCTTGCCGTTGATACATAGAAGCTAACGATAACATTTTTTTATTTTAGTAATAATTTACCCTCTAAAATCTTCCCGCACAGGGTAAGCCAGCAGGTGATTTTGCAAACATATCATTAACGGACTCAAATTATACCCAAAATCAGAACGAAAATTTGTAGATTACGCATATAATTGACTTATTAGGGATTCTGAAGTATACTACTTAGTGTGGCTAGATCACTAAGACGACCTATTGCCGGCTGCGTCATCCATATAATCCATTAGGATCTAATACATCTCTGTCTACCCTTTCAGGTATATACTTGTATATACGTGAGTGTATATATGTATAAAAGCGCCAAAGGCAACAATAATATTTTTGGCAGAGAGCCTATCTATATTAGTACGCGGATAATCTTCCCTATTAGCAACGACTTGGTCCCACTAGTAGGCTTTCCTTAATTAATATAAATTACATCATTGTTGAAATGATTAATTGTATAGCGATTAATTTATTATTACAGCCAACAATTGTTACGTCACTGTTAATATTAAGCCATATTGTTTATTAATTTTTGTAGTATTTTCCTCGTCACTGATGTTTTTTTTTAATGAAGGTGGTCATAATTAGATATATGGTTGGCATGATGGTTAGCGGTTTTCTTGTCAGAGTCAATTCAAAGTCAAAAAAATTATTTCTATAAAAATGTGCAAATTCTTGGACACAATTAAATGATCAATTAACTGTATAATTAATAAAAATAAATTAAAGCAACTAAAAATTTAGCATTGAGAAAAGCCTGTTTAAGGATTAAGGATTTAATGAGAAGAAGCAGGCACGATCAATTCACCAAATGTTTATAAACAAAACAAATCAATTTTATATTCATTTGATGTTTGGAATACCAGAGGGATCACTGACTTGTACACATTTATGTAGGTATTTTGACTGTTACTAGTAGTTGTTTTAGTGGGCACCTCGAGGTTGCCACTAGTCCATTGGTCAGAGTCTAGGTGTTCCATATGTCCGTTGTTTGAATATTTGTAAAAAACCCATGATACAAGCATTATACGATAGACGCCGTTTAAAAAAGTAAAACAGAAATAATAGTAACAGACATCGCTGTTTAGGCCCCGGGCTCGCCCTAAAGTAATCCCAGATACGTCAATGTCTCTTTGTTGACCGTGTAGAAGATAAGTCTATATTCTGCCATAGTAAATGGCTAAAAGCATTGATCTATTTGCAGAAAGCACAGCGTCGTCTAAGGATGCTAGATAATCGTACCGTACTATGATTACTGTTAAAGGCAGTTCCGGTAGGCCTTCAGCAAATATTAAAAAGAAAGAAATTATTATTTTCTGCTGAGAACAGAGTGGCACAAAAAATAACTTAAAAAACACAAATTATTATAAAAATAAAAACTGTTTTAAACAGAAAAGTGCAACAGAAGTATGGTTAGCGGCACAGCACGTCCTTGGTATTTTTCAGAGTCAGTGTTTACTGGTTAGAAATGTTAACCACGTAATTATGTTGCTAAAAATATAACTATATAGTGTAAGGCTAGTAGTAAATACCCAATGACACGCGGTATTCGCAGGCGGTCACCCATCCAAGTACTAACCGCGCCCGAAGTTGCTTAACTTCGGTGATCGGACGAGAACCGGTGTATTCAACATGATATAGACGTTGGCAAGCATTTAATCGAAATCTTTGCTCACACGTATTTCATAGCACGTCAGGGTATCAAAACTAGCACGTATTAGACGTTACGTTAGTTTAGAATTGCGTAGCATCCGTTACTGTATTATGAGATAGCAAATGCCAACGTTCATATTATGTTAACCCTTTCGCTGTCCTGTGATAGATAAAATAGAAAATTAATTATGAATATAATTAATTAATTATGAAATAATATAAATAATGACCCAGGAAAATCCTTTATGGATACCCCCTCCCTCGTGGGGAAAAGGGTGGTTATGTGAGACCCTGAAGGGGGTTGGTATACACACTAAAAACCTGGGGTGAGCAGTCCCTCCGCCGACGGAGTGGGGCGGGATGGGGTCGCGTTAGCAATCACCATCCCACCCCGGCGGTTGGCCCGGCTGATGGTGACCGGGCCTCAGCACCTGTGGGGGGAAGGCCTTGCTCACCAATGCCATCCCCCAGACGTGTGGGGCCGTGCAAGCCGGTAGAGAGTCCCTTGACTCTGTACCAGTGACCCCACTGTACAGGAGCGAGAAGGCGGGTAAATCGCCTCCTTCTCGCTATCGGAAAGGGACCCTGGTTTATTGTTTCTAGTCTGCATCATGCCATAATTTTGCGATCGGACATAAGGTTCGAGGGTGGGCAAAGTGTTTTTGGACAATCAAAAAAACAAAGACATTCAGTGTTAATATTTCTGTAAAAGATCTTATGAAGTATGGATGTAATACAGGTTTGTCTACTCCTTTACTACCAACAAAAAATCCAACGACACGCGGCATTCCCAGACGGTTACTCATCCAAGTACTAACAGTGCCCGATGTTGCTTAACTTCAGCAACTTCCGGCGCGGTTAGTACTTGGATGGGTGACCGCCTGGGAATACTGCGTGCCGTTGGCTTTTTTGTTACTAGTCATTTTACATTAATGAGCAAACATCATATCATTTGCAAACTATTAAGTGGAATCAACAATGTAAATATTTTTTTATAAGAAGCGGTACCTTCGAGTGACACAGGCTTTAAATATACTTGTAAGTAAAACCACAGATAACAGCTTAATATTGAAAATTAGTACAAAGAAATTAATGTTCCTTTTATGAAACAGCCAAATGTCACTAGTATTGCTTAAGCTGCCGGTGTCATTATTAATGATAATAAAGGTATACCGTCATAAGCTGGGATCTTAAAAGGCCTGTCCATAGTTTAAGGATTACCATCCACGAGCTCGTACTATGGGACACAATCGTCCATCGTAGCAAATATATACATAACTACAGAAATGTGACGCATCCGCTACGATTAAATAATAATGCATTATCTCACACCATGAGCAGAGCGAAATTTATGGTAACGCGAGTGTCTACGTAGCATTACATTGCATTTGTGTTTGTGATACAATGAGTTCCTATCATGGGAAGAGTCTGAATCGTGTCACAAACCTATCACTGCATCGCATAGGCTACGATTTAGTAGAAAAGGGCTATCCGTAGCAGTACAGACGTGTCCGTAGCGGTGAGCTGCATTGGCTACGATTTTATAACTATGCGCAAGCATGCACCATGACAAGAGAGTCGTCCATGCTAACACAAATGTGTCCGTAACAGGAACATGTAAGCGATAATTTCAACTCATCATTCGCCAATGTCCATACCATGCTGAATACACCGGTTCTCGTCCGTTCACCGAAGTTAAGCAACATAGGGCGCGGTTAGTACTTGGAGGGGTGACCGCCTGGGAATACCGCGTGTCGCTGGCTTTTTGTTACTAGCTATTTTACATAAACACATTGTACTTTTTACTTCCTAATTGAATTAACAAAGCAAATATATTTGTAACTAAGGATACCTTACGACGTGTAACACATTTTAAAAATAGAACTTGTAAGTAAAGTCGCGGATAAAAGCTCGTTGTTTTATATTTACTATAAAGAGATATTCCTTAAACTTTTTCTTCGCATTTAGTATTCTACTAAATCGCGCATCTTATTAACATATGGGCGGAACAACCAAACCTCACTGGAACCGTTAAAGCCGACGGCATCATTCCTAATGATAATAAATTACGTAAAAGCAGAGTGCTTAAGAGGGCAACCCGTGGTTCATGATTTTAAGGATTACCGTCTACGCCCTCGCACCATAGTATAAAATCGTCCGTGGTAACACAGATGTGTCTACAGGAATGCGACGCATCCGCTAAATTTAAATAACCATGCATGAGCTCACACCATGAGCAGAGCGTCATCCGTAGTAGCATTCCCATGCTACCAATTACAATGACAATCTACGTAGCATTGCATTTGCTGCAATTTAATGAGCTCCTATCATGGGTAGAGCTACGCATCATATCCGCTACGAGTTGATAACCATTCTTGGATATGTACCGCGGTAATAAGGTTACTCGTAGCAATACAGATGTATCCATAGCGGTGTGCCGCATTCGCTACGATTTAATAAACATACACGAGTTCGCACCGTGGTAAGAAAGAGGTCAGAGATAGCACAAACGTACCAGAACGCCGCATCAGCTACAAATTTACAGACGTGTCCGTAGCAGTCTGCCGCATACGCTACGATTCAAAATTCATACATGTTTTTTAATGTCGCATCAGGTGATTGTCGTCCATGGCAGCACAGACGTTTACATAACGTTTACATATCGCATTAGAAGGAGGGTAGTTACACCAAAAACTAGTAACAAAAAGTCAACCAGCGACTTATGTAACAAGACGATTAGCGATTCAGTAAGGCTTGACTGTTCCTCCCGGGCATAAGTAAGTCCCGCGTTCTAAAAAGTCATGGAACATGCATAAGAACCTCCAATATATTTAATATGTTGAACACCATGCCAGTTATAAACGACTGCGAACAATACATTTTCTATTGTGTCTGCTGCATGGCATTCAATGTGTTAACAACGTGTTACAAATAGGGTTGGTAAATTTTAGCTCGTCAGTCGCCAACGTCCATACCATATTGAATACACCGGTTCTCATCCAATCACCGAAGTTAAGCAACATCGGGCGTGGTTAGTACTTGGATAGGTGACCGCCTAGGAATACCGGGTGTCGTTGGCTATTTTATTTCTGTCATCTAATATTACTCAACTTACCAGTTAATTTAAGAATTGACAACAAAATATTGCGAATACTTTTTTGTGTTGTGTGATAGTTGTTTGTAAGGCATCTTAAGACCTGATTGATAACGCGGGGTTAAAACTATGGGGAAGCTCAGTAGACACCCATCGTTTAAAAAAGTGACGAACATAATAGAAATTTTATCAGCACGGTTGGAAGACGTGAAATCTCTCGTGCGACTTTTTTTGTTGTATGTATATATATACATAGCCTTCTTTTCTTATGGATAGTATTGTTCGGCATTTTTAGCCGCAGCTACGCTGGAGTTCATTTACCTATCCAAATAAATAAAAATCTCTTCCTAATTTAAACCATAATTGATATCCTTCGCCTAAAGATTAAATAGAAAATATTTCCCATAACAAACACGTATGTTATATTTAGTGAGGTTCTCACGGGGTTGCAGGCTATATGTAATCTGATCTTTGATCCCCTGCCCACATCACAGTATCTCAGTTGCGCGCCTACTTACTTATTAATTAAGGCACATCAAACGCAATTATTTCGTGCACGCAACGCGCCCGTTCATTTTGCGAGGAATTAGCGGCACGTAGGATTAGAGCGTATTGAACAAATTAATTGTTGTACTGTTTTGGTTTAGTGATAGGTACGATACTAATAATAACTAATTAGATAAAGTCTGCACATTGATTTCTTTAATACGTATATTAATCGGTTGACATGTGGAGGGGTCATCCCAGAAAAATAAAAAAGTCGTATCATATATTAACGACAACTATTCGAATATTTAAATCACGGTCTTGAAATCACATTGATAAATATTTCATGTAGTTGGTGATATTTTTCGGCTATTGCAAGTTTCATTTTCATATGCATATATAAAAAATATTTTAAATATTTTTACAAAACTAGTAATAAAAAAGCCAACGACACGCGGTGTTCCCAGGCAGTCACCCATCCAAGTACTAACCGCGCCTGATGTTGTTTAACTTTGGTGATCGGACGAGATCCGGTGTATTCAATATGGTATGGATGTTGGCAAGCGAAAATCTTAATTCTCGTACATTTAGATACCGACCAAAGTAGCGTATTAAAAATAGTAAGTAGGTACATCTACGTCAATGTTGTGTTTATGTTCTGGATTTTCCATTTCATCTCTGGATAGCGCTTTAGAATGGTGCAGCAAAATCATGTCAACATATTGTTGTACACGGATAAGATGAGTTAGACCATAGTCAAACGCGCTGCTCTAATGTAGATTGGCATTGGGCTGCATTTCCATTGGTAAATTGAGGCAGTAGGTACAATCGCGGTCAAAAGCCCAGCTTACGGCCGTTGACTGTGCGTCAAAAACTCAGACGCGAGTGCCGTGTGAATCGAAAGCAAGGCCGTGTAACATTTTCTCTAGGCTTTCGCTGCTTTTAAAGAAATCAGGATAGAAATGCTAACTAAAATCAGGCAAAATTGTTCACGCGTAAAGTAACCTATACAAATCTTCCAAAGACGTTTAAATACAAAAAATGTATCCAGATACCAATCCTTACATTAAGCAAACACCATGAACCCTTGCTATTTGCACGGCATCGCGACTCTATCCCATGTCAAACAACAAAATACGAACAACAAACCTATAAACTGCCTACTGTTACGGTTACTATCGACCTTGTTACAAACGATAGAAGGCCTATTTTGCCTTAGCGTTTTGTTTTTTGAGTGAAGTCACGGTGTGGTGGTTTAGATAAAAGACGTTTACAATTTGTCGCAGCACGCCTTGTTAGAAGTGACACGGGTAACGTCAGCATCATCGTTTGTACCAACAAACATATCGGTGGGTATTCAAATCCTTGACGTAATCATGGACAATTTAGAAGGGGTAGTTTTGCGACGATTGCGCGATCGTTGCTGGTGGTTGCTTTAGTTGTAGTGTTTTTTTCAGTATGTTAGATAGATAATAAACTAAATTATACTTCTATAGTCTTACGTTTATATCTTATAAGCGGTAAGTACAGATGTATTAGACACCCACATTTCACTAGGTAACTATGTTTTTCAATCTCACGAAATAGAGGCTGAGTCTATCACCATTTACTGGGCATAACTCCAGAATCTGTGCTGCTATTGATAAGTTCTTGACAGAAGAACTAAATAACATTTTGCCTGACCCACAAATTGAATTTGAGACCTCATGCATAGCTGTCGCATTCACTAGCGCTGCGCCAACAAAGCAGTAAACTGAGTAAACAATACCTTAAGCTTCATAATAATTACATTATGTATTTTGTCGTCTGTTGCAATCAGTACTAGATTATATTTTATATGATAGCGCTCACCGTCAGTTATGTTACGATTTGTGAGGTTTTCGGCTAATGATATATCATGGTGTTCATAACAGGGTTGACTACCAAGGGGATTTATAATATACGTTAATATTTCGCTCAGATTTCAAATGGATTGAAATATCATGATTTTGATGAATTTATTCATAATTAATATATATTTTAATTTATGTGAAAGAATACCTGCATTTGCCGTCGTATTTAGAACAGACCAGCACCAATTTCAGTCGGTCACTCGTACTAGATCTCTTATATCTCACACTTGGGATCACAAACCCTTGGATTTCAATTCTTGGTACATTGGAAAATATGCACTATCAAAATCTCTCTATGATATTTAATAACCTTAAACACATTCAACAATTAATATTGAACAGTATTTATGACAGTAATTTTAAGTAAACAATTATATAAGTCATACATAACATATACTACATAATATAAAATAGTCTCATGTTTACATACCCGAAGGGTAAGACAAAGTGTACGATACCCATTTTTTACCAATGGGTTGAGGTTAATTTTAATCATTCATATAACTGAACCTGATAAACGTCAATAGGCGCGAGGTACAGTTGCAGACTCCGTGCAGTTACTAAGAATATTTTGACAGTAAAATCCGATAACACTTTGTCCAAACCTGAATTAAACCCGAGACGTGCATGAAGCACGCACAGCAGTGCTACGTCATTGAGCTCGAAGCACGCATTTTAGATTTGAACATGGAGACCACCTCCATGTTCAAATTCAAATTTTGTACTGGTAGTCCTTAGTAATATTACTAACGTTTGATTTTATATAAAAAAAACATAATAAATTGGCTCATTTCAGATTGTTTTAAGGTATTTTTTGAGATTTCTCCAAAGTAGTCTGGGGATAAAAACTAAATTATATTAGTTGCCAAATAGTTAATACGAGGTTCGATATAAAAGAAAAGCGAGATACTGTAGATTAAGCTTGGGATATTGCTTACCTTCAAGTACTTAAATTCAAATTCAAAACATCTAATTAGAATTATTACTTTATTTTCAATTATATAATTGATTAAATTTAATTATAAAAAAATATTTATAGAAATTGTTTTTTTGTGATCCTGGGTACTGATGGATTGTCCTTAAAATGTATTATTTGGTTTTGTTTTGGGTTTTTAAACTGTTCGTAATTTGCAATATTTATGTAAGTCAAATAAACCTTTCTTTAAAGCTTTTGGTATATATTTCTTTGTTTGTTTTATTCTTTAAATCTAATTGACTATTTAGAAAATAATTTACAATATATTTGATGGAAAAGCTACCTTCCAACTATCTAAGTCAGTTTTAATAAAAATAATTTTGCTTTTATTTTAATTCACTAACCCAAATTTAATCTAAGAAAGAAATAGGAAAAAATCTTTTCGTGCTGTAATGAACATTCAATTAGACCGAGATTCTTTATATACTTCGAAGCGTGAATGGACCATGCTGAAAGGACGAGGCTCGTGTAAAAATAACGTAAAACATAAATAAAAAAACCTTCTGACAACCCTGAGATTTGTACTTTAAAAACCGAACCAGAGCCTTAAATCTTGTAATATAAAGTTGAAATTTGAATGTGGTCCACGTTTTAACGTGTATGTGTGATTTGGTAGATTCCCGAGGAAGGAGGGGGAAGCACAAAGGCGTCCGAGCCCATATTCATGCAAGTCCGGATGAAAAAGTTGGTACAATACGAGGGGCGTCATTAGGGAGTGCTCGGTTGAGTGTGGCTAAGTGGCAAGTTTGTGCGCTTGCCGGGTACGGAGTGTTCGAGTTTCGACAAGGAATTTCGCCGGCGAAAATGGCGGAAACGATTTAGAATTTACAACAATTATCAGAGACAACACAAGGCATTATTTTATTGAGTTGTAATTTGTTTTTGAAGTGGATTATTACTTTTTCTTGTTGTATAGAATTTCTTATTAACACAGCTCGGTATCGCTGTTATTATATTACAATAAGTAAGTTGTTATCTGTTTTTAACGTAAAGTCATACAACACGTCATAAAGACTATTATTGATTTTTGAACTACAAGATGCTTTTGACTAATCATAGACTACTTGGTACTACGATCTTTTTTACTACCCTCGTCGAATTCAGCTAATCGATATTATTGGAGGTATGTATTCTATCCAGAAGTGTATCACACCCAAAATTCAGTTAATCCAGTTCAATCCAGTTCTATTGAATCTGACACTTTATGATGACATTGAACCTGCAATTTCACGATCACTCATGCTTATATCGATGACTCCACGAACCAGCCTAAATTACATAACATCCTCAAACTCGAATAGCTATTAAATCAAAAGAAATATTCTGAGTAAATAAAGGAAATATATCCGAAGATCAGCTTGACAGATTATCGAGAGATTTTCCTTTACAATATATTTTCGCCGACTTATTTTCGCGAAGCATCGTTCGCTGACACCCAATCTAACAGGGGCACTAAGTACCATTGACGCATCGTCTCGTTTTAAAAAAGCCCTCAAACCTCCCAAGTGCGTCGATCTTGCCTGTTTCGTTTGGTCTCACACTTGATTCAAACGATTTCGATATAGTGTTGGGCAACAATATCCGAGAATCGCGGATTAAGATTAAAAGCGGATATTTTAAGTAATGTTATAAATTAATACATTGCTTTTTTAAGTTATTAGATATATATAGCATTAATCATAGTTAATGTCACATAGTTTTAACAAAGTAGCTTAAAACGCTTAAGTATTCAGATACAGAGAAATTGCTAGTACTTGTAAAATAATTTGTTATTATTTAAGCAATTTTTCATTTATAATTGTTATTGTTTAAAATTATTTTAATTGTAGACTTAACTATATATGTTTGCAGTACATGTATAAATGTTTTTTGTAGACCCTTACTTTATTAACAGTAAAATAAAAATGTAATTTCAGAAACAGCCTGAAACACAGGTCTCTGACCTAGTTCAGGTAATAAAATGTAAAAACAGACTTCATAAACAAGTCTCTTGTACCAATATTTAAATTGTAAATGTTTTACTTTAGATTAAATATAGTTTTAATGTGAATTTAATACAATAAGTAGCCTGTAGTGTGTTTCTAAAGACTTTTATTTTTTAATATTTTTTTTATTATTATTATTATTATATTTTCATTTCGATCAGTAAGTATTATTATAAAATTCTAATTTTACGTAAGATTACGTGGTTAACACTTTCCCAGCGGATGACGTCCTTAGAATGCGACAACGATTTTAATGTAATTCGCGGATCACTTCTTCACGACGACGCCCATTCCTGTACTGTTTAAATTCACGTCACTAAGCCGTGATCCGCTAACGAAATAAACATCCTACACTAATAGTACACGCACATATAGAAATTGCCCCCACTCGTGCATTGTTTTTATATGATAGGGAATAAAAGTGTCGCGCGCGGGCGGGCGCGCAGTCGAGGACGGAGATTCCCTAAAAATCGCTCGCGCGGGGCGGGACCGCGGGCTAAATAACTCTCGCTGGGAAAGTGTTAATAAGACTACTGTGCATGAGGTCTCGGGTTCGATTTCCAGGTCAGGCAAAGTATGAAAATGTGCAATAGGCTCGCTCCCTATTGTGTGGGACCTAATACACCATATTTAGCAAGATGTAGGTGTAATATATCTCTGCCTACATATTCGTGGATATAAGGGACTATATGTGTGTATATAGTAATATAAAGTTTAAGTATTACTATTTAAAACATTTTGTAATTCATGCCGTCAGTATTTAAATTATATGGTAATTAATTTACTATAAGGTCTGACCTAATCCTAGCACTGGGTATGTGCGTAAAGGGACGGTTGGAGTTTCGTTTATATCATTTGCGTAATATGCTGCTAATGCAATTTTTTTTCTATATTATATATTATATGTAATGTATGTACTGATAAAAGTTATTTGATTTTTGTTACAGAATTCTTAGTAATAACACGAATTATGGTAACGAGTTGCCGTTTATTACTCGGGACATAAGATATAACTAGTAATATGTAGGTGTGATACACCAACCAACTTCTTTAGAGATTACAGGCGTTAGTTAATGTATGTACGCATGTAATAAGCCCTATATTTTTGTGATTCGGTGCATGTTCTTTACAGGAGTTCATTATTTGTATTTTATTGTCATGTATATTTTAATTAAGAGAGGGGCACATTCATGCCCTTCTTAAATTAAAGAATTTAATATAATAATGAAATGGTCTGATCTGTTCATTTAAATAGAACAGTCAATGTAGAGTAAAACAATAGCGCGATTATATTTATGTCGTGACGTTTTTACGGCATATTTCCGGCGAATACGTCTCTTCATGTACCGTTATTTATGACCCCGTAGTTGATTTACAGCCTTCCCCAATCGGCCAGTTATAATTGAATTTTCTCAATAAAATTAAAAGTATTTATATCCGTTCGAGTGAATGGTTTATGTACCACCATGATGAACAAACTTTGTGTAATTTCAAAAATTGTTTGGAGTATATCTCGTTAGACCTGTGGTAACAATTTTGCATTGATGGCGAAGTGTTTAAGTTGTCGCCTCGCCACTGCCAAAGCGAGAATTTTTTTTATTGGTTCACTAGCAGTTCAGTTCAGTTCAGCGATTCCTACCAAGGATGCTTCGCGAGGCTATTGAAATCAAAAAACATCCTAATTTTAATAGAGAAGATGGTTGGATTGTACCACCAGCTTGGGATCCAGTAATAAAAATAGTCAAACCCAAGAAGAAGCAAACCACAGCTAGACTTCATGATACTTTGAGCTCATCGTATCGAAATTACAAAATTATCGGTATCATTCTGCGTAAATAGAAACAGCAATGATTAAATTATGTTCGGGTACTTTGAAATAACTGCACTGGAACATTGAGACAACTGCCATCTTAGTCTCCCCGTGACCATGGCTGCTGAAAAGCAACCGAAACGTCGGGGAAAGTGTAAAAATAAATTAAATCTAAATAGTTTAATAATAATTTAATTAGCTTAAAAATTAGTAAAGTTTAATAGTAGTAGTAGTGTAACAATTTTCAAAATTTTGTAATAAAGTGTCAAATAAACAACGCGATAAAATCCGTATATAGCAGTTTAATTTCAATTCACTAGCAGTTGTTCCAAGTTTGTATGTTCTTTGTGTAAGATGTTTGAACGTTTGTAAAATAATTTGCGGTATAGAAATGAATACTAGCGTGAGAGTTGTCTTTAGAAACTTTGTTTACCAATAAGTATTTTCTGGGTTAAGTTTTAGGTCGGACAATATGTTATTAATAGGTTACTGTTACGCAATTCTACAAAAAAAGTATATCCACGCCGCCATAGCCTTGCGGCCATTTTTTTTATTTTTATAGTAGGCAAACGAGCAGGCGGATCGCCTGATGGTAAGCGATTACCACCGCCCATGGGATGCATGGATGGCATGCAACACCAGAGGAGTCGCAAGTGCGTTGCCAGCCTTTTGAAATTGCCCCTCCCTCCAGAGGGGAAGAGGTTGGGTCTCTCTCACTCACTAGACGAAATACAACGCAAACGCTATATCACGTCGGTTTTCTGTGAGGCCGTGGTATCACGCCGGTTGAGCCGGCCCATTCGTGCCGAAGCGTGGCTCTCCCATTGCTGTAACTGTACCTGTGGACTTAAAACATAGTTAGAGTATTATGGCTATAAGCCACAGCCTGCCATTTCGGAGTATAATGCATGTCATGGTCTAGATGTTTGGGTCTCTGTGTGCAGTTAAAATTATTGCGATTTGTGATATTAAGCTATTGCGTTGCCACTGGATCAATAGAACACAGTCAAAAGTTATACAGCTGGAATACGAGTATCCGCAATGCGTATATACCACAGCACATCACTATTTTTACTTAAACTCAAAGAAACACCTTCGCGTGGAGATCGTTTGATGTGGTGCGGAATAGATTCTGATTCGACTGCCATCTATAAAATATATCAAGTTACACATAAAATATGTATCAAAGAAATTGGCTGAGATGTGATTGGATCAACGCAAGGATGAGTGAAGACGATTTAAATGATTTGGGAATATATTTTATATATGCTTTTGATTGGTAAGTTATAACTACGGTTCTGTAATAAATATTGAATTTCTAAAATATGCTGGACATTGATTGAATGGATGACGACTTGGGCTTAGTTCCTATATCCGAGGAACAAGTCGCTTTAGCTACGAAGTCTTATTTTTCATAGAATATGTGTCAAAAATGTACTACCCGTAGGTAAAACGTCTCAATTCTTAAATATAGGAACCGGCCCCTAAACCACTAGATTTAAGTGGTCGCCTCGCCATTGCTAGTTTGGCGATTGTTGTGGGTCCGATCCCCACAAGAAGCAAAAATCGTATAAGTAACATAGTTAAAATAATAAGCAAGTGAGAAGCAGCAATGAATTGTCGTAAATATTAGAGTTCGAAAATATTTCTCAAGTAATAGGCAAAGGTCACGTGATACCACGTGACCTTGAAGTCATAGGTCAAAGGTTATAGTAATTTCAGGGGTATATCGAATATGCTGAGTCGAATGTCGTTGACCGCGAGTCTCTAGCTCTTACGGTTTTTGAGTAGAAAGTTGTATAACAGACGGACGGACGGACAAAGCTGTTGTATAAGAGTTTTTCGAACTCTAAAAGCCTAGCTTACGAGCCTAGCTGTTATTGTGTTAGTTATTTAAAAGCGCAACACAGGAAACATTCCTAGTGCGTAATTTTTATGGCCTCGGTGGGGCAGTAGTAGAGACTGCAACTGTTGAGTATGAACTCTTGGTTTCCAAACTCGAACAAAGTATTATTAGATTATTCAGTCAACAAACTCTCAGTAGTCGTTAATAGGCACGGCACCTATTACGTGGAACCTAAATATAAGCGTGATAATATACATGCATTTATAATTCTGTGTACTCTCAAATTAGGGTTATACGCCAATATTACTGTGGAAATGACAAAAACAGCTTAAGTTTTCTCCACATTTTTATCACAGCGGTACTTGATATGTCTCCCAATGATGACGGGCAAGTTCAAACTTTTTTAGTAAAACAAGCGAGGGGAACAAATACAACTAAATAGATTCACAAAATTATAACTTGAAAAGCATTATCCAACAAAAAAATATAATTGAAAATTTGGGTTCAATATCCGCGTAAGGCAAATGTTACTTAACGAAAGATTAGGGAGTGTGATTGGATCATCAAACCAATGTCCTCAATGTTGATGAGACTTTAGATCATTGACCTTTAATTAAATTAATTTAGACTATTACCCTACGGGATGGTAATAGTCTAATAACAAAACGTTGACTGCCAGACTAGAAATCTTGGGTTAGAAACCTAAAGTGCTATGTTAGTCAATGGTTTTCTTTTGAAATTCCGCAGTGCATGCCACTACCGATTTTTTAAATATAGGCATCGTCAATGGAAGTTCTCCATAATTTTCTAGCGGCTGTGTAATTTAAGTCAAGCCAAACTTGACCGTTATTAGCGTTCGCGAAGTTAATAGCCAAACCCTTGTCATTTCTAAAAAGTCAAAGATCACATACTAACTTTGGCCAGCGATTTTGAATTGGATCATAAACAACTAACTTCAATGACCAGAGTGAGTATTTCATATTCTTTCGTTAGCTACTATCGTTTATAATAATTTATATGCCACCCAGTGCTCTATAAACTCCACGCCATGGCAAATAGAAAAATGCAAGCAAAACTTATACCAGCAAAATATCAACAGCGAAAACATAACACTCAGAAATTGACGTCATTCCTGTCAGTGACGTCATATGCCCGCCGGCGATATTATGACGCGAGTTTTCAGCCAAATACTTATGAAGGACTGTAAAGTATATCCACTCAAAAAACTGAAACTCAACCTTAAGTTCAAGTGATAGAGTTGCATTTTTTTTAAAAGGCGAGTTACTGCTCAAGTTATATTCAAATAGGAAAAATCTAGGGTTGCCATCTGCAAAATTACTGAGGATATGAGTTCTGAAGCTCTAACATTTTAATTTAAAATTTGATGTTTTTGGTCGCTGTGTATATTTTTTTTACTACAGACTTACTACTTGATTACCGTTAAAATATAAAATGTGGCAGGTGAAATGTGCGGTGGAACAAGTATTTCATTTCGATTAGATAGGGTATTATATAATTGTAAAGAATACGATACCTACTATATTTTCTAAACAATAGGGTTAAAGATGAAGTTGCCGTTGTATAGTAGTAGATACTTTGAATTGACATTAAACCTTCATGGTGTGAGATTTTCGAGTGAAACTTTTTTCACATGATACCTTTAAGATACTTCTTTTAAAAAATGTGCAACATTCGATTTTCGACTTTCAATTGTTTATTTTTATTCAGCTTAGACGGGAAAGATGGATATATCGAAAATCCGAGTCATTTTTTAATACGAGTTCCATCGCGGAACAAACGCCGCAGAAACGGCTCGCAATATCAACGCTGCGTTTGGAGAGGAGACTGCTAATGAACGCACCGTGCGATTTTGGTTTAAACGCTTTCGTAATGGAAACTTCGACTTGAAGAACGAACCACGTGGAAGAACGCCCACACAGGTGAATAACGCTGAATTGAAGGAGATGGTGGAAGCCGATCCGAGTCAAACTACCCAGAAATTAGCGATATGGTTTAACGTTACCCTACCCACAACATTGGCTCATTTGCATCAAATCAATAAGATAAACAAAAATATGAAAAATGGGTGCCTTAATGATGGCGAAACTGGCAATGAAACAGCCCCGACTCGAGAATCGATCTTCACCATTATTGCTTCATGATAACGCAAGACTTCACACTGCACGAGAAACCGTTGTAACTCTACAAGAGCTGCAGTAAGAAACCATACGTCATCCACCGTACTTGGCAGACCATCCTCCAACGGACTACCATTTTTTTCGTGATTTGGTCAATTTTCTACGTGATAAAAATTTTCTTCCCAGGAGACAGTACAAAATGCTTTCTCACAGTTTGTCGAATCAAGATACCCGGAGTTCTATCGTAAAGGCATAAATGAATTTCCGTTTAGATGGCTGCAATGTATAGATAATGAGGGTAAATATTTCGATTAAATAAATATGGTACATCTTAGAAAAACACGAATTTCAATTTTTTTGTACAAATCAGTAATTTCATAGTTTAACCCCTACCTAATATTATGACATAAGTAAGTTCTATCTTACGTACCAATATTTGAGCTTACGATGTTACAACACATTTTAAAAGATAAAAGTTACAGTATGATGTCGTAATCCGTAGTCTGCGCTTACCTCTCCGGACGGCTAGCGTTAAATTAAAATTACATTAATTGTTATATAAGTACATAATATTCATAAAACTAGAATTTTCATTAAAATAAACATTAATGGTATAGCAAGATTAATCATGAAGAAAATATTTAACTGATCTTTACAATTATATTTTGTGCGAAGTAGTTTTGTAAGTTAAAAGCTTACTTATCCATAAATTGTTATAAAACCAGGCGGATATCTTGGGTTCGACTTTCGGGCTACCAATATGTTGTTGGGTTTTTCGGACGAGTCATTTCCAGTAGCAGCACGAAACCTGGAGCCGGTGAACTGGCTATAGGCTCGCCTCCTACTACAGAGACCTAAAATCTTAGCTGGCGAGATATAATAATAATAATATAATATTCTATCACATACACACAACACCATCTAGCCCAAACTATGCAGATCTTGTACTATAGGTACTAGACAATGGATAAACACACATATATACTTTTTTTGTAAATACATACATACACATACATACATACATAGAAACACCCAGACCGAGACAAACATCCATGTACATGCACACAAATGTTTGACTTGTGCGGGAATCGAACCCGTGACCTCAGGCGTGGCAGTCAGTTACACTAACCACTACGCCATCGAGGCGGTCAAATGTGGGTGTATTACACATATGCATTCACCTTTCAGAATATAGACGAGAGGGTTAAAAACTAAAGCAACGGTACTTAGAATTTGTGTCTGTCACTTAGTGGCGCCATGTAGTAAAAATCACAGATAAATACCTTGGAGTTCAACTTAAATGTAAGCCACGTTATACCTAAATCTGTTTAGTAGAACGGAAGCTAGGAGTATAGTGCGATCCACGTAGGTAAGTACATAAAGCTGCGGGTGACCTACAGTATACGTAAGACCCCGGCTAATCATATTTTATATGTCATATAGGAAACATGTCACCAAGATGCTGAACATTTTTTGATGTATAAACATGAAGTGTGTGTCTTTATGTTAAAATATAAAAATATGTTAACTACATTACCTAACTTATCAAAACACAAAAATATACTTCAAGATAATAAGCGTATAAAATGTTGAATAGTTATTTTGTGCTTTATTGATGTGATGTATGTAATAAATAGTTTTAATTTCTCTAGTATACCGATGTGCAATGTTTACTACATAATATCTCCGTGCTTCGGAGGGCACGTAAAAGGTCGGTCCCAGTTGTTGTCAAATAGACAGCAGTCGTTAAGCCATGTCAGAGGCTTAACCAACTCTTGACAACAGGTTGGCCACTAACCATATGAAAAGAAAGAAGATTACTTATCATATTTAAAAAAATCATAGTTGTACAGTGAGCTGCAAAAATGCATACCCATTTCAACACTAAACTGGTATGAGCCGGTAATTGACGCCATCTAACGGAAGTCGATACAAGAACTGTTAAGTAGTTTATTTATATCGTAACAGATGGCGGTGCACTATTATAAAATAAAAAGAAGTATATTTATTAATAACTCAATTTTGATAAATATACTTAAAAGATTTTTTTAATCTCTATTCAGAACAGTTTATTTAAAAAAAATAACTTGCATAGAATTACAAATGGATTTATAAATTTATGGTGGGTAGTTTGTTTTATAGATACTTTTGACGACTCGCTTTTCTGTTCGTACGCAAACATTATTATGTCCCTGTGTTCGAGTGCCTTTTAGTTTGAGATTATAATTTCTTATAAATTTCACCTTTTTGCTAACACAGGTACGCGTTGCAATATTTATAAAACAACGCCATCTAGTTCATTTATATTTATTCTAATTCGAGTGTTCACAGGATTTTGGACTTTAAGATATCCATGCACTATTACAGGTGACTGTACCACTTAGCGACTACATCATGACCGACTTAATATCAAATTAGTGAGAACAAATAATACCAAGACTCCAGACTCGAGTTGTTCCAACTATTTGTAAATCCTAACTGATACTATAAATGCGAAAGTGAATTTGTTTGTTCGTTCGTTACGCTTTCACACCTTAACCGATAATCATGAAATTTGTATAGACTTTGACAGCCTATAGGGGTCATTTCATAAAAAAAAGGACTGTTACTGTTACTTACATTGACATCGCGGGTAAATAAAATCTAGTAACATATATTTTTATCTCCTGCGGAACAAACCCACAGCCACAACAACACAGTCGCCTATTGTGTTGTTGTGGTTGTGGGTGAACCAAGTAAACCATTGCACTATCTATGCAGCTAATTGGTGATTTGGAAGAACAGAAGTTCTTTTACATTTAGGCATAGGTACAGATGTGAGGAGTATAGTTTCAAAACCCGCCAAAACGATATCAGAACAAAAATAATGTTCTGATTGAATAAGAAGCTCCTTCGTTGCTTCTATCGCATTGCAATGATAGTTTAAAAAAAAAACCACTTAAATTTGATTAAATCAGCTCACATAAGTAGCAGTTTGTTGCAAACACCGCTAAAATAGTCCATTTATATAAAATAGTCTTTAAATATTTTTTTGAGATTTACCATTATTTGGTGAAAAGTATTTTAGAGGATTTTGAAACTAAAGTACTTATTAGTATTAAAGTTCCATTAAATAGAGGATAAATGTATTGCTATTTATAATCTCTATATGTATTCTATAATCAGTCTAAGCGTTGCGACAGAGAATTTTTAGCATACAAGCTCTACATTTTGTCCAACCGCTACAAGTACCGCGTCAAGTAAAGTGTACTGGAATTGAACCCGGCAAATCATGATCAGCAAACGTAAGCCATATCACCAGTGTCTTAAAAATCATGTTTAAATATATTGCCGATTTGTGTTTGTTAGTTTTAATTATAAGAAGTAAGGTCCAGAATCTAAGCTTTTTAGGTTATGGTTTTTAGTGTACATTATCTGAAAACATGAATAAATACAAACTAAGGTAACCCTATGAACATCAGAACTAGGTTACCGCTGACAGGTAGTATTTTCAGTTAATTAGTACAATTTGTGAGTTTTACTGTACTTAAAAAAAAACTGCCACGCTTTGACTGCAAGTGAACGATGTTGGAAAATTTCGCGGCTTATTTACTGTAAAATTTTGTATATATGTAATTTTTATTTTGCAACTTTTGGTTGCCGTTTCATTAATTATCGTTAGAGTATTTGGAGCGTTATGAGATAGGCTTCGTGGAAGTATCGACGTTCGAGAAAAATATAACTCCAATTTATTGGTTATATTCGTGTTATGAAGTTTATTGGAAATATTTTTTACTAGTATTACGCGAAGTATGCCGCTGTTTTGCAGAAACGAGATTCTAGATAGATATTATTTATTTAAGACGTAAAGTAACATTAATAAATGTCAAAATTTACACGTTACTATAGATTCGGTAGAACATTTTTAAGAAGCAAAGCTAGTGTCTATATATTATATATTGATAGGGCAGCTAGCAGTATTTAAAAAAAAAACTGGGTAAAGTGTGTTAATAATAATACAAGTAATACTTAACACACCGATAATAACAGGTTAAAATTGCAATAGTTTAAAGTCAGTACGAATCAGTATGATAAAATGGGACCGTTCAAGAGTAATAAGCGTTTTGGGCTGAAACAAAAACTGCCTTACTTAAAAACTGCTCTCTATTCATTGCCACTGAACTGACTACGGATTTAAACTATCAGTAACCTGAACGGAAAATATTTTATGGACAATTTCTAAGATTGTCGCCCTTTAAATTATTACTTGACAATAGTTCTGCTGTTCTGCTAATGTATTATATACTTAATAATAATTTCAGCCAATACGAGACAGGCTGAAATGTTGATGTTTTTTACTCTGACCATATGTATGATATCTTTTTGAGCTCTTCACTATTTTACTATATCTTTTAGTGTATTTCTCGTATAATCCAAAGGTTATTTATAAAATGCGTTAGAAATTGATTCAGTTTTAATCTAATTGCTTTACTTAATACCCTTACAAAGTAAAGTGTATTTCTGTTCTCACTATGACAAAATAAATCTATACTAGATGGATAATTTATCAACTGCCCCGAGAGCTGTCTACGAGCCAACGATACACAACTACAAATTCCAAATCTAAAACTTCTAACACTTTTAAAACTTTAGCTTTCGTTTTCAAATCAAAACAAATACCAGAATTTGCAAATCATCGTTAAAAATTCCTCATTGGCCACTACTTTAAAACCACTAACGGCCGAGTCGAACTCTTATAACAAAGTACACTTAGTATAAAATCTAAATGAGCTGAAAACTTGCGGAATATTAAAAAGTAAGTGAAGAATAGACCGCTGCTGCTCACAGCAAAGTTAAAGAACACTGTACTGCCTTCGCTGGGTTCAAGAATTAGGGGTTATTGAAGTGGCAATATGTAGTATTAAAAATAGCGAATGAGTTAGATAGGGAGTAGAATAGTTTGAGAATTGGTTATATAGGTTTGCTACGACGGGCTTCATCAAGAAAAAAAAAAAAAAAGAAAAATGGAACGAATGAAAGAGAATAAGATTCTTTGAGCATACAAATGAAAATAGTGTAAGAAAAAATGAATGCAAACTCAGGGCTAAAATAAATAAATAATTTCAAGGTGCTGTGTTTATTTTTTTGCATTGACGCATATCCCTCCACGGGGGTGGGCAGAGGGGCTATGTCGGGCTCACCGGGGTAAAAGAGAGATGGTAATGATGGTAAGAATGGACCTCTCGGTAATACCGACTAAACCTACCACGGTGTTCCTAGACAAAACCGCAATCGGCGGGATCGCGTGAATCATTTTCACATGCAGTCGCGCGTCCGCCGAGGTTTCGGCCCGCCATATGAAACGACAGGCCACTATACGATAAGCCTAGCCTTTGGTCACCACTACCTTTAAAATCCCTACTGTCCCCCACTAGAGGGGAGGCGAATACGACACAGAAGCGTGCGTGGGAAAACGCCTCTCGGACCAGGTGCTGATCTGATGGTAAGCAGGGCTACGAAGCCGGCCACCCCCAGACCAAATCTCAGGGTGACTGGAGGTCATCTCGTGCCCTCCGGCGCCCGGTTCTGCGGTTGAGGAGAGGGTTTGAGCGCTCTCTCTCCCGTTCCGCCGCCTCCTTGACGGAAATTACTTCCTCACTGAAGGAGGCGACGGCGTTCTACGACCTCTCACTCCATGGACTTCAGTCCATGGTCCGTTAATGCGTTTATCGACGCACTTTTACGGCCTGGAGACGCAGACCTTATCTGCTTCCAAAGTCTGACGGAGGCTTTCTGCCAGACGGTCCGCTTGGTCGTCGCTAGCGACCCCTGGTACTTCTATGAAGCGGGCACCGGTCTGGGTTGTCCGACACTGCAATCCCGATGTAATCCCCTTGCTTGCTGGGGTCGATTGCAGACCGCGCCTTCTTAAGCAGCTCCGCATACCTAGTCCCTCGCTCAAAGGCGGCCCGATGCAGAGTTACGACCACTGCAGTGGAACGAGGGGCTAGAAGCTTGTTAGCTGCCTTTTAGCCTATTTTGCCTTTTTTGCCGCCTTCCTTTTCTTATTTGCAGCCTCCTTCTTCTTACCTACAACCTCCCACCTGTCGGCTTCGCAGGTGCGCGCTGCGGGGCGCTCCTTGGGAGCTATTGGTGTGGCCACAATTTTCAGCTTCCTTTTGCCCTTTGCATTGGCCGGGATCCTGTTGTGACGGCTGCTGGAGTGGTTGGAGGGGGCCGCGGAGTCCTCAACTTTGCCGCATATGATGCTGAAGGCGACGTAGGCGGCGGAGAGACAGAGAGCTGAATCTCTCCCCTAATTTGTTGGTCTGCTGCCAACGGAGGGCGCAGCAGCCGACCCTCCATCACGGAGAGTTTGGCGCAGAATTCACCGAGTTCCTTTCAAACCAGCGCTACTAACTCGGATTCGGTGCTTTGTTGCGTCTGGTCGTTCCGCTTTTCCAGCTCCTCTTGCCTTCTCTTCAGGTCGGCTATTTCCAAAGCTAGGCGTGCATTCTTTGCCTGTAGTTTACGTGCCTCGTCACTGGCTGACCGTCGGAAGGCGGCCTCCGTAATCTCTTTGATGGCCTCAATGGACACCTTAAGGGGTTTGGCACGTCCTTTTGAGGCCCTTTGATTTCTTGGACACCAAGCGAATGGCCTCTAAGGCATCCTCAAGCCGGGCCTGCATTTGCGAAGTTGGCAGGTCTTTGACATCTGGCTCCGCCACTGGTTGATGCCTTCCAGCAATTTCCCGCCAGGTCGCTTCGGCGATCAGGGTGTCCTCCCCGGACAAGCGCTCCACCTTGTCGGCCTTCCGGAGTTTGGCAACCAACTCGGCCTTCGCCTGGGCCAGGCCCACGTATCTATCGTCGGTTGGGGGACATCCGCGTCCTCGGCGTGCTGTTGGCACTTTGGGAGACGGTACGGCATCCTCGCTGGAGCCGTCCGACACCGATTCTTGCATGGAGGTGCGCGAGCGTTTCCGCGAAGCTTTTGCGTGTGTTGTCTGCGAGATAACCTCAACACCTTCACTTTCGTGATCAGAGTGCACGCTCGCTGCCATTTCGGATCGCGCAGGACTAGGCGTGCGAACCACTCACTCTAACAAACGTCGTTTTATTTAAAATTGATTTATTTATTGAATCCATATTGAATCCCACAAGTATGGGAGAAAGGGTGGTCGACCCGGGCAGAGATCCCGATACCCGATCAAGCCTACTACACTCAGGGGGTCGGCTGGTACCCTGAGGGGGCCGCACTAATGACTGAACTACCCATCAGCCATGCATATCCTCACCGTGCAGCAGCAACTTGAGATTCAGGGAGGTTATTATAGAGAGCCACAACCTCGCAGTCCGGACCGTGAAGCCAAGACCCTCGGTCCTGTCAGCAGCCGCGAGACGTGATCCACGACGCTGCACAATACTAGATTACGATTTGTTCTAGAGGTGACAACGGGGACAAAAGTTAAAAGAAAGGGAGGACAACAAAAACAAAAGTTGGCAAAAACAAAAGGGGGCAAAAACAAAAAGGGGGACAATACAAAGTAGGCAAAAAAAGGAGGGGCGAAACGTCAGGGTGACGAGAAGAGACCTCATTGTCTGTTCAGCGGCAGGGTGAGTGCACGCCGAACCCGTCGCTCCGGCTCTCCCATGTGGACATGGGAGACTCTGTTACAGAGTGGACTCTGTAACAGAGCGGTACTGGGAGAGCCGGGCCCAATGAGGGCATCCGGCCTGGGGATGGGACTAGAGTCCATCCCTCCGCCACCGGTGCCAGACGCGACGGCACAAGGCCCCGGTTGTCAGAATATTAGCCGCCAGCAATAATGAAGAACATTATTGCTGGTGCCCGGAGTGTAACCACCGGGAGGTAATACAAGAACTATCCTAGTGTAAGAGTAGTCTTTTTTAAATAAATAAATATTTTCTAAGTCAACTATGACATACCAGGAGTATTATTGATTATCTTGTAGTTCACAATTGTTATTAACTAATCGACTACCATGAGGCTTACTTCTTTTATGCGATACGGATACGTAACTATCACAATGTCGCATTTCTATGGAAGTTTATAAATATATTCCGGCGCCATATTATGTAAACAAACACCAGTCCAATAGCCGCAACGATCCCCTCTATATCCACGTACTCCCTCCAACTTTAAGGGGGAGTAGTTAAAATTTTTCTTTAAAAATACTGCTCTACCAACTCAAAACCCTCTAATGGAGAGAACCATTAAGCATTCATCGATTCCTAATTTATCTTACTTCTTTAATTGTTCTTTCTTTCCAAATCGATAAGTTACTTGAGAACTTTTTTATTCGATTACAATCGATTCTAAACTCGGTAAATGTCGTAAGTCTTTGCGATAATAATGCTTTGGATTTTATTTCATCTGAGATATTGCATTGATGGGCTTAATGACTTTTTGGAGTATTTTTTGTCTAAGGATCTTTAAATTTTGGGTGGTAAAACATTCGCCATTTAATCGTTAAAATGGCTAACGAGGTAACCTATTTCTTTTAATAGATTATAAACGTGACCGAATAAAGAAATTAGAAAGATTCAACGTTATTTATTGTTATACTACTACACGAACACAATACTACCTTCTAAAATATTAATAGAATTATTTTTGTGCTTGAACATTAATTTAAGACCTCGATGTCGTTGTTTATTATAATAATATCAACCTAACTCTTAAAGTTTTCCCCTGCTAGGCACGCCTCTCTATATGACAAGATTGATACTATAGTCCACAACGCAGGGCCTAAAAGCGTTGGTAGACTTTACGCTTAACTTACATGATTGCGTATAGCCTCTTTGCTGGGTGGTTTTAGGCTCAATTCCCAGTTTGATCAGTGTTGGGTTTTCTCTTAGGAAAAATCTCAAGATATGCTCGTCTATCGTCAATATACTCGCAGCGTTTGAAATGAAATGAAATGATATTTATTTCACATAAAATAGAGTACAATTAGGTGGTCAGATTGGTGTGTACTAATCTGACCACCTAATTATCCTTTTATTTTGCTACAAGGGTCATGTGAAACTTTACTACACATTAAATTCTTAGAGATAGAAAAGTATAGTCAGGCTATTCAGTCAATCTGATAAAATTAAAAGGGTCTAAAATATATTTAGTGATATTAAGATGTATATAGATCACAACTGTGTCTACCCTTTTGGGAATATATAGGTAAGTCTTTGCATGTAGATACATAAGTATCATTGTTTCTCTAACACGTTCTAACTACTTGTAGTTTTAAGTGCCGTATTAGAAACATTATTTAGGGTAAGTGTATAATTATTGTATTCACTTTATTTGAATGTAGTTGCTTAACTATAACTTTCTTTTTCACACAGTTTATATACAGATAAATAATAATACATGTCGTGTATACTCCATACAACCAAAAACAACTTTCAACAAAAAAGACAAAATTTGACAGTGACGGCAACCAGGCAAAATTTTTCTAAAATTATTGGTAATTTTTTGTATTGTGGGGTATTTATGGTACAGTTGATGGTTGATGGAAGGCTATGGTTACTCTTACCCCACGCCGTACCCGCCGATGCGAGCACTAGACGGTGAATATCCTGATCACGGAGATGGCTTTGGCGAGTATTATGGGCTTGGACCACTGAACGAAGATCGAGTAAGGTGAGCTTTAGAATCTTCAAATAATTATTTGGTTGTGGATCAGAATTTCTTGCTTTAGCCTTGGATATGTGATGCATGATAATCTTATTATGTTTTATATCAAGCATGTATCACATTCATTATTGTAGTTGACAAAGGACAGAAAGTACCGACTACTGAAGCGATTAGTCATCATTACCTGCCTCTACGAAAAGCAACAGGCGTGAGTCTATATACATAATATGTATGTAAACGAGTAATGAGTAACTTTTTGCAGGCATGAATAATAATTATACTGCTGTTTTTCACAACCAAGATCTATTGGTTTAAATTGAAAAATATGACAATCACTATGAGCTGTTTTCAAACCCTGTTTTGTGATTATTACATTTTTCCTTTTTTTGTTTAAAATAAAGTATCTTATAGCACTTCTAGGAGAAGTCGATCAAGGCCTCGTCAGCGCAAAAGCAGAGAAACCAAACGTACTCGTTCAAGAAGTGGCAGTGTAACAAAATCGCAATCGCAGTCACGTTCGCGCTCGCGGTCGCGGTCGCGTTCGAAGTCGCGTTCGCGATCGCGGTCGCGGTCGCAGTCCCGTGCAAGAACTCAAACTCGCAGTCGCAGTCGTTCGGGAACTCGTCCAAAAGAGTTTAATTTTAAGGAGCCTGGGTTTCTGGATGCTTTCAGGGTATTGTACCTAACTCGTAAGTATCATAATTATATTTAATAATCAATTTATTGAAAAAACTGTGTATACCTATATAATGTGCGTAAATAATGTCTGTTTAGAAACCTTTATATACAAATACCTTTTCGAAAACGTCTCTGATTTGCGATAATCAGATGTTGGTCTATATATGATCTGAAACGAATATTGAAATCTTAACGTATTTTGCTCTCAAACGTGATATATATTTACTAGATTTTGTCCGCGGGTTCACTCGCGTAAATGTAGGTTATGTAAATTTTCTGTCCCTCGGTAACAATATTTTTTTTCTGTGTCATCCAGAACTTATGTCCTTTTCTGTACCCCTGACAACGTGTATGTGAAATTTTATGTAATTCGTCAAGTAGTTAAGGCGTAAGAGCATAACAAACAAACAAAGAAACAAACTCACATTTGCATTTATATTAGTTAGGATAAATCGCTATACACTGCATAATTTATTTGAAATTAAGAAATTTACAGGTTTCCATACGAATGAATGAGACGCAACGCTCTTTTCATTATTATTGGTTAACGTAAACGCACCTAATAACGACCCCTAAAAACCGGCACCCATTACCGCCCGTTTCATAAAATTATCATTTTAAAGTGTTATATTAAAGTTAAGACTGACTAATAAAGTTTATAAGGCTAGTTTATAAGGTGTGAATGGAACAGTCGCAAGAGGAAGACCTAGGCGAACGTTTCTCGATCAGATCGGAGGCGTCCTGGACAAAGGCCAGGTTAAGAGCACCTTGAACCGACGGGCGTGTATGAGGCATGTGATGAAAGTGAATGAAGCCAAAGAAATGTGTCAGAATCGTAGCAAATGGAAATCCGTAGTCTCTGCCTACCCCTCTGGGAAACTGGCGTGAATCTATGTATGTATGTATGTATTAAAGTTAGACAAGTGGTTGCTTTAGAGAAAATATAGATGTATTTTTATTGCATATATTCATTACTTGCTTGTGTGCGATTTAAAGAATAATTACATATTTCGTTGTCTGACTCCGGAGATAGCGCATATTTCATAGTGACCCACTTCCGATTACGTAAGTACACCTATTTCTTTCTTAGCAGAAAATATTATCGTACAGCATTCTAATGAACCTTCTAATTCTTTTGATGGCTTCTCAATACTTTCATAAACATATATAATAACAAATTTTTGTGAGATGCAGCTTTAATTTGCCTAAAATTCAATAAGTATTAAAATGTGGCGGTAATAGGAACAATAATTACAATTTTATTTCTATTACCGATCCATGTCGTTGTTAGGTTTTTGGCGAATATTTTAATTTCCATTTTTCTTGTTATAATGCATCAATTAATAAGTAGTGGGCTATGCTAATTTGATTAGTTAATATGTCAAGTTGTATTTTAGCGATAAGCGCCATATATGTATTTAAGAGTATCGACATCTGCAAAAATCAACTTTGCTCTTATGTAAATGTTTTGATGAATATAAATGATGTATAATTTCCAAATATTGTATTTTTATAGTTAACATATAAATAATATTAAATATTCATAGCTACTGCATCTATATAGTTATACAAATGTACTACACAACCACATTTAATTGAGTCAGTAATAGGACGATTTTCTTAATATAACCTATTACCGAGCTACCTGTACTTTGCAGTTTTTAAGGACAACGAGCCCTTATAGTTTAGGCATGTCCGTTTTTTGTCTGTTCACCTGACTGTGTAAGTTAGTAGTGTGTCAGTATATTTTTCTAGTTAATATAATGTCATTAACACTATATTATCTCATAACCAACATACTAATATTAAAGTCACTGATTGACTTCTACTTAGTATATTCGACTACGTAAATATTTTTTTCCAGAAATATGGAATGATCAAAACGTAAGCTATATATACAGCTTATCAACTTGACTGTGTATTGATGGCTATTATTAATGGAGCATGTAACTATGAAACCTCAAAGAGATTGGGGATTCCTAGAAACAACTCTTCGTGACGAGAGAGATCACAAGTACTCTAATGAAAATTGTGGGGTTCAAACCGCCTTCACCAAGGACGAAGAAAGTCAATCAATAGACTGGATTCACAATTTGAGAAATTAGGTTTACCTATAACAAAAGACCAGCTACTGGAGATGGTGTCAAAATTAGTGGAAACATTAAACATTCAAGTTTGTGTTATATTATTAAATGCTTAATGAACATTTGACATGACTGTTAAACTTAAGGTTTTATAGTAATTTTATTTTAGTATGTCCCCTTTTTACTTTTTACTTACTGTTAAATTAAATGCCATAGCTAGCATGCTTTCTTATTTTTTGAGACTAATTAAAGGCTATTAAGCATTTGTAGAGCTATGTGTTGATAATAATATCCTGTATTGTGGTAGATCATTTATATAAATAACTAAAAACAGACACGAGCATTTTTATTTAACTTGGATTGTCCTGTTCATTGTTGTTGGTTGTTCGGTTGGTAATAGGTGCCACAAAAACGGTAATAGGAACACGCCCATGCTTTAGATCGGTAATACTATAATAATACATTTTTTAAATTTTATTTTATTTATGCTAATTGTTTCTATATCTGACTAAAAAGATTGTTAATTTTAGTACATGAAAAATATTAAACATGTGCTTGTTTTCCCATGACAATCTGAACTTGGCTTAAACTGGCGGTAATGGGTGCGTTAACGATATATTGACTCACTAGAATTTACCCGCGGCTTCGCTTGCGTAAATGAAGGTTTGGTTAGTAACGGGACTTTTTCTGGGTGAAAGCCAGCCAGCGTGATAAACTGTACCTAACCCTTCTCACACTGAAAAGAGGCCCGTGCCCAGCAGTTTGTTTAAAACATTCGGGTTTAGAGTATGTTTGCATGCCCTTATACCATCTAATAAAAATCCCTTCTCCTAGCTAGCAAAACTAGGAAGCACCCTTCGAGATATTTAGCAACGAAGAAGCGTCAGGATCGCATCCAGGAGCTCCTTAAGAGTGATGGTCTTGGCTCTAAGCGTTGGCTGTTCTACCCAAGAAATAAGACGATCAGCGAACCGCCACTTGGGGAGGTCGCAGGAAGCAGGGATAACTGTGATCAGAGAGTTAAGGTTAGAGAACAATATGTATATGAACTACCATAACTATCATTTAGGAATCTCACTAAATAAATGTAAAGTTGGCCATTAATTCTCTTTTTTTCGTATTTTCTTTGGCGAGCTATATATAGCATGGCAAAATCAATATCAAAATATTTTTATTCATTTAGATCACAAAGTAATACTTATAACTAAAACTATAATATGAATTAACATTTACCTGTTGCCACGGTCAGCAAAGCCAGGGCGTAGAACCAATGAAAAGAACAGGCAAGAAGCTCACGGCTCGGCTGCTCTGTTTAATTGCCAACTTTACAATGCTGATTACTTTACAAATTATATTTGCAAAAAGCTGCGACCATTATAGTGATTTATAGAATACATCTACCTGCAAAATTCTATTTATGTGCTGCTTATTGTTAGCGAGTTAAATAGCTGCATTATAAGGATGCCGTTTTTCTATGTTGCACTCAGAAGGGGAATATGTCTGCCTTCTTAAGTATAGTTGAAGTACTTGTCCAGTCAGGCTGCCTCAACAGCTATTTGGACTACTGAATTACCTATACAGTTTAAATACCCAGTTTCGAAAAAGTCCGAATAATTTTTTAAAGCTATATCCTAAATTATGAAGTATATACTCTCTTTGCTAGGTGGATGCAGATTTCTTCAGGAAATACAAACGCAGCAAGAAGATAGACCATGACGCGCCCATTGCGAAGCTCAAGCGATGGGAACTGATATTTTATAAGAAGCTAGGGTTTATACAAGCAATCTGATTGTGTTATAGTGTTGTTCTGTATAAATATAAAATTATGATTTAACACGCAGTATCATTTTGAACAATATAAATAAAATTAAATCTTCAAATTACTTATTAATAAGGTCAGACACTAACTTCAAACTCAATTCAACCCACAAACGGCATTTGGTACTAGTGCAATACCCCACAAAAAAATATAGCAGTCTTAATATACGCGTATACGTTTTGCACTTTGTGCCTGTTATGAGTAGAATTCGGTCAGTTGGAACGTTGTAAAATGGCAGATACTGCCAGATACTGCCAGAAAAAGTTCAGTAGGTTTCGCCTGATACCTTACACCTTGCATTAATAGCATAAATTTCTTACAGAGTCACTAGCGCCTTATATAACCTCTATATCAACCCATTATGTTGAACGCTATCTATTGGTGACAGTTATTAAGCATACATATGTCTGGCGATACAAATTCTCGCTTAAAAATAATATACATCTATCCCACGCCTATACTCCAATGCATACCACAGCCACATGGCACCAGTAATGTTTCTAGGTGGCACGTAATGATGTCTAGCTAGAAATAACCTAACACTTTGCCTGACCCGGGAATGAAACTCAAGATCTCATGCACAGCAATACATATAAAATACAAGCCCATTGTGCTACCGAGGCACCGTACCGTCAAAAAATTTAAATAATACAAAACGTAATTCAATTTATTATCCTTTCTACTGTACTCAGTAGAAAGGATAATATATTAGAGAAACTACTAAACTCAAACAAAAATGGCTACTTAAAAAGCCATTGACCACTCCCCTTGTATATAAACATGCCATATCCCACTCTCTAATTCCACATCCAAGTCCACAAGCTACTTTTTTCTACGTACGTCAATTTTCCGCGCGATATCCCCACGATTCGGCTCTAATTTAAAACTTTCGCTGTGTTTTAGACATGCCATTAGTTCCCCACTGTTGTATCCAGTTGGATTATACCAAAATTTATAGCTCCTAGTGGTCCTAATACAGCTTTTTCCTTAGCCGGGGTCTTGATGAACCCCGTTCCATAAACTTGGCCCGTTTATAATAGTGCATTAAGAATTGGTTGGTTAAGATAATAGCAGGGGAGAGTGCGATGATCCCAGTTTAATTTTCATGGTATAAAAACACCGCCACGCCCTGCGATCTCTTAAATTAGAATGCATTCCTTACAATGATATTGTTTTAAGTAATGTTCATGGGGATCGGCTATAGGGATCATAAGGTACACAGGGATCGTCGGTATTATCATAAAGCCGTATGCTAATAAAAATAAGATTTTCTATAAATATAATAGACAAATTTAGCTTGCGTGCCTATATACATACATATAATATAGGTACATGCATATACCCAGGCCTGCTTTCCCCAGGGGAGGGTAGAGACTAAAGATTTCCTCTTGCTCGTCTTAATTCTGGCATATCTCTTGTTCTGATCACTCTCATCACATGAAACCGGGTAAAATACTCGTATTAATATTTCACCACTTGTTTTAAATACTTGTAAGACCGCGGCCTCTCCGTCGCATGTTCGAATCTTAACCATCTTTCTTTGTTTTATAGAAGGCTATATGGCTTACAAAATGTGATATGCAAAGTAAACGTTGTTGGCAATGACAAAGTAGCCGCATTGGATTTAGTTGGAAAACTAAATCCGAGATTATAGAACTCAAATACATTCATGTATAAACATTGATAAATAGCATCATGACATCTGCATTCTAGAACATTCTCCATAATGATCTCAAGCGCTTTGAAAGCTCCCAATTTGCCATTCGCATTCGCATTCTCGATACTACAATAAGGCTGCTCTTTTTATGTGCCTACCACTCAACCCTTTCATTCTGAAATATATTTAGAAACATTAGAAACAAAGATAAATACTTTAAAACATAAAAACTGACTTCAATTAAAGAACATTACATAACCAAGTTTACTCAGTTCCTTAAACCCCCAAAACTCAAAAATGATTGACTAACGCACGTTTTAACACGTTTCTCCCAATTAAAAACGTAAAATGGAGTCGTTACAATTCATAAATGGCTTTAATTACTGTCGAAAATAATAATAAATATGGACAAACCAGTCACTCCCCTCGGTAAACATTTTGAAAAGGAAATAAAAAGTTTGCGTGTTCAAAATATATTGAAAGTTAACAGAGAATTAAACAGGAAAGGGCGTAATAAACGGAAACAATTATTTTTTATAGAAGGAGGGGTTAGGTTAGTTAATAGGCGAATAAAAAATGGACTGACAGATCGATAAGTTGTGTGTACTTTTTGATGAGTCATTTCTATATTTGTCTGCCAATCCCATAGGCCATAGACGCACATGTTTGGCCAGTGCACTAGCATGTCGGTTTATGTTCTAACCCTTTTCATATTGAGAACTTGCCTAAGTTTATTAAACTTTGGCCCAGTGTGCCAGCGTGTTTAATTATGGTCTAACCTTTTTCATATTGAGAAAAGGTATTTGTATATTAAACTTGTTTCCTGGTAAGGCATATGCTTAGGAGAGGGT
This sequence comes from Catocala fraxini, assembly GCA_930367265.1. Classification (NCBI taxonomy): domain Eukaryota; kingdom Metazoa; phylum Arthropoda; class Insecta; order Lepidoptera; family Erebidae; genus Catocala; species Catocala fraxini. The sequence continues at coordinate 22,678,660 of OV884029.1, forward strand.
CAGTTCAGAAATATGGCTGCTATTATTATTAGTGTTTTGGTTTGTGTGTAGAGTGAAAATGAGGCTTAAGATGCAAAGAGAAGGAGACTCTCGCCTGTATATTCGTGAAGTGATAAGCAGTAAGCTTAGGTGGTATACATTTCGCTGACTAAAGCTGTTTTAAGGCCTACGAGTTTTTTGTCTGTCGACCGTATATATAGACTATGTTGTTATTAAGAATGTTGTTCAACTTTAAGCACAAACTTATGTCGCGAGACTAATAAAGCACCAACTCGCTCCTAACAACCATCTATAAAGAAAAAAATTATGTAATAAAATGCTATTACTGGGTTAACAATATGTCAAATTATTTCAGCTCATAAGTCGGCAACATGGTATGGAACCATGTTGAACACACCGGTTCTCGTCAATCACCAATTAAAAATTTTACGTTGTGTAAGAAAACAATTAAATCCATCGGAAATTTTTAAAGTTTTACTGACTTAAACATACAGCAGATGATATTTTGTATATAAAAATAATAACCAAGAAATATCCAAATCTTAACTACTAAAATAAATATGAATGTGTGTTAACTTTATAAATTAATAGACAACAAAGACGCAATAAATGGTAGATAAGTATATAAAATAAAAAAGTTGCCAAATAACTATATTTATTTATTTATTTATTTAAAAGGATCTCTAGCAAGAAATACACATATATTGCAATTAAAAGCTAAGTACAATTGTAGGTCTTATGTTTTCTTACTAATAAGAGATCACAGCATGCGACATAAAATAGTACATACAAACATTAAATCAAAGTAAAAGTAAAATATTATAATACAAAAGCAGTAACTATGCAATTAAAAATTAGTACAAAATAATAAAGAAAAAGAGAAAAGTGATCTACGAGCCATTCTGCAAGTGAGCTGCAACAGCATTTTTAAATTTCGTCAGCGAATTATTAAATATATCTATATCTTTATCTATATAAACATAACTATATTAATTTTGTTATCTACAATGAAAGCTGGCGTTCTGATCATTTGAATCCATTAATCAATAAAGTATTTTCAGGTAACCAAGAACACGACAAGTTTTCTTTTATTATTTACGTCAATAAATACACACTCGGAACGCTCGATGCTGCAGGTATAACATTCAAATAGAAAATCAACCGTAACATGGAGTATGTAAGGGTTGTTTTTATATTTTGACATCCTTACATAATAGCAGCGATAGCTCAGTGGGGAGACCAACAGACTGCAATGCAGAGGGTCTCGGGTTCGAACCCACGTCGCGCACCTCTGACTTTCGGAAATTATATGGCTTTTCGAAATTATGTGCGTATTGATTGACAATTATCGCCTGATCCGTGCCTCGGAGAGCACGTTAAGCCGTCGGTCCCGGCTGCCATGAACATGTATGGCAGTCGTTATTGGACAAGTCAGTACCCTCTAATATCCTGACACTGGTCTAGCCTTAGGGTATCGTTAGCCTTCGGGTTGCGGACGTCAGGTGGCAGCCGCTCCGTGTAAAAACTGATATCCAGTCAAATCCGGTTAGACCAGAAAAAGCCGACCCCAAGTGACTTGGGAATAATAAAGGCTAAGAGAGAAGAAGATCCTTACATAATGTATATGAAGGCACTATATTAAGATATAAACTTATTCCTATACATAAATAACATTGTGGTTGTAATTTTAATTCACCCCTCTCTCAAGGGAGCGCGTGGTTTCTTTTATATTTGCATTCAACTCGAACGTCGGGTTGCGTTTTAAAGTAATTGCAGTCATTTTATTTTGTTATAAATACACTTGAATTCGCTGGGAAGTTGAATTATCTAATGTTTATGTGATTTGCATGAGTGTTTCTAATTCGCCTTGGAGTTGATGGTATGACGGGTTACAATAGTTCCAACTTTAATGTATGTTAAAGACATAGTAGATAATTATTTAATAAATAACTGCATAATATTTTTTCGTGATAAAAGTATTGTCATAAATTGAAATTCATTTATTTATAAATAGCTGTAACCTGCGGATCAATTCTCGTAATAATATGTTATAATTATTTAAAACATACCATAAACTATTCATGCATAATCTCGTACTGCCCCGTTAGTTAATTACGCCCTTAGTACATAGCCTCCTGAGTCCGAGAGTGCGATTTTAACGAATTTTTCGCTAATCTTTTGCAAGCTAATTCTAAACATGGTATATAATTTAAAAAAAATATAATAATTGGAAATTGCAGTTTTCTCAATGTTCTTATTATAGATATATATGTACATATTCGGTATCAATGTATTCTTTTGATGTACTAAATTAAGGATGTTCGTTCTCAGTTGCAAAAAAAAAAAACATTATACTAATTATGATTTTAATTAAGAATTGAACAAAAAATAAATCAGTAAAGGTATAAAATAACGTTTCTTATTAATAAACAGTCTTTCTTCTTCTTATAATTAAATCCTCATTATCAAATTCTTTTAATTATAATTAAAAAATAGATCAATAATTAAGATCGTTGTGCAATAAACAATTGCTGTTGTTGTTGGATTGTTATTTCCCCTTCCGGTTTATCTTCTTATTCTTGTACCTCTAATTCTTCCTGTACTACTTGTTGTTCGAGTAATATTTCGGCGACTTCTAGTAAAAGATGATAGCGATAGTGATGGTGATGGGGCATGGCAGGTGTCAAAATCAATCACATCTTCTGATTCGGTGCTGTTAGACCGCTTAGACGCAGACATTTCACGCTGATGGGGTGGTATATACGCTTCGTCATCATCTGAGCTACTAAAACCTCTCTGATACGTCCAGCTCCTGCAGAATATCATCTTCTACCAACTCTTAAAAAAAGCAATAGTCGTGCTTAGACCGCTTGACCGCTTCTAAATTTAGGACATCGAAAATGCCTTTCGCGCCTTCATAAGAACCGAATGTATTAAAATAAGATATATAAGATATTGAAAAACGGAGAAAATTCTCTTATGTGAAGCAGACAAAGTTGCGTGGGTCAGCTAGTCCTTTATAAACGTATACACACGTTTATATAGGTTTCCAAACTTTTATGCATATTTCACGAGATTACTATCTTCGGGACACGCACAACACAATGCGATCACATCATGAAAACAAATTTTCTGGATATATCTAGATAATAATTATCTAAAAAAATATACTGCGTCTCAAATCATGAAAACAGATTAACTAAAATTAGATTAATTTATAGTTTTCGACAATACTCGATGAAATATGCGATATATTTCATCATGATGGTGAAAATTTGTTTTAAATATACTGCATGAAATCAGACCGCAAAATATTGCATAATCATTTTATACAAATTTCAGTCTACGACAATAACTTCTCACGTATGTGGAATTGAAATCTTTAGCACGATAAAAAATTGCTTCCAAGGCCGGGTATTATGATAATGTTGTGTTGTTTATCATGTTGTTTTACTTACGAATACATAATTTTAAAACATATTCTATGAAGAATATGTCAAATCAACAGTCCGTAGATGAAACGACTCGTTTCTTGACGTAGAAGCCGGGCTTAAGATGAATGCCATTATTGCGAAATCAACCCTTTTAATAAAGACGTGATTTAAACAAAGCTTTCAGTGATATATGGCGACATCGCTTCGAGTCCTGCCCATGTCATTAGCGTAAAAGAAAAAATATTAGTCTCGTACCCCATCGATTTAAAGTTACATCTGGCAAAAAAGTAGCAAAATGTCGCTTGATTTTTCCAAATTAATCGCGTTCTACTATTAGACCCCTGGTGTGACCGCGGAATATAGAATACTGGATAAGAAATAGATGAAAATAGCATTTGAAATAACGAGAATTTGTCATATAAAAATATCTTGGAATAGTAAAAGAAATAATTATTTTCATGTGAAGTTCTTAAAACCTAACAATTATAATAATATAAACATGAAAGAAAGATATGCAACCAAAAATTAAAGATAGTGAACTTCTTCTACAGATTTTAATTAATGATATAAAATGCAATCTATATTGTATAATATTTTACTAAGTTAAAGTTTGTTAAGTAAAAATAAGGCTTCTTGATATTGACACGTAAATTAAAGTAAACTGAAAAATTCAAATTGAAGTATATAATATATACAAATACGTACACCCAATCTCTTCCAGTATTCTTAATTCCAAGCGCGTAACCCTCCCGTTGGCGCAAATAAAAACATTAGATATTTACACTTGATCAGTTTTGCGCCCTTTCGCCTAATGCGTTTAGTTTAATGACCCCAGAAATCGTTAAAAAGGTCCGATGGGACGAACAAAGAGGTCCACATATTAAAGTGCCTGTTTCAATTTGAGGGAAATCCTTCTGTCTAATTAATTTGGTCCATAGTTTATTTTGGTCTGAGGAATTTATTTTCGCTAAGAAAATGAGCCAATCTGCACTAGACCGGCGTGGAGGACTACGGCCACACTCTGAGTCTCCATAGAATAAATATGAATTGTAATGATATTAATAATATCAGATAGAATATAAAAAAAGGTAAAAAATTGTTTTGTGGACTGTATTTTGAATAATTATTCACCATACAGTCCACAAAACAAACTGCTACTACTAATTATAATTATTGTCCGTGATTTGTTCATGTGACTTTAAAATCCTTTTTCAAGATCCTAGTAATTAACTACTTTCTTATGGGATTAAATATAATGACCACCAAAAATACTAATTGCACAGCAAAATATGCTTACTAAATAAAATATATCATAACGAGCACCTATACGCCTCAAATCACTGCATTCTGTCTCGAAAGGGTTAGGTTATGTTAGGTTCCTTCTTAAACTTACCCAAAAATAGGAGCCCCGCGGGGCGGAGCTCCGTCGACTTAGTTTGATTTCTTTAAAATATTTTAGTACGCATATTTTGGTGTGCAATTAGTATTTTTGGTGGAACAAATTTATCTTCTATCAAATTTATCTTTCATATTTATCTCAATATTTATGCAATAGTTAAGCTGTGGAAATGTAATATACAAAATAATTTTAACATTTATAACAGATATAGATTTACGCCAGTTTGCTAAGTGATAGACACAAATAAGAATAGCAATTACGGTCCTCATACATACATAGATTCATGCCTGTTTCCCAGAGGGGTAGGCAGAGACTTCGGATTTACATTTGCTACGATCTTGACACACTTCTCTGGCTTCATTCACTTTCATCACATTCCTCATACACGCCCGTCGGTTCGAGGTGCTCTTAACCAGGCCTTCGTCCAGAACGCCTCCGATCTAATCGAGAAACGTTCGCCTAGGTCTTCCTCTTGCGACTGTTCCATTCACACTAGCCTTATAAACTTTCTTAGTCAGTCAGTTCTAACATAATATACATCCTAACATACCTATCTGTTTTGTTCCATTCACTCTCAAGAGATTTCTAATACATGTTCGTTATTTTTACATAATATTCTTGGTCTTTTCAGTACGTCTTTATTATGGGCTGGTATCATACGTCTAGGTCTTTATTTTCCGATTATATCCTGACTAAAGCAGCGATAGCTCAGTGGGGAGACCAACAGACTGCAATGCAGAGGGTTCTCGGGTTCGAACCCACGTCGCGCACCTCTGACTTTCGGAAGTTATATGACTTTTCGAAATTATGTGCGTATTGATTGACAATTATCGCCTGCTCCGTGCCTCGGAGAGCACGTTAAGCCGCCGGTCCCGGCTGCCATGAACATCTATGGCAGTCGTTATTGGGAGAGTGTCGACACAAAAGATCCCACTGGGTCGAAGTGTCGCCGGTCTGCACTGACTGGCCCCCACATAAGATACATATCCTGACTAATATTATAAATGCGAATGTGAATATGTTTGTTACGCTTTCACGCCTAACTACTAAACCGATTATCATTAAATTTCGCATACAGGTTGTCAGAGGTACAGAAAAGGATATAGGTTACCTTTTATCCAGGAAATAGTACCGTAGGTAATCCAGTATAAATTAATATCGGCAAAACAATTGCCTGACATATTACACTTTTTATTAAATTGTAAATTAAATTGTGTGTACCAGTACAGGATAAAGAAAAAAACCAAAAATTGTTTCATATTGATTCACTGCATTTAAAGAGTTGATATATGACTAAATTATTCATGTTGTTTACAGCGGTTTACACTGTACATTGTTTAATGTCGAGATAAAGTATTATTTTTATGATTGATGCCCTGGTAGACCGTCGCGGGCGCTCAGTTCTTCTCTCTCTCCTCTCCCCTAAAGCGAGCGCGCACTATGGGCACCTTTTATTCTCTAAGCTGTAATATCGCTAAGATTGTGTATTCGACTGTACATAAAAAATGGTGTTCGTAAAAATTAAATTAATAGGACGAAACACTGAATGAAAATAAATATATTATTAAAATTCTGTAATTCGTCCCATTGGGACGAAACACTCGTGGGACCACTGAACGAGTCGTTAAGTTAAGGTTTTGTACTACCCTTGCGAATCCGGGGCGGGTCGCTAATCGCCATTATAAATGCGAATGTGTGTTTGTTTCTTACGCTTTCATGCCTTAACTATACGATCGATCATCATAAAATTTCACATACACGATGTCAGATGTATAAAATAAATAATTAAAATAAATAATAAAGATATTTATTTCCTCTTTCACAAAGGTAAGTACTTATTATCTAATACAATACATGGTGAAAAAATTCTCATTCCTTTGTGAGAGGCTGGTGTCTATAGTAGGTAAAGACCTGTGTTACAGATCACCAGGCTCCCATCTCCTGGACAAGTGTTAGTGGTGATTTTAGTTTATTAGGACATGTACTTAAAATCTACCTATGCATATTTTGAATTAGAAATAAAATGTGTGTGTGTGTATGTGTGTGTGTTTCTGTCATGCATTTAACTTGTGTGATTTGTGCATAAATTATATTCATTATATTAACGGAATAAGTAGGGCTTCAGTATCAGAATATGATAGATCTTGTAACCAAAACGTTAATACTTTTTTTTCGAATTCATTTATTTAGGCAGTATATAGAAAGAAGGGAATTAGCTTTGTTGCATAAGTATGGACCTAAGAAACAATGGAACCTATGTGACAAAGCAGTTCTGTATGTCGTATCATTTTGATAAATTTTATGTTTACGCCGTTTTGTTGCGTTAATTGGAGGGTCATAATTAGATTGTGCGTGCATCATCAAATCTATACGAAGAATAAAATATATAAATATAAAATAAAGAAAGACATTATATACCTTCCATCCAGAAAAATGTCCTGTTACTGATCTAATCTAACTTACATTTACGAGTGCGAAGCCGCTGGGAAATCTAGTATATAATAATTTTCTTGGTCAGTCTTATGGTATCATCTCTTTACTGGCACGCAGGCATAATGATAAATTATGTTTTATCAACGTAGTTAAGCATAGTGCTCGTATATTGCATTTTAAATGACAACTTAACGTATTGCGAGTGTGTTCTACTTTTGTGTATATTCAGACCAACAACCTAAGTGTTATACAAGTTTAAACTTGTAGTAGGTGGCTGTAATTTATGCGTAGTGCTAAGATGTTACGTGACCCCAAGTGGCAAAGCGGATGGAAATTACATAGATGAGCTTTATCTTGCTTATTTTAGATGGGTAATAGCGCACCGGTGGTAAATGCAACTGCTGTGAGTGTGGTCTCGGGATTGTTTCCCGGTCGGGGAAATTGTTATTGGGTTTTTCTGTCAGGAAATTCTCAGTACCTGCATGATATCTGGAACTGTGTCTTGTGTCTACAAGGTCGGCTTCTCTTACATGGAATCTTAAACTATAGTTGACGAAATATGAAAATCTGCTTACCGCTTGAAAAACAGGCACGACACTATGTATGAATACTATTAAAAGCCACCTCTTTGAATATGTCAAGCGTGTTATGTTACATAGCCTGTATTCTTGAGTAAAGTAAAAATACCAGAGGTTATGAAGATACCACCTCAGTTTCCTACGCTAGCAATGTAATGTAGCAACTTGTTGAACTGCATTACTTATAGTTCCACTGTTTGAAACGTCTATAAGTTACAATAGCGCTACTTTATACCTAATAGCTATGCTAGCCATAGACTTACTAGACACATTCAACACATAACTTAAAATATATTTTATTATTATTAAAGGCAACCTGCATCACAAGGACTTTATAAAATTTAAAACAACGGACACCAAGAACAAAATATACCTAGCCTCGGTACAATTATTTGAACCACACACATTTTTATCTGGTAATTGAACTCACAATACTGACTTACTAGTAGGTAAATACTTAAACCATCGCGCCATAAGTACAGTCTCAATCAAAATTAATTTAAATTCATATTATTTTCTTCCAATTACTTCCACATATTCTAAAACGCCTACTTATATTACCATAGCAATATCTCAAAGACTCGTATTGCCTTCAATTTTATAAACTTATCTACTGAACGCTACCCGTTTCTTTTAACCGGTCGTATACCGCCGGCTCGCATACCAGCCGGCAGATTTGTACCCGTCGTAGGCCGGTGGCTCGCATGCGAGCCACCAAATTGGTTTTACGTTAGCTTAAGCTAAAGCGAAGGCGGCGCGCGGCGTTTTGGCGCCAATTTGGTGGCTCGCATGCGAGCCACCGGCCTACGACGGGTACAAATCTGCCGGCTGGTATGCGAGCCGGCGGTATACGACCGGTTAAGTTTGATCTTTTGCTAGGCCCCCTAACTATGAAGATCAAAGAAAGTTGTTTCGTTTGAAACAATAGTAAATTAGATAATGCGGGGCGTATGTGGTGTTTTGTTCTCCTTTTAGAATTATGCTTTCAAAGATCTATGTACCTCACTAGATATGATTAAATAAGAAATATCAAAACAAGTTTCGAGAATATTGTAGTTAAAGTATGTATATTTGAGAAAAATTTTAAAGACAATGTGGCACACAATATATTTAAGTGTATTAAAGTTGGTTTAAGAAACAAGTTAATAAAAAAAATATTTACTTAGGACGAATCGTGAACCTTAAGGAATTGGATAGTTAAATACTACGTCATATAATATCAACATGGTAAGTAAGCAAACAGCACAACTGGTAGTTAGTGGTCTTACCTCATTAGCGCTTCCTATGCTAGTAGAGGAATTAGAGGAAACAGGCAAAGTCGGAAAATAAGAGTAGGTACTTTTATTTACTGACTTTGCTTGCTTATGCCACACAATTCTAATAATAACACTGGGGAACAGTCATTTTGCGGCATGGTACGTTGCAGTCAAATTTGTGTGAGTTCAGTATGCTGAATACGAGAAAAATATCGGATTTGTTAAATTGACTCTAGTTTATGAGATATGATTTTATAACTATTTGACTGAAATAAGGTCGAAATAAAAATACAATTACATATTAAAATATACGATAAAAACTAAAGACATATAACATGGACACAAATCTTAAAAAAAATACTATAAACTTTTTCTGTATGCTTTTCTGTTGTGTTTATGTTCCGTACAATCCCTTATTAAACTCCAGCAATAGTCTGCAATCAAATGGCTGTCTCATCGGCCTTGGTATCTTTCTTCCATTCTTCTAATGTCTTGATTAGAAGAATGGATGTTGATGTCCTTGCTCCTCGCTGTAATCACCAAGGTTGTCCCGGAATACATCCAAACGGTTATGTAAAATTGTAATTTAATGCTCATATTTGCTCCTGAGATATTTTGGTGCTTTGGCATTCCCCAAAAAATTTTTGACTACTAATACAAAGCTTAGCCATGTTTTTGCTTATATCTGTATTATATGGCTTGTAAACTCTATACCATTTATAAGGGTGCGGATTTGCGGGCCATCAAATATGCCTGCTTTTAATTTTTTCATACTCAGTACTGGACATTTTTGACATACATACTTGAAACAGTCATCAGTCTTATTTACGGCTTTGATGAACTGTTTTATTACCCAAGCTTGATGTAAAGGGGTGGTAGAATGATTTTCTTTCGGCTTATAAGTGGCTCCTTAACGACATTTGATTTTCTACCACCATATTAAGGTCTGGCCTTTCTCTTCCAGTGTTCTTTTCTTGTGCAACTATCCCATAGACATAGGAAATAGGGGTTTTAAGTATACCCACCTTGCTGGCCTAATTAAAAGTTAACCATTATTAAATCTACGCATACTGACTACTGATGTTGTGAGTACGGAAATAAACATTTTTTATATTTTGGTACTCTTCTTTTAGTTTGGTAGAGTGTCCAATTAGGATCGGGGCAAATTTATTTCCATTGTGCAGCAATACACACTTCAGAGTTCTTTTTAAACTATCTATAAAAAGACGCCAATCTTTTGGTTTATATTCGAGGAGACCCATCAAACTTAAAAGGCAAGAAACATTGTTACAAAATACTAGTTTATCTTCTTCGGTAAAGTAAGGAAGAATATTTTGCTCTCTGGTCCGGTAGGAAGTTAAAGTAATGCCAGGATAAAGACAGTTTTTTCTTCCAGTCTTGAAGCAAGAAGTTTGGCTCATTTGTTTGATAAATACAAATCACGAACCGAATCATTAAGCTCCTCTTGACAAAATCCCTGTTTTGTAGAAATACATTCTTCGAATTCACTTTCAGTCAGTAAGTTTCTTCCTACTGTTTAATTCATCTAACATTTCAACTTCATCATAGTTTGCAGTCGATGGTCCTGAATAAACTGGAACTGGCAAATCTTTACTGTGTAATATTGGAGGCTTAGCTGATTCCACATTAGGATAAACTCAAGTACGTCTTTTGTACCGATTCATACCTTTCACATTCACAGCACAAAAGTAACAGTCATTAAAATGATTAGTTAGCTCAGTCCATATCATCGGCACTCCAAATTGAAACCCTTTACGTCCTCCGTGGCTCTATTGTCGCAGAGATTCCACAAAAGACTTACATACGGTATTTGGCACCCACTTTTTATTTTTACGAACAACTTTTTTCCCAAAGTATGCATGGTAGGCTTGTTTGACAAAATCAGTAATCTTGTTTCTATATTTTTGCTGACAAAATTTGCCACATATAAAACAAAAGCTGTTGCAAACGTTAACTTTCGCGTAGAACTCATATTTTTTAAGAGAATAATTGCAATGTACTTAAAATAAGGCACTAACTAAAAGGCTTAAGGTCTAATATGTCAAATAACCGAACCTATTATAACTATTTACGTGAAAAGAAAACATAATTTGGTTATGTATGCTCAAATTAGTACAACTTAGGAAGATAGGTAAATATTTTTTTAAATGATTGCGTTTATGTTATATATCTCAAGCACCAGAGTCAATCCATACATAGTAAATATATTTCGGGTATGTCTGATGTAGGTGTTTATTAAAACCAATGTTAAAATAAAGACAGCAGATTTTTTTTACCCCATTATAATCAGTTATAACTGACTTATTTATAATTTGTAACAGATATTAATGCGGACATGCAATGTACTTACTTTCTTATGCTTGATATTTCGATCAGGTTACACCAGCGTGGCCGTACTCGCAAGCTTACTAGAAAAGGTAAACAATATGTTAATGTTATTATAACTAATATTATAAATGCGAATGTGATCTTGTTTGTGTGTTTGTAACGCTTTCACGTTTTAACTACTTGACCGATCATTATGCAATTACGCATACACGTTGTTAAGGATACAGAAAGAGACATAGGGTACTTTACATCCAGAAAAAGTACTCACCCTCAGGGAGAGAAGTTTATTGAGAAAACCTACATTAATGGGACGAAGCCGTGGGAAAAATCTAGTTATATATATTTCATGCAACGCGGCAGTTTAAAAGTTACTTATTAAAACAGAATGTGATTTAAAAATACTTTATTCGAGACCACTCTTCAGAGATTCAAACGATCCTCAACCACGTACATCCAAATTACCGATACCATTTCCATTCTTGGGACGTCTGCGTCCTCCCAGTTATTCCCCAAGGTAATTTAAATGCAGAATACTATGAAGAAGTTCTGTGCATGGAGGAGGAACTACTCCAAATGTTGTGTACGCTTGTATTCCTTAATAGCCACCTCGAGGGCACGCAAATCTTTGAGTAATTCTCAGTGTCGATTCTGGAGGGTAGTTACAATATTATTTACGTTAATTAGGCGCCGGATTTAGAGCGGCTTTGTGTATTAATTAACCGTTTTATTTGATGTTTTTATAGTCCTTTTGTGTTTGAAGTCAGTTAGTTCCTTGTAAAGATTTGTTATTTGTTTCATTCAGTCTCGGAGTAAGTAATTATTGAATCGAGTAGACGTCCATCTAAATGGTTTTAAGTTGATTATGAGAGGAATTGCTTTAGTATACACAACACAAATAAAGTAAAAGGTTTTTACTCTCAGTAGATCACACAAATCTAGGATTTATGCTCACATGTGTGTACTACAGTGCGTATTGGCAACTTTAAATACTTCGTCACAATAACATAATATTTCTACTAATTGATTATGATAATATGGCTGGATAATCCACTTGCCTAAGAGTTCTTTAACTGTCTTTGTTCTTTCTATATCACAAAACTAGCATACTACATACGGCCTACAAAGATTTCACTCGCTGACAGTGACATCAGCAGAATATACAAAACGACTGCTAACACCCAAATACCCTTTATGGCCACTCACTCAATCATTATCACTCAATTTATCACTCTTGCTCAAAACTGTAGGTACTCAGCCCCAGGAGCGTACAATAAGACAGTTGGATTGCATCGTTTTGTGAGGTAGAAATGTTTCAAAGTCAGGCTCAAATTACATGTTTGTGACCGAATTTCACATTTTGCTTTCGATCACAAAATTGTATCTATGGTTTTAGTAAACAGTTTGTAACCAGTAATGATAGTTTATACACAACACTAGATTTAACCTACGGCTATGATCCCAAGGAAAACGATATCCCGAAATATCTGCAAATTAATTGCCAATCATCACCTGATGATTGGCAATTAATTTGTAGATATCGCAATGTCATGCTACCGGTCGCACTATTAAATTTTCTATGCATTGCTCCATTGCTACATGAAAGCAAAGCGAAGTAAGAAACATGGTAATTTATAATATTAGTATGTGTATGTGTGTATATTCATTATTTAATTCATCATTTGTTAGATTTTAAACTCAAAACATAAAGCTTATTAAACAAGTTTATATAAATGACTATTAAAATTAGACAGGTGTTTAGACACATATAACTAAATTGGCTTTTCAAAAAAAAATAGGACATGCGTATAGGTACTTAGACCGTCGTCTAGTGCTGTTATTGTAGTAACTCACTAGAACATGACACATGATAATGGCGAGGGCCAGGATAGGGATGAAACTGCACGTGTGAAAATGCATTGCATGTTGTGCGTTTATTCCCCGAGGGAAGGAAAACTCGTGACAGAGACAGTCATAATTAATTTAAGAGTATTACCCTCACTGCCTAACTAATATTATAAATGCAAATGTGAGTTTGTTTATTATGCTTTCACGCCTTAACTAACTCAAGTCATTATCATGAAATTTTGCATACACGTTGTCAGGGGTACAGAAAACAACATCTTTACAGAAGTCGACATCTTTACAGAAAACAACATCTTTACTCTTTTTCCTTGTACTGTGACCGAGGAATAGAAATTTATTGACGTAAGTATACATGAAGCGAGCGACGCTGTGGGCTAAATCTAGTAAGTATATAATGTAAAAACATTATACTTTGCATGATTTATTTTCAAAATGTAAATATTTTTTTTTTTAAATCATTATAAGCTAGCTGTCCCCGTAATGGGTAACTATACTACTTCTAGATGAAGTAGCTTCCGAATGGTGAAAGAATTGAATTATTAAAATCGGTTCAGTAATTTCGGCGTTAATTCATTAGATACAAAATTAACAATCTCTGTATAATATTAGTGTAGATAAGATTGCAGAACTGAAAATAATAATTTTCTCAGCAATATCAGCAAGGAGGAGAAATATTGAAAATGAATTATAATAAGTTTGGTAGACTTTGGAAGCCATAGTTTTGGCTGCATGGATGGCATAGTGATTTAAGTGGTCGCTTGTCGAGTGTTACCGGTTTAAGTCCCACATGCGACAAACATTTGTGCGATCAACAAATGGTCCAATGGTCCGTTATTTAACTATTTGCTGTTTTTAAATATCATTATCTCTAAATGAAAGATACGATATATCGTTTTCAGTCTCCCGACAACGTGTATGCGAAATTTCATGATGACTAGTCGAGTAGTTAAGGCTAAAAAGCGTAACAAACAAACAACCTCACATTCGCATTTATATTACTACATAGTTAGGAAACAATTAGATATAATCCGTATAAAACAAGTGAAAAACAGCAATAAATTATCATAAATCTTAGAGTTTTAAAAAACGGTTCAAGCAATATGCAAAGGTCACGTGATACCACGTGACCTTGAGTTCAGAGATAAAATGTCATAGTCATTTCGGGGGCAAATCGACTATGCTGAGTCGAATGGCGTTGACCGCGAGTCTCTAGCTCTTACGGTTCTTGAGTTGTATAACAGACAGACTTACGGACAAAGCTATTGTATAAGAGTTGTTCGAACTCTAAAAGTTCATAGTTTATACGGTAAATCTGGCAGTCGGAGGCAAGTGACACGCACGTTGTTGTTAAGTATGTTATGAGGTCCGATGTAATATGATACAAGACATTGAAATATATACTTACATCTTTTAGTATGTTATCAACCGCGCTAATTCCTAGGATCCGTGGTGATAGAATTCGCTATCAGGAAAAACCTAACAAAATTTTGCACGAGACGAATATAAACAAAAGATTATGCTATGAAAACAAAGGCTGCCTTAAATATGTAAGAAAATAAAATAATTCCTTAACCTTTATAATTTTTCTTGTAAGGTTTTCTAAAAAACGAGGATCGGAAATTACATTAATTAATAAGCATATAATTTTTAAAAAATTAATCGTTTTGTTTGAACTAGAATCTCTTTGTTTTCTTTATCAAAGTACAATTTAAATCCCTCTTAGCTTTGATTATTTAATTTAAAAGAAAATACGTTTTATGTTTGACCTACTAGAAATAAGCCGATTAGTAAAGTTTTGTTTGTGAATTTATTATATGCTCATAATTTCAATTTACGTATAGAATTCAATTATTTGCCTACAATTAATTAAAATTACAAGAATTGCTGTTTTATGATAAACGGTTTGTTATTAGAAATGGGTAACTAGGAAAACATTAATGAAAAATTTAAATTTTTAAGTAAAAGCATATTTAACTGCAGTCCACTATGCTTTTATATATATTTATCTAACATTTATAGGAAAGAGCATTGGCCTGCCTCACAGAAGCGTAGAATTCGATCTTACGTCACGCACATCTGACTTTTCAAAGTTATATGCGTATTAACACTTGTCAAAGAACTCTATAGAAACTTGCATGTCTGATAGTTATAAATAATGTTCTTGCAGATGTCAACGTTTCCTGAGCTTGACTTGTAACTTGGTGTGCAGACACCTTGGGGTCATCCCTCAGTCGAGTTTGAATATGGGTCCTGGGGGTCAAAAGACCCCCGAGATACAGGGGTCACAAGGTCACACGTATTTTAAATGCTTTTACATTTACGACGAAGAGGTTGAATATTGAGTTTTTACACCCATCTCGTTTAAAAAAAGAAGATATAGCATTGATGGCAATCAGAGTGCCAATACCCATAAAAAATATATTTTGTAAAGTATAGTGTCATACATTACACAAATGGATTTTTTTAAAATTAAAATAAACGTCAAATGTTTGCATAAATTGCATTCCAGTTATATTTTAAACTATTTTTATTCAGAGAATTGGCTCATGATTTTATTTCACGTGTTTTACTAGAACATAGAATTGAAAAGCATAAACGTTTCCGTTTTAGAAGTTTATCGCTATTTATCTATAAATACCATTTGTCAAACTAGTTTTATTTCAAACCATCTATTACCTACTTCTATAATAATATTATAAGGGGGAAAGATTAGATGTTTTGTTTGTTTATTTGTTTGTAAGGATTTTACTCAAAACCTACTTAACCGATTTAAAAATTCTTTCTCCTTTAGAAAGCTATATTATCATCGTGTAACATAGAAAATATTTTATTTAAAAAAAAAAGCACTGTTACTTAAATAACCTAACCAACTTTTACGCGGAAGAAACCGCGAGCAAAAGCTAGTATATTATAAATGTGAATTGAAGTTTGTTTGTTATGCTTTAACGGCTCAATTAATTATCATGAAATTTTGCATACATGTTGTCAGAAATGGACATAATGTACCTTTCAGCCAGGAAAAAGGTACAAAATTAATTGATAAATTATAGCGCATGTTGTTAAAAAAAGATGACTACTTTTTGGGCAAAATCTTGATATCAAATATTTTTGAGCAACACACTATATTTCACGCTTAAAAATGAAAACCTACATCCATCACAGCACAATGCATTTCAGTCTGAAGTACATACATACAAAAATTTCGTTCACTCACCACAAAAGATACACCCGTACCCCAAACATGTCGACTCACATTAACAATTTTAATTTGAAATACCACGGACGTATCCATTTATCATGTAACTATGCATTATACGATCACAACAATTTCACCCAATTTAGCTTGGCCATATCTTAGAAGGGGATATTTATATGGCAATTATGAGCACCCTGTGTTTATGAGAATTAGAGAGATTATCAATGTTTAGAATGTTCTATATAGTTTATTTAAGGATGTTTGAGGGTATTGACCTTTATGTTATTGCTAAAGGTGACTTTTTTTAAGACACCCGGTCTAGTTATATAATTCCTTGTACGGGGGATCTTTACTTACAAACAACGGCCACAAAGACCCAGACTCGCTATTTGTGTTTTGTTTAAGGGCTGTATTTTTTGTCACGTGTGGGGATCAAAACCACAACACTTGGCGTAGTAGCAGTAGCGAGGCGAAAGCTTAAACTATTACGCCATTTATGCAGTCAAATAACTCGATTTTAATGGCCGATTAAAAAACCCAGAGTACGTACTCAGTTTACAGCTGTTTGTAAGCAGCGATAGCTCAGTGGGGAGACCAACAGACTGCAATGCAGAGGGTCTCGGGTTCGAACCCACGTCGCGCACCTCTGACTTTCGGAAGTTATATGACTTTTCGAAATTATGTGCGAATTGATTGACAATTATCGCCTGCTCCGTGCCTTGGAGAGCACGTTAAGCCGTCGGTCCCGGCTGCCATGAACATCTATGGCAGTTATTGGGAAAGTCAGTACCCTCTAATATCCTGACACTGGTCTAGCCTTAGGGTATTGTTAGCCTTTGGATTGCGGAGGTCAGGTGGCAGCTGCTCCGTGTAAAAACTGATTTCCAGTCAAATCCAGTTAGTCTAGAAAAGCCGACCCCAAGTGACTTGGGAATAATAAAGGCTAAGGGAGAAGAAAACGTACTCAGTTGATTTAACATAAACATAATTATGACTCCAGAGGCTGTAGCGCAGTAGTAGCCAATGCGACTGCTGTGCATGCGGTCTGGGGTTTAATTCTCGAGTCAGCCAAAGTATTACTGGATTTTTTGTCCTACACCTAAAACTTAAAACCGTTATATAGCACAAAAGCTGACTGAAAACTGAAAATGTGGATGTATTACAATTTTGCCTACCCCTTCGGGGCAGGTGTGAAAGTAACAATGTATATATTCTAGTCTAATCACATATGATAACGAAGGTCAAATTCACTCAACAAAATAGGATCAGATCAATACAAACGAAAGAAATACACACTCAATCTGTACTCTATCAAATAACACCCCTAGTGAAGATTTACCCCATATTGGATTGGGTATAAAAAATCTATTTGTGAGGTCTCAAATTGCCAGGGCTCCTAAAGTGTCCAGTGCAACTTATAGGGGTACTTCTCGACAGATAACTCAATGTCAAAGGAGAACTCACACGGATAGAAAAAAGCCTGATTTAGGATAAGTAAAGGCCAATTAGTTAGGATGTGGAGTGAGCAAAAATTAGTTTTTGCCCAACAATATATATGACTGCTATTAACAAGGCATTTTTTGCTTCACATGTATCAGAACGTGCGTGTTTAAGGGTATGTATTTAATATTAGAAAATAAAGGTTATGCTTTCTTTTTGTTGAAAAGAAAACCTAAAGTGATGCAAAGCGATGATTGAGATACATTAAATCGAGGTAGTTAAAAGCTACTTTAAAAGGAACTAAATAAGTAATTGGATTAAAGGCAAGACAATGTAAGAATAAAATATAGATATACGTTATAACACGCAGGTGAGAACATTTTAAACTCAGACTTATTAATTATACGTAAGGAGTGGGTGTATACAGGTTGTCCGGTATTTAATGGATAACCTTGAAATGTCTTAAAGTATAAATGACGGCCATTCAGAATAAAAATGAAACAAAATAAATTTAAAAGTGCAAAAGCTAGTCATACTTTTGATTGTTTATCTATTAGCATAATAGCATAAAGTGTTTAATAATAAAACAACAAAAAACCGATGGAATTCATTCATTCATTCATGGTTGTACACTACAACAATAAAGTTAATATGGTAATTTAAAAAAAAGCATATCTTGGTACTTAGTAGTTAGGATAGATTTCTTTACATAATTTTTCTGTACGGCTATCAGTTCTACTACAAGACATTTCAAGGTTATCCATTAATTACCGGACACCTGTATATGGTTAGTGTTGAGAACATAAGTCAAAATGATTATAAATACTACATTGAAATTAAACTGCTATATACGGATTTTATCGCGTTGTTTATTTGACACTTTATTACAAAATTTTGAAAATTGTTACACTTCTACTGCTATTAAACTTTACTAATTTTTAAGCTAATGAAATTATTATTAAACTATTTAGATTTAATTTATTTTTACACTTTCCCCGACGTTTCGGTTGCTTTTCAGCAGCCATGGTCACGGGGAGACTAAGATGGCAGTTGTCTCAATGTTCCAGTGTAGTTATTTCAAAGTACCCGAACATAATTTAATCATTGGTGTTTCTATTTACGCAGAATGAGCTCAAAGTATCATGAAGTCTAGCTGTGGTTTGCTTCTTCTTGGGTTTGACTATTTTTATTACTGGATCCCAAGCTGGTGGTACATTCCAACCATCTTCTCTATTAAAATTAGGATGTTTTTTGATTTCAATAGCCTCGCGAAGCATCCTTGGTAGGAATCGGTGTTCTTTAGCGAGAATCTGTGGTTTGTCAAATCTCAGATAGTGGTTGGTCCCCTGTTGCACATGTTCACACACAGCAGACTTCAACGAGCGTTGGTGTTTTACATCAGCTATGTGTTCTTTTATGCGGGTGCCTATGTTTCTCTTGGTTTGACCAATGTATGAGAGTCCGCAGTCACAATCTATTTTATAGACCCCTGCATCTTGTAAAGGTAGTTGGCACTTGACGGATGGTAAAAATTGACTTATCTTCGTTGGCGGCTTGAAGTATGTGTTGATTGAAGCTCGCTTCAAGATGTAGCCAATCTTGTCAGTGACACCCCTTACATAAGGCAGTATAGCAGGCTGGCGCTCGACTGTGGCTGGCTTTTCTCGGGATCTGTGACAGCGGCGCGGTTGTTGGAGCTTGTTGTCTTGCAGTACTTGCTTGACATGTTGAAGCTCGGCGTCCAGGTGTTTCTTGTCACAGATCCCATGGGCTCTCTGAAACAAAGACATTCCCACGGTAGCTAACTGTTTAGGATGGTGGTGAGATTCACCGTTTAAGTACCTATTTGTATGGGTCTTTTTCCTATATACAGTGTGGCTCAAAGTATGATCAGGATTCCTGATGACAAGTACATCTAAGAAAGCTAATGAATTATTTGCCTCTAATTCCATAGTAAATTGGATGTTATTATTAATGGAATTAAGATGTTCTAGGAATACACTTGCACTATCTGTTGGTAATATTGTAAAAGTATCATCTACAAACCTCTTATAAATCCTGGGTGTGATGGGGGCAGTATG
Source organism: Catocala fraxini (assembly GCA_930367265.1). NCBI lineage: Eukaryota > Metazoa > Arthropoda > Insecta > Lepidoptera > Erebidae > Catocala > Catocala fraxini. The sequence continues at coordinate 22,698,689 of OV884029.1, forward strand.
TAAAGCTTGAGCCTCGAAGTCCTCCATATATATGTCAGCAACGACAGGCGATACTGGGGAGCCCATTGCGACACCATCGAGTTGTATGTAGAATTTATTGTCCCACAACAGATAGCCAGTTGTTAAGCAATGCTTAAGTAGTTCTGCATATTCCTCAGGCATATTGTACTGTATTAGCTTCCTTTTAGTTATTTACTACTACATATTCATAATTATTTCTAGATAAGCCTTTGGTGAAATTATAATAACTATTAATTTGATCGTAGGTAAACTAAATTTATTAATTATTTAGATATCTAACAGTATACTACTTACATGTTTGTAGTGTCAGACTATTTAAGTCTGATAACCTGACCAGTAGCCAAATTTCTCTTAAGTTAATAAGCTGTAATAATTCTCGGTTTATACATATACATATATACCATTTTGAGAATACGACTCTTAGATATTAAACGTGCACATAAACACAATCATTTTATTATGTTTATAATATTAGATTCATGAAAATGTCGTTTCTGCCTGATATATTTTATTTCGCACAGCCAATTTAAATAGTCTACGCTTCATTTTACATTCAAATTACTAAAACATTGCAAGCTGTGTCTGGTTAAAATTATAATAATTTTGTTGTATTAAAATAAAAGGGCTATGAAGGTTTGAAATGAAAAATTCACCCGTCTTTAGTGGACACGTCTAAATGAAAAATGTAAATGGTACCCAGTGTAGGTAAATTATCATTTTACCAGTCCTGTTTATTAATTGTGCGAATGCTAGGCACAAACCTTTACTGTTATGTAGGTAAATAGATAAGATCATAGTTTAAGTTAGTCTAGCTAAGTTGCATTTACACACCTTCGAGAATATTCTGAAGAAATTTCATCTAAGTTTATTATAGATTTAAGTATGAAAAATTTATTTGTTGCATGTTTTACGCCTTCCGTCGTATAGGGAAAACCTTTCGCTGTTAACCGGGGCTATCTCTAAATACCGCCAATAGATTTTTGAGCTGAAAACCTTATAAAAATTTGTCCAAATTGGGCGACAGAGTAAAAAAAGCAAAATTTTATCATATCCAATATTTTAAATTTCGTCATATCTATGTCGTAGGTGAAGCTTTTTTTGCAGCCAAAATCTTTGTCGTGGGACAGATCATCTCTTGATGTGACATGGTCATTAATATGAAACAAGAAGTAAAATACATAATTAAGATAACGATAACACAAAAAATATATAATAATTAGGCCGCACTTATCAATAAATACTTTCTTACCGAAAAATATTAAGTGACCGTTGTGAGTCCACCCTATTCTATAAAGGACACATCATCACTTAGTTTTGAGTAACCCATCAATAGAACAGTCCCCTGTCTGTCCCAAATGGAGTAAATTGGCGGGAAAAAACGAACTGTATAATTTAGAAGTTTTGTACGAATCAATTGGCTACCTACAACATAGGGTTACATGTTTGACGACTTATTTTGAATTGTTTCTTGATATTGAAATATTTAGTATTCCCAAAACAATTACGGTACCTATTACAATGCACTTAACTAATAACTTATATAAAAACTAACTTATACTTAATTTAAAATACATATACTAAAAACTGTGTGAAAAGTAAAATTAAACCTTGGGTTGAAATTAAACTGCTATATACGGATTTTATCGCGTTGTTTATTTGACACTTTATTACAAAATTTTGAAAATTGTTACCATACTACTACTATTAAACTTTACAAATTTTTAAGCTCATTAAATGATTATTAAACTATTTAGATTTAATTTATTTTTACACTTTCCCCGACGTTTCGGTTGCTTTTCAGCAGCCATGGTTACGGGGAGACTAAGATGGCAGTTGTCTCAATGTTCCAGTGTAGTTATTTCAAAGTACCCGAACATAATTTAATCATTGGTGTTTCTATTTACGCAGAATGTATAGTCAAACCCAAGAAGAAGCAAACCACAGCTAGACTTCATGATACTTTGAGCTCATTCTCTCTCTCAACTAAAAACTATGTAGCGAGGTTTGACATTGGTGGCTAAAGCAATGGTGGGCAATACACTAGCAATTTGTTTGACTAAGTGATTATATTTTACGTATACGAGATGTATAAAGTGCAGCAAGTAAAACTTAGTATACAATGTATCGCTTCAGATTATTTATTTAGGAGAAAATAACATTTATACATAAATTCAATTGGACAACGTCGTCTAGACCAAATTTCTGACTACCCAAATGGCTTGGTAAAAATTTATTTTAGTGCACGAGTGTGTATATAAATACAAGTGCATTCTCTATTCTCAAACTGTTATATTTCGATGGCAACCCAAAACAACTGAAATAAGATCATACGCAGGATGTTGATCCTGCGTATGATCTCATTCCAATTATTACGTAAAACCGTTGGGTTTTACATGCTTCGAAAACCGGATTGCATTGAGAAGAATTGCATTCAGCATTTCTTGATGGAAGAACTGATCTGTACCTTTTTTTCGTCCATTTGGGTTTCATAATAACCACCCTTCAGACTAAAGAGCCACATAACCTATTCATCGTTTAAGTTCTATCATGTGTCACATAAAATATAATATAACACTATGTTGAATATTTAAAATCTGCCATGAGCGATACCAAAAGCATCATGTCATTTTGACGACGAACTTGTAATCTGTAATTTAAATACCACAGCATCGGCAACAACATAACCAAACAATATCCTCTATTGATAACAACTACACAACGACGTCTCAATAGAAATTCTCCCCTCGATGGAGAACAAACAGCCACCGAATATGCAAGTACAAGTTGCATACACCAACGCTCTCTTGGGACCTTGAACAGGGCCCCTTTGCAAGAAGCTCCCCTGAATTTCCTTACAGCATCACGATCCCTCACAATATTTTTATATTCGGATAATGTACTCCTTATTACTTAGAGTTAAGGTTGGTTTTACATTGATAGGATTTTGGAGCAAGTTGGTCAAAATGGTACATGTTTCGTACGTCACAACGGAGTAAGTAATTTAATTGATGACGTATTCGAATTGGGGAAATGGATGGTGCGCTTTAGAATTAAAAATGCGTAGGGGCGGGATCGTCACAAATTTAAAAAAAGAAATACACTTTGGAACCCTATCCTGCATTTTTGAGATTTGTAAAAGAAAAGTCGTCATAAAGATTTTTTGAATTAATGTGAGTGAGTGTGGATTTTTTTTGTACTTGAAAATTATGGTACGATATATTACAATAGCTATTCACATTTGAAAACGGTGATACTGAAATAAATTCATGATATTTTTTTGCAAGATACCTAAGCGTTTATGAATGTGATGGAATACATGCTTTAATTTTTTTTGGTAGTATATACAAGACGTTTTGTTACGCTGACATTTTTAAAATATTGTTAGATAAATATGTGTGGATTCTGTAAACATATAAGCATTGGATACAAATAACATTTGAGCTCGAAACAGATATTTGTGAATTAAGTAAATTTAATCTCGTACCAGTTTTGAAGCTTAGAGTCAACCGCACAGACATTAAGACATAAATCCTGTTAATATGTTGCGTGCTGTTATTAAAATATACATAACAATAAAACACCGAGTAAGTACATTAAAATACAATAACAAACAAAATCACAATTCTATAATAAATTATCCTTTTCATGACGTAATAAGTAATTACTTTTATATTGCTGTTTTATTTTTGATATTTAGGTTGATGATTAAATATTGTTTAATAAGTACATGACTGCGTTTTTTTTTTAAATCTATATTCGCGTAGTTATAAATCCAATAGCATATTTACTAATGACTAAAAATGTTCCCGAAAACCGTGGCGCATCACTATTTGAGCGCTACATCTATTGTAAGTATCTATAAAACATTTGCTTACGTTTGGCACAATGGATGAAATGCGATGCGCGCGCTCTATTGGTATGTTTACTCTAAGATAAATAATAATTACTAGTCGTTTACATGAATATAAAAACGGAACCAAGTCGTCAGACGCAATTTTAGATAGGAAGGTACCAAAAAACCAAAAATTAATTATTCATACCCCAAAGAAGCAAGATTAAAAAAGACCCATTCTGCGCATTAAAATTCATCTATCTATCCCTAATAGTGAACGCACGCGAGTCCAAAAACAGGGCATATGCAATAAAGTTGTCCTATTTATCGGTCCCCGGGGTATTTCGCCCCACTCGCCCCTACTCCGACGTCACGCAACGTTTTACAACCGGTTGTAAAATGGCGGATGAGTCATCGGGAATTTTAAATATTATGAATATTTATATATCGAGTGTACAAGTTCGTGAGTTTTCATTTGTGTTTCTTAGTTTCTCTTGACATTTACTTCAATTAAGAATATTAATAATGTACCCGTAAGAGGGTTTTAATAAGCCTATGAGCCATTGCACTACCTTGCGTATTGACAGCTGACTTACGACAAAAATGTTTATCCTAGACTTCAGGGCATATAATAATAATAATATTCTATCACATACACACAACACCATGTAACCCAAACTAAGTAGAGCTTGTTCTATGGATACTAGACAATGAATAAATATACATAATTATATATTTTTATTTTATAAATCCATTGATATTATACATAGAAACACCTAAATATTAAAAATATACCATGACTGGAACATTGAGACAACTACCATCTTAGTCTCCCCGTGACCATGGCTGCTGAAAAGCAACCGAAACGTCGGGGAAAGTGTAAAATTAAATTAAATCTAAATAGTTTTAATAATAAATTAATTAGCTTAAAAATTTGTAAAGTTTAATAGTAGTAGTGTAACAATTTTCAAAATTATGTAATAAAGTGTCAAATAAACAACGCGATAAAATCCGTATATAGTAGTTTAATTTCAATGAATAATATTCGCGTAAACAGAAGACAATATTATATACCATATAATATAAAATTGCATCGAATTTATTTTTCCTAAAGTGAAATGTTTTCGTTCTCCTTTCTTGGTAGGGTTTAAAGCTTACAGGAGAAATATTAGCTTAAATATGTTTTATAGTACGAACAGGACGAACAATCGATCTGAAATTTCGGCAATTACGTTTCATGGGACTACTAATCTAATCTATCTCCTATTTAGAGTCCTGTATTAAAGTATTTGGGTATGTCTTAATAAATAAATGGACTTATAAAATGGACAGTAGGAAAAGATTGAGAAAGAGAGATTATTTTATGTCTGTCAGCAATCCCATAAAAGCACTACTTTTATCAAAGGATAAAAGTAGTGTTTTTATGGGATTGCTGACAGACATAAAATAATAACAAGTGAGAATCGGCAATGAATTGCCGTAAATCTTAGAGTTCGAAAAAATGGTTCAAGTATTATGCAAAGGTCACGTGATATCACGTGACCTTGAAAGGTCAGAGGTCATTTCGGGGGTATATCGACTATGTTGAGTCGAATGGCGTTGACTGCGAGTCTCTAGCTCTTACGGTTCTTGAGTTGAAAGTTGTATAACAGACGGACGGAAGGACGGACAAAGCTGTTGTATAAGAGTTTTTACGAACTCTAAAAGGTAATATTAGAAACAGGTATGCACAAAAACAAACCTTCGCCTTTATTTACGTAAACTAATATTATAAATGCGAATGTGAGTTTTTTTGTTACGCTTTCACGCCTTAACTACTTGACAGATTATCATGAAATTTCCCATACACGTTGTCAAGAGAACAGGGTACCTTTCATCTTGATAAAAGTCCTGTTACTTATCCAGCCTAAGCTACATTCACGCGAGTGAAGCCGCGGGTATCTTATCTTATCTTATGTGGGGACCAGTCAGTGCAGACCGGTGACACTTCGACCCAGTGGGATCTTTTGTGTCGACACTCTCCCAATAACGACTGCCATATGTACATGGCAGCCGGGACCGACGGCTTAACGTGCTCTCCGAGGCACGGAGCAGGCGATAATTGTCAATCAATACGCACATAATTTTGAAAAGTCATATAACTTACGAAAGTCAGAGGTGCGCGACGTGGGTTCGAACCCGATACCCATTGCATTACAGTCTGATGGTCTCCCCACTGAGCTATCGCTGCTAAGCCGCGGGTAGAACATAGTTTATAAAAATTGAAATTTTATATGTTTCGGCGGGGCAGCGGTAGTGAATGCGACTGCTTTGCATAAAGTCTCGCGTTACTGTTTTTTTCTGTTAAGTAATTCTCAGTTACAGCACGGCATCTGGACCTGTGACTTCCTAGTACTTTCTCTTGGATCGCGAGCTATAGACATATGGATAGTGTACTAGTAAAATTTTAGTGCACGGGCGGTCAGATCACTGAGCTTTAAATATGAGGACAGTAAAAGATAAAATATAATCGTTTATTACACAATCTAGGCTTCGATCTGCGAGCGAGTACCTTCATGCTCAACTGCACTTAGTTTTACAAGCTGAGGTGGAATCTCAATAGCTTGCAATGAGCACCAAAACTATTGTGCTATTGTTTCGCTCTAATCTAGTTGGTCAAATGGCAGGTATATTCTCGTGAGCTATTAAATATCTTCTAGCTAATAGTTTATAACTAGTGGTCTGACCGCACCTTAAAGACACCTCATGTACAGGGGTCAACTCCTGACGCCATGTGACTTTACAAACGTAACGATTAGTGGACCCCAAGGACACAAATCATAACATTAAGTTCTGAATCATACAAATAATATTGTCCTATGTGGTATGCAACCCCACAACGACTATGCAATGGCATTTCTAGGATTTTGTACTATACCTAGATTTCCCAATTGTTTGTACGAGAAATAAATTATATTCTATTCTAATATTCTATTCTATTCTATTCTATAATATTCTATTCTATCACATACACACAACACCATCTAGCCCAAACTAAGCAGAGCTTGTACTATGGGTACTAGACAATGGATAAACATACATATATACTTTTTTTTTTTTTTTTTAAATACATACATATTATACATATAAATACCCAGACCAAGTCAAACATCCATGTTCATGCACACAAATGTTTGACTTGTGCGGGAATCGAACCCGCGACCTCAGGCGTGGCAGTCGGTTACACTAACCACTACACCATCGAGGCTGACAATGATAACAACTATTATGATAAGAGAAATAAAATGAACAGTATTTTTGAAAAGTAAACACAGTAAAACGTATTTGATGTTTTAAAAACATATTGCATTTATTGCAGCTTCTTGCCTTCTTTACAGGCTTCATTATGGCGTCATGAAAATAGTATTTTGTATACTTATTTTTGATAAAACAGTTAAAAGTATTAACAACAGAAAACAGTGAAGGTAATACTGTTCAAACAGTATGGTTGGAAATCCTAGCTATATCATTTCAAAATCAAACAAATAGATATCAATTGTACAACTGCGCATACGCACAACAATACTTCATCAACCTGTATTTAAATTTAGTAATTGCGGCAATCAACTAAACTATTAATAATATTACTACTATAACTAACATATACCTAAGATATTATATAACAGAAATACATCACGAATTTTATACATAAAAGTAAAAACGTAGAATGAAATTATTGCGAAAATTATTTTATATACCTAACAGTAATCTTCCACCTTTTATCTAGTAAACATTTAGTGTTACTTATAACGTAATAATTGGATTTTTAATCTAAGGAAGCAGTTTCTTATAGCTTTAAAAGTTTAGTGTCAATTTCTCTCTATAATCCCAAATCATAATTATAGCAGAATAATTTAAAACCAATAAGGATAATAGAATTATAAATATTGTTATATACATATAAAGTTTCACGCCTACATTTACAAAAGGAGAAAGGCAGGCTGGCGAAATGGGGTAATATACCCCATTTCGCAGCTAAGGTTTTAGATGCAACGTAATGAAGACATGACTTTAATTTCTGCACCTCGTTAATTAGCTTTTCAGAATCCGGGTTTATTAGGTAGAACCTACAGGAAAACACACCTAGCGAATAATCTGTCCAATACACTTTTGCTTAGTACTCCGTGGATATAGAGGTATTGTGCATACTGTAGTCTCCTATAACTGAAGGAGTACCTTATACAAAGCATATGCTTATTTATTTGTGCAATTTTGTGTATATTCTTTATCGGAGATGCTTTATAAATAAATGGCATACTCATAAAATAGACAGACTCGGAACAACTAGTTGTGAATTATACATATTTATAATAATAATAATATTCTACCACATACACACAACACCATCTAGCCCAAACTAAGCAGAGCTTGTACTATGGGTTCTAGACAATGGATAAACATTCATAAATAGGTTCTTTTTTTTTAAATACATACATATTACACATAGAAATACCCAGACCAAGACAAACATCCATGTTCATGCACACAAATATTTGACTTGCGGGCGTGGCAGTCGGTTACACTAACCACTACGCCACCGAGGCCGACTATTTGTATCAATCGGGGATGAAATCCACATACATACACAAACAAAATGCTAGACTCGGAACAACTATTTGCGAAATTAACAAATGTTTGCACCGAGCGGTGTTCAAACCCACAACACAATGGCGAGGTAACCATTCAACCATTGCGCCATCTGTGCAGCCCACATATAAAAGTAAGCCAAATAATACTGCCAAAAGAGCGTGTACATTTCATACAATTCTAATTAATAATTGCAATTAGTAAAAAGAATAAAACTACACGACTCAGTTAATGACAGGTTGCCAGCTCATCGTCTATTTAGTATTGAGTGTTGAGGGATGAGGGAGCGACCTCTCCCTCCGCACAGTTTTACTACTTGTGCGTGACGATCAACAGCTGATGCTTTTCTTGTTTAGTGCATGTAGGGAACCGCACTTACAATTTATGTCAATATTAGACGTTAGATTAAATATGATGTAAGAAAAATACATTTCCATGGCTTCATTTATGTATTTATTAGTGAACATTATACATATTATACAATATTGTTTAAAAATATATAATATAACATAGTTCTTAGATATATCCTAACTAATATTATAAAATATGAAAATGCGAGTTTGTTTGTTTGTTACACATTTACGCCTTAACTACTTTACTGGTCGAAATGATCGCATACAAGTTGTCAGGGTACAGGACATGAAGTACTTTTAATCAAAAAAAGAATTTGGTACTCAGAGGACAGAAATTTATTGACAACGTCTAGGTTAACACGAGCGAAGCCGCGGACTCAACCTAGTATAAATGTACGAGGCAATAGTTTGACTGAAATTATAACATTGACTATTGATCAATGTAAAATTTTAAATATTAACAATGATAAACAGTGACATTAAACTACTTTAGACGGATTCTGACAAAATCCATATAAAATAGTTTAATTTCAGTGTATAACATTCGCGTAAACATACGACAATATAATGTTTAACAGAACAAGTCACGGCAATTAACGGTTGGTAACAAATTAACGGTTACACCTAACTAGCTGAAATCTATTCCACATTGATCACCTGAGTGATCATAAGTGACACTATAGTGTCCAGTGATTACCTGTGAAGGTAATCACCTAGCTGCCATTTTAAGTATATGACAAGTAAGTTATGAAAAGCGACTGTTTATGAAAAATCTTAAACGTTAGTTAGCGTTAAGAGTTAGTTCATTAATTATTAGCTAAACCATAAGAAATCTAAACAGCTTGAGTTTAAACATAACTAGGAGACAATTAGTCGACTTTATTCTAAATAAGCCCGGCCACGCTTCACTGTCGCTTAGACTAATATTTTTTTGTGATTGCTTTAGAATAAAAAGTGTATAAAAACACTTTTATATAGAAATGCAATGTTGCCGAAAATGTTCAGTCAATCCATCGAATATTTTTTGAGTTTTGCGAACACTAACATACTGATGATGAATTTGAAACATGTACTAGCAGATCCGACAAGCCTAGTCTAGCCTGAACGTTCGGGCACGTCATGACCGTGGTGGTAAATCCCGTTTTTGAGGAGTGGCTGGAGAAAAGGCATGGCGACCACATCTTTCGGCTGACAAAGGTAATGACTGGCTACGGGTGTTTTGGCCAGTTCCTGTGTCGCATAGGCCGGCACGAGACGCCCGGATGTCATCACTGCGACGACTGCTGCGATGTTGTTGTGGACACGGCGCTGCACACTTTGGCGGAATGCATCGCAGCGCTGTGAGTTGATCGCGGCAGTTGGACTGGTTGCACACTCACTCCTGGCACTCTCACGCCTCTCATTCCAGATCTAATTGTGAATCTAAACCATCTAGGGACAAACTTATACTCACCTTTTTTATCCAAATAATTTCAGTCGTTTAACAAAAGTTTTGTGTCATACACACGTATATAAAAACTATTTATATAAAGATGAAGATAATGTTGGGTCTGGAGCAACCTGACTGGGTCAATACCTCAATTCTACAGAAGATTGTAGCATATCGTAACCGCAGGAACAGAATACAAGATGGTATGCATTTTGCATACTGTTCCTGTTGTGAGTAGGACTTCTAAGATTAATAAAGAAGCGTGGTGACTTCGACAGGGGACTATGTCTATTGCACTGACAAGCTCCATTTTAAGGCTTATTAACGCTGTCTCATATTATAAGCACCTATTGCCTATGGTAACTTGCCACATGGCTTGCCACCAGGAATATATATCAAAGTCCAGTTACCAACAAATTCACTGCAGTGTACGTTAAAATTCAGCTATAATTATACGCGTTGTAATAGGCCAATAGCGGCAAATCCCACACCGCAATATTCTCACAATCAATCACGTGACACAATCACACAACAGTGATAAAAACTGTCGAGTTACACAAATTTAGGTCCAACATGTCATCTATCATGGTCGACCCGACCCGTTAGCTTTCGCATTATAAAGGGTTAAAAATCACTTCGCATAAATCTACCTTATCTGCCTAAATGACCCGCAGCGGTATTCTGTAGGGTTATCGTAACTGTCAAACGTAGTTTTTCAAACGTGGCTAATAGATGGCGTTGTTTACGATTCAGTTGTTGCCAGTTGGAGGTGGTTAATCATGTTTGACGGGTGACAGATGAGTTTGTGTTTTTGGATGTTCCGCAAACATTGTAGGTATGTATGCTGTAAATACAATATGGCAGTGCGCTGTGGAATAAAAGTTGAATCAACCAATAAATGGCATAAAAAGTTATGCTTTTCAGATGGCGATCAAAACTGCAGTAATTCGACGGTGAGTGAGAAACCATGCGTTATTTCTTGTTATGTTGATGAATACAAGATATATTTAACGTTTTGAGATGCAGTCAGTCTTCAAATCATAGATCTAAATCTTCAGGTTGTCATCGGACACACAATATCAGCATGATATCTGAATTATAGATATAGTATTATTCCGCTCACTCATATAGAAAATTGTGCACTTGCTCTCTTTCAAATGTGTGAGCGCACGCTTCTTATTGTGAACACTTTTTCGTACGAGCTAAGTACGATTAGAGTACATCTTTGATTTGAATCTTTGGATACAGCGGCTATGCAGATGAACAGACGCAATAGTTTTTGGATTATGTTTGTAAATTTAGCAGTGGATAGAATAATATATATTTTTTGTAAATATAGTTTTTACTTGGATTTCTCACTCACAAATTCGATTCCTTTAGCATTTATTAGGGATTACCCAAATAGAGGAATCAGTAGTAACGTGAACCAGTAGTTAGATCCTCGTTCAGAAAGAGACTGTACCTAACTCATAATGTACCTAATGTCACATATATTTACAATCATTTTACAATACACAAATATGTCTCATACAGCTGCGATACAGAAACGACATCGCTCCGAACCACTGAAATATCCCGTCACGTTAAATAGAAAATATGTAGGTTTGATAACACGCACTTGGGTTCCGCAATGATTCTTGTGTGATAACAGTGTTACGTGTGTTCGCGATTACAGGTTTAACCAGCTGATTTATATGCGTATCTACCTTGGTAATATCACAAAATACTTAGCTACAGAAGAACAGATTTGTTTAAATATTTCAATGCGTATCTACCTTGATAATATCACAGAATACATAGCTGAAAGATGCACAATTTTTTTTAAATATGTATATCTCTCGCAACCGATGCAAAGACGTTCGTTATTTATTGTATTGATATAAAGGACACAAAGAATAAGCTGGCTCAGACACAGAACATGTAGACTCAGAACAGCAAATTATAGAGTACGCAATATTTCATCTCGTGTTTGGATTAAACCCACATCATTCAGCGCATTAGCAATAACTAGGCCATCACTAGAACCACTATGTCATTCTTGCAGACTTCTACGATAATGTGTGAAAACAAAGGCAGTTCAATTCACACTAAGGGACTAATTACACAAATTCAGCTCCATTCGCGTTTTGCTGAACGATTATGGTCACACTTATGCAGTACTACTTCTATCAGCCGCGTACAGCGTCGTAAGAATGAGAAAAGCCGTCATAGCGTGTTATCTCTGCTGAAACGCTTCTATCGACTGCGGGCGGCGCTGAATATGCTGCGAAGACGGTAAGTTACTCATTTAGTATTGGAACCATGTGGATGTTATAGATAGAGTTCAGCGCTGTTCTGCCGCGTTCAGCGCTGTTCCACTGCGTTCGGCGCTGAACACGGACGTCCTCGTCTACAAGTTGCGCCCGCGTACAGTGCCGTACAGCCCTGAACGCGGCAGAACAGCATTGATTGCGGCGGAACAGCGCTGAACTCTATGAATAGCATTCGCATGATAAAAACACACTTGTCCTCATTTTATGCCTATTTGCTGCCAAAGCTGAATAGACGCGGCAAGCTGAACGGATATGTATGCATCTCCATACAAAATCGTTGTTTTCTATGGACAAAAGCTGAACAGAGCTGAATAAGTGTAATTAGTCCCTAAAGCAGTAACTGTTATGACCTTGGATGCAAATAATATTTTTATTATTTTTATACTTATTCTTACGCCTTCTTTTAACCTTGAATAAAGAAACTACATCATTGTGATCTTAGAAATTTATTTTATTTGTAAGCGTATGTATGTATATTGTGCAATAATAAAATAACAGAGTTTGTATAAGCTTATAATATTATATGGTTTAGATATAAGTACTAAGTAACATTAATTATAATTGTTGGTAGATAATAATTTTTAAATATTCGTTTATTATAATAATATCGCAATGCTTGTAAAAGGCACTAAGTTTTAAGCACTATACTTTTACTGAACACCTTATGTATCTACATATAGTTCGCAATAAACACTTTGACTTTGACTTTGACCTATATCTTGGAAGCGGTGGGTAGATATGTATTACATCCACATTTCCATAGATGTGATTTTAAGCCTCACGTAATAGAAAGCGAGCTTACTGCCTATTAGATACAATTATTTCAGATGCCGTACTGTTACTGGTACCTTCTTGACAGAAAAACCCAATAGCACTTTGCCCGACTGCTTGATAGAACCTGAGACATAATCCGTAATTGAACCTGACAATATTATTAGGAACAGCAGACGCATTCACAACTGCTGCGCCACTAAGCAGATAAAAATGTTTCAATGCGATTGAATGTACGTAAACAGTATTAGTTTTTTGCTTTCAGGTTATCATTTACTATCTATTATGCTAACATAAGTGGTTTCGATTATTGTACATTGACATTAGATTACTCCAACTGGTTTAATTCATAACTTTCTAATATACAATAGTTAAGCTTTTATTTTGATATGTATTTACTAAGTAATCTTTAAGGATTATACACTTAGCATAATACAAGTATTTTCGAAGATTTCAAATTGCTACTTAATTGATCCAAACCTTTAACTTACTTTATCTAACATAATCGACGAAATCGTTTGCTGTGTTTTATGTTTGTTTTGCTTACAGAAAAAATCCAATAATACTTCGCCCGACACGAGCTTCCGAAGCCTTGACCTAATGATCGGCCATAAGGAAACTTAAGGAGCTGCTGAATGGACAACATTTTTACTAAAATATATACATACTTCTCTCTTAGCCTTTATTATTCCCAACTCACTTGGGGTCGGCTTTCTGATCTAACAGGATTTTGACTGGATATCAGTTTTTACACGGAGCGGCTGCCACCTGACCTCCGCAACCCAAAGGCTAACGATACCCTAAGGCTAGACCAGTGTCAGGATATTAAAGGGTACTGACTTTCCCAATAACGACTGCCATAGATGTTCATGGCAGCCGGGACCGACGGCTTAACGTGCTCTCCGAGGCACGGAGTAGGCGATGATTGTCAATCAATACGCACATAATTTCGAAAAGTCATATAACTTCCGAAAGTCAGAGGTGCGCGACGTGGGTTCAAACCCGAGACCCTCTGCATTGCAGTCTATTGGTCTCCCCACTGAGCTATCGCTACTTAATACTAAAATATATACATACAATATACAGAATTATTTGAGGCCGGCTATATCAAAGAAGAATAGCCATTATTACCTTTATCTCTTAAATAGACAACTCTCTCTAGGACTCTCACTAGGATCAATTTCTGTGCCGCAGGGAATTTCACAAACATTCAAATAACGGTCATCCAATCAACATCCAGAGAACACCAAGAGTCGGACAACAATGTGTGGATCATGAAAATTTTAGCCCCGAGTGTTGCCCATTGCTGGCTTGAAGGTTGAAGCCACACATTGCAATAAAAATAATCTTCTTTTTATTCAACGTAGTAAACACACATTGTTTTGTGTAGCCAGATAAATATCCACATAGATTTTTAATACTCAATTCTCAAACAAAACAAACAAAACTTCATAGGAATAATAAAACAATAGTGTGCCTCGAGTAGACACCGGCGTTAACGCCATCTGGCGGCGAATGAAGAACTAATCCTCATTTGCATCTATTAACAATTCGTTTAAAATCACAATACTGAACTCCGCAAAAGCCTTTAGCGTTGCAGCCGAAGCTTGAAGCCTGAAACAAATCGAGCCTTCCCAAGCGGAAGTCGGCGGCTTTAATTTCCGATTCCCTGTGTTTTTTCCAGACGCCATTTTAAAGAGATTAGACTTTTGTTGGCAGTCTTTGAGATCGTGATAGAAGCGATTGTAGTTTGTATGAATATTCGCTCTTTAGACGAACCATCTTAATGATTTTGAATAATGGCTTTTGGAATTTGAAATTGTAAAAAGTGTTTTTAGTCGTTTGTTTTTAGAATTTATTATAAAACCATTCTTTTTTGTTTAATGTGTGAATTGATAAACAATAAGTTTACCAATACATAATAATAAATATTGTTTAGATTTCGTTATAAAATTTGTCGTGACAGCTTGTGAACTATAATTTAGTAAATAAAGTATGATTTTAATCACTATATGAACCTTATTTGAGGAATTAATGTAGAGTTTTCGCAATTGATGCGCAAACTATGCTCTGTCTGCCTTCAAAGATGCTAACACTTTGTTTATATAAATGAACTCGTTAAACTAAATTAAGAAGCTACCAGCGGCTTAGGAATAGTTCAATCAATTAGTAGTAATGACATGAATAAAAGAAGACTTTAAAGTCAGGTTATTTTGCTTTCTTTTCAAAAAGGTTCTCCGGCCTTTATGATAATATTCTTTGTTGCGGGAGACTTTGAAAAATTCAAACAACGGACCCGAATGACGAAACAACAATTTGTCAATCACGCATTTTTTGAGAAATCTAACCTATATAAAGCAATCCTTAGGCAATGTGTAATGGCGTGGTGATCCTTTTAACAAATGCGCCAGCCATGCAGTCTTTTTTTTTTTTTTTTTTTTTTTTTTTTTTTTTTTTTAACGTGGGGGAATGCTTGATGCATACCCCTCCGCGGGGGCGGGCGGAGGGGTTATGTCGGACTCTCCGGGGTAAAAGAAAGATGTTAAGAAGAAAATGTACCTCCCGGAATACCGACTAAACCTACCACGGTGTTCCTCGACAAAACCACTATCGACGGGGCCGCGCGAATCACTTTCGCATGCGGTCGCGACCCCGTCGAGGTTTCGGCCCGCCGTCTGAAACGGCAGGCCACTACACGAAAGATCTACCCAAAGGCACTTCTAACACTCCCTACTGTCCCCCCTAGAGGGGAGACGGACTCGAAACAACAGAGGCGCGCGTGGGAACACGCACGCCGCCTCTCGGACCTGGTGCTGAACGGATGGCGGGCAGGCCCACAAAGCCCGCCACCCCCAGGTCAAACCTCAGGGTGGCTGGAGGTCGTCCCGCGCCCTCCGGCGCCCGGCTCTGCGGTTGGGGAGAGGGTTCAAACGCTCCCTCTCCCGCTCCGCCTCCTCCTTGATGGAAATGACTTCCTCACAAAAGGAGGCGACGGCGCTCCACGACCTCTCACTCCGGACCATAGACTGAACTACGGCCGGGAGCGAGAAGTTTACTTTATGCAAGTTGTACTTATTTTACATATAAAAAAACTAATACTAATACTTTGAAAAATCATGTAGATGAAACTGCACAAATTTAATATAAAACCCATCCACTACGTCGTCGTTATAAAAACTTGATAGTTAAAACAATCGGAAGCCGTGCCATTAAATCGTCCATTTTCAAAAGATCCCTCACGATGCAACCGTTTCATTTCTTACGCCTCATTTGAATGTAATAGGGGAGGCGAGGGGGATCTAGTTAAAATGGTAAGTTGACTATAACTTTCGTCGCTCGAAGCCATCAAGATAATTGATTAATTAAAGCGGTGCACCGTCCTCTATTTTTTCATTTCGTTATAAAATGCCATTTTATAGAAGGACGCTTAGTCGACGGGGACTTTTACATAAATCATTGCCAACTCGATGGCTGCTTTTATTTTAAGACATTTCCTCGTTTAAAAGGCAAACAGTATTAACAATGACTGGAGAGTTAACAGACATTTCTTTAAAACTATGTAATAGAAATTGGGTGGGTGCAATATATTTCTGTCACTTTTAGTTGACTAGGAGTGCTTTTATGTTGTAAAAATGTTAAAGATTTTTATTAGATTCCATCTTCTTTTTAATGACGGCTCTCGCTATTGAGATCTTTGTATTCTTGAGAGTTTCACAAATTGTCTCGAGTGGGGCGAACTACCAAAGCAAGACGCTATTCGTAAAGTCAATACCTCAACTTTAATTCATAAACTATAATACATTAATAATACCCTAATATCCTACACGGAACCCTAATTTACCGACTCACATGTCATATACACAGTTCCACGGTGGTCCATAAAATTTTTGCCATGTCATTGGTTATTCCTAATTTTAGTTCAATATTGGCATAAGTAATAAGCGAATAGAGACAAATTATAATATGCCGAAAATATAACTAAATAATATTACTAACTTGTTAATCTTGTGTATTAGTAATTTGATCGCAGGGTCTGAGATACGATTACAAAGTTGGGTAAACAGTTTTTTTAAATCGACATCTTAGTAGAATCAGTACTAACTCTTCTGAGTAGCAGGGAGTCTGCAAATGTTTCTTCTCTCGGACGGTCACAGATGTATCTCCAATTAAATAGGACTTTAAACAAAGGTGTCTTAATGGACATTATAAACTACTAATTAACCATTCGAGAATATACAAGACCACGTGTTTGCAATGGTGTAAGAAAACGTTCACTAAATTCCGAAATTGTGACATCGGCCCTTAACGAGGTCAGCGCTAAATGTGTGCTTATACCAACTTTGAACTTTTGTATTGAAAATATATTTTGTTATAGATAGCTAAAATTTGGCATAAGATACATATAGTCTACAAAAAGCAACGCTTTTTCATATATGCTCTTGAGTGACAAACAAGCGTACTACGCACTTGATGGCAAGCGGTCGTGTATAACATCATTCGCGAGTTGCCGTCCTGACCCTTCATTATTCTAAGTAACACCTAGTCTTTTTATATAATAAACAGTGACACTTGATCTCCGCTCTCGCTCATCTTTAACCCTCCACGACCGGGTCTCATACCGTCCATAATTCAGTGTTCCGAACGATTAACCGGACTCAAATGTAGTGAGAGAGGGTTAATGAAGTACGTATGATAGGTACAGCTAGAACTAAACGGTTTAACTTGATTGAGCTATCGTGGACCATGTATGTATCGAGGATACCTCCTGAAACGTTTGGGACTCGCTTTACGGCATTTCGTATTACGTCAGACAACGTATAATGCATCTAAGAGGAAATGCGGCGTCAAAAATCATTTAAGTTGTCGTGGCCTAAAAGAGGTATAAGTGTAAAAGAGATAACTATGGCTCGAAATAATTCTACTTCTGACCTCCTTTCATCTAGTATTCTCCTGTCTCCTTCTCTATAACTGAATCGATTAAAAAACATAATACCCAGTGATTTATGTAATTTTATAGGTTATCTAAACTAATATTATAAAGAGGAAACATTTGTGTTTTTGTATGTATGTTTGTAATATTTTCACACAAAAACTACTAGACCGATTTCAAAAATTCACCATTAGAAAGCTGGATCTTTACTGAGTGACATAGGTTATATAACATTATCAAAAAAAATAGGGCTCCTTAATAAAAATGCAATAATATAACACAAGGTGTGAAAAAATTTATCATAAACAATCTGTCATCGCGTGCGCTGCGGAAACTATTGATGATAGAACAAAAAAATGTTCTACAGTATTATAGAACGTATCAATATCTACAAAAAGTCCGCGATACCATATATATTTTTTGAATATATAGCTAACTACACCTATATAGGTGAAGTTAGACTTATTAATTTCTTTAGTTGTGGTTTTATATATTATAATTAGATAACAAATTAAAAGTAGGTATTGGGTAATAAATTAAAGTCCACGCGGACGAAATCGCGGGCAACAGCTAGTTTGTTCATATAATCACTATACACCATTTCCTCACACATACCAATATACCCACGCACACATGCGTTACGCGCACACGTACACACGCACACATGCATGCACTCTTGCATGTTGTCTTGATTAGAACTATATTAAGTTAAAATCAAATTAAATATAATTTCTACATTATTTTACTACATTAAATCTGTCAGCTCTAATACATAATCCGAAAAACGAAATTGTTTGAAGGGGTGGGGATCTGGTGTCTTGAAACACAGGCCTCGAGCCTAGCTTAGGCACCAGTCTTCCAGAATATATACGGCCTCACAGAAAACTGGCGTGAAATAGCGCTTGTGTTGTGTTTCGTCAAGTGAGTGAGGGTATCGGAGGCCCAACCTGCCCTCCCCTCCTGGTGGGCAAATTTAAAAGGCTGGCAGTGCATTTGTGACTCCTCTGGTGTTGCGGGTGTCCATGGGCGGCGGTAATCGCTTACCATCAGGCGATCCGTCTGCTCGTTTGCCACCTATACCATAAATAAATATATTCGTTAATACCTACTGTTTATATAATATGTGTATATTGTGGTGAGAAAATAAACTTTTATTATTACTGGTTATAGGTATATTTTACTTTAAATTTTGCTATTTTAATATTTTTGTTTAGGTATCATTATTCTTAAAGAACACTAAGGAATGCGTTTGATTAGAAAGAATGTCACTGTGCGGGACAGCAGCGCCACTGGCGGAGACCATAGGAACTAACGCGAATAATTATTAACGTTGTAAATAGTATTAAGATATTGATAAGTTATATGTTTTATATTTTTTAATATTAGAATACGTTATAACAAATGTAAATATGTATAGTTTGTAAGGATTTCATGTGAGATTACACAGTTTTTTGACAAAAACTATAAGCGGTTCTCGCTATGGTAAAGAATCGTTGTACTTAAGCTTGTGACACAAAATGTATATATATTGTATGTCTGATTGGTTATAATTTCTTAAGTTCTAATTGGTTGTCCAATTAGAAAGCTTGTATTTTTTAATGAGAATGCGTATAAAAGAGGGTGGCAAAATGTATGTCGACACAGTCCACCGCCAACAGTACAACAGTGAACAATCAAGAATAAAGGAACAACAAGAAAACTTCAGACTTTCATTATTCACCATACCAGCCATTTAATGTACACTAACCAGTACATTAAATGGTCCTTCGAGCCGGATTCCAGTGAAGACTGAAAACTGAAGTACGAAGATAGAACAAATCTGAAGACTACAAGTTTGCAAGCAAGTTAGAAGCTCAAGCCATCAGGAAATCGAAGAATAGAACATGCCGGTGACACGCTCTGAAGGAAGAGGACGCAAGACGGTCTCGGACCAAACTCCCTCGTCGTCTGAGGATACGAGCACCTCAACGACAGGGATTACGACCGAAGCAAGTTCGGCCTTTACAGCGACGGACGCTACCGTCACAACAGATAGCAACGCCGCATCTGTCGCCGCGACGCTAGCGCCCTTAGTCGGACTCACCTCGGGAATTGAAGCGCCCTCCGCTGCCGCACCTTCAGTAGCACGCTCCACAGCGACGACGCTGCCGATCGACGCTGTATTTATGAAGCCACCTGGTACGAGGGGAGCCGAACCCCCGCTCACCTGCCCCGAAGTCCTGATGCGAAGTGAAACTACGACTGTCAAGAGAAGATTGAAGAACACCGGTGGCCTGCCAGAGCCGTGCAGACCACAAGGCCCTTCCGCACCCAGCAAGAAGGGGACAAGTGGAAGGTCCTCCGCAAGTCGAGTCAAAGCACAGAAGATAGCAAAGGCACGGGAAGAGCTGCTTCGACTGCAAGTGGAGTTAGCCACCGCTCGCCTTAACGCCTTAATAACAGAAGACTCCGATGAAGATGAAATACCAGAAGACGTCTCCGTTTGCACCGAACGCAACGAACGAGTCGACAACTGGTTAGAAAAGCAGAATCCCCAACCCATACTGGCAATCACCAACGAGCCGCACCTGTCAGAAGATCTGCCGAACAAAAGAACAACAGACGAGCACTGTCAGCCGGCAACCACAATGCAACGAACACCGGCGGGAGTAACAGAAGAGCACCGTCAATCACCGCCTACAACATCAGCGGGAGCTCAAGACTTCAAGACGCTAGCTGAAGCCATCACACTCGCCGTTAGATCGGGTCAACGCCCCAAGTTCATTGACCTACCCGTGTTCAGTGGACTGCATCAAGAGTGGTTACCTTTTCGCGCCGCCTATTATGAAACTGAAGAAATGTATACCGGCGTTGAAAATACGAACAGGTTGAGAAGAAACCTCAAGGGGAAAGCGAAAGAAGCAGTCGAGGGACTACTCATCACAAACGGTCACCCATCCGAGATCATGAAGACCCTCGAAAACCGTTTTGGAACACCAGAAGCGATCGCGATGATGCAAATGGAAGCGCTACGAGGATTGCCGCGCCTCACCGAGTCGCCACGCGACATCTGCATCTACGCCACGAAGATCTCAAACATAGTGGCAACTCTGAAAACTTTGAAATGTGTTAACTACATGTACAATCCAGAAGTGAGCAAGACCATAGTTGACAAGTTAACACCCACGCTACGCTACAGATTCTTCGACTTCTCCGCTGCCGAGCCGAAAGAAGATCCAGATCTTATCAAGCTAGAGAAGTTTATGAGAAGAGAGGCGACGCTATGCAGCCCTTACGCGTTACCCGAACAAACACCGACTCAGCCATCATTCGTCGCACCGAGAAGGCCGCAGAAGGTCCACAATGTTACAGAGAAGCCGTATACGCCGAAATGTCCAGCCTGTGAAGAGATGGGGCACGCGGCAAATGAGTGTGGACGCTTCAAGGAAATGACTGAGAACGAACGTTGGGACATAGCCAAGTTGAAACGCCTATGCTTCCGATGCCTAAAGTTTAGGAACAGCATGCATCGTTGTCAGACTAAGCAGTGTGGGATAGACGACTGTAAGAAACCTCATCACAAGCTGCTACATTACGTTAAGAATGCCGAGAAGACAGAACCGGAGGCAACAGAAGTCATCACCTCTACATGGACCTTGAGAAGGAAGGCATTCTTGAAGATTATGCCGATACAGGTGGAAGGCGCAAGCGGACCGATCGACACCTACGCACTAATGGACGACGGTTCAACGGTCACCCTGATAGATGAACACCTGGCTCAGCAGATAGGAGCTAAGGGACCCGTTGACCCACTTAGAATCCAGACAATCAGTGACGTCAAGACATCGGAAGTGGCTTCAAGAAGAGTAACGTTTACACTAAAAAGTCACAACGGTTTCGCCGGCAAGATACAAGCGCGCACAGTAAGAAATCTTCAAGTGTCATACCATCTACGTCAAATTGAAGATCAACTAACATATGATAACGTGAAGCCAAGGGTTCTAATCGGTCAAGACAATTGGCATCTGCTGCTGGCGTCAAAAGTGAAAAAAGGAAGCAAAGATCAACCGGTGGCATCTCTTACGCCGCTAGGTTGGGTGCTTCATGGTAGCCTTACGAAACCCAAAGCATGCAGTACTGATTTCGTATCACACGTAATTGAAGAAAGTGAAGAACGCATTGAAAGCCTCGTTAAGCAGTACTTCGAGATGGACGCGATCTGCCTGAACCCCAGAAGACCCAAGTCGGATCCTGAAGAACAAGCCCTTCGCATACTAGAGAATAACACCAGGAAGACAGAAGATGACAGGTACGAGACAAGTCTCCTGTGGCGTAAAGAAGATTACAGCTTACCCGATAACTATGAAAACTCCGTGAAACGACTGCACAATATAGAAAAGAAGCTGGACCGAGACGAAGAATTGAAAGCCAAGTACACAGAACAGATGACAGCTCTCATTAAGAAAGGGTACGCCGAACCTGCACCGCCGCAGGCGATACCCGGGAAGACGTGGTACTTACCACACTTCGCGGTTGTCAACCCTATGAAGCCGGAGAAGCTGACAGTGGTACACGACGCTGCAGCCAAGACTAAAGGCGTATCACTCAACGACATGTTACTTAAGGGCCCAGATTTACTTCAGTCATTGCCGGGAGTCGTCATGAAGTTCCGACAACACGCGATAGCAGTTACAGCCGATATCAAGGAAATGTTCATGCAAGTTAAGCTGCGAGAACAAGATCGAGACGCACTCCGTTACCTGTGGCGCGGAGACAGGAGAGATGACAAGCCGCCCGAAGAATACAGGATGACGTCATTAATATTCGGCGCGTCAAGCTCCCCATCCACAGCGATCTATGTAAAAGATCTAAACGCGAAACAGTACGAAGCTACTTATCCGGAAGCAGCGTTAGCAATAAAAAGTAAACACTACGTCGACGATTATCTAGACAGCTTCGAGACATTGGAAGATGCCATACGCATAGCAAAGGACGTACGAGATGTGCATAAACGAGCAAGCTTCGAGCTAAAACAGTGGAAGTCAAATTCACCCTCTCTACTGGCGACGTTAGGTGAACAGGAACGAAAAGAAGACATCGAGCTGTACACATCAGGAGAAACGACGGAACGCGTGCTAGGAGTCATATGGAAGATCACTACCGACGAGCTGACCTTCAACCTCAACCTGACCAGAGTCGAACCGATGCTGCTGGAGGGAGAGACACCGACGAAGAGAGAGGCTCTCAAGACCGTCATGTCTTTGTTCGACCCACTCGGCTTCGCATCCCCGGTGACCATCAAGGCGAAGCAATTACTTCAAGAAGTATGGCGCAGAGGAACGGACTGGGACGCCGAGATTGAAGAGGACCTGGCCGAAGAATGGAAAGTGTGGATGACCCATCTACAAAGACTCCGAGACGTGACCATACCGAGGAGATATCTTCACTACAGCGACGCGACAGAACTACAGCTTCACATATTCACCGACGCGAGCGAGTCTGCCTACTCAACAGTGCTGTATTGGCGCGCAGTGACACCGAATGGGGAGACAGCCGTATCTCTCATTATGGCTAAGGCAAAAGTGGCACCGTTGAAACTCACGTCAATACCTAGGCTAGAACTCCAGGCCGCAGTAATGGGCACAAGATTAGCCGAGGCGGTCACAGAAGCTCACGAGAGGAAGCCCGACAACAGAACGTTCTGGACAGACAGCAGGACGGTGCTGACATGGATAAAGACAGGCTCCAGATCATATAAGCCCTTCGTGGCACACCGTCTAGCTGCGATAGAGGAGAGCACGAAAGTGAACGAATGGCGTTGGGTGCCGACCAAGCTAAACGTAGCCGACGACGCCACCCGCGACGTTGCTATCGAGTTCAACAAACACCATAGATGGTACAAAGGTCCCGACTTCTTATACGAAGATGAAAACCTCTGGCCGACCGAGACACCAACCACGAAAACAGAAGAGGAATCATCAGAAGAAAAGGTACACCTCGTTCAAGTTCGAAGAAAAACAAAACTAAGTGAAAGCCTGCCGGAAGTGTCACGTTTCTCCGACTGGACACGCCTCCGTTTCGCCACAGCGAGGGTGCTACAATTCCTTCAGTTGTGTCAACGTCCAACAGAAAAGGTCAATTATAGAAGAACCATCAGAAACAAGGAAGCGGACCCGATATGGAACCGATCGGGCGAAAAGAAAATAGTGAAAAAGATAACCCCGTCAACCCGTAGTAATAAATTCATTCCGCTAACAGCAGATCTGATAAGAAGGGCAGAAGAACTTCTGATGCGTGCGTCACAAGAACAGGCGTTCGCAACTGAAATTGAAGAACTGAGATACGACAAGCCGGTCAACAGTGAAAGCCGTCTTCGACACCTGAGTATTGAACTGATCAACGGCGTTATCAAACTGAGAAGCCGCATCCGCGCCGTCAAAGAGGTGGGCGAACAGATTACGAGCCCTATGATACTGGACGGGAATCACGCGACAGTGAAGCTATGGATACGAGCAGTACACCGAGAGTTACATCACGCCGGTGTCGAGACAACAGTGAATGAGTGCAGACAACATTATTGGGTACTACGATTGCGCCCGATAACACGAACCGTGATAAGAGCGTGTTTGTTTTGCCGAATGAAAACGCAAACACCTCCATACCCGAGGACTGGGGACCTGCCAGCGTGTCGTTTAGCACACCACAAGCGACCATTCACTTACACCGGAATAGATTACTTCGGGCCCTTATCTGTAGCAGTGGGAAGGACGCGGCAAAAGAGATACGTAGCGATATTCACCTGTTTAACAACGCGCGCCGTACATTTAGAGATAGCGGGGTCATTAACCTCCGATTCTGCTATCATGGCATTAAGAAGGATGATCGCACGACGTGGATGCCCCACAGAGATATGGTCGGACAACGGGACCAATTTGAAGGCCGCGGACAAAGAGCTTCGAGAAGCGATCGCCGGAATGGAGCAGGAGGCATCAAAGAAAACCATCTCCTGGCGTTACATACCGCCCGGGGCCCCATTCATGGGCGGGGCATGGGAACGCCTAGTAAGGTCGGTCAAAACCGCGCTCACAGCTACACTACACGAGAAGTGTCCGACGGAGGAAGTTCTGACGACCCTGCTCAGCGAAGCCGAATACACCGTGAATAGCCGACCCCTCACGCACGTCTCCGTCAGCGCCGAAGACCCAGAAGCCCTCACCCCAAACCACTTCCTATTGGGTGGACAAGGGAGAGTGCCACTGCCAGGGACGTTCACCGACCGCGACGAGACCTCGAGATCGAAGTGGAGAGCAGCACAGCGCCTAGCCGACGTTTTCTGGACTCGTTGGCTCCGAGAGTACCTGCCCGAGCTTCAACACCGGCGGGAGCCCCACGGACGTGGACCTGCTGTTAAGGTCAACGACCTAGTGCAGGTTGTCGACCCCAATTCGCCACGAAACATATGGGTGCGAGGACGAGTGACGGCGACCTACCCTGGACCGGACGACGTGGTGAGGACAGTGGACATCCGGACAAAAGGCGGCATTCTACGTAGACCTGTACGCAAGCTGGTGGTACTCCCTGTGAACATGGACAACGCGCCCGCACCGACTGAAGATGCGAAGACTTCGCACGGCGGGAGAGATGTGCGGGACAGCAGCGCCACTGGCGGAGACCATAGGAACTAACGCGAATAATTATTAACGTTGTAAATAGTATTAAGATATTGATAAGTTATATGTTTTATATTTTTTAATATTAGAATACGTTATAACAAATCTAAATATGTATAGTTTGTAAGGATTTCATGTGAGATTACACAGTTTTTTGACAAAAACTATAAGCGGTTCTCGCTATGGTAAAGAATCGTTGTACTTAAGCTTGTGACACAAAATGTAAATAGATTCTGATTGGTTATAATTTCTTAAGTTCTAATTGGTTGTCCAATTAGAAAGCTTGTATTTTTTAATGAGAATGCGTATAAAAGAGGGTGGCAAAATGTATGTCGACACAGTCCACCGCCAACAGTACAACAGTGAACAATCAAGAATAAAGGAACAACAAGAAAACTTCAGACTTTCATTATTCACCATACCAGCCATTTAATGTACACTGACCAGTACAGTCACCATTCTTCTTAACTTAGAAATTTAAAGATCGTCTACTGGGAGATTCAATCACACAGAAGTAAAAAATTTGAAGGAGTACAGAAATTTTAAATGTGTATCAAAATTATTTATTTATATAAATATTCAAGTTTAAATTTACTATAGGAACTACCAACGAAGACCGGTTGCAGAAGAGCATAAATTTGAAAAGAGAGATCTCATTTGCCCGCTATGTTTCTTCACTTCTGAACATAACGTAAAAGCGAGACCTGTGTCAGTCACATGGATTTAGTTAGTGTATGTATTGCTAAATAAGGCTTTACTGAATGTTCTGAAATGTTCTAACCGAGTGATGAGTGACAGTCGTTCATCAGACGTATCGTGTGCTCAGCTATTGAACTGTTTACGATTGTATCTCTATATTTTGTGACTACCTACCCGTATGTGGCTTTTATTTATGAGATTCTCAGGTTTCGCTGCCATTTTATGATTTTTTTAGTAGTAACATGATGTCTGTTACCATGCCCAGTTAACGGCTACAGGCTTCCCCGCTATTATGTGGGATCTAAAATATGATTGGTGAAATGTGGGCGTATTACTTCCCGCTGACCCCTTCGGGGATATAACGTACAACGGTTTCACTCTCACGTGTCGAGTATGGGTATTATAATTTTGAGCCTTTTGATTTGATTATTACAAAACGTGCAACAGCGGATTATACATAGCTAGCTGACCCGCGCAACTTCGTCTGCTTCATATAAGAGAATATTCCCCGTTTTTGTAACATTTTTCATTTAAGCTCTGTTGCTATTGGTAGTAGCGTGATGCTATATAGCCTATAGCCTTTCTCAATAAATGGGCTATCCAACACTGAAAGAATTTTTCAATCCGAACTAGTAGTTCCTGAGATTAGCGCGTTCAATCAAACAAACAAATATACAAATAAACAAACTTTTTAGCTTTATAATGCAGGAGTAATTTCTAAGAAGGAAGTATTTTACTTTTTACTTTCTTAGTTACGATTCTATCACTGAGAGGATAGAGGTGTATTAGAATCACATTTCGATATCTATGTTTTAGGTCCAGCGTATCAGGGACCGTGCCCATTGCCGTTTACCGGGCACAGATCCAGACTCCGGACTGTTACTGATAATTTCTTAACAAAAAACTTAATAACACTTTTCCCGACCCGGAAATTGAACCCGAGACTTCATGCAGAATATTCGCATTTACAACCGCTAAGCCAACGAGGCATTAATGATTTTCATTTAGCTGTACTTGGAATTTACTTTACAAGGAACGTGTCTACGCTCATCTGTCGAATATAATTAAATTATCCCTACTGCTTTTAAAATTTTCTAACCTATTCATACTTTTGCCTGACCCATAAACCCAGGATTTTAATATCGGCCTCAAGTGTATGCTTGACATACACTTTTTTTTTTAAGACAATCAATGTAAATTTTTCAAATAATTTTTTTTCACAAATTTAGAAGGCAAAAACAAAAACAACAAATTTATGATGCACAAACTTTATTGCCATATATATGTATATATTTATTATTAAATAGTTTAATAATAATTTAATTAGCTTAAAAATTAGTAAAGTTTAATAGTAGTAGTAGTGTAACAATTTTCAAAATTTTGTAATAAAGTGTCAAATAAACAACGCGATAAAATCCGTATATAGCAGTTTAACTTCAATGAATAATATTCGCGTAAATAGAAGACAACTATTTGTTATTTTAAACAATTATATATTTGTGCATTTAAAAATATTCCGAATACAATTGTGATAATTGATCCAAAATAAAGGTCCAGGACTTAAAATTGTCATACAACAACAAAAACCAACGTTAATCCTCGAAAAACAGCGGACTTAAATGAATAAAATATTTATACGCCAATTAAAAAAACAAACAATCCATTGTATCAAATTAAAATCACAAATGAAACGTCAATTAAAACAAAAACAGCGCGAACATCGCTTATTTGCCGAAAGCCGACTGCCGACGGCCGAATACCGACGACCGAAAGGACGACGATGTTATCCGATTAGCGCATCCAATAAACAATCGACGCGAGCCGTTATTAATTTTCAATTGATGCAGATGTCGTGACGTTCGGTGTTTAAATTTGAATGAGCGAATCGACGTTTTGATTGTTTGTGGTAGTTGCATAGACATTAGTGCTGTTTTTATTATCTGTGTCAGGCTGGGCATGGTAAGTTCATGCTCTTAATTTGTTTGGCAAATAACATTGGCAAATTATCTTTACGTCTCTAGTGCATTTACACTATATAATAAGGCTTAAATGTTATGTGAGAAGCGCTATAAAATAGCGCTTCTAACATGACATTACTCACACTTGTATATTTCCAAAGCGATAGGCAGAGTTAAATCTAACGGGCAAGCCTCTTTGTCGTCAATCTTCCACCACATTTCCACCACTGAGAATTTAATAAAAAACGAATAATACTACTCGCACGCATACCTATACACCGGAACCAACGTGGCAACCTCACTATGTCAAAGTGAAGTAGAAAGAAGAGAGAGAAGTAAATTATTTCTCTTTCTAATATAATTCTTCTTTATATATATAACTAGTAGTTTTCCCGCGGTTTCACCCGCGTAAGTCCCGTTCCCGTGTGAATATCGGGTTTCACCCCTTTCACCCCCTTCGGGATGGAATTACCAAAAATCCTCTCTTAGTGCTCGCCTACACTCTCCAAGGAACATACATGCCAAATTTCAGCTTCTTGCGTTCAGTAGTTTCGGCTGTGCGTTGTCTGTCAGTCACTCAGTAACGGAAGAGTTTTATATATATAGATTCTACTGTACGTGTGTATGTCACTGAACTCCTCCTAAACGGCTGGACCGATTTTGATAAAAAAAATTGTGTGTGTTCATGTGGATTCGAGGATGGATAAGATTTGTGTTTTTTTTTCCTTGTGTACATGACAACGTCTTTCGGGACAGCTAGTAGATAGATATATTCATTTCTTTTGATATTTTTGATATAGGCAACTCCCGCTCTAGGAATAATTACGGGGCACTTTACAAAAACATTCAGACAACGGACAAAAATCACACCCAAACGCGAAATAACAATTTGTGGATCACAAAATTGTATTATCCCGTTTTCGCATCCACAACACTCGGTGTAGAAGCAGCGGCGAGGCGACCACTAAAACCACTAAACCTTCCGTGCAGTGAAACTGTCCGTGTCCGTGCATTACTCGCTTCTCTTTCAAGATCAATGTAGAAGCATTAGCGCGATCTAAATCCTTGCCCAGCGCATTTCAGGTACCTTGTCTTTGTACGAATAAACTTTAAAACTTTTAATTGGCACACGCCTAGATTATAACTAAGTTTGATAGTTATTTGTTTGAACACGTGTCATATATAATTATGACGTCGTTATAGTTTAAACAAGTGTATTTCCATGTATTAGACAGCAGGGTCGATTCTTACATATTGTCGGTATGTAGCGTGTATTAATATTTTAATGTCGTTAGTAGGTTCTTGTGTAGGAAGAAGTAAATAACTATATAGCGATATCGTTTGCTTTTTTAAGTCGTCCACGTTCTTGTTCTGATTAAAGCTATAATATTATGCCAGGCTGCATCAAAATTAAAATAGAGTCATGAAAATTTAAGACTGCGCCGAGCGAAATGTGCCAAAACAGGCGGTCACAGTTAAGTAAATAAAACCAACACTTTTTGTTTAATACAAATATAAAATATACATTTACCATAACAATGAATGTGTTTACAATAACTCCGTGTAAAAAACTTAAAATAATCAATATTTTCGCCTACAAAATTACGTAAACTCGTGTTACGTGATTTTTA
The DNA here is from genome assembly GCA_930367265.1 of Catocala fraxini. Lineage (NCBI taxonomy): Eukaryota > Metazoa > Arthropoda > Insecta > Lepidoptera > Erebidae > Catocala > Catocala fraxini. The sequence continues at coordinate 22,728,900 of OV884029.1, forward strand.
GATTATAACAGTAGAAATCTATCCTATTTTATAGCTTAAACAAACATCAATAGTTATATTACAATTTGTCCGTCCCAAATATTTAAGTTGTTGGTTGACAATAAAAATACATATTTATCAAAAAAGCACTACAAATCCTCCATACAATTTTACTATGGCGGCCGCGCGCCGATTTGAATATGCGCCGTACGAGCTCCGTCATTATCTGTCTTACGCTCGGCGCAGTCTTAACAACCATTGTCTTTCGATGTTATAATACCTGTAGGGACTCAGGTTGTATTTGTGTGTGTCAAGATTATATATGTGTTCATGTACTTAGTGGCGGCTGCGCCCGCCGCGTAAGTGTGAGTTAGTCGTAAATATATGGATATAAGTGAAAGACGTCTATCAATTATTCCTCACTTGTTAAACACCTTCTGATTACTTAATCAGAAGGTGTTTAGTGTGTGTTTGTTTTTTTTTTATTATACCTATATAATAGTTACTATTATATTTAATAATAGTAATAATAGTTACTATTATATTATATTTAGTTACTATTTTAGTTCGAACCCGAGACCCACTGCAATGCAGAGGGTCTCGGGTTCGAACCCACGTCGCGCACCTCTAACTTTCGGAAGTTATATGACTTTACGAAATTATGTGCGTATTGATTGACAATTATCGCCTGCTCCGTGCCTCGGAGATCACGTTAAGCCGTCGGTCCCGGCTGCCATGAACATCTATGGCAGTCGTTATTGGGAAAGTCAGTTCCCTCTAATATCCTGACACTGGTCTAGCTTTAGGGTATCGTTAGCCTTCGGGTTGCGGAGGTCAGGTGGCAGCCGCTCCGTGTAAAAACTGATATCCAGTCAAATCCGGTTAGACTACAAAAGCCGACCCCAAGTGACTTGGGAATAATAAAGGCTAAGGGAGAAGAAGAAGAGAAGACCTATATAATAGTTACTAGAATTACCTTAAGTGAAATATTACCTAAAATACCTATGAGGTATATATATACAATAGTGACGACAAGGTCCCGGGTTCGATGCCCGGGTCATATAAAATGTGTTAACTAATAATTGTCGGTAACAACAAGGATTCTTGTATTGTGCCTGGTAAACAACAATAGTTTCGTCACATATTAGGTGTGACCTAAAACAATATATGGCGAAATGTGGATGTGATACACTTCAGCCATCTATTTATGTATTTATATTAATAAACAAGAAATAACGATTAAAATATCAGAATATTTTTTTACCTTTATACAAACGATGTTAAAATATTAAAAATAATTCTAGATATCTTTTGGCTTTAGTGTTTTGCTAGAAATCACAGGTGAGCCCTAACTAGAGACTTCCGGTCTGGATTCGTGTGACGTTATTTCCTCTTTTATGCTTCGATGTCACGTCTACTTCGATTCGGATTTATTAGTAGATTTGATCGCCACATATAAAATCCGATACAAAGAGGGAACGCGCCAGTGTCGCGTACGCGTTGGAAATTCATTTTGGAAGAACTGGTTGACTAGACATTGGAACATTACAATAATATGTGGTATAATGGCGGCACTTTGATTAAGTTAAACGAATTGTTGCCGTTTTAATTCGCAACGCATGCATACCTTTAGAACAATATAACCCGCTGAGATTTTGCGTAAAATGCAAGACCGAAACTATGAGGTAACTAGAATGTCGGGTACTCTCCCGCACTACGCCAGTGTGGTTGACTATAACCTTACGCTTGTCATACTGTGAAGAGTCCCATGCCCTGTATATTTGTCATGGATAGTTAGTTGGACGTGTGTTATCCGCGCTTAGCCCCACAATTGGGCCATTGTGCGTAAGTAACCGACGCGAAATATTGTTCGGTTACTCATACCACCTCAGCTCCGTCCCGAAAGATAACAGGGGACCGATGTTCCGTAGTACCTCCTTCATAGTTTCTGGATTTGTCATGGATATTGTTTAATACAACGTGGTTATTTAATTTTAAAGTTATGCTGTTCGGTTAAAGGTCATTTTTATTCGGAGCTCGAGAAAGTGAGCATGCGCCCAAAGCAAAACTAATAATAATAATAATAATATTCTACCACATACACACAACACCATCTAGCCCAAACAAAGCAGAGCTTGTACCTACTATGGGAACAAGACAATGGATAAACATACATAATTATATATTTTTTTTTTGTAAATACATGCATATTATACATAGAAACACCCAGACCAAGACAAACATCCATATTCATGCACACAAATGTTTGACTTGTGCGGGAATCGAACCCGCGACCTCAGGCGTGGCAGACAGTTACACTAACCACTACGCCATCGAGTCGTCAATGGCAAACTGTCAGTGCAGTTGTCCAATTTAAATGTATAACAGTGATATCAAATGTACGCATTTATTAAATTTATTTATGACGAAGGCTGGCCACATACAAATTTTAATGTTGGTGACGATCCGATAGCCAACCTCAGTTCATCAGTTCTCGACGTCTGAGAATTGTATGAACACTTCGTGTTCATTCGACTAATATGTTGAGGGTAGCGAATGTCCTTATGTGCCATAGATGTTCATAACAACTGCAACCATCCACTGATGTATTTATTGAGGTATTGTGTGGAGTTTTGTCATAATTACTGTTTATAAATGCTAATCTATTTAAGAATATGTCCGCAGTAACCAAGCTCAGCCTTAGCTATAAATCTACATACGATACAGAATTAATAATAGTTTACTATTAAATTGTGTCTGGCTTGTAAAGCGAAGAATAGCTCCAAACTTAGATAATAAGAAAAAATTAAACCCATATTATTTATACCCGTCGTTTTTTGTAAAGCAAAGTGTCAAAATCGAACATATCATGTTAAGTAATTTGATTGGCTGTTGCTAATTCAATCAGCCAATCACAGCAGTACACATTCGTTTAACCGGCTGTTAGGGCATTTAGTGTGATTCACGTAAATTTATTTTATTGATTATTGATAATTACATTTTAAGATCTATAGTTCGTGCGGTCGAAACCGTGGGCATAGTCCAAAAATATGCGAACACTTTCTTAATTAAAAAACTACAGTTATGTTTGTAAGAGTGATATTCAGATTTTATTTTCACATCGCCCTAAAAACTTCTTCAAAATTATATTTGTCGTTCTTAAAACAAGGACATATTTCTTTAAAAGAAAGTATATTTTCTTGACCTATATTGCGAAACCTCCGACCGCGGCACGGCGGTAGAACCCCACTCCTCAGGGAACGACTGCAAGCGTCTTTATTCGCTTAACTAACGAACGCCGGCGGCTGTATATCTTATAATTAGATAATATGACACACCATAAATACGATGAAGAGATTTCTTTTTGTTAATACAGAAGAAAAATATTATACAATAACGGTTTATTTTTTTACAGTTTCAATAAGGCAGATACTGTTTTACAACTTTACTTGAGAATGTTTGTTACATTTTGCTTTTATGATGGATTTACTATATACATAAAAAATCACATTATGATATGAGTTTGGCCCTATCTGACCATCAACAAATTTCAAATTTTATTCTGCTGAATTAAGATGCCGTATTAGGCATAATTGCTGTGACGGGTCAGAAAACACCCAGACTAGGTGCATCAATTTGTAGATGATACAAAGTGTTAAAGTGTACCTAGCCTGCGAGGATCCAGCCTACACGTAGCATAGCCTAGTGCCTAGGCGACCACTATAACTACCACGTTATCCACACAGTCAAATTTAAAATTCATTGATCAGCAATAAGATCCCATGATCCAGAATCAGTAAGACAAAGGGGATTGTTCACTTTCTATAGACACTTTGGCCAATCGTGGACAGGTCATTTAGCTAATAATATGATATCAATTAAATACTTCACATCAGTAAAAACGAGAATATAAACCTAGTTTTGTATCAGACTTGATATTTAGATAGGTTACTATATGTTATTGAAAAGGGTAATTAATCAAATAAAACAATATATTTTTCATGAATGTTTTATTAATCAGACTCATAATATGTAAGTAGTATATGATCAAGAAATTAGGCAGGTGGATTAGTGTGTTGGGTACGACAGTCATTAAAAACGAAAGGTTTTAGATTCCAGTAGTATTTTACGATGCTAGTGTAATCGCGATCGTAATCGGCTGGTTACGAATCGAAAAGAGCGCTCAGTTTTAGTTTCATCAAAGAGTTTGTTATGTTAACTTACACAAATATTTTAAAATAACATAAATGGAATATAAATAAAAAATATAGAAGCATTTATTTTTTTCATAACATCGTGTCCACGGATGGCCAAAAGTGGATAATATCCTTTAAGATTTGTAACTAGCCAATATAACTGGAAGTGCATATTGTAATTAGCATTATTAATGTAACTTCATCTTCTTTTATCTATACTAATATTATAAAGAGGAAAGGTTTGTTTTTTTGTTTGTTTGTTTATACGGATTTAATACAAAAACTAGTCTACCCATTTTAAAAATTCTATTACCGTTACAAAGCTGTTGTGACATCGAGTAACATAGGCCATATACATTTTAGAAGTACTTTTACTAACATAACCTAACCTACTTTTTCGCGAGCGAAGCCACGGGCAAAAGCTAGTGTTTGATAAAGGTGTGGTGATATTCAAACAAATATTTGAAGCGGTACGTAGTATGGTCAAATCTCCAGTACTTTTTTTGCCAAACTCGGACTACAGATTCCGAACTACAGATACACAACCCTACACTAGCATTAGGTAAATATTACCATAGCTTTCGAAAACGTACACACGACCCGTATTACATAGTATCCTTATTAAAATGTATGCCTAGACAATACAATAAGGTTTCTTGAATAACAAACAATCTTATTGAACCGGAAAGGTCCCTTCCTTTTTCTCAACGAGTTCTAAACATCTTACCAGGACATTATGAAACGACAGAGGTTTCTAAGGACGTCTGCAAACTTTTCCTTTGGCTAACTCAACATAGGCCTTTGTCCCTATTCCGTAAAGGATATATTATAACTTCAGTTATGAGTTGGTGTAAGTACCTATATGACACATATGGTTGGTTTATTATTTGAAAATAAGATATATTATGAAGGTTTATGCTGTGTAATTATGTAGTTAAAACCTCCAGGTTCTGATGGCGAAATATTATATACATTTTTGTATTAATAACTGACAATTTTACGTGTTGGTTTGCTTTTCAATAGCTCAATGGATAAGGTATTGCAATTGCGATCAGATCATACAGATGACATAGGTACCTTTTATTGTACTGATACCGAGCGAAGCCGTGGGCAAAAGAACAATATAAAACTAAAATCCATCAAACTAATTAAAATCCGATATATACCAGTTCCTATTTTTTAAATAGAACTCATTGAACATTGAACGAAACCATCAAAGTTTAATGCATCTGTCCAATAATCACTCACAGACTACCTTTTCAACGATTAATTCAACAAATTGCGACTGCAACAATTTAGTAGCAACTAGTCGCTACAATGTAGTCCTACGATAACACCAGGTATTAAACTACATAGTAATTTTATTACCAAATGCGACTTAAGGTGTTTGTGAATAATTCGTGATGGCATGTGTTTTGTACCGTACCTTGTAAGACGAAACGATTTGCTTGCAACAATTTATCTTTTGAAGTTTTATGTTATAGCAATGAAAAAGGATAATGAATAATTTGAAGACATACATAACAAGTTGCTTTTAAGTGTTGTCTCCAGTGAGAAATAAATGCTAAACAAAACGTGACGACGTGCTTGCGTATTACATATAGCTATTGATAAATTATCGTCTAAATCAGTAGGTATGTAAATCGACGCGACACAAGTCAGTCAATCGCCACACGAGATAAAACCTTGTTTGATGCATAATAGTTGCTAGCATAGTGTTTCTTGTAATAAACAAGAATAAACAAAGAACTGCCAGAATGAAAACAACTGATAGCGGTTATCACATTTTTTGTCTTGCATGAAAATTGAATACACTATACTCAATTTATTAGGAGAGGAAAGGTGGTTACATAAACCACCGCTTCATTAACGCAATCAATACTTTTCATTAATAATTAAATATTTTATACGTGTTTATTACTGTTGACAGTTTTTGGAGTTACAATGGCTACACAACATCTTTACTAGCAAAGTTCGTTTCTTACATGGCAATGATCTTGCCAATCAAATAATACGTTGAAACCCGCACGAACAAGATTTTTGAAACATAATTGCAATACTTAAAAATTTAACTTGTAATAATAGGAATTAGAAATTTCTATTATTTTAATCAAATTGCCCAATAATTTAAGTCTTAGCTGAACATGTAGTGACGTTAATTCTGGTTCTGACACCAGAATATTAAAATCTATTTCTATGTATTCGTAACACAAAAAAATATCATCACGGCTAACATATCCTCCGAATTAGAACCAAACCTTTCAATTAGCTGTGACACTCGACTCTATCATTTGTAACCGAAAATTGAACAACTCTCCAACAGTCTCTACTATTTCACGACTGAAAACAAAGACGAACTCTCCAAGTTTAAAAACGATCCGTAATGAAATCCTTAGTTGGTGAAATTCAATGTATAGTCGTCGCTGGTAGAGATGTAGCTGTTACATGTATAATGTTTGTATCGGAACTTAAAACGGAGTTTAAGAGGAATGTAGAGCGTAGAGCAACTTCGCCGATAGGCTTGTCTTGTCTCTACGTTGGTGAGCCATTACGTGTGATAGCAATTGTTCCATTGCATGCGAGTTTAGGTACAGCATTTATCATGGTAAACTTGTATAGAGTTTGCATGTAGGTATGTGGTTACCGCAGCCTTAAGGAAGCATGGAACATAAGAAAAGCTACATGAGTTTCAAAAGAAAACAAATTGCGCCGTTACACAAAAATACAAAGTGATTGACCACAATAGACATTATGCTGTCTGTAAAGTAACTATATACTGCTGACTTAAAGCACCTATTCAAGAAAATTTATTCGTGTGAAAAGATGTATCAAATAACTTGAACTAATTGAAGTCATATTTAACTGTGCCAAGTTTTTCACCTGTGTCGGATAAGTGGTAAAAGTCATTTTATTAGCTATTAATGAATTTGTAGCCTCGCTGCTTTAGTAGCAGTCTTCGCTCGAGAATGTATATATCACCGCTTTAACTTACCAATGAAATGGTTTTAAGTCTTGAATACAATAGCATCTCAAACTAATCATGACACGTAATTGAACCCTTGTAACCCGTACGTTCGTTAGTAAGACATAACTCGAGCCGAAGCTTTTAATTCAGTTAAACAGGAAGTTGTTCGAAGCCGACAGGAAGTGACGTTATTTATTCGCCAACGCTACTGTGTCACCGTGTTACCAGATTTAAATTCAAATTTGTTTTCAAGATTGAGGTTTTTGGGTGTCTATGAAAATGTATGAAGTATGCTCGTGTTATGAATATCTTTATGAGCTATGAAGTAAATGAGAATATCTAGTTACTCTAAACTGGTTTCTGACTGGGAGACTGGGACTAAATTAAATCGTTACATATTTTAGCTCTGGCAAGCCGTCACTATTATTTGAAAATAAAATTTTGTTTTGCTACGTGCAGATAAATATGATTGAATCCATTTCTGGGATAGATATTATTTCCAATGTGTCCAGTAACATATTTATGCTCATGGCGGTATATGATTTTTTTGGAAGGTTGGCAAATCAGGAAGCTCCTTCAAGATAAGATAGCTGTAGAAAAATACCTTCGCCCAATAGAAAAAAACTGCTTACCTTGCGTTATTTTAGTAATAGGTTTCTTTCTGGAAACCCAACTCGCCACATATCTGATTCCACTAGTCTTCAAAGCACATTGTTGATTCCAGCATCGTTCCTCGAGTCGACGGTGTGTTATCAGCAAGGGAGCCAATGTTATCGTTGTCTTTTGAGCTGGCAGCCAGGCGAAGCTTTTCCTATAAAGTTGGCAATATGTGAGTGATACCTTTGGTACCACAGTAACAATATACCGTTAGACAGGATATCAGCTTGTTTGTTTAGTAATGTAAAGGAATCACATAATTGTATCCCAACTAATAACATCAATGCGAATATCAGTTTGTTTGTTTGTTACGCTTTTACACCTTAACTACTTGACCGATCATCATGAAATTTCACATACGCGCTATCGAAGTCCAGAAAAAATATAGGGCTTGTTTTATCTAGAAAAAGTACTGCTCTCGGGTGATAGAAAAATATTGTCAAAGTTTACAAAAACGCGAGAGTAGCCGCGGGTAATATCTAGTATTAAATAAGAAAATAAATTATACCATTAATAGTAATACACTAAATCTACTTCGTAGAGATCATTATCCAAGCATTTCATAGCGCCCATCTGGATACTTATCCACACAAGTCCGGTTAATATTTTCGGGTCATTTTTCACCCGGGAAGTCACGATACTATCCCGCTACGGCTTTAACATGATAAATAGTTTTGGATCACACTTTACTATGAAGAAGACATACATATATATTTGGCAAGTGAAGGCTACGTAGCTTCGCTATTAGGTAATTAAGTAGGCTGAGAAGAAATTCTGATCTTGAGATAACTTGTGTTTTTATATGTTATATTGTATATTATAAATCTATATTGTGTGTGTGTGCCTTCATAATATTAGGGTACCGAAAAATATGTCGCCAAAGTCATGTCTTCAATACTAATTTTGATATGTCAGCAATATATGTGAATACCATTATTATAAGCCCTTACTAACAGCACATATGATGGAGTTAAATAATTTTTACAGGCAGTACAGGCTACTTATTAGTAACCGCACGGGGTAAGGAACAGTGTTCGGTAAAGCGGCAATAGACTCGCCCCTATAAAGTGATGCCTCTGCCTCTCTGCTCTCTCCAAAGAGGTCTTAAGATACATAAGCGTTAGACTGTGGTAGTATAGATATCTTACATCTAATCTTCATTTACTGCTTGACATCAAAAGTAACGTCATAACTATCCACTTGAATCCATGACAGTACCTATTTAAAAAACAATTTTGTTGAAGACGTATGTAGTACAAATTACTAAAACTAAGATTAACACATTAAGTAGCTTTTCTTTATAATAATTATATTGGTCCTATTGCTCTATATCTCACTTAGATAATATGACGTCAATAGAATTAAATAATCCAAAACTCACTGGTCAACTTTTTCGCCTAACGTTTTTCAAACCACGTATCTCACCCGTCTAAGCTACTTGAATTTTAAAATCATCTTGTCGATATGTGACCGATTGGGCACAAACGAGTAAAGGAGTAACATGATAAAGCTGGCCGCAGTTGGCGTGCGATTGGCAATTTGCCAAGCCGTCGACACCTGCAAGACGCGTGAATTTCATCGCGTGTAACTTTCCTTAAATGTGTTTGGATATATGAAGATATGAGATGTATATTTTCGACGCCTGACAATTGACGCAATAGTTTTAAATATTCATAATTTGTTTTTATTTGGTAAGCTATCAGCCAAGATTTAATTATCTGGGTTTCGTATGTTATTGCTGTGTAGGTGTGGTACATTAGGAATACTTAACCCATCGATTGTGGGATACTTTAACAGTGATGTCAAGCGAAAACTAGGACCATGACAATCCCGACACCCAGGGTAAGAAGGCAACTATATGGGTAATAAATATTACATAGCATATACCTAAATCCGTGGCCTTGTGTTTTTAGCCGGCTCATCAATAGGCTTGTAGGCAATTATAACCCAGTTACAATTTTTACTTTTCAAACAATTAAAATGGGCAAGAGTAAACAAATATGCAGATCGCAAATCTGTAATACATACAATATTTGCCATGCGAAGATCTAACCCACAGATTTAACCTAACAAAAGGGGTGAGTTGCTTTCATGATAAACGCGGTACGTCATGGTTAGCCAACAATACTATATTCCAGTCATAGTAGTTACGTACCATTTAAGCTACTAAATACAGAAAGTAATATTTGAGTGTTGTTTGTGAAACAAAACTGTCACATCTCCGCTGTTTAATTGCAGACATCTTGCTTTCTGTTCCGGAACTGAGACGCGAATACGCGAGGAGTAATTCGTGGCAATCTGACCTGCATTTTATTTTACTTATGTGTTTACTAAAAAGTAAGTATCCACTAAATATATACCATACTACTAGGCACTGCAGTAGGATTTATCTGTTCTGTGAAATTAATAGCAAGACAAATGATATTATACCTTTTAAAAGGTAGAATTTTTCTTTTTTAAACTAGTTTAAAAAATTCAAAGAAACCGTTTTAATATTATGTTTGCAATGGATATATCTATACAATTCAGTCATGAATAAATTATATTAATTACCTGACATGTATTTCTATTGTCGGCCTCGATGGCGTAGTGGTTAGTGTAACCGACTGCCACGCCTGAGGTCGCGGGTTCGATTCCCGCACAAGTCAATCATTTGTGTGCGTGAACATTGATGTTTGTCTTGGTCTGGGTGTTTCTATGTATAATATGTACGTATTTACAAAAAAGATATTTATATATGTATGTTTATCCATTGTCTAGTACCCATAGTACAAGCTTTGCTTAGTTTGGGCTAGATGGTGTTGTGTGTATGTGATATAATATAATATTATATTATATATTATTCAACAAATTTAAAAACTAAGAAAAATAAATCTCAAGAAATTTGTTGATTTCTACAAATTTATAATCACCCAGAATTAAACAGAATGTAGCGTATTCAGTTTCGATGCAGATGCTTCGGATATAACAGTTCCATTTCTAAAGTCATTAATGCCGCAATCATACCAATGTTTTTATATTCTTCTACGGAACGCATTAATCAGCAAGCAGATCTGCTTGCCAACTGCAGCCCAGGGGCGCCGATTTGTTTACCATTCCTTTATGGTAGGCAGCGGCTTCTTTTTTGGCTTTTCTATTTATTTATTCCGCTATGAGTATACATCTATGTCAATGACGGGCGGTGATCGCTTATCGTCAGTACTACGACAATATAACAAGCTATTTTGGACTTGGGAGACTGTTGAATTGCTACTCTGAAGTCTCGGGATCGATTTCAAGGCTTTTGACTTCTGGAAGTTATGAGCGTATTAAATAATGCATTTTCGCTTGCTTTAACAGTGAAGGAAGGACATCGTGAGAAAACCTGCTTATCAATGAGTTCTCTATAATATTTTCGAAGATATGTGAAGTCTGCCAACCCGAACTAGACTGCGTGGTGGATTGTGTCCTTCCCTTTCCCATATTGAGAAGAGACATGTGTAAAACAAGTAAAATTTTATAAAGAGGTTCAATTCACTAGTTAAATTTCACACCCTCACACAGAAATAATTAACGAAGTGCCACGATACTTGCCTTGCACTATATTTACCACGCTGCGACGTCTTCACGAAATTTGAGCTGACTACAAACTTTATTCAAACCTAGACTTACTAACTATACAAAAATAAACAACCGAGTGCTTTAGAATAAAACGTGAAAATCTGAGTACTTGACGAAATTTAATTAAAACTATGACGGCTCTCGAAACTGTTTAATATCATCTTTGTCGAAAGGGACTGGCAGTCTCATGATATGCATTTCAATTTTCAGAATTATCGTCAGGCGAAGCCAGTAAGAAATATTTGCACTCACGCTTAAATATCCGTTAAAGCGTAGGCAGATATGTATTAATGTTGCTAATAGTGTTGTTAGACAACTACCCTATTCAGAAGTACAAAATCAACAACAACATAATTATGGAGACATTGTTCTTGATTTTATACATTATTTCAGTCACAAGAGCAAAAAGCAATTAAAAGAAAACTTTTTGTGCAAACAGTATCAACATTAGTTGTATAATAAGGGAGTAATTAATATTTACAATTAGGCTATAAGAAAAAGGGGGTGTAGTGGAAATATCTCGCTGTCTCCCTCCGACCGCAGCGTTTAAACAGCAATTACGTCACAGTTTATATCGTGCATCCTTTTTTTTGTGTTTTGACATTAACCTCTACTTCCAGATTACGAAACTGATTATAAAATTATTACGAAATGCTGCTGTCGTATTTATTTTTTTGTAATTTCATTGTATTTTAGATTTTTTAATAATGTACTATTTGACTTAATTAACATAACACAACAAAAATATGTGAGTCAACTTCCCTATTACTACACCCACATTTCGCAAACTAAATTTGGGTCCCACATATTTGGAGGCGAGCCTAATGGCATCTACCGGAAAAACTATCTGAAAACTGCTTCTAACGATCTTTCAGGAAATCCTATTAAAGCTTTGCACGATCTAAAATACAAACGTGGATCCACACAAACGGCTGGATCGCAGGCGTTTGGGTAATAGATAACTTCGATCTTATGGTAGAAAACTAAGGCTTAAATTATAATAAAAACCAGTGTATGTTTTCTGAGTAATTGGTGTAATATGACTATTTCACTCAACACTCATTGAATATTTCAGTCAACTTAAAACTATAAACTTAATCCTAAAGACAAACAGACCTTTTAATCATAATAACTCAAATAATTCAAATAAAACTGAACATTCTACTGACATATTTTACATTTGAATTACATAAAAACGTTATTAAACCATTTTAAAATTAATCCAAATATTCCAAAAATATAACGTTGAAATATATTTCATCGTTTAAATAATCTTATTAGTTTAATTTAGCTTTCATTGCTTTATAATTCATGTTATACTTGCTGTAATAGCAACAAGTTATTTCAATTTCATATAATTAAGTGTTAGTATTAGAAATATGGCTGGCCAACTTGGTTATTCGATAAGGGTCATAAATTATTAACTTTCCCTTGTAGCTTTGTTTAGGTGGCATTGTGATTAGATAGATTTTAAACTAGCATCGAGATTTGTTTGTGGTGTATAGAGATTTGTTGTTTTATTTGTGATTTCGTTCTGGACAAAGGCCAGGTTAAGAGCACCTTGAACCGACGGGCGTGTATGAGGAATGTGATGAAAGTGAATGGAGCCAGAGAAGTGTGTCAGGATCGTAGCAAATGGAAATCCGTAGTCTCTGCCTACCCCTCTGGGAAAGAGGCGTGAATCTATGTATGTATAGAGATTTGTAGACTCATGTATAATGTACGTTTTATGTCAATTCAACTAATATTGAATATGAAATTTTGTGTGTTTGCATGTTTGTTACTTAAGCACGCTTAAACCTTTGAACGAATTTGGATGAATCTTGGTATTAAAATAGACCATGTCTTGGGTTAATACGATACTTTTTGCTCTGGTATGCGGTCCCGTGGGATCACCCAAATATGCATGCTTTCCGAATCTTTGTAATCCGGAAAAGTATATTCTTAAAATTAGTTGAATTGCCAATTACCTTCTTTGGATATAATTTCCTGGTTTATTCAAATGATTTAATAGTTATTCAAGATATCTACGGTTTTATAAAATAGGACACATCTTACGGAACTTTTTTTAATTAATAGCTTTGAAACTTTCGCGATTCATGACAAATCTTTATAATCGTAGCAAATATTATAAATGCGAATGTGAGTTTGTTTGTTTATTACATTTTTGCTTAACTACTCAACTAATGATCATGAAATTTCGCATACAAGTTGCCAAGGTTACAGAAATTCATCTAGAAAAAAAGGACTGCTTCCGACATATAGTTAGTATTAATTTGTAACGGGTGTCAGCGCTATCGTGCGTAATGTTTACCTTTTCGATACTTTTAATTTTAAATAACATTCATATAATGTGCTTAAGCTCTTTTTATATAACTTAAATAATAGCTTTTCTATATGCTCATTCTATGTCAAACAATAATGTTGTCATAATATTATCCGTACTCTAAAACCTTCAAACAACCATTATATGATTTTACAACCTTTAAAACGGCCGTGTTACCCATCATATAATATTATACGACAAACGTCAAATAAGGTCGAATAACGGTTTTATTGCAATACGGGCAAGTCTTTTATGTTTATTTGTATGATACATAATAATAAAAATGTACGAAATACTAGCTCGTAATGTCATGGATAGAGGTGTAAATTCTAATATGGGTTTTGTGCATTACATGTATGGATGTGAAGGTAATTGTTAATGGTTTTTCATTGCCTCTCATTGTTGACATTGGAAAAGCCTCTATTTTGTCTACTGCTAGAAATGTGAGCTGAGACGAATTGTTATTAGGTTGTTGTCGAATAGTAGACTTTTTACTCTGTCTTATTTTATTTTTTCTAGTGTCAGACGGCTGTGCCAGAAATCTGCATAGCTAAGCCACTGGCTAACATGATCTTATCTTATCTTATGTGGGGGCCAGTCAGTGCAGACCGGCGACACTTCGATCCAGTGTGATCTTTTGTGTCGACACTCTCCCAATAACGACTGTACATGTTGTCATAGATGTTCATGGCAGCCGGGACCGACGGCTTAACGTGCTCTCCGAGGCACGGAGCAGGCGATAATTGTCAATCAATACGCACATAATTTCGAAAAGTCATATAACTTCCGAAAGTTACAGGTGCGCGACGTGGGTTAGAACCCGAGACCCTCTGCATTGCAGTCTGTTTGTCTCCCCACTGAGCTATCGCTGCTCGGCTAACATGATAGTAGTAATCTCTTTAAACTTCGTTTGTAAAAGCAGAAGTTATGGCGCTCTGGAAGTACCGCGGCAGATAGTTTATTACAGAGCCTGCACATATGTGAAAGAAATGAGCGCGTATAACGAACCGTGCTGGACGAAAACATTTTCACGTGAAAGGATGAATCCAATTGCGGTGTCGAGTGACACGATAGGAAGGTTACTATTTTTTATGACGTCTTGATGATAATAAGATATCTACGCCTACCGACATCTTGTTTTAATCAGCATTAAGTATTTGGCACGCCGTTTAAAGTAATAATGCTATTAAAAAAAACATATTTTATTTTATGAACACACAAAACAATAAATACATAATTTAAAGAAAAGAAGATGTATTCATACAAATATAAGGCTACTGATAAAGTGCTATAGAAACATAAAATATTAAAACAGAATCTAGAAGTACTGTTATGTCTCATCTTTAACAACTTTAACATATCTTTGATTCCACCGATTACACATCTTTATTTTATGTTACGATAATGTCTTACAGAACTTAATGTGACTTTTGCCAAGTCCAGATTGCCGGACTAAATACAAAACAAGATTACTATTGTATCTCAACTATCAGATAGGTCAAGGAATCGAATTAATTGTTGAGTTATAGAGCGTTTTCCGCTTCTCAAATAATTCTGAAAAGACTGATAGCCTAATATGATAACTTAGAATTCTGAGTAACTTCTTATACATGAGTACGTAGTTGATGGTGACCTTCATGAAGAACATAGTCATATTATCTCTGACTATACACACACATTTACATACATAATAGCGGGCAAACCTATTTCAGTAAACCCAACATAGTTACAGACTCCATACTGCTACTAAGAATTTCTATACAGAAAACCCGAAACATCTTGCCTGACCAGGGAATCAAAACCAAGCCCTCATGCACAGCAATCGCATTCACTACCATTGCGATACCGAGACAATCTACTTTAGGTAGTTATTATGTTAAATTAATAGTTAATTAATAATAATAATATTCTGCCACATACACACAACACGCATTATCTCGGATAGCGCCGCAGTACTACAAGCTCTTAAGAGCAACTGCTTCAACAGTGGACTCATCCTGGAGTGTCACCGTGAGCTGCAAAGTATTGCAACAAAAAATCGGGTAACGTTGCAGTGGATACGCGGTCACAGCATCTCTTATGGCAATGACGTCATAAACCTTCCACCACAAGCTATAAGGAAGTTTCTAAGGCTGATAAGGAAACGCAAACCTTCGAATTTACTGACTCATTGAAACAGATACATCAAAACAAAACACAAATTTCGCCACAGAGTATTGCTAGGAAAATTCCAACAGGCGTCGATCCACCAAAACAGAAGAACAAAATTTGTATCATAAGCAGTGGCTGTACCCAGGGAAAACTGCCACTTATTGATGAACTGTTTTCAAAAGACTTTACATATTGCCATTATATTCTCCCAAACACAAATAGTTTCTTAGACAATATGGAAATTAAGTTAAAAGACTTCTCAATAAATGACTATTGCTTCATTTATATTGGAGAAAATGACCTAAAAGATAGATGCTACATAACTCTAATGAATCACTTAAAAATGTCATTGAGGAACGTAACCCATACCAATATTGTCGTCTGCGCTCCTACATACATAAAAGGCGCGCTAATATATAATTTCAAAGTCGAACTTTTTAATAACGTTCTCTGTTTGGACATAAATAATAACAAGTATGCATATTTCTTTGATTGTAATGACACACTTACACACGATATGTTTTCCTACAAGACAGGGAAAATAAATAAATATGGCTGGCGAAATATATTTACTGAGATCTTATCTAACATTTTGGTGGATTACGATCTATTTTGCTCACAAAACAAATCTGATAATTTAACTTGTATACCACCTAACAACAATGATAAATCCTTGTCACAAACACAACAATCTGAGCTTTTTCTTGTATAATAAACTTTTTATAATGCATCAAAACATAAACGGTCTTTTAAACAAATCAAATTTACTAAACATACATTTAGATGAACTTAGAGACAATAATAAAACAATAGACATAATTTGCATTACTGAACATAACATGACCACAGAAGACTGTACCCTTCTCAACATACCAAATTACTCTCTTGTATCATGTTATGCTCGAAATAACAGAAATGGTGGGTCATGCATCCTGATTAAAAATAACCACAAATTTGAAAGGGTCACTTACATTGAAAAAATTAGCTTACCTAATATAGTAGAATGCTGTGCTATAAGGCTATTAGAACATTCTATATTAGTAATTTGTCTATATCGAGTTCCAAAATCTCAGATAAGATACATAAACTTATTTCTTGATATACTGACCAAAATTCTCAGAAAAGAACTAAGTCGCAAAGACAAAAAAGTAATAATCTGTGGTGACTTTAATATAGACCTTAAGAAAAAAAGTTTTACGGTCTCGGAATTTGAAAATACCATTTTAAATTTTAATCTCAAATTTGGTACAAGAGAAACGACACGATTTAACAGTGGCACATGTATAGATAATATTATTAACAATATTCGAAGCAGCCAATGCGAAATCATAGATTTTGCTTTATCTGATCACTGTGCGCAAATTTTATCATGTCCTGTCAAAAAATCTTGTGTTTTCAACCAATGGTACAGTTTTGGGCGAGATTTAAACTATACTAATAAAACGAAATTTAAAGATTGCATCGAGAGTCTTTCATTCTCAGATGTATTTACTGAAACTGATCCAGAAAAGGCATTTAATATATTCTTTGAATACTTTCAAGTTTTTTACAACTTGTGTTTTCCTTTAGTTAAAATAAAAAATACACCTAGCAAAAGACCTAAATGGATTTCGAAAGGCATAGCTAAATGTTGTCGTCGAAAAAGAGAACTTTTATGGATATATCGCAAGACAACAAACAGAAAAGATCTGAAAAAATTTAAAACCTACTCGTTAAAGCTCAAACGAATAATTCATCTGACACAAAAGGCACAAAATAATTATTTTATACAGCAGTCTAACAATAAAACCAAAGCCACTTGGAAGGTTATTAATAGTACAAAATCTAATATCCCAAAAGAAAATGTTGCCCGAATCAGACTGAATGGAGAACTGTTAACAGACCCGCAAGAAATTGCCGAAGCGTTTAATAATTTCTTCGTTGACGTAATTAAACCTTTACATATTGACTATGTTAACTCAAGTACAAATCCCATGACAACCAAAGATAAAAATTTGACATTATCCAATAATACATTGGCATTAATTAATAATACTCATTACGATTCGTTATTTATTGGGCCGACCACTCCGAAAGACATACATAAAATTATACTTTCTTTAAACAATACACACAGCACAGGCCACGATGATATTTCCACGTCCGTAGTAAAGTTTGTGGCCCTACAAATTAGCCCAGTTCTAAGTTACATAGTAAATCTATGCATTCAGCATGGCACGTTTCCTTCTAAGATAAAAACTACAATTATCAAACCTCTGTTTAAAAAAGGATGTAAAGAAGACATAGCTTGTTACCGACCAATAGCGTTGATACCAATTTTTTCGAAAATTATTGAGAAAGTTATATATAGTAGTATTTATAATTATTTTGAAAAGCGGCAGCTCTTCGCTACTGAACAAAATGGATTTCGTAAAAGCAAAACCATAAATCTGGCTATTTATAACCTCGTAACCCAAATTTATAAAAATATGAACAATGGGACACCTGTAACTGCTCTCTACATGGACATAACAAAGGCTTTTGACCATGTCAGCCATAAACTATTATTAAAAAAACTCTACAAATACGGTGTAAGAGGTAATACCCTACAGCTGATAGAATCGTATCTAAAAGAAAGAACACAGATAACAGAAATAAATCAGCTCTGTTACTCGTCCAAAATTGAAACCAAATACCTCTCTAATCCTAGAACAGTCACATATGGCGTCCCACAAGGAAGTGTCTTGGGTCCTTTACTCTTTCTGATCTATATAAACGATCTCCCAAAAGCCGTCAAATTCCCGATGGTATTATTTGCTGACGACAGCACTGCAGTATTCAACTTTACTGATGCCGGAACATTTGAAAAGGACATCAATAATACCCTAGGTGATATAATAAATTGGTTGACATGTAATAATCTAATAATGAATCTTGACAAAACAAAAATAGTAAGCTATTCCCAAAGAAAATCAACATTGACATTAAATATTAATTATGGACTGAAAAAAATAGAAGAAGACGATACTATACAATTTTTAGGAATATGGATAGATAAAAATATGTCTTGGAAAACACAAACTGACTCTATATGTAAAAGATTGAACAAATTTGCATATGCCCTATATAGGTTGGCTAAAGTTGTCAATCAAACAGCAGTATTAGCCGCTTATCATGCATACGTAACATCAACGCTAAGGTATGGAATAATTTTTTGGGGCAATGCTACAGACAGAGAACTTGTATTTAAAGCACAAAAAAAATGCGTTAGAGCGGTATGTGGCATTTTCGTGACCGATAGTTGTGTCCCTTATTTTAAGCAGTTAAAAATATTAACTATGCCTGCCCTGTATGTATATGAAGTCGCAACATTCGTAAAAATAAACATTAATATGTTCGGAAATCTAAAATCTGCAAGACATGCAGACAAAATATCAAATATGCCTTCGAAAACAGCTCTATTGTCTAAGAGCTTTTTTGGCATGTCTTCTAGAATATACAATAAGTTACCTAAAAAAATAAGAGAGATTAATAATATAGCTATATTCAAGAGAAGCCTACATATGTTTTTAATAACCAGACCGTACTACACAGTGACTGAATTTTTGGCCGATGTCACAACAGACTTTTAGTGACCAAAATATTATGTTTTGATGCAATTTCTTTGATTCCTTGGTTGACTATACTTTTTGGTTGACATTTATTAATATTTGTACTTATTATTACCAATAATTATTTATAATGAATATTAATACTATTATTATTTGACATTTTTATGATTTTAATATTTTTTGTTATACTGATTTTATTTCTATTTGTGGGCTTTGACATTGTGACTTATTAGTAATTTTATAGAAACGATTTTATTGTATAATTATTATGCTTATTATTGTACGCTTTAAACGGCAGAGCAGTGAGCTCGCGCTCTAAGCTTTAATTTGAAACAACACCTTGTAATAACCACTGTCTCACAATAAAGAATACTTTGACTTTGACTTTGAAATGATGCTGCAGACCAACTGGCAAAGAGAGGATCGAACATCAAAATGGTAGAACCCGAACCGATTGTCCCGATACCCTTCTGCCAACTCAAAACATGGTTATGCGATAGAACCACGAAACTACACGAAAAACAGTGGACAGAAACAAAAGAATGTAGACAGACTAAGGAAGCCCTTCCATCCTTGGACAGGCATCTGTCACGCAGACTGCTACGTTCCACAAGGAAAAACCTACGCCACCTAGTGGGTATAATAACGGGCCACTGCTCACTTAACAAACACCTGTTCAACATCGGCATCACTGACAGTCCTTTATGTAGAGGCTGCATGGAAACCGAGGAGACATCGGCTCACGTGCTCCTACATTGCAAAAGCGTGAGCAACCAACGGGCGAAACTCCTAAACAGTCCAGAAACGATGAAAGAGGTACTGCGCGACATCGGTCCCCTATTATCATTCTGGACTGAGCTGAGGTGGTATGAGTAACCGAACAATACTTCGCGTCGGCTACTTACGCACAATGGCCCAATTGTAGGGCTAAGTGCGGATAACACACGTCCAACTAACTAACATACACACAACACGATCTGGCCCAAACTAACCATCGATGTTATAAATTAAAACGAATCATAACAATTTGAAGTTCGATAGCTTGGTTAATTGTGGCTTACTATTTTCAGCGCTGAAATAGTATTTTTACTATATCAGCTTGATAAACCTTTGATATTTTGCGTGGTGAGCTTGATAGTAGTGATCTTCTATCATATATACAATACTGTACTCAAAAGTACTGCACCAGACACACCCATTTATTTACTGTACCTTATCATCATACCAATTATGACAAAAATGCTTAATTTCAATAGAGAAGATGGTTGGAATGTACCAGCAGCTTGGGATCCAGTCATTCAAATAGTCAAACCCAAGAAGAAGCAAACCACAGCTAGACTTCATGATACTCTGAGCTCATTCTGCGTAAATAGAAACACCAATGATTGAATTATGTTCGGGTACTTTCAAATAACGACACTGGAACATTGAGACAACTACCATCTTAGTCTCCCCGTGACCATGGCTGCTGAAAAGCAACCGAAACGTCGGGGAAAGTGTATACTTAAATATAAATAGTTTTAATAGTTTTAATAAATTAATTAGCTTAAAAATTAGTAAAGTTCAATAGTATCTAGTAGTAGTGTGACAGTTTCAAAATTTTGTAATAAAGTGTAAAATAAATAACGCGATTAAATCCGTATATAGTAGTTAATTTCAACAAAAATGCTGTTATGACACGGCTATCTCGCATTTTTTCTGAACACTTTGAAAGTATTGGTATAGGTATTGCAATTATCTAAGGAGTCATATCAAAATCAAGTGGTAAATGTGCTCACCAGTGGATAAATGAGATGTTTTTTATTTTCGTTATTTCTATTTTATCATTTAATTTCATGTTGTAATGTATATGTATACTTAACGCTGTTTTTCTAGTTTCTTTTTTATATACTTATACGAATGTCGTGAAACTCTGTAATTGGCTTAAGATTTTATTGCTATAATTCCATGTACACTGTAAAAAAGCTGTTGAGTTTCCTACTAATAAATAAATAGATAAATATAACGATGTCAGCTCTTTAGCTTGTTACACCATCTAGCCCAAACTAAGCAGAGCTTGTACTATGGGTACTAGACAATAGATAAGCATACATATATACTTTTTTTGTAATTATATGCTTATTATACATAGAAACACCCAGACCAAGACAAACATCCATGTTCATGCACACAAATGTTTGACTTCTGCGGAAATCGAAACCGCGACCTCAGGCGTGCCAGTCGGTTACACTTACCACTACGCCATCGAGGCCGCCTTATAGTAATGTATATCTATCAGGCAATGAATTGCCTTTAAGGCCGAAATTAAAGCATAGAAAATAATCCAGCACATCCCATACATATACAATATTAACGTCATCACTTAGATATAACACGGTCAAATCACATTACTCCGACGGACCAACAAATTGTTCCCCTGTACCGTCATGCCGCGCCAGTATTCATAATGCAGAGGACAAACTTTTTATCGTCTCTCGAAACACTTTTACACCGGGAAAATAAGGGATTGCGAACTTTGCCGAAGGTCAACGGAGATTTCCGAAGGCTTATGTTCTAGTTCCGTAAGTTCTTTTTATTTAGAGCTTCAGATTAGAGTATAAAAATTGTATTGTAGAAAACTGTCTAGCAAGCAAAACTTTTTCGTGAGTTCTCTCCGATGAGTTTGATTCGATTTTCGAACTTTGTAAAGTGTTATTGGAATTCAGTGTAATGGAATATCAGCAACAGTACAATGTCTACATGGCAAATTTTGTATTACACTGAAGTTAGAGATAGTTAGTAAGAAGAGGTGTATAATGAGACTACGTTAGTTTCAATTATTGGTGTAGGCGAGTTTAAGGTTTTGATAGGAAAACGACATACACAAATTCAATGGCTTTTTAAAATTCCCTCTTTCTAATCATGACAAAAGTTTGTGGTTATGTTTAAGATTAATTATGACATCCAAGATCCAACTCCAAGGTCGACCAAGGTCAGCCCCGTATATAAGTTGACCCACTGCCCGTGCCTAGCACAGTTTCTTCTCAGTGTGAGAAGGGTTAGGCAATAGTCCACCACGCTGCCCCAGTGCGTATTGAAACACGCGAACTTTATGGAGAACACTCAGTCACGTTACCTCGTTTTTCTTTTCATATTAATCATAATTTTATTTGATTTTGCTAGTAAATTTGCAATAGTAATATGGAGTCCGGCAACGTGTCCAATAAACGACAGAAAGAAAGAAAGAAAAATCATTTATTCAGCATAATTATGAACACTTGGTTATAAATATACCTAGATGAAGTGAGGTCGGTAATAAGGCTTGGGCTGAATTGCATGCAAGTACACGACAATGGATATAATTCCTTATCCATCCATATTTTGCCATTAAGAATTGTGAAGGACTTAAAGGTACACTTTTGCCCACCCATTGAACAATCTGCCTCAGGAGATACACAAGCAGTCTATACTAATATGTAAACTGATTGCAATGAGCTAACAGTTTTGTCAATCAGCAATTACTAGGTAATCAAATGAAGCTATTGCAATGCATTAAAGACAGACAATATCAAACAATACGCTCTTTAATACATTAAAAAGCCTTCTCATCCTTCATCACAACACATCGACTTCAAATATAAACCAACTCGTGAGCGTAAACGGTAAAATGTAAGCGCGTCATCGCCGTCTCAACAACTTTTATTTATTCCCCAACTTGTTTCATTTTTCTTTTGCACAACATTTGAAAGAATAAAGCCGGTACCAGACCACACATAAATAACGCCTCATAAAACATGTATGTGGACAGACCCACTTCTAGAATTATTTAAGAGAGCACCTTGCAGGATCCGTGTCGATTTTTGACCCTTTTAAACTATTCCCTCTGTCGTTCCGGATTAAGAGGGGCTTAAAACTGTGGTTACGTATTAAGAAGGCTCTGCGGTATTCACGCGTTTCTTAAAGCTGACTTGTGTTTTTGTGACCCTGGTACAGATAGTTTGCTTGGTTTTATTGGTTAGTACCGTTGCAAATTATAGAATTCTTTTTATACTAGTATAAAAACATAACAAGCGAACCTTTGACGTTTGTTACGTGAAATTTGATTACACTTGACACCGATAGTTCGTTTTCAGGTTCAAATCCTCACTCGTAAATATGAGTAGTAGTAAGTATTATCGGGTTTCTCTATTAGGAACTTTTCAGGAGTTACACGAAGTCTGGTAAAATTATCGGCAGTGAACTGCGAATAAAATAGCTGAGGAAGGAGATAGGTTACATTATACTTAAATCTGAAAGTATTGGTGATTTAATATTCACAACAAAATCAAAACGAAACAATGAAATAAACGTAGGTAATCAATAAAATACAAATCTACATTGGAATTTAGATCACCATTAACAACAAAAAAAGTCTGACAAAAAAAACGAACTCGCTGAAATCTTCGTACGAAAAATTCAACTATTTCAATTAAGAGTCTCGCAGCGTTCCATTTTCGAAACTTTGTTTTAAATTGCAGCGCCAGAAGTCGAGTTCCGAAGTCATTCCGAATGGTTCCATTCGACGTTCCGCGCCGGTAATAAGGTTCCGACACGTTCCGACCTTTTACGATCTTTAACGAAGTAATCGTTCTTGATCGGTGATAGGAAAAAGTGTGCAATTATCTTATAATGCCTTTTCGTGACTAAAAAGTCGCATTGTCATTTTGGGATGAGTCACACTTTGTTAATCGAAGTAATTTTGGAAGCACAAAGTAAGTTAGAAAATACAAATCTGTGAATAAATTTATTATCTATGTGGTTTATTTAAATTGAAGGATAATTTGATAGTAATAGATATTTTTAATTTATGAATATTTAAAAGTTATGAGCTAGATAAATACCATAAGCTACGTCAACAACATTGTTCTGAAATGAATACACTTGTAAGCTTCAATATTTTGTAAATAATACATTTAAACTATTTGAAAGGTACTTATTGCAAAATCTGTCAAAGCCACATTAGAATAAAGAATATCGTTTAAAAGAGGTCTTAAGAAAGAGTGTGTGTTATAATATAACATATTTCATCAGTACTTTCTTATATACGTCTATGCAGTACTTAATAAAATGTTTGTTAGGTATTACAACATCGTTCAGTGATATTATTAAAAAGAAATCAATGACCATTTAGATAATCTCATGGTTAACAATTTTCATTAAGTGCTGTATCTACAGACCTTGCATGCACCGATCGACTCCATATAGGGCACGCGTATTAACCGGCAAAAAATGTTAGCACCAGGGCAGAAGTTCGCAATACTTGCGGTGAGGCTAACCATTTGGTAGTATTGAGACGCTGTCTCTTCTTCAATTCAATCAAAAAAATAGTTTGTACAGACGTTGTCAAGTAACAGGTACACTTGAATTAAACTTATAATGCGTAAAATTTGGTTTCAACAACAATAAAAGTACGTTTTTTATTTAAACAACGCAAGTTTTCTAAGTGCGTTATGCACATTAAAGTAAAGATAGAAGCCAAAACAGACGTTAATATCTCACTAGAGAGACACTTAAAATTTGTATAACGTAATGAATTTTCATAAGTTTGTCTCTAGCCGTACTTTGGTTGCTTTAAGAAACCTGGCGAGGGTTAATGTAGGCGTCTGGCAGAACTCTTCGTGTTTTATCAACTTTACGAATCTTAGTCAAAAGTTATTTAAACTACATTATACATACATTAAGAAACATGCTATGCTTGTCTAGTGTTGGATCTACTGTCTGGCAAACTATCTGTAAAAGTTTTTATCTTTTGAACCAAAATAGGTAGTCGGTAGAAGTTGTATTACAGTATTGATGATAAAATGGTTAATTTAAACTTGCATGTAAAGGTTAGTATGCCTATCGTTAATTGGATATAATTTAAACAATAAAGAACAATTGAGAATTTCCATTAATAGATTTTTGTATTTCGTCTATTGTTTACAATTGTAATACATACAAGCTTCAAACTTGGGAGTTTACTCAAAATCACATGGTTAGCACAGTTTAAGTTTACCATTGCGCCGAGAGTTGTGGGTTGGATCCCAACACGGTTCAAAAATCTGTATGTGTAGTTGTTCTGAATCTGGGTGTTCATTTTGCCAGTTATTTGACTGTTTGTAATGTCCCTCGCTGTTTGTAATGGTAAATAGAATCTACTTACCATTAATGTAGAATTGCCCGTCATTCCTAATTATTTAGTGATGGTATTCATAAGCCAGCACTATCACTAGCTCACAGATCAAGACTGTGTGTTTCGCCCAAGCAGTATGAGTTTCGGCAGTTTGCAGATCTACCCATTAATATATTTATCCATCTTTAATGTCTCTTTTCTTAGAACCGCTAGCATTGTAAATAATCATAGGCTACTTTAACTACTTACCATCAATCAGAAGGTGCTTATATTTACCTTATAAGCTAAAAAAATCCTGTAACGAAGAGTATAAAACTCCCAATACTACCAGATTCCCTCTCATCCCGAAACTCAAAGCCAGAGATAATTTTCGTGAGGTTTTAACAAGCTTTTTACTACTCTTTACTCTTCACACATAGCCTTAAGGTTTCCACTCTGTAATGATTCTACCTACTTTTTCTGAACGAAACTTTGAATAAGAAATATGAAATAAGTTTTTGCATAAAACATAACTTGTGCGGAAGCTGTCGGCCGTCAGAAAGAATGAGTATTTAGATATATATCAACAATATAGTGTGTAGTTGTGTCTATTACTCTAACTTTTTATTAGTAGCTTGCTGTTAGTTGGCACGATAGACAACGCATATCTACCTATATCTAAAAAGATATGTCTGTCATTCCATCGTATAAGTATATGATTATAAAACTAATGTCTTCTTATAGTTTTACAATCATATATTGAATATATATGTGGCTATATATTTTGAAAAAAGAATTACGGTACTATTAAGAGCCTGTCTATCTGTTTGTTTATATGTTCTTCTGTCCTTCTGTCCATCTGCCCAATTGTCCATCTGTCAGAAGTCACGAGCAAGCTCATGTATCTCCTAAAACGGTTAAGCAGAGATGAATGACATCCACGTTTTAGCCACAGAGAATTGTCCGAAAAAATACTGCTGTGACATTCCGTTTGACCCAGAAATTAAATTCAACGATTTCTGAGTCAAGCGGAATGTCACAGCAGTATTTTGTCGGGCAATTCTTGAGGATAAGGACCAGGATAACCTTATGCAGGTCCTTAGTTCAGCAGGTTCGCTAATCTCACAATTGCTTATTGTATGCTAATGGACCAGCAAAATATTAAGAAATATTTGATCACGCTAATTTCATTAACTACGCGTCTGACTTGGAATGTCTTTTTGTTAGTTAGCTCATTTATTCATGAGAGATATATGGCAACGCGCTAAGGCAGATTGAGCCGGGCGGTAAGTCTAACATAATATCAAAATTTAACACTTTAAATTTTCAGACTGGCATTTGAGTACAGCACTCGACACACACAGAACAGAAAAAATAATATATTTTTCATTTCAGCATGCAGAATTTATAATATATTTTTTTAATATGTTCCAAATATGAAAAACATGCACTGTTAAGCGTTTTGCTAATGACTATCATAACCTTAACAGCTGACCGTCTGCCTCCAAAACACTATTTGCCTTAAGCAAACCTCAAATATTTGATCATGTGGAGCACTCCAATAGTTTTGTAAACTTAAAACAGAATGGAGTTTAGTACTCGAAAATAAAAACAGACTGAATACCGTCCGAAACCACCTGGATTACAAATTTTGTTAACATCTGTATACAAAATACTGTTTAATGCAAACGAGGGCCAAGTTTTGCATATGCGTAAAAGATAAATGAATGCAAATGTGGAAAAAGTGCTTAGTCGTAAGATTAGATGGCAGAAATTCTAAAATATTAGGATTATATACCTACTATGTATGTACATAATTGCGCCTATATACTAGAAGAGGTAGGCAAAGGTGAAGCACAGCCACCTTTCACCATTAATGATTATAGGTCCTACATAACAAAGAGCGAGTTTGTAGCCTACTCCACCGAACACAGTTCTAGACCTCGTGCTGCCACTAAGAATTTCTGGACAGACAATCTTAATGACACTTTGTACGATACGCATGAAGAAAACAAAACGAAGTTTTTTATTTTCTACCCAAATACATAATTATGTCTTTCGGCTGAGATGATAATGATGATGATGACATAATTGTAATTGATATGAGTAAGTCTAATTTTTATATTTACGTGGGTGGCACAGCGATAGTGAATGCGACTGCTGTGCATATGTCCATGGGTTGAATTCCAGGGTAGAGCAAAGTTTTGTTGGGTATTTTAAAATAAATTTATTAGTTGGACGGTGTCTGATAAAGGCAATAGGCCTGCCCACATTGCCTGGGACCTGAAACCATAGCTCCTGATACATCGCTGCCTATCCCCTTATAGGCG
Source organism: Catocala fraxini (assembly GCA_930367265.1). Lineage (NCBI taxonomy): Eukaryota > Metazoa > Arthropoda > Insecta > Lepidoptera > Erebidae > Catocala > Catocala fraxini. The sequence continues at coordinate 22,756,803 of OV884029.1, forward strand.
TGAGGCTATGTATGTATGTGTTATCTCTCTCATCGTTCTTATGCATACGTTTATGTTTGTTAGTACAGCCTGTTACCCTAACTTTGACTGTACTGATGGCTTAGTGGTTTAAGTGGACGCCTCGCCGCTACCACTGCACCGAGTATTGTGGGTTCGAATCCCACATGAGACAAAAATTTGTGTATTTCACTAATGGTTGTTCCGAGTCTGGGTGTTCTTGGTGTCCGTTGTTTGAATGTTTGTACAGCCCCCGCGACACAGGAATTTTTCATAGTGCGAGCGTTGTCTGTTTAAGAAGCGAAAATTAAAATTACCGTCCTTACTATACCGAGGTTCATACAAAGTAAACAAATATTTTGGAGTTTCAAGTAATATGACAAAGCAACGAAGTAAGAAGCAAAAATAAAAACGATGGAAATAAATATCAGTTCTGTTTCCAAAATACGAATAAAGTGCTTCAGAGGAGTTCAAACGCAAACTGAACACGGACGATAACTTTCTAAGTTTTAAAGAACGGGGATCGCATACTAATCTTCTGGAAATCGATAGCTATTCTGCAAGCAAGTAGATTATGGAGGGTTATATCTTTTGGTATTGTCGGAACCTTCTAGAACTTTCTAAATAATACAAGACAAAATCTTGAATGCCTAGATGGTCCACTGACATAATACAGGGGAAAGAAAATATGTAGATAGCACGTTTGAGAATTTCCTAACAGGAAAATTTAATGCCACTTTGTTTGACCTGAGAATCGAACCCGAGACCATATAATTGGCTGCAAACATAGGCTTATGCTACAAGACGAACGTAACAGCTTATTCCAAATGACTATTTATTTTTTTGGTTCACATAGCATGTCATTGTCGTAGAATAGTAGAGTAAAGTGTATACAGTATAAAGCTTGATTGTTGCAGTTAGTCGTGTTAATACAAAAAAATACAAAAAATACAAAAACATTTATTTATCAACTTTTACATGAGTTTGTACAGGTTTTGGGAACTCTTCTGTTAAGTTGTATCAACCTGTGTTAGAGGAGTCCCCTCTTGGCTGTGGCTTTGACAATCTTAATCTTAAATAAAATTTTATTAAAATAAACTAAGAACTTAAACTAAAACATGATTATTTTATTATGGTGTATGCGTGTGAGTGAGTGCGTGAGTGAGTGAGTGAGTATGCGTGAGTGAGTGAGTATGCGTGAGTGAGTGAGTATGCGTGAGTGAGTGATTATGCGTGAGTGTGCGTGTGCGTGTGCGTGTGCGTGTGCGTGTGCGTGTGCGTGTGCGTGTGCGTGTGTGTGTGTGTGTGTGTGTGTGTGTGTGTGTGTGTGTGTGTGTGTGTGTGTTCGTGTGCACGTTCGTGTGCGCGGGTGCTTTGTTTTTGTACAAATAAGTGATGTATATAATTATAATATAATGTGTGTGATGCTGTGCGTGATGTATGCGCAAGTAATGGTTAATTAATATTATCATCTGTCATTTTTTTAATAATTCCTCTGTTTCTTGGTAGGAGAGTGTTTTTAGCCATTCTGTTACCACTGTTTTACATTTCAGGTAAGTCATATTGTATATATTTAGTTTTTTATTGATACTATTGTATAGCCTTAACGAATTATAATGGAACTGTTTTGTGGAAAAGACTGTCTTAGTCAAAGGGTACGGTATAATTGCACGTTGTGTTCGTTTTTTATGTATGTTTGGGTCGATGTCAATTTTTTTATGTGTTCTAAGGACACTTTTTAGTATATATATTTGCCTGACTGTTAGAACATTTGCTTCGCGATATAACCTATCGGTACTAAAGTATTTCTTCTTGTGTAGCATTATTTTCAATAAATATCTTTGTGTGCGCTCAATGCTCACAAATTTGGTTTTGTATGTACCACCCCAGGCCGATATGCAGTACAGAAGTATTGACTGGACAAGTGTTATATAAACGTACGTTAGTAGTTGCTTGTTTGCTATGTCTCTAAGATGTTTGAAAACCCAGATAAGTTTACGGGCTCGGTTTGAAACCAGATCTAGCTGAGGATACCACGAGAGATTTTGATCGACAATTACTCCTAGGTATTTAGTGTTGGATACTTTATTTAAAATTGGGCAGTTACAAGCATTAGTATTCGTACCACAAAAATGCGCTGTAAGTTTTACCCCAGAATCAGGTTGCTGTGAGTTCCTAATTGAAAACGTAATATAATTTGTTTTAGAAATGTTTAGGGAGAGTAAATTAATGTTTAACCAATTTATTACATTACGGAGTTCTGTTTCGGCTGTGTTGTACACTTCCTGCCAGGTTCTACCATGGAACAAAAGCGCTGTATCATCAGCATATGAGTATACGGTACCGTTTTTTAACTTCATATTGGTCAGGTCATTTATATAAGCCAGGAACAAAGTTGGTCCCAGGACGCTGCCCTGGGGCACTCCAAAGTTTGACGTAATCTCATCTGAACTAATAGTGCATTTATCTAACTTAACACATTGTGTACGGTCTTTTAGGTAGTTGGCAAGCAGCGAATGAAAATTTCCTCGAATGCCGACTTTTTCCAATTTTTGGAGTAGGTTAGGGACAGGGACGGTATCAAACGCTTTTTTCAAATCTAGGAAGATGCACAGGGACTTCTTTTTATCATCCAGGTGTTTAACAATGTTATTGGTAAGATCTAGTACTGCATCTTCTGTGCTCCTTCCCGCCCGAAAGCCATATTGTGCGTTAGACAATACATCATGTTTTTCAAAGAAGCTTATTAATCGATGATTAATTGTTTTCTCAAGTATCTTCGATAGAACTGTAAGCACAGAAATAGGCCTGTAATTACTAATATCGTCCCTGTCCCCGCCCTTATGTATAGGATGTATTATTGAGCGTTTCAGGTCTGTAGGAAAAATTCCTTTGTGTAAGCATAAAGTACATAAGTGAGTTATGATAGGGGCTAGAATTGTTTTAGCTAATTTTATAAATTGAGTAGGAATATTGTCCCACCCGGGTGCTGATTCATTTTTTAAGTTATTTATGATTGATACTATTTCCGGGAGGTCAGGGTCTATAATGCCTATCGAGTTGGGTATCGAAGGTAATGACGAAAAGTATGTTTTTATGGTTTCAGCGTCACTGGTTGTTATTTGTGCAGCCAGGGTTTCACCGACGCTGTTAAAATGATTATTCACGTAGTTTGCAGAAGCGTTAGGGCTAGTCTTAAGATTGATTAATTCTCTATTTGTACTTTTTTCTTTATTTGTGTAGGTTAATGTTTTGATACAGTTCCACAATTTTTTATTATTATTTTTAGCTTTGTTTAGTAACTCCCTCTCATAATGCTTTCTTACTCTTTTTATTAAATTGTTACAATAATTGCGGTATCTTCTATAGGTTATTTTAAGTATTTCGTTTGTTTGATCATTGCGTAACTGTTTCTGTAATTTATTTCAATTTTTTATGCATTTGACTATTCCTGGAGTAATCCATGGTTTGATTATTCTTTTGTTACATGGAATTTTTATTGTTACAGTATGTTCCTTAATACACAACAAAATAATGTTAATTAATTCACTGCATATTCTATTAGGGTCCGGCAACTGAATCAACTCATCTAGGTTCTTGTGATTTTTTAGTGTTTCTAGTGCATCAGAATAATTGGTGATGGTTTTGTATGATTTTACAATTGGTTTAGTAGATTTTTTATAAAAATTGATTAATCCCATTTTGTGATCTGTAATTGTAGTATCTAAGATAGCGATTGCAGCTGTAAGTTTTGTATTATCGATATTGGTAAAAATATGGTCTAGGCAGCTGTTTATTCTAGTGTCGAGGCGGTGACCAGCTTGTAAGTTATGTGTCGCTAACATGTCAAGGTACATATCTGAATGTGTGTTTGTTTTATTTTCATTTAAAATATTAATATTTATATCTCCCATTAGTGTTGTATTTATTTTTAAGTGTGGCGCCTTTAAATAGTTATCTAGTGAGGTAATGAATTTCTCTGGATTTTTATCTGACGGAGGGCGGTAAATGCATATGAGTGTGGTAATTGGCGTCTTAATCTCTAAACAAGAAGCTCGAAATAGTGTTACTTCTTTTATTGTGTGATTTATTGAATTCTTAATAAAAACAACAACACCATCATTTTGGTTTGTTTTTTTAGTAGTACCGTAAGTTAGATAACCTGGTTTTTTTGGTAACTGTTTTAAAGAATCGATTCTACATTCAGTTAAGACAATTATATCAACTTCGTGTGTTAGCATGTTTAGATTAATATCCAAATCGTCAATATTTGAACGTTTGTGAACGCTTCTTATGTTTTGAACAATAACCGACAGATTCGGGTTACCGTATGGTAAATGATTTGGCAGGTCACTAATTGAACAATTGAGGCAATTAATGTTGTTAATGTTGTCTAATTCGTGTAATACAATATTTGTTCTATCCATGAGCTGTTTCTTGAAGGTATTGTACGTCGTTTAAATAATTTGTAAAATACATTTTTAAGTGATATTTGTAAGTGTCGTATGTTACAATGCACATGAATAATTTATGAATTGTTTTATGCTTCTTATTAATTACAGTATAGCCATTTAGATAGAAGAAACATACATATCTACATAGTTTGAAATTCATATAATTATTGTAGATAATTGTTTGGTATAGTATGTTATTAATAAAGTATTTTTTATAGGGTTTGTGTAATGTATTTTTAGTATAGTAGTATTTGAATAGTGTATTTTTTGTATAGTGGTATTTGTATAGTGTATAGCATATATTATTTGATATATTGAAATGATATAATATTTTATGACATAAGAAGATACCTATAGTTTTCAAGATCGGTAAGCTATTATGAAAAGAACCACACAAAATCGCAATTAAGCTTAAAGTGAAAAGAAGAACGTGTTTATGCGTTTTTGTATATATCCTATAATTTAGATAATAATAACAGGTGGAGCACAAAACAGTCTTCCTACTATAAATAGTGGTCTTACACAGTGAGTTGATTAATAAAACTAACTTGTTTAACACTTTTTGACATAAGATGATACCCACAAAAGTAAACAGAATCTGATATAGTCATTTTTCAAGGTGTTGAAACTGCATTTCGTTGGTGATAGTTATGATAGGAGTGTTGTCATCTCGCCGTAGGTATACTTTTCCATAGCTTGTCCAGCAATATTTGTATTTGTTTGATGTTCTGAAATCTCTTGCCAGAAAATACAGGCGTGATGCTTTTGGTGTTAGATTTTCAGATACAAAGATAGGTGTATCAGAATGCGAGTTAATGCCCAAAAATCGGGCACTCAGTTTGCTGTTTTTGTTTTTGAAGTTGTACGTTTTTGCCGCTTTAAGTAGGTCTGTTTTTGCAAAAGTGTTACTTAGTTCTACTATGATTGTACTTCTCTCTGCATTAGGTTTCTTAGTTTTCATAATGTCCTTCACCTCTGATCTCTCAATATTAAGATTTAGGTTGTTGTACAGGGTTATCACCATTTGCAATAAATCTTTTTTGGTTTCCTCACCTTTCAATGGAACATTTTTTATTTCTACGTTGGTTTTTCTTTCAGATCGATGAGAATCTTCTAATTTATTTTGTAACAAAACTATCTGTTCCTTATCCGTTTTGGCTTGGGTCTCGAGTTGCTCGATCTTTTTTTTTTAAAGTGTTATTTTCTTCGTAGAGGTGATTAATAGTTGCCTCGACCCTGCTATTTGTATTTTGAATATCTTTTAATCCTGTTAGAATTGAGGCAATTTGTGTATTTTGTGTTGTTATTAAGTTATTTATCAGCTCAGTAAGTTCTGTTTTGAGGTTTACGGTCATATCTTTGACCTGGGCGAAGTCAGATACACTTTCTGTTTTTCGTTTAATGCGGGTAGTAACAAAGTCTGGCGATAGTGGTTTCATTTTGTTTAGCTTACTCATGTCCGGAGAGGATGCTGATTTTCCCGGCGATCGTAGCATATTGTTATTTGATTAGTCAGGAACGCAAGGCTCTTTTCTAGTAATAAAAATACTGCACTTACGGCTCGCGTATTCTTTGTCCAAGTGGAAGCAGGCGGGTATTATAGCAGTTGTCTCGTTCTCGCGTCGCTTGAGCCGGCCGCGGACGATAGATGCGGTGCGAAAAGAGGATAGCAATATATATTAACTCGCGAAAGAAGGTGACTTTTCGTTCGACTTTGAACCTTATTGACACGATAACAAGCACACGTCTGTTCGCCGCCAGGCCACAGAGGCAAGAGTAGCTTAGTAGTTTTACCTTTGAGAATACAATATAAAACAAGCTATGGTGTTATGTGTTTTATTGATACATAGATCATGAAAGTGCCAAAAGAATGCCTCTATATATATATATACATATTACTAGACTATTATTAAACACATCACAAACCCAGCTGTATGTTCAAAAAGTATTTCGTACATCAACTGTGCAATAAGCTTTAAACTTTGGTACCAACAATATCTTATACAAAGTTAAAACTAATTTTATTTAGACAACTGTGTTACCATTTATATTCTGGGCACAATATGTACATTCTTTATGGATATAAACTGTTTTATTTTATTTCAAGGCCATTACGTACTGTTCTGCAGAGTTTCATAAAATAAAAGTTACATAAGTTATAGACGTGTACACTTAATGCTGTTTATGTATTTGGAAATTATATTTTCACCCATTGCAAGAATTAAAACCTAGCTATCTAGGTAAAGCTATATTTTATAGCAGAAATAAAAAATTACTTAGTACTATCCTCAGTTTTACCTAATTCAAATCAAATTCAATTTAGAAAAAACCAAGAACGAACTCAAAATCAAACCTATATTCATTCTATTGACTAAGAAGACAAACAGAAATGCAGCATATTTGTGGATTTTTGCTTTCGTAATTCGACTGGTTCTTCGCTAAAGCAACATCGCTTCTTTAAGAAGCTATGTACTCGTATATGTCTTTTGAGAAACAGATATACTGCACTAACATAAACCTAAGTAAAAAATCCAGAACCTAAATTTTATTGTCACCAAACTGATATTAATATCGCCATTTTGTATGTGGTAGAATACTATACTACTATTTTACCAGTACGTCAAAAAAAGTTCTGCCGTGTTCAGCGCTGTTCCGCCGCAAAACGCAAATGAAGCTGAATAAGTGTGTGTAGTCCCTAAAGCCACAAATTGAGCTCGCTACATTACACCTACCTATGTATAATGTAAAATGCATATATTAATTATAATATTCCCCACATGCACACAACACCATCTAGCCCAAACTAAGCAGAGCTAGTACTATGGGTACTAGACAATGAATAAACATACTTATATACTTATTTTTAGTAAATACAATAAAATATTATATATAATACATATTATACATAGAAACACCCAGACCAAGACAAACATCGACATTCATGCACACAAATGTTTGACTTGTGTGGATATCAAGCCCGCGACCTCAGGCGTTACTATCGGTTACACTAACCACTACGCGTTTGAGGCCGACGAATAACTCCCTTATATAGAAATTGTGGTACAGCCATTTATATTTCCATTTAGTATATCTGTCACTGGAACTTAGGCGCAACACAGTTAATAAAATTTGGACTGTAGCCTTTATTTGTTTTATCCAAAAGGCCTCCCTGACCTTTTAACGTATTCAATCACTTAGATTAAAATTTGCGAAGCTTTGATAATATTTCTAATAAAAAAACCTTACTAAGAATTGATATGAAAGTTTCTTTAGTTCCAACGTATTATTCCAGCCAGGTTCTTTAAATTTTAAATTGGATTTCTTAGATTTTTTAGATCTTAATGTTTTCTTTAGTTAATTGAGTAAGTAAAGCTGTATAAAGGGCTGTATTATATAAGAAACTTAATAACTCTTTGTCCGTTGAAGAGTTAATAGAATTTATAATATCTATAAATATATTTACAGCAGGGAATTGGTGAGGTGATAACACCAGTAATTATTTTATACTAATCAAGTTGCACATACGCACGCACCCACATTACAGTTAATGGTCACCATCGTCTATTGGCATTTGCAATATTAGAGCATTTCCTGCACGTTACTAATCGTTTTAAAAAGTAGACGTCATGCTGCCAGGGATAGTGGCAAAATTCATAAATTTCTTCAAACCTTTTTGGGTTGATAAACACAATTATTAAATTTGTGAGTATATCCATGTTATACGACTATTGAAACTGATCTGAATATACAATCTGGTTAGTGTTGGCCTTGATATCGAATACAGAATCATACATTTTTTCGTATATTGCAACAACAATTTGATTGGAGTTCTTATTCTCTTGGCGTGAGTTGACGGTTGCCTATTTCTTCAAGATAGAGGCGTGAGTTAACGGTCGCCTATTTCTTCAAGATAGAGGCGTGAGACTATGCATGCAGTTACTTACAGTCATCACGAATCGAAGTAGATCCATCTTTCAGTTGTTACAATCGATGTTTCAGAATTATAGACTACTAGGTAGCTGTTCTTCCGCTTACGCCGCTACTAACTGCTTCACTATTGTTTCTAATATAAACAGTTATATTAGAATAGTTAGTTATAATATAGAATAATAATAATAGCAGTTCCCTATCCAATTATAATATTGGTAAAGATTGCTTAACTTCGCTAATCGGCCACATGCGACTATGCACGCCTAATTAGACATAAAGAACACTTCAAAATGATGAAACAACATACACAGAATTAACCAAACTGCACGTGCTTCATTTAAAAATAAAATGCATTGAAATTTTGAAGTACTGCAAGTCAACAACTGTTCAGTTAACATGAGGTTTTATTTAAATATTGGTTTAGGGTTTGTGTGTGGAGTCATCGTGATGTCACGTACTGTGCTTTTTTATTAGAATTTTGAACCAATAATAGAAAAACATAGCGGTATTGGGTTTGGGTACATAACTGAATTTGTATAATAATCAGTGACGTAAAATGTACCTGGCTAAATGCTGATTTAATACATCTTATCTTATATGGGGGCCAGTCAGTGCAGACCGGCGACGCTTCGACCCAGTGGGATCTTTTGTGTCGACATTCTCCCAATAACGACTGCCATAGATTTTCATGGCAGTCGGAACCGACGGCTTAACGTGCTTTTCGAGGCACGGAGTAGGCGATAATTGTTTATCAATAGGCACATAATTTCGAAAAGTCATATAACTCCCGAAAGTCAGAGGTGCGCGACGTGGGTTCGAACCCGAGACCCTCTGCATTGCAGTCTGTTGGTCTCCTCACAGAGCTATTGCTGCTCGATTTAATACTTACATATGTACATAGTCTTACGCACTTATCACCCACATTTATGTTCAACGTAACAGAGGATTCTACCACAGAGCCTATACTAGTCCAAAAATGAGAAATTTTTGTAACTATGCAAAACGTCTGTTTGAGTATTACTTTGTTTTTTAAATAGTCGCTAAGAAACAATTATGATAGTTTTTGGATGTTAAATCGACAATGTTTACTTTACGGTTTATAAAATCACGTTATCACCATAATAGTTAGCCAAAATGTTCAACTTTACTGCTACTAAAGTTGATCATGTTAATACAATAAATAAAAATGAATAAGTAAGTTTTTGAATAGTCTCCAAACAAAGTTGTTCGCTAATACGTATGGTCTTTACGGCCTACTTCACCGTACAACCTTGTATTTTTATAAACTACAAAGTAACAAAAGCTGCGAGTATGAATAGAAAATTCGACAGCATTATTAACACAGCTTCCGCCGCGAGGGTGGCAAAGCAAGTGTCTAATTTAACTGAGACTCTAAGTTTGTTCATTAAGTTTAACAAGATTTTGTTAGCCTTTGAGACGGAGTACTATGCTGAAATATTAAGAGCATTTTTAAAAAGGTATATTTTCACAAAGTAATTGCGTCTAAGCTGATTTTTTTTAAATTTTACTTGGAAGGGTTGTCGGTGTAGTCTGTAATTTGTGTAAATGGATTATTTATTTAAAATATTGGGCAAAAAGGAATCAGTACTACTGCTGCCTAAAATTACATGACTGTTATGCTTACTAACATGACTAAAATTGAATTTATCTTTGCATAGTGGATATAAACCTACCAGAAAAGCTTCTACATTTTGTAAATAGTTTGTTGTTAAACTTTTATTTTCTTTTACTTTGGCATATAGATTTTGATTTAACATAACATTTATCAAAGTTTTAATAGTGGTCTAATGATAAAATATATATATTATACAAAGTTGTAATAATATAAACTGCATAATTGATAGTATAGCGGTTTTAGTTGTATGTATCAACATACAACTAAAACCGTAACTGAGTTACATAAGTAACTCACCTTGATAAATATTACGTTTGGTATTAGGTCTAGTCTCAGCACAACAAACTATTTACTCAAGATCTAGAAAGTCTTAGCACCAGGAGCTGAATATAAGATTATTTATTTTTTGCAATCCCTGACAGATAAATGCAGGCATGGCCTAAAACAGATTGCACCAGATTTAAATTTTGACTCTTTGTCCAAAATTATTTACAAATGGTATCACGACAAAGATTTGCATCGGATAATATAAAATTCACAGAAGCTCTAAAGTATCAGACGAACAATATCGTTCTGAATAGAACTCTTAAAAAATATCGAGAGCGGAAATATTTAATTGCGTTATTTTACAATGAAAGTTGTGGCTACCGTCTGTGTTGGACAGACTTTGTGGATGCTGTAACTGTTCAAAGTATGCGAAAGAAACTTGATATTTTTTAATTCTTATAATTTTCCCGGAATCATTTGCATCAGCTCTGTCAATAAAATTAAAATTCAACTTCTGCATAAAGTTGGATTTTAAAAGTAGAACAGGTTTTCACTTGCTTTTTTAATCCTGTCATGTGTAATGATTTTTATGTTCTTGCATTTACTATTTACATTTACATCTACAAAACCGATAATTGTGTGGATTAGCCCCCGAAACGTCATTCAGGTCAGAATCAGGTCAGGTATTGAATCAATTTCTTCCATGTCTATGTAAGCTCTTACTTTTTAAATTGTCTTGTGTGTATCAAATTGATAATTATTGTCCACGATTAACTAAAAATTGTCGTAGTTATTTTTCTGATTGATGTTTGGACGCAATAAAGACGAGCATTTTGCCATCTTATATATCTATATTGTATGGCATGTTCACGCTGAAAAATCTAGCAAACTACTATTGTGCTAGGCCATATAGTAATCGTATCTAGAGCCGTTAAGGCCCTCCAGCCGGTATTGGAGCGGTGGGCAGGGCGGCAGCACGGAACCCTTTCTTTCTGTCTAGTGCAGGTGTTGTCAGATTACACGATTGCTTTGGCAAGTACCTGCATACGGTCGCACGGAGGGAACCAAGTCTCATCTGCCACCACTGCAAGTGTATTAAGGACACGGCGCAGCACACGCTCGAGGCTCGTCCTGCCTGGGCGGTGCAGCACTGTGAACTCATCGACGTTGTGGGTGTTAACCTCTCGCTGTCGGCCGTGATCAAAGCCATGGTCGACAGCGAGATGAACTGGATAGCGGTCGCATCTCGCGGAAGGAGGCGGCGGAGCGGATCCGCGAGGAAAGTATCCTTGCGGATCCGAGCCGCCGCCGGCGACCCGGGCGGCACAGGCGACATAGTGAAGCCGCGGGCGGGAAAACGGGGATCTCACGTCCGTCAGCCATTAAGGCGAAGTGACGCCCTCTGTCGTGCCGGGGCGTCACCCAGGAGTCGTCGCTCGCAGGCATTCCTTGCCCGGGTGGGTTACTGATGTAGGTTCAGCTCCAGCGAACCACCCACTACTCAAGGCAGTGAGCTGGCACACCGTGGTGGGTTTAGTCGGTAGTACCCGGGACATTCCATATTCGCTCGGGTTAACCCGACATAACTTCTCCACTCCCCTTTTCCGTGTCAAAGCATTTCCCCACGTAAAAAACTAGGCAATATTGTAATAGGCTCGATACTCTATGACATTAAATACATATATCTGTATGAGTATCCTAAATATTGAAATTTTAATTAATAATAATTTCGTTGGCCATAGTTTATATCATTTCAATGATCTCACAACATTTTGAAATCAAATCACAGCTCTAACCACAGAATTATTATCGCATCTGTCCCATACCTAAAACCGCAAATTTCAACCGCTCTTTGTACATCATAATATCAACTATTTATCAAAACAAGTTAGTAATAAAATTTCTAAAATAGATTTCGCAAGTGCAGCGAGCGCAAACCGCTTTAAAATTGCTTTATTGAAAAATTCTATCTGGTCTTATGATGTCGGTCGATCAACCATGAAATATTGGTCTGCGCCAATCCCGTAATTATTCTCAACCGTCCACACATGTTGTCTGGATCACAGGATAGCATTTTCAAAAGCAAAATTCGACTTTATATAAATCCTATTAGAGTTTATTGTGTCTTTGTGTGGTACAACCAAAAAATGGTCTCGGTGAATGGACAATACATCGGCTGCGAATTGTTCGAATATTAAAAATCATTGGAGCATTATTGAATTGCTCTTTGCTATTAATTCAATGTTGGTCCTTTGTGAAAGCGTTGTGGCTCATAAGCGGAGCGGAGTAGAAATTGGATAAGAGTTATATTTTTTGGCTATATAAAGTGTAGTTGCATACTTTACATTGGTGGTAAGGGTATAGTATATATATATATATAAGGGTATTATTTCACAACATACCCTGTTGTGAAATAAAGAATGTTTTACTGTATGATAGTTCTGCTGCATTGTAAGCTAATATAGGTGTTTATATGCTTCCTGAGCAACATTTATTCTATGACTTTATTTGTTCATTGGGTTGTAGGTTCTTTGAACTCAGGCATTATGGCATCCGAGATACTGCACTTGACTTAGTTGATTCCTACCTAAGCGATAGACTACAACACGTTGATATCAACGGAAGTAGATCTTCTGCATTACCAGTCAAAATGGGCGTGCCACAGGGCTCAATTTTAGGACCGTTTTTGTTTTTAGTGTACGTAAATGATTTGCCGTTCTTTGTACAGGATTCGTGTGACATTCTTTTATTCGCGGATGACACAGCCCTTATTTTTAAAGTAGACCGAAAAGCACCAAATCTACGTCCTGTTAATGATTCACTCGCGCAAGTCCTAGAATGGTTAACGACGAATAATTTACTACTAAACTAAATATATCAAGTTTACATTGCCAAATGTCAAGAATCCTAACGTGAATATAAATTTAAATGATGAAATTATTACTTTAGTTCAAACTACAGTTTTTTTGAGGATTAACTTTAGATCATAAAGTTCAGCGGGGCGCTCAAATATCGTGACTTGCAGGGAAACTTAGCTCAGCCGCATACGCAATTCGGAAAGTAAGACAGCTTACTGATGTAGATACTGCAAGACTAATATATTTCAGTTACTTTCATAGTGTCATGTCCTACGGTATATTATTGTGGGCAAGGCAGCTGATATCGAGACAATTTTTTATTCTTCAAAAGCGTGCAGTACGTGGCATTTATAATTTAGGACCACGAGTTTACCTGAAAGATCGATTTAAAGAAATAGGCATACTACTGTTGCGTCACTATATATATTTGCTAACATTATGTTTATTAAACATAATATTCACTTATGTATATAATAAGAATTGTGATATCCATAACGTGAACACTAGAAATAAGCATAAGTTAGCTGGCCCATATCATCGTTTACATAAAGCTCACAATACATTTGCGGGACTTAGTATACTTTTTTTTAATAAACTACCAATAATAAAAAAAGCGCCGTTAAAATACAACTTATTCGGAAGGGTTTTTATTCAGCTAACGACTACTTAAATGACAAAAATTTATGGATCTAGTTGATTGTTGCATACAGGATTCAAAGATCTGTAGTACTTATAAGTCAATTTAGTAATGTAGAGGTACCTCGCGATAATTTGAAGAATGTAAACCCACAACCGCATTTAGTCACGAACTGCCTTTGCATAGTCACAGAGTGTAAGTGTATGCGCCATCTTGCCATCCTACTGTCTATTTTAGATTTATATTAAAACATATACCTTAGCCCAAATTATTTCATCTCTATAATATTATTAAGTTATTATATTTTTAACATTAGTTTTTTTATAGTTAGTAGTATATGGCATAATGGCTGCAACACCTTGTTAATCTGAGTTGTAAAATACTGCAATTATATATTTAATTGGCGATTTAAAAGAGTGGCCATGAGTTTCTTGCAGGTTTCTTCTCATAGGCTCAACCCTTTGCCTGAACCTAGCAACTAACCTAAATGTAGCTTCAGTAACTTAGTAAAATCATTAACCTATATATTTTTACGTTCATAAGTTTACTTTGTGACCTAAATGAATAAATGATTTTTGACTTTGACTTTTGACTTTGAACTACCTATTTGAGTCACATAATTTTATTTTGAATTAGCACTTGAAGGAAAGATATTTCGATTGTTATTCACATAGCGATTAAACATGAAAATTATTATATGTAGACCACATTTATATTATTATTATAGTTACTATACAAAAAATAAAATGAATACGGTAATTATTCCTATTTATATAAATATTATATTCACGTGCATTAACCTCCCAACCAATCCAGTTACCAAAAATACGAAACAGCTATTCAAACAAAAGAAGACTATCATAACAAAAGGGGAATGCTAACGTGTAAATTTTTGCCGCCCAAGACAAATAAACGTATGATAAAAATTAAATAACAATTTCCAAAAATTTTCGTACTATTCATTTACCGAAAGAAGATAGTAAAATCTATATAATAAAAAAGTATCGTTACGGAAATAAGTCTTGTTATAATCACCGCTATCTTCTTTCGCTATCTTCTTTTCAACTTCAACTGGTGTGCTGCCACATTATAATTTCAATGTAAAAAAGAGACTCTAATATTATTGAATAAAAATATTAGAAATTATAAAGAAATAGCAAGTGGTATTATTATATGTTAATAATCTACAAATAAATAAATTTATTATTTTATGTTATTATGCCAGTAACAAGCAAAATAATAATATCGATTATATATTGAATTATGATTTTTTGTTTTTAACTTGCAACACCGAAACCAACTGTCATAACACAAATCGGCTTCCTTGCTTACTCGGTTTGCGTGATTGTGTTTCTTTCGTTTTGATTTTGTTATTTTATTTACAAACAAGCTTTATAATGCGCAGTTTTTAGACAATCTTTTAATTGTGTATGATAATAATGATGATGTGTGACGAGACTATGCGTGAAAAGCATTTATATAAAAATCTTGTCATCGGTATAAAAAAAATGATTTATCTCAGTTATCCCAACTTTTATTTAATTAAATTCCTTGATTAATCATTTAATGACATTGCATACTATCATTTAAATATGGGCACTCGTGGCCAAAGTCACTATGGGTAGTGGGCATTCCCCTTAACGTTTTAAATAGTCTGGTTAAGCTTGGATGCCGGCATTCTAGCGTTGGTTGAGAGGTTAACACCGTTTTACCCATTTGTATCCAGATTATTCGATCGCTCTTCCAGCAGAACTATATGGGAGGTATAGTATGCTCTCCGCTGGCAGTGTGGCCCCACCCGCCAGTTGCTGTGAAGTTTCGCATAGAGTGGCTCCGTTTTAAACGATAATGGTTTTTAAAAGGGCCTGACGGTTGTTTTGCCGAACTTTACCGTTCCATTCTTTGTGAACCAATAGTTGTTCGGATTTTATCGACATCTGTTTAAGGAATTGCAATGAACTGATGTTTTTCCCTTTGATAAAATGGCATTGATGGCGGTGACAGTAGATGTTTTTTGTAAGCATTATTTAAAGGAGGGTGGAAAAAATTAGTAAAGAATTGTTTGACGTTGCATTACTTAATGGTTTTGGTTGCGTTTTTCTATTTTAGTTTTTAGTGGGTACGGGGTGAATTTCAAAAATATTATCAGGAATTTTTGATTACAAATGATAAGTGTGTTTGTTAATTGCTCAAGCTAAGTTAATATACTTGTATTAAGAGCGATTTTACGCCGGTAATGTAATGGGTGGGACTCGATCCAAGATCTATAATTGATCGCAAGTCCACTGCCTTATCCATTGGGCTACTGGTGCTAAGCAGGGACTTTATGGCAGAATTAAATTCTATCTTAAATTATCTTTATCATCATAAATTAAAAAAATACATTATTTTGGAATTGTTAAAATATTATTAATTATTTTTACTACCAAGGTAGAAAGACAACAAATCATACAGTCCAATTGATGGTACACGGTGAACGCTCGCTTGCCGTACTTACGTGTTGCCGCAAAGGACAAAGAACGAGAACAAGAGTAGGAGTCGCAGCTATATGAACTTCCGGTAGTATTTACCGGGCAAAATGAAATGACAGTGTTACTATCACACCAGTTCCTGTAACAGGGTGTTATCTATCCGGGTGAACCGGTTAATTCGAGCCATCTCCAAATAATTGGCAACGGTGGGCACCAACACTCTAAGGTGGACGTTATTTACACAAAATTCAAAATATCATTGCCATGACTTAAGACTTTCTATGCAATGCTCTAGACATATCGCTCTTAAATCATTTACCTGTAATCAATATTGTACGATACACTGAAACCTATATTTTAGTTATATATCACACTGACTTTCCTTCAACCTTTCACATTTAATTACCTCATGTCGGCGAATTGGCTAAGCCATATTTAGATTGGGATATTGGAAAATAAAAGACAGTAAAAATAAATCCCTAAAATGAAATATTTTAGCCAAAAGATTAATCTGTGTAGGCACTAGCCGTTTAATTCATTCATCGCTAACTTTGGCCCGGGGCTATTCGTTTTAATCGGTTTGAAAGGTTTGGTCAGACTATCCATCCGCGCTTAGAATAATAAAGTATAGAACGGCTATTTTAAATAAATTTCATCTCGAAAATAAAGCCTCGAAAGTGGCTATGTGTGTGTTTGCGTTATGTCACTGCATATAGCGGCAGTTATTTCATATGCACACTCATACAAGGATAATTAAAGATAAGAAAAAAAATTGGGTCTGTTTTCTTACTTCTTCTAACAAAACGAAA
Organism: Catocala fraxini; assembly: GCA_930367265.1. Classification (NCBI taxonomy): domain Eukaryota; kingdom Metazoa; phylum Arthropoda; class Insecta; order Lepidoptera; family Erebidae; genus Catocala; species Catocala fraxini. The sequence continues at coordinate 22,773,862 of OV884029.1, forward strand.
TAATTAGACACATCATGAGACCTACTGCAAGAAACTAAGGACTCGACGACGATGCGAAAATCAGCATCAATGCAAGCATACATATGATGTACATTCCGCTTTAAATCGGAGCTGCATCGCGGAGGCCTATGCATATAATTAAACAACGGACAATTTTGAACGACACATGAACATCAAAATGTACTTAACTTATAACTGTCAAGACTCTTCTCTCTTTTAGCCTTTATTATTCCCAAGTCACTTGAGGTCGGCTTTTCTAGTCTAACCGGATTTGACTGGATATCAGTTTTTACACGGAGCGACTGCCACCTGACCTCCGCAACCCGAAGGCTAACGATACCCTAAGGTTAGACAAGTGTCAGGATATTAGAGGGTACTGACTTTCCCAATAACGACTGCCATAGATGTTCATGGCAGCCGGGATCGACGGCTTAACGTGCTCTCCGAGGCACGGAGCAGGCGATAATTGTCAATCAATACGCACATAATTCCAAAAAGTCATATAACTTCCGAAAGTCAGAGGTGCGCGACTTGGGTTCGAAGCCTCGCCCTCGCCCTCTGCATTGCAGTCTGTTGGCCCCCCCCCACTGAGCTATGTCTGCTTTTTTTTTATAACTGTCAAGTATTCATTATATATTCATTGTAAATGCAATGTATTTATTTACATGCATTTCCTCCAAGCCTCGTGTACACTAGATCGTGTAGACATGTACGCATGTAGACGACTTCGGCTTACTGAAGGCGTGAAGGGGTTTCAACCCCTTCAGGCCTTCAGGCATTGCTTACACAGAGGTGACTGCCGCCTACGGTTCGCCTTGAATTTGGTCGCCTACAGTTACGCACTTACGATTGGGAGCTAACACTGGGTCATTGCATAACTTTAACTGCCCACCAAAGTTATTTGTTCACCTAGTGTAAGTAAATCATATGGTTTTGGTTATCCAGAAGGTACTGATAAGAATACTAGTAAGCTGTACAGCATATTGCAAGCAATATTTAAAATAAAATTGCATTTTCGTGAATACAAATATTATGAGTATCATAATTCAAGCGGCAGGAGTTCAGGCGGCAATCATGCCATGATTGAACTCCTGACCTCTGATTTTAAAAAGAAATGCTACAATAAACGCATGAAGAACGCCTACTATCACTATCTAGAATGTTTCAACAGAGAAAATTAATTAAACTCCGAATCGTATAAAGAGGTCTCGCATAAAAAAATCGATACGATTTTCTCGTTGCTTAAGTTCGAGAAACTCTTGTGTAGATGAGGCTCAAATGACTTCTACCGAATCATTGTAAAATTCAATATGTACTCTTTAACTATTCAGTAAAATAAAGGAAACTTACAGTAAACTTACTTATAAAGTACGTGCATACGAGACTTATGAATAATTTTAGCAATTATATTTTCGTTGAACATTTCTTGATAATTTGCATTCTAACTAAATAATAATCAAAGAATCGTGTAACTTTCATTTAAACATACTTTTATAATTAATTATTCCTTGTACAATTTGTTATATTATGTGTTATGTTAATGAAACATCTTTTTGAAATGGTAGGTGTACGCTGAGCTTAATTGCGATGCACTCTATTATTTTGCACGAGTGTGCGGTGCGCTTTATGAGATTTTGTAAATTACGGTGTGTTGACGTGTCTTTCTCTTTATTTTTGAGTGTGCAGGACGCCAATTGAGCTTAAAATTAGATGCGGCAAAGCTTTTGAAAGTAACAATTTAATTCATTTCTACGATTCCTATTGATTTTTAAAATTCTGTTGCAAAGATTCTTTGCAGTTTCGTCGTGTTCTGTTTACACTTTGTAAGTCTCAGCGTATAAACCTGCCTTATAATGTCGCACTATCTTTAGCTAATTTCAGTACATTGCACGTATATTTGTAGCCATAACAAATACGATCCTGTAACCATGGTTCCTGAAAAGCAATAGAAACGTCGAGAAAAGTGTAAATATAACATTAAAATAGTTTAGAAATAGCTTTAGTTGTAAATTACCTAAATAATTTGATAAGTAGATATGTTTATAAAAGACAATACCAGCATTAAAACAGCAGTGGAAATAAAATATGACGGCCCGATGTTGAAATGCACTGCGCTATACAGATAATTTATCTTTATATATATAATTATACTGTACGTGTGTATGTCACTGAACTCTTCCTAAACGGCTGGACCGATTTTGATAAAAAAATGTGTGTGTTCATGTGGATTCGAGGAAGGGTTAGATTTGGGTTTTTTTTCTTTTGTACAGGACAACGTCTGTCGGGACAGCTAGTGTAATATAGATCTTAATACCTTTCTATTTATCAGTATTGTAATGTGCTTGTGACGGCATGTCGGCCAAATATAAAAAATAAACATTGCATTTATTTAGTCGATACAGCCCACATGTACGAGTAACTATGCTTGTTATAATGTGACGTCATCTCTTCTACGAACCACAACAATTATAGTACAACAGTAACATACAATTACTTCACAATATTTACTGAAACTAGAAATTATAAGTTAGCATCATAAAGAGAAATCCATCAAACTACTATCATCATTAACAGTCCGCCAATTATATACACGATGATGAAATGCCCCGAAATTCCTAACAAAATTAAGGTACAATAAATCATTCTACCACAAAAAAATGTTTCAATAATATAATTGAACAAATTACAGGCCAGATGATTGGAGAATTATCAAAATATACCTTAAACTGCTTTCGCCTAAGGCTGTACCGTCATTATGAAAGCATTCGGTGTAGAAAGATGTTCTTTGACGCGTCTAACTTCATGTTTTCTGACATAATAATCTCTCGTGAATAAATATGCAAATTAGGCTATCAGTTCGTCAGGTGTGTTTCTGTCCACACCATGACAGGATAAAGGTTAGTTCAATAAAAAAAATGGTAAAAGGGCTTTCAACGTTTATCTGACATCTTCGGTCATCTCTGACTCAACCAATAACTCACCAATTTGTATACATTGAATGCGATATCAATATAAAAACTACGCGAGTTTAAATTCTATACAGGTTAATTTTTGTGTAAAAGCTTCGAATCGAACATGCATATTATTTTTTCCTTGTCTTCAACTTTTTAGCCTTCTGCAAAAGTGAATTGAAACGCGAGTAAGCATTTGTATGCTGTATCTATAACTAACATAACGTTTTAGTAAAATTTCTTAGAGGTGTATATAAAGTTACTTCTTCTCGTCGCGGTCGTGGTCACTTTGAGGCGTCGACGTCGGCGTCGGTGGGAGAGGCGAACACAGCTCTTCGCACGATCACCCGCCATTTCTCCCAAAGCTACAGTGTGGTGAAAAAACCGAACAAAAAATAATTTACGATAAACTATGCTCATTCACCCCGTGCTTCGTTGCCAGTGTCTGTAGTTCACCACCTGATATACTAATGCTTATCAGCCAGATAAATAGTAAATTATCCAGCCTCCACACATACGTAGGCTCACGCCATCCCCGAAGGGGTTGGCAGCAATGCACACACACATATCGGCAGCTACAGTTTCAGATCCCACGTAATAAGGGATCGAGATTCCTGCAGTCTAATGAACACCGTGCTACTACTGCCAATCTATTGACAGAAAAACCTAAAAACACTGCCGCAGGAATCGAACTTGAGTCCTGGTGCACATGTTGTACCAAGGCAGTCAATTACTAAATCTCCATTACATCATAATATTACAAAGTTGCTGATATAAACACGGAAGGGCGATGGACAAGAATGTAACCGGTAATTTGTATTCAATGCAAACGTATCAATTTAGTAACCCACACGTATCATAATGAATGATTGAATGAGAAGCCTGGTGGTTAAAACGAGACACGTGTTATTATAAATGTGGCAGACGTTTATTAAGGTTAAGTACCCTTCTCACACTGAGAAGAGGCCCGTGCCTAGCAGTGGGACAGTTCAGTACAGGGCTGATATTGTAAGGTAAACTAACAAACTTAATTATATACCATAGCTTTACGTTTCGTGTAAGGAAGAAGGATGGAGTATGGAAAGAAAGAAAAAGAACGAGAAAGATAATTTTGGGATTCTGTGTACTATGTCTTTTATAATATTGTCTTCTATTTACGCGAATATTATTCATTGAAATTAAACTGCTATATACGGATTTTATCGCGTTGTTTATTTGACACTTTATTACAAAATTTTGAAAATTGTTTCACTACTACTACTATTAAACTTTACTAATTTTTAAGCTAATTAAATTATTATTAAATTATTTAGATTTAATTTATTTTTACTTTTACACTTTCCCCGACGTTTCGGTTGCTTTTCAGCAGCCATGGTCACGGGGCCCGTGTAAAAGTAAAAATAAATTAAATCTAAATAGTTTAATAATAATTTAATTAGCTTAAAAATTAGTAAAGTTTAATAGTAGTAGTAGTGAAACAATTTTCAAAATTTTGTAATAAAGTGTCAAATAAACAACGCGATAAAATCCGTATATAGCAGTTTAATTTCAAAAACTATGTCTTTTGTTGGGTTTTTTACTGCAAGAGGGTAATCAACGAGAAATAGTCAGGATGATATTTCAAGTACATAAAATATAGGTAAGCTTCCACGACTGTTTATTGACTTGCCGTGTTATTTCTATAAGAGCCAATTTTCGATGGTCAGATACTTATTTTAAGAATAAATAAGGCGGTTCACAAAAACTATTGAAACGTCAAACATATTATCCAGATAAAAGATATCTGACGATTGAAACATCGGCCCTTCGTCTAAGAAACTTAGTCTTTCCATTGAAACAAATTCGTTTCCGCTTCAATCAGCCTTTGTTAATGAAGGTTTAACGTTCTGAACCAAACGAAGTCCGTACGGAGCCCACTAGGCTTGGCAGGTATTTGCTGGTTTCCTGTAAGAAGGTGGTCTTTCTTTTAATGATCTAGATCATTCGTATCGTCACCAAATAACTGGGAACGGTGAGCTCTTTAGCTTTAAAAAATGTTAGTAATACTATATTTATAATTTATCTGTATGTGTGTATGATACAGAACTCTAAATGGCTGGACCGATTTTGATCAAACTTTGTGTATGTGTATATTTAAGTCGGACCCTGGATATGATTTTGATTCTCTTTTAAACCGTTAGCTAGCACTGTGTTTGAGTTTCAAAGTTAATATTCATGGTTTAGATTCCCATTTGGATCCCAAAAGAGATAGGTGGCTCTGTGATCGAATTGAAAATGAGAACTCAGGCAGGACAATATCTGACAGTTAGTTAAAGACAAAATTTCTAGTAACCTTATAAAATATAAAATGGTAAAAGGCGCGTCTGGCATTTCTATTAAAATATAAAGAAATTAAACACCGCTTCATTTGAGCTAAAATTATTCTTAGCCAGTATTATTTTAAGTAATCAGTTTCTGCTTTTATTAATTATTCAATTCCAGATGCTATTGTTTATGAATGTATTAATATTCCGTTTAATTTACAAGTTGGGTTGCGTCTGTAGTTAGTCTAGACTAGAGGTTCCCAGACTTTAGAATTTTTTACCTAAAAATCAGTAGGTTCAAGACTACTGGTACTGAAGAATATGGAATATGCAAGTTTTTACAAGTAACAGTCGCTGAGCTTCTTAAAATATTATCTGCCTACATTGATTGGCTTGACTTCAAGCCAACATTTTAGTTCTTCACTATCGAAAGCAAATAAATTTTCGTGGACGACGTTCACTTACGAATTGTGGACCCCCATTTTTTTATCACGCCAACGTAGACCCCCGTCGTGTCTCCCGTGGACCCCTAGGGTTCACCTGGACCACTTTGGGAACCAGACAGTCAAAGTAAAATGCCGTTCTATGAAACAGTTGTACTCTCTTTTGGGAATTAATTCCTTGGAAGATGCCTATACTTCTGCGTAGACTGATTATTATATTAAACAATTGAGGTTAACGTTTTCTGTCGTATTATCCATACTTCCAAGCTTGTAATGCCTGGTTCCTAAATAAAAAATAGGTCGTTTCAGCTCGATTCGTTTCTTGATATAGGTACCAGGCCTAAAACACTAATGGCTAGTTTTAATATCCTAAAATATAATCGTTTTACCTACGGACACTTAACTTTTGACACATATTATAATTACTCGTTTTTATATTAAAGCACATCTTAAGCAGAATTTGATACATCTTGGTATAGGTATGGTTTCAAACTGAGAGAAGGACAGCAATTATTTTAAAATGCAAGCGAAATGCCGGGCAACATTATTATTTTCATTATTCTTTATAAAAGATAACTCCCCGAAACAGGAATTATTCCTGTGGCCTGTGTCGCGGAGAACATTACAAACATTTAAACAACGGACAGAAAGAACATTCAGATTTGAAACAACCATTTGTGGATCATACAAAGTTTTGTCCCGTGTGGGATTCGAACCCACCACACTTGGTGCAATGGTAGTAGCGAGACGACCACCTAAACCACTAAGCCATCCGTGCAGTCAACAGTAAGTAATTAGTGAAAAGCGTTTTGTAATGAGCTCAGATATCACATATTCATATACCTATCTATGTAGTTAATATTATAATTATAATTATATTAGTAGTACTACCTTCGAAATAAATATATATTGAATAGTTTCTTAAAATCTATTATCATACTATTAACGTTTTACATGACATCATTTAATATGACATATGATCTTATAGGTTCACAAATACATATGATACAAATAAAACTAAGAGCAGTATATGTCAATGTTTGCACCTAGCAGCGATAGATGGCGTTACATGTTTATTCATTTTCAACCATTTGCAACGCGGATTAAAATTGTTTAGGAACAATTTCGTATTTTCTTTTAAACGATACAAATCTGCAATACCTTTATAAAAATAATAATGATATGTTGATTAACATTTTATAACAAAAATCTCATAACTATGCAGAGGACGTAGATTGATTTTCTATTCGGGCTAAATATTCAATTAGAAAAGAAGCACGTATTGTTATTTTAATTTTTTAATCGAAACTACTATCGTATTTTATAATTTAGGGTGAACGCAAAGACATCTGTTCATTCGGCCTCTGCAACAGACTAAAAAAGTCATAACCCAATTTCGACTTAAGGGCGGCCGACAAACAGCCACAAATGTCAAACATAAATTCTTTAAAAACGTACATTAATAAAGGTGAAACTATAAAAGGAGGCTAGACGCCTGCTGTTCATTTTTTCAATTTAAATAATTTATATTCAGGATCGCGTTATCTCATGTTCTGATCGGATTAGGATCGTGTAAATGTCATTTGATATAAAAACTTTTTTATAGATGTTAGGATGGGTAGTTAATTAAAAAAACATTTGCCCTCCTAATTTTATGTTAAGCTTCTTATAACTTGATAATTATGTATTTTTAGGTTTTTTTTTTAGGTTTAGGTTTAGGTTATTTTCTTTTTTGGGCATTAAAATAAGTTGATGTTCCACTCGTTGAATGTACCTCAATTAAATAACAAACAATGTAAGTTTAAAATTAAGGGTTAAATAAACTATTTAGACTTGTTCAAAGATTTTGCTAGCAAATCAGGCGAATGTTGTTTTATAAAACACAGGTAGCAAACAAGCATACAACCTGCCAGATGGTAAGCGGTTAGCATAGCTTATGAAGTTTACAAACGTTCCTACGGTACCAATTCTTTCTAAACGAAATTGTTAAGCTACCAGAGCGAAAGAATCCCTATGGGACACATAGGGATCTTCCAAAGTACAGCGCCTCCTTAGTCTTTGAAAATCTGACTAACCGCAGGTTGATTCCACAGGCTTGGTAGCTTGTGATCTTCTGTAGTTTGAAAGTACTTCTGCAGATGAGCAATAGCCATAGGTACATACATGTACATCCGAAACTAACAAAATATTGAGAAAATAGTTACGAAGAGGTCTTTCAGGACTTATTTCTTTCAAAGTGACATTGTTCAGATCACTTGATAAAAGTGCTTAGGACAATCCAACACGAAGTCATGTTTATCATGGTACCACGAAAAATCGGCCCGTGACTTTGACATTTACGTTTGTACCTAAACTATAGGGATCAGACAAGTACAACACACACAACACACAAGAATATATTATTATCAGTTGTTATTTTAATATTTTCAACCATACTTTTGACTACAATTGAGAGGCAACAATTTACAATTCAGCGTGTTATCGTTTTGCATATACAACGTTACTAAAAATGGCAGCCCTCCGATAGCGTTGATAAAATTAAAAGTACACATACGTTTTCCGATATTATTAATAGAATCGAATTACAGTTGCTTCGTTAACATGTCGAATAGATTTAACTTTATATTGTTTGAAAATACAGACACTTTTTAAATACAATTTGTATTTTTGTGTAACATGGCTACGATATTTGTTAATTACTAAATGCTCGCGACTTTGGCTGTGGTTTGCTGGGGATTTATTTACTTGAACACTATGTGTTATATCTTCAGTTTTACTAAATATTAGGTCTTTGACTTTGAAATTGCCATTTATGTCCAACAACTTATTTCGTGGTTTCTGTACAAATGCTATGGATATTTTTAAAATTCATGAATTATTTGAGCATGGACAAAATTCTCAAAGGTCTCGAGTACGAACCCACGTCGCGCATCTCTGACTTTCGGAAGTTATGTGACTTCGAAATTATGTGCGTATTGATTGTCAATTATCACCTGCTCCGTGCCTTGGAGAGCACGTTAAGCCGTCGGTCCCGGCTGCCATGAACACCTATGGCAGTCGTTATTGGGAAGCCAGTGCCCTATAATATCCTGACACTGGTCTAGCCTTAGGGTATCATTAGCCTTCGGGTTGCGGAGGTCAGGTGGCAGCCGCTTCGTGTAAAAACTGATATCCAGTCAAATCCGGTGACTAGCTTAATTCATCTTTACCCCAATGTACAAAACTTCAGCTACCTTACCTAAGGATATCTACAGATCATATTTACAGATCGAAATTTATTCTTCAGTTGAGGTTTATTTTGTTATTGCAACAATTGACCGTGGCCAAAACTACAATTCTACTAAAACTGTGTAAAACAACAGTCTGGATGACTGTAACGGACAGCGAGTAATACATTCCTATAAATGTACCATATATTTTACCGCACACCCGAACGAACGCAGCAATAAACTTAGAATATAAGTAAATACACACAATTCAGCTATATCGTACGAGAGGACTTCATTGGTATATGCTGCGGATTTTAATCTGCAAGACAGCTGTAAGGAGCTAGTCTAAGATATAAGACATCGTTTAGACATTATATTTTTTTTATATGTATATTGTTCTTTGACCAATTGTAACAGTCTGCGCTTATGTTAATTGTCAATCACGATTCCCTGGGTTGGGTCCCCGCATCGTCAAAATTATTCTTGGATTGTTAGGAAATTCCGAATAACAATACGGGAACTTAGGGAACAGCAATAGCCTTGCTTTATAGAGAGTCTTAAGACGATATAAACGCTGGAAATACGCTACTAATCGTGTCACAATACCTTTATATGTCTATATTTAGTTTTGCCTAATCCCTTCGGTAATATACAGATGAGTAGAAAATTTATTCTGAAGAATTATTCTTTCACATATTATACTCTTATAATTTGTATATATATGTTATATCCTCCAGACCGAATTTCGGCCACGGTGGCCAGACTTAACGGAGACTGGCCAACTACGCAGGAAATATTATAGTGCATAAATGTGTGCGCAAACACAAGTGCACTCTCTGTTCCCTAACTCTTATGATCCGATGGGACAGTAATCCGACACAACCAAAGAGAGATCAGGCGCAGGACCAACGGCTTTTCGTGCTTTCCGAGGCACAGGAGTGTCTTACACCGCCAACTTTCTAACTCCGGGCTGAGATTTCTTAACTGAAAAACCTAATCACTTTTTACTGGCCCGACCCGGGATTCGAACCTGAGACCTCATGTACAGCTGTCGCATTCACTCAGCTGCGCCACGGAGGCAGTCAACATATATGTATACAGTATTCTATATTCTATACTGTCTTATCACATATGTACACAAAATCATCTAGCCAAAACTAAGCAGAGCTTGTACTATGGATACTAGACAATGGATAAACATACACTTATTACGTTACTCTGATTATCAGTCTCACAGCCTCGATGGCGTAGTGGTTAGTGTAACCAACTGCAACACCTGAAGTCGCGGGTTCAATTCCCGCACAAGTCAAACATTTGTGTGCATGAACATGGATGTTTATCTTGGTCGGGGTGTTTCTATATTTAATAAGTACGTATTTACAAACAAAAAAGTATATATGTATGTTTATCCATTGTCTAGTAGCCATAGTAAAAGCTCTGCTTAGTTTGGGCTAGATAGTGTGTGTGTATGTGATAGAATATTATTATTATTATATTATTATTCTATCAAGAAATACATAGTAACAGCACGAAGTCTGGGATTCTGCCCAGTAGACATTAAAAAGCTAGCTCCTATTACGTGACATCGAAAGCCATAGTTAGTAAAATTTATTTATTTATTTATTTATTTATTTATTTATCAAATAAAATGTGTGTGTAATATGACACACACAATTTACAGGATAAAATATTGTAAAGTATATACTTTACCTACTCCTTCACTGATAGGCGTATGACTAAGTATGTGCGTATTATTCCCATGAATATTCTTTAACATACTGACGGCCATTTAGCAGACACATTAGAAAATGTGTTGTTTGCGGTCATATAATATGTATAACCGGCGTGGCGTTCAATGTGTTGTGTTAATTAAGAACATTGGAATAAAACCATGTCATGTTTGAATTTTAAAGTTATGAATCTGACGTAATTAAAATCAAGCATCGGAGTAATATAAATTAACTAAAACTAAGCAAAATATAGTCATTAGCTCCGCTATCGCTTATATCTTATAAGCTTACGACACAGACGCTTCTATGGCGAAAGTAGGCGATAAATCTTGCCATTGTCACCGGCAGATGGCGCTCGTGTCCAGGTTTTTACCGCTATAACTTGCTAACAAAGACCGACTGCTTTTTGTACCACCTGCCTCTATGCCCAGTTATGTTTTGTTATTTTGGTTTGCCACTTCTGTTATTCGATTGTTATTACATTGTATTTGGTAATAAGAAAGGTGTTTTGGTTTGTCGGTGGTTAAGAACATAAAGTTGAACGCCCTCTTACGTGCCTTTAGAACTATGTATATTGGAAATTACTTGAAACTACATTTTCAGATGGCTGTATATCAGCAAAGGAGTGGGTAGAGACGTATTACGCCCACGCTTTGTTAACTATGTTTTAAATCTTAAGCAGGAAGATATGAGATGTCCGCCAAGTGTATAAAATGAAATCTAAAATGTAAATTTCATTTTATGCAACTACTAGCTTTTGGATTCGATCAGAAACAGTACGTTTTCTGGATAAAAGGTTGCCTGGAAACGTGTATGCGAAATTTCATGATGATCAGTCGAGTAGTTAAGGCGTGATAGCGTAACAAACAAAGAAACAAGCTAACATTAGCATTTAGAATATTAGTTAGGATTATTGTACTGGTATTAAACAAGTAGATGACTTATTGGTGATAAGCAGTTACTCTAACGTTGTTCTTATTCCGCCAGATGTATAAATAGCGCGTCACCTTCTATAAGGACAAAGGCTTAACATTGGGGTGAAGTATACATATGGTAGAGGAAGCTATGAGAGTCTTTGGCAATAGTTCTTTAAGCTCACATAAGTTATAGTTCTTCCCGGTTGAAACACAGTATGTGTCGACTCGACCGCTCGGAGTGATACCACGGCCTTACAGAAAACCGGTGTGAAATAGTGCTTGCGTTGTATTTTGTCGAGTGAGTGAGGGTACCGAAGGCTCAACTTCCCTCCCCCCTCTGGAGAGGAGGGGGAAATTTAAAAGGCTGGCAACGCACTTGCGACTCCTCTGGTGTTGCGGGTGTGCATGGGCTAATTGCTTACCATCAGGCGATCCATCTGCTCGTTTGTCGCCTATAACATTAATAATAATAATAATAAACCCCTCTGGGACAGTCGTTATCTCATCATGAGACTAACGCAATATTTCCTAATATAATATGTTAGAAACTACCTGTGATAAGAGAAACATAATAATAATAATAATAATAATATTCTACCACATACACACAACACCATCTAGCCCAAACTAAGCAGAGCTTGTACTATGGGTACTAGACAATGGATAAACATACATATATATACTTTTGTTTTTTGTAAATACATACTGAATATACATCGTAAAAAAACATGGTATTTTTCTAAACGGGTCGGCTCAATCTTACCATCACTAAATGGCTAAATCTTTGAATCAAACATAAAAACTTTCCTAACAAAAATCTAAATAATAATTGGCCGAACTGGACTCACAGTATACCTACCGGGGTAAAGCATTCTCCGCCTGTAAAAAATCATTATGATATTAAAATACAATAGTGTTTTTTTTGGTTTATCATTAATTTTTTGCACGCTGCGATGAAGTAACAAATTTACAAGATTTTTTGCATAGGGATAATTATATCCTTCTTTATTTACAATATATTTACATAAATAATTTTAAAACTAAATAATCTAATATATATTTACAAACGCATTTATAAAGATAACATACCTAATTACAAAAACACAAATAATTATAATACTTAATATTTACAAAAATGGTTTAGGCATCGAAGAATTCTTCATCGCTGTTAACTGGTAGCGTGTCCAGAAGACTGGCAGCATTGTCACGTTGGATGGCAATGCTGATTCTTATGGCCAAGAAAAGACCAGCCTTCTGATCACGCGAAACGTCAATCAGGCGTTTTGCGATCTCCTTGTACAAAATACATAAAAATAGTTTAGGAGTCAGTAAATGACAGGTTACTTCTTATATCTGCAAAATATAGTTGCTGTAAAATAGTTTATTTCTTAGAAATACGCGAGTGAAGCCACAGAAAAATGTTAGTAAACAATATAAACATCAGACAGACCTCCATGACACGCTTAGATTTATGTACACCCATTAAAATTAATCAGTAAAGCTTTTATCTCGATCTTAAATGAGATAGTAATTAACCACCGTATCAACGGGTGGGCCAATTAGTAACTCAATAAAATATAGCTCTCTCACTCTTTTTTATAATGTTAGAAAAGGTCATCGTTATGCATCCAGGGTACAAATGCCGGTAGCTTAAGTAATTGGGAGTCATTCCAAACGCCATATTGATTTTACTTTGGTTATAACTTAAGGTCTTTATCTCCTAAAAGTTTTTTTAATTGATATTTGTTTTTATGGCCTTTTCCTCTTGCGGTAATGGTAGGTCTTTAAGCGAGTAGGGTTCTAAGAGCTTACTGAGAAGATAAGGCTAAAAATCTCGATCGTCAAGCTGAAGATCCCGATCACTAATTTGAAACTGTAGCAGACACTCTTCCAATACAAAGATTATATGAGCGTTAAACTCGCGTGGAACGTTAAAAAAATATAATATTGTCTTACGTTTACGGGCACATTTTACATTGAAATTAAACTACGTTTTTAAAGTACTAAAATAACACGACACGACAATAACAATTACACGCGATAAAATCCGTATAAAGTAGTTTAATATTTGCCCCAAAAAATTGACACTATGCTATCAATTTTTTGCATCGCAGTTTCATCCGGTTCCCCTTCCGCTTACATCCCCGGTCGTAATGAGGTGTTAGTTACTCGTAGCTTTCCTTAATAAATAATTTGATGCATTCTACAAATAGACCGGTAGCTCCAAAGATAAGTACGGTTAAACAACAAAACTAACAAAACTTCCTTAAACTTTATAATTACCATTTTTAATAATTAATAATATTCTACCACATACACACAACACCATCTAGCCCAAACTAAGCAGAGCTTGTACTATGGGTACTAGACAATGGATAAACATACATATATACTTCTTTTTTTTCAAATACATACTTATTATACATAGAAACATCCAGACCAAGACAAACATCCATGTTCATGCACACAAATGTTTGACTTGGGCGGGAATCGAACCCGCGACCTCAGGCGTGGCAGTCGGTTACACTAACCACTACGCCATCGAGGCCGATAAATTGAAATAAGAGTACGTATTTAAGAAAAATTTATGGCAATAATGTTTCCAAAGTAATTTGTATAGTAATCCTAGTCTATAACGCTATTGAATAACACCAGCTTTAGCTAGCAATTTGCTCTAGATAACTTGTTACTTTTGCAATCAGGTATCAAACCCCGGTCCTTAGCCAAACGACAATTCTCAGCAATTATTCTACTATATTTTATCAAAATAATAATACCAAATTATTGCTACGAAGAGAAGAAGATTACATTGAAAATATACAAAAGTTTATAATCCTACCAATTAACTTACCCCAACCACAAACTTATAACCCTGAATAACAGGGATAAGCAACATTTTTACAAAATAGCACCGAGACCTAGTTTCCGTGAAAGCGTTAATGAACCCATTCAAACTGTTGCGTACTCCACCCAGTGCCCCCGTTTATATGAGAAAAATAACTGTTTTACTAATGGAAATATTCTTGATGGATGAATATCTATTTTATATATGATGTTTTTTTACAATACGCAGTACTTGTATGACATTCATGTACATATTTAGCTCGCCTTAGTTGTCTGACACTGGGACGACATAAGTATTTGAAGCCCAGATAATTATAAACTTCACTAGACGGCTCTTAAGTACACCCACGGGGTAAAATGTCATTGTGTGGGTGTCGTAAAAAGCCAACTAAGTGATCCTTATTAAGCAGCCAATCCACTTCAAGGACGGGGGAATCTTGAAACAAACCCTTTACTAACCTGTCTGGGCAACGTAGTCAACGTCTCAAGGGATGGCACAACTAGACCAAAAAGGCGCTTAGTTTCTAGCAGTCTCGCTATTCCCAGCCATGTTAGTGGCCGTATACAGAATGCAAAGAATCATCGCAATATCTGAAGCACCTATACCTAGCTACCTATGCCTATCAGATGATCGCATCGCCTGACTTTAAACCTTACCGAACTCGAGGTAAACTTGACTAGCATAAACTGGCATATTATATTGGGACTACCTCAAGTCCAAAGACAGTGCGACTTCACGATAACCTTGGAATCAGGCGATTAATTTTACTTCCAAAAGTAAACGGCACTCCAAGTTTAGTATTGGTTTTACTGGTCAACGAGGATCTTGTCAGCAGCTTTAAGTCGGTAGCGTATCTATGGGATAGATACTCTGATGGGATAATTAAAGCCATATATGAAAATATTGCTCGAGCAATATTAGGTTTACTACAGCTTTATTAAGGTTTCAATGCTAAAGTGGGAGTACAAGAACACATAAGAAGTCTTTTAAGCGACCCTTACATGTGAAACACAGCGTAATGTTCTAGGGCAGTGGTCGGCAACTGCCGTCCAAAAGAGCCAAATATATATAATCTCTTTTCCCTTAGCCTTTATTATTCCCAAGTCACTTGGGGTCGGCTTTTCTGGTCTAACGGGATTTTACTGGATATCAGTTTTTACACGGAGCGGCTGCCACCTGACCTCCGCAACCCGAAGGCTAACGATACCCTAAGGCTAGACCAGTGTCAGGATATTAGAGGGTACTGACTTTCCCAGTAACGACCGCCATAGATCAAGACCAACGGCTTAACGTGCTCTCCGAGGCACGGAGCAGGCGATAATTGTCAATCAATACACACATCATTTCGAAAAGTCATATAACTTCCGAAAGTCAGAGGTGCGCGACGTGGGTTCGAACCCGAGAACCTCTGCATTGCAGTCTGTTGGTCTCCCCACTGAGCTATGGCCAAATATATATAATACACAATTGAAATCTTTTCGAAGAGCCATTTTAACTTAAGATTTGCTTTAGCACAAGACATCGCTACGGAAATAATTAGGATTAAAAGAACACTCGAGCTTGCCTTTGTTAAATAAGTCTTAGTTTTACTAACAGTAAATTAAATTTTGGTATCATACTTATAAAAAACAAGATAATAAGTTATAAGTATAAGTAGTATTCCGTGCCTGCACGAAACATTTAATTTTCGTGGAACTGCCGCAGCCGAGGCGTCAAAGAGCCGCATGCGTTCTAGGGTATATAAATGACCGTGTTTTGGTGAAGTGGTAGAGCAACCACGATTAGAAGGCCTGGATTTTCTGTCTGTAAGTCAGTTCATGTTCATATAGGTAAAATACAAAATGCTATTTCCATGCTAATTTTTATTTTAACTATCTTAGCGGTTTAGGTTTAAAAGCGTATCAAACATACGAAGTTTTATTAGAATTGATTTAATTCAAAAATTAAATAACAGAGAAAAAATCCATTGCTACAACTGTGAGGTAAACAAAGAAATAAACATAGTTATTAACATAATTAACTATATAATTAAATATAGTGAATATGTCGCACTCTTAATAAAACAGCGACTTAACTCGAAATTTGAAAGTAAGGCAATTTGAACTCTAATTGTATATGTTAAATACTAATATTATATTTGTATTAAATCTTTGCAATAGAGTTTAAATTTGTTTAATGCAAAATACTGAGATAAGTCTCTGTTTTATTAAGGGTGCGATGTGTTCTACATTTATGACTAAACAGCAATATTTGCCGGGCATCAGTAATATCATTTTAATATCTATAGAGGATAAGATATGCATACATATATGTATAATCTTTATAATCTAAATCTAAATCTTCTGTGCGTATGTTTGTAATTAAATTCCTCCTAAACGGCTGGACCGATTTTGATGAAATTTTTTGTGTGTGTTCAAGTGGATTCGACAATGGTTTAGATGTGATTTTTTTAATTTTAGTTTTTTCTTGTTTACAGGACAACGACTGTCGGGACAGCTAGTTGTTAAATAAAAATTGGCCTGGCCATTTTATTTTTTCATTTTTGTAAATCGTTATTAATGTTAGCGTAGAATAAGCGTCAAATAATATTAACAAGGTTATTCTGCATTTATTTCCTATTATTTTACTTATTATATATTATTGTGTATTAATATTTTTATGGGATTTATTATTAATTATTTATTATTAAGTATTTTTATATGATGAAATAGCATTTCTAACATCTTTATCTGAATTGTTTATTCAAACGCACATACTTACATTAACCCACATACTATATCTAACTTCTTAAATTCGAATACCCAAAAAGAAACGCCCCCGGGTGGGCTCGAACCACCAACCTTTCGGTTAACAGCCGAACGCGCTAGCCAATTGCGCCACGGAGGCGACTGACAGATGTTGCGAAATAGCGGTTCATTATTTATAGATGGCACGCTCTGATGATGTCATCCTATGTTGTGTTATCATACAAGGTAACGGCATTGTTAGCATGATAAGAAATATATGCGTAAAACTGATACCTAAAATGATTATGTTGTTACGTAGCAAAAACCTACTATTTTATTTGCTATCATAATTAAAATGAATACAATCAATTTATTTTAATTAGTGTAACCAAAACCAATTATCTACATACCAAGTAAATAATTAGTTTCGATTTAATTAATCACGTAATGTTAATTACAGTTTTGTATTAATTCGATTGTCCGTGATCTGGTTTGATTATGTTCAAATATAGTTGTTACATGTACAAAATTTTATTATTTATTCGGTTATTTTCACAATAAAACTAAATTTAATAAAAAACCTTGATTTTCAGCGTTTTAAAAATACTCACCTGCACTAGGGATAGAGCTCAGAATCTATAAAGACTTTACGAATGGATACATGGAACGTGCGACTCAGAACAATTATTTATAGATTACACAAACAGCTGTACCGGGTGGGATTCGAACCTACAATATTCAGCGTGGGAGCAGCGACAATGCGACAGCTTACTCGCTACGCCATCCATGCAACATTATTACAAAAATACAGCTGACAAGTGCAAGAATCTCCATACATTTATACATATACATACATACTATCACTCCTATATACGTTAAGGAATACAAGAGCAGCGATGGCTCAGTGGGGAGACCAACAGACTGCAATGCAGAGGGTCTCGGGTTCGAAACCACGTCACGCACCTCTCTGCCTTTTTTGCAATTATATGACTTTTCGAAATTATGTGCGTAATAATTGACAATTATCGCTTGCTCCGTGCCTCGGAGAGCACGTTATGCTGTCGGTCCCGGCTGCCATGAACATCTATGGCAGTCGTTGTTGGGAGAGTGTCGACACAAAAGATCCCACTGGGTCGAAGTGTCATCGGTCTGCACTGACTGGCCCTCTCATAAGATACATACATACATACTATCACTCCTATAGACGTTAAGGAATAGGCAGAGATGTATAAGGTGCCACATGACAAGAGGCGAGCCTAAGTAAAAGTCAAACTCGAAGTCAAAAGTCATTTATTCATTTAGGTGACAAAGTAAAACTTATGAAAGCACCTATTGCCTATTATCAAACACATTTCGAGACTCCATTCTGCTACTGTGAACTAACAGAAAAGCTAATAACATTGCCTGAACCGGGTATCGAAGCTGAGACCCTCATGCGCAGCGTTCGCATGCACTACTGCGCCAACAAAACGGCGATATCTGATTACAATAAATCTCGGCCTAACGCTTGCGTGGACAATATAGCATCCAGCTAACATAAACTTAATGCTATATTGTTTACTAAATAGTTGGTCTCTTAGCATACGTTTGCAGCCGATCACAGGACTATGAGTTTGATTCTCGGATCAGGCATAGTGTAATTATTTTTGCCACAATGTTTTTTGTAGTAGTTCAGTGTCCATTAAACGGCAATAAGCTAGTGGAAAACCGTTGGACTGCCACGCAGAGATCTCGAGTTCAATCCCAAAGCGCGATCTCTGACTTTTCGAAGTTATATACGTATTAAATAGTTAATTATCGTTCGCTAACGGTGAAGGAAAACATCGTGAGAAAACCTGCAACCTCAGAGTTCTCCATAACGTTCTCCAAGATATGTGAAGTCTGCCAACCCGCACTAGGCCAGCGTGGTGGACTATGGCCTTATCCTTCTCACAGTGAGAAGAGGCCAGTGCCCTGCAGTGGGACAGTTTATTACAGGGCTAATAAGCTTAATAAGCCCGGCCTCTATTATGGAAGGCCTAAAAGTAAAGTTAAGTTAATATGTATGCAATACACTACTGCTACGAGTAGAGTGACGAGAATGGACAAAATTAGGAATGAATACGTAAGAGGTAGTCTGAAAGTGGTGCCCATAGATGAGAAAGTGAAAGGAAATCGTTTGGCTTGGTATGGACATGTTATGCGAAGAGATAATACGTATCTACATACGTAACGCTTACCTACGTAAGCAAGTGGTGGATATGAGGGTAGAGGGACGAAAAGGGAGAGGAAGGCCAAGGAAAAGATGGATGGACTGTGTGAGGATGGATATGAAAGGAAAAGGGGTAAATGATCAGATAACGGGTGACAGAGAAGTATGGAAGCGAAGGACATACTGCGCCGACCCCAAATAAGTTAGGACCACGAGGATGATGACACTACTGTCTACGAGAGTACTACTGAGTCTATGTTTGCTATAATTTTTTAAATACAAACCTTTATTTCAAAGTAACTTATGAAAAGTAGCAAGTAACTCCGCGACTATACATAACTTATTGTAGTCCCCTCGACACTGACACGTTGCTGAGTGTGGTGCGCTTAAAACCAACACGGTACACAATATTGTGTGATTTAAAAATGGTTCTTTCTAGCCTTGTTGTTTGTGTCCAATGTTAGAGAGTTTTTAAGTCCTAGAATTACGTATAATCTTTTAAAAACAAATACAGACTAATTAGTAATAAGTCATAGTATTCAGTTCGCTAAATTAATTACTAATAAACTGAATCAATTAAATATGAACAACACGAAAACACATGTGATAAGCTACTTAATAAAATTAATATGAATAACATACTATTATAATACATAACATTGCATAACAGCCAATTATAATAATTATAATGTTAAATGATAACGTGTTAATATTAATAGCAGTAGTTATGACAGTTATGTACATTTAAAAGTAATAAATGAAATGCGTTTAATAGTTAGAATCATAATGCTACATATTGGCATAATCCTAACTAATATTATAAATGCGAATGTGAGTTTGTTTGTTATGCATTCACGCAAGTTATTCTCGACTCATTATCATGAAATTTTGGCATACACGTTGCCACGGGAACAGAAAAGGTAAGTTTCATCAGTGAGAAACGGCCACGAATTGCCGTAAATCTTAGAGTTCGAAAAAATGGTATCACGTGACCTTGAGGTCAGAGGTCAAAGGTCATAGTCATTTCGGGGGTATATCGACTATGCTGAGTCTAATGGCGTTGACCGCGAGTCTCTAGCTCTTACGGTTCTTGTGTTGAAAGATGGTATCACGTGACCTTGAGGTCAGAGATCAAAGGTCATAGCCATTTCAGGAGTATATCGACTATGCTGAGTCGACCGCTAGTTTCTAGCTCTTACAGTTCTTGAGTTGAAAGTTGTATAACAGACAGACGGACGGACGGACAGACAAAGCTGTTGTATAAGAGTTTTTTGAACTCTTAAAGGTTACTGTTACTAACCAAACCTAACCTATGTTTACGCGAGCGAGACTGCGGGCAAAATCAAGTGCTATATATTGTCAACAGTTACATTTAAAGTATTAGCACCTATAGCCTACTGGAGGACTCTTGGAGTGCCACGCAGATGTCTCGAGTTCGATCCCGAGGCACGTACATCTGACTTCTCGAGATTATATGCGTATTAAATAGCTAATTAAAGCAATTTAACGATGAAGAAAAACATTGTCAGGAAACTTGCATGTTTGAGTGTTCCCCATAATATTCTCAAAAATATGTGAGGTCTATCAACTTCCAATGGACCGTACAACCGACAGTAATGGACTTTGGCCTAACCCTTCACACACAGAGAAGAAGCCAATGCCCAACATTGAGACAGGGTTTTTAGGGATATTATATACAGGGCTGATATTTTTATAACATTTTCCAATAATTACATATAAATTATATTAACGCCTGCCTTTTTGGTAATGCTAGGCCTCTGCCTACCTTTTCCGAAAATGCAGGCGTGAATATGTATCACTTATTCACTGTCCGCTAGCTACGCTTTTAGGACCCATTTAATTAAGGCAAGCCTATTGGTGTTTCCTTTTTTTTTTGTAATAGTCTTTCGATTGACGATGATCTCACCTGATTAAGTGAAGATACCTATTTACTCGCAACTTGAAGACACCCAGATTGTACTTATCGGGCAACACACTGTTTTCTGTGTATAACTCCTGTTTCCATCATACTACTATATATTGCCGAATAATAAAGCTCGATAAAATTTTAGCCAGGGTATAAAATTATATTATTAAAATCTAAATCTACGTCCATGTTAAAAAAGTTGACGGTAGTTCAAGTAATAATATCTCTGTCGCTAGGACTTTAAAACAACGGATACAAACACACTCCGACCAGAACAACTATTTGAGCTTCGTAAAAATGTTGACCTGTTTGGCGATCGGACTTATAATTATTATTATATTTGCATTTCTTGCATTTTCAAGAACCAGTTTATGCTTTTCGCCATTCCTCGGTCAGCCCGAAGATTTTGTCTTCGGCATCACAACAAAGAACTTCGAGTCCATGAATCATAACCATCGCCACTTGAAGTATTCAGTCAATGTATATGTTCTACGAATCGTAACTCTCAATGACTGTCCAATTTATTTATTGCCCCACAAGCCTCTAAATCATCTGTGAGTAAGCACCTTGGTGGTAAAAGATTACTAAGATTATTAGTGCTGGAATGTCTTTACTGTTTGTTATAATTAATGATTCGAGAATCTGATTCATCGATAACTATGTTGTCGTTTTGAAGCAAGCAATCAAAACCTTGTTTATAGTTAAGACATTAAAAGATTCTGCGGTTTTTTTAGCTAAAGGAGAAGGTATCTTTTTTCTCTTATCCACATAATAGAAGGCTAGCGTGCTGCAATCTACTAGAATGACCCGGAAATCAAACGCCAAACCTAACGATCTACTGCTAACATACACACAGTCATGCTACGGCACCAACACAGTAGTCTTTTCAATTAATATATACGCCTTTATCCCCGAATTGGTTGGCGGATATGTACCTGTATAACACCATCATTTCAATTGATATAGGATAAAATTACTTAACTCTTATATGGATTCGAAATCTTAGTTACCCTTAGTTTGGAACGATCTTAAGGACGGATAGATTAGGTTAGGGTGATAAACACAAGTGTGCCGCGTGGGGGCCGCAGCGGCACACACTTTCGGCCATAATAGGCGGAGATCTCTCCCTGCCGAGCGTGATCAACGCCATGCTCGGCGGCGAGAAGTTGTGGCAGGCAGTGGTTTCCTTCTGCGAAGCTGTCATGGCGCAGAAGGAGACCGCGGGTGGGTCAGGGAGAACAACCCCCTCGCTGACCCTCTCCGGCGCAGACGGACGGGAGCGAGAAGGAGGCGATTTGCCCGCCTTCTCGCTCCTGTATAGTGGGGTCACTGGTACAGAGTCGGGGGACTCTCTATCGGCTTGCACGGCCACACACGTCTGAGGGATGGCCTTGGTGAGCAAGGTCTTCCCTCCACAGGTGCTGAGGCCCGGTCACCATCAGCCGAGCCAACCGCCGGGGCGGGATGGTGATTGCTAACGCGACCCCATCCCGCCCCACTCCGTCGGCGAAGGGACTGCTCATCCCAGGTTTTTAGTAAGTATACCGACCCCCTTCAGGGACGGAGAGTCTCACATAACCACCCTTCGCCCCCGGGGAAGGGGGAATCCATAAAGGAATAGCCTGGGTCAAAAAAATAAAAGTTTGGGGTGATAAAACCAAACCATACTTTATAATATCGTCCTCGATGGCGTAGTGGTTAGTGTAACCGACTGCCACGCCTGAGGTGTGCATGAACATGGATGCTTGTGTTGGTCTGGGTGTTTATAATATGTATGTATTTATTAAAAATAAAAATATCTATGTATGTTTATTCATTGTCTACATAGTACAAGCTCTGCTTTCTCTATTATTATTTCTTATCCAAAATCAATAAATCTAAGACGAATCCTTACCTGTGATTTGTGCAAATCATTCCACCGTGATTTATTTCAAACGCCCACGTCGCGGCCTCGTTGATTCATATTAATATTTATATAGAGACTTTAAGATACTATGTACACAAGCCAAGGAAAATTAAATAATCTAGTCACAATACAGAGAAGTATTTACCTTTTGTCTTGACCTTTTGATCCAAAAGGCAACTGATTTAATCTGGGTACAAAAGGAACGGATTGTAATACAATCGACATAAGGCTTCAATATAATATAGGTTAAAGAATAACTGCACTGATGGCTTACATCAGATGAATTGTGTCATCACTGACTAAGTCACTGTATCAGTAGTGAGTAGCGCCACTGCCAGCGTGAACATAACTCAGGTAGTACCAAGTTTTATAGGGTTTTGGTACATACTAAGAGGTATTTAGGCTTAGGCTAATTAACTTGGTCTAGTGGTCGTCTCATCACTGTCAGCGAACTGAGTGTTGTGGGTTCAATCCTCATACGGGACAAATATTTTTGGGATCCAGAAAAAAGAGGTATTACACCTATAATGAAGGTTTACCGGTAAAAATATTTGCAATATCTCATCTCGTTTACTACTATAATTGTTTTGAACGAATCATGACCAATAATATATGTAGGTGAATTCGCTTCGATATTTTGTGCAGCAGTGAACCACTGAACCCGAAAGAAAGTCAAATAACAAAGAATACACCACGAAAGCTCTTTAAAATTATACGACAGTTAATAATGATGATGCGACATTACGTGGCGCTTCGAGTTTTTAACAATACGTTGTAGGTACGCAAGTGGGGTGAAACTACGGAAGACATCGGCCATAAAAAGAGAATACGAGAGCATTCAGTGAAAGATGTTGCCAAATCCCCCTACAAATTATGCTAGATGTGCATTTTTTCCTGTTCATCTGACGCATATTGGCTTAAGGTACGATCATTTCCTTCCAAAAACTGTCACATTCTTCACATATTATTATCCTAACATCACTCCACCCTATGAAAACATGTTCAAACGAATATTGCAAATTGAGCAAGAAACTAAGCAATCACAGCGGCTCCAAACTTGGATTGGTCCCAACTTGCTTGAGTTATAGTCAGCTTCGCGTGGTCCCCAATAAAATAGTTCAAATCCCCTTCAAATCCGTTCACTTCCAGACCTCTATGATTTTCCACTTTTTGACGTTTCCATACAACTTTATGAACCTCCTATTTCCTTAATGCATGAGTTTGGATATTCGATTTGACTTAGACTGCAGTGCCTAGGATAGAATAAGTTTTTGGTGCGTGTAAATGAAATCTGAATGTAAATAATACATTATCTGCTGTGACTTCTCTTGTTTGAATATTTTTCATATAAATATAATGGAAGTGTAATCTTACTTAGTGCGTAATTAAAACCTGTTTAATTTATTAAAAAGCTCGTAAACAAGTCTACTAGCTTCAGAATAAACATAAAGCAGCTATAACCCATTAAAATTTCAATACTCTTGTCATAATTCATGCTAAAAGCTATAAAACACACTTAACCATAACATTCCCCGCAAACCTTCATCGTCGTCGGAACACTAAAGAGGCTTGCAACAAAGCCCCCTTCAGTCGATTAAGGCCATTCTTTCCTCAAAATAAATACGAACAATAATAAAAAAGGGGAAATATATTAAGGGCTCGTTGAGGCCAATCGCGTTATGACAGGTGACGTAGTCCAAAAGCCAAAAAACGACCAGTCATCGCCAAATGATTATCGGCCTCCTTGGATGTCAGATCACTTTTCTTTATTGGCCGAGATTGAAAAAAGAAATTCTTTTTCTTTTTTGGTTTAAGGAGTTGGTACGGCCTGTATCATGTTTGTTGGTTTGATTAGTTTGTGAGTAAAATGACGTCAACACGTTACTCAGCTGTTCGATATTACTATATTTTGCCCGCAGCTTTGCTCGCGTAAAAGTAGGTTAGGTTAGTAACTGTCCTTTTTCTGGATAAAAGGTACTTTATGTCTTATTTCCCCCCTGACAACGTGTATGCAAAATTTCATTATAATCGGTAGAGTAGTTAAGGCGTGAAAGCGTAATAAACAAACTCACTGCCGTATTTATAATATTAGATAGAATACTTGCAAATTTTGAGTAACATCTACAACCATAGGTTAACTGTGTTCAAAAGTTCCTAGTAAAAAAAATATTTAAAAAAACATAGGATTTCAAATTAAGCAATAAAAGCAAAGCAATAAGCTTCACATACATGAATTATCATGTATGTGAAGCTTACCCTAAACATTAATTAATAGACAAATATAGTATTGATGGGCTATGGCGTAATAATTTATTCTAGCTGCAATAATATACAGTTCCGCATACTGCGTCAAGATACAAATCAATCTTCTAAAATTCGTATTTTTTACTAATTAATAATATTAATCATTTGAAATAAAAATTAACGACTTTATTGAAATGTTAAAGTTTCCTGCGTCTTGTCCAGAGCTTAACTAACAAACCATACTAAATATCAGGACTGGCTTCGTGGCTCAGTGGAAACTACAAAGAGTTATCAAACGATTTTGAAATCACAAATATTGGGATACCACATTACTAATATCTTTGTTATTGTTAACACTCCAATAATTTTAAAATTCTTGTGTTGTGAGTACGCTCACTTCGATAGTGTATATGATGAACTAGATGTGCCCGCGGTTTCACCCGCGTTTATGATTACTGCACCGTCCCCGTGGGTCGTAGCGTGATGTTATATAGCTTATAGCCTTCCTCGATAAATGAGCTATCCAACACTAAAATAATTTTTCAATTCGGGCCAGTATTTTCTGAGATTAGCGCGTTCAACCAAACAAACAAACTCTTCAGCTTTATAATATTAGTATAGATTTGAACACACAATCCCAAGTCCAATACTCAACTATTGGGTAACCGCCAATTACATAATAGTTATATATTTTATCTATATTGAAAAAAAAAACCATTATTAATGTATCTACACAAATAATTCCTAAAAACGATCCTAATACAGTAACCTAATAAAATGGCAATAATTAATATACTTTACTGTGCTGTAATAAATTACAAGTATTTTAATAAACTTATCGACAAAATAATTAACCGTGATACCAGGTTAAAACAAACTGTATTTCAGTAGTTTAATAAAACCAAAACATTCTTAAACATTTATAAAAGCGAAACAATTTCGTTAATGATCATAACTGATTAAAACACAATGATCACGCTTAATTAAAATCCTGGCCTTTCAAAAGTCGCCATTGTGGCTCCTTATTTATACCTTAGAATGTTATTAAACCTGACGCCGGCGATAACAGGTTTATAAAAGCCTCATTGTGCTCTGCTAACCCTTGAACCTTTACAAGCGTAATAGAAAATATTGTTGGCGAAATTAAGTTATTTTGACTAAAGAATAATTTTAAGAAACTTTTGGCGTTATTAAAATTAATGGATTTTTGCCGTGCTATGCAAGCAGTTAGATTTAATAAGATGAAACTTTTACAAGAGTTTTTGTGTTAAAATGTTAATATTATTAATTATGCTTAGTTTGGAATTAGTTTGTTTCAGATAAATAAGGAATGTTATGCGTTCAAGTTGTGACTAAGCGTAAAATGTTGTGATTTGTTGATTCTAGTAAATTATTTTATTATTTATTTTCTGAAAAGAATACAAAATATGAAAGTGTCGTTCAAAAACTATTGTAAAATAATCAAGGTAAAGGCAAAATAAAACCTAATTACATATTATTATAATTACGCATAATACTGTTATAAATCTGGATCTAACTTATTATTAATAATAATAATAATATTCTATCACATACACACAACACCGCTAGATGGTGTTGTGTGTGCAAACTAAGCAGAGCTTGTACTATGGGTACTAGACAATGGATAAACATACATATATACTTCTTTTTTTTTGTAAATACATCCTTATTATACATAGAAACCAAGACCCAGACCAAGACAAACATCCATGTTCATCTCAGGCGTGGCAGTCGGATACACTAACCACTATGCCATCGAGTCGTCGATTATTGTCTGTTTGTCACGTTTTTAACGATATACCCTTGAACTAATTTGGTTACTATTATACGTGGGTAGTTTAGCCTCTAGGCTAAATAAATAAATAAATAAATAAATAAATAGGTTAAAACAATATGGATGACATTGCGGGAAAAACGTGAGAAATATTTTCTCAGAGCATTTAAAATTTGATTGTAAATTTAACGTGCTCAGTAATTTCATAATACATAAATATTACAGATTTTCCAATCGCTTGTGAAGATGATGATACCTACGATATTTATTCACACGTTATTCTATACTCTTAAATCTTGCTTATAAGCTAACATTCTAATTTTCTACAATTTCCTATTTTAAAACCAACCAGCCGCATATTTTTCTTCTAAATTCAAAAGTAACCGTTCGTAGTGTGCCAGTGAACTTGTTTCTAACTTCAGCAATGTTCGGACGATTCTTATTGGAAAACTTTTCGCCTCTAGATGGTATCTGAACGAATCAGATATAATAGTAATCGTTCCTCTTGAGCGTACTTTGATTCTGCTTGAACATTGTTTTCGGAAGCACGATAGATTTTGAAGTTAAGAACTAATAGTGAAAATAGCCAAAAGTATAATCAATGGATGAATTTTTAGTCAGTAAACGTATACATTATATATTGCAGGATGTTTGTCATTCACATATTATTATTATATATTAAAGTAACAAACAAAAAAATTATTTATGATTTATGATTTAAACAAGAATTTGGTAGGTATTATGAAAACTTTGTATACTTACAAGTATCCTGTCTTCGCTTTACCGATCCTACTGAAGAGACCGATCCTGCTGCAGAATCCTAGTCAGTCCGAATACCGAATTCTTAATTGACAACACAGCGCTTCGTTTCATTGTTTTAAACAGCTTACTCATCACCATGATCATTCAGGTATCGTTTGTATGCTCCAAAATTGTCAAGTTAAAATCTCGTGTGCGAGTTTTGAAATTTGTCAATTATATAGGAGATATCTGCACCTACCATTAATATACACTACAGGTAAAATATATACTACAGGTGTGTTTGGAAAGAGATACAGAGTGGAGTTCTTCGTCCGTAACCGTTTATATATAAAAAAAAATGTATAAACCTTTTGTATTTTATATGCCTATCTCGCACTAATAGATTTGTCATATTTAATGCAAATCATGAACTGATGTCACTCTGCTCACCCTATTTTAGAGATAGAAAGATAAATGATTCTGTTTAAAATCTTGATAGTCATTGTATACGACGTCGCGCTGACACGGGGTGTGTTGACATTTTATTTTCATGGGGGTCTGATGATTGATACATCTATTTAAATAAATTCTGTCTATTAGGCAGACGGTGCATATTTTTAAGGTTTCTTGGCATTTATCTGTCTGCTTATGACAAGTAAAATGGGAATATGTACTGCAACTTACTTAAGGCCCTTATGCCACCCTCGACGATCAGCAATGAGTAAGTTGAGCTGCTTCTGTGCAGTAGCGGCTGCTACGCATGAGGTATCGGGTTTGATTTCTAAGTCGACCCAAAAATAAGTTATTGAATTTTTGATTAAATAATGCTCAATAGCAGCCTTAAACCTATCGCCAACTAGATAGTTGTCGATGGTGCACAACTATGAGCCTCGGAAAGCACTTGAAGTCGTTAGTCTCGTGTTTGATCTTTCTCCGCTCCGATCTTGGATAGACGTTCCACCGGGCTATGACGGTGAGGGAACGGAGAGTGCATTTGTTTGTGTGCACACAATTGTGCACTATATTATATCTTAAGCAGGTGACTAGCCTTTTTTAAGATTGACCGAATTTCTATCACTTAAATTGAATTCAGTCTGGATTTATTTATCCCCATTTGAACCTAGGGCGCGCTGCCAATAACCTATATAATTATGGCCGCTTTCTATCATTATTTTCGTAAAGTTTTCTGTCACCCAGGCAGTGTAAAAAAGGGCTTGACTAATAACCAGAAGTATCTTAACTGCAGTTAAGAAAAAAAATTTATACCTGCTTTAGCAGTGAATGTGTGAGTGCGTCGTGTGATTATTCGCACTGGCCATCATTGGGCTACCTTTTCATAATTATAGGCTAAGCGCATTGCACGACGCTCTCATTATAGGGACAAATAATCTAGCCATACGTAGGAGCAGGAAGCCATTAGATATAAGTGGTGTAATATGTGGTAATCCTAATTTGCCTGAAGAGATAATAATAGGCTCAGAAATAAAAGTCTTAATTGAAGAATTAAAAACGTACCATTTCTCAAATTCAATTTGGATTAATCGATTATTGGCATCGTTAGGGAGGCTTTAGGAGGTTTTAGGTTGGTCTAACTAATTCAAAAATTTCAATCATCTTGTTAACGGAGATTGCACGAGACAGGGGTCCTGATTAAATGGTTTTGCCTCATCATCACGTGTTCATTAGGGGTCTGCAGTGGTCCGTGATCGTGAGACTGGATCCGATGACATATTTTTGGAAGGAATAAATATGTTAAATTTTTAATGTTTATTATGGGAACCTATTAATTATGTATATTATGTTTATTTATTAGGGCAGGGCTATGTCTAGCAGTGGACTATTATAACCTGATGATGATGATGATGATGATGATGGGAACCTAGAGAGATAGTCTATTGAGAATTTGACTTAGACGCTCTTGATTGGACTGCGATTAGCGTCATGGTGTTATTGGTTACTAAGTATTGTGCAACATTGTGTATATGACCCACATGGGACAAAAATGTGTTATCCAAATTGTCAATAGTTATCTGCTGAAAAGCAACCGAATCGTCAGAAATAGTGTAAATCTAAATAGTTAAATAATTTAAATTGTCAGCAGTAAAGTTTAACAGCAGTAGTAGTTTCAACGTTTTTAAGATCATCCAAATGCAGCAGTGTTAAAAAAAAGACCCGATCCGTATAAAGTAGTTTAGCCAATAGTAGTTTAAAATCTGGTGTTCCTTTTGTACGTTGCTTAAATGTTCACAATGTGTGCAATACAAGAATTATGACTAGTGGAGAAATCATTAAAAAAACTGAAGGTGTATCAATCGCCTAAACGAAGGACAATATCATAATTGGATTAATAAAGGCGTTGAAGGACGTCTGACTCAAGTAAGTGATAATTAAGCTGTAACAATATTAAAATTAGTTTACCAGTTTATTGTACCTAAAGCTTAAATATGGCGTATCTTCGTATCACCGTAAATGAAGTCGCCATCTTGCTTATTTATTTTATACTACATTTTGCCTGCGGCTTCGCTCGCGTAAATAAAGATTAGATTAGTAACAATACTTTTTTCTGGATGAAAGGTACTTTATGTCCTATTCTGTAACCCTGACACGTAACAAACACACAAACACGCATTCGCATTTATAATATTAGTTAGGATTATAGACAAGCAGATGGACAATTTCACAAGAAAATCTAAACATGGTGCCCACTGCAAAAATATTTTCAAATATTAAAAGAAACGAAGTTCAAAGGTGCTCTAAGAAATCGTACAAAATGTATTCTAGTGCCGAGACACACAAAGAAACCTGTGAATCTGAAATTCCACGTGAATACTTCAATGTTGCCTGCCAGGTTGCAACACACCAAAGCTAGCCTTTATTACTTGGTCTTACTGAACACGCAGTGACGGACTAAGGCCAGGATACTTTTGTGTTTGTAATTTCTCATAAAAGTAAATACATAAATATACATTGAACTACTTCATAAGGGTTTAAAAATAAAAGAATGGTTTCAAAATTATGTGTGTTTTAAAATTAGTAATGCGATAAAAGCCGTATATTATACTATCATTTCAATGTCTAACATTCGCATAAACGTAAGACAATACTACATAAATATATTATGTTATCGATGAATTCATATTTAGGTCTTTTTTAAAGATATGGTTTGTATACGAAGATCCTTTTTACTATCGCACCGCTCGCCATCGGCAGGGATTTCATTCTCACATCTTACAACCTAATTGGTGTCGCAACAAGCCGTTCCAAAGGAATGTTCTCCCGCGACGCTCAGGTTGTAGAATAGACTCCCTGCCGAGGTTTTCCCACAAGACTATAGTATAGGGTTCTTCAAAAAAGGTGTTAAAAGGTTTTTATAGGGTCGGCAACGGGCAAGTGATGCCTCTGGTGTTGCAGGCGTCCATAGGCTGCGATGACCACTTACCATCACGTGGCCCGTAAGCATGTTTGCCACTTTAGAAGTACAAAAAAAAGATACAGAACGAGTGTTGGGCTACACTGTTGGTCCATCACTCGGGGCTAGTGCGGGTTTGCAGTTTTAGTAACGCGCATCTTCGCCTGATGTTTACCAGCGGCTCGTTTACGAGCCACCACTTAGTAAAGACAATGAAAAGAGGCGTGACCTTGTGGATTTAGACAAGTTAAAGATCTCTTAGACGTGCAGAAATTTTCTATTGTGTCAAACTAAACTACTAATATTATCTTAAACACATGTAAGTTAGAATAATTCTACAATTATTCTAACTTACATGTGTTTAAGACATCAAAACCAGGCTATTAAGTTCATCCTTTTTAGAAGTGCTGCCAAAAAACAAGATAATGTTTTATAACATATGTTTATGTATTAAGTAACATGACATTTCATAAAGCAATATTAAATAAAACTCTTGTCAACAAATAAATGATCACATTATACATTAATATTTAATTAAAATTACTTAATTGCATAATAGCCCATTGTCCTCTTTGATTTACTTTCATCACAATATTTATGTGTGCTTGAGCTTAAAGTAGTCTGAGAATATCTGTCTGTAGACAGATATTATATACCTATTCACGTATGCTGTGCACAGTTTTGTTTAATTCATTTACGAATAACACACGCCTTTTTTAATTTTAGCTTATCTTAATATTGTCTTCTATTTACGCGAATATTATTCATTGAAATTAAACTGCTATATACGGATTTTATCGTGTTGTTTATTTGACACTTTATTACAAAATTTTGAAAATTGTTTCACTACTACTACTATTAAACTTTTACTACTATTTAGCTTATCTTATTCATTTATTTAAATACTCTCATAATTACATTATTTATGTTAACTTCATTCCGACAGCATCAAATAAAATCAATAAAAATATTTAGTCGCGGTATATTTAGTTATTAACTTAGCTGTGTTTAGTAGGTATTTATGTATACAACATGTTTAATCAATTATAGCACGATTACATTCAACTCACTAGTATAAATTAAACTAATTTCAAAATTATACACACATTCTACATCATTTAACAATCCTCCCCTCAATCCGAAACAATCCCTTTTTAATTAAAAAATGACTTCTACGTCACATGGCCATGGTCTGCCCTCATAGTAAGTTGTTCCACTAGATCCCCTATGCTGATATCATGAGATACAGCTGATAAGGACCCCACTAGAGCCGAAGGTACTTAATTGAGTGCATGAGTAGTCGAATTCTTAACTCAGTAGATGACTGCTTGGTTGGAAGTCGGTATATAAATAGAATTGTTTGAATATGTTGACGTGGGTCGAACATTGTGTATGCTTGTTAAATATGCTTCTTAATATTTTTCTTGTTTTCTTTATTAATCATAAAGTTTTTTTTTTAAATCATACACGTCCCTATATTTCTGAAGCTTGAAGCGATAATCAGAAGTGAATTACGCCTTCCATGTTATATTTTTTACATTAGGGAGCGAATGAATTGCTTTAAACTCCTTATCGAGCATAGTTCCCAATAACACTCTGCCTGACCCGGAAATCGAACCCGAGTTTATGGACAGAACGCACATTCAATAACATTGTACCACCGACAAAGTAACAACATAGAAAGGCCACACAGGAAAAAAAACATTGAAAACATTTTAATCTCTATAAAATTACTTAGGTTCACTATAACTTGTAAGAAAAACTTAAATGAGTCAATAAATTTTAAAATATTATTTGTTGTTCAATCACCATAATAAACATTAATGAACATAATCATCACATTGCCCCACCTATCACCAACCATCTCTCATAGAAATACTGCAGAATTCAGAAATTTCTATGTCCTACATATATTACAAATCACACATATCAAGGAAACACCAATCGGCATATTAAGCCACCTAATTGCCCATACACCCGGCAAACGTAACCTACACAAAATCTCACCGGGAAAAACAAACGGCAAACCTTACAAATCTTTTATGTCAAAAATAGTACCCACACAATAGGGTATCACGTATTTTATTAAATAAATACCGGGGTGTGGTAAATAAACAATGTCGCCATTGTAGCGAGGGCTACAATGTGACTTAAGCGGTTGAGGCTGCATAATCCCCAATGAAAGCTTCAGACTTCCTGCTCTACGCTCTTTATTTTATTTGATGCGGATCGTATTGTGAATGTGCTGTGGTAATTGTAAGTTGGCGTGGGAGTTGTGGAAATATGTTTTTGATGGCGTGTGTGCATGAATGTATGAATCTTGTCGATGTTATACATATGTATATAGATTTATGCACAGGTATGTATGCAGTATGCAGTAGGACATTCTTTCTTTTTATGCCTGGATTTAAGTGTCGTGGTAAGGCCTACTTTTCTTCAGTTTAATTGTGTACTTATAGGTATTTGTGTTCAAAGACTATCCTTGTTTTCGGATTTGGGCATAGGCGTGAGTCTATGTAAGTTTGTATGAATTAGGTTAAATGATCGGGTTCTACATTATGTTTTGCCTGTTAGTCAATCACATGTAAACCGGTGAATAGATTTAGATTTATGTATTTTAATGAAATTTGAACAAATATTTGTATACGAAATTTGGGTATCCTATATATTTATCTAGAAAAGTCGAGAAGAGAAATTTCTATGGGATTCACGCGTGCGAACCTATTGGAACGAGTTTAAGAACCCATAAGGTTACATTTTCTGGTCAAGTCAAAATGTTATTTGGATATTTTGTTAGAAATTGCTTAGCAGTAATAAAAAATTATAAATGCGCCTCGTTGGAACCTCTCTGTCTCTAGTTTGTCCCACTCTTACGTAAGCCTTAAAACACATAGTACCAACTATAATACCTCTACCTATCCTTTCTGTGTTATCCTGTGTGTATGACATAAAACGTACTAAATTCACCTCATCAAAAAACAAAAACATTCTCGCCAATACTCGACGCGCGCACTTCAGTTCTAAGACAGGCGAGTCGCACCCCCTAGTCATAAATCATTATAAATATTTCCAATATTAATGCTCCGCGATAGTTGGTAGCGAGCGACGTGTTAGGCGGCGTGTTTAGCAAACGTGTTTGTATTGTGAAAATGGTCGTATAATGGAGCGGGAACACGGGAGGATATTGTGTCGAGCTTAGCTGTTGGCTAAAGGATAGAAAAATCTCATTTTATTTTGCAAATTAAGGATGAATTTCTCTAGAATCGCTGATATATGTGGCAAGTCCGTGAACAAGAACAGAAGCAGATAATGTAAAATGTACAATTTATAAGAACAAAATAAAGATTTAAGCAGAATCTAAAGTACTTATACTCGTAAAATACAAAGATACTACAATCAATTAGCGTCACACAATTCCACAACCTCACTTTGTGTAAGTCTGCTAACACTTGATAATTAAAAAGAGTATCAATCTTACCTAACATTTACTATTGATCGAATTATCAGACTAAAACATAAAAAATAAAAGATTTCGTCGGCGTAGGCATGGTGCAGTGCAATTCTCACCCATATATTTCAATATTGGCAAATGAGAAAATGTTAATACGACCTATATTATAGAAGTATTTTGATTTATGATGCACAACGGCAGCGGATCGAGCTCGCACCATTAGTATGGGGCGTGATAATTGCCGTTTATTAATATTACGGATATTATTGCTGTCATGTTAGCAAAATTGGATAAAAACAAAGACTTTTAGCGTTTAAAGAAACTCTTATACAATAGCTTTGTCCGTCCGTCCGTCTGTCTGTTATACAACTTTTAACTCAAGAAACGTAAGTGCTAGAGACTTGCGGTTAACGCCATTCGACTCAGCATAGTCAGTATATCCCCGAAATCACTATGACCTTTGACGTCTGACCTCAAGGTCACGTGATACCGTTTTTTCGTACTCTAAGATTTACGGCAATTCATGGCCGTTTCTCATTTGTTTTAGAATACAATACGAACTAACTAAATCCGTTAGTTACGTGGCTTAAGTTTAAATCCAATTGAGTAGAATTGATTTAAGTATTATTTGAGGTTTTTCTGTTACTTAGTAAACTCTTTCTAGCAGCAGAGTGGCCTTCAGCCAGCAGCGGAGTCAGAAAACCTACTCGCTGAATGCCATAAGGCTGCCTTCTGTTAGGTAGAACTTAAAAACATAGTTATCTAAATGTGGATAATACAACAACAAACACAACTTTGCTTAGAAAAATGTGGTAAGATTACATATAACTAGAAGTAACTATAATGTTTCGAGGTAGGTACGGAGACTTGATTATCCTTAAAAAAAAATACCTATACACATTATAGACATTAAATGCACCAAACCCCTCACATAATACCATCTAGTTATGTCAAGGCTTCATGTAATAAAAGAAGAGTCTATTGCAGATTACCAATCGCAATAACCAACTCTATACCACTGCTATGTGTCTGCTTGACAGATCAATAACACATTCGCCTGACCTGATTACAGAGCCCAGGATCGCACAATCGGCAGTTGGAAAGATACATATATTTACCTACTTCTTCAAGAACCAAACGTGGGTCTAATATACTCGTTTCGTCAATTCTGATTTCAGGTACCACGTAATAAGGTCAAGCTTATTGCCATCCACTAGGCGCAGTGACTAGTTACATACTGCTATTGAGAATTTCTTACAGGAATATCCGAAAGCACATTTTGCTTAACCTGGGAATCGAAACTTCATGCACAGCATCCCGTTTACTACCGACTACCGCAACGCTACTGAGGCAGGTGTTTATACTTATTAAGCGTCTACTTCCCTGTCGTCCTTCACTTTATGTAGCATGGTACTATTATTAAAGCGAGTTAACAGACCGTTTCACTATCCATGGTGTGTATATCTATTTGCACAGGTATCTAATCTATACACACATATCGCCTTCGGTGTTCTGCTAACGACGTGATGACCATTTAAACTGCTGTTATTTTAATAAAGCTAAAATTCAACGACAAAATCTTTAAAATAGAAAGTTATCCAAATTATATAAAATTCCAACTTATTATTACTTAGTTATGACATGTAATACGCCCAAAAACCTTGCTATCGTTTATTATATAATTCTAATGTATAAAACTCTTTGTAAGCTTCAATGACTATTTTATACTTTTATATTTTTGTTCTACATAATATATTATATAGTTTTATTTGATTGCACTTATACTAATCACACTTATACTTCAATGATGCGTGTTGTGACGACACCTGAAAAAGTTATACATTAAGTGTTAGTATTAATATTATAATGTTAGAATAAGAATTAAAATAATAACTACTGGATGTCAAAGACAATAAATAAATAAATAAATTAATACCTATTTTCAAGCAAACAAAATGCTCTGAAAGGTTCAACAAAGAGCACTTGAGAAATCATAATTTATTCAATAATATACCAGCAGCAGTTACTCCCAGGCATAATAATAAAAACGATGTTACACAAGTATTTGGTAGAGACGACGATCTCTATTGTTCTGAGCCGTCCGAGCTCTACATAGTTATTGGTCGTCAAAATCTACAGCACTGCTTTTCGAGGTGGCGGATTATTCTGGAATGAGGCTTCGATTCTATCAGACTTATTCCTGATTGAAGTTTTTTTATTACCATTGTAATAAATAAGCAAAGGAGCTGTCTAGTGGTTCAATGAAGATGCCAAGCGCCTTAAAAAGGCGTTGTGCCGTTAGCAAGGTACCAGATATTCAAATATTTTTATGGAACTCGGATTAATTATATAAAGACTCGGAATCACTTGAATGATATCTTTGTAAGCAATTGTAACCTCTTACCATGACTGATAACAAAAACAGATTTATGGTGATATTTTGAAACTGATTCCACTACTTATTTATCACTTTATTGGTGTATGTTTGTTTTCATTCATATGTATATTTATTAGTTGTATAAACGAAGCAAAACCGTTTATTATTCATGGCAGGTGAGTTCTACTATTGAAGTAAGTTTAGGAAGTCAAACACCTGTTTCCCAGAGCTGTAGGCAGCGACAGCGCATCCAACATCACATCCAAATAATTATGCACTAACCCCGTCACTAACCAACAAAGAATCAATAATACACAAGACTATTCACATTATAATGAATACATAGCATAAATAAAGAAAATTATTCAGCGATGTAACTTACGTTAACTTACGCCAATTTCACTAAGGCATAATATTGCTCAACAATAACTTTATTCTTCGTTTATTGGTAAAGGCGGTAAATATTCTAATGAGTATCATCACTACCTAATAGTCACCTAAGCTACATAACACAATAATACTACCGACTACGTTACTAAACACAAAAAGTTAAACGAGAAGGATCATACTCGATCCAAAATCGTTGTGTATCTCCAGAATCCACGTTCAAGTTTCTGTTTAGGATCGGGCTCATGTCTGGCGTGTTCGCTCGGGGCCGTGCTTTTGCGGACATCACAGTTAACCGGGCATCCTATACAATACAGCTTAAAGGAACTTGTATGGACGATAGCGATGATTAAAATATTATGGAGAAGATAAATAGGTTTGTTTTAGTTATGGTTTTGAGATATATTGTATCGTCACTTAACGCATTTTTATACTACTACTAAATTTTCCCACGGCTTCACACACGTTAAGTTATGTTTTAGTTCGGTCGTTTATTTTTTCTGGATGAAAAGCTTTTCTGCATTCCTAACAATGCGAAATTCCATGATGACCGGTCAAGTAGTTAAGGCGTCAAAGCGTAACAAACAAACAATCAAACAAACTCACTTTTGTATTAATAATATTAGTTAGGATTAGGATAGCAATCAAGCAATACAATGAAGCAGCCGGCCTGATGAACGCTTTGAATGTTGGATACGTTTAATAATGACAGATTTTATGTAAAATAATCACCATTTATAATATCAAAAGAGGGACGGAACTTCATAGAATTTCCAAATTTTACAGATCACAACCATAATATCTGTTCCTTTTTAATACGTTTGTGAATTTAACCTTAAAATAATACCTTCAAAGTCTGCCAAAAACAAACTTCACGTAAAAGCCAAGTGAAACCAGTTATAAAGTTCCATCCAAAAAAATTAAAGTCAATTCAATAATTTTCTACTAAATGACTTTGTAGCTGAAATTTGTTTGTTTGTGTGTACCGGAAAATAGATTAAAATGGCCCGGAGCTGAAAGGAGCCACGCTGTGAAGGCATGCAGATTAAAAACAGTGAAAACTTGTATTTTTTTAAACGGAACAAAAGTACAATCCGTTGGAAAAAGCGCCTTTTAACACTGTGAATCATAAGGCTTCGTAATCCTTTGAAATGGATAATGAGAATGCAGTTTTTCTAATTTAGAGCTGTTGACTAAAAAGGCTTTTAATTTGGAAGATGGATGAAGCTCTCGTCGAGATTATTTCGGTGTCATAAAATTTTAACATGATTTTAAAAGAAAGTTATATGTTTGTAGAGATTCCGTTTCCGTTTACTGATATGTGGGCTTACAGGTTGCATATAAATGAAAATTGTCTTTGCAGAATGACGTAGAGGTAAGTATTACAAAAATGTGACCTCCCGCATCCCGACGTGACTGGCGTGACAGTGCATTATTGCAGCGCAGTTTTAGTAGATACAATATAATAAATATGCGTATGTGAATTCACAGTAGTAACTGATTTATTACATTGTGAGAAGATTTGTATACCTGACAGTTCTCCATTTTCATATCATAGGTATGAAGTTATGAATGGTATTGAATTAAATTAATTGCGAAGATAGAACCTATTACGAAAGTATGCATTCTCGGGTTTTTTGTCCTCTATAGGATTTGAACCCATAATACTCGGCGCAATGGTAGTGAGACAATTGTGTATTCGAAGTGGTATGCTGCACTAGAATTCTCTCAAAGTCTTAACGACTTAGCTATCCATCATCAAAGGAATTGGCATCCTATTTATATTGCAATATTTAGAATAGCAATCCGAGAGTGCATGATAGGTTTCTCCCTCCATTTCAAGACAGTTGATTACCACCAAGTAACGCTTAATTCGATTGACTATGATTATTTTGTTTTATACGCAAGGAGTTTTAAATTTGAAGGTACCTGTCGTGAACTTTTTTATTTTGTAATACCGCATATCTATACTTATATAATAAATTGAATAGTTTGTTTGTTTGGTTGAACGCGCTAATCTCAGGAACTACTAGTTCTAATTAAAACATTAATTTAGTGTCGGATAGCCCATGTATCGAGGAAGGCTATAAGCCATATAATATCGATGAAAAATTTTGGCAAGACGGGGCAAATTATCTTATTTGACGCAGATAAAGTTGAGCGGGTCAGCTAGTCTGAACATAAGCTGGCATGATATAAAGTGACACAGTGCAATAGTAAAGTTATACAAATATTAATCAGTTATAAATTAAATGTGGCAACTTATGTATAATACACTCTAAATGGAATACCTTTACATAATTATATCTACATAATTTGAGCCGATGTCTAAAGATAAAAATGTTTAATGAAGTAATTTAAATAATCCAATCAAGTGCGTGAACTTGCACAATATTAAAGATTTCTGATATATCTACACAGTATCAGATAACATGATATAAGATTCAGAATACTCCACTGCACTATCTCAGATTTACATTTCATTACGTCATAAAAATTTAAATTCAAACCGTTTCGCCCTCGAAGCATCAATGCTACCAAATTGTCCACTGGGGTCAAACGGGCCATCGATTTCGCACCATCTTCGGGTTAACACCGGGTTAACCGAAACGCTACGTGGGAAAAGGCCAACCGGTCTCATTCTCACGACATCGAATGTATGCATTTGCATTTAACCGTAGAACAATAATATCGGCCAATCTCTATACGAGAGGGTTATTTAAATTAAGCAACGGTGTTTCAGACTGTGGATACTGGTTATCTGGAGCAAAGGGTAATGAATTGGGTGTGAGCCTTCGTGAAAGGATTACGCTTATCAGGAAACGTACTTCGGGATCTTTTAGTCCCGGTCAGATGTAAGATATGCGAGCGTTCGGTAGCCCAGGCTTCTAACCTACACGATTGAATAGATTTTTTCGATTTTGTAATAAAATAAGGATTTTAACTAGCTCATGCACGACTCTTTTTTTTAAAGACCTCGTTTGTACTCTACTTGTAACGTTGGATTAGGAATATTTAAAACATTAAAATAATTAAATTTAAAACAAGAATACACAGACCCGTTATAATAGCTATTCTTGAAGCACGCAAATGTTGACCTGTGATATCAAGTGCAGTGACCATTTAGCTTCTTTCACTAACTGAGTATTTGAAAGTGTAGACTGTTACCAATCATAATAAATATATTTTGAAACATAGAGTAATCTTGGTGTCGTAAAGAATTTAACCGTCGCATTAAACTCAGTTTACTTGTACAGGGAATAACATAAGTAACTGAAGGTTGAACTTTGTGAAAGTATTGTATGAATTCAAAATATAATTATTAAATTTATAATATAATATAATATTATAATAATATTCTATCATATACACGCAACACTATCTAGCCCAAACTAAGCAGAGCTTGTACTATGGGTTCTAGACAATGGATAAACATACATAGATACTTGTTTTTTTGTAAATTCATCCATATTATACATAGAAACACCCAGACCAAGACAAACATCTATGTTCATGCATACAAATGTTTGACTTGTGCGCGAATCGAACCCGCGACCTCAGGCGTGGCGGTCAGTTACACTAACCACTACGCCATCGAGGCCGACAATGTATTTTAACTATCGTTGGTTTGAGATCTCACGTAATAAGGAGCAATCGACTTGCATTTATTTATGTATTAGTATGTCTTTAGGCGATCACTGTAGTTTCGTTATAAAATCCGAAACGCATCATCAAATCTTTGTGTTTTCTCTATTTTTGGTCATTTTAATGTATAAATGGACTCTTTTGCATGAGATTTTAATACCCAAATCAAACAAAGTTTAATTGGATTTTTCAAGAAATTCTCAGCAGCACTAAATCCCTGCCCGGTAAAGTAGTACGCCAATAGCCTTGTTTCCTATAATGTAGGACCTAAAATATAAATGGCAAAATGTTTGTGTAATTCACCTCTTCTTCTGGACTATATTATATGTAGTTATAAATAAACACGTACAATCTCAAGGTCAAAGTCAACCCTTTGTTATACAGTCCCTTCTCACAAAATAGTCTATCACTTTTTCTCAATCTTAGAAAATCAAGTCTACAACTGTCATCAGCAAGTATATGGAACGGGGCTGCATTTAGTATTCATCCCGCGGGGTCACCCGCGTCACCTCGTCCAATATCCTGAATACGACAAAGAAAAGATTTATTGACTGTTGCGGTAGACGGGACACCGATATCATGTTTCGGTGTTATTGAGCTTCGAATATACGAGGATAGAGTTGGTGAAAAGAAGTGAGTAAATGTCAAATGCAATGAAAAAAGTAATATCACGACTGCATCTTCTGGAATAGATAGACAGAGATGTATTTCACGGTTCACCCTTGTTTGATCGAACAACGTTAGATATAATATTACTAAATCGAATTTTAGTTGCAATAAAGTCATTTCGAAGAATTATTCATTTGACCGAATAAGTCATTGGTAAATTTTTATTTAGCGTAATTATTTATTTGAACTAATTTCATTTGAACTAATTTAAAAAAAAAATCCACGAAGGCTAAGGCGGGAGCTCAGCTCCGCTTCGCTCCCGCCTTCGCCTTCTAACCTAACCTATCCGAGTCGAGGTACTCTGAGTCAGGGTAATGAACATTATACCTTTTGATCACTAGCGCAAATGTTGTTATAGCAAATAAATATTCGATGAACTGAAAATTCTATCAAACGATATTATACAAAGTGATGATTTTCTTAAACGTTGTTCGATTTAGTATTATTATATCTAACGTTGGTCGATCAAACAAGGGTGAACCGTATTTCACAGTCATTTATTTACATTTATAGATAGGCAAGTTTATTGTCACATTATTTCGAGTAGGTAGAGGTACGTCACGTTCAATCACACACACCCCACACACAACACACCTACACCTCAACACACCCACACTTTCAAATCGTCATATGCATAAACATCATCACATGTTTACACTCTCATCCACATCTTATTCTCATCAAGTTTTTAATTTATTTTATTTAAACATTTATTTGTTTACCTTTGTTACTTATTTTACTTTATGGTGTATTATTTGTAGTAAAGTTAATGGTGAATTAGTTTTAGATTATTCTAAAATTGCTTACCAAGTCTTAGGTCTACGTTACATTGTACTTTGTATCATTTTTTTGGGAATAAACTAAAAATCACATATTGCCAAATAGTTCCACGCAATTGCGAGCGAGCTCTTTAGCTTGAATATGTTATGCTTGATTATGTCTGTAGCACATAATCTATGTGCTGTTAATTGAAATTTTCTTACAAAAATCTGTAATAAGCCTGTGATCGAACCTAGAATTTTACAATCGCCCGTAAATATAAACGCAGACTTATGTCACGGGTTAAACGATGCAGTAAACTTAATGTCGTTTATCGTAACAACATTATAAAGTCACGTCAACTGCTAAGCGTATCATAATAAAAAGCAATCATAACGTAATATTGACTACATAAAAGGCGCAGTCGCTTAAGTGATGACCGCCGAGTGTTAAGGTTGTGGGTGGACGGACACGGACCAAAAT
Source organism: Catocala fraxini (assembly GCA_930367265.1). NCBI lineage: Eukaryota > Metazoa > Arthropoda > Insecta > Lepidoptera > Erebidae > Catocala > Catocala fraxini. Next base: position 22,816,970 of record OV884029.1, read on the forward strand.
AAGTATGATAACAAATGGCTGTCCCTAGACTGCATGCACTTTTTCAATGATTAAAAGTTTTTTTTTGGAAACTTGTTTGCTCTGGTGCATTAATAAAAAGTGAATTTGTTGTGACTTGGTAATATGAATCCAATACCTGATTATATCAGCCATGGCCACTAGGATGAAAAAATATGATTAAATATTTACATAGGAATCCCTTTCGAAGATATTACATTAAATTCTAAATTTATATTTTTTTTAATTTATGAAATATTGAGTTAAGCTGCTCTGACTTTCTAAGATATCACATTATCTGAGAACATAATTAAATTTAAAACATACCTACCATAAGCACCCCTGCAACCCATCTTTGGATAAACTTCTAGTCCCTTTGTTCAACTGTCATGAAAAGACAAGGAGTTGTTTTACTCTAAGTCGGAAACCCCACGGCCAATTAAACCTCGACATCTAAGAAAACTTATTCCAAGGATTAGAATTAAAATTGAAACTGTTCTTGTAAATTCAAAAGTAAGTTTTTACCCAACGCCACATCTTTCCCTTGGAATCTGTTTTCATCGCGACACTCGATAAGTTTGCGCCCTGAGGGCCAGGAAAGCCCTTCCTCAAACTTCTTACGAAATTATTTGAACAAGACTTCCTATCCGGCCTTCTAAAGCGACTGAACTATAAGTTACTTTCACACGAAACTGGGCCCTAGAGACGCAGAGTTAGCGTTGACTCCTATGATGAATAACACACGATTGATAAAGACGATTTTTGCGTGAACGCTACAAAGAATAGAAATAAAATAGTAGGTTAAATTGACAGTACTTACAGTGACTGTCGGAATGTGTGAGACAAATACCAAATATGAAGTTGAGGTAGAAACTTTGGATATTTTCGACAAATATGATGCTTATTGCTTGCGCAAAAAGGTTGGTTTGGCATGTGACAAGTCTCTATTTTTACTCTATTGATATATCGTATATTGAAGGAGGATTATTGTGATCCGTTTTCTCGCATTATATTAGAACTCTCATGAGAAATACTTTTTAGTTATTTTCATAATATTCCAGATATTTTTGGTTATGAATCAACGTGAAATACTGTGTGCTCTCAGGGAATAGCTGTGCTTCGCTTTGCTTGCTCCAAAATATTGCTTCTGAATGTTTTATATTTATTTTACTGTCTTATAAACAGAACTTTGTCACTGGGGATGATCTCTGTGTTGCAGTAAGTTTGAAAATATTAAAGTGGGGAATATCATCACAATACATGCCCCTTGTGTACATTGGAAATAGTAACTGCGTGTTAAAAAACTGCACATGCCGTCAATTATATTAAAATCACATGTATCAAACGTGTGATTTTGATATAATTTCATACTTATAAAATATGGAAATATGATTATGTCAGCGTCTTTTATATCTATTGTTGCAACCATTGAACTACAATTGATAAAATTTGGTATTAAGTTAGCTTACAATTTAATAATTAAAGAGCTCTATTCAATTCGAACGTGATCACCGAGATCAGTTTTTAATATTTCAGTATTATTCGCATACTGTCAGAAGACACATAAGCAAAAAAATTATTGTGTATATTCTAGAAAGAAACCTCGTTTAAATGTTTGGAAAGGACATGGACAATAATTGGCCATGTCCTTTACTATTAGTTAAGAGTAACTTTGTAACGATTGGTCGTTACAAAGTTATATATACAGGAGTTATTAGTACCTAGATCAGCACACTGTAGCCTGTGGAAGTGGTGCCTCAATATGTTGTCTGCTGAATTAGAGTAATTAAAATGACGAATCACCTAAATTACAAGAACGATGCCCTGTGGAAACACCACTTACATTATATATACATGATTAGTCTCATGCTTGTAATATTCTCAAGAAGACAAGACGAGTTGTATCATAACTAAGTATTTACCACGTATTATTGCTAGGCACATGAAAGGTTATGCGTTGGTCCACTACCAATGCAGATTTGTAGATTACATAAAACAAAAACTAAAACATTATTAACGAATCTCTGTACGCAGATTTTGTCATGACGTTTTCCTTCGCCGTTGAACAGATATAATTAAGTATTTTTGAAAGTTACGTACGTATTAAATTTAATACGTACGTAACATTCAAAAGTCAGAGACTTGCTATGGGATTGAACTCGACATCTATGCTCTGCAGTTCAACGGTCTGCCCATCGAGCTACATATTAAGACATTGGTTAATCATCATAATACATCATTGGCCGATGTACCTGGTAAAAGAATCGTTTGATCTCGTCACATCAATTTTCAATAAAAATCTTTCACATAAACAATCATGTTAAACTACAACAACGTAAGGACCACCTAATAGTGCCATGGTTCGGACACACCGACAGTGACTTGAGTTGATTATCATTTAAATATTATTAGAGATTACTTATTTAAGAAAATTATAAATGTTTGCAAAGTTATACAAAATAGACAATTTGTCTATTGTACACTATGTGAAACGTCAAAAATTATGTTTATTTATATGACTCAACAAAGTTGATTTATTGAATCACTATGTACATGCATATAATGCGATATAAAACATGTATACGTGTTTTATATCGCCTTTTATTGCGATTTATATTTGCACAGCTGCAGAGCAATTTAACTCGTCTACTAGAGTTACGCCTTACACTGAAACTAAATATTGACGCATCACACAAAGTGTAAGCAACATTTCAAATTTATAACATCAACAATGTATACTGTTTCAAATTATTCCACGTACTGTGCGCTTATAAAATTCATTTGATTCAAGATTAAAGTGATGTGAGAGAAGATATCACACACTCGTCGCTCATATTATATTACGGTGGACGTGTTGTATTATGAGTTTGTCAAATGTGAACTGTTTTGGGTGCCGACTCTGGTTGATCAGATTAAACAGAAAAATCTTGATAGTGTATAGAAAGACATAAGAGCCAGTGAAATAGAAGTAAAGGCTTTCATGCAAATGGTTTTTAAAATAAGTGGGTGTATAACTTAATCGTAGAAGCATATAAACTAGAATTGAAGTTCACACTCACTATAAAAGTATTTTAAAAATTTAATACTAATTTTAAATTTATGTGATTCTTTTTGACTTAAAATATGTTTAGTAAACATTAAATAAGATACCAAATGTAAAATACCGATTGAAGGATTTACATACCAAGTATTATTATACAATCTCCGAACTGCGGTCTTGATTACATGCTGTTATAAGCGTTGGATTATAGATAAGTATGTAAATCTTGTAATAATATGGAAATCAAAAGTTATTAAATTGTGTATATTTCTTAAAATTACAATATCCAATTACAATATACAAATCACGTAATTTAACATTGTTATATAACTATTTACATAACCGTTAACATTAAATTAACCTCAGAACAGTTTGCTATCAAAATATTCAAATGATAATTAGAAACAAAATATACATCACCCAGCAATACCAATTACAATGCCCAAACATGGCTAACTAACATTTGATAATCGTTTAACCTTTCGATACATTAAAGTATAAACAAAAAAGGATTAACAAAAAACCTCAGTAACAAATTCATTACGGACACAACACGATACCAATTTCATTCACAGCTGGGCCATAACAAGCCTATTTACGTGCGTATATGCATAAAGTCCCACCATTGGGTCCGGTGTCCCGCAGGGTACTCTTCTCGGTCCCCAGATTTTTAATGTGAAAATATGGAGTAATGACACATAATAAAATTCCTTTTAGACCGGACACGGGTTGTATGGTTTTATAAATTGGTCTAAAATTTTAAGCATGCACTCTCATTTTTATTGTACGTTATTTGTGCGTTTTATTTAAGTGTGTACTTAAATCTTAATCTTGAGGAATGGGTTATATTTTAAAATAGAGATTCATTTTAATTTGTATGAGAAATTGCACAATACCTTTTAACGCTTAATTAGATAACGTTGACCGCAAGTTTGAGTAAATGAATTGCAGGACTTCGTAAAATTATAGAAGTAATTTATTACAGAGTTCTATTATAAATTACCTCTATAAAGACATAATGAAATTATTATATAATGACAGCGTCAATGGCGTAGTGGTTAGTGTAACTGACTGCCACGCCTGAGGTCGCGGGTTCGATTCCCGCACAAGTCAAACATTTGTGTGCATGAACATGGATGTTTGTCTTGGTCTGGGTGTTTCTAAGTATAATATGTACGTAATTTAAAAAAAAAGTATATGTGCATGTTTATCCATTGTCTAGTACCCATAGTACAAGCCCTGCTTAGTTTGGGCTAGATGGTGTTGTGTGTATGTGGTAGAATATTATTATTATTATATTAAAAAGTAATTTTTAAAGAAATATAAACAATTATATATTTTTGTTGCTATTAGAACTTCTGTATTTAGTTAGATGAAAGTTGAAACTATTTACTTTTAATAATATTGCAAAAACATCTTCAGGTCTAAATTGCCTTAAAGTTTACTTTTACTTCCACATTATGTCAAAGTTACAAAGTCAAAAGTGAAGTATTATTTATTAATTTAGGTCTCAAAGACACATTTATAAATGTCAGTATACAGTAGTAAATAAGTTAACTGAAGTAATCCCATTGATAAAGGTACTTTAGCTTTTTATATATTTATTTTAAAATACACTTCCCTTACTTGGTATAATTCCCGTGTGTTTCCCGGATTTTTGCAAACATTTGCACAAAAAAAAACACCCAGACTCGGTACAACTATTTGTGGATCTCACCAATTTTTTGTATCGTGTGGGGGTCGAACCCACAACACTCGACGAGTGGCGAGGTGATCACTTAAGCCATCCGTGCAGTCACTTGATTAATCTATATGTATAATGCAATCAATATTATTAATATCTCCTTAATGACATAAAGACTAGAGCTTTATCTCAGCAAGAATATTAATTATGAAAATAAAAGCAACAATAGATGTTTTCTGGGCACAATGACATAAATAGATACGAAAATATGAATGATGTTCCCTCCTTTGTCGCGTTACACACATGTGGTGTTAATTAGGCGATGACATAAAAAAAACCAGTAGCAGTGATATTGAATGTGTACTGATGCTAGGAATACGACAACATCGGCTTCTAACTATATCTTCAACTCATCATGGCGCTTGTATCTCGTCTCTAGTAGTCCTACTCAAAGGTCAATTAAATTGTTAAATAATTGATTACACGCAAATCTGCATAAAAACGTTCGCTCGCGTAAATGTTATGTTAAGGTAAGGCTGTGGCAATTTTCACTCTCTCGGAAACAGTATTTTTGGGTGAATGGTACCCAAGTCCTTTTCTAGACAACGTGTATGCGAAATTTTATGATGATTCATCGAGTATTTAAGGCGTGATAGCGTAACAAATAAACAAACAAACTCACATTCCCATACATAGATTCACGCTTATTTCCCAGAGGGGTAATCCTGACACACTTCTCTGGCTTCATTCACTGTTATCACATTCCTCATACACGTTCGCCGGTTTAAGGTGCTCTTAAACCGGCGAGCGTGTATGGGCCTTTGTCCAGAACGTCTCCGATCTGATCGACAATCGTTCGCCTAGATCTTCCCGTTGCGACTGTTCCATTTATACTAGCCTTATAAACTTTCTTAGTCAGTCTTTTCTCATTCATTCTTTCTACATGCCCAAACCAGCTTAACATACCCTTTTCTATTCTTGTCATTATATCTACTTTCATGCCGCATCTCTCTCTAATCACACCATTCCTTATTCTATCTTTCAGAGTCACATCACATAATTGTTTCTCAGCGCTCTCATTTCTACAGCATTTATTCTGCTCTCATGCTTCTTTTGCCATACACAACTTTCACTTCCATGCATAAGTGTAGGCACTAATAGTCCTCTATGAACAGCCAAATGTGCCTTTTCGAATACATTTCGACTGTTCAAAAACTCACATTTATAATATTAGTTAGGATTACGATTTTAATAACATAATATAATGTTGCATTGTGTAACGCTAACTTTATAAAAACTAGCACAGCATAAAAGCATTTCGGTTTGAATGTAAGCTTATATTGTTCATTAATAAATAAATATCTATTTGAGAAACAAAAGCTTCTAGCGAAATATTAATAAGTTAATATTTCGCTATATTGGACTAGATTTTCCCCGTGGCTTTCCTCGCGTATAAGTACGTAAGGTTAAGATAGTTTAGTAAAAGTACTTGTTTTCTGGATGGAAGTAAGTACGCTATGTCCTTTTCTGTACCCGTGACAAAGTGTAAGCAAAATCTTTCTGATGACCGGTGGAGTCGTTAAGGCGTGAAACCGTAACAAACAAACAAACTCACATTCCCATTTATAATATTAGTTAGGATGTACTTTTAAACTATGTTTATTACCGACATTTATTTTATCATACTCAGTGCAAGTGGTAATAAATCAAGGCTGTAAATGCGATAGCTGATTGAATACATACATTGCACTTATTGATTCTCGATTCTTACCCGTTGCACTACTATCCTAGTGTAAGCATCTGCTTGTATTAACCTAATTAGCTCGGTTGCAAGTGTTAACAAAATTACAAGTACTGTTCAACCATCAATACTAGTAATCTGAACAAAAACGATTTAATTAAAGAAGTAAAATAAATCCTAACAAATATCATAAATGTTAATGTGAGTTTATTTGTTACGCCTTCACGCCTTAACTACTCGACCGATAATCATGAGGTTTCGCTTAAGTATACGTTGCCTCGCTTGAGGGCACGAGACGACCTCCAGCCACCCTGAGGTTTGACCTGGGGGTGGTGGGCTTCGTGGGCCTGCCCGCCACCCGATCAGCACCAGGTCCGAAAGGCGGCGTGCGTGTTCCCATGCGCGCCTCTGTATCGTGTGTCCGTCCATCAGGAGGATAGTAGGGATAAAATTAGTGGCGCCTAAAGGACAGGTTTATTTGTGTAGTGGCCTGCCGTTTCATACGGCGGGTCGAAACCTTGGCGGGGTCGCGATTGCATGTGAAAGCGATTCACGCGGCCTCACCGATTGCGGTAATGTCGAGGAACACCGTGGTAGGTTTAGTCGGTATTACCGGGATGTCGCTCACCATCTTTCCCCGGTGAGTCCGACATAACGTCTCCGTCGCCCCGCGGAGAGATATGCGTCAAAGCATAGCCCCAGGTTAAAAAAAAAAGGTATTCGTTGCCTGGGGTACAGGAAAGGTAGCACACGTACCACCCACACATAGGATACCTTTCATTAAGAAAAAAGTGATGTGCTCCAGGGATACAAAATTGACATAACTTACAGTTATAGATAGTTAACTAATACTATAAATCAACGTTAAACTTATTTGATCTATTAATCAGTAATTAGCTAAATATAATAAATAAATTGTTACGCTGTTGGTTCTCTTAATAAAAGTATATAAATAAATAATGTGCTAAGCTTTTAAGGTGACTAACATTTGGATTCAACCTCTGAATACGGTCAGTCAAAGACTTATCATATTATAACAAGAGCATTACTAAATGGATACATGTATATTATAGTTATAATAACTTTTGTAGACATAACAAGATATTCATACACATGTTAAATATAATTAGTTTGTAGGACTTGATAACCATTAGATTACCGAGTACTGCAAACTAATAACACTACCTTATGTATTTCATTTTGCTAATTTATTTCTCACATTCTTGCTTAGCATTGTTAATTAATGTCTTTGGCCACAAACACTTACGGCCAGTTTCACCACTACCCAGTAAAAGTTATCCGAAAGATAAATCGCATCCTGTCCCCCTCTTGTTAGGTTAAAGAAGAGAGATGGCGAGACTTTCATCTTATATTTTAATTCAATTATATTGTATAATAAAGCAAACAATTAAAATAATAATAAACTCGTCTATAAATAGACTCAAGTTCACACGTTCAGTAGTCACCACTGTGTCAACATTCAAATCTCAAATTAGACTCTGACAAATAGTGAAGATATCCCGTCTTACTAATTAACGCTCTGTAGTAACACGAATAAGTAATTTAATATTTAATGCACGCTGCATTACCAGGCTTTAGACAAAAGCATTTGTTTATATCTTAAGCTTTTATTTGTCTTAGTTAAGTCAGTAATAAATATTTGAGTTTGAAATTAGTTTCAACGTTGCTAAGAATTGTTCTTGTTATCGGTGGAGTAAAATAATTCGAATTTTGGAGCCTCTTGAAGCTTTGTTGTCAGTTAGGCACTTCCTTGGTGATCAGTAACCTTTTGGGCTGGTATTAATAGAACTACAATTAATTTAGTAAAGGTGAAAGGTGTCGCAGGTAACAATAAGTATTTCGTTTTTGTAATGTGTTGGCAGAATCTAACGCATATCGTCTGTTGAACATTAATTTGAGTAATATATTTGTCTAATATAATTATTAATAAATATTTGACATTGTTGAATCTAATTATTATTGTATAATTTACTAACTAACCTACCTAATGCTTATTTGTCTAAATATAATTAACTAACTTTTGCCCACGGCTTCGCTCACTTAAAAATAGGTCAGGTTAGGTTATGTTAGGAACAGTATTTTAAAAATATATATATATAGCCCATGTTACTCGGTGATAATATAGCTATACGGTGAAATAATTTTAAATCGGTTGAGTAGTTTTTGAGTTAAATACTAACAAACGAACAAAAAATCAAATCTTTATAGTATTAGTATAGATAGTTTAGAGAAATGTTTAACTTGGTGATAGGAGTGTGTAATTATTTGGTGGCTGGTATTAATCAATAAACATCCGGCATGTTATTAAATTTAAAAAAATAATTTTCGGATTAGGTTTCAAGGTAATACTCATGAATGTCAAAGTTACACTAAATTTTTCTGTGAATTTACTTTTACTGCCACGTTCAGCAAAGCAAGGGTGTAGGGCTCGTGAGAAGAACAGGCAAGAATCTCATGGCCACTCTTTTTAATCGCCAAGTTTTTGTTTACATTTATAAACAAAAACTTGTATGATTTCATAACATCTGCAACCATTTGCCATACCATAATATATAATATTGTGTTTTTTCTAAATAGAGAATTATTACTCAATTTTGTTTGTTTATACTTTGAGTAAAAATTCTTCTTATTGATAAAATGCAAACAATGTGTAACGAAAAACGTCTTCTATTTCGGCTTAATCTAACATTCACACAACTGGCTTATAATACTCATCACATGTCTAAAAAACAGAATATTTTAATTAACCGTGCATCGAACCCGCTACTTATAAATCATAGCTGTCTACGACAGGAACGGCCTGTCTCCTTAGATAATGTCGGCAAGATTTAATTAGTCGTTGAAGGATTTAAAACGACAGTCCGATATATTGAGTTGGCGGTGTTTATATTTATAATTGTATGATTGATGATGACTGTTTCCACGTAATTAATATGAAGAAAAAGTGGTTGAAATGTAGAGCTATGAAAGTTGTGATGGCAGTGGTAAAAGTAATAATAATATCAGATTCGGATCGGTATTCTTGTTTCAAGACGAAGATTTTATAAAATTGACATATTTTAAATTTAAACTACTTTTGTGATTCATTATATCCATATCTAGACACAGTGTAATAAAAGCATTGTCTGAAGGCTGGCGACCGAACTTCTCAAGCATTTTTTTTTAGTTACTTATGTTTACTCTTTCATCTGACGTTTTTGTTATAGTATCTAAGGTCACGTTCATATTAAGTTGTTGTTCGTCACATGCCTAGAAATATGCTGTAGTAAGCTGCCTGATTGGGCAAGTACAAATACCTCCACGCTAAAAATTACGAGAAAGTCGTGTAAATTTTTTTTGTCTAATATTGTCGGCAGTGGTTTATTTGTGTTTGTCCTTCCACTATCAGCGCTGGACCTAATTGATAGAGAGCCCAAAATATTCTCAGAGATGATCTATGGAAAACTATTATGTTCTTTATATTAATAAAGTTAGTTGCAACTAAATTTATTAATATAAGCAACATAACTTTTGATACATTTAATACGAATAATAACTAAGTAAATAAATAATATAAAAAAAATAGGTTCATATAAAACTCCTTTCTGTTATTGCAAATGTCCCCTATTGCCTCTCCCCAATTGAAGAACCAAAGCGCAAAGCACACGATATGTAATAAATAGCACAAGTGTTAACAATTACGACACGGTACTAACGAGACACCCAAAAATGTCCTCAACCCTTTGATTCTTGAAGAGATAGAATTTCAACATTCCTTTGCTTAAGGACACGTAACGCTGCAGTACGCCCCTTGCCTTATTTATAGAGCATCACTCTACTAGAGCGCCAGATGTATCTCTGAATAAATAAAGTCGCCACCTTGTTCGGTTGAAAAATGTAAGTTTTGGAACGATCAAAGGAAACGTAAGTGAAAGATATATTGGACTAATATTAGATAATAGCGCTTTGGTGTATCATTTGTATGTTGCTCGTGGTCTAATGTCATAGTCGCTGTTTCTATGTTTTTTCTAATTTTTGTGTTTTTAATTTGTTTTGCTTAGTGATGACTACTTTTAGAGGTATATAGAGTAGAAGCGCCCACCGTTGCCAATTATTTAGTGATGATATAAAAACTCTCTTGTTAAAGAGCAGCGATAGCTCAGTGGGGAGACCAACAGACTGCAATGCGAAACCGGCCTAAGAGTAGTAACAATGTTACTATGCCTTGTCCAGTCAGTATGCGTTACCTCACATGTCTCATATTAAAATCGATTCTCGAGGGCGGAGTGGTTACTGTAACCGACAGCTACACCAGAGGTCGCGGGTTCGATTCCCGCACAAGTCAAACGTTTGTGTTCATGAACATGTATTCTTGTCTTGGTCTGGGTGTATGATTTACAAAAAAAAAGTGTATATAAGTGTCTATTGTTTATTACCCATAGTACAAGCTCTGCTTAGTTTGGGCTAGATGATGTGCGTATGTGACATAATATTATTATTATTCTGTAACACTCAGCGCATTAGTAAACATAAAAGAAAGCCAAAATATAATTCTTTGCCTTTAAATACGATAATAATATCAGTTCAGGTATAAACTGTCCCACTGCTAGACACGGGTTTCTTTTGAGTATGATAAGAGTTAGACGATTATATTCCACCACACCGGGACACTATTGGTTTGCAGACACATCTTCGACAACATTACGTAGAATTCTGGAGGATTCATCGCGATAACGATTTAATAAGTATATAAATTTAAAAAGACACTGCCATGCGATCGAACTCGCAACTGTTCTGCTCCAACATCTTCCTATACAGCTGTTACTAAGCAAACCAGCTAAGACACAATACTACGTATTTATAACATTAGCGTAAAGCGATTTCGTTTGATTTTCTTTGGTGGTTTAAGTTCTGCCCACTACAAAATACAATACACTACTTTTGTGTCAAATAGAATTAACCAATATCAAATCACGTAAATAAATATTCAGGAGCAATACAATTAGACCACATTTTAACCTAATTCACTACTCACAGGACGAATTTTAGCAGAAACGTAAAACTATAACTTCTGAGAAAGGCATAATATAAAATTGCCATACCAATAAAAAGATTGACCAATACTGATTGCTCATATACAACAATTAGTTTAGAAGCTTATGAGCTGTGAGCTATCTTTGAACCTCATACTCTACTAGCATCCAAAATGATTCGTCACAGCAATACATTTCATTCGTAATCAGTATTCTTTTATACAATCAAACATTCCTGTAATATTAGTAAAAACGTACACGCCAGGCGCCCCGGTGTGCGGAGAGCCTTATTTATGGCACATCACTCGACTACCTTATACATCTGTGAATAAATTAAGCCGCAGACACACGAGGATGACTTTTTAATGTGGAACTGATTGTTAGAATAGTCATACAGAGTTGTTGTATCCTTCTCAGTTTGATAATATTATAGATCGGATTGAAATTTAATTTTCAACTAACTGATATACATATTTGTGTGACAAAAGAAATAATTCTAAAGTTGAGCATTTATTCAAAAATGTAACATTATACGTAATTCTCAAAAGGTCGCTTAAGCTAAATTATTATTCACATCATCCACCACATTATTTCATTCCTTGGTCATGTCCAATAGAACATAACCAAGGTATGAAATAGTGTGGTGTTAGTGAGAATTGACAGTTAATAAAATAAACGTTGACACAGTCAAAGAGTCTGAAGATCATACTTTTCTGTAGGATTTGAAGACAGATTTTATGGCACTATTCCTATCGCCACGACTACATTTAATTCATCTGCAGCAATATTCAGCAGTAGCAGGCAGCTGGAGACAAAGACTTCTTAAAAAGTTTTCCAACAACTAAACAGTAAACGTAACACAGGTACATCATAAATGTCTCGGGCTTACCTTGGACGGATAAATATATATTTTTTTTCTATTTTTTATTTTCCTAGTCAAAGTGACCACCTTATGGTAAGTAGTCGTGTGGTCTAAGAGCAGTGGCCTCCACACCGTCCTCATAGCAACCGAGGCGATGTTGAGGTCTCTACTTTGCGGCCTGAGAAGATGCTTTTTCACGCCCCACTTAAAGGACCCAGGATTGAAGGAAGAAGGAAACACGTGCCTTGGCAGATAACTCCATGCCTTGGTCGTTCGGCAGAGGTATGAGGACCCAAACTTGTTGGTACGCACTCTAGTCGACTCAACCGTGTAAGGATGGCATCTGAGCCCAGCACGCGTTGTTCTGAATAGGAAAGAGATAAGCGGGATAAGGTGGAATAACTCTTTAGACCACTCCCCGTGGTATATTCTGTAGAAACATGCCAATGAGGCAATGTCCCTACGGATTTGCAGAGGTTCCAGTGAACTCGTGACCTCTGGATCTCCGATGATACGGACAGCTTGAGTTTGTTGCATGCGGTAACAACAGCTCTATACGACATTTTAATATCTTGCGCCTCAGTTTGTCATACCCTATCAATATCGTATTAGCCGACGCGGTATGATAATGTACCGTGTATTAACGGTCTTATATCATTTGTAACCCGTCTTAGAAAAAATATATAATCTGAGAGATAGATAGTATTTTGGGTCTTAAGTAACCATGAATTAATTTTTTGTTGATGGTTGAAATTGATATTATTACATACGAGTATTTGTTAGTTATGATAGATATTATGAAGTACAGTTAATTTTAAATAAGTATTAGATTAACGCTTAAACTTTTACAAATTTATTTTTCATTCTCTCTTTGTTCGTGTAATTTAGTAAATATTGTGATGAGTAAGCCGTTACTTTATAACCTGACTATCCGTTTCTTCTTCTTTTCGTATGGTTAGTGGCTAACCTGTTGTCAAGAGTTGTTGTTCAAGCCGCCCGAAGGCCTCTGATATGGCTTAACTACTGCTGTCAATTTGACAACAACCGGGACCGACCTTTTAGACGCTCAGATGAAATACCATTAAGCGGTCACCCATCTATAGAACGACCGCACCCAACGTTGCTTATCCTCGCTAATCGTTTACCGATCAGTGAGTGCAACTGGCTATGAGCGCCTCACTATCCGTTAATACATACATGTATAATATAATCGTACGATTTTATGAGGTATATATTATTTTGGACATTAAATTGTAAACTATCCCGTAATTGATCGAACCATGCACAATAAAATTAACGATGTAACTACTGTGAGAATCTATGTTCGGTTCCCGGGCAGGCCAAGCGTTTTACGTTTATCTGCCAAGACTTTCACGTACCGCGTAGTTCCTTAAGCTAAGCCAAATAACGTTGGTGATTGTTGTTTAGTCGATCCATGGACAGTATCCTCAAAGACCAAACTAGTACATAATATTTATATTCATTTGAATTTAAGTATTATGGATACGTATATAAGACTATGTATATCTATATATAAGACTAATTCTAAAGAGACATACTAGAAACTTTGTTACCATAAAATCTCAGGAGGAATAAAACTGCGTTATAATTTTAAACCACCATAAAATGCCGCACAATCTTTTCATAATTCCCTTTAAAAGGGCCGTAAACATATTCATTAACATACAATACATTACATTGTAACATTTACTATGTGTTACAATGTTTTACTGGGAATGTAAACCCTCCTTACACTTTATAGAGCAATAAAAAAACTATAACGACTGAGTTAGTTGAATATTTTCTGTGTATTTACATTTGGTGAAGTAGCTAAGTTACAGTAAGATAAGGTAATATTTTGAGCTATATACCTAAATCTTGTATTTTTGTAGTATAAGTATATAAAAGTAGAAGAGATATAAAGCATTTGTTGCGTTCTTTATTAAATTGAATAGTGCCAATAGTTCTTGAGGGCATGCCAAAAAATCATAGGGCAGGAATGGCGAACCTTTATTGGATAACGAGCGATAATTTACAAAAAAATATTGGTAATTGTAACTTTAATGTGCATTTGTATGCCAAATCATCGTAAGCAGTTTAATGATCAGTTGAAATACTCTAGACTAAGCTAGCAGATACTAAGTCGATCTTATCTTATCTTACGTGGGGGCCAGTCAGTGGAGACCGGCGACACTGCGACCCAGTGGGATCTTTTGTGTCGACACTCTTCCAGTAACGACTGCCACAGATGTTCATGGCAGCCGGGACCGACGGCTTAACGTGCTCTCCGAGGCACAGAGCAGGCGATAACAATCAATCAGTCATATAACTTCCGAAAGTCAAAGGTGCGCGTCGTGGGTTCGAACCCGAGATCCTCTGCATTGCAGTCTGTTGGTATCCCCACTGAGCTATCGCTGCTCTACTAAGTCTACTGATAATATCAAACTGAAGATTTGAAAATTTTTAGTAAAGTAGTTTCATCTTAGAAAAATATCTTTTGTGCGTTGCTCACCCTAAGATAAAGGAATTAAAGATAGAATAAACGATAGATCGGGCACGCCACAATCGTGGCGGTAAGACCCGTTTTTGAGGAGTGGCTGGAGAGGTGGCATGGCGCTCTCACCTTCCGGCTGACACAGGTAATGACTGGCCACGATTGCTTTGGCCAGTTCCTGTGTCGCATAGGCTGGCAAGAGACGCGACGTTGTTGAGGACACGGCGCTGCACACTTTGGCGGACTGCGCCGCTTGGGCATCGCAGTGCCGTGAGTTGATCGCGGCAGTCGGAAGCCCATTAACATCATTACCATATTTCTTTTACCCCGGTGAGTCTGACATAACCCGTCCGCCCGCCCCCACGGAGGGGTAAGCGCCAAGGCATTCGCACACGTAAAAAAAAACGATGTATATGTAAACCTGTGATGTTCTTTCTTACTGGATGCAACGTAACAGTATTCCTACTCTTACGCCAGATTTGTGTCAGGGTGGCACTATCATAGTAATCGAAAAAACAACAAAAGCCTTACTTACCGCATCATAACTCATCATGGCTTACCATCAGCCGGGCCATATGCTTAATTGCCATCTATTTTGAAACCTATATTAATTTGAATAGCAAAGATGGCAAAGGCCATGACCTAGTCTGTATTACGCCCTAGTCCCATTATTTTTGCAATACCAGTGATGTCACTTGACCGTTGCCTACCTTATGAGCTGGAGTAGCTTCACTTCCAGCAAAATAACGACGTTTAAGCATCACTGTTGACAGCACAGATCTCTTCTTAAGCATGAAACCTTACCACATGAATCCAGCACAAGGCTTGGATTTACGATCTTTGGGAGCCAAAGATATTTTCCCTAACAGACTTCACTATGTTTGAACAAGTATGCTATCCCATTAGGTATAATTTTACTTAAAAGTATTTAAACTAGCTCATAGAAAATGCAAAGTTATTATTAATAAGACATAATAAGGACTCAAAATAGATGTTCTTTGTGTCCGTTGTTTGAATGTTTGTAAAGTCCCCGCGATACAGAAATAAATCCTAGTACAGGAAAGGTTTTTTAAAAAACAATTAAGTCTTGCTTGATATTTCAATCTAAAAAATAATTAGGTAATTTAGGCCAAATTAAAGATTTACTACTCGTTCAAGGGATTAAGCTTACTACACACTATACAAGAGAAGATGATACATTAAAAATGTAAATACTATGTATTAATATTTCGGGCACAAAGTTTCGTGATGTTGTTTATATATTTCTATAGCGTTAACCAACTTTCCCGGGAATGCATTAAAATTAAAACACTTTTAGGAATTTTATCGCTGTTCATTTAGCGCTTTTATTTATGCATATAAAAGTTTTTGTTTTAGAAACTCGTATTATCCTTAAAAAGTTATATCTATTTATTCGTGATATACCAGAAAATTTTAGCTTGATATAAGCTTGCCAATTTACATACTGCAATGTTTTGATAGTTTACCGACAGAATAACAATTGATTGACAGTCACCAATTTTACTGATTACGCGGTTTTAAAGGCCTTACCAATAAACATATTAGCTTATAGTACTATGACAATATAATAATAATATCAGCCCTGTTTATAGTTTATAAATTGTCCCACTGCTGGGCACAGGCCTCCTATCAATATGAAAAGGACAAGGCTAGTCTTGTTATTTAGCAGCAGACTTTATATACTTTTGGGAACATTTTGGGGACCTTCAGACATGTAGATTTTCTCGCTATGTTTTTCTTCACCGTTAAAGCGAGCATTAACTAACTATTTACCTACATAGAAGTGCTTTAGTGAAGTTAATTATACATACATATGTATGTACATGCCGCAGGATCGATATCGAGATCTCTCCTATCGCTAATCTATCCTGTCATTACACTATCACCGATTTTTATGATTACAAATATATACATTTAATGTTAGCAACTTAGTTAATATCTAACAAAGTGATTATTCATTACTTAGCCTTACTGTCGCCACCACATAATTGAATATTGTTTTAAGTTAAGGCACATTTTACGCATTGACATTAAACTTTTTTTACATTTGTCAGCTTCTTTATGCCCCGAGCATAGAAAACTGTGTTAATTTGTATTAAGTAGTAATTTTGACATATTATAATTCTTCTTCGCTCTAGCCTTTATTATTCCCAAGTCACTTGGGGTCGGCTTTTCTAGTCTAACCGGATTTGACTGGATATCAGTTTTTACACGGAGCGGCTGCCACCTGACCTCCGCAACCCGAAGACTAACGATTCTTAGTTCTTCCGTTAGCCTAGCTAGACCAGTGTCAGGATATTATAGAACACTGACTTCCCAATAACGACTCCCATAGATGTTCATGACAGCCAAGACTGACCGCTTAACATGCTCTCCGAAGCACGGAGCAGGCGATAATTGTCAATCAATACGCACATAATTGCGAAAAGTCATATAACTTCCAAAGTCAGAGGTGCGCGATATGGTGGGTTTGAACCGGAGACCCTCTGCATTGCAGTCTGTTGGTCTCCCTACTGAGCTATCGCTGCCTTACACACATTATAATTATAATAGTCTAATTGTTATAAAATAAATTTATGTCGATAGAGTATCTGTATGTAAATTGTATACCTACCAATGCACCAATGCATCCTAAATAAATATTCAGGCCGTATATAAATATGCCAAAACATCATTTACGGCCACTCTAGCTTGTACCACGTTACATACACAGTAAACATTTTATTTTGTAAATGTTTTACCGTATGTATTCACTCGATGCCGAACACATTTTGAAGCCCCTACTAAGATAATGTTGGTTACAGTTGAAAGTATTGTCTTTGAAACTATTGCCCGACTGCTATATAAGATGTTCACCAATTAGGCAAATGTTGGTATCACTTCAAAGAGCCGTTGTTTTTTTTTTGTTAATAAGTATCACATTTTTATTGTTTTGTGTAGTGATTTAACTACTTGGAGAGTTCACTAATGACTGCTACTTGACTCATACCTAATACCACCTTATTTTGTATGACTAGTTAGGGTTGGGGGCACAACAGTACGACTGCTGTGCATGAGTTGTCGCATGTGATTCCTGAACTAGGCAACGTTTTATTAGAACTGTGCCCGGTAAATGCCAATAAGCCCCAATGGAAAATGTGTAATATACCACTGCCTACATCTTTGAAAATATATTGACGTGAGACTATGTATGTTAGTATCCGACCGAAACTAGTTTTAATGGCAGAAACCGAAACCGAATTTCGGCTTTGGTCTCAGTTTCGGCCGAAACCGAAACCGAAACTTCCACATAAGGTCATGTTTTCGTGAGAAAACTAATAGTCAGTCATAATCAGTTTAATTTTTAAATTACATATTAATTATTTAGTCTCTGATGTTTGAACTAATCTAGTGATTGATAATTACTTATTATCACTCCTTATTTGAAATAAATTATTTGTTCTTTTTGATATAAGAAGTTTTTTTAAATAAATATACGTACTACTGCTTTTTAATATTATTTACGAATAGAATAAAACAAAAAGTACAAATCTAAAATAAGGATATACTTTCTACCTAATATGTTTAGATAAAAAACAAACAAAACTCTTATCTTAAGAACAAAATAATATATTTTAAAGTTTGGTAATCTTGTATATGAACTCACTCTTGTTTATAAGCTACAATAAAACTAAAAATAACTTACAACCACTAAATAGGTTTAATGCAAATAATATTCAAGATATGAAAATAACAAGAGGTTTCTCTCGAACTAAAAAATCACTGAGAATATTAAATGTTTAATTGAGCTAATTTTAATGGACCGATTATTATCAGTATTCATAGTTAAACAATCTAATATTATAATTCAATCAATCAATCAGCCTATCGCAGTCCACTGCTGGACATAGGCCTCTCCCATTTTACGCCACAACATCCGGTCTTTCGCCTTCCGCATCCAGTCTGACCCAGCTGCCTTTTTCAGGTCATCGGTCCACCTGGCCGGAGGGCGTCCTACCTTACGTTTACCAAGTCACGGTCTCCACTCTAGAACTCGCTTGCTCTAACGGCCATCAGACCTTCTACAGATATGACCAGCCTATTGCCACTACAGCTTGCTTATTATGCGAGCTATGTCGGTAACTTCGTTTGTTTGACGGATAACCTCATTTCTAAGTTTATCCCTCAAAGAAACTTCTAGCATACCTCGCTCCATAGCCTGCTGGGTGACCTTAAATTTTTGGACTAGCCCTACCGTGAGTGTCCACGTTTCGGCACCGTAGGTCATAACAGGTAGGACGCACTGGTCAAAGACTTTGGTCTTCAGGCATTGCGGTAAAGGCGATGAGAAAACCTGACGAAGCTTATGAAACGCTGCCCACCCCACCTGGATTCTCCTGTCGATTTCTTTCTCGAAGTTGTTCCTACCAAGTCGAATCACTTGTCCAAGGTAGATATCTACCTTGTTCAAGAATATATACTTTTGAACAATTTCGAGTATTGACCCATTGATGTAAATCGGCCTCGGCATAACATGTCTATTAAACATGATCTTGGTTTTATCCAAGTTCATGCCGTATAATAATACTTATAATATCTACCTACCTACCTACTTTTAATAAAATATTATAAGTAGGTAGACACAACATTTTGACCTCGGAAATTGCTTCTTCTGTCTGAATAAATTTGACCAGTAGCACTAAATAGCTGACAAAATATTCAGTGCAACCTTTTTAAAAGACAGTAATGGACTAAAATCCCAGCAAAAATAAAGATCTGTGTTCTTTATTACCTTGGCTTCGATAAATAATAGGTATAGTATATAGGCATTAGTTAGCATTAATAACACAGTTATACTGACCAAAAACATTTCAATAGATGTCTAACTTTTATTGTTAGTACGTACGTTACGTACTAACAATAAAAGTATATTATAACGAAAACCTACGCATTAAAGTAAATCGAATTTTGTTATTCATAAACTATCATAAACTAAATAGCGAACGAAACATCAATAGCGAACTGATACTTCCCAGTTTCGAAATAATCTTATAATCACTCGTAATGTCAAACAAACAAAAAAACGACTGCGAAATTAGCGGCGCAAACACAAACAGGTTATGACACGACTATGACGCGGCAAAATGTCACTTCGTCGCTCCCAGCTCAGTGCACCGACCATTTCCGATCGCAGTTCAAAATCTCCCAAATTCAGTTTCAGTTTGGGCAATAATTTCGACTGTATAGCAGCTGAAACCGAAACTAAGCCGAAACTCGTTTTTTATCCGAAACTAGGCCGAAACCGAAAGTTCGGTCGGACACTAATGTATGTACTTATAAATATTATATTGGTTTATGCAGAATTTTATAAGGAGTACCTGTTAGGATATCTAAGCACCGGGCACAAAGTTAATATAGTTTCTATTAGGCCCGAAAGATATTCGACCAAAGCTCAGACTAGAGTGTCACTATGGTTTCTTTAAAAATATTGAATAAACGGCAAGAACATCTGATTAAAACCCCTTTTAGTCCTTATAAGTAGTATTGAGAAGTGTCCCAATGGATTGACATAAAGATTACACTATTTGGAAGTTCTTAAACTATATCCACGATTGGTACTATTTATTAAGAATAAAAATTGCGTCCAAAAGTAGTGGTCTTTGTATAAAACTGTCCAGTTTTTCACCGTTCGTTGACAAATATAAAGCAATTGAATAAAAGCCATTTTAATAAATGAAATATTGGAGCGTATTTTAATATTGAATTTTAGTGATTTTTGTTAAAATTGGTTTGTTAGTGAATAATAGGTAACTTAATAGTTACTGCTGTTTTCTCTTTGTTAATATTTTTTGTAGCTGTATAGCGTAAAAGTGTGTTTGATTGCTTTTCATCACAGTAAAGTCAATGGTAGAGTATGATGCTAGGAATTTGAACTGCCACGCATTAGTCTCGAGTTCCATCCCAAGACCTCTGATTTGCCAAAGTTGTGGGAAGATGTGCGTGTTTAATTATTAATTACCGTTCGCTTTTAGGGTGAAGTAAAACATCGTGAGGAAACCTGAGAATTCTCCAGAATGTTCTTGAAAATGAAAACCTAGCGTTGTCGGTGCAACTATCTTTGGTTCCGATGCGATTATCAATACACCAAATTGGTATTTATGATGATGTCCTTTAAGCTACTGTACCATTATACATAGACACATAGTCGTAAGCAATGGTATATTATACCACCATATCGACAGTTGCCTTAATGTCCTCCGTAAATAGGGTTCGAACCCACTTCCGTCTACTGGCACAATTCCAGACTCCGTCTACTGAAAATTTTTGACAGATTACCTTAACCAAATATTCCTGACCCGCTAATCGAACCCGTGACTTTATGCACAGCAGTCGCATACACCATCGCTGCACCACCGAAACAGTATTGTACCATCGGCGTGGAAAAATATTAACGTGTTGAATTCGTTATTATGTACATCCTTTTAAAATATATTAATATGACAGACATGCATAGATTCACGCCTATGCACCCTTAAAAGAACAGGCAGAATTATATTACATCCACTTTTTTACAGTTATGTTTTTAGGCCTCTCGTAAACAGGGCAACTTTATTAAAGTTTAACTAATGACGAACAAATATTTACAGACACATTTATAGACAATTACCTAACAGAAATACTCGTATACTTTGACCAACTCGCAAAGCGAACCCGGGACTTCACTATCGCGAGCTAGCTTATGCCGAGGCTTCAACAATGCAGTCGTTTTCACACCGGTTTACATAAAATTTGCCTTAGACATAGATTAAACCATAAGAGAAGTTTATCTACTTTTGAAAGAAACGGGATTGTGCTATTGTGTAAAATATTCTATTTCCTCCGTAATGTATAAAATGTTCCACAGAGATAATTGGTACACTTCATCAAGTTGAACATTTCCGCACTGCATACTAATAAGACACATCCCACAGTTGCCCCAGAGCCAATTCGTAAAAAGGTTTTAAAAAAGATGTTTTAGTTCTTGTTTTGTTCGATAGATGGCGTCGCACAATACATTCGATTAACGCTTTGCTTTTGTTATTATACATAGCCTTACGCCTGCACTTAGGAAGGTAACCAGAGACTTTACTATTTACTACAATCTGGCATATATCACGCTTGTGTAATTTCCTCTCATCACATTTTTCATGTTTGCTTTCGTTACCGAGCGATAAAAATTTCCAATAACATTGAGAAAAATTAGAACTCTTCTATCATATAATTTTGCATAGCATGTGGTAATAAGCGTAAACTTTAAAGTTATATATTATTTGTATGACTATTTTTGACCCATGTAAGCGGACAAATAGATATGAAGGATCAGCACCAAGACAATACAATTAAGAAATGGCATCACTTTTAAACATAGCGAATATAAAATATACGTTGATTATCTACATGTTACACATTTACATATATAGCCTCGTGCCTCCATCCTCCTAGGAGTCAGCAGAGGTTTGTTACGTCCACATTATATCAGTTATGTGATAAGGTCCCACAAAATAGGAGGCAAAGCTATTGACGTCTACAGGGCACAATTCCAGACCAGCTCGCACTGCATCTTAGAATTTCTCGACAAAAAAACAGTATAATTTTGCCCGGCTTAAACATAGAAACCGTGCAAAATATTTGCATTGAATATCTGTTATGGGTCTGGCTCTCTCGTACTAAACATTGACAATGCAAGCGATACTAAAATCATAAAATCATACGTGCCTGTTAAACCTATGACGTATAAAATTCTACTATTTACAATTAGTAACCTAACCTAATAATAGGCCTCAATATTTACACATGTATGAAAAAGAGGTAAATAGCTATATAAGTAATATTTACAGGAGGTATGGTAAACAACATTACCGTCGAATGCTAACGTGCCCAGAAGGCTGGCAGCATTGCCACGTTCAATATTTAAAAGACAGCAGCCCTTGATATATACACATGATAAATAAAAGTGTGACATTGTACACGCGATATGTTTAAACAACTACTATATTTGGGTTTGTCTGCTACGACGCAATTCACGGCAAGGGCGATGGACACGGCGCAAATAGATCCAGGCCCTGGGGAGCCATCCGTTTTGGGCGAATGGCAGCGGTTAGGACGAACGCACACGGGACGGGCTGTTTAATTGAGTCGAGACACGACTTTAGTTATATTATGTTGTGAATTTCTAATGGAGTTTAAATAAGGGTGATGGTCTTGGTTCAGTTTTCAGTGTGTTAGTAATATCGCTAATCTAAATAAGTCAAATTTTGCCAAGTCTGCATTATTCATAAAGTCTATCAGAACTGACATAAAAAGATTCCGTAATCCAAAGAGTTAACGATATTCTAGGACCTTAAAACATCAGTATAATATCTAGAAATCCAACTACCAGGATATTTTAGGATATTTACCGACTCCATATATCCATTGTCATAGATTTTCATAACAACTGGAATCGAAGGCTTTACGTGCTCTCTGAAGCTACATCTATAAGGAAGACGGTGGCAATGTTGGAACGCCATATCGTTCGGTCAGTCGAACGATTTATGCGGTCGCCGAGCCTTCACAGACCCATAATAAATAGTATTCAATACAACACATAAAACAATAACCTTACTATTCCCATAAATTTAATATTTACTATGGACTATACTCAACTGGATTGTTGGAAACATATGTACGTTAAAGTGCTTGCATCTTTACACACTTTATTTAGTTTGTTACTCATTCGCTTACCGCAACGACTCGTTTAAGTGTAAAATGCTAATATTCAAAATATGCTGTCATTTGTTTTGCAGCATTACCTAAATAATTTCAGTATGCAACAAATGCATAGTTGAGACTAAGCACCGATTTTCGAAGGGCAGATCGACACAAAAAACAAATAACAATCGGTCAACACTATGTGACTGGCTGAAGAATTTAGCAACAGCCAATTACCTTTATAGTCATGAGTTTGATTTTGATACGGCGTTTTCCTAAGCCTCAGTTAGAGAGAGCCTCTTTAGAGAAACCAGATGTGAGTTAGAATGTTTGCACTCTAACGCATATTACAAATAATCTAGTTGAGTCGTTTCTTTTACGGATTATATATTAACTCAATGAATACGCTTACTGAATTCATGCTCACGCCTCCAGACAAAAGTAAGTGTATAAAGTAATTTGTTAATGTAATACTCATAATAATTTCACACGAACAGTCCAAACCAAAGCCGATTTAAAATAATTCATTTTCAATCACAATTTGTACGCGAAAACAAGGTATTTATACTGTTTTAATGAGCAAAAATGCTCTTAACTATTGTTTGCAATTACAAATGAATTAATTTGATAAATTTCGGTAGGAATTGGCCAGTCTATGAGGCTACTGTCATTTCATTCCATTAATAAACAATTATCGTTTTATTATTTATATGTGATATGGAATTAATTAATATCGAAGTTCGGTCGGACGATTGATGGGATTTTGGTATTAAATGGTTGTGCTTAAGCCGTCTGTAATGGTCATGACAAAATAGACAGCGCTTTTTGTTAATCGTAAATTTATTGGATATCTTAATCTTGGGCTAATGGTATTCTTCACTTAATTCATATTACTGATGTTATTTATCTGTATTTAAGTTTAAGTTTATTTATTTGTGATGCGTTGCGAAGAGATAAAAGTTCTACTTTTTGAGAATCTTTACTAAACGATAAATGTAAGTGGTAAGTAGTAACCGCATTTTTAACGCCTTCTTAAGTGGTATTTACACAAGATATGTACTTCCTTATTTCGGTTCCCCGAGATTTGATCAGGGATTCTGCTTTTTCCACTTCTCTTAATAATAATAATGTCCTCCAGATCGATTTCGGTCACGGCGGCCAATCTTACCGGAGAATGGCCATCTGCGCAGGAGATACAGGAGAGAGTGCACAAGCGTGTGCACAAGCACAAGTGCACTCTCTCTTCCCTAACTCTTATTATCCGATGGGACGATAATCCGACACGACCGGAGAGAATCAGGCGTAGGACCAATGGCTTTACGTGCTTTCCGAGGCACGGGGGTGTCCAACACCGCCAACTTCCCAAGTCCGGGCTGTTATTGAGATTTCTTAACCGAAACCCAATAACTTTTTGTTGACCCGACCCGGGATTCGAACCCAAGACCTCAAACGCAGCAGTCGCTATCACATTATATATATCTATTCACTACCGCTGCGTCACGGAGGCGCCACTTCTCTTATTTTAATCAGAGAATCGCTAAATCTAATTGGGACAAACTTCTTCAGCTTAAAAAAATATGTTTGGAGAAAAAATATTTATTCTTCATATATTAACTATACCTATGTATAAACTCGCCACCTCGACCTGAGTATTGCAACTTCGATCATGCACGTCACAAAGTTTTTCTGATCCACAATTAGCTGTTCCCAGATGGAGTATTCTTGTATTTGTTGTTCTAACATGCCTGCCATAGTATTAATTCAAAATATAGGAGTCGTCTCTCTTAGTTAAAAAAATATACAGCTGGGCCTGTTTATATTTGTGCATGCCTAGTGGCTTGTGATAGGCTCGTTTACGTCGGGCACGCTACGATCGTGGCGGTAAGTCCCGTGTTTGAGGAGTGGCTGGAGAGGCGCCATGGCGCCCTCACCTTCCGGCCGACACAGGTAATGACTGGCCACGGTTATTTTGGCCAGTTCCTGTGTCGTATACGCCGGCAAGAGACGCCCGGTTGTCACCACTGCGGCGACTGCCGCGACGTAGTTGAGGACACGGCGCTGCACACTTTGGCGGTTTGCCCCGCCTGGGCATCGCAGCGCCGTGAATTGATCGCGGCAGTCGGATTGGTTGCCCTCTCGCTCCCGTAGTTCAGTCTATGGTCCGGAGTGAGAGGTCGTGGAACGCCGTCGCCTCCTTTTGTGAGGAAGTCATTTCCATCAAGGAGGCGGCGGAGCGGGAGAGGGAGCGTTTGAACCCTCTCCCCAACCGCAGAGCCGGGCGCCGGAGGGCGCGGGACGACCTCCAGCCACCCTGAGGTTTGACCTGGGGGTGGCGGGCTTTGTGGGCCTGCCCGCCATCCGTTCAGCACCAGGTCCGAGAGGCGGCGTGCGTGTTCCCACGCGCGCCTCTGTGTTGAGTCCGTCTCCCCTCTAGGGGGGACAGTAGGGAGTGGTAGAAGTGCCTTTAGGGTAGGTCTTTCGTGTAGTGGCCTGCCGTTTCATACGGCGGGCCGAAACCTCGGCGGGGTCGCGACCGCATGCGAAAGTGATTCGCGCAGCCCCGTCGATAGTGGTTTTATCGAGGAACACCGTGGTAGGTTTAGTCGGTATTCCGGGAGGTACTTTATCATCTTAACATCTTATTTTACCCCGGCGAGTCCGACATAACCTCTCCGCCCGCCCCCGCGGAGGGGTATGCGTCAAGCATTCCCACACGTAAAAAAAAAAAAAAAAAAAGGCTCGTTTACGTGGAACCTACTGATATAGCTAGTAAAACGTGGGTGTAATACAACTCTGCATAACCTTTTAATAACTAACGTAATTCTCTATGAAAACAGCATATCGTGCGCAGAAAAGAATATAATTCAGAAAATTCGCGTATAACAATCAGAATTTTATTGCTACATATAATTTTGGTTAAATTACAATCGGTACGACGCATAAGTACAGTACAGCGAATATGAGCACACTTATCTTGTGCACGACATACGAATATTAAATAGCACATTTTCGCTTCTTTCTTACTGTGAATACATTTATTTTTATGTAGACTTCAAGCTTATAATCTTTAAGAGGCAGTTATAGGACTGTTGGTGTCCGAATCAATCTCCTTCGAAGATTTTCCTATGACTTTACATGTAGCCTGTGTTCATTTCCTGGGTTTCCAGGCTCCTAAGGGCTAGGCTTAGGGCCTTAAGGCTAGCTGCTCCGCTGTAAGCAGAGGAGCCGTTGTGATTTGTACCCCTCACGCTGGCAGCAAACAGAACAGAACCTTTATTTAAGAGTTGACAACGCGTAAGTGATAATTCTGATGTCATTCATACGCTTGCATTCCATTCGACTTGCCTATTAAATGATAACGATACGAATAAACCAGGTGATGACCAACCTCTTGCAGTTTATCGGCGCATTTGTAGTAGCAGTGATACAAACTATTTTGATTCCATCTTTTTTACCATTTTTGTAGGGACTGCGATGCGTAACTGCTATGTTTGGCAATGCCGTTCGTACCGTTGCCTGTTTCTCCGAAACATTCCACTATGTTCAACAGAGAGAACAAAGACACATTTTTGTATTTTTTTTTTGTGTCGCCTGGGAATAAAATTATCTGCCATTTAATACCACCCAGGTGATATACATATTTGGTCACATTTGTTCACGCTGCATATAAATTACTAAGGTCAACAGATGTGTCAAATATTAATTATCTATACACAATATTCTACAAACTTTTAAATTAAATCCAAGTTAATTTTAAATCAAATTAAATGTACCTACTTTACCTGAATCTATAATACGAGGTAATATAGCAGATCTTTTTAATTTTACCACGACACACGTCACCCTTGCCCAACATTTTAATAATTCCACCTCATAAAATATTAATATTAATTTAAAAAGCAAACACGAGCCGTCCTGAACAATGTTTCAACCCTTCCGACGACGGCCATCGTTTCCCTCGTTCAATTTAAATTTTATATTACTCCTGATTAGTATCGTGATATATGATTTAATTGATAGGGGAAAGGTTATTGTTGGTTATATTTACTAAAGGAATATAGGTATGTACTGTTTCTAGTACAAATATAAATCGTAGGCCAATATTATTAAGATTCATTTCGGAATAACAAAAAATGGCGTATTAAATATTACATTAGATGCACGCTTATGCCGCATAATACAGTTACTATTACAGAAAATATCGGTTTATTATTAAGGTACAAAATAAGCGTATAATATTACTAATGTATTTATTCAGTAATAAGTTATTAGATGTGCTATTAACGTTTTAATAATTATATATAAACTACACTTCTTGTTATGTGCCTAAATTAGGTTATACTTGTGTTTCAGGCGAGAAAGTACTTACATATTATTTTTTGTAATATAAGTTATTATAATATATAATAAAATTTATGGTAAGCTTAGATTTAATTTTGTTTTAATAAAAATAAGTTAAAATAATACCCTATAAGTAGTGCGCAAGTCGTCAAATGTAAAAAAAAATGCTTTACAGTTCGAATAAAGACACCAATGGATGCATTTGCATATTGTTAATCCTTAAAAACGAGTTTAGTGATCCATGCATTAAATTTGGCCTCGATGGCGTAGTGGTTAATGTAACCGACTGCCAAGCCTGAGGTCGCGGATTCGATTCCCGCAAAAGTCAAACATTTGTGTGCATGAAGATGGATGTATGTCTTGGTCTGGGTGTTTCTATGTATAATATGTATTTACAAACATAAAAAATATATATGTATGTCTATCCATTGTCTAGTACCCATAGTACAAGCTCTGCTTAGTTTGGGCTAGATGGTGTTTTCTGTATGTGGTAGAATATTATTATTATGTCTCTAATGCGACTTTAACCGAACCGCAGAATCGCTACCTAATAGGGTGCAAATTTGACAGAATTACATAACATAAGAGTAATGTTCTGTGGACTGAATCTATGGCCGTCATATTCACTTTAGATTTACCACAACTTTAAATTTCGTATAGTGTAAATAGACGTATGTCTATACGGACATTATTTCTCCAAAAGGGTGGATGTATTGACCGTTTCGACCTTTCTGCCTCAATAATCCCTATTGCTGTTTATCTAGTATTTCAAGGCACCTCGCACACCGACAAACATACAAAAACTGCCTGACTCATAAGCACAAACTTACGTCACATGATTAATGGGGCAGTGAGGTCCAAACATTTAATGTCATAATTTGATGACTAAAGAAACCATCAGACTCTCACGCTCATATCGATTTTGAGAACGCTGAAACAATTAACTTCAATTAATCAGAACGTAACAGCCAACTGCTGGCCACAGGCCTACCATACACAACGATGAAATACAAAAACCCTAAAGCATAAATAACCCATAAATGGATGATTCCTATCTTTAATTATTTTCCGATAGATAGGCAACATGAGACTAATATCCCTGAAATTGCAAGTGATTATACATACATACATAGATTCACGCCTGTTGCCCAGAGGGGTAGGCAGAGACTACGGCTTTCCATTTGCTACGATCCTGACACACTTCTCTGGCTTCATTCATTGCAAGTGATTATATCTTACGGTAATCGGTTACCACCAGATGGGCCGTATGCTGACTTGTCACTTTCGTGGTGTAGGCTACCTACGGTGTAAAGTATATTTTACTTATTCATATATATATATATATATATGTGTGTTTTTATTTAAGTCCTATCCTTCAGACTTTAGTATACACCCCATAAGGAGAGGAATGAACAAGATCCGTATGTAAGTCTTCTAAACAAGAGTTTAGAAGACTTACATACGGATCTCGTTCATTCCTCTCCTTTCATCGTATTATGTCGTCCTTTCATTGCCACCCAGTAAGTAAGAACTTACTGGGTGACAACAATACTAAATCAGTAACAATGGTACTCTAAATTTATAATATTTCGTGTTTTAATGTATAAAAATCTTTGATTTTTGTACATCTGGCGTAATAGGAATAATCTCTGTGTTTAAATGTTTGTAAAGTCCTCCGACTTTACAAACATTCAAAAAACAAAAACATGCAACACTCCGACTCGGAACAACTATTTGTGGATCATACAATTGTTTGTCCCGTGTGCGGTTCGAATCCACAACACTCGGTGCGGCATTGCTGAGGCGACCACTTTAACCACTAAGCCATCCATGAATTTATTAAAAGGAATAAACTAAAATAACACAAACTTATCACGAAATATTTGCACGTAACACTTGAAAGATTAAATAATTAGATTTGACATTTCTCTTGGGTTTTATGAGGTCGGAGTAAAAGGATTATTTGAGAGCCGATTTTACATAAAATCAATATAGGTACTTTTATGTAAAATGGCTTGAGCTTCCAGTGAAGCGCCAGCCTCCACAGACTTGTCTGGTAAAGACAAGACTACTGTAACTGTTTATTTACATTCATACCACACATATGACAAATGGAGAATACAGCTTAGCTAAGAGGTTATATAAATACAATTAAGTTTTTAAGACCCTTACATATATTATAAATGCGAATGTTAGTTTGTTACACTTTTATGCCTTAATTACTCGATAAAATTTCGGGCATACCTTGTCAGAGATACAGAAAAGTACCTTTCATCAAGAAACAAAGCATTGTTCCCTAGCGAAGCCGCGGACAAAAGCTTGTATAATTATAATTGAAACATGTTGTCCGACATATTTAATTTGCTATAAAACATCACCGATTTAAGACAAATGTGAGCCGAGCGACAATTTAATGAGGCAATTTAATTTATTATACACCTCCGACAGCAAAACTTAGGTTAACTTAACTCAAAGGCTGAACTCTTAAATCATCTCTGAGTATTAGTATTGTCGTAAACAAATCAGTACTTAGCTAGCTCAATACATTGTCGCTATAATTATGTCCATTCGACTATAAATTATTTATAATGATTACATTAGAATTAAGAAAAATTCATTTGGTATTAATATGCGTCATCGCGAAATTCTCGTAAGATGTAACGTCGCAATAGAAAACTGATGACACGTTTGAATTAGCAACAAGTTGTACTTGGGTCGCTTATAATACCAGATATATCAGTTGTGCGTTATTAGAAATAATATAAAAAGAAAAGCTAGAAAACCGGCTTAAGAGTAAGTAGTTATATCCATTGCATTACTCTTATTATTATAATCACTTTTTAAATAAAGATGATGTTTTTAAATCAATTTTCTATTTTATACCGTAAGTGGTCCAACAACTTTGAAAGATTACATCTTAGTAAAATTACATCATAATTATCTACCCTATTTACATTTATTTCTTGACTCTCCCTTTTCAAAATGTACTCATTTAATACCAAAGACATTAAATTGCTACTAGTGACCAATACAAACGAATTTTAATAAAATAAATAATTATAGTACTAGTTTTTTATGCTATCTGTACTTAAGCACGTGGAGACATGGCGTAATTCAATTTTATCATAGTGATATTAAGTGTCGCGACACCTAGACTCTCTCATTCACAGCACGTCCTCCGTATCTCAGAGTTGCTTTTTTAACGTTTTTACAGCACAAAAACCGGGCTCGTACAAAAATAATATTAAAGTATTATGCCTGTTATACATAAATTGTGAATTTATCTCGAATATATAATTTTCAAAGCCATCTGTTACATTTGATGGATTTATATAATTTGTTAATGTTGCAAAAACTATTTTGGTTGTATAACACAATTTTAATAAGAAGTATTAGCATGATAATCCTGAGTAATTTTATAAACGTTAGCTTGTTTGTTAATAATCTCTAGAAACTCAAATTGTGTGTTGTTTTTTTTACATAATCTCGTCGCAAAAATACTTTAATCTTTTGTAGAGAGAATTACAACACGAGGAATAAAACATCAGCCATTTTTTTTTTTGTTGATGGTCTTGACCTGGAACTACTTTTATATTGATATAATAATTATATTAACACATTAAACGTATGATTACAAGCAATATAACGATGCATTAGATGGCGCTGTAAGTATTAATTTAAATGAAATTAAACTACTATATATAGACTGCACGAATGGCGTAGTGGTTAGTGTAACCGACTGCCACGCCTGAGGTCGCGGGTTCGATTCCCGCACAAGTCAAACATTTGTGTGCATGAACATGGATGTTTGTCTTGGTCTGCGTGTTTCTATGTATAATATGTATGTATTTACAAAAAAAAAGTATATATGTATGTTAATCAATTGTCTAGTACCCATAGTACAAGCTCTGCTTAGTTTGGGCTAGATGGTGCTGTGTGTATGTGATAGAATATTTGATAGAATATTATATTATATACGGATTTTATCGCGTTGTTTATTTGACACTTTATTACATAATTTAGAAACTACTACGTTTGAATATGGGCACTGTGGGTCAAAAGACCCCCGAGATATAGGTGTCATAAGGTCAGGGGATAACCACCAACAGAGTGATTTGGAAGTCCAAGAGAGAGGCTTTTGCCCAGCAGTGGGACATTACAAAAAGCTGATGAAAAAATAAATAAGAAAAAAGGTCACATGAAGACGAAGAGGTTGAATCCTGGGTTTTTACACCCATCTCGTTATTACAAGCGACTGCTTTGCTGGAATTCTCGGGTTTGATTCAAGGGTCAGGCAAAGTGTAATTGGGATTTTCTATCAAGAAATTCTCAGTAGCAGCATAAAGTCTGGCAATATGCGAAAAGGTAAATAGACTTGTCTCCTATGATGTGGAACCTAAAAGCATAGATGGCGAAATGTGGGTGAAATACACCTTTCCTATTCCTTGGGCATATGGCGTGAGACTGCATACATTAACATTGTTAACTATCTGAGTCCGCGGTTTTGTACCCCATCATACACCCTCTTATTGAAGCAGTGACTTACCCTGAAATTTGAAAGTAAGGCAATTTCAACTCTAATTGTGTGACTAATAGCTCTAATATTACATTCGTGTTAAGTAATTGCAATAGAGTTTAAATTTATTAAATTCGAAATACACCGATAAATCTTTGTTTTTTATTTACATAGATTCACGCCTGTTTCCCAGAGGGGTAGGTTTTTTTTATGAGTGTGAATTATGTATCATCTAAAACCAAAACCTAAAACAAATCTGATTGTGTTGTCTGTTACGTGTAATAACTTCTAATTAATCAAACTCTTATAGAAAACTAGCCGTTACCCTCGGTTTCACCTACGTGTATGATGCTGTATAGCCTTTAACCTTCCTCACGAATTGACCTACCAAGTCTATCAAAACCTAAAATATGTTTTTAAATCCCTACCAGTCCAAATTAAAAACTATTTACGTAAGAATTGGGTATCAAAGGCAAGAATAATTTCCAAATCCGATTGGTAGCTCCAGAGATAAGAGCGTTCAAACAAAAATCAAACTCATTTATTTTCTCCTGGTCTAATACTCTTTAGGTTTTATGTTCTCCCAATACATTTCACCATTATGCTAAGCTACCAGTGACATATTATGTTGGTACAATAATGCTTGAGATCCAGATCTATGAGAGGAGGATGATGAAAAATACACGGTGAACACAATGTTCAAAAGTACCACCTAGCGCTTTAAGAAGGACCATCTAAGAATTCGGAGACCACAATGATCAAAAAGTACCACCCCGCACTTTAAAGCTTACATATTGTTAAATTTTAATCATTATTTTAACTAATATCATAATTGTGAATATGAGTTTATTTGCTTGCTTCACACCTTAACTACTCAATCAATCATCATGAAATTTCGCATACTAACACGTTGTCAAGGTAACAGAAAAGGACATAGAGTACCTTTTATCCAGGAAAAGTACTGTAATTAACCTAAACTACATTTATACAAGCGAAGCCGCGGGCAAAATTTAGTTAAAGAATATGTGAGTTTCGCTGCCTAGCCTCTTACTAGTCAGCCTTAGCCTAGTGGGAGGTCGTTGGACTGCCACGCAGAGGTCTCGATTTCAAACTCAAGCTGCGCAATCTCTAACTTTTTAGTTATGTGCGTATTGAATATGTAATTAGTGCTTGCTTTAACGGTAAAGGAAAACGTCTTGAAGAAACTTGCATGTTCGAGGGTTCTCCATAATATTCTGTAATATATGTCGCACTGGGCCATCGTACTAGAATACGGCCAAACCATCACACTGAGAAGTGACATGTGCCTAGGAGTAGGACAGTTTAATACATAGCTAATATCATTGTCCTAACTAATATTATAAATGCAAATGCGAGTTTTTTTGTCACCTTATTTGTTTGTTTGTTACACTTTCACAGCTTAACTACACAACCGATCATTATGAAATTCCGCAACACGTAGTCCCGGGAACAGAAAAGAGCATAAAGTAACCTTACCTAAATTTACACAAGTGAACCCGTGGGCAAAATCAAGTTATTATATAATCAGTTTAAATGGATATACGTAGATTATATAGCTTGTATAAATGCACAAACGACAAATACATGACATAGATTGTGATCATTTTTGTCACATTTTCACTGCTACAACTACATAAATGCGTCGTTTCAAATAAACCAATTACTAACCCTAAAATATCCAAAATACAAAACGGTACGTTTCGCCGCGCAGCCACGCTTTTTAATTTGTACTCCGAATGTAAAAACGCAGTAACGTTTTTCCTAGCAAACGTTGAAAATAAAAAAGTACGGGAGCAATATACGAGTACGAGTAATTAAATTAATTAAAGTCGACGCGACTGACGGACATCGTGTGTCCTTTTCTTGTTTTAAGACGTCATTTTATTTAATTGGTGGGGTCGTTTTGACCCACGACCGCGACGGGGGGTTTTGATGTGAAATTGGTTGTAGCGCGACGATTTTATCTGTTAATGTAATGAAATGTACTTTTTGTTTATTTGCTTGTAGACATGATCTGTTTGAAATATACGGAAAACATTTTTGAGGGATACTCTAATACTAAAAGATGTTATTATAGAAACTTTTATGAGTGGTAATCACAACGTACCTACTTTATAATACGGTTCAATTCATATTTTGTTATTCTAGTTTTCAAATAAGCTTAGACTAGCACGAAACTTGACTTTGTCGCGCCAGGCCGATGCGCTCATGATTTGGGACCCCGATTCGGTTTGAAAGTAGTCGAGCAAACTCGAATTACAAAATGGTAATACAACCGATTTTAAATTAATAAATGTAGGACATACATCGTAATAATATCAAGCCAACAACGCTAACATAATCGTATCATTATCCTACGGGACCAAGAAAACAATCAAACAAAACCAAAATCTCAAAACATTATTAAAAGTATTAATTTAGCAAGACTTAAACCTGCGACCTTGACAAGCCGTGTCGTGCTTTGGCAATTACGCTGTTGATACTACGCCACTAATTAAAATTTGCCTCTGCATTTTGTGTCTATCATAATTATATACTATATATATATTAGCAAATTATTGTTTTTAGACAGTTATTTCAAACATCATTTAAAATATATTATTTTGTATATTGTCTTCTGTTTACGCGAATGTTATTCATTGAAATTAAACTACTATATACGGATTTTATCGCGTTGTTTATTTTACAATTTATTACATAATTTAGAAACTGTTACACTACTACTAGATACTATTAAACGTTACTAATTTTTAAGCTAATTATATTATTAAAACTATTGAAACTATTTATATTTAAGTTTACACTTTCCCCGACGTTTCGGTTGCTTTTCAGCAGCCATGGTCACGGGGAGACTAAGATGGCAGTTGTCTCAATGTTCCAGTGTAGTTATTTCAAAATACCCGAACATAATTTAATCATTGGTGTTTCTATTTACGCAGAATGAGATCAAAGTATCATGAAATCTAGCTGTGATTTGCTTCTTCTTGGGTTTGAATTACTGGATCCCAAGCTAGTGGTACATTCCAACTATCTTCTCTATTAAAATTAGGATGTTTTTTGATTTCAATAGCCTCGCGAAGCATCCTTGGTAGGAATCGGTGTTATCGGTATTTCAAATTATCCGAACATAATTTAATCATTGGTGTTTCTATTTACGCAGAATGAGCTCAGAGTATCATGAAAAATGTTAACTATTAACCAGGTATTTTAAAATTCTCTGATAGGTATAGTATTCTATTATTATTTTAATATTTTAGAAAAGTTATACGATGACTGCAATACAAAGTTCAATCTATATTAATACAAATGTTCATTTTGTTGAAGCAAATTAAGGCAACAAAGTAACTAGACAGCTTTTGGGCTATTTTAAATAAAAGTTTTATTTAGTCAATACAGTTTGTATAAAATGCTAATTGATGTGAACATTTAGGAATGGAATATTTCTATTATTATTAGGTTTAGTAACAGATTTTTATATGATGTACTAATTTAATGTAAATGTACATTATATTAGTAGATACCACTCGACATTGGCTGATCGCATTATTTTTACCATTCCTATCCATCTTAAGATGGCTTGGAAGAGCGCCCTCAAACGTTAAAGTCTAGCGAGAGTATTTTTGTACTTAATTTAACATTGTATTGGAAGTAAAAAAAGAATAAAAGGTCACTCTTAGCGACAAGACCTCCAAGCTTGCGAGGGCAGTACTATCCCTGGCGAGCTGCCTCTTACCTTCATCACCAAATTATTGGCAACTGCATACGTTTTCACTTAAATTCGTAATATTTTTGTGCCATCACACAGCTTGTTGAATAAAAAAGAAGCTTCGAACATTTCGAGGATCTGAGCGAACTCTGTAAGTAATTAACTTACAGTGTTCGCTCAGATCCTCGAAGTGTGTCTTAGCCGCCGATACCAGAGAAAGCCACTTTCTTCGGTCTTTGATCGTTTCTCATCAGTCATTAACATGAATCCGCTTCCATAGTACTACTACAGTGACATCTGGAATGACGGACAGGATAAAAAGCTAATAAATAAAAATAAATACCCCATAATAATAAAATTCACCGAAAGTTGTTCCATATTTTATTACTTATATCTATAATTAGCATGTCTGTAAATCCTTCCATGACACACAAAGCGTCAATACGTCAATTGTATTTAAAAACATAAATGTAACCTTATCTTTTTAAGTAAGTATATGATTGTTTTATCCATCAATGTTACTTAAATATATGCAATGAAACAACCACAGTATAATTTCTGAGTACTAAATTAAATAATTTTGCAAAATAAAGAAACAGGAAATTGAATGAATCAATGACATTCCTATCAAACAAAATTGCTGTTTCCAATTTCTTATAAAGCAATTTTGTAATATTTAACAGTTGGTATTTTAAACCCAATAATTTAGCTTCTACAGTCCCCTCTTGCTAATATTTCACGCTCTCTCGAACGGGTAATAATTTGCGGTTTTAAATCACTCGCTGTCAAACAGATGCGTATGCGCACCTGTCGTGGTTAAAGGGTTAATGGTCCATAAGTCAAAGTAATATTTTTAATAAATAATATAATTTTTCGTTGTACCTATCATGTTTTCAGTACATATTAAACTATTTGACGCGACAATATTACGATAAACGGTATAAAATAAATAACATTATAAAAATATCAGAAATAAGTATTTATTATTTCAATAATTGCATATAATACAAATTTTAAATAAATATTTCCACATAATTAACAAATTCTTATTATCACTATGTTTCTTAAAGTTTTACACACTTGTACCACTTAAGAGCAGCCAAACCTTTCACAGTCATTATACCTAATGGTACGTTTTGATTAATAGAACCCATTAAAATTGAATATATAGT
Organism: Catocala fraxini; assembly: GCA_930367265.1. Classification (NCBI taxonomy): domain Eukaryota; kingdom Metazoa; phylum Arthropoda; class Insecta; order Lepidoptera; family Erebidae; genus Catocala; species Catocala fraxini. The sequence continues at coordinate 22,854,307 of OV884029.1, forward strand.
AATTTTCAATATAGTTTATGTTGACTATAATTTTATTAACAACTCATTTTATTTATTTGCGTCACTCATGTAAAATAGATGTTACTATTTACGCTATGTAACTCTCCTATATATTTTACATCAAAGATCTAATTTTAGTGTGCAAAAGTTTAAAGTATATATTTTAAAATTTTATAAAGGTAGGTTTCGACTTACTCGTAACGTATAAAAAATTTAATGCAAAACATACCTCCAAATACAATTGCCGATACTTATACACTTCTATAGCCGGCACCGCCTTATTTTCAAAATAATTGAATTTATCGACGCACCAAGCATAGACGAAGCGCAGTTGTTTAAAATCTAATTCAGATCAAAATAATAATAAGTTTGAAAAAGCACCTTACGGCATAACCAATCGGTCTGTTATCGATTACGTTCGGTTTGTTCTGAATTTGGGGACAGCTACCGTAATCGTGATACAATATGCTTAAGCACGTTATGTTTATTGATAGGTTAGTAACAGTGTAAAGTGATATGAGCTAAGTATATACATGCTTCGAAGGGCACGTTATAACTCGGATATTGGCTTTCGTTTTTTGCATGTTCTATGCTCGTCAAATGGTATGTAGTTCAATACTGTAAATAATTACTGTGTAAGATTTTTAGTATCGGCATGAAATTACATCAGTAAGGCATTTTTAAATTAAGATTACAAATATAAAAGTAATATAAGTACACGAATATTAAACCTTTTATTAAATAACATGTATAAGATAAAATTTAAAATAATGTCACGCCACGATCGTGGCGGTAAGTCCCATGTTTGAGGAGTGGCTGGAGAGGTGGCATGGCGCCCTCACCTTCCGGCTGACACAGGTAATGACTGGCCACGGTTGTTTTGGCCAGTTCCTGTGTCGTACACGCCGGCAAGAGACGCCCGGTTGTCACCACTGCGGCGATTGCCGCGACGTTGTTGAGGACACGGCGCTTCACACTTTGGCGGTTTGCCCCGTCTGGGCATCGCAGCGCAGTGAGTTGATCGCGGCAGTCGGATTGGTTGCCCTCTCACTTCCGGCCGTAGTTCAGTCTATGGTCCGGAGTGAGAGGTCGTGGAACGCCGTCGCCTCCTTCTGTGAGGAAGTGATTTCCATCAAGAAGGCAGCGGAGCGGGAAAGAGAGCGTTTAAACCCGCTCCCCAATCGCAGAGCCGGGCGCCGGAGGGCGCGAGATGACCTCCAGCCACCCTGAGGTTTGACTTGGGGGGTGGTGGGCTTTGTGGGCCTGCCCGCCATCCGTTCAGCACTAGGTCCGAGAGGTGGCGTGCGTGTTCCCACGCGCACCTCTGTGTAGAGTCCGTCTCCCCTCTAGGAGGGAAACAGTAGGGTTTGGGGAGAGTTTTGCCTAAAAGGTGTAGTGGCCTGCCGTTTCATACGGCGGGCCGAATCCTCGGCGGGATCGCGACCGCATGTGCAAGTGTGTGAATGTCGGTATTCCGGGAGGTCCATTATCATCTTTACCGTCTTTTTTTTATCCCGGCGAGTCCGACATAACTCCTCCGCCCACCTTATGCGGAGAGGTATGCGTCAATGTATTCCCAAAGGTAAAAAAGAAATGGAACAAAAATAGTACTAATAAGATAGATGTTATTTTATTTTCTTCTGTTATAAGACTACTCTACATTAGAAATGATTCCTGGATCGTGGAAGACTTTACAAACATTCAAATATTCAACTTTTATGACATAGTTTACGGCCTATTTGACACATGTATACCTAAAAACGCCGAAGTAATAAAGGAACCAGAAGATACCCTACCTAGTTTATCTATGAGATGCAGATTACATTCACTATGGAAACGTACTAAATGTAAACAGACGTATAAGCTATTTTCTGATCTCAGGCTAATTTAAAAAGTCGCATAACAGCCGGATATTCTTCGTACATTAAAAATATTGAAAATAATATAAGGGCGAATCCAAAGGCATTCTGGCAGTACATTGCTGGCCTTCGGTCAAACGGAGGGTTTGAACCAGAGGTAGTTTATAAATAAAAGGCTTTTAAAGGAGTCGCTGCATCCGAGGCATTTGCTGAGTATTTTGCTAGTATTTTCCATCCTTAAATCCCTAACTTCGATGTTGAAAACATAATTATGAGATGTACGAATAATTTGCATTATCATATTAATATACATTATTTTTCCCAATCAGATGTTGGATCAGGCATTAATAAGTTAAAACTTAATAGTTCTATAGGTCCAGATAATATTTTATCTTGGTTTATGAAAAAGAGAAAGAACTTCGTTACCCAACCTCTTAACCATATATTTAATTTAGCTTTGTAATCAGGTATATACCCATCACAATGGTAACTGTCACGTGTTACGCCTATCCCAAAAACCAATAACAAATCATTAGTAGACGGATACCGCCCAATAGCTATTTTGTCATCTTCAGCAAGATCATTGAGAACGCATTGCATGAAAGCATCTATAGGCAAGTGAGACAGTATCTTTGCAATGAGCAATATGGTTTCCATACTAAGAGGTCAGACAACACTAACCTGCTGACCCTAGTCGACTTCATCTCTACCGTGCTTCACCGCGGTAATCAAGTGGATGTACTTTATTTTGACTCTTGCAAGGCCTTTGATAAAGTAAATAATGATATTTTGGTATCTAAGCTGTGTGCAATAGGCATTGCTCCGGGTTTGCTCCATCTTCTTGCGGATTACTTGCGTGACCGACAACAATACGTGAGGCTTGGTCATTATAAGTCGCACGCTTACCATACATGATCAGGAGTCAGCCAGGGATCGGTGCTGGAACCTCTTCTTTTTATGTTAATGATTAATGATCTGCCTACAGAGGTCCGAAATGCGGAGTGCCTCTTATATGCTGATGATTTAAAGTTATTTTTTAAAATTAAATCTGAAGCCGATTGCGCTGCTCTGCAATCAGATGTTGACTCTGTATGCAGGTGGAGCTTCGAAAACAACATGGACTTCAATACCACGAAATTTTACGTGATAACTTTTGGCCGAATGCGTAACCTAATCAATTATAAATTAAACCATAATGTTATCACGAGAACTAATTATATGAAAGATTTGGGAGTCACGTTTGACCAAAAGTTCACCTTTCATGAGCATATTTCGTCGGTTGTTAAGAAATCTGTTAGTCGCCTCGGATTCGTTTTGAGAATCTGTCGTGAATTCCACAGCACCCATGTTATTAAACTCGTTTTTTATGCATGAGTCCGCCTTACTTAAGTCCAGCGCGGTTGTGTGAAATCTATATCAAAAGCAGTATGCCCTTATGTTGGAAAAAGTCCAGAAAGCTTTTCTAAGATTTATTTATAAGAAATCGTATGGTTTCTACTCCTATCTGTATCCTACCAAATTTTTGTTGGGTTGTTTAGGTTTTAACTCATTAGAGACGAGGCGATCATACGATCAGATGGTTGGAACCTGCAAAATTTTAAAGAGTATGATTTAGGCACCGATTCTTCACGACAAATGTTGCAGATTGTTTGTGCCTAACAACTATTGTCGTAGTAGAAAGCACCGATTGTTGGCAGTGCCAGCGTGCTATACTGTGGCACGCTGTGACTCACCCATACCTCGGTCACTAAAGCATCTTAACGCTCTCTTGGACTTTAACCCAGAAGTTAATATTTTTGCGGATGAATGGAAAGTATTATTATTAGAATGTATGACGTACTGTGAGCAGAATGAGTAAATGCAAAATTCTTAATTTATATTATATTATTAAATGGTGTAATTGGCGCAAGTCGTTCTATTTGATGTAAATAAATAAATAAATAACGGACACAGAGAACACCCAGAGACGGAACAACTATTTGTGGATCAAATATATTTTTGTTCCGTGTGAGGATTGAGCCCTCAGTAGTATTACAAAGCCTCAGTAGGTTTTGTCTCTAAATAAACACACGCGCTCAGGTAGCAATCTCATCAAAAGCGGACAAAGAGATAATTAACTAAATATACAAATCAGGCTTAATCAAATTAAGAGTATCTCTTACACGTCCGTTAGCCGTGACGAGGCCCCATCCTGAAAATTCGGATAATGGTATCATGCAAAATTTTGCAACTCATCTTGCATGCAGCTAATGTACTCTCACCCTAACTTCCTCGCCGGCCATCTGTCCCGGCGGTTTAAAAAATAAAGTCACCGCCGGTTTTCGAATTTCGAAGGCTAATTTGCATTAATACCAGTCTTTTTATAAACGGTTCCCTCTCGATATTTTTTGTGGTCCTCCTTTGATTGTGGACTCCAATCTGTTTTGTTTTTAAAGTAATCCGAAAATAGAATGCGCTGTGGCATTCAAAAACGGAACGTTTGCCTATGAAGATTTCATATGAACATAAAAGCATATGTGCATGTATACCTATAATAAAGAGGCGTATAATAATAATTATGATCTCAACCTGGAGAGTTTTATTTGGCGTTGAAAAGTTGAAAGTAGTCGCCTGCGTGGCCTTAGATCAACTCAAAGGAAGGGTACCATCGCTCAGGCCATTGATCACGACAATTAATAAGTCGCTGAGGCATCTACAAGACTACGATCAACCAAAAGATTACTTGTGCCCAAATAATCTTTAATAATATTCCTAAAGACTAGAAGTATTTAGAAGAAGGAATACTCAAATGTAACGTATTATTTTATTATTACCTATATGGATCTTTTTGCTATCACGAATAAAAACGTCTCAGTTGCCACCTTAAATTAAATCAAAATCGGCATTTGGATTTACCCAGTAGTACCCCAATACTAATACAATTTAAATGTGGTATGATAGAATAATAGCAGATGGCAATTTGTAATCTCTGCACATCCCACCAAAAAACTGAAACATATCTTTAAATGTATATAAATAATTAAAAACAATACACTAAAAATGAAATTGAAAATATGTTTTTGTTTTAGAACCTGTCTATAGAGCTTAAGGAACCGACACTAATCTAGTCATTTCATTTATATACATACATACATACATAGATTCACGCCTGTTTCCCAGAGGGGTAGGCAGAGACTACGGATTTCCATTTGCTACGATCCTGACACACTTCATTTATATAATTCATATTAAGTTCATATCAAGCTTAATAAAATTGAAGATATAATTTTATTAATTCCTAAGTGAGCCTAAATATCTTATACCTAAAATTATCTTCAACTTTTCATATACTTTTAAAGTCGTCAATATTTATGTAGTACGTGCAGTATATACAGCCAGCTATATAATTCACGCTCCAAAAGCGAGTCCCCAAAGTGGTATCCCTTTGAAATTGGATTTAGGAATTCAAAACACTATTGAAGTTCAAAATTCAAAATACTCGCCGGTAAGTCGGCCGGGACCAGTGGTATTTTTTTATAAAATAATTGCAGTATTCGGGACTGAATTCTATAGATGGCTTGGCCCTATTACGTTAAAAAATAAACAGCGCTGCCATATTGAAGAGCCTCTGCAAAGTTATTCTTCGAGAATAGCATCCGTGCATTATAATAATTTATATGTAATAAGTGATACATTAAGTAACCGACTTAATAATGTATCAATTGTTCTAGAGTATCAAGTCATACAAATAAAGGTAATATAATATACTAGTGCACAGTCGCCTAGTGCTCGAAATTCGACCAAAGTTTGCCTGTATGCTATTGCTGATATATGTCATTATATATGGATACATGTAACCATATTTACGCGCTTCGACTGCGTGTGTCAAATGCATGGTTGTGTGTGTAGTGTTTTTAATAATTTAATGTATTTCTAATGCATTTTTTATATGAATATTAGGATTCGCCCCTCCTTCTCCATATACACTTTAACTGTGCCAAATTTCATACACCTCCGTCCGCGCAATTTTTGTAAAAAGAGGTGGAAAGTTTTTGCTTCACGTATTAATATATAGATAATACATATTACATAGTATACCTTTATATCCATATTTATGTGAGTGCACATTTTGCCCTTACCTATATGGTAGTGGACCCTGTTACTTGAACTCAATTACCGACTGTACTTATTTACTAATACCAAAATTAAGTTATTTTAGACAGGATGATTGATTCTTGTATTTGGGGAAACCTAACAAGCATTCAAATACAAGGAACATTTAAACTAACTATAATGTAGACAAGTTACGTTCGTTAAAAATACGAACAGTATTGACACTTCCCACAATCTCTTGAAAATTCAGATTTATTTACTTAAGGAAACTTGGTTTACTTGATATCAGCGATACTGCCTAGTTTCCTCTGCGAAATCACATTTCATTCGCGAGTAGTAAGTGTGCCTCAGAGTGCGATAATGTACGCCTCGGTAGGGGCAAGTCTCTGAGGAGTTTGACTCTCCATAAACAACTGGTCGAGGATGTGCAGGGATTACAGGATCTATGGTACACGTGATTTACTCTGTTTATATTCTATGGTCAGGATAGGCCGTGTAACAGAAAGATGTGGTCATACGTAGGGATCGTAAAAATACTATGTCTACCACTACGATGTTGAACTTGAATAATCCAAAATTGTTTTATTTACGTATTTTTTATTAGTGACAAATTACTAACTGAAAATGTCAATTTTTTTTATTACTTTTATGTTTATTATCTTTATATTTTCGCTAAATTATATGTATAAATAATTATTTTATAAACTTATTTGTAATAGTATGCTACCAAAGTCCGTAATACCAAGTAACTTAAACCATAAAAGACAACTAAAGCTATCTACATATCAAGAATCTGGATAAATATGTATTACGTGGCCTACAGTACACTCGCCCCCATTAAAATATTAGCCCTATATTATACTGTCTCACTACTGGCACCTTCTCAGTGTGAGAAGGGTTTGGGAATAGTCCACCACGCTGGTCCAATGTGGGATGGTAGACTTCGCATATCTTCGAGAACATTACGGAGAACTCTCAGACATGAAGGTTTCCTTACGATGTTTTCCTTCACCGTTAAAGCAAGCGATAATTAACTATTTAATATGCACATAACTTTGAAATGTCAGAAATGCCCTGGGATCGAACTTGAGACCTCTGCGTGGCAGTCCAAAGGTCTCCCACTAAGCTAACGCCCCATTAACCTAAATTAATCCCACAGATGATATGCAGGCATGATTATATGATACACGATAATTCAAGACCTTGTGCTGCTACAAGGAGCTTGTAAACGGGAAAACTCAGTAACGCGAAAGCGACTACGACTGCGACTGCCGTGCATGAAGTTCCGGGTAGTAATACTCTCTAGCTAGCTAGCTATCGAGGCAGCAGTTTTAACAAAATTATACAATAATCATTCTATCTAAGTGATTTAAAAACTTGTATACTGCTGGGTATGGCCCAGGATGCTGTAGGTACAGGCCTCTGGTAGGCATAGTGTCATCGACATCTTCGAGAACATTATAGCATCTAAGATAAGCAGGTTACTTCACTAAGTTTACCTTCACCATTAAAACTAGCGATAATGTACTTTTTAACATGCACATTACTTCGATAAGTAAAAAGTGCGTGCCGTATGTCGTGCTCAAGACCTCCTCGTAGCAGTCCAACGACGTCCCCATTATGCTATTACGACCTCACAAAGTACTGCCTAATTTAATTCAATATAAATTCGTTTATTGTGGGCCTAATCTCACAGCGTACTAAAATTAAACTTTACAAACCTTTACAACTTTGAATTTAGTATCGTAATAAATCTAGTTTATTGTTTAATGATTTTATTATTATTGTTCGGATATAGTGGCGTTATGTGGTCCTAATCGATTTTTATTGTTAGTTTTATTACACCGGTCTGGATAGAAGGGTGGACGACATGCTATGGGTTTTGGAGATTTATAACCTTTTGTTTATATCTGTTTAGGAATATAAACTTTTACTTGCGTAATGATCGGTGTTATTTTAATTCACAAATTATCCGGAAATCAGGCACAATCTATATCGATACGTGAAACAAAAACTTTGTACCCCTTTTTACGAAAATTGCGCGGACGGAGGAGTATGGAATTTGGAAAAGTTAAAGTTTATACGGAGTAGGAGTGGTGAATCCTAATATTTTTATAATCTATGCATTAGAAATACATTAAATTAGTGAAAAAACACTACACGCACAAAATCATGCATTTGACACACGCAGTCGAATCTCGTTCGTAGTATTTCGGCATTGTTCGGCTGACGGCGTACAATTCTTCGTAACTATGGTTACGTACCTTATTTATATGTAATAAAGAAAAAAAGGAAACTAAGTAGCAAGCTTAGGAATATCGTCAATGAAAGAGGATAGTCTAGTAAATAATAATTTGTTGTGAAAAATATAGGTAAATTAACCTGTATAGCCTAGGCGAAATCTAAATGAAATGTGATTATAATGGTATAGTTATAAAGAGTAAAACCTTAATAACGATCAAACTTAAAGTTTTAATCAATTATGGTCGAATTTCGACCCCTGGGCGACCGCTAGTGTACCAATAATAACTTTTAAACTTTCGCGTTGCATGATATATATGTTACGGCTAATAGCCGAAGTACGGCTAAACCTAGTTTTAGTCGGCTACAACTCAAAAGTAACCTAACATAACCTAACCGCATGTGGCCGGCTGCACCTAGTTGTAGCCGGCTAGTCTTAAGTTTATGTTCACACCCACCTTTAGCCGTAACATATATATAATACGTAACGGGTATAAACGCGATCATGCATAATGTTTACCTTTTTTATGCTTGACGTTTCGACCAGGTTACATTGGCCGTGGTCATAAGCTGACTGGTGCTGCGTGTGTACTAATATATTCATACTATACAGACATCTGTATGGTATGAAAATGTGTATGGCTATGTTAGCCTCATAACAATATCCCAAATAGATAGGAAGAAGTTTGTTGCAACTATATTGAGGCAACTATGATTTTAGATCGTATATAAACGAGCTTGCATTTTGCCGTCTACCGTGGGCAGTTCGAAACTCTGTGCTGTTACTGAGAATTCCTGAAGAGAAAACCCAATACCCGAGAGCATGCATGATAGTCAAATTCATTACCGTTTTCAAGTGACACCGGTAGATGCCAATAGGCTATTACGTGGGACAAAAAACCATAACTGGTGGACGTAGTACTCCTTTATCTACCACTTTAGGGATTCAGTCGTGAGTTTGTATGTTACTATAGGTAGTAAAACAAGCAGAAAAATGTCCTAATCCTAACTAATATTATAAATATTCAATTGAAAAAAAAAAAATTCAAATATTCAAATGTGAGTTTGTTTGTTTGTAACGCTTTCACGCCTTAACTACCCAACCGATAATCATGACAGTTTGCATACACGTTGTCTGGGAAACAGAAAAAGACATAGGGTACCTTTCACCCAGCAAAAAATAATGTTCCCGAGGAAAGAAAAATTAACAAAATATACATTAACGAGAGCGTAGCCGCGGGTAAAATCTAATTGTTGCAAATTTTAAAGCAATTCCAAGCATAACTACTTTTGTTATTATAACTACTCATAAATATGTCGACAACGTCTTACTAATAACACAGCACACCATTATTTAGAGGTGGACAATAAAAGGTTCAATTAAAAACATAAGTGGTTATACGTACTATTTAACTATAAAATATAAACCGCAAAAAAGCGAAGTACCATTTAAAATTGCTATTAACAAATCGTAGCGTATTAATAGCAGTGTATAGCCGATCTTACATTGCAATGCATGGCAGACGCGCCTAAGGGAATTTGCCTTTAAGGGCTGCCGTTGGCCTTAAGAGGGAGATGGTTGAAATAAAATTATTCATAGAGCATATATCTACATGGGTAAGTAACCGTGACCCTTTGCAAGCTTTAGGCGTCAGTAACTTTGGTGTGAACGCGTTTGAAATTCGCGGGTTTCTTAAAAAGATGCAAATTTAGCAGTGCTTCTTTGGACCTTTGGTGTATGCATGGTGTAGCTGATACTGGCATACTGTATATATTAATATAGTCTGCTTATGAATTTTAACGATCGTTGACAGATAACTTATGTTGTCTTCACCCAGCCTGATTCGCAACGCACGATTATGTTTTATTGCGATAGTTACTGGATTTTCCTGTTAGGAAATCGTTACATCGAGCCAAGTTGAGTCTGGAAAACTACTCGGTGACTATGTTAGTTCATATTACGTCAGTATTCCTGCTGTAAATTTCTTGATAGAATTGACCCGAAAACATCATGTTCAGCGGTCGCATTCTACCGCTGCGCCACAAACGCATTTTTCTAATTTGTTTTCTATTAATCCATACTGATATCTTAACTGCTAAAGTAACCTTGTCTGACTGTCTGTCAAGCGTTTACAACTAAACCATTGAACCGATGTTGATGAAATTTGTCCAGGAAATAGATTAGGTATATCTTGTGAAAGCACATGATGTATGTAGGTATGTATGTATGTATCTTATGTGGGGGACCAGTCAGTGCAGACCGGCGACACTTCGACCCAGTGGGATCTTTTGTGTCGACACTCTCCCAATAACGACTGCCATAGATATTCATGGCAGCCGGGACCGACGGCTTAATGTGCTCTCCGAGGCACGGAGCAGGTGATAATTGTCAATCAATACACACATAATTTTGAAAAGTCATATAACTTTCGAAAGTCAGAGATGCGCGACGTGGGTTCAAACCCACCTCTGCATTGCAGTCTGTTGGTCTGATCATTGCAGCGATAGCTCAGTGGGGAGACACATGATGTAACTTCTATTTCGATGTATGTCCAATAGCATTTACTTTTGCGAAGTGCGGGCAGAAACTAGTAACCTACGCATATGTAATTTTTTGAGAGCCATTTAACTAATATCTCTGTTAATTTCAAATACGTACATGTCTTCTCCTTAAAACACAATTTTTCTCCACAATCAACCTTTTGTAAGAGTCCTATTTATGGAGCACGAATTAGGGTAATTACACCAATAATTGTACGTCGTCCCAGTGGGAACGGTCGACCGCAAAACTGACGGCTCCTTTTGTTTTTTGCCACAGTGTTGTCGATAATGCCCGATAATTATTGTGACGATAATTGTGCCGATATACCATGTCATATAATTGACAAAGTGATACGTAACGATGCATATCTTTCTTTTGTATATAATTTTTATTGCTTTTTGCAGTAATCAGTGATTAATGACTGTGTGGATAGTGTAGTAAATACGAAAGTGTTTGATCATTTTTATAGTGAGTGGTGAATAAAGTAAGTATAAAAGATATAGTAATTATGTGTTTTCATAATATTAAATGTGAAAAGTAGAAATATTATGTATTATAAAACATATAGATAATTGTATTGTATTAAATTTACTAAGAAATTGATCTACTTAAATGGTGTTTGTAGTCGACGCTGGTAGTTATAATTGCTTTTGTATGTAGCCAGTGCGATCCACTTGCGTAGTGTACTTTTTTAGAATAGATAACAATGGAAATCTTTTAGAGTCGAAATCTTTTGATTAGTAAGTACCCCAGGTTTATTTTTATACTGAGTCGTCTACATTGAATGTCTTCCGCATTAAGTATAATCCCTACTGTAGATGGTTATTTAAATATTCGGCGGATACAAAGAACATACCCCTATATAGGTATCCCTTAAGAAGTGAACCAACATGGACTGGGAGATTGAGGTGGTTACTATATTACAAAACACTAAAGTTTGTCCTAGATCTTGTAGATTCATAGAAATAATGATTACATGAATTTTTAATTTTACTATATATTTGTATGTCTTTTCAAGGTAGTAAATAATACAAGCGTCTTCCTTATTCAAATTATATTTACACGTAATAATCAACAACAAAAAATAAATCATATATTTTTTGTCAGTCAAAGATCATAAAAGTAAAATCCCTATAACGCATATTGGACCAACTTGGAATTCAAATGCGGAAAATGGACTCCAATTACAATTACAAATCCCTATAACACCCAAACCCCGTTGTTCTAGTACCTTCCACACATTCTTTCATTCCACGAGCCCAGAATTGAGCACGCTTGATGAGATGTACCAAGCAATGCCAAATGCAATTCGCGTTGCAGAGCACTAGGCTAAAATCATTTAAAAACTGTTGCCATCGACACGATAATAAGCAGAAGACACATTCTGTATGCTTGTTTTCCCTTGCATCTCGTATAGGAGGAGGTGGCCAATTGAACGTTGTCTGCGTGCAGTCTTGTGTGGTCTTGAGGCTTTGTCACATGTCATTTCATGCGTGAGAATATAGCGTTGTTCCTTTATCGTACATGCAATGACATTGCTTTAAGAGGCAGTGGTAAAGAGAATATCAGAAATAAATAATCATATGTATTAAAATTAAGTGACTAGTGTAATTGTGGGAAGCGAGAAGACAGTTTTTACCACGGATGTACCTACGCTTTTTTGCAACAGTATCTGCAAAATCTAAAGGTGTGTGTAATATTACACGCAACTTGTTTTTGGCATAATGACTCTCTAAACAATTATGGCCATAGGCAGTAATCCATTTTACTAATAAATGCCTCTTTCTTTGTCACTAAAAAAGTAATAATAAAGTGGATAATATTGCTTCAATAACTTTATCGGATATGGTAGTCGATGCGATAAGATAAATTTTAATGTATAATGTATTCATTCGCATAAACGTAGGCCAAAACATAAATGAAGGTTTTATTTGTGAGATTAATATTATTTTTAAAAAGCTCAGCTTGCTGGTAATCTGATCTGTTTTTGGTAAACCAAAGGTATAAAGATACTCGCTAGTCATCAGCATATTCTCCTGCAACTATTAATTTACCTATACACCTATAAATCTTTTGCTTTACACACGCATTTTATGACATCCATTCACAAAGACCTTGCTTTTACAATAACCATAATAAATATTTACAAAATCCAGCTAATAAGCACCACAGTGACACTAAAAGGATGTAAATTACACATAAGCCGCGACAATATATAATGAAGACACACATTATGCGTAGGATTACTAGAATTAAGCGTACAAAACAATCGTAGATTACGCACAAAAACCAACCCTCCACACGCTCGCGATCAAGATAAACACACACTCACACACACAACTGTCATAAAACTTGAACGCACAGATTATACCCTTGTCACGGCTACTATAATAAATCACAAGTCTACCACGAATTATTTAAATGCCATAATGACTCACGGGTAAAAGTTAAGGGAAGCACCCAGTATTTATCACCCCGGACGCGGGATCTGGAAGGGTTAATAAATGTGCGCAGCCATTTTGTTTTTTTATACGTTCCGAATTCGAATTATGAGCGGCGATTCGTCTTTGGTTTTTTGTGAGTGATCGATGAGCGAAAGTGTGGTCTAGTATCGAGATTTGAGTGATCAATGTTTTGTATCTAGTTTGAAGCAATGTTGCAGCAATGTTGTGACGTATTTAGCTTAATATTATGATATATAATATTATTTTATTGGATATCCTTTAACAATTGTTACCTATTAATGTATGATATTATTGAATATCACCGAGCGTTTAAAAGTTATGAAGATATGTAGTTATAAAAATTGTTACTAAACTCAACATTAAAGAAGCAAAGTGAAATTTTTGTAAATAGCAGACATCTGTCCTGGTTATACTTTGTGCCTTACGTGAGAATATATTTACCCACCAAAAGGGATACTTTATTACAACATCTCGAAACACAGGTATGACTTACTTCGGGCAAATATCTTTACGTGCACTAAAATAAATAAAATATAAATAAACGATATTTTTATACTGAACAATAATTTTAAATAAGGTGCACTTTAATAAACTGAAAAATGAATATTAAACTCTAATCAAAACTATAAAGAATACAAAAATCTTAATATGTTTGACAGCAGTTGTTTTAATATTTTATCGCCAGCGATTCGTAAAGTTATAATTATGATTACGGTATATAATAAAAGTTAATGTTTCGCTGTTTCGTTTATTAAGCTTGTTTCATTCGGTTTTGACCTGTATGACGCAGTGATAGTAAATACGACTGCTGTGAATGATGTCTCAGGTTCAATTCACGGGTCCAGAAAAGTATTTTCTACTTGCCAGCAGCATGGAGTCTGTGCTGTCTATTACGTGTCTCCTAAAACTCTATCGTATCTGGGATAAAGGCGTAAGATTATTCTATTGTTTTTAAAAAGACGACACCTGCACTAGGATTCATTCGTGAGGAACTTCACAAGCATTAAACTGCTAAACAACGGACACAAAGAACATCCATTTGTGGATCACACAAATTTTTGTCCCGTGAGGGATTAGAACCCGCAAACTCGGCGCAGTGGAAGTGACGAGGCGACCACTTAAATTACTACGCCATCAGTGCAGTGTATTCGTCTATATATTAAATATAAAAACTTATTTGGTCATAACAGTTAATTTTTTTTATCCGTTAATAAATCAATGGGATAAAAATCTTCGAACAATTATTTTTTGTAAAGTAAGACTCAAAAGTATTCATAAAGTTTATAATATAGTTAAAATATATTAAGGTTAAATTATAAAAGCATTAAAACTGATTGCATCTCATTGTCACTCACACCCAAGACTGTACCTTGAGTACCTCTCTAGATAGACCATCAACGACCCCTAACCCTCGGAGCACCCGCGTCACGTCCGACGAAGTACGACGTACGAAACCTTGCACCTCGTACGACAGTATTTTTTGCACAACAGTTCGGTACACGGCGATATGCTCTGAATCTATTCCCGATGCGATGTGATCGTGCGCTGTATTTAAGGATGTTGGAAAGTTGGATATGGTATTACGAGTTCAATTTTTATTTATTTTCTTTCACTGTATTTTAATCTAAAGAAAAGTAGATCATAAAATGTTAACTTATCGTAAATATTACATTTGAAACCACTTGCAGAGAAAGAGCAAATTACGGGGCATTAACCTTTTCTAAATGTTTTATTTGGATACCACATGTCTTTGCGAAATTTAATATCATTTGGTACAGTAAAAATACTGATTAAAATCAATCTTTTTCTTCTTTTCGTGTGGTTAGTGGCCAACCTGTTGTCAAGAGTTGTTCAAGCCGCCCCCCGTAGACCTCTGACATTGCTTAACGACTGCTGTCAATTTGACAACAATCGGGACCGACATTTTACGTGCCCTTCGAAGCACGGAGATGCTCAGATGAAATACCACTAAGCGGTCACCTATCTATAGGCTGACCGCATCCAGCGTTGCTTTACCTCGCTAATCGTTTACCGATCAGTGAGTGCAACTGGCTATGAGCGCCTCTAACTTAAAATCAATTCAAAGTTAGATACACATTTGTGATAATCTCCAAAAAGAAGCTTGATCTTTGGAGAAATAGCGGCGTCAGCTGGCAAAATATGAGAAGTATAAATATCCACATTTGGCTGTAACCTAATGTGCTGTCAACGCAAATACACATATTTTAATTCTAAAATTTCTGCAAACACTGGCTTTTGAGCGCTCCAAGTCTATGGTCGAAGCTTACAGAAACACCCAGACACAGCGCGTACTACTGAGAAATCCTTAACAGAAGAGTCCAATAACATTTTGCCCGAGCCTGGACTTTACAATCAAACGCAATTTTATACTACGGGGACGATAAGGCAGCTTAGTCTAGTCTACAACTTAGTGAAGCAACCAGTTGCCAAATCATCCAAACATGAAAACAGACGGAAATTCTCTTATAGATAAAAATGCAGTATAATTATTAAGGTCGTTGTCATTTCCATCAGCTCGTCCTTTCCTTACTCCTTGACGACCGCTCGGTTGCACCGGCAAAGGACTGCGGCGGGTACGTGATCGCCATGTCTATTACACTTATTTATCCGATACTTCTCGATTCCTCTTCTCGATTATCGAATGTGTTTGGAGCGAAAGTGGGCGTGGTGCAACACGACCTGCTGAATAACTAATGTCTAAGATATTGTTTAAATTTTAGAATAAGATCGTCGGGTTTACGTTGAGTACTGTATAATGTTGTGAAAGTAAACTTTAAAGGGAATCTAGAGAGATCTAACGCTATCATAGCATAATGATTACAGAGTATAACTGGACGCCTCAACACTACAAAATAGTAAGGATAATAATAATTGTATAGCTTTATTTTATTACTATCTTTTGCCCGCGACTTCGTACGCTTGGTTTTGCATGTAGGTACTTATCTATATCTTCCTTTCTTTGTATGAAAAAAGAAGTGGTAATGCACAAATCCTTATTATTGGTAGGTACTCGACTTTTAGGAAGCGTTTTCAGTTGAAACATGGATCAGATTTTAATTAAGACCACCCGCAGTACAACTATCAATGTCGCATTAAATTTTATGCTATTGTTTTTGCGTTATGAGCTTACAAACATACCGACAGAAAATTAATGTAATATACTAGTTTTTCCCCGCGGTTTCACCCGCGTAATTTCCGTTCCCGTGGGAATATCAGGATAAAAGCCTATGTGTGAATCCAAGTCTCCAGCTATATACATACCAAGTTTAATCGCAATCGGTCCAGTAGTTTTTGCGTGAAAGAGTAACAAACATCCATACATCCATATAAACTTTCGCGTTTATAATATTAGTAAGGAATTGTTTTTATAGCTCTTATAAAGATACTTCACATTATTTTCTTTAATATCGCCGATATACAGATCAGTCACAATATTATTATATGTATCGATATTATATATATTATCCCAAATTTTCAAAAAGATTTAGCACCATTTCTATGGCAATATACTACTTTCCAATTTGCATATTGATTCCTAAATATTACAGATGTATAAAACACTTGCAGATTGGAGTGCTACGAGAGATGATAATAACTATAAAACGCAGATAAAACAGATTAAGTCATAAAATATTTTTAGTGTTATTGCTCAAAATTATTAGTTTTACAGCCTAGTTATTATTTTAATCGTAAATCCTGCAAACTTCGAACATTAAACCAAGATGGCACCAGATAAGTACATGTACGACGTTTATTTAAAAAAAGTTCTAAGCAAATAAAGCCAGACATACACTCACAGCACGTTGTGGGGAGCATTTAAAATTTTACTCCACCAATAAACATTTATAACAGCCTAACCAAACAGATATCCAAATAAATTTATAAATCAAACACCCCTACAATCGAACGGATTGGTTAAAAAATCAAATTCCTCAGAAAAAATATTGGGAAACCAGTTTCAACTGGTTTGTAACCCTCAAACGCTGGGCTTATTGAGATATCAAATAAAAAATCAGCAGTCTCGCTCGGAACGGCTAACAAGGCCCCCTTCAACAATGCTCCTTGATTTAGTTCAAGTTTATTGTGCAACTTTATTTATACGTCTGTGTTCCCTACTAGACGCTATCCGATATTATTCCACACAGACTCCATCAACACAGCCTCCTATACGCTTTATATAAAATATAATCCTAAAACTATTACCCTAAAGTACATTTCTATTTGGCTATATGTCTGGACTTACGTGATTCTAATCGCGAGCTAAAATTTTACCGACGCATTTTATTAAGAATCATGAATGTATGTCGGTGGGAGCGGTTTGATTGAAAATATTCTTACGGTTGTTTCGATGAATGGTCATTGGATTACCTTTGCAGCAATTGATTGCAACTGAACAACGTTTAAGAAGTTGCCAAGAGTTTTCAGTCGTAGGGGGTTGTTTAAAGAGTTATTGTATGATAATTTTGTTTGCTGTATGAATTTACTTTTATAACTATGGGTAAACGAAACATGTTTTTAAAATGTTGACTTCCTTAATATAAATAGTTTCTTATGATTTATGATGCAACGTATGACGCCAAAGGCAGTTTATTTATTAAATAATTTACACAATAGGCCGATTTTTACAGATATATGTATATATAAGATTACTACAGATAACAAAAACGAATTAGTGATAAAGATAATTTACATATCCGATTATGGTCAAGCACAGCATTTGAAAAATAAAAAAACCAAATTCAAAAAATATTATTATACATTAAACTTAAAAATTAAATATTTTATATAAATTACAAATAAAGTCTGTATTTACCGTAATAATAATAACATAAATAATAAATTTTTATTCAATAAATGAAAGTCTTTACAAAACACATTACAGGCAATTTATTATATTAAATTCACATTAAAACTATATTTAATCTAAAGGAAAACATATACAATTTAAATATTGGACACATCAAGATTTGTTTATGAAGTCTGTTTTTACATTGTATTACCTGAACTAGGTCAAAGACCTGTGTTTTAGACTGTTTCTAATATTACATTTTTATTCTACTGTTAAAAAGCAAAGGTCTACAAAACATATATATAGTTAAATATACAATTAAAATAGTTTTAAACAATAACAATTATAAATGAAAAATTTCTTAAACCATAACATATTAATTTACAACTACTAGCAATTTCTCTGTATCTGAATACTTAAGCGTTTTTAGGTACTTTGTTAAAACTTTGTGTTATATTTAGCAGTCAGCGTTTGTTTTTAGTAACTTTAGCTTTCAGGGTAAGTTCTACTAACCATGCTGCCTACAATAATATCGGTACGAATGGCGTATTGTTATAAGTCACTGACATTACGACCTAACCTCGCGACAAGTATTGTGGGTTCGGATCTCACTCGCGAGATATTTTTTGTGTGATCCACAAATGGTTGTTTCGTCCTGGTTTATTGTGTCCGTTGCTTTGATGTTTATAAACCTCCCTGCAATACAAGTATTACTGATAGGGCGGGAGTTGTAATTTAACTAACCCTCAGTTACCATTCATACACTTCTTCTCTCTTAGCCTTTATTATTCCCAAGTCACTTGAGGTCGGCTTTTCTGGTCTAACCGGATTTGACTGGATATCAGTTTTTACACGGAGCGGCTGCCACCTGACCTTCGCAACCCGAAGGCTAACGATACCCTAAGGCGAGACCAGTGTCAGGATATTAGAGGGTACTGGGTACTGACTTTCCCAATAACGACTGCCATAGATGTTCATGGCAGCCGGGACCAACGGCTTAACGTGCTCTCCGAGGCACGGAGCAGACGATAATTGTCAATCAATACGCACATAATTTCGAAAAGTCATATAACTTCCGAAAGTCAGAGGTGTGCGACGTGGGTTTGAACCCGAGACCCTCTGCATTGCAGTCTGTTGGTCTCCCCACTGAGCTATCGTTGCTGTTACCGTTCATACACTGATACAATAAAATAACCGAGGTATCTATCAGACAAATCTATATAACAGAGAGCACTTGAAAGCGGTTTAGAACATGTACGAGTATATATCAATACGAGTTATGGTTTTTAACTGTTTGCCTTTGTCTCAATTACAGTCAGCCATTAAACAATACTGTCCATCAATAAAATTGAAATGGAACAGCCGCAGAATCGAATTAACTGCTTTTATAACATTTAAAAGCAATGGCTCATAGGTTCAGGGCTACCATAAGCGTGGCAAATCTAGATATTTTTTGTAGTATTCTTACGGTTTTTTTTAAACTACGGCTCATCTCAAACCCCGTCTTAGAATAATTAATAATGCACTAGATTGTTCCCGCGGCTCAGCTCACTTGTCCCTTTTCTGGGTAAATGGTACCCAATGTCCTTTTCTATACTCCTGAAGGTTTAGGTATGTGAAATTTACATGATGATCAGTTGAGTAGTTAAGGCGTGAAAGCGTAACAAACAAAGTCACATTCGCATTTATAATATTAGTTAGAATTACACAAATCATTGTCGCGTGTGGGATTCGAACCGACAACCCTCGGCGACTAGGCAAACGCTTGCCCGCTGCGGCTTCGGTATAGGGATTATCTTGGCATTCAATTGTAACATTGGTATTCTTGATACTGTCTTGGTATATTCTTCGGTTGCCGCGCCACTGTCACTGCGCTGAGTGTTGTGGGTTCGATTCCCGCATGGGACTAAAATTTGTGTGATCCACAAATGGTTATTCTGTGTCTGGGTGTTCTTTGTGTCCGTTGATTGAGTATTTGTAAGGTCCTCGCCATACTAGAATGTTACCTAGTGCAGGAATTGAGTTACTAAAAGAAAAATCGTATATACACACATTGTAGGTACATAGATTTACGCTTGTGTATCTATAACATGATAAACAAAGATTTATAACACCTAAATTTCACCTTTCATTCATTGCCAGACGCCATACATGGTACGGCTATTGAGTATTAGTTCATTATAGAAACTCTAAATAACAATTTGTCAAACTTGGATATCGAACTTGGACCCATTTGATGCTACGAAATAATATTTCGTGTTGTGTGACTGTCTAGAAAATGTAATTAAACATCAAATTTAGTCAGTGAAGTCTTAGAATACCAGACATAGTAAATCTATTATAATATTACAAATACGAATGTGACTCTGTTTCCTAAAGGACCTTTCATTTAGAAAACTGTTTCCGAGAGAAGCCGCGGGCAAAAGCTACTATGTTTTAAAATAACAAGTTGAGTGTAAAGAGTTCTTGAATAGTTGATTTGATTAGATTTAATCTTGACTCCCTAGTGCTCCTAGAAGCTTTCATCATGATACTCTCGATTATGAAAGCAATTGACGGCAAGCAATAATTGTCCTATCTTCGTCAGTGGCTTGTAATTACGCGTTGATTGAAGCTCGCTTTAAGATGAATATAATCTTGCCAAGGACTCCATATACCTACATACTATGTTAGTACATAATAATATATTCTATCACATACACACAACACCGTCTAGCCCAAACTAAGCAAAGCTTGTACTATGGGTACTAGACAATGGATAAACATACATATATACTTCTTTCTGTAAGTACATAAATATTATACTTAGAAACACCCAGACCAAGACAAACATCCATATTCATGCACACAAATGTTTCACTTGTGCGGGAATCGAACCCGTGACCTCAGGCGTCGCAGTCGGTTACACTAACCACTACGCCATCGAGGCCGACATATTTGAAGAATAATCCGTATCTATTTGCGAAGGGGCAGACAGAGGTGTCTCATCCACATTTCGTGTGTGCCAGGCTCCTAGTAACGGAGGCGAGCCTATTGACGTGTACCGTGTACATTTCCAGATGTCATGTTATGAGGCTTTTCCAACATATGTGCTTATATAGACAGAAGCAGCGATAAGCTAGTGGTAAACCATTTGACTGCCACGCAGAGGGACCGTATTCGATCCCAACGATCCCTCTGACTTTTCGAAATTTTGTACGTTGAATAGTAAATTAATTATCACACGCTTTAAAACTTTATGAGGAAACCTGCATGTTTGTGAGTTGTTCGTAATGTTCTCGAAGATGCGTAAAGTCTGCTATTTCGCACTAGGTTGACATGGTGGACAATGATCTAACCTTTCTCGTAGTAAGAAGAGGCCCGTGCCCAGTAGTGGGATAGTTTAAAAATAGGCCTCATATTATTATTAGGTATGTGTATGTAACTATTAATTTACTAATATTTTAATGCTTATAAACTATGATCTTACCCTTCTCCTAGAAAGAAGAGGCGCGTGCCCAGCAGTGGGACAGTTCATCAATTAATATTATTTTCAGGTATACGTATGTAACTCTTAATTCACTTATATTTTAATTATTATAATATAAACATATATTAAGTTTTTTTACTATATGTAATAATCGAAAACAACAATCTGGTAACCCTAAACGAAACTTTTTACAAACACCGCGTGTACTGTCACTAACAAAAGTGCGCACGCTGGCTCCGTGTCTATTATTAATTAAAAACCAAAAACGTTCCAGTTAAGCCTCTGAGTGTACCGAAATCGAATCAAAGGAGTAATTCGGATGGAATCGTCGAATGAATTGATCGAATCGGTACGACTGCAACACTGTCCTTTTATTCAAAATCAAACCATATTCTATACACAATTAAGCCCAAACTTGAATTGCGATACTGGTATTTAAATTGGTGGGTATAGATATGGAAGATTGTGCTATATGTTAAGGTGGTAAGAGTTGAGTTTTGGTTGTAGTTTTGCATGTACAGAGCGCAGTTTACGTGTGTAAAAGAGTTATGTTCGTAGGATTGTCGGTCGATATGATTCAGTTAAGGGATGTTTTAGAGATACAACGTTTTTTTTAAATTGCTGTTTCTATGCACTTTGTCCTCTTGAAAAGTTACAATATAATCTCTATATCGTCTCTCAGGTAGTTATTACGATAACATTCTCATATAGATATTTGTTTTTAATTTGGAGCATATTTGGAGCATAATTAGTCTCAATATTGCTAATAATTAAGGGAAAGAGCGAGATAGCCCCAACACAAGTATTATCAATTACTTACTGGGCATGTGTCATTTATAATTAATGTAACTGTTTTGAGACAAATAAAGAGTTTTAATTTTCATTGTCATTGGTGCATTGGTGGCCGCTTCTCTAATTAATTATGTACGAAGTATCACGGCGTCGCCGCGTCGATCTGGTTGTAGTTTATTTTATTAGGTACCTATTTAATTTTTTATTGATTTGTTGATGGAACCTGGAACCCTTATTTATTGCAAGGAAACCACATAAGGTTGTCTGGCTGTGATCTTCTATAAGGCCCTATTCATGTCACTCTAGAAAGTTCGCAATCACAGATCTAAGAAAAGATTCAGCTATGTCCTAACTCTCAGTGTAGTATGAAAAATCTTTTCGTTGCACGATTTTGATTATAGGAGGCAATGAATTACATTCATAGGTTAATGTGCACATAGTACTAGAGGAGACCAATCTATTAGACTATTTGTAACGTTAGTGAGCTTGCTCTCAAAATCACTTGTTACTCAAACTTATCTTTGCAGTAAGTAGCTGATAGTATTGGCTTAGACTTTTGAGACGTCCCTTCTAGTATGTATGTACTACATAATACTGCATCCTTTTTAACCTCAATGTCACAGCCAAAGAAACAGAACTTCTTATATCATTTTTTCTTGCTACACTCTTTTGTCAACGGAAAACAATAAAACTACGAAAACTATATGAAAAGCGCATAATATTTTCTCGTCTCTCGTGAAATTTTATACAAAAATCCGAAGCCCAAATAAGATTCGGAACGTATCTTCACAGATTTTCTGTTCATGAATACCAATCGGAACGCAACGTACAATGTTACGTCGTATGATAACGTTGGGTAAAAAAACAAAAGATTTTTTCACCCCAAAATGTATTTTGTGTGTTGATGGCAGGAAGCGTTTGTGTTAAAACAAGTTTTGTTAGTGATGTTACGTGTAACTGAAAGATGTGATCATACCTGTTTAACATTTGATAGATAGAAATTTTCTTGGCTCCTGACGTCGTAAGTCAAGGCCCTTAGCTTAAGATTGCGCTTATGTTAATGTACGATCGTGGTACCGGGTTCAATACCCTAGTCAAAAAATTCTTCTAGGTTTTTTTGTTAGATAGTTCTCAGAAACAGCACGGCGTCTAGAAATTTGCCCTGTAGTCCCTAATAAGCTCCTCTTCTATTACGTCGGCACTAACAACTATATGTGGGTACACCCAACCGAAAATATAGCGAAAGGTCAAGTTAAAGCAACCAATAATCAACCAAGAGCCGGAGAATATGAAGTTGAATGAAACAATAGAGATATGACGTGCTCGTAGTACCTAAGTGGAAATATGTAGAATTTGTCTTCTTTTGCGAGCTTTGCAGGTGAATCTTGGCACGCGACAAGAAGCCTAAAAGGCGTTTATTACCCTGTGCTATATAAATGCTGTGAACCATTAGTTCCCAAAGTAGCCCAGGTGTCCAGGACCCTCTGGGGTCCACGGGAGACTCGACGGGGGTCTACGTTGGCGAGACAAAAAAATGGGGGTCCACAATTCGTAAGCAGGGTTCACGAAAATATTTTTCGATATTCAGAGCCAACTCTCAGACCAGAGAATTTCATAAAAAATCTTAAGTAATATGGTAGAAATATAGCTGCAGGGGGTCCACCGGACCCTGCTACATTTTGAAAGTGGTCTATGAGAAAAAAAGTCTAGGAACCTCTGCTGTGAACGAATCAGGCTAAAATAATCTTTGACCAAAAGCAAATTTACCAGTAAAGTGTCAATGCTTGTGTGCTTAGTGCAGTTGTTAATGCATATTTTCATATGGCATGGTGACGAAAATAGGCAGTCCGTTTTATAGTATTACTAGCTATTGACCGCAGTTTCACTCGCTTAGGAACAGTTTCTTTTTATTGATAAACGATACCCTATGTCCTTTTCTGTATCTCTGACATAGTGTATGCGAAATTTTATAATGATCTGTAGCGTAGTTAAGGCATAAAGGTTAACAATCAAATAATATTAGTTAGGACTTTTTTAGTTTATATTAAACTAAGCTGTAAGTAATTAGCATCGACCACAAATCAGCACAAAACCTTAGTAAGTAACTAACATTAAATCGCATTTTGAAACTAAGGCAGAGTAATCGGTGCAACTTTACGCGAGTTGTCAGGAACAACCTAGTTGTTGGTTCTGCGCCGAGTTAGAGCAGTTTACGTTCACGGGTTGTCGGTCCGACGCCCTATGTAGTGCCGGGGCGTCGCCGAGGCGTTGTAGACTGCTGAGTGGGTCGCTGAGGTAGTAACTTTTGCCAGCGGCCCATCCACTATAAAAGGCAGCGAGCGTGCACACCGTGGGGTTTTGGTCCGTAGGCCCGAAGAATGGGAGAGCCGGACATAGCCCTCTCACCTCCCCTTGTGGCGAGAGGGTACGCATCAGGCGCAGTTCCCCAAGAAAAAAAAAAAAAGTTTACTTTCACTGGTTAATTATTTTGCAGCCTCATTTTATTTTAAATGGTATGTATTTACATTAAAGTAATGAATTTTAAATCATTTTCTTGTTGTACAAAAAATTTGGCGTCATACAAGTAGTTCCAAGTCAATTAATTTTGAAGTCTATTGTATAGACTGTATGTAACAGTGGCATGTAATGTTTAGAACAGATATCTGCATATGTATGACTCTCCCTACAAAATTCCTGTGTGAAAAGGAGCTAACCATCATCCAACGACATATGTTGGTCCCGTTTTGATGAAAGCCACATCCCACAGTTTTAGGTTTTAGGATATTTGGCTCTTCAGTAAAACGAGAATTCGTACAAGGAGAACTGAATCTGTAAACTTGAAGACAAAACTGTATAACTAGCCCAGAAAGTGCTTTCGGGCACTGGAAGATACAGCGAACCTCACTCGTCACCGCATGGTTTGTAGGAAGGATACGCTATATCATAAACTGGTATACTTATGGAGACGGATAGCCTCATCTGTCTGATGATAATATTTTTTTATGAACAGAGACTCTGTATGATAAACGTGTCCCTACTGAGGTAAGCAAATGAAAAAGGCTATATTTGTAAGTAAAGGTTGTCTCGCCTATTCTTTGTGCAACATATTTAACTTCTATTTTATAGTTAGTAGTATGTATAAACAGCGTGAAGATGTATTTCATGGAGCAGGAAACGAGCCGTGTTCCTGCCACACCGTGGCCGCCCACTAGGCTTGGTGTGTTCTACTCAGAACCTATGATTACAACCATATGACGTCATAAAAAATTAAGTAAGAATATTATTGTCTCGTAAATATTGTAATTTCGAGTTCGTAGTAACTGGGTGGCGCAGTAGTTCTGTCCGATCTCGGTTTGATTCCCAGATCGTGCAAAGTGTTATTGTGTTTTTATGTCAAGACGTACTTAGTAACAGCTCGAAGTTTGGAACAGTACTTGGTAAACGGGAATAGGCTCTAGTCTTATATTACCTACCGACCTAAAGCATTAACTATGAAATCTGTGAAATACTGCACTTGCGAGCCTATAGGCATAAGTCTATGTATGTATATTATTTAAGTATTGTTAGAGAGTTATTAATAAAGGAAATTTCGAAAGGAAATATGACTAAAAGATTTGCATGATATTCCTGAAAATGTATTATACTCTCGTATCTTCCAATACGCACTTGGTTAGTGTGATAGACTGTAGTCTAAAACTTCTTATTATATATTATAAATGAGCAATAAAAATTATAAGCAATACTATCAGGGAAAGTGTAAAAATAAATTAAATCTAAATAGTTTAATAATAATTTAATTAGCTTAAAAATTAGTAAAGTTTAATAGTAGTAGTAGTGTAACAATTTTCAAAAATTTTGTAATAAAGTGTCAAATAAACAACGCGATAAAATCTGTATATAGCAGTTTAATTTCAATGAATACTAACAGAATAAATAAAAAGAGAAGATTAGTCAAATCGTGTTTTCGAAATAGATCTAATCAACGTGAGCAGAATCCTGAAGCAAACAAGCGAAGTTCCTTTGTAGGGGTCTAAAAATCACCATAGACCAGGCAGGTTGCCATGGCGCTGGTTATTTAAGCTTTTATGGATAGCGAGCTTACAAAAACACCAATTTCGTAAAAAAAACACCAAGAACAGATAACAAAAACGACGTTACAAAGAAAAGCATAAAACTACGGCAGACAATTGACCAAATATGCGACCGGAATAGTCAAAAATGGTTTAATATTCCGAGGTTAACTTGAAACGTACCGAAAATTTTATAATTGTAATAAAAAAAATTAACATTAAGGTTCAGAAGCTATACAATATTTATCATTTAATATCTTGGCCTGCTTTACATCCCAAGGGAAAACGGAGGAAAGAAAATACAAATGAATTCTGTCTAAAATCAAATAATTAAATTGCAGGGCTTTTTTTCATGAAATATGTATCCAATCAACCGCTAAATGATTAAGCAAACACGAAACGTGATCTGAAATGAAATGCATCAGGAACGAACCGTCTTGAAGCAAGCGGAGTCCGCCAAGAATCTCGGTGCGGCAAGCTTTTAAATATTTCCCCGTCCTTGATTTATCGTTCGCCTTATAAAAGCCTCCCGCAGGGCGATATAGCCTTCCACGGAGCGCTTTTCGGCATTTTTTGCTTTAATAAAAATCGCGCCTTCAGTTCGCTACAGGGGAATTTTAATTTTTCTGTCTAATATTCTTGTTAGAATATTTTCATTCGGAAGATCGGTCACTGTGAAATTAACGAGAAAAGAACGAGTATTGCGGTTGTAAGGGGAGTATATCAAAATGTAAGTGACGGCCATATTTCGTAAAAATGGTGGTTTCGACTGAATTTCAAGAGTCTGTGCAGAAATGGTAAATAAATTGTCACTATTTATGCACAGAATTGTGGCTACACTGTTTTTGGATAGTACGTGTAATCTCCTAAATATGAACTCACCTGAAAGCCTATTTGGCCGCTAACATCATAAAGTTTAACAACGAGTCGATTAGAGCGCGCAACAACAAGTTTGGGTCCTCATACTTCTGCCGAACGATCAAGACATGGAATTCTCTGCCGAGGCACATGTTTCCTTCTTCCTTCAATCCTGGGTCTTTTAAGCGAGGCGTGAAAAAGCATCTTCTTAGTCCGTCAAGGTAGGGACCTCGACATCGCTTCAGCTGCTATGAGGATGGTGTGGAGGCCACTGCTCTTAGATCACATGATCGCTCACCATCAGGTGGAGTGTGGTCATTCTAACGAGCGAAATAAAAAAAAACAAAAATTGACAGGTAAATGTACCATTACTAACTGGTTTTGAAATCTTTTAATGACAGTACTTATATTTGGTGTCCGATTTAGTTTCACTATACTAGATAAAGTTTTTAAAACTCGGTTCTGTACTACTGCTAATTTAAAGTAATGTTTCTATTATTTTTGGTGCAGAAAGTTCTAATATAAACATTTTTACCATAACTAATACGTTTCCTTAAAATTCATGAATAAGGATATGTTCTAGTATCATTCGTACTATCTTCATCTCTTACTCCATTAAAATAGAGTTGTGACAAACGAAGAGTTGTCGCAGTACAGCTGTCTGTGAACTACCCTCGTTTCCTGGCAGGCTATTAATCACAGTCAGTATTGGCGGACAAGGAAAGACGTGGAGTGGATGTGGTACTTTGATTTATTACAATTATATAGTCATACATACATAGGCTCACAACTGTATCACTTAAGGGGTAAGCAGAGATGTAACACCTACATAAATCTTTCAGCTATGGTTTTAAGTCTTTTTAATAAGGGGCGTGTGAAGGAACAGGGTGTGATGTCCCTCCAACACAAAGGGAGGGTCCTCCGACCAGGCTGGGTGATCATGCCTGGCGAGCCGCGGCCCGACGGTTGATGTAGGCTGAACTTCTTCGTCTTTTCGGAGTCGCCACTGGCATGGTTACTGCCATCTGTCAGCTACAGTTCTCGAACTATTAAGAAGGATATTATGCCTATTAAGAATTTTTGTCAAAAAATTCAAACCCACGTTGCCCAAATCAATTAATAAACTTGAAAACTGATACTCATGAGCTATATTTTCTACTGCTGCGCCATCGAGTCAATTGTATTTAACACTCGCATTGATCATAACTTTCATGTTCTACGTCATATATTCTTTAAATATACCACATTCAATGCAATCTTTACTGCACGTCAAATACAAAATTAAGGGCACTTATATAACTAACTAAACACTCTAAATTACGAGTCGACTACACATTTATAGGTATCGAACCCGTTTGTAACTTGCCTAATCCTATTTTAGTTAACGACTAAATAATAGAAGCTACTTGAACAAATTTTATGTGTTTGTCAGTTCGTTACTCTAAATAGATCGCAGTGGTTACAAGGGTGCTTTAAGATATATTAATGTAGTAAACTTTCTTTGGAATGCGAGTATTAGGTGTAAAATGGCCGTTAAAGTATGACAGTTTTAGTATCGTTAACAAAAATACGAAAGTTAGTAAGTTCTCGGTAAGAGGGAAATATTATTTATAGTTAAAAAAAAATAACTATTTACATTCTATGAGAATATCAATGATTGTAACCATTTGTGAGGTTTATATAAATGTAACAATCAGAAGGTAGCACTGACTGCTAAGATACAGGCACATACCTAGTTTAGAAGTCAGGATTTCCATTTTGTAAGTCTATACTTTATGACCTATATTTTGTACATAGATTAAGTGTTATTCTTATAGAGTAATAAACTTTATTATTATATTATTGGAATGGGCAAAGATTCTTACCCACATCTCTTTAGGCGTTTTTAATACATGTGTTGGTATGGAACAGCGCTTTATAGAAGGTATAGTTTTGTCTCGCACTAGCACTATCTTGAAAATTTTATGACAACTGAGATTGACATAATAACGGTAGCATAGGCGACTGCTGTGCACAAAGTCTCTCTTCGAAGCCCATGTCAGGCAAATTGTTATTGGGTTCCCTGTCAAGAAAATTTGGCTTAGTGGCGATTCGCCCGAATTTAACTCGCCCGAATCGGACGACACGACACTTTAAAAAAAATATTATTTTGCTGTTGGCGACTCGCCCAAATTGTATTTATTGCAATGAAGTTAAAAAAAGTACAGTCAAGTACAGAAGTGACACGGGTAGGTAGTATTTTGACATACTCACACCCGTAACAATATAACTTCTTCTTGCAACATGTTTCCCAATAAACATTTTAAAACTTTCTCAACATACTACCTAAAAGAAAATAGTGAGTTAGGTTAGGTTAGAACTGCGACCATACAACGCACAAACCGAGCGAACGATGCGAGCGTGCCGCGGCAGCGGCCGGTGAGTGCTAGAAACAATTTATTTACACAAACAAACAAAATTAAAAAGGAAGATTTTTGATTTGCATTTAAAAACTACCCTTAGTTAAATACAGTTAGATATATTATACATGACTGTACTTTTCATTACATAAAATAAAATTCGGGCGAGACGCCAACAGAAAATATATTTTTTTTAAAGTGTCGATTCGCCTGTGTTGTGATTTATATTCGGGCGAATCATCCATTAAGCCGAAAATTTTAGTAGCAGCTCGTGATCTAGAGCTCAATAAACGGCTTGCCCCTATTAACTTGAGACCTAAAATTATAGTTGAAAATGTGTTCATTGTATCTTTAATTTCTCTTTGTATTGAGACTGTGTGTTCATCGTATCTTTCATTTCTCTTTGTATTGATACTGTACGTGACTTGAGTGATCATCTCACCATTGACACTGCACCAAGTATACTGGGTTCAACCCATATGGTACAGAAATTGTGGTCCACAAATAGTCTGTTCCTAGGCTGAGTGTTCTTTGTATAAATTTTTTAAGTTCAATATTATTGTTTTAACAGACTTATTTGTATAGTCGCTCGCGATACAGGTTTTATGCCTCACACGAGAGTGAACGTTTAAAAAAAATTAAAAATTGGATTCTTTCTGTATGAAACCGCTGTCACGGTTATTATAGTAGGTAATGTTCTCACCTAATCCATAAAGAATTATAAGTAGGTGTTGTACAAAGCCTAAAACATACAGCGTATTATACGCCCCTTGACCTTTACCACAAAAAACATTAATCTTCTAAGTCACGCAACAAATCGAACAACACTATTATTATATACGCAATCATCACGCCTTTCTCCATTCACAAATATTACAGAACAATAATTTATTTACACTAATATTATAAAGAGGAATCTTTTGATTATTGTTTGTTTGTAATTCAAAAACTAATCAATCGATTTTAGAAATTATTTCACCATTGGAAAGCTATTTTATTACCGAGTATCACCCTTATCCTTACTCATATTATAAATGCAAAAGTGAGTTTGTTTATCTCTTTGTTTGTTACGCTTTCACGCCTCAACTACTCGATCGACCATCATCTTCTTTCTCTTTCGTGTGGTTAGTGGTCAACCTGTTGTCAAGAGTTGTTCAAGCCGCCCGTAGATCTCTGATATGGCTTAACGACTGCTGTCAATTTGGCAACAACCGGAACCGACTTTTCACGTGCCCTCCGAAGCACGGAGGCGCTCGGATGAAATACCACTAAGCGGTCACCCATCTATATACTGACCGCACCCAACGTTGCTTAACCTTGCTAATCGTTTACCGATCAGTGAGTGCAACTGACTATGAGCGCCGATCATCATAAAATTCGCATACACGTTGTCCAGACAAGGAGGAGAACAGTACATAGGTTACCTTTCATCCAGAAAAAAGCACTGTTACTAATCTAAACGAAACTGCGTGCTAAATTAAGTAGGTTATATTTTATTTAAAAAGGGTACTGTTACTAACATAACATAAATTAACCTACTTTTATGCGAGTGAAGCCGCAGCCAAAAGCTAGTTAAACATAAGGTGTCTAAATCGTGTACAATTAATATATTTGATACTATACAAAAGCAATAGAATGTGAGATTATCGTGAACATTTTTGAGATTTATGACTTGCGTGGGGAGGTGTAAATTTGCTGATGAAATAAAGATTAACTTTGTCTGAATATCTTGCTGGTCAGTGGTGTAAGTAGAAGACCAACTACCCAGCGTGGGGCATAAGTTCAGGCCTGCAAATCTTGTAATGGTTATGCAGGTCTCAAGTATCCAAGTAGAGGGCACGCCTTTTGCCAGCCACCAGTTTTCCTTACTGTGAAATCCAATCACTGTTTGTTTCGACTTGAGATTCGAATCGATAACCCAATCGTACGAAAGCAAGTATACAAATTTATGCCCCTGGATCAATCGGGCTGAACTTAAGGCACTTTCTTATACTACTACAAGGGCAATTAAGCAAACAGAGCTTCCAAATGTAAGCTGTCTACACAAACAATGAAGGCCTCTAATAGAAGCCAGAGATGTAGCTCACGTGCTGCCAACACTGTTAACATGGAGTCGCGGTACTACCAGCGTAACTGCTTCTTCGTTCTCTAGCCTAGTTAAGATATTGTCTATAGCAGCAATACTGGCTATGTGGACCTCGATTCGTTTACACCGCCAAACAAATATAATACGTTACAAGGAACTATTCCAGATTAGATCAATTAAATATGCTTCACAAATAAACAGCACAGGTATGCATGCAGGCAGAATGTACCTCTTTACGCGCCCATATAAGAAAATGTAAACAAATTTACCAAAATATTGTAGGCTTTTTTAATTAGACGAACATAATTTTCCGCATGGCATGTGTTCTACAGATGTCCGTATATTTCTGTGTATGTCAAGCCACCTCTACCACTTGGCACTAAGCTTATAACATGTTCTAACAACATACTTGTATCAGATAATGCTGTCGTATAAGCCTGTTTACGCATTGTAAAGCAACCTATTCATGGTGCGACCGTGGCGTGTCTTGTGGTCTAAGATCGACCGCATAATGGCACGACCAGACGCCAAGCCATACCCGACGTGCAATTAGATAATCCCCTTGTGGAAAGTACTTCATTGTGTTGGTGAGTTAATCTAGATAATATTATTATAAGCTGGATATAAAATTATACTGGTTCGAGAATTAAATAGCTTTTGTTTGGTTTATAGCTATAACCAATCTGTGCATGGTCTTGTGCGTGTATAGATATGATTTAAAGAAGATACGTGCATGACATAAATAAAAGATTAGATGAAATATAAAATAAATCAATAATATAATATAATTAATATCAGTCGAAAGAGACTGGATCCCGCAACACAGGTTATCCTAGTGTGGGATTTAGTGTTACATCTACTTTTGCGGAACTAGTATATTTTTATGAATTAATGAAAATTAAAAAATATAGGTTGAGTCCTTAGAAAAGGAAGAAGAAGGAAGATAATCCAGTAAAGTATGGAAAAATATGTATTTCGAACAAAATCGCCGTTTGGCTTAAGTTAAAAAATTTTGCATATAATTTACAGCATTCACTTATAACTCTTCCAAATAATACTCATATTCAAAACACTACGTTAGCTTTAACGTTTAAGGGAATCATCGTAACGAAGTCTGCAACCAACCTGTAAATTGGCAGAACCTTTATCTCAAAGCTGTCTGAGATCAGTGTGAGTGCTGTTGTCAGCTCTGAGTTCAGTTGAATATGCCCTAGACCATATAATCATTGGATAAGGCAGGTCTCATCCTATGATTCTTATCAATAGAATCTATGACAGTTTATAAACACTAATGATATTATTATTAGTTTTACATATTATCACATCATTCCATATAACACACACATGCAAATCCTTACGCACACAAAGACACATAATATAATAATCATCACAC
Source organism: Catocala fraxini (assembly GCA_930367265.1). Taxonomy (NCBI): domain Eukaryota; kingdom Metazoa; phylum Arthropoda; class Insecta; order Lepidoptera; family Erebidae; genus Catocala; species Catocala fraxini. The sequence continues at coordinate 22,887,383 of OV884029.1, forward strand.
AACAATTACGAGGCGTCGTACAGCGAATGTCCCTTTCACTGAATATTTCACCACCTCTGAATACCTAAACACAAACTTTGATAGTTGCTCTGTATTTATGAAGGCATATTAGGCTTTCATTAAAATTTTGTGTTTAGAGTTCGTAATGGGGACTTGAAACAGTGTTAGTGACGGCATGTGAGTTTGGACTGTACATATTTGATGGGTATTACTGGCCTTTGTGTTTTGTCTTTTGGATAAACTGGGGTAGTGATGAAAGGATGATTATATTATATTCTATTATTATTATATAGAATTAGCTCAAATTTCTGAACGAACTTTTGAGGAAAGTTCAATTTATTATACTACTAGTCGTTGGTCGACACATTGTCATGTGAACTACAATTCGTACCTAGTAATTTGCGTACGCATCTCCGGTTTTATTAAAATAATTCTATAAAATGTGACTTTAATTTTAGCTTATCTCTAAGCCAAAAACTGCTTTAAACGTAGGTTTTTTTCGATTGTGAACAAAAAGGCTGGCAAAAAGACAAACAATATAAAACCGTTTAAAAATATGTTTAGCATACTAATAAAACAGAAATATTTTTATAATAGTTCACAAATATTGACTTCGTTCGTTCCGCCATGTTCATGTTAAGGGCCTAATTAAAAAGGTTGAGGATCGCCAATCGAATATTTGGCTTATGGATTTTCCTGACAGATAATAATTAGAGCTTAAACGCTAAGGTTTCACGCTGAACATCGAAAGATCTTTAAAGTACTTAGTTAATAAATTAAATATTAAGTTATTTTATACAACGAACGTGCGAACGTTTCTCGATCAGATCGGAGGCGTTCTGGACAAAGGCCAGGTTGAGAACACCTTGAACCGACGGGCGTGTATAAGGAATGTGATGAAAGTGAATGAAGCCAGAGAAGTGTGTCAGGATCTTAGCAAATGGAAATCCGTAGTCTCTGCCTACCCCTCTGGGAAACAGGCGTGAATCTATGTATGTAAGTATTTATACATTTGAAGACAAATATCTATGTTAATGTCACAATAGACAAACTTATAAAAAAATATTGCTCTCGTTACGATTTCCCTAGTATGGTGTTGCTAGTCCCTCTTTGTTAAGTATAATAACCATTAACAAACATAAGGCAATTTAAAGTAGTTTCATCTCATTAGTGCAATGCCTAAAATTCTAACTCTCAAGCTTTGGGCCAAAACTTTTATGCAAAATTATACAGCTCTCAAAACTACATAATATAGTCTAGCGGTACCATAAACTTTAATAATGCAGAGAAAGCTAACAAAGTTCCTTTGGGAACCACACTCTAGAGGAAACTGCATCCTCCAACGAAGCCAAAGTGATCGAGACCTATAACTTATTCACGTTGGTAGAAGCGACTAGGTTGTAGGCGCGACAAATGCAACGTGATAAACCTTTATCGAGCATCTGATGCAGGTGACACGGTGTTATCTTATCTTATCTTATGTAGGGGCCAGTCAGTGCAGACCGGCGACACTTCGACCCAGTGGGATCTTTTGTGTCGACACTCTCCCAATAACGACTGCCATTACATAGATGTTCATGGCAGCCGGGACCGTAGGCTTAACGTGCTCTCCGAGGCACAGAGCAGGCGATAATTGTCAATCAATACGCACATAATTTCGAAAAGTCATATAACTTCCAAAAGTCAGAGGTGCGCGACGTGGGTTTGAACCCGAGACCCTCTGCATTGCAGTCTGTTGGTCTCCCCACTGAGCTATCGCTGCTCTAACAAGGTGTTACTTACTATGTAATCTACGTAAGCACCGACTATAAACTATAAAATGTATCATTTCCTCGTGTACTTGCCGTATTAACACGTTCGTAAAGCTCCCGATTATATTTGCAGCAGATTTGTATTTTTAAATAGTTACTAGACAAGTAAAACGTAAAAAAGACGTATAGCGGAAACCCAGTTAAATGTAGTATGTTTCATACTGAAACAACTGATTTGTAAAGTATCTTTGCCCAATAGAAAATCGCTGCTAAAGAACTTAATGTTAGGTTCTTGCAATGCATACGGATGACAAAGGGGTTTTTTTACGTGGCAGTAATCCGCTTCTTATGCTCGCTCGTTATAGAGAGACGAGGACGCCGGGCTCTCCCAAGCTTCATACCTACCAACTAAAACCACCACGATGTGCCTAAATGCTGTTTTAATAGTAGACAGCTACAAGTACTAATACTAGAACCGTAATTACATCAGCGATTCACCCAGCAGTGCCTGATGTAGGACGCATTAGCATCTGCAGACGACGATTCACGTCTTTAGGCAGGCAAAGGGTAAATAATCTTTATCCCATGCACTGACTCCATCCTGTTATTTTAAAAGGTGGGTAAGTGATAGCTCTGGTGAGTTAATCAAATATATCTATAGTAGCCACTCACTATCAGGTGGACCGTACTACTTGACCTAGTTGAAATGATAGGTTATTTATCCTAATTACAAAGTTATTACATCTTAATTTACTACTACGGAAAACAGGATTTTAATCGTTAATGTAATCGCAAATGTTTAGTACTTATAGTGACTGTCCACTACGAAAGTTGCAGCTGCGGGTTACATGTGCGAGTTATTCATACGGGTTATTTGCGAGTGCGTCATCTTGGCCGTGTTATCCATGTTGTGCCATAAAACTATATGCTAAAACAGCTCTATTTTATATAGGATATCAGCTCTATATATAAACTGTCCCACTGCTGGGCCTCTTCTCAGTATAAGAAGGGTAAGGCGGCCACGCTGGCCCAGTGCAGATTAGCAGACTTCATATGTCTTGGGTCATTGTGTACACGTCGCAAACATGCAGGTTTTACCGTTAAAGCAAGTGATAATTGACTATTAAATACACACATAACTATTCTATAGACTGACACACCCATGGGCAAAAAGCCTCTAAATAAATATTTATAAAAACTATTCTATGAACAAGCTTAATATACTTCTGATGACTCATAAAGCATTATGTATCAATTCTGAAAACCATTTTCGTTTAATAGATCAACATTAATTATGCATTAAATCTTTCTGCTAACCGTAAACTAACAATTAAAATCTTTATGGCTGTCCAAAACAACACCATGATTCGGTAGCCAGAAACGAATCACAATCAATTCTAGACCATAAATAAAAAGATTTTGAACTCCATAAAATTTGGTTCAAGACATAAAAATGTTTTAAGTCGAGAAAAATTAAAATTCTCCACGAATTGAATGATCTATGAGCTAATTAGTAGGTGGGGCATTATTTATGTTCGTCTTTGAAACGCCGCCGCCGGCGATGGGTGAACAAAATATCCTGGGACTGAAGATAGATGTATAAACTATTACAGCGATTCTGAAAGTTTGGTTGGTAGCTGCTCTTTAAGTTGTGTGAAGATAAAGAGACAAATATATAGTTTTAGTTTACAATTTGCTTTATCGCGTAATTTTATTTTTATTAGTTACTGAAGGTTTGATCTTTATAGAGTATGTAATTCAATATGTTACTACACGACCATTGATTAAATATGTCTTTTGATACTGAAATTCAAACACTGTATGTTATTTTGTTCAGGAATTATTTATCATTCGTAAAGCTAAGTACATAAAATGTTATAAAAACGGATTCATTTCAAAATCTGCCGTTTATTATTTATTTTTAAATCAGTTAGTATAACTTGTGAAATATAATAAATTTTTTACTATGTAATTTAGGATTTGACGCCAAGATCTCACGATTAATAAGCTTGAATACTAATTATGCAGGCTTTACTAAGCCAATTTAACTACACTGAAGGAAACGGTATTTACAACGTTCTTCTTTTATAGTAAAATCCTCAACCTTTGAGAATCACTGTACCCACCAGACAAGGATAAATGGATGTCAAAACAGTATGATGGAAAAGGACAGATTATGCCGACCTCCTTCGGCGTTTATCGCTACTGACGGACTCCAGATTAGGCGTGGGGCAGAGAGGAGCGGCTCAAATTAGATCACGTCCCCCGTTACATGTAAACGCGGGTTTATAACGATGAAATATTACTTTATTTTGTGTTATATTTTTGGATAGAATAAGGTTATGTTGACTATGAAACGTATACGTGTTTACCAAGACAAAGTGTTTGCTTTTTTATCATAATACAAGTGTGGATACAAGATTTACATTCGCTTTACCTATGTGTTTTCCGCGGTATTTTTATTATACTGAGTAAATTTGAATTGTTAAACTTTAAAATTAGGTAAGGTTTTTTGCTAATTAGCGTAGAATGAGCTATTACCCTTGACATTTAAAACAATATATGAGAGTTAATTAGGAACATAATTTAGTTCGCTGAATTGCGTGGCTATCGAACCCAGTACATTAGAGCACATTACAGTAATAAAAGTGTCATGTAGACTGTATAAACCCATGTGCCATCTGTTTAGACTCCCTTAGAGATCCTGTGGTATGGATTTGAGCTTATGTTTATAGCTGATCATGAGATTTTATTCTCAGGTCGAGCAATATGTCTGAAAATACTTTAAAATATAATGGGGCCACATTAAAACAATAAAATACTTTATTGCCTAAAACGAATTTGTGTGTATACAGTAGACAAAATCATCCACACTAGGCTAGGCCTAGCCTAGTGTGGACGATTTTGTCTCGTTGTTTTACAAGAGAATTAAAAATTGGTACACTGTTCTAAGTATAATCTAAGCACAGTTACAGTAATAAAAGTAAAATTGTTTTAAGGATTATATAAAAAGTTAAGACTGAAAAGAAGAGCAGCGATAGCTCAGTGGGGAAACCAACAGACTGCAATGCAGAGGGTCTCGGGTTTGAACCCACGTCGCGCACCTCAGACTTTCGGAAATTATATTAATTTTTCGAAATTATGTGCGTATTGATTGACAATTATCGCCTGCTCCGTGCCTCGGAGAGCACGTTAAGCCGTTGGTCCCGGCTGCCATGAACATCTATGGCAGTCATTATTGGGAAAGTCAGTACCCTCTAATATCCTGACACTGGTCTAGCCTTAGGGTATCGTTAGCCTTCGGGTTGCGGAGGTCAGGTGTCAGCCGCTCCGTGTAAAAACTGATATCCAGTCAAATCCGGTTAGACCAGAAAAGCCGACCCCAAGTGACTTGGGAATAATAAAGGCTAAGAGAGAAGAAGATAAAAACTTAAGACTGATATAATGAGATCGTCATTTTAATATTCTTAAGAACTCTTCCGTAAATTGGTAGGACCAGTTCAGCAATTGTATTGTTAATTTCTTTTTAACTTGATAATTATTTAGTTGTATGATGTTATAAACTTTATTAATTTCATTGTATATTCACATGAATGATTTCATAAAGTAATTGAAGCGTTGGTCATTTATAACTATGTATGAGATCTTTGGCGATATTATGTATGTATTTACTTTTACATAATATCGCCAAAGATCTAAAGGTAGCCCAACTTCAAGTGGCGAAGCTTTTGAGGAAAGGCATACTCATTCTACAACAGTGAATGTTTGTAAAGGTGTTTGGACATTTATTGACACGACCCGCATGAAAGGATTTAGATGCAAGTTAACACATAGATAGACCATAATATCAGTCCTGTATTAAACTGTCCCATTGCTAGCTTCGGGCCTCTTATCAGTGTGAGGTTTAAGCCATAACCCACCATATACTGGATTAACACATATAATACTTTCCATCTCGGTATGCCGTCTCGTGGAATCTTGGCGAACGGAGCCACAAGCCGAACTTAGTGTAGAATAAAGAACTAGTCGTTATGCATTCCTATTGCAACTGCTACCATATTAACAACATCGAGCCTCAGAAAATCCAATTACCGGGCCAATCGCAATCCCTGTAAGAGGGTGAAGTACTACCCTGAGTGAACTGGCATCACCTGGCAACAGCCGATCCTTCCATTATATTAATACCCACTGTTTCGTATAATCAATTTCAAATTACATAGCTCCATGAATTCCGCCTGATAACTATTTATTACCTTTTTACAAGTCGATAATTCGTACCTATTTCAATAAATTCACTTCTACAGTGATAAATCGGTACGCCGTTTCCACCGGATCACGATTAGGCAAATAAAATTCCCTCCCTCTTTTATGGTTCAAAGTTCTGTGCCCTCGTTTTCCCCTCAATACGTGAGTTGAACTTCAAGTTACTCCAGGTTCATCGACACTCTTAGAAACCATGGTAACCGGTAATTATTCTTATTGTTGGACTTGTTTGAGAGGCTTAAGGATATCGTGAAATTGTACGTTTTTTCGTCGTTATAAACACTAATTCGTCTGATTATAAAAAAAACTTCCGCCTGTGGCTTCTACCACGTGTATTCCATGGAACACTACGTGATAATTCAGGACATAGTCGACATATTTGTTCCATATTTTATCTAAATCTGTTTGAGAGGGTAAAAGTGATTAAGTCAGAAACATCCAAAGATCATTACACACTTTTACAATATTACGTATTAGCTAATGCTGTTAATTCTTTGCAATTTCCTTCGAGTCCTTTGTGATCATGCACTTAACAGCATATCGAAGTTTATTGTTATCGGATGTATGGTATAGAAACGAGTTACAAACAGTCATATATTTTAATTTATTTATAAGTAAATAGATAATAATTAACGTGCACTCTGCATACATAAGCCGACCTAATAAAATGCGATCAACTACAATATAATAAACAGTGTTAAACTTGTTTACTAACTACATACTGGGTATAGGATCCTTGTAACAAGAAGAATCCTATCGCAGCAGGCATAGGACTTTTCACATTGTGACATGGGTATATGATCCATAGATAGTCTTCCATACTGAGACTCATAGCTGTAAAGAGTTAGAGCTGCGTGCCGTTCGTTTGAACATTGATACCATCGTGGTAATCCAACAGGCCATTTTCGTTTTCATAAATTCTTCAGCCCAGTAATTGACATTAAGTATAACGACAATAATGCAAACTTTACATTTGGTTGATGGCAGTTTGTTAATAACAATTTAGATGGAGATCTAAATTGTTATTAAATTACTAGACAACGTGGGATTCAACCTAAAACGTTCAGTGCTAAAATGATGTTTGTTAATGTCGATTTCATCCCCGTACACGGGCACCCGGACAAAATTGGTGTGTTGTAAGATGTGTGAAGTCTGCCAAACCGCTTTTAGATAGTGTGGCCTGGCGTTTGCGTGGACTAGTCCAGCAGTGAAGACAGTTTATAAACATGACTGATATTATAATACGTACACATAGTATACACATAGTATAGTATACATTATATACACATAGTGACTCTCTCATTCATGCCTATATGTATTGTAGGAGAGTAATCTTATGTGTTCTTGTACGTGTACAAATGAAATGACTTGATAATATACTGTATGGATTTATAAGTATATTTTCAGGTACCAGTTATAAATAATATAAATACATATTGAGCTACGACCTAACTTAGCGGTTGCAGGGAGACGACTGCCGCGCGACGCTACTGCATACGTTCGCCTGATCATATAAAACTAAAGCGTTAGGAGTGTCGCTAAACTACGAAAGGAATAATCTGTGTTGTATTATGACCTCGCCAGCTGTTTTAGATCCTATGAAGAGAAATGAGCCTATTGCCAATACCAAACCCAACGCCGCACAACTGTACTGCACACTTTGCTCGTCCAGAAATCGAACCCGAGACCATATTTACAGGTGTCGCATTCACTATCTCTGCCTTACATAGCCAGTTACAATCAGGCACTCCATATAAAATTTTACCACATTAGACATATAACAAGTGAGAAACGGCCATGAATCGCCGTAAATCTTAGAGTCCGAAAACATGGTATCACGTGACTTTGAGGTCAGAGGTCAAAGATCATAGTCATTTCCGGGTATATCGACTATGCTGAGTCGAATGACGTTGACCGCGGGTCTCTAGCTCTTACGGTTCTTGAGTTGAAAGTTGTATAACAGACAGACGGACGGATGGATGGACGGACAAAGCTGTTGTATAAGAGATTTTTTGAACTCTAAAAAGCAGCCAAATCAGATTAAAGTATAAACTGCCAGCAGGAAGTTCGGAATAATTAAGACTGGGAGGACATATCATTTAACAACAGTAAACTTTGAAGATAGTCCCATCACTCCTCGAGATAGACGCTCGTAAAATGTACAGAGAATTTAAGGTAGCTCCTGAAACAGTACTTTGTCTTATCAACTCGTTGCTTCAGGCATTTTGCGATGACGGGTCAGCGTTATGTTTTGTAGTGTACCTATTGCTGTCTCGTTCTTGCTTCCTAATTAAGATTTACATGTAGTGCTTTGTTTTAGTTGTGCTGTATGATTTGTATTTGCAGTGATAGGTACACTGACAAAGGATAAGGTAAGGTTAGTCTGAACTGTGCAGTTTTGGTACGTAAAATACAATAAACTACTGATAGTTTTTATCCGAATTTTAAACACTGCACCTTTATATCTGCTTAAGTCGTTGCGTTGCTTGAAAATGTTTATCTAAACTAATATTATAAAGAGGAAACATTTGTGTTTTTGTATGTATGTTTGTAATATTTTCACACAAAAACTATTGGACCGATTTCAAAAATTCTTTCACCATTAGAAAGTTGCATCTTCACTGAGTGACATAGGCTACATTACATTTTCAAAAAAATAGGGATCCTTAATAAAAATGCAATAATATAACAAAAGGTGTGAAAAAATTAGTCATAAAAAATCTGTCATCACGTGCGCTGCGGAAACTATTGATGATAGAACAAAAAAATGTTTTACAGTATTATAGAACGTATCAATATTTACAAAAAAGTCCGCGATACCATATGTCCAACTACTGTAGTTATGCTACTATAACTACTTTTTTACATTTTAAAAGTTGATAAGAGTGCCGACAGTAATCAAACCATATTATTCATACCTCTGTATTAATCCTTATCCCATTAAATGATATTTTATTAAAGACCGTTTCAATACCCGTAAAATACATTTAAAATCGGACATTTCATTCAAAAGATATAATTCTTTAGATATAGTAGGTAGTTTTTAAGTATTAGCTATATATATATAGCTAACTACACCTATATAGGTGTAGTTAGACTTATTAATTTCTTTAGTTGTAGTTTTATATATTAAAATTAGATAACAAATTAAAAGTAGGTATTGAGTAATAAATTAAATTCCACGCGGACGAAGTGGCGGGCAACAGCTAGTATTGAATAAAGTGATAACATAAATATAATAGATTTCTATTGGAAGTGGCCCGTGTAATTAAAAATGAAACAGTAATGAACTCATAGTTTAAATCATAAAAGATATGTTTAAGTTAATTTTATGTGTATCAAAATGAGTAAAGGTTACGTGATATAAATCACACACAAGCTAATGAATACAGCCACACGCTTAGATTTATCAGAGTAGTAGAGCCTCACTGAATTCAGCGTGAATGGGTCGGCTCGACCGGGGAAGGACTACCCTCTCACAGAATATCGACGTGAAATACCAGTATTCCTACTGTTGTGTTTCGTTCGGTGAGTGAGAGTGCCGGAGGCCCAATCTCTCTCTTACCCCCTTCCCGCTACTTCTCCTTCCCACTTCCTTTACTAAAGGGTCGGCAACGCGCAAGTGATGCCTCTGGTGTTGCAGGCGTCTATAGGCCACGTTGACTATTTACATTGCCATTGACATTTATCAGGTGGGCCGTGTGCTGGTTTGCACCTTTGTTGTAAAAAAAAACGATTAGAGTCCTGGAATGGACAAAGTATCTATTATCAAGATATCTTGTCAAAATATTATCAGTAGCAGTACTGTGTACACTCAGCCTTTAGTCGTCTACCTGTCTAGGTAGAGTAGTTGTCTAACTAAAAACTACTATTGACAGCATGAATGGGGTTGTGGTTTAAGTGCTCGTCGGTTTGAATCCTACACGGGACAAAACTTTGTGTAATCAACAAATGGTTGTTTCGAGTCTGGGTGTTCTTTGTGTCCGTTGTTTGACCGTTTGTAAAGTCATGATTTATTTCTAGTGATTGATTTCATGATGACTAATAAAAGTTTTTAGTCCGTCTTTTAGATTAGCAAAAAATATTGCTCACGTGTTTTTTATTTTGTTCCACAAACTAATAACAACGAAGATACAACGCGTTTGAATTTCGTGTTACGTCACTGTTCAGTACAAATTTTATAAAAGTGTGACGTCACTAACCCCCACTCTCGAACTTTAATGCATTATATATTAGAATTTTTTATTGTTTTGTTAAACCAAAAAATAGGTATCCAATATTTTGTGCTAATCTAAAAGACGGACTAATTAAAATCATTTATTTTTAACCCTGTCATCATGCCTGTTGGCTTATAAAAAAACAAATAAAAAAAAGTGAAATTGCCCGGTAGACAACTTCCCGGACGTGCACCAACTTCATAAGACATAAACCCATTGCTGGTAATGTAATGTGTAAAACACCTACTTCTTCTTATCGGCCTTGATGGCGTAGTGGTTAGTGTAACCGACTGCCACGCCTGAGGTCGCGGGTTCGATTCCCGCACAAGTCAAACATTTGTGAGCATGAACATGGATGTTTGTCTTGGTCAGGGTGTTTCTATGTATAATATGTATATATTTACAGGAAAAAAAGAATATATGTATGTTTATCCATTGTCTAGTACCCATAGTACAAGCTCTGCTTAGTTTGGGCTAGATGATGTTGTGTGTATGGGGTAAAATATTATATTATTATTATATTCAAAGCAATAGGCGTAAGACTAAGTATATCTTTTGACGATCACACTAAAATAAAACGAGTAAGGAAAGTTCCAGCTTAGTTGATTAACGATCCGTTTTTAACTTGTCAATGTTATCTTGCGTTAATAGATTGCATACATTAGTATTAACTAAACTGCATATAATGTATAACTAATAAGAGGATTCTTAGCCACACAAGTACGTATTTAACAAACATATCTCGAAGAACAACTGTCGCTTAACAGCGTCACAAAACACTTCTCCCTTGCTATCTTATTTCTCATAGTATTTATCGAGGTGACAACTGACAGATTAGGAGCGCGTCGCTCAAGGCCTCGCGTCCTACAAGACAGACAGACCACGGCCTGTCAGGATGAAACCACATAGATATTGTACAAAGCGTAAATGAAAGAAGTTTAGTACTACGATTGTCTACAAATCGTGTAATAAGATGGAGCAAAGAATGCGAAATAGTACTAAGTGGTTTTTATAAGTTTGTATCTACCATATTTTTCTCAAGTTCTATACTTGCAAGTTGCATGATTCATGATATATGAATAGACTTAACGCAATTGTTCTAGGTATTACCAAAACGATTGTAATGAGCTTCATATAAAACGATTCTATTCTGTCTATTTCTATCAAAGAATTAAATTTCCAAATTTGTGATTCCAAATAACGGCGTAATTAGTTCAATATATCTATGTAAGCGACAATAGGTCAGGAGTAGGACTCAGTCTAATGAGCTTTTTTTAAAGGAAATAATAGAGACTTGTAATTTACTTGAAACTGCTCACGATTGTGTACAGTCTTTAGTTTGATTTCCAGAAAAGTTTTATTGTGCTTTATCGATTTGTATAAATAGTAAAAACTCAGCGCAAGCAAAATCCACAAATATGCTCGTCACATGACAAGTGGTATTTTTTACTAGGAATCAAAACACAGCTGATAAATTGCTACACACTTCAATCCAACCCTTCAGCTATACAAAACCAAGTAAGTTATTACAATATGCATGCATTGCCTCACATACCTACGTACCATCAATTTCCCTTAAACAATACGTGAACCAATACATCGTACATTTGGTTATAATTTTTCGTCACAGAGAGAATATACAGACAGGGCTACATAGCGAGCACTCGAAACGATATCTTATTCATATTCGAATGTCATACTGGTTATTGCCAGCGTCTTTTGTTTAGATTTATGTTTGTTCGGAATGTATTCTGTAATGAAGTTGGATGGCCTTATTTGATTCTTGTATAGAGAGTCGTTGAAAGTAAATCGTCTCTTTAAAATGGCATTACAAAACCTATCTTGAAGTGCGAAACTAAGCATGCCTTATTAGCGATAGCCAGCGATAGCATAGTGGGAGGTCGTTAGGCTCCCACGTAGAGGTCTCGAGTTCGATTCCAAAGCGCGCATTTCGGACTTTTCAAAGTTATGTGCGTATTAAATAGTTAATTATTGCTCGCTTTTACGGTGACGGAAACCTGCATGTCTATCAGTTCTCCATAATATTCTCGAAGATATGTGAAGTCTGCGTACTAGGCCAGCGTGGTGGATTATAGCCTAACCTATTTCACACCAGCAGTGGGACAGTTTAATACAGGCCTGGTATTGTACTTATATATGCCTTGTTTGTATATTTCTTCGCTACTGATAGTGCGGGGATCAAATGTGTTCAAAAGCAACACAGAACCTGAAACTATGCTAAGCAAAAGGCAATTTTAGACAGCGGTTTAGCTGTGAAGACATCTGATATTGCTGAACTCCATGGTTGGCGGTTATAACTGACTAGATATTAGATGGACCGCTGACCTATCTGCCATTCGCATTGTTATTTATGTGGGTCATGAACCATATCGTATTAATTAAATTTAACTTAGCTTAGATATTATTTGATCCCTAAACTAGCGAACCATTAAACTCGCATCAAATTTATTTACCGATTTGGTGTAATAACGGTACAACAAATATGCAAACAAACGGATATTTTTTATCTTTGGATTCATATCTCTGAATCAAGATGATACTAATTATTGATATTTTTACATTTTTAATATACAATACCATACCTAGTTGACGATACCGCCCATTACGCAAGAACAAAAGAAATATAAATATAAATATATATATATATATATATATATATATATATATATATATGTATATATATATATATATATATATATATATACATTATCAGATTAGCTCAGTATACTTTAAGAATTTAAGCAAGTATACCTTTGCCGTAATATATAGGTATATATGAGCCACTTGCATTCGTACAAGACACAATTAAATGCAAATCCACTGAAAATTTTCTAGTTCATTCAAAAATTCAATATTATATCAAATATTATCAGTTTTGTATTTTGAGAAAGAATAAGTGCTATCCTATCCTATTGCTCTTGCTTCATTTACTGTCATCACATTCTTTAATTTGCATTTTTTCGATATGCAAATTTACAATGGCTGTAAAACCTCAATTTTAATACATTGATTGACATGTAGCAACCGCAATAGAAAATGTATTTAATATTGTCTTCTGTTTACGCGAATATTATTCATTGAAATTAAACTACTTTTGTATACGGATTTTATCGCGTTGTTTATTTGACACTTTATTACATAATTTTTAAAACTGTTGCACTACTACTACTTATTAAACTTTATTAATTTTTAAGCAATTTAAATTATTATTAAAACTATTTAGATTTAATTTAATTTTACACTTTTCCTGACGTTTCGTTTGTTTTTCAGCAGCCATGGTCACGGGGAGACTAGAGACTAAGATGGTAGTTGTCTCAATGTTCCAGTGTAGTTAATTCAAAATACCCGAACATAATTTAATCATTGGTATTTCTATTTACGCACAATGAGCTCAAAGTATCATGAAGTCTAGCTGTGATTTGCTTCTTCTTGGGTTTGAATTACTGGATTTGAATTACTGGATCCCAAGCTGGTGGTACATTCCAACTATCTTTTCTATTAAAATTAGGATGTTTTTTGATTTCAATAGCCTCGCGAAGCGTCCTTGGTAGGAATGGGTGCTCTTTAGCGAGAATCTATAGTTTGTCAAATCTCAGGTAGTGGTTGGTCCCCTGTTGCACATGTTCACACACAGCAGACTTCAACGAGCGTTGGTGTTTTACATCAGCTATGTGTTCTTTTATGCGGGTGCCTATGTTTCTCTTGGTTTGACCAATGTAAGAGAGTCCGCAGTCACAATCTATTTTATAGACCCCTGCATCTTGTAAAGGTAGTTGGCACTTGACGGATGGTAAAAATTGTAAGTGTCAAATAAACAACACGATAAAAACCGTATATAGTAACTTAATTTAAAAGAAAATGTATTGTTTGCGGTCATTTGTAAACGGCACGTAAAGTTTTAAACACCTGTTAGGCAATATAGACTCAAGAAACACTAAGTTTGTAAATGAGTGTCAATTTTATAGCATTGTATAACAGCATAAAAGTCTCTCTTAGTTATTCTTAATAGCCATACCTTATAAACAAGTTTTTATGCCAGACATAAGTATAGTTATGTGTTACTTAGTTAGTTCACAGGTTAAGTTTTGTAAGTTGTTATTAAGTTTGGTGGGCGCTATGCGGGAAATGCCAAACATAGTAAGCATTCCGTATATTTCGTGGCAACAAAGCGAATGTCTTAATAAATATAACCGAGAAATGTTCCCATATAAAGGACAGCAAAGTGTCTCTCACGAGCAAAATGAGCCCTCGAACCTTCAGATAATTGAGTAATCTATAGTATTTTCAAAAGAAAACATATATCTGAAACAAAATAAATTTAATCGGATCTACCGAAGCGGATTACTAACAAACAATCATATTAATGATTGCCTGTTAGTAATTACATACATACATTTAAGTCAAGCACATACATAATAAATGTATAGATTTAAAAATCTCTAGATATTCTTAGTCTATAAACTATTCGAAAAATGTATAATGCAGCGAAAAGTGTAAAATATTATATTATATAATAGATAATAAAAAAGTAGGTAACCATATCAGCCACGTAAATAAACTGCTTGGCACGAGCCTCTTTTTAGAGTTAGAAGGGATTATCTTTATTTAATTGATTATAAAGGGGATTCCTGCCCGCCATCCGTTCAGCACCAGGTCCGAGAGGCGGCGTGCGTATTCCCACGCGCGCCTCTATGTCGAGTCCGTCTTTCCTCTAGGGGGGAGACAGTAGGGTTTAAATTGAGAAGTGCCTAGGGTAGGTCTCTCGTGTAGTGGCCTGCCGTTTCATACAGCGGGCCGAAACCTCGGCGGGGTCGCGACCGCATGTGCAAGTGATTCGCGCGGCCCCGTCGATAGCGGTTTTGTCGAGGAACACCGTGGTAGGTTTAGTCGGTATTCCGGGAGGTCCTTTATCATTTCAAAATCTTTCTTTTACCCCGGTGAGTTCGACATTACCTCTCCGCCCGCCCCCGCGGAGGGGTACGCGTCAAAGCATTCACACAAGTAAAAAAAAAATTATAAATGGGATTACCGTGACACTAGGCAGATACCTACTATGCATTTGTCATTTAACTATTTTAACTAATATAAAAACGTACCACGTGCAACTTCGTTTGTGTAGTAAGTAAGATTAATGAGGTACTTTCAGAATATTCAGTATTTCAGTGCCGTTTAAGACGACATCTAACGTACAAAGGCATAATTATTTATAAATGAAAATGCAATTTAATAACATAACAGCTGGCTTTATGCTGTATCGCTGCCCCTTTTTTCAAATAGAAAAGCAGTTTAAAACGCAGAATCACTTTGATTAGGTAGATACTGTAAAGTAAGAGCAACTACCCAATTAACATGGGGTTATTGGAAGTCAGCTGGCTTCCATTAACCCCAAGTTAATTGGCTAGTTCCATAATGCGGTCTTAGCATGATATTGGTTTATAAGACTGTACAAACGACGGTACAAGATAAATTGAACAAAGTATTTTTGGAATATCTTTTCAAAGGATTTTGCTGCCTAGTTATAGAACTATTTCTTACAGAAATCGTGCAGGCTCAAGTATGAAAAGTCTATAGTCACTACTCGAGGCATAAATTATCTTAAACCAGAACGTTACATTATAATAATAGTTTCTGTCCGTGGCTTCACCCACGTGAAATCAACAATGCATATCAGGATAAAATGTATACCTTGTATTTAACTGGGCATGGTCTATCTATCTGACAATATCTAAATGGTTTACGTGTTATTGAGTATGATATTGGTTTATAAGACTGTACAAACGATGGTACAAGATAAAATAAACAAAGTATTTTATTCGATTAACCATTATTACTGAAAATTATTTTAATGAAATAAAACTACTTAATGGGGTTTTTGTCATATCAACTAATTAGTGAATTTAAAACTATCTGAAGTGAAATGATGATTTTTTAATTTAATCCTTGTATTTTATTATACTATCTAGAATCCAAATCCAACTATATTATTTATACTGTTTTATGCATTAAAATCCATGATAGCTTTCATCTCAAATACTGAAACAAAGATTGCTCATTGTTTTTATTAGTCTGAAATCTTTTTCGCAAGTAACAGGCAATTTGCAAATGTGACGTGATTTATTAGAATTGTGACCAAAGTAAAGCATTGCGAAGACTTTTTGTTTCCATTACAACTTATGTCTTTCTCCGTATATTCTGCTTTAGGACATATTAAACGCATGCATTATAATGTAATATGACTAAAATAAACTATATTTGAAGACTTTAAGTTTTTTTGAGTTCGTTCTATATTAATATTACCAGTCGCACCTATAAAAACATCTTGCGTTCTGACGCAAGGTGGTGCGGGCTGCATGCGCAAGTTTTCGCATGGACTACTTGCGCAAGTTTATCATACAGGTTATTTGCACGGGAGGCTCAAGGCGATCGCTAGCATGAGTTAAATTACACTAGTGCCTAAACTTATCCACAATATTATTTGTTAATAAAATAAAATATAATAAAACAATATTAAGGTACCTCGCAATAAGATATCACTACAAAACATTATGAGAACTACAAACGCTGTCTCTTCGTGACCTTAGCTACTGAAAAATAAGCACATTATTTAGATATAAGCCTATCAATGACATGTAGCATGAATCCAATATATTTCATTGATTGACATTGTACAAAGCTGTTTAACGATAAAATGGCTAGGACGTAGACCTGTCTACAAGGTTAATTTAGATATAAGCCTATCAATGACATGTATTGTACCATGAATCCAATATATTTCATTGATTGACATTGTACAAAGCTGTTTAACGATAAAATGGCTAAGACGTAGACCTGTCTACAAAGTTAATTTAGATATAAGCCTATCAATGACATGTATTGTACCATGAATCCAATATATTTCATTGATTGACATTGTACAAAGCTGTTTAACGATAAAATGGCTACGACGTAGTCCTGTCTACAAGGTTAATTTAGATATAAGCCTATCAATGACATGTATTGTACCATGAATCCAATATATTTCATTGATTGACATTGTACAAAGCTGTTTAACGATAAAATGGCTACGACGTAGACCTGTCTACAAGGTTAATTTAGATATAAGTCTATCAATGACATGTATTGTACCATGAATCCAATATATTTCATTGATTGACATTGTACAAAGCTGTTTAACGATAAAATGGCTACGACGTAGACCTGTCTACAAAGTTAATTTAGATATAAGCCTATCAATGACATGTATTGTACCATAAATCCAATATATTTCATTGATTGACATTGTAAAAAGCTGTTTAACGATAAAATGGCTATGACGTAGACCTGTCTACAAGGTTAATTTAGATATAAGCCTATCAATGACATGTATTGTACCACGAATCCAATATATTTCATTGATTGACATTGTACAAAGCTGTTTAACGATAAAATGGCTACGACGTAGACCTGTCTACAAGGTTAATTTAGATATAAGTCTATCAATGACATGTATTGTACCATGAATCCAATATATTTCATTGATTGACATTGTACAAAGCTGTTTAACGATAAAATGGCTACGACGTAGACCTGTCTACAAGGTTAAGCTATGTAAAACCGGTAAATTTAAGCAATGGTTTTAGCCGTTTGCTCCTTCTGTGTTGTGATGATCTTTTCACTATGTTTAATGGTTTATATTTATAATGATTTGATTTTGCAGGCTTCATTAAATCGTGTATATATTATATCTATCATTATGTATTGTACGGACACTGGTCTAGCCTTAGGGTATAGTTAGCCTTCGGGTTGCGGAGGTCAGGTGGCAGCCGCTCCGTGTAAAAACTGATATCCAGTCAAATCCGGTTAGACCAGAAAAGCCGACCCCAAGTGACTTGGGAATATTAAAGGCTAAGAGAGAAGAAGATGTATTGTACGGATAACATAGGGAAGTTGTAGCATTTTATTGTATGCACCATGTAAACAAGCAACGTTAAAATTGGCTACAGGCTACTTCCATAGGTATCCCGCGAAAGTAGCCCGTATAATTTCCTAGTGCAAGTATCCGAGCAAGTAGCTTGCATAAATATGTCACTCGCATCAATTACATGCATCCTTTAAACAATACTAGATTTTTCTTCGCTCGCTGCTTTGCTTGCATAAATGTAGGTTAGGTTGGAATATTAACAGTATTTTTTTCTAGATGAGAGGTACTCTATGTCCTAATCCTAACCCCTGATACACGTTATCAGGAGTTCAAAATCATGCGAAATATGATGAACGATCAAGTAGTTAAGGCGTGAAAGTGTAACAAACAAACTAACATTGTCTTCTGTTTACGCGAATATTATTAATTGAAATCAAACTAGTATATATACGGATTTTATCGCGTTGTTTATTTGACACTATATTACATAAACTATTTAGATTTAATTTAATTTTACACTTTCCCCGACTTTGTTAGTCTCCCCGTGACCATGGCTGCTGAAAAGCAACCGAAATCGGGGAAAGTGTAAAATTAAATTAAATCTAAATAATTTTAATAATAATTTAATTAGCTTAAAAATTTGTAAAGTTTAATAGTAATAGTAGTGTAACAGTTTTCAAAATTATGTAATAAAGTGTTAAATAAACAACGCGATAAAATCCGTATATACTAGAATAATTTCAATAAACAAACTAACTTTTTCATTCATAACATTAGTTAGGATGTAAGTCATACACTAAAAATGTCTATTTACATCATTGCCAACAAAGTAAAATAAAATTAAAATTCCTTCAGCTGAACGTTCACAAATATCGATCCGACTATGTAGGAACGAAAGAGCAAACGTTAGATATTAAATTCTTCCTAGACGTCTCTCATATGTCTTGAGTTTCATATGAGCTCTTGGTGTACAGCGAAATTTGGTGAGGCCTTTAGAAACATCGTATGACTTGAAAATCTGAGCACTTTTAATATATTTTCATTTGACGGTCATGAGTTTTAAAACTGCTTTTAGTTGGTTGCAGATTTTTTATATGTAGTTCCTCATAAATTTTATTAATGCTTAATAATTCTATCGGTATTAAAAATATGAAGGATCATGAAGACGTTTGTATATTTGTTACTAAATAACACGTAAACCATTTAGATATAACTTGTCAGATACATAGACCATGCCCAGTTCAATACAAGGTATACATTTTATCCTGATATGCATTGTTGATTTCACGTGGGTGAAGCCACGGACAGAAACTATTATTATAACGTAACATTCTGTTTGTTGGTATGAGATAATTTAGGCCTCGAGTAGTGACTATAGGCTTTTCATACTTGAGACTGCACGATTTCTGTAAGAAATAATTTTATAACTAGGCAGCAAAATCGCGGGTAAAAGCTAGTTATATTTTATGATTGCTGCGTTTGTAGTAATGAAGACAGTTTACACTAATAAGAGGTCGTGAGGTTCCGGACTTAGAATTGCGGATAAAGTTGAAATAAGAAGGCAGCGACCCGCTGGAAATATAAGATGTTAAATTACCTAATACATATCCACAACGGATGTACAATTCTATTACGATAAGTTTATGATAATTTAATTGACTTATTCATAGATGAAAGAATTTGAATAGACGGTACCAGTATCCAATATGACATCCTTAAAATTTTATCTGGTTTCGAGGATCATGGAAGGACGGTCGCAAAAATGTTTCATTTTAATGCCAGGCATTGCAAAGGACGACGGGGCTTACGGCATTCGACAGTTTGAATACAAAACCGAAATATACGACGATATTTCCCACCGCAAGTGTCTGACGTCATTTATTTCATAGTCTTTGTTTATAAATTCACTAGCCGTTGGCCCGCGAATTGAATGGCACTTTTGGTTTTTTATAGTCTCATTGAATACTTACTTAGTTTCCCGGGTCGGGCCAACAAAAAGTTATTGGGTTTTTCTGTAAAGAAATCTCAATAGCAGCCCGGGGTTAGAAAGTTGGCGGTGTCAAACACCCCCGTGCCTCGGAAAGCACGTAAAGCCGTTGGTCCTGCGCCTGATCTCTCTCCGGTCGTGTCGGATTGCCGTCCCATCGGATCATGAGAGTTAAGGAACAGAGAGTGCACTTGTGTTTGCGCACACACTTGTGCACTATAATATCTCCTGCGCAGATGGCCAGTCTCTGTTAAGACTAGCCGCCGTGGCCGAAATTCGGTCTGGAGGACATTAAGTTTGATATAAAAAAATCATATAGGTATAATGCAGCCTGGTATAGTTTATGTTTTATTTCATATTTTTTTATTTATTTCTCTCACAAGGTACATACAGTTGTTTTCCTTACAAAGTTTCACAAAATACAGAGGAGTAAATTTAACAATGTTATATAATGATAAAACGTAACAATTATTCTGTGCCTTAATGAGCTGGCGTCTGTCCTAGGCTCGTGGCCTGTTTTACAAATCTTCAGGCCCCCTTATTTCTAAATGACATAATGCGAGTGTAGCTTTTATCCAAACAACAATTGATATAATATTACTTTAATAATTCAATAAACTAAGTAGGTACCGTATACAATATACAATACAATACAATATTATATATTGCATACATACAAATTTGATCAAACATTGGCTATATAAGTACAAAACAATCTGATTTATATTACTGTGCTTAGTACCTATTATTATTGCCGAGTTACAATTAAATTAAATTAATATACCTAAAACATTTAACAATACCAGTTCTGGCAGAAGCGATAGCTCAGTGGGGAGACCAACAGACTGCAATGCAGAGGGTCTCAGGTTCGAACCCACGTCGCGCACCTCAAACTTTTGGAAATTATATGACTTTTCGAAATTATGTGCGTATTGATTGACAATTATTATCGCCTGCTCCGTGCCTCGGAGAGCACGTTGAGTTGTCCGTCCCGGCTGCCAGGAACATCTATGATAGTCGTTATTGGAAACTCAGTGCCCTAAAACTGATATCCAGTCAAATCCGGTTAGACCAGAAAAGCCGACCCCAAGTGACTTGGGAATAATGAAGGCTAGGGAGAAGAAGACGTACCTACATATTATACATAGAAACACCCAGACCAAGGCAAACATCCATGTTCATGCACACAAATGTTGGACTTGTGCGGGAATCGAACCCGCGACCTCAGGCGTGGCAGTGGGTTACACTAACCAGTTCGCCATCGAGACCGACACATTATGGTTTTACGTCCCACATTATAGGTAGCAAATTGATTACTAGGCACAGTTTGTTGAAGGGACGGAAAAAGGACCGATGGTGTAGTGGTTTAAGTAGTCAGCACGCCACTGCTACCGCGCCGGTGTATTGGTGTAGTCCGTAAGTGTTTGTCCCGAGTCTGGATGTTCTTTGAGTCCGTTCTTTGAATGTTTGTAAAGCTCCCCGCGACACAGTTATTATTCCTAATGCGGGAGTTGCCTTTAATTTAAATAAAATACAACATTTCCAGACACCATGCTGTGTGCATGCTTTTCTTGACAGAAAAACCAAATCACATTTTGCCCTATTTGTGGATCGATTTTAAGAGTTTACGCACGACAGTTTAGGTTACTTCAAACCTACCTTTCTTCAGAAAGAACATACATTCCATAATTTGTATATATGTATATATACTTGAGAATATATTATAACGTATATAATGCTCCAGTGTGCTGTCAATCCTGAATAGACCTCCTTATGATTCCCTTGGGGGTCGTAAACACTGACTAAAGGGTACGTATAACTTAGTCATGTGTATATATATTGGTTCTCTTGCGTGTAGTACATAGATTGAATGACGAAGATTTTGAAGTGCGAAGATTTAGTATTGAGTTTTTGATAATATAGTGTAAATGTAATGACGGCTCAAAACTATTGTGATTATTTATGAACTTACTAGTTTTTGACCGCGGCTTCGTTCGCGTAAATAAAGGTTAGATTAGATTAGTTACAGTTCTTTTTTCTGGATTAAGGGAACCCTATGGTTTATATGTTCTCCTGACAATATGTATGCAAAATTTCATGATGATCAGTCGAGTAGTTAAGGCGTGAAAGCATAACAAACAAACAAGCTCACATTCACATTTATAATATTAGTTAGGATGATACACAAAACATACATAGTATCGAATTATGGAGTCCAAGTGCTAGCTCTGTTTATTGAGGCCTAGTATTTTCTTTGCGTAAAGAATAAGCATTTGCTATCTAACGTGGCCGTGCTGCCAGTCTTCTGGGCACATTGCTAATAGTCAGCGAACGGAGCTTTTTAGATTTTGTTGTGCTTTTAATTTCCTTTAGGTTAACCTTGTTGTAAATAATTTGTTCGTGTATGTTAATTAGGCCCCCACAAGGTGTACCAACGACCTGATAAGGGTCGCGGAAAACGGTTGGATGCGGATGGCTCAAGACCGGTATGTGTGGAAAACCTTCGCAAGACGACCTCCAGCCACCCTGAATAGAAGCCTGCGGGCGGTGGACCATTGGGGCCATCCATCGCCCGATCAGCGCAGGTCCGAGTAGGCAGCGTTCGTGTTCCATGCACGCCTCTCGATGTCGGAAAGCGGACTAGGTCCCCCGCTTTGTTGTCGGGGACAAGGTCCCCCAATTTGTGTTTGTGTGATGGTTGTGTGGGACCCGCCACGTCCATCGGCGGGTCAAACCTTTGACGGGGTCGCGATTTAAATGCGAGAGCGATCCGCGCGACCCCGCCATAAAGGTGTGAGGGACACCGCGGTGGTTTTAGTCGGTTCAGCCCAAATTTCCATCTTATGGGCTGGATCCCGACATATCCTCATCGCCCGCCCCAAAACCAGCGATGGGGAATGTGATATGCACATTTACACGTGTAATAAAAAAAAAAAGTATGGAAAACCTTGGGGGAGGCCTATGTCCAGTAGTGGACGTCTTTCGATATGTTCATTAATATAATTATGTAATTGTTTAATGGAATTAAAACTACATAGTTTCTTCACTTTCTAAAGGAGTAGGCAGACGTCTGTTAGACCCACATATCGTTAGCAATATGCCAGGTGCATCAGGTGTATCGAGCATATTTTAGACTCCGTGCTACTTCTAGGTGTGAGGTGTTTAACAAAAGACCTAATAACACTTTGACTGAATCGAGAACTAAAACCATCGTTTGCGTATCTTTGTGACGTGTCGATTTGATTTCCAGATAAATAAAATATACGGCACGGTGTCAGGATATGCGTCCGATACACTTAAAAACTAATTCGCTTTTACGTGTGACCTTCTCTTTTTCTTTTCGTGTGGTTAGTGGCCAACCTGTTGTCAATAGTTGTTCAAGCCGCCCGTAGGCCTCTGACATGGTTTAACGACTGCTGTCAATTTGACAACAACCGGAACCGACCTTTTACGTGCCCTCCGAAGCTCGGAGACGCTCAGATGAAATACCACTAAGCGGTCACCCATCTATAGACTGACCGCATCCAACGTTGCCTTAACCTCGCTAATCGTTTACCGATCAGTGAGTACAACTGGCTATGAGCGCCTCTACGTGTGACCTAAAACCTTAGTTTGCAAAATATAATTGTAATAACTCTACCTACCTTTTTTAGGAGCTATTGACGGAAGGCGATCCATTTCTCTGCTAATCTATTACCGTATAATACCCGAGCCACAAATGGATCTTAGTTTCCTATAAAAACAAACCAACAATTACCAAAAAGCTATTTATAATAAAACAAATACTCTCAAAGTCCTAATAACCCCGATCACTTAGCTTAAGCTTCCCAAATCTTCGGAAACCCACCACCATTAACATTATCCGCTATTTTTCTCACAACAATTATTTTTAAAAGATAAAGAAAGAAGCACTTAGCTAAAAAGTAATGCAAGATCTCTTTGTATATGTAATAAATTCGGCGCTGTATTTTGTATAGAAGCCGTAAATTTAGTACGCGCTGATTGGTGGACTTGGGGTATGGCCTCAGTTGGAAATATACCATGTTACGCGTCTTTCATCGGAACAGTTGTATGCTAATCTATGAGATTACTATGATAGATGAGCATAGGTAACAACTATATAGTTTACCGAAACTGGAGCTTGAGTCCTTTCCTTTCGGCAAAATATTAAGCAGTAATCTTCTGATGAATAAGAGGGTACGTTTTTGGACCCATGGCATAATCGAAATCCTAACTTTCTTCTTAAAAAGGCACTGCGCTGTTAGCACATAGCGTTATCTTTGTCCTTTACGCCAGTTGCACAGTGATTAGCTTTTAAAGCATCAGCAATATGCGAGTGAAAACCTGGCGTTGCATGTACGTACCATTGTATTGTATATAAACACAACTGCCTTAGAATGCTAAGTTTTAATCTAGTAAGAAATAATAATAATAATAAGATTCTCCCACATACACACAACACCATCTAGCCCAAACTAAGCAGAGCTTGTACTACGGGTACTCATCATCATCATCATCGGGCTATAATAGTCCACTGCTGGACATAGCCCTCCCCTAATGAGCGCCATAGCGCCCTGTCTTCGGCTTGCCGCATCCAGCATCTGCCTGCAGTCTTTCGCAGATCGTCATCCCATCTGGTCGGAGGGCGTCCTACACTACGTTTGCCGAGTCGCGGTTTCCACTCAAGAACACGTTTACCCCAGCGGTTGTCGGTTCTTCGCGCGATATGGCCAGCCCACTGCCACTTCAGCTTGCTAATTCTCTGAGCTATGTCGATGACTTTGGTTCTCTGTCGGATGTATTCGTTACGAATCCTTTCCTTCAGAGAAACTCCGAGCATAGCTCTCTCCATAGCTCGCTGAGCGACTTTGAACTGGTGGACCAACCCTACCGTGAGTGTCCATATCTCGGCTCCGTAGGTCATGACGGGTAGCACGCACTGATTAAAAACTTTCGTTTTCAAACATTGCGGTATGGATGACGAGAAGACTCGGCGTAGTTTCCCAAACTCTGCCCAGCCCAGCTGGATCCTCCTCCTGGCCTCCCTCTCGAAATTGTTTTTACCTAACTGCAGAATCTGCCCGAGGTAAGTGTATTCGGAAACGATTTCGAGAGGGTACTACGGGTACTAGACAATGGATAAACATACATATATTCTTTTTTTTTGTAAATACATACATATTATACATAGAAACACCCAGACCAAGACAAACATCCATGTTCACGCACACAAATGTTTGACTTGAGCGGGAATCGAACCCTCGACCTTAGGCGTGGCAGTCGGTTATATTAACCACTACGTCATCGAGTCGTCATACCATACAAAATCTTTCCATAACATACGATTTCGTCTACATATTACTCTACAAGAAAGTTGGCTATGATCACGATAATGTTTGGTGTACAAAGTTTTCAGCTATAAAAATAAATATCTATACATACAAATAAATAAAATTGAAGTGTATGTTTGTAATGTCAAAATAATAGCTTTTTTACTAAATGCATATGAAAGTATATGTGGTACTTATACCTAAATCAAGATTTGAAATTTATTTAAATATATAAATTAAATTTATATGCCTGCCTGTATATTAGTTTCGGATAATTTCTGAAACAACTGGACCGATTTCGACGGGCCATTCAATGACAGATAGTTGATGTTATAAGGAGCAACTTAGGCTAATATTATTTACGAAAAAATCTTCAATCTTAACAAACTCTTTTGTGTTAAATACCACGTGGACGAAGTCGCGGTTAACAGCTTGTACGTAGTATGCAGAACGTGCATAGCAGACTATAAGATGCAGTCTTTCACTAAATGGACCCACACCCTTAAAGCATGGGCTGGATACCCATTTGTTTGGTATTGACAAGGGGTACTGATTAGAATCACCTGTGTTGTACCCCTGTTTAGAAAAAAGGCCTACGGTAAGATTTGTGGTCTAAAGATTATTGATAGGAATTTTGTCCTTGTGGACGCAGTTTAGATTTTTGGGCGTATAAATAGTAAATTTCAATGAAATAAGCTAGATATCACCTGGATTAGCAGTGCGTTTACTTAAGCATTGATTTCGGAAGAAAGAAAGTAAGAAAGAAAGAATGGACGAGGAAAGACTGACTCAGAAAGTTTATAAGGCTAGTGTGAATGGAACAGTCGCAAGAGGAAGACCTAGGCGAACGTTTCTCGATCAGATCGGAGGCGTTCTGGACAAAAGCCAGGTTAAGAGCACCTTGAACCGGCGGGTGTGAGGAATGTGATGAAAGTGAATGAAGCCAGAGAAGTGTGTCAGGATCGTAGCAAATGGAAATCCGTAGTCTCTCCCTACCCCTCTGGGAAATAGGCGTGAATCTATGAATGAATGAATGATTTCGGATCATCACAATATCTACAAAACAAAACATCCCGGCTTTACAGATATTAAAAGAACTAATCAAAAATGCCAAGACCAAGACTACATTTTTGTTAGGTTGTTAGGTTATTATTTATATAAAACCCTATAAAATGTCTTTGAAGTACCTTCTTGTGACTGCAAGTTAATTGATTAAACCATAAAAATTGTCCAATAAGCATAATATAGTTTATTTATTACACCCTTTAAGATTTATTCAAAACAAAGTTTCTATTAAATTGACTACCAATCCACGTGCTTAGGATATAAATTTATAAAATCCTTCGATATTACCTATTATTTCTATTGGTTGTATTTAAAATAAAACTCCTACACAAGGTATAATGGTTGTGTTGCGGGGGACTTTACAAATATTTAAACAATTTACACAAAGAACGCTCAGAATCAGAACAACTATTTATAGGAATCGAACCCACGAAGGCACAGAGGCAGTGGCAAAGCGACCACTTAAACCAGTATATAAAATTCCAATTAAGTATAATCATAATCAATTCTGTCATTTAAATAGACATAATTACACTTAAAATTCAATCTAAGGACCAAAACGTGATGTGTATCTGCTAGCGAATCTTTTTTCGGGGCCATTCTTTCATTCCTTCTTCATTCCTTTGAGCGGCTGGTGACAGGCCGCTAATGGAACGTTACTTTGAATCGTTTCGTACTGGCGTTGAAACGAAGTAGTGTTCACCTTTTGTTCGCGAACTTTTTGTGAGAAGCTTTGTGTGGAACAATTATTAGTGTTGCTTACTTAATTATGGGAGTTTTGTGTTAATGATATTAACAAAACTCTGGAGTAATTGGTCAGGACGTTTATTTTATTTATAGGACCAGCCTTATTAATTACTGGGCAAAGTGATACAACAAAAATTTTCTTTTTAGAAAATCTTAATCTTTTGGTCAACTCGAGTCCCATTCGCTACTGTTGTGCCACCGAGGCTATACTTTATAATCATTGATTTGCACAGATATATTTATTATTTATTTATTAACGCTTAGGACAACAATATCAGAACAATCATTTGTGAATCACAATTGTTTTTGCCCCAAATTGTTTATTGTATAAATTAACTGACAATTAATTTGACTACGCATTTAATGGAACCGTGCTCTGAGCAGCATCAGTAGAATTTGTAGTACGTTTAAAACCAAAGCGTAAAAAGAAAACCTGTTTTGTTAATGTCTACCTATATAGTTACCGAGTACGGACCAAGCCTAAGGCTCACCTACTTGGCACATCGTCTGACACAAAGCTGCTATTAAAATCCCAATAAGCTCTGCCCGATTTGAGAATCGAAACATGGACCTGACGATCGTACGCATTGAAGTGTTTCTTATGCAACGAGAACAATGTGAAAGTCAATGGTAACTATAATTAAAATAAATGGCACTCAAAAGGAATTTTATCATGATCCTAATATTATTTACGTATCATTACTTATCTCTTTCAACGTAGCAAACACAAAAACTCTTCAATATGAACTGAAACTTTCAAAACCGCTGTCCCACTGGACGTAAAAAAAGCAATTGTTCGAGCGGTTTTCGTCGTTTGCAATTTGCAAGTGCAACAGCCTCAGTATAAAGCCGCCCGCCCTACGGTGCGCACGCTGGGCGGATACGTGGCTACGTAACGTAACTTTGACGTAACCGTTTACGGTATGCGACAACAGTTTCGAGTATAAGGACATTTTTATGTGTTCTGTGCTGTGTTTGGGACTGATTGTTGCTGAGTTTTAATGTATGTATTTTAGGTAATGATTATTAGTTTTTTAAGTATGGTTTTAATGATGTTATTGCATAGTTTTGTTTGTTAAACTGATATTTTTTGCTAAACATCTTTTATGATAATCTTAATAACAAAAAGACTAATAAATGAATTCAAAAGAAATTACGATATTTTTTTATATACAGGTATTTTTCAATAATGATAAAATTGAGGAAAATATCTTTAAGGTTTGTAGGATCTGGAGATATTTTAGGACGTGAAGCACATTCCTTAAAAGTAAAGAATACTCTATTTTTTAACTGAAACCGCACTTTTATTTTATGGCATTATTTTTATCTTATTGTATATTCAGATATTACTAGGATCGCAAAATTGGATAAACAATTAAACTATTTCTAGTGAAATATTTATTATAGTACCCAGTTTCTCTATTTATTCAATGATGTCAATAACATGAAATGAAAATGTAAGTGATTATCGGGTTTGTTTACTGGTACCAAGTTTTACTTATGCCTTTGCAAGTTGCATTCAATTTTGCATACATGGACGTTTTATAGTCGTCATATTACTTATGCGCCGATTATAATACAGCAAACTATGCGGAATTGAATCCAATTTGATGAAACGTGTATAGATTGTGTATGGTTAACGAATGTGCACTGATCGTGTTCCATTCATATTATAAAATAAAGAATAACCGTGGTAGTAAATAGTAGGCATCGAATTGGTCTATATATATATATATCAGGTATATTTTCCGATAATAGAATGATTACCAGACGCGTTCTGATGTCAATTACTACAGTATTAGGTATTTTTGCCTTAATACCAAGATAGAAAAAAATTGCATGATTGACATAAAAATTAAACGAAATATAAATAAATATTGTTATACCTTCACGTGAATATTACACATTGAAATTACAGTTCTTTATGTATTCGGAGTTTATGGCGGTTGATTTATATTTTCACTATTAATTTTCTTTTGAATATAAAAAGATTTTTATATTCACAATTGCTCCGAGCTTTTCACTGCTTTTGGCAGCCATCGTTACGCGAAAACTAAAGTAGTGTACGAACAGTACTTTATATTTCGCGTTTTCGCTCAATCTTTAATTGTGAAGTTGTTGCAAACTACCCAAACATTAATTATTAATGATTAGTGTTTGTATTTACAAACAACAATTAATCATTGTTCGGGTTTTCACGATCCATTTCACAACACAATCCACTCACATTTTGAGGAATCATATAAATATACTATATATTTTGGTCATATGAATACAAAAATAAGTTAATACTTTACCAAAAATATCGTCCGTATAGTTTCATAAGTATTATTTATTTTATAATATTGTTGTATTATTACATCTGCATGAATATTATAAAATGCCAAAAAAAAAACATAAACGATCACAAAACAATATTTCTATATATATATGACGTTACTTGATTACGTATCAATAATTCATACAAATTCCAAATAACATCAACAACACATAAATGTTATGTGTAGGAAGCGAACTTGCTACAAATCAATACCAGTGCTATATAAACCACGATGCTATATATGCAGTGAACCTAAGATCTTTGTCCTACATATCATGATGTAGGATAAGTTTTATGCGTCATAGATGTCAATGTCCGAAGACTAACTATGCAGTCCATTACCTACGTCATAACATGGACTATTATAAGTATGTTTATACTACGAAGTATTATGGAATGTCATATGATGGCACTCTATCACATTGCGGGTAGTTTTCCACTGTTTCCTATAACAAATTAAGTCTGTTAAGAATTTTCAATGTTTGAACTTAATTATACGTAAACTGGTCAAAGAATTTTGATGTGGTAAGGAGATAGATTAAATATTAGATTAACACATATAACTCTTTTTTTTCTCGTTCGAGTGAGAGTTAGAATGCAAAATATAGATATAGATAGATGATAGATCATAGCTTAGATGAACTCATAGGATTCTTTTATCTTACTATGAGTTCCTGTGGTATTCACGGAGGCAAAGCCCGGGCAGAAAATAATTTATTGAATCATTGGTTTTTGTGATTAGATATATTAATTTTAATGTCCTTATGAATAATACTACCACCAGCTTGGGATCCAGTAATAAAAATAGTCAAACCCAAGAAGAAGCAAACCACAGCTAGACTTCATGATACTTTGAGCTCATTCTGCGTAAATAGAAACACCAATGATTAAATTATGTTCGGGTACTTTGAAATAACTACACTGGAACATTGAGACAACTGCCATCTTAGTCTCCCCGTGACTATGGCTGCTGAAAAGCAACCGAAACGTCGGGGAAAGTGTAAAATAAATTAAATCTAAATAGTTTAATAATAATTTAATTAGCTTAAAAATTATTAATAATATTAATATTAGTAAAGTTTAATAGTAGTAGTAGTGTAAGAATTTTCAAAATTTTGTAATAAAGTGTCAAATAAATAACGCGATAAAATCCGTTTATAGCAGTTTAATTTCAATGAATAATACTAATTTAATAATGTATTTCTCGTCACTATATATAATTTACAGAGTATTTCTTACATATTATGTCAAATCAGTACCTACACATAATATTGTGGAAGACTGTTACCTAAACTAAGGCTTGTATTTCATTGAATACGGTCTACATTCAATGGGCTATAGGCGCTTAAGTTTGGTATTCCCACCATAATCTATATATATATAAAACTCTTCCGATACTGAGTGACTGACAGACAATGCACAGCCGAAACTATTAAACGCAAGAAGCTGAAATTTGGCATGTATGTTCCTTGGAGAGTGTAGGGGAGCACTAAGAGAGGATTTTTGGAAATTCCACCCTGAAGGGGGTGAAAGGGGTGAAACCCGATATTCACACGGGAACGGGACTTACGCGGGTGAAACCGCGGGAAAACTACTAGTTACGTATAAATATAGTCTATGTTTATACGTAATTATACTACGAATTTCGTTTTCATCTCTTAGGGGGTAGGCAGCGATGTACTTTTAGCAAACGATTTTGATAGCTCTGCTTTTAAGTCCAAGGTTATATACAACCTATTGACGTCTATCCGACATATGGATTCCATGTTGCTTCTGAGAATTCCCTAACAGGGAAATCCAATAACTTGGTCCCTCAAATTCAGATGCAAACTAGGTAAACCAACTAAGCAGCCAAACAGTATTGTAATAAACCAAAATAAATAAAAACCTATAAACTAATAATTTTGTTGGAATAATTTATTGTACCTACTCAGGTATAATCACAAAGTTTTGTAACCATTCAATGATTGATGTTTGTATGAATAATTCAACAGCGCTGTTTTCATCGCCAGTACGAATAATGCCGAATAATTAGAAATAATACTGTATAATATATTTAAGGTAATAGAAACTAGAGCACTTTGAGTACTAATATTTAAATATATGAATAAATATTTTGAGCTATTGTTTATAGTTCTGAGGAAGTCTTACTTTAATTTTAATATAGTTGCTTCTTGAATTATATTTGTAAGGGCGTTTAGTCACGGCATGCGTCAGCACACTTACCATTGCACTGCGCGCATACAAAGGAAATTATAGCCAGTAGGTTCTGTACCGCGGAGTCAGACAGTGTTGTCTCTAATATAAGAACACTACCTGTAATAAATGTATGTACTGTGTTGTGAACAATATAGACTTGGTGAACAGTTTATTACCGCATCATTTCTCATCCTGTAGGACAGAACCTACTCCACATATTTTATATACATTCTTATATTTCTGAAGGTGTAGATTTACATTTAAATTTTACCAGCTATGTTTATACAATCCACGTAATAGTTGCGAGCCTATAGTCGTCTACCAGAATAGGTGTTGGTGTAAGTGTAAAATTTTTTTTACCGAAAAACACTTGCCTCGTACCGGGAATAAACTTCGCCAGCTACTATTACACTATTTCACATACCCCTACTATCACTAACAATTTAGGTATATAAGCGGCACCCTAATGTAATATTTTATACATACCTAGCTGACCCGCGCAACTTTGTCTGCTTCACATAAGAGAATTTTCCCCGTTTTTGCAACATTTTTCATTGCTGCTCCGCTCCTATTGGTTGTAGCGTGATGTTATATAGCCTATAGCCTTCCTCGATAAATGGGCTATCCAACACTAAAAAGATTTTTCAATTCAGACCAGTAGTTTCTGAGATTAGCGCGTTCAAGCAAACAAACAAACTCTTCAGCTTTATAATATTAGTATAGATATACTGCCATAACTCATATCACATAATTACTATACTAGCAGCTCCAGAATAAGGTAGAAATCAATCATATAAATATACATACTAATTGTTGTAGCCCCCTCGGTTTCACCTACATTTATGATTACTGCTGCGCTTCCTTTACTTGTAGCGTGATGTTGTATAGCCTATGTTATTTCTAGATAAAGTAGCTTTCTAATGGTGAAATAATTAATAAAATCAGTCCAATACTTTTTGAAAACATCGCGAGGGAACCGGCGTGTCTGAATGTTCTCCACAATGTTATGGAAGATATGTGAAGTCTGCTAACCCGCATTGGGCTAGCGTAGTGGACTAGTGCCTATCCCTTTTCACACAAAGAAGAGTCCCGTGCCTAGCAGTGGCACAGTTTGATACATATTATTATAAAGCTTTAAATTTATTCATTAAAACTAAAATTCTAATCGTTTCATTTTGTAATATTAGTTCAGATGTAGATAATAACAAGTGAGAATCGGCAATGAATTGCCGTAAATCTTGGAGTTAAATAAAAAATAGTTCAAGTAATATGCAAAGGTCACGTGATACCACGTGACCGTGGTCAGAGCTCAAAGGTCATAGTCATTTCGGAGTATATCGACTATGCTGAGTCGAATGGCGTTAACCGGGAGTCTCTGGCTCTTATGGTTCTTGAGTTGAAAGTTGGACGGACAAAGCTGTTGTACAAGAGTTTTTCCGAACTCTAAAAAACGATATATGTAACATAAATTGACAGAAACACCCGTTGAAACTAGTCTTCCTTTGATGAATCGACATAGACGTAAGGGTTTTAGGACTGAACCTAACCCCAACCTATTACCATTTTTCCGCAATCTATATAAAGTCTTACAAGAAAAATAGGTAGTTCTCGGGCAGCTATAAAAACGCCCTCATAGATTTTGTGGAGAAATCTGTCCGTCTTTCCCGGTCCCTCATTATTGAAGATCATGCTTATAACAAATTGATGGCTATACAATATGCCTTTTTGCCTCTTTATGGGTTACTAGTAATATTATAAACATAAAAGTTTATGAATATGTTTGGTTTTTGAATGTTTGTTACTTACTCAATTACACGTTGAACGGGTTTGGATGCAACTTTGATATTTTTATTCCAGTATGCGTGACGTTCAGGTCGGCAAAGTGGCGGACATTAACTTAAACATGATGTTTACTAAATGCATAGATAGAATCACGTCCATAAATCTCTAAAGCGTTAGGCAGAGATGTAAGTTAGTATATTTACCCTCTATTTCATTTTAAAAAACAAATACCGCGCTACGATTAGTATTTGACTTTGCAAACATTCAAACAAAAGACGTAAACACCCAGACTCAGCACGATTTTTCATCGCTTGTGGGATGGGAACACATACTACTACATCCATCCATTTATCTATACTAGCGGTCAGATAGTGGTCAAAATTCGACCATATTATTATTATAAGTTTGATCGTTATTAATGATTTATTATTTACTACCTGGACCTAGAGTTATTGTCTATAACTTCACCCTTATAATCACATTTCATTTAGATTTCGCCAAGGCTATACAGGTTAATTTACCTATCTTTTTCAAACAAATTATTATTTACATAACTATAGTCTTACACTGACGATATTCCTAAGCTTGCTTATTTGTTTCTTTATTACATATAAATAAGGTGTGTGTAACCATAGTTACGAAGGATTGTACGACGTCAGACGAACCATGCCGAAATACTACGAACGCGATTCGACTGCGTGTGTCAAATGCATGGTTGTGTGCGTGTAGTGTTTTTTCATTAATTTAATGTATTTCTAATGCATATTTTATATAAATATTAGGATTCGCCACTCCTTCTCCATATAAACTGTGCCAAATTTCATACTCATATAAAGGGGTACAAAGTTTTTGCTTCACGTATTAATATATATATATATCGCTTTCCTTGATTTCATGAATAAAAAATCGTCCTCCTGTATACCATATAAATTTCCATACATAACGTTACTAAAGATTTCCAAATAGCATTGTCTAATTACCGTCAATACATAATCGTAATAAAAATCGAACCGAGATTCTACCCCAGGAACTCGCGATCAACCAAATGGTAGCTTATACAATAATACCAGCCAAGCAATCTATTAACCATTATTTAACACAAAGTGCAATATCTTGCTAATCCCCTTATACTCCAAATGGCCCCTGCCACTTACCATAAAAAATCAAAACAACAATTTTAATAACGCATCAAACTTGGCACTAATCAAAATCAAAATCAAAATGAAAACTCTTTTGAAGGTGACTTCACTTTTATGACTAATCAAAATTTAATTATAATTGTTAATTAGTTACCTTTATTGACATTGTTTACTCGGTGTGGGCGCTAGATGGCGTTGACGCAATGAAATGGCGGTATTTAATTAAAATTTTATTAAATCGTTGACAGGCTTTATTGAAGCGTTAAATTTGATCGTTTGATAATGGTATAATTGTTTTATTATTGAAATGGTTCTTGGCAGTTTTGCTGTATTCGAACTTTATATTGTGTATGTACTTAGTTTCAATATATTGTTATATAATATGTATATATCTACCTCTAAAGAACTTTGTAGGTATATTTTTATTCTATGATTCCCTGTGAGTCCAAGTCTATAGTAGCACTAGTAAGTACCATCGATGTTTGTTTGTCGATTAATTATTCGTATTGTCAAATAATCGGATTTTATTAAAGTAATATTGAGGTTCATTCTCATGCATTGTATTTTTTATGAATATGTATACTAACATACAGTCCAATATCCAATCCAGGGGCAAATGGCTATAAATTAATTCAGCCAAAAAAATTGCTGTCCAAGAGCATTGTGCATTTCTTCGGCATAAAAAATCCTAACTTCTTTCTCTCAGAATTTGAAAGTTATGAAACACTATGTATGAAATATTAAATCAATTCGTTCCTATGTTGTTGAGTCTCTATAAACAGACTTTCCAGTTTATAATATCACAATTTACATTAATAATGTCCTCCAGACCGATTTCGGTCACGGCGGCCAATCTTAACGGAGACTGGCCATCTGCGCAGGAGATATTATAGTGCACAAGCGTGTGCGCAAACACAAGTGCACTCTCTGTTCCCTAACTCTCATGATCCGATGGGACGGTAACCCGACAGCCGAGGGGGATCAGGCGCAGGACCAAAGGCTTTACATGCTTACCGAGGCACGGGGGTGTCCAACACCGCCAACTCCCTAACTCCGGGTTGTTATTGAGATTTCTTAACAGTAAACCCAATAACTTGTTGTTGGCTCGACCCAGGATTCGAACCCGAGACCATGAGGTCTCGGGTTCGAATCCTGGGTCGGTAGTGAATGCGATTGCTGTGCATGAGCACAGCAATCGCATTCACTACCACTGCGCCACGGAGGCAGTTAAACATTTTACAATATTGGAAATACAAAATGAAGAGCTATTATCTAATTGTCTGGGGCTCTCGTTTATTTATTGACACGCTCACAACTTCTTGGCACTTTTAATCATTCTGGAATGACCCAATTCCCACTCACTAACTTAAAATATTCACAATTAGACAAACGCAACTAACACTAAACTAATCGAAACTGAATATAACACAGTTTTAACCCTGCAACAAAGCGATTCGAAAACACAAAACGTCCCATACTTTCGCAAAGATTTACCGGATAACCTGTACGCCTGTCTGCTCGTAACCCAATTACAGCTGTGCCCAGTGATTGGCCCCAGGAGAACGATTTGCACATTGAGTCGTATATGTTACGGGAATTGTATAATAATACTTATGATTTTTGGTACATACATATGTAGATTTACGCTCAAAGATGTGCAAAGATGTATGATTCTATACTTTGCGAGTTATATTTTAGGTTATACGTACGTAATAGTGATATAAATTCTACTATTCATTTTCAATACAAAATTGCGCTCGCCCACGTGGTGTGGTTGTGGTACGTGTGAAACAAGTCTCAGACGCCGTGTTACCTAGTACCGATTTTTTTAGGATAATGCCTGGTTTACGACCATGGCCTCACCTTCGACCACATTTTGCCGTCATTATCGACCACGTAGGTGATACCGACCACATCGCAACCACAACGCAACCACCAGCGACACCGTGAACTAGCGTCTGACCACATCGCAGACAACGCTGCGTCGACGCATCGACACTGCGCTCGATAATGAAAACCGGTGTCGAACTGTCTGTCTGCACTCGTGAGCGTCATTGCGTCGTCGCAACCACATCGCAACTACTAACGACAACTCAACTACATCCATATTTTGTAGGAACCACAATGCAACCGCAAAAAGCTGCAGCGACACTTTTCACACCAACCACTGCTTGATTACCTTTTGTCGCGTCGATGTGGTGTGGTTGTGGTACGTTTGTTTTTTTTTTATACAACTTAAGGTGGCAAACTAGCATACGGCCCACCTGATGGTAAGTGGTCACCATAACCTATTGACGCCTGCAACACCAGAGGCATCACTTGCGCGTTGCCGACCCTTTAGGAAAGGAAGTGAGAAGGAGAAGGAGCGGGAAGG
Source organism: Catocala fraxini (assembly GCA_930367265.1). NCBI lineage: Eukaryota > Metazoa > Arthropoda > Insecta > Lepidoptera > Erebidae > Catocala > Catocala fraxini. Next base: position 22,924,478 of record OV884029.1, read on the forward strand.
GGAAAGAGGGTGATTGGGCCTCCGGCACTCTTACTGACCGAACGAAACACAACAGTAGGAATACTGCTATTTCACGTCGATATTCTGTGAGAGGGTATTACTTCCCCGGTCGAGCCGGCCCATTCATGCTTGATTTCAGCAGCGAGGCTCTACTACTACTAAGGCCTGAAGCCTAAACTCCGTCATGCTACTGAAAATTTTCTAATAACGCTTTGTCTGATCTAGGAATTGACCCGGCTTCTTTTATGCCCAAATATAAAAGCGTAAACGAATGATGTTTTTTTTTCTTCTATTGATATTTAACTTGTAACAGAAATAATAATAATAATAATAATATATCACATACACGCATCACCATCTAGCCCAAACAAGACAATGGATAAACATACATATAAACTTTTTTTTTGTAAATACATACATACTATACATAGAAACACCCAGACCAAGACAAACATCCATGTTCATGTACACAAATGTTTGACTTGTGCGGGAATCGAACCTGCGACCTCAGGCGTTGCCACGCCTGAGGTCGTCGGTTACACTAACCACTACGTCATCGAGTCGTCTGTAAACAAAATAGATTAACAATAATATATATCTGATTTCACTTTCTTCTTCTCGTTTTCTCTATCTCACTCTAATTTAAAAATGAGTATATTACCCATAGACCGCAGATTCCATGAGCGCAGGAAACTGCAAATATACAACTTTCATTATTTTCGTTTCACAAACACAATTTCGTGCCAAAATTTCATCAACAGATTATACTAGTAAATATGGTAAATGTATTGCATTAATTATAAAGTAAACGTTACAGGTAAAATAATTATTTACTTTTTAATATTAAAAAGTATGAAGATATAACTGTACTCTTTTAAGGTTTTTACGCAGATATATTATAAAAAGATTTAATAAATGCACCCAATAAACTCTTAATAGCTTGTTACATTCGAGCGGAATGCGGAAAATAAAAAAACATTTCGAAAAATAAATTCATTCGGTATTTCCAAAAATATCGGAAACTGTATTTATCAACTTTGCTGGTTCCGTTCAACAAGGCCGGTGAAGCAACGGCGAACGTTCCGATCGATCGATTTATGAGGTTAAGCAACGTTGCCACTGTTAGATGAATGGATGGGTGGCCATTTACAAAAAGATACGTCCTAATGCGATTTCGAGAACAGTATTGGTTCAGTGGTATATGTAAAATTGAGATTATGATAGCGGCAGATCGCAATGTTGTTCTGATCAATCGATTTGCAAGGTTAAGCAACGTTGCCACTGTTAGACAAATAGATGGGCGACCATTTACAAAATTTACATTCAATTGGATCTTAGAGAACAGAGTTGGTCCCGTGTCATAAGGTTATAATAGCGGCCGATTGTGTGGTACCGGATTCGATTTCCGGGTCGGTCAAATGGCTCATTAGAAGAAGGGTTAGGTTTACAGTTCAACAAACTAGCGAACCTAGAGATACTTCAAACATTATTAAGAAGTCTTACACATACAGGCTTCCTCACGACTTTTACTATATTTCGAGAGCGATAGCTTATTATTTAATACACAATATACTTGAAAATAGTAGTAGAGCCTCACTGATTTCAGCATGAATGGGCCGGCTCGACCGGGGAAGGACTACCTTCTCACAGAATATCGACGTGAAATACCAGTATTCCTACTGTTGTGTTTCGTTTGGTGAGTGAAAGAGCCGGAGGCCCAATGACCCCCTTTCCCCCTTCCCACTTACTTTCCTATAGGGTCGGCAACGCGCAGGTGATGTCTCTGGTGTTGCAGGCGTCCATAGGCTACGGTGACCACTTATCATCAGGTGGGCCGTATACCAGTTTGCCATCTTAGGGGTATAAAAAAAATTGGTGTGTCTGCTTTTGGATCATACTTAAACCCTCTGCATGCAAATCTAAAGCAAGGCCATCACTGCTATCACAGATATTCACTTTAATAAATGACTTTTACAGGTAAGTTTAGAATGTACAAAAAAGGTAATAATAAAATTATTGATGGCCTATATTCATAATAATATCTATGTACTTCTAATATACTGCACGTATGACAAAATTATTCAAGTGGTCAGCCAGTTGTGGGTCTGAGGTTCTACACCCAAGTCGGGCAGAATTATTACATATTTATTTATGAATGTATTCTTAATAGCAGAACTCAGTCTGATAATGTAAAACATTGTTTAAAGAAAGTCATATGTAAAAACTAATATAAAAACAAGGCAATTTATTTGTAATGAATAAATTCAAAATCTACAGAACCGATTTTAAAAGTTCATTCACCATAAGAAATTGGCTTTATTTAGAGATAACATCGGCTATATAGCATCACGCTACGAGCCATGGGAGCGAAGCAGCAATCATAAAAGTGTATGAAAGCACATCAAAGAAAAAATCAAGTAATCAGCTGATACATAATTTAGTCGTCTACATCGTGTCCAATGACTGTGATTCTGACTAATTTCTTTTCTAGTGCTCTAGATAATAATAATAATAATAATATTCTACCACATACACACAACACCGTCTAGCCCAAACTAAGCAGAGCTTGTACTATGGGTACTAGACAATGGATAAACATACATATACCTATACCTTTTTTTTTGTAATTACATACATATTATACATCCATGTTCATGCACACAAATGTTTGACTTGTGGGGGAATCGAACCCGCGATCTCAGGCGTGACATGGATTTTTTTTTTAAATTACAGATATACTGAGCAGCTGACCAATATTCTTTAGCGTGTAGGTGATAATATTAGCAACTTATCAACCAAAGATCTAATTAAATAAATTCTACAAGATTTTCTCTAAACAAAATATAATTTATGGCAAATACGAATTATCCAATTTCTAATAAAATTATGTTGGCCGCGAGCGTTGTTATCTGTAAACGGAATCTTTCGTTTATATCAAGTTCCATCATTACAGAGGTAAACAATATTTTTCTATTTGACCTGAATGGAAGTTTACCGATGAGGCCTCTTTTCTCTACCATGCTATACTTTTTATACTTTACAGCGGGCAAAAGGCTTTTGAAGCTGGCTGTCCAGTTTATAACCTGATGGTAAATCATTAACTACAAATGCTTAGTGTAAGAGAGTTACTAGGAGAGAAGCTCGCGCGAAACGTAACGTTGTGTTCAAAATATAGCTAAACACAGAAAATAAAACAAAATGTGGGTCATAGAAATTAGTACCCTATCTGGGATTCGATCTTACTATACTCAGCAGTGGTGGCAGTGTAAAAAAATATTACATAACTATGGACGAAACAAAAAATTAGGTCAACCATAATTCAAATCGAAGTTCAGAAGCGTCGTGTGTTGTCATTGCCCAAAAAAGTATCATTTGACCACAGAAACAAACCGCGATTGCTCGTAACATCGGGTATACGCAGCAGTTGTTGTCATGTACCGTTGGATTGGCACAGCGCTTGTCACCCGTCAAACTTGATGTACGAGCGAAATAAAATATCGGTGGAGGGTGTGACGGGAAAGGTGACGTCATTCGTCAATACACTGCCACTTTTTGCGGAGGCTACCCTAGTTGTTCCATTTTCGAAATTGTTTTTAAACCGAGTTGTTCTACAGTTTTTTTATTTTTTCTGTTTTTGAATTTTCCATATTGACAGATTGACGTTTACTTTGTTCTATCGAACGTGTATGTAGTGAATTTTATAAATCACTTTTCCATTTAATATTATTGTGTTATTTAATTTGAAAGCCATAATTGGCGTGATAGTCTTTATTATTCTATATATTTTGCATTGTAACATTATCATTTTATTTATTATATAATGTTATGTAATAAATATATCATTTAAATTAGATGAACAGTATTGTTGTTTTAATGACAGATAATCTACCGTGAGTCATAAACATTAGAATAACAGACAATCATACATTAAGCAAGGTGGTGGTGGCGTAGCGATAGTGAATACGACTAAATAATTATAGTATGCATAATGAGGACTCGAGTTAAATTCCTAGGTTGGGCAGTGCTTGGTTTACTACCAAGAAATTCAGCAAGCAGCACGAAGTCCGCCAATGTGACCGCAGACGACCATAGGCTCGCCCTAAAACATAAGACCAGAATCCATAACCTAGGAAATCAGGTGTAATACACCACTACCTAACCCTCCAGGGTTATAGCCTTCATACTAAGAAATTTTGATGTAAATGTTCGTCCGTAAGTCTAAAACTCCATCTCACTCGTAAAATATAACGGCTACACACAGATAACCATCAAATACGCACACTAAGAAAAAGAATTGGCGCGCATTTTCCATTAACCCGTCCTGGCTGCAAGGGTATAAATAACCCAACCATAATAAAACGCTGAGCCGACGAGTTTAATCACGGGTGATAAAAAAATTTACAAGTGTACATGCGCTTTGCGTCGTTTAGATCGGTCGTATGAAATTATTGTTGCACATTACTATTAAGATTAGTCTTTCTGTTTGTTTGACAAAGACTGCAAAGTCTGTAAAATAGCTTTTTAGACAGAGAAAGGTTTTTTTTTATACAGAGAAAGTGTAAAATATTTTGTAATCCACAAGTAGCTGCTCCGAGACTGGGTATGCTTTGTGTCTGATGTTTAAGGAAGCTATGGGTTCCTAGCATTAAAAAAACATATACATAAACATCTCATTGGTAAATGTTATTAAACAATTGACGACTATTTAAATAAAACGAAATCCTAACAGACCCTATTTATTTACTCTGATCACATTAATTACATATATATATATATATATAATGTAATATGTATTATCAATAAAGGGCATTTAAATATAGACATTGTATAATTTATGTGACATTTTAAAATTGATAAACCATGTTTTTATTTCATTATTGTACATTTTTAATTCATTGTTATCAAAGTACGGTTAATGCAAGAAATAGATGGACAATTTTTTTTATGGTATTGGTGTCAAATAATTAGACGGATCGCCTGATGGTAAGCGATTACCGCCGCCCATGGACACCCGCAATACCAGAGGAGTCACAAGTGCAAGCCAGCCTTTTAAAACTGCCCAAGAACCGGTACCCTCACTCACTCGACGAAGTACAATGCAAGCGCTATTTTTGCGCGGTTTTCTGTGAAACCGTGGTATCACTCCGGTCGAGCCGGCCCATTCGTGCCGAAGCGTGGCTCTTCCACATCAAAATTCATTAATTGTAGCATCCCATGAATTACCTATGTTTACAAATAAATATTTCTGATATCTAGCTTGAAGTAAGGATAACACCTAAACGAGAATTGTTTTTCTACGTCAATCGCCGTGCTATTAATTAAGGACTTGTAATCTACGCCGAGTATTATGGGTTCGGTTATATGGGACATCAAAATAAGTAAGTGATCCACAAAAAATTGTTACGTTTGGATTTTCTTTGTGTTCGTTATTTTAATAGTTGTAAGTACCCCGTGACACTACAATTATTTCTAGCGAGAGATGTCTTTAGAAGCAATAAAAATGAGATCATAATAATCTCATTAAACATACAGCCATAATATGCACTAAGTTTATTTTTTCTTCTTCTCTCTTAGCCTTTATTATTCCCAAGTCACTTGGGGTCGGCATTTCTGGTCTAACCTGATTTGACTGGATATCGGTTTTTACACGGAGGGGCTACCACCTGACCTCCGCAACCCGAAGGATTATTTATTTTATATTATATTTATTTTTGCAGATACACGCTACAGTCCTAAAATATGACCATATCTTTCTGTTACACGCTGTAGAGACCTTACGTATACGTTTTGCCTGCACGGATGGCGTAGTGGTTTAGCTGGTCACCTGGCTACTGCCACTGCGCCAAGTGTTGTGGGTTCGAATCCCACACGGGACAAAACTTTGTGTGATCCACAAATGGTTGTTCCGAGTCTGGATGTTATTTGTGTCCATTGTTTAAATGTTTGTAAAAAAGAAACTACAGCGATAGCTCAGTGGGGAGACCAACAGACTGCAATGCAGAGGGTCTCGGGTTCGAACCCACGTCGCGCACCTCTGATTTTCGGAAGTTATAAGACTTTTCGAAATTATGCTGCTGCTGCTCCGTGCCTCGGAGAGCACGTTAAGCCGTTGGTCCCGGTTGCCATGAACATCTATGGCAGTCGTTATTGGAAAAGTCAGTACCCTCTAATATCCTGACACTGGTCTAGCCTTAGGGTATCGTTAGCCTTCGGGTTGCGGAGGTCAGGTGGCAGCCGCTCCGTGTAAAAACTGATATCCAGTCAAATCCGGTTAGACCAGAAAAGCCGACCCCAAGTGATTTGGGAATAATAAAGGTTAGGGAGAAGAGATTGATTAACATTATTACACGGTACGCAATGTATTGCTACCAATACAATACATCGCTGACACCGGCGGGAATGACCTCAGCGTTCCGCACACGTACAACAGCTGATCTGTTTAAATCATGACGATTTAATTACATTGGTGTATTTTAGTAAAATGTTGTATTTTTTGATTTTTATTTAATAAAATGGATGACTTATGCATTATGTTATGATTCATAGTCAGAAAAATGAAAAATAGTTATTGAGATTTTACCTGAAGATTATTTTTTTACTCAGCATCATTTTCTGAATCTACTGTTTCAGTTTTCAGTACACTGTCTCTTACACCCAGTATATTGGTATATATATATATATATATATATATATATATATATATATATATATATATATATATATGATGGTCGCAATTATACACGATGAACAGTTGAACAGTTGCATAACAATTTCGTGAGTTATGTAGTAAGCCCCACATATACATACAACGTGTCTAAAGCGATCTAACGTTCCAATTGCCAAACTCCGTGCTGACACTGAGAACTGCCGGGCAAAATTACGCAATGCCGCTTTACCCGACGTTAGTATAGAATCTGGTACTTCACGATCAGTCGCAAACATGAGCGTTATGTTTTTCATAACTGCGATCTTCAAACATCGCAATACCGACGTCAATATTTCAGATTAGTTGTACAAATAATTAGTAAACCAAGAATAAGTACTAGATGCTTTAACTCATATTGTTAATACTTACATATACCTTGTTTACACCTAAGCGATCCAAAACTAACCTATACTCCATTTGGTTAGGTATTTAACTAAAGGTAAACAATCTTGATGTGTCTTTTTTATCTTATATTCTTAAAACTCAGTTTAAAAATAAAATTCTGCTAAAGATCAATGTAAATACAACAATAACGATTACTAAATCAATAGAAGCGTTAGTTTAAGCAGTAGTTTATTAATTGAAATTAAACTACTATATACGGATTTTATCGCGTTGTTTATTTGACACTATATTACATAATTTTGAAAATTTGTTGCACTACTGTTACTATTAAACTTTACTAATTTTTAAGCTAATTATATTGTTATTAAAACTATTTAGATTTGAATTATTTTACACTTTCCCCGACGTTTCGGTTGCTTTTCAGCAGCCATGGTCACGGGGAGACTCTCAGTCTCCTCGTGACCATGGCTGCTTCGCGTTCGCGTATTCGCGTAAACAGAAGAATATATTAAGTAGTTTATTTGTTTAATATGTGTTTGTGTAAAAAGTCACATCAATATTACTTACCTTTACTTAAATACCTAACCAAATAGAGTACAAGCTTTTTCTCTCCTACATAAATAGGCTCCAAGCGGAATATAATTATGTTAGTAAAAATAAGAATATTGATATATTTAGTCTAAGTTTACCAACTTTTAAAAATAATTTTTTAACTCTAGGCTTAAATATATTGGTATAAAGTTTTTTTTTTTAGTATATATTTATTATCTAAGAATAGAAGAGCAGCGATAGCTCAGTGGGGAGACCAATAGACTGCAATGCAGAGGGTCTCGGGTTAGAACCCACGTCGCGCACTTCTGACTTTCGGAAGTTATATGACTTTTCGAAATGATGTGCGTATTGATTGACAATTGTCGCCTGCTCCGTGCCTCGGAGAGCACGTTAAGCCGTCGGTCCCGGCTGCCATGAACATCTATGGCAGTCGTTATTGGGAAAGTCAGAACCCTTTAATATCCTGACACTGGTCTAGCCTTAGGGTATCGTTAGCCTTCGGGTTGCGGAGGTCAGGTGGCAGCCACTCCGTGTAAAACTGATATCCAGTCAAATCCGGTTAGACTAGAAAAGCCGACCCCAAGTGACTTGGGAATAATAAAGGCTAAGGGAGAAGAAGATTGATATAATTAGTCTCAGCTTACCAACTTTTAAAAATAAATTATTAACTCTAAGCTGAAATATATTGGTATAAAGTTTTGTATTTTTAGTATATACTTATTATCTAAGAATAATAAGGCCTGCCGTACTGTATGGAGCTGAGTGTTGGGCTACTAAGAAGATGAATGAGAAACGATTGCATGTAGAAGAGATGAAAATTGAATTAGGAATGAATACGTAAGAGGTAGTCTGAAAGTGGTGCCCATAGATGAGAAAGTGAAAGGAAATCGTTTGGCTTGGTATGGACATGTTATGCGAAGAGATGATACGTATGTAGGTAAGCAAGTGATAGATATGAGGGTAGAGGGACGAAAAGGGAGAGGAAGGCCAAGGAAAAGATAGATGAACTGTGTGAAGATGGATATGAAATGAAAAGGGGTAAATGATCAGATGACGGGTGACAGAGAAGTATGGAAGCGAAGGATATACTGCGCCGACCCCAAATAAATTGGGACCAGGGCAAGAGAATGATGACTTATTATCTAAGAAATTGTTCATTTAAGTTTTATTCTTAAGTTCTGGGAAGCCTTATGCTTTCTACTATCGTTTGTATTTTGCTTTCCGTGGCAACCTGTAATTAAGGCAGCACTAATACTTGTATACTACTGACTTTGTAACTTAGCTTTTAAGGTGTATGTTCTTGTTGGTTGTCGAGGTAAATAAATAAATAAACATACTCTCACACTTGTATCCCCGAAAAGGTAAACAGCTGTATCATACATACATTTCAACTTGCTATGGTTTAGTGAAGTAATAGGTTGACACAGATCTGTATTAGCGCTCCTACGAATTTTTTGTAGGAAAAAACCCTAAATCTACTTCGCATGATCTGGGAATCGACCGAAACCTTCGAGTCAAATTGACTATCCCTGCACTATATTATCATATCTGGGTGCCTAGTGTAAGTTGTTTTTACGTTAACACGATTGAAACGTTAACCGCGTTTGGCTCTTTGATTGGTTAAGAGCTTGGAGCGGGCCAATCGGAGTGCCGAACGTCATAAACGTGTCGATCGCTTTAACGTAAAACAAAATCGCACTAGGCACTCTGTAAATAATAATAAATAGTAATATCCCCGTACATTTGAATTTTTTATTCTCAACTATGACTTTATGAGTACTGCAAAACCAATATTTGCAAAGCAGTAAGATAGAATTAATTTTCTCGAAATAAGAACTACAAGTAAAATCTGCAGTAAATTTCTGTTTGCACTCGTAAACAGCGCACAGAATGACAGGCACATAGGCGTCATTTATACAGACTAGCCACATTTAGTTGCGAGATTTTCTTTAACATAGTTTTGCAGCAATATGTAAGTAAAGAGATAAATAAGTTATTACGTAAGTTCTTAATTTAAAACAGCTTTTCTAATACAATTTGATTTAATGTAATTGAAATGTTTCGCCAGGCAGGCAGCTTTTCTATTAACTAATGTTAACAACAATTGACACTTAAGCATGAATAATCCACAATATGTAACACCTAACAATTAAAGTACGCTTTCTTTGTCAGTAGGAATTTAAATGAAAGTATATATTTTTAACAGATACTCATTATACATATTAGCAAAAGAAAATTGTGTATATAAAATACATATTTTCATAATAATTTTATATTATTGCATATTCTCATTTTGTTACACTAACACCGAAACAACTTAACTGACACACATTATTATCTATTTTAGCTAACATTTTACAATGAAAGTTTAGTATATCTACTGGTACTGAACACCTTGACTGACCAAGTGGCTTTTATGCCTGATACTCCAATACTTGTTCAGACCTGATTGACACAAGAATAATAAGTTTGAGTGAAACCTTTAAAATACAATATTCATTCGGCAGACATAAAATACATAATTGACTCACAAACATGATTTCAAATCAATAAATGGTTGAGTTTGATTATTAATATTATTTAGCAACTAAAAGTTGCCAATCTATACGAGCCCTAAAGAGTTACAGCCGGCCGGTATTGCAAAGGTTAATTTTATTACCCAGCCCTAACTATAACTTCGTTCCTGTTAGTTAAACTTAATCCTGTGTTTATAATTGCATTATTGCCTATCTGGGGCTGTATTTGTGTGTAACTGTTACGAATATCGATTACTTAATAGGCCAATACCAAATAGAGGTCGGGCAAGTTTGACTAAGTTAGTTCTAAGTAAAGTATGTAACAGACGTCGTTTGAGAGTAAAGTTAATTTACTACTAAGAAACGATGTCATGCTCGGGAACGATTGTTATTTATGGTGACCAGTCGTCTTAGTATCATAGACTCTGTTACATTTCAGTAAGTAAGTTTTAAGTGTGCCAAAGTGGTTTTCAAATTATAGTGAATTTATTAATGTATGCCAAGTTAGTCATGTTCGTGAACAAGTAGGATTTGTGTCGGCTAAATGAAATGAGTCTCTGTCTGATTTTCATTCACTTGCATAGTTTGTATTAAAAATAATTATAATCCATCTTTTGCGAGAATATGATATTTATAAAATAATTGTAGATGCATCATGCTAGTTAGACCAACAAACATTTAACTCAAAAAGACATTGTGTCTTTATATGGGCAATAGTGAATTCTGTTACTTTATGTATTTTGTTTATCAAGATTGCCAAACTTTTTTTTACTTCCGATCTCAATGAATCCTAACTAATATACTTAAGTTTACCTAGCGGCAAAATCGTTTCGTACGCAGATGACACCGCTCTTCGCTTCTCCGCCGACACAAATGAGGCAGTCCTTAAAAATGCTCAGCGTGGGTTCGATGTAGTTAATAAATGACTTAAAATAACTTGCTTACATTAAATACTGATAAAACCAAATTAATTAAGTTTAACATGCGCAATCAACAAGATCATTTAAGTAATATTCGACTATACGCACACCATTGTAACAATACCATGAATGATGATTGCACATGTTCTGCAATCCATAATGCAACTAACATTAAATATCTGGGGGTTATAATAGACCACACTCTTTCATTTAAACAACACGTAGCCGCTTTATCAAGCAGACTACGTAAATTAATAATCGTTTTTAAAAAACTATAAGGCACTGTTTAAATATAAATCTATAAGGCACTGTGCCAATCCATTATTCAATACTGTATTACCTCATGGGGAGGCATCGCAAAATCGGTTATTCTTCCAATTGAAAGAGCACAAAGAGCATTCCTAAAACTAGCTACACATCGACCTTTTCGCTACCCCACATGCCTTTTGTATCAAAATTCTAAAGTACTAACAGTCCGGCAGCTTTTTATAATGCACACTGTACTAAAACAACATACTACTCTTGATTATAACCCAGAACTTACTAACACTACACGACGCAAAGATATCATTTGTACTACTCAGTCTCAATCTAAGTATATTTTTACCAATAGGTTTTTCGCATTTTTAGGTTCTTTTATTTATAATAATATAAACAAAATAACTGCGATTTATGACAAAAATTATGCTAACACTAAGCAATTAGTTCTACAATATTTACAAACCTTTAACTACGATCAAACAGAAAATTTGATGACTGTTGTTCAATAAGTGTTACGCAATAAAATAGCTCTTTAAATTGTCATAGTAATCACTTAGTTTATAATATAATTCGTAAGTTTTTATATACAAAGAATAATGTTTTATAAGTATTGTTTCAGAATTTATATCTATATTATATAGTATGTGCCCTTAATGCCTGTGGCACAGGTTTACCCTAGTACAGGCACCTATAAGGGGTGCCTTTACAATGTAACCTAAGCTCTATATCAATTTGTACCAATTTAAGTTGAATAAATGATTATTATTATAATATTATCAATGCGAATATGAGTTTGTTTGTTTGTTACGCTTTCACGCCTTAACTACTCGACTGATCATCATGAAATTTCGCAATCACGTTGTTAGGGGTACAAAAAAGGACATAGGGTACCTTTCATCCAGAAAATGTACAGTCAATAAGTTAACCTAACCTAACCTACATTTACGCGAGTAAAACTGCGAAAATTGCGAAAATATAGTACAATTATAAAAGAGAAAAATATCAAACGTAGTAAAACAATAGACTGGTGCAGATTGTAGCGATGTGTAGTGAATCTGAATAGATATAAAGGAAATTTATAATTTTCGGCATAGTCCAAATTTAAATAAATTTAATACAATGGAGGGTAGATGTTATACTATATTTACGGCTATATAAGGCTTTTACAAGTACTACCTACTTCATCTAAACTATGTAGCCAGACAGGCTTCAAACCGCCATCAACAAACAAAACATTTACACAGATTGTTCCCTATCCGAGCAATTTTACACGAAACAATGCAACACGATCCGTGAAAATTTAATCTAAAAAGCAGTTTACACAACCACGTTAATCAAGTCTTCCACTTAATGAAAAAAAAAAACTAAAAATTACTCTATTAAAACGTTATGAAAGCACGCTTCAATTAGCGTGCTAGTATTCCGTTGGGCAATCAATATCACATACAAATATCAACTTAGTTTTCTACTCAATAAGGTGTAGAATCGTGTGTTAAATAAATTATAGGAAGGGTTAAGTAATGAGTCACTTTAGTTTCAAATTGACTCCGGCGGGAAGCAACGATCCCACTCCCCCTTCTGTTTTTAAAAATGAACGAAAATTTTGATTGGATTTTTCATTAATTAGTTGTTGATATTTTACACGTGAGTGGTTGTAGGGCTAGTAATATAACACAAACAAACTTGCCACCAATACCTACCCACACAATTAAAACCACCAAATAATTATATGCATAGAGCCACCATACTTGTATGGTAATTTAAGACTTGCAACACCCACATTTCGTCAACTGTGTTTACGTGAAATTTATAAGTCAAGGTGGTTGTAATATTTCCTTATATAACTCTAAGGCTGGCTCACGAAAATCTACTACATTTCGATCAAAAGCTACGCTTACTAACTTATTGCTTATACCATAAAAATTACGATAACAATGAATGCTAAAGATCACGGTCTTATTCTAGATCTATACTAACCACTTTTGTTCTTAACCTACACGCATGAGGTGATTGAAAGTATCTTGGGTTTTTATAACCACCTATTATCGCTTGCAATATCAGTCGTATGTTACGGATTGCAGGAAAAGGTTTTAAAGATAGTATGAAAGGAAAGGTATGTGAGTCACTGGAACTCCTACATATGAGGCGGAATGCAGTAAAATTGCTTCTTCTACACCACTTATCTGAGTCTCCAAATAATTATCAACAGCAGCTCTTCCACAATTATCAACCAACGCAATGACTGTAACCCTTTAGGCACTACTGCGGTCACCGGTGACCACGACCAATACATTATGTATTGTGTTACGACAGCCAATGTATTATTTCATTCCTCATATATTACGACGTCTTAATTGTCTTCGAAGGATTTACGAGACGCTTATCTCAGAGGGATAGGCAGATATACTACTATTGTTCTCTGTTCCCCACCTCTTCATAGGTAAACATGAACTAATGGGAATAAATAATTAAACTTTTAGTGTCTTGTGCAAGTCGTAAAAGTGAAATAAGGGAGAGGGTTACTATTGCACCTGGGGAAAAGGGTTGGCAATGTGCAATGAAATAATGATGAACATGGAACTGTGAAACCACCAGGTTTTCCTGTAGAAGTAAGTAAGTAAAGAACAGAAACGTGATCTTAACTGGCATGGAATATATAGGATTTCTTCTACATATTACTAGACGCTCTTGATGAAAAGTCTATGATCAGAATGGCTTTTGATGATATATCCACGTAAAAAATTTGTGAGATTTTTTTGGCCGTTTGTTAGTCCAACTTTTCTCAGAATAATTCGTATGTCATACGGGCTAATCTCTAAAATGACTAAAACAACATTTATGAAACTTCACATATACGGCCATTACGGGTCAGTTATATACTTTCCTGCAATGGCCCGATATGCTAAGTAATTGCAAATATCTGAATTTTTCTCACCTCTTTTTCATAATTAATATTTAGTTTAATTGTTAGTTTGCATTATTACTGTCAATAAAATGCTGTATTAATGTTTTTTGAACACACAACTCATTCGTCGGTACAAAATAATGATGTCTGGCCTCATTCCCTTGTACCGACGAACCTTATTATGTTGATCGAAGCTATATTCTAAATCCAAACAATCCATTAACCGCCATATTTTGAAAGAGCAACCGAAACAATATGGGTCCACTTAAAGGCCTTGTAGGGCACAGTGTGGGGTCCAGCATAATTTCATGAATCTACATAAGATGAAACAAAAGCTCGCTCGTCTGATGTGAATGATAACGGAAAACGCCTATTTCCTATTAGACAGAAGGACTGGGCCGCAAAATTTTGAAATGGACCAATTTGCATGTTAACACAGGGTCTCGACAATACGATAATTGAATCGGGTTTTCAATGTAATCTATTCCGTCCTTCGCCTGCTTTTAAATTTGTTCTGTGTTCAGGTATAGGGCAGGGCTGTGGTCGATGAGATTGGTACTAGGGGAGCATGTTTTAAAAGTGGTCGGTCACTCTTTTCATATGGAGTCCTTTGTGTCGTTGTGGCTGATGGTTATGAAGCTATAAAGAGGCTTTATTAGATAACATAATGCAATATCTCATACACGTGTTTCTTTTGTTAATTATAGAACTTATCTTGTTTAGCTTATTGTACCATGTTTATTTTTCAGAATCTGTTGGTCTTATAGTAAAAACAGCAATTCGTAGAATCATTGAACTACTGCATACAGGTATCCCAATAATATTATAAATGCGAAAGTAAGTTTGTTTGTTTGTTACGCTTTCACGCCTTAAATACTGGACCGATCGTTATAAAAATTTCGCATACACGTTGTCAGGGACAGATAAAGACATAAGTAACTTTCATCCAGAAAAAAATACTGTTCTCGAGGGATAGAAAATTATTGATAAAATCTAACGCGAGCGAAGCCGCGAGCAGAATCTAGTATAACATTAAATAAAACTAAATTCCACAATAAAAATGTAGTTATGGCTTTTTACAAAACGTGTATACCTAAATGTATATTTATCACAACTATATATTGCCTTAGGGAGGTTAATACAGAGGGCATCTAAAACTAAACAACTACGTAACATTAAATCAGCTTTAAATTCCGTATTTCTAATGAAATGAGCACTACTTATTCTCGCACTAACATTTATTTTCACCGGAAATAATTAATAGATTGCCGAATCCCTGGAGAGAATCTACTCACATGTGCTAAGCTATCAACACATTGTCCATCTGTTTAGATATAAACTATTGTTCATGGCGATAAAATTGTTCGAAGTCGAAGCTTAAAATCACATTGCAACAATACTAAAACCCATGCTACACGAATAATTATTGTTTAGCATTTAAATATTTGAACTAAAACGAGATTTTGCCATGTTCATGCAAATCAGGCCTTATCTGCCGATAATTCATCGGATTATAACGCTTTAACAAATCGAATGTAACGCCTAAAATCTGCCATTATTGTGCTAAAATCTGCTATAATAACATTCCTAAATACGTGTAATACTTTGTTTAGACAGGAACGGCTTAGTATAATAATATAATGGTTATTTTCACATGATCTGCAAAGAACAGAAATGATAGAATAGCATTTGAGAAAGAAAGTACGTAAGTAGTGGCTGATGTATGTCGATATTTTAGATAGGTTCATCACATGGATTCGCTTGCCTAGTAATGTATTGAACAGATGTACAGTCAGTGTCATAAGTCGATTAACATTTATGAGATTTTAAATTGCTCTGTCACACAAAATATTGATAATTCTCAATGGTTATATAGTATATTACGAATGAAAGAGTCCATTGTAGTTTGTTTGGTGATGGTACAAAAAGCTGTTTATCCCGAGGAAGTTTTTTTTTATAACTTTAAAGTTGCTAACAATCATACCTGATGGTAAGTGATCACCGTAGCCTTTGGACGCCTGCAACACCAGAGGCATCACTTGCGCGTTGCCAACCTTGTAAAAACCTTTTAACGCCCTTTTTGAAGAACCCCATACTGTAATCTTGTGGGAAAACCTGACCAGAGGGTTCATTCCACAACCTGAGTGTCCACGGGAGAAAATGCCTTGGAACCGCTTGGTGCGGCACCAATTAGGTTTTAAGGTGTGAGAATGAAGTCCCTGCTGATGGCGAGCGGTGCGATGACAAAAAGTAGCTGAGGGCTTTTTTAACGTGTGGAAATGCTCCTGATGCATACCTACGCCACAAGGAGAAGCAAGAAGGCTCAGGAAGTACCACTTATATAAAATTAGCGTAAAAGTAACACTGTTACTGCGTTGCGACCGATAAGTAAGATATTTTTATTGCTCCTTGTGGCAGACGAGCCAGCGGACCACCTGGTGGTAAGTGCTTACCGCTGCTTATAGACTTCAGCAATGTCAATGATGACAATCCATCGCCAAGCCGCCGTCTACCGCAATCATAGTATTATCCAGGCTTACATACTTCTCCAATTCTTTTTCTTGCATCCCATCTTTAACTATTTGTGTCATAATTCTTTAACGCGTGATTTATAACCCTAGTATCCATACAATCAGACGGACATAGGCTACTTCTAAATCTAGTAACAAGTACAGGTTTCAATTCGATTAAAATCTAAAATGAACACTAATTCCAATCTGAAATACCGACCAAGATTTTCAAACCACAAAACCAATACTTCTATTCACTACCCTAATAAAATGTAGCACTGTCATCCATTATCGTACAGAGGCGAACACAAAACGAGCAGACCCGATACCGTTCGTAATTCAATTAATTACAGAACCTGTGTCGAACTTCGTTGGGTGACTACAACGAGGATTATTTAAGTAGGTGGATATTTGAGCTGAGGGTTCTTTAGAAAGAAGGTTTTGTTTCTAAAAAGGGGTGTGGAATGTGTTGGAGTGGAGTTCTTCTTAGTGATGTTAACTACTACTTACAACTTTCGTTCTGATCCATTAGGATTTTGGTTTGTATTCATGACTTTTGGCTAGTGACAGTAAAGAATAACAGACGTCACCTAACAGAAATTTGGATTCGTCATGTGACAATCATTTCACTATCAAGTACCCAAGCTTTTTATATCTTTAGTATCTCGTTTCGTACAATACGATAAAATTCAGGCCGAGAAGGATAAAGTCTTTATAAAAAAGCAGCTAAAGGAGTTAGAATTTTATTAGGCTATTAAGGGAATAAGGCTTTGTTTATAGTACTGCTAGTAGATTTGATTGATAGCGGACACGGTTTATTGTAGTTAAGGCAGATAATGACACAAAAGATTCCACTGGGTCGAAGTGTCGCCGGTCTACACTGACTGGACCCCGTAACAAGATAAGATAAGGCAGATAAAACGAAAACTAAAAAAATATTTCGGTAGGCAGGACAAGATATTAGCAACTCTGCCTACTAGCACATGTCGACATATCAATTTGTTATCGATTACTAAAATATAGATTCGATGTGTTTGAAATAGATTTAAGATTGATTTTAAACATAGAAGTAACTCAGTCAATGGATCGGAGTACCTGACAAACCCTGATAAAGTAGATCAAGAAAAAATTGTCATGTGAGAACTTCATCGCGTTAACTTTTTCTTTTTAGCCGACACCTTTAGCTTTCTTATCATTCCGGTTAATCAGGCATTGATTCTCGATTCAATTGAAATAATCGAAGATGGATCTACCGCTATTCGATTTAACCGAAATTTCTTTTGACCTAGATTCGATTTAAACCTATGAATTCACTATGAAATTTACTTTGTCTGGAGACCGGTAAGACACGTGGTGAGAAGAAGATTTTTTAGCACCGTCTCAGAAATATAGAGATAATAAAGTATTCATTCAACCACTGAAGTTTTAACCCGACATTCATTCTTCTTCAGTAGTATTATTTTCTTCCAATATTAAGAGGGAAGAGGAAATCTTCATTGTTATTCAAGGTATATCATTATCACTTCAAACCATATTATTTAATATTTAAACCAGTTACTCTAATGATCCAAATTAGATCAAAACCTGTAAACGACTTTATTATACTACTCACGTCTATAATTGACCCAAAGGAGTAGGCAGGAGTGTTCTACACCAGCTATGTTTTATTTAAGTCTGTATGTGTCTGGCACCGATATTTCCTGAAAAATGTCCTTCTATTCAAATTGTCCCAACAAAAAATCCAATAACAATTTGTCCGAACCAGTAACCGAACTCGACTTTATCCAGATAAAGTCGAGTTCGGTTACTGGTCTTATCTTGATCCCAGGATCAAGATATAAGATACAAAAACAAACATATCATGAGGTTCTAAGAATATATGAATAATGCTGCTTAATATGCATTGCATTTGTAACCAAGGCCGATACTTGCGTACTTCCAAACCAACATCTTGAGGCCTCTAGAATACTTTTGATAATGAATTCGAGACGTTTCTCCCCGCGGAGGGTGCTTCGCCCCCCACGTCTGAGGAGGCCGATAAATCAAGTCGCAGCTTGTGAACATACTCGCCGCGTCCAAACTTGTGAAGTATGTTTTGAGTTTTCCTGTTCTTGCTTTGATTATGGTACGGCATGGTGTTATTTGTGTGTTTTTGAAGGGAAAGAACGTGTTCGATGTCGTATTAGAAACGCATTTTTCGTCGATCGTTAAATCATATACAATTTTTTAACATACATTTATCTACTCACATATATATCCTCGAAGGGTAGGCACACGTCTATTACAGGCCAGCTATGGTTTTACGTCTCACCTATTAAGTAAGAAAAATTATTGATGTCTACCAACTATAGCTCCAGACTCCAGTTGTGCAATAAAAACATGTCCTAACAGAAAACCCTATGACACTCGTCCGACGCGAAAATCCAACCCAAAGCCACATGTGAAGAGCGAGGCAGTCAAGTTCTATTAAGTACCCTAGCTCTTAGGAACTATTTTTCTAGATGAATGAGCAACCAAGCTGTCACTCGGGTATAGCACCTTTTCTGTATGAAAGGCACCCTATGTCTTGTCTGTATCCCTGACAATGTGTATGCGAAATTTCATAATGATCGATCGCGCAGTTACGGCGTGAAATCATAACAAATAAACTCATATTCGCATTTATAATATTACGGTTAGACTTTTATCTCGCTTCAACCAGCCGCTTAACTTCCGTCTCTAGATGTTTTTCCATAGAAACTGTTTATTTATTTGTATAAAAAGGAGACACAAAACTCTCTCCGCCAATAAACGATTTCTATGGAAAAGATGACGACGAGCCTTTGCTGTGTTTCTGCGTAAAGAACGACAAACCAACAAGCTGCCTATCACATTTATAATATTAGTAAGAATTATTTTTACTAGACAGCTTCGGTAGCTCAGCGTTGTTAATCCGACGTGTTGTGCATGTGCAATCCCGACTCAAGCAAAGCGTTATTGAGTTTTTTGTCAAGTAGTTTTTAGTAGTAGAGCTTTGCTGATTTCAGCATGTATGGGCCGGCTCGACCGGGGAAGGACTATAGGCAATATTCCTACTGTTGTGTTCCGTTCGGTGAGTGAGAGTGCCGGAGGCCCAACGCACAAGTGATGCCTCTGGTGTTGCAGGCGTCCATAGGCTACGGTGACCACTTACCATCAGGTGGGCCTAAGCCTGTTTGCACCTTAGTTCTATAAAAAAGAAAAGTGTTTCTGAGTAGAAGTGTGTGCCACAGTGCCTGTTTATGTGCCCGATTAAAGCACGCCCCTATTAAGTAGGTCTTAAAATTATAGCTTTCGAAATGTTGGTCTCTAATACATTTCTGCTTTAACTTTCTTGCCTTTTACATAGTTTATGCTTCTAAAAGCATGGACCATGTATGTATATTATATTCTATCGCGTAAGTTATTATACACAACTTGACCTTATACATTATAGATTCTAATAGAGTATGGACTTACCTGTACTCGAAAGGGCAGACAGAGGTATCAATACCTCTTTGATCATGCTCTTTGTCAGACTGTGTTCTACTAATTAGATATGAACATATTACGTTTTAGGACTCACGTATTAAAGAGTGAGCCAATGCTATATAGTCCGTGACCGTCTGAGACCTCATATGTAACATTTCTCCTCGAAATGATGTTTTGATGACTTCTGTTAACAAACATTAAAACCGTTGAGATGTTGACATTTTTTGCTTACCCTGTAAAATTTGTCTGGATCCAGATAGAAGGTCTGAGACGGTCACAGATGATATACTGGGCACATTTCCAACCCTGCTACTGATAAATTCTTTGACAGAATAGTCTATAACACTTTGCTTGACCCGAGATTTTTGATGACGCAATTATAAGTGCAAGCTTATGTCGCGGGACCTCCTCGGCTGTGTTATAACCTCAATATTTAAAAAGCAGGGCCTCTGTCAAGCTTAATTTAATTCGAAAGTCACCTAAAAATATATACACACACAACTACATTACAAACTCAATCAGACCATTGACATAACGGCACACAAACAAAATATTTACCGCCATTGTTTACACGGAAAGAGAATTTGCTTTGAGTATTGAACAAGGTAAATAAATTCTAATATATACGCAATGAATACGTTTACATAAAGCTGGGACGATTTGGGAATATTTGCACTTGAGAAAAATACACGAGACTATTATATAAATGAAATTATTTGCGGTTGTTTTATGCTTTAGTTAGTTTTACGTTGCGTTTTCAATTTGGATTTAACTTTTTGCAGTCCATATTATTTGTTTTTTTATTGTTATTATGTAACTTACGCCCTTCTTTCACTACCTTATAGAATATACTGACCTCGTGGCGCAGCGGTAGTGAATGCGACTGCTGTTCATGAGGTCTCTTGTTCGAATCCCGGGTCGGTCCAACAAAAAGTTATTGGGTTTTTCTGTTAAGAAATCTCAATACGAGCCTGGAGTTAGAAAGTTGGCAGTGTTAGACACCCTGGTGCCTGGAAAAGCACGTAAAGCCGTTAGTTCTGCGCCTGATCTCTCTCCGGTCGTGTAGGATTATTCGTCCCATCGGATCATGAGAGTTAGGCAGCTGAGAGTGCACTTGTATTTGCGCACACACTTGTGCACTATAATATCCCCTGCGCCGATGGCCAGTCTCCGTTAAGATTAGCCGCCGTGACCGAAATTCAGTTAGGAGGACATTATAGGTATTATTATTATGTATATACTATACATATGTAGTCCCTCGCCTTTATTGCCTAAGGGTAGGCAGTGGTGGAGGTATATTACCAGCTGGCCAGCTATGGTTTAAGTCCTCGTAATAAGAGTTAGCCTATTGCTGACTACCGGACACAATTACACCTTCGGAGCAGCTAAAGAGAAGTTTGTGACAGAAAAACCGAATGACACTTACTTCCACCCGGGAATCAAACTCAGCACTTCATGTACAGCGACCGCATTCACTTACTAAACATTATTCAAAGAGCTAGAATTAGAATTCATTACTACCCATAACTCAAGTTAAATCTTACTATGGATACCAGAGCTCTACAGAACACTACCATAATATTACTTTCCGTTGTGCGTACATTTTTATGCTTTGTAAGAGTGTTATTGTACAAACTTGCCTTACCTGATGGTAAGTGGTCACCGTAGCCTATGGACGCCTGCAACACCAGAAGCATCACTTGCGCGTTGCCGACCTTTTAGAAAGGAAGTGGGAAGGAGAAGGAGCGGGAAGGGGAAAGGGGGTGACTGGGCCCGAGGCACTCTCACTCACCGAACGAAACACATCAGTAGGAATACTGCTATTTTACGTTGATATTTTGTGAGAGGGTAGTCCTTTCCCGGTCGAGCCGGCCCATTCATGCTGAAATCAGCGAGGCTCTACTACTCTAAGAGACATGCTATGACACTATTTAATCGATTCGAAAACTTCCTACACCAATAGAAATCTACACTATCTAGCAACGAATGCCATTTCAATGTTCTTTTAACAAGCAAAGCCGCGTATGGAAGCTAGTTGTTAAACAACATAACATAGCGTCCAATGAGTATGTAACACTGAACGCGCACTCTCACGTGATATAATACTTACGATGCACAATGCATGCAGATCAATGCAACAATTTAGCATTAATTTTACATACAATTAATTGCTTATACTAATATTGCCATTAGCTAATGTTATGGTATCGTTATATCTAATGTTATTTATAAGTTTATTGACATTAGTTATTATTGCCTTCCTTAATTTATGTTTAAACCATATGTTTATCCTATTTTGTTAGTTGGAACTCTCGTTCGTCGTGTAGTCAAAAATATGCTTGCAATCACGGAGCTTACGTTTGACTGGAAGTAATATTCTGCCTTCACAGGTTCAATACCCGAGTAAAAAACTACTAACAGGTTTTCAGAAGTGTATCCTTACTAATAATTATCATAAATGCGAATGTAAGTTTGCTACGCTTTTATACCTTAACTACTTGACCCATAATCATGAAATTTCGCATACACATTGTCAGAAGTACTGATAAGGACATAAGGTACCTTTCATACAAAAAAAATCTAGTAATCTATAAGTAGCTTTCGCTAACAGTAAAAACCGACCAACTATATTTGCTAAGCAGCAACACCAAACTAAGAAGATCCCAATAAGCTTAGCCGCAATGACGTAAAATATAAAAATATAAATGAAGCAATAAACAACAGATTCAGATCTCTGCTTACCTCATCGGTAATAAGCATGCAAAAATTTATTTGTGCATCAACAAAATCTACTAGACGTCCCGTCCCACAAGCACAACCACAGAAATTTGCTACACTCTGCACAGATACCATTTCACCCTGTACTTCCCATACTCTATCATAAAACATTTAAAGAATATCCTTTTATCGTCTCTAACAAATCGTAGCGATATCTCTACATACATAAAATAGATAGTGGTGCGAAAATCCTGGCACGTATCTTTACCTGCTCTATGGTAGAGTATAAAAGTCAGTACGTAGAGGGGTCGACACGCATAATTCTCTCACTGAAGACAAACTACCCCTGTTTAAGGGGATGCTACAACTTTCACCACTATTTTACGAAAATGTAGAAAATTATTATGTTTTTTGTCTGTCTAGAATTTTATGTAAACCCTTGTATTAGAATATCAATACTTAAACTTTTATTTCAATGGTTTGGTCTTAGGTTCGATTTGCGGGACAAACAAAGCGTCCGTCAGGGGAAAAAATTAGCAAGTGCACTTTATTTGGACTTTGATCTGCAATAGGCTTTCACTTATAATGTACTAGATTTTAACTACGCCTTAGCTCCTGTTATTGTAGATTTTGTCAATAAATGCTTGATCCCCCAAATTCCCTCGAATTGGGAATAATACTTTTTGCTAAATGAAAGGTACTCTGTCATTTTCTATATCCCTGACAATGTATATGCGAAATTGCATGATGATCGGTCGAGTAGTTAAGGCGTAAAAGCGTAACAAACAAATTCACATTTGCATTTATAATATTAGTTGGAAAGTGTTGATGTATGTACATTTCTTCTTAACCCTTTGAGGGTGCTATGGGCTGTGTCTTCAATAAACTAATGTTTTGGTGTTGAAGGCTCATAGCTTTTGAAGATAAAGAATCGAAAGTAAGCAGTAATTCGAAGAACACCATCATATTGAACTTCTGTAGATATATTGCCAAATTAAGATCCACTTATAAATATAGGTCAGGCAATCGTCAATATGGCGATTGAAGAGACAGGTGACTAATAGGTCCCTATTCAGAAAGACCACCTACTCTGGAGGTCATGTAAACATCGGTTTGATCGTTGCCTTTCATTCATCGGATGTTGAACCTTTGAGTCTGTTGTACTTGTTTAATACGTTATTTTCTTTGAAATTGTTTGGGAAGATGGCCAGAGCTGTTATTTCAGTAAAAAATACAATTGGTAATGGAAGACACATCACGGATGCTTAGTTTGTTAACCTGAAAGTTTAACCATAACCATATCCACACAAAATTATAAAAGTATTGTATCTTGGTAGCAGAGTCCGCTCATCAATGGATACATTAAACGACCCGACCAAAGGCTCAATGACTATACAACATAACATTCTTCAAAGCTCATCAACGCGCAGATAGTAACTCTGTTGTTACAGACGTTCATGGCTATAAGTCAGAGCTGGTAGGGCAAACTGTTTGATGGATTCTTGTTAGGAGTCATTTCTATAGAATACATGCTCATGTTGAGTCATTTGCCCAATTTGTTTACACGGTGCAAACGATCAACGTGAACCACGTAGTATAATTTATATCTCTCTTTTACGCTTTTATGTCTAGCAAGTTACTTGTGCAGTATTTTATGTAACGAATAAGAACGCTATTTGGTCTCGTAATCACCATATTATGCATCATATATTTCCAAAAACATATCACCTAGCCCTTAAACAAAGAATTCCAGCACTTCTAAACTATGCCTTGATAAGGGCTCTTGTAGCCTGATTAATTTTGCTACACACGCCGTCTCCACAAATCGTGCTGTACGTATAATATTAATTGAATTTCTAGAAGGTTTATATCTCGGAAAAGTATTCCCTAGTAATTTCTTCGAAGCCACGCAATTACCTAGCAGAATGGGTTCGCTATTAGCCTGTATTATTTTTGGAAACCTTCCGCTTTGATTGAATGTCTAAATGAAGGTTAACAAAATTTCTGATAGCTATAGAATATGTACCGTACAGTAATAAGAGAAAATGGCTTTGATTTTGTATTTTTGTTGTTCTTGGGGTATATTTTTAGAGAGAATAATTTATTTAAGATTATTCATATCAAATACGACGACGACGACGACATTTGAGTATAGTTGACGTAGACTTAAAATTAGTTATGTCTTGAAGCGATTATGGTTTACAATTATATTTTTTAGATAAAAGTTACTCATAGGTATGTAGTGTATGTATTTATTTATTTATTTGATCACCAACAATTTTTACATTGTGTTTGATTTTGTACATTAGCTACATGATAGAATAATATAGTACAATAAAACAATTCAATTAAAATAAAAACAAAGCAAAACAAAAAAAATTATAATACGTACATACATACATATTCACGCCTGTTTCCCAGAGGGGTAGGCAGAGACTACGGATTTTCATTTGCTACGATCCTGACACACTTCTCTGGCTTCATTCACTTTCATCACATTCCTCATACACGCCCGTCGGTTCAAGGTGCTCTTAACCTGGCCTTTTTTTAAATTAATAAGTACACACAAATTGCAATATGAATAATAATTAAATCAATATTAAGTGACTAATTGTCAGTACTAGGATATAATATATAATAATATATTACAAATAAAGAAAACACAAAATTACAGCTGATTTGTAAATAAAATAGTTTGATTGCTTTGCTTTTAGAGTCAATCGGGCTATAATTTATGTGATGGACTATTTCCTGCCGATGACACAAAAAATTTATATACTTTCTTAAATAATGTTTTCATATTATTATTTACAAGCTAGGCTAAACGTTTATATTAAAAGTGAGTTCCCGTCGCTAATGAATAGTCACGTGTCATTAGCACCATTTCGTTCGCAAAGCCTTAAAGTAAAATCTACCACGGCTTTCCATAGATTTGTAGTTGATGGTTTATTTAAGAAGATAATGTAATATAATTATAATGTTACTCTATGGTGTATAATATGAGTGCTGCTTAATGTAAAAAAAAAATATTTCATGGTATGGTGGTTTAACGATAATATTATTCCATATAGTATTTTCTTTTTGGAATTTAAACCTATAATACGATGACAAGACGTAATAAAAGGATTGAAGAAATATGTACTTAATGTTTGGTGGTTAAAGTTTGCATGTGGAAATAATGGACGAGAAAGTACATAAATAGGATAATCGAAAGGCATTGTAATCTATTAAGATGAGCGACATTTTAAAGAATGGCCAAGTTTGAAGTAAAACCAAGCAAGTGTGTTTAAAATATATGTGACAGTACGGAATGAAATAAGAGACTTAAGAATAAATACATTACAATAATTAATATAAGTTTATTTAAAGAAAGAGAGAAAGTTGAGTTTATAGAATATTTATGTATCTATATCAGTTATTAAGAAACATATCACAGTATGTATATGTATATATTAAAAGCGATAGAGATAGCAACATCATACTTTAAACTATTAGAAAAGTCGAAGTCAGAATAAATAAATATAATAATATTCTACCACAGACACACAACACCATCTAGCCCAAACTAAGCAGAGCTTGTACTATGGGTTCTAGACAATGGATAAACATACATAGATACTTTTTTTTTGTAAATACATACATATTATACATAGAAACACCCAGACCAAGACAAACATCCATGTTCATGCACACAAATGTTTGACTTGTGCGGGAATCAAACCCGCGACCTCAGGCGTGGCAGTCAGATACACTAACCACTACGCCATCGAGGCCGACCCAGAATGTTTTAATCATTTATATTTAGGTCACAATGTCAAAGCTAAAATTAAATGTGCCAAATAGGTATTTTCTAATAAACGAATGTAGATATCAACTTGAAAAGTTAAACTTTTGAAAAGCACATTAAACGTCAAAAAATGTAATTAAATAATTCTAATCCTAACTAAAATTATAAATGCGAATGTGAGTTTGTTTGTTACGATTTCACGTCTTAACTACTTAACCGATCATCATGAAATTTCGCATACACATTGTCAGGGTTACAGAATAGGACGTAAGGTGCCTTTCATCCAGAAAAAAGATTGTTACTAATCTAACATAATCTAACCTACTTTTTCGCGAGCAAAGCTGCGGGAAAAATCTTGTAACACAATAATAAACTAAACACTGAACTACCTACCTAATCTTAATATTACCATTTAAATAGGTCTTATAAGGGAACAATGGGGGCAGACCAGACTTCTAAGGAAGCTATGGGTCGATAAAATTATAATAAGGACATGGTTTAAAGAGCTGCGGAGGTCCGGGATAAAATCTAAAATCTTGGAGGATGGAATTATGTTAAGCGCTTGCAAAAGTCAAGATGGAAGGAAGAGATAGGCAGCTCCGACATTTTAGCAAGAAATATCTAGCGTCTTTTCTGCTTACCTAAATTTTTCAAAGTTGTAAATGTAGACAATTTTGTGCGTGACGTAAATTTTGACAAACAAATTTTTTTTATTTCTTTGGAACTTAACCTACCTTTATTGCAATCTTAAGCTCCGTACTCACATTCGGTATTATTCGATAGTTTTACTCCAAAACAAGTAAAAATTAACGTGTGGACCGCAAACCTCACAACTGGAAAGCCCACATCGAGCCGACTCGATGGAATCAAATAAATGTAATATTTCTTCGCACCTACTATACATGATATAGAGCACTTCAGGCATCCTTAAATAATTTTATAATCTTCGGGACATAGTTCTTTAATCAAGTTCACATGGCTGTAATCAGAGCAGTGTACCAACCAAACTTTTTTTTTCTTTAATTTTTGTCTTTCTGATTTTTTTATTTTAATTCATTTATAATTAAGAATGGCGAGGCTTGCTAAATGTAGCTACTGTCTCCTTCATTGAACAGACATCTTTTGGCTCAAACGGTTCGCTGAATACTGAACGTCGCGCATCGCTCGATAGATAAATGCTGAATGTGTGGACGAAAGATCATGCCGTGATTTTTACTCGACGTGTTTGCTCGATCGAAATGTGAGTATGTGAGTCCGAAGCTTTATATTATGCATAATTGTCGATTCTGACCTAGGATTAGATTACGGGGTTAGGTAAATCAGGACATCCTTAATAGATTACACTAGTTTGGAGAAACCGTTGATTCTTTTATTATGCTAGGGAAGCTTATATAGTCGGTTACGTCGGGCATAAGTTCCTTCACAAGTAAATATATGTAGGTGAGGATTCAATAGGTCGTCCGTATGGATGTCCGGTGGAACACGGTGGAAGCTTTAAAAGCCCGAATACTGCATGATATTCTAGCCACACATTTTCCTAAAAATAAAGACAGGTGACTAAAATAATTTGGTCGGCTATTGTATCGAGTTTTATTTTTTATATATACAGCAAAAGAAATTAAGAAAATTCCCTTTCTTAAAAATTATAATAATAATGAAATCGTTTTATCCGTTTACAAGCTGCAATACCCAAGATAGGCAAAGGATTAAAATGCATAACTTCCAAATTTTTGCAATGTAGGTTACAAACAATATCTAATACTAAATATACCAACTAGGTACAGTATACCCCTGTATTCTGAATCAACACTCGCTTCCCCGGCGCGGCGTCCCGGGGGCGCAGTACATCACTAACAACCCTGCCGCCGCTGCTGGCTACTCATTAGCATTTAAATTAATAAATTTTATTTCATCTTAATATCATTGCTGTCCAATCTT
Organism: Catocala fraxini; assembly: GCA_930367265.1. Taxonomy (NCBI): domain Eukaryota; kingdom Metazoa; phylum Arthropoda; class Insecta; order Lepidoptera; family Erebidae; genus Catocala; species Catocala fraxini. The sequence goes on from OV884029.1 coordinate 22,953,125, forward strand.
GCTACGTGTTCAACCTTATGGGATTTTTTTTTAAGAACGTTCTTGTATTATAATATTAGAAGAATGTTGGGAGCACAGCCAGTTTGTTTATTCTTTAAACATGCACAATGCATTATGTAGGTGACAGTTAGAAATTTGAATAAATGCCGCAATTTTGGTGAATATGCTAAACTAATATGAAATTGTAATAAGTTTGTGTCATACATAGCTTGTTACAGTTGAAAAATGCTCCTATTATTATATTAGAGCCAACATCTTAGCAAATTTTTTGTTGGTACCGAATGTTTTGAGGGATATTAATAATAATACTATTCTATCACATACACACAACACCATCTAGCCCAAACTAAGCAGAGCTTGTACTATGGGTTCTAGACAATGGATAAACATACATATATACTTTTTTTTTGTAAATACATACATATTATACATAGAAACACCCAGACCAAGACAAACATCCATGTTCATGCACACAAATGTTTGACTTGAGCGGGAATCGAACCCGCGACCTCAGGCGTGGCAGTCGGTTACACTAACCACTACGCTATCGAGGCCGACGAATATAAAAACAAGCTTTCATATTTTTGTCTATCTATATGCATGTTTTGCTGACTTTTCCTTTAACGGATTTAGATGCAGCGAGGCGTGACTCTCTCTATTAATGTTTCGTATATCCAAATGATAAGGCAGACGTGAAACGCACATGAACTATCATCGCGCTGTCCAGTTTTATTTAAGGTGTATTAGGAATTTGGCGTGAAAATAACTAGTAGGCATTCTGAACCAGAAGCGATAGCCTAGTGGGACACCGTTGGACTGCAACGCAGAGGTCTCGAGATCGATCCCAAGGCGCGCATCTCTGACTTTTCGAAGTTATGTGCGTATTAAAAAGTTAAATATCGCTAGTTTTAATAGTGAAGGAAAACATCGTGACAAAACCTGCATGTCTGAGAGTTCCCATAATGTTCTCGAAGATATGTGAGGTCTGCTTACCCGCACTAGGCTAGCGTGGTGGACTATGACCTAACCCTTTTCACACAGAGAAGAGGCTTGTGCCCAGCAGTGGGACGTTTAATAGTTAAATGTAGTAAGTAAGTAAGCAAGTATACAAACATAATAGAAAGGGTACAAAAAAAGTATTTATGTTCCGTACACTTTAGATTTTATCATTCAAAGTTGCCGTATCCACAATTATTACATAATTATAACTTATTAAGCTTGGAGTCCAGGCGAATATTACTAATGTCCATGATGCTGCATGGAATATGCAACAACAAATTCGATTGTAATGACATAACCAATCAAATATGTTATGTAGTACCTAGAACTGTTATGCGGCGAGAGGTGCGCGTACCTCGCTTATTTCACACTGCCAAGTGTCGAACTAACGCGGGTGTGCGGGCTCCTCTGCGCCGCCTTATTGAAACATACAACACACACCTCTTTACCATCGACATTTTTGCTTATTCGCAATCTAAATTTAAGAAAGCAGCCGTTGAATCCTTAAATAAGAACCTTATTTCATAATTATAATTATAATCAAGTTGTCTCGCACGCGTCTATATGTAACCCGAATATATAATGTCGCGGACATTGGTGTGGGTTATACGTTAACCTTATTCATGTGCATGTAACTTTATAATACTTTATTGTAAACGTGTAACTGTTAAATGTCCCAAACAAATAAAATAAAATAAAATAAAATAAAATAAATGCTGATAGTATATTATTCTTAACCGTTTTATTAATCTTACTGCATGTGTTAGGAGTACGTAGTTTCACGTCAGTAAAGGAATGGGCAACAGTGCCACGTCTACTTGGTTGTAAGAGTAATGCTTAAGGCATTGGGCTATTATCTTTAACGCGGATTAAAAACATCGAGGAAACATGCGTTTATGAAAGAACTTCATAATGTTCTCAAAGATTCTACTACACTAGACAGGCGCGCTTATTCCTTGTCATTCATTGAGACGGAATGAAATTTACATATTAAACCCTCAAAACATTGAACTTTATTATCTCCAAGCTGGGAATTAATAGAATAAATAAGAAAAAAAATTATAATAAGACGCACAAACCAATCTTAATTCACACCGTACTTCCGAATCCAATTTTACATCAATTCACAAAATCTGACGTTATCTTAATAAAAAAAATATATAGGTACGTACTCAAGCAGAAAGTGAATCCGCAAAATTATTGGTAAAATAAGAAATTTATCTCTTACATTTTAAGGGCACATGGTAATTCCACGGTAGAAATCCAAACTTTTGCGAATAAAACGAATGAAATATAATTTAAGCTACGCTCACCAATAAAGAACACGAGATAGAGGCTACAACTTTGTTTTATTTCTTAAATTTTAATGGAAATGATACGCTGTATTTCGTTGAGGGATCTATAAACGTTCTAGCTGTCGTGATTAATCTGTGAGCTAAGATAACAAGGATTTAGGTAATCTTTTACCAAATATTAATATAGGAGTTGACAGTCACCGAAATATTGTGCGTGACAGTGAAATATTAAGAGCTTAGGAACGCGGAAGTCATCTGGTGGGACGATTTAGTACGAATAATATTAAAGGTTATTTGATCTAGTTCTATTTATTTGGATATCCTGTCGTATTACATATTTCCTAACTCTGCTTTATCGGTTTAGTGGCAAGTGGATATGGCAACGGGTCTCGAGATCCCGTGTTTGATTGCGATCGGGCCATCGAAACGATGTTGGGATACTCTGTTAAGAAATTTTCAGTTGCAGCCCGGAATTAGGAAGTCAGCAATACATTTAATTAGTATTTTAGAAAGCACGTGAAATTGTTCGTTCTGTATCTGACCCGACGCCGGCCGTGTTAAATTGTCGTCTCATCGAACTGGCTTTATGATTAACGTAATAAGCTGTTCACTTGTATTTGCATATGCAAATTAGGTCTGGAGATAACTATTTCCATCAGAAATGTTTAAATTTTTCTGAGAAGTTTGGTAAGTACAGCGGTAGTGTTTCGCGAAACGATTAATTCTTTGTATATCGGTTAAAGCCAACACTAAATTGCTTCAGCCGTAAGCCGAACCTCGGAGCGTGCAAAATTTTACCGGAGATTTCCCATAAGCCAGTATGCAGTAATACAGTAATCGAGACGCACTAAAGATTGCCAAATATTCACTTAATTTTATGGTTTCATTTAATACTTAGACCAAGACATTTGAGGGTCCTTATTGCCTATCTCTAGTAAATGGGATGTGGTCACGCTAAATTTACTTGACCTGGTGCACCAATTGCATCATGTAAAATAGTTTTAACATTATTCCGTAGTATAAAGATTGCAGAAATAGTATTTGCAACTTCTACATGGCTATGAGCGATAAAAGTAATTCTCACAGAAAACTTCGGGACTTTTAAACACAATGCACTTTTTGAATATAGATACGGTCTATACTAAACCAGTTAATTAGATCTGCAAAGTTCTTATTATAACTAAACTATAGAAGCACAAACGGAGATCTAATAACGCTGGTAGAAACGAACTTATAGATACCATCGTCTTTAGAATATGCAAACAATGAGTACTTGCGAGACTCGTTCAGTAAACTGAAACCTCGCCTGTTTTGAATACACTGCTGATTAAACAAGAACGCTTGAATTATATCTGTAATAAAATAGGCGATGTATTTAACGTAGATGGAATAGTTCATAGAGATAACGATCAACGATTATGTTTGGTGAGGGTAGCAATTGTAAATTTTAAATAATTGGACAATAGTGTGAAATGGCGTGTTATACCCAATAAAGGAAATCACGCGGTGATTTTATTATGGCAGCGGTATTATTCGAGTCGTCTACTTTTATATAAGTAGTGCAATAGTTTGAATGGTTAGTTAAATACTATTACTTCGCAAGCAAGGCACGAAACGAAGGAAAATAAACTACGCTTAATTTCTTTGGAACTTAAATGATGGTTGAAGTTAGTGAAACACTTTCTTGAAACGTATTATTACGTTTGAACCCATTTTCTTGTGTAATTTATAAGTTTGGTGTCTTATTCGGATCTGAAAATGAGGTACTTATGTTACAGTATTATTTGATAGTATAATTATCTCAGTATTGTGAAAGTCGAGATACTTTTTAATTAACAATATTCAGTAAATTACAGTACAGCTCAGAGGTTTAATTGCTTATTATATATATGGCATCACAGCATTTTTTTGCGTAAGACAAAAAACTATATTAAATGTTTCGCATTTAATATATTTTTTTAGATAATTTTATGAAAACATTCTGTTTTTTTTTTAATGCCTGTAAAGCGGTCTTCATACATTTAAATTCTTATAATTTAGCGATTCGATTCGATTCGATTCAAAGAGCATACAGACTTGAAACAATATTCTATTGATCACCAAATTTTGTTTCGCGCAAGAATTAAATTAACATGGCAGGCATTGGCAGTGTTGAAATAGTCCCGTGAACTACAGCGTTATGTAAACAGACGAATATTTGTCAATGTAAAAGAGATCGAAAATAATTTATGAAGAATGAAGTTTGTGTAATTTACTTAACTCCAAAGTACTGCAATAAAATTTATAGATTCATTTTACCTTGCACTTTAAAATTCGATTTTCGATTCTCGATCTTTAATAACATTTCACAATCACATCAGAGTCGTAAGATCTTTGACTCAAAGGTTATCACTAAAGTACTTAATCATTGTGACCAACGGATTTATATGAATTGAGTGTACGTTTAAGTTACGACAATGAATTTAAGTAAGAATGTATTTATGGGTAAGAAATTATTTTTATGCTAGTGTGTGTTTTATAATCTTTTACATGACATCTGTAATATTCTGTGCACTGATAATATAATTATATAATATTATTTTTGTTTGATTGTCAAAGCAATTGATATTCTTATAATAGTTTGTAGAGTTCTATCTCATTAATAATCAAGCAACAGATAAATACTAATATTTAAGTACTCTTTTTGAAAACTTGGATAAAATTGACTACGATCTCTTTAAATGAAGTGTAATTCTTGCCAGAAGAAAAATTGCAAAAACGCCTCAGTACTTTCTTATTAAAGATGATACATTATTATTTTATATATTTGTTTTTTTAAAGTTAGTGTTTTGGAGCGAGTATAGAGTATTCAGTAGTTTCAGTACCCCCAAAAGTCAGTTTGTAAGTTTGTTTGCCCCGCAAAGTGATCTCACTGTGCCACCTTACAAAAAGAAGGGTAATGCCATACTATACTAAACAATTTTTCTATAATATAATGAGACGGATCAAAAAGCAGCGATAGCTCAGTGGGGAGACCAACAGACTGCAATGCAGAGGGTCTCGGGTTCGAACCCAAGTCGCGCACCTCTGACTTTCGGAAGTTATATGACTTTTCGAAATTATGTGCGTATTGATTGACAATTATCGCTTGCTCTGTGCCTCGGAGAGAACGTCAAGCCGTCGGTCCCGGCTGCCATGAACACCTATGGCAGTCGTTAGTGGGAAAGTCAGTACCCTCTAATATCCTGACACTGGTCTAGCCTTAGGATATCCTCAGTCTTCGAGTTCCGGAGGTCAGGTGGCAGCCGCTCCGTGTAAAAACTGATATCCAGTCAAATCCGGTTAGACTAGAAAAGCCGACCCCAAGTGACTTGGGAATAATAAAGGCTAAGGGAGAAGAAGATGATGAGACAGATCATCGCAAATCCTTCTACTTGTAAAGATCGTTTCTAAAAACTAGTATGAAAATTAAAAGTTTCGTAGAAAATATTATTCAACGCGCAAAAACCATAAACCATAACCCCATTACTTTTAAACTAGTGTACAACACATGCCATGCCTATGAACTACATCGATTTTTCCACAACGCAATTCACCAAGGGGCCTATAATTTCCTAAGGCGCGAAAGCCAATTGACCCACTTCTTACATTACGTACTTATGTTATATTTTTACATACAAAGTTTACGTAGGGTACGTGACAGCACTGCCTAATGTATTTCTTAATTTTATTTCATTACTGCAACAAGAGTTGGCCATTAAAATAATGTATGAGAGTAGTTAGAAGTATAATGAAGATTTATATTTCTTGGTAAGTATGTTTGCGTTGATAGAAAATGAAATTACACAATAGCAAAGCAACTTTTTTAAGCATTTATTGCGTGCGAGTGATGCTTCTGTAGCAAGCACCTTACGGCTGCAGTATTCGCATATAATAAGACTGGCCGTATTTTGAACGTAACTGTACTGTAGAAAAAACTCTTAACTCAACTTACTCTCTTAAAATGAAGGAAAGAGATCACAATACACTTATATCTTAAGAATGATTACGTTCGTCGTCAATATTCATGTAATTGATCGTTTGATATTATTTACATACCGAATTAAGCTTATCAAAAAATGTATCATTTCACAAGCTGTTATTGAATAAGAGATCCTTCTCTGTTCTCTGATTCTAAAAGTAACTTTAATGTTCAGTAGCAATATGTTTAAACTGTTAACCTGCTTGCATACTCATTGTGCTTTACAAAACACAAACATCAGTTGTCTTGAGCACAGCACCAGTACGGTATTTAACACCATCAGCAAACAAAGAATTAGGCAAAGTTTGTAGAAAGTTCTGCAAAAAATATCAAAGGATCAAATACATGAAATTCAATCACTTAAAAATTTACGGGCATTGTAGGCGTTTACTGGTAAGAGTTATATAATAATGAATTGGGAAGTTAAGATAGAGATTTTGTTGTGGCTTGAGAAATCGAACACGAATTCGTTGCACTAGTAACTAATGTTTACAATTCAGCTTCCGCCCTGATTATCCAGAGGAGATCAGAATTTATAGCAGTCGTTTTGTGCTTCTAATGAACTCTTGACAACTTTCCAGACTTGAGCCAGCAGTCTGTAAACTTGAGGAAATCTTTAAAATTGCTTTTGTCGTATTCCACATTACACAATAAACTCAGATCACAACAAATACTTTGGTTATTCCTGCATATGTGTATGAAAATGTCATGGCGAAGTGGTTTAAGAGGTCGCCTCACCACAGAACTCCGAGTGCTATCGATTCGATTCCCACATAAGACAAAACTTAAGTGTTTCTAAAATGGTTGTTTCGCCTCGTCTTTCGTGTTCATTGTATTAACGTTTGTATAATCTTCCGCGGTACAAGAACAATTCTAACGTTTATCCGGAGATGTCTTAAAACGATAACTTTTACACCCACGTTTCGCCACACACCAGGTTTGAATACCGAATATTTTTATTTATATCCTATTCCTAATCAATATTTAAATGCGAATGTGGATTTGTTTGTCTATTACTCTTTCACGCCTCAACTACTCGACCGATCATCATGAAAATTAGCATCCAAGTTGTCAGGGGAACAGAAAAGGACATAAGGTACCTTTCATCCAGGAAAAAATACTGTTACTAAACTAACCTAACCTACAGTACAACGGGCAAAATCTAATAGATTATACTTCATATAAAAGTTTAAATTCAGCCGCATCTAGTTAGCCTACGAAGCTTAGTCCGATAGAATTGGCGATTATAAGGCTGGAGATAAGCAGAAAAAGTGTGAAAAGCACAATAGAAATGCATGATCTTATCATAATACGGTTATAGGCATGTTTTCCATCGTAATATTTATATAAACAATATTTGTCTGGCATTAATTTCGTTGTAACTCGCTTTTTATTATTACTTTCATAATATTATTATGGCGATGTCTACCCCATCTTGTTCGTAACTTATAGTCATAAATAACTATGAAAATTGTTTCAATCTAACTTTGTAGATGTCATAATATGTTACATGACTATTTGATGGGACCGGCATATGAAAATAGACTCTATATAAAAGGCTGTAAAGTGCAAATAGAATGTAATGCGTTTTCGATAAAATAGCAAGTATAAGCTAGTTGTGACATACGGGTTATTAGTGCGGTAAGTAATAGAGAGTTTTATATTAAAATATTCATTACTATTTTTTTTATGTGAATAAGGTAAAAACCTTTCAATTACATATTGCAATGCATCGAATATTAGATACTATTCCTCATAAAATACGAAAATTAGTTTTGGGTTTGAGTATTCTTTAGATATGTATGTTTCAGGGTTGTTGCGAATATTCGCATCCGCATCCGCAATTGCGGAGCTTCCGCATCGATTTGGAAATCTTCATCTGCATCCGCATCCGCAATAATCAATGCGGATGTTAATGCGGATCCAGATATAGCGTACGTTACGATAAGAAAGAAATCAGTTGTTCAGTAGTATGTTTTTAATTTATGACCTTATTCAAAACAGGCTTGAACCTGCGAAGGCAGAGATATTAGATACTTTTTGTTAAATAAGATGAATTTTTTTATCAACATCCGCATCCGCAATTGTGGCGCTTCCGCATCGATTTAGTCATCCGCATCCGTAGCCGCATCCGCGGATGTGGGTCTTCAGATATACGTATACGCATCCGCATCCGCGAATGTCAAAATATCTGCATCCGCAACATCCCTGGTATGTTTATGTAGTTTATTTGGATACTGAGATTGTTCTGCGTGAGTTAGATGTAATTTTTAAAACAAAATACTCATACATAATCTCACGCATATATATGAATGAAAAGGTATTGGAAAGTAGGTATATGCGTCTCTAGAAGCTTACTCACTGGAAGAAACAGTATTAACAATGTTACTATCCTTACACCGATTTTATCTACCTAAGCAGGTATAATCAAACATCCATTTCATTATTTTTCTGTCGAATTCTGCAACGCCTAAACCAGTTTTGTAAATATTTAGTAGATGATATAATTATTAGTATTATTATATTCATTTGGTTTTTTTAATGCATATGTAAGAAATATATTAACTAAATTAGTGTAGTAATAATAAATAATGTATAATCTATTGTAATTGAAACAAATAAAAATTACGTAATTTATTTATTTGGTATATTTACTTCTTAACCGTGAGTGACTTGACAGGAAATAGAGAATACTCAAAGCAAAATTAGGTTTGGTTTAAAGACACAACGCACGAGATAGTTCGATGGTTTTCTTTGACAGTTGGAAAATAAGCTTTTATCTTGTTTATTCTCTGTTGTTAGTATTTATTTCGAGAGCTGTATGGTAGATTATTTAGTTTGAAAACCAACTGTCTTCATTGTATTATTTACATAGAAACGGGGGCATATACGAAAAGCTATGTATAGTAGGTAGAGTTAGAGGTATTTTATACCAAAAGTTGTATGTTAAGATTTCCCAGACGTACTCACATCATAGACGCACTCTATAACGTTTAATACCTTTTTTGGTCGTAAGACTGCGCCAAGCGAAATGTGCCAAACAGGCGGTCACAGTTAAGTGAATAAAATCAACACTTTTTGTTTAATACAAATATAAAATATACATTTACAATAATAATGAATGTAACAATAAAATAAAAAACAATGAATGCAAAATAAAAATGTTTACAATTACTCCGTGTAAAGAATTTAAAATATTTAATATTTTCGCCTACAAAATTACAGTAGAAATCTATCCTATTTTACAGCTTAAACGAAACATAAGTAGTTATATTACAATTTGTCCGTACCGAATATTTAAGTTACTGGTTGCAAAGCATCAAATCCTCCATATCATTTTACTATGGCGGCCGCCCGCCGATTTGAATATGCGCCGTACGAGCTCTGTCATTATCTGTCTTACGCTCGACGCAGTCTTAAGTTGTCATCTAACACACAATGCCAACATAACATCTGAATTATAAAGATAATTATTATCACGGTCTCTCACATTTAAAAATTATACACTATTATATATCTATCATTTAAATGTCATATGTGAGGTCACTATTCTTAGCGTGGACCCTTTTAGTGCGGTCTAAGTACGGTGTGGACACATGTATTTAAGATTTAAATCTATGGTTTTACATCATATACGTGAGTCTACTGGTCTCTACCGGACACAGTTCCAGATATTATCTATACTAATATTATAACGCAGAAGAGTTTGTTTGTTTATTTGGTTGAACGCGCTGATCTCAGGAATTACTGGTTCGTATTAAAAATTCGTTTAGTGTTAGATAGCCCATTTATTGAGGAAGGCTATGATAACATAACATCACGCTACGACCAATAGGAGCGGAGCATCAATGAAAAATGTTGCAAAAACGAGGAAAATTTATTCCTTTTAAAAGCTTCCGTTGCGTGCGCTGCGTGAACGGTTAAATTTACACAAAAGTTCTGTATGACGGAACTGTTTCTCTTAAAAAAGTTCTAACAAAAAGTCCTTTCTCTCTGTCTCTTCAACTTCGTCTGCATCACATATACAAACGAAGTTGCGCGAGTCGGTTAGTTTTATATTACCTTTCACTCATTGTTTATATACTGACCACATACTTTCAGTATAATTATAAGCGATGACTGAAGATAAGTAACATTTAAAATAAGTCCATAATGACCACTGCAAGCTATATAATTTCTTGCTATACACAGCGGTATTTCGCCACAGCCGATCGACTAAGCCGCACATGTTGACATTAATGACCATCGAGATCGCGTTACGTCTCCTCCGTGCCAATGACGCGTGATACGACGTATTGACAGCTGCATCGGAATCCAGACTCTAAATTGATTGGGGTGTATGTCGATAGGGGTCATTATCGTTTGCGTTTATTTTATTTTATTGAAAAAGATATCGTTATGTTATTGCAATTTTATAGTAGTGATGTGGCACATAAGTATGCAGTTTATATTATGACAAATGGCTACCTTAGTCTATGAACCCCCGCAGTACCCTAAGTACCAAATAAATCATTTGTGGCCAATCTTGGCAGAATATTGCTGTTCTGCCAGCTCCAGAGATGAATAGACTGGTCACCATGTTGACAGCAAAGCGACTCCTTAATTTTTTTTTTAAATTATAATTATTATTTCCTGAGCTTTTTATAAATATTTATTATTAACTGAGCTATGTAACATATTTATTAGTAACTAAACTACTAAAACATATTTATTATTAAAAAAAATTTTGCCGTTTTGACAGGATTGAGTTAATAATTATTTTAAATCGCTCGTGATTACGTCGGTGGGGTTATCTGTGGGATGGGATTTAAACCTACGACATCTGGATCGCGAGTCCCAATCCCTTACCCATTGGCTTTCGTTAGTCGAAACGATTCTCAACCGAGTTATTGTAAGAGTCTAAATGGGTCTTTTAATCTCATATTTGACGTGAAGATCGATATAAATGTTATCTGATAACTCATTATATATTTTGTATATTCACTTTCTACCTGATTAATGGATAGTACACCTTAAGTAGAGAATATTTTTAATTTATATAATATTATAAATAAGCAATACAAATAGTAGTCCTACCATTCTCGTCGATTAATTTACCCGAACCTTCGTATAGATCAATTTGAAATAGCCATAATTAATTGAACCGTATGGGATTCGAATCTACAACACAACGCAGCGGCATCGCCGAGGCAACTGCTTCTCCGCTGCGCGATTTGTACGTGGACAAATTGTGACAATACATTATACCAAGCAATATTCAATAATCCAATAAATCATGCGAGCTATCTTTCTATCTATACATATATAGACAAATGCCTAACCAATAAGAAACAATCACTTATCTCTGGAGGTTTAAAGCTATATATTAACTCTTACTTCTCCACACTGCCATTAACTATATTACAGTAATCTCCCCCCACAAATATCTACCTAGGCCTCCAGCTAAAACTCGACCCACTAGTCAACAAACAGCTAAGCTATAATCATCGCGTGCAAAATTATCGCTCAGGGTATGCACGGGGTTTATGGTGGGTAATTTGTTCTGAGGTCATAGTTTTAGTACAGTTTAGGTCAGTATGTGGATAGCGTAAGTAAAACAGGTGAAGATTTTTTTTATTTAGTACAGCAGCGATAGCCTCTTGGGAAACCGTTGGATTGCAGCGCAGAGGTTTCGAGTTCGATCCCAAGGCGCACATCTCTGACTTTTCGAAGTTATGTGCGTATTAAATAGTTAATTATCGCTCGCTTTAACGGTGAAGGAAAACATCGGGAGGAAACCTGCATGTCTAAGAGTTCTTAATAATGTTCTCAAAGATATGTGAAGCCGGCCAACCCACACTGGGCCAGCATGGTGTACTATGGTCTAACCCTTCTCACAGTGAGAAGAGGCCCGTGCCCAGCAGTGGGACAGTTTAATACAGGGCTGATATTATTTATATTATTATACAAGATTTTGGCCGCGGCTTCACTTGCGTAAATGTAAGTCAAAGACAAAAATAATTTATACACTTAGGTAGGTTAGGATAGTTCCTTTTTTCTGGATGATAGGTACCCTAAGTCCTCTTCTGTTTTCCTGACAGCGTGTACACGAAATTTCATGATGATCGGTCAAGTAATTTAGGCGTGAAAGCGTAACAAATAAACTAATATTTACATTTATAATATTAGTTAGGATTAAGATAGTAAACAAATATACGGCCTGTCCACAGGGCCTGTCTGATGGTAAAAACCAAATACCTATAATCACTGTAACAACAAGGTATGAAAGATGGGACGAAAGGAAAAGAATTGGGAGAAGTAGGTTGCCAGTCATCGAATTCTTTACTCATCGATTCGGTCAAAACATAGTAGGTAACAGTATTCACTCGTCGAGAAAGCGTCGTAGTATCTGCACCAGTTCTATACCATCGGCAGTAAATTCACTTCTTGTGTAAGCAGGAATTTTGTATGGTTCACAACTTGTAAGTGCTATTGCCAATAGGTATACCAACGTAGCGGTATGTTAAAGTGCGTAATATCTGTTTGTCACCTAAGTGCTATAGTAAAAGCAGATACCATAAGTTTGTTTTACCGGTAGTTAATCATAATCTTTATTAATTAGCAAAAAATCTGTGTCTTTCCACAAATAAATCCCACTGAAATCGAAAAGAAACTTTGTTATAAAAGTAAAATTTTCGTACCGGCTGAAAAGTATATCCGCGCCATTAGGGAAATATGAGATCGTTGCTTCGGGTCAAGAGATCCTTATGTCGTTCAACATTTTGATTCTCTTACTATTTTATATATGAAACTATGCTGAATATTACTGCAAAGCACTGAAATTAAAAAAAAAACGAACATGCCCGACGCAGTATTACGCACCAAAACGAATTTTAATAATCATCATTATTAAAGTTCGTTTGGTTCCGAGCGTAATAATGAGTTTCAAAAACAATTAAATTCGTCTGATTTTTATTTTAAGACTTACTTATATAGCAGCGATAGTTCAGTGGGCAGACCGACAGACTGCAATGCAGAGGGTCTCGGGTTCGAACCCACGTCACGCAGCTCCAACTTTCGGAAGTTATATGACTTTTCGAAATTATGTGCGTATTGATTGACAATTATCGCCTGCTCTGTGCCTCGGAGAGCACGTTAAGCCGTCGGTCTCGGCTGCCATGAACATCTATGGCAGTCGTTATTGGGAGAGTGTCGACACAAAAGATCCCACTGGGTCAAAGTGTCGCCGGTCTGCACTGACTGGCTCTCACATAAGATACATACATACATACATACATACTTAAAATAACACAAATCTTCTGTACCAGCCATCTTAATTTCTATAAAGTATGAAAACGCATCACTGACACACTGACTAACAAAAAGTTATTATTCTTATTATTTTAGCTCTTCCTCCTTTTCCACATCTTCCTTTTTTTAAATCAGGCTAGTCTCTCCTATAGCCAAAGACTGATTATTTATATTGAATGCACGGATGGCGTACTGTTTTATGTGGTCGCATCACCACTCGTCGAGTGTTGTAGGATCGATCCCCACACGGGACAAAAATTTGTATGACCCTCATATAGTTGTTCCGAGTCTAGGTATTGTTTATATACGCTGTTTGAACGTGTGACAAGTCCCCCGCGAAACAGAAATAGATTTCTTTTTTTAAATAAACGACGTTCCATCTTCCTACCTTGTCACTTAGCACCTTCAGAGATCCAATGAGTACGATATTCTTATTAGATATATTTATACAACAACCATGCAGTATTTCATAGGTAGTAATTCGATCATATTTCTGCTGTATTAAACGTGCAGTCAGCCAATAAATTCTCAACTTCTTAATCCTCAATACGATCTTACAAACATAACCTATTTAATACAAGGTATAACAAAGAAATGCAGTACGTAGCATGCCTACCTAAGTTCAGTAGGGAACGAACGGCCGCGGCCGACAATAGGAGCGGAAAGTAGCCGGACGGTATGCAAGGAAGGATACAAGGAATAAGGTATAAGCGGGTAATAATATTTTAGACTCCGTGACTCTCGGATGGTGTAGTGGTTACCTCGCCACTGTCGCCGCGCCGAGCGTTGTGTTCGATCATGACACGCGACAAAAAGTTTGATCCACAAATAGTTGTTTCGAGCCTAGGAGTTCTTTGTGTTCGTTGTTTGAATGTTTGTAAAGTACGCCACGACACAGGAATTATTTCTAGTGCAGGAGATGTCCTTTAAATAAAAAAAACTTATATAATATTGTCTTACATTTACGCGAATGTTAGGTGGGTATACATACTTTATCATACGGATCTATCGCGTTGTTTATTTTTTATAAATCACTATTATTACATAATTTTGAAACTAAACTATTATTGTTAAACATTTTTACTAGTTACTGTTTCCTTCTATTTAAGCTATTTAACCTCTTGTATGCAGGAATACCAGACATAATAGAAAAAGCATTGTGTCTCGCGCAGATCCACGTTCCGGCATACCAGAGGTTAAATTATAAATCTATTTAGATTTAATTTTACACTTTCACCGACGTTTCGATAGCTTTTCAACAGCCATGTTCACGGGGTTCAATTTTAGACTCATGACTCTCGGATGGCGTAGAGGTTTTAGTGGTCGCCTTGCCACCGGCGCCACGCCGAGAGTTGTAGATTCGATCCCCTTGGACAAAAATGTGTGTGATCCCCAAATAGTTTTTACAAATCTGGGTATTCGTTGTGGCCGTTGTTTGAATATTTGTTAAGTCACCCGAGACACAGAAATTATTCCTAGCACGGGGGTTGTCAAAAACATGACCCCGGGATATCAAAAGCAAATTACAAAGCGTTTTATGTAGAACAAATGCTTGAGTTGTAAAATATGAATTCAACTCTCTTTCACAATATAGACCACCGCCCCAAGTAGCCTCAGGAGCCCGAGATAACCATTTAGCAGTTGCAACAAACCTGGCTATTACGCTTGCAGAACAGCCATTGTTTCCGACTAAAATAATAACCGGCCAGCAAAAACCCGCGCGTGTGCTGCTAGCAAAAAATAAAACGTGAAACGCATTATGAATTAAGAGAATGTGCATGCTATTTTGTTGAATAAAGTCTTTATTTTGCACGTGTATTAGGAATATTGTTCATTTGCATTGAAATACAATAATATTATTATATTTAATTTCGTATAGTTTAAAATGAAACTTATTAAATCGTTGTCTGACTGTAAAGAGTTAGTTATTTTTCTATAATCTTTTTATATTGTTATCTATTCTAATATTATAAAGCTGAAGAGTTTGTTTGGTTGAACGCGCTAATCTCAAAACTACTGGTTCGAATTGAACAATTATTTTAGTGTTGTATAGCCCATTTATTGAGTCTATATAACATTACGCTACGACTTATAGAAGCGGAGCAGGAATGAAAAATGATGCACAAACGGGGTAAATTGTCTTATATGAAGCAGACAAAGTTGCGCGGGTCAGCTAGTTTAGAATAATTTCAACATTGTCCGTTCGGAAAACATCAGGCACTAGTTTTTGCCCGCAGCTTCGATCTCGTGGAAGTAGATTTCTTAAAAAACCTTTATCGCTCGGGAACAGCTGGATACGAGAACGAGCAGATATACAGGATGTCCGGTAATTAATGGATAACCTTAAAATGCCTTATAGTAGAACAGATGGCCGTTCAAGGTTATCCATTAATTACCGGACATTCTGTATATATATATATATATATATATATATATATATATATATATATATATATATATATACATATACATATATATATATATACATATACATATATATATATATACACATATATATATATATATACATATATATATATATATATATACGTGTGTCTTCTTCTGTAACCCTGAAAACGTTACTGTGAAATTTCATGATAATCGGTCCAGTAGTAAAGGCGTGAAAGCGGAAAAATCTCATATTTGACTACGGCTACTTCTGAAAAATTATATTGTTAAATGTAATTTTGGATGTTGTGTTTCGGTGTAGTTATGTAGTTGTACGTAGTTGTTGTATGTAGTTTTACCTTTATTATTTTACATGATTATTATCTGTTAGTCCCATCGTACATTATTCTAAGACTAGCCACCCATCTCGGCTTTGCACGGGTGTGTCAGTGTTGCATCAAGCGTCATTCGGTGTGAGATCCCAGCTTGAATTTATTTTCGCGCGTGCTTATTTTTATTTAATTTGATTGCGATATCTCCGAACATATTCATTTAAATCGTATAGTGTTAATGGTATACGCAGGGCATAATGTGCATGAAATGCTTAAGGTAACTAAAGTGTTTAAGTTGATAAGGTTTAATAGTGTATCCGTCTATATAGATTTCTAATTAACGCATTCTACGTGACCATTTCTTTAGAAGTTATAATGGGTATAGTAAGCTATCCTTAAAATATAGATACATGCCATTGCAAACTTTTCTGTAGATTAAAAAAAAACAATCCTCAAATACATAGTTTTGTTATATCTCAAAGTGTTAGGCAGCGTTCTCGATGAAATCTCTTAGTCAGCTTGATTTTTGCCGACATCTTCAACAATTATCGTCATATTTCAACCAATTTACACAAAACCTTAAAGAATTATACACCTAAACCATCCTCATGAATCACTGTCTATTGGTGAAAACCGCATGAAAATCGTTCAGTAATTTTTAAGTTTATCGCGAACAGACAAACACATAGAAAGACAGACAGACGCGGGGACTTTGTTTTATAATATTTAGTAATAGTAAAGACAACGTTTTCATATTTTAACATGTTTCCAATAAGTTCAATCTCACTTACTCATAAGGTTGTAACTGCGGCAATAATTTCCCACTTCGCAGATTTATCGCTCTATTCAGTTGCTACTGCGTCTATGGTACATATATAGCTGGAACAAGTAAAAATACAATAGAATAAACGGCAAGATTAACATGACTTATCGAACAACTAGAACCAACCAACCGAAGAACCATTTTGACTAATCCGAGATAAGATAATTTTATCGCCCTGAGAGGGCAAGAGCAAAATCTCCCGTCAAACTTTGAAAGGCCAACCATAATTCTAAGCGAGGGCATCGTTACGGTGAACAATTCAAGTCAATAACTCCGCTCAACTTATGGAACTACCAGCTATCCAACTCGTCCATTCCGAAGCTCGCAACGAATCGAGCACAGTACAAGTGTTCTTGCTCCACACCGATTTATTACAAGTATCGAGTGAACAATGTTGTTCTGTGATTTGATTGTGTTCGATGGAAAGGTAATCGTTTTGTGGGAATGCTGTACTGTACAAAGAGTTTTAGTACGTTCAATGGTGAACGTACATTTTATAAACTGCTCCTATTTTAACAAAAAATGCACATACCTCCTAACTAAGTAAATTCAAATCAAACCTATAGAATTGCTTTTTAATAGTAAGTAGTCATAAAAAATTTCATGTTAATTTACTGATATGACTGCACGGATGGCGTATAAGAGTCAGTTGTCGCCTTGCATTGCACTGTGTCAAGTTTCTTGGGTTCGATCCCCACACGGGATCTGCATTGTGTACGCACACTGCACGGGATGTGCATGTTTTCCAGAGTTTGGATGTTCTTTGTATCTGTTTTTGGATGTTTCATCACTCATGGTTAAAAACAGAGCGCGTGTCCTCTGTTTTAGCCCTTGAATAACGAATATAGAATAAAAATAAAATAGACAATTTGTATAGACAAATGGCTCAACGCATTTCCTCTTATACACCACTAAACGGCTTCAGTAGCCGTTTAGTTGTAGTATTACAATATTTTACACTCAGCTTCACTCCACACACAGTATCCATTTCCAACGGTCAAAGGATGAAGTTTTAAGTAGTGCATAACAAGGACGCTTGGATGTTCAGCTGAACTTAGTCCACTATGATTAGAAGTTCAACGATAGCCGAATGGTCAAATTGGTCAATGTAAATGAAGAGCGGTTCAAAGTATGCGGGTTCGATAGAATTAATATTATTGCAGAGTCAATACTACCGCGTGACTGAGGTATTTAGAATAATACTGTGACACTTGAAACAAAACTTTTAGCATCATCTCTATCCTAATCGTAATCCTTATCATCCATGCTAACTTTTATTAATAATATAAATGCGAATGTTTACGCTTTCGTACGAGGTCGCGGTACGCAGATCGATCATCATGAAAACTCGCATACATGTTTGTAGGGTACAGAAACGGACATATACCTTTAGAAAAAAGTACTGTTCCTGAGCAACAGAAATTTGCTGACAAAATCTAAATTTACATTTCAAAGTCTAGTAATATAACATAAGTAGCGTTAGCGGTAATTTTAATCAGTAAGGACATTGAAATTAAACAAACTTTATACGGATTCTATCGCGTTGTTTATTTTTTATAAAACACTACTATTACATAATTTTGAAACTTTCAACTACTATTGTTAAACACTTTTACTAGTTAGGTATTGTATACTTCAATTTACATTATACAACTACTTAGATTTAATTTTACACCTTCCCCGTCGTTTTGGTTGCTTTTCAGCAGCCATGGTCATGGTCACTTTGTTTAATTTCAATGTATAACATTCGCGTAAATGTAAGAAAATATTATTTAGTCAGTACTACAAATTTAATGTCTGTCAAGACTTCCCTGATTGGTAGAGAATGGTTTATTAAAAAGACTAGCTTTTGCCCGCGGCTTCGCTCGCGTAAAAGTAGTTTAGATTAAGTTAGATGCAACAGTGATACTTGGTGATAATATAGATTTCTAAAGACGAAATTATTTTAAAATCGGTTAATTAGAGTTAAATAATTGCAAACAAACAATAAATCAAATCGTACCTCTTTCGAATCTTTAGCATAGATTCAATATAATGTGTCGGAGAGTAGGACGTCAACTCGCTTTTGACATGATGAAGCAACAAAATATAGGCGTGGTATCATACTTCGTACGTATACTAATGATAGACGAATACAAAAGAAATAAAACAATAAAGCTTGACTGTGATTATCTCTGATTTGATCCATAACACAGCGAGTTCGTCACACCGCATGTGTCCGCACGAGTCTCCGGCGCTTACATAACGTCAATATGACACTGACAGTTATAACTGTCACTCCAACTGACACATTGGGTCTATGGCGACCTTACTCAAGCTTACGCTTGACGTTCCGAAACAAACCAATAGATGGCGCTTTACAGAAATCCAATTACAGAAATAAATTGCAATCCAATGATTATTTTCTTGACTTGATATTTAAAACAGGAATCGAAATCTGTAGGTACGTGTTTATGTCACCAAATGATTGTTTCAATCAAAAACTACTACCTAATTATGATGTGTTGTATGCACATAACCCAATCACACGCATTAGCTTAGCATTAGGCTTACAATTTACTAAGCAGAAATTGATAAAATTGCATTCCTATTTATTACTAACATCTTAATGCTAGTACGACAGATCGCTTCACGTGTCCACCCTTCACTGAAAATAATACACTATAGACCATTAGTTCCCAAAGTGGTCCAGGTGGACCCCCAGGGGTCCACGGGAGACTCGACGCGGGTCTACGATGGCGTGACAAAAAAATAGGGGTCCGCAATTCGTAAGCGGGGGTCCATGAAAATTTATTTGCTTTCGATAGTGAAAAAGTAAAATTTTGACCTGACTTCACCTATCAATGTAGGCAGATAATATTTTAAGAAGCTCAGCGACTGTTACCTGTAAAAATTTGCATATTCCATATTCAGTAGCAGTGGTCTCGAACCTACCGATTTTTCGGTCGAGAACTTCTAGAGAAAAATAAAATAAAGAATTTGAGCTGGTCTACCGTGGTAGGTTCAGTCCCGAGAATTTAAATAGCTGCAAGTCCACCGGAACCTGCTAAATTTTGAAAGTGGTCTATGAGAAAATATGTCTGGGTACCTTTGCTATAGACCAACATCTTTAATAGTTCGACATACTACTTCGATAGGCAAAACAATCAAAAGATAGGATATTAATATTGTATACCTTATGTACACGTCTACCGTCAAACTAAACTCCTCAATCCACCAATTTCAACATGCATAATGAATGATCTCCAAAATTCGGTGCACATCTATTATTTCGAACACCCACTAACTACTACAGCGCTCAAAGCGGAAGTTCAGAATCGTAGGCGTTTCCGCTAGTTCGCCTAGATATAGGTCCAAAGACTTTTGCTTAACGTGGGTGCTTTTGAAACCGGCACAAGTATTTAGTTATATAAACTTAGGCTAGAGTTTATTCTGCCTTCGCTATTCGAATATTTAGTAAGCATGCCTGGATGCTTAAGAAGTTAGTACTCGTGTGTTGCTAATTAGAGCAGATACTGTTTTGCCATTAGTAAAGTTTCTTGTAGCGGATATATGCAGTATGTATACTGCATACATCCGCTACAAGAAACGGCCCGCGGTTGCAAATTTGGCGATTGTACGAATGAAATGATTCGACGGTGGAAGTAGCATCTTACTACCTTATCATATGTGGGGGGCCAGTCAATGCAGACCGGCAACACTTCGACCCAGTGGGATCTTTTGTGTAAGTAGCATCTTACTGGCGACTGGTTTATAAGTAGTAAATTTGTTACTAAGCTTTAATAGTGATGAAATGCGTTTTTCAATGTGTAAATAATAAATAAATTAAATAAATGTTTGAATTTGTTATAAAATTTATAATTATTTGTTTTGATCGATACACGGATACACGGATCGGACAAAACGCTATTTTCAAATATACATTACGGTCCTAAAATATGACCACACCTATCTGTTATACAACTTTCAACTCAAGAACCGTAAGAGCTAGAGACTCGCGGTCAAAGCCATTCGACTCAGCATAGTCGCTATACCCCCGAAATGACTATGACTTTTGACCTCTGACCTCAAGGTCACCTGATACTATCTTTCATCTCAAGAACCGTAAGAGCTAGAGATTCGCGGTCAACGCCATTCGACTCAACATAGTCGATATACCCCCGAAATGACTATGACTTTTGACCTCTAACCTCAAGGTCACGTGATACCATCTTTCAACTCAAGAACCGTAAAAGCTAGAGACTCGCGGTCAACGCTATTCGACTCAGCGTGGTCGATATATCTCCGAAATGACTGTGACCTTTAACCTCTGGTCACGTGATACCATTTTTTCGAACTCTAAGATTTACGGCAATTCATGGCCGTTTCGCACTTGTTTTCTAGATGAAAAGTACACTATGTCCTTCCCTGTTCCTCAACGTGTATGAAAAATTCATGATAATCTGTCGAGTAGTTAAGGCGTGAAAGCGTAACAAACAAATAAACAATCAAACGAACTCACAGTCTCACATTCGCATTTATAATATTAGTATGGATATTAGTAAAGATTTATACGCAGCTTTTTTGGCAACTCAACAACGTGTTAGCTGATGTTTTGAAGAACATCACCTTAATGACACATATAGTACTTTTAAAATACACCAGTTTCTGTGCTCCGATCTCAACTTATAATCCTTACCACACTAACATCTATACTTATACATATCTCCACATAGTAACTGTGTGTATTACACGGCTGAGTACCGGAGCAGGCGTTAAGATGAGAGATTACAGGGCTGTGTCATATTTCATTTAGTCAGGATTTATAGTTAGCGTCGAGTGACGTGGCCTTCTAGTGTGTTACAGTCTAAGTGGAGACACACCTGTTTTGTGCAAGATAAGCTTGTAGCTCGGTTAATGGTTCAAATTTACAAGCTGTTCGCGGCTGCTACTATAAAAAACAATATTAATATGTGAAAATTATTAGTACTTTACTTTTCTATTATAAACATAAATTAATCCACATCTTTCCTGAAGCTCGCTATCTCCTTCAGATATACCTTGTCGAAAAATCATGTCATGTAATTGTTTCTATTCAACATGGAAATGTATAGACAATAGATAAACGTTGGCATTTTTAATATGACTTTTTTAAGAGATACAACTCTCACTGTTGTAATTATGCCTGTGTCGCGGGGGTCTTTTCAAGCATTAAAGAACGAATACAAAGGATACTCAGACTTGGAACAACTATTTGTGACACATAAATTTTTGTCTCGTGTTGGCATCTAACCCCCTGACCCCTTAAACCACTACATTATCCGTGCAGCCAAACTTGTAGTTAATAATTAAGTTATACGTCCATAGCTGACAGTTAACAACTATTAATAAAGAAAGAAGTGTGTTTACTAAGACTAAAAATAAAAATAAATTAAGCGGAGTTTATCCCTATACAGGTGGGGTA
The DNA here is from genome assembly GCA_930367265.1 of Catocala fraxini. Taxonomy (NCBI): domain Eukaryota; kingdom Metazoa; phylum Arthropoda; class Insecta; order Lepidoptera; family Erebidae; genus Catocala; species Catocala fraxini. Next base: position 22,975,695 of record OV884029.1, read on the forward strand.
CCTGTATTCCAATACCATGAACATATCAGAATTTCTAGTTTTAGAACTCATAGCAGATGTTTAAAAAATATGTCTCTGCATGTCACGCTTTATATCAAAAAGGATCCTATAGTGACACTTTAATTGTGAAACTGAAAATAATATTATCCTTTGTCCAACGATTTATAACAAAATAGTTGTTATGTTTATTTGTTTTGTAGTTACAGTCTTATAATTATTTTCCTAAAAAGACTACTAGGTGCGGTAGTAATGATAATCCTAAAACTACGGAGACTTTATAACAAAGGACACAAATATTATCCAGACGATTTATCTATCATAAATAGATTTCAGGTATACATTTTTTGTCCTCTGGCCAGCTCTGAACCAGCATCAGGCATTCGTCTGACACATGCTGAACTAGGTCCTATTTTGACATTGCTATGAGACTCTCACTTTATAAGATTTTTGGTTTTCGTTTCCTTGTGCTTAAGTTTATATTGTATATACCTATTACTTTTTATTTTATACTTTTACTATGTGTTTTGTTAAGAATGTGTCAAATAAACAATTTTTATTTCTTTCTTCTTAATTTGTCCGGTTAGGTTATGAAACCCATAGACGCTGAGCATATAGTCATAGCTAGATATCCATTTATACTGCTTTCCTATCAACGTCCATTAATATTTTAATACCAAAAATATCATAACTAAACTTATTATTTCCAATAAAAGCGCAATAACATTTATATAAATGCACGTTTCTGTCAACACTCAATTGACTCTAATACCGAAATTCATAGTCCACGTCGACCTTTGAATATGTAATTGAATTTCCAATAAAAAATCGCCCCGAAAAATATAAAAGTGTACAGCAATTTTATAAAAGGAGAGAGAAACGTTAACTTTTAGCAAGTGTAGCGATTATTAAGAATATAAACGCAAATTAAGAGGCACGGGTCTCTGTTGACTCGGATTCCAATTTAATTTTGTACACTTTATCTAGAGAATACCAAATAGACGGGCGCAGATGTAGAGTGACTTTTGGAAACGACACTTATAAAGGTCTGTACTGTTGAAAGTAACACAATCGCGTCCTGTCTTCGTGACGCAGCTATAGTAAATCCCACTGCTGTGCATGTGGTTCCGGATTCAAATGCCGAGTCTGGAAAGCAAAAAGTTATTGTGTGTTTTTGTCACAAAATCTCAATAGCATTCCGGCGTTTGGAAATTAGCGGTGTTGAAAACCATCGAGGCGTGGAAAGTACGCAAAGCCATTGGTCCTGCGCCTGATTTCACTCCGGCTGTGTCAGATTGCCGTATATTTGTGTTTGCACACACATTTGTGCACTATAGTTTTTCTGCGCAGATGACTAGTTTCTGTTAAGATTGTTAAGATTGGCCGCCGTTACCGAAATTCTAGATATTATTATTACCTACTGTCCTATGAAAAGATGCCAATTCCGTGCCAAAATTTTGCCAAAGGTAAAGAGTAGTTGTTTTGTAGGTAATACGTTCATACTTACGAGTTTTCTCTGAAGGGGTAGACAACATCTTTAGAATACTATTCTCTTTCTTTATGTAGCCTTGATAATTGAAATTACTTTTAACCTGGCGTTTCGATCAAAGATGTTCCAGCTTAATAACTTTTAAACTTTTTGCGTTGCATGATATATATACATATTATACGTAACGGGTATTAACGTGATCATGAATTTTATCCAAGGGTAGTGTGAGAAGCTATTGAAATAAAAAAACATAGAAATTTCAATAGGGATTGGGGTTTTCAATAGGGTAGTTCAAATTATCCGCGACGTGGAATCCCGTGATTAATAATACGCAATTAACTGCAGATACTAATACTCCTCTTGACGTTGTACTAACTACGCTCAAGGACGACAATTATATCACATCTAGCATTATCTCTATTTACATATTTAATTCTTTAAGGAAATTCTTGAACAAATTTAATTTGTCGATTCAGTTTGCACTTTAATTCTTATGATTGGGTAGCTCCTAATCACCTGCGCCGGCAAGACTTATTGGTTTTCGACGGCAGCGCCTAATTAGGCGCATTGATTATACAAATATTTTTTTGGAATAAGGGTGTTATCTTTATGTATTTAGAAAGTTTTTATGTGGAATCTCACATAGTAATAATTTATTTTTTTTATAGCGGAGGCTTTTTAGCTCCTTTTAAACGATAGAAATATTTATAAAATATTGAATTTCCCGACCAAAACACGTTGGTCTAGTGATATATTTGTAAGTGTGACTGTTTATAACTGCTTATCATTTAAACGATACATAGATTAAACGAAGTGTCATGGAACATGTACAATCATTTTAGTAGAAATCATAGTTTGAGCTGTGCTTAGTAGAGTGCAGGCCAGCACAGCCTCTTTTGTGCACTCTCTTCTTCATACAAACACATCATATACATATTAACACGCGATGGTCCTTTGTTTGTTTCTTTCGTCACAATGGCTTTAAGAGTTTTTAAAACAAATTTATATCCACTACCTCACTATTTATTAATTTCTCATCGTGTCCTAAAATAATCGCACGGGGTAGGGGTTGTAAAGCAAGAATGAGGGGCAAAGTACCATACTAATGACCTGGTTCCCTTTTTTAAATTTTCTGTAACACCTCTGTATCCCGCCTATATTCGCAATAAATGTTTATTATTATTATTATTTTTGTTTGAAACATTCTTTATTATAACATTGGTCAGATTTTGATATCATTTTAACTCCTACAGAGGGAACCCTGAATTGCTTCATGGCATTTATTTTATAAAATATAAATGCCATGAATATAGTCAATATTATTAGAATAAGTTGTAAAATACTATAATTATAATTGCATAGCCATTTAAAAAAGTGGTAGTCTATTTCTTGCTGGTATTTTCTAATGGGCTTTCCTTGCGTACGCCTAGTAACTTACCCAAATATAAGACAGTAACTTGAGTAAGCTTACTAATTCATAAAGTTTGATGTTCAAAATGACATGGAGTTTTATAACATAAAAAACGTTTATTTATTTCAGAAAAATATAGTGCCGCCATTTCCACCGGTCAATTCGAGGTAAACCGTTATCACGGCTGGTTGAATCAAAATAAAAATTATTAGTTGCCGAATTAATCCGACGTTATCTTTTTTAATCCCCGATATAAAAATGTATAGGTGTAATTAACCCGTAGAGATAATCCCTCTGAAAAGCTATTAATTTTAAAGTAAGTTATTAATTGTTAGGCAGGTATTACTTTTTTTTAATTTTAAGCGGGTTAAAAATAAGGATTAATTTCACAAAAATGTGAATATAACCTAAATTAATGATTTATGTAGGTCAAAGTGTCCTACTTTTTTAGAGGCAGGCAGAAAATCACAATAAAAATTTGCTTAAATCGAACCCGAGATTTTATGCACAGAATTTTTACTTTAACTACCGTTGCAACACCGAGGCAAAATTCAAAAATTCTAAATATTCCTATACCTACATATATTCAAATCTCAGAATACCCTGAGCCGGGACTCAAACCTAAGACCTTGTGCACGGCAATCGCTTTTACAGCCACATTGTCACACTGCAAAATTAAAAATTACATCTAAATCTTAGAATTTGTATTCTAATATCGAGACATCTAAATACAGATGATTAATTTTGCCATTGACTAAACCACATTTTCAGTAGTAAGTACTTTTTAAAGTCTAAAAGAGTATTTGAAACATAAGTGATAGCTCACCAATGCCAAAAGACTTGGCTTCGACGCAAAGTCAGTACAAAGTACATCCAAAACTCGAGTGAAGTCAAATATTTTGCCAAGTAAAAGCGAAGCTATACCGCCTCTGTTTGCGCTAAGAGATTGCAAAATGTGTATCAAACAGGACGCATGTTCGGTTCTCCGTCGCGGTCTCTTTCCATTACGTAAATATGAGATGCAGTATAAATATATGGGTATTATTTTAGAGAGAGTATCCTGTGGATGTTATTGTGTTTAGGTTTAGTTTTCTTGGCGACGTAAATATTGGATTTGTGTTACTTGTTTTCAATTATTGTAGTGATTTTGTGGTGGGTTCCTTGTTGAGGCCAATACTTTGTTGTGTGTTATAATAATATGTGTGCTTCACAGCTAGTGTGCCTGAGTCCGGATGTTTTTGTGACTGATATGGCAGTCAAATTTTAACATTATATTATTGTAAAATTCTCTAATTTATACTTAATAGTAAAGACACATTTTGTGTGTCTGTAAGTACCGTTCGGAACCATTGCAAATAATTGAAAATTACCTTTACTCCTTGTACGGTACATTATTTCAATATTCAAACCAGTTATAGTCGGAGCGGCCCGCTAATCTTTATACATATAATTCTTAAGTACATGAGTATACATACATACAACGGTTTATCAATCTGCTAGATTTGAATAGAGGTCGAGCTAATTACTGTCTCTGGGACACAGTCAAAGATGCAGACTCAATATCTATAACATAAAAACCTGTACCTGATGACAATTTCTCTGACCTCAAAATTAAACTCTATTGCTTTATTCTCAGACTCCGAGTAATGATCGGTAATATTCATAAGCTCATCAGTAAGCCATGAAGCGAGTAAAAAGATTAATTAAAATTAACCCACATCTCCCAAAATGAAATCAACAATAAATTAACCAAACAAATTAATTAAAGATATTTATCACACTTAAATGGACGACATTTGTTATACAATTAACATCGGACAAAGTAAAAAATAATTAACTGTGTCGTACACAGAATTCATTACAAAATAATTATTCAACTTGGAATAATTCAATTCAATGTGATTATTCAATTCGGGAAATGATAAGGGAATGATTAGAAGGGTGAATGTTATCTTAATGATTTTAAAAATGTATGTGGCAATATAATTTAAATGTTTTAGAGATTATATGAAAGAGAAATTGTTTGCCTTATCTTAATCATTCAAACTTTTTAACTAATGCCTCACTGATTGGTATCTTCTAAATTTTGTTGAGTACAGATTAATTAGCATAACATGGCTGTATTTCTCCAATGAGATAGGCAGAGGCTTTCACACCCACATTTCGCAAGCTATATTTACACGCCAGATAGTATATGCTTAACGGGTACAGTATTAGCATGCTTTCTGTTAGACAAAAAACTAATAAATCTTAGCTACAGCGGAATACGAACCCGTGATAACAGTATTAGTCGTTGAGCTGCGCATATCCTACTAATATTGTAAATGTGAAAATCCATATTATTTGAATGACCACGTTCTTAACATGAAGTATACTTATGGCAAAACAAAAATATGTATGTATAAAATACCCAGTGTATTATTAGTCAGTTGCTAATAAATTAGATACAAGAATGCAATGCTATGCTAAGAAGCAACGGTATTATGAAATTGAAAGGTTTACGACACAGATGGCTGTATGATGAATAGATTCAGTGGTTGCCATGTTGCCTCGGTTCGATATCTACGTAGGACACAACTTTGTGTTGAATCTAAATTAGTTGTCCCGAATATGAATGAGTTTTGTGTCTATTGTTTAGTATTTGTAAAATCTTTCGCAACACAAAATATCTATACTAATATTATAAATCTGAAGAGATTATTTGTTTGTTTGTTTGATTGCTTGAACGCGCTCGTCTCAGAAACTACTAGTCCGAATTGAAAAATCTTTTTGGTGTTGTATAGCCCATTTATCGAAGAAGGCTATAGGCTATATAACATCACGCTACGACCAATAGGACCGGAGCAGCAATGAAAAATGTTGCAAAAACGGGGCAAATTCTCTTATGTGAAGCAGACAAAGTTGCGCGGATCAGCTAGTATTATATAAAATACATAAAAATACTAACTAATAATAGGTAGATCTAAGTTTAAGCTCTGATTCCCTTTTGTATACCGATCTTAAATACAAAATTTACTAGATAGACGGCCTACTCAAAGTGGTACGGAAACAAGAGCCTCGACACTTGCATCACTTGCATCTAATGCAAGTAACAACGGTGTCGATTCCACCCAGCGTTTACATTCACGCTCTGTTGCCAATGGTAACTATAGCACGAAAAATGCTTCCATTGCAAAGGCACGCGTACTATATTAAAGCTTTTCACGTACCGCTACCCAAAAACTCTACAAGTACCGAACCGTAACAAAATTAAACATACACGTACACACAAAAACAGTATACACCCAATAATTAAACTATTCGATTCACGGTTGAGAGGCGAACACACGAACAGATCCGAGCGATAGTTACTGTGTAGTAAAGTGCAATATTTTAAGGTGTGTGCACACCCTTGCGCCGGAGGCGTGAACGGCGCACGCGCAGACCGTGCCGCCGGTGTGATCTAGCGATAAAGGTTTGTACCATTTCGGAACAATGGTGTTTGGGATTCTTTTTAGAAATTATTTTTTATTCTGATTCCAAAATATTTATTAGGAATTGACTCAAAGGGCACTCATTGGCTATATGTCAGAATTTTTTAAGCAGCTCGAATTCAGGAGGTTTGTACGAAAATGGACGTCAATGGTTTCGTCTGTAATTATATAAGACATCCGGTGTAAAATACAAGCGATCCTGTTTCCGATACCGGTGGGGTTCCATGTATTTTATACTAGATTTTGCCTGCAGTTTCGCTCGCTTCAATGTAGATTTTGTCAATTACTTTTATTTCCTCAGAAACAGTATTTTTTTCTGGATGAAAGTACACTATATCCTTTTCTGTACCTCTGAGAACGTGTTTGCGAAATTTTATGAGGATCAATCGAATATTTAAGGCGTAAAAACAAACAAACAAATTCATATTCGCATTTATAATATTAGGTAGGATATACATATAAGATTAAAAATGTAACATATATGGAAAATCTTAAATAAAGAGTACGATAATAAAAATCCTACATAATGAAGATACGAAACGAGACGATACCTGAAGTAGGAACGAACCGCGACCCCAGATAAGCCTGCACGCATGACCGGCTACTTCGTTATGTTAATACCCCTGTATCGGTGCTCACATCTCCCCCGCTTAATAAAATCCAGTCGTGGCATGATTCATTACCGGGACTGGTTATATACGATTAATGTTTAGTTTCGGAACTATTTGTTTTTCGGTACATAATTATTTATGTCGCATTGTTCGTAAAATTCATGTATAATTTTATTATAAATTAGCTGACCCGCGCAACTTTGTCTGCTTCACATCAGAAAATTTTCCCCGTTTTTGCAATATATTTCGTTGCTGCTCCGCTCCTATTGGTCGTAGCGTGATGTTACATAGCCTATAGCCTTTCTCGATAAATGGGCTATCCAACACTAAAAAGATTTTTCAATTCGCACCAGTAGTTTCTGAGATTAGCGCGTTCAAGCAAACAAACAAACAAACTCTTCAGCTTTATAATATTATATAATATTAATATTAATAATAAAATTGGATGCTTGGATGTTAGTTCGTAAATTGGTGATTGTATAGCAATTAGGTAAAGAGATGCTAAATTTTACCATCACTGTGCCTAATTGCAATACAAACCGCTCAATTAATTTTGTTTCTTAATATAAACTTTTTGGATGCTTGGATGTTTGTTCATATTTGAACAGGTGAGGGGATTGTGAAAAAATATTGGTACATAGATGCTAAGATTCTTTCTTCTCTCTAACCTTTATTTTTCCCAAGTCACTTGGGGTCGGCTTTTTCTGGTCTAACCGGATTTGACTGATATCAGTTTTTACACGGAGCGGCTACCACCTGAACTTCGCAACCCGAAGGCTAACGATACCCTAAGGCTAGACCAGTGTCAGGATGTTATAGGGCACTGACTTCCCAATAACGACTGTCATAGATGTTCATGGCAGCCGGGACCGACGGCTTAACGTGCTCTCTGAGGCACGGAGCAGGCGATAATTGTCAATCAATACACACATAATTTCGAAAAGTCATATAACTTCCGAAAGTCAGAGGTGCGCGACGTGGGTTCGAACCCGAGACCCTCTGCATTGCAGTCTATTGGTCTCCCCACTGAGCTATCGCTGCTAAGATTATAAATATGAAATTGTGGGTGCTTGGTTGTTTGGTCATCTTTGAACTGATGAAAGGATTGTAAAGAAATTTGCCATTGAAGTTTAAAGCAAATTTGTGGGTGAGAAAGGAATTTGTGAAGATAGTTAGTTATTTGCTACAAGTACGCATTCTTTGATCGGATTCGGATGAAACTTGGCACGTAGATAGTACATGCCCTAGATTATTACATAGGTATAGGTAATACTTTACATCCTCGATGTCTTTATATACGAGTTCTCATGGGATTCATGCCTGCGAAGCCGCAGACAGTAAATAGAATATTTTATTTTAAACGTGACTGCTATTTAATATTAATTTTACATCATACATATACATACTCTTACATTTCTACCATGAAAGAGCCTACCGCTTTATAAATGTATTACACCCATATTTAAAAAAAGTATATACATATGTATGTTTATCCATTGTCTAGTACCCATAGTACAAGCTCTGCTTAGTTTCAGCTAGATGGTGTTGTGTGTATGTGATAGAATATTATTATTATTATTTCGCTAACTATGATTTCCGGTTTTACACAATGCTAGCCTAGGTATTACCGTCTACCGGATACAGTTCCAGACACAGTGCGATTTTTTTGATAGAAAACCCAGTAACCCAGAAATTTAACTTCAGACCTCTTGCATAGCAGGCGCATTCAATACCACTATCGTCAAGGGAATTTCCCATAATCACATTTGTCCATATCTTCCCTGCTGGTAAACTTACTGTCACAACGCTTAGGAGCTAAAGTAGCAGATAACTAACTAAGACGGATGTTTGTGTTTAATCCCGTTAAGCTCAGAAATGTACCACCAAATGAAATTAAGCTTCAAATTACTTGAAAACAGAGCGACAACAAACATTGAAACCAATTCTAGAATGACGTTATTGGACAGTGACGTCACACAAAGGCTTGGGTACAAACAGTGGACAAATACGACTAGTGTTGTCACCGTTTGGGACGATTTCACTAAAACAACATTCTGATTGTTAGCCAGAGAGCGTGTCTGTTGTTGGAGCAGACACGATACGAATTTGAACACCGTTGAATCTTTGGCAGCATCATGAGCGCATGCGTAATAGATTTGGCTTCCAGGTCGAATACAGTAATAAGGTGCTTTATCGTAAGCCACACTTCGTCTTGAACTAACACAATAGCAATTCTAGAACTGAAAAGCGTTTCAAGGGTTTTATAATTTACCGTTTTCGCTTACTATGAACTTTTCTATCTACTTGATAGAAACCACCTGATGGTGGTTTCTATCATTGTTTGTTTATCGTAAAACTAGTTAAAAAAAAACGCAATTGCATTTCTTCGTTGAATAAAAATATCATGGTAAGATATAAAAAGATCAACATTAATCTCAAGCATTGCAGGCAATCACAGTCAGACAAAACATTTGTCGTCACGAATATTTGTTCGAAGTCTGGGTGTTATTCCTGTCCATTGTTCGAATGTTTGAAAGATCGAACGCAGGAATTATTTCTAGTAGGTAAGACTGCTATTAAAAAAACTGGTATGTCCTGTAGGTAGTCCATATAATTCACAATACTCTTCGGTGACCTCAGCATAAGAAAATATCTTGTGCATTCAGTAATATCATGTGTGACAATGGAAACGCGCATTTAGAAAGAGTAACATCGAACACACGTACTGCATGTTTGCCGACGACTCTACGGCACTCGTACGAGATTCAGTCTCATTTAACCACACGATGATTGTGTCATCAGCACGGCTGTAAGACAAGGTGGGTAAACGATCCTGTTGGATAAGGAATCTGTACTTATTTTGTATACTGGGTGTCCGGTAATTAATGGATAACCTTGAAATGTCTTACAGTAGAACTGATGGCCAAGGCGCGCATCTCCGACTTTTCGAAGTTATATGCGTATTAAATAGTTAATTATCGCTTGCTTTAACGGTGAAGGAAAACAACGTAAGGAAACCTGCATGTTTGAGAGTTTTCTATAATGTTCTCGAAGATATGTGAAGTCTGCCAACCCGCACTGGACCAGCGTGGTGGACTATGGCCTAACCTTTCTCACAGTAAGAAGAGGCCCGTGCCCAGCAGTGGGACAGTTTAATACAGGGCTGGTTTTATTATTATATTTATATTAAGTAAACTTTACAACCGAGCAAACATTTACACACATTGTAAATCGTTAAAGGTCACAGGACGAGTTAACCTACTGTGGGACCAATGGATATTACGTAAAAGTATGTTTTATTTTGGTAATAAAAGTATTTTGATTTGATTTGATAAGCTCGGCTGTACACAACAAACAAATGATAGTATCGAATAAATTAGTTGAAGTACGTACAAAAAATATTTGACCAGTAGTTATCAGTCGCTACTATAACCCATACCTGCGGACACCGGTAGACTCTGCCTACTCCTTTCGAACATATTCATAAGTATCAACAAAAAATCATACATAGAAAACTGTACCCCGTAAAACGAGAGACAACAATATCGCATACAAACAGATTGGCTTATATAACACACGTCACTGACAGACCGTATCTATGTGAGACCGCAACTTGCACCTGCAAACCTGTCACCCCAAGCTGAAATAGAAGCCATTTAATGCTTACAATAAAAAATGTATGTATGTGAAATGTTCTAGATTTGTCACTGTGGAAGAGTGGTAGGAATGAACCGGCTCAAGTAGGGAAGTTTCACCCTCTTATAGGCAACCTAAGATAATTATACTGTCACTATGTTTAGGCCGATGAGTAAGAGTTCCATATGCACCACCCATTCCTTTAGTTTCACCTCATCTTTAATTTGTTTTTCCTAGGATTGGCAACTAGGTCGACAATGGTCAGATGACACACCTGGTTATTGCAATCCAAATCATAGACTACAGTTTACTTCAATAACTAGTATATTCATAGATACGAGGTCGGCCATCGTGTCGAAAGAAACAAATAAAGGACTATCGCATGTCAATATATCATTTGTTTGTAAACTGTTAAGTTTGCCATTAAATATATCGTAGGCTTGTTTGGCACTTTGCGTGTTGGTAGTAACGGGTTTTTCAACAAGAACTTTGTTTTCCAATATGGTCACACCGGAACTACATGACAGTTTTGACAATTCGTTTTTTGACATATCTACAGTAGAAGCTTGGACAATTGTTACAATGAATTCAATTTCACTCAAAAATCGCAGTAATGTTATAAAAATTCACTATGAAAATGTAGGATCTGTAAAAGTTCCATTTCATTAAAAAATTCTCATTAAAATTCGGGATATTTTCGGTCAACATAATCGTCCTTCTGAGACTGCTATTAAGAATTTGGTCAATAAATTTGAGTCAACAGGCTCGGTACATAATGCGCCAACACGTGCGTGCGTGTTCGACCGGGTTGTTCAAGTGAGAACATCGCAGCTGTGAGCCACAATGTTGAAGAAGATCCGAATTTGTCAATTCCTCGACGTTCTCAACAATTAAGGTTATCCACAACGCGTTTTAGAGTGCTTTAGCACTCTAAAAAGACGATATGATAAATGTCTCTAGAATCTGTTGATGTGATGTGATTTATATTATTAATAGTCTTTTTATAGAGCATTAGCACTCCGTTTTCTACTTGACATTCTATTCTTATTGTTTTGGTGACTATACGAATGAGGCGGCTTGCCTAGGAAACTTCCACCCTCTTACATGGAACAGTTAGTAAGACTGTTACTGTGTTTCTCCCCGTGATCAAGTGACGGCATCAGACCAATTTTAATAACTTATTCCTACGGTTAGCAACGCGCAAGTAATACGCCTGGTTCTATAATCGATCATAAGCCATCATGGTAACCGTTTTGTAGGAGTATGCTTGTTTGTCACTTGATCTTAACTTATGTGGGGGGCCAGTCAGTACAGACCGGCGACACTTCGACCCAGTGGGATCTTTTGTGTCGACACTCTCCCAATAACAACTGCCATTACATAGATGTTCATGGCAGCTGGGGCCGACGGCTTATCGTGCTCTCCGAGGCACGGAGCAGGCGATAATTGTCAATCAATACGCACATAATTTCGAAAAGTCAAATAACTTCGGAAAGTCAGAGGTCGTGGGTTGGAACCCGAGACCCTCAGCATTGCAGACTGTTGGTCTCTCCACTGAGCTATCTCTGCTCTGTTTGTCAACTTAGTTTTATAAAAAAAGTAACTTATATTCTCGAATAAATGTTCTACAAAATAACATTTGACATGTATTGAAACTAAATTCTAATTGAACGAGCGAGTACGATTGTAAATATCCATGGTAAATATAAGAAGTAATTGATTAATAATGACATAAATAAGATAGTACAATATTAAGATTTGTGTTTTTACGAGAAAAACATTTTTATTTATATAAAACTTTAAAAGTTTCTCGTATTTTTTTGGCTTTCGTTTAGTCAGTAATTGGCCTAAGATTAATTATTAGACTTTGTACAGGATTATATGACTTTCAATAAAGTCGACAATCGTAAGAGTTACTTCGACAGGATTCTCTCGCGAGAGAAAAGATTACGAATTTCAAACCGTAAGGTACTACATTACAGTTTTAACCTCTGATTAATAAGACTGATTAACCTAGTCAAGTAGTCAGTCTCGGATACATAGTAGCGATGTTTAGTAGCGACATGCAGACATAGAAGACACAAGATTCAAAACATACAAAATTAGACGACAATGTAAGAAAATAACATCACCATTGTGGGCCACGACTTTAATTCCACCGTGTCCATAATTTAATAATACAAATAATCAAATAATTATCAATGATTACGTAGTAATCAATACTCGAATGCAGTATTATACACATTTAAAATATTAAATTATTTTTATACCAATACCATTGCTCATCACCATTATTTTGTTTTATGAGTATTGAGATATCACTGACTAATTAATTTTGACTATTAATCATATGAAATACACTTATTAACCATGATACAGACACAACGCTATTATCATATCTCGCGATGTAGTTATAAAAATAAATTTTAAAACGACTCGCATTAGGAATAGGTCCTGTTTTGACTTTACATATATTCATACAACAGACACAAAGACTACCCACACTTGAAACAACTATTTGTAAATCACACAACTTTTTAACCCGTGTCCCAAAAACAACATTTGGCGCAGTGTCAATAGTTTTCTAGAGTTCGATAAACTCTTATACAACATCTTTGTCCGTCTGTCCGTCTGTCCGTCCGTCCGTCCGTCCGTCCGTCTGTCTGTCTGTTATACAACTTTCAACTCAAGAACCGTAAGAGCTTGAGACTCGCGGTCAGCGTTATTCGACTCAACATAGTCGATATACCCCGGCATGACTATGACCTTTGACCTCTGACCTCAAGGTCACGTGATACTATCTTTCAACTCAAGAGTCGTAAGAGCTAGAGACTCACGGTCAACGCCATTCGACTCAACATAGTCGACATACCACCGAAATGACCTTTGACCTCTGACCTCAAGGTCACGTGATACCATTTTTTTGAACTCTGAGATTTACGGCAATTCACGGCCGTTTCTCACTTGTTAAAAAAAGCTGAATAACTATTTAAATTGTTATTACTGTTTGTTTATTACTATTTATTAACTTGTTAAAATATTCTCGTTGGAATTTCTATTTGCCGTGTATTGTGTACGACATTATGAATGTTAAAAAAAATCATATTAAAATTAAACTTCTTTTCAATTACCCTATCAATATGAATTAATTAAAGATTGGGTTATTCTATAAATTATTTAATAGCCTAACATTGTATACGCTTAGTATATGAGTAAATGTATATATAAATATACATAGCGTTTATGTATACGTATATGTAGATAGTGTATGTATACATATACTATACATATAATCTTATATACATAATTTTAATAAATACATATAAATGAATTAATGGTTTGTTTTTATTTACTTATAAATATATACACATAAAAATATTACGTAGTTAAATAAAAGAAACTTAACACCTGCAACACCAGAGGCATCACTTGCACGTTGTCGACCCTAGAAAAAAATGTTAACACCCGTTTTGAAGAACAGCAGCGACTATTTAAACCCTTACACTGCACTGTGCAGTCAATTATGCCGACATGTGAAATTCAACCACGTCAGTAACTTAACAAACAATCAAATTAGTTAAACTACAGGATAAGGTCAATAACCCCACATATTCAGACTTGCAAAGAACCTGAGTTTGTAGAGTTAATAGTAAAGTACTGCACCAGGGAAGTTGTGAACAGTTCCCAACTGCATCTCAATTGCATTGCAATTTTCGAGACGCCATAACTTAGAGTTCGGTTAGTTAACCGTGTTACCGTGAACATTGTAGGTATTTAGTATAATGTTTAGCCATGTATTAGTTTTAGTGAAACATCTGCCTGAATTAAGAGACATGGTGTTGTTAGTTTTTAAAGGTAATTAGTATTTTGGGTTGCAAATTAATTGTGTTCTTGTACCGCTTCAACTTAAATGATGGTTATTTTTGTAGTTGGTTCACGTCAGTAATGCACCGGAACGGGATTGAATTAACGAACGCAGATCTAATATCATAGGTCGTGTACGTTTCATCAATTTTAATGCAAAAAGGGAGTTTTGCTCATATCTTAACCGGTCGTATACCGCCGGCTCGCATACCAGCCGGCAGATTTGTACCCGTCGTAGGCCGGTGGCTCGCATGCGAGCCACCAAATTGGCGCCAAAACGCCGCGCGCCGCCTTCGCTTAAGCTTAAGCGTTTTGGCGCCAATTTGGTGGCTCGCATGCGAGCCACCGGCCTACGACGGGTACAAATCTGCCGGCTGGTATGCGAGCCGGCGGTATACGACCGGTTATGTATAACAGATCTACATTGATAAACTGAAGATAGAGTAATTTTTGTGAAAATTATTGGGTAGATATAATAACTATCGGCCTCGATGGCGTAGTGGTTAGTGTAACCGACTGCCACGCCTGAGGTCGCGGGTTCGATTCCCGCACAAGTCAAACATTTTTGTACATGAACATGGATGTTTGTCTTGGTCTGGGTGTTTCTATGTATAATATGTATGTATTTGCAAAAATAAAGTATATATGTATGTTTATCCATTGTCTAGTACCCATAGTACAAGCTCTGCTTAGTTTGGGCTAGATGGTGTTGTGTGTATGTGGTAGAATATTATTATTATTATTATTAATATATAAGAGAATTATTCTTATGTATTAAATTATACATATGAATGTGTCTGAGCTTGTGTCATGCTTTTATGCTCAAAGTTTTAACTGACTCCAGTCAGTTAACTCGTGAACACGGTCGATTCAACCTAATTAAAACGTCAAGCACAATATGGTGTAATTAAAGAGAATACAAAGCATACCTAAAAAAAAGTTTGACAAAATATTCTCATGCGGCTTTAAGTTATGGTGACGAATCTTCACGAGTAAATAGGTACCTACTAGACAAGCGTTCTTCATCGTCGATCACGTCGTCGCTTAACATCAGGTAAGATCGTGGTTAATACACAATTGAGAAAATAGCAGAACCCACTTACAAGGTGTCAAGCTTATTGTCATATACCAAACACAGTTACCAAAACACTTATTCTGGAGCTACTATAAAGAATTTATAACAGTAGAATCAAATTACACTATCCAAGTAACTCATAATCGGACGTAAACGTACTAAAGATTTGGAGCCATCGAAGAAGTCAAAGTTATGATCCTCCACTTCTGCTAGCGCCGACGTAAAATAACTTGAATATAAGGAAAATGGATACACTACCGCAGTACGGACACGGCAGAAACACTCGGTACGTCGTCCAGGCCTGCATTATTCATTTTTATTGCGAAAGAAGTGTGATGTATGTGCTAGTGTAAGTGTTGTATATCGTTAAAGTCGACCATGTTATTTTTGGCTAGGTAGGAAAGCGGATTGGGTATATTGTACATATCGCACTCTTAATAAAACAGCGACTTAACTCGAAATTTGAAATTAAGGCAATTTGTACTCTAATTGTATATGTTAAATTCTAATATTATATTTGTGTTAAATCTTTGCAATAGAGTTCAAATTTGTTTAATCCAAAATACTGAGATAAGTCTCTGTTTTATTAAGGGTGCGATATACCCAATCCGCTAGGACTCTGACTCTGAGTTTTTGAAGTTATTTGCCGATTGAATAGTTAATTATCGCTCGCTTTAACGGTGAGTGAAACATCGTGAGGAATCATGCATATCTAAGAGTTCTCTATAAAGTTTTCGAAGATATGTGACGGCACGTCTTGGACTATGGTCTAAACCTTTTTACAGCCCCGTTCTCAGCAGTAGGACAGTTTAATATTAATATAATTTCACGCCCATATGCCCGAACGGGTATATAAATGGTACTCATCACGTTTTACCAGCTATGAATTTTGGGCCCACGGAGTAGAGCTACCTTATTTGCTTGTTCTGACTATAGCTTCAGATTTCGTGTAGCAATTCAAAATTCTTGATTACAATCCAATAACATATTGCCTGGCCCTTAATGCTATATGAGTTCATAATTGCGATAATGCATGTGACAGCTATGCACAATATCTTTGGTATGATTTTCTTGACAGACAAAGTGTTATTTGCTTTTACTCTCAGGAAACCCTCAGTAGCAGGTCTGATTCCGGGACTGAGCACCATACACGGCGTAGGCTCACTATCTATTACGTGGTAACTAAAACCATGGTTGGCGAAATGTGCAACAGTATTGGAAGTTCATTCTCTACACAGGATCATATATATATTTTGTAATCCGTAAACATGTAGCTATGCCGGTGTTCATTGTTACAATGTTGTCGGCCTCGATGGTGTAGTGGTTAGTGTAACCGACTGCCACGCCTAAGGCCGCGGTTTCGATTCCCGCACAAGTCAAACATTTGTGTGCATGAACATGAATGTTTGTCTTGATCTGGGTGTTTCTATGTATAATATGTATGTAATTACAAAAAAAGAAATATACGTATGTTGATCCATTGTCTAGTACCCATAGTACAAGCTCTGCTTAGTTTGGAATAGATAGTGCTATGTGTAAGTGAAAAAAAAAAGTTAGCAAAGTGCAATTATTCATCATCTTCTGGATAAAGTAGCTTTCCAATGGTGGAAAAATGTATTTAAATCTTATCAGTAGTTTTTAAGTTTATTAATTGTATGGTAATGCAGCAGACAGTCACACGATTAAATTAGACAGACTACAAAACCAAACCCTTAGAGTTATTGGTGGCTTTATTAAATCGACTCCTATTCACGTAATGGAGAATGAAATGGGTATTCCCCCATTGAATATGAGGAGTATGCTTATCTTATAAGTATTGTATAAAAAATAATTCATTACCTTATAATACTAATATGGAACTTTTTAGAGAATTTATTAGTTTGCTCAACAGCATATTTTGGCTACATAATAAGAAACCGTTGTTGGCGATTTGCTATACTGAAATAAAACAAGATACAGCTTCTCCGCCGTATCCTACTGAAATGTTCAGTTTGGATTTCTGGATGTCTAGAATCAGTCTGAAAAATATAGTTAATACTACTTTAGATAGTGTAAAGGGATCAAAGTCGCAGTACGCAGACCGTGATATTTTGAAACGTGAGGTACTATTCGAGTTACAATCAAAAATATGACTTTACAAGACACATTGTCTAGTACCCATAGTACAAGCTTTGCTTAGTTTGGGCTAGATGGTGTTGTGTGTTGTGGTATGTGGTAGAATATTATATTGTTATTATAATAAAGATAAAAATAAAATAAAAAAAGATGATTCATTTTCAACAAAAATACAATATTTTCTTTTTATAATAAATATATCAGACAGTATAGTAGTAAACTTTAAAACTAAGTATTAAAATAAACTGTGAAGAAGTGTGTGACGCTCCTACAAGTTTACGTCCTCGTAATTTCTGGATTTGTCACTAAAATAAAAAAAAGTTTTTCAAGAGTTTGACCCCATATACACCGGTGCACATTATAAAGGAACGAATTACTGCGGAGCGCGTTACATTATACGCTCCTAGTATATTATGCAAGTATATGCAATGCAACATTGTTTGCTCATGCACCGCTCATACTAACTTAAGTGCCACTAACGTCACCGCACCGTATGTAATTACAAATTTTAGTTTATGGCATCACCTAAAAACCTTATTACGCTTAATCTAGCAGGGTTGCCAGCAGTTTTAAAATGGTTATTAACGTTAATGTGAGTTTTAAATTTAATGCTGATGAGGTCACGGCGCCGTTTGTTTAGTAGTGTAAGCAGAGACGCAGGTGTCAATCGCAAGATACAATTTCGATGTTGGTGGCATGCTCGTGTCTCCAATCTTCGAAAATATGGCCTTGGCAGAAACCCAAATTACTAATAATTTATTATTTCTTTTAACCTATTGAGTCGCAGCGGCACACTAGTGGCTGGACACAACAGATTTTTCATAATGTCTGGTATTCTAAGCCTTGACAAACTAACACTTTGAACACATAGCAGACATATTAGAAAAATTGTTAAAAACCTGGTGAGTATAGCGCTCAACGTCTTAAGTCCATTGTGATTTTAATCTAACTTAAGTTTTTGATACCGTTGAAAAGAAATGAAACTTGAATTTAATTTAAAACTATTTGGCACAACCCTAGCGTCCAGGCGCGAACATCTGGTAACGAGGGAAGTTTTAAAAGTATAAGTTATGAATAAATTATATCAAGTCTAGCCAACTAATAAACGTCTGATGAAAATAGTATAGCTGAGGAATATACTAAATCATTCTACATGCATTGTGCATTAGATGCTTTCGAAAATATAAAGAGCTAAATAAACGCTTCTTCATATAAAACGGAGTCTCTATATTGCCATAGTATAATCATGCATATTTATTCCTAGAGGTTAAGACGGAGACGAACTACAGATACTCAGATCACTAGCCATTTTAAGGCCTTAGTAGTGGAGTAGTGCTGGCTATTGCTGTCGTTTAGAGTTTGATTCCCCGTTCAAGGTGTTATTGGGTTTTGCCAAGACATTCTTAATAGTAGCACAGATTCTAGAATTAATGTGTAAGGCAAGCCTATTTACTACAGCAAACGCCCTATCTAAAACCTAAAACGTTAGTTCGAAAGTGGGTTTCTCTACTCCTACTGCTAATGTTAGCTGCCTATAATCTTAAGACTGCGCCGAGCGAAATGTGCCAAAACAGGCGGTCATAGTTAAGTGAATAAAATCAACACTTTTTGTTTAATACAAATATAAAATATACATTTACCACAACAATTAATGTGTTTACAATTACTCCGTGTAAAACACTTAAAAAATTTAATATTTTCGCTTATAAAATTACGTAAATTTGCACGAAAAATGCAAAAACGTAAGCACGTGTTACGTGATTTTTAGATTATAACACTAGAAATCTATCCTATTTTACAGCTTAAACGAAACATAAATAGTTATATTACAGTTTGTCCGTCCCAAATATTTAAGTTATTGGTTGACAATAAAGATACATATTTATCAAAAAGGCACTTCATATCCTCCATACAATTATTTTACTATGGCGGCCGCGCGCTGATTTGAATTTCGAGCTCTATCATTAAGTCCAACCGCGTCTTACGCTCGGTGCAGTATTAAGACGATAGGTATATATATATACATATGTGGTATTTGTTTTATACACACGACAGAACAATTATACAGCTAACCTGATAGAAAAATCAATTATAGCATTGAAAGTGTGCCTTATCTATTTTTATATTGGATGTCGTTGTGCATAAAGGACACCACATTAGTCAAACGCTGATTGTAGAAGTATGTTTGATTGAGATCTTCGGCAAGATGGAGATACTTTTAAGTATAACCCAGCAGCAAACATAAACCACATAACACCACATTGAGCTGTTATTGATAAGATCCTCAAAGAAAACACTGTCCAATCTTGCTATCAAAATTGGTACTTCACGATCGCGCAGAAACATATTGGCTAGAAGGATTGTAACATATTTGTGTAAGCCTTGCTTTTAAAGCTTAATAATAATAGTAATATCAGGCGTGTATTAATTTTAAAATTTATGCGGTAGAAATTGATTGGTGAATTGCGGTAGAAATTATGGACTATATCGGGTTAAAAATAAACATGTCTGCCTATTAGCGATCGGTATTAAGCGGATATAGAGTGAAAATCTCAGCAAAATTCAAACCGCCTACAGCTGATTTTTAAAACAATAATTTTTCCTTCCTCCCCTGTATCTATATCTCCTAAATCCTTATTTATTGCAAATTAGGTACAGCCACAACGGAAAAGATTACACTTTTTTTTTCACCGCTTAAATTAAAATTTCCAACCAACTTTGTTAAGCTTATCGCTTTAAGATTTTCTCTGCCGAAGCTAAAAGTTGGTTCTCACCCAATTTATCAAGTGAAGCACCTGCAATCGACTCGTAGTTCAAAAAGCCGAACGTTGCCGATCACTTCCGAGTCGTGCCGATTGGACAAACTTCAATACGTATATAAAATAGTACTTTTTTGTACTTTAGTTCGGAAATTCTCTTCGAATTGTTCTAACGTGTTCGATTAAGATTAAACTTTTGAATTATCTTTAGAATTAGAAAGGTTTAATGAAAGTTTTTACTTCGGTTAGCTATGATTTTGTAGAATTATTTTATGTAAAGGTTTTGGTGATTTTCTTCTATGTTTTAGTTATATTGCACTTTTTATTTAATAGTTAAATTATCAAATAAATCATAGTAATCCATTGCTGAAGTGCTTGTATATAATACTTATTCTCACGTGAGGCCATGTTCGAATACTAAATACATACGATCCGTGGTCGATCGTGATGTGGTTTCAGGTTCCATTCCCGAAACAAAGCTTTATTGAATATCTGTCATGAAAATCTTAGTATTAGTATAGACTTGAGAATACCCAATGAAATGTAGGTACTTTAAACCTCTGCCTACCCTTTTAGAGATAAACAAAAGTGCACTTATTATCAAATATGTTTCACGAATCGTAAAACTGAATACACCAATATTTTACATATTGTGCGAAGCATCGAACGACACCCACAAGAAAGGCACTCAAGACATTATCTAAATACATGAAAATAGATGAACCATACATTCATATACATCTGTTATCCAATATTTGATACTATTCGACATTCTACGATCCTAAATATACGGACATAGGTCTCAAGCCAAAGGAATAACATATAGTATATCTTCACACTACGATTCTGCAGCCATAAGACCAGTTAGCAAAACCTTTGAGTTTACAGCAGTTATTTGAAATCCCTACTATTATCAGAGGTCTTCGTAATATGGTTGTGCTATGGATGATACAATAACAATATATCATAAGGACACATGCCGAATATGAAGAATGGTGGTCTGTCAGATCGGCCCTCAAGGAATATGGTAGAAAATGGAGTGGAAATTCATATTGTTTTTACATCCAATAACATACTGAGTACATACACTTTTTGTTTAGCGCTTACATATTGAATAATAAGGAAAGTATCACGCTTGTATAATATGCTTAAGACAGAAGTGTAAAATAATTCCAATAGAATTATCCAGATGTCTTCTTTATATATAACTGCTGCCTGCGTGGTTTTACACACGTTGATGTTAAATAATCTATATTACTTCTGAATTAAGTAGATTTTCAATGACTAAGATTTTAAAGTCAATCTAGTAGTTTTTGAGTTTATTTATGATAAACAGAAGTTAATTTTTTCTCTTTATAATATTAGTGTAGATAATTGTTTGTTTTTAAATGAGACAACATATTAACAAAGCAAAGACTGACGCTTGTAATATACCTTTGTCTACTCTTTCGGCTAGCTTCGCACAGTTCATGCGCTTTGTATTAAACCCCAAGGAGCAAGGTGCAAGCCTATAATTGCCGTAAGCTTGCTGGCTACCGAGATACAGCAATTAAAGGTCACTAAATTCTTAGTAGTAGTCTGTATTCTCGGTAGATCTATACTTCTAAGAATATCCAACGAAAGCCTACAGGTTAGCAAACAAACTCAACTGCCATCTTTTTAATATTCTGGTTGTTTACTAACCAAACAAGAGAAAATGTAGCTTTGTAGAAGTTTAGAGTCAATCGTAAGACGTAGAGCATTTATAAAGCATTAAACATCGACTAACAAGCACAATGCATCAAACGACAAAGGCTCTATAAATCATGTTCCAGTTCAAGCTGAGCAGGGACATTTTTCAGAACTTGTTTACAATGCTTGTATTGCTCTATAAGACTATGAAAAATTGTACGGTATCCAAGAAACTAACTTGTATATTTTCGCTAGGTGTGTTAGAAAACTTATCGTGGTTTTTAGGGTTCCATTAGCGTAGTAGTACCTTTATGATGTGATTTTGTCTGTAAGTCTGTCTACCTATCACAACTATATAAAAACCTACTAGTGCTTCCAATGTGAAATGCGGAATAATTAAAAATAATACGTATTATTTTTGCTTAAAGGCCGATTTTTCCGTCGTCAGATAACTTTTATCTGCGGTATATGTTTGACATTTTGAGAGTTTTTGTATACAAAATATGTCAAACCAACATATTTATCACTCAGACAAAAGTTGTCTGACGATTGAAAAATGTGTCTTTAGGCGCGTATTATTCACGACGACCCAATGACAGACTTCATATATCTTCGAGAATATTTAAGAGTACTCTCAGACATGTAGGTTTCCTCACGATATTTTCCTTCACCGCTAATTAATTATTTAATATACATCGACAAATTTGATAAATTCAAATATAACACTAATATAAACCTGAAATAAGGCTGTGTCTGTATTAATTAAATTTTGATATCCAATTGGGATCAGTTAAAGGGAAGGAAGACTAAATCTAAAACAATGGTTCCTTAAATTTTTGGCTGTTTCATCTGTCTATCCGTGTCTATCTGTTTGTTCCAGATGTTGATACGAATTTAACGGCTAAGTAGATCAAATTCAACTGAAAATCAAAATCATCTTTTATCAGATTACGTTCATTAGAACTGACGATTTAGTGCATTCACATAAATAAAATCACTTGCTAATAGTAATTCACATCGATGCAGTCACATAGGCTAGAAAATATAAAAGAAGATTTTCAGAGGCTCATTTAATTCTCAACTGGACAACGATATATTGCGTTACTTACATTCACTCAGCCGGCTCTGGTTCCTCCTCACCACCATCACCACCTTCACCATCCTCACCTGCCTCACCACCCTCACCTGCCTCACCATCCTCACCTGCCTCACCATCCTCACCTGCCTCACCACTCTCACTTGCCTCACCACCCTCACCTGCTTCATCACCTTCACTACCATCATCACCGCCACCATCACTATCAGCTACTGGCAGTGCACCTCCAGGGTTACCCGCACCATCACCACCATTGTCACCAGGCTCGCCCGTACCATCACCAATTTCAGCATTTCCATCACCAGCCGTGTTACCTGTAGTATCAGTTCCATCCGTAGTAGAATCTATATAGTCAGATAACGGCGTTGTATCGTCTTCGACATGAATTCTGTGATAGTCTGGTGGTAGAGCTCTCACAGTGAATATGCAAGTTGTAACGCATTCAAATTCGTCTTTGAACATATTGAGGTTTGGAAGACAGCCTTTCCATATTCCCACTTCACATCTAGAGCCTGGTTTCCAGTAATACATCACGGGCTGGGGTGGTAGGCCGCAGTCGTCCCATCTGAAGGTGGCAAAGCACGCGTCTAATGGCACTATAAATAAAGTAAAAATACCATTTGAACTGAAGATGAGTTTCTTAAGCTTTATCTCAAAACCAGGAGTTGCTAAATTTGTACATAATATAGTACTTTAAGAGGCTGGGAAAAGGTGATATTTTATAAAAACAAATGCAATTATGGATACATTTCTGAATCCTAAGCAATACTTTTTGAATTTTCGTTTTGATATCACATTTTATGTGGTCAGCGAGATAAGTTGATACATACATTCGATATATCGATTGCCTGTATGTTTTAAAATTATAACAAATGTTAGTTTTTATAGCTGTAATAGATAAGGATAATTGATATTACGGATTATAATAGTGGATAATAATTAGGCGTTTTTAACCATAGAATACATTGCGTTTTTTTTTAAATAGATGACTAATTCTGCTATAGTAAATACGACTGCTGTCTATCAGGTCTACGGTTAAATTCTATCATCGGATAATGTTATTGAGATAAAACTATTTCTGGTAGACGTAATAACCCACCCTATTACGTAAGATCTAAAACTGACGAAATGTGTGTGTAATTCTTCTATGCTTAGCCTTTCGAGGATATATGCTTGAAGACTTAATATACGACTACTAAATACGACTTAATATGACGGCATATATCGCCGAAAGGTATTCTAAATAAATAAATGAACACTATGCTTTTGCCTTTGACTTCATATACGTGAAATTTGAACTTTCAAATTTCACGTATATGAAGTCAAAGGCAACTAGGTACCTACTTAGGTACCTACTAAAATATAACATACATACATGGCTATGTAGAATACATGCCAGCGATAGAATAAATATTTAATCTAGCCATTAAGTCGGTCCAACGCCCTCTGTAATGCCGGGGCGTCGCCCAGGAATAGTAGTCTGCTGGGTGGGTCGCTGAGGTAGTCTCTTTACCAGCGGCCCATTATACAAGGCAGCGAGTAGGCACACCGTGGGGTTTTGCTCCGTAGGCCCGAAGTACGGGAGAGCCAAACATAACCCTCTCGCCTCGTCTTGTGGCGAGAAGAGTACACACGTAAAAAAAATTGCCTGTGTGTATTATCTTTATAGGCGGCACATACAGCATAGTGCTCTATAAATTGTGTTTGCGGCAGCTCGTTTTAAGCTTGTCGCACGCATAGGTGTTTTTAGAGCACAAATCTCGCTTCTGTTAAACCCTATTTAAACTATATCTCAAAGGGCATAATAACATTATATTGTCCTCGTAGTCACCAACAATGTTTGGTAAACATTAAAGTAGCAATAGCCCTTTACTTTGTATTTTATTACATAATGGAAGTATACAATTTTATGTCGTTAGATAGTAAAACTTTTGATGATATGAGCCAATTTATTGCACCGAGTGCAATTTTAACTCAATACAATAGAGATTTAGAAAACATTAACTTTTTTAAGACCTCTCTCTGTAGTCTGTTTTATGAAGCAACAATGTCGTCACTGCATACTATCAGCCTTTTTTATTCTACTAAGGTAGAACAAGGTCCTTTTGACCGAATTTCAATCACAGTTGCCAATCTTAACAAAGACTGGCCATATGCGCATGATGCGCACATAAGTGCACTCTCTGTTGCCTAGCTCTCATAATCCGATGGGTCGACAATCTGACACGACTGGAAAGAATTCAAGCACGGGACTAACGCTTACGTGCTTTTTAAAGAACAGGGATATGTGACTCGACCTGTTTCCTAACTCCGAGTTGCTACTGAGAATTTCTTCTCAGAAAAATCCTATAACCTTTTTATTTTTAAAATTTAGACGGCGAACAAGCAGACGGTTCGCCTGATGGTAAGCGATTACCGCCGCCCATGGACACGCGCAACAACAGAGGAATGACAAATGCGTTGCCAGCCTTATAAATTTGCCCTTCCCGCCCAGGAGGGGAGGGAGGATTGGACCTCCGGTACCTTCACTCACTTGACCAAACACAACGCAAACGCTATCACGCCGGTTTTCTGTGAGGCCGTGGTATCACTCCGGTCGAGCCGGCCCACTCGTGCCGTAGGCTGACCCAATATATGAACCCGAGACCTCATGCACAGCAGTCGCATACACTAAAATTGCGCTACCGTGGCGAGGCTTTTTCAAATGTAATCTAATTTAGAGTATGTACTGATACCATTTTATTTTACCTTACCTGCATCTGTGAATACTGCGAAGAGTGAGAAGTGGCTAATGGCGGCCACCAGTGCCTCCATGCCGGTATTTCGGCACTTAATAAATACATCCTGCTTGGTAGCATTAACACCTAATTTAGATAAGGTATTAATTGCTTTACGCGCGTGTGAAATCGCAATAAATATGCCTATACATTACTCTTTTACGTAATTCTTACATAAAAAGCCTTGTTCACTTCTGAATAAAAATATTCTGCCATAATACGACAATGTGTGTGTTATTATAATTATTGATAATAATAATATGTATGGTAGGCATTCCATCCTACTTTTGATTCAAACTTTTGAAGGGTTAAGGTACCCATGTCGCCGTGTAAGCCTCCCAAAAGAGAGTGTACTCTTCTGACGTACTAGTAAAATATCTGTGATCGGAAGTTATATGACTTTTCGAAATTATGTGCGTATTGATTGACAATTATCGCCTGCTCCGTGCCTCGGAGAGCACGTGAAGCCGTCGGTCCCGGCTGCCATGAACATCTATGGCAGTCGTTATTGGGAAAGTCAGTACCCTCTAATATCCTGACACTGGTCTCGCCTTAGGGTATCGTTAGCCTTCGGGTTGCGGATGTCAGGTGGCAGCCGCTCCGTGTAAAAACCGATATCCAGTCAAATCTGGTTAGACCAGAATAGCCGACCCCAAGTGACTTGGGAATAATAAAGGCTAAGAGAGAAGAAGAAGAAGTGGATTACCTCTGCAGGCCAATGTCTCTTCTCAGTTAGGACTATTTACGTAAATATATATACATATATACTGAAATAGTATACATATATGTATAAATATAATATGAATATATTATATTTTTTATGCATTTGTTTGTAATAACACTCGCTTTAACGGTGAAGGAAAACATCGTGAGGAAACCTGCCTGGAGAACTCTCCATCATGTCCTCAAAGATTTGTGAAGTCTGCCAACCCACACTAGACTGATTTTATAAAACAGAGCTGATAATATATATTATTATTATGAATACTAGAGTACAGTTATGTAACATCTAAGAACTCTACTTATAGCAGGTAATCTCATCAAAACTGCAGAAGTGATCATTAGTATCTTACTGATGGAATAAAGGGATCGCAAGTAACAAGCAGCTCTCATCAATTTGAAGCCATTTCTGCTGGAACGAACTAAATTAACTCGAATGTCATTATCTCTCTTTCCAACAAAGAAATTAGTAAAGAAAGAAAAGAGATAGAAAATTAGTGTAGCCGTTGACGCAAAGCTTTGACCAAGTTATTTGTGACATACTAGTTCTGAATTACGACTTTGTTCGATTTTTTATAGAAAGTATATCCATACTTGTAGTTTCAGATCACAGACATATAAATTTACTCTTATACTAGCTTTAGCCTGCAGTTTCGCTTGCGTCAATGCCACGGGAACGTATACCGGGCTACAAAGTATTCTATGTATTAATCCAGGATATGGTCGTATGATACGTTTTGGGCGTGATTGAGCTACAAATATCTACAACATCGTCATAAAATTTTCCATTTGCAATATTGGTTGAAGCGGACAAAGAAAGAATTGCAGATAGAAGTGACACAAGTTCGATTCTAAGGTAAAAAAATTATTCATACAAAATTACATAGAAAAAGCTTAGACGCAGAGGAGAGAGCGTTTATAAATTTATATGTACCTCATGGAAATCAAACACGCAATACTATTAGAATTAAAATGACGACATAACGTCAGTCATCAATCCTAGAAAGTAACTTTCTTTCTTTAGAGCAATTTTAAACAGATAATATAGCTCTTTTTTTTCAATACTTTCACTCTGCCGCCGCTTCGCCTTTATCCCTGAATGACTACTCATTTCAATTATGTTATGTTATGTAATGTAATTATGCACCACGCACATTTTGCTAGCTATGGTTTTCGCTCTCACATAATAATAGGGGTCACCTATTGACGCTTACCGAGCCCAGTTCCAAACTCCGTACTGCTACTAAGAATTGCCCAGCTATCAGAGAAACAAAATAACATTTTCTCCTCAAGCATCGAACCTGAAACCTTGTTCACTACAGTCACATCTAAAACCGCTGTACCACAGGGGCTGTCAAATATTCAAATAACTTATAAAATAAAGTAATTGATGCTTTAACCGTCGTATTCTATACCATAATGTTCGGGCACGAACAACCATCAACATAGCCTATTCTGATTCCGTTTGAATTACCTCCCACAAAGGATAAAACAATTCTAGAACTAGGAAACCGAGCCGCCGCCATCAAACCAATTGGAAAATAATTTCCGTTTCTATTGAACGGCGTCGTAATTTCGTTAGTTGACGAATCGGAATCCACCGAGCGATCGAAAGCAAATAATCTGGATAGATTAAAGTTCCATTAGCAGGCGCGAATGTTTTGCATGTTTTCGCAATTCATAGGTGTTTTAGCAAATGGAATTTGACTTGAGGATGTTTGAATGGTGAAGAGTCTTAAACAAGATCCAAATCTAATAAAAAAATAAAAGTGACATGAACATGATATATGTATGTTTATGGTAGGTCTTTTAGATTCTTAGATAAGTAATAGACTCGAACAATATTGTGAAATATTTCATGAATATTAATAAGTAAACAGCCGCGGCATTCTACCTACTTCCTCGATTATATCAGGAAAAAGACAATCCGCGATTCAAGGTCGCAAGTTCATGGATTGCCCTAACCTACGTTATTATTGTCATTCTATCTTAGCATAAGAAATGCTTATAAAAAACATCTTAATATACTATACTAGATTTTGTCCACAGCGTCGCTTTTGTTAATAAATTTATAATAATATCTCGAACAGTACTATTTTCTTGGATAAAAGGTATATCCATGTCTTTTATTACTGTAGCCCTGACAACTTGTATGCAAAATTTCATGTTAAGCGGTGGAATAGTTAAGGCGTGAATGCGTAACAAACCAACTCATATTCGCATTTATAATATTAATTAGGATATTAGACAGTGTTCATCTTTAACAGCAATTGTTGCATTCGTTATATGTACTTATTGATCGTATAGTTCTATAACTATACGATAGATGACACATAGCATAGCCTTAGTTTCATAACACAGTGGCAAATTTCAATCTCTGATTTAGAACCATGAATAGCTCAGTTGGCAGGTCGACTACATGGTGTGTCAAGTACGAAGGTTTAAGTCCTGATTCATGAATTGTTTTAATCATCTTTTACAATTGACATTCTACCTTAATATGGGCAATACTAATAACATAAATCTTAAATATACAGTACCTTAATTGGTAATTACGGTTTTGAGCCGTTTAGGGTGAAGATGCTAATTCATAGGGTCTGGGCACTCGTGCTCTACTCAGAGATCTGGCAAAACGGCTAATCGACGAATTGCGTCACCAAAAGGCTGGACCTTTTTGGTTCAAAGAATAAGCCTTCCCATCAAGTGCGATAGCATTGCCACCTTGAATGTGCAAGATGCTTGCGAAAAACCAGGATGACCACTGTAGCATATAGCAAAGTTCAGAAGAAATGGTCATGGCAAAAGACGAGTTTGATACTCGTGAAGTCTCAGGAAAAGCTAAATTGTCTGGAACTCACAACGAATTTAATTAGAAGAAACAGTAGGAGTTGGTAAAAAAAGTAGATACCACAAAAAGCTGACTCAAAATCCGAATCGCCTTAGTTTTAAGCTTTTAAAACAAGATTTTTAATGTATGAACCTTTACAAATTGAACAACGGTTCATTATAATTAATAGCAACATTATCTCGGTAGAATTATCCAATCAATCAGTCGATGCGCTTATCAAACCGAACGGTACTGAAATCGCGTTGGTGGAACTTACGAAATTTCAATAAAGTATATTTAATAACCAAACAAAATACCATCTTTGGTAATATGAACCTGGAAGGCTACTATAGGATTACAGATTACGGAATGTATTGACAGGTTTACTGTATGGCTCGGCGGTTGAGCGGAATGACTCGAATTCGATTCCCGGATCAGAAAACAAGTTATTAGACTTTTCAGTTAATAAATTCTTGGTGTCTGATACGTGCGTTTTACCCACGTTTAAGACTAGTGTTGCATTCTCGTGGCTGATAGTATAATGTTACATAGCCTAGGTTACTTCTGGATAATGCAGTACTTTACTTATTAATTGTAAAATATTTTTGTTTAATAATAATTCCAGTAATTTTTGAGTTTATTATTAATTACTAGCTTTTGCCTGCGGCTTCGCTCGCGTAAGAGTAGGTTAGGTTAAGTTATGTTCCACCCTGAGTAGAAGCCTGCGGGCGGTGGACCTATTGGATCAGCGCAGGTCCGAGTAGACGGCGTTCGTGTTCCACGCACGCCTCTCGATGTCGGAAAGGGGACTAGGTCCCCCCGCTATGTTGTCGGGGACCAGGTCCCCCAATTATGTGTATAAAGTTTTGTGGGACCCGCCACGTCCATCGGCGGGTCAAACCTTTGGCGGGGTCGCGGTTCGAATGCGAGAGCGATCCGCGCGACCCCGCCATAAAGGTGTGAGGAACACCGCGGTGGTTTTAGTCGGTTCAGCCCAAACATATGGGCTGGATCCCGACATATCCCCATCGCCCGCCCCAAAACCGGCGATGGGGAATGTGATTTGAACATTTCCCCAAGTTGAAAAAAAAAAAAAAAAAAGTTATGTTAGAAACAGTACTTTTTTAACAATGAAACATAGCCTTTGCTACTCGTTGATAATATAGATTTCCAAAGGTAGAAGGAATAACTTAAATTAAAAAATTGTTAAATCCTTACAAACGAACAAACAAACAAAATATCGAATCTTTCCTCTTTATAATATTATATAGACGTTCTTTTTTATTTTTTTTAGTAGGCTTGCGTTTTACCGCGATCACGCCTGAAATTGACGATGTGGTCGACGATGGAGCACGCTTGCCTAGAAGATACCTATTCACTCGCGGCTTGAAGACACCCAGACAAACAACAACACAAATATTACCTCTTAATAATATTTGTAAAGATAATACATTTAAGATTTGCAGTACTACAGTATACCTCAGACCTTTAGAACCAGTTGTCATCGTACCAATTTCACTGACATTTAATTCATGAGACAGATTCCAGATTTTTAGATCGAAATATTTTTTGTTCAAAGGCCAACTTTCGTAAAGGCGTGGTGTGTAATAAATACAGGGCCTAATTACACGTTAACTTTAAACATGTTTTTACGCTTTAATCGTTAAGTTTATTTATATAATTGGATACTTTTAGGGTGTGCATTATGATAATGAAGAAAAATTATGTTGTTCTTTAAGTATAATATCGAACAGAACCTGATTTGTAAACGAGAATAAAATGTGTAAGAGTGATTCCAGGTTATGTAAAATAAATTCGGTATATAATAATAATTGGTACTAATAGCCCTGTCTATATAATGTAACACTGCCGTGCCTTCGCATTTTGAGAAGGTCCAAGACCATAATGGTCTAAGATAATAATAATAATAATAATAATAATAATTTTTTATTGACATAAAGTAATTTTACAATTGTATTTTACAATTTGTCGGCCTCGATGGCGTAGTGGTTGGTGTAACCGACTGCCACGCATGAGGTCGCGGGTTCGATTCCCGCACAAGTCAAACATTTGTGTGCATGAACATGGATGTTTGTCTTGGTCTGGGTGTTTCTATGTATAATATGTAAGTATTTACAAAAAAAAAGTATATATGTATGTTTATCCATTATCTAGTACACATAGTACAAGCTCTGCTTAGTTTGGGCTGGATGGTGTTGTATGTGGTAGAATATTATATTTGTTGAGGACACGGCGCTGCACACTCTGGCGGTTTGCCCCGCTTGGGCATCGCAGCGCCGTGAGTTGATCGCGGCAGTCGGATTGGTTGCCCTCTCGCTCCCGGCCGTAGTTCAGTCTATGGTCCGGAGTGAGAGGTCGTGGAACGCCGTCGCCTCCTTTTGTGAGGAAGTCATTTCCATCAAGGAGGCGGCGGAGCGGGAGAGGGAGCGTTTGAACCCTCTCCCCAACCGCAGAGCCGGGCGCCGGAGGGCGCGAGACGACCACCAGCCACCCTGAGGTTTGACCTGGGGGTGGCGGGCTTTGTGGGCCTGCCCGCCATCCGTTCAGCACCAGGTCCGAGAGGCGGCGTGCGTGTTCCCACGCGCGCCTCTGTTGTTTCGAGTCCGTCTCCCCTCTAGGGGGGACAGTAGGGATAATTTGTGAGGAGTGCCTTTGGGTAGGTCTTTTGTGTAGTGGCCTGCCGTTTCATACGGCGGGCCGAAACCTCGGCGGGGTCGCGACCGCATGCGAAAGTGATTCGCGCGGCCCCGTCGATAGTGGTTTTGTCGAGGAACACCGTGGTAGGTTTAGTCGGTATTCCGGGAGGTACATTTTCTTCTTAACATCTTTCTTTTACCCCGGCGAGTCCGACATATCCTCCGCCCGCCCCCGCGGAGGGGTATGCATCAAGCATTCCCACACGTGAAAAACAAAAAAAAAAAAAAAATGGTTGAATATTATATTATTATATTATTAATGCCCGATTTACTTATTAACACTTTTTCACAGGTTGCTTTAACATATTATAATTGTGGCATAACCTCCCGCACTAGGCTAAGCCTGTCCTGCGGAAAGTTCTCAGGGATTGTTGCAGCTTACATTAATTATATTATTATACAGATACACTGTGGCAATGAACATTTTGTTGTAATTGTAATATATAAAGCTATGTTTTTTTTAATGCATGCATATTTAAATTAATTAGTCCTACGTCTTACTCTATAGTAACACAATAATGAAATAAAAGGAGACAACATGAATGATTATTGAAATAGTTACCTACATTATTATTAGATTTAAGAATTAACACAAATTTAAATTACAAGAATTTACATAAAATTTAAATTAATTAAACATTATTTTATAATGTCGGCCTCGATGGCATAGTGGTTGGTGTAACCGATTGCCACGCATGAGGTCGCGGGTTCGATTCCCGCACAAGTCAAACATTTGTGTGCATGAACTTGGATGTTTGTCTTGGTCTGGGTGTTTCTATGTATAATATGTAAGTATTTACAAAAAAAAAATATACATGTATGTTTATCCATTGTTTAGTATCATAGTACAAGCTCTGCTTAGTTTGGGCTAGACGGTGTTGTGTGTATGTGGTAGTATATTATTATTATTATTATTATTATGGGTTTGAACACTTCACATGTCTTCGAGAGTATTATCGAGTATGCTCAGAAATGCAGGTTTCGTCAAGATGCTTTTCTTCGCTATTAAAGCGCTAATTAACTATTTAGTGCATACTTATTTTTGATAAGTAGGTAAGACATGCAAGCCTTGGGATCCAACTCGTAGCTATATAGAGGTTAGTTAGGCAGTTCAATGGTCTCCTCAATAGCATCGTTGCGGTACGGAATATGTATGTATATCATAATCGTTAACTACATACATACAATATTTATGGTTTAAGATATTTATTTCTGAGTTAAATATATATAGTTATACTAAGAAATACAAGTGCCAGAGCGGTTCATCAAAACAACTGAAAAAAAAATATATATTAATACACATTGTTTTTGTAACTCAAATAATGTTCTAATGACTAAATAATCATTATTGAGGGTAGCAACTACGAAACAAAAGCCAGTCGGTCCCGCGCGTTCTGATAATCACACTGTTAGTCGTAAACAACTATGACCATATTACGTATTTGAAAGCAATTGTTATCCTATTTCTATCTATAATCTATTATGGTAAGGTTTTTTTTTTATTTGTGATTTTGTTTTATGCATGCTACAATTTATTTATTAGTTGCTTTATTTTAATGTTTACGCGTGTATGATATTTTGGGTTTTATTGGTGTAACTGTGTAGTTAGATACATATGTACATAATAGATAAAATTTAATTCTGTTTTTATGAATTGGGTAGGTAAGTACTGAATACGTTTACTTAATAAAAGGTTTAAAACCTTTTCTTAAGTAAATGTAATATTATAATATTAATTAAGTAATATATATATTTTTTTTTATTATTTAGTTATTCGTTTGAATGTAGTATTTGAGTTTCTTTTTAAATAAAGCCATCGATTGAATTTCTTTTATATCGTTCGGCAGTTTATTATAAAATTGAGCCCCTTCGTATTTAATATTTCTTTGGAGGATTTATTTGGAGACTGAGTCACACATGGTCACAAAAAGACTCCACTTCATCCGACGATTATATTTTAATACGTGTCAAATGTCACATTATTTTAATAATATTGATTCGTTCCTTATACATAAATTAACATACAGAACAGAAAAAACAATTGTCAAACAATCCTCCTTTGTAAATTGTGTATGGTGATAATGGTAACGATCGATGGCACAGTTCATTAAACGATCGTTTAAAACTCAACAACTTTCCAATTAATCAATCACCTAATTAAAAATAGAACAGTCAGTACCATATAATTATTATACGCTAACCGCTAAGCACATTGACATTATACACAAAGTGTTAAAATCCGGTGCTACGTTCGCAAACTCGCAGGACGGAACAATAGGGAAGTTCCCCGCTGACTAATAAGCGAGTCGAAATTAACTACAGTTAATATTATATATTGCTGTATTAGGAATATGGTATTGGAGTTGCGGAGTTAGTGTACGGCGGACTTATCACACCGCATTTCGTTGATTTAAACATACATTTATCTTTATAATAATAAAGTTGTTGTTGGACTATAAACCACTGCGCTTTCCGTGCGATGACGTAGTATATATGTGTCGGACAATCTGTATGCAAGTAAACATGTCAATACAATCAATGTATTTTCTTATCTCTTGTACTTGTTGTCCCCGCGGTTTCACCCACATTTATAATTACTGCATTTACAACATTTTGCACAACAGGGCACCGACCTTAAGACCTCATGTCATCTTCATCTAAAATCTTATCCATTAATATCGTCTTGTTTACGCGAATGTTATACATTGACATTTAACAACTTTATACGGATTTTATCGCGTTGTTTATTTTTTATAAAACACTATTATTACATAGTATTGAGCAGCGATAGCTCAGTGGGGAGACCAACAGACTGCAATGCAGAGGGTCTCGAGTTCGAACCCACGTCGCGCACCTCTGACTTTCGGAAGTTATATGACTTTTCGAAATTATGTGCGTATTAATTGACAATTATCGCCTGCTCCGTGCCTCGGAGAGCACGTTAAGCCGTCGGTCCCGGCTGCCATGAACATCTATGGCAGTCGTTATTGGGAGCGTGTCGACACAAAAGATCCCACTGGGTCGAAGTGTCGCCGGTCTGCACTGACTGGCCCCCACATAAGATACATACATACATTATTACATAATTTTGAAACTTTAAACTACTATTGTTAAACAATTTTATTTACTAGTTACTGTTTACTTCTGTTTGAGCTATTTAAATTATAAAACTATTTAGATTTAATTTTACACTTTCCCCGACGTTTCGGTTGCTTTTCAGCAGCCATGGTCACGGGGAGACTAAGATGGTGGTTGTCTCATTGTTCTTAAGTGTAGTTATATCAAAGAACCCGAACTTAATTTAATGATTGGTGTTTCTATTTATGCAGAATGAGCTCAAAGTGTCATGAAATCTAGGTGTGTTTTGATTCTTCTTGGGTTTGACTATTTTTATTACTGGATCCCAATCTAGTGGTACATTCCAACAATCTTCTCTATTTAAATTAGGATGTTTTTTGATTTGAATAGCTTCGCGAAGCGGTCTTTGTTAGGAATCGGTGTTCTTTTACGAGTACCTGTGGTTTATCAAATCGCAGATAGTGGTTGGTCCCCTGTTGCACGTGTTCACACACAGCATACTTCAACGAGCAGCATTACATCAGCTATGTGTTCTGTTATGCTTCTCTTGGTTTTACCAATATAATTGAGAGTTCACAGTCACAATTTGTTTTATATACCCCTGCATCTTGTAAAGGTAGTTGGCACTTGACAGATGGTAAAAATTTACTTATCTTCGTTGGCGGCTTGAAGTATGTGTTGATTAAAGTTCGCTTCAAGATGTAGTCAATCTTGTCAGCGACACCCCTTAGATATGGCAGTATGGCAGGCTGGCGCTCGACTGTGGCTGGCTTTTCTCGGGATCTGTGACAGCGGCGCGGCTGTTGGAGCTTGTTGTCTTGCAGTACTTCCTTCCTTGTCACAGATACCGTGAGCTCTATGAAACAAAGACATTCCCACGGTAGCTAACTATTTAAGGTGATGGTGAGATTCACCGTTTATGTACCTATTTGTATGGGTCTTTTTCTTACACACAGTGTGGCTCAAGGTTTGGTCATGATTCCTGATGACAAGTACATCTAAGAAAGTTAATGAGTTATTTGCTTCTAATTCCATAGTAAATTGGATGTTGTTATCAATGAAATTAAAAATTTCTAGGAATGCATTTAAACTATGTGTTGGTAATATTGTAAAAGTATCATCTACAAACCTCTTATAAATCCTGGGTGTGATGGGGGCAGTCTGTAAAGCTCGAGCCTCGAAGTCCTCCATATATATGTTGGCAACAACAGGCGATACTAGGGAGCCTATTGCCACACCATCTACTTGTATGTAGAATTTATTGTCCCACAACAGATAGCCAGTTGTTAAGCAATGGTTAAGTATTTCTGCATATTCCTTAGGCATATTGTTCTCTATAAGCTTCCTTTTAATTATTTTAATACAGTCATATACAGGTATGCATGTAAATAATGAATGTACATCAAAACTAACCATTGTTTCTTTGTTAGTGAGACGTAGATTTCACTTCTTTCATACGTACATACATACAAAATAATTAATATTACACATTCATTAACTGGGATGCAGAGTAAAATCATTGCTTAAAGGTGTGCACACCATTCACAGTTTTCATTACATTATTTCACTTTCACACGTACATACATACAAAATAATTAATATTACACATTCATTAACTGGGATGCAGAGTAAAAACATCGCTTAAAGGTGTGCACACCATTCACAGTTTTCACTACATTATTTCACTTTCACACGTACATACATACAAAATAATTAATATTACACATTCATTAACTGGGATGCAGAGTAAAAACATCGCTTAAAGGTGTGCACACCATTCACAGTTTTCACTACATTATTTCACTTTCACACGTACATACATACAAAATAATTAATATTACACATTCATTAACTGGGATGCAGAGTAAAAACATCGCTTAAAGGTGTGCACACCATTCACAGTTTTCATTACATTATTTCACTTTCACACGTACATACATACAAAATAATTAATATTACACATTCATTAACTGGGATGCAGAGTAAAAACATCGCTTAAAGGTGTGCACACCATTCACAGTTTTCATTACATTATTTCTAACGCAAAAATTAAAATGAAGTAAAATTACAAAAAAATAGTTACAATCAAAAAGATAAAAATTATATTTAATGAAATTAATTAAAAATTACACTACATTACATTGCCGATTAGATTACATAACATGAAAAAAAAAAAAAAAGAAGGAAGTACTTTTATAAAATAAACACAATACCTATTCTCATTAATTGGTAAAGTTGTAAATGAGTATGTGAGAACTTGGGCTAACCATAGACACTCATATCGATTGGAAAGAGCACGTTAAAAAGGTGAGAGCAAAAATATCAAGCTTTACATATGCCCTACGCGAAGTAAAGAGTACCACGGATCTAACTACTGCGCTCGTCACTTATTACGCCTACGCCTATTCTTGGCTCAGCTATGGCGTAATTTTGTGGGGAAATAGTACCGATTCACCCACTATCTTTACTCAGCAAAAGAAATTAATAAGAATTTTAGTTAATATACAAAATACCGACAGATGCAAACCACACTTTCAAGAACTCAAAATTCTAATATTACCATGCATCTATATTTTAGAAGTATGTAAATTTGTCCGTAAATATCCACACTACACCAAACGCGAAGACATCCAAACCAAAATGTCCTTAAGACACAAAAATAGATTAAACCTTCCAAATTCACGATAAGCATACATTCCTCCGGCCCATTGGTCATGTCAATTAAATTGTATAATAACCTACCAAATGACATAAAAAATGAAACTAAATTCAATACCTTTGTTAGAAAGTTAAAAAAACTTCTAATAAATAAAACCTATTACAGTATCAAAGAATACCTAGAGGATCATTTATAAATTCTAAATAGCTAAAGCACCTACATAATAATAATTAACTAAATATTACAAACATATACAGGTATACATAAAATTAATGAATATGATTTAAATATAATAATTGTATTTAAAATAATATAATTATAGGACATAGGTAGAAGCCACTTGACTATGCTACTACTAATTACTTATAGTAATTAATAACTATGTAGTAAAATAATATATAATAAATAGTAAACAAATTTTGTAATAATATTGTGAACAATAATAAATGCAATATACATAAATTATCAATAAATATTATTATAAATATGTATCATAATATCTACTGCAATTTTAATTTTCGTCTTTTTAATTTCTCATGATTCTGTTAAATACTAATTTATCTTAATTAGATTCAAAAGCTGATAAAATAGTGACAAGACTAAACTTTTAAAATAGCATATATGTATATCTAAACAACTCTCACCTAATAGTCCTGTGCCCGACAGGGTCCATAATTTGTAACTTATTTTTAAGCCTACCACCTATAAATGTACATTATGGAATGCAATAAATTAAATTTGAATTTAAATTTAATTTACATTAAATGAAAATTAAATATTTAAATGAAAATATGAAAATTGAAATACATATAATATGGTATTCTGAAATATTCAAATAGTACAATTGTATGTGATATTATGTTTGTAACTTGTAAAGGACATTGTAATGGACATTGAATAAAATGAAAATAATAATTCAGATAATTATAGATCATCAATACTCATCACTTTAGCTGATTTTATTTCGGAGAGTGTGCAGAGGAACTGCACAATTTGATTCCTCCTTCCCCATTCTACCATCGGACGACCAGACAATCAGGCCAGCGACACAGGTACATGGTGGATATACCACATTTACGCACGAAGCGATTTGCTTCCAATTTTATAATGCGTACCGCTAAGGAGTGGAATTCGCTACCTAAGTCTGTGTTTCCCGATGAGTACAATCTGGGTGTCTTCAAGTCGCGAGTGAATAGGTATCTTCTAGGCAAGCGTGCTCCATCGTCGACTGCATCTACACTTAAGATCAGGTGAGATCGCGGTCAAACGCAAGCCTATTAGAGTATAAAAAAAAAACAAAAGCTTTAAAACTAGTCAGACTATCAAAATATATATAAATTTCACTGTTACGAGAACTGAATCTATTGTAAGTGGACATCAATCTGTTGACAAAAGCATGTTGGCCTAGATTTGTGCGACATGTTCTAATTCTTTTTTTGGACCTAACGTGCCATTGGCGAGGTACCTATAATGAGAAATGTGTGAATCCTTTACAAGTGCTCTCGAATGCCTCTGAGTGGTGAGAGCATCTTCGCTATAGCTATAGCTCATAGCCAGTTGCACTCACTGATCGGTAAACGATAAGTGAGGTTAAGCAACGTTGGGTGCGGTCAGTCTATAGATGGGTGACCGCTTAGTGGTATTTTCATCGGAGCGTCTCCGTGCTTCGGAGGGCACATAAAATGTCGGTACCGGCTGTTGCGAAATTGACAGCAGTCGTTAAGCCATGTTAGAGGCCTACGGGCGGTTTGAACAACTCTTGACAACAGGTTGGCCAATAACCACACGAAAAGAAAAGAAGAATCTTCGCTACGTGTTGAGCCAGTCCGTCAGTTGGTGTGTCGATCTGACTCACAATAGGACGTAGGGGAGCGTTTTCTTTGTGTATTTTTGGTAACCCATACAGCTTTGGAGCTGCTGGTAAGCTGGTAGTTTTTCGGAGTATTTATTTATGATGTCTTTGGTCTTCTTCAATATTTTGTTTGTAGAATCCGTTTTAACGTGCTTGTAAGTTGTTTCATCCGAAAGTAAATTTTCAATTTTATGTTTATAATCTGACATATAAATTATGACCGTAGTGTTTCCTTTATCTGCACGGAGTACTGTAATATCTGGCCTAGTTCACAAGTTCTTCAGTGCGACGAATTCATCTTTGGGAAGATTCGTTTTGGGCGCTTTACTTCAAATTCTTGAAAATTAAAAAAAAAATCTTCTACGCAATACCGATGAAATTTCCTGACGTATATCCTCAAAATCTTCCTTTCTTACGTTATTCTTGACTATACGGTACTCAACGTTGCAAATAATAGCGTCATACGGTATCCGGTGTTATTGCATAATTTAAGGCTCTACTTAATACTTTTCCGGTTGTTTTGTCTAAAGATTGTTCACAATATAAAAGAAACGCCAATAATTAAATTAAGTTCGGGTTCTTTGATATAACTACACTTAAGAACATTAAGACAACCACCATCTTAGTCTCTCCGGGAACAAGGCTGCTGAAAAGCAACCCAACCAAAACGTCGGGAAAAGTGTAAAATAATATCTAAATTAAAAAAATATATATAAATTAGCTAGTTTAAGTAGAAGTAAACAGATACTAGTAAAAGTTTTTAGCAAAAGAAGTTTAAAGTTTCAAAATTATGTAATAATAGTGTTTTATAAAAAAATAAACTACGCGATAAAATCCGTATAAATTTGTTTAATTTCAATCTTATCCACTATATTCCGACTGTAAGGGTTACATTTATCGGCGGTATATCCGCACACAGAAAACAATTTTTTGCATTATCGTTTTAGGTCTAGATGCTTTTTGTATTCGTTGTTAATGTTAAAAAAGCCCTTGTGTCTCAGACACATCACAAACTCTAGAGATTCCTTTTTAAAATTAAGCTTAAATATGTACATAGCCTTTGAGAAACTAATGCCTAGATTATTCAACTATAATCAATTGTGCAAAATTAAAATAATGTCCCAACCCCGAATCACTTTAAAATCTAACTAACATAATAAAACCGCAATCAATAGGGTTGTCCCCTCTTTCCTATCGATAAATTGATATTTAATCGAATTGAATTTTGATTAAAACTTTTCATTCGGTTAACATAGGGATGACATAGCGTTCTCCGCTCGGTTAAGTTTGTAAGGAAGGGATCCTCGTTGCTGAATGACATTTAAATTGTGTCAAAATTTGTAATGTTAGCGAGATAGAAGTCTTCATAATATGTTTTTTTAAGGCTGCTCGAAATACAACCCGATATTTTTTTAAATAGTTAATTGCTGCCGGCATTTTAGAGTTTTGTTTTGTAGGATTCCTATATCGTATATTCCTATCCTAGGAATCATAATTCCTCATGTATTTAAGTCGATTTAAAATCAACATAAAAATACTCCAAGCCTCGAAATACATATCTTTGGATTACACATATTTTAGTCTTGTGCAAATATGTAGGTAGACTACAATAATTTAAAAAACGTACAACAACAACAACGTTGATACGATATAGCGCTGCATGAGAATATCTTCTTTAGCACACACATAACTGAGAGCGTGAGAATCTTAGTGACCAACATATGTACATATTATTTAGAGCCAAATATCATAAAAAGTGGAATGTTTTGTGTGTGACTAATCGTAGGTATACAAATGAATGGACTTTAGCTAAAATTAGAAACAGGTTTACTCAAAGATTGGTAGGTAATAAATCAGGGAAGTAAATCAATTCTACATGACATCAGGTCAGTGGATAGTTTACCGTTTAATGATACGGAAAGTCTTCAGGCGGCTTGACTCCTAAAACAAAAATTGCCACTAGCTACCGCAACAATAAAAGGAAACAACTGGCTACTGTTAACTATCCAATTAATTTTACCGCCAATGTACGGTTTTAGTACAAAACAACGATCCTACCATAAAACCGTATTTCCTAAGCCCATATACGGTTTTGTAGAATTGCACCTCTAAACGAACGACGACGAATGCCTGCAGTCTCTAATTCCACAAACCGCGCAACACCGCGTTTTGTCGTCTAGATATCTATTGGAAACTTGAGTTTCGAGGCGAATTTTCGTCAGTGACTTGCAGACGCGACAATCCGTATGGGCACGTTCAAAATTTGAAGACTTTGTCTCCAAGCGTTAGCCACAGAACTTTGCTTGTAAAGAGGATTAAGTATAATTTGGTGTGAAGGATGTTTGTGGTGGTAGGTAAAAAGGTGATAGATAATGAGATAGTATAATAATTTGGAAAAACAAAGCAAAAGGATGACGATTATGAAATCATATCTGACGGTGGAAGCCCGCGTCATCGGAGCCGAACTTGAAATATTATAAAAAAAGTGCTTATCGAATTCGAATACTATTCGAATATCATCGTGCATATCGCGGTAGAGACAATACTGAGTAGAATATTATGGTTAGTTGTGTAAAAATAATAACCACTTAAAGGTGTTGTTCAGTCTTTATAATGAAAACGGCAATTCGATAATAAATAAACAATAATTGCGACAAACAAAATGGGTGACAAAGAAAAATCCTATTATGAAACTAAACATATATTGTATGTGAGTTGTTTGAAACCACATTTTTCACTTGACTACACGAAACTTAATTGTTTAATGTCTTTCTATAGCGGACTCTAGATAGCGACGACGGCTGAT
Organism: Catocala fraxini; assembly: GCA_930367265.1. Lineage (NCBI taxonomy): Eukaryota > Metazoa > Arthropoda > Insecta > Lepidoptera > Erebidae > Catocala > Catocala fraxini. The sequence goes on from OV884029.1 coordinate 23,018,328, forward strand.
TCAAACTAAATGAAACTTTAAATTGTTTTGTAATGAACACTCCTGCTGCTAACACTCTGTTCCTGTTCATTTATTTACTTTCGTGATGGCCGTCTTACCCAGATAAAGCGCACAGAAAATTTTATTTCCTAAAATGTATATAAATAAAATAAAATTAATGAAGTAAATTTCAGATTTGCTCTAAACTCGAATAATTATACTTAGTTATTCTAACATTAAGTTCCATCCGTCAAGTGCCAACTACCTTTACAAGATGCAAGGGTCTATAAAATAGATTGTGACTGCGGACTCTCATACATTGGTCAAACCAAGAGAAACATAGGCACCCGCATAAAAGAACACATAGCTGATGTAAAACACCAACGCTCGTTGAAGTCTGCTGTGTGTGAACATGTGCAACAGGGGACCAACCACTACCTGAGATTTGACAAACCACAGATTCTCGCTAAAAAACCTCGATTACTACCAAGGATGCTTCGCGAGGCTATTGAAATCAAAAAACATCCTAATTTTAATAGAGAAGATGGTTGGAATGTACCACCAGCTTGGGATCCAGTAATAAAAATAGTCAAACCCAAGAAGAAGCAAACCACAGCTAGACTTTATGATACTTCGAGCTCATTCTGCGTAAATAGAAACACCAATGATTAAATTATGTTCGGGTACTTTGAAATAACTACACTAGAACATTGAGACAACTACCATCTTAGTCTCCCCGTGACCATGGCTGCTGAAAAGCAACCGAAACGTCGGGGAAAGTGTAAAATTAAATTAAATCTAAATAGCTTTAATAATAATTTAATTAGCTTAAATATTTGTAAAGTTTAATAGTAGTAGTAGTGTAACAATTTTCAAAATTATGTAATAAAGTGTCAAATATACAACGCGATAAAATCCGTATATAGTAGTTTAATTTCAATTAATAAGTTTGAATAAAAGTATATCTGCCAGCTATCTTAGATATAGGCCACCTAATATTGGTACCATTTACAACAGCCCCTGGTGATCCAGCCACACATTTTTAATAATTTTGTAATTAGCGTAGCAGTAACAGCACGCAGTTGCAGCAACTAACTGTGAATATTTTTAAACTGCCTATAGCCTATGATTTAAAATAAACTCTTTCCAAACCGCTTTATTTGAATCGTTTTACCAACTCAGACATTGAACCTAAAATCATAAGACTGTCAGTTTATGCCATCAGCAGTCTTTTAAAAGGAACTTTACCCAAAAACATTTATCGCCATCTTCCGTCGACATTATAAAGAGTTCAAGCGAATCATTAAGCACCGCGAATTCTTGATCCAACACATTCATAGCAACGAGGGCTCAGACCAAAACGAACTGGATGGATGAAAAATATCCCCGTTTTGAAGCGAACATCTGGTACCCGGGTGCAACGGCTCCTAAAGAAATACATATATGTACTTCTTATGCCACTGAACGGTCCATAAATCATCTCTGTTCTGTGAAGTTTGACAAATGCAATCGATTCTTTTACCATATGTATGCTTGTTATACAAGATAAGTGTAGAAAAACCGGTCATGTACCGAATTGCGTACTTAGAGTTCTGAAGCAAAATAAATTGTTTACCTATAAAGATTTAAAGGAACAAAACATAGTGGACTTTGTAATATATTTTGCTGCACTTAGACAGTGTTTCACCTGCTTTTCTGATGCGGTTGGTAGATATGTATCACAACTACATTTCGCCACTAATAGCACATTATACCACTTTCACCGTGCACGTAATAGGGTCAAGCCTATTCCTGCGAATCGGATTCAGTGCCAGATCCATGCCTGAGTACTTTTCGAAAGAAAAAGCTTAATAACTATTTACCCGATCCAGGCCTCAAACTCCTCAAACTCGAACAACTGGCTATTCCCTACCACAGCGCCACTGAAGCAGTATTTAAAAGTTAATAATGCCACGAAACCAACATGGCAGTCAAATTAAATATAAGAAGTAAAATTTCAACACAAATACTCACCCACAACAAATGTATACAGCTATCATCCTCCAAATTAAACCGAAACGTTTGACCAAATCTTGAACAGCGCAACAATGAAACTAAGCAGACTTAATTCCACCCAATACGATAGTAAACAGAATTATTACTTCCACAACTAATACATTACTGTAACAATAGGAATCCAAACCGCCAGTCGTACGAATAAATCGTCCGCACAAACTATTTGTCAAGTACGCTAGTGATGTACCAAGTTAGATTTATCGTCGTAACGATATTTGTGCGAGCTTTGTTACGAACTAACTGTTCTATGCTCCTTACTAATAAACGTTATTTAATGCGTTCAAAAGTTGCACTGTATTCCTTTTTTGAAAAAACACATAACGTCATGCAACATTCTGCGTGAATTGATAGACCACAGGCCCGACCTGTTATTATTAGGTACTAGATTAAGCCCGCGGCTTCACTCGCATAAATTTAGGTTAGGTTATGTTAGTAACGGTACTTTTTTCTGGATGGAAGGTACTTTATGTCCTTTCTGTAATCCGGACCCGGACAACGTGTATGCGAAATTTCATGATGATGAAGGGTAGAGTACTTGAGGTATGAAAGCGTAACAAATAGCATCACATTCGCGTTTATAATTTTAGTTACGATAGTTAAGATGTCAATTAGATGTAGATAAATCGAAAAATTTACTCTTAAAAAATAAAAGTTGTATTTTAGATCGATGTGAAACATTAAATCGTTTATGTGAATCGATTTGACTACAACCACTAGACTTAATACATGAGGCAATTAAAAAATGACACCTTTTATTCTTCTTTATAGCCTTAGGCTCCCAGATGGCATTTTATCAACCTTTACATTCGTTGACTACTTCCATAAGATCAGCGATAAGCTAAAGATCTTTTGTTATCGCAATATTCGTAAAGGTTAACAAGCTAATAAATTAAAACTGTCAATTAGTGACAGGTGTCTCGATGTCACTATAAGTTACCATCGCATTAAAAGTCAACCATGATTCATTGAGATTTTTTATACTACGATGGTGGCAAACTTGTATGCGGCTAGCCAACTGACAACTGGTTGGTGTTTAAGGATGGTTACAGCACTAGCAGTTGTCAACTGTTTTCATATCACTAATACAATAATTCATCTATACTAGTCTTCTTGCAGCCAACGCTGCATCTATTTATGGAGTTCTGAAATCACAATATATTGCAGTATAATAAAATACAAGGTTACATAGTCGCGACCACAGAGCACGGAAGACGAAGACGAAACCAGCTTCCGACTAGAGACACCCAGATTATCGATATATAATTACAATACGACGCTATATACACACAAAGGGGTGTCAGTGATAGCGACATAGCCGGTAAAATATGACGCTTATATTGTCGAACTGACGATGGTGATGCCTGCCCTCGATGCCGAATGGCGCATGGCGGCCGACAGTCAACACAATTATTTTTCTTTTCTTTACTAGTTTCTAATATAGCGCGCCGTGTAGAAGAACGGCGCAAAGTATTCCGTAGCCTGTGGTCACACCGTGAAAGATAGACGGATTCTGTTAACCAGCCTGTTCTATGTACGGTTATTATTTTCGATACGTGAGAGAAACTCCATAGTAGCCATTTCTCCCGCGTATAAAAATAACGATGCTTTTATTTTGACATTTTACTTTCCAGCTTCAACCAATATTTTTTACACATTTGCTACATCAAAATCAAATGTATATTTTTTGTTTCAGATTGTTCTCCAAACGTTAACTGCAATAAACTTTAACACGAGGTACGTATTCACTTTTTAATACATTATTTGATTACCTTGTCAGTACCGCAGCGGCATTTTACGCTTATGTTTGGGATGATCAGGAGATTCCTGCTCCAATTCCCGAGTTAGACAGTGTGATGAGCATTTTATGTTAGGTAATTCTCTATTGCAGCCTTGCCTCCCATTATGGTAAACGTAAAATACACTTCGGCAATATATGTACTTATAGGCATTAAACTATCTATGTATACATACTATACTATGTATATATACTAAGCATAAAAATAGATAACAATTTTAAATATGTCATGGTAGTAACCGTAATCGAGGATTTACCTCTTCAAACCTTGAGGTTCGATCAGCGAATCTAAGTTTTAACGTAACAGATCTATCTCCGAACCTTATGGCAGATGCAGACGTTACACCACAAAACTCTACCAAATGATCATCCATTAATAAACCTTCTAAATTCCCTTAACAATAGTCAACTTATATCGTAAACTACAACTTGAGGCGTACAACTAAACTGTAGTCGATTGTAACTGTATCAGTTTCTGGGTACATTAATTTTAGACGCAGCTTACAACGTGATTCTGGATTTGAGGATTATAATTGTTAAGAGGCAGCGTTTTATCGCTTCTAATCCTAAAACTACATATTTTACCGAAACAAGAACATAACAGTATTTCTCAAAGAATTCTGGTTTTCTTAAAACTATATTTTCTCCTGTTACTTTATCCTTACTTCCCATGTCTTGCCGATAGGCAACGATTTCATTGTGTTACTAGAAGTATCTAGAACGATAAGTACATGAGTAAAGATTGGTGGCAGATAGATGAAAGTAGAACTCTATTTGCGTAATTACATTTGGATGATTTACAAATACAAATGTGCACAACGCGATAACTACTTTGCATAACCATAATCTTATTTTTTTTTAATTGTTTTATGGGAGAATAAAAGATTCCTTTCGCGAAGGACTTTACAAACATTCAAATATTTATAATGCTATCGATACATTCGAATACGATTCGAATACAAATGTGCACAACGCTAGGCATAGTTTCGTTTAATAGGGCTTGTTATCATTTTGTAACAGAAAACTAAATACTATGCCTGATCCAGAAATAAGACTCAAGACCAAAAACTTTAAGCGAATTTAGTCCAGTCGACCAACCGAGGCAGACCGCTAAAAAGGAATCCAAAAACACCTACATGAGAAGCTGTAGTGACCTTCACTAAAAAGTATATTAAGTCATCAGTCACTATAATTTTACAGTAAATATCTATCGTAAATTAAACTGCAATTTTTGACTGCAACATCCAGCTCCATTCAACACCGTTTAATAGTCGAAGATGTACTCTCATACCGTCAGATTGTAAGCAGAGTAACTAAAAGATCTAAGACCAACCTAAGCAACTACACAAAAAAGACCATGCAAAAACTAATATTGTGTAAATGAAACTAAAAACCATGGCCCGAGGTTAAAGGTAAAACGTCTAGTGGCAAATAAACAGCTGGTTTTATTTTCCCTTGCATTATAAAGTCTATGGGAGTCGTTGTTCGTCGGGAGGAACATGAATATTCAATGGGATGTACCGGCAACAGTAACTTGTGGATTAAAAGACCACAGTGGTGGGCAACTTGCTATCTGTGTACTAAAATTTTTAGAATAGCTGCACTATAATATTCTGATTTTATTCATGCAATATAGGCAGGCAATCAGAGATAAAAACTTATGAACTGAAATTAAACTATGAATTTTATCGTGTTTTTTTTTAAAGCACTTCTTTTAACTGTTTTGACAACTATTTATAGTTACACTTTTCTAACCTATCGGTTGCTATCAGTAACCATGGTGACGGTAAGTCTTTCGTTATATTCAAGTTTCATTTCAGTGTGTAACATTCGCGTAAACGTAAGACAGTATTTAAGAAATACTAATTTTATATCGCCTAAACAAATGGAACTTTTTCAGGCAATATTGACAGTTTATATTGAAAATGGCCTGATCATCTAAATACAGGTATAACTGATACAGGTACATCTAGTAGTATAAAAGCGATAGTATAGACTTTTACTCGTTACTCATGAGTTCCTGAATAAATTTTAATAATGTGGTATGACGAGCCAAGTCTAGGCCACATTTTTTTTTATCAATGTCGTGCTTAACCTTGATGATGATGATGATGAGCGAAAGCGGTATGGCAAAGGCCAGTCGCAATTTGATTGAAAAAAATTGAACTATGTCTGGCATTCCAGCAATTGACAGGTCATCTACTCGTATTTCGTTTATGGATTTTTAATGCGTCATTTACCTAAAAATCTAAAAGCAAAGCATCACACTCTACAAATCTAAGTCTTAAGTTCGCCATGCTTAATAAAATCTTAATATCCCAGAAGGCGGTCTTATAAAAATTTCGAGTACAATATCGAAAATGTTTGCTCAAGTGTAACTAGAAACCGCTGCCTTCCATACTTTAAGCCTTTGGGAACCCGAAGCAGGAAGATTAAAATTTCTATGTACATTGTTTCATAAGCGAAGGGGCTCAGCAGCATCTGTGCTCTGACAAGGGTAGGGTCAGTGCGCTGACGGATGGTGCCCTATTTTTGTGTCTAAATGTTTTGTATAATATCTCTAGTATTGGATTTATGTGTCTCTTTTAGACGTTTCACCTGTTTTGTTTTGTAAAAGGAATATTGGTTTACGCGGTAGGTTTCAGCAGAAAACTCTATATATTTTTTGGTAACGGTTTAAGTCAAAATCACGTCTTTTTGATTATCAGATTGAGATTTAGTATATTTAATCTTTTAATTATTGGGCGGCAGCGGCTCACCGGCGGCCAGACACAATTGGTCTCCAATGATATCTGGCATTCTAACAAGTGACGAGGTAAGGATGTTTCAAATGGTTCCTTTTTCTTAGAAAACCAACGTAGTAAACGAACATGCACCTGCTCCTGACTATAACCACTTATTTTGATAATCTTTAAACGCTTGTACCAATAAAAGCAGTCACTATGCTTCCAGTGCTAGGGGCATCGACTATACTCATTGTCAGCTGAGAGCAGCCTATTAAGTAGCCTGGCCTTATCCTATGAACACGGTACAAGGTTATCGCGACTGTCTTCTGTAGAGAGGTTCTTCGCCATTCGAGATAGTTTGGGCGGGTCTTAGTAGACATACCGATGTAGATTAACGGTTTTCAATTTTTTTCTGTTTTGCCGTAAATTAATAAATATGTTGAGTATTAAAGTTGATGAAACAGACGGAAAGGGCAGAGCTAGGTCAAACGAATGGATTGATCTGTAATAACTGAATCGATCGTAATAATGCTTCGCATACAGATTTAGATTCAGATTGGTTACTGAATTTACAAAAGTAAATCGTCGACCCATTTTCAAACGAAGTCACGTTAGTTAGTAAATATAAAAATTTGTTGAGATATGTAGTGATGATTGGCATTACTGCCAATATCCAGGGTACTCTTTTGTAAGTGGTTCATAAAGAAAACTGTCGAAATATGAACATCTACTTAAATTTTAAGCGATACACAAGCGTGCTGCAACTTTATATGGTAAAAATGTACATTAATTTTACTAGGATTTACCTTAAAGTACCCTGAAACGTCATTTACAGAGTCATAATAATAATTTGAGCACATATTAAAGCTGTCAGTAGGCACTTCGCCGCCTGAGCCCAGGCCATCATTACATCATGCAAAACCTACGTGGGAAGCCTTTTTTATATCTTTTTGTAGTGAAGTGAAGTTGCGAGAGAGTTAACCCTTCTAACAGCTAATGGTTAGTGGCCAGGGAAGTGTTTCCGTCGACCTTTTACGGACACAAAGTTGTAGCAAAGGGTTGATTGTGAGGTTTTATTTAGGCTCTTTTTTATGCCACTATGTGTATATAAAACAACTAGATAAGACACTACTTGTGTATTCGCGAGTTTGTTCATAATTCTTTAAAAACAAGTATAGTGGAATTATGAAGATAGATAGAACGCTAAGAGAAGGATATTAAAAAATATATTTAGTGGTTTAAACATGAAAACAGAATAACAAAAAGACAGATGTACATTCGCGCTAAACAAGTGATGGCTTAGACCAGCACTTATTCTAATATGTCAGCGATTGAATTACGCTGCTTGTGTGTGTGATTCATCAACCTGCTACTCGATTTTGGAATCAAGTGCTGTTAAAAATACTTTACACTTTTGAAGCGAATTTAAAAATATTTTATAATGTAGGTAACTATGACATTCAGCATCGTTCAGCGATACGTAAAGCGATTTAAACTTAACTTAAAATACTGATTTTAAGTAGTTATTTCGTCCCTACTTTTTATTTGGAATTTTGGTTAAGACTTTACAAAAGCTCACAGCTATAACCTTGTGCTACATTCGTTTAAAGAGTAGCGTTTTCATACTCCTTAACTGCATAGTGCTGTGAATAAGAAGAAGCCATCTTTATGCCTTATACTAGAAGCGTAGCGACCATATTTTTAAAAGGCCAGCAACGTGAGTGTGTTCGCAATCGCCCATAGGCTACAGTAACTCCTTATCATCATGCAGCACGTCTATACTTGATTTTTGACCATAGTTATACAAATAGAAATGACATTTATTTATTGATGTTACGATCCTTCTGTAATACTTTATATCTACATGTGAAGCTCACACGTCTTTGATAAAATCGGACCCAAACCAATTTACATTGTATAAATTTGTATTCTATCCGTGTTCTTCAGCCTTAATCTGACCGTCAGAGCTAATCTGGCAACCCTTCCATCAGAACATTGTATCTAACAATCGTACCGAAACTGTTATTATTTAAACTAAATCTAGCATGGGAGATTGATTCGGTAAGGCCTAGTGACTTAGTCGGTGGATTAATGGAGTAATGGCGAATGGGCACTGTTGGTACAGTAAGCATTCAGCGGAGCGGACTCGGCTATGGGTGGATTGTGTGGTCTAAAGCAAGACATGGAGCTATAGCGAGTTTATATTATAACGTAAAGAGTAAAGAAATGTGTCGTTGCCAATTATGTGAATGAGCTGGATTGTTCAAAAATACTAATCCGCTAGGAAACTTGAGAGTAGTAATACTATTAGTGTAGGGCAACTTGATTAAATTGAAAAAGGATTTCGAGAACAAAAAATGTTTGTTAAAGTAATATGTAGATTATGGAACCTTTATTTAAAAGAAACCATATTCTTAAATGTTTATTAAAGAAGTATGTATATTTGTTGACTTGAAGTTAGAAGAAGTGAATTAAGCAACTTAGGTCGGCATCTTACTAGTTTGTCGGGTATGCGCGTTTCTCTAAAGTATGCAGCACAGAGATTCGCATTAGTTGCCTAGTGACCGTATTATTGTAGCTATCAATAGAAACCGCTCGCATGCAGTGCTGCACGAATGGTACAGGATCCACACTCGGCAAACGCTAATATGATTCCAAAGACTTATGCTTAAAAACCTATAGATATGATACTAATATAAAGTAGTCATGATCATTGCTTAAAGTGATAGCTCAGTGGGGATACCAACAGACTGCAATGCAGAGGGTCTCGGGTTCGAACCCACGTCGCGCACCTCTGACTTTCGGAAGTTATATGACTTTTCGAAATTATGTGCGTATTGATTGACAATTATCGCCTGCTCCATGCCTCGGAGAGCACGTTAAACCGTTGGTCCCGGCTGCCATGAACATCTATGGCAGTCGTTATTGGGAAAGTCAGTACCCTCTTATATCCTGACACTGGTCTAGCCTTAGGGTATAGTTAGCCTTCGGGTTGCGGAGGTCAGATGGCAGCCGCTCCGTGTAAAAACTTATATCCAGTCAAATCCGGTTGGACCAGAAAAGCCGACTTGAAGTGACTTGGGAATAATAAAGGCTAAGAGAGAAGAAGATCATTGCTTAAAGCCGAAGCTTTAAACAACAACAGATAATTTGAAAACTCATGTGTCAAACAAGCGAGAGATCGTTCCACTGCTGCACTGTCAAAAATTCTAACTCGCAGAAGGAATACTAGTGCAGTGTTATGTAGGCGGGTGTAGATTTGCTGCGTCCTGCATGGACTTATTGTATAGTCTTTTGGCATATGTTTGTTGTATGTTAAGGACTGATTATGAGGTCTCGGATTTAAGCTCGAGTCGTCCAACATATAACAGTTTTACATACCTATATATTATTTTATGTATTTATCACCGTAGGAAGTCTATTACACCTACATTTCGCCAATTATGTTTAAGGTCCCACGAAATAGGGAGCCAGCCAATTAATGTCTACTGATCGCAGTTCCAGGCTCACGGCGTTTGGAATTGTGATCTCAGATATTCTTAGTAACAGCCCAGGCTGTTGACTGTCAATTTCTTGAAAGAAAACCCTAACAGGCGTGTTACGTGGACTTACACATAGCTTGTGAACTATGAATCTGACAATAAATCAGGAAATTAACGAGTGTGCTGATATACATATGTATGTCTCTTAAAAATTTGTAGCACATTTACTCCTTCAACAGACCAATATAAATATTTAGGGAAATTTGGCAATGCACACGTTTCGAGCGCGAACATTCAGCTCACGGACGAACGTACGAAGCGAATTTTTGCACAACCGTCACATACTCTCAGTCTCAGTATCCATGACTCAGGAAGTGGTCGACAGTAACCAAACCAACAATGTTTCGTAACGTTTATCAAAGTTCGCTGAACACCTTACAGAATGTACAAATTGGATCGCCTCAGACATGTTTGACGAACACAGTGTTTGATGTTCGTTAGTACATACAAACTATGTTGATACGTATCATGCAACGTAAGAAACTTATTCGCATGTGCATACCCGGCTTAGCGCACTTTAAAATAGACATATAATCGTTTTTATTTAGCAACCGATTAAATTAAACAAGTGAAAGTTTGACGAGACATAGATAAATATTAAATGTAATAACATAATTAAAAACCACTTATAAATTTGTTTGACCATTCTGGCGTTTATAAAATAGAGAGAAGAGCACCTATAACCAAGTGTGAGATCTATGGACTGGTAGGCAGATGTCTCGAGTTCAGCCCCATGGCACCCAACTCGGACATTTCGACGCTATAAGCGTATTTAATTATATTAAATATCACTTTAGCGGTGAAGTTAAAATCGTGAGGAAACCTGCATGTCTGGAAATGATCTATAACATTCTCAAAGATATAATTAAGCTCGCACTAAGCCACCATGGTGGACTAGTGCGTTTCTCTAATCATAATGGAAAGAGGCTATGTCTAGCAGCGGGATGGTCTTTAAACAGGATTGATATTATATTATTTTTATTAATATATATTATTTTATTATTGCGGCATAAATGTATAGGGTATACCGCCTACAATTTGCACCAGATCTAGCTTAATGTTCCTGTCTACACTTTCCACAATGTTCTCACTGTTCAATAAACACACAGAGATAAATCTATACACGGCTAATATGTTTGCGCACCATTTAAACTCACACACATATACCACCAACATTATATAAACTGCATTCTGATCACTTATTATTTGTATCTAGAATCACGTCTATCTAGACTATATCAAAATACAATATATCAAATTGTACCCTCTAATTAAACCCAATCTCTTACAAAAGCTGCACAAATCGTCTAGTCTCAAAAAAAAAATACCCTTGTACATACAATACATAGTTAATAAATATTAGAAACTTTGAACAATTATAACATACATAACAAGTACATACTAACACTTTATATTCGATCAGTCGAGTTAAGTACGTACGTTAAAAATCCTTTTTCTTTAATAGTTACATTGTGAATCTATTTTTAAAATATGAATAGTTAAGGAATTCTTTACGTTTTTAGGTAACTTTTTATATAACAGAGCTTCTTCATATTGTAAATTATTTTGCGAAGGATAAATTGCGAGGTAGTTCTATATTATTTCTGTTTCTTGTGTGATTAATTACGTTTGAATGTAATATATGTACATATGACCTGATTTATAAAATATTTTAATAATGTATGGTATGTTTATGAATTTTCTAGATTTAGTACTTCTTTTTTACTTTAGTTTATTTGTAAATATGTGATATCTCTTGATTATAATAATCAAATTCGAACACGTCATCCCAAACTGCACCGTAATTTTTTTATTAATTACGATGTCAATTGTAATTCTAATACACCATTATTTAAAACTTTAATAGTAAAATTGTGTACCTATTAAAGCACCCTAACAATCGCAGTAGCACACCCGCAGTGCCTTTCAGTGAACGTCAACTGTTATAATCGTTAAGGGGGTGGTCTCACTACTTGTAACACCGCTGGCTTAGAGCCAATGTTCACCGAGCGTTGAAATGCGACGCTGTATTAATGCGACAAAGAAGACCGGCAGAGTGCATAAGTACGTATTCATATTTTTATATAGTAAAGCATGATATTAAAAATCCTGACACCAAGGTGAACTAATCAGCTCGGTAGATCACGTTACTACTAATCCTAAGAGTAAGTATAAAGCGTGGAGATTCGATTCTTTGGACGAGCAAAGTTTTGTCAGGAAACTACCTTTGCCTAGCACTCGTCAAAAGGCTCGCCGTCTATTATATTATATATGACCTAAAATTATAGATTTGCCACCTATGATTTTAAGTAGGCTGTTAAATGGGTAATACAATTATTTTCTATGAATAGCTGATAGCTGAAAAGTAATAAGAAAGAAGTTATCATAACAAGGGCTGTGGTGGCATGAAACTAGTAGCCCACTTCTCTTATATTTTGGAAATATCCGCCAAAACCAGTGTTTTCTTTTTCTAATCGTGCCAAAAGAAATCGTAATCCTATAAATGCAGAAGTAAACTGTAGAATAGTTTAAAATAGTGCTGATAGTAGTCACGGAGCAATAAATATCACAAATTATTCTCACTTAATTAAAAAAAAGTCAATGTGTATTCTTTAATTGGCAAAGTATCGATTATATGGAATGATGATTATGATATTATAAGAAAGTAAAATTATATGTAAAGACTGTGTAATGTGTATGATCCACAGAATGATGACATTTTGCATAAGTATACGCTAATACGTGTACCCCTTTACATTATCACGAGCATTATTGTCAATGAATCGCCCCTTAAATTGAGTCAAAAGTCAAGAGAACAATATTATATACGACGTTAATGCACATTGTAATTTTTGGGGACACCAATTGCAATGAAAGGGGCGTTTTATGAATTATTGAATGGGACTCACAGTTTGTTTTGCTAATTCTAATAAATCTTTTGTGGAACAATCTAAGTGGGTGCATTTACATGTGATATTTCTCTTTTGTGACGTAAATAATGTCATTTCCGTATGTTAGATTATTGTCGGATTTTTGTATGAGTAGATACCTTGCCCTGTTGTTATTATATGTGGTGTGACTCTAAAAGATAGAATAAGGAATAGTGTGATTAGAGAGAGATGTGGCATGAAAGCGGATATAGTGACAAGATTAGAAAAGAGGATTTTAAGCTGGTTTGGGCATGTTGAAAGAATGGACGATAAAAGATTGACTAAGAAAGTTTATAAGGCTAGTGTGAATGGAACAGTCGTTATAGGCAGTACTAGGCGAACGTTTCTTGACCCGATCGGAGACGTTCTGGACAAAGGCCAGGTTAAGAGCTCCTTAAACCGGCGAGTATGTATGAGGAATGTGATGAAAATGAATAAAGCCAGGGAAGTGTGTCAGGATCGTAGCAAATGGAAATCCATGGTCTCTGCCTACCCCTCTGGGAAACAGGCGTGAATCTATGTTTGTATGTATGTTGTTATTATTTTGAACAGGCCATGATGTTATTAAGATTGATACTTGCTGTTGGATGCTTTGAATGATCTTAAAGGAGAATCGTCTAAGGAGTTATTTGTTACAAAGGGTAATAAAATGCAAATGTCATATATATTTATTTATTTCATTAGGACAGTTATATTACCAGATACACTTATTAACCAATTGAGACGCAGCGGCACACCAGCGCCTGCGGCCTGACACAATAGGTTTTTAAACGTCTGGTTTTCTAAGACTTGATAGACTAATTTAAGTGAATAATAGTTAATTGTTTATAATATATCAATACCTCAATGACTTAGAATTTAAATTATTACCAACTTTAAAATTCAAGTAACTTGTATTTCATGTAACTAATAATTCTAAAAAGGCCTAGAGTTTATAGAATTATTCATAATTTTGGCAAAGCATTTGGGAATAACAATGCCAAGAAATACTCGTAAAAGATTTAAACTTAGTAGTAATAAAGGTTAATTAATTATTTTTCTTACACAGTTATAGCAATACGACTGCTCAAATGGCGTAAGTCGTCATCTCGCTACTAGGCGCTATCGAGTTTTGTCAGTTCGATACCCACACGGGACTAATTTTTGAGTGGGTTTTAGCGTCCTTTGTATTGCGAACAGATTGTTTTATAATTGTTTAGAAAAACATTACCTCCACCCTAGAAATAAATCCTGTGTCGCGGAGAACTTTACAAACATTCAAAATGGACACTAAGACTCGGAACAACTATTTGCGCATTACACATATTTTTTCCCCGTGTAGGTACGGATCGAACTCGCAATGGCAATCGCGGCGACCCACTTAAACCACAAAACCATTCTTGTAGTCAAATTTCCACGCACGTATTATTCCTAGGTCAAGATTAATTAATGAAACGTTTAAAAAATATATAGGCGGTCTGCCTATATATTTTTAAACGTTAAATGTATCAGCGTATCTCTAAAATCCCTTATTGTACAATAACCCATGTCACGCAGACCGGTCGCGCCTCAACGGCTGCGCGCGCGTCGGAGTGGGAGCGCCTCTTTCACCCCAGCGGCTGCATATATAAACACGGCCACGCCCTGGTTCTTACGGGTTGGGATCCCTCTGCGCTCACCCACAGTCCGCGTAAAGTTGTAGAGGCCTTCTGAGGCTAAAAGCAAATAAAAATTTAAAAAAAAATGGTACGTTGTCGAGTCTTTTCTGCTGGCCGCCGTATTTAAGTTAAGTGGTCCACTGAGCTACTGCCGGACCACATACGAAGCCTTACTACTAGAACCACGCCCTGTTACTTTTTGTATAAAATATAATACGTGTACTATTATCAATTATTGTAAAACTCTAATTATAGATCTTGTAATTGCGAATTATATTGATTGAATTATCTCCGCTACATAAACTTTCCTGGTCGATCACGTCCCTAAAAACGTGACCGACTAGTACAACGTTACACCCATACGTTTATCATCCTAACTTTTAAAGCACCTCATTGCTCTCACGAATTACCAACTCCGTCTCACATAGATTTCTTATACTTTTTGGATTACGAACCTGAGTCTCTACTACCACTGTGCTATCACATATAGCCCATGCACCATTACACCTACAGTGAAAATACAGCGAATTTTAAATTCAAAGTCCTATCTAAAAACTTCACGGCTAAAAAACTTTCATTACACTCGATGTCTAACAAAAGACCTTTCATAGTGAATACTGAACAGAAAAAGTGTTAATCCGACACTGGCCGCGGGGCGAAATGGACTGTTTACATGAAACGGCACTCACTGGAAATGCATGGCTCCATGTACACCCACCTTTATCCCACAAAGTCGATTGGTCAATGGTATGAAGAAGAATGGGAATGTGCATGGGTGTAATTTTGAAGTGGTCATATAGCCCAGTCATTGTTGTTTGAATTAAGTTCTTTCTTTGCACAGAGTAGAGTAAGTCTGTAAGGGAGTGTATCAATCTTTATGTACCAAATAATTATTTGCGAGGTTGTCGTCGGCATCACAGACTCCTAATCTATTCACCAACATGGCGCCTCCCACATGCTGCCAGTAGTCCTACTGGAAGAGCCATACAGTTGATTAATAAATTCTTACAGAACGTAAATGCGGACATATTCTTTGACAAATTATATATATTAATGCGCAATCCATTTAAATACAATTTAATGCCACTTAATATAAAATAATAAAATTATTTATTGACATACCATGTACCTACTAATTTAATTTAATTTTTATTCTTGACTGTTTTCTTGTACCTATTTATATACTATTATGTTGTAGTCTTTATGTACTTTTAAGTTTCAATAATCTATTTATATTGTTTGTATTATGCACCTAGATTTAGTACTTATAACATGTAAGCGCTTTTGGACTAAAAACTGTGGGCTTATATTGTTACCAATAAATGAATAAATAAATGAATTTAATTTGTGCCGATATTATATGGAACTAATCAAATTTTTTGTTTGGAACAATGGCTATCTCTTTTATTTTTAAGTGGATTAAAGCTGCCGCGGTTCCGCCCGAGTAAATCTAAGAGGAACGCATTAACGGGATAAAAGGTATGTCTATGTTTTAATCTAGGACTATCAATTTGTTTTCCAAGTTTATAAAATTCGTTCAAACGTTTACGTATGTTCGTGTATCAGTTATATTGTCACCACAAGAATTATTTAAAAGCTCATGAAGGGCATAGTTTTCTCCCAAAGTTGAGATTGATTCAATGATGCTGGTAGTATGAAACAGCTTCTAGCTTTGAATATCGTTCCGAATGCAGTATGGCTTCTTTATAATAACCTCAATGTGTTGATATCCAATTCATAACACAACACGTATTTAATTATATAAGGTATTTGAATTAATTGCATTGCGTTATGGCAGTTTGATAAATACCTGTAGGTCTAGAAGCTACGGACAAAAATCAAAATAAAAAATATGTTTATTCATGTAGGTCACAAAGTAACACTTTGTCAAAGTTACTGTTATTTGAATGTAATTTTTTTAACGTCAATTTCAATGTGAATTTTTTACATTTACCTGTTGTCATGTTTAGCACAATAAAAGCGTAGAATCAATTAAAAGAACTGGCAAGAAACCCACGCCCACTCTTTTTAATCGCCATGTTTACAATATTATTTATTTTGCAAATTTTTTCTGTAAGGAGCATCAACTATTACAATAATAATAATATAATATAATATTCTACCACATACACACAACACCATCTAGCCCAAACTAAGCAGAGCTTGTACTATGGGTACTAGACAATGGATAAACATACATATATATACTTTTTTTTTGTAAATACATACATATTATACATAGAAACACCCAGAGCAAGACAAACATCTATGTTCATGCACACAAATGTTTGACTTGTGCGGGAATCGAACCCGCGACCTCAGGCGTGGCAGTCGGTTACACTTACCACTATGCCATAGAGGCCGACAAAGTTATTAAAAAAAAATTGAAACACATCAAGTAACGTTTTGATTATCCTAGCCTCTACCCTGGTCTAGCCTGATCTCAACAGTGGAGTAATGTCAATTTGATAGAAAAATATCTAAAAAAACTTCGCGACATTGTTCAGCCAAAGTTTCGGATAGACATTTTCATGGTACTGATCACAAATAACGCGTATAGATGAAAAGATAAAGAGTTGTGATTTGATTGCCTGCTTAATATAAGTATTTGTTCGTTAAGTTTTTTGAGTAGTGGAGCCTCGCTGATTTCAGCATGAATGGGCCAGCTCGACCGGGGAAGGACTACCATCTCCTCTAGAATATCGACGTGAAATATGTAGCAGTATTGCTACTGTTGTGTTTCGTTCGGTGAGTGAGAGTGCCGGAGGCCTAATCACCTTCTTTCCCTCTTCCCGCTCCATCTCCTTCCCAATTCCTTTCTTAAAGGGTCGGCTACGCGCAAGTGATGCATGCCTCTGGTGTTGCAGGCTTCCATAGGCTACGGTGACCACTTACCATCAGGTGGGCCGTATGCTTGTTTGCCAACTTGGTTGCATAAAAAAAAGCATAATTTATTCTATTATCATTAATGGCACTAATGAAATAATGTCGTACACCGAATGTGATAAATTTAAAACTTAAAAACTATTATTACAGTGAAATTAAACGACTGTTTTATATACAATTTGCTTGAGTGCAATTATATATTTTATATGAAATGTACGAGGAGCAAGTTATTATATAAAGCTGTTTATTCGTTCTTTTCGTATGACTTTCTGAGATAAATATTTTTTAAATTTTACCTATTTAATGGTAGCAACATACCAGTGGCCAAACAAATTTTCCATTTAAGTTTGGCATTCCATTTTTGACATTTAGTGACAGGTTAAAAGGAACCGAAACTTTTTCCTGGATAAAAGGTACCCTATGTCGTTTTCTGTATCCCTGACAACGTATATGCGAAATTTCATGATGATCAGTTAACTAGTTAATGCTTGAAAGCATAAAAAACAAACAAACAAACTCACACTCGTATTTATAATATTAGTTAGAAAGTTAGGATTTTATCATGCCGTTATTTCATTTGACGATACGCGAGAAAAACTTTTGACCATCTTTGCAAGTTCTTCACATCACTAAACTATAAATTTACAGATCATCATTTACCTATAGATCATCATTACACTAGTCAATGTTCACACCCAACTAGCACCGCCAATAAAAGACCCCGTGAGATAGTCCAACATGTAATTACCAACAATTTGCTTCAACATAAACAAGTGCTTATGTCATAAAAATTACATACAACTAGCTTCGCCAACAAAGAGTTCCCTCGAGGCTCTCACTACACAAAGTAACAAGTTTATCAATAAATAATGTTATAGGAACGTCTCGGAAACAACAGGCCATAAAGACATTTAGGAGATACGATGTTCAGTCGGATCTTTAACTGAAGATATTACTTTAGACATATTATAGAATTTTTGTAGCTTATGAATGTTTCGTATACCTTATGCTCTTAGAAAAGTAGATATCTAGAGCATCAAGATACCATACAGTTCTATTAGTTTTAAGTTATCACATGCGTCTAACAGACTGCACGAGTAGGACAGTAAATGATGAACTGACTATTCCCAAATGTCGTTGTGGGTTAGAACAATTAGTAGTTTTGAGTATGGATATTTTTTTTAATAGGCATGTTTAACATTTTAAACCCACATTTTGCCTTCAATAGTTTTCAATCCCAAAGAGTAGAGGCATATTTTTCCAACGTAGAATGCATGTTATGTGCCCTTCTTGAGTTTATTATCATGTTCGTATGGGGTACACAGGCATAAGTCAGCGAATTAGTTAATAAGCGTGATGAGATAAAAAGCAGTGTCTTATACCCACATTTCGCTAGCTATATGGTTTAGATCTCGGGTAATACTGCCAGCCTACTGCCGTCTACTGAGCATATTACAAAACTGCATACTACTACTGTGAACTCTGTCTAACAGAGAACTACGATGGTTTACAAACATAAGCAAAGCCAACGAAGCAATCTATTAACTTTAAATGTTTAACTTTTAAGAACATTATTGTTCATAAACACCGTAATTAACCGGTAACCAAACGTAGGATAATAAATCAGATCTAAATCCGTATTTCAAAAAGTAAAATATGAAACTATGATACCGTTACAAATCAGTGCATTATCAAATTTTAAGAAGTGCTTTTATTTGGTACCGGTTACAAAAAGATTATAGGTAGATAACGATACCGAAAACAACTACATAATATGTAGTTTTGGTAATCGTTATTTATAACTTACTGTACATCGAGTATTTCGGTAACCGCTTTAAAATCGTATCAAAATCGTATCGTTCGCCGTCTGTGTCCAACTAAAACCATATTTACCGGTCATGCTAATTTTCATACATTTATGTGTTTTACCATTTTATTGAGTTGGCCGTACATTTCGCCAGAGGGCCATAACCGCATCCGTTCGCATCAATATGAAGTAATCCAGGTCATTCTGTTTATATAACGTTTTTACGAGGATATCGAAGGGAAGTTAATATTATTTTCAAATTGCATCACAGTAAATATTTTAATACCGTTATTGAATCTCATATTTTTGTTTACGTAATACCTAATGTGAAATATATTTATGGTAAAATAATAAAAATATGGCTTAACCAATGGCCGTGACGGAAATGGCTAGCCTTTTTGGTTTTACACCTCAGTCTTTAAGGAGGCGATTCTTATTAGAGCAGTGACCGCTACTTTTTTTTGCGTTTGTATTAATTATGAATAATCTTAAACGAATTAATAACTTAGTAATATACATAAAATTACATTTCTTAGGTAAGTCTTGATGCTCGATTGTAATAAAGACAAAAGTCTTTATTCAAAAAAAAAAAAACCTTTGAATATTTAAAATTAAATGCCGCTTACTACGATTATCTTAACTTATCTTATTCGGGGGCCAGTCAGTGTAGACCGGTAACACTTCGACGCAGTGGGATCTTTTGTGTCGGCCCCGAGATCTATCCCTGAGCTATCTCCCTAAGAATGTACTGCATCAGACGTAGCGTAGACTACAGAGGGAGAAGCCTGAAGTCTTCAGGGTTCGGATATGCCAATCCCATCAGACCCATCCTTATGCCAGCCAACGCGTCATATTTACACAGTAGGTGTGATATGGACTCGTCCTGTTCACCACAGGCTCTGCAGATCAAATTGTTTGCCAATCTCAATCTGCACAGGAAGTCGTTGGTGCCAAAATTGGTAAAAATGGTAATTTTGGCACCAATACAGGAGTGAGCAGGCGTATTCGGCTTTTCTATATATGTATGTATTACTACGATTAAATATTACCTTTCTGGAAGTTAAGTTGTCACCCGACACACTAATATGACGAATCAGTTATAAATGTAGTATTACTAGATTTCGCTCGCGTAAATGTAGGTTATGTCAATTTCTATGCCTTGGTAAGAATATTTACTTCTGGATGAAAGGTACTCTATTTCTTTTTCTATACCCCGGACAACGTATATACAAAATTGCCCGATAATCGGTAAAGTAGTTAAGACGGGAAAGCGTAACAAACAAACAAAGTCTTTATTTCTTTCTTTTCGTGTGGTTAGTGGCCAACCTGTTGTCAAGAGTTGTTCAAGCTGCCCTTAGGCCTCTCAAATGGCTTAACGACTGCTGTCAATTTGACAACAACCGGGACCGACTTTTTACGTGCCATATTCGCATTTATAATATATGTAAGGATCACGCTCACTTATACTGAAAACTGTACACAATCCTAATATTGTCTTCGCGAATGTTATTGTGTGAGTTCGCTCTTATTAGAGTAAATGTGTATCTATGATTTAAATCTTTGGATATCTCACTCTTTGGAGGTCTTCAAGACCGCTCATGCTATAAAATAACATATACACGTAGACACGTGTTTTCGAGAGAGCCATTGACGTTCTTTTAGGTCATCAGTAGATTACAATCAGTATGTATTTGAATTGAATGCGGGTTGGGAATAGCCTTGGGGATTAGTTAACAAGCAAAACACATGCGTTGCATTTTTTAATTGGAATATACGGCTTCGGTATCGATTTAGTAAAGTAGGTTAAATATATTACTTCCAGTCTAGTAAAGCACCACATAACATATACCTACTATCTTGACTACACGGATGGCGTAGTGCTTTAAATGGTCGCCTCACCATTGCCACTGCGCCGAGGGTTGTGGGTTCGAATCCCACACGTGATAAAAATTTGTGTGATTCACAAGTAGTTGTTCCGACTCGGGGTGTTCTTTCTTTGAATGTTAACAGGAATTACTCCTAGTGTCTTTTTTAATAGAAGAAACAGAAATCTTGTCTGTTTATCAACGAATTATTAAAAGAGACACAATACACACATATTTCGCCAGGAACTTTAGGTCTCACAGAATAAGCCGATTGTCATCTACCCAATCACCATAAACGCTTCTACTGCGAATTTCTTAACAGATAAACCTGATAGCACTTTTCCGGTCTGGGCATCGAACACATGATCTTAATGACCGTAAGTATAAACACAAAGTTATGCCATTGGATCAACAAACCTCAAGCACCTCTTTATTTTAACACTAGATTTCGCCCGCGGCTTTGCTTGCGTAAATATAGTTTAGGTTAGGTTAAGTTAGTATTTTTTGGATGAAAGGTAGCCTATGTCCTTTTCTGCTCTCCTGACAACGTGTAAACGTGATTTCATGATGATCGGTCGAGTAGCTAAAGCGTAAAAGCATAACAACCAAACTCACAATCGCATTATATTATTAAGTTAGGATTAACAAAGACAAACTCTAAAAAATATATTCATCCTTGTCTTATATTTTGGATTAGATAGAGTCAAAACGAGGTCACTAGTGCATAAGCAGTTTAATTCTACATCATTCATGAGTAGGATTGTGTGATCAAGGCGGCTGGCTTGATTAATACCCGTTTTATCTTTGTACACTCGACGGTAATTAAGCAATATCTATGTGGGAACACAGGAAGCATGACTTATCTGTAGTGTGTTGGAGCTCGTTAGCCCATAGAG
Organism: Catocala fraxini; assembly: GCA_930367265.1. NCBI lineage: Eukaryota > Metazoa > Arthropoda > Insecta > Lepidoptera > Erebidae > Catocala > Catocala fraxini. The sequence goes on from OV884029.1 coordinate 23,040,446, forward strand.
ATTTCGCTGTTGTGGGAATTCTAGACCCTAAGCATATGCATACAGCTTACGTAAATAGTTATGTTTCATGCGTTATTACATTTTAAATGAAGCAGTGATAATCCAGTTAAGATACGTTGGCCTACCTAGCTGAGATGTCGAGTATGAAATATTATTTTGAATCAGTTCAGTTATGCCCATGCCATGACACAATATATGTAGATTGTAGATAGAGTTCATAAATGAAGACTGCGCCGAGCGTAAGACAGATAATGACAGAGCTCGTGCGGCCGCCATAGTCAAATTGTATGGAGGATTTGAAGTGCTTTTTTGATAAATATGTATCTTTATTGTCAACCAATAACTTAAATATTTGGGACGGTCAAATTGTAATATAACTATTTATGTTTCGTTTAAGCTGTAAAATAGGATAGATTTCTACTGTTGTAATCTAAAAATCACGTAGCACGAGCTTAAGTTTTTGCATTTTCCGTATAAATTTACGTAATTTTGTAGGCGGAAATATTAATTATTTTAAGTTTTTTACACGGAGTAATTATAAACACATTCATTGTTATGGTGAATGTATATTATATATTTGTATTAAACAAATAGTGTTGATTTTATTCACTTAACTGTGACCGCCTGTTTTGACCCATTTCGCTCGGCGCAGTCTTAAATAATAGAAATTAGTGTTGTCACTTATTTCTATTGATAAAATCATATGATTTTATCAATAAAAAGGAGGGAAGCAGCAGAAGCGGCATTAGAAGCGGGTTCAAATCCCGTCTATGACACTACCGACGTGAACCGACCCCTATACAGTCGTACAGGAATACTAGATTAACTAATGGTATTAACAATAATACTATTTATGTGTAATAAAAATTGCCAGTAATCTATACTTCTAAAGTAATATTAAAAAAAGAAAGATTTTTTGTTTGTTTGGAAGGGTTTAATTCAAAAACTAATCAACCGATTTTAAAATTATTTCACTATTAGAAAGCTATATCATTGAGTAATATAGGCCAAATTTTATTTAAAAAATATGAGTACTGTTACTAATTTAACCTAACCTACTTTTACACGACCGAAGTCGTGAGCAAAAGCTTGTCTTTAAAACATAAAAGGAAAAAGGACTAATGAGTCCTTTTTCCAATGGCCAATTAACCAATGGGTTTTAATGGTGAAAAAGACATCAAATCTTTATGAGTAAAAGTTCTCTATAACCTTAAAAACACTGCTGCAGCTGCACAGGGTATCATGCTGGACAATGGCCTAACTAGAGAGCAAAATTGAAAAAAAAGTACTCTTTTCTTGTATTATATCTTAGAGGCTATTGAAATCTGTTAAATGTAGGTGAAATTATTAAAGAATCTGATTGGCAGATCGCTTGACACTTTTTCCAATAAAGAGCTATTTTGATGGCCTGTATAAAAAACATGTATCACTAACTTTTTATAACGATAAAAATGATTGAAATATCTATTTTAGTCTAGACGTATCTGCTGCCATTTATCGCTCAATACACAAGCAAACTTTTTTCATTTTCGTGTTACGTAAGGTGGAATAGCTTAGTCATATTTGAGTCGTTAAGTCGTAAGTTATAATAAAATGAGTGTTTAATATTAGGTCTTATGTAATAGCATCGAGAGCCTAATGGAAGACTAGACTGTCACGCAGATGTGTCTAGTTCAATCCCAAAGTGCACCGTGCCGACTTTTTGATGTTATGTACTGATTTAAGAAGAGGTCCATGTCCAGCAATGTCCTGCAAAAGAGAAGTATACAGGGACATAATACAAATACAGGGACATAAAGAGTTTGTATACAGGGCTGACATTGTTTTTAGATTAACTTATCTTGTGTCATAATGTATTCATCTTTGAAAAGCGATCGGCATACGACGGTTTTTGCCAGCGGACGAAAAGGCCTCTCTCCATTGTGGTCCGCGGCTGCTTGCGTGTACGGTCACCATGGTGCAAAGTGTCAAATCTCTACAATCGAATATCATAGGCATATCACATATCACATACATCTTACAATTTCATTTTCTTTTTCTTATATATAATAAGATAAATTTTATAATTTTATGTGAGTTTCATAGACGTAAATTGTAATATTTACTAACTCCGCACGACGTGCCTATCTGAGGCATTGTAGGTTCCTAACGCATAGATCGATTTCAAAGTTTATTATTTATTAAAAGGCTGTTCAGTCAAGAAGTTTCGTAGCAAAAAGTAGCTATATTTAGCTAGTTAGAGGTATTAGGTATTTTCAGTTCATAAACTTAGGGCTCATGTCCTAAGTTCGAATACGAAAATATATGAGTACTTAGTGTCTTAGACAAACTCAGAGAATATTTATATAAATATTGTTTCAAAAACTTGATCAGGCTTTTCATGTCGTTATATGCGTATTATGTTCTCTGCACAAAGAACAAATTCGGTGTCGCGTAGCATTTTACAGACATTCAAAGAACGGAGACAAAGAACACCCAACATCAAAACAACTATTTATGGCTCACACAATTTTTTGTTCCATGTAAGTTTCGAACTTACAGCACTCGGAGAGGCGTCGGTGGCGAGGCGAACACTTTAACCGCTGCGCTAACAATGCCGCCAAAAGATTAATTATTTATTGAAAGAAAACATTTTGTGTAAACCTATATGTGCTGTGAGACATGTAACATAAAGAGAATTCTATATAGTGTTATGAAAGTTGTATGAAGTCTACCTAAACTGGGCCAGGTTAGTAGACTTTAGAGTAACTTTCATACTCAGTAGTTAGAAAATTTATCAACAAGGATCTTCTTCTCCCTTAGCCTTTATTATTCCCAAGTCACTTGGGATCGGCTTTTCTGGTCTAACCGGATTTGACTGGATATCAGTTTTTACACGGAGCGGCTGCCACCTGACCTCCGAAACCCGAAGGCTAACGATACCCTAAGGCTAGACCAGTGTCAGGATATTAGAGGGTACTGACTTTCCCAATAACGACTGCCATAGATGTTCATGGCAGCCGGGACCAACGGCTTAACGTGCTCCCCGAGGCACGGAGCAGGCGATAATTGTCAAATAATACGCACATAATTTCGAAAAGTCATATAACTTCCGAAAGTCAGAGGTGCGCGACGCGGGTTCGAACCCGAGACCCTCTGCATTGCAGTCTGTTGGTCTCCCCACTGAGCTATGGCTGCTTTATCAACAAGGATGATATTCTTATTATAAGTTAATATTAGATATATTAAAAATATGATATTAAAAATGCCTGCGACCTTGTTCAGTGTGACTGTGGTGAGCTGGAGCAGACAATAGCACATATGTTGGTATGCCTTGAGATGGTCTTGTCTGAGAACTTGCACAATATCAGAGCTTTGTACGGCCACTCCTAACGCAATTAGAATGGCCGAATATTATGCAAATAATATATAGTTTACACTAGAATAATTGACACGAAGATGAAGAAGATGATACTTCTTTTTCATCCACATCTGTTACATTAATTGAATTTGTGACACTGTTCTCACTCAGTCAGTATTTGTCTCCTGCTTTGACCTGCAAGTCTTCCATAAAAGCAAGCAACCCAAACGATGTTGCCATTTTTTTCAGATATTGCCTTCAAAAGCTCTTGTACACGACGCAGCTAACATGCGCCAGATACTTGTACGGGTTTTACTACACAGCTATCTTATCTTGCACCATGTAAGCGGTGGTGGTGTGTAGCCCATATAATTGAGTTGCGCATGTAGCCTGATGTAGCAACTTCCGTCGTTGCGTTTTGCGGATGCAGTCTCTTAAGAATTACACGAATGACTAATTACATCAATTTCCTACCGACATACCTGTGGCTCCCAACAATTTACAACCATAAAACATAAACATTTATGGCTTAAATAAAAATATTTATCTAAAGTATTCGTGACTAAGATTCGCATACACCACTAATGACTAGTTGAGTTATATCACTATAAATAATGCCTTTGATATATTAAGGTTGTAGACCAAAAAGTGTTTGTCTGTGACTCACTGATTAACTACGTGTAGAGAACTTTTAGCAGAACTATAAAATGTCTAGATGATATATCTATACAATTAATTTCTTAACTGCCTCATCAGTCACATGGTATACGATTGCGTCTTGCGGTCGTGAGGGTAAACATTTGTTTTCAATTTGAATATAAAAGTTGTAATATAAAAACCCTTATAAAAATCGCAATTATGTAGTAGGCAGCTCGTAGAACTGATATGCCTGAAATACCCGCGCATTGACTTCTTTTAAAAAAGCTTACACTGTGTTGACAACAGAAGGAGCAAAGATTATATTTGTAGCCTGCTGAGAATATGCTGCGTTGCAGTGCTATAAGCCACTGAAGATGTGGCCTAAGCACAGGAATAAATCACGAGGCTATTTGTTGGTCTTCTTTCGGGTGTACTGCTTTTCCGGTCGAGCTCGACCTCACATTTGGCTAGGTTTAATTAGTGATCCTGCAAATTCTTAACTTTCTTTAAATGTCTAATTTTATAAATTACGTTGTAATTATCACTGCTGATGGTATGACGCCTGGTGGATTCTATCCGTGCATTAAAACGGCATAGGCTTAGTAATCGTGAACCGTTAGAATATATCGTGTGTTCCTATTCTCATTCTGGAGAACCATCATGGTCGCTTTAGTCACAACACAATATTTTTTCTGGAGCAATCTGCCTTTCGATACCCAGTCCCGTTTTTTAGAGTTCGAAAAAATTCTTATACAACAGCTTTGTCCGTCCGTCCGTCCGTCTATCTGTTATACAACTTTCAACTTAAGAACCGTAAGAGCTAGATACTCGCGGTCAACGCTATTCGACTCAGCATCGTCGATATACCCCCGAAATGACTATGACCTTTGACCTATGACACGTGATCTTTGCATATTACCTACTTGAACCATTTTTTCGAACTCTAAGATTTACGGCAATTCATTGCCGTTTCTCACTTGTTTATTTGTCGCATCACATCTCCAGCGTTTAGAAAAGCATTAAAATTTCAGAATCAAAAATTTATCTAAAAAGCAAGGAAACTGAACCATTGAAAATAATTTGCTTATTAAATTCTAATATAAAACATTGGCGGTCATATATTGATACGTAACTTAACACAGCCATATTCATCATTCATCAATAATGATTTATAAAATTGTATTTTAATTTAAACACGCATAGACGTGAAAACCCCACAGTTGGATCCTAGACTATACACGTCTAAACATAATAACATATATATATAACAAAGGACTATAACAAAGGACAATATATTCTGCTTGTTACGATAATTTCCTTTACAATTTCCATTGCAAAAGAAACATTTTATGTTTTAAAATTCTTTTTAAATCGTTCATATTCACTTACGCCGTTCAATGGTTCTTCGAAAAAGTAACATGGAAAATGATAGTTTGTCAAATGGACACGCCTAGAGACCAATATAATTATTGGTCTCTAGGCGTCTCAAGTTGATGTCTGTAATTCCTTATTACGGTTGAAATAGCCGTTTTTATTGTTATAGTCGTATTTCCTGTTAAAGGAACTGTTTTGTAGTGAAAGCTATGCTTTATTTACTGTACTTTGAAGTTTATATTTTGTCAACAATGAAACTTGTATTGCAACATTTTTATTTATTGAAATAATAATATCGATATTTACCCAATCGACATATAGAATCTTTTTCTTTGCCAGAATTTCTTTTGGCATATTGCCTCTAGAATTGTTTCACATACACATAATCTCTAGGTACAATGAATTGTAGGATACTTTGATATGCACTGATTCTGTACAGTAATTATTATCCTTAAAATACAAATTTAGGTCGTTTTCTGTATCTGCTTATAGATAGACAACTACTTTTAATTATAAACCCTGCTTTTTTTATAACAGTTACAAAGTGAAAACGTTAAAAGAAACGTAATGTAATATTTATGTCAGAAATTTAATACGAAAGCATAACCATTTATATATGATTATTTTTATACACTACTGTATTACATCGAAGGTTGTTAACAACCACGAGTCTGATGGTATGTTACCGTTGCCTAATATGATTCCATCGACTTGAGAAAACAAGACTCACTGGGCTACCAGCACAAGTGATAAATATGACTGGTACCCTACGGATAGCATAACGCTTCAATTCGAAGCCCAGAAATATTCATTCATAATAGGACCTTAACACAAAATTATTTACCTCAGATTGCTTCCATTTGAGAGCAGCTGGCTTCAGCGGCAGTCAGGCTTTAGTAGGGACTCTGATCTCTCTCACAAAATAATATTTTTAATATCTCTCAAAATATAAACCATCGCCATGTTCTATTATGACTTGGCCCTAAGACCGACTGAAGTGGCCTTTATGATTAAGTTGTCCTGTCGGACAGATCAGTTAATCACGTATACGTACGATTGAAGCAGCTTTAATTTAAAACGACTCCGATCAATTTTGTAGCGTGCGCTCCAAGGCGGGTATTTAATGTATCATTGCTCGTTCGGAAACGTTTCATGTGATTGATTTCAAGTAATCGTGCGATTGGTTATTTCGAAGTTGATATTTAAGTGGAATGATTTAAGAATATACCTAGGTATATTCTTGAGTCAATCTTCTTGAATATCAATGAATATAATGTCCTCCAGACCGAATTTCGATCAGCCAATCTTAACGGAGACTGGCCATTTGCGCAGGAGATATTATAGTGCACAAGCGTGTGCGCAAACACAAGTGCATTCTCTGTTCCCTAACTCTCATAATCTGGTAATCCGACATGACCTGAGAGAGATCAGGCGCAGGACCAACGGCTTTACGTGCTTTCCGAGGCACGGGGCTGCTAACACCGCCAACTTCCTAACTCCAGGCTGCTATTGAGAATTCTTAACAGAAAACCCAATAACTTTTTGCTGGTCCGACCCGGGATTCAAACCCAAGACCTCATGCACAGCAGTCGCATTCACTACCGCTGCGCCATGGAGGCAGTTGCCAGTTCCCAGTATACCTAGGTATTGATTCAGTCTACATGAATATCAATGGATATTTTTGTTCCAACGCATACAAATATCTATATAGAGAATTGTCTTCACGGTAAAGTGTTATGAATTCGAATCACACAAGGGCGAATTATTTGTGTGAATCACAAATTAATGATTTTACCGGTTCGGGTACTCTGTGTTCGTGAATTGTATATAAAGTCTCTTGCAAAACGAATCTTGCAATTTCTTAGCGCAGGAGCTGTCTTAAAGAAATTAAAACAATAAACACAATTTCTCTTTAAGAACATAGTTCATGTAATGAGCTTATTATATATACATACAACTAATTGGTTATAATCATGAACATAATATTATATATTATATAATAATAGTAGAGCCTCGCTGATCGCTATTATAATATTTTCTTATTGCAGAGATCGGACGGTGGTTACTAAACGATTTTATTATAAATGTATTTCTTTAAACAAGCTTTGAGCGTATATAGTTGATTGAACGGATGGCGTAATAATTTCTAAAAGCTTAAATATAAAACTATATATGCTCCAAGAATTGTAGGTTCGATCCCACATAGGACAAAAGCCTGTATCATCCACGAATAATTGTTACAAGTCTGGATATTCCTCGAGTTCTTCGTTTAATGTTTGTAAAGTTTACCGAAACATTAGGAAGCCTAGCCTTGAAAGGCATCTTTTTTTTTAAAGATTACTAGCTATTCGGGTTTCAAATTATTAGTATTTTTGTTAACCCTTCCAGCTAAGTTAGAACACTTGTACCAGCAGTGGGTTCACGTCGGTAGTGCAATGGGTGGCATTCGAACGCGCGATCTCTCGATCGCAAGTCCAATGCCTTATCCATGGGACTACCACCGCTTAAAAATACCCTTCACCTATTAGAAAATAACAATTCAGTGGATCTGAATCTGTTCATCTCTGCATTTCCGATTCGTTATTGAAGTTTCAAACGCCTGCTAATTTTATACAAAACGTTGTTAAGTAGGAGCTCTCTCATCTTTAGTCTACTTATTAAATAGTTAAACCGCTAGAACAAACTCTGAAGAACGGCAAAGACATCTCAAGAGATCGTCTGGTTCTCTAGCACTTTTACAACTATCTGCAAAACTTGAGGGTACCGTTCTTTATAATTCACATACCTAGTGTTGTACTTGTTCAGATATTTTAAACGCCATTCCACTGATAAGTTGAACCTGTACATTATTTTGTTTTGAATGCTGAATTATGTCGGTGCATTATTTCTTATAAATATACGGTTAAAATAAGAAAAATAGAAGTTGTAAGAAAGTAAATTTGCTATTAACTGCAGTTGTAAGAATGTTTCAATTTAGATATTGACAGTTACACAAAGACTATCTGTGAAACTTGTAAATATTTTTTTATATAATGTAATTATATTATAATGTCGATATTAAATAAATAATTTCCCTTATGTTGTTACATTGTCCAAAGTATTAAATTAATTTATAGGTACGCGGGTCGAACAAAATGTTACACACATGTACATATGTATTTGAAGTGTTATTAGGCGTGTTAGTAAGAGTAGGTACATAATTAATTTTAAAGCACAAAATAATTTAATTTTGTCTGTGTTACCCTGTAAACAAATAAATATAATTTACTTACGACAATCGATGCTGCAGCTTTGTATTTCGATTTAATCCACGGCGATCAAATTCGTAGCACTGTGCTATCCGTATAAACATAAAAACATTTTGATATCTATCAGAACTATCAACCATGACAGGTATTCAAATAAAACAACAAAGCAAGGTGAACAGTTTGAACGAGTGCAAAAGCAAAATCCTTTGCATTTTAACTAAAATATTTCGATATCGTTTTTATCCAACAACTTTATTTGCGATGGATCCACTCTGTCAATAAATTTAACATAGGTCACAAGGCTCGTTTTTATATAATGTCATTTTGTTGTTTGTCTTTATTGAAACTAATAACTAATACATAGTGTGACAGTGCGATTTTCAATTGAACTTTGCCTTTCGCTTCAACTGAAGTCCATCCCGTCTGAGAAGCCTCATAGGCGTCTGCTAATAGTTATAAGTTTTGTATACATGTCATAATTCTCTTGCCCTGGTCCCAATTTATTTGGGGTCGGCGCAGTATGTCCTTCGCTCCCATACTTCTCTGTCACCCGTCATCTGATCACTTACCCCTTTTCCTTTCATATCCATCCTCACACAGTCCATCCATCTTTTCCTTGGCCTTCCTCTCCGTTTTCGTCCATTTACCCTAATATCCATCACTTGCTTACCCACATACGTATCATCTCTTTGCATAACATGTCCATACCAAGCCAAACGATTTCCTTTCACTTTCTCATCTATGGGCACCACTTTCAAGTTTTGTATACATGTCTATGTGTATAAAACTTATAACCCAAAAGAACAGCGATCGGGACAGGCGTATTGAAGTGCCAACTGAGAAGTACAGGTAAGATTTGATTAGGCTTTTAGGCTTAAGAAGTCATTTCGCTTGCCTGGGTAGACGGATTCTCCTCTTCCTGGGACACTGTTTAAACCGAAGAACCCTGCCATCGTAAGGGCTACATTAAGCACTTCTGATAGTAGACCGTATTCTTTAAACAATCTATAAAGTTAATTTCAATGCCAATCAAAGCAAGCTATTTAAATACAATTGCTTTTAAGCTTTTGGAATCAAGATTCTTCGCTAGTCATACTTTAACAGGCACTACCAAACGTCTCCTACTACACAAAAAACTTATGTCAACAATTTCCTGCTCCTCATGCCTCACTGAACTATAGCTTCAACCCATAAACAAGCTGGACAGAATTAATCGCGACATTAAAAAACGCAATGAAAAAAACGCCGACGTCTCCTGTTAGAGATTCCGGTAATTGTCATTTAATTACCAACCGAAGGGGGGGAGGGGTAAAAAAATAAAGCTTAGAGCCTCTTAATGGCCGCCAATTTTCCGGTCTGTGGTCCCGAAACCGTTTTAGCTTGAAACATTGTTTTAGCGGGTATCCGTTAAAAAGTTAAATAAAAAATATATTTTTCGTGTAACCAAATAATATTCTTATTCAGTTAAGTTTAAAGTTTTTATATTAATTTGTATTTCTACCTTTATTTTGCTTTGTTTGTACAAGGTTAACTTGTACAACGAAATACAAGAAAAATACTCTGTGACGGTAATTCCTATCGTTATCGTTAAAACTAACAACTTGTTCTACTACTTAATTCGGATTGGTATTTTTTGTTATAATAAAAGTTAAATGTTTTTATAGAATTTTGTAAGTGTTTAGCTTTTTCGGAGAAACGTATTATATATTAAGTTCATATAATAAATACAAATAGAACTGTGTATGTATAGCTTGTCCACAGCAAAACTACTTTTCTGGATTACTTAAACCTTAGAGCAGGAATTAACGGTTATTTTGAAATATTAACGAAGTACACATTACGGTACATATTTTTCTTTCTCTGACTACTAAAGTGTATTATTTTATACAGAACTATTAGTGATAAGTATATTCATTATATTATTGTATGATTTTGATAAAGTAAAACGTAATTCCAACTTGATATTGTTTGGAATACGATTTATAGATTGCAGTAGTACACAATTAGGTATATATCAATCATTGCTTTAATTATTTGGAAACAATAATTGTTCCGAAACCAACGATGTATCTTATAGATCGTTTTCATATTTTCATGATCAAAAAAAAAGTTCTGAAGTGTTACTTATTTAGTTGAAGGGTGACATAATGCCGGTCTAAGTCTAGCGATATATAGGAAGGCTAGAAAAAGACATACATTCGCAGTCTAATTATGGCTTTGAGACACCCTAAAATAATTCTATGATCGACAAACTTATATCTTATTTAGTCTTTTATTAAAAAAAGACAACTCCCGCACAAGGAATAGTTCATATGTTGCGGGAGACTTGACAAACATTCAAACAACGGACACAAAGAACGCCCAGACTCGGAACAACAAAGTTGTGTCCTGTGTGGGATTCGAAAACAATAATCAGCGCAGTGGTAATGGCGAGGTGATCACTTAAACCATTACGCCTATATTTGTTGGCAGCAAGTACGTCAGTAAACACAATATTATTAAAATCACCAAACATTGTATTTTTAATTTTATTCAGTAATGGGGAAGATACTTAAAAAAATATTTAACGTGATAACATGACACAGTCATCATCACTACAAGTATGTATGTATGTATCTTATGTGGGAGCCAGTCAGTGCATACCGGCGACACTTCGACCCAGTGGAATCTTTTGTGTCGACACTCTCCCAATAACGACTGCCATAGATGTTCATGGCAGCCGGGGCCGACGGCTTAAAGTGCTCTCCGAGGCACGGAGCAGGCGATAATTGTCAATCAATATCATCACTACATACTATGAAACAAAGTCCTCCGCCGCGTCTGTTTGTCTGTTCGCGATTAACTCAAAAACTACTGAATAGATTTTCATGCACTTTTCACCAATAGACATAGTGACCCATGAGCAAGGTTTAGGTGTTAACTTGTTAAGGTTTTGTACTATCCGTGCGAAGCTAGTATCTAATAAATACGCAAAATGTCTCGTAACCGTATTGATTGCTCACTTAGAACGAATACGTAGGCAATTTACCAGTTTTCCAGCTCTGAAATAGGAAGATAAAAAGATTTACCACTTTTAATTCCACTTCAGTACCGCCGAAATTAACACGGCTGTCGCTGATGGTTTCAGATCTGAAATAAATACAAAATAATAAGTTGCAAATGAAAACGGAGCAGATGTTTCGGACAGAGCCGCGGTTTTTAAGCTTTTAACTTTCAATTGTTTTTTTTTCGAAACAATTATAAGAGTACGAATTGATTTGTTTATGGCGGCAAAAATGGGTTAAACATTTTCCTGTCGCTTACAGAAATTGGTCTTTCCTTGGTGTAGGTATTGTAATTTATGGCTGCGAAATTGATTTGTTGGTTTAACTGATGTTAAACCAACAAATCAATTTTGCAGCCATAACCAAACTGATGTTTGCGCTTACACTCGGCGCATTTCGATAATTTTTCTCGGTAAGTGAACACAAATAGGCTTGCTGCTTCGTCATATCAGCCGTAAGGCATCTACTTCTGGACACAGGAGGTTTTCCACAAAGAACGGTCTTGGGCCACCCACATCCAATCGCTTTCCGTGACCCTTACTCAGTCCTCGGTAGTCTTGATGCTTAACCTAAACATAATTGGCGAGATTTTAGTTAGATACACCTCTGAATCTTTGGAAATGATTGTGTTATGCTATGTCGAGTTATTATACCGTTTTTTTTATACAACTCGTTTGGCAAACAAGCATACGGCCCACCTGAAGGTAAGTGATCACCGTAGCCTATGGACGCCTGCAATACCAGAGGCATCACTTACGCGTTGCCGACCCTTTAGGAAAGGAAGTCGGAAGGAGAAGGAGCGGTTAGGGGGAAAGCGTGTGATTGAGGCCACTGGCACTCTCCCTTACCGAACGAAATACAACATTAGGCATACTGCTATTTTACGTCGATATTCTGTGAGAGGGTAGTCCAGGTCGAGCCGGCCCATTCATGCTGAAATCAGCGAGGCTCTACTACTCACATACTAATACAAACATTTTAGTATATTCCTTTCTTTATTATTTACTAGCTTTTACCTGATTCTAAGATAGCACAGAAGTAAAATATAACCCACGTAAATACTAGAATCTATCTCTACGCAAAAAACCATGTCGTTACATTATGATTATCCGTTACTGAATATAAGAAATACCAACAAACAATCACATTTGAATTCATAATATTATAATTTATGTCTCTTTTCATCTTTTCTAAGACGAGTCTCGCACTTGGAATAATTCCAGTGTTGTACGTACAATATAATAATACTAGACATGACGGCAGAGGCGAAGAGCCTACTTTAACCATTACGTCATTAGTCATATATCCTAGCCAATATTATAAATGCGAATTTTAATTTGTTTGTTACGCTTAAACCACTCGACCGATAATCATGAAATTACGCATACACGTTGTCGCGATTACAGAAAAGGACATAGGGTACCTTACATCCAGAAAAAACTACTGTTCCCTAGTAGTAGTTATATATAAGCTAATAGTATATAACGTTAGTGCGAGTGTAACCCGCTATCAAAATAATTCTATACCACCTAAGAAGCTTTGCCAATGTTACTCACCGCAGAAACTGGCCGCAAGTATATTTGACTACGAACTATATGGCGAACGTATTTTCCCAATCACGCTCCAATTTTGATCGGCGCATCCGCTGTGTTCTACCTCTCGTAAACGTTTGACTTGGATTTAATAACGGTATGGACGTTGAAAGCTAACTGCCTGAATGCTGAATAGTTCAGAGGAATTAAGAGATTACTTCACTATTGCTAGTACTTACCACATAGATGGTTTATCCCTGAAAGGTTTGGTTATATATTGTGAGTTCGAACCCACAGCACACAAATGTGTGTGATCCACAAATAGTTGATCCGAATATTATTTTTTTTGTCCGTTGTTTGAATGTTTATAAAGCATCACGTGAATCACGAGTTATTGCTAGTGCGGCCATTGTCTATAAAAAGTAACCTCCCTACCAAAATTTTAAATTTTATACAATAGACGGTGAGCCTACTATCGTCTATCGGACACATTTCCTACATGCTGCTTCTCAGAATTTACAAAAATCGAGTTTCGTATGTAAAAACATACCTTGAAATTAAACTACTATATACGGATTTTATCGCGATGTTTATTTTACACTTTATTACATAATTTTAAAACTGTTACACTACTACTAGATACTATTAAATTTTATAATTTTTTAATTTTTTATGCAAATTAAATTATTAAAACTATTAAAACTATTTGTGTAACAGTTTCAAAATTATGTAATAAAGTGTAAAATAAACATCGCGATAAAATCCGTATATAGTAGTTTAATTTCAATGAATAACATTCGCGTAAACAGAATACAATATTATCAAAACATACCTTTTGGTTCTACAGTTAAATGGGAAAGGCCCACGCCATTTCCATTTTTTCCAAATCATTCGTACTTTAATTCATTTTCCCCAGGATATAAAACGTGTGATTGATATTATTGCAACTCACTAAAAGTAAAACAGCTCACTATAGGTAAAGCAACTCACTATAGTAACAGTAAGCCGTTACTATAGAATTACAGGAAAGCTATGACTTTGCGTATAAAAAAAGAAGGGAAAATACAGTAACATTTTATCCAACCTGGAGTCGCATTCAAAACCACACTATCGACTGTAAACATAAACTAAAATTCTATCACAACACAAGGAAGCCACTTAAGCAGCAAAAAAAAACACACTTTGCAGTTCTACCTACATTCCCAGCACCCTGTTACTCCCTCCAATTGTGTTCTAAAGTTAAAACATTCCGCTCACAAGTAGCGCAACGTGAGACAATATGTCTGGCGATGACGTCACAAACGAGCGCTCGAGCTAATGAGGGGGTAAGCAGACAAAGTAACGCTACACTCGGACTACGTGCAAATGAGTCACTTGCATTTTTTATGCAGAAATGTTTTAAGATTTTAGCGACGTGTGTCTCTGACACAATGTGAAACAGAATGATGAAAATATAACCTCAGAACGCATACGATGTTATTTAAGTTATTATAAAATGCAAAAAGAAGGCCGTTCCTCATACAGAAATTTAAATAACGTAGGGTACGTTTTTGTGGCAATTATAATGTTTAATTTATAAAGGCCTGTAATATGCATGACATTTTAAAATGCTTACCGCGATTAATACACTTTATATACGCGATGATTTAAATTATTCTCGTAGTTCAAACTAGTATTGATATCATGCACTTAAAAATTACTTATATTAGCTACGTAGCTACTAAGCAAAAATACTTAATCATACATGGACACTTCAATGCTGTATTCGGCCTACTGTTGCTCGGCTTGAACCGAAATCGTAATATGAGTGCATCTATTATAGCGCATTGTATTGACACAATTATTATCAGCTGTTTCTGTTTATTTTGTTGCTGTTCAGTCTCTCGATAAGTAAACGCGCAAGTTCCAAACTGTGTGGTCTAACCCCTTAGAAAAGACAATAACGATAATGTAATAATATAATAATAATAATTATGTCCTCCAGACCGAAATTCGGCCACGGCGGCCAATCTTAACAAAAACCGGCCATCTGAGCAGGAGATATTATAGTGCACAAGTATGTGCGCAAACACAAGTGCACTCTCTGTTCCCTAACCCTCATGATCCGATAGGACGGTAATCCTACACGATCGGAGAGAGATCAGGTGCAGGACCAACAGCTTTACGTGCTTTCCGAGGCACGGGGGTGTCTAACACCGCCAACTTCCTAACTGCGGCCTCATATTGAGATTTCTAAACAGAAAACCCAATATCATGTTGTTGGCCCGACCCGGGATTCGGACCCAAGACCTCATGCACAGCAGTCGCACGAAGGAACTCTATCAAAATCACACATCGTAAACAGAATCATGGCTTATAAAATAATTATGTACTATTTATTGTTAATTTATATTATTATTTATTATTATTTATTTATTTATTGTTAAAGTAAAGTAGCAGCGATAGCTCAGTGGGGAGACCAACAGACTGCAATGCAGAGGGTCTCGGGTTCGAACCCACGTCGCGCACCTCTGACTTTCGGAAGTTATATGACTTTTCGAAATTATGTGCGTATTGATTGACAATTATCGCCTGCTCCGTGCCTCGGAGAGCACGTTAAGCCGTCGGTCCCGGCTGCCATGAACATCTATGGCAGTCGTTATTGGGAATGTCAGTACCCTCTAATATCCTGACACTGGTCTAGCCTTAGGGTATCGTTAGCCTTCGAGTTGCGGAGGTCAGGTGGCAGCCGCTCCGTGTAAAAACTGATATCCAGTCAAATCCGGTTAGACCAGAAAAGCCGACCCCAAGTGACTTGGGAATAATAAAGGCTAAGAGAGAAGATTATTTATTTATTTATTGTTCATTGAAATTAAACTGCTATATACGGATTTTATGAATAATATTCGCGTAAATAGAAGACAATATTATTTATTGTTATTAACGCTGACTTTTAAACTAGAATAATGTCTGTATTTTAGAAATCACTGTCACTCGTGGGTTTTTTTACGAAAGCAAGCCAATGTTTTAAAACTAGTGAAGACGTCAGTTATCTAAGATAAGAAAATAGTCAAACACTAAGTTTTTTTTTATCACTTTTACAGTCATGGCAGCTAAAACGCCAATGCGCTCCTCATACCCATGTTTTAGAATATGGTCATCTATTAATAACGCAGACAGCAGTAGCGCTGCTTTAACTCTTGGATAACGGGATTTGCGCATTCGGCTCTACGTCGAGTAAAATCATCATAAAACAATTTAAATAATCTAAAATATATTTCGTACAAAGCTTCAATAAAATGACTAGAAAACTGAACAAACGATTATTGTACATTACATTCAGTCTTAGTCACGAAGGGGCTGGCCAGGGAGCAATGAATTTGCCCTACGAATCTGATAGCTCCCAGCGTCTGAACTTACAAACTAGATAGGAATAACAATATGTAATAAACTATTCAAGAAATTGATTCAAATTATAGATTGCAGCATCTGTTGCGCTTTTAATATTATAGTGACCGCCTCTTTTATCGGTGACGTTAATGTAAGCACACCGTCGCGCTCATACTTACATGGGCTTTACATTGATATGTCAGATAGATTTTATAATAATTTATTATTATTAGTGAATACAGGTGTACAAAAAGTGTCTACACTTCTTTAAGAAATGGTTTTTGACTTTGACTTTTGCCATAAGTTACGGGTGTAGTAATTATGAACGTAGGTGAAACAACGAGGGATAGCTAGAATCCTTACTTAATATTACAAATATGAAAGCGTGTTTGTTTTTTACGCTTTCACGCCTTAACTACTCGACTGATCATCATTTAATTTCGCATAAACATTGTCAGAGGCACAGAAAAGGACATAAGGCACTTTTTATCCAAAAAAAGTTCTCTTCTAGAGCAAGCAAAATTGGTGAACAAACATTAGTAATAAAGCGATTATATATACGAACAGAGTGCCTACATTGTCGCGTAAGCCAGGTTGCGCGACGCGACACTGTAGTATTTATAATTTGTCACTAGTCGCATTGACTTGTCGAATGCCATCGTTGACATCGTCATATACGCGTTGCATCCTTTTGTGTCGTATTATTGTATGGTACAAACCATATCTTGCATTGCTTCACTCAAGCAATGCATTACACAGCTTAGCTTTACAGTGTATTAAATTGCAAAAATCAAGTTTGTTACGCTTATAGCAACGACAGATCATAAGGTGACCGATCGTAGATTGAGGCTTCAAAGACAATGTCAAAAATCATGTATTCATATTTAGGTAACAAAATAACACTTATGAACAAAATATATAGGTTAGTGACTTAAAACTAAGTTTAAGTTAGATGCTAGGTTCAGGCAAAGTGTCAACCCTTTGACCCTTTCTTCGTTTCGTTTCGTTACGTTTCTTCTTAGACTCAAGTCTATGAGAAGAAACGTGCAGTTAACTCAACTTTTATATCGCTTATCTATACTTCTATACTAATTTTATAAAGACGAAAGATTTGATGTTTTGTTTATTTGTTTGTAAATTGTTGTAAATGTTATACATACTCACCCCTTAGGGGATATGTAATCTATGTATGTATGGATTAATTTGCAACACCTGTGGTTGCAATTTGTGGTTGCCTGTGGTGGCAATTGTGCAATGGGTTAATCAGAAACCATCCATTCATAGTACTGGCCGGACTTACCTGATGAGAAGTGTCACCAATCGTGTGAGGTACTAGCCTTTAGTCCTGCTTTGAGCATCACTCAGTTGTTTTCGTCATAACAAAGGCATTTGAAAGCGTCAAAGCGTTGCCTTTACACGATAAAGCATCAGGGCTGAACGAATGACGAAGTGATTGTCTGGTAATACCTGCCTAGGTGGTGTAGCGGTAGGAAATGCTATGCTGTGCTTGAGATCTTTGGTTCGATGTGTTATTGAGGTTTTTTGTCAAGAGATTTTCAAAACAGTCACGGTGTCTCGTGCGTTGGTTGTGAGGTAGAAAGCAATAGGCTAACCCTATTATGTGGGACCTTAATCCTTGCCTAGCCCTTCGGGGACATAGGCGTGAGATTATGTGTGTATGGTGGCAGATTTTACTGACCTGAGAATCGAATTAGTGACCTCATTCAAAAGAAGCACAGCCACCATCACTGCATCGGCGCAGTTTACTATATTTTTCGGTCAGTCTTTGCAAACAGACTGTTATTGTAGCAAATAAACACTTACAAGACCTAGGGCACTCGTACGTTGCCAGCCCTTAAAAATAAGTCGCTGTGATGCCAGTACAAGCACATCCCCCACACTTCATACAAGTGAATTGATTTAATTACCTACTACTATTGGACTGATTAACGAACGGCTGAGCCCATTGTGCGGAACAAAGACAACGCCATACGTTTAGGTGAACGCCTCGCCACTACCAGTATTGTGGGTTCGAATCCTACACGAGATAAGCATCTGTGTGATCTACAAATTGTTGTTCCGGGTCTGAGTTCTTTATGTCCGTTGTTCAAATGTTTGAAAGGTCACCTGCGATAGAGGACTTATAAACATAAAGGGCGTATTTCTTAAAAAAATTGTACCTACTTTACATGCTAGTGGTGACAACTAAATGACGTCAGCACTGCAGTACTACTGCTACGTGAGTGAGCATCGCTTCTTTACGTAGTATAATTATTTAAAACGCACGGAACAAAGGTCACTTAAGTGTGATTTGTCAAGGTCGCTTTTAGGGATTGTCTTCTCCTTGTTTTAAATTTCCTTTGAGGAGCTTGGAAACCATTTTAACCGCAACAATTAATACTTAATTTTTATTGAAAATTGAACTAATTATTGCGGTTTTGGAGTTAGCTACCTTCAAGATCAAGTCGCGCATCGCCTCAGCATAAGCAAGCATGTAAAGCAATCATAAACACAACATAAACCGTCGGAAAATGCGTATATAAATAGTGGTTTTTGGTTGCAATGATTAAATTACACCGCGATAAAATTCGTAATATATATATCTTACATTCGCGTCAACGTTAAACAATTTTAATCTATGTTCTTTGAAGTTCCGTTGTTTCTATTATGAGTCCAATGGCAGTGACGCAGAAACTATTGCTAGTGCAGCATCTTATAAAACGAAGCTAGCAAGATAGCCGATCATAAATTAGGTCTATGAGTTTTTTCCTTTAGGCTTAATATAATTGTTCATATTTCTACGAGGAATATATAGGCCTATTAACCAATCCATTTATGATACGATTAGAGCTAAAACAATCCATCGTTGGTAATCAACTGGGATGGAAATGCGTCACCGTTATAATACAAATTTAATTACTGCTAGTCACTTGACGATCGAAAGATCTTATCGTCGTAATCATAAGGTCGAAAACTGCAAAGTAAGCAATTAAATGATTATTTCGTTAAAGTTATATGATAATCATGAGAGTATAGACACGTTTTTATTTTGAAAATACAAGGCGATCTTATTTCGAAAGCTGTAAAGAGTATTTTAGATATTTACAGTTGCATTCCTAACGTTGCCTGTCCGTTTGTCCCTAGGGCGAATTAGTAGTCGAGTGTTCACAGCGCATGCTTTGAAATAAGACTATCTAGATAGAAAATGTAAATTTTCTCAAGTTTATGCACGGGTGCACCCGCGGGCGAATGCAAGCTTGATTACGCGTCCAGAACATTCTGGCATCACTATGATTTGTAATAAATTACATGTTACGAATAGACCACCAAGAATTTGGTATTATAAATGGAAAGTCGCTTTAGCGTTCAATTTATTATATTCATATAAAACAGACGCGATGTTTAGCACGCCTCCTTCGTTTTGCCCAATCTTTTGCACCCTCGGGGGTTAGTCTCGTTGGGCTGCCTCGGGATCTAGCTTTTTAAATTTTAAGGTTGTAGCAAGCATAAAGTTGGCCATGTTTTCGCCTGCAATAAGTCGGGTATCACAGGCATATCACTGATGCCATGAAAACGTTATTAAATACAGTTATAGCAGAAGTATGGATACATGTGACCCTTCACAATTCTTACTAACTAGGCGAAACGCAGTGTCAGTGCTACTGATATTATAGCCTCTGGTATTCTGTATATGGGTTAGTATTGTATCGGGCGAGTAGGCTCATTCGAACTACATACGAACATTTCCAACAGTTGTTCCTTCTCACTCAATTAGCGCGATACATCTTTGCACCATTTCAGACAACTTATTGTAGGAGTGGTATACCCTGTAAATCATGGGCATCGATGGACCAGTTGGAGAATAATGTAGACGATGTATACAGGCTACTGATATACCTTTACTACTACAGTAAAAGTTGTCTACCTTTTGAAGGTATAGAATAAACGAATTTTAGGTAAACCTGCTCTGTTTTTATATTATTACAATAATAGTAGTGAGGTAGATATTTCTTTGTTTTTGCAATTAATGTCTTGTCTAAAATAAACGCCATCTGAATCTTCAACCTTCATTCTTAGATTAAAAGGTTGATAGTCAAGATATCGATTTACTTGAAAAATATGTATTTTGATTTCTACACGCGTAGCGTATATGACCATGGTATAAAAAGAAGAGAATACATAACTTTTTTTTTGTTTTATGTTTTTTATTATATTTATTATTATTTTAACAATTACTATTAATATTGTCTTCTGTTTACGCAAATATTATTCATTGAAATTAAACTACTATATACGGATTCTATCGCGTTGTTTATTTGACACTTTATTACATTATTTTGAAAAACTGTCTCCCCGTGACTATAGCTGCTGAAAAGCAACCGAAACGTCGGGGAAAGTGTAAAATTAAATTAAATCTAAATAGTTTAAATAGTTTTAATAACAATTCAATTAGCTTAAAAATTAGTAAAGTTTAATAGTAGTAGTAGTGTAGCAGTTTTTCAAAATTATGTAATAAAGTGTCTAATAAACAACGCGATAAAATCAGTATATAGTAGTTTAATTTCAATTAATTACTATTCATTTGTGTTTAGTTCAAGTTACTATTAGGTATTCTTGTTAATCCCTCCAGCTAAGCTAGAATGCTTGTTATTTTGATCCCAAAATGATTGGTGTCGGTTTTCCTTGACTGTTTTATTACGTTAAATATTAGGATTTCTAACCTATTCTCCACATCTCTACAGGATAACAATGTTTGAAGATTAGCCTAGAAGGTAATATGTTTGAATGTACAAGCATTTCAAGACAATTACCATGTTCAAAACAATGGTCAACGGTTTACAGATGACTGCGAAAAAGTTACTAACTATTGCAAGTCGATCAATAGGTATTTGCAGTCACTACAGCGTTATGGACGCCTGAAATCCTTAAATAATTACTAAAGCACTTAAAGTGCGTACATACTTTATGTTACATATAGGTATATACCAAAACATACCTATATAAGCAAATGTGTATTACGACATTCTCATACGTCGACAGTTATGATTTTATTTTCCACCAGCTTTTGTCCGAGGCTTCGCTCGCGTAAAAGCAAATTAAGTTAGGTTACGTGAGAAACAGTCCTCTTTTATTAAAAATATAGCCTGTTACTTGGTGATAATATAGCTTTCTAATAGTGAAAGAATATTTAAAATCGGTTAAGTAGCTTTTGAGTTGAACTCTTACAAACAAATAAAAAATCTAATCTTTATAATATAAATAAATGTACTTATTTAGATCACACGTACTGAAGATCGTGCCCATTGCCGTCTACCGTACACGTACGCAATTCGAATGTTGTTACTGAGAATTTATTTACAGATAAAATCCAATATGAAATCGTCTACTCGGGTATCAAACCTCAAACCTAACATCAACAAACATTGAATCTGATGACATCACTGAGTCAGCGTCCAAACCAAAAATGAATAGTACACTCTTTCGAAATCCATGATTTTTGGGTTACCACGTTATTCCGTTCGTGTGTCATTTTGTATCTAGAAATTAACATAGGATTGCTATCACAGTGTTTTTATCTTCACGCGTTACCACAAAGTGGTCAGACTGGTCCGGTCTAAAGGAAATACAGACAGCCGTGCATCCTCGTTTATATTAGATTTATTGCAGTTAATTTTACCTGAGGCTTATATGTGTGTCGCTGTGGTCAGAATCTTTATAGCTATTCTGCGATTAGTAAGCATTTATAAAATACTTAGTAATTTATAACAGGCAGTTGGTCCCGTGGCATAAATATTGCACTTAGTGAGATTCTATTCCCAAGTCGATCAAAATGTTATTGGGGTTTAAACAAAAGTATTATTGCCAAACAATATCTTTTCAATATTTATAAAAAATACTGTCTCATTTTCGCTAACCAGCTATATTACTTATAGTAGTTTTCCCGCGGTTTTACTCGCGTAAGTCCCGTTCTTGTGTGAATATCGGGTTTCACCCCTTTTACCGCCTTCGGGGTGGAATTTCCAAAAATCCTCTCTTAGTGCTCCCCTACACTCTCCAAGGAACATACATGCCAAATTTCAGCTTCTTGCGTTCAGTAGTTTCGGCTGTGCGTTGTCTGTCAGTCACTCAGTAACGGAAGAGTTTTATATATATAGATTACGTCAAAATTTATTAGCGCTGTCTTTATCTAATCGATTTCTTTCTATTTTGGTTTTAAAAAACAAACATTCAAATAACGGATATAAATAATATCCAGATTCGGATCAACTATTTATGATACACACAATTATTTCCCGTGTTTATATCAAACCCATCAAACTCGGCGCAGTGGCAATGTTGACTACTTAAACCATCTATGCAATTGATTTGCAAGTCATTTTATATTTATTATGTATATTATCGGATAATCTCAGTTTTAATTAAAGAATAATATAAAAACCAAACAATCAAGCAGCGTATTACCTCCATGTTGCAGTAAAACAACAGTTTAACATGTTGAAAGACACAATCCTTACATCGGCGGCGAGTCTCCGGCTCAGAGTCAACGGTACGTACACGTACCTACAAGTATATAACATAGTGTGCAAGTTTTATTCCAACTATAAAATTCACTGAGAATACGAAGGCACCCGCCGGTATTAAGCCGTGACATACGAAGAAACGGCTGCCTCTACTATAGGCTAGCATCGTGTGATAATTGAGTGAGTTTGAGGTTTTGTATTAATTAAACTGTCCCACTGCTGGGCACGGGCCTCTTCTGTCAGAAGGGTTAGGGTATAGACCACCACGGTGGCCCAATCCGAGTTGGCAGACTTCACATAACTTTCATGAACATTAAGCAGAGCTTTCAGACATTCAGATTTCTTCACGAAATTTTCCTTCACCACTTAAAGCAACTTTATTTTTTTAACTATTTATACTAATAAAAATTATAAAGTAGATTAATTTAAATAACATTTGCGTAAACGTAAGACAATATTACTTATGCGTTTTCTATCTAGCAAATTTTTAGTATAGGCACGTAATCTGGAACTGTGCTCTGTAGACGCCAATAAACTGCACTTCACTACATTTGCTCTTCACAAAGTTCCAGTGACTTCTTGACCTTTGTTTATACAGTCTTATACAACAAAAATCTGCTCAAAGTTCTTTTAGGTCAATCGAGGCAACTCATTTCCACTTGAACGTCTGACTCTCAACTTGGCTAATAGTGTATCTGGATGAATGAAGAACTATGTAAATGTTATCAGTATAATCACCCTCAACAACATGGAAGGCATATCTGACATGGCATTTGATTAAATTAAACGTCTATATATAACGTCTTATGCATGGAAGCGAAACTTGGGTATGGCAAAAGAAGCATGAGAGCAGTATAAATGCTGTAGAAATGAGAGCGCTGGGAGACATACATATGTGGTGTGACTCTGAAAGACAGAAAGGAATAGTGTGATTAGAGAGAGATGCGGCATGAAATTGGATATAGTGACAAAAATAGAAAAGGGTATGTTAAGCTGGTTTAGGCATGTAGAAAGATTGGACGAGAAAATACTGACTAAGAAAGGTTATAAGGCTTGTGTGAATGGAACAGTCGCAACCTAGGCGAACGTTTCTTGATCAAATCGAAAACGTTCTGGACAAAGGCTAGGTTAAGAGCACCTTAAACCGGCGAGCGTGTATGAGGAATGTGATGAAAGTGAATGAAGGCAGAGAAGTGTGTCGGGATCGTAGCAAATGGTATGTATGGAGCCCTTTGTTATGCATGTACCTACCTACATTTATTTTATATGTGTAACCTTGTAAATGTTGTCTTAATTCTATAAATATGTAAGTTATGTATATATGTGTAACGAAAAATAAATAGTTTAAATGGTTTATATACGGATTTCATCGCAGTTTATCTGAATAACGCCACATTTAGATATATTTTAAACTATTTAAACTAACACTTTCCCAACGTTTTGGTCAAATTTCAGCAGCCATGCTCACGGAGAGTCTCTATATGACCATGATACAAAATAAATCCATTTATAGTAGTTTAATTTCAATGTATAACATTCGTGTATACTAAAACAATATATTGGACATTAATTATTTTAATTTATTCGATATCGAAGACCTTAACTTGTCTTAAAACAATTCAAATACATGGTAGGAGCGGCAATACCTTAGAAATATCATCATTTCGTCTCCAAACTAGCTGTTAAGAGCTTTCCCACACCTGCAATACCTGGGCTCTCGCGAGAATACCGCTTGTACAACTAAATTTAAGAACTCTTATCTATACCGGTACATTTTAGACTCGCAGTACAACTTCTTTGTTGGAAGCTGGCGCTATTTGCTCGGTATTTCCTACAAATAGTTTATTATGTTTCATAATTTATTTTTCCGCTTTTTTATTCTGTTACGTAATCTTTGGTGTAAAATATTTTATAAGCTTCACGCGGCTTTCTTGTAGTTAGGTTTTTATTAATAATTTTGGTCCGTTGCTTATGCCTAAATATTTTAGTTAAATATATTTCGCAGGCGTTATTTCTTTCAAAGGCCAAATTATGTAGGTTTGTAACTGAACACTGAATTAATCCTCGAAAACCTTTCTATTAAAACTTTCCATATATTTTTGAGGTCTTGATTATACGATTCCACGACACGCGTTGATTATAAGATTCCAGGTACGATTATTGACGTAAGTAAGCAAAGAAAATGAGACTGTTAGACAATAATAGATACATCTCATATTCCGTGCGATATCTGTACGACGTGGATACACCCAAGTTTCGCCAACTTCATTTTTAAGTACCACTATACTGTACTGTTCTGCCTACCCTTTTCAGATACGAACAGGTGTAAATCTATGAACGTATGAAACTAAAACAAATGTATCAATTAAATATATTAGTAAATGTTCCAAAACAAGTGATTGGATTGGCCAAATGTGACAAAATGTTGTCTGGAATTTAGGGCAGGTACAAATACAAAAACGTGTTTTGTTTTTAATTTAGCTATTTAATCCACTGAAAATTATTTGAAATAGTTCCGAATATCTGACTTTATAATTACTAAAGTGGCAAACATATACAGCCATTTGGTCGTTTGATCAGCTATTATTGTAGCTTATAAACGCTCATAGAAGTATTATTCGCGACTTGTCATCCAGAAAATAGTATGTGTATATCCGGAGTAAACATTTCAGGTCGCTCTGTCCGAAGAGGGCTGACAATTTTACATAGCGCAGGGACACAACACAAGGATAACTTTGTGTTTTGTTCTTAAGCTAGGTAAAAGAGATAGAAAAATGATGCCACGATATTATATACGTTCAATCAGAATTTGAAGATATGAGATACCAGTATGTCTTATCAGAATGAACTTTCTTTAAAAGGGGCGTACAAAATATCTTGTATGGTTATCAATTATGACATTTACTATCACGCTTCAGAAGTATGGGAATTAGGAAATCATTGATGAGCTTTACTGACTACCCACCATCAGTTACAATGGATTTGACAAGCAAAAAAAGTTTGCAAAAAAAAGTCAAAGCAAAAACTGACTTTTATGTATGCAGTGTGTGCTTTTCAACAATTAATGGTACAACGTCGCATACAAACACGGAACATGATTGATTGCATTGTAAAAAATGTTTATTGAAATGGCAAGCAATCTATTTTTAATTACCATGTGGTTTGCTTTATTTTATTTTAAGTATAACTAGTGGTTACCAGAGATAGCCCAAGAGTCAAGCTTTCTTTATATCAATTTTGATCAATATCAATGTAGTCGTAAAAAAGATATGTTCGCATTTATAATGTTTTATATGGATACGTAGCAGTCAGTATCTTGTTTTTTTTGTAGTAGGTACATTAATTATTATCGGCTGAGTCGGACTGAGTGTAAATGGTGACGCGCAAAATGGGAAAATTAATGTTCTACCGTAATCTAATACGCGTAGTAATACAAGGTTACAACCAGATTAAACGTCATATAAATAAATATTAGAATGTAAATAAATATAATGAACTGCCTTTTTTTGAAACATGCACATATTTACCTAGTAATGATTTTAGGTTGTATGTAAAAAGAGAACGAAATCAAACTTCGTGGTGCAACTGAAAAAACCTTGATAGAAAATTCATCTCTTCTAATGTCTGAGGCAGCGTTCGAAATATGTCTGTCATTTTGTGATTTGAGACAGGGTTTCTTAGCTTTCCCTACTAAAACTATCCTGATGCACGTATTCACAGCAATTAAAAGCAACATATTTAGTGTAACTCTACCCAGAAAAATATGTGCGCACTCACTCATTCTATAGCAGAAGTCTCGAGAATTTTTTCTCATAAACCGCTTTCAAAATTGAGCTGGTTCCGGTGGACCTCCTGCAGCTACATTTCTACCATACTCATTGGCTAAAATTTAAAAAATGATCAATGCGGTACGGACTGACCTGTCTTTAGCGGTTTGGTATTCGTCAAAATATTCGTCGATCGACATTTATAGGTGAAGTGAAGCCAACACTTTAGTTCTTCACTATCGAAAGAAAATATATTTTAAGCGGGGCTTACGAATTGTGAACCCCCATTTTTTTTGTCACGCCATCGTAGATCTCTGTCGAGTCCCCCGTGAACCCCTAGGGGTCCACCTGGACGACTTTCGGAACTACTGTTCTATAGCATGAGAGCAGTCGACACACACAGAGTATTGGTCTATGGAAAATAGTAAAATTCTGCAACCCTGACGTCTCATCAATCGCCTTTTAGAACAGGCGTGGTTGGTTATGTCTTATTAAGCATAACTCGATATGATAGACTTAGTGACTTTACTAGACTATACACAGTCCTCGACTTAACAGTAATAATTTTGCTGGCAACATAGGATCATCTTCATTGTCGATGTAACGTGTATTACTTGTGTTCCAAATATATAATTATTTGGTATGGTAATCGTTTACGTTTAGATTAAATTCTTATCCTGAGTTGTTATTATAATTGCAAATATGATTTTTTTGTTTGTTACAGTTTCAAGCCTTAACTAGTCCACCGATCATCATAAAATTTCGCATACACGTTGCCAGGGGTACAGAAAAGAACAAAGAGTCGACGAGTCGCTTTTACTCTGGAAGGGCCGCCTTTCGTGGGTGCAATGCATCAAGTCTATGGCGGCCCATTTTGGGCTGAAATCGATCGAGCTCAGTCAAGCTAGGTCGGGATACTTGCTACGGAGCTTGTTGTATACGGGCAAACATTGCACCATGACTCAGGGGGCCATCCATGGTTTCGAGAATTCCACCGCTAAGGTGGTCCTCAAACTCATGGATGGCTACTTGGACATAGGACACACTCTGGTTATGGACAACTGGTACAACCAGTTGTCTTTAACCGGATACTTAATTCCCTTCATCTTGATAAAAGTACTATTGCCGAGGGATAACTAGTACAACATATACATATGTAGACAGTAGAATCAAGACACATCCCAAATAAGCTAAAAGTCTGACAATATTCTAGGCAGGCATTATATACATTATTTCATTACGTTTTCTGTCCACCAACAAGCCAAAAAATAACCCATTCGTCTCCACCAACGTTCGACAATAGATTCCAATTGCGAACGTACATTGCCAAGTTTGAATCGCACAAAAACTGTTATTTGTAACCTGCCAAACCGCAGTAGCTGTACGAAGCAGCTGTTCCCGCCAATTCTTTTGTACGACTGTACCAGTGTATTAAACTTCTGTATTAAGTTCCAACGAGTAATCGAGATGTTGGTGCTAGATTGTTGGGTAAAGATGTGTTCATGCGCCATTTTAGCTGCAATCCTGTTGTTTCAATTACAGTCTGTAATTGTGGATACATGTATTTAAGGTGTTAAGTTGCTGAGAAATATAATTGTTTATATGCATGTAAGAATGAAACGCAATGTTGATATAATTTTTGCTAAAACAGTAAATTATTCATACAAGGACTTATTCCATTTGGTACTATTTTTCTTCTTGTGTTATTTACTATTCTACTAAATATTATTTTTATCGCTACTTTTCTTTCTTTCTTTCTTCTGTCGCTGTCAAATTCATAGGATAAATAATGTTCTCTCATATACTGGTTGACTGGTAGATAATGCATGTACTATTTTGTGCATAAAGTTTTAAATAATAAAATTAAATTAATAATTGATAGATAGACATTGTGTAGGTAACTGGGCCACAACTCCCAGACACAGCTACTTGGATGTGCGGTCGCTCTTATACATGCCTGTATTCTTCTTTGTTGTTCTATGTTATTCTAATTCGTGTCTGATCGACCTTTGCCTTTCCAACGTGATCTTGACCTTAGGGCTGCCCTCTAGTCTACCCAAATAAGACAGCATACATTATTTTCTTCAGAACCTGGGCTCTTCGAAATTGCCAACACCCTCACAATAATAGGATGGTTATATTCATACATACACACAGCGTTCCAAATAAAGTATTAAATATTTACTTACTCGCTCTGCGCCTACCCTCGTTATAATTCAGACTTTACTTAACCGAAAAAATCTCGGCTCCATTTGTAAGTAAATGAATGTCGACGGTAAGTATAATTCAACCAACCTGTGAATAACATTTCCGTTGAATCTTCAAAACAATAACAAGGTCCTTGTATTTTATTTGTTATTACATTGTTATAATACAGAATATAATCGAAGTAAAATAGTTATATACCTGGTCGAATCATCACTGTTTTACAACCGACTTCTTCTTTTCTTTTCGTGTGGTTAGTGGCCAACCTGTTCTCAAGAGTTGTTCAAGCCGCCCGTAGGCCTCTGCCATGGGTTAACGACTGCTTTCAATTTGGCAACAACCGGGATCGACTTTTTACGTGTCCCCCAAAGCACGGAGACGCTCAGATGAAATACCACTAAGCAGTCACCCATCTATAGGCTGACCGCTAATCATTTACCGATCTGTGAGTGCAACTGGCTATGAGCGCCTCAAACCTACTTTGAAACTATAACAAAAGTGTTTGTTGTGGTTCCAAACTTGCTCTTGTGACAAATTACACGTACGATAGATTGTAAGATGTAACTCTTAGTTCGGACAATGCGTTTTCAGTAGCAGCAATTTCCGAAGTTCGGCTATGTGCCCAGTTGATACAAATAAATACGTCTCCTTTTATCGTTTTCTTTCTTTCTTATAGTTGACTAAATATGAATGTTACTATATATCCATATATCCATGAGTGTACCTCTGTAATCCTATTGCCCCAGCTGGAATAATGCTGTAGATTGTGTGCGTGTGACTTAGACAAAGACATCATAACTTAGCGGTGACGTAACAACTTAGTATCGCCACAGCCGTTGGTATTAATTCTATACACAATGTTGTTTGAAAGGATCAAGATCAAATATTTTTCTTTTTTTAGGCTAAACTATACAATACCTAAATAGCATCACATACTTCTATTACTCAATAATAAGAAACCACTTTATAAGCTACCCTATAGGGTAGCTTATAAAGTCTTGTAAAAACTCTTGTACTACTAAGAAAAGATTCGTGCTCAGCTATAGCTGAGCACGAATCTTTTCTTAGTAGTACAAGAGTTCGTCCACAATCTACTACGTTTGAGCAGCTATAGCTCAGTGGGGAGACCAACAGACTGCAATGCAGAGGATCTCGGATTCGAACCCACGTCACGCACCTCTGACGTTCGGAAGTTATATGACTTTTCGAAATTATGTGCGTATTGATTGACAATTATCGCCTGCTCCGTGCCTCGGAGAGCACGTTAAGCCGTCGGTCCCGGCTGCCACGAACATCTATGGCAGTCGTTATTGGGAGAGTGCCGACACAAAAGATTCCACTGGGTCGAAGTGTCGCCGGTCTGCACTGACTGGCCCCCACATAAGATACATACTACGTTAAGTCCAGTGCGAGTTGACAGAAATTACGTACCTTCGGGAAGTCATAGATTATCATCACATACAGATTTTCTCACTATATTTTCATTCACACTTAAAGCCAGTGATAATAACGAACTATTAAATACGCAAATATCTTTAATAAGTCAGAGGCGCGTGCGTTGGAATCTAACTCTCAATCATTGCTAAGCCTAGTATAGACTTTCTTGAACCAGTCACAGTTCAACAGTCCCTATATTATGCTACGTATTCTGTTAATATTTTTATACTAATCATGTTTTTTAGTTGCACGTATTTACTAGCATTTTATCGAAGATGTCCAGACATCAGAAACAGGTTAATAGCATCTAAGATAACGTTTCAAATTGCCTACCTTCTTAACATATTATAACATAACGTCTCTCTCTGCTTGTCAGTTTGTAAGTTTATAACTCCAGAACTACTGATCCGAATTCCACGATTTTTTTAGATTGGGTTTTAATATAAATTTACTTACGATGTTTACGTAGTGTAGCATATAAGCTGTAACGATTTTAGCGTAAAATTTAGGCAGAAATATTCCGGTTCGTCGCGAGTATATTGCGTTTATAAGCCCACGTGAGTGAAACTGAAAAAAATAGCTAGTACATAGTAATATAATATTATACCTATGATATCTATAGCAACATTATAAATATAAAAATAATCCTGTCTGTCTTATTATGTTCTGACGCCTGTAATGCGAAAGCGATTTTGACGCATACTCCTGAAGGGTATATGTTACTCAAAAGCTAAGTCACAGGTAACAAGTAATCTATATCTATACTTATATTTTTAAAAGTAAAAAGGATTGTCTGTACTTATGTCGGGGCTAAAATATGTCATTACTGAACCGATTCTAAAATCCTTTTATTATTATAATAAGCTACATTATACTTAAGTAATATTGGATATATCTTAACCAAACGCTAGACGAGATAAGCCGTGTGCAGCAACTAGTATAATGTAAAGTAAAGGTAATTTGTACTACCTGTTTGTCAAAGTAATAGTTCAATGCTATTATTAAATGTAAGATGTTGAGATCCGCTTAGTGCAGCTTCCCTCGAGCCGCAATGCCCAGTCATTAAACACTAAATTCCTTGCGAAATACTGTTGCCATAATGTCGAGGTTATGCAGGAAATTGCCGGGAAGTATGCTTATGATTCAACGAAGTTAATTTACTGAACTAGAAAGCGAACTGGAGCCTTTCTAATAATATTATATTTGACTATATTTTGCCTCCGATTTTGACCACATTACTGCCACAGGAACGCATACCGAGATAAAATATACGAATCTAAAATCCATCCTAATCCTATATGTTTATTCACGATATTGTCTCTCTTTGTGCCAAAAATCATCGAAATCCGTTCAGCCGTTGACATGTGATAAAGTAATAAACTTGCAAATATGTTCACGAACTTTTATAATACCTATTAGACGCAAATTATTAATGCGAGTTTCATGCGCAAGCTATTATGTATGGAATACATGCGCTAGTGGATCACGGTGGTGCCCTACATGATGCATACAACTCATACAAGTGTCTTATGTATGTATCTTATGTGGGGGCCAGTCAGTGCAGTAGTCGCAGTGACCGGCGACACTTCGACCCAGTGGGATCTTTTGTGTCGACACTCTCCCAATAACGACTGCCATAGATGTTCATGGCAGCCGGGACCGACGGCTTCACGTGCTCTCCGAGGCACGGAGCAGGCGATAATTGTCAATCAATACGCACATAATTTCGAAAAGTCATATAACTTCCGAAAGTCAGAGGTGCGCGACGTGGGTTTGAACCCGAGACCCTCTGCATTGCAGTCTGTTGGTCTCCCCACTGAGCTATCGCTGCTCTTTTACAAGTGTCTTAACTTGAGCTTATACGCGTCATGTGCCATTTGTCACTTCTTCATTATTGATAGAGATGTATCGGATCCAATACCCGCTCGGAGTACTCATATAATAAATAGTAGGTATGTGATTCACAGATAGTTAATCCGAAATCAATGATGCATTTTGAAAATGCTATTCTATTAAATAAATTCTATATGTTCGGGGCAGAGATATCAATCACTGACTTTGGATTTGAGAAATGATTATCTTACTAGGCAATAAAAGCCCTAGTAATACAGTAATTATATTGTAAATTTCTGTCTCGGTGTAATACCTTTGATAAATATGACTGCCGTGCGATTGAGTCTGGAATTGTCCCCAGCAGACAGTAATAGGCTTACCCGCTATTAGTGAAATCTGAAAAATCTGTGTAATGTGGGCACTATGCACTTCTACTTATGCCTTCTGCAATATAGGCGTAGCACTATGTATGCCCAGTGAAACGTTATAGAAAATTAATTAACCAACTTATTTGATATAATAGCGATAGCGTTTGTTCCTAAGCCAGCAGAATTACACGCTCAGCGCTATATTTAAAAAAGAAAACTAATTGTTTGCTATAACTACCTTTAACATTAACTACCTACAAATAAGCAAACAAAACTTAGTTCAAAATCATTTTTCCAACCAAGAAACTTCAAACTCTTCACCAACTTTTACCCTAAGACTTTTCCTACAGAATACCCAATTCATGGTCGCCGCACCTTAGCCCACGTCTACCTCAGAGAGCCCTTTGAGCCGCCGCTCGAATGCACTGAATATCCTACCCACCGACCCACGCCTGGACTCCTTAAAACGGTCTCATTCCAAAGCTTTAAGTAAAAACTTTAGTGAAAAGGAAATTTCTCAAATGGCAATGTTTCGAACATTAAAGCATGAAAAATAAACTGTGCATTAAAGTAATTATATGAGTTCACGGCGTTTGCTTTTTATGTTGAGTTTTTACTTGAAGTGGTTTTTTACTTTGGTAATGTTAATATTGTTACTTTGGAGTGCCGTACAACGAAATTTATTTGATCCATAAAATGTAATGGAGCTCTCCTTCAAATCTGAAACTGTCTAACTCTGCTTCTTCTATAAATAATTGTCCTTTGCCTATAAAACGTAAGGTAACTGTCACTTCTGTAATTTGCTGAAAGAGTCCCCCAGCCTAGACATTCATAAGCGTGAAGAAAAAATTAAGATCGATAACTTATCTACAGTTATTTTGATTTATGCCGATGTCACTGAACCACAGGCAGTCAATCAGTATCCAAAATTAGTGGTAACGATGAAAAATTTACGTTCAAAGATTTCGTCAAAAATGCCGACGCGGCGGGCAACTTTGCCCATAACAGAATAAAAGTTCAAATACTCGAGAAAAGTTTTTTCATTACTTACTTTGCTCGGTGGAGTTAGTCAAACCGATTTAAACTCTCAAGAATAACTTGAAACAAATCAAAACCATTTATTTCCATTGATTTGTGTGAAATACAACCAAACTTTTTTCTCTTGATTGCACAGACAAATAAACGTATGTGTACGACATTACGATGTTCATTCCTTCAACCATTCTTCAAGTTTAAGTGACACGAATGTGATGATTTTTGTTTCATATCTATTAGCAATCGTTTATTGTATATTTGTAATACGTAAACCACAAATCATAGAGTATTGCAACCGCGATTTAAGACGTAAGCAGCAATGAAAATTTTCCAAATGATGGACGACGTCAGATGCAGGTATTGTAGTAAGTTCGACAATATGAATTTCATATTTTTATTACCTGTGTAATTAATACTTTTTGATTGTAAATATATAGCAAAGCCGTAGTAGGGAGCTACCGCCTTACTTGCTCGATAAGATAAACGGATGGACAAAGAGACAAATTGTCATGATAAAAGAGATAAAAGTCTTTTGTGCCATAGGTCAAAACAAGATAAAAGATTTGACTATACATCGCTTGAATCTTTTATCTTCTACCCTTCAGTCATTATGTTACCATTATGTTATTTATGTGGTAAATTTGTTTAAGTATTAGCTGTTCTAAGGTCTATGATATTAAACAATTTTGATTTGATTTATTGCTTTTA
Organism: Catocala fraxini; assembly: GCA_930367265.1. NCBI lineage: Eukaryota > Metazoa > Arthropoda > Insecta > Lepidoptera > Erebidae > Catocala > Catocala fraxini. The sequence goes on from OV884029.1 coordinate 23,074,866, forward strand.
TTATTAACGCAAGGAGCCTTACGTACGCATGTTACGTGAAGGCCGTTAAACTAAGCGATAAAGCTTTTTTGCTATAGATGTGTGTGCGTGTGTGTTGGATCTAACTACTTACAAGTAGGTGATGTGGGCTACAGACCTACGCAAGCTACTTGGGTTATAATAATATCAGCCCTATATTAAACTGTCCCACTGCTGGGCGCAGACCTCTTTTCGGTGTGAGAAGGGTTATGCTAGTCCACCACGCTGGGCCAGTGCGGGTTGGCAGACTTCACATAAAACATTCTGGAGTACTCTTAGACATGCAGGTTTCCTCACGATGTTTTCCATCACCGTTATATCGAGTGATAATTAATACGCACATAACTTCGAAAAATCAGAGATGCACGCCTTAGGATCGAACCCGAGACCCCTGCGTCGCAGTCTAACTGTTTCCCACTAGGCTTTCACATTACGATTTATTTATTATTTTTCTACTATCAATAATAGGCTGGCAAATAAGCTTCAAGACAATATTTGAAAGTAGACGAATTTATAAGGTAAATTGCTGCAATAGTTACCATTCTCTCTAAGTTCTCATGTGACAATATTGCGTAACATCGTTCATCTATCTGGATTCCCATTATAAATTTATTTCCCAATTATCGCTCCGACATGGACCGGTTGCTAACAATAGACAATAACACAATGACATATTGCTTGTTTTATATGAATGTATTCTGAAGAATTTGATAAGTAATTTGAGAGTTGATATTGTATATTGAGGGCTTTGGAGTTCCGTAAGTAAAATAATAGCAGGCTACACTATTTTATTTGGTCTATATTTGGTACTGAATCATAAAGTAGCATTAAACGTAATATGTACGCATAAAAAACCCGAACATTTATTAATTTATATATTTACTTTATTTTATTATAACGATTGTACACCAAATACAATAATTAAAATATAAATACATTAAACACAGATGCAAAAATGAAAACAAAAATATAAAACAAAAAATAATTATAATAATCACGAAGACCAACACAATCATCCCGTCTTCTCACAAAATCGCTGACACTTTAACAATACATTCGGCCATCCATCCGCAAACAAGTCACAGTCAGGATTGGCTTACAGAAGAGCGTAGAGAGCAGAAGAAGAGCGCAGTATGGGTGTCTTAGCGCGCGCTACGGTGTGACCTGATAGCACGGCAAACATGTCCCGTCGGTTGCGACGGTAGCCATCAGGAACAAAAAAAGACACAGCTCGTCATGAAGGTCTTGTGCATCAATTTCTCCCCTAAGAATTTTGCACACGGCTACAAGTTGGAAATACACATCAATGTTTATAGACAAATCAATTAAGTATTGATATGCATTTTTTACATAAAACTAAATTGCTTAAAAGACATGCGGTGTAACACTAATGGTAGCCTCTGGCCGCTTGTAATATCAGTGACAATCATCGCGCATTGTCGACCTTTAAAAAACCCCTTAGACAGGTATTTTGCTTTCAGCAGTAGACATCCCTTTTGCTAACAGCACAATCTCCGTAAGGAACCTAAAAGCCCCGGTTGCTATAAGTACACGACAAAAGGTTATTTCTAGCTGCGGTTTTTCTAGAAGTAAGGTTGAACAAACAACTAAATTTATTTGTAATAAAAAAAACATAATTTCTGATTCTAAAATCCCTGCAATTCAAATAATCAAATCAATCTTTAATGTATGATGGTTATAATCATATAGATGGTGTTGTGTATATGTGATAGAATATTATTATTATTATATTATTATTTAAAAGTAAATAATTAATTTATGTACATATTGTTAATTATATAAAAATAGGTTTAGATATTCTTAGAGAAAATTTTCTGCTTCTAAGTGCACTTTCAGTATTCAGAATTTCTCCTTGGTTAATAAACTATTCATCAGAGGAAATTAGACAGCAAAGACTTCAGAGAAACGGAAGGACTGGTCTTAAGACAAGCTTTAGTTAGCAATGGACTTTACGAAACTAAAATTTAATGGATAAAATTATCTTTATAAATTCGCTTTTGAAGCCGTCTTTAAAGCCATTTTAAATATTATATTATTACGCTTGTATATAGGTTGGATCCAGACGGCCCAAGGTCTGTCTATATCCGGCGCAGACGGACGGGAGCGAGAAGGAGGCGATTTGCCCGCCTTTTCGCTCCTGTATAGTGGGGTCATTGGTACAGAGTCGGGGTACTCTCTACCGGCTTGCACGGCCCCACACGTCTGGGGGATGGCCTTGGTGAGCAAGGCCTTCCCTCCACAGGTGCTGAGGCCTGGTCACCAACAGCCGGGCCAACCGCCGGGGTGGGATGGTGGTTGTTAACGCGACAACATCCCGCCAAAAAAAGAAAAAAAGGTCTGTCTATATAGAAAGCCTTGAGGCTATGTTCAGCAGTGAATATCATTCGGCTAATGATTTAGGTTAGATCTGATCTATTTTAGTACTTTTAATTACAAATCACAGCCATAAAAATACAGTAACAATGTTTTTCATTGATCACTGCTTCATTTTAGGATAATTTTCCTGATGTAGAAATTACAAACATCGAGAAAACACATAAACATAAAACACAGATACAAAAAACTATTTGTGGGTCAGACAATTGTTTTCTGCCGTGTAAATTTTGAACCCTTAATTCTTAGTGCATGGGAAAATGACATGAAAATATTATATACCCCTAGATTTGATCCGTGGCCCGCTTGCGTATATAGGTTATGTCAATCTTCTATCCCTCATGAACAGTACTTTTTCCTGGATGAAAGGTACTCTATGTCCTTTTCTGTACCCCTGACAATGTATATACGGAATTTCACGATGACTAGTCGCCTAATTAAATCGTGAAATCGTAACAAAGAAGAAAACTCACATTCATATTTATAATATTATCGTTAGGATGATCAGCATCATGGGGAAAAGGCCTGCTACTGCACTAAATAAACACAATTTTACAGCAATAAACATATTATACGACATAGGATATACGGCACCATACACCATCAAATACAATCTCACCTTCACAATAAAATAAAGTTCATTGTCTAATACAAGACGTATTGCCATGATTAACTACATACTCGCTTGCAGCCATGCTTTTCTTAACCGTTATGCATTCTTTAAACAATAAGTATGATAAATGGATGTGAATGGTGTGTTTTTGTAATATATTAATGACTAAGGTGAGTAAAAGGTTAAGCAATATAATTTACCAATCGTTGCTATATTTTGTTTGTTAAATGAACCTAATATGGATTAAAATGATTGGTTTTATAATTACTGCCTCTGTGCACGAGTATTGAATGCGAATTCTATGCATGAGGTCTCGGATTCGATATCCGCATCAGGCAAAGTGATGACGTATTTGCTGTCAAACATTTCTCAATAAATAAAATGGAAATGTATATAGATGGCAGCAGACTCTATCCCTGCTAAGTAGGACATAAATCAGATTTGATGAAATGAGGGTGATTCATTCAGGGATGTAGACGTGACGTATGTTTTTCATTCCCGGTGTTTTTTAGTCTCTGGTTAAAACGTATTAACAGTGTTACTATATAAACCTTTTTCTGTGAAAAGGGTAGTAACTACTTCCTAACCCGGCTCAATCGTATCAAATACCCGAGACCTCTTGCAATTCCGACCATAATATTTTTCTTCAAAAATTTCAATTACTACTCTAGATAATGCAGCTGCATATAAAACAAAAGTCATAAAGATAAGACGTACCATGAAACAACTGTCGTAAATAACTTAGCATGGGCCGTGGAAAGTTTCGCTAATAAATGTAAACGGTGTAATACGCAAATAGAAACGCCATCATTTTGATACTCTTACGCAAGTCCTTGTACTAAAGTACCTTTTAGAGCGTCTGTAAGAAAATTAAGCGATATTGCAGCATTTAAATGGTGGGTGAATGTATGTGATCCATCTAGAAATTGGCTACGAAATTGAATCGATTTTAATGATAATGATCAATAAAAAAGTCGGGTATATAGAGTAAGCGTAAAATGCCTGTGATTGCCTGGTTAGTACCGTAGCAAAAGTTAGTACTTATTTTTGCGATGAGTCCATTTCAGTCGGTTATCTACCTTACGCCAAAGTATATTTACTATTACTACTTATGTAGTAATTCATGCGCTAACGGTGACAACACTGCTGGCTGTAGTACTGCCAGTCGTACTGCTACGTGAGAGAGTGTCTTCTTATTTACTATTACTACTTAAGAAGACACTCTCTCACGTAGCAGTACGACTGGCAGTACTACAGCCAGCAGTGTTGTCACCGTTAGCGCATGAATTACTTATACTATGCTTACCTTATTTTACTTTTAGCATTATCCTTGTGTCGCTCGATGAGTTCAACCCTAGGATGATTAGCCTGGTTCTTCTGTAATAGTAATAAGTGATTTCGTAATTACGTGTCGGGGATATGTACATATATACTTCCATTTTAGAACTACATCCTTAATATAGGTCTATATTGGCGACTCCGCATAGACGAAGAAATTCCGCTTACATCTAACAGAACAGTCGCAAGAGGAAGACCTAGGCGAACGTTTCTTGATCAGATCGGAGGCGTTCTGAACAAAGGCCAGCTTAAGAGCACCTTGAACCGACGGGCGTGTATGAGGAATGTGATGAAAGTGAATGAAGCCAGAGAAGTGTGTCAGGATCGTAGCAAATGGAAATCCGTAGTCTCTGCCTACCCCTCTGGGAAACAGGCGTGATTCTATGTATGTATCTAACAGATGTTGCTATATACCATAAGCGCTCAAATGACGTCATACTATTCTGAATCGCACAAGTAACATGTACACAGTGACTAAGTATATATACAAGCTCCCGACATCAACCGTCGGGCCGCGGCCCGCCAAGCACGATCAACCAGCCTGGTCGGAGGATCCTCCCTTTGTGTTGGAGGGACATCACACCTTGTTCCTCCATAGTAAGATGAACCCAATAGCTCAATATCTGACCCAAGTCTTAAAGTTTGATCTCACGATATTTGTTCATTATTTTTTACGCTGCGTAGTCTATGGTAAGTAAGACTTTTAGTATATGACATTCTACTTCTACGAGAAATTTAGTACTGCTTCTCACAAAACTTGAAGTACAATACATACACATAATGCAAGCTATAAAACACGTAACAATTTCTTTTGGCTCTGCAAGTCAAGTAAAAGAACACAATATATCAGTGGCTTATAGTACTCTTAGGATAACGATATATCTTTAAAAGCCAATACTTTATTTTACTTTCAGTACAAAGCTCGATAAATAGTGGATACATTACTACATACGGTGTACGTCCAACATGGCGAGGAAGTGTTTTAAACTATTACCTTTCTTTTACGTGAATATTTAAGTATTGTTACGGATTTTATTTGAGATTTTTCTGTTACAAGTCTGTAAATCGGGTACTACGGAGTTAAGAACGATGGAGAGACGGTAATGGACTCATTCATGTCACGTTTATACCCTCGAAGGGGTAAGCAGAGATATATTATACCGTCATTACACCAGTTATTTATGACATTACAGTACAATTTGTTTTTTATTTTGTCACCACCGCATATTATATATATTTTATCGCCATCAACTACCATACCGACGTCATAAGGAAAAAGACGTATTAAAATTTTTTCGAACTTGATTTTTTACTTATTCGGAATCCGTAAAAAAGACGCATTTGCCAGTATACTTATACACAAAATATATTTTTTGTACAGATGCGTCTTTTTCCCTTACGACGGTAGCATATTTGTCAGTAAGCTTCTCGGCTACGAATGCCTAAGATATAAAACTTAAGTTTTATTACATGTATTAATTTTCATGCCAGCTGTAGTCTGTGAAGTCTTAGAATACCAGACATAATTAAAAATCTATTTCATTTGACCACCGGTGTAGGAAGATATGTAGCATTTAAACAGCATTTAAAAGCTATCTCGAACGGACTAAAATAAAATATAGGTCATTTCCATAACCAGCACCGAAGGACACAAAGAGATACTTTAAAAATTAAATAATATCTTTGAGTAGAGCCTCTTATGGTGACCCTACCGACCCCATCTTGAAAGACAAAAGGACTCGGATAAACTTGTTAATTTATCGCCAAGAAACAAGTGGGTAAAAAAAAACTTGGCACAATAGGATGACGTTGAGTTTCCCTTTGCAATTTATTCATAAAATAAAATATAAGATACATTGTGAACGGAGTATTCTAATTTTTTGTGCGGACGCCAGAATTAGACTGTGTTTACAATATTAGGACAATGTATAAACAGTACATTTTGCTCTATATTAATGTAACTGTCTCATTGGGCCCATGCATAAGTTTACGGTTGACCTTGTAGACCCAAAAACGATGCTTAGGTTGGGCAGTGATATAAGTTTTCCTGTTAGGAAATGGTAGCAGCTCCGTATTAGGAAATGTGCCTAGTAGAAGGTTATAGATTCACCGCTATTAAATAGGACCTAAAAGCTCACAAAATATGCATGTAATACGACTTTGACTACTTTGAAGATATCCAGGTGTGAGTCTGGTATAGAATTTCTTCATGATGGTGAAGAAATTCTAAGTGCGTTATCAAATTCCACCCGGGTTAAGTCGCAACTGGTAACTAAAAACATGCATTTATTTAGTTAATGACATGCCTTTAACCTAAACGTCCAATTCGATTAACAAGCTCTGTTAAACATAATATGTATGTACATACAAAAGTTATATACTAAAAATGGGCTAATTCCGTTTATGAATGCTATTAAAAACGGACTTATTAAATTTTCACAAATTCTATAGCCGCTATATATGTATGTAGTCTGCATGCATACATAATCCGACGAAAAGTCATGCCTGTTCCCCGAAAGCGTAGACAGACATTACGGATTTCAACTTGCTACGTTCATATATCCCTTATCTTATTCTCCTGCATCACATTCTTTAAACACGATAATAATATTTATACCTATTATTAAACATATCGACATATAGAAACTAATACTTCTTTGTTCTACAAAAAGGCCTTCGTTTTTTAAACAGGAGCCAGAACCCCTAAAATTCGGAATCTAATAAAATACATGTGTTTATCTGTCTGATAAACCGTATTTATCTACGTTTCCTAAAAAACCGTGTCTCGGTTATTCTTTTGGACACAAAAAATAAAGGTTGCTTTTTTCAAAAGCCACCCTCAGCAGGTAATGGTTGACCGATTTTGAATTAATAGCACGTTAATTTGTATAACCCCTATCATTTAAAAAGGAAGCTTGTGCCAAGGTATAGGTTGATGATGAATTCGTATAACATTTGGCCGAGTTTTTGTAAATTCCTATTGTTTTGGGTGTAACAGATTATTTTGGGATGCTAATAGGTGTTATTAGACGTGACCGATGTCGAAATTGGGGCTAATGATAGACCTTTTTTGAGGGGCGTTATTGTGTATTTAGGGGCTTAAAATGTACGATATGTGAATGTGAATATGATTGTTTAAATATTTGGATAGTTGTTTAAATATTGTATATGTCGCGTGACATATGTTTGCGCTTGTGTACGATTGAGTAAGGTTCTGGTACCGATCGTTTAGATTGCTCGCCGTTAAGAAATTTTCCATAGTAGTACGGAGTTTCAAAATCCATCTATCTGGAATTAAAAATAACTGTTTGCGGGTAAAAAAAAGGTTGTATCTGTGTAGCGAACCTTTACACTACGCCACCACAATGCAGCGACTAACAGGTCTAACGTGATTACTTAATTCTTTCTTAGAAGGTACTAACCTTTCACTGTATACAGGGCAGATATAAAAACCTCAAGCTGCATGCGAATTGCCTAACAGAATAAAATGTTTCAATACCCAGAATCAATTGCCGGGTATTGGAAAATTTTAATTAAAACCCCAGGACCTCACTACCAATCGCAAAGATAAACGCTAAAAGATCAATTCCATTAAACATAATACTTAACGTTATATTATAAAGTTGGGCAGAAAAAAACTTTGAATTACATATTATAATAGCTATTTTGGCAGTTGCAGGTATTCCAGGAGCGTCTTTGAACAGAATCCAGAGATAGGCTTCAAAACGCGCGGTTACTAAATCAATCTCGATAAAGTGGAATGATTTTCATGTACAATATTACTTTAATACGATTAAATGTAGGTTAGGTTAGGTTAGTAGCTATATATTTCTGGATCAAAGTTACCCTAAGTCGTATTCAGTTCCCCTGACAACGTGTATACAAAATTGAATGATGATCGGTCAACTAGTAACAAACAAACTCACGCATTTATAATACTAGTAAAAATATATAATTTGCTTCAATGAAATTACTTTATAAGGATTTTATCGCGGTTTGTTATGGACGATGGCTGCCGAAAAGTAATCGGAACTGCATAGTTAGTATTAGTAGTTTAAAAGTTTAAAAATCTAAAACTAGTGTTTCTCGCTCTCTATCTTCCTCTTTGTAACGGGCAATGTATCCCACATGGTTGTGCATTATTTGCCCTCTTCAATTCTTTTTATTTTCGATATCATTGTCAGACAATTTTTTTGTAGTATTAAAGTAGTATAGTAGGTACTTAGCAGTATATAAATAATTAAATTATCTATGAAGTAGTTTATCACTACAATAAACTGATTAATCATTCCAGCTCAACAATCCGTGACTACTAAGCAGCCCTTCTGCATAAACAAAAAAGTAAAATACACTTTTTTTTTCTATCCAGCCTATCATATATCTCAATAATTTATTCTGTACGTTAAATATGCTGATTTTGTTGCCCCAACTGAAACTGTGTCACTCGTATACGAAGCCTTTCTGCAAGATTACTTTCAGCGATATCTTGATGCGTACAAACACCAGGACGGTAGGGCTGCGGCTTATTTCGAGATAACTGGAAAGGTAATTCTGGTATTCTGGATATAAAATAATATCACTAATGGCTGCTGGCTAGTTTTTGGGTTATTTGCCAGCTAGTATAAAATGGGCTTTAATCTTTACGTTTTAAATAATAAAAAGTGGAAAAATTAGCACTATATTTTAAAAGACATGTTGGTAAAATTAAATGTAATCACGTTCTTCACAAGCAGAAAAAGCATATAAACTGGCTTTTGTTGCAAAGTATTAATTAGTCTGATCAATTAGTGTTATTTATCATTACTATTATTTATTTAAACAACATTTCTCCCTAATATACAGATATTTAAAAAATATATTTAACTTTTGCTTGGTTTTTGCTCGCTCGCGAACAGAACTTTCGTTCTAGATATAAGGATATCCTTTTCTCTTGTACCTCTGACAACGTGTATGCTAAATTTAATGATGATCATTTGAGTAGTTAAGGCGTGAAAGTAACAAACTAGTAAAAATACTCAAATTCGTTTATTTATAATATTAGAAAATATCAATGCAATTAAAATGCAATTAAGCAGCTCAGTGGGGAGACCAACAGACTGCAATGCAGAAGGTCTCGGGTTCGAACCCACGTCGCGCACCTCTGACTTTCGGAAGTTATATGACTTTTCGAAATTATGTGCGTATTGATTGACAATTATCGCCTGCTCCGTGCCTCGGAGAGCACGTTAAGCCGTTGGTCCCGGCTGCCATGAACATCTATGGCAGTCGTTATTGGGAAAGTCAGTACCCTCTAATATCCTGACACTGGTCTAGCCTTAGGGTATCGTTAGCCTTCGGGTTGCGGAGGTCAGGTGGCAGCCGCTCCGTGTAAAAATTGATATCCAGTCAAATCCGGTTAGACCAGAAAAGCCGACCCAAGTGACTTGGGAATAATAAAGGCTTAGAGAGAAGATCAATGCAATTAAATATTTTTCAATCCTCCATCTTAATTTTCTCGAAATCCTAAATCATTAAATTGATTTATTTCTTTGCACGTTCTTAAGAGAGCCTATGTCTGACATACAAGAACTGCATTCAGTCTGTTCCCTTTAAGTTCGATCGGGCCCGCATACACAGTACAGTTTTTATATATATATAGTATTATAACGCAAGCCGTGTTATTTCTGTATGCTAAGTTTTATTCAAATTTGAACGTTTTACGCATGATTGACTAACAAACGTTTAAACATCTTATCTGACTACAAGATTAGTAGAATAACAATAATTAATATAATATTTAAATCCACAATTTAATCTCAATCTCTCATCACTTCTATTACAAAAACAATCTATCAAATATTTTCTGTTTATAAAATTTTGCCTATCCCCAAAGTAAATAAATAAAAAAAATTCAATCATTCAAAGTTGATAGCCCTATGTACAAGGTATGATGAGGAATAGTCTATAAGACCTACCACCTAAGGAAAAATGTGAGCCACGTCCCTCATAAAGATTTTAGTGCTATAAGACAAAAGGGAGAAGCACATTTTTTACCTGATTGAATCCAGCCGGGTTAATCTTAAAATACAGGAGACTTGCTTTTTGCAGGATAACAGTTTCATACGTTTAAATTACGTTAAGTTACGTTAGTTTAAATATTTGTAGTGCATACATACGTCTTACGCTTCTGTCTCCGATAGGGTAAGCAGATGTAAGTGTAACACACATTTCACAAATTATGATTTTGGACCCTGCTTAATAGGGGGTCATCCTATTGCCGTCTACCGTTTTAGGTCCAGACTCCGTACTGTTACTGAGATTTTCTTGACAGAAAGACTCAAGAACTCTTTATATTTTTTAAAGATAACTTCCACACTAGGAATGATTCCTGTGTTGTGGGACACTTTAATATCATTCGAACAACGGACACAAAGAGACAGACTCGGAGCTAACATTTGTGGACCACCCAAAGTTTTGTCTCATCTGGATATCAAACCCACAAGACACGGCGTGGTGGCATTGGCGAAACGACCACTTAAACCACTACGCCATCCGAGCAATTAATGGCCAGTCATTTTGCCCCACCCAACAATTGAACCCGAGACCTAAGGCACAGCAGTCGCATTCACGACCACTTGGGACTTAAGATAAGCCACTTTTAAAAAATCAGTGGAATTCAGTTTAAACATGTCAGCTTAATCAAATCGACAATTAATCCTGCACTATCTTAGCTTATGTGGGGGCCAGTCAGTGCAGACCGGTGACACTTCGTCCCAGTGGGATCTTTTGTGCCGACACTCTTCCAATAACAACTGCCATAGATGTTCATGGCAGCCGAGACCGACGGCTTAACGTGCTCTCCGAGGCACGGAGCAGGCGATAATTGTCAATCAATACGCACATAATTTCGAAAAGTCATATAACTCCCGAAAGTCAGAGGTGCGTGACGTGGGTTTGAACCCGAGACCCTCTGCATTGCAGTCTGTTGGTCTCCCCACTGAGCTATCGCTGCTCTAATCCTGCACTAAGTATAACTCCTATGTCGTTCCCCGACTTTACAAACATAGCAAGAACTGATACAACGAACACCCAAACTCGGGACAACATTTGCGAATGACACAAATGTATATCCGTGTGTCGAACTGATAACACTCAACGCACCAGCAGAGGCAATGCGACCACTTAAATAACAACGCCAACCGTTTACCTAATACAACAAAAGCTGGCCCCATGGCCAGCTTTTGGTTACTATGGTTATGGTTACTATTAACCGGCTCCTATTAGGCCATATGCTTATTTGCCATCATGATAGCATGAAAAACTAACAACCACATATTATTATATTGCTTAACCCATCTGCTAACCTAAAAGAAATATAATAATATAATATCAGCCTTGTATGTAACCTGTCCCACTACTGGGCACGGGCATCTTCTCAGTGTTAAAAGATTTAGGCCATTATCTACCACGATGATGCAGTGCGGGTTAACAAACTACGCATATTTTCGAGAACTTTATAACGAACTCTCAGACAGACTTTACCCTTAAAGCAAGCGATAATTAATTATTAAATACGGACATAACTTCCCAAAGTCAGAAGTGTGTGCCTAAAAATTGAACTCGAGACACCAGTAGTGTCGCTGCTGTCCCATTCTAAACAACATTAGAATATTTTACCAGGCCATTGGTAACAAAATAATGCTCTTCTAATACCTAAATCGTACCTAATTAAGGTACATAATAATTCAGTCCCTAATTAGCGAGTAATAGCTGGAGGCTGTTCTCGTGGTCAACCTCTGTAACAAATACATGAAGCTATTATATTCAATTTAAATTTCATGGTCTTTGTGGGCAACCATTTATCCCACTGCTAGGTTACTTCATCCTCAATAAACATGGCTAAATTAACTGTGATCTTCTAAATTTCTTGGTCATTAACAAAATTAAAGAAGCCTCAAACATGCCATTGCCACCTAAACGCCTTGTTTGATTGATTACCAATACACTTGCGTCACGACACGGCTAGTGTTGTGGTGCAGTGCGCCAATTATTACGGGATTGATTCCCATACAGAAAATGCTGGAAAACAATCCCAGATTCCGAGTTTGACATAATTGTAACCATTCTTTCAATATTTGTGAATTGTTCCGTGACAGAAGACTATCTGCGGCAATCACATTAATACACTTTATATATGACTGTGACGGTACACAGCTGTAGTAGATGAGACTGTTGTACGTTAGGTTTAAAATCCCGGATCGATCTGAAATGTTATTGGGTTTTCTGCCAAACAATCCTAATACCCCAGAGTTAGCAAGTTGGCGGTATTGCACATCTCCGTGCCTTGGGAATCACGTGAAGCTGTTGGTCCTGTACCTGATCTTTCTTCGGTCATTTGGGGTTGCCGTTGTATCAGATTATGAGAGTGAGGGACTAGCAAGAACATCCAAACTGCAATTATAAATGCAAATGTGAGTTAAGTTTGTTTATTACGCTTTCACACCTTAACTACTTGACTGATTCATCAGGAAATTCCACATACACGGTGTCAAGAGTAAAAAAAAAATTAAATTTCTAGAATACGTACAGTTCCCGAGGAATAAATAATTGACATAACCTACATATACGCAAGCGGAGCCGCGGGGAAATCTTGTAAAACATAAATAATACAAGCCCGTCCAGAATGAACGCAGACAGACCGACATGACAGTCGGCGTTGAGCCGAAGCAGCAGTGTCACCGTTTGTCAGAACAAGTCTCATATTTGGTTATCACGGATACACTTGCATTGCGTACTATATGAGTCTTATATACATCTTATATAGATACGTCTCTAGTAGAAATTTGGACGCCAGAAATCCTTGCTCTATGTGTCAAACCATTCGTAAACTGCAAGAAGTAATATCAGCAAGCTTGGAAGCCAGTGACATAATCCTATTGAACTGAATGACCGTCCTGGTGAAACGTGTCGGTGTATTGTTACCGCTAATAAAAAAGGTTTGGAGGGCTCGTTAGGCGGGAAAAGGTGAAGTACTTAGGGACCACCTGAGCCCTTTAGCAGGCGTGTCAAAACAATGATCTGGGTATTGGAGAAAATTGGATGATAGGCGTGTTATTTTTGTAATTTACATCCCTGGTTTACCATTCCTTGTTAAACAAATTAGATTTTGGTGTTTATGTGCCTGTTTTGTTTATTTTATCTCGTATTGGACGAGCTTGTATTGTTTTCGTGTCTTAGCCAGAAACTTTAAGTGTGCTGTGCTTTGAAAACTGGCTATAACTTTATATGTACCTAAGGCTGGTTTTACAGTGACGCTTACCGTCTGCGCGGGTGGTAAGCGCGGCCCGTACGCGTGCGGATGACCAGCTCGAAACCATAAAATCAGTTTAGTGCCGCGCGGTTTGCCACCTCGAACAGTTGCAATGAGACTTCTCTTAATTGTTATATTATATTACCTATGAAAAAAGGCAACGACGTCGGCGTATACAAATACATCCTTACAATGCCACTAGATTGCTGATGATGATTGAAACGCGCGGCCGAGCTGCAGTCAGCGCGGGTCATCCGCGGAAATTGTTTTACTATGTAACGATCCAAAACACTCAAAGCTCGTGGCCCGCGACGCTTACTAACCGCACTGGCGAAAACGGCACTCTAAAACCAGCCTAAGAGTATTGGACTTGCAATCGAGAAGTCGTTGGATCAAATCCCACTTATTTGCACTACTGACGTGAAGCGATACTTAACACAAGCATTCCGAAGGGTATAAAAATACTAGTAACGTAAACCAAATTATTACAATCATCGTAATTATTAATTTACATGAAAATCCATGATTTTAAACAAAAAGTAAAGGAACCCAAAATTATTTCATCAAAAATATATGTTGCACATTTTTAACAGACACCTAAAATCAGTTACTTGCAATGTAAATTTTGCGTAATAAGTTATCAACAACTTATTTATGAGTACTGCAAGTGGGGCAGTGTATTCATAGGCAAATTCACAAAAGAAAATAAAAAGGTGGCGCATTAAGATACTAAATATACAGATATTATGTTTGTTACAAACATATAAAGTACATGTCACAGTCTATCTGTTATTTTTTGATTGCAAAATCAATATCAAGCCTCAGTTTAGCTATATATTGTCTTTAGGGCATGACAGTAATGGCTTCCATACAATGACGTCATGTTTCTGACATGTTAACCGTCAATGAGATACAGGGTGCCGAAAGCTGCCTCAGTCAATATTGGAATTCTTGGTGTCGACATATCGAGCGAAGTCCAGTTCTGCGGCTATTTAGAGGGTTAGGCTAAATTAGCTTCAAAAAAGGTTGGCGTGCTCAACAGATCAAGACAGTATTTCAAGCCGGCCCACCGCCTACTGCTTTATAAGGCGCAGGTTCGGCCTCACATGGAATACTGTTCTCATCTTTCGGCAGGGGCACCCTAGTACCAGCTTCTCCCTCTCGACCGCATTTAACGGACAGCGACTCGAATCGTCGACTGCCAGTAAGTTTCAAATCGGCTAGACCCCTTGGCACTGCGAAGAGATGTGGCCTCGCTATGCATCTTCTATCGCTTTTACTATAGGGAGTGCTCCGAGGAATTGTTCGGACTGATCCCTGCCGCCTCTTTTCGCCATCGTCCTACGCGACAGCATTTTCATTCCCATCATTTAGATTATTGTGGTTTTTCCAGACCAATACGACCTTCAACACTTCAAGAAAAAATCGTACTCCTTTTTAAAAGGCCAGCAACGCACTTGTAACTCCTCTGTTGTTGCGGGTGTCCATGGGTGGCAGTAATCGCTTATAATCAGGCGATCCGTTCGCTTGTTTGCCCTCTAAACCGTAAATATAAAGCAGCGATAGTCTAGTGGCATTCGACTGCCACATAGAGGTCGTGACGTCGATTTTAAGACGCGCAACTACTTTTTGAAGTTGTGTCTATCGTTCGCTTTAACGGTGAAGGAAAACATCGTGAGGAGACCTGCATGTCTATAAATTCTACATAATGTTCTCGAAGATGTGTGAAGTCTGCCAATTCGCACTGGGTTAGCATGGCAGACCATGGCCTAACCCTTCTCACACCGACAAGAGAGTTATAGTAGTATAGTACCTATCTAAAAAAACATATATTAGGTCATTACTGGGTTAACTATTACTACTACCTGTATTTTTTTGTTTTTGTTTTTGGACTCCACAATAAGGTGTTTCAGGTTTATTAATTTTTTAGGGGACATCTTGTTTATTATCGATACCTGTCTGCCCGTGAACATGGCTGTTGAAAAGCAACCAAAACGTCGATGAAAGTATAAACCTAAATATAAAAAGTTTTAATTATTTAAATAGTTTAAAAAGTAAGGTACTTAAAAAGTGGTAAGCTTTAAGAGTAGTAGTGTAAGAGTTTCAAAATTATGTATCCAATAAAAGTGTTATAAACAACGTG
The DNA here is from genome assembly GCA_930367265.1 of Catocala fraxini. Taxonomy (NCBI): domain Eukaryota; kingdom Metazoa; phylum Arthropoda; class Insecta; order Lepidoptera; family Erebidae; genus Catocala; species Catocala fraxini. Next base: position 23,090,661 of record OV884029.1, read on the forward strand.
TAAAAATCCGTATAATTAATACGCTAGCTGGTATTTAAATTCTCTTATGTAAAGCAGACGAAGTTGCGCGGGTGCAACTTCGTCTGCTTCACATAAGAGAATATTCCCCGTTATTGGTACATTTTTTATTGATGCTCCGCTCTTACTGGTCTTATCGTGATGATATATAGTCTAGAGCCTTTTTCGATAAATGAGCTATCCAACACTAAAAGGATTATTTTTCCATTCGAACCAGTAGTTCCTGTGCTTAGCGCGTGCAACCAAACAAACAAACAAAATCTACCTTTATAATATTATTATAGATTATACTAAAGCATGTGATTAAATCGGCATCCTATATAACATGTTACGATAGCAGCTATCTCAATGGTCGCAGTGCACGCAATCAGGGTTGACGGCGCTATGACAGCTCTTTAGTTTGAGCGTATTGTGTTATATTAATATTGTTATACGTACTACAATTGTAATACAATACACATTATATTGGTGAATTATTGATTCCTGGCAATGGCATTGCACATTAATTTATGTAGGCAACAATGGGAGTGCACATTTTATCAGCTAATTATAAATCCCTACTTCAATTTCTGGTATAAATTATATTCAGCTTTCTATTCTGTAACATATCTTAGTACAAGCTGATATGCTCGTTTTGTTTTCGCTATACTGCATTAGACTTTTCACCTATTACATGAAGATTTTGAAAATACCGTTATTTAAATAGTTTAGGGACCTTTAAGGATGTTTTTCTTTAGGGACGTATTCTGTTATTTCACTTTCTTTATCTTTGTATTTCTGCGGTTATATGAAAGATGCTTTGAAGCCCTTTTACAAAACCGTCAAACAATAATTACCTGTCAAATAGAAATGGAATATCGAAGTCCTTGTATACTTGTTGAAAAGTATGAAATTCGCGTATTGCTAACGTTGCAATAAATTGATTGCTAATTGCGTAGTGTATCTTAAAGAGACCAGGAAGCTGTTCTTATTGCAGGAACAAGTCAAGGTAGAATTATTAGATGCTCGGTGGTTCAGCGGTCTACTGTGCCCGAGGTCTTGGATCTTCGATACTCGGAACGGAAAAAAGTGTTATTGAGTTTATCTGGAAACAAATCTAAGTAGAAGCAGAGTCTGTAACTGCACCTGGTATACGGCCAATGTTATGTTGACCTACAACTATAGATGGCGATGGCCCGGGTCGGGCCAACAAAAAGTTATTGGGTTTTTCTTTAAAGAAATCTCAATAGCAGCCCGGAGTTAGGAAGTTGGCGGTGTCAAACACCCCCGTGCCTCGGAAAGCACGTAAAGCCGTTGGTCCTGCGCCTGATCTCTCTCCGGTCGTGTCGGATTGCCGTCCCATGGGATCATGAGAGTTAAGGAACAGAGAGTGCACTTGTGTTTGCGCACACACTTGTGCACTATAATATCTCTTGCGCAGATGGCCAGTCTCTGTTAAGACTGGCCGCCGTGGCCGAAATTTGGTCTGAAGGCCATTATTATTATAGATGGCGAAATCTGTGGGTTGTTTGTACAATTCTGCTTAACCCTTTGGAATAAAGTTAAGGCGAAATTGGATAAGTACGCCTGATATAGTACACACGGCTACACATCAAGTTAGACACCCTATATACGCATAACTACGCTACATACAAAATAGAGAATTGTCGGAAAGGGACTGTGCATAGTGGTGTCGATGATAACATCGACACTTTTACATTTACACATTTACTCTGAACGGGACGCGACGCTCTATCTTTACCATAAGGTAAAGATAGAGCGTCGCGTCCCGTTCAGAGTAAATGAGACAAAATAACAAAAATATAACGTACTCTCTCGCACGGTTCGCAGCGTTCAACTTCTAATAGTCCAAAGTCCAAACAGTCTAGGTTGATGTGTCGCTGCGTGTACTTCTATTGATATATAGTCTCCACATAGAGTACACAGTGTAATCTTTATTCAGGCTAATCGTCAATATTGGGGTACATCGGTCTCTAAATAATTATATAGATTGATCCCCAAATAAGGAGATAGATTGGCCCCTAACATCGCAGACAACAACTAGTATATACCGAACATTTCAATTGCATTAAATCTAGTTTCGATTTCAATATTTACCAACGGATTATCACCAAAGCAATTTATAAAAAACCGCATTTCAATAAGTGCAAGCGAGGATCATAAAGGACTTTTCAAATATATTCTCCTCCGCGAGATTACGTTTCGTGGCGAAAATTTAGAAGTTTAATGACATCATTTTTCGTCACCCGTAGCTTGGTTTATCGGCTTATTAAAGCAAAACGGGGCTATTAAATAAATATCGCGCCATCTACGGTCGGTTGCGGCAAAGTGTGGGCGTGCCTTAATGTTCTTACACTTTGATCATGATGAGCTTCGGTGTTGACGATCCTCCTTTCTCTTCTTCAATTCTTCTTTTTGTTGATCTTTTTATATTTTAGAGATCAAATATCATTTTAAGGTTTTGAATGCTGTGACTTTGGTGGTCGTATTTTCATAGTCAAATTTCTTGGTGCCGTAATATAATATGTTTCTTATGTTTTGTTTTCTGTAAGAGCATGAGAACTCGAGTTGAGCAGTGTTAAGCTCTTCTGTGTAAAAATTTCTCAGTAGCAGTCTGAAATCTGACAACGTGCCTGGTAGACGGTAATATTCTTTTTTCACGTGGGGCTTGAAAACATAGCTTGCGAGAGCTGGTTCTAACACACACTTTTGGGGATATATTTACTAGTGAAAATCCATTTATGTATGAGGTGAACATAAAAGCCCTATATGTAGGTAAATTGCTTGATGGATATAGATGCTCAATAGACTGGTAATATCGTAGTAAACTCACATTTTTTATTATTTATCTGAAATAGTTACATTACGCAAATTCTAAAATACAAGGAATGTTTAAATTTTTAAATATAAATAGTATAGAAGCGTTTCAAATCGGGTTGTTGGGGTTATTGTCAAATCTCAGAAAAAGGATGCACCATACAAACTGTGTCATAACCGCTATATATGTATATACAGGGTGTCCAGTAATTAATGGATAACCTTAAAATGTCTTATAGTAGAAATGATTGCCGTTAAGAAAAATATATAAAAAAAACTATCCTAACTACTATCCTACTACCTGAGATATAAATTTTTCAAATTACCATATTTAATTTTCTTGTATAGTACGACCGTAAATGAATGAATCCCATTGGTATTTTGTTGTTTTAATATGAAACACTAATTATGCTAATAGATAGACAGTATGTATGACTAGCTATTCTACTATTTATTTCTTCTGTTTTCTGACTGGCCATCAGTTCTACTATAAGACATTTCAATTACCAGTTATCCATTATTTACCAGACACCCTGTATGTAAATATAAATGCAGCTGTCCGAGGAAGATAGCAAGATATCCCCACTACACCCTCAATATTTCTTATATTAAAATACTTATTACTTCCTTACTTTTCAACCAATTTTAATACTTTTATTTCTTTTTTTAGCGTGGGGAATGCATGACGCATACCCCTCAGCGGAGGCGGGCGGAGGGGTTATGTCGGACTCACCGGGGTAAAAGAAAGATGGTAAAGATGATAATGTACCTCCCGGAATACCGACTAAACCTACCACGGTGTTCCTCGACAAAACCACTATCGACAGGGCCGCGCGAATCATTTGCACATGCGGTCGCGACCCCGCCGAGGTTTCGGCCCGCCGTATGTAACGGCAGGCCACTACACGAAGAGGCCTACTTATAAGGCAAAACTCCCCCTAAACCCTACTGTCTCTCCCCTAGAGCGAAGACGGACACGAAACAGAGGCGCGCGTGGGAACACGCACGCAGCATTCACGAACCTGGTGCTGAACGGATGGCGAGCAGGCCCACAAAGCCCACCACCCACCAGGTCAAACCTCAGGGTGGCTGGAGGTCATCTCGCGCCCTCCGGCGTCCGGCTCTGCGGTTGGGGAGAGGGATTAAACGCCGCTCCCGCTCCGCCGCCTCCTTGATGGAAATGACTTCCTTACAGAAGGAGGCGACGGCGTTCCATGACCTCTCACTCCGGACCATAGACTGAACTACGGCCGGTAGCGAGAGGGCAACCAATCCGACTGCCGCGATCAACTCAAGGCGCTGCAATGCCCAGGCAGGGCAAACCGCCAAAGTGTGCAGCGCCGTGTCCTCAACAACGTCGCGGCAGTCGCCGCAGTGGTGACAACCGGGCGTCTCTTGCCGGCGTATACGACACAGGAACTGGCCAAAACAACCGTGGCCAGTCATTACCTGTGTCAGCTGGAAGGTGAGGGCGCCATGCCGCCTCTCCAGCCACTCCTCAAACATGGGACTTACCGCCACGATTGTGGCGTGCCCGAACCAATTTTAATACTGGTTTAACCAAAAGATTTCATTACATTGTTATTTTCTCTTGTGTGTAAAATAATGTACAAATTTCAACCTTTACAACTACCCTATTATTACGTAGGACTTAAAACATGGCTGACAAAATGTAAGTGCAATACGACTCTGCCTACCCTTAGAATACGTAGACGTGAGTATATATAGGTCAGCTGCCATAAAATACGGTGAGTTCAACACGTAGGTCTTACGATCCACGTACATTCACACAATAGCAGACTAACTCCAGCTTTGCGTTAAGGTTTTTAGCTAGTGTCAGCTTACCTTACCTACACATTTTATGTTCTCTACACGCTACGTATATTATGGAAGCTAGCTAAACATTATATTATATGCGAGTATCTAGGAACTTGAGAACAGATTTGTTTCATCTTAGTAAGTCCATTATAAAGTTTTATAGGAATGACTTAATGGAAAGGGTTGAATTAAAAGCAGCAACTTTTTTAAAGTTTTTGGTCTTAAGTCTGTCTCCATGTCGTTGCTTTCGCTACTGGGTGATATATATAGATATATACAAATCTTCTGTACTTGTGCACATCATTGAACTCCTCCTTAAGGGCTAGGCCAATTCTGATGCAATTTTTTGATTGTGTTTGAGTGTGTCCAACAGTTAAAATTTAAACCCGGTAAATACCGCTGCGATCGGGTTCTAGTTGTTTTCGTTCTTACACTACTTATACTATAATATCACATCAAAAGGTTACGTTAAGTTAATTAAGTTGACCTTGAATATTGCTTTTGCATAAATAGTGTAATAAATTTGTGTGATTCTTTGATTCAGAAGGAGAAACTTTCCGAGAGTGGAGGTAGATATTTATCCGCCTCGACGTTGCTACTGCGCCGATAGTCGTGGGTTCGATAACCACACGACAAAAACGTGCGATATACAAAAGGTTCGAGTCATGTCTACTTTTGTCTGCTGTTTGAATGTGTGTAAAGTCTCGTACGACAGAGGAATGAATACTGAAATGAGGAATGAATTGTCTATAAAAAAATCTAAATCCCCAATACCTTGGAACCAAGTAAGCAAAATTGGAGCAAATTAATTTGAATATTCTAATTAAATATATTTGCCAGCAACACAGTCGGCTATAAAACCAACCAAGTAAAATCCAACTGGTCCAGACCAGCTCCGATCCTAGTGATGATTTATAGGTAATTTCCTCATAATCGGCTCCTCCTCATGCGTAAATAACTCGACCTCCGTCAGACTCGCTTCAATGCTTAATCGGTTAATTTAACTTAGTTTTACAAACTGTCGTTAATTATGTATGTTAGCGTCTTGACACACTGCGGTTTTATTCGCCGGTGGGGAGAATGGGCAATTTGGAGTCTATATGTATATTACTATTTTATACATACGTTAACTATCTATCTGGACAGTACTTTTGCTGGATGAAAGGTACACTATGGCCTTTTCTGTGCCACTGACAAAGACTACCTATGCGAAATATCAGGATGATGGACTAAGTAGTCAAGCCGTGAAAGCGTAACAAACAATCTGACATTCGCATTTATAATACTAGTCTGGAGCTTTTAGGCAGACAAACAGCAGCCTACTTGGGAGACCATTGACCTACCATGTAGAGGTTGTGAGTCCAATTCAGTACGCGTCTCTGACTTTTCGAAGTTATGTGTATATTAAAAAGTTAATTATCGCTCATATTAACGGTGGTAATCATGGCGAGAAGATGTGTATAACTGAGAGTTTTTAATAATATCATTATTAATTGTGTCAAGTCTAGTAAGCTGTAAGTTATTCACGTCTTTAAGATGGAGTTCTAAGTAGTAGTAGCTCGAAGTCAGTATGAAACGAATTATTTCACACTAGCGTGGTGGACTGTAACTAGCGTAATAATTTTCATGATAACAGGAATGCCAAGCTCAACAGTAAGATAGTTTATTAGCAAGGCTGACATTATAACAGGAAAAAATATAACAAAGCCGGAATTTAACCTTTGACCTCGAAAACCCAAGTCGTCGGTCTACCAAATGAGCTATTCATGCTCCAATGTCAAGGAGATTAAAATTAAATGCAAAACACAGAGGCATATTCTGCCGTCATAAGAAAAACAGATGCATCTGCCGAAACATTTATATTCTATATAAAGATACTGGCAGATGCGTTTTTTTACTGATTCCAAATAGCTAAAAATTCAATTTCGAAAAGAATTTTAGATACGTCTTTTTCCCTTATGACGGCAGTATTAATGTTTACTCTGCTATAATTGGCATTATAACATTTTAGCATTGGAAATGCATATAAAATAAGTCTAAATATGCAAGGCTGATATTATTAAATTATTCCAGCTTACCTTAGACATCGTTATTCAAAAGTGAATGCTACGTTTTAGCCCAACATCCTCTAGGCTAGAGTCGCCATGGTTTTGAACTACTCCTCTGGAGTTTACAATAGACGTATGTGTTAGAGATGATATATGATGCATAAATCTTGTGTGGACAAGTCTTTGTTGGTATATTGGCTAGTTATTTCATGTTACAATAGAAAGGCAAAGGCTTAGTGCCTAGATAAGAGTTAGGCTATATTCTTCGAGAGTGTCTGTTGGAGATTAAGGCTTTTCTTGCTAGTGGTTTTATGATCATAGTTTACGACTACTGGACGCTGTGCTTTAGAGATTATAGCGTGTAACATAAAGGTGAGGTCATACATGATAAGTTAGAGATTATTTTATATATATATCTAACTAGCTTTTGCCCGCGACTTAGCTTGCGTATAAGTAGGTTAGATTAGTATCATTACTTAAAATACCCTTTGTTACTCGATGATAATATAGCTTTCTAATAGTGAAATAATTTTTATTATCGGTTGTGTTATTTTTGGAGTTTAATCCTTACAAACAAACAAAAACTCAAATTTTCCTCTTCATTATATTAGTACATATAAAAAAATGAAATATTAATTGAAAAGGATGGTGTTGACTTTTATTATCAGTAAGTAAAAGTGACATGAATTCATAATAGCCATTTAACTTATAGGGCATATACAATATAAATAAATATCAATTCTGAGTGCAGTACGTGATGTCAAAATTGGAAATCATTTTTCATCTCCCTAAAAGTTTCAATTATTTAACCTCCGTCCAAAAAACAAGAAGTATTGTAACTTTCAGACGTCTTTATGTCTACATATTTATCTGTAATGTCGTAGTTCCCTAATGGAAGGATGCGTTTTTTTAATTGAGAGTCATTTTAGGAATTTAATTACGCTTAGCTGTCCGTTATGATAATAAAATCACTATAAGATCCCAGTTGATAATACTGGGGGATTTAGAGGCTGTTGATAATACTGGGGGATTATTCGCTATAATCTTCTGTTACTTTTTTGGCCTGTTTAGGGGAAATGTAACGTTATAGCCTCCAAAACGCAATGGTTGAAGTAGTGAGCGTATTTTGAAATGCAACAATTTTTAAATGGACCCGTGCTCGTGGTGCTGGTCGCAGCAATATGGCCGCGTGCACAGCGGTGACTTTAAATGTCCGTTTGAATGTACGTTAGCGTTATAACCCGTGACATTCGATACTCCGCATTGCGATTATGTGGCAACACGCGCGCTACCGACCACAGCGATAAGAGAACTTTGTGATTTTTAAATATGCGTAGCAATATCACGCGTGACATCTATGGTGTACAAATTCCTTAAACAAAAACCCATTTTAGACGGAATAGACATCGTATTGTGATACATTATATACGTCCACACTTGTGTATATATAAAATGCTTGCATATGATACACGATATATCTATGATAAAGCAAAATACTAGTGGTATTTCAAAAGAATGTTATCTAGGTCGCTTCGAATACATACATTTTCCACGCGTGTCTATCACAGTGCGAGCTTACAGCCCGTGACATTTTACGGAGATGTGGACCTATGCTTAAAGAGCTATCAGTAGCAACAAGTCAATATTTTAAGTTGTTTTTTTTATAATCTAAACATTTTCTTTGTTGCAATTCATTGTTTTGCATTATATAATATTAATAATATATTAATTATGTATAATAAATATTATAATCTTCAAATTCCATTCAATGTTTAATTGATTTTTATTATGATCACTAATTTTTAATTTCTATTTTTGTGATTATTCAATGGGAATGCAACCTAATTTTATTATTAATTTATATTTTATTATTATTTTTATTTTATATCAATTGTGTTGAATAATTTTATTTAATGACTCACTGCAGTTTATTGTTTCAATGATTTTGAGGAATATGTTTTGCATTGTAAAACAAATACCAAGAAATATCCTATTTCTGGGCGGAAGGCGCTGACGACTGTAACACAATTTAATATTAGCACGGTCGTCAACGGCAACCTCTTAAAGAATGTACCATTGCTCGGTTTTATTTAGAATCAGTTTAAGAGAAATTTGTAAAACTATTTGTTGAATAAATTATTAGTATTATTATTATTATTATTAATATTATATTATTACATGTGTTTGCACAACTGTTATATTTTCACCACCATATGTAACTTTTCTATGTGAGAGAAAACAATAAACTCTTAATATAATATGAACTACTCCTCTATTTAAAGAGAGTGTAAAGATAATACGAAGGTTTAAAATCAGCACATAAAGAGAGGGTTCTATCTAGAAATATCCTAGTAAGAAGTACTCGTTTGACTTGAACTATAGTAAAAACTATTACTACCATTCGGTTCCATTTTTGTAGGACCAAGGACCTGTAAGGTATGATGACGTCACATTTACCTTAAAGCCAACCATTCCTTTACATACTGATAGCTTTAGAATACCTTACCCTTTACAAAGGAACGTAATATACCGTAGCTTATAGAAATTTATTTGCACATAACTGGAATATTATAGGACAACCCTATAATTATGGCCACGTTTATCCTATACCGTACAGTCAATTAAAACGCCCTCAATATAATATGCACTGCACGGATGTATTTTAAGTGAATATTTCCTAACAGAAAAAGCTATTATCATATTGCCTGGGAATCATACCTAAGGACGCACATTGAAAACTTAAGTGCAATCTTTTCAATGCTAAAATTTCATGCAATCAATATTATGTAAAGAAATGATCACCCAGCGATCGAAATTAAATCGTAATTAATCAATTTAATATTTTTTATGTCAATAGCCGAAAGCCTAGTGGGATACAGTTGGACTGCCACGCAGAGGTCTTCAATATTATTCCAAAGCATGCATCTACAGCAACTTTAAAAAGAAAGATAATCCTCGCTTGTATTTATTCCTGTGTCGCGAAAGAATTTACAAACATTCAAACAACGGACACAAAGAACAGCCAGGCTCGTTATAACCGATTGTGGATCAAACAATTTTTTAGGAGATATTTAAATCGAACCCGCATTACTCAGTGCAGTGGTAATTTAACAGAAAGGTAAAGAGATACAAAATTTCCTCTTCATTTTGTAGAGGGACATTATAATTTCCCTCTAACACAAAGAGAGGATCCTCTGCCCAAGCTGAGTGATCATGTCTGGCAGACCCGGAACTTGAATATATATAGTAGCTCATATTGTAGACTTCGCTTGCGTGATTCGGGATTATATGAAATAGTGTGTAATTATGTACAGCGCCATCTCCTGTCGTGTGCTGTAAGCTGCTTTGCCTGTGTCAAAACGCTACAATCTTAACAAATACTATAAATGCGAGTGTGAGTTTGATTTTTGTTTGTTTGTTACGACTTAACTACTTGACCGATCATCATGAAATTTCGCAAACACGTTGTCAGTGGAACAGAAAATGACATAAAGTATATCCACAAACATGGACTGCTACCAATCTAAGCTCACCTAACCTGCATTTGCGCGAGCGAAACCGCGGGCAAAATATAGGATTTTATATGTAACTAATATAAATGTAATGAGGGGCAGTAGGAAGCAAAGTTCTTTATAGACTTGCTATTACCTGTTGACCGGTCGCCATTGTTCAGCGCTATTGAAGGTATTATTCATAAGCTGTGTTTGTAATAAAAATGTTATGCTTTTTTAATTAACTACACCTTGTACAGATATGCTTTGTTGATTATTTTATGGACGGTTTCTAAACACGGCGCTATCTCTTCAGTTTATACTAGGTACTAAGATGACGGTGGGCAGCGATAGCTCAGTGGGGAGACCAACAGACTGCAATGCAGAGGGTCTCGGGTTCGAACCCACGTCGCGCACCTCTGTCTTTCGGAAGTTATATGACTTTTCGGCATTATGTGCGTATTGATTAACAATTATCGCCTGCTCCGTGCCTTGGAGAGCACGTTAAGCCGTAGGACCCGGCTGCCATGAACATCTATGGCAGTCGTTATTGGGAAAGTCAGTACCCTCTAATATCCTGACACTGGTCTAGCCTTAGGGTATCGTTAGCCTTCGGGTTGCGGAGGTCAGGTGGCAGCCGCTCCGTGTAAAAACTGATATCCAGTCAAATCTGGTTAGACTAGAAAAGCCGACCCCAACTGACTTGGAAATAATAAAAAAGGCTAGGGAGAAGAATAATGTAACAAAAACACAGCTTTAATTGTACAGTATTCTAGAATTTTAATATCACTGGACACAAAAGATATAAAACGGTTTGTGCTTGTATGAAATTACGAATTCCAACACCGCTAGAATACATGAATACGAAAGAACAAGTTATGTTTTACATAAAAGTAGGTAGTAGCATTTTTCTGTAGACATGACTATGTCTGCTGTGTATGAGCTCTTGGGTTGGATTGGGCATATTTTATCGGATTTTCCTGTCAAGACTTTCTGGGTAGAGGCATGGAGACTGGAACTGTACCTAGAAGACGGCAATAGGTAATAATTAGGACCGACACCCACATTATGCTATAGTTTTCGGTAAAGGTATTCCTTTGCCTATACTTACGTCAATGCAAGTGTGAGACGATCAATGTATCGATATATGTATGTGTAAAGGATTAGCTGGAGATCATAGTTATACACATTCATACGTACGCTATTCATCTTAAAACGGTCGGTAAAAGTTAACATCTATACATCAACAGCTGCCTTAAGTACTTATGTAATAGGGGGTAAATCTGATTACTGTCAGTTAACCACCATGCTGCCACTGAAAATGTCATTAGAGAAAAAGCCGACATCACTTTACACGACCCAGAAATAAAACTTACGACCGTAAACTTGAGTACACTATTAAGAATTTCTTTACTCATAAAACGAATAGGAATATGACCAACTCAGGAATCGAATCCGGGATCTGATGATCGTAGACATAACCGGCCGACAAACTTACCACACATACACACATATTCACCACACACACACACACACACACACACACACACACACAACACATACACACACAACACACACGACCAAATACAAATACACATACACACACATACACCACACACACACACACAAAATAGTTCTTAGTCATATCCTACTTTCAAAAATTTGCTCACTAATAATATTTTTTCATTATTTGTATATTTTTGATTATACCATAGTTTAGTAGCAGTAAAATACAAATTTACGTAAATAGTAATATTACATAATATAATAATAATAATAATAATATTCTATCACATACACACAACACCATCTAGCCCAAACTAAGCAGAGCTTGTACTATGGGTACTAGATAATGGATAAACATATATATATACTTTTTTTTTTGTAAATACATAATATGCTTGTAATCAATTGGGGGAATCGGAACTGTCACTCCTTCATACAGGTAATACTGTAACCTAGTTAGGAGATCAGAACTGCACCCACTATAATTGTAGCAAATCAATAATTTTACTATGTATAAACTATATACCCATGTACTGCAATATTTGAAATTGATCAATAAACTTTATTATTATTATTATAACTTACGCCATAAGAGAAACAGGTTGATGTAGACAAATAAAACTACATCAATCTATTTTAAAAACACACAAGCAATACTGCCACATTAGTCGTAATAAATATAACGGAGTGCCATAGTTCTGAAAGCAATACTAACATCTCTTAACCCTTACCCCTTAACCTAAATCAGTCTACCATATCCAACCATCACCAAATTCACATTTACCAAACTGCCATCCGCACTAAAATGTGACGATGTATAATCAACGCGGGGTCGATCTGACCCGACATAACCGTTACATGCTTAATGACGGGTACAAATGTCCAGCGACGTATAAAACATTTAACTAATCTAAGGACGGTATTGTCTTCCGTCAGGGAACTCGGGGGATGGTGCAGGGGTGTGCTGTTTTTGGATGGGTTAAGTATTAGCGTGATGTTTTTATTATATACGAGATATTACCCGCGTTTTTCTAGATTTCGTAATGAAATTTATATCTGACGGAAACAGTACTCTTTTCTGATTGAAAGGTACTCTACGTACTTTTTCGTAGACCAGACAATCATATAATAATGTCTCCCCGTGACCAGGGCTGCTGAAAAGCAACCGAAACGTCGGGTAAAGTGTAAAATTAAATTAAATCTAAATAGTTTTAATAGTTTTAATAATAATTCAATTAGCATAAAAATTTGTAAAGTTTAATAGTAGTAGTAGTGTAACAGTTTTCAAAATTATGTAATAAAGTGTCAAATAAACAACGCGATAAAATAAGTATATAGTAGTTTAATCTCACATTCGCATTTAAAATATTATAGTTAGGATTAGCTGACCCGCTCGGTTTCACTTACTTTTATGATTACTGCTCCTTTCTCGTGGCTTCTAGTGTGATATTACATAATATACATATGTTAGTTCTAGATAAAGAGGCTTTCTAATTATGAAGAAACTATTAAAATTGGTTCAGTATTTTCAGAGTTTATCGACTATAAACAAACAAATCTTTCCTCGTTATAATATTAGTATAGATTATTCGACTGATTATTCGTTTGCAAAATGGCAGAGGCGAGTGCTTGTTGTGGGTTTGATCCCCAGACAGGACAAATAATTGAATTATTCACAGATAGCTGTTTTGTGTCTGGGTGTACTTTGTATTCGTTGTTTCAATGTATATTATAAAAAATATAAGTATACTATGCATATTATGTCGGCCTCGATGGTGTAGTGGTTAGTGTAACCGACTGCCACGCCTGAGGTCGCAGGTTCGATTCCCGCACAAGTAAAACATTTGTGTGCATGAACATGGATGTTTGTCTTGGTCTGGGTGTTTCTATGTATAATATGTATGTATTTACAAAATAAAAAAGTATATAAGTAAGTTTATCCATTGTCTAGTACCTATAGTACAAGATCTGCTTAGTTTGGGCTAGATGGTGTTGTGTGTATATGGTAGAATATTATTATAATATGTTTAGTAGTACTTTAAAGCCGCTCAGCTAATATCGAGATTTTACGACAAGTTAGAAAAGGTCACGTGGCTTAAAAATATCTAGCATACATAACATTCAAATTTAACAGGCAAGGTTAAACCTCAAGTTAAAATTAGTCAAATATGACATCATTCCATCTACAACAATATAAATTTATTGCGTTGTTCTTCCTTCTTTTATTATCGACATTACCATATAATTTTAGCTAGAACTAGATCTGTCGATAGCTTTTTAATAGTAACACAAACGGTCAGACCGTTTGATTTCTGTATATAGATAACTCGTTTTGTATGTATGTTTATAGATGTGATTGATGTTTACCGATTGCTTCCGTGATTTGAATGGCGTATGTTATTTATGTTTTTCCAAAATAAACGTGGATCAATGACAGGAAACGTAGTGGTCGCATTTAATTTGTAGAATATTATAATGTTCGTCTGCTTGATATAAGAGAATTTTACCCGTATTGCAACATGTTTCATTGATGCTCTGCTCCTATTGGTTGTAGCATGATGTCATATAGCCTTCGGCGATAAATGGGCTGTCCAACACTAAAATAAATTTTCAATTCGGACTAGTAGTTCCTGAGATTAGCGCGTTCAACCAAACAAACAAACTCTTTACCTTTATAATATTTATTTATTTATATATTAGTATAGATACTAGATTTTACCCGCGGCTTCTCTCGCGTTACCTACATTAGTTTAGGTAAGTAACAGTTCTTCTTTTTGGATGAAAGGCTCGCTATGTCCTTTTCTGTACCCCTGACATCTGAAATTTCGTGATGTGAGAGCGTAACAAACAAAATCGCATTCGCATTAATGATATTAGTTAGGATTTCCGACTCGGATATTATACCCTAGACCTCACTACCGATCCAAATTATTAGGTACGTTAGGACCACAAGATTTTAATATTTAAACAAATATCTAAATTACGTCTATGTAAAATATATAACTACCTTATATTACTACGCTGAGCTGCTGCTGATAAAAAATAATGTAATGATATTGATTCTCGTATTACCACGCTGCACTACGTTTTCATAAAACGTTGTAATTGGAGCGAAAATGAGACAAAATAATGCATAATTTGTCTTGTTTCCCCTCATGCATTAATTGTTATTTAAGAGGAAGGCTCCAAGTTTTCTCTCGATAAAGCGATTCTATCTATAACTCTACCAAATACGGGCAGGCAGAATTCACACAGAAATTTAACCTATACGCAGCAAAATCTCAGTAAGAATTAACGAGCTTTTATCTTGAGCAAACTCCGGTAAAATTGTGCATAATAGAATCAGATTTCATTTACACAACGCTGCTGAACAAAACAACGGAGTCTAAATAAATATGCAATCATTGCAAATAAATTTAAACCTTAATACAAGTAAATTAAGTATTAATTTCAGAACTAAACTGCGTTAATTTATGAACAAAAGCTACGCAATGTTAACTTTACCGTTGAAAAATAAAGAACTAGATTATCGGCCACCTTAAACACATATAAATAAAGTTGAAATTAGGGTAAAGAGTTATTGCGAGCAGCAAATGTAATTGTGTAATTACAACAGGTGCATCCGGTGACGAAGGCACAATAAGTAACTCGAGTCTTTTTTTTTTATTCGCATGAGGCAAAGGTATTTCTTTGGACGTTATTCAAAAGCAGAGGGAAAGTAGCTGCCGTATTGAATTTTTGCATGTATGCGTAAGGAACGGGATAATTTCTCATGCAGTTTATGTAAAACATAAGTAACACAGATTTGCGATTATAATACGGCAGTCGTTGCAAATTTTTTGAAACGTCTTATTTCACCCATGTAACTGGATTCTAAAAGGATATCAATGAGACTAAAATAAAGAGCATGTCACCATAAAAAATACGTCAATATTTTATTTGTATGAGATCCCGAAAAACGGTTATATATCTAAAAATACCAGCTTCACACTTTGAATGTGTTTAATATAAAGTCTAAAGTAAAACAGCAAGTAATAAAAGCGGCCCAGTGTAACTCAGGCTCGTGACATTAAGCTCGTATTCATTCAGTCAAAACGACTTGCATATATAAAAATATATAAATAATAATAGGCATCAACCCTACATTAAACTATCCCACTGCTGGGGATGTGCGTCTTCTCAGTGTAAAAAGGGTTAGGATTTAGGCCTTAGTCCACCACCACCACTGCGAGTTTGCACAGTTCACAATTATCTTGGAGTACATTATATAGAAAATGAACTGTGAAGACATGACATTTTTGTCTCGATGTTTTCCTTTACGGTTATCATATATAATTTTTTTTTTATTATAATTTTATTTAAAAAGCAGTTATATACCTACCGACAACATACTAACTTCAAGTGTGTATATAGTAAAACAGTAAATAAGTCAATGTAATTATACCTAGATGCAATAAAAAAGCCTTATGTTTGAACCCTAGAGCCCGACCGTTGATGGAAAAAGTAAAAACCGGTCAAGTATGAGTCATGTTTGTACCAAAGAGTGGTACGAAACCATAATTGTGCGTGTTCGACGTACACTTAATCAGTCTTTTCCTACCAATGAACTGTGTGCATACAGACTTGAATGTTCTGTATACGATTATCGCTTATCTATCCTTCATCAGCCAAGAAGACGTTCATACTTACTTAAGTATTATTATTTATGTATTAACCATTTTACACGACGCAAATATTGCTTAAGCACGTTGAAAGTAGCTGGCGTGGGCAACATGCGGCAGCTTCTCGCGCGGGGTACATGCGCAAGCTTCTCACGCGAGCTACCTGTGCAAGTTAATCATAAGCATTATATGTATAATTATACGTTGAATACGACTCACCACACTTAAGAACCATTAACGCATAGTAAACTTAGAGATAAACTACCTTTACGTTACTACTAATGCGGCAAGAGTGTTTAATTTTTTTGGTTCTTCTGACAAAAGGAAATCCTCCGTAATAATATGTGACAAAGATTTATTTCATCATATGAGTCCTGAATCTGAGTATTCAGGCTTAAATATTCGCAATCTCCCGTGACCCAGAATTTATCTCTAGTGCGACAGCCGTCTATTTAAGGAAGCTAAAATTGTGAATTTCTGTTCTACATAAGGATGGACTCTACATTTAATTTGAAATCAAAGGTAATGTTTATATGAGTATGATCTAAATGTATAAATCTTTAATTCGACTTTGACTTTCAAAGTCGATTATTTATCCATTTAGGACAGAAAGTCAGCAGTCGTTAAGCCATGTCAGAGGCCTAGACTTGAACAACTCTTGACAACAGGTTGGCCACTAACCACACGAAAAGAAAGAAAAGAAGAAGAAGGTCAGAAAGTAACAATTATGAATATTCTATTGGTTAATGAGATTACTATGTTTGTTTTGGCACCAACCATCACAAGAAGATGCGCACATTCCACTGGCTTGAGGGTAAGAAAATTCATTTTTTTTTAGCTATGACATTATTAAAAAAATAATGAATGATACAACTCTATTTATTTTAAATAGAGTTTACTATGTTACTGAAGCGAAATTTAGGTTATTTGCTATTTTCAGGCGAAGAGCTGAGCGATGAGATGATACCTGCAAAAAAAACACAAATCCACTCTTTTAAACCAATTAAAAATAACTAAGCTTCACCTTTTTCCAGGATACTCAGTTTTAGTACATATAGATCAATAAAGAGTCGCCTAAGGGAGTCGGTTCACTATCAAAACCGTACGTGTTACTGACTGTTACATTGTATGCTGTAACAGTTGCTCTGTGCCACCGTTAAACGTTATGGAACTGACGTCAAGAGTCTCGAACTAGAAACTGTTGGTATAGAGGTCAGATGTGCGTGGGTCTATAAGGAGCGTTTTAAGACCACCGAAGTTGAGTATCTTGTTGATGCCGTGGCATAACAGTGTGTAGGCTGGACTTCAAGGTCTCAAGTTCGGTTCAGGTGGGACAGTGTTTTTAGGTTTTTCTATTCAGTAGCAATAAGGAGTAGAGAAATGTGCTCGGCGGTTGTTAAAAGTTGCTTAAGACCTTAACTAACATTATAAGAATGTATTACGTCTGTGCCTAGTCCCCGGCAATTCTAACATATAATATAATTATTCCTAATGAGGGAGTAATCTTTTTGTAAAGTCTGTAAAGTCCCCCGCGACACAAGTGACCCGTGTTTCGCGGGGTACTTTACATACAGACATTCAAACAACGGGCACAAAGGACATCCACATTCAGCACAACCATTTGTGGAGTATACAAAGTTTTGAAATGTACTTATTCGTAGCTATCAATATTGAAAGAATTGTAAAAACTTTTTGTATTTTTAGAAATTGCCCTCTATATATAAACCAACAAATACCTCTTTTTAACATTAGTATCGATAACTATATCACTCTTTATAAGAAGTTCCCACCTTTTAGCTTATCCTCTATGAAAAGGTAAGTCTATAGTCCTCCGGCACAGTGCGGGTTGGCAGAATTCACAAATCTTTCAGATACTACGTATATAGAAAAATATGTCATATTTTTTTTTATAATTTTGCAACTGCGTATTGACTAGGTTATGAGATTTTTTAAAGACTCCTATGATGCGGAAGACTTAACTAACATTCAAACAAACAAAGGGCACCTAGACTCATAACATCTATTTGTGGTCCACAATAATTTTTGTGCCGTGTTGGAATCGAACTCAGTGCAGTGACAGCCGCGAAGCAACCACTTATACTACGTCATCCATGCAGTCATATCTCGCAAACTTTTACTAATACAAATTACGTTATAATTTTTCCTTTACTTTTATTACAAGGGACCTATCTATACTAATATTATAAAGCTGAAGAGTTTGTTTGGTTGAACGCGCTTATCTCAGGAATTACTGGTTCGAATTAGAAAATTATTTTAGTGTTGGATAGCGCATTTATCGAGGAAGGCTATATAACATCACGCTACGACCAATAGGAGCGGAGCAGCAATAAAACATGATGCATAAACGGGGAAATTCTCTTATGTGAAGCTGACGAAGTTGCGCGGGTCAGCTAGTTTATAATAAACATAAATTCGATTATTTAAATAAGTCATAGATGTGTGTCGTGGGATCAAACTCAAGACTTCTGCGCAACAAACCAGCATTTTACCAACTTAGCTATCAGATACTATAAGTATTGTTCTGTAAAACGTTTTTTTGCCAAATGTTCTTAATTACATTGGCCTATAGGTTGTTTAACCCAAAAACATTCCAACTACAGCATCCATTTCGCGGTTACCACATTAATTTTTATTTTTACATAAATATGAACAGGCAACATTCAGATACACGAAATGTTATTGAATGAATGTAAATAAAAATTTATTGTCATTCGACCTTTTGTTGTTCAATGTGGGCTGTGTTTGTGTGTAATTTGGCGGTAGTTTGGGAAAATTCCAAGCTATTCCTCGTTCAGTATCCTAAAGGAGAATATACATATATTTAATAAAAATATATAAGCGGCGGTTGTCGAATCGTAAAGGCACCTTGTCATAAAGAGTATATTCTACAAACCTCACTCCACAAACTTTAAGCTTGGCTGCAGGGTTTAGCTGCCGGAGGACGGCTTAATTAATTGGCACCGTTAACTCTAGCAAGAGTAAATATTATAAATAGTGTTTATAGTCGCTTCTGCCAGGTTTACCAGTATTGCTGACAAAACAAGTTCTGAAACAAGAATTTGAAAACCTTTTTGTAACCATAAATTTCAAATATTCAGTGATTATTCACATCATCATTACCCTCTCCCATTCGTTGTGCTAAAGTGCTATTCATATCGGATTTCTAGTCAATCAGATTCGTAAGGATATAATATGTTTGTACCTACTGCGTTTTTCTATTTAGGCGTGGCACTATGTATGCGTCTAACAAGCCTGCTGTAACCATAGATATTGAAACTACCCTCAACACCAGACACAAATGCCACAATACCACTGTAAAAAAATAGTTTTGCAATAAACATGTTTAACATCACGGTTACGGTGGCCGATCTGAATGAAATTTTGCAGTTGGATAGATGACGCCGCGCCGTAGATATTTTACTGCACAAGTGTGTGCGCAACACAAGTGTTCTCTCTCTCTCTATTAACTCACTCCCATAGATACAACCGGTGAGAGATCAGCTGCAGCACCAATACCCAATGGCTTCTCCTGCTTGCCCAGTTGCGGGATTGCTCTTCAATTTTAAGCAAGGTAGTCTTTATTTAGATCAGGCTACTTTTAGAGCGGGTAAAAAGAAGATGCACTTGTGTTTGCGCATAAACTTGTGCACTCCATCTTGCGTAGATGACTAGCCTTTGTTGAGAGTGACCTCTATGATCGTAATTCCTCTGAAGAACATCTATTAATACCTATATTTACATTGTTCACTACAGACTGATAAGCGTAATATAAAGCTGTTCTCATTTCATATGAGGCCGCTCATCGCCGATTGTATCCACATACAATCCAGTACAACAGTGTACCCAACATTAAATAGACGAATGGGATTGTTTAAAGATGTCTAGACGACTTTTTGCTCTCACTTCGTTACATTAAGTAAAACGCACTGGAGTACAATGATGTACTATGTGTTTAATGGAATTGTTCAACAAAAACTTACGTGTGTATTATCTGAAGTTATTAATGATGCGTTTAATTTATTATGTGATTAGTAAATGATTGAGGTTGAAGATTTTTCAAGTTCATTAGGTGTCGACCACGACTTTGCGTGGGAAACTATATATTAGCTTAATTTGTTATGGACATTCAGTAGTTAAGATCTCACCTCGCATGCTGCATGTGAACCTGTCAGCAAAGTTTCTTTGCAATCAATTCAGTCATTTTTGAGATAAGCCTGTATAAACATATAAATAACGAAAATAAAATGTATCGCTTTTAAAGCATGCAAAAACACAAAAATGTTTAGAATTCAGTCTTCTGAGATGAACTCAGGTCGAAATGGCAACGTCGCATGTGTAGTTGCTAAGTTTCTTTTTAGACAGTTTCGGGTAAGGCTGACTTTTCTTATTAAGAGAAATAATATAGCTATGATTTCTTTTAAATTTAGAAGTTCTAATATGAACCTAATATGAAAATCAATTGATTTCTCAATACCTCATACGAGCATGGTATTTTTCGTGAAAGTAAACAAGTTGCAGATTAAATTCCAAAATATATAACTTTCAATCACTGTCTAACGTGCAGCCATCAGACTGAAATTTAAAAATTTGAAATATTGCTCAGCTCTGTGAAGTGGGAATGGTGTAAGATACAGGCGAAAGCGACACATTAACTCACTTACCTGAACAACAACTATATACATTTTGACTACTAAAATGATAACAACATTTTCGAACCACCTGATGGTACTTAAGCAGTAGGAACCTTATTTTTTTTAAATAACTACACTCACAAACTTCCTTTCTTTACAAGTATTCAAACAACACACACAAAGAACATCCAGACTTGCAACAGATATTTGTGGATCACACAAAATATTTTATCGTATGGGGATCGAACCTACAACTCTGGATGCAGTGGCAGTGGTGGGGCGAGTACCCAAACAGCTACGCCATCCGTGCACTTATTAGCTTGCAAAAGGTGATTATATTTATATCTAGGAATTTCTTTATTTTACTCCGTGGGACTTACTCATCACTTAAACTAAAGGCACGATTCCATAACGCAAGTTGTACAAGTCCAAGCAAGTTGCAAATTGCATATAACTTGTACAAACCTGCATACAAGTTACAACTTGTATGGGGTAGGTCGAACTTGTACATATTTTTATTCAAGTGACCTGCAAATTGAACGCGCAAACGTTAGTTGCACGTTTCGAATTTGGAACGAGTGACGTGTAGGTACGCTATCTATCGCTGTACAAATTATCGAAACATAATATCTGTTAGGTGGGCACACGAGAAAATAATCATTTTTATTGAGAAACACGCTTTCCACCCATAATGGCCTACTCAATTGTTGAACATCTCTACTTGTATGCAAATGAAACCTGCATGCAATTTGCATGCTCTCGAAAACATGTTTCCAATGCAAGCAACTTGTACGCAAATGTGACGCCATACTTGCATGCAAGAGTTGCCTGCATGCAGTTGAGCAGATTTATTCGTATAGACTAATATCACTTAGAATCTTTCACTTGTGAGTTAGACTATACCTAAAACGACGTAGCGCGAATCTCTCATATCGGGCCTCGGCATCGATGGGCGAGGATCATCCCACTTTTTACGACCGAACGGAGTGGGATATAGAACGCAAAAACCCTAAAAATATTCGGAAATAATATCGGGAAATACGAGCAATAACCGATGAATTAAAGTAGCGCCCTGCTGCGAATACGAGCGATTTCCTAGGGCATTTAGCACATTTAGTTTTACTAGTCATTAATATTGATGACTAACAAAATTATTTTGCACTGTTAGTGAGAACGCTTGTGCATATTTTTATTTAGTTCATAGTCACAATGTCTCGTTATTGAAGTGGTAGTGCATTGGTCTGTTGTGCATAAGGTCTTGGTTTCGATTCCCGTGTCAGATAGGTTAGCCCTGGATTACGTGGAAGCTAAGACCACAACTGGTGGAATATGAGTGTAATAGACTTCTGCTTACATCTTAGGGGATTTAAGCGTCAAAATATATATGTATGTCATAGTCAGAGGATTGTCTTGTTGTGCTTTCGCACGCCTTTGCAGAATTTGTTAGCATGATTATTGAGGCCTGACCACTAGAGACAACAGGTGCATGGATAAATATGGTGGACCTGTTCCTGCTGGAATCGTTGAGCAATCCGAAAAGCATCCAGTGGCCCTAGAATGTAAAGTGCAAGACGAGGAGCACAGGTGTAAAACACACATAATATATAAGTCCTATACACAACGCGGTATTACTTGGCACGGCACGCGTTGTTCGGAGGTTCATGTCTTTGGAGCCCTAGCCACCGATGGCTTAAGCCAGGACCCGATGCCAACGATTCTCCTAAGCAATTATATAATTTATAGTTTTCCTGCGGTTTCACCCGCGTAAGTCCCGTTCCCGTGTGAATATCGGGTTTCACCCCTTTCACCCCCCTCAGGGTGAAATTTCCAAAAATCCTCTCTTAATGCTCCCCTACACTCTCCAAGGAACATACATGTCAAATTTCAGCTTCTTGCGTTCAGTAGTTTCGGCTGTGCGTTGTCTGTCAGTCACTCAGTAACGGAAGAGTTTTATATATATAGATATACATTTTTGAATTATATTTCAAAATGTAAATGTTGTCGAGACGAAATATATTAGTTGTCTTACAAAAGGACAGTTCCTTTTGTCAGTGTGAGTAGAGAAGCAGGGTATATTTCGATAGCTATTCTTTAAATCTCATGTATTACATAACTTATGACAGAGGGCGGGTATATTGTCGTCTAACGGGCACATTTCCACTCCGTGCTGCTAATGACAATTACTTAAAATAAAAGCCGAAGAATACTTCACCCATCCCATGTCCAAACAAATCTGCCACGACCAGCCGCAAACTTATCCCACAACACCACCGAAGCATTAAGCCAGTAGAGGCAGTAACCTATACTGAAAGCTATAAAACCTATTTTAACTATTATAGAGCTTTTACTGAGTCAACACACTCATTAGATATACGGCAACGAACGTACTAAATCGCAGAGGTAAATTAGTTTTACTATTATTGTTATATGCATTAGTACATTTGCCGTCGTTATGGCAGTCGTGAATTTTAATTGAAGTGACAGATAATGCTCTTTATATAAAAAGCATTGCTTTAAAAGGATTATTTAAAAGCGCCGAGAAAAATCTGTGCCGCAGTCATAAATGCTGTGCGGGAAAACAGGATTGTAATATTCATCAACGGGTTTGCTGCTATTTTATCAATAATTTTGTTTTAGTCAGCCGCTTTATTAAAGTTAGTTTTTATTTTTTATTATCAGTATTAATAAAACGTTGGAATCTAAATGGACAACGTGCAACGCAATTAACATTCTCGTTGACGTTAAACCTATTGTGGTAATGCTAAAATGTTTATGTTATTCTAGAATTATTTAAAATTAAATTATCTATATTGGTGGGTGGTAAGCCTACCCTGAAAATGTCAATCTGAAACATCGGGCCATATGACAACACCCGTTAGTAATATCTTCCGTTGTTTAGACCACTCCATTGCAAATGATTATGAGCCAAAATGCGGGACAGAACTTTGGCGTTAATGTGTTGCATGATACGAAAAGCCGGCTCGAAACTATATTTTATGAAACTGGAAATAAATATTTTCTATATATGTATTGTACACGAAGCATGTAACACATACATGATAAAGCACTTGCGCGGGCTGTATAGGTCGTGTAAATGACCGTTGAAGGAACAGCTTGCTGTTCTTTCAACGGTAATTTACGTTGTTGGATCCTTGGATCCTACAACTGACCTATGTACTGACGACGCTAGCCCGCGCAAATACTATATTTAGGCATTTCTTGAAAATGTGTACAAGTGTACAAGCGATAGTGATAATTTTATTTGATGACAATGAATTTTTCAATGAATAACATTCGCGTAAACAAAACACAATATTAGACAACGATGATTTTATAAAAACTGGTTACTTAACTTTTGTTTTAACTTTCTGCACTACTCCGTAATATGGACTTTAACTATGCCAAATCTCCTCCATGCGCACAATATGCTAATAAGGGATACAAAGTTTTCTCTTCACTAATTATGATAATTATAGTATTATAAAATGTAGATATTTGTATGATTTTTCGAATGTTCAGATTATTCGAATACTTACAGGTTTCTTCGTATAGGCTCAATCCTAGCAACTAACCTAAATGAAGCTTCAGTCATTTAGTAAACTCACTAATCTATGTAAATATTTTGACGTTCATAAGAGTAACTTTGTGTCATAAATGAATACATGATTTTTGAGTTTGACTTTGTCAGACCACGACGTTATTAAGTTAGATCAAGATTTATTTTATATAGATAACGGCAAGAAGACTTACGATATAAAATATAAAATGTTATTGAATTAAAAATATATCGAATCATATGACATCAAACCGAATCGATAGACAATTGAGTTATCGTGAGATCTGGTATCGTTTGCCTCGAATATTTACAGTACAACTGAAGATAAAAAATTTGTTTAGAAAAAAAACTAAAACCGACTTATACATGTAGGTACAAAAATAAACTAAAATGTAGAAAATACAAAACTTTTACTTAAGGGAACCACAAAAACCGAAACAAAGTATAAAATTTTAGTTTTTTATTTTCAAAGCTCTCTGATTTAATTTCGATAGATATGACATTGTACCACCTCTGAAAGTATGATCTCATTTAGTATGACCTACCAAATTTCAAAACCTCAAGTAAGCTTATAATATGAATTTCTAACTAAGGTGCATACTCGTGCTAATAACATCTTCAGTAACAAGCTTTTATATTTTCCAGGTACAGCCGGCATATTCAACATTAACATCGTTGGTTCCACATTAAGGTAAGCAAAAATCTTTAAGTTCATTTTACGTGCTAAATATTAAGTGTGACATGGTTTTCGGTTTATTCCCGAAGTTGCAAGCGTTTTCTTAATAAAAGGCAAAGGTGTTATGCATGTTACGAGTCACCGGTACAGTTTACTGCTGTCATATACATGAGGCATTATGCCACGGTAAAATTGACAAAAGGTGTTTCTTGAAATGTCTATGTGTGTATAATAAAAATAAAAAGCATATGATATTATTATTCAAATACTAACACACACTAATGCTAGTATAATATCGCTGAAATCGGAACTTTCTTGATTCAACATTGTAAGTTTAATTATGCAAATATGTAATTAATATTTGTAAAAGCAATCGCGCAAACTGCAAATATAGAATTTACCTATGAATTCTTCAAGTTAATTAATAGTATGGTAAATAAATAAATTTACTTCGTTATACCTATAAACCAATACACACCTTAGTTGTAAAAACATAAATTGCCAATAAACGTACAAAAAAAAACACATGTAAACAAAAGAACATATATTTATAAAAATAAAATCAGTGATATATAATTCGATAGGAACGGGAGGCATAATTTAAAAAGAAAATGTCAATAAACAGTGCTTGTACCGAAACAGAAAATGCGCAAAGCGTCTAGTTCCCAACCCGCCCGCAACATGCAGCGACATTCAAATAAACAATTCGGTTCGAAATGTACATTTTTTCCATTCGCCATTTTATACGAGTTCGTACAATATTCCTCTTCCATAAAATCGTTACGGCCGATTCAATTACGCTGAACAAAACTTCTGAGTAATAAGTAAAAATGAATTTTTGTCTTGCATACTCTACTTACTGTACGTAGGCATGCGAATATTATTAATTAATGATTTTCGGTTCTAGGCTTGGCAGACATATATTAGCATGGATATAATATATGTGTAGATACTGCAGACTGCACGGATACTCATCCGCCTCGCCACTGCCGCCGCGCCAATTGTTGTGGGTTCGGTCCCCACACGGGACAAAAATTTGTGTGTTTCACAAAACGTTGTTCCTGGTCTGGGAGTTCTTTGTGTTTCTTGTTTCGTAGTTTGAATGTTTGTAAAATCCTCCGCGACACAGAAATCATTGTTAACGCAGGAATTCTTCTTATAAAAGAAAAATAAGCTGACGTGATGACTAGTCTTTAATAATTAAATTCTAATAGGAATTCCCAGGGCGTTTACCCAGAAGTAGTAGTAACCACCAGACTGAACAACACAATAAAATTACCAGTGTAATAATAGCGATTTACCAGAACCTCTAAAATTAAAAATGGTAATACCGTGCTCTTTGATTTCGATCTCATGATATCATAATATTGCTAAATAAGGTATTTATTTGCAAGGGAGCGTTGATAATGGCATTCAGCATTAATTTTCTAAAGCCCTGAGAAAATAAACAAATCATCTGAATATTTTAAATAAAGAACATTGTAAATCTTGTGGCAATATTTGTCAACCGAACTTATTCAACCGAAACACTCTTATTACATTACATTAAGGTATAATTTTGAATAAATTAACGCTATCTCAACACTGCAACAGTGTCGAGCAATTGACACCTCAAAAGCCCATGAGATTCGGCCATGCAAGATACCAACGTACCTTTGCGACCCTGTAATCGATAGTCGAACTTAAGTTACAGAGATAAGGTTCATAATTGTTGTGACGTTTAGTTAGATAAGTGTAAATTTAATTTGGTACGTATCTGCATGAATTCAAACTTTGACAAGTTAAACCTTTAGAGTAGATACATGGAGTGTATCGTGACCCACATGGAAGGAATGCTGAACGCCGGTGGGAACTGGTATGAGTCTCATTCGGTACTGTTCCTATTTGTGGTGTGTGATTGAAGACAAAGACTAACACTCAATTACGGGGCTCTTGAAAAGTTGGAGTGATATGCAAATACTACATAGGTGTGATGTTTGTAGTGTGTGCTCTATGGTAGTATGAATGTTGCTGTATACGTGGCGGGCAGTATAAAGTGGTGTAGTGTAATCATTCAGTTACTGAGTAGATATCATATTCGAAATATCGACAAGCTTTATCGATGTTATCGTATGCCTACTACATCCTTACTGTATGGTAGAAGAGCGAGAAGTAAATAATTAATTATTAACCATCATGTTCACCCTTCAGAAATTCGCAATCCAGCGAAATGAATGATAACAAATATCATCATAAATTATTTAATATATATTTACCAAATAACAATTAAATCATCAGTCTTCTATCGTAAGCGGCCGCAGCACCATGTTTAAGACATCAGATTTACTATTAAGAGGTCGTGAATTCGATCTCGACCTATTCCATTACCGACGTGAACCCAGTATTAATTCAAGCTATTGGCTTATTTAGTTCGAGATTTTAATAGGAATATTAGTTATCGCAATACAAATTGCCAGCACATTTACTTTTCAAAACATGACGATAATTTTAGGAGGAATATATTGCTACTGATTCTAAAATGGTTCCAAAAGTTGAATGAAAGAGAATTTCTTGACCTAGCCTATCATTTAACATATATGGCGCACATATGTACATGCCTCCGCCAATAAGGTCCAAGACCCGCAACATACCAATACGCCAACTTGCCAAGATGGTGAAAACTTAAATTGGCTGTGAGTTGCTTTTATCTCTTGTTGAAGTTAAAACGTACGCCGCTCTAAGTCCCCCGATAGGACTCCACGGGACTAGCGCAGCTAAAGTTGCATCTTAGCAATCGGATAATCTTATTGGTTTGTTGAATTCGTGCTTTTGATGAGAAATTGCAGGTGTTAATTTGATGCAACGACATACACACTACACTCTAAATTTCTTATTTGTCGGGTTAACAGTTTTAAAATCACTCTAATGTCTATGGCCTAATTCTTATATCAAGAAATGAATTGTTTTACCTACGGTCAGTTAATTTTTGACACATTCTATGAAAAATATATTAAAATTTAACTGCATGTAGGTAAAACGACTCGTTTCTTGATATAGGAACCGAGCTTTAATCAACTGTCGGACATCGACGCGCGACGTCCAGACCAGACATTGCTTGATATAGAAATATTGACTGCTTGATATTATAAATGTGAAACTTTATTATATCGGTAAGATATTGTGGATATCGACAGCGAATGTGACTACTATGCATGAGGTATGATTTTCGGGTTGAGCGACGTGTTAGTCGGTTTTTTTCCAGAAATTAACTATCTCTAACTGTTTGTAGAGTATATACGAACACAGTGCCACGTATATACCTCCGAAAGTGTGGGCAGAAATGTAAAACACCTACATTTATTTTGAGGTTCCACGTAATAGAGGAAAGCCTATTGCCGTCTACCAACCACAGTACCAGACCAGATACTAGACTGTTATTCTTAATTTCTTAACAAAGAAGTTGTTTGGCCCGGGTGTCATACCTAATACATCATGCGCAGCAGTGGCTTTGACTACCGTTGCACTACCAAGGTGGTAAACCGTGTGTACTCAAGTACACCCAACTAAACTGTATTTGAACCTTGAGCAAAAACAGCACAATACACTTAAAATGCACGCTACTCCGCGGATAACACTAAAGCAGCAAATAACGAAAACGCCTTAATTAAATCATTGTAGTCGAGAGAGTAATCCACGAACGCAACCAATTTTTAAACAAAACCTTTAATGTCGCCACCGTTTTTAATTACAATCGCATGCAAACGAAATAATTCGGATTCGGTATTCGTTAATAAATTGCTTTGATCAATTACTTGGCGTAGAGTTAATGTTCTATAAAATTTTAAACATACCTTTTTATTAAAACATTTATTGTATACAAGCTTGTGCCCGTGGCTTAGCTCCTGTTTTGGTGTTATTAGCTTATGGGTCTACACTCCTTGATCTAAATACATCGTATACAGACCTATGTATCTTTAAATTGGTGGGCACTGGACAGAAGTGAAGTTATAACCAAATTTCGCAATCACTCGTTAGATTTCACGTAATAGAGACGAGTCTATTGACATCTACCAAGCACAGTCCCAGGCTCCTTGCAGCTACTGAGAATTTATTGGCAGCAAAATCCGATAACACTTTACTTTAACTGGAGATCGAATCCAAGACTAGCAGACGAAGTTCTTGGCAACCGCATTCACAAATCACCGCTGCTGTGATACCACTGACTATGAACGCTTGCAGCTACCATCGACTAACTAAAAATACACAAAACCATATGCGTCCTCATATCACATACCAGCTTTTTAGTTAGTGGACGGTAGATTGACACTGACGACCGTTGAGCATCAGGCGGACTGTATGTTTAATAAAGATATGTTATTTTGCAAAAAACACAGTCATGTTGGTAAATCAAATTATGAACAGATTCAGCCATATTTTACCAGCAGGCATACAAAATGTACAAACCATTGAAAAAGTTAAATTAAATTACTTTTATGCGATTTTTAATAGGTGAACAACTTGCATTTTTTTCAGTTAAGAATTCTGTAATGTTAACGTATACTTCATCTATTAAATAATAACAAAACTTTTTTAAATAAATGGTGTAATTAATTCCTTTCAATTCTTACATATTTTATTCTAGACTAGCCTCTGCTCATGGCTTAGGCTCGCTTCGGAACACTCCCCTTTTCTGGATAAAAATTACCCTATGTCCTTTTCTGTTTTTTGAGTATGCAAAAGTTCATGGTAATCTATCTAGTATTTAGGGCGTGAAAGTGTAACAAACAAACAAATAAATAAACTCGCATTTGCATTTATACTCGTAATATTAGTATTAGTAGGACGCAAGGTGCCAAGCAGAATCACTTTTACGTATGAGTATTGTATGAAGACATAACTTACTGCTGTCGTGTCTATTTCGAGAGACATGTCAATGAAACATAAAGCGAGTAGATTTCGATTTCACGAATACAACTGCTTCTAGAATCTTAGTAATATTATAAACGTGACAGTTAGTAAAGTTATTTAAAAGTTTGTCACGCGTTAACAGTAAAACCAGTTTGAATGAAATTTAATTAATTTGCCATCGATTTTCGAACCCCATTTTTATAACTCATTGTTGTGTATATTCATTCAATAATACATATGATACCTATATGAGGACCATTAGAATTTAGGCGGACAAAGCCGAAGGCACAAGCAGTCTAATATAATAATCAGTAGTAGTACGGAATCTAGAACTCTGCACGTTAGACAACAGATTAGATTTACCGTCGTTTTGTGGAACTTACTGTATCTGATGAAATGTCAGACTAATACATATCTACTTAGCTCTCAGGTATCTCATCTCAGCCGAAAGACGTCTACTGCTAGACATAGGCCTCCCCCAAGGTATTCCACACGGACCGGATTTAGGCCACCCGTGACTCTTACCAGGTATCTGGTCCACCTTGTGAGCGGCTTATCCTAACTGCGTCTCCCGGTGCAAGGCCACCACTCCAGAAACTTCCTGCTCCAACGGCCATTGGTTCTGTATGCTACGTGCCCTGCTCACTGCCACTCAGGAATCAACAGGTGTGATACTATACTACGTAAAAATGTAATGTGCTACATCACTATAACCGATACGTTATGAATGTAGTATTAATCGTGTGGTAACTATGCCTACATTTAAATCAATTCTGCGATAATCGTTTCATTTCTATAAATACGGGTTTGTACCGCAATGTTTGAGATTGTCCCAATTATAATTATTTGTACATATACATACATACATACATAGATTCACACCTGTTTCCCAGAGGGGTAGGCAGAGACTACGGATTTCCATTTGCTACGATCCTGACACACTTCTCTGGCTTCATTCACTTTCATCACATTCCTCATACACGCCCGTCGGTTCAAGGGCGTGTATGGCGTTTTCTCATGTTCTGTACATATACATAACATGAGACATGAATAATATATAACTAAAAGATTTTATAGAAGTCTTTAATTATTCTGTCTATTTAAATAGGCTTAGGATTTTGATTTGAAAAGTACGTGGAAGCCAATTTAGTAAAGGTACAATAGAACCAGCCCGGCTTAGTAAGTAATAATAACATCAGACCTATTTATAAACTAACCCCGTATTGAACACGTTTCTCTTCTTAGTATGAGAAAGGTTAGGCCACAGACCACCACGTTCCTCGTCGTCTTCGAAAATATCATGAAGATATCTCAGACATGTAGGTAACGATGACTTCCTTCACCGTTCAAATGAGCGATAATGAACTATTTAATACGTATAGGTAAATTTAAAAGTCACTGCCTTGATATCGAACTCGAGACTTCTGCATGGCAGTCCTACCACCAGACTATCGCTGCTTATAGTATAAGTCACCCGAGTAAGTTCCACCATTTAAAAGGCAACTGGCATCAGAAAAGAAACACTACTACTGCGTTTCACCCGATGTGAAAGAGTTCTGTGGTATCATATATCCATTACCATTTCTTTCAACCTATCTCCAATGCCTTGCCGTTAGAGTTGACAAATGGCGACTTATACACCTAAAAGTTCTAGCCACAATGGCGACAGTAATCGCTTACTCTTCTCCCTTAGCCTTTATTATTCCCAAG